>OY728165.1:2039185420-2044185420 GCA_963277665.1 Viscum album | reverse complement strand
GGATCCTCTTTCCTTTTTGGATCCAACTTTGAGGGGGGACTTTTGTTGATGCTCATTTCCATCACAAAGTCCAACGAATGGAAAAGGGGAATACCTTAAGCACAAAGAGGGTCACCCTTTGGAGAACATCAAAAATTGGCAAAGGCATAGACTAGGAACCCATTTTGAGGGAGTCACGCAAATTTCTTATGTTCCGTGTGAAGTCACTTGCACGCCACCTATGGGTCGTGTAAGTCACTTGTGCACCCTATTCTTTTTTTCCAAGGTGCTCGGTGGCCTATAAATAGCCCCTTTGGGCCCCCCATTTTGAGGACGGATTTTCCAGAAGTCAAATTCAAGTTCTGGTCACCCAAGTCTTCAACTCAACTCTTCCAAAAACTTCTAAGCTAACTTTTTACCTAGAATGAAAGACTTGAAGGAGTAGGATAAGGCCTAAGTGTTTATAATTCATCAACACTTACGTGCCTAAGTGTCCAGACCTCTTTAAAAGTAGAAAAACTTGAGAGTCACCTTGTCCTTTCAATGAATCTTGGGTGCCACCCTTTTGGAATCATCTTAGGATAGTACTAATGGCTTGAGTTAAGTCTCGCCCAAGTATTACCCTACAGATTCTCCATCGCCCCGATGAACCCATGCCGCACAAGTATACTTGTGCGTCCAAGACCTGCACACCAAATGACTTGCATGACCTACACTTGCATGCCAATTTTATTTGTGTGCCTCTCTCTCATTCACCTCTCCTCTTCCTGATATTATCCCTTGAACCCCTATTCAAAGTTATTTATGGCATGGTTCCTTTGTTGGATTCATTATCTGAAAGGGATTCTATAAGAACCTCTCCCAAAACATCGTGACTTACAAGTTTTATGTCACTAAGGTTAGAGGTTTCCACTATATAACCACATCCTTTAAAATGAGAAGATCTTTTGGTTTGGGCCTCCTTCTCAAGAGTAAGACCCAGTCTCAAGTTCCCATGGTTTGGGCATCCTTCTCAGGAGTAAGCCCCGGTCTCAAGTTCCCTTGGTTAGGACCTCCTTCTCAGAAGTAAGCCCCAGTATCAAGTTCCTTATATTGGTCCTCCGTCTCAGGGGTAACCCCAGTCATAATTTTCTTTAAACATTGGTCCTCCTTCTCAGGAGTAAGCCCCAAGTTATAAGAGCCCTTTAATATTTGGGCATCCTCCTCAGGAGTAAGCCCCAATCTTAATTTATTTTGATTTGGGATTCCTTATTAGGAATAAAACCCAATCATATGTCCCTTTTAATTTGGGCCTCCTTCTCATGAGTAAGCCTTGGTTTAAAAACTCCAAATATCCATAAAGTACAAATACCTTTATGGACCCTACTCCTGGGCTTCTTTCCTGAAGTAAGTACTAGTTTTCATCTACTTGTCCAGTCATTCATACGTAAGCCTGACATCAATTATCATGACTTCATCATTCATGGAATCATCATTAAGTTTACTAATACCACTTATTTCTCACACTGAGCATAACTCACGTGAGATTAGAGTGTAAAAGTAATCACGACATCTCTTTTTGGGCCATTAACCATGCATAAACCCCATCCTTCTTATCGAAATATGTGGGTTATGATTCCTTTTTAATGAGGATACATAGGTAGCCCATCTGTGGGTATGATCCCAACTCTAAAATAATCCCTATCTTTCTGAATGAGAATAAACTTCAAGTTCCCCACTGAGTGGATTTAAAACCAGAATGGTCATCATAATGACCAAGAGATTTCTATATTATATATTAAAGGATACCATTGACTAAGAATCTCCAATACACACGAATGATTCTCTATTGATGAATAACCTCAAATACATATAAAAGATTATCCAAATCCCATATATATCAATCATTGATTTCCAAATATATAGGAAAACTAATTTTCATTCTTGGTGAATTAATAAGGATTCGTGAACATAACTTAAATCTATAAGAGAGTCCCGGAGTGGGTAATAATTCCACCCAAAAAGGTTTGATGAGCCTGACCTCCCATATTCTCGACCAATTCAAATTCTTAAGCCTCATCGTTCCACAACTAATGAGCACCTACCTTTAGAAAGTAGGTCCAAATGGATATAGAATCATTGGGTGTTTCCAGTTCTACAAATAAACCCATTAGAAATCGATTGGAAAGTTTGAACCTTAAACAAACAAGGTCATTACCATTTCCAGAAGAAAAAATAATCCTCAAATAAATGGGAATATATAAATATATATTTAAATTAAAAAATATATTATATATGCCTGTGTATTATAATTCATATTTTCTTGGGATATTCATTTGGGGATGGTCAAATTTTCTTATAATAACAGTTACCAATCATCTATCAAGATGGAACCTTTTGAAGATTTATATGGTACACCCTTAACTCACCTTTCTATTTGTTTGAGATTGGAGGAGACTTTCTGATAAGACCATTCTTGATTCTAGAAATAATAGAAAATGTTCAAATGGTTTATCAATGATTTCTTATGGATAAAAGATGGAACAAATCTTAGGTAGATCATTCTCATTGTCATTTTTTGATTTCAATAAGTGACCTTGTGTTCTTAAAATTCTCCCGTTGGTTGGGTAAATAATGGGTTAGTATGTAAAGGAAGCTAGGTTTGAAATATTTGGGACTATTTTAGATCATTTAATTTCATGGGAAGGTCGATTGTTACTTGTATTTACTACATTAGTTATGATTTATTTATAATGTATTCCTTGTGTCCCAAATCAATAACTATTAGTCTAACCCATATTATTTTTTTGATTAGGATAATCTCAAAATAGAACTTGATATGTCAGTGATTTATCAACTATTTTTAATAATTTATTCTCATGTAAAGGTTCGATGTGGGAAGTTCATACCATTGGTCCAATTTTAGTGGAAACATCATTTATATACTAATGAGATGTGGGTGCGGGAGTCTATTATGTAGTGGAAATGGCCTCAACTCTTTATGGAACCCCATTCTATAATATATATTTTTTGGGGAAGAAAGAAATATAGTTGGGATAATTGTCATATTCCATGGTTGTTTTTAGGTACTACCTTCTACTTTATTTGTTTTCTTCCTCTTTCAATCTCTGTTTGTTTCGAGATTTTTTTTATTTTAAAAGGGGTATAAGGTGTTTCTCAAGAAGTTGGGTAGGTTTGAACCTGAACCTATATCTAATGAAGTTTTAATATGTCCATAGTCTTGCCAGATAGATCCATCAATCCTTTAGTGGCATTGGAAATGTCTATAACCATTCAGGTTTAGACATTGTCTAGTAAGTGGGACTCCACCAACTGGATGGCAGCATCGATGGTCTCAGTAATAATAAGGGTAATATCATATTTTAGTATTATAACCCCCATTTTATTTATTAATCCTTCTCCCATGGTCTAAAATTAGTCCATGTGTTTTTTTGGACTCTCTATGGATAAATTTGGTTATCCCAATATGAATCCTTAGTGGATTGATGTGATTATTAAAGCTATGATCCTCTTGTAGTGATTTTAACACCAATTTTGTCTTAAATACTCTTATATCATGTATTCATATTCTCTATTTACATGTTTTCCCATGAAAACCATGAAAAAAATTATATCTAGTCTTCTAATTGGTAATTTCTGTTCAAGGGATCTCCCTATTTCTTATTCGGTCATTCTATCTACACACCTTATAGACTCCTTCTTGTGGTTAAAATCCCATAATTTTGACGTAGTTGGTGTCATGAATTGGATTTATTCTACAAAAATTTCTTGATTACTATTTGAAATTTTTGTGTAAAATTGGTTAAATTTATTAACAATGTTTTGTTAAAATTTGGTTATTTTGGTTATGTTTATGAAAATGGATTTTCCTCTTCGGAATTGTTAACCAAAATTTTTTATTGTTTTTTTAATATTTTTACAATGTTAAAATTAAACATGAATGGTTTTAATATGTTAATCATGTATTTTATCATTAAAAAGACATGGATCCGTACTCAGGGATGAACTCTTACCCCCATTGACTGTTGTTATCAAGTAATGTGTGCACCCTATGGCCTAATTTGTGGCAGATATCCACACATTGGAGTTAAATATTACCCCTAGTTATATTCTATTTGAGTAATGTGTGCACCAAGTGGCTTATTGATCATAATAATTGTAAGAGTATCCATAATTATATAGACATAATGTTACCCTAAGTAAAGTATTTTCATTTTACTATACTTGAAAATGAATATTTGAAATGTTCAGGAAAATTATTTAAAAACCAACTCTTAGGTAATGTTTTAAAAGTTTTGAAAATTATATATTTTCCTTATTTAAAGGTTTTACCTTTTCATGTACTTAGTGGGTTCCTATTGTTCTTGTTTTATCACACCCTACATACACATTTGGGAGTATGTAGATCTTTTTTGGTCTGATGAAGGTAAAGTAAAGGCACTATAGAGTGGTGGTTTGTTTGTTTATAGGCATGGAGTGGGGGTCTGGTGGATATTACTTGTCACTTGAAGATGAGATTTTTCAATATTTATGTAAATTAATTTGTTTTTTTGGTTCTAGGGCACTTTTATTTCATTAAATTTGTGTCTTTTATACATAGGTATTTTACGAGTATACCGACATTCTATTTATAAATATTATCATGATTTATGTTCTTTTGTGGAAAAATCATTCCCAAAGGTAGTTATTCATGCCCAGACACATATTTTTAGACCACAGTGATTGGGAATTCAATTATTACAATGATAGGACTTTATCTAGTTCCAAATAGATGGGTAATCTAGGTTATTTCATGAAAATAAATCTATGTTGGAATATAAAGAAAAGGTATACACTTTCGACATCATTTATTTTAATAACCATCATCAAAAGTCTTTAGTTTTTTAAATGATTATTCTTATTCTAGTTATTAAAAAACAATATTAATAATATATTTACTACATCATTTTCAATTAAATTCCTTAAAAATTGTTGTAAAAAATAAAAATAAAACTATGTAAAAACCTATTTTTGTACTTCCTATTAATGAATTAGAAATAAAAATGAAATTTTTTCTCTAAAAGTAAAAAATGTGAAATATATAAAATAAATGTGATATATAAATAACTTTTTATGTTAATAAATACATGTTTATATCATCCTAATTTCTATTTTTATACCCTATAAAGATAACCACTAATGATCTAGTCATAAGATAATCTATATCGTCTACTTTGGGTAGTTATTTTTCTAGCATGGATCTTTTGGAAATTTTCATGAGATTGAACATCTCCCACAAGCAATTGTTCTTATACCATATTTATTAGAGTTCAATTTGGTCTTAGTCTAGGTAAAACTCTAGTTAATTTATCACCTTTATAAGCTCATACAAATAATCCTCAAATGTAATACTTCCACTACTTGGTGTCATTTATTCCATTCTCTTTGTAAATTTCCATATTTTGTTACTTCTATTTATACTAGCTAATTTAATGGATATATTATAATAGGAAAAATTGATAATTTTATTTTATAGCATCACGGTTTTGTTTTAGTTATATATTGAGTATAAATAAATATATTATTCATAGTACTTATTTTAAAATTAAATCCATACTAAAATATAATGGCATTACATGTATGCTTGTTTTTGTGTATTTCAATGTCAATCAACTTTGTTTACTAATTTATGGTGTATTTAAACATCATAGGTTCTGGTACCTTAATTTTTAGGGAAATTAGGTAGCTTTTTGTAATATTGTATAATGATTTTAAAGGATATATAGTGGATTTATGTTACATGGTTTTGGTGATAAGATTGATTATTCCTAAAAAGTGGTATAAGATCATGGTTCATGGCTAGTGACACTCACAACATACACAGTTCTCTTCACATTATCTTGACTCAAATATTTTTTAATTAAGTAGAAGTTACTATATTAGGAGAATTAAATATAAATAAAGAATACACTTGTAAGATATGTTTTATATAATGGATTTTGGATTTTTGATAATTAATATGAAATATTATATCATTCTAAATAACCTTGAATTCTTGTTAACTAAAATAAAATCAGGGAATATGGATAAAGAATAATGGGATCACCTAGATAGAAAATCACTTAGATTGATCATGATATATTTTCCATGTAATTTCTCCTTCAATATCGAGGAGAAGAAAACAACAAATATATAATTAAATCTCTAAAAAATACGTATTAAAAACCAACTCCTTTGAATAGATTTTTAATGGTTCATAGATTTTTAGACATGATTTTATCAGTAGTAAAACCAGTAGTAAACCATGTTAATTATTTTAACATGATCACAATAAATCTTGAGTAAGTGAATATTAAATTCATGGAACATTTTTGGGCCTTACTTATACTTTCATCACTATTAGAGATTTTGGAGATAAAGGTTATTAATTTCTTACATTATTTTGAAAAATAAAATTTACTGTTTGAAGATGTACAGATATTAATCCAATATGAGGATCTCAAATGGAGGTAATTCATGAAAACTACCAATATTACACTAAATTCATAAGGTATAAGATTATCACTAAATCATAAGATGAATCATATCAAAGAACATAATTATTGACATAGGATTTGAGATAAATCAAGAAGATCCTTCCCTACATACTAACACAAATGAAAAGGTGGAATATTAATCCGGACTATAAATATCATGGTATGATCTCTAAAAGGAAAAATAAAAGATTTTATAGTTCCCTAAATTTAGAATAAGGGGGTAATGTATTTCTATTAAGTGTCTATATTCCAATGGAAACATGGGTAGCTATGTAAGGTTGTGTGAAAAATTATGTACTTTTAAGATTTTTCAAGGTACAATTGGATGATTATAAGTCTCTAGAATGTTTTGGAAAGGGGGATATCAACATCCATATGTTGAATGAGATATTCCTGAAGTTGAAGGATGTTCGATATATCCTAGGATTATAAAAGAATTTTATTTTTTAGGGAATCTTGATAAGTAAGGATATGTATTATGTTTTTAGAATTATTTATATAATAACACTCAAAAATTCATGGTGGTGGAAATAAGAGTAAATAATGAGACCATTTATCTAACTGAAAGTTCATATGGTTCATTGATCATTGGTTATTCAATATTTAGTAGTCTAGAATTGTGTCATTGTCAAATTGGTTATATCAATTACAATAATATGAATTTTTTAGTGGAAAAGGATGTATTAAATATTGATCACACTAATATTAGAATATTTGAGGGTTGTACACTCAGAAAGTAGAGGAAGTTTTCATTTAATTTGAATATAAATAATCCACAAAGTTAGAAGTTGGATCTTATTGTTTTGAATATTTGGGGACCAACCACATTTCAATCTCATATAGTGTCCTTGAAATATTTAACATTTATTGATTATGAAACTAGTTAGGTGTGGGTATACCTACTAAAACAAAATTATAAGGTATTTGGTGTTTTAACTCAATGAAAATCCATAGTTGAAAGAGATACCGAATTAAGACTGAAGTTCCTAAGGTCTGATAATATAGGTATATACAAAATAATGGATATCAAACACTATTGTCTAAATAAGGGAATCAAAATGAAAAAATTGTAATCAAAATACCTAAACAATATAGTTTGGTGGAAATTATAAATATAAATTCAACTAATAAGGAATGTATCATGAAGTTTTATCCTGGTATTTCTAAATAAATTTGGGAAAAATTAATAAATATTATAGTATACATTGTTAGAAAAAGTCTGTTAGTAATAGTGGGTCAAAAGATTACTATGAAATTATGATATGATAAACTAATGAAAAGTCATCATCTAAATGTTTTATTTGTTTACCATGTGTCCATATTAATGATAATGAGAGGTAAAAACTTGAATCCACATCTTGGGAATGTTTTTTTATGGAGTGTGGAGAATAAAACATCAATTTATAACTCATGGATAACGATCATAAAAATATAGATAGATCATTAAATATTTTCTTTAATGAGATGGTCTAGTACAATTACTAAAACATGGAAAAGATGAAATTTGAGAACATAGTGTAAATTAGTCCTGATCAAGTTGTTCTGGATTGGGGCACCTAAAGCCCCAAAGTTTTAGTGAGTTCATGAGTTGATATAATGTTTCTACAAATTAGGATATAAGAAGACATTACTATAAAATTTAGGATTTTGGATTCTCGGAGAAGTGTTCTATAATTTCCTATATGATGATTAATGTAACTAAAAAAATATTACTAGAAATATTAGAATCAAAGGATTGATTTTGAAGTTCATTCACAGTCAATTGACTGGTATAAAGGTGTGAGAATTACTTTCACTGATTACTTTTGACAAATGGAGGGGAGCCTAATAGCCCTATATAAGTGGATACACTTGGTTATTCAAGTAACTGGGTGTTATATTTGACAGAATAACAAGATTTATTTTATTCTAATGAAGACTATGAGATAATAACATTACTATAATATAAAAAAGTGCATAAGAAAACTTTTATTGTCTATTTTGAAGAATAAATTAATAGAAACAAGAGATACAATGCTGGGATTGTGGTAAATGGTTTCTAATAGAATAAAGGGGAGTATTTATCAAAAATATTTTCACCAAAAGTTAACCCCACCACTATCTGGATAGTTTTTTGTATAGTTGGTACCAATTTTTTTTACTTGGATCAAATGTATGTAAAAACAACATTCTTTTCTAATGATTTGGTGTATGAAATTTATATGAATCAATTTTCTAGTTTTGATGTTGATCAGAATTAGATTATTATGTTTCAGCAAAAATGGATTCATTGTGATTGGAAAAATATACAAGAAAATAGAACTATAGTTTTGATTCATTCATGGTAGAGAAAGGTTTATTATGGAGAAACTTGTATTATTATTATTACTATAAGATTTTTATGATTGTTTCTTAATCATATTTCTATTTTATATTGATTTAATTAATTTTATTGTTCCAAAACTTCAATAGATTTGGGAGTTAAAATGTAAGTTATTAGAAATATTTAAGATGAATTATCTAGGAGTGGCTAATAAGATTCATATAATGAGTATTTCTAGAGGAAGGGAAGATGTTAGTTTAGTTTTTCCTCAAACAGACTATATTTGGAAGGTCATATAGTATGTTGAAATGACCGAATGTAAGTTATATTAAACTCATTTAGATGGAAATTTAAAACTATCCGAGAAAAAATCACTAAAGAAAAAATATGTGGTGATGTATATATAATATTTTATATTTATATCAGTGGTAGGTAGTCGGATATATGATATGGTGTGTATTCACCCTGAAATTGTTTTTCAGTGTGAGATATAACTAGTTTATGGAAAGACTAGAAAAGTAAAACTAGGAAGTAATGATTTGGATCATCAAATATCAAAATGTAATGGAAGATATATCCTTATGATTTATATCAACCAAACATTTCAAGGAATTTTATATTATCACTTTGGGTATTATTTTGATACTAAAAAGAGTATAATTGGATATATTTTTTTGTTCAAAGGGATTATGAAAGTCTATATTTCAAATGTAGAGTTAGTATTTTCACTCTCTACCATTAAAGTATAATATTTTTTAGTATCAAAAGTGGAAACAGAGTTGGTATGGTTGAGGCGTTTGTTGGGGAAAGTAGTAAGGATTTGCGAAAATTGACTACTCTGCGATGATATACTGAGTGAAATAAACTTCGTGAAAAATATTGTTTCTCATTCAAATAAAAATAATATTTACATGAAATACCACTACATTCAGAAGTTGTTGGAGGATGGATAGTTAGAAATATGTAATATAGCTATAAAAATATAGCTAACATTGTAAGATCATGTATCTGTACAGGTGCTTGGAATTAAAGGAATTTATGAATTTTCAAACTATAGGATGGTTATATTTTGAATATAGATTTTAAGTGTTATTCCAAAAATTGTAATTCCTTTAAATCGTTTTATTTTTTAATTGGTTGAGTCTTTATAGGTTCCTCGGGTGTTCTATTTATGTCAAAGGATTGTTGGAGGGATTTGGGTTTTTGGATTTTTGGTTTTTGGGGAAAATAATAGGTCACAATATTAATACATGGTTAGTGAAAACCAAACACTCCAACCATGCAAACTAAATTGAATGGGTGGACATTTTTTAAACCATATAGAAATCCATAGAAACCAAGTGGATGTGTATAGTGAATTGAAATCATTTCACATGATTGGAACATGGTATGGGAAACCATGTGTTATAACTGTGTGAGGAGGAGTGTTTGGTATATAGGGGGTCATATGGTTGGTACATGGTTTGGAAAAGAAGTATTCAAACCATGCACCCTTTAAAAAGTGGGAAAATAACTATTATTCCCTTTTTATATTAAATTTTTAGAACCCCATTTTTCTTTCACCAATCTCCCAGTAGCACCCACACACCTCCTTCCCTACCCATATAATATCTCATATGGTGGAGATCCTCCATTTTTTGTTCGAATCATATTTTATCTATGACATTGGAATCGTAGTGGTGATTATAAGAATATTCTCCCTTATTTTCCTTGTTTATTTTGTTTTTAATTAATTACATTTTTTATGTGGTTTATTGTCTACTTTTAGGGTGTTTATATATTTTATATAAAACTACCATTTTAGATTAAACAAAAGTTTGATAACAGATTTTGGACTCTCTTAAAGCTATGCTATGTGGTCCTTCACATTTGACCCATAGTCTTTTTTTATTTTTTGAGTGTGTGTTATGTGTGGTTAAGAAGGATTTTTCATTATTTGGTCTTATTTAAAAAAAATTGATTTTGTGGATTTTACCCAATATTAATTCCCATTTAATGTGCATTAGATATTAGGAAATGTTTATTTCAAGTCAAATATCTAGTAGAGTAAAATAACCTTGAAATGTATTTATTCCTTTAAAATGTTTAATTTTATTTTAAATGGTTTGAGATTAAATATTTATTTGAATAAATGGTTTTGAAATCTCTTTTTCACAACCATTGGTAATTGTAGATGGTTATGGTTTAATAGAAAATTGGGATTTAAATAAACCTTGTAATGGGATTCCTTGATTGGGTATCAAGTGGCCCTTGAAGTTTGGAATGGTAACCCTTGTTGGGGGATTTTAAATGGATGAACCATGAATGGTAAAGTTACTGATTAAATAATTATGATTATAAATGAGATTGGTATTATGAATTGATGTGAAGAATTTTAATTCCTTGGCATACTATTATACTAAATGTTAAATATTTCAAAAATGAGTGGATCACTATTATTATTATAGATAATTCATATAAGTATAGTTGTTTATTTTGGTATGGAAAATACCCATATGGGTGGTTATGTTATTATTATCATGCTAAACTACCCTAGGGGAGGTTATTCTATAAATGTTACAAGAAAACACCATAAAATCAAGTTTGTGATAACTATTGAATACTCCCTTAGAATGAGGTCCATGATTCCTTTTTGTTATATTGACTTGATGGTAAAACACACATATGGGGTGTTTTTTTATTACTAGTAAAATAAAAATATGGTTTCTATTTGAATAATATCAAATAGACAATGAGTGGAGGTCTGTGATAACATGAATACTCCCTAGGTGGAGTTCCATAATAACATCAATTATCTCTCGGTGGTGGTCTTTGATAACATTAATACTCTTTTGGTGAAGTTCTATGATAACTAATAGTACTCCTAAAGTGGAGGTTTATGATACTATAAAGAAAATATCATAAGGGTGGTATGTGATATGATGGATTCACAGTTCACATTACATGCTCATAGACACCTCGACACTAGATGAAGTCGGTGTGGACCAAATATTGGTATTTTCGAGGGTCTCGGGGTTTGGTGGTTATTTACAGCTTATGTTTAAATATATTTATAGAGTTTTAAATTGATTATTGTGGAATATATTCATGAACATGATGATTATTAGACTGTTTATTTTATTGATTTAATTGGTTATGGCCTAGGGACTTGTACTCACACACTTCTTGGTCCACCATCACACTTGGGTACCCAGGAAGATGCTAAATATTTATAGATTATTGTTTATGGGGAACGGACCATTACATGATGTATGATTATAATACTGGATTGGAGTGATAAGATGAGACTGTTCAGGATTCATGACCATTTGGGATTGGTTGTTAGCCTCAGAATTTTCTTTCATTAACCTTTTTGATCTTTTTTTTGGATCCACCCATTGCAGATCTAGTTATAAATGTATGGATCATTCATTTATTATAACATGAAATGATTAATTTATTTATTTACCTACATTTTATATGGTTGGTTGAGATATTTATATATAGTTGTCTCTTTTTCTTTTTTTTTACACTATTATTATACTTAGATATGAGGAAATAGTATCCCCATGATAATCTCTCTACCCCTCACTATTAATCGGTAGCCTTTGATGTATAGGGAGGTGCACCTGAGATCCTACAATATTCCACCATTCTGGATGTCATTTAGTGATCCAGGGTAGTGGGATGTTATAAAGTGTTTTTATAGGTTTTATTTTTTCTTAGTGTTTAGGTATGGAATATAGGGGACTAGGATGTTGTTGTGTATTGGTAATGAGCTCATTCTTGGGTGCTTGTAGGCCCATGTGGGAGAGAAATTTTGAGTTTCTATGGGTGAAAATTATTGTTTTTTCTTATTAATTTTACCATTGAATGATTTCTACTTCAAGTGGAACACTTGGATGTGATGTTATTGATTTCTGGTATTTCTATCTCTTGGACCTGTATGGAAAGAGAGGGTGTGTGCATTCATGCATTGTTCCAGGAACATAGTATCTACATGTCATCAATATATTACATGTTGTTTATAGTTTCCTAGGATTGAAATATGATATTTTTTTGTCTAAATCTTATGGATTATTTATATTAGTCATTTATATCTACATATAGTTTAAAATAATTTTGGGGGTTGGTATTTAAATTTTCTATAATAATTTATACGGTTTTCATATAAGTGTACGGTGGTATTTTACTTGACTAACTCATTAGATGGATTTTTGTTAATTAGAAGACATTAATGAGTTATAAGTGATGGTTTTGGTTAAATAATGTTTTATTAAGAAACTTATATTTGTTTCCTCTTTAACTTTTTAATGATAATCTATTTTACAAAAACAATAGAATTTTTAAATTTAATATGTTTGGAAAATTTAAAAATAATGATTAATTGAAATGTTTTAAAATGTGAATCATTGGGTTTTAAAAATGGTAATGTTTAAATAAAATTAACTAAAAAATTATGGTATATTTAGATATCTCAGTGAGGAGTGTCCCATTAATGTTTATGGCTAGATCATACGTATGCGTGTTTGGGGATATCAGAGTTACCTAGTTTTGAGACCCTTGGTTATGGTTGGTGAGACCCAGATGGTGTTGTATTAAAACTCTAGTGGTTAGCATTATACCCAAGAATGGGTGTCTTGGCTCAGAGTTCAATTTTAGTAGGTGGGAACCTATGGTTGAATCAATGTAACACACAGATAATTTAGGGGGGAAATCAAATTAATTTAATTTCATTGATATTCTGCGTTACATGCAACACCGTGTTTTAACAAACTATTGTATACAAATAATATTACTTTTTAAACTTGACTGTTATAACCTATCCATTTAATTTGGTGTTATGAATAGACATAAATACATTTTAAAAATTAATTATAATGGTTTTATGTAAATAAAACATATTGATAAAAAAGTATTGTATTGTTAGTAAAGTCTTCATACATTTCAAAAATAATATTTTATGAAAAAAATATTTATTTTTTGAAAAAATAATAATAATTTTTTTTTAAACTTTATAATTTTTTTTGATAAAATTAAATTTATTTTTTAAATCAAAATGTATAAATTATCAATTGGTAAATGTTTGAGAATTTTTTGAAAAGATTAATCTTTCAGTGAATACTGAAAAATACTGATTTTTATTAAAAACTGCTTTTAGATTAAATAATTAACAAATATTCATATTGTTTAAAATGTTTTAAAAGAAAAATTAGTAAAATTATATTATTATTAAACCAATTTTTTTCATTTTAATCATATTAATATTGACTTTTTATATTAAAACATTCTCTACTTACTGTAATTTTCACATTGGAAAACCGCTATTTCATCACGTTTGTGTGTTAATTTTAAATTAAAATTTTTTATTTATATTAATATAATATGGAAAAAATATATTCCATATTTTTAATTAGATTAATAAATAATATATAAAAAGTTGAAATTATTTTTTAAAAAATTAATAATAATAAAAAGTAATTACAGATTGTATGGTTAAAACGGGTTTACTAGGGATAAAACTCAAAAGATAAGGGATAAAATAAACTATAATATTTTAAAATTCAAATGTTTAATGAATATTTAGACCTTATATCATATAATTATTGATAATTATCCATTTTTTATCACTTTTTAATTTTTAAATCGTGGGTACACTTTTTTATTTTCAAAGAATCCAAGTGTGCTCTCCCCTACTTTTAAATGATACACCCTATATAATCTAATGGACTCTTACAAAACCATTTTTTTATCCAATGTATACAAAAATATCTTCCTTAATTCCCTAACCACATCCCATATTCCTTATTTTTATTAGGAAACCCTCTTAAGAATGTTTTAGGTGCTAACCTAAGGATGTTTTTTGAATAAGATGTAACATTCTTAAACGAGAAATTTTAATTTTTTTATTCCGCATCATTAAAATACTATACAAATATAATGATAAAATAACATAATTATCTCCAATAATTTTATATTTTATTATTTTAATTTATTAATCTACATATATCTCCTCTTTCATCAAATTGGAAACAAAATCATCAACCGTCTGTAGGGTGGACTACTACCTTGCAGACTGATGTAATTAATTTTCCTTCACCTCATCTCATTAGAGGATATATAAATTGATTTAAATAACATATATGATATTATTTAAATAATTTTAATTATATAATTATAATATCATATTTACCTTCTAACTTTTCATTCTTTTTTATGTGATAATGTCACTCGTGTTTGTGGAGAATTACCGCCTTGCGATGCAATGTGATTACTTTTTCTCTTAATAATTACACGGAAGGTAATAAATATAAATTTAATTAATATATGTGATATATATGAAATAATAATAACTCTTTAAATTTGATATATTATTTTTATTCCTTTCATTTCATCCATTAAAAAAACGGAAACAACGTTCATGCATACATACAACCAACCGTTTCCATGAACAGTGTAATTAATTTTTTATCTCTAACATTGATAGATTGCTATAAATATATATGTAATTAATATATAAGATATTAATATTATGGTTAAAATTCTAGATTTTATTTAAATGTGATAAAAGTAAAAGGGCCAAAAATACCAAATCCAAACATACATGAAAAACAAAACTGTTATTACCCAAAATGTGATTTTTACAAGGAATTGTTTATAAATGAGTAATAAAAATTTATAGGTGAATCATATATGGTATGATATATATTATTATTTCTCTATAATATATGTATAATAAATATATATTTATTATATATGAGGTTCTAATGTGTACGAAGAAATTTGATACTTAAGACATGAAATTTTATTCTCATATTATCTTCTTTGGGAAATCTGTTATGTTATGATCTTATATTATTTTATGAGGTCTATATAATTCCCCTTTAACATGTTATTGTTTATGATTCTTTATATGAGGTTTTTTTTATTAATTTTTCCTATATTAAGTATGCTTCCATTATTTCCTTGTATTCCTACTTTCTAAAGGTGGGTAACTTCCATAACATAAATAGTTGATGTTAGCTCCTTGATGGAAAAAGAATGATGGGATGTCAGTTCCTCTTTACATGGATTCCTCCTTAGATCTCGTCACCTATTATGGGTCCCCCTCATAGATGTAACTCGTTTTTTAACTCATTCCCAATTCCATCTCTAGGTGTATATTGGTTTATTACGCTTCACTGTCGTGATAGGGAAGAAACCTTCATTCATAGTAGATTGTAACATTGAGAATGCATGTACATTTCTAGATTTTGGTTTTTTGAGCACCTATAAATTCTCCACCCTTAAAAATATGAGGCATCTCATATGACGTATCATTAGTAAGAAACCTAATGCATCATGTGTTTTTTATAAGGTAGTTGATGGATGGGAATAATTATTTTTAGGAGTTTTACCATAGGAATATCAGGTTTATTATATGCGTTATAGATTCTAGATCAGGTCATAGGTTTAACATCATGTGGATATAGGTGGGTCACCGGTTTGACATCTGGTTTTTATAGATGGGTTGTAGGTTTAACATCTTTCTGGGATAGGTTTTTATATGTTTAATGCCTTGTGAGGATATGTTGTTTGTAGGTTTAACTCCTTGTGAGGATAGGTTGGTTGAAGGTTTAACATATTTCGGGGAACGATTGTTCATAGGTTTACCATATTGTGGGGATATATGGGTTTCATGTTTAATTTTCTATTGGGACATATGGGTCATAGGTTTAACATCTTACAGGGATAGATGGTCCATAGGTTTAAAGTCTTGTAGGGATAGATGGGTCATAGGTTAATGTCTTGCAGGGACAGATGGGTAAAGGGTTTAACGACTTGAATAGATATAAGGGTTGTGGTTTTAACATATTTTAGGGATATATGGGTGGTTAAGTGTGTCCCCATTGTAGAATATTTCACACTTTGGAGTTAGAGTGTGTCTCCCGGGGTAAGATTTCACACATGGGATTTGGTTAATTGTGTCCCCAGGGGGGTATATTTCACACTTGGATGTTTGGTTAAGTGTGTCCTTAGGGGAGGAAGATTTCAAACTAGGGATTTGTTTAGTGATATTTGGTTTTCATGGTCTAACCCCATAGAGGTACCCCTTGTTTTTTTATTTTTCATGATTGAACCTCATAGAGGCATCCTATGTACCATATCAGTAAACATGGATCAAAAATAATATAGTTTGATGCCACATTTATGGTCATATGACTAGACCCATCCATGTAGTTTAACATCATTCAGTAAGTATTCTCATGTCACAGACAGAGGGTCAATGAAATATGGTGTGGAGATTATGCATATGTTTTTTTTGTGGGCCTGGATAAAGGGTGACATTCTACAGCGGGGGAGAGACATCTGATGATGATCTTACAAAGGGAATCACATGATCATCATGTAGTTAATTCTATAGTTTAACATCATGTGATGGGTATTTTTTCACACATTTTAACATCATATGACTATGATGTGAGGTCGGGTAGTTTTATGTTATGTCGCTCGGACATGGTGGGACTTATATCAAGGGAATTAATTTCTTAATGGGAGATGATGAATTAGAATAAGGTATCTTGGGCAGGGTTGGTTGGATTTTTCCTATGAAGATTCCACCATTAGGTAATACATGTACATTTCTCATGCACCAATGGTAGGATCATGGAATTTACACTACCAACGAGGAGTGGAAATTAGGGGTCTCCATGTTTTGGTTCTTATGATTAAAAGAAAAAGACAGTATGGTGCCAATTTTTGGGACAAAAAGTCACATTATTAGACCATGATGTGTTTTATAAAAAATTGATGAACACAAGGTTTGGTGGAACTGTTGAAACAAGGATTTGGGGTGTGGTTGAACTAGTTTTGGATGGGTATAGGGTCCATAGGAACTCGAATATCATGAAAGGGGATTGGGTAAATGGAGGCACAAAGTGGATTCTTAGTAGATTGGTTTTTTGAAAGATAATTTTTCACATAATTGTGGGGTTTCATTAATTATTGCGGTCTCAGGATGGTCAGGGGTCTTGAAAAGTCCAAGGGTAACACGAAATAATATGTTTCTTAAATTGGGGGGGCCTACCTTGGAGTGATGTCTTTGTTCCCATATGGTTAGTCTCATGAAGGATAATTATCTTGAAAACCCTAAAGATACATAAGGGGGTTTCTCTTATGTGAATTTAATGGTCCTTCATGAAAATAATCTCTACCATGAGTTAAGGTTCTAAAAACCCTTGGGAGGTGGTTCCATAAAACATAGATACCTTTGGAAATCCATCTCCTCTCTTACTCATGAAGCTTCTGGGTTTCACAAGTTCGGGGCTTTTCAAGAAAGTTGAAAAGACCCGTCCCATTAATATTCATACATGGGGAGGTATTTATGTTCCTAGTGGAGGAAAGGGAATTGGTTTCATGAAATATAAAGACTTCTGTGGAAGATTATGTGATTTGTGAGGTGATGGAGTTTTGAAAATTGGACTTATGTTGTGCAAAGGTTACCTACCCAAAATTCATGTTTCTGGGTATTTTCATAATAATGATTTACACTAAATGGAGGTTATAAACTCAAGATTCAAAAATGTGGGGACTTCTTCTAACTGGATTTATGATGTGCATAGTTTACCAGCTCAAGATTTGTGTGGCCGGGGACTTTCATGAACTGAAGCCGTTCACAAAGATTCTGACCTTCGCAAACCAGACCCTTAAGTGGATTTTTAAGCCATTTTTACCAAATTTGTTTTGAACTAACCATGTATTATTTTAACTCTCCCATGATATGTGTATTTCAGTGTCAAAAAATTTCCCCGCCCCTCCACTAAATTGGATCCAAAAGGGAGATGAGGGTCAGATTTTGAGGAAATAATTCCATAATATAGTGATTGGAAATCCATACTCACAAAACTTAGTCTCATCCTGCACCAATAAATAGGGGTGAGGGTCCTTTATGGGACCACTGGGTTTTCTCGAATGATTGGAATGTTCTCCCTTTTTATTAAGCTCATGACCTTCACCAGTGATTTGTGACTTAGAACATCACCACTCATGAAACTAACATCTTTTGAGAACAAAAACTCCATGAAAAGACTTACATGAACTATCAACATCCACAAACTCACCCTTTGTGAGAAAAAATTAGGAAAAGTATTATGTGAAGCAAATTATAAAAAAATTTACAATCATAAACAATGTATTTTTAGGGTACAGATTCTACTTCAACTCAATGGGGGGAGATGGCTGGGAACCTCATGATTGGGGAGATCATCTGTAGAGAGTTAGATTATGAATCACTTGTTATATAACTGGTGAAGGATAAATGTGAATACTCACTACATAAGTGTCCACCATTTTATTTTTTTCAATCTAATGGGTGAGGTTTTCATCCCTAGTTCTGATATAGATGAACTCTCCTGCTAGTTTAAGATCATTCTTGGGAAGTACCAGTGGGATAGAGTTGTCAGAGGTCTCGCCATAAATGAACACACATATATTACTGAGCACACCCTTTGAAATCATCTGAATAATTTTAATGGGGAGGATTTATAAGAATGTTTTTTTCCTCCTTAGTAAGGAAAAATTATCAAGGTGGGCTTGGGGGACCCTCTCAAGGTGTGAATAGAATGATGATATATATGCCAGGGTGGAAACTTCATGGATGAATGGGCCTGGGAATACTGGGAATGTCATTATTTCAATGATTTTAGGTAAATATAATGTAGGTTGGGCTCTATGAGGTTTCTTGGTTCTCAAAGTTCATTTTCAACCATCACCGGGACATCATACCAGAGCTCTTCAGTAGGTGGCCACTAGGGACCAACAATTTTCATATTCACTATGGGGAGGTCGGAGTCATCTTGTGGGATCTCTACCAGATTTCTGGGATCCCAATAAATGGTTATATTTCCATTAATTTCCTCCCCACATAGGATGTTAGGGAGGAACAAGATCAAATTTCGGCCATCATAAGTGTTTTTATGCACTTGGTGTAGGGGGGAGTGACCACATACTAGGGATGATGGATATCCCCTTCAAGAAATGGTTCAACTACTTACTAAATGATCCCATATTCAAGATACCGAAGAGGCCATTCTAATTCACTAAGGAATTTCAACAATACCAGGATCACTCATATTAGATGATTTTAGAGGTGATTCAGTAGTAACTGTGGGGATATAGTGTGAAGCCTAATGACCCTAGGTTCATTCTGGAAGTATTCATCACCATGATGATCTATGGGTAGATTCTCTTAGTTTGAGACATGCATATGTGGGTGTATTCAAGTACCATCATCATGGTGGTGGTGATGGCGATGGAGAAATGAATCAACCTAGTGGTGTCGATGATGAAAAATAAATATAAGTTATTTCATCACAACATCCAGGGTAAAACCCCTCACTGTGTGTGTGGTCCCTTCCATTTTATATATGGTTAGGTTACTACATGAATGGGGGGATACAAATATATGAACCCCATCTCCACTCCTAGTACAAATTTTTGGTCACTGATCCTCAACATCATGGGAGTCAGACTCTAAACATGGGCTCAGTTGATGTGATCTAAAGTATCATGCTATCAGACTACATTATTTTCCACCAATTCCACATTATCAATGGTAAGGTGACTAATGAATACCTGGGGACTATCGAGTAGTGGTCATGCCTCTTTGAAATTCATGTTGGGGTAATGTTATCTAGAGTTGAGAGCAAGGTTATTTGCGAGTCATATGCCCAGCATCAATTCATGTGGATGTTATGATAACTCCAACAACTCACTATGGAGGTAGAAATTTGGGTATGTAGTGAAATATAGCCCTCATTACATAGATGGATATGGTGCATGTTTTCACTTGAATATTATAGGGGTCAAAATGAACATCCACCACCCACTACTACTTATGGGATCACCCATGATTATATGCTGAGAAGGTAAAGTGAGTACCAAGGGGATATGCTGACATGGTGAACCGTGAGAGACGACAATGAAAGAGGTTCCCCATAATCATAGAGTCAAGGGAAAATGGAAAGTAGGGAATTATTTGAATCCAGAATCAGTCCAATGGTTGGAGAAGCTTCTACATAGTTGGAAATTCATGGTCTTATATAGGTGGAAATCCTATGGAGGGGAGATGGAATTTGTCTGATGCTCTCGTGTAAGAAACTTATGGAGGTTTGTGGACCCTCTAGAGTGGTTTTAAGGGAACATGTCTAAGGTCTGAGATAGTGACTAGGTCACCCAGATATTCCTTGTGACATTGTTTTTTTCAACACCTAGGAGTGTTGGGGATCCATAAATAGGTCACCTATCTTAAATGGATATGGAAGAGTCTTCAATATGAGGGAAGTTTTTTCACTATATTGGGTAATTTGATGGAGTTCTTCCATGTTTCTCAAGCCAAGGTGATGCAATACATGGAAGATCTTGAAGACTTAATTGAATCTTTTGGAATCATGAGTCCCTTGACCAAATGAGTAAAGGTGTTTTTAGGAATTTCATATTCTCTAGGTTTTCATATGGACTGATTGGATACCAAAGTGGATAAAGGTGAAGAATTGTAGGAGTCATGGTTAAGATATTACTATCATAACTCCCCTGGAGATGAAAATACCACCACCAAACAGGTAAATATTCAAATCTTGTGAGTATTGGATATTGACAAACCTCTAATATTATTTCCTAAATCCTATTCTACTTGGGTATTAATTGAATATAATTAAGTAGGTTAGAGTTTTTATGAACCTGTAGTAGTGTTTCATAGATCTCCAAACCTTGAGGGGCTGGAAACAATGACTCACCATGATGTCATGGCCATAGGAAGCCAACCACCAATTGAAGTGACATCCACAACTGAGGATAAAATATCATGGGATCATAGTGGACTAGGAGGTTTCTTATAGATCATTATGAGATTCTCATAGGGTTTTACCGCTTTTGTAAGACCTTTACCCTATTAAACATTTCATTTATGTTTTGTTTCTCATAATTCACACTCATCTAAACCTGTGTTTTAAATGGTAGTTCAAACCATGTTTAGAGAACAGCCAGTTGTGAAAATGATTAGGATTGGTATAGTGATAGCAAATGAGGTTATACCTTCAATTAATATGTTTGAGGATAATGTGGTGGTTGGTCCAACCATATAAGTTCCATGAGAGGAGGTTGTTGGAGCTAAAGCCTCAAAAGAGGTGGTTGATATCATGCCAATAACTGTGATGAATGGGGAGGATATAAAGACCACTCCATTGGTGGTGGATACTAGAGTTGAGGCCTCAAAATGGTGGTTGTGATCATGCCACTGATAGAGGTGGATGAGGAGTTTTTGTTGGTTGATCCTACCTCAAAGGTTCCATAAAAGGTAGCTAGGTCTCCTACTGTAGGTGAGGGGTCTGGAAAGATTCAATTTCACTTAGACCTAGGGCTCATTCTGTCCGTAGACTTTCCTATAGATGCCCTACCACTAACATTTTATCAATATTACCCCAGTATGAGCCTACTCCACATTACTAATTCTATTATTTTTTCTCAAAAATTAATGACGATAATCAATTTTTCTAACGCATGGTGTGGTGGAGTTTGTGGAATTTCACCACTCTCACTCCACTAGCTAATTTTCAAAACCAAGTGGGACCTCTTCACCATTAGTTAGTCAGCATGGGGACTAGAAGGGTAGACTCTAGTGACCTCTATTACCTAGCATGATAATTTCTCATTAAGAGTTCATGTGTTGAGTGAAAATAGTTTGATGTCACCTAGAACCAAAAAAGGATATAGGAATCTTGGTTCATTAGGTAGATAAGGACATCACTTATCTAGAGGAGTGGGAAAAAAAGCATGCAGCCCTCATCACTACTCAAGAAAATATCACCTGATAAATGAGGGCTTAGTTGGAGGTGGATGAGGCTAGGTTAGTAAAGGTGTAATCTTTGATGGATGAGTTCCATGTTGAGTAGTATCGGGGGTGAATTAGGGTCATAGAGGTTCACTCTATTGTTGAGGTTGAAGTAGCGGATATGGAAGAGCCATAGTGGACTTTGGAGGCTACTTGAAAGAGGATAGATGATCTTGAGTAATAGATCACTAGGGTTGATCCTTAGGGAATCAAACCTTATCCTAAAATAAAGGATAGTATCCAACATGTCCATGGCCCTCCAAAACTTTTGAAATGTTTTTTTTAACTTATCATTTGATTCAATGCTTCCTTTTTGGGATACATCTCAATCACATTGAAAAGAAAACCAACAATTAATCCCTACTCCTTCATTAGTCATTCTTGGTGTGGGAAACAAGGGAGAATTGAATATTTATTATCTATGTGAGAGTGCTAAATGAAGTTCAAACACTTGAGGTCTGAACATTTTTATCAACCACTAAGAGTTTGCTAGTGAGAAAATCTTGGGATAGAGAATGGTACTCTGTATAGGTGACTTACTTTACCAATGTGCGCCAGTGCACAAATTATGTAACATTGGGGGAATTTAATTAGACCCAAAAAGGGTAGAATGAATGGATGAATCATGATTCCTGAGATTTAGAACAAAAATGGGTTGGTGTAATGATAGAGGATGGTTTTTTACCCTATTCAAAATACAGCTTCCACAATCATTTTTATGAGTATGGGGAAAATATTAGGATCAATCATTAACCATGTTCAAAACATGAGACCTATCTCAAAATGTATTTAGAGGTCCTTTTAAGAGTGTGACTAGGACGGTAGGTGATCCAATGCAGTCAGAAACCATTTATGTTATAGGGCTCGTCCAAATGTGGAAGATGAAGGGGATTTATTTCTAGGGAGGAACTAAGTGTGGTGATCAATTAATGGAATTTTTGAATGGAATTCAACAATATCTGAATTAATTCACCATAGATTTGATCACATTGGGTATGTGTATTGGTATAAAAAAAGTTAGACTCCTCTTACAAGGAGATCATCATCTTGTAACTAAAATTACAGTCATGGAATATGAATGATGCGATAGGTGACTGTAACTAAAGTGGAAAAGGGGGTTCTCAGGTGATATCCTAAGATTCTTCTTAGTTTTACATCATGTAATGAGGATTATAGAAATGTAGTTTAGAATCATATGATTAAGATGATGTACATGCAGTTTGACATTATATTATGAGTAAAATTTACATACAATTTAACATCATACGATGAACACGATTCATCATAAAGTTTATAATCGTGTGATTTGGATGTTCATAGAATAGTTTAGAATCTTATGGTTGGTACATGTGAACCACCATGAATAAGACGCACCAGTATAAGGTGACGGAGGGGACAAAGGGGATAACATGATGGGGGTGTGTACTAGAGGATTTCATGAGGAAAATCATGATTGACATTTGGGTCTAACTTTTTCATAAACTGGTCGGTTCTGTGGGAATAGCTATGTTTTTAACAGGGTCTATAGTGGGTCCCCACTAGCTTTTTACCTCTTTCTTTTTATCCCCTTATTTTTTCCCAAGTCATTGGAGTGACTTGGAAGGGGGAGTCTAAATATTTCAAAAGTTTCCACTATGAGTTTTCAAACTAACATACATTTGTGCCACTTAAATTTGGTATTTTGAGGTCATACTAGTTAGTCCAAGATGTTGTAAATAGTTTAAGTTCATAATGCTTGGACCATGTGGTTGTAAACAGATTAATTTCATAATTATTATACCAAGACTCCTAGTTTGTGGTCATAGATCATAGAATATGGTATTGAAAATACTTAAAGTTCATAATACTTATACATGAGGGGGGATTGTTATATTGATTTTCTTATGATTTTGGAGAGATCAAAACTGATGGGAATGGTGTTCCTAGGAGGCTATGTACCAAGAAAAAAAATATGGGGAATGTTTCACATATTTTTTTTCAAGATACTTGGAGCATGGGTTTCATGTCTCAAAGTAATGTGTGGGGTGTAGGGTAGAGGTAACCTAAATTGAATGGGGATCCTTAGAGGCTCTACTACATGTAAAATCTCTATGATAAATTGCACACAATTTAAGGTCATGATATTTGGACCTGGACACCTAGTTTAAGTTTGTTAAATTTTGGAGAATATTCTAAATGCCCTAAAATAATATGTGTAGCATGTAAGAGTGCTGACCTATTGTGAATAGAGGTCCAAGGAGTCACAGAGGTACATGACACATTCCTAGGGTGACTTTCAAACAATTTGAAGACATGTCACTTAGACTCTGGCTTATATCTTGATGTCATGGAGTAAAAACCAAAGGGGAATCCGTACATCTCAACCTTTATTGAGGAAAACTCCATCCCAGTTATTAAACCATTATTACCCATGCTTGATTCATGAAATTAGGAGTGACATGGAGTTTCCATTGTTTTCAAGGGAGAACATAATAAGTGGAAAAGGTGACTAACCTAAGGAAGTCTTGTGAGGGTAGATCATGACTTCCAAGACATGGATAGTAAAAGGGTAATGACCAATGGATGGGGATAATTTTTTGGACATATTCAAAACACAAGTTATAAATCTACACCGATCAAGGCTGGAATGAAAAATGTGGGATCAACCGTTAACTGAGTTTGAAACACTTCATCATCTATTATCATTGAGGATCATTTGAGGTGTGATCGCAAAAATAGTAGGTTGTCTAGAGTTTCTAGGCACCATTTCTATTAGGGTGACCATTTATATTCGGGGTATGATGATTATCAGACTTGAAGAAACCATGAAGTATAAAAGTGGATGTGTATAATTCCATTGAGGGAATGTTGAGCGCCCTAGGAGCCATGATGTTAGGTGCTCAAATGTTCTAGAAAATCATTTTGGTTGGTGAGGATCAAGCCTAGTTTAAGAGGGAGGACCCTGAAGTGATTTAATGGTAGGTATAGACCCAAGATATGATATTTTGGTGTCACTACATATCCCATAAGAATGTTAATCAATCCATACATAGTTCTGTAACTCGGTGTGGTAGAAGAAAAATATTGATTGGGGTAGTTCCCTCTATAGTGAGAGGATCAAAACATATGATATTGGTTATATGGATCATCCTATATTTGTTACATAGGTTAAGACCTCTATTTAATGTCATGCATTGACTACATTGGTTTTGGCCATCCCATACTTTTCATATGAGGCGTCCTAGTTTTAAATGGGTTAAGGATACAGTTTAAAATAATTTGTTGAGGATGTTAGTTTTTTATCATACCATACATGTAATATGATGCATCAAAGTTTCATATGGGGTAGTTCTACATTTTAAATTCATGTTATGAGGACATTGGGGTTCACCGTTTAAGGTCATACTACTCAAACTATGGATGCTACTAGTTTAAGGTCATGGAGCTTGGATCGAAGGGAGATATCCTAGTTTAAGGTCATACAGTTTGGACCAATGGGTGTGGGTACCCAAAGAAGGATTGAGTGGAATTAAATAGTGATAACCCAAAGAAAAAGGATGGCCAAAGAGGCCCTATTCTATACCAAAATCAAAAAACCATACCCTAGTCGAAGTCATGATGTTGAGGGAGGAAATACTCAACAATGAATATACAATGGGGGTTGGTCATAGGACATGAGATCTGGATGTCGTTACATTTCTCATGGGAATTATAATCAATCCAAATGTAGTTTGGGATATAGTTTGGTAGGAGACCTACACTGAATGGGTGACGTTATCTCTAATGAGGATATCAAACCATCTCATTGTTTTCATATTAGGCATCCTCTGTTCATCACATAAGAAAAGGATATAGGTTAACATCATGTATTGAGGATATTCATTTGGTTCATACCATATTTTTCATATGAGGCGTCCCAGTTTCATATGGGGTAAGGTTATAGTTTAACATCATGTGCTAATGATGTTGGTTTTTTTTCATCTCATATTTTTCATTTAAGTAATCCCAAGTGTACACGAGGTAAGTCTATATTTTAATGTCTTGTGATGATGAAATTTTTAAGGATTATACATAGATATTCTCATACTTTCCCTCATCATGTGGGGTCATGATGGCATCTTCATTTAATGGAGTGATAAGGAATATGATTGGGGATTATACCTAAAGTGGAGACCAATAATGGATTTTAGGGGAGATAGTGACATAGTTAATGGGTATTTTTATGTTGAATTTTTAGTTAGTCCTAAAGAAAAGAGGTATATCTATTACTATATATCCCATGGGAGTGGGAATCAATACACACATAATTCTAGAACACAGTGTGGTAGGATACCAATGTGGGTAAGGTGGAATCCTCTCTCGAGAGGATACATTGAGAAAGAGATGGTGTACCGGTTCACTATACGCCTGATATAAATAAAACCATGAAAATAAAGGTCCAAAAAGAGGCCAATGAACCCAGTTTAAAGGTCATGATTCTTAGACCATAAGGGGAACAAGTGACTTGATGATGCATGGTTGGTGGAAAAGATTCAAAACCCAATGTTATTGATCCAAGGAGGCTCTATAATAATAAAATAAATCCTAAAACCAATTTTCCATTGTTTAAGTTCGTATGATTTGGACTAGTGGAATTTGGAATATAGCATAGAGTCATGATTTTTTGATTTGGAAAATGTTTGTTTTAAGGATGTTTTGTGGCACAAAAGAGGTGAAATGTGTCATCAAAAGAGAGAGATACAAGCACACATGAAACATAAATATACTAAAAAAATACACATAGTTTAATGTACTAATGTGAAAACCATAAGGAAAATGTCTAAATGTTGGTGAACATAATCCCCCCACTAATAGGGGAAGGGTTCATTATGAATTGGAAGCTAGGACCAAAGATAGGGGGTCTAGGCATCACTGCTTATCCCATGGGAATAGTAATCCAGACACACATAATTCTGGAACATGAAATGGTTGGATACCAACACCAGTAAGGAATGGGTTATCCTATAAAATAAGGTAATTGAGAAATCCCATGTTTATGACATGGGGTTAGGCTAAAGTTTACCATTTTGTGATACATACATTTTTTGTCATATCACACGTGATATGTGGGGAATTCTACATTTATTTCATAGGGTAAGGCTATAGTTTAACATCATGCACTGAGGAAATTGTCTTTTAGTCATCTCGAACATTTTATATGAGGGATCTTATGTTTATTTCATAGGGTAACATTTCATATTAACTTCATGCACTGAGGACACTGTTATTTTTAGTTTAATGTTATATAACTTAGACTATGGAGACTAAAAATAGTTTATAGTCATAATGCTTGGAAAAAATGTGTTTTTTTTTATTTTGGGTTCTTAGAGATCATACCCCATTCGATGAAGTTTAAGTTTATGTAGTATTGACCATGTTTTCTATAGTTTAAGGTTACATTGATTTGACAATCTCTTTCACACAAAGTACTTCTTGGGAAACATGGTGTGGGTGGGAGTTCTTATATTTTCTCCATCCATGATTATTAAATAGTATAATCCATTGAAATATACCTTATATATGATGTAATATCCTCCCCATTTGGGATCTAATGTTGATTTAATTTTTACAGATATCATCTACATTCTAAGAGAAAGTACCATGTCACCCTTGAGGAAGGAGTGGAGGTGTACCTTCTTATTGAATTCTCTTGATATTCTGTTTTAGTTTCTCTCTGATTTATGAATGTCTAGAAGAATATTTTCCTAGAGGGTATCCAACTCAACTAGAAATAGTTATTCCATTATTTCTGGAAACTTCTGGTCATAAATAGCTGTTTGGAGTAAGGGAAATTAAACCTAAAATAGTAAAAATGCCTATGTTCTATAAACCAGGGAGTATGGGGTCACCTGGGTGTAATTTTGAGTTGTTGTGTGATAAAACCAAAGGGTGTTGGGGATATGTTTGGCCCAAATCCTTTTTTTCAAACCCACTATTTTTTGAAATATGCTAGAAAGGGTCTTGATGAATGCTGAAATATTTCCATTTTTATGCAGGCTAGTAAGAAGTATAGTTAGAATAGATTTTGTACTTGGTGTGTAGTTTAATCAGCTTGGAAGCTCAGAATATAATGTCATTTTCTATGATAATATTGTGAGGAATACCAAACTGATGGATTATGTGAGAGGTCACAAACTCAATCACATACTGGTTTCTATCTTCTTTAATGGGAACCTCTTCTACTCATTTGAAAAAGAATTTTTTGCAGTCAAAATGAAACTGAACTATCACATTATCACTGGCGGGTATGGACCCACAACATTGAGTCCCCATAATGTGAAGCTCTAAGAATACATGGTATCCTGAAGAAGATTTAGTAGTTTATAAACAAATTTTGTATGGATCTGACATGCATGAAATATCTTAGAGAACTCAATGTAGTTAAGAACCAAGGTGGGATGGAAGTATCCCAATCTCTAAATTTTATGGGAGTGATTAAATCTTGCATCATTAATGTCATAGGATCTCGTAGAAACCTTATGTGTGGCCAAAGTTATCTTGTATTCAATGATGTAGAATTTCATCAAACCTATGCCTATATATTGTCTGATCAAGGTTAGGATCACTTTAGAGGGTAAATTATGTTGAAAACTTGGGGATTCACTTAGGCTTGTCTTGGTCCGGTGGGAGACTTCTACGATAAAGATACTCAATAAATGTAGTCATCCAATCAGGCATTCCCTAGACTCTAGAGATATATGAGGGTCCTTGCACAAAATTATCGATAGTTGGTCGGTGTGCCTACTAGTCACCATCATCTGGGGAAGTAAGGGAATTGACCCTCTAGTGTTTCCCATGAATTACCAGGTTATCCTAGTTGAGTTCTGCAAGAGATTCATCCTATACTACCAACAAAACAGATCAACCATTATGTGACTAATGCACATGGGTCACCTTTGGCTATAAATTAAACTAATCCATTAGTTGATGGGTATATTCTAGTAGGGGAATAAGATCTTCATTTTTTGATTATGTAGCCACCCTTGATCTACTTTATGACTAGCTCAGAGTCTCCATTCATGTGTTAACAAATAACATGAATTTATAGTGATAAATCAAGACCATTAATGAGAGCCTAATACTCTTCCTTGATGTTAGTGTGTCCTATTGACAATAAGAATGAGTATAGTAAGATGGAAAATTTTAGGATGGTAAAAAAAATCCCTATACCTACTCTATTATTTTTGGGGTTGTTGAACCATCTAATGATTGGGCTCTAGGAAGTACCATCATAGTTCTTCTTCTAACATGGTACAAACTAATCCACTAAGATAATAGATTCATCCAGAAAACCAATATCCAAGGGAAATTCTTCTGGGCTATATATGCAGCAAGAAATTCCCCCAGTGCCTGGCAGTAGAAGTAATTTTGTGGGATAAACATGATGTAAAACATTGGGAGGATTATTTCCCAGTGTTCCAATCATCCTATCAGTATGGAGAGATTGAGGAGATAATTTAGTTGGTCTACTCAGGACAACATCTATATCTCATGGTGCTTCGATTAATGACAATACTTCTACACTGCAAAGACCATCTCGAGGCAACTATTCTCTAGGGGGTATCTGGTCTCTAGGTTGAGGAGCATGCATATGAGATAGTATAAGTTGTTTCCCATTCCATTTTTTATTTTTTGGGAAATAATTACTCTAAGGGACCATTCTAGTGTTGTCGTGTATAGGAAAAATAGTATTTCAGAGATAGGGGGTATCAGAAATGAAGGCTATAATGGGTACTTCTTGATATCCTCAAAGGAAGTATGGAACTGCTTATTCCAAAAGTAAATGGACCCTTTTTCATGATCCTCAAAATGTTATTATACTTTCCAATCATATTTGCAATAAATCTATGTATATCGGAAAAATGGCCTTGCAGACCTTGAAAATCTTGGAGATTTCTTAGTGGATTGGATTGATATCCTTGATTTTTCCTAGGTAAATCTTGATGATTTTATATATTATAAAAAATATAAAAACAATTCCATATATAACCCTGAATGTTCACTTCAAGGGGTTCATCTTCACGTTTGGGGAGCGGATGAATCCAAACACTTTATTAGTATCCTTTTATGATCTGGATTCCTGTTGGATCTGACCACCAGATCATCTACATAACATTCCACCAATATTCCTAGAATCGTCATAAAGATGTAGTGCATGACCCATTGTTAAGTGGCTCCATAATTATTCAAGATGCAAGGCATCACACGGTATCATAATGTTCCTCGGGGTTCCCTAACGGTAGTCGAATCCTCATCCTCTAGGGCCATCCAAATCTGATTACACCCATAGTATCCATGCATGATGGATAGGTCATGTAACCCATATATTACAACAACTAATAACTCTATCATTATAAAATGAAGATCATTCATCCAAAAAAGGTTGTTGAGGTCAAGTAAGTCGATATAGACTCTAATCTGCATATTTTTCTTCATGATTGAGACTATGTTAGCTAGCCACCTGGGGAAATGGACCTCCCTAAAAACGTTTTCATTAATAATCTTGTTAACTTCAGCCTTTACCAAGGCACCATGAGAAGTGTTCATATTTTTAAGAGGTTATTTGAACCCTAGAAGACCCATTGGGAGGCTAAGGATATAAACAGAAACTCGAGGATCCAACCCCAACATCTCATCATTTCTCTAGTAAAATACATCATGATGCTATTTTATGAAGGCATCATGCTACTTCTTATCCAATATGTACATGTTTGTTTTGATAAATTTCAACCTCAGATCTCCCTCAGTGTCAGGGTTCACTTGGGTTAGATCATCAACAGTGGTGGAGACACCCTCTTAAAATGTAGTAGTGTCTTCCAAGTCCTCTTAGTTATCTGAGATGAGGGTATTTGAGGGAGTAGGTGAATCTTGTTGGATAGAAAGACTGGGAGGATCATTAGTGTCTACTCAAAAAGATAAAGAATCCTTGACGAGGGGTTTCTATTTTTCTAATACTATAACGATAGAAGATATTGGTCAAATTATTTTTTTCTGAATCTGAGGTCCACTTTTGATATCATAGCAATAATTATGAGTAATCATTTATTAATTCAGCCCTACTTTGGGGAACATGTGGGAATACCTTGGATTGGTGGCCATGGGGTTAACTTCTTGGTACTTCATAGGAGTAGGATCTTCAGGTATCAATCAGACATGTTCAGTGTAGAAGTATGGGGTAATCTATGAGAAATCCTTTTTCATGGAGACTATGAAACAACCCCTTAGGTTTTTCATCATTGGATATAAATAATGAATTGGGAGAATAAATATAACTTTATAGTATACTCATGGATTGAATACAGTGGTTGTTAGACCGTTAGGGGAATTTATTCACTCAACCCCATCGGTCTTAACCCTCTTTCCTTCCCTCTTATAGTAACCGACATCTAGATAGGAGGCCTCACATGAGTCAAATGGGGACACATCACCATATATTTCCCCTACTCGACCATGAAGGTATTATTTGATGAATTGGTTGTATAATTATGGGAATACTACATGAAAATAAATCCACATTCTTCATAGAAGCACGCTGTAAGAAGTATCTTATGAGACTACCATAAATTTAGTGCTTGATACCATGCCAATAAATTGTTTATTTAGTTATATTTTTCCACATATATTTTTCTCACCCTTTTCATACACTTGATTTTTTAGGTTGGAGGTACTTAGATCTGATTCTCTCTATCTTAGATTATGGAGCATTTATGTTTGGATGAGGCTGATCCCATAAAACTAGGCAGTGGTGGATTTCCACACCATTGAACTAGAATGTGATGTGCAATGGTCATATGTGCTCCTAAATGGTGACACCCTTGTCTTCTCCAAAAAGAGATAATGGGTCAAAATTCCACTTATTTGGCCTCCTCTACATAGTATGATTTAGTGGTAGCTACCATGTCCTCAAACTGAATGAGAATTTTCAAGTCTTTAGAAAGGGGCTTAGGTATTTCCATTGATCGAAGGAGTTCCTCTAGAATTGAAATCCTCACAGGTATACTAGTGAGTCACTTTAGCGCATCATACTTCCATTTCATGGGAATATTTTTCTCTCATTTTTTTTTCTTGGAAGGAGTTGTAGCATATATCATTGGATGAACCACAGGGCCCTAACTAGTGTTGCAAATATTTTTATAATATCTAGTTGGTATTCTCTGAACAACTGATAACTGGGTTCCATTTAGTTAAGTTCAGGACCTAGATAAATGTGATTGATCGCATTGAAGTAATGGTAGAGTCACGTTCTCTACCAATACAGTCAGCTATGGGGTCATACCTGATAGAGCATATCGAGATATTTTTCATGTTGATACCTACATAAGATTTGTTTCTTGGTGTCAATAATATGAATAACCAAGTTTGAAAGTATAACATGAGCATTCCATCTACTACTTTGTCCTCTGCCTCTCGTTCAGTTTCATTGATCGAAGTCACCTGATGGGTCTGCATATATTTCCCTATTGTTGTGAAATTTAAAGTGGTTTTCTAGTTCAATGAAATTTAAAGAGGTGTATTTTTTTCATCATTGTAATAATCTAAAATTGGGTGTACCATGGGTTCATATCTCAACTATGTAGGAATGAATTCATTAAGGTTTCAATCTAGCTTCAGCACCAATGGTCTACTCTAATTTCCCTTATTCCAAGAATTTCTATTCTACCATGACTTGGTAGGCTAAAGTGTAGATGTAGAGGCAGTAGTCAGGGTAGTAATGGGAACCAATGAATGTTTTGTCTTACTCAATCATTTTCAGTTAATAACATGTGCGTGAGAGACTACCTAACAATTAAACCAGTAATTTTAATTTGTTTATTCCATAGTTGGGAACCTTTTTCCACTCACCATATTCTTTACAGTCACTATCAAGGTCATCAGAGACATTTTCCATTTATTCTATAACATCACCTAATTTTACAAGTCCATTATCTAATTGGTTTTGAAGGAAATTCTTCGAGTCAAATAATTATTTGATGGAGTTCCCAAGGATTAATTAATACATGTAGTGAATGGTCGGGCTAGTGAGCTTGGCCTATTGGGGTATCCTTAATATTGGAAACTTCAAGATTCCATTTTCCTATGAATATATAATGGTCACTAGGATCTCTTAATAATAGAAGGATTTAGTTTTCTTTCCTTTCTATAAAATGCATCCTGGGATCCTATCCTTTATTGGGGTTGGGGCCACATTCTCTCAATGAGGTGGTTGTTCTTGGTGAGGTTGTGTTTGGTAGGGCTAAACAGGGTGAGGATATTCTTAGTCAAGATTTTTAGGATAATGGGATAGTATATTTTTTAGTTTAGAAACCTCTACATGCACAACTATTGATATATCTTCTTTTAAGGGCCTTTAAACGAGATCTATAATGTAAAATGGGTGCCACTATTATTTATTCCTCTATAAGTATTCTTCTAGATGTTGATATTTTTTAAAGATGTCCTGAAATTTTTTAGGGTAGTTCTAGGAAATAATATTAGGGACCATATCATTTATGAAGTTATTTACACGCATTGAAATAATATTTTCTTTGGAATGTTTTATATCGAGCGAATACATGAGTCCCTTACATTGGGTGAGGAAATTAATGACCCAATCAACAAGACTCTATTTTTATTTAAAGAGGTTGGTTATGCTTTTATTTTGTGAGGTGGAGAATAAATAATAGATAAACTATCTACAAAGGTCCCCCCAACTATAAATAGACCCTATGGGAAGATAAATGTACCAGAGGAGTAGAGGACCTTTCATCATTTAGAAAAATTATTGGATATTGGATATTTCCTACTATTCTAGATTGCCCAACATTGGTCTGCACCTTGAGGTGAATTTGTCTAGATGCGGTAGTGGATCACCTGAACCATTAAATGGGGTGATGCTAAGATTAACAAACTATGGGGGCACTCAAACATGGTTCACCCATATTGGGCACAACATTCCTTCAGCAAAATTTTACACCTGTTCCATTTCCAAAACCTCAAGATAGGCGATGATAATAGTTATCATGTTATCATGGTAAGGATTTTTGTCCACCAATGTGTTTATAGGCTCATTTAATCAAGGATTATATTGGACATGATCTCGAGGAAGATAATTTTGTTACTCATGGGGGGTGGTAAAGTCATACATAATTCATTTTTGATGGCCCCTATCCTCTTCCATAGCTTGGTGTGTAGGGAAACCAAGTTCAAATTTGGGTTCATGGAATAGGAGTACCAAGTGCCCCACTGGAGGATAGGTGAGGTCCCATGTGGCTTTTTCAAGGTTCTAGCACTACTCGGCAATAAACATAGAGGTTATCCTTTTATATTCTTAAATCTTATGAAGTAAAGAAGTTACTTTCAAGTCCGATTAAACTTTTGGAATAACATAGTCTAGGTTAATGGGGAAAACAAATTCCTTGATTTTTTCCATATATTGATTAGTAGATGTAAAAACTCATTTGGGGGACTCAAGAGGCCCAGTTCCTATCTCTTCTGATGTTTTTGGGAACATATTATGGGGTCTTGTTAGTATTTTGTTTCCCCTTGAGGAGGTTTTCCCTTATCATTCCATGCATTGGTAGTCCCATTTATCTAATAATTTGGTAGGTCAATAGAAAGGACATTAAAAATGGTGGTAGTCCGAGATTAGCATTCATTATCTATGAATGGGATAGATCGATGGTCTGGTCATTATTATAGGATAGGGCTTAAATTGATGGAAACACACTACCCACATCCTCTGATCTACACATGTTGAATTTCCTATTCCATAACCAAATGAAGCACGTTAAGGCTCATAACATATGTTTTTTGTAGATTTTGGTGGTACTCATATGATTTATGTTGCTGATCTACTATGTGTGTTATGATCTCGACCCTCATAAATTATTGGTGAATGGCATCAAGGTGATCATTTATTATAGGGTATGTTAGTTGATGGTCCCAAATGTTTTGAAACATTATTAGATATTCTGGTGAAAAAAAACTCTTTATTCCTTTTTGATGGACTCTTGGATGAAAAAATATGAGGTTTCAGATAGAAAAAACATAAATAATAGTTGTTCTATTTTCAGGAGTTCCCACAAGTCCTCTTTCTCACTATTAGGGGGATAGTCCTATTCCTAGTCATACCAATCTACAATTGTAATTGGTCTAGTTAAGGGTGGGTTCACCAAAAAATACATGCTTTTCTACTGATTTGTTGAGAGATGGGGTTCTGCACTGGTCAAATATTTACAACATGATGGAATGTCTCTCGAGGGAAGATCCATAATCAAGATCATATCCATTTAGGATGGGGTTTTTACCACCTCCTCATGTGTGAGGTTGGCAGTATCCCTTTAAGGATAATTGGAGTTCTTACCATCATCTAAGGGTGTTGATATGGATCCTTACCTCTCTATAACTTCTAGTGTGGTGGTATATAGGAGTGAAACAGATTTTGGTAGAGTGATTTTCACTGTGAGTCCTTAGATGAGGTCAAGAGATATTCCACGTGTAGGTATTTTAGAGTTATTTAGGGAACTTTTGGACATATTTTTGTTGGATTGTGAGCCACAATTGATAGGTTTCTACTCCCATCTCTGGCATCGAGGGTGAAGGTTCCCTCATCAAGTCATATGTCAATTTAGAGTCTGAGAGGTGGATGGTGACATAACACTTCCTAGGGTCTATGCTTTTATGGCATGAGACATACCCAAGTATGAGTTGTTGAGATTCTCTTGGGTTCCTCCCATGTGTGTTGTGACCTACATCATGGTAATGGACCCATGGTGGGAGTTCTCTCCTGTCTCGTGATGGTTATTTGGAGAAAGTCATGTATCTGACATGGAGAGGGACTCCACACTGGTTTATGTTGGAATTGGGAGGACCCTCGTATCAGTATTCCTTGTCAATAGATAGACCTTGATAGATTTTAGTGTTGTCGGATACAAAGAGATTCAACTAATCCTACCAAATATGTGGGTGGGGTCTCGATCCCTAGAGGGAGAAGAAGGATAATTGTTCACATTTTTCGGGGATGTAATGGGATACACCGATAGTGGAAGGGGAAATTATATTGACAAAAATTCCTCTTATTGGGAAATGTTATTAGTTTTTTCAGGCTTCAGTGTCATTTTTTCAAGGCTAGAGCCATTGGAGAAGGGATGGATTCAATATGCTCATTGACATGTGGGACCTGTCAGTGTTGGTGATGATGTGGTTGGGTGTGAGAATTCATGGGAAGCTCCAAAGAACTGGATATTATGGGAATGGATTGAATGTCCCTTACCTCCTAAGCATATGGGAGTGAGCATTCATAGCGCTCCGGGGAACGGATCCTGAAGTGGTTCTCATTTGTAATGGGGGATGGTTTCCCCCATGTGGCCCTCGGGTTGGTGGTGTCTGTGAGGTTCTAGTGCCTTAATATCTGGGTGAGACATATCCCCCGTGGGAATTACCCTCTCTTACTTATATCATAGAACAAGAGAATCTATCACCCTCCCTTGGATGAGTTCGGAGGGTGATATGGGGTATTAGTGACTAGAAGTTGTGGACGCGGTGGCAGTTGTGGTAGGAGTATAGTCTTGTGGTATTATCATGCTTAATTTTCTCCTTCCCCAATAATTTTTGGAATTAAGTTTCCATTTTCTTGTATCATAATTCCTATAGAGTATTTTGAATCAGTATTCAATTTAGATATAGTGAATGAAATTCAAAATTCCCTAAATTTATCCTTTATTCTTGAAATAGAGGATGGATCTATGCTAATAATGTCGCAAACCAAGGATATCCAATGTTATCTACCCTATGTAATATAATAGTTTTATATTGGGCTAACCACTTTCTTTTTGGGACTTATCCCCAAAAATCATGATCTAATGAAATAAAAAATAAGATAGTTCCCCAACACTAATAGTCCCTATAATTGAAGGGAAATTGGTTCACATTAGGTTCACCATTTTTGTATTTCATACATTTATCGGGGGTTTTCACCATCCTTTCACCTGGTGATGATGTGCCTTTCTTATTACCCCACATTCTCACTTTATAAATTTGGGAATATTCCATCACTTTTATCAACTATTTCATCTCCTTAATCAAAATAAGATGATGATATATCAGTTCCTTCTTCTATGGATTCCTCATTAGAGCTCGTCTCCAAGTCTGCGTCTCCCTCATAGATTTAATTCATGTTCATGAAACTCATTCTCTTTGTTATCTCAAGGTGAACAATAGTTAATTACGCTAATTTATTTTTAAATTTTAGAAAACTTCAGTCAAAGTAGATAGTAACATTGGCCATGTCTGGGAATTTTTGGTTTTTGGGTTTATAGGGAACCTATAAGTTTTTCTACCTTAAAAATAGAAGGCATCTCATATAATACATCTTCAACGTAGAACCTAAGGCATCCTGTGTTGTTCATGAGTTATTTGACACTAGGGTATATGTGGTTAGTAGTTTTAATGTCTTACTAGGACAAATGGGTCACAGGATTAATGTCTTCTGGGGATAATTTAATCATCTATTTAACATCCTATGAGGATGGTTTGGTAGCTAGATTATTTTATTTTGGGGAAATTTTTGTCACAAGTTTAACATGTGGTGGGGACAGATTGGTCAGTAGTTTAACATCTTGTGGGTAAAGATGACTCATAGGTTTAATGACTTGCAGTGATTTATTGATCGTATTTTTAATTTCTTAAAGGGATAGATGATTCACTGGTTGAATGTCTTGCATATATAGATAGGTTGTAGGTTTAATGTCTTGAGGGGACATATGGGTCATAGTTTTAACATCTTGTAGGGACATATGGTTTTCATGTTTAATGTATTGAGTGGAAATATGGGTGGTTAAGTGTATCCCTAGATGGGGAGATTTCACACATGGGAGGTAGAGTGTGTCCCTTAGGGGGTGATTTCACACATGTAATTTGGTTAAGTGTGTCCTTAGGGGGTAATATCTCACAATCGGGGTTTTGGATAAGTTTTTCCTCATGCGGGGGAATATTTCACACATGGGATTTGGTTAGTGATCTTGGGGTCATTAGGTCAAAACCCATAGAGGTTTCCCATGTTTATTAACTTATAAGAATTTAACTTTATAGAGACATCCTACATACCCTTTCAGTAAATAGGGATCAAAACCCACGTAGATCAATGACTTAGTTTAATATTGTATGATGGGACTATTCGATGTATTTTAAAATCATGTGGTAAGGACGCTCACGTAACAGTAGGAGAATCAACAAGAGATGGTGTGGGGCATACGCATATGGGATTACTAGGGGTATTGGATGAAGGGTGACATCTTGTGGAGGGTTAGGAGTGTCATACCATAATTATCATACATGGGGCATCCTATGCTCATCACATGGGGTAAATCTAGAGTTTAGCATCATGTGATGAGGATGTTGTCGTTCATATTAACATTTGTATGACTAGGAAATGAATCTTTGACAGTTTTATGTCATGTATCTAGGATGATGCAGGGATTATACCTTAGTAATCCATTACCAAGTGGGAGAGAAATATATAACATAAGGACACTCTACCAGGAATGGTTTTCAGTTCCTAATAATGATAACACCTGTAGTGCCTATGTTTCCACTACTCATTCACCTCTAGGTGGAGAAAAGAATGAACACTATTGTGGAGGTGTGGTAATCTAGGGTCCTGATGTTTGAGTACCTATGATTAGGATAAAAATTCATTAGGGTTCCTGTACTTATGACAAAAAGGAATGTTAATAGTCTAATTCATGTTTGAGACATAAGGGGAGGACAAAAGGGTGTGTGGTACTAATTGTATAGATATTTTCGGTGTTGTTGAACAAATTTTGGATGGGTATAGTGTCCCTTGGAATTCAACATTTGTGAAAGGGTAATTAATTAAAGGGGGAACCATGGGGAGTCCTAGTATATTGGTTTTGTGAAATTTTGGGTTTTACGAAAGTGTGGGGTTCCAAAAAGTTTAGGGGTATTGTGAAGGTCAGGGGTATCACAAAGGTCAAGGGTCTGGAAAAAGAATATGTTTCATGAAATAGAGTGTCCCTACCTCAAATTGAAGTCTTCGTTCCCATAAGGTTGGTTTTATAAAGAGTAATTATCTCAAAAAAACCCCAAGATCTAAAAAGGGATTTCTTCTTATGTGAAGGTCATTGTCCATTTTGAAATATATCTCCACCATGGTCTGAGGATCTCAAAACCCCATGAGAGTTAGTTTTGCGAAGGGTGACTACCTTTGTAAATATATATATTCTATTCCTCATGAATCTTATGAGTTTCTTGAATTCTGATCTTTTCTTGGAATCTAAAAGGTCACATACCGTTAAAATTCAGGCATAGAGAGGTGTTTATAGTCCCAGTGGAGGAAAGGTCATCAGTTTCGTGAAATATGGAGGTATTAAAAGAATATTATGTGCTTCATGAACTGATGATGTTTTATAAACAATACTTATGCTACATGAAGATTATTGCACCTAGATTCTTACATCTAATAATTTCCTTAAAGTGGAGTCACGTTTTCAAAAGGTTACTGCCTTGAGATTTACATGTCCAGAGACTTCCTTGAACCAGAGTTACGTTGTATGAAGTTTACTGCCTCAAGCTCTGTGTATATGGGGACTTTTTTGAATAGGAGTTACATAGCATGGCATTTATTGCCTCTTGCTTCATTAATATAGTGACTTCCATGAATTGGATCTATTTTTAAATCGTGTGACCTTCTCGAACCATAACCTTATGTTTATTTTCAATCTGTTTCATCATAAATTTTCCTTGAATTGGCCATGACTTCTTTTACCTACCTCATGATATTAATGTTTCAGTGTTAATAGTTACATCAGGAATTTATTTATTGTCATGATATTTAATAATTAATTTAATGTTAATATTTCATGAGTATTATGAGTCAAACATTACTAAAGTGGTAAAGGTTTCATGTAACAATCTCATTATTTATAAGGTTTGTTAATGATGGTGTTTTTGATGATGAAATATTATGATCTATCTCTCAATAAACTCATATACTTTATTATCCTTGTGTTATTTTTGGAGAATACATTTTTTCATTTCATTTTCCCTTTTATAAGTACTCATGAAACTAAAATAATGTTTTTAATAAAATTGACTTTATTTCTCTATTTGGTAAAAAATAATTTTTTTTCATGTCCATGTTTTCTAAAAAAAATTTAAAGAGAGATTTTACAATTATTCATTTTAAAATGTATGGTGTGAGTGGTATTTTTTAACCATCATTACTAATAAATTATTTAATAATCTTTTTACACATTTCCAAGGTTGTTTTCTAAGAATTTTTTTCTAATATTTCGAAGATTCTAAAATTTTAAATAAGTGATTTCAATGTAGAAATGTTATTTTCCTCAATAAATTCTCCATGTGATCTTTCAAAATAATTTTCTATATAAGATGACAACCTTTTATGTTACTTAATATTTATATGGGATATGATCCAATGATACTATCCTTATTATTTCAATTGATAGTTTATTTTTATAATCAAAATTCTTTTATGAAACTTATTCCTTTTCCACAGGTTATTCTATAATAAAATGATGAAATTTTTATGATGTTTGTTTCTTTTCCATGGGTTATTCTAAAATTAAATGTTTAGGAAACCCATTTTATCATGGGTTTTGATATGATAATTTTTTTATGATATTTTGGTACACTTTTGTCTAGTTTTAATTGTGTGATGTTGGTTAAGTTATAACCAAGGATGGGTGGGACCTATATCTCCCTCCAATGAATTGGGTAAATATCGATATCACATAATATAAATAAGAATTTAGTGGGGAGTGAAACGATTTTAGTAAGGGTATTTTTCCAATATAATAGTCATGGAAGTGAACTTGGACTACAATGATTGTTTGGGGAGTGAACTCATTCCACTATGATATCCTTGGAAGAAATCCTTGACTACTGATTAAATGATTTTCAATGCTTAAATGTATGCCAAAAATCTATGATTTATTCCAATATTATTCTCTCATGGGTAATTGTGTTTGATTCAATTATTATTCATGTATTATGAACTGTAAAAATTTATTCCATGACTCATGTTTATGATTTATGATATGAAGGGTATGGTTTTAAAATATTATTCACTTATTCTCACACCCTTATATCCATGTTATTTTGATATCCCCCTTGATTACCCTTACTGAGAATTTGAGTTCAAGCATTCTTATATTTCTTTTACCATGTTTATAAACAAAGTTATTAAGTATGATATTTTTAAGAAGGGTTCTAGTTATGAATAACTTATTGGGAGATGTTTTAGTTCACCTAAGAACTGGTTTTTTATGGATCCATGTTTCTAAAGTCACTAGACCTATAAAATTATATCATGGATCATGATGTTATATAATTAATAATCATATATTAAGATGTAATATATATTTATGAGATGTGTGGGTCTTTATAGTTGATATCTAATAAAGGTTTAGTTAAATTTTATAAACTGTGATGTGAAAACATTAATGATATCTCTTAAGATATATCTAAGGATAAGCCTAAGGATTATTCTATGTTTATTAAAATATCGTATAATTTTGGTGAAGGATATAGTGAGTGGTTACCAGGGAATTAAATCCATGTCTATATACTATAAATGTATTTCGCTATGGAATAGTTATACCTAGGGGTAATAAATCCAAAAAAGGGAGAATTGAGCTAGATTAGATCATCACTGAGTGTATGAAAATAGGCCTAGTTTCACTCTTGTTTTGAAACTTCTGAGGGATATGTTTTATAAATTCACAAACTATTTAAAAACCATCATGAAAGAATTGAATATTTAATGATAATTAATGACCTATATTAACCCTAAGGTATCATATATTGAAAACAATGTCTCATGATTTAGATATCCAATGAGTGATTTTTCATGATTGATCACTCTAATTAAATATGCATTATGTTCATGCTAACCATTTTGGTTTTAGTAAGGTAATTGAGATAGAATGGTGAAGTCGTGGTGATAAAAAGTACACTGAAATATTTATGTATCCTATTTTATATAAGTTATATGAATTTTTATATATTAGTAAAGGTATCAAGGAATGATAATTAATATCCTCAAGGATTATATATTGAATTTGCAGTGAAAACTTCTAATGTTAGGATGATTGCATCTCAATTGTAAAGGTATCAAGGAATGATAATTCATGGATTTGATTTCTCTTCATAAATAGAACATTAATTTCCAAGGAAGGGAATCCACATATGATATTATAAACCAAACTATGATCTATTATTAGTGAGACTATAGATATAAAATTCTAATAGAGATTACATCCATTGTATAAGATTTATTCCCCTTAAAAATGGTTTTTTATCTCAGATGGTTGGGGAGAAAATCAAAATCAATGACATGCTTATTATACAGGAGTTTGTTAATGTATTTTATGGAATAGTTTCCAAGTCTTACACTGAAGATTGAATTTGAGTTTTCAATTTAAATCATACATGGTACCACACCTATTTTAAATAATCCCTATATAATAGCCTCAATTTAGATATATGAATTGAAGAAGTAACTCTATGAGATTCTGGAAAACTAATTCATTCAGTAAAGTGTGTCTCATTGGGTTACACCTATTCTTTCTATCAAAAAATGAAGATGAATCAGTGTAAATCTTAATTGATTATAGGGAGATGAACAATATCATAATCAAGAAAAAGTATAATATACCTCATATTAATGACTTGTTTGATCAACTTTGTAGAGATCAATACTTTTCTATGACTATCCTTCATTCTAGATATCATCAATTGAGGGTCAAAAAAAGGATATACCCAAAGTAACATTTTGTATAAGGTATGGACACTATGAGTATATAGTTATGTCTTTTGGTATTACTAATACCCCCTCTATCTACATATATTTAATAAATGGGGTCTTCATATATTTCCTTGATCATTTTGTGGTTGTCTTTATAGATGATATTCTAATTTATTAGAAGATAAAGGAAGAACATTAAGATCACTTTATAATTATATTATAGACAATAAGAAATGATAAATGGTATAAAAAATTTAAAATTTGTGATTTTTTTCAATAAAATGTTTCAGTTTTAGGTCATTCAATCTCAAGATAGGTTATATTAGTATACCCATCAAAGATAGAGGCTATTGAATGTTGGCCTACACCAACCATGATATTTTAGATCCAATTTTTTTTAGTTGTTATGGATATTATTAATAGTGTGTAGATAATTTATCAAAACTATCTAATCAACATTCCATGTTAACATATAAGGGTTCTAGGTTCTTATAAATGGATGAATGCGATGAAAATTTCAAGGAATTAAATTGAAGATTATCTGGAACACCTATGATTATATTAACCTACAGGGGAGAAGGGTTTGTATACTATAGTGATGCATTTAAGAAGGAATTAGTATGAATTATCATGTTTAATAAAAATGTTATATATTATTCCTCATGAAAATTGAATTTTCATTAGAAAAAATTACATAAATCACTATTTGGAGGTAGTTGTGATAATTTTTGTATTATTGGTATTTAAGAGTTATCTTTATCGAGGAAAGTGTGATATATATACTGATTATAAAAGTTTAATGTACATATTCAAATAGAAGTATTTCAATATATCCCTAAGAATATGGATATATTTTATTAAATATTATGACTTCTCAAAACAATACCTCCCTAGGAAAGTAAAAAAAAAAGTGGATGATTCTTTGAGTTGAAAGGATCATGTTAGATAATTTATAATGATGATCACAGAAGATCCAAAATTTATAGATTTAAAATGGATAGATCTAGAAATCATGATGGAAATGAAATATTATATTTTTCAAATAATTTTTCAACCATCTATCCAACTAGATATTAAGGATGTGTAGAAGAAATATATAGGGTTGTAGAAGAAGGTGAGAAAAATTTGGAGTTTAACCTTGATTGTGATGGAATGATAAGGTTCAGGGCTCGTTTATGTGTTTCATCCATACCATATTTTAAGAAATATTTGTTAGAGGAATCTCATAGTTCTTTATTCTCTATCCATCCTAGAAGAGAAACTATGTATAGAGATAGGAAAAAGTATTTTTGGTGGGATGTAATGAAGAGAGATATTACAATGTTAGTTTCTTGGTTCTTGGTAATTAGTAAGTTCAGGTTGAGATACAAAAGTCTAAAGGGGTGTTCCAACCAATACCCATATCAAATTGGAAATAGGAAAGCATCACCATGTATTTTTTTAATTAGACCCCCAAAACCATCTAAAGGGATTAATTTTATATGGGTTATAATTGATCACCATAAAAATTTATTGTACTTAATCAATATTAGAAAATATTTTTCTATATATTATATTTCTAGAATATACATTATAGAAGTCACACGTTTTCATGGAATACAAAATTAAATTGTATCTCATTGAGATCTGAGGTTTTCCTTGAATTTCTGGAAAATTATTTAGTAGGCCCTGGATATGGATCTATGTTTTATCACTAGATATCATCCTTAGATAGATGTTTAGTTTGAGAGAACAATTAAAACATTATAGGATATGTTTAGATCTTTTTATATGGATTTAAAAAGTGGTAAGGAACAACACCTTCATCTAGTTTAGTTTTATTATAACAATACCTTTCACTCTATACTTTGGATGGATCCTTATGAATACCTATAAGGAAATAATTGTAGAACTCCAAAATAATAGGCTGAATTTGGAGAAAGAAATATATTTGGACCTTAGTTAGATGAAGAAATTTTAGAGAAGGTTAGTGTAACACTCTGACCCCGCTGGGATTGAGCCGGTGCATTACTTGGGATATTTTTATGGTTATAAGGAATGAAAATCCTGAAGGAACGATCAGTTTAGTAGTCTTGAAGAAACTATATATATATATTTAACACAAATTACATTGGATAAGGTTACAAGATACAATACATAATGAAAAACAAAAACTACATCCATGAGCACTCAATAAATGACATCCTCTTCATAACCTGTTGAAGGTAAAAAAATGAAATGGGTGAGCTAAAATGATCAGTAAGGGTTGAAAATAGTGAAATAATGAGTACAATAATAAGTTAATCACAATCAATTTGACATAATCAATATGTCATAGTGAATAAATGAATAAGTAGTGCCATTAAATAACTGAGAATGAGACTGAATCCATAGATTTTTTCGTAGTGAAAACCTCATGGATAATAATAATAACTGAAAATAAATAAAAAAAATTCTTATTAATTGGACTTCATGTATTTTTCACAGGAACCATAATACCGTAAAAACCGTTTAGTTCTATGGGTAGAAACCTGTCTGATTTTTTGAAAACAAACTCGAAGGGTCTGTCGCCAAATTTTTTTGTCTCATGAGACCTACCGATGCATCGAGGGGCTATAGTGGGCCCCACCCACCTCTAAATCCAAGAATTATCTATACATAGATTCAATACAAGAGCAATATTTATTTAAATTAACCTTATAGAAGAGAGGATACAGATTCATCAATATCCACACTGTCAAAACAACATTCAAAATAAATATCGTATGTACAATGGTATACGGCTTAGAAAATAATAATATCCGTGATATGAGAATATGGATATTTGAATGGAATATAATTTCAATTGAAAAGTGATATAAAATGGGAAGTAGGTATACAACTTAAGAAATAGTAGGTGTACAATTACTAAGCAAGTCACAACGAAGTGAAAATTGAGACAAAGTTCATTACTGTGTTGTATTCAACTGAGTCGTATGAAAAAAAGTTAATAACCACCACACAAGTCATCTAATAAAATGAATATAATGATAAATATGATAACATATGTCAAATGTCAGTACCCCTATACCACATATAATAAATAAGAGGTGAATAATGAAAATCCCACAGAATTGAAAGTGAGATGGGAAAAACCCCTTACAGACATTCCGGCATGGTAATGAGTGTTCTTGAGAGGGATTAATGAGAGATAAAAGGTTATACCATTATTTATATATCATAAGGGTAGAATGGGGGAGGTGAAAAAACATACCCCATCATTATAAATTAAAAACAAAAGCACACAAGATAGGATAGATTCTTGAATAAAAGTGAGAGAGAGGATCCCTTACCTTATGCTTGAAGGTGTTCTTGACTTGTTATTAAAGACCTGAATAAACAAATTAGGATTATTAATTCATAATTCCAGAACCTATTTTATATTTAAATGATTTATTATAATCCTTTTTATTTCATTCTAGGTATTTTTTATTGGTTATAAGGTTCAATTTCATTGTTCTAGGTCGTTTGTTTACTTGGTTTTAAATGATCGGTTCACTTATATTCAAGTTTGGATAAATATATAAGATTGATGTGGTTGTATAAAAATTAAGTTATACACTATTATTTAACATACAAGAGATTACATGGTTTTAAATTTAATTTGGGTTAATTATATTGAAGTCGAGTTTTTATATATATAACCTTAGTGATAACCGTTTTGGTTAATTGGTGGGTTTGATTACGATGAACATGTTTTGATTTATAACTTAATACCAAGGGAGAAAAGTATTACATAACTAAAAATAGGATACATTACATAATAATATGGTTCAACCATAACACAAATGGTTTCATGATCAGAATTAAATATTATAATAGAAATCGATAAACTGTTGTCCTTGAATGTGCTAAATTAGCACATCTCAAATGGTGCTTTCATTTCTTTCAAATAAAAGTGGGGAAAGGAGAGAAGATAATGGAATATATACCATTAGCATGAAAAAATTCCATTAAATTTATGTTACTGGATTTATCATAATATTTTGGTGAAGGGAGGTGAGAAAATAAACAAAAACAAAAGAACTTAAAAGAAAAGAAGGGATTTGAAAGAGGAATTTACCTCTTGAGACTTCCTCCTTTGAGAACCTCTTAAGGGGAGAGGTTTTGGTATTTTTGAAGAGTCTAGGAGCTTTTGGACGTGGGGTAGGATCTTGGGGAGTTATTTGGGCAGAATATTGGTAAGGAACAAGGCTTGAGAGGAGTGAGGATAAGAGGGAGTGAAGGTAGGTTTTTATAGTGGAGGAGAGGGGGGATTTCTTAATATGAAACTCATTAATTTATTATTTCTTCTCAAGACAAGGAATAGTGAGTATTAAATGACCAAAAATAGTAATTTAATCATTTGATCCAGAACCAAGTGGTCTTACATCAGCATTACATCACACATGACTCTATAATTAATGTATTTATCTTAATTTTGCAATTTATGGTATGTCACTATTCATCAAAAATTCAAGTATTTCAGAAAAATCCCAAAAATCCAACCTAACCATTTTTTGACGTGTAAAATCCAAAAATGAAGTCCATTTTTCAAAAATAATTTTCTAAATATGATTAATGAAATATTTAATTAAATCATTATTTAATTGAAATATATAAACACTTAGAATATTCATCTTCATCTTTAGGGTGTCTAAATTCATTTATACACTCAAGGGTATGGATACCATTCATAAGAGTCATATCACTATTAATAAGGGTAAGTTACTATTCATAAGGGTAGGTTACAATTCATAAGGGTAGGTTACTATTCATAAGGGTAGGTTACTATTCACTAAAAATTAAGTTAATTCTATTAGACTCTAAATATCATCTTGAACACAACCGTGTATATAAGATTTTTAAAATTCAAATCACAGAGCTGGTAAATTTATGTTTAGTGGCTATGTTATGGCTATCTCCTATAAGTAACCATGTTTTTTTCCATAGGGGATCAGTGATTCATGAAATATAGTCTACCTAATGAATATACTGTATTTATAAGAAACATACCCTAAAATATTTGGGGTGCTACATTATTCCCTCCTTTGGAAATTTTGTCCTCGAAATTTTATGTAAAAAACCCACCAAAAAGATGTGGGTGATTCTTTTTCATAACATCCCCAGGTTCCCATGTTGCTTCCTCCATATTCTGGTTTCTCCAAATAACCTTCACTTGGTTAGTTGTCCGATTTATCAATACTTGTTCCCTTGTGTCAAGAATCCCAATGGGCTTTTCACAATATGACAAATCATGTTCCAGTTCAAGTTCTTCATATGTGAGAACATGCATTGGGTCTGACATGTATTTATTTAACAATGACACATGGAACACATCATGAACTTTGGAGAGATATGGCGGCATCACTAGATGGTAAGCTACAGATCTGATTCTTTCTTGAATTTAAAATGGCCCAATGTACCTGGGGCTCAGTTTCCCTTTCTTACCGAACCTTAGGATACCCTTCCATGGAGATACTTTTAGGAAGACATGATCTCCCACCTGGAATTCCAAATCCTTTCTCTGATTTTCAGCATAACTCTTCTTCCTACTTTGGGCTTCCTTAATATGGGCTTGGATTTTCTTCACCTTTTTTGTGGTCTCTTCAATAAGTTTTGGTCCTATAAGTTTCCTCTCACCAACTTCATCCCAAAAAGTTGGAGTTCGGCATCTCTTTCCATATAATGCTTCATATAGAGCCCTTTAAATACTATAATCGAAACTATTATTGTAAGAAAATTCCACCAAAGGAAATTATTGATCCTACATACCTTGGAAGTCAAGAGATCATGATATCAGCATATCTTCTAGAGTTTTTATAGTCCTTTCAGACTGCCTGTCAGTTTGGGGGTGAAATGCAGTACTCATAAGAAGCTCAGTATTCAAAGCCTTCAGGAGACTTTTCCAGGATTTTGATGTAAACCGGGGATCTCGATCGGATACAATTGATAGAGGTGCACCATGAATTCTTACAACTCCATTAATATATAGTCTTTCCAGGCGCTCGAGTGGAAAATCCTCTCATATAGGAAGGAAATAACCTGATTTTGTGAGATGATCAACAATTACCCATATTGCATCTACCTTCTAGGTTTCCTCGGTATTCCGGTGATAAAATCCATTGTAATATTATCCCACCTCCACATAAGAATAGGTAGAGGTTGCATCACTCCTTTGGAATGTTGTTTCTCTGCCTTCACTTATTGACAAACTAGAGACCTTGACACGTAGTCAGCAATTTCCCACTTCATATTATCCAACCAGAAATATTCCTTCAGATATCTGTACATCTTGGTGCTACCCAAGTGTATAGAGAAATTTGAGCTATGGGCATCGTCTAATAGGTCCCTTTTTAGCTCAAGTACTTATGGAACACATAACCTATTCCCAAATTTCAGAACTCCTTTTTCATACACGAAGTCATCCAATTTTTAATACTTGATAGCCTTAATTTTCTTGTGCAGTTTCTCATCATCAGATTGAGAGATTTTTATTTTCTCTAATAAAGATGGTTTAGAAATCATTTGAAAGAGAAAAGATGTTTCCCCTTCCTTAAAAATTCCCATATCCATCTTCAGTAGATCCATGAATATAGGATCTCTTTCAATCCTCATTTGAGTGAGAAGGCCATGATCTTTACTTCTTAATGCATCTTCCACCTTATTCGCCTTTCATGGGTGGTAGTGTATTGAACAATAATAATATTTTATTAACTAGATCCATCTTCTTTGCCTCATGTTGAGTTCTTTTTGTGTGAAAATTTATTTCAAACTCTTGTGGTTCGTATAGATCTCACATCTCTCTCCATAGAGATAATGCCTCCATATTTTCATAGAAAATATTATGGCTTATAACTCAAGATAATGAGTTGGATAATTTTTCTCATGAGTCTTCAACTGTCTTAATGCAAAAGTAATAAATTTATCATTTTTCATAAGGACGCAACCCAGTCCATTCATTGATGAATCGCTGTATATTACAAATCCATCACTTCCATATGGAAGAGTAAAAATTAGAGCATTGACCAATATTATTTTCAATTCTTCAAAGCATTATGTACACTCTTTTTTCCACACAAACATAACTCCTTTTCATATGATATTGGTTAGCGGGTTATCCAGTCAGGTGAAATTTTGAACGAAACACCGATAGTAACCTGCTAAACCAATAAAACTACGTACCTCGGTTATGTTTGTTGGCATTGGACAATATTGGATTGCCTTTGTCTTCACAGGATCAAATAGGATTCCATACATAAAGACAATATGTCCTAGAAAAGAAAATTATTGAAGCCAGAATTCGTACTTTCTAAACTTCCCATATAATTCATTTATTCTAAGAGTTTTCAGAATAATCTGAAAGTGATTCTCATGGTCTTCATATCTTTTTGAGTATACCAGGATATCATTGATGAACACCACAATAAATTTATCAGTATATTCCTTGAAAACTCTATTCAGTAAATCCATGAAAACCAAGGGTGAATTATTCATTCCAAAAGGCATCACTATAAACTCGTAATGCCCATACCTGGTTTGAAATGTTGTCTTAAGAATATCTTCCTTCCTCACACAAAGCTGATGATATCCGGACCGAAGGAAAATATTCAAAAAGTATTGAGATCCATGAAGTTGATCAAATAAATAATCAATCTGAGGTAGATGATACTTATTCATTATTTTAATAGCATTGATTTCCATATAATCAATGCATAGCCCCATGGATCCATATTTCTTCTTAACTAAAAGGACCGGGGCTCCCCATGGAGAAACACTAGGTTGAATAAATCCTTTGTCACTCAAATCCTCTAGTTGTTTCTTTAGCTCCACTAACTAAATAGTGTCCATTCTATAGGGGGTCTTTAATATAGGTCTCACACTAGGAATTAAATCTATAGAGAACTCAACTTCCCTCTCTGGATGATTTCTAGGTAAATCCTCTAGAAATATATCAATGTACTCTTGCACTATATGTACATATTCAATTTGAATATTTCTATCCTCACCCATAGATATTGGTTTCTCTTATTCTTCAAGAATTACATTCAATAGATCCATCAGGGGTTGATCTAGATAGGAATCAAGTGGTGAGGATTCTTCTCTAAAAATAAGAGATTCTACACCATTTTAAAAAATTATAACTTCCTTTTTCTTACAATAAATCTTCACATCATAGTTTTACATCCAATTCATACCGATAATTATATCAAATTCAGTCATTGGTATGATGATAAGGTTAGCAACTAAAGCACATTTATGTGTCATTAGGGGGACTAGTTGGCATGCCTTTGTTGCAATGATGAATCCCCTATGAGTCTTGACTGATAACTCCTTTATTAAATCAAATTGGATATATCTGATTTTCTTGGAAAATTGGTAAGATATAAATGAATGTGATGATATAGAATCAAATAATGTGTTGGATAAGTTTGAGGAAACAATTAAAGTACCTTCCACCACATGATTAAGAATTTAATCCTCCGTGGAAGTGATCACATAGACTCTCCCTTGTTCTCTTGGGTTTTTCTAAGGCATGTTTCCTTGGCGCTTAGGAAACTCATTTGAATATTTTCCCATCTCTCTACAATTGTAGCATTGAATATCATTAAATTTCTTCTTCCCCTTGCATTCATAGGATCTATAACCCTTTTCTCCGCACTTATAGCAGACTCCCATGCCTTTCAAGAATTTCCCAAGATGATTCTTTCCACAATTCTCGCATAATGGGAAACTATTCATTCCCATTCTCTTCTTTGGTGCTTCTCCTTTTCCTTTGATATCAAAGTACCGCTTATTATCTTGTTTTCCTTTGAAAATATTTGATCTAGAAAATTCCTTCTCTATTTTGATAATACTTGATACAATTACATCATATGATGAAATTTTTTGAGAAGACAGTGCCCTCCGAAGACTTGGCTTAAGACCTTCAAAGAAATGACAATCTTTTCTGTAGTGTCACGTATTTAATCTACGGCATACCTGGCCAGCCTCATAAAATTAGCCTCATACTCTGCAACACTATCTTCTTCCCTTTGTTTCAAGCTAAGGAATTTCCACTTCATTTCAGTTCATTTATCACGAGGGAAATATTTTTTAAAGAATATTTCCTTAAAATTCCTCCATTCCATATCTTTTATCTCTTCTTCCCCCATGGTATTTTGAATCAGGGACCACCATTGATCAGCATCACCCTTGAGACAATATACTTCCAGTACTACCTTTTCATTTTCATTGCATCTTAACGCAATGAATATCTTTTCAATGGACATGATCCATTTCTCAGAAACCACTCGATTAGTAGTCCCGCTGAAATATAGGGACTTCTGACACATGAAACGATCCAACATAGGTTTGGAATGGTTATTCGTTACAACTTGAGTCAGTTGTCTCGATATGGTCATGATCTGATCTACTCCAACGTTGACTGTGTTGACTTGCTCAGTAGGGATATCCCAACCCTGACCACGAGAATTGATTCCCCTTCTTCCATTACATTCCATTTCTAGATAATGTCACAAACTAGATCAGGGTATGAATCATAATTTTTAATATTAACATAACAAAATTCTTAGCATAAATTAAGTTCCTATGCATGGATAATGCCATAATCCGAAAAAAAATGGTTTCTTTGAGGAATAATTTACATTTCAATCCTTTATAATGGATTTTAAATAAAATATGAATTATCCTTAGAATATCACCTAGGAGTTTCATAACCAAGAGTGTAACAAGGCCCATTGTCGTGTACTATTTCCCGTTCGAGTCTAGATAAAAGCAGTGTTTTGTGTTTTACCCCTAGATACATCTGTGCCAGAGCTGCCTCTACCTTCTCATATCCAGACAGGGGTGTATTGCTTGAAAGATCCACATAATCTATTCCTTAATAAAATACCAGGATGTTCTTGTAAGTTTATCCTCAGATACTACCTTTGGTCTTTGATCCCTACTATATATTTCCTACTCTAGTTTCTATGTTTCCTACTAAACTTCCTTTGATACCAACTGTAACACCCCGACCTCACTAGGCTGGAGCCGGTGCATTACTTGTGATATTGGAATGGTTATAAGGAATGAAAATCCTGAAGGAATTATTAGTTTAGTATTCTTGAAGAAACTAGATACATATATTTAACACAAATTACATTGGATAAGGTTGCAAGATACAATAAAAAATGAAAAACAAAAATTGCATCCATGAGGACTCAATAAATGACCTCCTCTTCATAACCTATTGAAGTTAAACAATGAAAGGGGTGAGCTCAAATGCTCAATAAGGGTTACAAATAATGGAATAATGAGTATAATAATAATTTAATTACAATAAATCTGACATAATCAATATGGCATAGTGAATAAATGAATAACTAATACCATTAAATAACTGAGAATGAGATTGTATCCATAGATTTTTTCATAGTGAAAACCTCATGGATAATAATAATAAATGACAATGAATAATAAGAATTCTTATTAATTATACATCATTTATATAGCACATGAACCATAATAACATAAAAATAGTGTAGTTCTATGGTTAGAAACCTGTCTGATTTTTTGGAAACAAACTCAAAGGGTTTGTCGCCAAACTATTTTGTCTCATGAGACCTACCGATGCATAGAGGGGATGTAGTGGAACCCACCAACATCTACATCCAATAATTCTCTAAACATATATTCAATACAAGTGTAATATGTACTTAAATTAACCATATAGAAGAGAGGATACGGATTCATCAATATTCACACTGTCAAAAACAACATTCAAAATAAATACCGCATATAAAATGGTATACGGATTAGACAATAATAATATACATGATATGAGAATATGGATATTTTAAGGGAATATAATTTCAATTGAAAGTTTATCTCAAATGGACAGTAGGTACACTACATAAGAAATAGTAGGCGCACAATTACTAAGCAAGTCACAACGAAGTGAAAATTGAGAAAAAGTTTGTTACTGTGTTGTATTGAATTGAGTCATATGAAAAAAAGATAATAACCACCAAAAGAGTCACAGAATACAATGAGTATAATGAGAAATATGATAACATATTTCAAATGTTATTACCCCTATACCACATATAATAAATAATAGGTGAACAATGAATATCCCACAGAATTGAAAGTGAGATGAGAAATACCCCTTACAGACATTTCGGCATGGTAACGAGTGTTCTTGTGAGGGCTTAATGAGAGATAAAATGTTATCCCATTATTTATATATCATAAGGGAAGTATGGGGTAGGTTAAGAAACATAACCCATAATTATAAAGTAAAAACAAAAGCACACAAGAGAGGATAGATTCTTGAATAAAAGTGAGAGAGAGGATCCCTTACCTTATGCTTGAAGGTGTTCTTGACTTGTTATTAAATACCTGAATAAGAAAAAATAGGATTATTAATTAATAAGTCTAGAAAATATTTTATATTTAAATCATTTATTATAATCCTTTTTAGTTCATTCTAGGCGTTTTTGATTGGTTATAAGGTTCAATTTCATTGTTCGGGCACGTTTTTTTACTTGGTTTTAAATGATCTATTCTCTAATATTCAAGTTTGAATAAATATATAAGACGGATGTGGTTGTCTAGAAATGAAGTTATAAAATATTAGTGAACATATAGGAGATTAAATGGTTTTAAATTTAATTTGGGTTACTTATATTGAAGTTGAATTTTTATATATATAACCATAGTGATAGCCATTTTGGTAAATCGGTGGGTTTGATTACGATGAACATGTTTTTCTTTATAACTTAATAACATTTGAAAAAAAGTATTACAGAAATAAAAATAGGATATATTACATAATAATATGGTTCAACTGTAACACAAATGGTTTCTTGACCATAATTAAATATTATAATAGAAATCAATAAACTGGTGTCCTTGAATGTGCTAAATTAGCACATCTCAAATGGTGCTTTCATTTCTTTCAAATAAAAGTGGGGAAAGGATAGAAGATAATGGAATATATACCATTAGCATGAAAAAATTCTAGTACATGTATGTTACTGGATTTATCATACTATTTTGGTTAAGTGAGGTGAGAAAAGGAAACAAAAAAGAAAAGAACTTAAAAGAAAAGAAGGGATTTGAAAGAGGAATTTACCTCTTGAGACTTCCTCCTTTGAGAACCTCTTAAGGGGAGAGGTTTTGTTATTTTGAAGTGGCTAGGAGCTTTTGTACATGGGGGAGGATCTTGGGGAGTGATTTGGGTAGAATATTGGCAAGGCACAAGGCTTTCGAGGAGTGAGGAGAAGAGGGAGTGAAGGGGGGTTTTATAGTGGAGGAGAGAGGGGATTTTTTAATATAAAACTCATTAATTTATTATTTCTCCTCAAGAAAAGGAATAGTGTGTATTCCATGACCAAAAATAGTAATTTTATCATGTGATACCGAACCAAGTGGGCTTACATCAGTAGTACATCACACATGACTCTATAATTAGTGTATTTATATTAATTTTTCAATTTATGGTATGTCACTATTCATCAAAAATTCAAGTATTTCAGAAAAAATCCCGAAAATTCACCCTAACCATTTTTCAACATGTAGAATCTAAAAATGAAGTCCATTTTTCAAAAAAAAAATTCTAAATATGATTAATTAAATATTTAATTAAATCATTATTTAATTGAAATATATAAACACTTAGAATATTCATCTTCATCTTTAGGGTTTCTAAATTCATTTATACAATCAAGGGTATGGATACCATTCATAAAAGTCATATTACTATTCATAAGGGTAAGTTAATATTCATAAGGGTAGGTTACTATTCATAAGGGTAGGTTACAATTCACCAAAAATTAATTTAATTCTATCAGACTCTAAATATCATCTTGAACACAAACGTGTATATCAGATTTTTAAAATTCAATTCACAAAGCTGGTAAATTTAAGTTTAGTGGATAAGTTATGGCTATCACCTATAAGTAGCCATGTTTTGTTCCATAGGGGCTCATTGATTCATGAAATGTATTCTTTTTAATGAATACAGTGTATTTTAGAGAAACATACCGTAAAATGTTTGGGGTTCTACAGTTAGGTATGTTCAATGACACATAAGGGTAGTACAATATCTGCATAAATGTTATACTGACAATCACTGATGTAATCTAGAATTTAAAGTCAGTAGAAAAAAATTCTATTAATATATCCATAGATAAAGGTAATGATATTTTGAAATAAGAGAAAACTAATCCCTTGTTATATATGTCCCTTTGAAATTATTGATTGTATCAGGATGGTAGATTATTGATTGGTGCTTCAACCAAACCTCTCCCAAGTCCACGATGTGTTCTATGTATCTCTTCTAATGAAGTACATAAATGATCCTTAAAATTTACTAAACTCAAAGATCATATAATTGTAACATTACATTTTCTATCAGAAACAATCGGTGGATATCCTAGATCATATATAGAAAGTGCTATGAAATAAGACAACTCACCTGATCAAAGTTTTTTAATGAAACCACCAGCTTAGGGAATCTATGTGGGAACATGAGGATGTCATGAGGTGGAAGTATTATAAGTTTTTTGTACCAAAGTGATGGAATTTGAATGGTAAAATACATTTTAAGGTTGTTATAATTTCACACCCCAATATTTTAATAAATTTTTAAAATAAATTTAATTTCTTTGTTATCTTCGTTTACACACAACATCGAGTTTTAATAAACCACTATATGATATTAATATTATTATTTAAACCCTACTATTATAAATTTTACATTAAATTTGGTAATATGAATAGTAATAACTACATTTTAAAGAATAATTATATTATTTTTATACAAAAAAGAAACTTGATACAAAAAGTAGTACATTTCTAGTAATGTCTATATATGTTTTGAAAATATTATTTTCTAAAAAAATGTTTTTCTTCCCTTTATAAATAAATAATAAAATTAATATTCAATAAATTTAGAAAATTTATTTAACAAAATTAACTTCATTTTTTAATATAATTTTTAAAATTATCTGAGGGAGAAATTTTGAGAATTTTCAAAAAAAATATTTTTTTTACTGAATAGTAAAAAATATTGTTTTTTATTAAAAAATGCATTTTTGGTTTTAAATAATTTTACAAGTTAAATCTTGTTTAAAAATGTTTTATAAGTAAATTAAGTTCAAACATGTTATTATTAAACAAATTTATGTCATTTTAATTAAATTTAAATTTAATTTTCATATTAAAACATTATATTCTTATGAAAATTTTCACTTTGGAAACCCACTTTTTAATCATGTCTATTGGTTTAATTTTAAATGTAATTTTTACACTTATATAAAAGTAATTTTAAGAAATGGATTAAATAATTGGAATCATAGTAATTAATATTATATAATAAGGTAAAATTAATTTTTTTCCAAATGAATAGTAAAAATATTAAAAAATATTTACTGAGGTTAAGGTTAAAATGGGGTTACTGGTGGGTTAAACTAAAAAGATATGAATTTGAATAACCTAAAAACATGTAAAATTCATATTTTATGTACATATTTTGACCTTATATCTAATTGTTTTGTAGAATTGTCCATTTTGGGTCCATTTTTCTTCTTTAAAACTTGGGTAGGCTTTTTTCCTTTTCAAAAATTCCATGGGTGTCCTCTCCCCCTTATAAAAAGGAACACATTATCCTCTCCTATTCATAGTTAAAAAAACACTTATTTCATATATTACCTACCTTAATATATTAATTTATTCTTTCCACACATCCTAGAGTAATTATTTTGATTAGGAAACACTCTGAATAATGCTTTGGTACTAAACTAAGGAGGTTGATCAAAGGAGAGGTAACGTTCTTAACCGAGCATTTCTATTTTATTTTTTATTTTGACTCTTTGAAATCCTATTAAAATTTTATTATATAATAACATAATTATTCCCTATATACTTATAATTTATTATTTTAATTTAATAACCTACATATTTCTCCTCTTTCATGAAATGGGAAACGAAATTGTTGATCGTGTGTACAGCGGACAACCACCTCATAAACCGATGTAATTAATTTTCCATCACCACTATCATGGTTGGATATAATGATGTATTTAAATTAAAAATATGATATACCAAACATTATTATACTTATATAATTATAATATCATATTTACCTTCTTACTTTTCATTCTATGGGAATATGATAACATCGATCATGAGTACGGAGGACTAAAGCCAAGTTAAGTGATGTGATACATTTTTAACTTATGATTTTCATGAAATTTAATAAGGATAAATTTAATGAATTTATGTTATATATATAAGATAATAATTAATATTTAATTATGATATATTGTTTAACTCACTTCCATTACTTCTAATGAGAAAATGGAAACAACATTCACGCGTACATACGACATGTTTTATCCATGAACAGTGTAATTAATTTTCTATCTCTATCTTTTATGGATTAATCTAAATACATATTTAATTAATTTAAATTATATTTACATCATTTTTAAAATTCTTTATATTATTTATCCATGATAAAGTTAAAAGGATCAAAAATACTTAATCAAAAAATACCTGAAAACCAAAGAAGTTATTACCTAAAACACGATTTTAACATGGACTTGTTAATAAATTGGTAATAAAATGTTAAAAGAAAATCATATATGGTATGATACATATGATTATTTTTTTGTAAAATATGTATAATAAACCAATATTTATTATATATTAGCTTCTAATTTGTATGAATTAATTCAAGAGTTTAGGTAAGGGATGTTTGTCTCAAATTGTTTTCTTTGGGACATATGTTATGTTATGCACCTATCATCTTTTGTGAGGTTTATATACAAACCAATTTTCATGTGATATCATGAATTTATTTATTCTCATGATATTTAAATTTTAATTTTAATTTATTCTTTCATGTGGAATATGATTCAAACAATACTAAAATGGTAAAGGTTTAATGTTGCAAACTCATAGTTTATCTGGATTGTTTATGATTATACTTTTAATGATGAGATCTTATGATATATCTCTAAATAAACTCATATAATTTATTATTATTTTATTATTTATATATAATACGTTTTACCTTTCATTTTCCTCTCGCTAAGTACTCATGGGACTCAAATAATGTTTTTAAGAAAATTGAATTTATTTCCCCCTTAGTCGAAAATCCATTCTCTTTTATGTTCATGTTTTATAAAAATGTTTTAAAGAAATATTTTAAAATTATATAATTATTTTTAAACACATTTTAACCCATTTTTCACTTTTTTTTAAAAAAAAAAAGTAATCTTATTTTCTTTTTCTGAACAAGGATCTTTTGAATTTTTATCAAATGTGTGAAATGAATCTTCATTTTAACATGTACAGTATGAATGGCATGTTTTCACCACCCTGAACATTCAATGATTTAAATCTCCTTTTACAATATTCCATGTTTATTTTAAATGAAAATTGTTTCTTTAAAATTTACTAAATATTGATATTTTAAATATGTGTTTTTTAAGTGGAAAGGTTATTTTCCTCAAGAAATGTTCCAAGTTATATTTCAAAATCATTTTCCATTTAAGATGAAATAATTTGATGTCACATAAGATTTACTAAAAATATGATCCAACGTTACCATCCTTATTATTTTTCAATATTTTTTATGTTCACAATGACAATATATTTATGTAACCCACTAATTTTGAACTGGTTATTCTATTTTAACATGATGAAATTTTTTTGAAACTCATTTCCTTTCCATGGATAGTGCTATGATGAAATTTTTATGAAACATATTTATTTTCATGGGTTATAATATGATAAATGATTTATGATATTATGGAAGACTTATTTATAGTTTTCATTTTGTGATTATGCATACATTATAAATAAGGATAGGTTTGACTTATATCTCCCTCCAATGCATTGGGTAGAGATTGATATCTCCTGAGATAAATAAGATTTAAATAAGGAGTGAACTGAGTTTATCATGAAAATGTTTCCACTATGATAGTCTTGGGAGTGAACATTGACTACTATGATGGTTTGTGGAGTTAACCCATTAAAATATTATATCCTTGGAAGTAATCCTTACTGACATATTAAATGATTTTTTATGCTTATGTGTATGGTAAAAATTCATATCTTATGACAATATTATTCTCTCATGTATCAAGTTCTTTGATTTCATTATTATTCATGTCTTATGAACTACCAATATTGAGGCCATGACTCATATTTATGATATGATATTTATATTATGGTTTTAAAATGTTATTATATTTTTATCATACCCTTATGCTAACATTATATTTATATCTCCCTTGTTTACCCTTACTAAGCATCTGAGATCAACCTGCCTTATTTTTATTTTCCACAAGTTATGAAGAATTTTATTATTTATAATATATATAAGAAGGGTTATAGACATGAATAACTTAAATGTAGATTATGTAGTTCACCTATGATCTAGTTGTTTATGTATCCATGTTTCTAAAGGTACTAGACCTGTATGATTTTGGCACGGATCATTAAGTTATATAATGAATTTTGTTCTATTAAGATGTTATATATATATATATATGATATGTGTGGGTATTTATAGATGTTATCAAAGAAAGGTTTAGTTAACCTTTAGAAACTATGATGATAAACATAAGTGAGATCTCTTTGGATATTTCTAAGGATATGTCTAAGTATTAGTCTAAGTATAGGAAAATGTCCTGAAATTTTGGTGAAGGATAGAGTGAGTGGATTTTAATAAATTACATCATTTTCTGAATACTAAAAGTGTATGTGGATTTGGAATATTTTTACCTAAGGGTAATAAATCCAAAAAGGGCATATTTAGCTTGAATCAATCATCACATAGTGTATGAAAACGGGTCTTGTTGCACACCAATTTAACACTCAAGGGGAATATGTTTTGGAAATTCACAAACTCTTTATGGACCATTATGAAGGATTTGAAGAGATGATTTGCATGAATGGTCTAGGATAAACCTAAGGTTTCATATATTAAAAATAATTCCTCATGATTTAGACATCTAATGAGTTATTTTTCATGAATGATCACTCTGATTAATGATTTCTGATAGTCATTCTATCTATTTTAATTTTAGTAAGGGAATTTAGATATGATGGTGATTTTGAGGTGGTAACAAGTATGATAAAATATGAAATTAGCCTATTTTATATTTTTTTATGAATCCATATATATTAAGAAAGGAATCTATGAATTATAATTCATATCCTCAATGATTTGATATTAAATTAGCAGTGAAAACCGCTAATACCATGATGATTGTATCTCAAGTTTATTATTCATATATGGTTGATTTTTATAGGAATCTGATTCTTGAAAACCTTATTATCCTCCCTATGGTTTTATTTGATTTTATCTTAGTCTTGGATTGGTTTTCACTATATAAATCCAACATTATTTTATAAATAATTTCTCATTTATTCAAAGAGAAATTAAGATCATGAATATCACTTGATAATTATACTAAATACCCTATAGAATAATGAATTTTATGAAAAAAATACAAATTATTAATTTTTTATATAGAAGGTTTCATTTTTAGGTCATATAATCTCAAGAGAGGGTATATAGTAGATCCATAAAATACGGAGGTAATTGAACATTGGCCAAGACAAAAAATAGTTACTACGATCCTGATTTTTATTTTTTTGGCTAGATATTATTAATGGTTTGTGGATAATTTTTAATGACTACCTAATATTCTCACCATGTTAACAAGAAAGGGGTCCAAGTTCCTATGTATGGATGGATGTGATGAATATTTCATGGAATTGAACACAATATTATTCATAACACCTATTAATACATTACCTTGTAGTGGAGAACTTTTTTTAATATATAATGATGCATACAAGAAGGTATTAATATGCATTATATTTCTAAATGACATGGTTGTAGATTATTCATTTGTACAATTAATGGTTCATGAGAAAATTTAAACAACTCATCATTTAGAGTTTGTTTTTTAATTTTTTCATTAAATATATGGAGGAATTATCATTACATATGAAATTGTGATATATATACTGATTATAAAAGTTTAAATTATATATTCAATTATAAAGATTTGATTTTGTGATAGGGAAGATGGTTAGAAATGATTAATGATTGTGACTACTCAATACATTACCACCCTGGGAAATATAACAAGTTGGATGATTCTTTGAGTTGAAAAAATCATTCTAGATTATTTATGATGAAGACAAAAAAAGGCCCAATATTTCAAAAATTTTAAAGCATGGATCTAAAAATCATGATAGATGGGTGAAATATTATCTTTTTCAAATACGCTTTCAACTATCTATCTATGTTAATTATAAATAGGTATGGATAGAAGATGTATATATTTATAATAATGGGAGAAATATTCTAAGTTCAATATTGATTTTGATAGAATGATAAGGTTTCAAAACTATTTACATGTTCCATACTAACTAGATTTTAATAAATAGTGGTTAGAGTAATCTCCTATAGTTTTTTATTCTCTATTTATCTTGTAAGTACAAAGATTTATATAGATTCGAAGATTTATTTTTGTGGGACGTTATGAAAAGAGATATTGAAAAGTTTTTTTCTAGATTCTTAGTATGTCATAAAGTTAAGGTTTAGAGACAAATGTCTAAGGGTATGTCACAATAATTACCTATACCAGAATGGAAATGGGAAAAAATCACCACATATTTTTTCATTGGGCTCCTGAAAATATCTAAAGGGATTAATTCTATATGGTTTTTAGTCTATCACCATAAAAATTCATCAAAATTCATCACTATTAGAGAATATTTAGATCTAGATAATATTTTTAGAATATAAATTTAGTAGTATTTAAGGTTTCATGGAGTACCACATTCAATTGTATCTAATCGGGATCGGAGGATTACCTCAAATTTTGAGATAAGACTTCAGCAGGCTCTGGATACAAGGCTAAGTTTCACAACTACACATCATCCACAAATAGATGGTAATTTTTAAGTAATAATTCAAAACCTATAGAAAATTCTGATATCTGGTTCTATTTATTTCAAAGGTGTTTGGGATTAACACCTTCTTCAAGTTGATTTTTTGTACAAAAATTGCTTTCACTAAATAATTTAAATGGGTATTTATAAATCCTTATATGGAATGAACTATAGAAATACAATACACTATGATAAAGAATAATAAATAAATATATAGGGACCTGATCTTGTAAAATAAATGATAGATAGTTTTACCAACATTCAGTGACATATAAGGGCAGCACAATATTGATAAAAAAATTATGCTGACAAACACTGGTGTGATCTGAAATTTGAAGTTGGTGAAAAGGTGTTTCAAATAATTTATCCATGGAAAAAGGTAATAATGTTTGGAAATAAGGTAAAACTAATCCCTATTAATATTAGTCCCTTTTAAACTCTTAATCATATCGTAATGGTTGATTATCAATTGGAACTTCCACTAAACCCCTCTCAAGTTCACGATTTGTTCCATGTATCTTGCCTCAGGAAGTACATTCTTGACCATTCCCATGGACTGTAATCATTGGTCATACCAATAGAACATTATCTCTCTTATGATAAAAAATCATTGTAGATCATGTATCATATAGAGAAATTTCTATGAAACAAGACCACTCACTTGGTCAATGTTTTTTGGTGAAACCACCAACTTGATGAAGTTATGTGAGAATGTGATGATGTAATCAGGTATAAGTATCCAAATTTGTTTTCCCAAAGTTAAGTAATATTGAAAGATAAATTCATTTTATGGGGATATAATGTAACACCCATATATGTTATGAATTTTTTTCAAATAAAGTTAATTTCATCGATAGATTGAGTTACACACAACACATTGTTTTAACAAGTCGTGATATATTATTAATATTATTATTTAAACTGAAATGCATCAACCTAGAAATTCAATTTAGAGGTTAGGAATTATGAATTTTTAAAAATTATTTATAATAGTTTTATATAAAGAAAACTTATTTATAAAAAATAAAAAAAAATAGTAATGCCTTTATATGTTTCAAAAATAATATTTTCTCAGAAAAATTGTTTTCAATAATATTTATGAAAGAATAATAAAATTAATTTTTTGATACATTTATTAAATTTATTTTAAAAAATTAAATTTATTTTTTTAATCAAATATTCATAATTATCTTAGGCTTAATTTTTTATAATTTTATGAACTTATTCATTTTTCATTGAATAGTGAAAAAACCTAATTTTTATTGAAAACTAACTTTTTGGTTAAAGAATTTATAAAGTTACATATTAAGATTAGTTCAATTAATTTATTTTTAAAATAATTTATGTAATTTTAATTAAATTCATATTGAATTTTGATATTAAAACAATCAATTCTTATGAAAATTTTCTCTTTGGAAACCCGCTTTTTAGACTCATCTCTAGGTCTAATTTTAAATTAAATTTTTCCACTTCTATAAATATAATTTTAGAAAAATGGATTAAATATTTTTAATATTAATAATTAATATTATATAATATGTTAAGAATAATTTTTGGTCAATATTAATAGTAAAAACATTAAAAATTAATTACCAAGTTTATGGTTGAAATGGGTTTACTAGTGGGTTAAACTAATAAGATAAGGCTAAAATAAACTAATAGATTTTCAAATTCCAATTTTATTGTCCATTTCATCCTTATCTCATATGGGGTCTTATAATGAGACATTTTGGATACTTTTTCATTTTTAAAATGTGGATTCACTTTTTCCCTTTTAAAAAATTTCATGTGTGTACTATCCCCCACTTATAAAATAGAACTTCCTCTCCTCTCTTCTTCACACATAAAAAACATTTGGTTCAGTTAATACCTACCCCAATATGTTAATCAATTCCCTCCCCAAATCATATAGTTATTATTTTTATTAACAAAGCCTTCTAATAAGGATTTTGGTTTGAAACTAAGGAGGTTGTCAGAAGAATAGGTAACGTTCTTAACCAAGAATTTTTATTTTATTTATTCTTACACCTCCTTCCAATATTATTTAATTATGTTGATATAATAAATAATTATATCTAATATAATGATATATTATTATTTTAATTTCATAATCTATGTTTATCTCCTCTTACATCAAATGGGAAATGAAGTTGTCGATCGTCTATATGGAAAACTACCACCTCACAGACCAATGTAATTCATTTTCCATCACCACCTATTATAGGAAGATACAATTATTTATTTAAATTATATATATATATATAATATAAATAATATAGTTATAAATATATAATTGTAATATCATATTTACCTAATTACTTTCCATTTCATGGGAATATAATAATGTTGCACATGTGTATGATGGACTACCACCTCATGAAACGATATGATCCATTTTTCACTTAACAATTACATGGAAGGTAATAAAGATAAATTTAATGAATATATGTGATTAATATGAAATAATAATTAATATTAAAATATGGTATATTATTTACCTTCTTTATTGTTTCTTCCTATGAGAAAATGGAACATTCATGCGACAGAATGCCTACCCTCTCCATGGATGGTGTAATTCATTTTATATCTCTAAGTTTTATGTATTACTTTAATTAAATGTTTAATGAATATAAATTACATTTATATAATTTTTAAAATTATAGAGATTAAATAACCATGTTCAAAGTAAAATTTCAAAAAAATACCAAATCAAAATAGGCATAAAAAACAAAGTAGTTGTTACCTAAAACACAATTTTAACATGGAATTGTGAATAAATGGGTAATAAAAGGTTATAGGTAAATAATATATGGTAAAATAAATATTATTAAGTTTATATAATTTATTTATAATAAATCTATTTTTATTATAGAGTAGGTTTTAACATGTATGAAGGAATTCAATACTTATAGTAAAGGGTTTTTGTTTCAAATTGTCTTCATTGGGATATATGTTATGTTATGCACCAATATTATTTTATGAGGTGTCTATATAGTCCCTTATACATGTTATATCTTGAATTTATTTATTCTCATGATATTTAAAGTTTCATCTAAATATATTCTTTCATGTGTGCTATTATTCAACCATTACCAAAGTATAAAAGGTTTCATGTTACAATATCAATTTTTATCGGGATTTCTAATGAATATTCTTCCAATGATGAAATATAATAAAATATATCTCAATAAAATAATATATTTTATTATTCTATTTTTATTTATATAAAATTCCTTTTTACATTCCATTTTCCTCTCATTAATTAATCAAGAATGTAAAATAATGTTTTTAAAAAAATTGACTTTATATCTCTCTTCAATAGAAAATCATTTTTCTTCCATGTCTATGTTTCCTAAAAATGTTTTAAAGAAATATATTACAATTTTAAAACAATTGTTTGAATAAATTTTAACACATGTTTAATTTCTTTCAAAATAGTTTAAAATGAATCTTCTTGTTGTTTTCTATGCAAGGATCTTTTGACTTTTTCTCAAAAATATGAAGGGAACCTTCATTTTAACATTTATGGAATGAATGATATTATTTCACCATCATGAAAAATCAATGATTTATAGGCTATTTTAAAGTTTTCCAGGGTTATTTTCAAAGAAATTCTTTTCTTTAATAATGGGAAAATTAATAGATCTTTAATAATTTTTTTAAAATGTAAAAGTTATTTTCCTCGAGAAATGTTCCAAGGGATATATCAAAATCATTTTCCATACAAAATGGAATCCTTTGATGTTACTTAAAATTTATTAGGGATACTATCCAATGAAAACATCCTTATTCTTTATATGGATGGTTTATATTTATAAAGATAAGATGTTTATGAAACTCGTTCCTTTTCCATGGGTTATGCTATGATGAAATGATGAACTATTTATGAAACTCATTTCTTTTCCATAGGTTATCCTATGATAAAATTTATTAAAACAATTTCTTTCATTGGGTTATGATATAATAAATGTTTTATGATCTATTTTCACATTTTTGTATGGTTTTCATTATGTGGTGATCGTTACGTTATAACTAAGGATGGGTGGGACCTATATCTACCTCTAATGCATTGGATAAAGATTGATATCTTTAGAGATAAACAAGATTGAAATGGGGAGTGAACCCAGTTAAGTAAGTGACATTTTTCATTATGATAATCTTGGGATTGAGACTAGAATTCTATAATGGTTTGGGGAGTGAACCCATTCCACTATGAAATCGTTGGAAATATTCCTTTAGTATTGATTAAATTATTTTAAATGCTTATGTGTATTCCAAAAATATATGTCTTATGCCAATATTATCCTATCATGGATCAAGTTCATTGATTCAATTATTATTAATGCCTTATGAAATGACAATATTTATTCCATGACTAATGTATATGAAATATGAAATGCAGGGCATAGTTCAAAAATGTTATTATCTTATTCTAATACCATTATGCTCATGTTATGTTAATATCCCCCCTTTTAACTCTTAATGGGAATTTTTACTCACCCTTTCTTATGTTTCTTCCCATTTTATGAAGCAATTTATTATATATTATATGTCTTAGAAGGGTTATAGTGATGAAGAACTTACTGGGAGATGATGTAGTTCACCTATAAACTAGTTTTTTTTATCAATTTTTATAAATTCACTAAAACTATATGGTTTAGGGGGAAATAGTTATGTTATATAATTAATATTAATCTATTAAGATGTAATATATATGTATGATAATTTTTGGTCTTTATAGTGATGCATAGAGTGAATGGTTTACCTTGATGTTTTAGATACTGTGTCTCTTGGAATGAGGGTTGGAGTAATTCCCATGAGAAGTTTCATTAAGAGGCATCACCTAAGGGGATCTATGTTAGCCTAGTTATATTTAGTATAATACTCATGGTTAAAGTGTTTAATTAGTGCGTTTGATGATTAAGGGTGATAGTGAGAGGATTATTGTAGTTTTTAAAAGATTGTGATGTGTAAGGAATGGTTAGATGATATGATTATGAAATCAATCCACAGAAGGTGCTATCTAATTTTTTATTGAAGGAATGGTTATGCCTTGGAAATTATCTTAATAAAATAACCTTGAGTTCTTATGTTATTTATTTAATGCAAGTTTCAATAGGAAGGATTTCTCATATGATAATCCATATAGCTCTAACATCATTTTGGAATTATAATCATTCTTGACCTGGGATGGACAGGTCTAAGTATAATGAAGCATGGAATGATACGTCTAATCTTAGAATGATACCCGACTGAGGGGATTCCATGTGGTGAGACATAACTTGTGAGGAATATCAGTAATTTTGGATACAAACATCAGCGATGCCTCTAGATAAATGGTATTGAAGAGCTATAAGTTATGGTTATATTATTGAGTGTGAATTTGAGCCTAGTTATAGTAATTCATGGATCATGGTATCAAGAGTTGGTTGGGTGAATAGACATTGGGGAGCATGAAAACGTATAGATTAGTGAGATTTTAGTGGTTAGTGTGTATTGGAGGTGTGGTATATTGTTTAAGATAGTTGTTTGAGTGGATTGGGAGTAAACACACATTTGTTTTAGATGAAAACAAGGTAATTCATATAGGCTATGTGCATGGCATGTTTGGCCTTGGTTTGGTAAGGTGTAATGTCTATGATTTTTTTAGAATCATTTAGGTCTTGGGGGAGGAGATCAAGAAGTTCATTGGTGGAAGTTCAATCATGACTGTTACCTCGTGACTACTTATAAAAGATTCATGAGGTTATGGTTGGTCATAGTCAATGAGTCCATCTTGAAGTGAGGTGGATAGTATTTAATGAGATTATTATGCATAATAAATCTTCAGACCCTGATATGGGTTTTGTTATGCATATGGTGAAAGGTGACATCATGTTCGGATCATAATGTGGTGGCAAAGATGTGTGTGTTTGACCCAAACAGAGGTTTCAAGGTTTATGGTTTCATCAACAATGAATCAGGAAGAGTGGGACACTTTTATTTTAGATGGAACCTTGGATTTTATTCTTGATTAGTATTGTATGTAAAATTGTATGGTGGGAAGTGCACCATCATCTATGAGAGTTAGGTTCTTGTTATGGACAATACGTTGGTGAATTCCTTGGGTGTTGTTCTTGGAAGCTGAAAATGGGAGACATTTAGTGATTCTTTTGGTCCATAGGTTGAGAGTAACATAGAAACATCTAACATTTTCATTCAATGATGAATGAATCATGGGTTGTGTCATTTTTTCATAGATAAGTAAAATACATATGCTATGGAGTGATGTATCAATCACGAGTGTATAAACCCTATGTAGGAATAGTCATAAAAATGTGGAATTATTCATGGAGTGTTCATGGTGGAATCTGTATGCTGGTGAATACTAGGTGATATTTTTACATGGATTCATTTTTAAATTCCAAATAGGATCTTGGATTTAGTGTTTGATCAAGGACAATCATTGGTTTTATGATTGAGTTAATGTTTAAAATATCAAAGGGTGCTAGAATGATTGGTTTTTTGGTGTGTGTGGTATGTCATGAAAATAGTTTGGATAATTAAGGATATTTTGGGGAGTCTTACTTGGAGTCATATGCAGACATCGATGAGCATGTTTGGGTGGTCATGGCATGCTTCAAGGTGTGAAGTAATTATGTATTGGTGGGTTGGAGATGCGTCACCAAGTGGAGCCGATCAGTTTTTAAGAATGGTTGGGAATATGAGGTATGGCAACTATTTTTTGCATGGAAATAGATGTGGTAAGTTATGAAACACCTCCTACATATTTTTTTTGATAGTATAGGTCTGTTTTTAGAATCAAATATATATTTTGAATAAAATTATGTGTGTCTATTACATTTTCATGGATAGTGGTTATGCATACGTCATTGGTTTGTTTTCTATAATGAGGATGGGAAATAATGGTTAATCAGTTTTCTTGTGTGATTTTGGGTTTTAGTGAGTTAGAAACCACACTAGGAAAGTCACAGTATCATGGGTGTAGTGTCATGGTAAGAAATTATGATGTAGGAGGCACCAAGAATCAAAATTTTGTAGTTTAAAGTTGAAGCATATGGTGGGGAACACCATGGGACTATCAGTTGTTTATATGAAAACATCATTAGTTATTTAGGATGGGTGGGCTTGGGTAAGATTCATTTTGGTCTCTTAGTTTATAAAACGAGTGTTATCTCAGGTTCTGGAGGTTTTTTTTCCTTGAGGTAAATGTATTTTCATGAACATGATCTAGGAATTTTGAATGGAATGATATCATTTGGATTGTTTGCTGATCGATGTGGGTCATGAGATGTGAGTGAATCACCATCGAGGCTCCTTGGGGATGAGAAGATTTATGGTGGGGAGGTTGTAAGATCATATATCCACACAAGTGATTATAATTAAAGGAACATTTTAATTCTCAAACTGTTGGATGTGATGGATTTTTAACAATGATTTGTAGTATCATTTCAACAGTGATAACATCATAAAATTGTGTTTTTGGACGTCATTGAGTCATGAAAGGTTCCCCATATGTTCAAGATATGTCTCTTAACTGTTTGAGGTATTGTGATTTTAGAGTATCATATTTTGAGAAAATAGAATGGGGTGAATGATTAGTGGTAATGGTGCACCCCAATCATACATCCTAAATTGAATAAGAACATGGTTTGTGAAACAATGCAGAAGACCCTGGAAACCATGCAGATTCTTCTAGTGAATTGTAGATATGTCGCACAATCTTGTAAACTATGCACTATAACCATGTAAGGGAGAGTGTTTGGGATATGGGTGACTTAATTTTTAGCATAAAGTTTGTCCAACCATGAAACAAAACCATTTTTCCATTAAAAAGTGGTAAAATGGTCCATTTTACCTTTTTATATTAAAATGGTTTAAATCCTTTTTTCTTCCCCAATTCTCCCAAAAGATCTTTTATTCCTCATTCTGTACCCCTCTCCTCTATTCTATGGTGGAACTCCACCATCCATTGTCTGGATTGGATGATGACTATAGTTTTGGAATCTTCGAGGTGATTCTAATATTCCTCTCTCTTCTTTTACTTGTTTCTTTTATTTTTGAGTAATATCACATCATTTATTTGGATTATTCCCTATTTTCATGGAATTTGTCTAATTTCTCCATATATTCCATTTTATCTTAAAATGAAGGTTGATAACAAACATGTAGAATCTCATAAGGCTGTGGTAGGTGGTCCCTCATATTTAACACAAAGTATTCTTTATTTTTCAAGTGCATGTATAGAGTGGTAATATAATATTTTTTTAGCTTTATAATATTTAAATTACTTTTTTTAGTTGATTTTCCCAAATATTAATTCCCATTTAAATTACCTTAGACATTAGGAAATGGTGATTTCAAGTGGAATATTTAACAGAAGGAAAATAACTTTCAAATGGATTTATGCATTTAAAATGTTTAATTATGTTTTAATTTGTTTAATAGTAAATCTTGATATTAATCAACGGTTTTGAAATATAATTTTACTACCATTGATAATTGTAAATGGTTATGCTTTAACTAAAAATTGAAATTGACATAGACCTTATAATGGAATTCCTTCATTGGGGATCAAGTGTCCCTTAAAGTTTGTAATAGTAACCATTGGGGGGGATTTTAAATGGTTGGACTATAAATGGTAAAGCTATTAATATATTAAAGAATGATGATTATAAATGAGATTGGTATTATGAATTGATGTTACGAATTTTTATTCCTTGTAATACCTTTATGTTAAATGTTTAATATTATAAAAATGAGTGTCTCACTCTTTTTATTCTAGGGATTTCACATAAGTGTCATTATGTATTTTGCTATGGAAAATTTCCATAAGGGTGGTTATGTTATTATTATCATGGTAAGTAACCCAATGTTCATTTACGTTATAAGAAAACACAATAAAAGGTGGTCTATGATAACTATGGAATATTCTCTTTGAGGGAGGTCTGTGATAAATTTTTGGCCCATGGAATTAATGAGAAACAACCATATGGGGTGGTCTGTAATAGCTACAAAAACACTCATAGGGGTGGTATGTGATGACTATAGAATATTCCATGAGTGGAGGTCCTTGATAAATTGAATACTCCTTGGGTGGATGATAACTTTAATACTCCCTAGGTGGAGGTTTGTGATAACATGAATAATCCTTGGGTGGAGGCTCATGATAACTAAGAATACACCCTAAGTTAAGGTTAGTGATACTATAAAGAAAAAGACATATGGGTGTTATGTGATATGATGGTTGGCACCATTCATGCGTTGTTCTCAGAGACACCCTAGCACTAAACAAAGCATATATAGACCAAAAATGGGTGTTACCATGATGCCTGAAGTTTTTTGGTTGTTTATGAAATATGTTTGAATTATTTAAATTGATTTAAATGGATTATTGTGTCACATATACATGAACTTTATGATTATTAGACTTGTTATTTTTGGGATGTCTTTGGTGGTGTACTACTGAGTTTTTTTTCACGCCCTACTCAGGACACCATGTCATTTGGGTACTCGATTAGACACTACATGTCTATAGGTTATTGGTTGTGGTGGAAGGCTCACCACGTTAAGTATGATTAGTATATTAGGATGTATTTGGATGATGGTATCGGGTGGGACATGGGACATGTTTTGGTGGGTTGTTAGCCTCATTATTATCTTTTATTTTCTTTTTTACTATTTTTGTATGATTTTTCGATGTGGGATTGAATTATGGGTGTATGGAATTTTAATTTATTACTACATGAGATAATTTATTTATTTATTTATCAACATTTTCCATAGTGGGTAGTTATTTTTATTAATGGATGTTATATTATTTACTTTTTTCCATTTTTATTTTATTGTGATATGAGGGAATATTCTCCCCATTGTGATCTATAGGTATCTATCCACTAGTTGGAATCCTATAGTATATGGAAAGGTGCTCCTGAGGTCATATATGAATCTTTCAGTTTGGTTACTAGTCAGAGGTATGGGTTGGTGGGATGTTATAGACATGTTTACCAAATTTTTAGTCTAATAAAATTTAAGTCTAAATTTCTCCATATTATGTTTGGGGTGAACCAAATGATATGGATAACATTACATGTAGTAGAAGTGTAAGATTTGTTTTTTTAAGAGTTGTAGGTTTCTTTAATTCCTTGAAAATCAATCTTTAATGGGATATTTTTAGGAAATGTGAAGAGTTTTTTCAAGTTTCAACATAAAATAATTAGAAGGATGAATTCAATAAATTTTGTTGGTATTGATGTTTTAGACAATGGAAATTTCTTACTCTTGCATGTTAGTGAGTTGGTCGGTTTGATTGATGCGAATAGATGGGGTTATTTGACCAAAATTGGGTTGGATAGAATTTGAAATTCAAAAGATGGTTTCTCCGATGAACTCATCATAATGGACATGTTCTCATATACTAGAGGATATCATCTTATCTAGTTGGTTCTATAAGAAATTGAAAGTCTCAAGGTTCAACAAAAATATGTCCATGAATTTTTTGTGGTAGGTGCAACAAAATAACTATGTATGACTCACTATAAAGGTTAGTTTAGAACACATGAACACGAGTCTTGATATTACATGAGTTATTCATCTTCATGGAAGTATAGTTAAATTGATTCTATTAATCTTCTATTATTCTATATAATTTCATAAAATGAATCAGTTTTCTCCCATGGATGTAGGATTGAATATTTGAACCATGTAAAATGAAGTGTTCTTTAATTTACTATTTTTGTTTTCTAGTATGCTTCTGTTTGTTTTTTTAAATTCCAATCAACTTAGTTTAGTGATTTAATGTGTTTTTAAACTTATTATGTTATATAACACTAATGTTTAAGGAATTTAAATAGGTTTTTTTCTCTTCAACATGAATCTTATATAGGTTGATCGTTTGGTGGACTGATGTTTCCTAGTTATGGTGATCAGATGGATTCTTCCCAACTACCCTCCTCTAATTGTTTCCATAGGCTGTTCTAAAATACACAACACTCAAGATGGATGGTCACATCACCCAAAACATGTTAGTTTCTCAAGAAAGCTAATGGTGAAGAATAAGTGAGTTGTGGGATCAAGAGAGAGTATTGGTGGAAGTATGGGTAAGCTTGATTGCACACCATTACATAATAGTAGGTTTTTTAAATATACCTTAAGGACACTCCTTGAGTGTTCTTGAATTTACTCATGTGTTATAATGCATGATTTAATTTCACTCGGCATGTTCATGGAAATATTTCATGAATAAATTAATCACCAAACCATTTCATCATATGATGAATTTATATAACGATTACCATAAGTATAATATTCAAGAAATTTAACATTTAATGTTTGGGTTCCATGTACTATGAGTGCTCCTATAACTTATTCTATACTATTATTTAACGTAAATTAATATTACTTTTTGTAGATTACATGATAATCATATTAAGATCTAGTTTCCACAAATTACAGCATATTCTCTTGAAGAACGTCATAAAATAATTTTTATTATTGGTTTCAAAAAAATAATGTGCATTTTTTATGGTTTAACATATAAAATCAATTTATTACTTATAATATTTATAAATGTTTTTCAAATTTTTTGGTATCTCGTAATGTTGATAAAATTGATAATTAATTATGTTTTTTGAGTAACCCACCATCCAAAATGGTTAAAACATATAATTCATATGTGGTGAATGGTTTTAGAATTCATAAATGTGCATATGGGGAATCAAAACAAACAATGAATAGTAGTGTTTTCATGAGAGGATCTCATCATAGAGAATGCGAAGTTGAATTTCATGTCATGCTAGAATAAATAATTGTATTGTGTTATCTAGGACTGAATTATGTAATGATGTTTAAATGTCATCGGTTGGATACTGATAGAGGCATGTGTGTTCACTCGCACCATGGAATCATTGATATTAAATATAAAATCCTTATTGTATTAAATGAACCATTTTTACTATCTCCTCAAGCACATAAAATTTATTATGAAAATTATTTTGATAATTTAAGAGAGTTATGTGATTTTTTGGAGTATAATAAAAATAAAATCTCATGAAAATTAGTTTATCCAATGTCAATGTGGTTCTTCTGAAGTGTGTGGAAATGAAATTTGTCAAGAGACTACTCAAAATCCTTCTTTTCGACAAAGATATCAGAATATCGATGCTGAAACCCCATAATTATGGGTTGATGATGACAATGATATTATTAATGTAACAAATGATATTGAAATATTAAGAATGATGACGATGAATCTTCTATGGAAATTGATGATACTGAGGAGGAATATGAAGACATTAACATCATCATATATAACGTTGAGGATGAATATAAAGATTGAAAAAATTAAATGCAAGTTATAATTATATATAATATATATCTCTATATAATAATTGTTTTCAATTATTTCTTAACAATAATAATTTCGTGTTTTAGATGGTTTATGACCATTTATCTAATATGTTTTGTGATTTAGATGAAGCAGCACCACCTGGTGATGAGCCTGATGCTACATCATCAGACATTTAGACTCCTCATGGTTCAACGATGACTCGTAGGGGACACGGTCTTACGCAATTGATGATTATTGACCTTATCCTGGAAAGACTTCCATGTCTTCAGTTCGAACTTTGCATTCACAGGTATGTTTAGTTGTTTATTTTAGTTAGTTTTCATTAATTTTCATTAATGTATTTATATACTAATTGTTTGATTGTTTTTTAAACATTTTAACTACTTTTTTAATATAGTTATTGGATAGGGGAGTGCTATTTTGTGGAATTATTTTTCTAGATCATGGGTGACATGGGATTTCATTCCCATTAATGTTTTCCACAGCATGTTCGATCATTAGATGGTATGAAAATAAATATTATTTATTTTAAAAATTATTTTATTTGTAACATGATATTATTAATTATGTCACGACCCGTCCCCGGGGCCTGTTTCGTGACTACCCCAAGCCCACCTTCCATAGGCTAGGGGCTGGCAACTAGCACCAAAGGCATAATCCCAATAAAAGGGAAGGCATTGCCTTTTTAACCTGTAACACACACACACAGTCTGAACACAAATAGTAGAGGCAAAAACTAAAAATAAACACTAAGTAAAACCGAATACAAAAGTAAGTGCTGAAAGGAAAGGGGCCAGAAATACAATCCCAACAGTAAAGTACTACTGCAAAAAAGTAAACAGCAACTACTGAGTCATCCTATAGGAATCCCACCTGAAGGGTGGGTAAAAATGGCCTCCTCATCACCTCAGGTTCATATGTCTGCTCCGTGTACGTCTCACCAAGTGGTCCACCTCCGGGTACCGTCCAGCTCACCATCACTCTACCTCAATCAGTGTTGTTCATCATCTATAACCAACACAACGATGTGCGGGCATTGCCCATGTAGGGGTGAGTATAAGGATACTCAGTAGGGACCCCGAGACCCCCGAAGGTCTCCTAGAATCCATGAAGGATAAACCAAATAAGGAAAGATACAATCACGAAGTATTAACAAACCCTACTTAGGTATATGCCAATACATATAACTAAGTTGTCAACTATAGTTTAGCTTCAACACTCGAGCCCAAGCACAACCCAGTCCACATAGGAAAGTAATGTCAATCACATCGATGATAATGATTGAAAGTCAAGACTCAAGTCACACAGGTATACATCTTTCGTAAAGTGATATAGATGATCAGACGTAGTCACTGATTCATCTATGTTGTCAGACCCACACAGTATACTAGACCAACTAAGCTGTTGGACCCACACATGATACAAGACCAACTACTCTGTCGGACCCACACGGGATACAAGAACATAGGTCAAAACTGTCAGACCCACACAGGATACAAGAACAGTAGTCATCGTTGTCGAACCCACAGAGGATTCTGGTACAATATCCATCGTTGTCGAACCCACGGAGGATCCCAGTACAGTAGTCGTCACTACCGAACCCACGTAGGATTCTGGTACAGTAGTCGTCGCAGTCGCAGCCAGCTCTAGGGTTCATGCACACAGTACGATCGATTCTAGGAAGGTCAGCTCCTCGATCCAAGTGTCAATACATAAACTATCATGAAGTCCTGATTTGATATATCCTGTAGTTCTGTCTCATCAAAAGGAACCCAACGCGATAGATGACGCGTCAATCGGACGCCTGGTATGAGATTTATTAGCATTTCTGATCCAGGTGCCCGGTTTTAATTACGCTCATTCCAAACCTGGCCATTTTCCAAAGTTTTCCAAAACTCACTTAGAGTATCTCAAAAGGACCTCCTCGTTGCGAGGATCCCAGTGTCGTAGATGGCGCATCAATCGGACGCTCGATCTAGATGATATTCGCGTTTAAGCGAAATAGGCCCGGCCCGTCAAGCCCAGTGTACTGGCGGGTTGGCCCGACCAGGTTTGGAGGGTCCATCCCGGTTGGGGTTCAGCCCAGCCCGATGGAGAACAGCCCACCCAGGGACCCAGCCTAGTGGGTCTGACCAGTTTGGGGGGTCGGCCCGAAATGATGGGGCACGGCCCACCCGCGGTCCCGGCCCGTGGTTGCGGGTTGGTTCGGCTCGCCCGGCATTGCTGAAAGGTGCCGCCCCTCCTTGCTTCCCGGCCGGCTGAAGCTGGCCGGTTTTTTTTTTTGCACGAGTGGCCAGCACAGCGGGCCTCTGTTCTTCCCACGCGGCGCTAAGCGGCGTCGTGGTTCCCTTCATCCCGGCCAGTAGGCGGTCGGCCGGTTCGTCCGCCGAGCGGCCCGCGGAAACAGTTCGTGGTTCCTCTGCAGCACGGTGCCTAGCAGCGTCGTGGTTCTCCATCCCATCTGGGTTTAGATGGCTGGTTCTTCTAGCCCGGTCGGCATGAGGCCTGCCAGTTCTTCTTCGTCCGAGTAGCCCGCGGTTGTGGGTCGCGGTTTCCCCCACCCGGCCGGCGTGATGGCACCGGTCCTCCACTGCCGCCGCCCGGCCCGGTCATGGTGTCCGGTTGCTGCCACCTTCAGTTTCCACTGCCTCATGGTCGTGGCCTCTTTCCTCCAGTGCAGTGCGATGGCACCGCACCCTCTCAGCTCCGCCTCCATCGTCAAACAATCATAAACCATTAGAGGGACGTCGGGTCATGATTGTTCGGCCCGCGCCCTCCACATTATATGATAACAAATTGCCACTATCTAATAAAGTAAATATCGAATAATAGAGAATATAATTTTATTCAATTAAAATTAAACAAATCCCCCTACCTCGTAATTAATGTTGCACGTCGACGAGTCATGGAAGACGGGCGTCACAGAAATTGGGCGTCGCGGATGACGAACATCGTTCCATCAATGTTTGTCGTTGGCGATGGCGGTGTCTTCTCCCATTATGCGGAGGAAGACGAAGGTAGATGGCATTATTTGTGGTCCCGCCTCACCTTCTTTCCCTGGTTGAAGAAGTGGAGGATATGTTCTTCGTGGAATGAATATTATTCCTTCAAGAATTTGTATCCTCTTCTTTGATCTCCAAACCAAAATTATTCCAACCAAAATAAGAGAATGTAATATCTTCTTTTAATGTTGGCAAAATAATTTCAAATTAATTCAAAATTAGATTAATTACATGTGGCATTAATTAATCCTAGGTGTTGTCACACTCATGAGAGGAGGTGAAAAGTTTAAAATTCAAAAGAAGGAAGGTGAAAGCTTTTAGGAGTTAAAGGGGGGTTTCAAGGGGAGTTGAGAGGTTTGTGTTCATGTGGGACCCACCACACAATATCCTCTCATGGGTGGTTATGTGGGGTGTGGGCCCCACCTCCAACTCCTCTTTGGAGAAAATAACCACCCCATAACAAAAATTATGTCACACATAATTTTTACTAAATTTATCCAGAATCTCTAAAAATAACTTTCAACCTGTATAAAACGCAACTGCAATAATGGTCCCCTTAAGTGAATACTAGCACTGTGAGTTCATTGGTGTCATCGGATTTCAATTCTGAGCATCAATTCAAAAGATAGAAAAACCCGCACGTACGTTTACTGAACGTACCCGAAAAAAACTTCAGGAAATTATTCCGGGCACACCGGGCCTCAGAATCAGGTGCCGTCAGAAACTGAAGACTTGTAAAATTCCAAATAATTTAAGAAAAAAATACTTGAAATTTATAGGTCTTTACATTACCCCCACCTCAGGGATTTACATCTCCATAAAGCTACAACACACACGAGGGAAACAATTGAGGGTACTGAGCATGCATCTGAGCCTCCTGCTCCCATGTTCTCTCCTGGAGGTTCTCGTGCTTCCAGCGAATGTGCACTGGAGGAATCGACCGTCCACATAGTACTTGATCCTATCGATCCTCGATCTCCACTGGGACCTCCGTGAAAGTCGCTCCATCATTGATGTCTAGCTCCCCATGGTCAATGATGTAGGATGGGTCATGCACGTATCTCCTCAGCTAAGATATGTGAAAGACGTCATGCACCCGGTGCAATTGAGGTTGAAGGGCCGGGTGGTAATCCACCTCGCCTACTCTATGGATGACCTAGAATGACCTGATGAATCGTGGAGATAACTTGTCGACTCGGCCATATCTCCGTAGATCTAATCGAGGTGAGACCCATAGGAAGACATGGTCACCATCCTCAAACTCCAATGGTCTCTGTCTCCTATAATAATAGGAATTTTTTCTGCTCTGTGCAGTCTTCATATACTCTTGGATGATCTGCACCTTCTCCATCGTAGCATGAACCATCGTGGTCCTACAAGTGTTCACTCCCCTGGGTCAGTCCAGCACAGAGGTGATCTTCAAGGTCGGACGTACAGTGCCTTGTAAGGTTCCATCCCAATGGTGGTGTGGTAGTTGTTGTGGTATGCAAACTCCATCAAGGGTATGTGATCCTCCCAACTATGACCAAAGTCTAGGACACATGCACGGAGCATTTCCTCGAGATTCTAAATGGTCCTCTCAGTTTGACCATCCGTCTGAATATGGAATGCGGTGCTTAGACGTAGATGCGTCCCAAAATCCTCCTGTAACCCCTTACATAGCCGGGAAGTGAAACGAGCATCTTGATCAGAGACAATCGTCGATGGCACACCAAGAAGTCGTACGATCTCCTGTACGTAGAGGCATCCCAAGATCTCTACTGAGCCCTGCTCTCTGATTGGTAGGAAGTGGGCTGACTTGGTGAGTCAGTCGACAATCACCCAGATAGAGTTGTGCCCTCTAGATGTACGTGGAAGCGCCATCACAAAATCCATGGATATCCTGTCTCACTTCCACTCTGGGACCTCTAAGGGTTGAACTAATCACATTGGAACCTAGTGCCCCACCTTCACTTGCTGACAAGTGATACATCTTGAGACAAACTCTGCTATCGCCTTCTTCATACTTGGACACCAATGCTATCGTCTGAGGTCCTGATACATCTTTGCCACTCCTGGATGTACCGCTAGAGGGGAAGTGTTTAACTCCCTCAACACCTGCTCTTGTAGTGAAACTGGTACCATGGTAAGTCCTCTGAAGAGCATGATGTGCTCCCCACCTTCAGAAAACCCATCAAGTGCCTTCATTGAGGATATTCGAGCACATCGTGTCTCACAGTCAACGTCTCCATGCTATGCCTCCCTAACTCACTTATGTAGTGGAGGAGTGACTGTGAGAGACTACAGAAAGGCTGCTCCATCTCTATCCACAAAGGATATCTGTAATGCAGCCAGTGGCTCTGTCGCTTCTCCAAGCGGCTAAATGCATGATCTCTGGCTGAGAGCATCTACTACAATGTTTCCCTTCCTAGGAGTATAGACTATCTCGAAGTCATAATCCTGGAGGAACTCGATCCATCATCGTTGTCTTAGGTTCAGGTCCTTCTACGAGAAGATGTACCTGAGACTCTGGTGGTCAGACTAGACTGTAAAACGCTCGCCCATCAAATAGTGCCACCACATCTTCAAGGAGAATACCATTGATGCTAGTTCCAGGTCATGGGTAGCGTAGTTCTTATAATGTTGTATCAGCTGCCGAGAACCATATGCGATCACTGCTCACTCCTGCATCAGGACACACCTGAGTCTGGTCCTTGATGTGTCACAGTAAACTACGTACCCAACACCCTCCTCCGGTATCCACAAGATGGGTGCACCGGCCATCCTCTGGCTTATCTCCTGAAATCTCTGCTAGCATCTCTCTAACCACATGAAGGTTTTCCCCTTCTTCGTTAATGTTGAAAGCGGTGCTGCAACTCTGGAGAAGTCTACCACAAATCTCTGATAGTACCTAGCCAGACCCAGGAAACTTCGTACCTCCGTCACACTCATGGGAGGCTCCCAAGCAAGTACTGACTCGATCTTCACCGGGTCCACTGCAACTCCAGCCTTTGAGATGACGTGTCCTAAGATATAAACCTCTTGACTCCAAAACTGGCACTTCGAGAGCTTACCATAAAGCTAGTTCTCTCGAAGTGTATCATGAACTACTCGTAAATGGTAGGCATGATCTTCTTCAATAGTAGAGTAAATATATATGTCGTTGATGAAGACTACAAAAAAGAGATCGAGGTAAGGCTGGAAGATCCTGTTCATGAGACTCATGAACATTGCTGGAGCATTGGTTATGCCGAAGGGCATAAACAAGAACTCGTAGTGGCCATACCAACACCTGAAGGTCATCTTCTGCACATCCTCATCTCGAAATATGAGCTGGTGATAGCCTGACCTGAGGTCTATCTTTGAGAACCATTGTGCTCCCTTGAGCTGATCAAAGAGGTCTTCAATCCTCGGGAGTGGGTAATTTTTCTTCACGGTCACCTGATTCAGGCGACGGTAGTAAACACACATTCGCAAGATCCCGTCCACCTTCTTGGAAAATAAAATCGGTGATGACTAGGCTGAAACAGTGGGTCGGATAAATCCATTTCCCTGCAAGTCCTCCAGCTGTACCCGCAGCTCATGAATCTCAGTGGGATCCATCCGATATGTTGGAGTAGATATTGTTGATGTCCCAGGGTATAGGTCAATATAGAAGTCTACCTCTCTGTGAGGAGGTATTCTTAGAACATCATCAGGAAAAACATCCACGTACTGATCCACCACAGTAGGAAAACTCGGACTCCACACATCAACCGCTCTGAGGATGAGACTAGCCAACTGATGTGTGATCGGTTTCCCCCTCCTCTGTGTAAGTCCATCCTATGCTTAAAAGGCTACCTTACCGCCGGTGAAGGTGAACCTAGTCCAATCCATGTGGATACACTGCACTTTGCACCTAATACAGTCAATCTGATAATGCACTGTGGATAACTAGTCCATACACAAGCTGACGTCGTAAGGACTCGACGTTGCTACAAGAATATCTCAGCTGAAGCTCTCGCCTCCTAGAATAAGTTCACACTGCTAGCACTAGTTCGTAATCATCGAGTCTTCTCCTGTAGGAGTCTCTAGCCATAAAGATCAAGCCAACAGCTCCATCAGAATCTCTAAGCTCCGAACAAGGGTAGTGGAAATAAAATAATGACTCATACCTATGTCTATAAGTACTGCAGCAAGGGTGAAGTAGATACTGATAGTACCTCGATTCATCTCATGTGCGTCATGGTCATTAGCCTTGACTGCCTAGAGATGATCCTGTCTTTGTCCACCAGATCCATGTGGTCGGGGTGGACCTCATGGTGGTGGTGGTGGTGGTAGTTCCTCGAAACATCATCCACCACCCACTGCACGACTAGCTCCTCTGCCACGTCCGCCTTCTCCCAGAGGACCACTATGGTCAAACCTCTGCCTCTTCCTGGGAGGTCCCTCTACTGTCTGATGCTCATCTGCATGGTAGGTTGGGCAATCATGAGCCATATGGCCCTGCCCGCCGCATGCATAGTACTGCCTGCTCCTTGTATGGTTGGCTATGATTTGTGTTCCATGTACAACCAAACCTGTATCATGAGCTCACCCACTTGATGGCCTGGTCCTCTTGGTCCTCTACATCAACTTTCTACATCCGGCTGCGAAAACTCTACTATGTGTCACCCTACGGTGGGTCTCGCAGCTAGTGAGTGCTCAGTGAGAAAACTCTCTACTAGAAGGGCTCACTCCAGCACCCCCGCCTACGTCGGGATGCTGAGGGGAATCATCGAATCCCTGATCTCATGCCTGATTCCCTGCTCGAAGGTCTGGTCCCTGAAGAATGGGTCTCGTACCATATCCGTGGAGTAGCGTGATAGGTCGGTGAACCTTGCTGTGTACTGAGCTACTATCATGTTTCCCTACTGTAGATGAAGTAACTCCTGAATCTGCACCACACGAAGGGTGTCTATAACAAACTCTGAGTGGAAGAGACTCTTGAAGTATGTCTAGAGTAATATGCCTCATAATTCACCTGGAGCATCTAGCTCCACTATCTGCTTGTTACTGCATGCAGAAGACTTGCGGAAAGGATCACCATGAGGTCAGCTGGTGTCCTAACCAATCTGAAAACTCTCATGACAGCCTCCAGCCAATCCTCAGCTTCCTGTGGGTCCATCTCTCCTCGAAACCTGGGAAGCCTCTGGCGCTAGAACTCATGCAACGCAATCAGGCGGCATGCACTCTCCGCTACTGGGGATGGTTGTATCGGTGGCCCAACAGGTAGTGCTACTGCTGGTGCCTCCACTATGATGGGGCCCTGCACTGAGGCCTCGTCACTCGGTGGGCTACCATCTCGTACATAACTCGGAACCCTAGTTGGCTGCCTTCATGAGGCCATCATAAAAATAAATAGGTGCGCCGTGATTAAAAACAATATACCTGGTGAGCTGACACAAAGTAATCACGATCAAACCTTTTTCAAAAGAAACACACACGCAATCAGTGTTTTTGTGCACTAAGTCAGAAATCAGAGGTCAGGGTCCTAGTGTATGGATACGTCGGCCGCCGCACCAACACCGGTTTCCCTAAACTGATTCCACACCCAAAACACTAAACACTATTGTCGTTTTAAGAATCAAAGTCTAAGTTCTGCGGTAAAACCAACTCCTCTGATACAAATTTGTCACGACCCATCCTTGGGGCCGGTGTCTTGACTACCCCAAGCCCGCCTTCCATAGGCCAGGGGCTGGTGACTAGCACCAAAGGCATAATCCTGATAAAAGGGAAGGCATTGCCTTTTTAACCTATAACACACATACAGTCTGAACACAAGCGGTAGAGGAAACAACTGAAAATAAACACTAAATAAAACTGAATACAAAAGTAATTTCTGAAAGGAAAGGGACCAAAAATATAAGCCCAATAGTAAATTAAAACTGCATAAAAGTAAATAGAAACTTCTGAGTCGTCCACTGAGAATCCCACCTAAAGGGTGGGTACAGATGGCCTCCTCAGCACCTCAGGTTCGTCTATCCGCTTCGTGTACGTCTCGCCAAGTGGTCCACCTCTGGGTATCGTCTAGCTCTACATCACTCTGTCTCGATCAGTGTTGTCTGTCATCTACAACCAATACAAAAAATTTTGGGCATTGCCCATGCAGGGGGGATTATAACGATACTTAGTAGGGACCCCGAGACCCCCGAAGGTCTCCCAGAATCCACGAAGGATAAACCGAAAAAGGAAATATACAATTACAAAGTATCAACCAAACCTACTTAGGTATATGACCATACATATACCTAAGGTATAAACCACAGTTCATCTCTAACTCTCAAGACCAAGCACAACCCAGTCCACAGAGGAAAGTAAGGTCAATAACATTGATGATAATGATTGAAAGTCAAGACTCATATCACACAGGTATATATCTTTCGTAAAGCGATATAGATGATCAAACATAGTCACTGATTCATCTAATCTGTCGGACCCACATAGGATACTAGACCAACTAAGATGTCAGACCCACAGAGGATACAAGACCAGCTACTCCGTCGGACCCACACAGGATACAAGAATAGAGGTCAAAACTGTCGGACCCACATAGGATAACAGAACAGTAGTCATCGTTGTCAAACCCACAGAGTATTCTGGTACAATAGCCATTGTCGTCAAACCCATGGAGGATCCCAGTATAGTAGTCGTCACTGCCGAACCCACGAAGGATTCTGGTACAGTATTCGTCGCAGTCGCAGCCAGCTCAAGGGTTCCCTCACACAGCACGCTCAATTCCGTGAGGGTCCGCTCCTCGAGAAAAGTTTCGATACATAAATTATCACGAGGTTCTGAGTTTATGTATCTCGTAGTTTTTTATCATCAAAAGGAACCCAACACGATAGACAGCGCGTCAATCGGACTCCCGGTATGAGAGTTATTAGCATTTCTCATCCAGGGGCCCGGTTGGAATTACACTCATTCCAAACCTGGATGTCTTCCAAATTTGTCCAAAACTCACTTAGAGTATCGCAAAATGATTTCCTCGTCGTAAGGATCCCAGTGCCGCAGATGGCGGATCAATCAGATGCACGGTCTAGAAGATATTCGCGTTTAAGAGAAACGGGCCCGACCCGTCAAGCCCAGTAGACTAGCGGGTCGGCCCCGCCCAGTGGAGCGCGGCCCACCTAGGGACCCGGATCAGCGGGTCTGACCTTTTTGGGGGGTTGGTCCGGCCCGGTGGGGCGCGGACCACCCGCGGTCCCTACCAGCATTTGCGGGCCGGTTCAGCTCGCCCAGCGGCGCCGAGCAGCGCAGCCCTTCCTTGCTGCCCGGCCGGCCGAAGCCGGCCGGTTTTGTCTGGTGCAAGTGGCCCTCACAGCGGGCTGATGTTCTTCCCATGTGGCGCCACAGTTCCCTTCAGGCCGACCGGTTGGCGGCCGGCCGTTTTGACCGCCGAGCGGCCCGTGAAAGCGAGTCGCGGTTCCTCCACACCGCGGCGCCACGGTTCTCCAGCCCAGCCAGCTTTAGCTGGCCGGTTCTTCCAGCCCGGCCGGCATGAGGCTGTCCGGTTCTTCTTCGGCAGAGTGGCCCGCGGTTGTGGGCCTCGGTGCCTGTCCTCCACCATTGCGGTCCATCCTGTCCGGGGCCTCCAGTTGTCGATACCTTCAGTGGCTACCGCCTCGTGGTCGCGGCCTCTTTCCTCCGGCGCAGTGCGATGGCACCGCATCCTCTCAGCTCCACCTCCATCGTCAAACAATCATAAACCAATGGAAGGACTTCGGGCTGTGTTTTTTTGGCTCGCGCCCTCCACGTTTTATAATAACAAACGGCCACCATCGAATAAAGTAAATATCAAAGAATCAGGGATATAATTTTATTCAATTAAAATTAAACAAATCCCCCTACGTCATAATTAACGTTGCAAGCTGAAGAGTCACAGAAGACGGGCATCGAGGAAATCGGGATCCATGGAAGATGGATGTCATTCCGTCAAAAATTTTCATTGGCGATGGTGTCGTCTTCTCCCTTGACGTGGAGGAAGAGGAAGGTAGATGGCGTTCTTCGTCGCGTCGCCTCACCTTCTTTACCCGATTGAATAAGTGGAGGAGATGTTCTTCATGGAATGAATATTATTCCTTCAAGAATTCTTCTCTTCTCCTTTGTTCTCCCAACCAAAATTATGCCAACCCAAATAAGAGAATGTAATATATTCTTTTAATGTTGGAAAAATAAGTTCAAATTAATTCAAAATTAGATTAATTAAGTGTGGCATTAATTAATCTTATGAGTTGGCACATTCATGAGAGAAGGTGAAAAGTTTAAAATTCAAAAGAAGGAAGGTGAAAGGTTTTAGGAGTTAAAGGAGGGGTTTCAAGGGGAGTTGAGAGGTTTTTGTTTGTGTGGGCCCCACCACACAATATAATCTCATGGGTGGTTATGTGGGGTGTAGGCCCCACCTCTAACTCCTCTTTGGAGAAAATAACCACCCCATAAGAAAAATTATGTAACACATAATTTTTATTAAATTTATAAAGAATCCCTGAAAATAACTTTCAACCTATACAAAACGCAACTGCAGTAAAGTTCCCCTTAAGCGAATATCGGCACTGCGAGTCCATCGGTGTCCTCATATTTCAATTCCGAGCATCGGTTCAAAAGATAGAAAACCCCGCACGTACATTTACTGAGCATACCCAAACAAAACTTCAGGAAATTATTTCGGGCACACCGGGACTCAGAATCAAGTGCCGTCAGAAACTACGGACTCCTAAAATTCCAAAGAATATAAGAAAAAAATTCCTTGAAATTTACAGGTCTTTACAAATTATTTTAGGTTTTATGGTATTGTATTGATGATATCATGAGGATCACTATCTGAGAGGCATGTGAGGTCATTATGTGTGAGCGTTGTCATTAGTTTTTTCACAATCTAAGGAGGAAAGCCATGCAGAAAGTAAGAGTCACATATTTTGATCAATATTATCACTCCACCATCTCAGGCTTGGGGTGGATTATGTTCATATAGGATGGGAGTTGGTTTTTAAAGAAGAGTTTCATTAGGTCAAGAGAACTAAGGAAGGTATGAGGGGACACATCGAGCTGGTAGTCATACATTCATTGTGCATCGATGACATATAGTAAGCACTTTTTTAATAATTTATATAACTTTTAAAGTGAACTATTTATTTTATACTCTTATAGGTAGTCGAATATCTTGATATTATGGATTCTGTTATTTATAAGAGGATGTACAGTGATCATATCACTGTAGAGATTACAGGTGTTCTCCAGCGTCATGTTCTGGTTAGTAGAATTTTTTTTAGTTTTAATATTAACAACATATAATATTTTAACTATTTTAATTTTAAATTTCAATTAAAGGAGTCATATGAGGCTAAGAATTCTAAAACATAGGATAAGATTCAGACCGAGACTAATTATTAGACAGCTAGTGAAGCAGGATTCGATGACATAGAATGGATGCAGGAGACTCAATATGCCTTTGAGAAAGGCCAAGTTGTTGGTATTGAATCTTGATTGATTCCTATAAGTTATGGTACCACTGAAATGTCATTTTCCAGTTCGGGGGGAAGCTCATGGGGAGTCATCAACAGCTACTGCACAATATGAGTAGTAGATAAATGCTTAGGGTGAGCATATAGAGACCATGTGTATGGACTAGGAAGATCTTCATTAATAGCAGCAGTGGTATGAGGAGGAGATGCATCGATGTCAAGAACAGTAGTACGAGAAACCGATTGATTACATATGATATAGGAATCATGGTTTAGGGATTTATTTCCCTCCGCCATCTCCTCAAGATGACCCCTAGTGATTTCTGCATTTTTTTAAAAACATTTGAATGTCCATATTTTTTTAATATTTTTATTAATTCATATAATTAAATTTTGATATAGTGAATATTTTATAGTTTTCAGAATACTGTTTTTTTATTTTTTATTTTTTATTTTTTATTTTTTCATATATTTTTTGAATTTATTATTATTATTATTATTTTATTTTTTACTTATTTGAGATGGGATGATCCGTCCAATGAAAATACTTATTTTGCGAAAAGTACGTCCTCCCGTTGCAAAATAATTTTTTTATATACAATAAAAGACTAGTTGTGATGGGGTACCTACCCATCGTAAATAGTTTTTTTTTGCAATGGGCTATCTCAAAAAAAAATATACGATGTTTTTTTATACAACAGGTTATTTGATATGGGGTCCCATTAAAAATAATTTAATTTACTATTATGAGAAGACTATGTGAGGTTGAGAATAACCACATACACACATTTGAAGATAAGTTTTCAGGATATTTTGTGACCTTATCCAAATTTAACTCTTTTACTCATTTTAGCATTTACCATCCTGACAAACTTTAACCATTGAAAATTATTTTTTTAACTAAATATGATATTGATATTTTTAAATAATTAGAACGTAGTGATTTAAAATATGAAATCTATTTTTTTAGTTATGATTTCTAAATGTGATAAATATTAATTTTATTATAATAATTAATAATACACAAAAGCAATTTTTAGGAAAAAATATTTTTATCCATAAAAATGAATGTATGCTAAAGATTTTTAATAGTATTGATTTCCATAATATTTATTGGTTTGTGATTAAAAACAAGAGGTTTATTTGAATTTAAAACCAATAAAAATATGAATTTCATTGTGTGAGTACTTAATTAAGGGAAAATTTCAAACAATAGTTTTTTATTATAATGAAATTTAACATATATTTAAAAATGTCAAACAGAGGTTTATAATTTAAAAATATTATTATAAATTTTTTTATTTTACACCTTAAATATATATTATTTAATAAAAATTATTTATAAATTTTTAATTCATTCTTATATAATTATGATGACATAAAAGTTACGGTATTCTTTAAAAACTGTATTTTTGAGTATTCACCGAAAAACAACTTTTTGAGAAAAAAATCAAAAAATACATACTAATCTAATTTTTATATGTTGAAACCAAAAATTAATTTCATTTTTTAAAATTTAAATTAAAAAATTTATAAATTTATATTTTATGTAAAATCATATAATACTTGGGAAAATGATTTATTTAAAATTAAAACAATTTTATTTCTGATTGAAAAATCATATTCATGTTCCATACCTTCATAAAATTAATTTATATAGTAAAACAACAAATCATTTTAAGAAAATATATTTAACATAAAATATATTTTATGTCATTAAATAAACTTAATAATTTTAAATATATAATTGGAATATAATTGATTGTATAATATATTTTGGTGAAATTAAATCATTTATAAAATAAATATTTCTTGAAAAAATATGAATTCATAATAGGGATAAACATAAAACTAATTTTTATAAAACAAAATATTGGTTTTCACATTTTAAACTATAATTATTTTGTATTTTGTCCATCATGGTTTATTGAAATTATTTAAATGTCACAATTCATAAAGTTAAATGTGAAAATGAGTTTATTATAGAAATTATAATTTCAAAATGTTATTAATATTAATTAACTATTTTATTCATTCATATATTGCACCTATCAAAAAAATAGTTTAATGCTATTGCTATGTGGTAATATACATGTGTGAAATTACCACTAAGTTGATATACCATTTCACAATGTTATTATTTTTCAATATATTAAAATTATTTTAATTTTTTATATTTATTGTTTAATATAATTTTTAAATTTAGCTCTCAGTGTGTTCCAGTAGTTTGGTCACTCTTCCGACTTCCTAGAGTTTGGGGGTTCAAATATCATTGATATTTCATATGGATCATAATTTTTATTTAGAAGATTTAACTGATGGGTTGTACAGAAGTGTATGGTCATGCACTAATTTTTCTAGTTTAAGAAGCTTGGCGAAGTGTGAAACTAGGGGTCAATTTTTGAAGGAGGGGTCTACACAATTAGAATCCAAGATATGTAATGGGGGTGGAATTTTTGTATAAAAAATATTTTTTACATTTATAAACCATATTAAAATGATATGGGAAAACTAATATATTGATTTTCATTACTTGGATCAAATATTCCGTAAATACATGTCATATAAATGTCTTATGGTTTCTTGATTAATGGAAATTTCCTATAATTTAAAAAAAAATAGAAAAAAATTATAAATAATAATTTAAAACAAAAAATGTGATTCCTTGCATCTATCTCTCTATCTCAAACTTTGTGAATTCATGTTTTGATCTATTATTACATGGATTTTTTCATGTTATGTTGCAACCCTATCCCGTTTTACTATTATCATTAACCAAACCAGGTGGATACAAGACCTTAAGTGTACCTCCACATATGCCAGAGGCTTCTAGTAAGTAGTGAGGGCCTATGATGATACCATGGGGAGATTATTCCCATGTTATCAGAGTTTGAAACTTATAACTAAATAAGGAATGTATCATTCCACTAGAAGTAAATAAATTAATCAAGGAATATTGTAGATAGAAGATAATCATATAACCAATTTTATAAAAAAAAATTCATAATAACCTCATCTGTGATTAAAATATGTTAGAAGGATATATGTAAAAGTCCAAAATAATCAAAATAATATGAAGGTTAAAACTAAAAGACAGCCTAAGATGTTAGAGTACTAGATCTTCCCTAACTCCAAATCACCATCCCAGCTCATATCAAGAATCGTTCACATGGTACATTCCATTGTCCAAACCATTATCCATGAATATTTTTATGTACCAATCAACGGCCTAATAAAGGTGTGAGTACTAATTAGTAGGCCAATAGAAATGGTGTCTACAATCATATCTAGTTTGATCCAATCTAGTGCATGTTGATGTATTCTATAAAATAAGTGGGAAAATTAAGTTAATAAATAAAATAAAATATCATCTATCATTAGGAACTATAATGGCACTTGGGTTGAACATAACTTCTTTAGCTAGTGTCAGATGTCTCTAATATTTTCTTGATGACTTCACTGACCATAGTCACTAAATTGAATCCATGCACTCATCCTATAATTTCGAAGCATCATGTATCATATGTAATCTATGCACTCATCCCAACATTCTCAATCATCACATATCGTGTGGAATTCAGGTCCCCATCCCTGTATTCCCAACATCAAGTATCATGTGGAATCTAGGGATATCATCTCAGCATTTCCATCTCTTGTATCGTATACAATAAAATGAGAACATCATGGACTTCCCATTTATTTAGAATCATGTATCATATGGAGTAAAATGAGATCATCTATACATTACAATTTATTTAGCATCATGGATCACATAGAATCCAAGGATCTCATCCCAATGTTCCTATTTATTTAGAATCATGGATAACATGTAATATAAAGAGATAATCCCAATATTTTGATTTATTTAACCTCATGTATCATATGGAGTCCAATGAGCTCATCCTGATATTCCAATTTATTCATTATCCCCCTTTATCATATCTGTTAAATATCATTAGGCCAAGGCCAAAATCAAGGTGTTTCTAATTATTTCCCATTTCAAAAATAATTCATTTAAAATTTAAATTATAAAGGGTCTTAAGAATTACATTCATTCATTTAATTCATTAATTAGTTATAAGAAAATTCATCCAATTAAATCATTTATAAGGTTTTTTTATGTTTAATGATATTGAAGGGTCGTAACGAACATCCTACGATACATATATTTATTCCCATGGTCCACTAAAAAGACCATGAAATCACTACGGTGTCCCTTTAATATAAACCCAACATTTCCTAAACCATAGTCAGCCTAGGTAGGAGCCAATGATAAAATCCAAAATCAATAATAGTTGATTAATGATCTTTAAAGGTTCTGAGTCTTAATTTTTTAAACTAACTAATTAAATTTTTATTATTGTTCAAACACATGGAAAACCAAGGTGATGAAATTAATTACATATGCTATAAAATCGTAAAGCATTATATGATGGCTGAAAGAACACATTCCATATGTTGGTAGACTTCCACATGTTGAGTATCAGCCTTTAGTTTGAGTAGAAATGAAAGAATATGAGATGGAAGAAAAAAGAGTTGAAAATATGTAATACTAGTCTTAAAAATGAGAACTCATAAGGTACTAAAGAACTTAAAAAAGGAAGGAAAAAATAGATATAGCCTTCCCAATATCGTTTAATTGACCCATATGGAAGGATAATCGTATGGGTGAAGAAGGAGTTCTTCCATGGATGAAGGAGAGGAAAAGGAGATCTCAAGGTAGGGGTTGTTATTCAAATAAAAGTGGAGGAATTTGGATGTGTTTATGGGGTGAAAATAGGGAAAATGAAAAAAAATCACCCCCTAAAAACCTGACCAGATCCCACTTGCTGAACAATGGTATATAACAAGCTGTCTAGTGGAACTCTAGCTTCTAGGTTTTTGGTTCTGGAAGCCTAATCAGCATTCTTGTCACCTCTAAGACCCATATAACCCTCTCATAATCTCCATTAAATATAAAATCAAGGGTTTTTATCAAAAAAATAAAAGGGTATTCACCTCATTAAATGGGTGTGGTTTTACAATCTCCCCACTATAAAGAATTTTGTCATCTAGCTTCATTATTGAATGTCATCATCCACCGTAATTAAAAATTTTATCCAGTGAGACCACATGTCCAATTCCCACTACCATGTTTCATTCTAAACACGTATGTGTCATTATAGAGCATGCACTATTGGAACAAAATTACCATGGATCATCATCGCACTATGATCAACAATATGAATCGAATGATCTTCAAAGGATGTATCAGCCTCAATGTCGATATCATCAACATAAATAACATGAAAAGAATCAATAAATTTTCATCAAATATAAGATATGTGAAACACGTCATGAATTTAATTGATCCACTATAGAAGATCCAGTTGGTATGTCACTTTTCTGACCCTCTCCATAGTATCAAACAACTCTATGATCATGGTTTCTAACTTCAATTTTTATTGTAAGTGATGGTGTCCCAATCTAGTAAAAACATGCAAGAAAACCCATTCACCTATCTCAAACTCAATATTTTGGAAATTACAATCCTCATGTATTTTCTGTCTTCTCTGTATAGTCACCATTTTTTCATATTAACTAAACATGCTCTATTATCTCTTACAAAAAGCATGGCCCAATCAAGGTATCTTCACCCTCATCATTATAGCACAAGGTTGAATGAAATTATCTCCCATAAAAATACTTATAAGTCACCATCTAAATATCCACATGATATCATTTTTATAGGATAGTTATACCAAGGCCAAGTGATTTTTTATAGAGGTTCCAAATTCAAGGAATCATTCCCCCATCATGTCCTCAGGAATATATATTTTCTAATCTGACTTTTACTTAATATTTGGATGGTAGATAATTCCCATAATCACATATAAATTTAGTTCATTTTGTAACCACTACTAGAATTGAGACATAATGTAGGATTATTTGTTTGAGACTATGGTATGAGGTTCCTCATGTAACCAAAAAATCTCATGAACATAATGGTTCTCCAGGTCATCTTCTAAGAAGGTATCTTAGATATAAAATAAATGAGATACCTTAATCAAAACATCAATAATAACCCATATAGCATTATTATATTAGGGTTTCCATGGAAACCCATACTCAAATTCTATAGTAACATCATCTCACTTTCAATCAGGAATGGGAAATGACTATAAAATGCTAGTGGGTTGTCAGTTATCAGCCTTCAATTACTGACACGTAGATAACTTAGTGACAAATACCACTATCCCATTCTTCATTCCTATCCACTAGTATTATGTTCATAAATCATGGTATATTTTTGTTATCCCATGGTGAACTTCCCACATAAAAGCATGAGTCTCCCTCATTAACTCTTCCTATATGCCTATGGGAACCAGGACATGCATGTGGACATGATGAATCTCATCCTCATTGATAATCTAGTTGGGTGATAGCTCCCCACCATAAACTATATTACTCATGGATGATCACATATAATTAAATAATTTTATATATTTAATATTATTAATAATAGAAGGCACGTCATATTTTTATTTGAGGGATTCTCACCCATGATTCCCCCTACTCACCTAAATTCATCTCAATAAAGTGATATATTTACTTCCATTCACTTCTAAACACCTGAAGAACCTATGATTAATTATTCTTATTTAATGTATCAACAACCAAATTTCCCTTAACATAGGTATAGGAAAAATCAAAATCAAAATATTTTAAGTATTCAACCCACCTTCACTACATAAGGTTCGAATCCCACTGTGAAAATATATGTTTCAATATTTTACGGTCCATATCAACTATAAACCTCTCACCTAGAAAGTAATAATTCCATTTTCTTAGAGAATGAACCACTTATTATAATTAAAAATCATGTATATGAGAATTTCAGTCATGTGGCCTCAACTTTTGAGACCCATAAGCCACAACATGACCTCCATACAACCAAAATTAACCTTGCCTGATCCTCGATGCATTAAATTATGTGGTACTCTCAATTAGGATCCGGAATGATACGGATCGGTGTTGTGGTTAGTCTTTTCCTTAAATCCTAATAGGTACCCTCGCAAGTATTATACTATACAAACTTTAACCCCTTTTTGGTCTGGCCTATATAAGGTGTTTGAAGTGGGAGAATTCTTGGATAAATCTTTGATAATATCCCACTAAGACCAAAAATCTATGTATATCAAAAACATTCCTAGGATATTCCAATGAATCTTTGGATTCAAATTTATCTGGTTCAATGAATACACCATCCTAATAGATAAAATTCCCTAAAAGTGAAGCTTTTCCATCCAAAAATGACACATAGAGATCTTTTCATAAAGTTATTTCTCCCTCAGCATGCTTAATACAACCTCCAACTATTGATAATGATAATCTATTAAATTAGAGTACATATGAATATCATCAACAAAAACAACCATTAATGAATCCAAATGTGGGTCAAATACCTGATTCATCATTACCATATATACAATTGGCATTTTTTTCTGGCTGAATGGGAAAATCAAGCACTCGTACGATCTATACCTACTCATGAATGTTTTATGAGGTATGTCTAAATTGTCTCACTCTCAACTAGTGATAACCTGATCTAAAATAAACTTTGTAGAAAACCTAGGGGGTATCAATTGATCAAACAAGTTTTCAATATATGAATGTGTGTACCAGTTCATAACCATCATCTAATTTTTCTTTTTGTAATCATTTCATAAACACATGGAACCATCCACAATTTTAGAAAAAAGGATTAGAGACCCCCAAGGATAGGTTATTGGTTATATGGGTCCTATAAATTCAAATCCATCTAGTTGAATATTAAGTTATTTTATCTCTATGATATTCATCCTGTAAGGTGGAATAGAAACAACCTTTGTGCCTGGGATAAGCTCGATCATGAACTCGGTCCCCCTCTTGGGTGGTAGTCACATGAATTCCTCCAGAAACATATCCCAGAATGGATCCTCCATGGGAGGAAATAAATCCCACTGGATTACCATATTATCTAATACTATATTATCCAACTGGGTGGCCACTTCACCCAGATGATAGCAATAAAGTCATGCATGACCTTCTTAAATGTATCATTCTCCAACATGCATGTGTTGATGGCTATTAGGATATAGGAACAACACCCACCTATGGTAGTAGTCAATCTGAGATCATTATGGAACCAACTAGTCTATACTGAGAATCGGTTCACATCTAATATTTTCTAATACAAAGATATCCCACATAAAATGAAAATTAACAATTTCTAGGACACACTTATGCCAAATGGTAGATACCCACTAAATGCACTCAAAATGTAGTTTCAATAAACATAACACCACACAGGTATTCAATTGTTAAGACAAAGTCTTCCGAAAAACTGAGTAGATATAAAGGAATGATAATCTCTTATATCAAATAAAGCACGGGCTAGAGTGGAATCTACCAATAATGTACCTTGCACTTTAGATGATCAAACATCCTAATCAATTAGAGTAGGTTTCACCACATGCAACTAGAATGAGCCATGAATCTATGATATGGGATGAATCCCTTATATAGATCCACCCTACTAGTATTATAGTTGGTGACCCAATTCTCCATGACCTCTTCCTTACCCTAGTTGTCTAGTAGAGCTCCATCAACCTACCTATCATGGAATAACTAAGTAAACTCGAGACCCCTAAACAGGTAAGCATCTTCTGTCCCTAAAATCCTTCTACACTATCATGAAAAACCTATAGAGGTGGACCATCATTCAAGACACCCAATATTCTACAGTTTTTCAGTCATAATGAGGTCAAATGTGACTCTTCCTACCACTTTGGTGACAGTGTATCGAATTGACACTTTATCTACTCTATCCACTTCACCCCTAGTAAGTCTTATGAAATCAGTACTTTTATCTTATAGATAACCCATGTCCTATACTTGTAGATTTTTATGGAACTAAGCTCTTTCCACTATTCATGTTTTTTTAGTAATAATCAACTAGTTCACCACTTCAAAAAAAAAGTGGAAATATGGAAGACATGTACATGAACAAAAATCACATACCTCAAACCATTGTACCCGAGCTACCTCATCCCCTTCTATTTAAGGGGTGATATTCTATAAGTCTATAAAGTTTTAAGTGTACTCCATGACTGGCATACTCCCTTTATTAATGGACATGAACTACATAAACCTTTTATCCATTAGGGTCTCCAAGAAGAAATTATTAAAGAAATGAGCCTGAAATTCCTTCCATGATATATCCATGTGGTTCTCATCCCAAACTAGAATATCCCACCTTCACCTAGATAGTCCTTAAAGCATGTAAACATCCAACTTTACCCTCTTATCCTATGGGTTCTATGCATGTTTAAAGATAGTATGAACATGCTCAATCCATAAATCTACTACCACGTTCCCACCTTACCCTATAAACATCGGTGGATGCAAGAGATAAAACTTTCTGGTCAACTCCAACATAGAAGGAATAATTCAAGGAGCTTTACTCTCCATTTCCTATACTAATCGGAAAAAACATTCTCAAATATAATATTATACAACTAAACCTGGTGCCACATGAGGATTTTTCCTCATACCCTTAGTAACATACCCATCCACACCCTCTTACTTCTCAATCGAGGGCTGCCGTGGATACATTCCTCTATAATTCCAATAAAACATCTCAAATCACTAAAACAATATTGTTCTTGATATTACAATTTTAAACAACATTTAGAGTTATAATTCCATGTAATTACATACATATCACATCATCAAAAAATATAAATCAGACTCCCCTAGTGTTATATAACCATACTATGTTTAATTCATAATAAATAAGATTCAATTGATGTTATCTATTTAAGATTTTACACATTCTCAATTTACTTTAATAATTTCTTTTTGATGTTTCCCATCCAAGGTGTAGGTATAATGAGTGTTTACCATAATTTATATAGGAAAAAAATTTATAAGTTGTGATTGTCACTTCATTCAACTAGCACCACATAATTCTAAAAAGTATCCATGAATAAAACTATTACCCAAGTAAAGATTCGGCTAAAAATCTCATCATGGATTTATATGAAGAACCTTATATAAATTGATATAGATTCATTAAATAACTAACAAAATTACCATTACTGTGTAAATAATTTCATGGGAGCATGCTAATTACATGAGTTCCTATGTTCCTAAATGTTTCATTAACACATGTCACTTTCCATAATATCCCAAGAGTTAAAGTCCTATAAATCAATAACATCACACCAAATAACACCACTTAAGGTGGAAATTAATCAACTATAAAAGTTCAAAGAAATAATAGTTGTTCTTATTCCTGTTTACATGGGTTTTCCCCCATTCATGGGTTAGTTATTTCTAGGTACTAGCTCATTACCAAGACTTGACACCTCATATTCTACTTTATACCAGCTCGAAGTGTTAGGTAAAATGAAATAAACCTCTAATATCACTTTGTAACATCCCAAACCCATTTTAATATAAATAGTAACCATAATTGGTGTCCAAAAGACCTCAAGAATGCCTCTCTATATTCCAGAGGTTGCCGATAAGCGGTGATGGCCTCTGAGGTTACCATGGGGAGACTATGTCCTCGTTATCAGAGTTTGCAACATGGAAGTAAATAAGGAATGTTTCATCCAACCAAAAATAAATATATTAAGTAAGTCATAAATAAGGTATAATATAATCATATATCTCATGTTATAACAAAATTCATTATATTCCCATCGGTGAGCCAAACATGTCAAAAGGTCAAATATTTATAAGTCCAAAATAATCAAAAGATCAAAAAGGGACAAAAAAATACAAGACACGCAAAGTGGTATGAGTATTATCCTAGTATCTAAATGGAAATCTCCATCCCATACAATATCAGGAATCATATATATGGTGGTTTACCTTGTTCAGACCTACATTTATTAAGTCAATTTATTTGCCAACCAGAAGCCCAAACGGGGTGTGAGTAAGACTCAGTAGGCCACCACCAACGGTGTCTTAAAGCATATTATGTTTGAGAAAATATACTATATGTTAATTTATTCCTTAAATAAGTGATAAAATCAAGTGAATAAATGAGATAAAATATTATCCATTATTGGGCTCTGTGATGACTTTCAGGTCAAACATACCTACTTCTGCCAGTCCCGGATGCCTCTGAGCACATCATGATAATTGTGCCAACAAAAGTCACCACATGAAATCTAGGACCATATCCTTATATTACCATGTATTATGTATCAAATGGAATATGAGTTCTCATTTTGGGATTCTCATGTATCACATATCTTGTAGAATATAGGCACTCATCCTGGAATTCTCAAGAATCACATATCTTGTGGAATCTTAGTTCTCATACTAACATTCCCAAATATTATGTATCTTGTGGAATCAAAATATCCCATCCAATAATTCCCATGTCATGTTTTTTATAGAATCCAAGTATCTCATACAAAAATTCCCATTTATTTAGTTTCATGTATCATACATAATCTATGGATCTCATCCTAAATTTCGTATTTATTTAGCATGACATATCATACGACATCCAAGGAGTTCATCCTGAAATTCCTATTTATTTTCCATTGTGTATCATATGTAATCCAAGGAGATCATCTTGGAAATACTATTTATTTAGCATCACAGATCATACTGAATACAAGGAGATCATCCCAAAATTTCTATTTATTTATCATCACAATTTATCATCTCATTTAAGTATCATTAGTCCAAGTCCAAAATCAAGAAATTTAAAATTATTTTCCATTTTATTAAAAAATCGTTTAATTTTAAAATGGTAAGGGGTGTCCACCAACCCATTCATGTATTTAATTTATTAAGGTGTCACAATAAAATTTACCAAATTAATGAATTTACAAGGGGTTTCATGTTAAATAATATAAAAGGATCCCAAAGAACATCATAGGAACCTTTTAATTATTCCCATGGTCTACTAACAAGCACATGAATCCTCTAGGGTGTCCCTTTAATATAAAACAAACATTAATTAAACTGTTCTAATATAAAGGGGTGACCAAAGTTCCAATTTAAAATCAATATTAGTCAATTAAAGATCTTTAAAGCGCTAATTCCTTAATTTTGGAAATAAATAAGGTAATTTTTTTATTGGTAAAACTCATGATAAATTGGAATGAGAAATACATTTCATATAAAATAAAAGAAAAAAACTTTTTTGGATAGATTAAATACCACCTACCTTATATTAATAGACTTCCACTTGTGGGTTATAGTCCTTCAATTCAAGTGGAAATGTGAGAAAAAAAGATGACAAATAAAAACTATCAAAATATGGAATATTATACTTAAATTTAGAGAAATCATAAGGTACTAAAGAATATAAATAAAGGAAAAGGATTTGTTTCCTTACCTAGAGCCCACAATCTCCCCAAATGGAATTACAATCAGATAGGGGAAGGGGGAGTTTCACCATGTATGAAGGTGATAAAAATGAGAGATTTACATAGGGGATTTTGTACAGATGATGGGGTAGAAATTTGGGTGAGTTTAAGGGGTGAAAAGGGGGGGTAAATGAAAAAAAAACACCCAAAAAAACTATCCATGTCTCATCAACAAGCCTTTGATCCTATATGGGATAGTCAGTGGCACTGAAGCTTCTATTTTGTATGCCCCAACCTCTTCCAAATCCATAGAGACCCCCCCCCCTCCCCCTCAAACCCCCTTATAAACTTCTTAAAAGGCATAAATTAATGGGGTACATACCTCAATAAAATCAAGCATAGTTTTTTCCTAGTTATGGACTTTTATTTTTAATCCTACATAAGTGTGGACCACAAATGATCTAGTCCTCAAACCCCACAACCCAAGTAGATAAACCCTTAGGTATTTGTGGGCCATGTTAGACCCGTAATGATAATAATAAATATCTTAGAGAAAAAAAAACATGTTCATGGATTTTTTTCTTAAAAAAACATATAATAGTAAATTTTTAATTAACTCTTCATTCTAAGGAAATGGTACACAGAAATATCATGTCATCTTTTTATTTTCTATAATTTTTTTAAAATAATCCCACAATTTTAATTAGACTTAGTTATACTATTTATTTACTCCACCACTCCAATATAAGAGTTAATGAACCTATTTAGGCCGGACATGAACCTTATTTTAGAAGCTCACATTCTACTTGAGCTGAGCCACCCAACTCTGCCAAATTTATAGCCAGCATCCAATTCGGGGTCTATCCCATCCCTACCCAGTGTAATTAAAATTTATGAACTCGAAAAAGGTAATTTTATTATGAAAACCCACAATGTGTGAAGCTGTATAGTGATTAATTGGAACTAATATGTTGGAAGTGTTGATTCTTTGTCCATGATAAGAACCATGGTTTCCTCCATTAATGACTAATGATACTAATAACCATCTTACACGAAGAAAAAATTGTGTCAGGAGGTTCAAATTCATGAAGGAGATCAGAGTACATGGATGAAATTTCTATTAATAGTCAGGGCGGTGGGTTATTCCTTACCACTATTAGGGTCTCCTTAAAATCCTCCCCTAGTGTCACAGCTTCTTTCCAAACCAAACAAAAATTTGATTACTTTGATCACGTATTCTCCCTATTATTAACTCAATATTTGTATCTCAAATAATGTTAACCTCTTTGATATAAAATAACATTTTAATGAAATATATACATTAATCATATAATGTTCTTAAAATATAGAAATGTTTTACAAAAATTAACTTTAATCATCTTGTCACTAAAACAATTTTTAATCACTAGGGTTATCTATACAACAAAATATGTTTTCCCAAAATCAAATAATCATTAGTCCCAAATAACATTAATTACCTCATCATAAAATCACATACCAACTTTAAATGTTATATAAACATAAATCTTGTATTCTTTATAAAACCCAATAATATATCCCTAAACACTATAAAATCCAATCATATAAAACCTCAAATGGATATTTATACCATTTAATTTATGATCATTAATATACTTATTAACCCATGAAGGTATTATTATCTATTAAATAACCATCAACAGATAATATCATAACCTATAAAGTTATCTGATCCTTTATCTAACACACACTATAATGGCTAAAACTCATAATACTAGGTCTAGTGCTAAAAAACTACTCTTTAAAAACTATATTTAATACCAACCATGAAAACTCAAATAGTTCAATCCATAATTACATGATTTTCGTTTAATATTGTATCACTTACATACCTAGTACCTATTAGTTGTAGAGTTTTATATATTCAAGAAAAAAGTACCTAAAAAACTAATATCTTTCTCACCAAATAGACATTTCCTCACCAAAATAAGCATTCCTTATTTTATAATAAGTCTTCAATATCTCCTATAAAATTATCCACATAGGTCACCCTTATAGACATATCATACATAATACTCTTCTTCATAACCTGGGTAAATTGAAATATAAGAAAGGGTGAGCTCAAATTCCCAATAAGGGTAAAAAATGATAACAATTGAAGATCACAAGTGAGAATAAGATGAAAAATGTTGGTATGATAACATAATCATAGTTTATAATCGTTAAATATGATAATCATACCTCATAAAACATATATTATAAATATATCATAAATATTGATTCATGGCATAAGGGATTTCACCTAATCATAATACATGAGGTAATAATCATGATTCATGGAAACATAACATAGTCATAATTATATGTAATAAGACTGTGGAAAATATCATAGAAAATCATTTCTTATATCAAGAATTATTTTAATGACCACCATCACAAAGTGGAAATATTCCCATAGTGGATTGGTTTCACTCCTTTTTCCCATTAACCTTAGTGGATATAGTCCCTTAGTTGATTGGGTTTACTCTCTAGTACCTTAAATGCTATCTCATGAGATATAAACCTTTAACCGATGCATTGGTAGATATAATACACCCAACCATCACATAATTATAAATAATATATTTTTGTTCCACAATAACATAAAATAATTCATAATTATAGCATCACTTAATTAACCCATGGAAAATAGATTGGTTTCATGACAAAATTCCTTAAAAATGATCATAAACCATCCCGATAAATATGGTGGATATTATCATTAGAAAATATCCCCAATTAATCATAAGAAATGATAAAGTATATTTACATATATGAAAAATACCATATAATATCATTGTAAAATTATATTAAAAAATAATAAGAAATTCCCTATTTTATTTTTTGTAAAATTTATTTAAAATGAAAAACTCAAAAAAATAATGATAATAAAGATTACTTTAAAAAATCACGAAAAAATGTAAAGGAATATTCATAAATAATAATATACATGATGGTGGTAAAATCTATTCATGTGGAAAGAGTTAAAAATAAGGTTTTTTCAAACTTGTTTAAAGAGAGTCAAGGTCAAAAGAAAATGACTCTGAAATTTTTTAAAAAGTTTCCTTAAAAAACTATATAATGAAATTAAAAGTTTAAAAAACCTTAATAAACCACTAAATTATTTATAAGAACATTAATAAAAAAAAATGATTGTGGAGATAGAGGAAAAGGATTTCCTATCGAAAAAATAGATAAGGTTAGCTCCTCTTACAAGAAACCTTTCGGTCGATTTGAATACCAAAGGGAAGGAAGATAGAAAGAAGACATAAAAAACAAAAAAAATATCTATAAAATAAGAAAATTAATGGGGTTTAAAAGAATATTAACATACAATTACATCAAATAAGATTTTATACATAAACAATATCAAATTCAAGTGATATTGGGATAAAACCCTTCTAGCTTTGGAATATTTTGAAACAAAATCCCTTGGAAGAGAGAACATGAACTTAAAAATTAAATAATATGAATAAATAAATAATTTTATAATGTTTAAATTATTTTGTTTATATACCATTTAAAATAAAATAGATGTATAATATAAAATGTGTCTCAAGGAAGGGAAATTAAGATGTAAAGCCTTACAACATTAGTAATGCTTGGATCAAAATACTTTGAAAGAAATAACCAAATATGTTTTTTTAAATAATATCAATTATATGAAATAGATAGGAAAAATAAATCCATGGGGTAGTACATATATCATGTAAAGAAAAAAATAGTGAATATAGAGTATATCTCAATGAAGGAAAATTGGGATGAGAAACACTTATTTCAGACTTATGATTAGTCAAATGCACTATAGATTCATGATAAATAAATTAATATTTATTATAAATATATTTCAAAACCATATTTATATTTATCCTTCTTGAAACCATTTATTTATAGCTTTTTATTACCCACTAATAAATACTTTTTTGTTTAAATAAATATTTGGGTGTTGGCTCTTCTATTTTCTATGCATATTTTGGTATAGAGGTTAAGGTAATTCCTCATTTATGATTAGTTAATCATATACAAAATTTTCATGATGTTTTATAATATTTTCTAGATATTATTCTAGAGTCTCATAGTTATTTCATGAAAATTTTTAAGATGGTTTGTAAATATCACTAAATTTTTTTTTGTAAATTTAGATTTCGAATAAATGAATATATTTTATTAATAAAAATAAATTTTTATTCCCATTAAATAATTATAAAAAAATATTAAATTAATTATTGTTACATAATATTATTAGTGTTTAATTTTTCTTAATAATTTATGTCATAAAAATTATAACATCATTCATGTATGTGGTAAAATTGACCCACCAAGAACATGTTATAATGATTGAATAAGTAATAAATAAATATATTATAGTAATAATTTCACTTTTATAAAAACATAATGACGTAAATAATATGTAACTAAAGTGATGAATAAAATAAAAAAATAGAGGATGAAGGTCAATAAAAAATAAGGGTAAGAAGTCATTACTTATTTAGAAGAAATTGTATCTCCACTTATAAGACTTCTTAGGTTTGAAGGATTTGGGGCATACTCTTGAGACCAAGGGTTAAAAAAACGCAATAGGGTTTTTAGGGAAGAAAATATATAATATTATATAAAGGAATTAAATTATTTCTTGTCTATTAGAATGTATTTTTTATGGGTCTTTTATAATTGAGAGGGGTGGAATTTTTATATTATTAATTTATTAATAATACAAGAATTTTATATGCAATTAAAGTGGATAAAAAAATTGAAATTTGGAGAATATAATACCGTGGGAGGTCAATAATAACCTTGTACACTCATTTAATTATAATTTTTATGATATTTTGTAACCTTGTCTCCAAATTTAACTCATTTACCTCATTTTAATATATATCATTTTTACTAACTTTTACCACTGTAAATTATTTTTATGAATAAAAATGGTATTGAACTTTTTAAATAATTTTAAAATGGTGAATTAAAATATGAAATATATAATATCAGATATAATTCTTAAAGGTGATAAAAATTAATTTTATTATAATAATGTATAACAAAGAAAAAGAATTTTTAGAAAAAAATAATTTTATGCATAAAAATTAATTTATGCTAATGATTTATGAGTAGTATTGATTCCCATAAAATTTATTTGTTTATGATTTAAAATAGGGGGTTTATTTGAATTTGAAACCAATCCAAAACCTAATTTCATCATTTGTAAACTTAATTAAGGGAAAAGGTCAAAAAATATTTTTTCATTATAATAAAATAACTTAGGTTTCAAAATGTCAAAAATAGATTTATAAATTCAATATATTTTTTAAAATGTATTATTTTACTCCTTAAATATTTCATTACTCAATAAAAAGGATTTATAAATTTTAAATTTGTTCTTAAATCATTATGATGTCATAAATGTTACAGTATTCGTCAAAAACAGTATGTTTTTTGTATTCACCAAAAAAATAAACTTTTTGAGAAAAATCCCAAAAATTCATAATATTATAATTTTTAATGTTGAGTCAAAAAATTAATTTAAATTTATAAAATTTAAATTCAAAATAATACAAATTTTTCATTTTAATAAAATCATATAATACATGGGAAAATAATTTATTTAGAGTAAAATCAATTTTGTTTTCAAACTAAAAATCATATTCCTATTTCATACCATGATAAAATTAATTTTAATAATAAATATCAACATAAATACATATATTTAACATAAATATACATTTATACAATATTTAATAATTAAATAATTCTTTATATAGATAAAAATACAAATCATGTTAAGGAAATATATTTAACATAAAACATAATTTATGTAACGAAATAGACATAATAATTTTAAATGTATAATTGGTATCTAATAGATTGTATAATATCTTTTGGTGATAGTGAATCAATTTTAAAATAAATATTTCTTGAATAAATATAAATTCATAAGAGGAATAAACATAAAACTAATTTTAATAAAATAAAACATTGGTTATCACATTTTAAACTCTAATTATTTTTTATTTTGACAATCATGGTTCATTGAGATTATTAAAATTTCACAATTAATAAAATGAAAAGTCTCAATAAATTTATTAGAGAAATTATAATTTCCAAATTTTATTAATATTAATTAATTATATCATTCTTTCATATATTGAAACTATTAAAAAATTTATTATAATGTAATTATTATGTGATAATATACATGTGTGAAATTATAACAAAATATTTACCATTTCACAATGTTATTATTTTTTAATATATTAATATTATTTTAATTTTTTATATTTATTGTTTGATACAATTTTTAAATCAAGATCCTCGGGTGTTCTGGTGGTTTATTCAGTCCTTTGTCTTCCTAGAGGTTGGGGGTTAAATTATCATTTGTAGATCATATGTATCGTAATTTTTCTTCAAAATATTTAACATGTCAAGTTATGTAGGAGCGCGTGTTCATGCAGTAGTTTTTTTTAAGTTCAACCAGTGTGATGAAGTGTTGAACTAGGTCCTCAACTTTGTGAAGGAGGGTTCTAAACATTTATAATCCAATATATGTAATAGGGGTGACATTTTCATATAATAAATAAGAAAATAAATTTATGAACCATATTAAAACAATATGGATAAACTAATATATTGATTTTGGTTACTTTGATCAAATATTCTAAAATGATATGTCACATCAATGTATTATGGTTTCTTGATTCATGGAAATTACCTATAATTTTAATAACATATAGTAAAAAAAGTATATGATAATTTAAATCCAAAATATGATGCATTGAATATCTTTCTCTCACACAAAAACATCGCAAACTCATGGGTTGATCCGTCAGTCCATGGATTTTTGTATGTTATGTAATGACCCTGCCTTGGTTTGAAATGAACATTAATTGGAACAGGTGGCCAGAAGACCTAAGTGAACCTCCTTCTATTCCAGTGGATTTTTAAAATTAGTGAGGACCTATGAGGTTACCATGGGGTGATTATTCCCTCATTATTAGAGTGTGAAATATAGGAGTAAATAAGGAAAGTATCATCCCACCATACCTAAATAAATAAATAAAGGAATAAAACATGTAGTATATGATCATATAAACCATGTTTTAAAAAAATTAATTGTACCCAAATCAGTGATTCAAACATGTCAGAAGGTCATATGTACAATTCTAATATAATCTAAAGAACAAAAAGGGGAAAAACTATAAGATACAACAAGATTTATGATTATTATCCTAGTCCCTGACTTCAAATCCTCATCCCATATAATATCAAACATCTTCCATATGGAATTTTCTCTTATCCAAACCATTATCCATGAAGTTTTTTTAGGTACCAATCAGCATCCCAAGAAAGGTGTGAGTACGACTTAGTAGGCCACCACCAACGATTTCTAAAATCATATCTGGTTTGATCTAATGTAGTTCATGTTGATGTATTCCCTAAAATAAGTGAATAAATTAAGATAATAAATAATATAAAATACCCCCAATCCTCAATCTCTATGATGAATCCTAGGTCAAACATACCTACTTCCACTAGAGTTGGATGTCTCTAAGAATTTCACAGTGGTAGTTCTGACCATAGTCCCCACATAGAGTCCATGCACTCATCATAGAATTACCAAGAATAATGTATCATATGGAAGTCAGGTGCTCATCCCAACATTCTTAATCATCACATATCATGTGAAATTCAAGTTCTCATCCCAACATACCCAATCATCACATATCATGTGGAATCCATGCAATCATCCCCGTATTTACAAACATCAAGTATCATGTGGAATCTAAGAAACTCATTTTAGCATTCCCATATCACGTATCATAAAAAATACAAGGATCTCATCTGAGTATTCCTATTTATTTAGCACAATATTTCATATGGAATCTAAGGAGATCATCCTGAAATTCCTATTAATTTAGCTTCATGGGTCAAATTTAATCCAAGGATCTCATCTCGGTGTAACTATTTATTTTGCATCATATATAATATGAAATACAATGATATCATCCCAATATTCCTATTTATTTATCCTTATAGATCATACTAAATCAAAGGAGATCAACCTGACATTACTATTTTTTTAGCATCACCCTTTTTCATATTAGTTAAGTATCATTATGCCAATGCCAAAATCAAGTAATATATAATTATTTTCCATTTCAAAAATAACTCATCTAATTTTAAAATGTAAAAGGGTCTCAAGAACCTCATTCATTCATTTTATTCATTAAAAATTCATAATCCAATCCACCCAATTAAATTTTTTATAAGGGTTTGTTCATGTTCAAAAAAGTCAAATGGTCATGAAGGACAATGTAGGAGCCTTCTTGTTATTCCCATGGTCCAATCACAAGCCTGTGATACCTCTTAGGTGTCCCTTTAATATAAAAATAAAATTTCCTTAGCCATGATCACCCTATGTGGTGTCCAAAGTTCCAATTTAAAATCAACAATAGTTGATCCATGATCTTTAAAGGGTTGAAGCCTTAATTTCTAAAAAAAATTATTAAATTTGGTTTATAGATCAAATTCATGGTAAACTAGCATAATGAAATGAATTCCATATAATATAAAGTGGTGAACCATTATAGGATTGCGAAAATACCACCTACATTAGGTTATTATACTTCCACTAATTAAGTATTGGACTTCAATATGATTAGAAATTATAGAAAATGAGATAAAAAACAACAGCCTAGAAATATGGAATATTAGACTTAAAAATCAAGAGGTCATAAGGTAGATAAGAACATAAAGAATGAATGGAAAATGAGTTATAGTCTTCCTAAGATCCTTCAATCATCCCAAAGGGAATGAGAATCGGATGGGATAATATAGAATTCCACCATGGATAAATGAGAGGGAAATGAGATTTCAACATAGGGGATGTTGTGTAAATGAAAGTGGAGAAGTTTGGGTGGGTTTAAGGGGTGAAAATAGGGTAAATAACAAAATTAACCCCTTAAGAAAACTGAAAAAACCCACTAGTTAGACATCATAGCCTGAAAATATGTATGGTGGAATTGTAGCCACTATGTTATATGCTCCAACATCCTACCAAACATCCCAATCACCTTTGATTCCACCAGAACCCCCTCAGAAACTTCTTTGAAGATAAAATCAAAAAGTTTTGGAGAAAAAATAATGTGGTATATGCCTCAATAAAGGTTAGGTTTTTTAAAATATCCCCACCGTAAATCAGTTCATCCTTGAGCTACACTATTGAATATCATTAGCCTCCTTAGAGAAAAATTGTGGCCAATGATCTCGCATGTCCAATTCCAACTCACATGTTTCCTCCTGAACATGACTTTGTTATCATAGCACATACACTATAGAAACAAAATTACCATAGAGAGTCTTCACAATGTGATTCACAAAAAAAATGGATACTCCTCAAAGTATATATCAGCCTCGAGGTCAATATCATCATCATCAATAACATTAGATAGATCATGGAAGTATCGTAAAAGATGAGACACATGAAACACATCATTCTTGGCATTAAACCACTATAGACGATCAATTTGGTATATCATTGGTCCAACCCTCTACAAAATATCAAATGGATCCATGAACATGGGTTCCGACTTCCCATGCCTTTGTAAGTGACTATGTCCCAATCTAGGTTAAAAAACATAACAAAACCTGATCACATATCTCAAATTCAAGAGGTTGGAAATGTTGATATGAATATTATTTTTTTTCTACTCTAAATAGTCACCATTTATTTTTATATTAACTATACATGCAATGAAATATCTTACAAAAAACTCAAGACAATCATTGTGGCTTCACCTACCTCTAGATAGCATAAGTTTGAGTAACATAATCTCCCCTTAAAAGCCTTGTAATGAACCATATGAAAAGTCACATGATAGATATTATAACAGGATAATTACACCATAGAAAAGTGATTTTCCAAAGGGCTGACAAAGTCAAGGAATCATTCCCTCATCATGTCCTCAAGGATCTATATAGTCTTCTTTGATTTGTCATTACTCTGGGGGTGGTAGGCAATTCTCAGAAGCACTAAAAAACCTAGTACCTTTTTTAAACCCTACTATAATGGAGTCATAATGCAAGATTCTCTATCTGAGACTATGGTGTTTGGAACCTCATAAAACCACACGATCTCATGAACATAAAGCTTACTCAGATCATCCACTAAGAAGGTATACAAGATAGATAATAAACAAGAAACCATAGTCAAAACATCCACAATAAACCATATAACATGGTTTCCTTGGGGTGTCCTTAGCTACCCATCCAAAAAGTCCATAGAAAGTCAGCCCACTTTCAATCAGGAATGGGAAATGACAATAAAAGGTTAGAAAGTTGTCAGTTCCTGGCCTTAACCTACTAACACATGGATCACCTAATGAAAAGACCTTTTACCTCATTCTTTATTCCTGGAAACTAGAACTGTCTTCATAAATCATAGTATATTTTGGTTATCCCAGGGAGAACTTCCCACATATAAGCATGATAATCCCACATTAACTCTTCATGAAAGCCTATGGAAACTAAGGAACACCTGTAGGCATGTAGAATACCATACTCATTGGTAAAATATTTTGGTGGAAGATCCACACTATAAACACTATCTCTCATAGTAGATCACTCTGGATCAAATAATAGTCTCCTTTTAATCTGATTAATAAGTTAAAGAACAAAAGATAGTGATTTAAGGGTCACTCACCCATGATGCTCTTGTACAACTAAATTCATCTTGGTGAAGAGAGACATCATCGCCATTCAGTGCTGAGAATATAAACAACCTAAGCCTGAGTATTTCGGTTTAAAGCATCAGCAACCACGTTTCCATTTTTTGAGGTATAGGCTAACTCAAAATCAAAATATTATAGGTATTCATCCCATTTTCACCGCATAAGGTTCAAATCCCTCTATGAAAATATATATTTCATGATTTTATGGTCCATGTAAACTATAAACCTCTCACTCAACAAGTATTACTGCCAATTTTTCAAATCATGTACCACTAGTGCTAATTCATGTTTATGTATAGGATAATTTCATTCACGTGTCCTCAAATATTCATATAAATAGTCCATAATGTGATCTCCCTACATCATAACTTCCCAAAGCCTGACCCTTGATACATCATACTATATAATGTACTCCCTACCAAGCTTAGGTAGGTTTAAGATCATTTTTACAGTCAGTTTTTTCTTTAAAACCTGAAATTAATCATCGTAATATTCATATCATATGAACTTAACCCCCTTTTGGTCAAGCCTATCATAGGTGATGTCAAGTGGGATAAGTCCTGGATAAATATTTGATAATATCCAACAAATCCCAAAAAAAACTATGTATATAAAACATATTCTTACTCTATTCCCATGAAACCATGGCTTAAAACATCTATCGTTTAATGAATACACTAACCTCAGAGTTAACATGACCTGGAAAATGAGCTCAACCCATCCATAAATGACACATAAAGAGCTTGGAATGAAGTTGATGCTCCCTCAGCATGCTTAACATAATCTCCAAATGTTGAGCATGATCCTCCATTTATTTAGAGTACATAAGGCTATCATTAAAAATAACCATGAATGAATCCAAATATGGGTGAAAGGAATAATTATCCAATTCCATGAATATACTTGGTGTGTTCATCAGACCGAATGGCATAACCAATCACTCGTACTAATTGTATTTACTCATCAAACAAGTATGAAGTATGTTTAGTAGTATCACCCTCACCTAATGATAGACCGATCTAAAATAAAATTTTTAGAAAACCTAGGTGCCTCTTAAATGATTAAACAAGTCCCCAATACATGGATTCGGGTACTAGTTCTTAACCATTATTTTATTCAGATTCTGGTAATAAATGAATAACTTCAAGGACCCATCTACATTTTTAGAAAAAATGACTAGAGATCCCCAAGAAGTGGTGCTCAGTGAGATGAATCCATTAATTTCTAAGTCCTCCATATCAATCATAAGTTATCATAGCTCTGCAGGCACCATCCTATAAGGTTGAATGGAAATTGGATTTATGCCCATTATAATCTTGGTCACGAACTTGATCCACCTATTTGGTGGAATTCCCATGAAATCCTCCGAAAACACATCCTTAAACTGATATTCGCTATGAGGAAATATGCCCAACTAAATTCCCCCCATTATTTAATACCATGTCAGTAATCTGGGTGGACATTTCACTAAGATACTGGAAATATACTCTTGCATGACCTACTTGAATATCTCATTCTCCAAAATGCATGTGTTGATGGCCATCAAGAGATGTGAAAAAAACCCACCTATGGAAATAGTAAATATTATATTGGAATAGAACCAACTAGTCCATACTGAGAATTAGGTCAAATCCAATAATTTCTAAGACAAATAGATCTCATAGAAACTAAAAACCCTAAATTTATGGGGAATATTTATAATAATGGAATATACCCTCTAAACTCACTCCCAATAGAGTGTTAATAGACGTAACACCATACAGGTATTCAATTTCTAAGACCAATCCTTCCACAAATTGATTAGATATATATTAAGAGAATATCCTATGTCAAATAAAGAATGATCTAAAGTGGAAGCTACAAATATCATACCTCAAAATTTATACATCCCAACATCTGGATCAATGATATTTGGTAGCACCATATTTAATTGGAATGAATCATTACCCTATGATCTCTATTGAATACCCTTTCAAGATCTACCCTGTTGGCACTATGTATCTCGACCCTTCACTCCATGATCTCTACCTTACCCTGATTGGCCAGTAGATCTCAAGTTACCCAACTTTTATTTCCTATCATGAGGGGTCTTGAGGTGGTCAAATATTGTCTGAATAAACTCAATCAATAACTCTAATACCTAGGGGCCAAATTCTTGGTGGAATTTGGATATAAAACATTCTATTCAACATTGACATAGAAGTAACAATGAGAGGAGCCTCCATTTCTATCACCTATACTAATCACTAAAAAACTCACTCAAATCTGATTGTATGGAACTACATATGGTGCCACATGTAGATCTAGCCTGATAACCTCAGTGGTGTGATCATTTATACCCTCCTACTGCTTCACCGGGTTCTGACATGGATGCTTTCATCTACAATTCAAAAAACACATCTCAAATCACTAAAACATAATAGTTATTGATATTATATTTTAAGGAAATAAGTAATATAAATAATTCCATTTTATTCTATAAATATTACATCATCAAACATTTATAAGTTGGGATCCCCCTATTTGTACCAACCCTTACTAGGGTCAAGTCAAAAGAAATATGATTCAAGTAATTCTATGAATTTAATATTTTACTCATTTTAAATTTAATTTGATAATTTATTTTTTGAAGTTTCCCAGCCTAGGTATAGGTATATAGACTGTCACCTATAATTTATAGAGGAAATAAATTTATAAGTAGTGATTGCCACTTCATTTAAATATCACCATATTATTCTTAAAAGTATTCATTAATAAAACCATTAACCAAGTAATGATTCTACTAAATTAAATTTCATCAGGAATTTATATGAAAAACCCTATATGAATTAATGAAAACAGTTTAAATAACCAACACAAGTATCATTACAATTTAAATAATGTCATAGGGGAATGCTAATGAAATGATTTATTATGTTCCCAAATGAGGCATGAACACATGCCTCTAAACATATTGGCCCAGAAGTGAAAATGATATAAATAAATAATAGCATATCCAAGTGAACCACTCAAAGTGGATATCAATAAAATGTAAAAGCGCAAATCAAGAACAATATTTTTCATTCCTGTAGATATGGATACCACCCCCCCCCATATGTGGGTAAGATACTTCCAGATATGATCTCATTACCAAGACTTGTCACCTCATGTTCTACTATCTACCACCCCAAGAAGTAAGACAAAGAAAAGAAACCTATAATACCACTTTGTAACATCAAAAACTCATTTTACTATGAAAATTTACCGAATCAAGAGGCTAAAAGACATCAATAATGCCTTTCAATATGCCATAGGCTGCCGATAAGCAGCAAGGGCATGTGAGGTTACCATGGGGACACTATTCCCTCGTTATCATATTGTGAAACATTGAATTAAATAAGTAATGTATCATCCAAACAAACAAAAATAAATAATGCATGGTGTAACATCCCCCAATCTGATACTCTCTCACTTGACTAAATCATTTTAGTTATGGGGAATCAAGTGAACCTCCCTATATACCAGAGTTTTCCAACTAGTAGTGGAGGCGTATATAATTTAGTGGGGAGACTATACCCCCTGGTACAGAGTTACAACATAGTATAAATAAAAAAAATACCATAGTAATGGAAATAGAAAAAATTGTAATACATATAACTAAAAAGTAAAGGAAGAACCAATAAATCATATAATATAAAAATTTATGTTATTTTTTAATGTGTCTAAATTTCAAACTAAAAGTAATACAGATAAAAGACCATACTGACACAAATAACTCAAAAACATCAGTCCTGATCCTCATGTCGGACCTGTTTCCAAGCTCCAACCCATCCATCAATGAACAATCATCAACAATGTCCTTTTCCCTTGACCAAACCTGTATCCATGTGATCTTATTGGGTACCAAATGGTAGAACAAATAAGGTGTGAGTAAAACTCAGTATGTCAACATCACCAGGTCTAAGAAAAACTAGTCTTCTAATAATTTCATGTAAAAAATCAATAATAATGTGTTTTAATTGATCAATTAATACAATATAATAATCAACCTGCTTCAGTACCATACCAAAATATCTTTGAAAATGCAGCATAACCATGACAACCATAACCAAAAGTCCATGGTATAATCACATAACCTAGAAAAGCCCTACGCATAAGAACTTCAACATCTTGTCCAAGACCTCTATATAAGCATTTCAACATCTAGTCCAAGCCCTCTATATAATCATTTCAGCATATAGGATAAACCGTCAATATAAATATTTCATAATAATAGTTTCAAGACCCTTTATAAAATCTTTTCAACATGAATCACAACACAAGATATAGTATCAACAATAACACATTAGCATCGTAATCCACAAGGGTCAATTCAGTCAACTACCCTAAATCTTTCGATTACCCCTTTTATTTATCAAATTGGTCTTTAACCATTAACAAGACAATTCAAACAAACATATCATATCAAACATATCCAGTCATTCCAATTAAAAAAAATCCATTATCATAGGTGAATCTATCACAAGCTATCACTTAAGGTCTCATGTCATTCTAATCATATACTAATCTATTAACTAGTTCATTATTATTCAGGGGTAGGCTCACTCTAAAGGTAGCTGCAAGCTAGGTCTCAAAATAATTGAATCCAAAGGGATCCAATAATTAATCCAACACAATATATACCATCACCCATTATTAAATTAATTAATGTACACATGGTGTTAGTGAAATCGCACAATATTTCACATACTTAAATAATATAAACAGACCATGGGGTTCGGTTTTAGACCACCTACCTGTATCTTGTGAAAAAATCAATTCCAATAATATATAATTCCCACAAGAATGAAGGAAGGGATGATAAAAAAAAAGAATAATTGGGGATTATACACTTGATCGAGATGTGCATAAAGGAGTAAAGATCTCAAAAATTGTATAGAGTTTTCTAGATTTCTAGAGTGGAGGGTTGTACACATATGAGAAAAATATTATAAGCATATAATGGCCTTAAAACTACTAATGTAACATCCCAGGTAAATAAAGAATATGACATTTTCATATTTATTAATATTTTGAATAAAATGTTAAAATTACTTTAAATTTAATGTTATGTTCGATGGAGTACCCAATACGCAACAACGAGTTTCTTTGAAATCTACGTTGCACACTAATAATATAATATTATTATTTTAAATGGTAGTTAACGCCTAGCCTTTATAATGGTGGGAATGAACAGAACTAACTACAAAATGATTATATATGTTTGTTAAATATTTTAACAATTATCCAATAAATAATAGAGGCTTAAAATGCGAATGAATCCAATTTTAAGAATAAATATTCTAATATTTTTTTAAAGGTCGATTAACTACCTTTTGATGGAGAACCCTTTTTAAATTCACTTTTTTAAAGTTTTGTATGTTATATTTGACAAAATAAAATCCTTCTTTAGAATTGGGACATCAAAAGATACTTTGTGTAAATTTTTGTTATTTTTCCAATAAAGTTCATTTTTTAATGAATAGTGAAAATGTTGTATTTTGATTCAAAATATCCTTTTAATCTAATTTATTTATATGGTTATATAATATTTTTAATTGGGTTTAAAGTGTATTTAAAATATATTTTTACCACTTAATCCAATGGTGGTCATTGGAATTAATTTCACTTTGAAATTGGACATAAACAAGTGTCAATATTTTGATAGATATTGTTTCTTAAAAATACGCTATTTGTCTTAACCGTGGGAATTAATTATAAAATTAATTAATGAAACTTATATGTTTTAAATTTGGTAAAATGGACATCATTTTTGAATTTGAAATATCAAATTTACTTTGGATAAATTTTTGGTATTTTTCTGACAAATGTTCATTTTTAATTAATAGTAAAAAATACTGCATTTTACTCCAAAACTACTTTTTCATATAATTTAATTATATAGATAGATTTTCCTTTTAATTGGTTTTAAAGTTTAATTTAATTATATTTTTATCAATTAATACAATTTTTTTCATTGAAGGTAATTTCAATTTTCAAGTGGATGTAAAAACAAGTCAATCTATTGATAAATTTTACTTCTTAAAAACCCATCTTTGGTTGTGACAATGGTAATTATATTTAAATTAATTACTGCAATTTCTGTGTATGTAATTTAGTAAAATGGATTCCATACTTTGAATCAGAAGGTCCAAATTAAGTAATTAAGACTCTTTTGTTTTTGGACATTATTAATAGTAATGACGATAATTATCTTTAATTATTGTGATTAATTAGTAATCGTGTAGTTAAGGGTAATAAAATAATATCATAATAATATAAAATGATTCCAACATGTGTCCACATCCACTTTTTTGAGTAATTTCTGACCATTGGAATCTTTTTACTGAACTTGAGGGCCATGGAGTCAGAGGGGTGTAATAGTGACATTTATGACTTTATTTTTAAAAAATAAGAGAAATATAACAAAGGTTTGTATATCCTAAGTAAAACAATTTTAATTTTTTTTACATAAATTATATCTTAGGATATAAATAGTCATTTTAAATATAAAAATATTTCCAACATCATGGTATTTTTTTATAATTTTATACATTAAATAAATAAATTTATTTATGACACCATGATGATGTAGTGATTACCTCATTAATGAACGATTTAAATAAAATGAAAAGATAAGGTAAAATATAAGACTTGAACTTGAAGAAAACTTATATTATGGGTTTATTTAGAACCCTTATCACCTTATCCTCTAAATATATCATTTTGGGACCTTTAAAATCTGAAAATCATTTTATAATAAAGTAACATTTCAAGACATTCCAAAAGTGACCCTCCTCCCTATTATAAAAGGCCCCCACCTCTAACCCCTTAACCAAACCTCTAAAGCCCTTGGATCATCCATAATATGCTCATATTATCTCTCCAAATCCATCTCTTACTCCTATAAGCCTCACTTTGGGTAGAAGTCTTTCTAAGGAAGCCTTCGGCTCAAATCAAAAAGTGTTACATGATTAAGAGGTAATGTCTTCTCTTGAGTTTCTTTCTTTTATTTTCTTTCCTCACTCACCACTATCTTCTAATTATTTTATACCATAATAACACCAGTATCCTAAATATACTAGGATGTTTTTATGATAAGGATTCTCCCTACACTTACACACACCTTCGTCTAATGGTTAAGGAAAATACTGTTTCTGTGGGTGGCGAATTATTGCCTCACGAAATGATGATTATTCAATCTTCTTTTAACAAATTTTTTGGTGGAAATTATGATGCAACTATATATATGATATATATTATATTTATTTCCTTTCAATGCTTCTGTATTTTATATTTATAACCCACATTTATGCTTTTCATGTTGTGCAAATGCGGTAATTTCGTATAAGGAAGTGTGGACTACCGCCCCCTCAAGTGATGTGACTCTTTCATGCCAAACATGGAATTTATAAAGAATGTAATTAATGAACTTATTTTACCTATATAACATATATATTATACTATAATTATAATATATCTATGTCTCATTTAGTTTTAAAGTCCATTAATATGACAAAAAATGAAAGTAGCGTTCTTGCGTACGTACGGACTACCATCTCCATGAACGGTACATTTCATTTCTTATCTCCAAAAATTATGTAATATTATTAAATAAATATATTATGGATATATGTGATATTTAAATAATTAACACAATTCTGAATATGATTTACTTATAACTACATGGACAACTCTCTTCAAACAAGTTCATTTTTGACTCATGTATCGAACATCAACAAAACGTATGATATGAACTCCCATAATTAACTAATTATTATAAAATGATAATATGTGATATGAATTGAATAAAAAACTTTAAAGTAATTTCTTAAGAAATTATAAATTTACCAAGGTTTATTATTTAGGAATATAAAGAAACGAACAAGACAAGTCAGACTTGAGGTTAGGGGATTTCTAATGTCACTTTTAATTACGTGAGATTTCCATTGTTCGCCACTTATTTGTGGAATGTGGTGTATTTTGTACTGACATTTCATATATATTATCATTATTCTATTTATATTCATGGTATTATGTGATTCATTTGGTGTTTATTATATTTTGTTCATACGACTCGATTGATTACAACAAGGTAAGGGGTTTTTATCTCACTTTTTATTTCCGTGAGATTCATGCTATATTTGCCACTATATCCTTTGAGTGGTATATTTACTGTCCATTATTCTACTATTTGTATAATATACTTTAGTTTATGGGTATTTACATCAACATTGTATAGTCCTTCTTTCATGGGGTGTACGTTTTGAAAGTTACCCAATTCAGTAAGGGAACCTTTCACCCTCCTCTTTTTAAAAGACTTATTTTTGTTAGGTATTTTTATTTACATCTTCTTATGTTGGGATATGTTCTTATATATCCTTATTTCTGTGAATTTTATTCACAAGTGATGAGATACCCTTTTTATCTCTCATCAACTCATTTTCTGAATTTTAAAGTGACGATGTTAGGCTGTCGAATTTATGTAAGGGAACTTCTTAACCCAATTTCAATTCTTTGGGTTAAACCTATACTTCTTGATTATATGATACTATGAATATGTGTTGATGAACTATGATTGTTTTACACTTAATATCCACTTATATTGGGTGTATTTATATTTTTCTCACATAATTATTTAATTGATTTATCCTTAATCTAAGGATACCATCTTTGTAAGGGACTTCATCTCAATCTCCTTTCGTTGAGGCATACTTCAATTTATATACGGCCTTATTTTATTAGTTGTATAATAAAACCTTTTGACTTTTAATTTCATTCAAAATGAATCTTTTTACATGAAGAATTTTACTAAATGACAAAAGGGAATGCTTTTGACGTATGTATGCGGCGACGACGACTTCTCCGCCACCGTGACCATTATTTGAGTTTCGGCTTCCTCTACAATCCATACATTTTTTAAATGAAAAATAAATACCATGTTTTACTTTTCTTTTATTTTGGTAGGAAAAATTGTTTTGATAATGTTTTGATTATATCAATGTGTTGTATTGATATCTTGTGATTGAAATATGGAAATGTTATATTTCCTTTATTCATGTTTTATGTGATATGATTATGTTATGGTTCTTGGAATTGTTTATAAAGATAGGTGGTTCTGTGATAAACTAAGGGAGGTTGAGCCCTAAATAGCTCACCAATTCATTGGGTAATGTGAAGGAGGTAAACGTGAATGTTTATCTGAAGAGATTTATGTAATATACTGCGTTGGGTATTCCAAACGTAACCATGAGGGTTACTCCCTACGTAAGAATGTTATGAATGCATCAAGTTACCTTTATGTCTTATTATTTCTATGATTTATTCATAAATCTTATGATTTCATGAGGTATGTTAAAGTTCTTATGTTTTACTAGTAAAGTATGATTTTATTTATTCTTATGTATACATAGTCTAATGTTTTCTTTCCATATTGGTATATCCCTTACTGAGCTTTTTATGCTCATCCCAAGTTTTTGAAATGATTTCCACAGGACTTAAAGATGAATATGGTAAAGTATGGGATCAAGGAAATGTCATGTTGTCTAAAACATGGAACTAGACATGACTCTTTTTTTTAAAGAGTTTTTTTTGTGAAAAAAATGGAAATTGAGTAGATGTGTCTACTTTATAATCATTGAGAAGTAATAGTTATGTCCTAATTCTCCAAAACTCTAAACCTGAAAAGATCCACAATGTGAATTATTCATTTAATTCATGATTATGTAATGTTTTAAGGTCGGGGCCTTATAGTTAGTATCAGAGGTCGGTTTAGATAACTTTAGAGGTTAGGGTATTCTTTAAGCATAAGTGACATTACCATAATGGTTAGGATTTTAGAAAGATTCATAGTTATTTTTATAAAGTGAATGAGTTTAAGATAACTTGAATAAGTATATCTTAGTATTTACCCTCCTAATAATATATTATATGATGATTTTACTGATATACTCACACTGACCTTTTTGGTTTTAGTAAATGGATGGATCTAGTAGGCACCAAATTAACAGTGGATGCGAAGAAAAACTGTGACTATTTTCCGAATGAGCAACTAAATGATATGAGAGATGCAATGAGAACTCTTGTGGTTATTCTCAACCAACTATCTGGAGTCATTATTGACCACCTGAACCTTAGTAATTTTTATAAGGCATCATATATTCAAGAAAAAAATCCCTACGTATGTTCAGGTAATAATCATACAGGTAAGTGTGTTCAAAAACCTATGTGTCAAAGATGTGGAAATAAAAACCTAGGAAAATGTTTCAAAGGGATAGAAAGATTCTATAGATGCGGAAATGAAGTTCATACAGCAAGAACCTTCCATGGAAAAATGAAGCATCTATTTGACTCTAGGAAAGGGAAATAATTCCTTTTTGAGGGATCAATTGAATGTTTTAAATGTGGTGTGCATGGTCATTATGAAAACATGTGTCCTACAAAGAAGTTTCAGGAATGGGATCACTAGGATCGTAAAAATATATGTTTACCAATACCTAATTCCATTCCGATTGAGGATGAAGTAACTGACAATGACCAATGAAAGGTATGGATTATTTCTTAACATATGTTTTCCTATTATTGAAATATAAGGATATTATTCATGATTTTGTTTTTAGGAAAGAAGTATTTCAGGATTTGTTGGAAAGGAATGGTTAATGGATTGTGAAAAATGTTGAATGAGTAAGAATTCAATATATGAGGGATTCAAGAGTTATGGTATATTTTAGGATGGTGAAGTTCATAAAATTATTAAGGCTCTTTTGATGATGGGATTACATTAGAATACTTTTTATAGTATGTGTAACCATAATGATTGATATATGAAAATTTTATTCAAGGAATAATTATCTTTTTTTTGGATATTGTTATAAATAACCATTTGGGTTTATATCATCCTTGAATTTGAGGTAATTATAGGTTATTACACTTTGGGATGCAAAAAGAAAATTATTAGATAACCTTTGTAGTTAAAATTTGTTACAGTTATTTTTGATGAATTTATCTCTTTTTGGGAATGTTATAAAATTATATAGTTTATGAAAAGGGACAACACAGAAACTGTGTGACAACCCTTCGCGTTGGATGAAGCTGCGGGAATTGAACCCACAACCAAAGTGAGACTGGTATTTATCGCCTAACACCGGAATACGTGAAGTCCCTGGTTAGTATGACTAATTCTTTTTAGTTATATGGTCTTATGAATCAGGAATAAGTTGATTTTGGGTTATCTATGGAAATTATTAACCTATCATGGAGGATATGTGATTAGGTTAATTACTTTTCAGTATGAGACATTAATATTAACTTATGTTATTTGGATATAAATGTTAATATTTATCTTGGAAGAGTATGTGATTAAATTCTTTAGAGATTTGGGTTTCAATCTTAGTTTGTATTACTTTGAATAATTTTATGGATAGCTGTTTATTTAATGGTTTTTCTTAGACCTTGGGTTCTTTTTGTTGAATTTTGGAGATTAAGAGTAGTATTTATTTTTATAAAGGATTATCCATTTGGGGATTATCTAATCTTGTAATAACAATTTTGGTTTTGGTTAAGGTCTAAAGACATGGGAAATATATAGTCCATCTTTTTTGGATTAGGTGATTCTCAAGAAGTTGATTATAGTGCTCTTAATGTGAAAAAGTCATCCTAAATACTCATATTTTGTAGAAAATATGAGTTTGTGTAAGAAATATAATAAGAGATAAAAGTCTACATGACAAGTAAGTCTGCTTCCTTATGATTTAGTTAAGCTCATAAATAAATTCCTCAATGAAAATTAACTGAAAACAAAAATGTTTTCTATTAACTTTTCCAACTGGGGAATCAAATACTGTTTAACCCATCACAAGTTTGTGATTTTCCGGTGGTTAACTTTCTCTTAAACTTATTTTCTATCACTCTCCATCAGAACCTGATGGTTTGTTTTCTCTTCCATATCCATGTTTTCTTGGAATCCTAGTATCTATTGTCGCTGGTGACATTTATACTTTTATTTCTTTCTTTTAAAGTGATAGTTTAATTTAATCCTTTTCTGATGTGGGGCTTTCAATGAAGTTTTCGTGCCCAATTTTAAAATTGCGAGGACGTAATTCCCAAAAGGGGGGGAAGGATTTAACATCCTAGGTAAATAAAAAATATGACATTTTCATATTTATTAATATTTGTGAATAAAATTTTAATATTACTTTAAAGGGAATGCTATGTTCGATGGTGTACCCAATACGCAAAAACGAGTTTCTTTGAAATCTTACGTTGCACACTAATAATATAATAAAATTATTTTAAATTGTAGTTAATGTATAGCCGTTGTAATGGCAAGAATGAACATAACTAACTAAAAAATGATTATATATGTTTGTTAAATATTTTAACAATTAACCAATAAATGATAGAGGCTTAAAATGCGAATGAATCCAATTTTAAGCATAAATATTCTAATATTCTTTAAAAGGTCGATTAACTGCCTTTTAATGGAGAACCCTTTTTGAATCCACTTTTTGAAAATTTTATATGTTATATTTTAGAAAATAAAATCCTTCTTTAGAATTGGGACATCAAAAGTTACTTTGTGTAAATTTTTGTTATTTTTCCGATAAAGTTCTTTTTTTAATGAATAGTGAAAATATTGTATTTCAATTCAAACGCTCCTTTTAATATAATTTATTTATATAGTTATATTATCTTTTTAATTAGGATTAAAGTTTATTTAAAATATATTTTTACCATTTAATCCAATGGTGGTTATTGGAATTGATTTCACTTTGAAATTGCACATAAACAAGTGTCAATCTTTTGATAGATATTGTTTCTTAAAAACACGCTATTTGTCTGGACAGCGGGAAATATTTATAATATTAATTAATGAAACTTATATGTTTTAAATTTTAAAATTTTAAAAAATGGACATCATTTTTGAATTTGGAATATCAATTTTACTTTGGATAAATTGTTGGTAGTTTTCTGACAAATGTTCATTTTTAATGAATAGTGAAAAATACTGCATTTTACTTCAAATTTGATTTTTCATCTAATTTAATTATATAGTTAGATTGTCCTTTTAATTGTTTTTAAAGTATAATTGAATTATTTTTTATCACTTAATACAATGTTGTTCATTGGAAGTAATTTCACTTTTCAATTGGATGTAAAAACCAGTCAATCTTTAGATAAATTTTACTTCTTAAAAACCCATCTTTGGTTGTGACAACGAGAATTATTTTTAAATTAATTACTGAAAATTCTGTGTTTGTAATTTGGAAAAATTGATTCCATATTTGGAATCATAAGGTCCAAATTGTTTAATTAAGTATCTTTTGTTTTTGGACATTATAAATAGTAACGACGGTAATTATCTTTAATTATCATGATTAATTAGTAATCAGGTAGTTAAGGGTAATAAAATAATATCATAATAATATAAAATTACCCCAAAATGTGTTCAAATCCTATTATTTGAGTCATGGCCGACCATGGAAAGCTTTTTACCGAACTTGAGGGCCCATGGAGTCACATTGGTGTAATAGTGACATTTATGACTTTATTTTTAGAAAAGAAGAGAAATATAACAAAGGTTTGTATATCCTAAGTAAAACAATTTAAATTTTGTTTAAATAAATGATCTATTACACTATAAATAGTCATTGGAAATATAAAAATATTTCCTACATCATGGTGTGTTTTTTATAATTTTATAAAATAAATAAATAAATTTATTTATGACCCCATGATGATGTAGTGATTACCTCATTAATGAATGATTTAAATAAAATGAAAAGATAAGGTAAAATCTAATACTTACACTTGTCAAAAACCAATTGTATGGGTGGATTTATAACCCTTATCACCTTATCCTATAAATATATCATTTTGGGACCTTTAATATCCGAAAATCATTTTATAATAAAGTAATATTTCAAGACATTCCAAAAGTGACCCTCCTCCCTCTTATAAAAGTCCCCCACCTCTAACCACTTACCCACACCTCTAAATCCCTTGGATTATCCAAACTATGATCATATTATCTCTCCACATCCCTATCATACTCCAATAATCCTAACTTTTGGCAGAAGTCTTTCCAAGGAAGCCTTTGGCTCAAATCAAAAAGAGTTTCCTGATTTAGAGGTAATGTCTTCTCTCGAGTTTCTATCTTTTATTTTACTTATTCACTCACCACTATCTTCTTATTATTTGATCCCATAATAACAACAGTATCCTAAATATACTAGTATGTTTTTATGATAGGTATTCTACCACACTTACACAAACCTCCGTCTAATGGTTAAATAACATACTGTTTCTTTGGGTGGTGAATTACTGCCTCACGAAACAATGATTGTTCAATCTTCTTTTAACACCTTTAATGGTGGCCATTATGATGGAACTATATATATGATATATATTATATTTATTTCCTCTCAATTCTTATGTATTTTAAATTTAAAACATACCTTTATGCTTTTCATGTTGTGCAAATGCGATAATTTCATATGAGGAAGTGTGGACTACCGCCCCCTCAAGTGATGTGACTCGTTCATGCCAAACATGGAATTTAAAAAGAATGTAATTAATGAACTTATGTTACCTATATAACATATATATTATACTTTAATTATAATATATCTATGTCCCATTTAGTTTTAAAGTCCATTAATTTGACAAAAAATGAAAGTAGCGTTCTTGCGTACGTACGGCCTACCGTCTCCATGAACGGTACATTTCATTTCTTATCTCCAAACATTATGGAATATTATTAAATACATATATACTGGATATATATGATATTTAAATCATGTACAAAATTCCGGAGATGATTTACTTATAACTACATGGTCAATTCTCTTCAAACAAGTTCATTTTTGACTCATGTACCGAACATCGACAAAACATATGATATGAACTCACATAATTAGTTAATTATTATAACATGATAATATGTGATATGAATTGAATAATAAAGTTTAAAGTAAGTCCTTAAGAAATTATAAATTGACCATGGTTTATTATTCAGGAATATAAAGAAACGGACAAGACAAGTCGGACTTGAGGTAAGGGGATTTCTTATCTCACTTTTAATTCTGTGAGATTTCCATTGTTCACCACTTATTTGTTTCATGTGGTGTATTGTGTACTAACATTTCATATATATTATCATTATTCTATTTATATTCATGGTATTATGTGATTAATTTGGTTTTTATTATCTTTTGGTCATACGACTCGATTGATTACAACGAGGTAAGGGGTTTTAATCTCACTTTTTATTCCCGTGAGATTCATGCTATATTTGCCACTATCTCCTTTGAGTGGTGTATGTACTGCCCATTATTCTACTCTCTGTGTAATATATTTTCATTTATGGGTATTTACATCAACATTGTATAGTATTTCTTTCATGGGGTGTACGTTTCGAAAGTTACCCAAATCAGTAAGGGAACCTTTCACTCTCCTCTTTTTAAAAGACTTATTTTTGTTAGGTCTTTTAATTTACATATTATTATGTTGGGATATGTTATTATATATCCTTATTGCTGTAAATTTTATGTACAAGTGATGATATACCCTTTGTATCTCTCATCAACTCATTTTCTGAATTTTAAAGTGACGCTGTTAGGATGTTGAATTTCTATAAGGGAACTTCTTAACCCAATTTCAATTATTTGGCTTAAACCTCTACTTCTTGATTATGTCATACTATGAATATGTGTGGATGACCTCTGATTTTTTTACATTTAATATTCACTTATATTGGGTGTATTTATATTTTTTACACATTATAATGTAATTGATTTATCCTTAATCTAAGGATACCGTCTTTGTAAGGGACTTCGTCTCAATCTCTTTTTGTTGAGGCATACTTCAATTTATATACGACCTTGTTTTATTAATTGTATAATAAACCCTTCTGACTTTTAATTTCATTCAAAAGTAATATTTTTACATGAAGCGTTTTTCTAAATGACAAAAGGGAATGTTTTTGTCTTACGTATGAGGCGATAAGGACTTCTCCGCCGTCGTGACCATTATTTGAATTTCGTCTTCCTCTACAAGTCATACCTTTTTTTAAATGAAAAATAAATACCATGTTTTAATTTTCATTTATTTTGGTATTGAAAATGGTTTTGATAATATTTTTATTATATCAATTTGTTGTATTGATATCTTGTTATAGAAATGTGGACAATTTATGTTTTCTTTATGCATGTTTTATGTGATAAGATTATGTTATGGTTCTTGGGAATTGTTTATGAAGACGGGTGGTTCCGTGATAAACTAAGGGTGGGTGAGCCTGAGATAGCTCTCCAATGCATTGGGTAACATGAAGGAGGTAAACGTGAATGTTTCTATGAATATATTTAGGGAATATACTGCGATGGGTATTACAAACCTTACCATAAGGGTTACTCCCTATGTAAGAATGTTATGAATGCCTCAAGTTAACTTTATGTCTTATGATTTCTATGAGTTATTCATAAATCATATAATTTCATGAGGTATGTTAAAGTGATTATGTTTTATGAGTAAAGTATGATTTCATTTATTCTTATGTATACATAGACTAATGTTTTCTTTCCATATATTTATATCCCTTACTATGCTTCTTATGCTCATCCCCAGTTTTTGAAATGTTTTCCACAGGACATAAAGACGAATAGGGTCAACGATGGGATCAAAGAAATTTTATGCTGTCTAAAACATGGAACTAGACATGAATCTTTTGTTCAAGTGTTTTTATTTTTGTAAAAAAATGGGAACTGAGTAGATGTGTCTACTTTGTAATCATTGAGACGTAATAGTTATGTCCTAATTCTCTAAAACTCTAAACCTGAAAAGATCCTCAATGTGAATTATTCATTTAATTCATGATTATGTAATGTTTTAAGGTCGGGGCCTTATAGTTGGTATCATAGGTCGGTTTAGATAACTTTAGAGGTTTGGGTATTCTTTAAGCATAAGTGACATTACCATAATGGTTATGATTTTAGAAAGAGTCATAGTTATTTTTATAAAGTGAATGATTTTAAGATAATATGAACATGTATATCTTAGTATTTACCCTCCTCATAAGGAATTATATGATGATTTTATTTATATACTCACACTGACCTTTTTAGTTTTAGTAAATGGCTGGATATTGCAGGCACCAAAGTAACAGTGGATGTGAAGAAAACTGTGACGGTTTTCCAAACAAGCAACTGAATGATATAGGAGCTGCAATGAGAACTCTTGTGGTTGTTCTCAACCAACTATCTGGAGTCATGATTTACCACCTGAACCTTAGTGATTTGTATAAGGCATCATATATGCGAGAAACAAATCCCTAGATAAGTTCAGGTAATAATCATAAAGATAAGTGTGTTCAAAAACCTATGTGTCAGATATGTGGAAAGAAACACCTTGGAAAATGTTTCAAAGGGACATAAAGATTCTATAGATGTGGAAATGAAGGTTATAAAGCAGGAACCTTCCATGGAAAAATAAAGCATCTAGTTGACTCTAGGAAAGGGAAAGAATTCCTTTCTGAGGGATCGATTGAATGTTTTAAATTTGGTGTGCATGGTCATTATGAAAACACATGTCCTACGAAGAAGTTTTGGGAATGGGATCACCAGGATCATACAAATATTTGTTTACCAATACCTAATTCCATTCCGATTGAGGATGAAGAAACTGACAATGACCAATGAATGGTATGGATTATTTCTTAACATATGTTTTCCTATTATTGAAATCTTAGGATATGATTCATGATTTTCTTCGTAGGAAAGAATTATTTTAGGATAATTTGGAAAGGAATGGTTAATGGATCATGAAGAATGTTGAATGAGTAAGAAGTCAACATATGAGTGATTCAAGAGTTGTCGTATATTTTAGGATAATGAAATTCATAAAAGTATTGAGGCTCTTTTGATGATGGGATTACATTAGAAGACTTTTTATAGTATGTGTAACCCTGATGTTTGATATATGAAAATTTTATTCAAGGAATAATTATCTTTTATTTTGTGGATATAGTTATAAAGAACAATTTGGGTTTATATGATCCTTGAATTTGAGGTAATTACAGGTTATTACATTTTGGGATGAAAAACGAAAGTTATTAGATAACCTTTCTGGTTAAAATATGTTATGGTTATTTTTGATGAATTTATCTCTTTTTGGGAATGTTAAAAAATTATGTAGTTTTTGAAAAGGGACAACACGCAAGCTGTGTGACAACCCATCGTGTCGGACGAAGATGCGGGAATCGAACCCATAATCAAAGTTTGACTGGTATTTATCACCTACCACTGGACTTCTTGAATTCCCTGGTTAGTATGACTAATTCATTTTAGTTATATGATCTTATAAATAAGGAATAAGTTGATTTTGGGTTATCTATGGAAATGATTAACCTATCATGGTGGATATGTGATTAGGTTAATTACTTTTCAGTATGAGACTTTAAGAGTAACTGATGTTATTTGGAGACAAATGTTAAGATTTATCTTGGAAGAGTATGTGATTAAATCCTTCAGAGATTTGGGTTTCAATCTTAGTTTTGATTACTTTGAAGAATTTTATGGATATCTATTTATTTAATGGTCTTTCTTGGACCTTGGGTTATTTTTGTTGAATTTTGGAGATTAAGAGTAGTATTTCTTTTTATAAATAATTATCCTTTTGGGGACTATCTGATCTTGTAAAAACAATTTTGGTTTTGGTTAAGGTCTAAAGACATGGTAAATATATAGTCCAACTTTTGTGGATTAGGTGATTCTAGAGAAGTTGATTATAGCACTCTTAATGTGAACAAGTCATCCTAAATACTCATCTTTTGGAGAAAATATGAGTTTGTGTAAGAAATATAATAAGAGATAAAAGTCTACATGACAAGTAAGTATGTTTCCTTATGATTTAGTTAATCTCATAAATAAATTCCTCAATGAAAATTAACTGAAAACAAAAACATTTTCAGTTAACTTATCCAACTGGGGAATCAAATACCGTTTAACCCATCACAAGTTTGTGATTTTCCGGTGGTTAACTTTCTCCTAAACATATTTTATATCACTCTCCATCAGAACTTGATGGTTTTTTTCTTCTATATCCATGTTTTCATGGAATCCTAATATATGTTGTCTCAGATGACCTTTGTACTTTTCTTTCTTTCTTTTAAAGTGATAGTTTAATTTACTCATTTTCTGATGTGGGGCTTTCAATGATGTTTCTGAGCCCAATTTTAAAATTGTGAGGACGCAATTCCCAGAAGGGGGGAAGGATGTAACATCCCAGGTAAATAAAGAATATGAAATTTTCATATTTATTAATATTTTTGAATAAAATGATAATATTACTTTAAAGGGAATGCTATATTTGATGGTGTACCCAATATGCAAAAACGAGTTTCTTTGAAATCTTACATTGCACAGTAATAATATAATGATATTATTTTAAATTTTAGTTAACTCCTAGCCATTGTAATGATGGGAATGAAGAGAACTAACTACAAAATTATTATATATTTTTGTTAAATATTTTAACAATTAACCAATAAATGATAGAGGCTTAAAATGCGAATGAATCCAATTTTAAGAATAAATATTCTAATATTATTTAAAAGGTAGATTAACCGCCTTTTGATGGAGAACCCTTTTTAAAACCACTTTTTGATAATTTTATATGTTATATTTGAAAAAATAAAATCCCTCTTTAGAATCGGGACATCAAAAGTTACTTTGTATAAATTTTTGTTATTTTTCCGATAAAGTTCTTTTTTTAATGAATAGTGAAAATGCTGTATTTCAATTCAAAACCTCCTTTTAATATAATTTATTTATATGGTTAGATTATCTTTTTAATTAGGTTTAAAGTTTATTTAAAATATATTTTTACCATTTAATCCAATGGTGATCATTGGAATTAATTTCACTTTGAAATTGGACCTAAACAAGTGTGAATCTTTTGATAGATATTGTTTCTTAAAAACACGATATTTATCTGGAGAGTGGGAATTAATTTTAATATTAATTAATTAAACTTCTATGTTTTTAATTTGTAAAAATGGACATCATTTTTTAATTTTGAATATTAATTTTTCTTTGGATAAATTTTTGGAATTTTTCTGACAAATGTTCATTTTTAATGAATAGTGAAAAATACTGCATTTTACTTCAAAACAGATTTTTCATCTAATTTAATTATATAGTTAGATTTTAATTTTAATTATTTTTAAAGTGTAATTTAATTATATTTTTATCACTTAATACAATTTTGTTCATTGGATGTAATTTCACTTTTCACTTGGATGTAAAAACATGTCAATCTTTTCAAAAAATTTACTTCTTAAAAACTCGTCTTTGGTTGTGAAAACGAGAATTATTTTTAAATTAATTACTGCAATTTCTATGTTTGGAATTCGGTAAAATGGATTCCATATTTGGAATCAAAAGTTCCAAATTATGTAATTAATACTCTTTTGTTTTGGGACATTATGAATAGTAACGGCGGTAATTATCTTTAATTATCGTGATTAATTAGTAATAGGGCAGTTAAGGGTAATAAAATAATATCATAATAATATAAAATGACCCCAACATGTGTCTAAATCTTCTTGTTTGAGTCATGGCCGACCATGGGAAGCTTTTTACCAAAATTGAGGGCCCATGGAGTCACATGGGTGTAATAGTGACATTTATGACTTTATTTTTAAAAAAGAAGAGAAATATAACAATGGTTGGTATATCCTAAGTAAAACAATTTTAATTTTTTTAAAATAAATGATCTCTTAGACTATAAATAGTCATTGGAAATCTGAAAATATTTCCTACATCATGGTATTTTTTTATAATTTTAGACATTAAATAAATAAATTTATTTATGACACCATGATGATGCAGTGATTACCACATTAATTAAATATTTAAATAAAATGAAAAGATAAGGTAAAATGTAAGATTTAAACTTGTGTAAAACCTATTGTATGGGTGTATTTCTAACCCTTATCACCTTATCCTTGAAATATATCAATGTGGGACCTTTAATATCTGAAAATCATTTTATAATAATGTAACATTTCAAGACTTTCCAAAAGTGACCCTCCTCCCTCTTATAAAAAGCCCCCACCTCTACCCCCTTACCCACACCTCTCAAGACCTTGGCTCGTCCAAAATCTACTCATATTATCTCTACAAATCCCTCTATTACTCTTATAATCCTCACATTGGGCATAAGTCTTTCAAAGGAATCTTTGGCTCAAATCAAAAAGTGTTACCCGATTTAGAGGTAATGTCTTCTCTTGAGTTTCTTTCTTTTATTTTCATTCTTCACTCACCACTATTTTCTTATTATTTGATCCCATAATAAAAAAAGTATCCTAAATATACTAGGATGTTTTTATGATAAGTATTATACCTACACTTACACACACCTCCGTCTAATGGTTAAAGAACATACTGTTTATGTGGGTGGAAAATTACTGCCTCACGAAACGATGATTGTTCAATATTCTTTTAACAAATTTCATGGTGGCCATTATTATAGCACTATATATATGATATATGTTATATTTATGTACTATAAATTCTTATTTATTTTATATTTAAAATATACCTTTATGCTTTTCATGTTGTGCAAATTCGATAATTTCACATGAGGAAGTGTGGACTACCGCCCCCTCAAGTGATGTGACTCGTTCATGCCAAACATGGAATTTAAAAATAATTTAATTAATGAACATAAGTTACCTATATAAAATATATATTATACTGGAATTATAATATATTTGTGTCTCATTTAGTTTTAAATTCCATTAATATGACAAAAATTGAAAGTACTGTTCATGCATACGTACGGCCTACCGTCTCCATGAACGGTACATTTCATTTATTATCTCCAAACATTATGGAATATTATTAAATAAATATATACTAGATATATATGATATTTAAATCTTTAACACCATTCCAGATATGATGTACTTATAACTACATGGACAATTCTTTTCAAACAAGTTCATTTTTGACTTATGTACCAAACATCAAAAAAACGTATGATATGAACTCACATAATTAACTAATTATTATAAAATTATAATATGTGATATGAATTGAATAATAAACTTTAAAGGAAGTCCTTAAGAAATTATAAATTGACCAAGATTTATTATTCATGAATATAAAGAAATGAACAAGACAAGTTGGACTTGAGGTAAGGGGATTTCTTATCTCACTTTTAATTCCGTGAGATTTCCATTGTTTTCCACTTATTTTTTGCATGTGGTGTATTGTGTACTGAAATTTCATATATATTATCATGATTATATTTATATTCATGGTATTATGTGATTCATTTGGTGTTTATTAACTTTTGGTCATACGACTCGATTGATTACCACGAGGTGGGAGGTTTTTATCTCACTTTTTATTCCTGTGAGATTCATGCTATATTTTCCACTATCTTATTTGAGTGGTTTATGTACTTCCTGTTATTCTAATCTTTGTGTAATATACTTTAATTTATTGGTATTTACATTAACATTGTATAGTCCTTCTTTAATGGGTTGTACGTTTCGAAAGTTACCCAAATCGGTAAGGGAACCTTTCACCGTCCTATTTTTAAAAGACTTATTTTTTAGGTATTTTAATTTAAATATTATTATGTTGGGATATGTTATTATATATCCTTATTGATGTAAATTTTATGTAAAAGTGATGAGATACCCTTTTTATCTCTTATTAGCTCATTTTCTGAATTTTAAAGTGACGTCATTAGGCTGTCGAATTTCTGTAAGGGAACTTCTTAACCCAATTTAAATTATTTGGGTTAAACCTCTACTTCTTGATTACGACGTACTATGAATATGTCTGGATGACCTCTTATTGTTTTACACTTAATATCCACTTATATTGGGTGTATTTATATTTTTCACACATAATTATGTAATTGATTTATCCTTAATCTAAGGATACCGTCTTTGTAAGGGACTTCGTCTCAATCTCCTTTCATTGAGGAATACTTAAATTTATATATGAACTTCTTTTATTAGTTGTATAATAAACCCTTTTGACTTTTAATTTCATTCAAAAGGAATATTCTTACACGAATCATTTTACTAAACGATAAAATGGAACTTTTTTGTCTTGTGTATGTGGTGACAACGACTTCTCCGCCGCCGTGACCATTATTTGAGTTTCGGCTTCCTCTACAAGACATACCTTTTTTAATGAAAAATAAATACCATGTTTTACTTTTCTTTTATTTTGGTATTGAAAATGGTTTTTATAATGTTTTGATTATATCAATGGGTTGAATTGATATCGTGTGATTGAAATGTGGAAATGTTATGTTTCTTTTATGCATGTTTTATGTGATACAATTATGTTATAGTTCTTGGGAATTGTTTATGAAGATGGGTGGTTCCGTGATAAAATAAGGGTGGGTGATCCTAAGATAGCTCTCCAATGCATTGTTTAACGTGAAGGAGGTAAACGTGAATTTTCTCCAAAGAGATTTAGGGAATATACTGCGATGGGTATTCCAAACGTAACCATGAGGGTTACTCCCTATGTAAGAATGTTATGAATGCCTCAAGTTACCTTTATGTATTATTATTTCTATGAGTTATTCATAAATATTATGATTTCATGAGGTATGTTAAAGTGATTATGTTTTATGAGTAAAGTATGATTTTATTGATTCTTAAGTATACATGGACTAATGTTTTATTTCCGTATTTTTATATCCCTTACATAGCTTTTTATGCTCATCCCAAGTTTTTGAAATGTTTTCCACAGGACTTAAAGATTAATAGGGTCAAGGATGGGATCAAGGAAATTTCATGTTGTCTAAAACATGGAACTAGACATGAATCTTTTGTTCATGAGTTTTTATTTTGTAAAAAAATGGAAACATAGTAGATGTGTCTACTTTGTAATCATTGAGATGTAATAGTTATGTACTAATTCTCTGAAACTCTAAATCTAAAAAGATCCTCAATGTGAATTATTATTTTAATTCATGATTATGTAATGTTTTAAGGCTGAGGCCTTATAACTAAGCCTAAGGAATACATGTCATGTAATTCTTTCATATCATGTATTTCTCAATTTATGAGTTACACTAAAAAATGTGTCACCTCAGGTTAAAATAACCTCAATTGAGCATTACATGACATGAATTAGTTTCACAGTGCCTACCAATTTAACACCCTAAACTAGTTCATGGAATATTCCTAGACAAATTTACGCATCATGTAATAGGTTCATGATGTGTAAATTTCCCACAGACAACACTCACCCCAGTTTCTACATAAGAGCCTAAACCACCTTTTAAGACTTTTAAAATCACAGATAACCCTCATAATCCCTTGACACGCATATACCCAAACTCCGTTAATTCAAAAAAACATACATCCCAGAACATTTTTTCCTTTCCCCAGTAAAATATCTCCATTCCAAAAAAAGGGGACTCAACAACCAAGGATTAAATATGAAGGAAAACCTAAAAAAAAGTATTTCAATGCTAAACTCAAAGATGGTAATACCTAGAAAAGACGGGATCTTACAACATCCCCACCACATAATAACTCATCATTGAGTTTCACCAAACAACACTATGGGGTCTCAACAAAAAAAATGTGACTATTATTCTCACATATCAGATTCCCTCTCCTAGGTATCCTCCTAAATACATCCATGTTGCCACTACACTCGAACTAAAGGTATAGTCTTTACACGGAGATAATTCTCAATATGGTCTAAAATTCATATCATATTACACTCAATAGAAGAATCTACAAAATGCTTGACATCCTCAACAACTACCACATGAGAAGGGTCCAGATGATACCTCCAAATTTGTGACACGTCAAACAAATTGTGCATGGAACTGTAGAATTATAGAAGGTATTATTGGTATGCCACTAGAATGACCCTTTCCACAATGTCAAATGGCCTGGAAAAACTATGCCCTAGCTTCCATTTTTCCCTGATATGACTTTTCCCCAACCTATGTGACAACTAATGAAAAACAAGATTACTAACTTCAAAAACTAGAAGTAGTCTTAGATGGTCAGCGTAATATTTTTGACTACTCTGTGCAGACACCAACTACCTCCTGATAAATAGAACCTTATTAGACATCTCTTGCATGATACTAGGTTCAACAAGCACTAATTCACCTACCTCTAACCAAAAAAGAGGAAAATGGTACAACATTTCATATGAATATTCGAAAGGTTCCATCTGGATCCATTCATAAAAGTTTTTATTATATGTAAAATCCACAAGTTTCATATGTTGCTTATATAAACAACTAAAATCCCAAACACATGCTCGCAACATATCCTATATAATCTAAATTGTCTACTTAGACTGACCATCAGTCTGAGGATGATATGTTGTACTCATAAGAACATGTGACCCTAGAGCCTTATGAATACCCTTCTAGAACTGATACGTGAAAAAAGGATCTCTATCAGAAATGATACGCCTCCGAACACTATGTAACTAAACAATCTCATGCACATACAGACTACCTAGATCATCAATAGTAAAGGTCTCCATGATAGGAAATAAGTGGGATACTGTCATTATTTGATCTATGATAACCCACATTTTATTGTTTTTATGAGGTATCATGGGTACTCCAGTCACAAAATCCATAGTGACATCATCTCATTTCCACTCCATAATGGGAAGAGGCTGCAACATCTCGGTAGGCCTCTAATGCTCAACCTTCACTTGTTGATAGGTGAAACATCTCACCACAAATCCTTCTACCTCCTTCCTCATTCATGGGTACTATTATTTTCTTCATAGTTAATTATACATATTTTTTAAACTAGAACATACCACCCATCTAAAATTATGGAACTCTCTCATCAGCTCTTCATACAATCCTTTCTGAACCCATACTCATCCATAGAAAATAAGAGAATGGTCACATCTAATAAACTATCCATCTAATGGCTCCACACCATATAGGTTATCTTCTAGAACATATCCCTCTATATTATATAACATCTCTTTCATGATCTAGTCCAAAATCACAGGTAAAACAGCTGTTGAAGTCAGAGTTATTCATTCATGGGACTCTTGAACATCTAGGTTCATATTTGTAAAGAGCACCATCAACCGCCAATCATCGCAATGCTCTTAAAATACCTCTATTTTCATATCCCATATCAAGTTATTTAAAATTAATTTTCCATTTCCTAGTGAATAATAAAACTCAAAGTCAAAATACTACAGATACTTGACCCACCTCCTCTACCAAAGGTTCACACATACTGAGAAAAGATGTACCTGATGCTTTTATAGTCTCTGTGAAACAAAAAACTCTCACCCATAAGATAACATCTCTAGAATCTCAGGGAATGTACCACTGCATCTAATTTCGGATCATTAGTATGATAATTCCACTCATGTGGTATCAGCTGTCTGGGGAAATAAGAAACCACTCAGTCCTTCTGCATCAGAACTATTCTGAGTCCAACTTCAGATGCATCATAGTTCACAATATATTCCTTACATGTCGTAGATAATGTGAGGATATGTGTTTGGTCTAGTCTAATTTAAATCCCTTATAAATATATCTCATAATAATTTGACAAAAAAAACATTAACCCTTTCTTAGTCATCTCAGGCATCAATTATTCTAGAAAAAAGAATTCCTAGATAAAACATTCGTAATAACATGTTAAACCTAGAAAACTATAGATCTCAATGGCATTATTGGGACACTCCCAATATACCACAACAACAAAATTCTATGGTTCCACTAACACCCCAGTCTCTGAGATTACATGACCCATGAAGTAGACTTTATCATTCAAGAAACTTCATTTGGTTAGCTTGGTGTAAATCTAATGATCTCTCAATACACTCAGGATGATGTCATTATGTTGGAAAATATCATCTGCTGACTGAGATTATAATAAGATAACATCAACAAAAAACACCACAAAGTATTCTAGAGAAGGATGAAATATCCAATTCCCTGAGGCCTTGAATACAATATGTGTGTTTGTCAAACCAAACATCACAACTATGAACTCATACAAGCCATACATGCTCTTAAAAGCATCCTAATGTATTTCTCATGGTCTCATCATCCACTATTGGTATCATGATCTCAAATAGATCTTAGAGAAGATCTTATAACCTACCAGTTGATCTAAGATATCTTTGATGCGTGGAAGGGTATACCAGTTCTTGACTGTCATCTCATTTAATCTCTGATAATCCACACATAAGCGCAAAGTCCAATCAGCCTTCTTGGAGAAAATAATTGGAGAACCCCATGGAGATGTACTTGGACATATGAAACCTTTATTTTACAGATCTTCCAACTAAACCTTCAATTCTTGAAGCTTTGATGGTTCCATCTTGTAAGGTGAGATAGAAATTGGATCTACTCCTGGTACCAAATCAGTCGTGAACTCAATCTCTCACTCGGGATGTAAGTCATAGAACTCATCAGGAAAATCATCCTGAAATGGTATACATTTGGTGGAAAATTATCCTACTACATTCCACCATCATCTAGAGTAAGGAATGCTATATGAGCTATGATAAAATCCAATATTTAATGAATAGGTCATGCACAACCATCCTGAAGATCCCACTCACCCTAGTGAAAATAACTATCTCCATATAGAGATATAAAGGTATATCTCCTCTGATAAAATTTTATATCAGACTGGTATAGAATGATTCAATCCATACTAAGAATAAAAATTAAAACCAGTCATTTACAACACAAACAGTTCCCAAAAGAAATGGTAATCACCAATTTCTAAGGAAAAGTCCTTGCAATGTTTGATATTCTATGACTGCACTCCTGACGATGTGTCTATGGTCAAAACACTATCCAATATTTTCACAACCAAGACCAAATAATTTATAAAAAATAGTAGATTAAAAGGAATTTGATGCTCCTATATCAAACAAAATGCAAGTTAGGGTAGATGATGTAAGAATCAAACCTCTAACAGTAGAAGGTCATGCATCCACACTAGCCAAAGTAGAATTCATAGTGTACACCTTACTTTCACCTCTATATTGGGCTCTAGTTTGAGTCTCTTTCGCTATTACTTATGTTTGGTACTGCTTCTCTTGCACTGGGGTACCACCACTATTGGAAATAATGGCATTTGCGATGGGTCATTTGCGTCAGGATACCGTCGCTAATAGGCTTTTGCGACGGGGTCCCGTCGCAAATAGCCCGTCGCGGAAAACGGCGTCGCAACAACAATTTTTTGCGACAGGCCCGTCGCTAAAGGTATTATTTACGACGGAGATTCTTCCCGTCGCAAATATTAGTCCATATATTTGTGAAAACTTTTAAAAAACGTAATTGCGACGGGCCCGTCACAACTACTAATTGCGACGGGCCCGTCACAACTACTAATTGCGACGGGCCCGTCGCAATTAGTTTTTTTTAAAAAAAATTAAAAAAATATTAATAAATTGTTTTAATCAATATAATAATAATACTATTTGCGACGGTCATGGTATCCCGTCGCAAATACTAAAAAAATAAATAAAATAAATTATTAATAAATTATTTTAATTAATATAATAATAATCCAATTATAATTCAAAAATCAAAAAATATTAATAAATTATTTTAATTAATATAATAATAATAGAATTATAATTCAAAAACAAAAAATAATTGAATATTAATAAATGATTTTAATTAATATAATAATGTTAGAATTATAATTCATAAATAAATAAAAATATTAATAAGTTATTTTAATTAATATAAAAATAATAGAATTATTTTACATTCAAATATTAAAATAATTCTAATATTTCAAAAAAATATAATTAAATTATAATATTATAAAATTTTAATATATATATAAAATTTAATATTATAAAATATAAATAATATTATTATTCATATTAATATTGTTATTTAAAAATATAATATTATTAATATTTTATAATGAGACAGAAACTATGAATAGAAAAAAAAATCATATTTTGATTTAACAAACTTTATAACATAAAAACAAACTCTAATCTAAAGGAGGGGGGAGGGGGGAGGGGGGTTCTGCAGATGCTGGTGGAGGAAACTTCATCCCTAAAGCATGAGTGCGTCGGCGCATGTACTTCATCTGCTCATGATGCTGCTGCTGCCACCGACTCATCTTCTCCTCGTATAGCTGCTGCTGGCGTTGACGCTCCTCCTCATGCTGCTGCTGCTGCTGCTGCTGAAGCATCTTCTCCTGCTCCTGTCGGAGACTCTCTATCAGTGCAGTCTGAGATCGCAACTGATCCTCATACTGTGTAGCAGAAGAAGATGCACGAGCTTATCTCGAGCTGGATGCCGACATCGCAGCACTGCCATAATAATCTCCAGGAGTCAGTCGAGAGCTGATACCAACTACCCGACCCTTCGAGAAGGCATAGTGGGTGGCCTGCATCCATGCCGCCTCATCAAACTAACGGTCAGTGGTCTGATATGATGACTCGGCCTGACTCTCAGGTCGGGTCTGTGATGCTGCAGCCTCATAGACTCTTGTAGTTGCAATTTAAAATTAAAATTGTGAATATATTATATGCAGTTAATTTTTAAACTTGAAAACAAATAATATTGACCACGATGTAACGCTGACGATCACCTCTGAGTTCCCCATTAGCAGGATCACTATACATCCTCCGATATACGTCGTACTCCGTAATATCGGGGTGCTCGACAACCTATAAGAATAAAAAATAAACTGTTAATATTTATAGTTATATAAAATATTTATAAATAATGTACGTACCAGATGCTGTCTATGAGTACTGAAAGTATGACTCCCAGCTCGATTAGTCACCTCCTGTCTCCCCCGATTCTGCCTCCCCACCGATGATCTCCACTGAAAGGAATCACTCAACTAGTGCGCACATAATCCATCCCATACTTGGGATGAAATGTACTCTGGTCGGTGTACTCTACATGACTCGTCAAAAACTGACACTCTTGCTTTCTTCGTGGCATCTTTTCTTAAATTGTGAAAAAACTGACGAAATAAATCATGCATGGCCACCTCCCATGCCTCGTGGATGGCGTCACGCATGGTATCCTCGATCGGATACCATACACCCTACAAATAAATCAAAATATCAAGTTAGAAATGAAATAATTTTCAAAATAAAAATTATTTATTTACGTACGTACCAACCAATGTACGAACATGGCCTGCTGCACATCAATGGGAATTTTCTCCTATGTGGTCCAAGGCTGAGATAAATAGTTGCGCAAAATAGCACTACCCTGTCCGATTGCTATATGTAGAAAACTGTAAAAATAATAAACATTTATTATGTGTATATATTAATGAAATCTTAGTCAAATCCACAGGTTATCACACAGGTTATTACACCTCCATGGGCGTGGATCAAACCCAAGATGTGGACATCGCTCGGGGATGAGGTCAGGAATCATCAATCGTGCAAGACCGTGCCCCCTCCGCGTACTCCCTGGAGCGCCTTCAGGCTGAGGGTCATCTTCCAGAAACTCATCTGCATCGAAAGGTAGGTCAGCATCCGCCAACTCACGAAATGTGTCGTCGTCCATCTGAAACAGAAAATGTTAATGTTGTTAGCAAATAATTGATAATTACTATTATATATACATATATATTAGTTACGATTGTATATAACTACCATGAAATTCTATCAGTGTTCATCTTCATCATCATCTTCATATATGTCAATGTCATCTTCATATTCCTCCTCAACATCATCGATATCCATTCGAGTTCCAGTTGCTTCATCTCTTACCATTTCAAATTCATATGTGACATCATTAACATCATCGTCATCACCGACTCTTAAATGTGGGGTGTCGTCATCGATACTCATGTATCTTTGTAAAAAAGATTGATTTTGAGTAATCTCTTGAAAAACATCAATTTTTTGCACATCAGTGAAAGCACATTCACTTTGACTAAACTGATTGTCTCAAATTTTTATTTTTATTATACTCCACCAATCAGTCAACTCTCTTGATGGAGAACAGTACTTTGCGTAATAAACTTGATGTGCCTTTTGATCCAATAAGAATGGTTCATTTACTGTGAGAACACTTTTATATTTAATATCGATGATTCCATGAGTCGGATGAACATGCACGCCTCTCTCTATATCCAACCACTGACATTTGAACATGGTTATGTAATGTTGTCCAAGATAACAGAGTTCAATGATTTCATCAAGTATGCCATAAAAGTCAACTTCATTTTCTCGATGATGAGATCCTCTCAAGCTAACTCCACTGTTCATTGTTTTTTTGATTCCCCATATGCATGTGTGTGAAATCGAAATCCATTCACCACATATGCATTATAAGTTTTAACAAGTTTGGAAGGAGGTTTACTCAATATACATAGTCGTTTTTCAATTTTATCAGCATGTCGAGACACCTGAAAATTTGTGAAATATTTATCAATATAGTAAACTATACATTGAATGAGTTGCTAAAAGATAAAGAAATTATGTTACCAGTTTTTGAAACCACTGAGAGAAATTTTTCTGTCGGTGTTCTTCGAGAGCAGCTGCTGTAATTTGTGGAATTTGTTTCTTGATATGATTATCATACAACCTATAAAAAAAAGTTATTTACTGTAACATAAATGATAGAATAAGTGATATAAACAATTACAGTACAACTGATGTCATCTCTTCACAGTTGAGCAGAACATACATATGAGCTTTGTGATGTTCATCATCCGAAAGCCAGCGTTCATAAACTCCACCAAAACCAAGCTCTGGCTGGTTGAAAACAGATAATTGATTATCGATTTCATCAATATTCCTCTCGTTCTGTCCCATTCGGTTGTGTTTTGAAGGATACTCGGATTCAAAATAATGGGAGCAGAAAAAAGATATTTCCTCTTGCAAATAAGCTTCTACAATAGATCCTTCAACAGATTCTTTGTTACGTACTTTTCTTTTCAATTTTTGCATGCATCTTTCAAATGGGTACATCCATAGAAACTGTACTAGACCTCCACATTTAGCTTCATATGGAAAATGTAACATCAAATGTTCCATTGAGTCGAAGAAAGACGGCGGAAATATTTTTTCCAGTTTACATATAATTACAACAACATCTTCTTCAAGTTTACATAGAGCATCATAATCTGCTGTAGCTGCACAAATTTCCCGAAAAAAATGAGACATGTCTATTATGGAATCCCAAATCACAGAATTCAATAGACCTCTTAATCCAATGGGTAGAAGTATTTCCATTATAACATGACAATCATGACTTTTTAATCCAGTAATATGACCATTCTTTATACATCTACCCAAATTGGAAGCACAACCATCTGGAAGTCTCAAATCATCAATCCACTGACAAAATAATAATCAATTTTCTTTAGACAGTGTATAAGCTGCTTTTGTTTTTAGTAACCTTTCTGTTCTGACATTCTCAAAAAGTTCCAGTTCTGGACACCTGCAAATTTGGGCAAGATCTAAACGTGCATTTACATTGTCTTTGCTCTTTCCTGGAGTATCCAAAACTATATGAAACAAATTATCAAAACAGTTCTTCTCAATATGCATGACATCCAACATATGGCGGACCAACAAATCAGACCAATATGGCAAATCCCAAAATATGCTACATTTAATCCAATTGTGTTCTTTCCCAAAACCAGAAATTTTTTGTTGGTTTATTGTGGGACCAAAAGTGATTAGAGGTAATGAAAATACAACAGATTTTAACTCTGAACCTGATAGAATTTTTGGAGGTCCATCCCTTTCAATTGTTCCTTTTCTAAAATGAGATCTGTTTCTGCGAAAAGGATGATCAGCTGGTAGAAATCTGCGATGAAAGTCAAAATAATAAGGTTTCTTTCCATGAATGAGCATAAATGCTTTGTTCTCTCCCATATAGTAAGGACATGATTTCTGACTATGTGTACTCCAGCCAGATAACATCCTATAAGCCGGTAAGTCACTAATTGTCCACATAAATGCTTCTCTCAGTATGAAATTCTGTTTCGTGGCAACATCATATGTACTGACACCAGTACTCCACAATAAACTTAATTCATCAATCAATGGTTTCAAATAAACATCAATATTTTTCTTCAGATGTCCTGGAATTAGTAAAGTCAAAAAGATATATGGCTCCTTCATCAACATCCATGGAGGTAAATTGTACGGAGTTAAAAAAATAGTCCAACATGAATATTGACTACCATAAGATCCGAACGGACAGAAACCATCAGTGGAAAGGCCTAGTCGAACATTTCTATCTTCTAAAGCAAAGGATGGATGCATTCTATCAAAAATTTTCCATGAATCACCATCGGCTGGATGATTCAAACTTTTATTGATTGAAATATTTGCTTTATGCCATGACATCATTGTCGATGTATTCTTAGACATGAATAAACGTTGAAGTCTGGATGTAAGAGGAAAATATCTCAACTGTTTTACAGGAATCAAACCAAACTTCCCATGTTGCCCTTCTTTATATCTCAGTTGCTCACATGTGGGACAACCATCCAACGACTCATTTTCCCCAGAATATAAAATGCAGTCATTTGAACATGCATGAATCTTCTTACAAGTAAGTCCCAAATTTCGAACCAGCTTCTTACTCTCATAGTAATTTGCAGGCAAAACATTTCCTTCAGGTAACAGTGTTTTAAGCAAAGAAAATATCTGGTCAAAACTGGTGTTTGACATTCTGTTATCTTATTTGATAGCCATAAATTTTTCAACTGCTTCTAATTTTCTCATCTTGCAGCCAAGATATAATGCATCCTCAGTAGACCTCAACAACTCATAAAATTCAGATGGTGCCAACTCAGGATTTGAATCTATATCAGCCGTAGTTTTTGTATGTTGAATAGATGAACCTGCAACATCATGTACTAAATCTTGAAACTGGGATGGATCCAGAATCAAGTTGGTATCACCTACTCTGGAACCGCATTCACCGTGTTGATACCAAAAAACATAATCTGGTTGAAAACCAAAACGCAAGAGATGTCCCCCCCACTTTTTCAAACGTGTCAAACATTCTCAATACACATTTTCTACAAGGGCATTTTACTTTGCCTTCTGAAACAAATTCGGGATTTTATGCCACAAATGATAAAAAATTCTCCACACCCTCTATATATAATGGATTTAAACTAGAACCATTTGGATTTCTACGTTGATTTATCCATATGCGGTCATCTAATAATGACTGTTGATGACCTCGTTGTTCCATATTTTTCTATAAAATATAAAAACATTTCTGGTTTTGAATAATTTGTTAGAAAAAACACTCAAGTAAAGATTTAATATATTGATAATAAAGCAAAACATGTTACAAATATTGATAATTTTAATATTATATTGATTTTTTATTATTTTAATAATACTAATATAATTTTTTCATAAATATTAATTATATAATAATAACATTATTACATTATTAGTATATTTTAATATTAATATTAAAATAATATAATTTTCTATATTATATATAATTCTCCTTTCATCTATGTGTTTAACATTCTGTCTCCATATGTAATATTTGCATTCACTTTCACCTCTCCATTGGCGATTAGGTTGATAATTTTGAAAAAGAATGCAAATATTACATGTGGAGACAGAAAACACACAGATGAAAAGAGAATTGTATATAATATAGAAAATTATATTATTTTAATATTAATAATAAAATATAAAAATAATGTAATAATGTTATTATCCCTAAATATTAGTAATTATTCCAAATTATTGGTAATTATTCCAAATTATTGGTAATTATTCCTAATTATTGGTAATTAATCCTAATTATTGATAATTATTCCTAATTATTGGTAATTATTGGTAATTATTGGTAATTATTGGTAAATATTGGTAATTATTACTAATTATTCCTAATTATTACTAATTATTGGTAATTATTACTAATTATTGGTAATTATTACTAATCATTGGTAATTATTACTAATTATTGGTAATTATTACTAATTATTGGTAATTATTGGTAATTATTACTAATTATTGGTAATTATTACTAATTATTGGTAATTATTACTAATTATTGGTAATTATTACTAATTATTGGTAATTATTACTAATTATTACTAATTATTGGTAATTATTGGTAATTATTACTAATTATTGGTAATTATTACTAATTATTACTAATTATTGGTAATTATTACTAATTATTGGTAATTATTACTAATTATTGGTAATTATTACTAATTATTGGTAATTATTACTAATTATTGGTAATTATTCCTAATTATTGGTAATTATTCCTAATTATTACTAATTATTGGTAATTATTACTAATTATTGGTAATTATTACTAATTATTGGTAATTATTACTAATTATTGGTAATTATTACTAATTATTGGTAATTATTACTAATTATTGGTAATTATTACAAATTATTGGTAATTATTACTAATTATTGGTAATTATTACTAATTATTGGTAATTATTACTAATTATTGGTAATTATTACTAATTATTGGTAATTATTGGTAATTATTACTAATTATTGGTAATTATTGCTAATTATTGGTAATTATTATGAATTATTGGTAATTATTACTAATTATTGGTAATTATTACTAATTATTGGTAATTATTACTAATTATTACTAATTATTACTAATTATTACTAATTATTACTAATTATTGGTAATTATTACTAATTATTGGTAATTATTACTAATTATTACTAATTATTACTAATTATTACTAATTATTGTTAATTATTACTAATTATTACTAATTATTGGTAATTATTATTAATTATTACTAATTAGTGGTAATTATTGGTAATTATTTTGAATTATTACTAATTATTAGTAATTATTATTAATTATTACCAATTATTACTAATTATTGGTAATTATTGGTAATTATTGGTAATTATTACTAATTATGGATAATTATTGGTAATTATTACTAATTATGGATAATTATTGGTAATTATTACTAATTATTGGTAATTATTTGTAATTATTACTAATTATTGGTAATTATTACTAATTATTGCTAATTATTACTAATTATTCCTAATTATTGGTAATTATTACTCATTATTACTAATTATTGGTAATTATTGGTAATTATTGGTAATTATTACTAATTATGGATAATTATTAGTAATTATTACTAATTATGGATAATTATTGGTAATTATTACTAATTATTGGTAATTATTTGTAATTATTACTAATTATTGGTAATTATTACTAATTATTGCTAATTATTGGTAATTATTATTAATTATTACTAATTATTGGTAATTATTGTTAATTATTACTAATTATTCCTAATTATTGGTAATTATTACTCATTATTACTATTTAGTACTAAATATTGGTAATTATTACTAATTATTACGAATTATTGCTAATTATTAGTAATTATTACTAATTATTACTAATTATTGGTAATTATTGGAAATTATTATAAATTATTGGTAGTTATTACTAATTGTTAGTAATTATTACAAATTATTACTAATTATTAGTAATTATTACAAATTATTACTAATTATTGGTAATTATTGGTAATTATTACTAATTATTCCTAATTATTGGTATTTATTACTAATTATTAGTATTTATTCTTAATTATTGTTAATTATTACTAATTATTCCTAATTACCATTAACTATGAACAATGAATACTAATAATTTAAATTTATTAAGTAACAAAACAATCTAAACATAATTAAATTAAAACTAATTAAGAATAATTGAAACTAATAAAAAATTTAAAATAAATATTAAATTAAAATGAACATAAATACCTTTAAAATTGATCTGAGGTTGATCTCTGATCGTTGTTGAAAACTTCAATATCAACTCCAGAAAAAAAAAATAAACTTAAGAAACGCTGAACTCTAAAAATAGAGTTTTGAGAGAAGTAGAAGATGGAGTTTCAGAATGAATGAAAAAAAACGGTTGGGGGAGTATTTATAGGTTAGATTAATCGCGACTGGTGTATTTGTGACGGGTATCCCGTCGCAAATACCTTAGCCCGCATTTATTACGGTCAATGGTTAAATAGTTATTTGCGACGGGACCCGTCGCAAATAATAACCTGCCGACATACTATTTGCGACGGGGGGTATATTCCCGTCGCAAATATCTTTTACCGCCGTCGGTTATTTGCGACGGGCGGTAACCGCCCGTCGCAAATAAGTTTCTAACGGGGATATTTGCGACGGGATTTATCCCCGTCGCAAATACCCATTTTTCCCATAGTGCACGTCCCCTATCCCAACTTAAACATCCTATGTAACTTTAGATACCTATCTGTTAACGGGTAGCTAAGTCCTTCCCAAACTTTGGTACATGTCCTAATATTCTGCCACTTCTCTGCTACTATATTCCCCTAAAAACCTATATAGGGGACCCTATGTATTTCAAGCATTTAAATCCAAAGAAGGCTACAGACACTGAGGCCTCTTATGGACCAACATTCTACACTGATAGCACTACAACGAAATATGGTCCTGAGATGGATACCCAATACCCTGACTACTCTTCCCATTGTTTCCTTGGTGGCAACTTTTTTACTGTCACTTCTTACCTATAGAAGAAGATATCCATGTTCACCCTACTGAAACAGCCTGGCCACTGCTTGACGCCTCTCTCAAATTCCCTTCCATGATGAGTTCCTGATTCATCGCGTCCTAAAAACTACTTAATCGAAAGATGTTCACCAGTGACCTGATCTCATAGAAAATCCCGTCCTAAAAACATCCCTCCCTAGAGATCTCATCAGCTACTAAAGATGTCGCAAATTAGTGCAAGTTGGTGAAACATCGGTTTAGTCCATCCCTAACAAGCTTTTTGGTGTCAGGTGCATGAACTCATGATCCTTCTCATTCCTCAATGTCTCTAGATATAATTGGATCATGAACATCGCCTCAAATTACTTCTTGGATAACTCTTATTTCAACTAATATTGCTTTATAATTTCCCACCGATTCTTATAAATTCCATAAAGGATGTAGTCAAAAAGATTCACCCTCCTATATGTGGGTATCTTGGGGTTCTTGAATATCATATGGATTGATTTGATCCAGAACTCAACTTCCTAGGGGCCTCCCTCCCTAGTGAATGTAGGAGGATGTTGTAGTTAAAACTCTCTCATCAACTCAGACATCAAAGGAATGGTGAAAAAATTATCCCTTTACATGGATTTATGACTCTTAAGAATATTTTTAGAAGTTTAACACCCATATGATCTTTAGGAGCTATAGGAAGCTCTGATTCATCTACATTTGAAGTGTTATTGTTACTTCTCTTCTAACACTCAATTCGAAGATGATGAGGAGGCATTTTATCTATAAGATAAACACACTACTTATAACATTGGGTAAAGACATGGTCAACATCAACATGTGATTGAAACATAGAACCACTGGCTCAGGATCTATCCAAACATTTATTAACAAGTGAATTAGTATGACATAATAGTTCTTTTATGTCATTTATTAGATATGACAGGTATCTCATTTCATAGTTCACACAAGAAAATATATAACATGTAATAAATATTTCCTTATCATGAATAATGCATGTCAATATATATCCTTATGTACTTATAATGATGCATGCATACTCATCTTGCACTATACCAGGCCACAAGTATAAATGTCAAGAAACAATAGCATCACAGAACATGTGAATCACCCAGGGTGAAATAACATAAAAATGTAATAAGCGAACATCATGAACAACAATATCATCCCTGTGCACTTGGATTTCGCCCCACACATGGGATAGCTACTCTTATACACAATCTCATTACCATTCTTGACACATCATAGTCTCCTTTACACATTTCCCAAATATAAAAGTAATAGAAAATAACAACCTGATATTTTGATACCACTTTGTAACATCCCCTGATCCGAAACTCTCTTGCATGGACAGATCAGGTTAGTTATGGTACCTTAGTCACATCTCCCCATATTCCATATGCTGGCGACAAGTAGCGGTGCTATAAAGAATATAGTGGGGAGACTATGCCCCCTAGTACAGAGTTCCAACATAGCATAAATAACCAATAATATTAAATATTAGAGTAATGGAAATAGCGGAAACAATACAACATACAAATGGAAAGTAAAGGAAGAACTAATAAATAAGATAATAAACAATGTAATGTTAGGTTGGAATTTATCTAAATGTAAAACTAAAAGTAATATGGATAAAATACCATGCTTCCACGAATAAATCAAAATCTTCGGTCCCAAACCCCATGTTGATCCTATCTCTAAGCACTAACCCACACACCAATCAACAATCATCATCAAAGACATTTTCCCTTGTCCAAACCTGTATCCATATAATCTTCTTCGGTACCAAACTACGACCCGAATAGGGTATGACTAAAACTCAGTAGGTTGACACCACCGTGTCAAAATAAACCCATCCTAAAAATAAGTGCATGAAATAAAGTAATAAATAGGTGAATTAATTAATCAATTAATACAATAAAACTATCAACCTTCTTTGGAACCATGCTGAAATATCTCTAAGCATGTAGCATAAACATTTCAACCATAATCACAAGTCCATGGTATAATCACATAACTGTGAAAATCCCTCAGCATAAGCATTTCATCATCCAGGCAAAGCCCTCTATATAAGTATTTCAGTATTCCAGCCAATCCCTCAATATAAAAATTTCAGCATCGGATCAAATCCATCTATATAATCATTTCAGTATAACCAGGCCAAGGCCCTTTATATAATCATTTCAGCATGAATTACCACACACGATATAGGAGCAAGAATAACACATAAACATTATAATCCACAATGGTCAATTCAACCAATTACCCTTAATCATCCAATTACTCATTTCATTTATCTTGTTCATCTTTAACCATTAAAATTCCAGTGCACACAACCATATCATATCAAACATTTCATGTCATTATAATTAATCAAAAGGTCCATTATCCAAGGTGAATATATCCCAAGAAATCTCCTTAGGTTTCATGTCATGCTAATCATATTTTAAGACATTACCCAATTCATTATTATTTTAGGGAAGGATCACCCTATAGGTAGCCACAAGCCAGGTCTCAACATCATTGAATCTAAAGGGATCCAACAAGTAATACAACACATGATTTATCATTTCCCACTATTCAATTAATTAACGCACGCATGATGTCGGCACAATTGCACAATATTTCAATTACATAAACAATAGATAATGACAATAGGGTTTTGTTTTAGGTCACCTACCTTTATCTTTCAATAAAATAAATTCTTTCAATAGGTAATTCTCACAAGAATGAAGGTTAATATGATAACAAGAAGCACTAGGGATCAGAATCTTGATCGGGACATCTAGAAGGGAGGAAAGCACTCCCAAATTTCCCGGAGCCACCTAGGGATCGAGAGAGGAGGGTTGTACGTGGATGAGAAAAATATTATAAGCACAATGTGGCCTTAAAACTTCTTAACCCAAGAAATACATGGCGTGTAATCCTTTCACATTGTGTATTTCTCAATTTATGAGTTATGCTGAAAAACATGTTTCCTTAGGTTAATATAACCATGATCGAGCATTACTTGGTGTTAACCAGTTTCACAGTGTGTAACCACTTCACGTCATGAACCAGTTCATGCTATCTTCCGGTCCACATTTACACATCATGTAAGATGTTCATACTATGAAAATGTTTAGAAGACACCACTCATCTAAGCTTCAATAGAAGAGCCAGAACTACCTCTAAAGCCTTCCAAACTCATAGATAACCCTTATAATCCCTTTACAAACTCAAACCTAGACTTCATTAATTTAATAAACCTTCATCCCCAAAATTTAGTTCATTTTTTGCAGAAAAATCTATCCATTCCCAAAAAGGGACTCAACCATCAATGCTTAAACAAGAAAGAAAAAATCTAACGAAAGAAGTTCAATGCAAAACTCAAAGAGGGGTATTCCAGGAAAATATGGGATGTTACAAAGGAATAAAGAAGGTATCAAATAATCATATAACTTATATTATAAAAAATAATTGTACTCCCATCAGTGAGTCAAACATGCCAAAAGGTTAAATGTAAAAGTCTATAAAAATCAAAAGAATAAAAAGGGAAAAAATTGCAAGACACCCCAAGAGGTCTAAGTACTAGTATGGTCACTAAATCCAAATCCCCATCCTATCCCATATCAACAATCTTCCATACGACGTTTTCCCTAATGCATACCTGTAACCAATAAGTATACTTAAATACCAACTGGCGATCTATGCAGGGTGTGTGTACGACTCAGAAGGTCACCACCAACAGTGTCTAAAAGCATATCCAGTTCAATCCAATATACTTCATGTAGATGTATTTCATAAAATAAGTTATAAAATCAATTTTATAACTGAGATAAAATACCCTCGGTCCTCAGGCTATGTGATGACACTCGGGTGGAACATTCCTGCTCCAGCTAGTGCCTAATGCCTCTGAGCACATCATGATGATTATTCCAACCATTATCACCACATGAAATCCGAGAAATCATCTCAGTATTCCTATGAATTAGGGATCATATGGAATCTAGGTTCTCATCTCAGTATTATCAATCATCACATATTGTGTGGAATCCAGGAACTCATCCTGACATTCTCAAGCATCACGCATCGTGTGGAATCCAGGTTCTTATCTTATCATTCCCAAAAATCAAGTATCATGAGGAATCCAAATAGCTCATTTAAGAATTACCATGTCATGTATCATATAGAATCCAAGTATCTCATACCATCATTCCCTTTTATTTTTCATCATGTAACCTGTAGACTCTTATGACCTCATCCCAACATTCCAATTTATTTAGCATTATAGAACACACAGAATCCAAGGAGTATATCCCGACATTCTTATTTATTCAGCATCATGGATCATACGAAATCCAAGGAGCTCATCCTGGAATTCCTATTTATTAAGCATCATGGATCGTATGGAATCTAAGGAGCTCATCCTGACATTACTATTTATTCAGTATCACCCTTTATCATCTCATTTAAGTGTCATTAGGCCACGTCCAAAATCAAAGCATTTATAGTTATTTTCCATTTCAAAAATAGCTCATTTAATTTCAAAATGGAAAGGTATCTCAAGCAACCTATTCATTTATTTCATTCGTTAAGCTGGCACAAGCCATTTTACCGAATGAAATCATTTATAAGGGGTTTTCATGTTAAATGATATCAAAGGACCCTAAAGAACATCATAGGAACCATCTCTTTATGCATGTGGTCCACTCACAAGCCCATGACACCTCTACGGTGTCCCTTTAATATAAACCGAACAATATACCTAAACCATTCTCACCATAAGGGGTGGTCGAAGTTCCAATTTAAAATCAACAATAGTTGATCCATGGTCTTTAAAGGGTTCAAGCATTAATTTTGGAAACAAACAAATTAATTTTCTTATATGTAGAATGCACAAAAAATTGACATGATGACATACATGTCATATAATATAAATGGAAAAAAAAATTGGGATAGCTTGAAGACCACTTGCCTTAGGATAGTAGACTTCCACTTGTTGAGTGTTGGCCTTCGCTTCGACCGGGAATGTGAGAAAATAAGATAGAAAAGAATCCTTAAAAATAGGACATATTAGCCTTAAATGTCGAAAATTCGTAAGGTGTTGAGGAACTTAAAGAAAAGAAATTTAGTTGTAGCCTTACCTAGAGCCCTCAATCACCCTAAACGGAAAGCAAATCAGATGAGAGGAGGAGGTGTTCCACCATGGATGAAGGTGAGGAAAAGGAACAATCAACATAGGGGAAGTTGTGTGGTTGAAAGGGGAGAAATTCAAGTAGGTTTAAGGGGTGAAAATGGGGGGTAAGTGACAAAACAACCCCCTTTAAAAGCGAAAAGAAAGAACAATTTTTCTCATTCTGGGTGACACTGATTTTCTCCCATACATGGGTTTGCTACTACAAGATACAAGCTCATTACCAAGCCCTGACACATCATGTTATATTGTCTACTAGACCCATGTAGTTTGACAATGAAAAGAAACCTCTAATACCACAGTGTAAAATCCCCAACCCATTTTACAATGGAGAGTAATCAGTATGGGTGGCAAAAAGACCTCATGCACGCCTCCCTGTATGCTGGAGGCTGGCAATAAGCGATGAGGGTCTATGAGGTTACCATGGGGAGACTATATCCTCGTTATTAGAGTGTGCAACATGGAAGTAAATAAGTAATGTACCATCCAACCAAACATGAATAAATAAAGCAAGACATAAAGCAGGTTGAAGATAATCATATATCCAATGTTATAACAAAATGCATTGTACGCCCATCGGTGAGTAAACATGTCCAAAGGTTATATGTACAAGTCCAAAATAATAAAAAGAACAAAAGGGGAAAAATTACAAGACACCTTAAGTGGTCTGAGAAATAGTCTGGTCCCTAACTCCAAAGCCCCATCTCATCTCATATCAAGCATCTTCCATATGGTGTATGCCCTTATCAAGACCTACATCCATGAAGTCTACTTAAGTACCAACCGACGACCAAAGCCGGGTGTAAGTACGACTCAGTAGGTCACCACCAACGGTACTAAATGTATATATACTTTGAGCCAATATGCTGCATGTTGATATATTCCATAAAATAAACGAGCAAATCAAGTGAATAAATGAGATAAAATACCCTCGATCCTCGGGCTCTGTGATGACACTTTGGTCGAACATACCTGTTTTAACCAGTGCCCAATGCCTCTAAGCACATTGCAATAACCGTGCCAACCATTGTCACCACATGAAATCTCGGTGTTCATCTTGGCATTCCCAAGCATTATGTATCATGTGGAATTTAGGCGCTCATCTCGGCATTCTGAAGCATAACATATCGTGTGGAATCCAAACACTCATCCTGACATTCTCAAACATCATGCATTGTGTGGAATCTAGGTGTTCATCTTGGCATTCTCAAACATCAAGTATCGTGAGGAATCCAAAGAGCTCATCCTGCCATTTCCAAGTCATGTATCGTATAGAATCCAAGGAGCTCATACCAACATTTCTATTTATTTGGCATCATGTATCATATAGAATCCAAAGAGCTTATCCTGACATTCCTATTTATTTAGCATTATGGATCACATGGAATCTAAGGAGCTCATCTCGACATTCCTATTTATTTAGCATCATGGATCATACAAAATCCAAGAAGCTCATCCTAATATTCCTATTTATTTAGCATCATAGATCGCATGGAATCCAAAGAGCTCATCCCGACATTCCTATTTATTTACCATCACCCTTTATCATCTCATTTGAGTATAATTAGGTCAATGCTAAAATCAAGACATTTCCAATTATTTTCCATTTTAAAAACCACTCATTTAATTGCCAAATCGGATGGGGGCTCAAGCAACCATTTCATTGGTTGAGGAGTCCCAAGCCAATTTACCTAATGCGTGGGGGGAGGCGATTGCTCGGCCATGACGGCGATCGGAGTACATGGATGAACCGACCGTGAACAGTCCGAGTGGTGGGTTCTACCTTACCTCCGTCAGGGTCTCCTTAAAATCCTCCCCCGCCGTCGCAGCTGCATGCCAAACCAAACCATAGAATAGCACCGGAATTAGCGCAGAAACCGCCGGAGGGAAGGAGACGGTGGGGACCGGAGACTGACGTGAAACAGGGGATGTGGGCGTGGGAGGCCCCGCCGGGGAAGACGGATCGGGTCCAGCGTCAGGTGGGAGGAGGGGACGCCCGCCGGCTCGGTCCCGGACGACGGTGATGCTCCGAGAAATGCGGACGACTCCCTCCCCGTCGCCCGTCCGACGCGCCGCCGCGGTGGTGTACTTGCGGAGCTTCCCCAGCCCTCTTTCCGGCGCAGGCCCGGCCAGGGTTTCATCCCAGAGCTTATGAAGAAAACCCATTCCCTCCCTCTCCCTTCTCCTCTGTGGTTATGGCGGATGACCGCAAAAATGACCCATCCTTAATCATTGGACTAGAATGGGAATGGCGTTGGGAAACATGGATCCGGATATTTTGGGTGGTTCTGCAGATTTAACGCCTCCGCTTTCGCAGAGGGCCGTCTAAGAGGGTTCAATATCCAGAAATTCACAAACTCACGAGGGCATCAATGGCGGGGACAAAACACCGGAGGCCTTTTCAACGGCGTCCCTTTTGGATGCTCTGTTTTTCGTCTTTGCATCCTCCACAAACATGGAATTCCCAGAAGCAGAGCACCGATCGGGGGCTGGAAGGACTAAGCTGGATGAATTTAGTCCTCACAGGTGATGTCAAACTCATGTGTGATCTCGGTGGCAGATCTTCAACCTGATTTGACAACAAAAACAGTGGGTCAATTGAAGTATTCGGATTAAAGTATCGTGATTCAGGATGTTTTGTGTATAAAATATTTCTCATAGTAGTTAGACGGTGTTTTATGATGGTGGGAGAAACCAACGGTGAATGATAGTTTGAGTTTAGATTGGAAAGGAGGCCAGATGTGTGATCTTTGGTTTGAGAAGATGATTGTTGTGTGCCAATGAATAATGACTGACTTATAAACTTCAATGAACTACCACTCTTATCACCAATTGGTTTTACGAATGAGTAACGTGTTGGGTCTAGAAGGATTGGGTAGAGACGAGTTGCATGAAAAACTAAGAAGTACTGTGGGAAAAGGGGGAAGGGGGAAAGGGGAAAGGGGTGACTAACCAATTATTAGAGTTGGTGTCCTAGAACAAAATGTATATACTTTGGATTGCATAAATATTCAAAAAAAGTTAATATTACTTTAAATATCTTATTATATATCATTTATAGTTTTACGTGACTTTAATGTATACAGTTCCCCACTATGATGAGAACTTTGAAATGTCTTGACGATATCCTTAAAACGATATTCTATAGCCGGATAACATTCTATAACGATGCACATTATATGTTGACTACCAGTTGTGAGTACTTGTAAACATATGAGACTTTATTTCATTAAGTTCACACTTGGTTGTCTCCAAGACATGCGATTACAAAGAACAAACCTGCCAGTAGAAATTTCACATGTTTATGTGTCATTGGATATTCTTGTCTGCGAGCGTGCACAATGATCTTCAATCTTTAAGACTGTTATTCATGCATGTCATAACTTGCAAATTTAGATACATTGATCTAAACCATGAAGAAAAAATTTTCATGGTGAAGTTAAGTACGTTTGGTGTGTCATAAATAACATGTTATTAATGAATAAGTCCAGAAAGGATGTGTCTCTTCCATTTGTATGGAAATTGATATCTCAACCATTTGATTGAAATATAACCGTCAGATTAAATACCACGGTCATGGTGTTATGACGAGTTTTTTCAAATAGTAAAAGAAAAATGTATCAAACATATAGGTTGATGGCCCGTTGCGCAACCAACTTGATGAGATATTGTGACAAAGAGATTATATTATACAGTGAGCACTCATATGTGGTTGTCGGTGTTGTGACATTAACTTCTTTCTCTTGAGTGTCTTGACCCGTTGCAAGATAGTAATTTTGGACCTTAGGCTTGTCCGCCTAATGCTAATGAGAAAAAAGCCTATAAGGTCACACACCAAGTACTTTCGTTGATCTCAATTAAATCTAGTTTGAATTTAATTATTGAACTAAATATTATTCTCAAGTCCATGAAATAATTTTATCTAGGATGTATTAATCGCATAAATTAAATAAATATGTATTCTCAATGTAATTAATTATTACACTAATATATATAATATTTATTTATAAATCTTGTATAGGACCAGCTAGCCAAGCTTGAGTCCGACGATTAATATAAATTTGCAAGCTTGTAATATAATATTTATCATTGTGCCTATTAGTGCACACCATGAGAAAATAATAACAATAATATTATTACATGATGTGAGGTCATATAAGTTTTATTAAATTATTTAAGGGAAGTTGTGCAATTAAATAATTTTTAACCCTAACCACGTGTCTACAAATAGATGATTATGTCTATTCTATAGAGGTTGATTAAAATTGAGAATTTCTATGCACAATGAAATCCAGAGCTATCTTTCAAGACCAAAGAACGCTCTTGGGATTCTTCTTCCTCCTCGATCATCTCAAGAACAAGATTGAAAGGACGATTCTTCAAGACCAAAAGAATCATCACAATAATCTTAATGGCAATCACAAGACAATTGATCCATCAAGCCCACACCCGAGAATCCATCTGCATTGTTTGAATATCAAAGGAGTACGTGTGGATCGCTGCTATAAGGATTCTACACTTGGATCCTACAAATGCAACAACATTTGACCAAAAAGGGGTTCTGATGATCAACATCATCATCGAAGAAAGATCTCAAGGCCGATGTATTCTTTATTCTTATCTATAAAAAATAATTATAAATTCAATGTGCAAAGATCTCTTCTTTGTTCCAGTGACCTTCATTGTCAATATTATTTAGAAAATTTTCATTGGTCATGGAATTTATGTCTTTTACAATATGAAAATGATCTATCAAATCTGAATTTTTTTGAATCGGGATCAACCTCGAGAAGCACTCCCACTGCACCCAGAACCATCAAGTGGTATCAAGTGATAATAGAGTGGTTACGTTCAAATTTATAATTTTTTATTTGATTGTTGATCATCACACATTTACATGTTAAATTTCATATCAAGTATTAATTCATTATAGATCTGTCATCAAAATGTCGTCTTCCTCCTCTTTCTTTTCCCACTGACATAATCCAAATTTGTTAATAATTAACAAATAACTCATCTGAAAAACCCTTTTAGAGGTTCCTAGAATCCTGGTTGGATAATACAAGATTACATGGCGTGCCATGCTTTGTGACACATTATGTATCCTTGTTCATTTAACCAGGACACCCATGTGGACTCCATGTCGTTGTGTAATGAATACATGCCACATGAATTAAATGCACCACTTCACTGGTGATGATCCCGTAAGGGGAACTCCCCTGCTAGGGTTTTTCCTCATCGCCGCCAACCTCCCTTCCGCCGCGGTTCAGCTCGGTCTTCCTATCGGTGTTTGCTCGGCAGCTAGTGGCAGACCCTCTTTCACGTCGGCATCCTTTTGGGCTCGAATGCCTCTCCTTTCTTCATCGATGCTGCCTTCTTCGCCTCACTCCACCTTAGCTGGATAGGGTTTCTTATGGCGGTGTTGTGATGGTCCAGCGGATGAGTTCCTGTTTCCATGTCTGAGGGTTGTGCCTCGCCTCCAGTGTATGCATTGGGTAGTCCATTGTGGTCCCTGAGCACAATTTGGATGGAGGCGACATGATTTCTGCTCTTTTCCGGTGATATATGGATCTCGGGTGTCCGTCAATTTGGTGATTGGTCCTTGATCTTTTATTTTCTCATTCATCTTTAGTTTTTAGATTTGGTTGTTTCCTTTTTGTGTTGGTTTTGGGTCTGCATTTTTGCTGGGGATTTCTGTGCTGGGATCTGGCTTCAGTTTATCCCGGGTTCATGGTTGTTCATGCGAATTTGTTCGGTGGACGGCTTGAGGTTGCTTTAGGTTCAATGATTTTTGCTGGTGCTGAGACAGGAGGGTTCGTTCAGTGCTTATTGGTGTATGATTTCAGTGTGGCTATGTACAGAATTGGAGAATCTGTTTCAATCCGGTTCGCTGTTTGAGGAACTGTGTTGAGGCATGTTGGATGCGCCGAGTCTACTTCATGCATGGATGTGTTGTTTGAAGCTGAGTTCACCATTACGTATCCCAGATCTCATTTCTTTTGGTTTGCTACTGTAGTTCAAGTAGATGAATGCGATGGGTTCGAGTGCAGACTTGATTTGGGTTGGCTGCTGGTTCTTTCTGGTTTCTTATTATGAAGTATGATGAAGAATTGTTTTTTGGTGTTGAAGGTAAGGTCTTTTGTCAGTGGAATTCAACTGAACTGATTGTTGATAGCATACTATTTGGGTCTGCTTCAAAGAGGTACATAGTGGGAAGCTTTCACCCTAGCAGACCATTCAGATTTGGAAGTTTGAGAGGGTATGACTTTGCCATCGGTACCGGGCCCGTGCATTTCTGCACAAGATAGTTTTTTGAGTGGTTATGCAATGTTGAAGTCTTGTCATCACGATGTAATTACTAGGATGGGGAAGATCCTATAGTTTTGGCCTGGGTTTCCTCCTTCATGGTTTTATTTGGTTGTATGTTTGGATCTTGTGGTTTCTCACTTTTTCCTCAAAAAAGTTTCAATAATAAAAAAGTTAATTTTCAATTTTTTCATTAAATGCACCACGTGTTGACCATCCAGGGAAACACATGGCTTTTTCAGATTACATGCCATGTAGATTGCCTATACACTGTGTAGTCTATGTGTTTTCATGGAAGAAGAAATGAGTTCAAGACGTGTCGTGTAATTAACACACTGTGTGTATTTGATTCACAATGCGTATAGGCTAACAACCATGTAACTTGATGTAAACACCATGTATCCTTTCTTTACCTCATTTAATTCATAAATTTCCACAAGAATTATACTCAATACCCTAGGTGCGTACTGTGGATATCCGATGAAGTGATTTACATGCCATGTGGCAAGTTTTCATATGTCGTGTACTTTACCTATTTACACGAAAATATTAAATTTAATCAATTACTCCATTAAACCTCATTGACCTGTGTTCTGTGAAGTCATTAAATTGACAGTACATTCCGATCATTTTGTTTTATATTATATAAAATAATTAATTAATTTAATATAATATTCGAAACTATGAATAATGTATGGTCATTTCATGCTAAAGACTAAATGCATTAAATTGTACATGAAATATAATATTCATGTGTTTCGTGTGGAATTAATTTGGTAGTACACGCTGTGAAATCATGACACATACCATGAACACAATATGACGTATAAGTGCATTGTATAAAACAAGAACCATAATGAGTAGTTCATAGATGCATTTGCTGAGTTGCTTCCAAGTACAAGTCTGTGTACAATTTTATTATTTTTTAATTTCAATTAAATAATTTATTTTATTTAAAATCACATTGGAAGAGAATTTCAGGATGATAGAATAAAATAAGATAAAATGAATTAATTGATTAATAAGACAAATAATCAGAATAATTCGAGCCTTTTTTATCTTATCAAAGAATGAATTGAAATGAATACTAGAAAGTTGTTTTAAATGTGTAATCATTTCATGTGTATGATCGATCATATGATTTGAACAGACCTATGTATGTATTAATTTAATTTAATTTTATTTTATTGCACAAGTTTTCAATTTTTTGTTGTTAAATTAATTATGATTACATGCATGTCATCCCTCCATCCTTTATTATGTAGGACCTATATGTCCAATGTTGTTTTATGTAATTACCCCTAACCAATCCTTTGGTCCCCCTCATATGCATGTGAATTATAAAACATATGCAATAAAAAGCATATAAAAAGGAGCATGGAGTCAGTTCAAGGCTGAGCTGAGGCAGAGGCGGTTCAAGATGAAATAGAGATGAAACCAACACGTGTGATACATAGGTGGATAAGTGGAAAGCTATAACTCATGCCAAGACCAATATAAGGAGTTATCCACAAGGTTCATAGGTAAATTTATTATCCTCTAAATAAATCAACCATTAGATTGTCGCATGATCACATCATTTATTTATTTATTTCATTTCTATATATGAATGTTTTATTTTATGGATGAAAGACTGTTATCACATTAATAAATGGTTTAAAATGAAAAGATGGTATTCAAATAAATGTGTTCTATGTAACTGTATTATCAGTACATGGTTAATTTCATGACCCCCTCCCCACAAGGTGTATCCCTCCTAGGTCGACAATGTGAGAAGGGAGATAATGACCCCTGAGTCCCACCTCTAGTAGGCCTCAGGTTGGTGACTAGCATCGAGGGTATAGTAAACACACAAATGGGAGGCATTGCCCTCTAAGAGAACACATGCAAAAGAGAGATATAAGATAGACACCAAACAACTCCAAATTAGACTGAAATATAAAAGAAATCCCAAGTACACATATGTAATGTCATGTAAAACTACTACAACTAAATGGGGAAAACTGGAAGTACCAAAGGAAAGTAAAAACAACAACAACCACAAGCCCGAACAACTCCTTCAACCCCAAGCTAGTAGAAACCAGCTTGATCTCCAACCTGCTCCAAGTGACCTGAAAATAGTTTATATATACATAGAGTGAGTATAATAGTATACTCAGTAGGATCCTCCCTGAATCCTCTCATGCAAAATTAAAGAAAGCACGCTAAAGCACAGTGAACAACAAGTGAAACTAACTCATCACCTAAACAGATATACTAAGTTTCCATCCCCACCATGGATACTCTCACCATGTATCAAATACAAGAGTATATAATATAATAAAGAATTTCAAGGGCACCTCACTACTACTTCCCCACTGGTTTTCCACTTTTCCCCAACGTCGCACATCCTAAGAATCTCTCTCCAAAAAGGCTTTCCTGAAGACACGTGGGCGAAGCACCACAACATGCACCTCGTGCAACAAAACTACCATGTCCATGGAAGAAAAGTAACCAAATAGTTTCCAGGAGCCACCACAACTCGCATAATGTGTATCATATGTCAAGCATTATACCTCAAGCCATTATAGCCCACACACCGAGTAAGAATCATCAAGCTGTCACAACCTATACATGTTACACCTATAGTAGTACATAGAACAATATATTCAGAATATATTCATATGAATAACCACAAGCCATTACAGCCCTCTACACACATATATGGAATAAACTAACCGTTGTGCCAACCAGCACAAGTAACTACCAAGAGAAGAGAGCGGGGGGAAAGGGGGTAGTCAGCCATCCATCCTCCCACCTAAATGTTGGGGAAAACACCCCATGGCTCAGAATCTCTGGGGTGTTATTTTCCCTAACTGATGGGGTGGAGTAGCATATAGAAACAAAAAAGTACATAATATACTATAGCTCACAACCACACTATGGTAATAACCTATTCTTAGATAGAACTGTAGATAACGTCTCTTAGACTCCCGAATTCCACTTCTAAGACAAGGTATCCTATAAGCACATAACCATTTAAATAGATTAATTAAATTACTTCATTCCCTTTTTATCAGTTTTAATTTAAGTTAATTAATTATTTAAACATTAATTAACCACTAACAATTTCCACATTATATTTAATTAGAAACACAGCCAAAGTCCACTGTACCTTTAAATTGTAACCTCAGAATTGCATCCCAAAAAGCTCCAACCCCTTGGGTTAACATAATTTATTCAATTATTTATTTACATAATTAATTTCCCATATTCCCAAGAATTCTAGAAAAACATTCTATGCTACTAAACACAAGGGGGCTCAACATGGTGAGTAGATGAACTACCTGTCAAGTCTTTGCCGCCTATAGAAAGATCATAGACCCATCCTCCCTTGAGAAGCTAAACATGGAAAGCACATGGCATACCCCGTGCGTCTTCACCCCTTTCGGAAGAAGGGTTAGAAAGAAAAGATGCCTTGAACAATGGGGAATGTAAAGTAGATAAACAACAAATAAGAATCAGCAAGCATCCCAACATTCATATCCAACCTGTTTCATCATCCCTAGTGTCCTCCCCGACACCCATATGCATAAACCGATGCATCTCTCTACTATAGGCTTCAACTTTTACCACAACCAGTAGGCCTCCCTACCCCCACTTATCACAACAGCCATCCGGGCTAATATCACAACACAAGCAGTAGGAAAACAAACACCATATCAATTGGTCTCTTGGCCCTTATACAAGTAAGAGGGTAACTGAAAACCCTATAAGGTATTATCTTTTATCAAACAACCAGTTCTTTAATCCATCTTGGATTAACCAATTTATTATTCATAGGTTCCAAATTCGGGAAACCTAAACAACAAGCTATCAAAAATTGGTTAAACATACTTACTGTGTCAATTTGATTAACATTAAATTACAACAACAACAACCAGATTCATTCACATGCCTTTTTATCTTTAGCCAAACAATTATCAATTAATTTTGGATTTATGTTCTTTACCCATTTCCATAAAGAATGAAAAGCTAAAAAAATCAAGCATAGATATCACACTATCTAGCAAATCAAGAGGCAATAACATAATATCGGTATTAATTTATTTATCCAGTTCAACTATTTATTATGCCAATTCCATTGTGATCTAGTGAGATAAAACATGCTAACTCTATAGTTTCACGTAAAATAAAATAGAATCAACGAATACCCTACCTCAAATGGTTCTTAAAGTTCTTTATACGACAACAATCCACAAAACGGGTTATGATCTCCTCCCCCCGTCAAAACTGTATCCACCCGAGGATGCAGAGACACCACCACACCGATCAACACCCAAGAAAATCCCAATAGTAACATGAAGATAGAATTCCATAAAAGGGAAAGGAGAAACAAAAGGAGATGGACCCAAAATAATGACGATAGATCATAACTTATATCAAAGATTGATTGATACTACATGGTTGCATAAAAAACAGAGGGGAACCAATCCAAGGAGGAAAGTTTGATTGCAAAAATCCTATGGGAAGGAATGAAATATTCAAGCGTCTCACACCCGAGAATGAGGAGGAAGAACTAGGGTGGAAGATATCTCATCCCTTTAGAAGATTTAACGGAGTAGTAGTTTAAGATACACTGGATTTTCCTTTAAAAGTGGATCACATTAAACCATACAGTTTGTCCAAGAAAAATCATCTCGGGCATTAAGAATAATTAATATAGGAGTTATGGCCTTTGAATCGAACTTAGAGTCCTTAAAACGGTAATTTAAATACATTTTAATTCAAAGGAAACGTCAAAGGGGAAAAACTGTAGGAAGCTGGAAACATTGTTCATGAACACGAAATTTGGAAAATGAAAGAGGCTACCGTTGGAACCTCGCCATTCTAGAAACACTATTCATGAACCTAAAATTTGGAAAAGGAAAGAGGAAACTATTGGAGCCTCACCATTCTGGAAACACTGTTCATGAACTTAAAATTTGGAAAAGGAAAGAGGCTACTGTTGGAACCTCACCGTTCTGGAAACACTGTTCATAAACTCAAAATTTTGCAAAGGAAAGAGACTACTGTTGGAACCTCACCGTTCTGGAAACACTGTTCATGAACTCAAAATTTGGAAAAGGAAAGAGGATATCATTGGAACCTCACCGTTCTGAAAAAACTATTCATGAACTCAAAATTTGGCGAAGGAGAGAGGCTATTGTTGGAACCTCACTGTTCTAAAAACACTATTCATGAACTCAGAATTTGGCAAAGGAAATATGCTATTGTTGGAACCTCACCATTCTGGAAACACTGTTCATGAACTCAAAATTTGACAAAGGAAAGAGGCTACCATTGGAACCTCGCCGTTCTGGAAACACTGTTCATGAACTCAAAATTTGGCAAAGGAAAGAGGCTACTGTTGGAACCTCAATATTATAGAAACACTGTTCATGAACTCAAAATTTGGCAAAGGAAAGAGGCTACCGTTGGAACCTCACCATTCTGGAAACACTGTTCACATAAGGATACCATTGCACTGTTCACATAAGGCTGCCGATGACACTGTTCACATAAGTTTACCATTGTACTGTTCACATAAGGCTCCTAATGACACTGTTCACATAAGGTTAGCGTTGCACTGTTCACATAATGCTACCGATGACACTGTTCACATAAGGTTACCATTACACTATTCACATAAGGATTCCAATGACACTATTCAGATAAGTTTATCATTGCACTATTTAAATAAGGCTACCGATGAAACTATTCACCTAAGGTTATTGTTACACTGTTCACATAAGGCTATCGATGTCACTGTTCACAAAAATGGAAATTTGGAAAAGTGTTGGGGATAAGCCACCTTGACCTCCCAGAACACCTCAGACATCACATTTTCGCAAAGGAATGGACCATAGAGGTCCGAGACATTATAGTTAATCCCTAAAGTAAAACCCACTTTATATTAAAAAGATATGTAAAAGATAAAACCTAAAATATTTATTCATAATAAACATAAAATTCCTTATGTTAATATTAATTCGTTTAGCTTTATATCATCTGCATTAAGTTGAACCCATAATTAAAGTTTCAGTTTATCCTCTATCAGGGGAGCTTTTAATTATCAGGAATTATTAACTAAAATAAGATGTAAAATTAATAGAATCTGTATGGGGTTTAATGACCCCCTTCTATCCAATACAAATTTAGAGGTGAGTATTGAGGAAATCCAAGTTATGATTTATGGATTGAGAAATCCACTAAACAGTTATGGGGGATTCCAATTTGTAGTTGGCAAGAACACCTACCTAAATACTTATAATTTTCATGGCCTCTGTCTATATTATAATAATGTGTCATGACCCGACCCAACGAGGCTCGAGTCGCGAATCCCCAAGCCCGCCTCCAATAGGCCAGGGGCTAGCGTCTAGCACCGAGTAGGCTATCAGACACATGGGAGGTGTTATCCCAAGGTACCTGTACACACGCACCCACAAAAACCTACCTGAAACAGTGCAAAGATATATACAAAAAACTAAAAAGAAAAGAATGCATACATCTATCGCACAACCAGAGTACAACAAAAGGGAAAAAGGGAAAAATAGGGCCCACTAAAAGAAAATGAAAAAGTGTCCAACCTACTCAGAAGGAGGGAAACGCTACCAATAGCACCACCAGAAAGCTCCTCGGCACAGCTCTGGTAAGACTCCACGGTCACCCACTCACTCAGTTCCGCCTGCTCCAGGTCCTCTTGGGACTCCGTTGAACGACCTGTGGTCTACAAAAGACAAAAACATGTGCGGGAAAACCCCGTGCATGGGTGAGTATAAAAATACTCATTAGGCACCCCAAAAACCCAAAACAAAAGAGAGAAACTGAAAAGAAAGAGTCTGCTCATCCTAGCCAGAGGGAACCCAGATAAGAGAGAAACTCCATATCATGACCATCCTAGGCTAAACACAACTACTCAGCTCAATCCAGGTGTATGTCCATACATACACCTTGAACATCCAGATATACTCAACTCACGCACCAAGCCACATGAGGTACTGACCTCATCACCAGCAACAATTCACAACTAATAGAGCACACTCCATGATCACTGTCATCCCAGATGACAATCGTCTGAGAGATACAATTCATCGGGTCCCACACAAACATCTCAGATGCTCACCTAAGAGATCACGCTCGTCGGATATCGTCACTGAGAAAACCACATAGAAACAGCAAGAACAACAAACTCCTCGGATAGGGGATCACTACTAGGGTCCGCTAGGGGATACCAAAACCCACACTGGTATATAAAGATCTCAAAGATAGGGGATCACTCCTAGGGTCCGCTGGGGGATACCACAATCCGATCTGGCATTCGTAGATCTCACAGATAGGGGATCACTCCTAGGATCCACTGGGGATACCATAACCCGATCTGGAACTCGACAGAAACACGTCACTCAGATAGAGGATCGTTGCCCGTGTAATGGTGGTCACGACGATACCAGAACCCTATCTGGTTGAACTCATGATGTAGGGGATAAAACTGAAGATGCACCAACCCTACCGAAACCAAGCGCTAAGTAGGGGATCATATAACCAACGATACTGCAACCCTACTATAGAACACATGCTGAGTAGGGGATCATATACCTAAAAATGCCACAACCCTACTGAGCACGACCCATTTTGTAGGATATCATATTCCCGATGATGCCACAAATCCTATGGGGTTAGCCTGCTAGATAGGGGATCGCCACCCGTGGATAAGAGGTCAAAGCGATACCAAGAACCCCATCTAGGGAAACGATGCTAGACGATCCCGCTCCAGACCCACCAGAGGGATGCCACAACTCTAACAGATTAAACATCCCATAGAGAGGATCATATACCTATACTAAGGTTGTGATGCCGCGCGAATCCTCGTAGGAATGAACCAAGGGAGTACCCTTAACCACTGATAGTCCAAACGTCGCTAACCCGAGCGACCCGCCACAATACCACATCGCGTAGTTCCAAGACCGATACCGAGACCACCATCGCGATCCACATAGAAAAACACACATGAAAGGCTGTTTACTCGCCCGAAACAGACAACCGATGAAAAATTCACTATTCATTGAAGCTAGCCTATGTGAGGCCCACACTATGATCCTGAAATTCATCAAGCAGATCATACCACTACGATCCCCTCGAAAAAACACATGGGATCGACTACTCGTTCGTCCGAAATAGACCCCCGGTGAAAAAGTACTATTCACCATAGATAGCTCGGGTGGGGTCCAAACCTTGATCCTGAAACTCAACAAGTAGATAATACCACTACGATCCTCTCAGAAAAACACACAGGATCGACTACCCTCTCGTCCAAAACGGACACCCGGCGGAAAAGTTGCGTTTCTCCGCAAAAGCCCAAACCCGGCCTCATGGGGCCTCCACCCCAAACTCGGCCCCAACACTCGAAAACCAACAAGAAAAGTCCACCATACCATTAGGTCCTCACTGCCACTAATGACACGTCAATCGGACGCTCCTGGTAGAAGATACGACGGCCCAAAGTCGAATAATAATAAATTTTAAATATTTTATTTGACGTTTCAAGCTCCCGGGCCATGATCCTGAAACTGAGAAACCCCCAAACCTACCTCAAAGGGTTCAACTTATTTCCAGGGTCACGTCGCCATAGACGGCACGCGAATCTGACCCCTGGATTGCAAGAAACAGGGGTTTTAAAACCCCCGTGTACAAGGATAGGGCCGGACCGGCCTGAACCTGCTGGTCCGGCCGGGCGACCCGACCATCACTGCCGCCGGCCCACCCTGGCCGACTGCCCTCTACCGGGCGGTGCCCCCCGCCGTCGTGGATCGCCACGGGTCCACCAACGGAACTTCTGTGGACCGTCGGGGTACCCTGGTGGTCCGTTTTACGATCCGCGACCTCCTGCGCGACCCGATCTTCCCTACTACGAAAACAAACATAGATATTCGAAGCAAAAACAGGACTGGGGAATTAAAACTCAAACCGCCTACCTCTCAGGAGAAACACCAAAGCTTCGGATGCAGAACGACACCCTGAAGCTTGATCCGCTGATGATCGGTCCAGAAAACGGATGGTTGCGGTTTGATTTGGTGATGAAACAGAGAAGGGAGGGGGGTTCGTCGACTCCTGCGTGTACAAAGGTTTGGGGTGGGGGGAGATGGGTTTTTTTATAAAAACCTCATTTTATCTCCCCGCCATCACACCTCCGACCCGACACCTGATGCCGACTAAAATTATGTCGCGCCTAGGGTAAACACGATGTTATGAACACAACAACGCACTCAGAATTGCGATCTGAGACTCAGTTCAGGAGTTATTTGAGCCTACACTCATAATTAAACTTTTCCATTTATTTACGAAAATTCCCCTGGTGGATTTTCTCACAGCAGGCTCACGACAACAAAGTTTACACCCCGCTTAGGGTAAATAGCACGCTCTAGATGTAACCGTGCTCTCAGATTCTCGTTATGAGCTACCATTTAGGAGATAACACACCCCCGTCACGTGAATAGTATAAAAATACTTAATATTTTTATAAAATTAATTCTGGTCACACTGGGCCTCGGAATCGTACGCTCTCTTCGTGCCTAACTCTAAAATTATTAATAGGAATATCCCAAAGTCTAACAGGGCCAAAACCCGAGTCACTACATCATCCCCACCTTAGAAATTTTCGTCCCCAAAAAGCCCTAAGCACACAGAAAGCAACTGGACTCTCAACTGGGTCTCCCACGCCAGTAAGTTCGCTAACAAACACCCATGCCTAAACACATAAGTCAAAGCGACTCATCCACCAAACCTCAACACTATCCACTTTGGGTGGCATTGACTCGCCCGCACGGTTTTGATCATGTCACAAAACACGTCTTGGTGGGGGAAGGATCCATCTTCCTCATGCATTCGAAGCATGCCAAACAACACCCACACAGGGTCTTACCATCGCCCTAAAAAAACACAAACAAGCAATGAAAAGGAAAGAGTACCGCTAAACAGTGTCTAACAAGCTACTGCAGAAAGTAGAAAGGACACAAGGCGTACCTCTATCCATCCACAGTGCCTCTAGATCAACAGCCTCTAAGGCTTGCATCTGTCCTTGCCCTCGGCCACCAACTACCTAAGCCCGACGTGGACCACCTGTGGGTGGGGGTGGTGGCAACTGATACCGCCTACCACCTCCTGCTGCTGCACAAGCTCCGTCGCCATGTCCTCCACCATGCAGACCTCCTTGTTTGAGAGGCTTCCTCTACCAAGGCGGTCTATCGACTGACTCCCTCTAAGTAGCAGGATAGGTCAGACAATCTCTAGCAATATTTCCCCGATCGTCGCAAGCGTAGCACCGCCTCTCCTGCGGCTGACCAAAACTGGCCTGCGAGCCCTGTGAGCCCTGAGCCTCAAATTCTCTATCCTGGGGTCACCTCCTGAAATGTCGGCCACATCCATCCCCTTGCGCCTGCCGCCAGTTACCAGTTGCCGACGTCTCACCTGCCACATGCCCAACACTGACGTGCTGAATCTGCTCAGCTAGGCAGCTCTCCACTACCAAGGCTCACTCCAGTACTCTAGAATAGGTGGGAAGACACAAGGAAACCACACCTTCCCAGATTTATCTACGTAGTCCCTGCTCGACGGTCGGATCCCTAAAAAACGGATCCCGAACCATATCCAGGGAGTAGCCCGACAGGTCTGTAAACCTCGCTGAGTACTCCGACACAGTCATGCCCTCCTACCGAAGCTGCAGAAGCTCCTGAATCAGCACTGACCTCAGCGTCACCGGATAGAACTCTTCACTGAAGAGCTGCTCAAACTCTGCCCACGTGAGCATCTCCTCATCATGGGACTACGTCACTAGGCTCCACCATCGCCCGACTGAACCATGAAGAAGGCTCACTGCTAGGACCACTATCTGATCAGGAGGTGTCCTCACTAGGAAGAAAACACGGGTGACTGCTTCGAGCCAGTCATAAACTGCCTAAGGATCTCGATCACCCAGAAACTTCAAAGGTTTCTGCCTCTAAAACTCATACAGTGCACTCAGCCTGCACACAACCTCGTCCTACACTACTGGCACAACCAGATGCTCGACAGGTGGTGGCTCAACTGGCGGACCACCTGGAGGTCCAGCCTCAGAACCTGAACCCTGGTCCATAGCCTCTACATGGGGCGGATCGTCACCACAATCCCAATGCGGAACTATCACTGGCTGTATTCTTGGAGGCATCCTGAAATACAATCAAGACGCACCATTATCAAAGAGTATATCTTGAGAGTTGACTCAAGAAGGACAAGGAAAAACCCAAAACCCAGTCCTATATGATGCATGCACCATTATGTACCTACGACTAGTGTCGAAACGTCCTGAGTCAAAAGGCAGGTTATCAGAGTCCTAGTGAATGGATACGTCGACTGCCGTACCAACACTAGAGTCCCTGTCCTAAAAAACAAACTCAAAACATCTTGACACTACCGCTATGAAACCCAAACCAAACTCATAGCTAGACCAGTTACACTCTGATATCCCAAAGGTGAAACCTCCTCTGATACCACTCTATCATGATCCGACCCAACGGGGCTCGAGTCACGACTCCCCAAGCCCGCCTCCAATAGGCCAGGGGTTGGTGTCTAGTGATGAGTAGGCTATCACACACATGGGAGTCATTAGCCCAAGGTACCTGTACACATGCACCCACAAACACATCCATGAAACTGCACAGAGATATATACAAAAACTGAAAGGAAAAGCATGCATATATCTATCCCACAACCAGAGTACAGTGAAAGTGATGAAGGGAAAAATAGGGCCCACCCAAAAAAAATGACAAAGCATCCAACCTGTTCAGAAGGATGGAAACACTACCAATAGCACCACCGAAAAGCTCCTTGGTACAGTTCTGGTAAGACTCCACGTTCACCCGCTCACTCAGCTCTTCCTGCTCCGGGTCCTCCTGGGACTCCGTCGAAAGGATTGTGGTCTGCACAAGACATAAACATGTGCAGGCAAAGCCCGTGCAGGGGTGAGTATAAAAATACTCAGTAGGCACCCCAAAAACCCAAAACAAAAGAGAGAAACTAAAAGGAAATAGTCCACTCATCCCAGCCAGAGGGAACCCATACGAGAGAGAAAATCCATCTCGTGACCATCCCTGGCTAAACACAACTAGTCAGCTCAATCCAGTTGTATGCCCGTATATACACCTTGAACATCCAGATATACTTAGCTCACGCACCAAGACACATGTGGTACCAACCTCATCACCATCAATGGTTCAAAACCAAGAGAGCACACTCCACGATCACTATCATCCCAGATGACACTCATTCGAGAGATACACTCCATCGGGTCCCACACAAACATCTCAGACGCTCACCCGAGAGATCACGCTCGTTGAATATCGTCACTGAGAAAACCATGTAGAATCAGCAAGAACAACAAAATCCTCGGATAAGGGATCACTCCTAGGATCCTCTAGGGGATACCAAAACCCACACTGGTATAAAAAGATCTCACAGATAGGGGATCGCTCCCAGGGTCCGCTGGGGGATACCACAACCCGATCTGGCATTCGTAGATCTAACAGATAGAGGATCACTCCCAGGATCCACTGGGGGATACCACAAACCGATCTGACACTCGACAAAAACACATCACTCAGATAGAGGATCATCACCCTTGTAAAAAAGTTCACGACGATACCGGAACCCTATCTGGAAGAACTCGTGGTGTAGGGGATCAAACTGATGATGAACCAACCCTACCGAAACCACACGCTGAGTAGGGGATTGTATATCCAACGATACCGTAACCCTACTATGAACCACACGATGAGTAGGGGATCGTATACCCGACGATGCCACAAACCTAATGAGCATGGCCCACTGCATAGGGGGTCATATTTCTGATATTTCCATAAACCCTATGGGGTTAGCCTGCTAGATAAGGGATCATCGCCCGTGGATAAGTGGTCACAGTGATACCAAGAACCCCATCTAGGGAAACGATGCTAAAGGATCCCGCTCTAGACCCACCAGAGGGATGCCACAAATCTAACAGTTTAAACATCCCATCGAGAGGATCACATACCTATACAAAGGTTGTGATGTCGCGTGAACCCTCATAGGAACGAACCAAGGGAGTACCCTCAACCACTGCTGATCCAAACGTCGCTAACCCGAGCGACCCACCACAACACCACACCGTGCACCTCTAAGGCCGATACCAAGGCCACCATCGTGATCCATGCGAAAACACACACATGATAGGCTGTTTACTCGCCTAAAATGAACAACCGGTAAAAAATGCACTATTCACTAAAGCTAGCCCGTGTGGGGCCCACACTACGTTCCCGAAACTCATCAAGAGGACCATACCACTACGATCCCCTTAGAAAAACACACGGGATCGACTACTCATTCATCCGAAACGGACCCCCGGTGAAAAAGGTACTATTCATCGTAGCCAGCATGGGTGGGGCCCACGCCTCGATCACAAAACTCAACAAGCAGATCTTACCATTGCGATCCTCTCGGAAAAACACACAGGATTGACTACCTGATTGTCCAAAATAGACTCCTGGCGGAAAAGTTACGTTTTTCCGTAAACGCCTAAACCCGTCCTCGTGGGGCCTGCACACCAAACTCAGTCCCGACACCATAAAACCAACATGAAAAGTCCTCCGTACCATCAGGTCCTCAACGCCACTGACGACACGTCAATTGGACTCTTTGGGTAGAAGATACGATGGCCCAGAGTCAAATAATAATAAAATTTAAATATTTTATTCGACGTTTCAAGCTCCCGGGCCACGATCCCGAAATTGAGAAACCCACGAACCCACCTCAAAGGGTTCTCCTTATTTATAGGGTCACGTCGCCGCAGATGACATGCGAATCCGACACTTGGATTGCATGAAACAAGGGTTTTAAAACCTCAGTGTACAAGGATAGGACTAGACCAGCCTGAACTGGCTGGTCCGGCCGGCCTGGGTTGGCCCGCACCGGCCGACCCGGCTGCCACTGCCGCCAGCCCGCCCTGGCCGGCGGACCTCCACCGTGTGGCGACCCATACCGCCACGGACCGCCGACAGAACTTCCGCGGACCGCTGGGGGCACCCCGGTGGTCCGTTTTGCGATCCGCAACCTCCTGCGCGACCCTTGGGACCCGATCTTCCCTGCTACGACAAACAAACTAATAAATTCAAAGAAAAACCAAGATCGGGGAATTAAAACTCAAACCACCTACCTTGCAGGTGAAACGCCAAAGCTTTGGGTGCATAACGACGCCCGCGATGCCATAAAGCTCGATCAACTGACGATCGGCGCAGAAAATAGACGGTTGCGGCTCGATTTGGAGATGAAACGGAGAAGGGAGGGGGGTTCGTCGGCTCCTGCACGTACAAAGGGTGGGGGGATATGGGTTTTTATTTTTTTTTATTTTTTTTATAAAAACCTCATTTCATGTCCCCGCCATCACACGTCTGACCCGACACCCGACACCGAATAAAATTATGTCGTGCCTAGGGGAAACATGACATTCTGAACGCAATGACGCAATCAGAATTGCGATATGAGACTTAATTAAGGAGTTATTTGAGCCGACGCTCCTAATTAAATTTTTCCATTTTTTTACGAAAATGCCCCTGTTGGCTTTTCTCACAGCACACCCGCACCCGCAATGTTTACACCTCGCCTAGGGTAAACGACATGCTCCAGACGCAATCATGTCCTCAGATTCCTATTCTGAGATTCCATTTAGGAGATAAAACACCCCCACCACGTGTATAGTATAAAAATACTTAATATTTTTATAAAATTAATTCCGGGCACACTGGGCCACAGAATCGCACGCCGTCTTCGCGCCTAGCTCTTGAATTATTCATAAGAATATCCTAAAGTCTGACAGGGCCAAAACCCGAGTCACTACAGAATGGAAATTTGGATCCATTCCACTAGAATTTTTATAGAATATGGAATTCTAAGTTCAATAGTGAGATCCATTGAGACATGATAAAATAGTGGAAGACCTAATAACATTAAATAATAATATTATGTCTCACACAAATTATATTCAAGTGAAGTACTAATAATATTATTTTTTATTATAGAATAATGAAACGTTCATAAAACCCCTTATCCCTATGATCCATTCTAGATAAATACCACCTTCTAACTAGTAGTAATATCCACGAATGGTTCATACACCTACGGGTAGTGTTACACCATGAATAAAAATTTTTGTTCTAGAATCCTCAATGCAAAATCTACCTACAAAGGAGGTGAGTGATGAAGTGTTCATTGTTCATGATAAACTCAAGAGTGACATGGTTGGTGTTTAATGTTTATTTCTTTCATCCATGTTTAATGAACTCATGAAGTCACATAAAGACATGGATACTTATATCATGCTCTAGTATCTATATGTTCTTTATATAAAGAGAGAATGACATGAATGGTTTGAGATATCCAAGGTGCTATTTTATAGAAAACAGAGATAAGGTGTTCTAGCTAGGCCTCACATGGTCAAACTAATTGGCTACATTGAGTGCCTAAAGGTTATAGGGTATAAACTTCCCAACGCACTATCCACCAATCTCATTCTTTAATAACTCCCTTAGTGATTCCCTATTTTTGTTTTTAATTTCAAAATAAACAATATAAATAAGTCTCTCACATTTATTCCCACTCTACTTCACCATGTGAACAAGAATATGAAGTGTTAAAATCCTTCTATCCTTACAGTGAAGAAAAGGAAAGGCTGAGAGAAGAGTTATAAGTTTGCATCATATTCGCAACACCCTTCCAAGAAGAAAAGGATCAAGGTATAAGTAAATAACTAAGATGTTATCTATTTTTCATGTGGCAAGAAGGACCATTTGATGAAAAACTGTACCCTGAAAAAGAAGAAAGGGTAAAATTCAGGTGCATTTGTTACAAAGTTCATTTTATAAATTCCTAAAAACTATGCATCCAATACATCAGTTGGTGATCACATATGTATTCAAATACATAAACCAAGTAGATTCTAGAAGATTCCCTAGTGTGAGCTAGATCTATAGGAAACCAACAGTGCCAGACTAGTTGTTGTGGCTACTAGGGACTACCACATCAAATTGCTAACAAGAATAATATTGATTCTAAAATGTTTTTATCATGTGTTGTCAGTTTCCAAAAACATTATTTATATTCCAAAACATGATATAGATGGAATTATTTTCATGTTTATAAATAAGTGTAGATTCTTTTATAAATAAACATTTATTATGGAAAGGAATAATTAAAAAATGGTCTTTATGTGTTGGATTACACAAATCAAGTACTGGTGATCAATAGAGAAAATAGTTCACCTGATTCATACCACACCTAACTATGGAATCAATGTGTATGTCATGTAAACAAAAAACATTTGATTATATTTTAATAATATGAACATTTAGATTCCTTTAAACTAAAACCAATCGGTGTTGGTTATGATTGTTTGTAAAGAAAAATTACTAAATCTCTATTTAGTGTAAAAGGTTAATGGGACCCTGCACTTCTAGAGTTGGTTTATACCGATGTGTGTGGACCATTTCCAGTTGCATCCAATGGTGGGTACTCATACTTCATAACTTTTACTGATGACTTTAGTAGATACATATATGTATACTTAATGAGTTATAAGTCCAATTCCTTTCATATATTCAAGAAATATAAGAATGAATTTACAAACAATCTTAGTAAGAAGATTAAGAAACTCTTCTCAGACTGTGGTGGAGAATATATTAATCAAGTCTTCATTGATAATTTATGGGTGTTAATGATTCTATCCTAACCAAGTCCCCCTTATACACCAAAATGGAATAATTCAATTGAATAGAGGAACGAAACCTTGTTAGACATGTTGAGATCAATGATGACCCTTGCGAGTATTTTATTTTCCTTTAGGGGATAAAAAATTTAGAAAACAGAATACATTGTAAACTAAGTTCCAACTAAAGAGGAAAATGATATTTCATAAGAACGTTGATATAAAAACAAACCTATATTTCCACATGTACAAGTTTGGGGATGAGAAACATTTTTTAAGGCTCTTTCTGGTAGATAACTTTCACCCTGAGGAACATAATATATCTTTATAGGATATCCCAAGGAAATAAGAAGTTATTACCTATACGCCCCATAAGATAAAAAGGATATGGTTGATAGAAGTACAACATTAATTGAGAGGGATAATATATCTAAAATAGATACTGGTGGATAGATAGACATTGATAAATTCTAGGATTAATATACACAAGAGTTGACATAGGAAAAAGTCCACAAATAACCATAGAACAAAATATTGCAGAGAAATAAGTACTGCATCAGAGTACAAAAGACGTTAGAGAACCTAAAAGATATGATTCTCTAGTCACTGAGGATGATGAATCATTATTAGATAATAATTATGATCCTATAACCTACAAGGAAGTAGTAACTGACATAAAAGATTCCAAGTGGAAAGAAGATATAAATTCTAAAATGGATTCTATCTATCAAAACCAAATCAATATTTTGATATCTCCTCGAGTGGATGTAAATCCTATTTGTTGTAAATGGGTATTCAAAAAGAAACTTGATAAGGAAGGACAAGTCAGTACTTATAAGGCATGACTGGTTGAAAAAGGACTCAAAAAACTTCATGCGATAGACCATGACGAATATTTTTCACCTGTTTCTATGCTAAAATCTATCAAAATTATGATTTCTATAGATGCTTACCATGGCGGTGAGATTTGGAATAAGGATGTCAAAAATATCCATCTTTAATAGGAAATTTCAGAAAGTTATCTATATGACACAACCATAAGGGTTTGTGACACTAAGTGAACTAGGTTTATCATATATGGATATTATATATTTTAGATGAATCTTTATTACATTACAGAAAAAACATGGATGAGGACCGTAATAGTTTATCTCCTTTAGAAACATTGAACACAAACTTCTAAAATAGTGAATAATATTCAATGTTTCAAATATAGATATTACCATTTACTACTCTTTATATACATACCCTACATAAAACCTTTAATCATAACCTTGGGAAAGGAAACATAAGAAAGGGTGAGCTCAGATTCTCAGTAAGGGTAAACAAGAGAGATACGTAAGCCTAACATGAACAAAAGCGTATAAGAATATGAGAATAACTTTTGAAAATCATACCCTGTATATCAATGAACATAATATTGAGTAATGGAATAAATATTGTCATCTCATAAGACATGAATCATAATATAATAAAATAATATGATCCATGAGAGCATAACATTGACATAAGACATATATTTGTGGCATACACATATGCATAGAAAATCATTTTATATTAGTAAAGGTTCATTTCAAAGGATATCACATTAGAATAAGTTTACTCCCCAAAGCATCATAGTAGTCAAGGTTCACTCCCAAGACAATCATATTAGGCCAAGTCCTTTACTGAACTACGTTCACCCCTTGTTTCACCCTTACCTAAACTGAACCAAGTTCACTCCCAGTTACAACTCTATCTACAGAACTAGGTTCACTCCTTATTCTAGTCCTTTATATCTCATGAGATATTAATCCTTCCTCAATACAATGAAGCTAGATATAGGTCCCATCCGTCAAATAATTAAATAAAAAATATGCATGCTATAAGATTATAAACATTCATTATATCATAAATCGTGAAATGAAATGGGTAGCATAAACATTTCATCATATCATAACTTGCAGAAAAGAGACTGGTTTCATAATCCTTTCATAATAGAATAACCCATGACAATTAGTGGGTTTCAAAAGCATTTTCTAATGGTATAACCCATTGAAGAGAAACGAGTTTCATAAACATCATTCCATTATAATCATAAACCATTTAGATAATGAATAAGAATGATATAATTGGATCATATCCCTTGTAAGACATAAAAATAACAACAAATATAATATTAGATGATTTTTTTTCATTGATAATTTAAAACAATTCTTGAGAAAAATAAAATTTCTTTTAAAATCATTTTAAAAACATAAAACCTTTTTGAAAATCCATTTCTTTAAAGATAAACTTGAAAATTTATAAAGAAAGATTTGAAAATTCATTTAATTTTTTTAAAACATAAAACATTTTCAAAATAGTTTTCCTTGAAAACTCAATTTAAATATAATTTATTTTTTTAATTTTTTCTAGAGAACATGGTTTTTAAAGAAAACATATTTCTGTCTGAAGAGAGAAATTAAGTCAGATTTTATTAAAAGAATTTTATTAATTATCTTAACTAACTTGAGTGGAAAAAATGGTACCATTACTTAAAGATATCATGAATAAAAATAGGATAAGAAAATTCATGATAATTATTGATTTTTATATAATGATATTTCAACATTGGAGACATAATTATAAATAATCTCGACAATTGATGAGATTGAAACATATAATCGTTACCACTTTGGTAACATTGAATCATAAACCAAAATAAATAAAAATAAAATTAAACATAAAATAAAATTAGTATTAATAAATTTTTGATATAAAATGTCGATGGTTCTGTATATAAATTCCATGAAATAATATAGGTGCATAACATAATGTATGTCTCAAAGAAGGAAAATTGAGTTAAAAACCCCTTACCAATTTGGTAACATTTGAACCGTAAACCCCATGAAAGAGAGATTATAAAATGGTTATGTAAATACCAATAATTTTATGTATAAGAATAATAAAATAAATTCATGGGTAGTATATATTCCACATTAAATAAATAAGTGGTGAATATGAAATTTGTCTCACAGAAAGTAAAAGTGAGACAAAAATCTCTTTACCTTAAGTCTTTCCTTCTGTCGTACTTGTTCAAACATCTTTACAATAAATATATGTTTTTTATACATATATAATTAAAAAATATTAATATATATCATACCATATGTGATTTTATTGTGGCATTTTATTACCCATTTATTAATGATTCTAAGTTAATGTTATGTTTTGGGTAATAACAACTTTGTTATTCATATATGTTTTGACTTGTTATATTTTGGTCTGCTTAATTTTATTTTGAATTAATAATCCACATAATTTAAAAAATGATGTTAAAATAATATATATCCATTATATTTTTATTTATATTAGTCCATATAATTTAGTTATAGGAAATGAAATACATCGTTCATGGAGACGATAGGTCGTTCATACGGAAGAACGATGTTTCCATTTTCTTAGCATATTAGAATAAAGAAAAGTAAATGATATATATATATATGTATTATAATTTAAACATATTTCTTTGTCATATACATCATACATGTTTATTAAACTTATCCCTAATACATTCTATGTAAATAGTGAATGAATCACATCACCTTACGAGGCGGTAGTCTGTTGTACACACGAATGGCGTTATCTTATTCCTAAAAAATTGAAAGCATAAAGATACATGAGATATAATAATTCTAAAAGAATAATAATATCCAAAATATAGTAAATACCATACATAAATAGTAATTTTATCATTATGAACAACCTTTAGATGTAGTAATGGAAAAACTAATGATATCAGTTCACAAGGAGGTAGTCTATCGTACACACGAATAATGATTTCATAACCCATTTGATGGATTCATGTGAGGTTGTAGGGAATAACCATAACATAACAACATAAAATTATATGGAGGATAATGAGTTTGTTATATCATCATGGTTTAATAATAATTGAAGTAGGAGGAGAAAGAAATAAAATAAAAAATGCTTGTTGATGAACATTACCTCTTCTTCAGGTATCCTCCTTAGGTTTGCACAAAATCCATTAATGGTTGGATTTATACCCAAAATAAGGATTATAGGATGGTATTAGATAATTTGTTAAGTGATATGAGTAGATATTGGTTGAGAAAAATGAAATGAGAGTCATTAATAAGTGTGGAGAGTGAGTAACCCTTTATTGTTGAGGAGGAGTGACATTCTTGTAAATACTCAAAAGTATTCACTATTGGGAGGTCAATATTCCCTCAAGTAGATTAAAAACTGATAATTAAATATTTGGATGGATTATATGGTCTAAACACACCTACACCATATAAAGAAAAACATGTTTTAAATCTTTCATTCATTAACTTCTATGTTTCCCATTTTTTTTACCATTTTGATTTTTCACCAGGATAGCTAGATTTATAACCATGGTAATTTATCATTTACGGATAAATTATAGTGATAATTATTAGATGATTTTGACCCCCTGATTGTAAATATGACATATAATTTATAAAATAAAAATCCTATGTGAGTTGGAAATTCATTTTAACATAAGCACAAGTTATGTGCAAAAACAACACTAACTATAACTAAACTAACCAAGTTTGTACAATTTAGTGGTCAATATAGTCAATATAAAAAAAATTGGTCTATTAATGGATCATAGTTGATATTTATTAAGATTTAAAAATCATTTTTCATAATATATGTTTTTTAGTATTTCTAAATCAATTAAAAAATATCATTTATTATAAAATAATATTAATGTCAATTTTGACCTTATTCATTTAATTTGAATTTTAAAAAATATCAATACAATAATGTAACATGAATATATTATTTTCACACCTATATAAAATGATATATTCATCTAAAAAATTAATGTAACACAATAATTTACTTAATTTACATCACTTTTAATATTTTTAGAACCATTTATTTTAGTTAAATAGTAACTAAATAATTATTTCCTTAACTTTCTTAAGCATTTAAAGTAATTATTTCATTTTCAGAAAAATTAAAATAAATAATCATGATAAAAAGACTTATTTATCTTTAAAAATAATACTTATAACTGAAAATATGTTGTTTTTTTGCTATCCCAAAGCATTATAGATATTAAAAATAAGAAAATTAACTTTTTTTGTCTATTTTTACTTAACATATTATATGTGTCATGTTAAAAAAAGTGGAATGAACTTTCTATATTTCAGATATTTTTCCAAAAAATATTGAAATAACATTATTTTACAAAATTAATATAATATTTTAGGTTATTTTCACTCTTATCATTCTAGTTTATCCCCTGATAAACAAATTTTTTTATTTCACCATGACAATTAATTTTTACTACATTCACTATTCATTTTGGTCAAAAATTAAGTTAAACATATAAGAAATTATAAATTATTATGATTACAAATATTTAATCCCATTTTAGAAATTCAATTCACATACGTGGAAAATTTATTTTAAAATCAATCTCGCAGACGCGATGAGAAAACATGCTTTTAAAGAGAAAAAGTTAAAAAGTATAAAACGTGTTTATATCCAAATTCAATATGAAACTGTTTAAAATGACCCAAATTAGATTAATTTATATAAAAATGATCTGATTTCACTTTAAAAACAATTATAAATATAATTTAACATTATAAATAATTTAAACAGAAAGACAATTTTTAATTAACCTTCAATATTTTTCACTATTCATAAAAAAATGAAACATTTTTGAAAAATACCAAAAATTCACCCAAATATATTTTTGAAATTATAATTAAAAAACTGAAGTTTATTTTATAAATTTAATTTTCTAAAAGTTTCAAAATTAATTTTATTATTTTTCACAATAATAAATAAGAAACATTTTTTTTGAGAAAATAGTATTTTTAAAACAAATAAAAACTTTAACAAAAATTGTTTATTTTATTATCAATACTTATTATTTATATAAAACTATTTTAATTAATATATAAAAATTATTTATTAATATTCATATCACTATGTTTAACAACTAGGGTATAATAGTCATGTTTAAATAACTAAATTAATAATATATCATGGTTTTGTTTAAACTCAATGTTGCGTGTAACACAAGGTAAGAAAATGTTATGTGTAACAGAATCTTACCATAGTGTTTCATATAACACAATATTAACTTGGTGTTTCATGAAAAAAAAATCCATCAAATAAATTTAATTTATTCGAAAAAATAATTCATAAAAACTCAGGGTGTTCCATTCGACACCTTTTATAATGAATTTCCACTAATGGAAAAATTACCTATACCAATGGTTTGGAACCATTAGTATAGGTCCCAAAACCATTGGTATAGCCTATACTAATGGTTTGGGCAGCTGTTGGGTGATTTGGCGTGGGGATAGACCTATCCCAATGGTTTTCAAACCATTGAGATAGGTCTTTCCCAACGATTTTCTACAAACTGTTGGGATAGGTCTATCCTCATAACAAATCACCCAATGGCTACCCAAACCATTGATATAGGTAAATTTAAATAAAAAATTTACAGAGGAGGTTTGAACCCACAACCTGTGGGTTATATATCAAAAACTTTACCACTATCATACTTTTACCTTTGTAAATATATTTGGATATATATATATATATAAGTAATTTGTATATTGATTTATTTGATGATATTTAACAATAGAATTCATAAAAAATAAGTTTACCTATCCCAACAGTTCTGAAAATCACTGGGATAGGCCTATCCTAATAGTTTTGAGAAACTTTGGGATAAGTACCCACCATTTCCCAAAGGTTTTGCGAAACCATTGGGAAAAGTGGTATCAAAGTTGGCTTTTCCCAATAGTTTGGAAAACATGTTGGGAAAACCATACCCTTTACCAATGTTTTTTCAAAACTATTGGGAAAAGTGGTCTCAAAGTGGGATTTTTTCCAACGGTTTGGAAAAACCATTGGGAAATCCATACTCTATCCCAATGGTTTTGCCAAATACTAGGTAAAAGTGGTCTCAAAATGGGATTTTCCCAATGGTTTGGAAAAACCATTGGGAAAACAATACCCTTTCCCAACAGTTTTTCTAAACAGTTGGGAAAAGTGGTCTAAAAGTGGACTTTTCCCAATGGTTTAGAAAAACCGTTGGGATAGCCATACCCTTTCCCAACAGTTTGAAAAAACTATTGAGAAAAGTTATCTTAAGTGGGATTTTGCCAAAAGTTTATTAAAACTATTTGGAAAGGGGACATATACCAATGGTTTTTAAAACCATTGGTATAGATGCATTGGTATAGGTAGGATTTCTAGTAGTGTTCTCCCCTGAAATCTATCACAGTCATAAAAGGTTTAACACTTAAAAATTAATTCATAGATACCCACATCGTAAATAGTGTTAATAAAACATCCTATTGAAAAAGAGGAATGAATGTGTGAAGGTCATATAGGATAACACATAATAGGTTTTCAACTTGAAGATCATAAGTGGGAAGTGAAAACATGAACATAGAATATAAAAATATTATCCAAATTCTGATGGAGAGTGATCGAGAACATTGATCAAAAGAAAGTGTGTGATCCAGATAAAGTTAACAACCACAAAAAAATAAACCAACAAAGAATGATAAATATCATAAATATCATTAAAAATGATGATAACATGACAATATTTTATTTTAAGATCCTTTTCCTAAAGTTAAAGAATCTCCCCGAGAAGATATACTTACATGATTTCATTCCATTTCATGTCCACAATATCACCCAGTGGTTGTGCCTTGATCAAATTCCACTTTATATTTTACTATATGAAATTAAAGTGAATTTTTTATGCTTAAAGAACTAAAAAATCATAATATCCATAGATATAAAGATAATTCATTCAGTTTATCTTTAATTATCATCAAAACAAAAAGTTTATCACGATTTATCTAATATAAATAAATCTTCATATGGAGAAATAAAAACTTAATATCTAAAACCTCATTAAAATTTCAAGACAAACCATTTCATAAATGGTTAACCTTTTAACCATTATGAAATATGAAAATACAAAATTTTAGAAAGAGGGATACCAAATTTCTTAAAATAAGATTAACATTTATCCCCCATATATCATAAACCAGCTATTGATTGTCACATATACCAAACATGTGAATACCTTCATCATGTATTTTATTGAAACATGGAAATAACCTGAATTACTATAAAAACATATTAAAAACATACATTATTATCCTTGTATTACATAGAACATATATTATTGGATATATTACTTAAATCTAAAAATGTTGAAAACTCCATCAATAATTGCGTAAACCACTTTGTAAGAAAATTATTAATCAATTCCATGGTAATTAGTACTATCCAATTTACATTATTCTTATCCAATATCTCTCTATCGAATTTAAAAACTATCTTCTTAGCATCATAAATATATCAAGGAATACCTTCCCTTAATCACGTGTTTTCTATAAAATATAACCTTTCCATTAAATCAATTTTCTTGATCATCAACATCATCCAACATATCCTTTCAAATCCTTAATTAATAACTTATACAGAGCAATACTAATATATTTTATAAGTATTTAATACTAAAAAAATGCATCAATCATTCCAATTTATTCAAACACCATTAACTAGGATTCATCATCTTATTCCTTAATATTTCTTCCTATCATATGTCATTTGTAGTATCTTCATCATCAGAAATATAACCGTTACTCGTACAACATTACTAATTTTCTTCATGAGATTTCCCTTTAGTACATCAATTTCCATAATTCTTATACATTCCATATTTAAAGAATTCATCAATTGATAATACCATAGAGAGACCAATATTCCCAAACATTTCATTAATTGAAATTATCATTTTCCCTTTTCAGTTACTTTCTTTGTGTCCTTTTACATAATCAAAACATCTTATCGTTCCTCTGATACATTCACTTGGATATTTATTCCCACATCCTTGACACATATAAAACTGAATCTCCTTTCCTCCACGGTATCCATATCCCGAACTCTCAGAGAACTCTTTCATTATATTTTTTGGAGAGTCTGAGAGTTGGTTAAAGTATAAGTTGTTAATCATGTTCCATGAAAACAGATTAGGCATAATCACAACATCTTTTACTCTAGTTATCATCCCATTTGTATTATCCTTAGTAAACCATCCATAAAATTCAATTTTAATCTATTTCCTTTTAATTCCCACCATTGACTAAGACTAGAATTCATAACATGATCAATGAAAATCATAATGGAAAATCACAGTATGAAAAATCATTTTTGAGGTCTAAATCAAGACACATTCTTTTTAATTTATGACACCTTAGTTTTATCCTAAGTTATTCATAGTCATCATCTATTTAAATCCTTCATGATGTCTTATAAAGCATTTTTAATTCCCAAAGCGTATTCCCCAAGAGTGTCAAACTAGGTTTGCAGTAAGAATCGTTGTCGTGCATTAGTTCTCGATCGAGTCTAGCTAAATTTGGTGTGTTTGGGGGTTTTACCCCTAGGTACATCTATGTCAGACCCACATTTACTAGTAGTATCCAGATAGGGATTTATTACTAGGATACCACTAGCTCTATAGATTACCAAATTTCCAGTACATTTTCCTATAAATTGAGTTATCCTTAGACTTATCCTTATATACATACCTAGAAATATCCCTAGGGATCTCACTAATGTTTTCTCATTCCAGTTTCCAATTTTTAACTAAACCTTTCTTCTGATACCAACTATAGAGACCCAAGATTATCATACATGGATATTACATCTATTAGATGTATATTCATTACATTACACAAAAAACATGCCTGCAAACTGTAATAGTTTAACACCTTTGGAAACATGGAACAAAATATTATAATCTAGAGAAAGATCCTCAGTGTTTCCCATAAAGATATTCTCATTTAGTAATCTTCATAGACATACCATACATAAAACCATTCTTCATAACATGGGGAAATGAAACATAAGAAATGGTGAGCTCATATGCTTAATAAGGGTAAACAAGGGAGATACATAATCATAACATGAAAATAAGGGTATAAGAATATGATCATAACATTTGAAAACCATAATCTTCACATCAAATATCAAAATCCTCAGTCATGGAATAAATATTGGTAGTTCATAAGGCATGGATCATAAAATAATCAAATAAATGATCAATGAAAGCATAACATTGGTATAAAAAATTAATTTTTAGAATACACATAAGTATAGAAAGTCATTTCCATATTAGTCAAGGATAATTTACAAGGATATCATATTATAATGGGTTCACTCCCAAAACCATCATAGTACTCAAGGTTTACTCCCAAGACCATCATAGTGGATTAAGTTTTTTATTAAACTAAGTTAACTCCTTATTTTATCCCCATATTACTAAACCAAGTGTACTCCCCATTACATACCTACCTTATTAAATTGGGTTCACTCCCGGTTCCATTCCTATCTATCTCATGAGACATAATATTTACCCAATGCATTAGAGGGAGGTATAAGTCCCACCCAACACATAATGAAATCATACATATGTGTGCCAAAAAATCATAATCATTCATTATATAATAACCCATTAAATGAAATGGGTATCATAAACATTTCATCATATCATAACCTGTGTAAAAGAGACAGGTTTCATAATCATTTCATTATAGAATAACTTGTGAAAATAAGTGGGTTTTAGAATCATTTTATCATTGCATAACCCGCAAAATAGAAATGGGTTTCATAAAAATCATTTCATCATAAACATAAACCATTTAGAGAATGAATAAGAATGGTATCATTAGATCACATACCCTATAAGGAATAAGTAACTTCAAAATATTTAATCTTAGATAGAAAATTATTATTATTGATCATTTAAAAAAATTCTTAAAGAAAAATTACTTTTATTTAATAATAATTTTTAAAACATAAAACCTCTTTGGAAATCCATTTCTTTGATGATAACCTTGAAAACATATTAATAAAGCTTTGAAAATAATTTAAAATACATTTTAAAACACAAAACATTTTCAAAATAATTTTCCTTTAAAACGAGCTTAAAATATTATTTAAAAATATATTTAATTTTTTTATAAAACATGGCTTTGGAAGAAAATAGATTTTTGACCGAAGAGAGAAATAAAGTCGCATTTTCTTAAAATTTTTTTCTTAATTATATTAAGTAAAAAAAGTGAAAAAATGGCACCATTACATAAATAAATTCTGAATAACCATATGATAATAAAATCCATAAGAATTATTGAGAGGTAGATCATGATATTTCATCATTGGATACATAATCATAAATAATCCTAATAGTTGATGAGATTGTAACATAAAATCTTTACCGCTCTAGTAACATTGAATCATAATACCCATGAAAGAATAAAATAAAAAGGAACTTGAAATATCATTATTATAAATATATTAATGATATTACATATCTAAGGGCTTGTATATACACCTCTTGAAAGAATACAAGCACATAATATAATGTACATCTCAAAGAAGTCAAATTGAGACAAAAATACCTTACCAATTTGGTAACTTCTGAACCGTAAATCCCATGAAAGATAGATCCTCAAATGGATATATAAATACCAAAAATTTTAATTATTAGAATCATAAATTACATTCATGGGTAGTATATACACCATATAAAAGAAACATGTAGGGAATATGACATTTGTCTCACAGAAAATAAAAGTGATACAAAATTCCCGTAACCTTAAGTCTCGACTTCCATCAAACTCATTAAAATATCTTGTATCATAAATATAAGTTTATTATATATCTATAGAACCAAATTAATATATATCATAATATATATTATTTTTTATGACCTTATATTACACGTTTATTAACGATTCCATGTTAATGTTACTTTTCTGGTAATAACTGATTTTTTTTCGTATATGTTAGACTTGTTATATTTTGGTATGCTTACTTCTATCATGATATAAGCATGTTCAGAATGTAAACCATGATTTAAATATCATATATATTCAGTATACATATATTTTTAGTAATCCATAAAATTTAGTTATAAGAAATTAAATACACCATTCATGGAGATGGTAGGTCGTACATATACATGAACTTTATTTCCATTTTCTTAGTGTATTGAAAGAAAAAAAATTAAATGATATATGTATATATATTATTGTTATAGTATAATGTTTATTTCTTATTCATAAAATATTTTTATTAAATCTATCCTTAATATATTCCATGTAATGTGTGAACGAATCACATCGATTCATGAGGCAGTAGCCTGCCGTACACACGAACAACCTTATTGTATTCCCAAAAAATGGAAAGAAGGAAGATCTGTGCGATATATTAATTATATAAGCATGATAATATTATAAATATCATAAATAAAATATATTAATAGTAATTACATCATTATTCTCAACATTGATAGGTGGTAATGAAAAATTGAATGACATTGGTCTACGAGGCCATAGTCCGCTACACACATGAAAGATGATTTCACAACACATTTGATGGATGAGTGTGTAGTTGAAGGTCATACCCATAACATAAAAATAAATAAGTATATGTAATAAACTAAGGTTATTAAATAATATTGGTTTAATAATAATTGATAAAGGTGGACAAAGAAATAAAATAAAAAATATTCGTTGATGAACATTACCTCTTCTTCAGGTATCCTCTATAGGTTTACACTAAATCCTTGTTTGGTTGAATTTATACCAAAACAAAGGATTCTACTATTAAATGATGAAATTTGGGAAGTTATTTGGTTAGATATTGGTTGAGCCAAATAGATTGATAGGTGTGAATAATTGGGGAGAGTGAGTGCCCTTTTATAGATGAGTAGGTCTGGAATTCTTAGAAATACTCAATAGTATTCACTATTGGGAGGTTAATATTTCCTAAAATGGATCCAAAAAATAATAATTAATGGTTTTTAGGGATTATATGGTCTAAAAACACCTCAACCACACAATTAAACACATATTTTAAACATTTAATTCCTAAACATCTAAGTTTCCCATTTTATTTACAATTTTTATTTTTCACTATAGTAACTATATTTCTAACCACGATAATTTATCATTTAAGACTAAATTAGTGTAAAAATCATTAGATAATTTGGACACAATGATTATAAATATGATATATAATTTATAAAATATAAATCCAATTTTTTTGTAAATTAATTTTAACACAACCGCAGGTAATGTGCAAAAACACTACTTTAACCGCAACCGTGCTAACCGAGTTTTTACTATTTAGTGGTCAATATAGTCATTATAATAGAAAAATTGTTCCATTAATAGATAATATTTTTTATTTATTAACTTTTACAAATAATGTTTTATAATATATGATTTTTTTAAATTTTAAATCAATTAAAAATTAAAAATTATTATAGAAAATAACATTAATATGAATTTTGTCATTATTCATTTAATTTGAATTTCAAAAATTTCAAGAAAATAATATAATTCGAATATATTATGTTAAATCCTGAATAAAATGATATATTTATCTAAAAAGTTAATGTAACATAATAATTCACTCAATTTACTTCACTTTTAATATTTTTAGTACCATTTATCTTAGTTAATTATTAACTAAATAATTACTATGTTGACATTTCTTAAGAATTTAATGTAACTATTTCATTTCCTAAAAAATTGAAATAAATTATCATGATAAAAAAACTCATTTATGTTTCAAAATAATACTTATAACCAAAAATATATTATTGTTTTATCTATCACAAATCTTTATAGATATTAAAAGTATGAAAAGTATATTATTTTCTTTTTAATTACTTAACTTATTATATGGGTCATATTCAAATAAAGATTTCTATAAATTGAAATATTTTAGAGAATTTGATTTACATGATCTAAATTAATTAATTTAATAAAATTACGATAATAATTTAGGTCATTTTCACTCTCATAATTCTAGTTTAACCCCGAATATGCCTTTTTTACTTTAACCACGACAACTAACTTTTACTACATTCGCTATACATTTTGGTCAAAAATGAAAATTAAATTATTAGAAATTATAAATTATTATGATTCAAAATATTGAATTAGTTTTTTCAAATTAAATTCATAAAATAGGTAAAAATATTTAAAATTAATCTCGCAGATGTGATGAGAAAGTAAGTTTTTAAAGAGGAAAAGTTATCAAGTTTGAAATATGTTTATATCCAAATTTAGCGTGAAATTTATTCTAGTGAACTAAATTGTATTAATTTATATAAAATTTATCTAATTACACTTTAGAACAAATTGAAAATATAATTTAAACAGAAAGGCATATTTTAATTAAAATTCAGTATTTTTCATTACACATAAAAAAATGAAGCATTTCCGAAAAATCCAAAAAATGATCCCAAATATAATTTTTACATTATGATTTCAAAAATGAAGTTTATTTTATGAAATTAATTATCTAAAAGTTTCAAAAAGTAATTTTATTATTGTTTCCAAAAAATTATAAAAAGAATTTTTTAACAAAATATTATTTTTGAAACATTAAAAGACATTATCAAAAATTATATATATTTTTTATCAATATGTATTATTTATATAAAAAATTTATACTTAATATTTTATAAATATTAATTAGTATTCATATCACTAATTTTAATGGATAGGTTATAAAGGCCATGTTGAAATAACTATATTAATAATATATCATGGTTTTGTTAAAACTTACTGTTGCATGTAATGCAAAATAAGATAGTGTTTAATTTAGTGCAAGATTAAAATGGTGGTGTATATAATTAAGGATTAACATGGTGTTTTATGTAATGAAATCCATCAAAAAAGTTTAATTTATTCCAAAATAATAATTCATAAAAACATAAGGTGTTACACTAAATGATGCCAACACGGCATGAAAGTTATAAAGATCCATTTATGGGTTAAAGAAAGAATCTAGGTTATAGAACATCCATTTTGATAAATCCTTAATGGAATTTGGTTTCATAAAGAATGAATAAGAGCCTTGAGTTTTAAGTAATTTAGTGGGAGTATGGAAGTTTTACTAATAGTTTATATCGATGACACACTACTTATTTGTAATAAAATACTTGTATTAAATTTAGTTTAATCTTATTAGAATACATTCTTGTCCATGAAGGGCGTAGAAAAATCATCATAAATAGTTGGGATCAAGATGAATCACAATATATCCAAGAGTTTTCTTGTTCTAAGTCAAAGTAAATATATTGAAAAGATGTTGAAAAGATTCAATATGGAACAATACAAGAGGATACTATTTCCAGTTAAACATAAAATTCATATTTCAAAGAAAATGTGTCCCTAAACACATGAGGATAGAAAGAGGATAAAAAGGATTCAATAAGAATTAGTGATTGGGTCATTCACGTATGCTATATTATGTAAATGGATATATGTCATCTACATCTTAAGCATTTCAGGAAGATATGAAGCTGACCCAAGTGACCACCATTGAATGGAAGTCAAAACTATCCTTAAGTATCATTGGTGAACTAAGGATATGTTCTTATTATATAGAGGATATGAAGAACTTTTCATCAAGGGATATGCAGATACTATTTTTCAAATCGATCAAGTTGATCTAAAATCATAGTTAGGATACATATTTACTCTCAATGTAGGTTTTGTGTGTAGAAAGAGCTCAAAGCAGTCCATGGTTATAGATTTTACAGAAAAATTCGAGTATATTGCTGCTTCTGAAGAAACTAAAGATGAATTTTGGATAAGAAACTTTTTTTAAGAACTTCATGTGATTAAAAATAGTAAAGATCCTATCACACACCATTGTTATAGTACTGCAATGGTTTCACTTGCAAAAGACCCAAGTTCAAATCAGCGAAAGAAACACATACATAAAAAATATAATCACTTGAGGGATTTTAATTAGAGAGACAATTTCATACTGTGTATAGTATCCATGGAAGATAATGTGGTGGACCCCTTAACTAAATACTTAACTCAGCAGTAATATTATCTCCATGTGATATTTAGTGAGATAAAATTCATTGGTAGTTGGCTCTAGTCCATATGGGAGTCTGTTGGAGTTAGTGTCCTAGTACCAACTATATATACATTGGATTGAATTAACATTAAAATAAGTGAATATTAATTTAAATATACTTTTATATATCATTCACAGTTCTTTATTACATTAATGTAATAATTTTCTATAGTATATATCACATAAAAATGATATAACAGTTCCCGACTATGATGAGAACCTTGAAATTTCATGAAAATATTCAAAAACCTTGTTTTATGGTCAGATAAAAATATATGACGGGAAATATGGTATGTTGACCATCATGTGAGATTACTCATAAATATATGAGACTTTATCTCATGAAGTTCAAACATGGTAGTTTCTAATACGGGATATTATTAGAAAATACCTGCCAGTAGGAACTCAACATGTTTATGTGTCATTAGATATTCCTATCAATAAGCTTGTATAATGATCCTTAGACATTAAGAATATAATTAATGCACGTCATGACTTATAAACTTAGATATATTTCCATAAACCATGATGAAACCAATCCATGAGGAAGTTATATACGTTAGGTGTATCCTGAATGGCATGTTATTAATAAATAAGTTTAGGAAGGATTTTATCTTCCATCTTTATATAAGTTGATATCTCAACACTTTGATTAAAATAGAGAAGTCACATTAAATTCCAAAACAACAGTTTAATGATGAGTTTATTTTAGATAGTAAATGAAATACAAATCAAGAACATAGATTTATGAAATGGGTGTGCAACCCCTGATAAGATATCGTGACAACGATATTATATTACAAATAAATTTCCTGTGTGTGGTTTTCAACATTGCAATAATAACTTCTTTATCTTGGGTTTATTGATCTGTTTCTAGATAAAAATATTAGAGTTTAGGAAGTCCTGCCTAATGGCAATAAGATATAATCCCATATGGCCACACACTAGGTATTTCTGTTGATCTCAATTAAATTTTATTTTAATTTAATTATTAGAATAAATATTATTCTCAAGTATAGGGAATAATTTTATTTAGGATTTATTAAGATCATTAATTAAATATATATTTATTCATATGGAAATTAATTATTACTCAGATATATATAATATTTATTTATAAATCTCGACGAGGACTAGTAAATAAGTATTGATTCTGATGATAAATATTAATTTTCAAGATGGTAAAATAATATTTATCATTTCACCAGTTAGTGCATTCCACGAAAAAAAACAATATTATTACATGACATGAGGTTATATATATATTTTTTTATTATTTAAGTTACATTTCGAATTTAAATAATATTTACTCCTTACTCAATCTCTATAAATATATGATTATGTATATTTTGTAGAGGTTGATCAAAATTGAGAATTGTTGTGCACAATAAAATCTAGAGCTCTCGTTAAAGACTGGAGAATTTCTTAGGGATTATCCTTCCTATTAAATCATCTCAAGAATGATATAGAAATGATTATTATCAACGATCAAATGAAATATTTATATGATAATGATGAACACTGCAAGATGATTGATCCACTGCGCGAACATCTAACAATCCATCATCATTGTTCAAAGATTATAGGAGCACATGTGGATAACATCTTGATAGATTCTACAATTGGATCATACAAATGAAATGAAGGTTGACTAAAAAGAGTTTTGAATCATCAATATCATCATCAAATAAATATATTGCGACTGAGGTATTTTTTTTGATTTATGTAAATTAATTATATATTTAACATGAAAATATACCCTCTTTGTTCTAGGGATCTTCTTTGGAAAAATCTCGTTGGTAAAGAATTTTATGCATTTTATAATATGAGAATGATCCTTAAAATTTTTCAATTTCTAAGTTGGTATTGGCTTCGATAATTTCTTCTTCTACACCTGAAACCATCAAGTGGCATCACCAGTGCTACCTTCATACATGATTTGTGAGGGTATGAGGTAGTTCATTCCTTATTGATACCCATGAACTCATAAATATTACCATGATTGTGCTCCTTAGTGGCCAAACCTCATATTTATACATTATTGATGAATTGTTTAATCTATATTCTCAAAAGCAAATAGGAATAAATAAGTACATGTTACCAAAAAACCATGGTAATAATTCCCCAAAAATTGTAAATCAAGAAATAAAATTTGACTTTCCCATCTCAAAAGAATGGGAAGAGGAGAGAAAAAACAACCTCCTTCACCAATGGAGGCATAGTCATACGATGAATTAGGGGTTAATATGTCTAAAAAATCCCCCATATTTAATTCATATATTATTTAATTATTTTTTGAGTGGATGGAAACAATTATAGGGATTTACGGTGGGGTGGGGGAATAACATATATTTTTTCATGTATATCCTTAAGGTTCCCAACTTATCAACTTTTTTAAAAAAATACTTCCATTCAATAATTAAAAAATCCATAAAAATGTTAAAATTCTCTTTCTTTTCATGGTAAACTTAGTGATTATATAAAATATAGTAAACAAAAAAACATTTTTATACTGTTGGGAGATATTTCATTTCAACAGAAATTTCATAATTTATCATAAAATTTTTATAAATGTAACAATAAAAATAAAAAATAGATTGCAAGAACCCAGTTCTTCATTTAAGGTACATTTTTTTTTCAAGATTTAATTAATAAACAAGAGGAAATAGAGGTTGAGGGCTAGGATACAGGCTTGTTACATGACATACCTGGGGGTTACACATCGTGTAATCTGAGTACACTCTATGTAATGGTTTGGCCAGGACCCATGCATGACATGTAAGGCATGTCAGAAACAAAGGGAAAATCACGAATATACATGGTGTGTATATCCCATTACACACCATGTATTTTTATTTATTTTTTTTATAAAATAGGAAGTAGACTCATCTTCTTTCGACGGACAGAAGGCTCACCTGAGTTTCATGAATAGTAGTGCCGAGAGGAAGTTTTGGCTCTCGATTCTTCATCCAGACTCCCTTTAAAACACCGTCAGATGTATTGGAAACCCTTTGGTGAGTTTTTGATTTATATTGATCCACTCTTTGTCTCTTATACTCATGACCTAAATATTGAGGATTGGGAGTTTATGCTCATTTTTCAGATCTCGGTCGAATTAGATGCTGACACTGGATGAGGAGAGTCATACAAGTATGAGGTAGGTGGTATCGTGTATTTCGTGAATTGTAAAGAAGATTATATATGATAGAGTGCAGAAATCCCATTTTGGGGGTGTCTCCATGATTTATAATTAAAACTTGTTGTTTCTTATTAACATTTAGGTAATTGAATAAGTGGTTTAAATCATTTTTAGGTTATATAACTTGATTGAGGGCCACCCAATGGGTGAGTTTCTATGGATGACTATTTATGGCCATTTTCCAAGGATTATTATGAGGCATGCCTTTCTTTACCCTTATTGGGTTGTTAAAAATGATTTGATTTGGTAAATAAATTACAAGGTTGTTGAATTGTAATGTAATTGGTTATAATATGGGATGATTGGTTTTTCCTTTGACCTTTGTTTTCCTTTGCATGCTTAAGCATGTTTGAAATGTTTTTTTCCAATTATAAACCTACCCACATGAGTTTTTTAATGATATAGACATGTAAAAGTTCAATTCACTTGTGTTACTTCTTATACGAAATGTTCCCATGTGTGTTGTTTAATGATAAATCCATGTAATAGTTTAATTTACATGTGTTACTTCTTATATGAAATGTTTAATTTAATCATAAAAATTAAAGGGGTAAATAGCAGTTGGTGAACTAGGGTCTCAAGTTAAAAGACCATGGATGAGATCATATGAATATTTCTCCTTATAACTTGGATGAACCATGGATTTAGATTCTAATTCCATGGATGAACTCAAAGATGGTATTATTTTGTTAATCCATGATCGATCGATGGATGTAACGGTCGGGCTCATGGAGGATTTATTTAAATATTGACCGAACCATGGATCCCATGAGGGATTCTATGGATGGGATCTATTAGAAATGTTTATACATCATGAGTTGAATTTTACTTATATCCCACGTAGAGTGATGCAGAGTTCATGAGAGGTTCACCAGAACGAGCTTGTAGGATGTTGGTGGAATTGCACCTGGAGTGATACTTGAATTCCAACTTAGGAATATCAAGGACATGCTCAGGTTATAAGTTGAATATTGAAATGGAATGTTTTAAGATCAGTTTTCCAAGAAAAATTAGAAGCTTGGATTCCATCTTCACTTTTTCTGTTAGATGGTCTTCTGAGACATCTATCATGCTTACTTTTATACAGGGGATTCCCAAATTATGCCGAATCATAAGGTCTATATAATTTAATGAAACTGAATTGTTAATGAACATAAAATTAATGTAAATGGATACCAGTTATTACAGGACTATTTACTTTTGAGTACTTTATAGCTTACTACTTTCTATATTGTACACTTCCTGTTATATATATTCACTGACAGATTGGCACAGACCTTGGGTAGTTTCTTACTGGGATTCAGTCTCACACCTTGTTTGGGTCACGTTTTTGGGCCTAAATAGATTATATTGTTGTAGGTGTCAATAAGATAAAGAACCCTTCTCCAGGTCCTTTATATAATATTTAAGAGTAGGAGATCATGGGACCAAGCCAAGTCTTATGATGCTTTTGAGTTTCTTTTTTTCTTTTTCTATTTTTGGTACTTATATCATATATTGCTACAGTGTAACTTATTTTGCATTTTTTCCTAAAACATATAACATGTAACATTATCTTTCATATGATATGACATATGGTTATTTATATTATCAGTCTTCTACTGATTAATTATGTTTCATTGTATTACTGCTTCTGATACTATTTTTTATTGTATTCCACTGTGTTACACTCTATTGATGAGGGCATAGTCTCCCAACCATAACTACAAGGACCTTTCTGATAGTCGGTAGCCTCTAGCATTTGGGGAGATGTTCTTGAGGCTATATGGCTAACCAGATATGGGGTACCATTGAGTGGAATCCAGATTGGTGACGTTACATAGATATCAATAACATTTTCCTTAATGATATTCAAACTCAAATTAATAATATATATAACTTATTCCTTTTAAATATAATCATGTTAAAACATTTTCACAACATCATTTATAAATATATTTAGAGTTTTATACCATTTTTATTTTTGATATTTATTTCATTTAAATTTTTATCACTAATAATTATAGAATAAATCTCAAAACAATTGGCATCAAAACCATATTTTGTAAGAGATAAGAATTGACTGGTTGTGTGTTTATTAGTTGAATAATACCATACATTGTAATAAAACTCCAAGAAAATAAACTACCATGGATTTTATTCAATAATAAATAAATATCGTAAATATAAGTTAGGAATAAACCATACCAGATCAAAATTTATATATAAGTAGTGCAATAAGACTCATTGAAACACCTTGAGTTGGGGCCTGAATACCCGAGACTTGAATAAAAAAATTTCCGATTCCTCAAGTTCATTTTCTAATCACAAAAAACTAAAAAAAATTACTGAGTGCTAAAATTAAACATTTGGGAAATTATTTTCACTAAAATATATAAAACAAAAAATAATTAAATATACATGTGAATGTAAAGAAAATTAATTAAAAAAACATTAAAATAAATTTAACGAATCAATTTTAGTTTTATAAAACAACCTTAAGAAAAAATAATCAAATATCTATGTTGATACAACTAAAATAATGTGACCGAAGTCTCAACCACTAGTTAATTATATTATATATCTAACATGGATATACAATGAAATATTAACAAAGAATATTTACTTCACTTTCCTGGCATCATGATCAATTATTTCTATATATCCACCAATGTTCACATGTAAGGTATGAGTATATACTTATTATGATTTCCCCAATGACTCCGATAAATATCTATGAAGAATAAATTCAAAGAATAAACTATGTTAATCAATAATGATAAATCAAATACATTTTTATTCAAAAACATTGATTAATTTTTTTTCCAAACATAATCTAATCATTTCAAAAAAAATTCTGAAAAACTATAAAATAAAACCTTGAAGTCAATTCAATTTTTAAAATCATGTTTTCACCCTAAAATTTTCTTTTTAGGCTCCCCATTTTCCCATGATCCACTCAAAATTACCTATTTCCCAAAGTCATCATAAGAAACTCCTAGTTCCATATAAATTCACTTAAGGAAAATATAGAGTAAAATCCAATCAAGTTAGTGTTAGAAAAATACCCAACATGAGGTATCACTCACTTAACCAGAGTCAAAATTTCATTCACCCGATCCTAGTATGTAAACCAAGATATCAACCATTCACACATTATACCCCAAACTATATGTTTTACTATGATTAGAAAAGGAGTGATTCTTTATAGCCCAAATTAGTTTGTTCATTTCATACCATAAAACATGATCTCAAGTATCCAATTTTACACATAATATTCTTAGAGATTTCAAAAAAAAATTCTCATGGGAAATCCATTTTTTTCATACATATGTGTGCACACACGTGCGCACACACACCATACAATAAATTCCAAATAAATCACATTTAAATAAATTTTAAATATTTAACCCTTCCTAAGGGTATTTTCATAAAATCTATTTTTTTTATAAAATATACCTTTTAATCATACCTAGATTTCCCACAAAACCATAAATCATATCATTTATCATATCATAACCAGTCAACAAAGTAACAATGAATTAAATTTTTTTATATAAAGTATCAAATCCATCAACCTATACATTATTTCCTAGAGTCAACAAAAAATTCCCAAATCGATTAATCTTTCAAGATGAATTATTTAGTCGTATCATAAAAAATCCTTCGTAAATACCAATTCATAAACATATGAATATGAATTTATATTTAATGAAATTTGGAATGACATCTGTACATTTTTCATGACCCTTATACTCAATTGGAATGAACCCCATGTAACTCACTACATAAGAGTACACAAACTCTAATGAGTGGCATAACCTCATGAAACTTGACCTGATCCCCCTGAGTAACTCACTATTTTTGAGGTATATAAGAAGAAGAGTCGATGGGTAAAAATATAGAAAGGGACATGCCCCCCGTACCATTAGGAATGAGACCATGCTAAATCTCATAAAATTATTTTAATACCTAAAATATAAGAACATAAAATTTAAGAATTATAAGACACTATAATGTTATTGGATGCTCTGAATAATACAAATAAAATATCTAGAATAATTTCTTCTATACACCTTAATAATGCTATGAAATTCTGATATTCGATTAAATTTTGTCCAAACTGAATGGTTTTGAATGATTTATATATACCCAAATATATTGCAATAAATAAAAAAAACTTATATAAAAGTTCCATCAAGATAGTAATCAATACAATAAAATAAAAATCATAAAACAAAGTGTACCTCATTGTCTATGATGAATCTTTTAAAATAGTGAGTTTCATTGAGATCTCTCATCAATAACCAATGGGTACCTACCCTTAAATGTATCCACCAACTATTAGAGTGATCAGATTTTATATTAGGATCCTCTAACATTAAAAGGTGTTCTAGAATCTCATAGTTGAAGGTAAATTAAGATAAGATCATGAGAGAGATTTAAATTAGAGGGTTATATCCACTACCATGAGTACACCACTAAAAGATATCCAAAAACCCCATTATATAAAACTCTTTCATTGAATAGTGAAGAATGTTAGAATTCATATGTTTCTTATGATATAAAATGAAAAACTCTTTGGAACCTCCATTTAAACTCTTATAATAGTCCCTCATTTATTTAATCACATGATCACATGATGTGTTACAAGATGAATGAAATATCATAATCATTATAGGAGATTAGGTTCAATGATAGCCAATACCATTAATTATATACACCACGAAATGGTATCAAGAACCCTAAAATAACATAAACCATTACATGGTAAACCTCACTATTTCATGGTTTAATCTTTAGTGTTTATCATCAAAAATCTCCCACATTTACTAAATCATACCCATTACAACCTAGACATTGGTTTAAATATGACTGTTACAACATATCTACTGGTCTGATGAGTATGAAAAGGAATAAATTTATTATGAAAAATTTATAGAAATACTTTCCTTAATAAAATTAATAATCAATCACACATTTATTAATAATTGGTTATGAAATGAGGATTAAATATTTTATAGGTGAAATATATATTTTTCTTAAATCGATTTTTATATGGGAAACTTATTTCTATATTAATACATTAAATAAATCAATATCAATAAATGATTATGAATAAATAAGAATATTATTTATCTAATAAAATTAATTAACATTAATTTAATTATGTTTATTATGAAATGAATAAGGATCCATTCATTTAATTCATGAAAAATACATTTTTTTTTCAAAAATGGATTTTATTTCATTTAGTGCACAAATATTGTATTTAGTTTTTGGTAGTTTTAAAAATATTATTTAAAAAATCAGACATAATTTTTAAAATTATCATGTCAAAATTATATTAGAGTGATTTTTTTTATATATTGATGAAAATAATGATTTTTGAGTTAATAGTGAAAAATGATGAGTTTTGGAAAACTACAATTTATTTTTTCTATATAAAGTAATTTTAATATACCATTCTATTTTTTATATTTTAAAAATAAAAATAATATGAATTTTCTTAAATTTAATCAACATTATACTTTATTTTGGTATAAGTTCATTTTTATTCTTAGAAACACATTTTTCTAAAAACTACTCGTCCTTGCATTTTTCAAATTTATATTAAAAGTAATTTCCACAAAATATAAAAAATAAATATTGAAAAAAGGATTTAATATTTGGAATTACATGGTTGAAATTTATTACAGAGGCCAATTTCATTTTTGTTAATTAATAATAGTAGTTATATTAATTTTTTATCACCATAGTAAAATGTAAAATGAGTTAAATGAGATTAAAAACTATGATATATGGTCTCAAAATTAATATAAAACTGAAATTTATTTTATTAGGTGTGTGTATTTTGACTAAACACATCCTATCATTGAAATTATTGAATTTTTTTATCATTTTACTTTGATATTTATTGTTATAATAATTTAAGTAAAAGACAATTATAAAAATATCACTTTAAATATTTTAATATCACAAATTTGTTTTCATCAAGACAAAAGGAATTTATGAATGGTTATAGATTTTTATTTTGAATATGAATAAATTATTTTTATCATAAAATTATATTTTTAATTTTTAGTGACTATATAATTACAATGAATACTAACACAATGCAGATGTAGCGCTTGCGCAAGTAGTTACAAATCAAATAAATGATTTAAAAAAACATTAAAAGTAATTTATTTTGGAATAATTTTGGTTACCAATTAATTTTATGGATACTTATAATGTATAAGTGTTGATAAAAGATTTTATATTCAAATTAAATTGTTATCATTATTCCATTAAATTTAGTATATGTAAATAGTCTCAAAAATGACCTTAAATGGTATTTAATGCTTAAAAATTATTTTTAAATAATTCAAAAATTATAAAAACCTTATATTGATTCAATTTGATGCGAAATTTTTTATTATATAATTCATGGTTCATTTATGTCATAGTTTATTTTTTAAAATTACTTTCATGACCCTTAAATATTGAACAATGTGTTACAATGGTTAATGTTAATCAGGGTTAATGAGGTGGTTAAACCAAAATATAAGGTTTAAAATGTCACATAAAATTGAATAGATTTTATTTATTGAATTTATATCGATATTATACCCATTATATTTGAATATATGACACTTTTGAGACATTTTACATGAGTTTGAAACATATTATATATTAATATGTAATGTATTTACAAGTTTTCCACCCACCGCACTTATAAAAGGGCATCTTCTCTCCACACCTATCCACACTACTTGAGACATTTAGTTTGACGAATATCTACCCTAATACCTTCATATATTAATTATAAACTCCCTAGATAATAGTTTATTACCCTAATACAATCCTAATAATGCTTAAGGTGTAGGATAAAAGAAGCTTTCCAAAGAAGAGGTATAACTTTTAACCGAGTGCTTTCATTTTATTTCTTATTATACCTCATTAAATTATGTCATAAATACACTGATATAATAACATAAGTATATTAAATATAATGAAATTTTATTATGATGATTTTACAACCCTTATTCTTGTTCCTTTGCATTCTATGTGAAATGAAACATCGTTTGGGCGTACGTGTGGATTACCACCTCCACAAAGCGATGTGTTTCATTATTAATCACCTCCTAAAGAGAATGGTTATTATGATAGATTTAAGGAATATATATTATATTAATGATATAATTATTATTTTATAAAGATATTATATTACTCAACTTCTTACCACTCATCCATTTAAAAAATTATAATGTCGCTCTTGCGCACGTGTGGACTACCACCTCCCCAAAGTAATGTAATTAAGTTTTCATGTCCATATTTCATGGAATTATTAGAAAATTATATTTAATTTATAAATATTATAATTATGTTATGAATAATATTTTGGATATGATGTAACCATAATCCATTTTACCATTTTCAACCTACTTAAGTTGTTTTGGAATAATGAATCGAACATCCGCAAAACATCTAACATAAACTTATTTGATTTAGTAACAAAGCACATCATCATAATAAATAAAATAAAAGGAATAATAATAATTGAATTAAAATAAAAAAAAATTATCAATATTTTAGAAAAATAATACAATTCTATTATTCTAGATCTAGTGAATGTATGAAATGATTCATGATATAGTGTAAGGGATTTCTCGCCTCAATTTTATTTCTTTGAGACATATGTCATTTTCACCACATGTTTTATTTTATGTGGTATATTAACTACAATATGGATCAATTTAACCAACAATTTACTAAAATTAAATTTTTTTACAAGTCATTTTAAACTTATAATCTTTAATTTACTTTTTATTTAAATGTTACCAAAAGTGGTAAGAGATTTTCCTTTAAAACCATGTTTAAACGTCTTCCTTTCAAAATATTTCCCCTTTGTGTCTATGTTCATAAAATGCTTCAAAAAGGTTCTTATTTAAATTTTAAATATTTTTAAATTTAATTTTGAACTACTTTTTGTTTTATTTACTGATGATTAAAATGAACCTTTTCAAAATTTTATATATAACTAACTTTTGACTTTTTAAAAAAGTGTGATAAAAATGTTCTCTTTTAATAAATACGAAATGAATAGATTTTTCCTCTATCATGAAAATTATTTTCTATGAACCATGATTTATAATTTAACATATTAATTTTTAAATAAATTAATTTCCTTAATATTTTATAAATTTTAATTTAAAATATTAGGAAAATAAATGGATATTTATTTCATATTTTTAAAGAATGTATGGAATATTCTTTGAAAGGTATTTTTATTGATGTAAAAATACTTTGATGATTATTATGATTTACTAGAGACATACACTAATGATACTATAAACCTTATTTCTTTGAATGTATTGTGGTCATATTATTCTATGTTTTGACTGGGGAAAATATTAAAATTTTATAAGCTAGTTATTAAATATGAATTTTTATGTTGATTATATATTGTTTTTTATTCATTTCATTTATAATGACCCGGATTTTTCCATGTAATTTTTTTAATTATATGGAATTATTATGAGTCTGCAAAAATTGACGACGTGTGATTCCAAGGCCAGGTGTGCTCAGAATGAATTTCTGAACTTTTTTGGGCACATTCTGTAAACACGCGAGCGACATTTTGTAAGTTTTGAACCAGTGTTAGGAATTGAAATATGAGGACACCGTTGAACTCGCATCACCAAAATTATCTTAAGGAGACCTTCACCTCGACCGTAGTAGGTCGAGGGTGGAAATTAGTTTTCAGACTTTTCGTGGGAGAAAATAAAATAAAAATTCTTTATTTTATTTTTCAAATTGAAACCTCCCATTTTAAATTTAGTGGCGGGGACCACCCGAACTCTTTTATTTAATGGGAGGTGACTCTTGGTTTATTCACTCTAGTTAATGTGCCAGCTTTAACTTAATTAAAGTGTCAACTTTGATTAATTAATAAAACTAATTTATTAAGTTGTCTTCTCAGATTGCTTGAGGTTGGAAAAATCAATGGAAAAAGAGGAGAACCTTAGAGAGAGATTTTGGAGGATCATCTTCCAATGAAAAATGTCCTCGGATCATGATCGAGGATGACACACGAGCTCAGATCGGGAGCGTGGTGTGGGAACAACGAACGTCGACATCACCAACATCATCTCCCTCCTCACGACATCTTCAACGAACGTCAAGGTAGAGGTTTTAATTTGAAGTATGATTAAATCTATTTTTTTATTGTTCATACTCTTGATTCACAATGATGATGGCCAAAAAAATATGGCCATCATTCTACACTTATACCTTGACCATTTTATATTGTTCCTCATGCGTTCTTCGTGCGTTTTTCAATGCCAAATAATTAATAACACCGGAAACACAATGTTTTGTTGAGCGCGATATATGGATCCGGATCCCTCAACTAGAGGATTGCGGATATGTGGTCGTCATATTTTTCAGGCTTATAATGAATTTGCGGTGACACGTGAAAGAAGAGGGCGACCGATACACCAGCTGACCACATGGAGATAGGGTGTCACCCGACCATGCCACCAGATGAGCAGGAGGCTGCGGCCCATCGACTGTAGTGAAGCAGGGTAATGGCTGGCATGCCAGATGGCTACATGGTGAACCATCGGCACATGTTTTCACCACCGGAGTCGAAGGACGCGACCGCTTGGCCGCAGCGGAAGCTAGAGGGCGGCCGATACCCGGTCGGTCGTAGGTGGACAGCGGTGCACGACCGCGCCGTTGGTAGGAGAATCGGTCGGCCGCGTCATGCCGAGTGGGACCAGTCGGGCAGTCTCGCATTCCAGAAGGGTGACCAAACAGCTATCGGGCTATTCAGAATACTGGGGGCACCTCCCCCCAGGTTGCTGCTAGGGTAGACCCTGCCATGGTGGGCCACCCGACCGCGGGCTGTACCGCGGGCCACCCAGCGGGCTGGGCCAGGATCCTCCCTTCGTGGGCCGGGCCAGACCATGGCCCATTAGGCTGGGCCCGCCGTGGCCCAGTCCAACTGGGTTGACCCGAATCAGGTCGGGTCAGGCCGGGTCAGTCCAACAGAGTCGGACCGGACCTGGGCCCAGCTAGACCCGGTTTCACCATTGTGGCCATATCTTGAGAACCGAACGTCCGTTTGGAAAACCGTTTGTAATAACAGAATATTTGGATCGAGGCTATCCTTTTGGTATACTCCACTTGAGTTTTGGATAATGTTGGAGTATGACTGGGTTGGATCGAACTCCAAATCCAATCGGGCCCTCGGAGCGGAAACACTAATAACTTACAGACCAGGCATCTGATTGATGCACCATCTGTTGTGTTGGGTCCCTTATGACGTGACATAGCCTTGGGATACTTCTTCGTTGGAATTAGTGCTTGTCGAGATACATCCGATATCTCGAGAGACAGATTATACGGAACTTGAGTGCACCGGGTACGGGGAATCTAGTGGCTGGGAGTGAGGCGGAGGTTAGAGACGGATAATACAGAGGTTAGTTACCTATCAGATCTGGGAGGTTTGGATCATATGTGGGTCATTTCTGGTGTTATTACCAATAAAATATGTGTGGGTCAGCACTCAGCGGTCCTATATGGGTTAGAGCATACCGATCATGTGTGCGTCAGATCCTATGTGGGTCAGTGCTCAGTGATCCTGTGTGGGTCAGCGCATACCGATCCTGTGTCGGTCAAATCCTGTGTGGGTTTCTACTCAACGATCCTATGTGGGTCAACGCATATCGATCCTGTGTGGGTCAGATCCTGTGTGGGTCATTGTGGGGGTTAGTACTTATCGATCATGTGTGGGTCAGACTCTGTATAATCAGCAGTAGTGCCTCTTGACTGAATAAGATGATCTAGCTTCGTGATTAATCATATGTACTTCTATAATTCACTTATACATGTGTGAGACGAGTCTTATATCTTTATGGAATACCTGTGTGGTACTATATCTTCATGGTGTACCTGTGTGGTACCATATCTTCCTGGAGTACCTGCGTGGTACTATATCTTCGTGGTGTTACCTGTGTGGTACTCTTACCTTCATGGTGTTACCTATGTGGTACTTCTACCTTTATCGTGTTACCTTTGTGGTATTCTTCCCTCCTATGTGAGATGAGTATATATTGATAACTTAGGTATATGTATGGGCTTATACCTAAGTAGGGTCAACTGTTGTTTTCATGCTTGTGGTTAATCCTTTATGGATTCTGAGAGACCTTTGGGGGTCTCAGGGTCCCTACTGAGTATTGTTATACTCACCCCTGCACGGGTTACGCCCGCACCTTGTTGTGTCTGGTGTAGACGATGAAAAACATTGACTGAGGACGAGGGTACCTAGACATGAGACTGCTCGGATGTGGTTATTAGATGAGATGATCCGCAGAGACGACCGTTCGAGAGCTGTACCTACCATTCAGGTAGGATCCTTGGCGGGTGTTCACAGGAGTTGTTTTCAGTTTTACTTGTACTTTTAAGTTGGGCTTGTATTCTGGCCCCTTTTCTTTTTGTACACACCCTATTTACTATATAGTTTACATTGTGCTTGTATCTTGCTGTGTTCTTGGTTTGTGTGAGTTTATAGCTTATAAAGGAAATGCCTTCCCGTTTTGGGAATGTTCCTTCCAGTGATTGTCACCAGCCCTTGGCCTATTGAAGGTAGACTTGGGGTAGTCACACTACATGCCCTAGGGAACGGGTCAGGACAAATTAGTATCAGAGGAATTTGTTTCTACTGAAGAACTATGACTCTAATCTATTCTATGTTGAAATAGTGTTAAGTGTTATGAGTGTGGTTATTAGTTTGGGGAGTCCAATTTTGTTGTGGCGGCCAACATATCCATACACCAGGACCATGACCTCTGATTTCTAACTCAGTGCATGAAAACACTGATTATGTATTTGTTTTTGAAAAGTTTTCATTATGTTCTCTTTGTGTCAGCTAACTAGGTATAAACTTAATGACCGTGGTGAACCTATTTATTTTTAGGATTCCTCCATGTAGACAACTTAATAGGGTTCCAAGTAGAGTATGTGATGATAGCCCACTGAGCGACAAGGCTTCGGTGTAGGGCCCCATTATAGCAGTTGTACCATCAGGTAGTGTACCAGCAGCACCACTATTCATTGGAAAGCCGATGCCACCAGCCCCAGTAGCAGAGGGTGCACGCCGCTTGAGTGAATTTCATGTGTTCCATCTCAAGAGACCACCAAGTTTCTGGGGAGAGATAGATCCACAAGTGGCTGAGGATTGGTTGGAGGCTATGGTTAGAGTTTTTCGACTGGTAGGGACACCAGCTGAACTCATGGTGATCCTTTCTGCCAATCTTCTTTAGGCCGCAGCGGGCAGATGGTGGAGCTTGATGCTCCAGGTTCACAACGAGGTGACTCACATCTATGTGGACTTTGAGAGACTTTTCAGGGCGGAGTTTTTCCTAACTACCTTATTCTCAGTGCGTATACAAGAGATTATCCACTTGCAGTAGGGTAGTATGACTATGGCTTAATATTCAGCGAGGTTCAACGACATCTCGCGCTACTCCACTGATATGGTTTGGGACCCTTTCTTCAAGCCCCAGATCTTCAAGCTGGGGCTCATATGGGAGATTATATCTTTGATGGTTTCTCTCAGCATCCTGACGCAGGCAGGGTTGCTAGAGTGAGCACTCTTAGTGAAGAGCTTCCTTGCTGAGCAGTCACAGGCAGCAATACCCATCCCTGAATGACACGTAGCATAGTCATCAAAAGCTGGCAGTAGGTAGATTCCATAGAGGTCCAAGAAGACCATACCTACAGGTGTACCACCGTAGGATATAGGGTCGGTGGTGTGGGGCTCTCAAAATAGAGTAGGATAGGCTAGGATCAGACAATGTTACTTGTGTGGCGGGCAGTGACACATGGCTCGCAACTGCCCGATATTCCATACAGATGACCAGCAGATGGTCGAAGGACCGCTTGGGTAGAGGCGAAGATTCGATTGAGGAGGTCCTTAGAAAAAAGGTGGACATGGCAGAAGAGCAGGTTGTACAACAAGAGGTGGGTGGCGATTCGATGTTCTACAACCACCAACTCCAGGTGGTCCACCCCGACCAAAGGGAGTAGGTGGATAGGGATGAGCTCAGCTCCAGGAAACTATAGCATATGACTATGGAACACTAGAGATGATATGTGGTATGATCTGTGTCTACTCAACCCTAGCTGAAGTACTTATAGAGACAATTTCTAGTCACTCATTTATTTCCATGGCCCTCGTTCGGATCTCAGAGATTTTGGTGGAGCCATTGGCTCGATCCTTATGGATAGAGACTCTTACAGAAGCAGATTCGACAATTACATACTAGTGACGGTAGTGTGAGATTACTATAAGAGGTGAGAGCTTTTGTTGGGATCATCTAGTAGCAGCGTCAAGCCCTTAAAACGTAATCTTGGGTATGGGCTGTTTATCCACAGTCTACGCTCAGATTGACGATATTAGGAGTAATGTGTGGTGTGTCCGCATGGATGGGACCAGGTTTTCCTTCACCAGTGAGAAGGGACACTTTTCAACACATGATGGACTTACCTGAAGGAGTATGTAGACAATCACACATCAGTTGTCTAGCCTTACCCTAAGAGTGGTTGATGTTGAGAGTCCGAACTATTCTGTAGTGGTGGACCAGTATGCTGATGCTTTCTCTGATGATGTTTCAGGTCTACCTTCTCAGCAAGAGGTGGAATTTTACATCGATTTGTACCCTGGGACAACATCGATATCTACACCAGCATATCAGATGGCTTCTGCAGAGCTTTGAGAGCTACGAGTATAGCTGGAGGACTTTCAACGAAAGGTATTCATTAGGCAAAGTGTTTCTCCTTGGGTAGCCCCGATTTTGTTCGCCAAGAAGGTAGATGGGAGTTTGAGACTCTATGTAGACTATCAATGCCTTAACCAGGTGACCGTTAAGCACAAGTACCCACTTCTAATGATTTAAAATATCTTTGATTAGCTGAAGGGAGCACGGTGGTTTTTGAAGATAGACCTCAGATCAGGCTATCATCATCTCAGAGTACGAGGTGAGGATGTGCAGAAGACGACCTTCAGATGTTGGTATAATCATTATGAGTTCTTGGTTATTCCATTCGGTGTGACCATCTCCCTAAAAGTGTTCATGGGACTCATAAATAGGATCTTCCATCCATACCTTGATCACTTTGTGGTAGTCTTCATCGATGACATTTTGATATACTCAGCAACGAAGGAGGAGCATGCCTATCATATGCAGATAGTTCTGGACACACTCTGAGAGCACCAGCTTTATGGTAATATCTCGAAGTTCTAGTTCTGGATCTGAGAGGTACAGTTTTTGGGACACGTCATATTGGAGGCTGGATTTGCGGTGGATCCAGCAAATATTGAGGTTGTTCTTTCTTGGTAGCCAGTTAGGAGTGCGATGAAGGTGTGGAGTTTCCTGGGTTTGGCCAGTTACTACTGAAGGTTTGTGCCGGAATTTTCAAGAGTTGTGGCACCCTTATCAGTATTGATGAAGAATGGGAAACCCTTCCTGTGGTCAAAGAGATGCCAGCAGAGTTTCCAGGAGCCAAGGAAGTGACTGACGAGTGCCCCCATCTCGAGGCTACCGAAAAAGGGCGTTGGGTATGTCGTCTACTGCGATGCATCAGGGACCAGAATTGGATGTGTCTTGATGAAGGAGTGAGCAGTGATTGCATATGGTTATCGACAGCTGAGAAAACATGAGAAGAACTACGTTACTCATTACCTTGAGTTAGCAACAGTGGTCTTCTACTTGAATATGTGGTTACATTACTTGATGGGCGAACGTTTTACAGTCTACTCTGATCACAAGAACCTTAGATATATATTCTCTCAGAAGGACCTGAACCTGAGACAACATCATTGTCTTGAGTTCCTATAGGACCATGAATTCGAGATAGTCTATACTTCTTGGATGGGGAACGTTGTAGAAGATGCACTCAGTAGGAGATCAGGTATTTAGTTGCTGGGTGAGGTGACGAATCAACTAGTCGCTTTGTGGGTATCCTACATGGATCGAGATGGAGTAGCTTATCTTCAGTTTCTGACAGTCACTTCCCCACTGCTTCATCATGATAGGGAGGCTCAGCTTGGGAATACTGACTGTGAGGCTCGACGTGCTCTGATATTCACAGGACCAGCACCAACAGTATTTTATGAAAGTGGGGATCACATCATCCTCTTCAAAGGGAGTACTATGGTACCAATGGGGATATGGGAGGATGTGTTGAGGGAGTTCCATACATCCACTATAGCGGTACATCTAGGAGTGGAGAAGATGTTCTTTGACCTTTAGTGTTAGCACTGGTGATCAGGAATAAAGAGAGCCATGGTAGAGTTTGTCTCTCAGTGCCTCACTTGTCTACAAGTGAAGGAAGAGCATCAGGTTCCAACAAGCTTAGTTCAGCCACTAAAGGTGCCAGAGTGGAAGTGGAATAGAATTTCCATGGAATTCATGACAAGACTTCCATGTATGTCCAGGGGTCATGATTCTATCTAGGTGATCATTGACTGACTCACCAAGTCATCCCACATCCTACATATCAGAGAGCAGGGATCAGTAGAGAGCTTGGAACACCTCTACATGCATGGAGATTGTACGGCTTCATGGAGTGAAATATACGATTGTCTTCGACCGGGATGAACGTTTTACTTCCTAGCTATGGAAGGGGTTACAATAGGCATTCCGGACACAACTTCGATTGAGCACTTCCTTCCATCCTCAGACATATGGTGAGACCGGGCGGACCATTCAGACCCTCGAGGACATGCTATGTTCTTACATCCTCGATTTCAGCCACAACTGGGAGGTCACTTTCCCTTGGTAGAGTTTGCATACAACAACAACCACCAATCCACCATTGGTATGAAACCACTCGAGGCATTGTACGAGTGGCCTTGCTGATTACCCCTATGCTAGACTGACCAAGGGGAGTCAGCACTCATGGGACTAGAGATGGTACGGGCTACCACAGAGAAGGTGCAGATCATCCAGGAGAGAATGAAGACTGAACAGAGCAGGTAGAAGTCTTATGCTGATATGAGATTGAGACCTCTGGAGTTCGAGGATGGAAACCATATCTATCTATGAGTCTCACTTTGATGAGGTCTGCAGATATTTTGTCGAGGTGACAAGTTATCTTCGAGGTTCATCGGACCCTTTCAGGTCCTTAGCAGAGTTGGCGAGGTGGCTTATCGCTTAGATCTTCCACCTCAGTCGCACCGGGTGCATTTCATTTTCCACATATCCCCACTAAGGAAATATGTACATGATCCTTTGCACATTATTGACTGGGGCGAGATGGATATCGATGTTGGGGCGACGTTTTGGAGATTCCAGTGGAGATTGAGTATTTACAGGAGCGGGTCCTTCGTGGGCGGTCGATACCACTGGTGCACGTTCGTTGGTAGCACGAGAACCTCCAGGAGAGAATATGGGAGTGGGAGGCTAATATTTGTGCAGAGTACCCCCACTTGTTTCCCTAGTTTGTGTTGTGGATTTGGGGGATGCAAAGCCCTGAGGTGGGGAGAATATAAAGACCCGGATTTTCCATGTGTTTTTTTAATTATATGGAACAATTATGAGTCCACAAAAATTTATGGAACCTAATTATGAGGCTCGGTGTACTTGGAATGAATTTATGAACTTTTTTCATTTACGTTTAGTAAACGCACGATCGACATTTTGAATCTTTTGAACCGGTGCTCGTAATTGAAATCTGAGGACACCGTCGAACTTACAATGCTGATATTCTATTAAGGAGACCTTCACCTCGACCATAGTAGGTCAAGAGTGGAAATTAGTTTTCAGACTTTTTGTGGGAGAAAATTAAATAAACATTTTTTATTTTATTTTTGAAATTGAAAACTCCCATTTTGAATTTAGTGGTGGGGACCACCCAAACTCTCTTCTTTAATGAGAGGTGACTCTTGGTTTATTACCCCTAGTTAATGTGCCAGATTTAACTTAATTAAAGTGCCAACATTGTTTAATTAATACAGATAATTTATTAAGTTAGATTCTCACATTTCTTGAGGTTGGAAAAATCATTGGAAAAAGAGGAGAGCCTTGGAGAGAGATTTTGGAGGATCATCTTCCAATGAAGAATGTCCCCGGATAAAGATCGAGGATAACACGTGAGCTCGGATTGGGGGCATGGTGCAGGAGAAGTGAACGCCAATGTCACCAAAATCATCTCCTTCCTCCCAAAATCTTCAAAAAACATCAAGGTTAGGGTTTTAATTTTAAGTATGATTAAATCTATTTGTTTATTCTTAATACTCTGGATTCACAACGATGATGGCTAAAAAAAACTGGACATTGTTCTGCACTTATACCTTGAACCTTTTCTTTCATTCTTCATGCGTTATTCATGCGTTCTTCGATTCCAAATAATTTATGAAGCTGGAAACACAATGTTTTGTTTAGCGCGACGTATGGACGCAAATCCCTCGACCCGAGGATCGAAAATATATGGTCATCATATTTTTTTGGGTATAGAACGAAGTTGTGGTGGACTGCGAAAGAGGAGGGAGGCTGACACACTGGCTGAATGCGTGGAGAATGGGCAGTGTACGATTTCACCGATGGATGAGCAGGAGTCCACGACCCGTCCGTTGCGGTAGAGCAGGGTCGCTGCCGGCATGCCGACTGACTACGTGGTGAAGCGGTGACGCACATCCGCACTGCCGGAGCAAGAGGACACAATGCTCTGGTGGTCCCACATGCCAGCAGGGCAACTGAATAACCATCAGGCTATTCGGAATACTGGGGGGGGGGGTACCTCCCCCCTGGGTTGCGTTTAGGGTAGACCCCGCCACAACGGGCCACTCGACCATGGGTTGCACCACGACCCACCCAGTGAGCTAGGCCGAGCTGCTCCCTTCGCGGGCTGGGGTGGACGATGGCCCAGTAGTCCAGTCTCACCATGGACCAGGACAACCAGGTCAGGCCATGTCGGTCCGACCGGGTGGGACCGGACCTGGGCCCATTGGGACCCAGTTTCACCTTTGTAGCCATATCTTGAGAACCAGGTGTCCATTTGATGAACTGTCTACGTCACCAGATTCCTTATATTGAGATAGTACTTTTGGTATACTCCACTTGAGTTTTGGATAAGTTTGTAGTATGGATGGGTTGGATCGAACCCTGAATCCAACCGGGCCCTCGGAGCGGAAACACTAATAACTTACAGACCAGGCGCCCGATTGAGGCGCCGTCTGTTGCGTTGGATCCCTTATGACAAGACAGCCCTTTGAGATACTTCTAAATGGAACTTCGTGGTGGTCTAGGTATGACCGATATGTTTAGGGATAGATTCTACGGAACTAGAGCTCACCGGGTGTGAGGAATCTAGTGGCTGACAGTGAGGCGGAGGTTTGAGATGGATAATATGAGGTTAGTTTCCTATCAACTCTGGGTGGGTAAAATCCTGCGTGGTTCATTGTGGGGGTTAGTACTGATCGATCTTGTGAGGGTCAACACTCAGCGATATTGTGTGGGCTAGCACTCAGCAATACTGTATGGGTCAAGTCATACCAAACTTGTGTGGGTCAGATCCTGTGTGGGTCAGCGCTTAGCGATCCTGTGTGGTTCAGCGCATATCGATCCTGTCTGGGTTAGTGCTAGGCAATTCTGTGTGGGTCAGCACATATAGATCCAGTGTGGGTCAGCTCCTGTGTGGTTCATTTCGGGGGTTAGTACCTATCGATCCGGTGTGGGTCAGACTCTTTATAATCAGCAGCAGTTCCTCTTGACAGAATAAGATGATCTAGCATCGCGAATAATCATCTGTACTTCTATACATAACTTATACCTGTGTGAGATGAGTCTTATATATTCGTGGTGTACCTGTGTGATACTATATCTTCGTGGTATACCTCTGTGATACCATATCTTCGTGGTGTACCTATGTGGTACTATATCATCGTGGTGTTACCTGTGTGGTACTCCTACCTTCGTGGTGTTACCTATGTGGTACTTCTACCTTCATGGTGTTACCATTGTGGTATTCTTCCCTCCTGTGGGAGTTGAGTATGTCTTGATAACTTAGGTATATGTATGGGTATATACCTAAGTAGGGTTGACTGTTGTTTTCATTCTTGAGATTAATCATTTGTGGATTCTGAGAGACCTTCGGGGGTCTGAGGGTCCCTTCTGAGTATTGTTATGCTCACCCCTGCACGGGCTACGCCCGCACGTTGTTGTGTCTGGTGTAGATGACAGAAAATGCTGATTGAGGATGAGGGTACCTGGATAGGAGACTGCTTAGAGGTGGTTATTAGACGAGGCGATCTGCTGAGATGACCGTTCGAGAGCTGTACCTACCCTTCAGGTAGGATCCTTGGTGGGTGTTCATAGGAGTTGTTTTTAGTTTTACTTATACATTATAGTTTTACTTGTACATTTCAGTTGTGCTTTTATTCTGGCCCCTTCTCTTTCTGTACACACCCTGTTTACTATATAGTTTACTTTGTACTTGTATATTTCGGTGTGCTTGGTTTGTGTGAGATTACAGCTTATAAAGGCAATGCCTTCCCGTTTTAGGGAATAAGCCTTTCGGTGCTTGTCACCAGCCCCTGGTCTATGGAAGGCGTGCTTGGGGTAGTCACAACACATGCCCCTGGGGACGGGTCGTGACATCATTCATATGATTAATGAATTGGACTTATTAAGTTATGGGTGGGGCTAGATATAGATACCACTCAATTCATTATTAGGTCTCATGAGATAAATACCCTAGGTATTTGCTGTATTCCAACTAAATTATTTATGATGTATTGGCATGATTCCCTGATGAAATATTTATTTTATATTAGAACAAGGAATTAATGGTATGATTATGATGTCTTCCATCATACATTCAATCATTATCATATCAATATTTATTATCCACATGATTAAATTTTTTTACCCTTGAATATATTTCATGTTCTAGTTCTTTATAGTTTTATATAAATATTTTGATGTCATAAGATAATAAAATGAAAATTAATTCAATGTATTGCTTATGATCTCTTATGGGTAAATGGTTTTTTTCAAGAAAAATATTTCATGTTTTTCAAGAAACCCTTATGGAATTTGAATTTGAATTTATACTTTCTTATAATTTTTTTATGAAAAATATTGAAAAAAAATTTATTTCAAAAGAAAGTGATCATTTTTAACTCAAATTTTATTATGAGAAAAGAAAAATATCCTATTGAGTTTTCAAGAATTTAAAATGGAATAACAAGTTTTAACATACCTCACTGGTCATTTTATTTTCTTATCCAATATTTTCAAATGTCTTTCACAAACCTTAAGCATTAGTAGTAACTATAGAAAGTACTATCTTTATGTTATGAGGATCAGTGTTAAAATAAGAGAACATGTTTTGAATGAAACAAGATTACAAATTTAAGAATATTGTTTTTGTGGAATAAAATGGATATAGAGTGGAGGCGTCCAATTTGTATTTTAAGTGTTTTATATGTTATATTTTTTCTTAATTATCTAAAACTCTAAACCAAAAAATATCCTCAAAATTTTAGAAAGTGTTACCTTATTATAAATCATGTAACTCTGGGTTATTTAATTTATATGACATTATAGTTGGTATTAGAGGGAATGTTTAGATAAATTTAATGTTTATGATTATTCATATGAGGATGTTTTAAGAGTTTTAGATACCATAATGGGTTAATAAGTCTAAGGTTGATCATATGTTTAATGGAATATATACCCCTTTTGAAGATTTATGAGATAAGATTTTATTATGATTAAAGATATTTGGGAGACATTTATGGTAACAAAACTCTTGGGTTTAGTATGTTTTTTAATTAAAACATTATTTAAGGTATATAAATTTTATATTTTATGAACATAAGTTTAAAGGCATTGATAAACTTTAGGGTTAATATTATCTTTAATGCTATGTTAGTTATAGAAAATTGGATAAAAGTCTTGTTATATTTTGGGAATATATGTTTTATCATATAGATAACCGTGGGATTAAAAAGTTATTTGGTGACTAAGTGATTAATATTATTTTTGAATAAGATCAATATATTGGGAACATTATATGATTAAGTTAAATGAAATTATTTTTGGTTAAGATATGATTTTATTTAAATAATAAAGGTTGAGTTATATTTTAGAATCATATATGACTTTATTGTGGCCTTATGGTGAATCAGGTTATTTATGGGAAATATTAGATTATTTTGAAGATTATATGAATAGGGAATATAAATTTTTGGTATGATACTTTATGAGTGATTAATTTTGTTTATAGATAAATATTAAATTGATATTTGAAGAATATGTGATCAAATCATTCTATTTTTTGGGTTTTCAACTTGGTCAAGAATATTTTGATGCATATTAAGGTCAGCTACTTAGGAAATGATTTAAGTTTAACATTGAGTGTTATTGTAGAGGATTTAGAGATTAATTTAGTATTTATTTATATGAAGGTTTATTCATTTTTTGATATTATCTTAACTCATGCTACCCATTTTTGGTTTTCATTAATTGATAGAAACATGAGAAATAAATTTTCATACTTTTGTGGACATTATTATATGTTTGAAGTTGAATTCAGTAATTCATACATGGAAATTTCATCTTGAAGATTCATTTCTTGGTGTATGATATGAGGTAGAAATGGAAACTGATTGAAGAAAAAAATGGATGAAATTACACTTATGAAGTGGAAAGAAATAAATTATGTATATTTTAATAAAATTTCTATCTTTTTAGAAAAATAATTTCTCAAATTTATCAATTCTTATATATAAAGTTACACTCAACTATAAAGTTATTCTTTTAGAAAATCATTAGAATGTATGAGTCTTATAGCTATACATGAATTTCTAGTTTCCTAGTATTGGATTAAAAATTAATGTTCTTGATAACATTTATATGTTCTTTTACTACTGTGATATGATAAATTCATTTTGATAAAATCAAATTCAAATTTTGAGGGAAAAATTTATATAAGAGGGGAAGAATTCAACACCCCAATATTTCATTATTAATTCTCCGTTAAATAATACTATGTTTGATAGCCACCAATGGGAACTTACCCTATACCCATAGTTTAAAACCATAGGTATGACCCATAAAACCATCGGTATAGGCTATACCAAGGATTTTATGAACCATGGGTGCTTAAGCCGTCGGTATAGGTCTATAATCACGATTTCTATAGAAAATATGGGTATAACCAATGAGATATTCATAATACCCATAGTTAAGATAAACTTGAGTATATCTTGTCCCCTAGATAGGATATACCAATAGTTTGTTGAACCGTTTGTTTAGATACCTATCCCCAACAAGGAACAACAGCCCATCCAACCCCATTTCACAAAAAAATATAGAATATGTAAATAAAATAAAAACCACAGTACAATTTCAATGAAACACATATATTGTATATTTAGTAATCAAACAACTTCTTATAATAGTTTTAAAACATTGAAAATACTATAACATACATATACATCCACACAATTGATCAATTCAAGTCATTAAATAGTATTCACACATATCTTTACTACTAACTAAAAATGGAGGATATCAATATCTCCACCTCACCAAAATCCTCATCCTCATAACCACCACCAACATCCTCACCACCACCACCACAAACATCACCATATGAAGCACCAAAATCATTATTATCATCAATATCATCACCACAACCAACAACATTATCATCACCTCAACCTCTATTGGGACCCTCATTGACATTAATTTTTTCAACATATATAGAGTGCATTGTTTCCATACATGGATCAAAAAAATTATAATCCTTTTCTAGATGTGATGGATATATAACTAACATAGCATTCAAGAATTGTTCGGAAACCAGTTTACCTCTTTCAGTCTCCCGTATAGCTATTTTTTGCCTCAAATTATTCTGTATGAGAATTTTGTAGCTTGGTGGTGTGAGAGGTGTGAGAGTTTATCAATTAGGGCCAATACCTAGCGGAGATGATGTTTTTCTCTGGTTGATACAAGTCTCTCCCCTGATTCTCCTCACATAACACCTATCTTAAATGATCTTTTGGTCCAATTCTGTCACATTATTTCTCATCAAGGGCCTTCAAGGAACACTTTTGAAAATATAAAAAAGATATTTAATTATTAATTATGTATCATAATTTGAAATATCAATAAAAATACTTACAATACTTTCTTGTGTTAGTGCTTTTAAAACACTTCCACCCTTTTTCTTCCAACACGAGCAAAATAATTTTGATCGAGGCACACAACCTTCAATGACCAAAGTTTCTTGCTGAAAATGACATTGATTACTATAATAGTACATTATTGAATAATATGAAATTGATAAACCTAGAATGAATTAAAATTTTATCAATTTAAGAAAACTATAAAATGAAGAAGCATATAAATATAAATTTAATTAGAAATTTAATACTAGTATCCTAACATAACCAATAAATACTAATTAGCATGATAATAAATGGTATAATATGGATTCCTATTGTATTTTCATTTCGTTCCAATTTTATTTATGTTATGTTATTTGGTTATTCCGTCACTTGATAATTTTGATCATTTGGTCATTAGGTTCATTTTTTTGAAAGGTTTGTTAATTTGTTCATTTGGCCATTTGGTTAATCGGTTAGAGTATTTTTCATATTTTTTGGTTAGGTAATTTGATTCATTTTGGGTGAGGGTGTTTATTTCATTAATGAGTTATATAATTTGGTTCATTTTTGGGTTAGATCATTTGGAATATTTGGCCATTTGGCTAGATCATTTGGTTTATTTTAAGTTAGATCATTTTGGTTTATTTAGGTTAGGAATTTTGATTCATTTTTGGGCTAAGTCATTTTTCAGTTATATAATTTGGTTTATTATGGGAAATGTTATTTTGTTCAATTTGGTTTAAGTCATTTTGGGTTTGGTCATTTGGTTCATCTTTGGGTTATATCATATTTTAGTTATCTCATTTGGTATATTTTGGGTTATATAATTTGGTTCATTTTAGGGTTATGTAATTTTTGTTTAGTTAATTTAATATTTTTTTTTCATTTTTGGGTTAGAAAAAATGGTTTACCAAGGTTTAGGTTATTTGGATTACTTTGGGTTATGTAATTTTGTTCATTTTGGGTTAGGTATTTTTAGGTTAGGTTATTTTGTTCATTATTGGTTTATCTTTTTTTTTATGTTAGGTTATTTGGTTTATTTTGGGTTAGGTCATTTGATTTATTTTTGGGTTATGTATTTTTTAGGTTACATCATTTGGTTCATTTTGGGAATTTGGTCTTTATTTTATTTTTGATTAGGTAATTTGATCAATCGTTCAATTTTCTAGTTAGGTTAATTAGTTCATTTTGTTGGATCGATATTATATCAAATATACACAAGAGGGGGGGGGGGGGTGAATTGTGACTTTTCAAAAATCTTCGCAAGATCGTGTTCTGTCCTTTATCTTTAATCAGATAGATTAATGTAGTGGAAATATGAAATGCAGGGACACACAATATATAGTGGTTCGGGGAATAGAAGGCCCATAGTCCACTCCATCAACGCTCTACTCCACGAGCTTGGTGATTTTCACTTTATGGTCCTCATCTCAATAGAACTTTCAATAACTAAGTGCAGGCAGTTGACACCTTTACAATCTAAGGAAAAACACAGTCTTCTGGTTCAATCACAGAACCTACAAAACTTATAATGAGAAGCTGGTCACTCAAGGTAAAAAGTATTTGTTCTTTGAAAATACTCTCCCGACTGTTCTTCACAATTGCAACAGAATGCAATTGATAGTAAATGGATCGTCATCTTTAGAAAGAATGATCTTAAAGAAAGAGTCATTCTGAGTCGATCCTTTTACAATAGATATAGAAATATAAATTGCAACTTCAACAACAACAGATTCACAATTGATCTTCAATGTTGAATGAGTGAATCTTCTGTTATGTATCTTCTTCTTTAACAAACAGAGATTTTATCACTCTTCGTAATCAACAGAAATGTAGATCATGATTGACTCTATTTTTTCTCTTCTATATGTCATACAACAGATCTCGTATATTGATATATGTATCTTATCTTGTGTTCTTGATCACTATATGTAGTTCGTAGATATAAATAATACTTCCTCTACAAAAACCAGATCCACAATCTTTGTCTTTTTACTCGTGTAATTCAAACATTTGAATTTACAGAGTAGTCGTAACTCTCCTTGTAATTCGCCTTGAAAATATCTTTTTAATTCTATCCTTAAACGGTTCTGAACTCTTCAAAGACGCGCTTTAAAATTAGCTTTTAATCCGTCTTAAAATCATCCTGATAAATCGCTTACAGATCGTTGAATAATAATATCAACTTTAAACTCTCCGATGCCAAACTTAAGGTTGAGTTGTACAATATGCATCCTCTGAACGTAACGTAGAGCATAAACTTAAGGTTGATGACGTAGCCTTCAAATGTAAGGTTGTCAACATATGGTTGATCACAAACATAGGGTTGGCCATCCATACTTTTCTCTTCTACTTTCAAACGTATGATAAATGATCCATACTTTTATAAGCTTCCAAACGAAAGGTACATTATCCATACTTTTCTAATAAATGTAAGGTTGTTTATAAAATTAAGGTTGATGAAACATACTTTTGAGAAACAAACATAACATTTAACAGTTACGTATGGTTCTCCTTTTATACTTTTCTAATATCTCAAACGTAAGGTTTTTTCCTAACATAGGGTTCTTTTTCATACTTTGCCGATAACGTATGGTTGATTAACCATAATTTTCTGATAACTTATAAAGTATACACTACATTCCATCCTTATACTATGTTTCTCCACGTAGGTTATGAACAGTGATTCCAGAACATGCTTAAGCAATTCCCGAATATTTAGAGCATGAACAGTGTTTCCAGAACACGCTAATGCAAATACTTTAGAAATTAAATCTTGTTGATCAAGAAATTAAATATTTATTCCAGAAATAATAAATAAAAAATAGATTCCTAAAATATACTTAAAGTAAAATCATTATAAAATAATTAAGGGTATTTGTGAGCATCAAAATCATCATAAAGAGATAAAGTATTGTTCTCAACAATCTCCCCCTTTAGATAAAAACATTATGTATTGTTGAAAACAACACTTGATCAACAATCTCCCCCTTTTTGATGATCACAAAACCCATAAAATAATAAATGAAATTAATTTTAAAAATTAATTACATATAGTTTAGAATTTTGATTAGATAAAGAAATATTTAATTTTAACAAGATTATTTCAAAAATAAATAAAAATTGTGTCATCTATAATCATAAAAATAAATTTCTCCCCATTTTTCAAAAGTAAAAAATAAAAGTAAAGATTTTTTTTGTATTTCTCCTTCAATAAAAAGATTTTTGATTAAAAAATATAAATAAGTTAAAATAAAATGTTGTGTTAGTTCAAATTTCTCTCCCTTTTTGTGATATCAAAAATAATGAAACAATATGGAATATAACACATTTTAATATAGCACTGAACTTAAGTAAATGCTATATCGAACTATTTATCAATTAGTGAATCTGGATTACTAGAATATCTAATCAAAGATAGTAAAACAAAAAAACACACAAATATATAATGAAATAGATTTTCATTGAAAATATTTAATAGTACAAAATTGATAAATACAGGAATCAAGGGTTGGTCAGGGTTTAGATAGGGTCTATCTTGTTTGAACTACTTCCTTGATTTCTGATAGCTTCTCCTTTAGTCTCCTCATCATTCCATCACCAAGCATAACAATAAGATCCCTATTATCTTGATTCATATGAATGTATTCAACTAAGTTGACTCTGAAAAACTCATGTAGTCTTTCTTCCTTTTCCAAAAACAAAGATAACTTCTCTATTAACTTATCCAAGAAAGATCTGATTCCTGGTTCATTTGAGGTCAACTGTTCAACAAAAAACTTTTGATTGTCCAACGGCACTGAAATAGGAGCACTATTGCCTTGAAAATCATGAAACATGTCATTCATATCAACTAAGATAGTGGTTATTGACTTAAATTGTCCGATCAAATCAGGTTAAGTACCTGAACTAATGGCCTCCTCGATCATGATAGATGCAAAATTTGTCTCCATAAATGATTTGAGATCTGATAAATCTGACTTCATAACCATTTCAGACTTTAATTTTGAATCCTCATTCAGAAAATCCTTCTTAAAAATTTCAACTTCTTTCTTTGAAACTGTACTATTCTTTAGCCTCTGAATTTTTTTTTCCAATGCTCTCCTCAGAGAAGAATTCTCTTGCTCCAGTCTCTGCAACTCCTTTTTTATTTCTTCAACTTCCACATTTTCTGGTTCAGAGGTACTTTTTGCTTGATTCTCCTTTTCATCATGAAAGTGATGTACTAACATTAGGGGTAAGGATTCATCATCTTATTTATCCTTATCTTCTCTAACAGGTTGGTCCATAGATTTTTCCTCTGAGTCATTTCCAGACTCTTCAACTGAAAAATACTCTTGAAGAACTTCTATTTGTACATTCAAAGGGTTTTCATCCTATAAATCTTCAATAACTTCTTCTATTTGATTGTCTTAAATAATTTCATCTTCAGCTAATTAAGGACTGGCCACATCTACTCTAGGCACTGCCTCTTTTTCAATTTCAACTTCAGGTTTTGGTTATGTTCTTTCAACTGCAATTCTTTCAGGTTCAACTTTTGTAATAGCCACATCCTATTCCTAAGTCTCTCCTTCAGCTTCTATTTAAATTTCAGATTGAATTTGAGGTTCTTCCCCCAGTTTTGACCTCTCAATAACAACTTCCATTGATTTTTCAACAGCAGCATCTCTTATAAATCTGTAACACAATAAATTTTGTGGGGTTAAAACATTTGAATCTTGATCTTCATGAGCAGTAGCATATCTGTCTTTTTACTTGACATACTTATTGACTGGCTTCCTCTAAAACAGTCTCAACTTCATAAATTATTCTTCTAGAAATAGAGATAACTCTGGGAGTAGCTTGATTTTCCTTTGATTTTTCAGGCCGAGCCTGAGCTCTCTCTTCTTCTACTTCTTCATCAGATTCTATTGGCATGATTTTTCCTTTTACTGTACTCCATAAATAACCAATTTTTCTTAAAGTACCTCACCATGTACCTAGGAAAATTTAATTTTTCATCACTGAGCAGAAGATACATTATGTACATGTCGGGATACAATGTCTTCTCCATCTTTGACATTCTGGGTGCTATCCCTGTTCGTACAAATTTTACAAGGATTTTCTGATCTGGTTTCAAATATTTAAATAAAATTTTCTTTATGTTAGTAGATCCAAATAGAAAGGAAATAATGTCTTGAGATTTATTAATAGAATCTCATATACTTTTCAAATCAAAATGAAACACTCCCTCATGAGGGCAATTCAGTATCAGACTAATTTGAACTGAAGAGATTGAAAAAACTCCATCCTTTATCTTAGCCATCATAGTGTCATAATCATCTCCCAAACTAAATTGAACAGATTTAATGAAATATCGAAGCTCTACTTCATACAAGAATTCAATATTCTCACTACTGAATGTCTGTTCGATATTCTGAAACGACAGGGCTTGTTTTAACAACAAGTTCGTCTGAAATAGCCATTCTAAATCAATTACCTTTCCATATAGGATTTTCCATCCTGCTGAGCGTTGTTTCTTGGCATTGCTGGTCTTGGCCTTATCATCTCTCTTAGTATTTTCCATTTCTGCAAAAATATTTGAAGGTTTGAAGGTTAGGGTTTCAGAGGTTCGAAGATTAGGGTTGACAAGAAGTGGTGCAGTATCGCGGGTTCGAAATGGTTTTGGTGGAAATGAAATGCTTCAGAATTCGAAAGGTTCTGACAGACTTGATTCACCTGTTATAAATAATCCTTAAAAATATTTTCAAAACAAATAAAAATTGTTCGTGTCATATTTAAAAATAAATATTAATAAAAAAGTTTATTCTGTTTAAAAAATAAATAACAAATTTGTATTTAAATAGAAAAAAATGAAAAAAATTAAAATTTTATTTAAAATTAAATAATCCTAACTCCCCTTAATAAAGTCAAATCTTGCAGTAGGAAGTGGTTTAGTAAAAATATCTACTAATTGTATTTCTGTATTTACAAAGTCCAAAAATAAATCCTTTTTAAGAACATGATCTCTTAAAAAGTGATGTATAATATCAATATGCTTAGTCCTAGAATGATTAATAAGATTTTTTGAAATATTTATAGCACTAGTATTATCACATAAAATATGAGTATTATTAAAATTTAGTCCAAAGTCCATAAGAGTGTTTTTCATCCACAACACTTGTGCATAGTAACTACCAATAGAAACATATTCTGCCTTAGCAGTTGACAGGGAAACTAAATGTTGTTTCTTACTTGAGCATGACACTAAGGATTTACCTAAAAAGTGACAAGTACCCGATGTGATTTTTCTATATAATCTAAAACTTCCAATATCAGCATCTGAATATGAAATTAATTTAAAATCAGAATTTTTGGGATAAAGTAGAGATTGAAAAATAGTGCCTTTTAAATATCTAAAAATTCTTTTAATAGTAGTTAAATGGGATTCTTTTGGATTTGATTGAAATCTAGCACAAAAACATACTCAATAAATTATATCTGGCCTGCTAGCAGTAAGATATAATAAACCACCAATAATAACTCTATATAACTTGTTGTTAAATGAATTTCTAGTTTCATCCAAATAAAGTTTTATATTAGTACACATAGGAGTTGTATAAGTCTTCCTGTTTTCAAGTCCAAGTTTCTTAAGTAAATCAGTAATGTATTTGCTTTGATTCAAAACATTTCCAAAATCTTTTCAAAAAATTTGTAGTCCTAAAAAGAAATTTAATTCTCCCATCATACTCATTTTAAATTATTTTTTCATTAAGTTTGAAAACTCATGACAATGTGTTTTATTAGTTGATCCAAAAATAACATCATCAATATAAATTTGAACCAATAAAATATTATTTTTTACATTTTTTTAAAAGTGTTCGATCTTCCAGTCCAAAAATAAAATAAATTTTCAAAAGAAAAGATCTTAATCTTTCATACCCAGCTCTAGGCACATGTTTAAGGTCATAAAGAGCTTTAATAAGTTTAAAAACAGAATTTGGTTTTTGTGAATTTTTAAAACCAGGAGGTTGCTCAACATAAACTTCCTCGATTAAATAACCATTTAAAAAGGCAGACTTAACATCCATCTGAAATAATTTAAAATTCATATGAGATGCATATGCTAAGAGAATTATAATGGCTTCTAATCTAGCTATAGGTGCAAAGGTGTCATCATAATCTTTACCTTCTTCTTGATTATATACATTAGCTACTAGTCTTTCTTTATTTCTAGTTATTATTCTTTGTTCACCTTGTTTATTACTAAAGACCAATTTTGTTGTTATCACTGGATAATTCTGTGGTATTTCAACTAATTCCCAGACTTCATTTCTCTTGAACTGGTTTAATTCTTCTTGCATTGCTATCATCCAAATTTCATCATCTAAAGATTCTTCTATATTCTTAGGATCTATTTGGGATAGAAAGGCAGAGAATTATATAATATTTATTATATTTCTTATAGTTTTTATTCCTGTGTCTAGGTAACCTATTATAGTTTCTAATGGGTGATTATTTAGGGTTCTAGACTATCTAGGTAGTACACTTATAGGTTCTTCAGTGTCAAGTTCTTATGGACTAGACTGAATTTCATTTATATCTTTTTCAAAATCATCTTTCAGGTTCTAAAGTCTCATGTTATCATTAGATTCAAGCTCATCCATTTGATCTATCCTTTTCTCAAAGGGATCAGATTCATCAAATTTGACATGAACTGATTCGTAAAAAATCCTTGAATTTTTATTAAATAATATATAAGCTTTGGAAGTAGCAGAATATCCTAAGAAAATGTCTTCATCAAATTTTGGATCAAACTTACCAAGATTGACTTTGGTGTTTAAGGTGTAAACCTTGCATCCAAAAACTTTAAAGTAATTTAATTTAGGTTTTTAGTTATTCTAGAGTTTAGAGGGTGTCTATTTTAAAATTAGTCTAATTAAAACTCTATTCATTATATAGTAGGTTGTGCTTACAACTTCTGCCCAAAAATAGGTAGGAAGACTGTATTCATTTAGCATAGTCCTATCCATTTCTTGAATAGTCCTATTTCTTCTTTCAACAATTCCATTCCGTTGAGGTGTTCTTGGTGCATAGAAAGTATGTTTAATACCCATGTTTGAGAAAAAGTAATTAAATTACTGATTCCCAAATTCTCTACCATGATCACTTCTTAATGAATTTTTTTTTTCATTTTGAGTAGATTTACAGAAATTATTATATAAAGAAAAATCTTCATTTTTAAATTTCAAAAATAAAATCCATGTAAATCTTGAATAATCATCAACTAAAACATATACATATAATTTACCAGACAATATTTCCACCCTTTAAGGTCCAAACAAATCCATATGGATAAGTTCTAGAGGTTTAGCTTTAGAAAATTTGTTAACAGATTTGAAGGATGATTTGTGTTGCTTTTTAAGTTGAAATGGATCACAAAATCTGTCATTTTTAAATTTGAGACTAGGTAAATCAAAAACTAATTGTTTCTTAGATAATTTATGCAAAACATATACATTAAAATGTCCAAGTCTCCTATGCCAGATCCAAGATTCATTCACTTTTACAGTTAAGCAATTTACATGTTGTTTACACAAGGAATATAAATCCAGGGTGTATACATTATCAGTTCTTGGTGCTCTAAATTTAAGCAGTTTTTTTTAAAAATAGTACAAAAGTTATTAGAAAAATCAAAAGTATAACCATCATCATAGAGTTGAGAGATACTTATCAGATTGTGTTTAAATCCTTGTACATAAAGTACATTTTGATTGAGACAACTTCTAGATCTCCAACTGTTCCAATGCCAATGATCTTCCCATTGGAATTGTCACCAAATGTAACTAGTACACCATATTTTTGTGTCAGTGTAGTGAAGTTATATGAGCTTCCACTCATATGCCTTGAGAATCCACTGTCCATATACCACATGTCCTTTTTTCTTTTGTGACCTACTCCCTACAAAGGCATTTATACAATTTTCTTTGGTACCCATATTCTGTTGGGTCCAGGGGTGTTATCCAGCAAAGATCTGGGAATCCAGACTTGCTTTGATTTTATAATTTCAGAAGAGTAAAATAAATTATTTGTTATAAAAGATTTATTAATACCACTTATTTGGGGTTGTCTTATGAATTTTTTTAGAAGAATGTCCCCTTGTTCCATAGTACTTACAATTTAATCATTTTGTACTTGGAATAAAATAATTCTTGTACAACTTAGGTTTTTCACCTTTACTGACAATTCCAAATCTTTCCTTTTTAATGACATTTCCCAAGAATTTAATTTAAATTATTTTCTCATTTAGTAAAAACAAGGGATACATTTTTATAAGTTTCCACTTCAATTTGCAGTGTTTTTATCTTTGATTCATAATTTGTATTGTTAGTGTTAATTGAGTTAAACTTTTCAGTTAACTCCTTAGATTGTTTCAGCATTGTATCTCTTTCATCAGAAAAACCATATGAATGTTCTTTACAGACTTATGCTTATTAAATAGTGAATCATATTTATCTTCAAGCATATTGCAGTAGGCTATAAGTTTTTCATTAGAGTAACTAGATTCCGAACTGGATTCAGAAGAGTAGTAAGATTGTACCTCATCTGTTTCTGCCATAAAACACATGTTGGATTTCAGATTTACTTCTTCCTTCTCTGAGTTTGATTCAGAAGTGCTACTGGAGTCTTCAGATATACTCCATGTAGCTTTCATTGCTTTCTTGTCCTTATGCTCATAATCATTTCTTTTGAAGAATTTGTTTTTCTTGTCTTATTTTAACCAAGGACAGTCAGGTTTGATGTTCCCCATTTTCTTGGACCCATAACATCTTACTTCCTTGTCATCCTTTTTGAAGGATTTTCTAAAGACCTTATTCTTTCTATAGAATTTAGTGAATTTTATGGCTAGCTGAGCCAGTTCCACATCAGAATTTGATAAATCAGAACTTTCAGATTTCACTTTTACAAATTTCTTCATCTTTTTGATTTTGCTCTGTGATGACACTTTGAAGGAAGAGTAATATCTCTTGATAAACACTTTATGCTCATTTTATTCATCTTTCATCTCATCTTCATATATCATTAGTGTTCCAATCAGTTCTCTCATGGTTAAGACTTTGATAGGCATTGACTGTCAGATAGCAGCAGAGATTCCATTCCATCTAGTAGGTTGTACTCTCAGTACTTTTAAAGCTTGATCATCTTGTTTGATTGGGTCTCCCAAATATTTTATATTATTGACAATATCTGTCAACCTTCCATTCATTTGAGTAATTATTTCACCTTCAACCATTATGAATGTATCTAATTTAATATTAGAAATAGCATATCTCATTTCCCTGATATTGTTAGTTCCTTCATAAGAAACAACAACAGTTCGCCACATCTCATATGCTGTCGGAAATTGAGATACTCTATTAAATTCATCAGGTCTTAGACCACATATAATTGCATTCATTTCCATCGAGTTCATATCATATTATGCTTTACTGGATGCACTCCATGTCTCAGTTTTTTTAGGTATTTCATATAGAGTCATTATCTTAGAATATACTCTGCATCCAAGGTTTTTCACATAGATAATCATTCGCGACTTCCAGCATCCATAGTTTTCTTCATTAAAGTACGATGCTCTGACCATAGACATTCCTTATCTTGTATCAGTCATCATGCACTGTGTATAATCCTTAATCACTTTTAGCATATTAGAGCTTTATCAAAATCCCAACCTTTGATACGAATTGTTGGATTGAGATTATATAAAATATACAGAAGAGGGGGGTAAATTGTGAATTTTCAAAAATCTTCACGAGATCTTGTTCTGTCCTTTATCTTTAATCAGATAGATTAATTTAGCGGAAATATGAAATGCAGGGACACACGATATATAGTTTTTCGGGGAACAGAAGGCCCCCAGTCCACTCCACCAACACTTTACTCCACGAGCTTGGCTATTTTCACTATCGGGTCCTCATCTTAATAGAAATTTCAACAACTGAGTGTAGGAAATTGACACCTTTAAAATATAAGGCAAAACATAGCCTTCTGGTTCAATAACAGAACCATAATAGCTTAGAACGAGAAGCTGTTCACTCAAGATAAAAAGTATTTGTTCTTTGAAAATACTCTCTCAATTTTTCTTCACAATTGCAATAGAATGAAATTGACAGTAAATGGATCGCCGTCTTCAGAAATAATGGTCTTCAAGAAAGATTCATTCGGAGTCAATCCATTTGCAGTAGATATAAAAATATAAATTTCAACTTTAGCAGCAGAAGATTCACACTTGATCTTCAATATAGAATCAATGAATCTTCTGTTGTGTATGTTCTTCTTTAACAAACAGAGATTTTATCACTCTTTGTAATCAATGAAAATTTAGAACATGATTGAATCTGTTTTTTCCCTTCTAGATGTCCTAAAACAGATCTCTTATATTGATAGATGTATATACTATTGTGTTCTTGATCACTATATATAGTTCGTAGATATAAATAATATTTCCTCTACAAAAATCAGATCCACAATCTTCACCTTTTTACTTGCGTAATTCCAACATTTGAATTTACAGAGTAGTCGTAACTCTCCTTGTAATTCGCCTTGAAAATATCCTTTCAATTCGATCCTTAAATGGCTCTGAACTCGTAAAAGACACGTTTTAAAATCAGCTTTTAATCCGGCTTAAAATCAGCCTGATAGATCATTTGCAGTTCGTTGAATAATAATATCAAATTTAAACTCTCCAACGCCAAACGTAAGGTTGAGTTGTACAATATGAATCCTCCGAACGTAAGTTAGATCATAAATCTATGGTTGATGACGTATGCTTCAAACGTAAGGTTGTCAACATATGGTTGATCACAATTGTAGGGTTGGCCATCCATACTTTTCTCTTCAACTTTCAAACATATGATAAATGATCCGTACTTTTATAAGCTTCCAAATGAAAGGTACATGATCCATACTTATCTAAGAAACTTAAGGTTATTTACAAAATTAAGGTTGATGAACCATACTTTTGAGAAAAAAACATAACATTTAACACTTATGTACGGTTCTCCTTCCATACTTTTCTAATATCCCAAATATAGGGTTCTTTCCTAACGTAGGGTTCTTTTTCATGCATTTCCAAAAACATATGGTTGATTAACCATAATTTTCTGATAACTTGTAAAGTATACACCACATTCCATCCTTACACTACATTTCTCCACATAGGGTATGAACAATGATTCCAGAACACGCTTAAGTAATTCCCGAATATGTAGAGGATGAATAGTGTTTTCAGAACATGCTAATGTGAATACTTTAACAATTAAATATCGTTGTTCAAGAACATAAATATTTCATCCAGAAATAAAAAATAAATAATAAATTCCTGAAACATACATAAACTAAAATCATTAGAAAATAATTAATGGTATTTGTGATCATCAAAATCATCATAAAGAGATAGAGTATTGTTCTCAACAATCTCCCCATTAAATAAAAACATTATGTATTGTTTAAAACAACACTCGCTCAACACATTTTAGGTTAGGTTATATATTTTTCTCTGGGTTAGGGTATTTAGTTTGTTTTTGGTTATGGTATTTGATTCATATTAGGTTATGTAAATTGGTTAATTTTGGGTTTGTTTATTTGGTCCATGTTTGGGTTATGTCATATTTGAGTTAGATCATTTTGTTTATTTTGGGTTACTTCATTTGGTTCATTTCAGGGTTATGTAATTTTGGGTTAGTTCATTTGGAATTTTTTTTTATTTTTTGGATAGAAAAATTGGTTTAGTTGGGTTTAGGTTATTTGGTTTATTTTGGGTAATATTATTTTGTTCATTTTTGGTTAGGCCTTCTTTGGTTAGCTTATTTTGTTCATTTTTGGGTTATCTCTTGTTTATGTTAGGTTATTTGGTTTATTTTAGGTTTGGTCATTTTGTTTTTTTGGGTTATGTATTTTTTTCGGTTACATCATATTGTTCATTTTGTTTATTTGGTAATTAGTTTGTTTTGGATTAGGTCATTTTATCAATCGTTCATTTTTTTAGGTTACTTAGTTCATTTTGGGTTAGGCTATTTATTTATTTTGGGGTTAATTTATTTAGTTCATTTTTTATTAGAGTATTTTATTTATCTTGGGTTATGTCAATTGGTTAATTTTGGGTTCGATCATTTGGTTCAGCTTGAGTTTATGTCATGTTTGATTTAGATAATTTGGTTTATTTTGGGTTACATCATTTCGTTCAATTTAGGGTTATGTAATTTTTGGTTAGTTCATTTGGTCATTGGTTCATTTTTTGGTTAGAAAAATTAGTTTACTATGGTGTAGGTTATTTGTATTATTTTGGGTTATGTAATTTTATTTATTGTGGGTTAGGACTTTTTAGGTTAGGTTATTTTTTTCAATTTTGATTTATTACTTTTTTATGTTATTTGGTTTATTTTGGGTTTGGTTATTTAGATTATTTAGGGGTTATATTTTTTTGGGTTACATAATTTGGTTCATTTTAGTAGTTTGGTAATTAGTTTATTTTGGATTAGTTCAATTTATCAATTTTCTATTTTATTTGGTTAGGGTAATTAGATCTTTTTGGGTTAGGTTATTTATTTTCCTTTGGGTTAAGTTATTTAGTTCATTTTTAGTTAGGGTATTGGCTTTATCTTGGGTTATGTCAATTGGTTAATTTTTGGTTTGGTCATTTGGTTCATCTTTTGGTTATTTAATATTTGAGTTAGGTCATTTGGTTTAATTTGGGTCATGTCATTTGGTTCATTTTAGGTTTATGTAATTTTTGGTTAGATCATTTGGTCATTTCATAATTTTTTTAGAGCAATTGGTTTACTTGGGTTTATGTTATATTTATTTATTTTGCATTATGTAATTTTATTCATTTTGGATTAAGTCTTTTCAGGTTAGGTTATTTTGTTCATTTTTTTGGTAATGTATTTTAAGGTTATATAGAATTTCCCCTTTAATCTAATTTACTAGGATATGGGTTTTTACAACCTCTCTAATAAAAAATTTATCATCCCTAAAAAGATGAACAAATTCCACCATTAATATTTAATTCATTCAAACATTATCAATATGCAATTACACTTCCAAATAGTTTCAAAAAAGCAAAATTACTAATTAAAATCCCCCAAAAATTTTATTTCAAGTATATATTATACTTCAAAATCAAATAAATTTAAAATTTGACAAAACACTATCCCGAATTACATTACAAAAAGTAATGTTTTGAACCCATGTAAATACCTTTTACACATTTCAAAACAAAAAAACATAAAAATATCTCATATGTTTAAAGGGTAATTTCTAGCCTTATATTAAAGGGTTTTATGGGAAGAAAACATAAATTTCACCATGAAAATCTATCTGAATGGGAAATTTACATCCTTTTATATTAATATTGAATTGCCAGCCTTCAGTATCAGGACCATGTGAATTTGTTTTAGGACTATTTTAATACAATTTTATTGATTTTTAAATTATTTTTATGACTATTTATGTTTTTATACTTTATGAAAATAAAAATAAAATGAAATGATCACTTTAGTAACAATATAAAAATAGATATTATTACTATTTATATTAAAGTACCTGGATCCACTCATTCTTGGGAATTGTAGTGTGCCCCAAAGTGTGCAAATACATCTTACCATAATTGTTATTTTTTCCCAACGCATCATAAAAAAAAGTCAATACAATTAATAAGAATTAAATTCTCAATACAAACCATTAAAGATTAAGAATACATTAAAATCATTACTCATCTAATATGTGACCATTTCTTGATATTGTTTTATTGGAAAGTTGGTGAATATTGGTACACCCTCTAAATGAAAACCAACTATACTCTTCTAGCCAACATAAAAATCATGTTTATATGATCACCATAACTCCCTAAGATCCATCAACCATGTGACCTTAGTAGATTCACTATCGGGAAAGTTAAACCAATTCTACAATGAACATGTTAATTCATATCAATAAAATAATGATATAGATATAAATGTAACAAATTTTCTTACCCTTATCTTTATCAAGGATTTATCATTCATTTAATTATTGATATGCCTCTATGAGTCTGGTTTCACATGAATTATATCATTTTACTTGGATAAAGTTTCCATAAAACTCCTACACTTCCTGAAATTTTTACCTGTAATTTGATTGTATTCATTGAAATCCACCATTATTTATGTTTTATAATTCTAGGTTTCACATATACAGGTGCAACCACATTTCCTATTATAATATCCCATTGAATAAGATAAAAATAATAATTAATTCACAGTACAATTGGAAAAAATGATGGGATATAATTTTAGAAACTTATAAAAAAACCTAATGAAAGATACTTAGTAGGATCTGATAGATATAAGGGATATCCTAGATTTCTTTCCTCATAAGAATTCACATATTCCAATAAATGCACCAAGTCATCTGCATGTAATGGAGTGGAAGATGAAGGATCAAAATCAGCAGACCCTATATGGATAGTAGGAAATGGATACGACATCGAAATGGTAGGATAAATATAGAAGGGACATGAATACATCATAAGATATGGGAATGGTATAGCTGGGAACATCTCAGGAGGCGACATAGACATGGTATGAGAGGAAGAGGCTAAATAAGATAATAAGTGAGGCATGGGTGGGAATATCCCTAAAAGATCAAGTGTAAGTTGAAAAGGTGTGGTAGATGGGGTGTCTACTGGCGAGTCAGAGCATGAATGGGTATGAAGGGTTCTTCTTGTAGCTATATGATCACCAAGCTCAGACCCATACTACTAAGATGAGGAGAAGTCCACTCTAGTTCAAATGAATTTCCCTAAGACAAATTTAATAATGAATGAGAACATGAAATAAAATGTATCATAGAAGAAAAATATTACAATTGTTATACTCACTAAGGGAACCCGATGAGGAAACCATAGATCATGCATCGTTCGATTATTATCAAATAATATCTTCCTTATAACTTATTCAATATCATATATAATCTACATAATAATAAAATTTACATTTTTTAGAAATAGTTTTTAAAAATTATACATAAAACTTAGAAGTTAAATAAATCATAAACAATGTCATAACTTGTTTTAGAAATTATAATTTAAAACCATGTTATACATTTTTAAAAAACCCATTTTAAACTTGGTTTTATGAATTGAAATAAATCTAATTAAATTTAATGAAACAAATAATACTAAAACAAGAATAGAATTCCAAACTAAAACTAAATTAAATTAATTATAGTATTACATAACTAAGAAACCCACATCAAGGTAAATTGAATGAACTGTGAACATATATGGTTTCTTCTATATATTACCCACCACTAATTCAGGTTTAACATAAATTTCCACAATGGTAAAATTTGAGTAATCAAATAAAATATTTTTTTCACCACTAAAGGAGGTATCAATGGTGTCAATTTCATACCCACCATCATGAAAAATATATCTTAGGATTACTTTAATAATGAAACCATAATGAGGTCTCAGACGATATTTCACATAAAAACCTTGTTTTTACATTGATGCCAAAATATATGTTTCTTTGGTAGATAGAAATAGAGTTATGAAAATATCTTGAAATCTATAGTTGTTAATAAATATACCACATTAAGTCATTTAATCAAACCATTTTAAATTTCAACACAGTGACTTGACCATGAGAGTAGTAATCCAATAAAAATATTTTATCAACAAGTCCATAATAAAAATCATTTTCATATTGAGGTATACTATTTCATGCACTGGAATAATAATTTTATATTGTAGTTAACATAACACTATCATGAAGTGTTCTCATTTTTACCACTCGATTAGTTATAACTAATTTATACACATTGATTATTAAATATTTTCATTCATGAACCAAAGAATTGGAACCAAATTCCAACATTATTAATTATTGAGAGACATATTTAATAGGTATTATCAATACCATAAATATATATAAATAATAAAATTAAATTAATATATATATTTTTAAGTAAATTAATGTAATGGTCATACCTTTTATTTCGACGAAGCAGGAAACTCTTTTCAATGAATACCCGATCTCATCTCAAAGGAAAAGATCAATGAACTATACTTATAATTTTCTTATCTTATATACATAAAATGATAATAAAAGTTCAAGGTATATGAGAAATGACATTGTATGAGATAAAATATTAATATTTAAATTAATTACATGATATAATAATAGAACAAACCACAGTTAAACAAGACTGCGTGATGTTCAAAATCCCGCTCTTCAAGGATAAATGTAGTCAATGTATATGACCTAGGAATTACTCTTATTTAGTAAAAATATAGAAATTAGGGATCAATTTCCCTATAATTATCATCTTCATTTCTTAATTGATAGTTACGTATTATGATAAAATCAGAAAAAATCATTGAACAAAAACCCTCACATTCTTGATCTAGATAACCTGTCACAATGGAACCTTCAGAATGATTCTTATTTCAAACATAAGATTTCATTTTCATATATTTATTTTTGTAGTATAATCCCATTGAAAATAAATGGTTCCCCTGAGAAGTGTTTCAATTGTAATATGAACTGTTAAATGTAGTATGCAAGTGAAAAATGATGAAGGAATTTTTTTCCAACTCATAAAAAATTAATGGCGCCTCTTGCTACATTTTTTTCAAGAAATACTTTAATAACCTTTTAGCACAATGGTATCTATAAAAATGGAACAATAAAATCATAGTTACCCTTAAATTATTTGATAGTAAATTCCATATTTCTATTTGAAATAATTAATGAAAAATGATTTGGTAATCATGATTATTTAAGGGTTTTAGTTTCAAATCCATTCTATTGAATTGTTTAGATATATTAATAGAATATCCATCAGGAACCTTGAAATTCTATAGTAATTCAAGAAATTTATTTTTATATGAAGGTTTCATCACCTAAGGAGAATAAGGAACTTTCCATTTTTTCACTAATACACATAGGATACAGTTTTAGTGGAATACCCCATCCAACAAGTCCCGACGAGATCGTAAGTCATTTGTGGTCTTCCCATTGACATTTATAATAATTAAAAGTAATATTTCCCAAATATTTTTCTCAATGTTCATTACTTCTAAATAATTACATAAAAATTTGGTAGACTAATATATAAAATCAAAAAATATTTTTTTTATAATTTTAAGTGGATTTAGTGTCAACATTCTTCATCTTTTTCGGTTTCATCAGAACATTCCCAAATAAAAAATGAAATCTTTAAATTTATTAATCAAATGAGTTCTTGACATATGTTCAGGTGGATGTTATGTGTAAAAATTATAATCAAACCTTAGGGGATTATTCCTATTTTGATGATCAATTAGAAAGAATCATCGATGCCCCATGAAACTGAAACTATAAAGATATTTATGGCTTATCAATTGTGTATTCTTCATAAAAATAAGACATGATAGTGTTCCTTTAGTGCTCCAACCATACATCATTTCATAATCCGCGAAGTCACTTATAGTCCATAGAAGGGAAACATACATCTGGAATATTTTTCAAAGAAGCATCAAATGTGAGAACACCCATGCCCCAAAGCTTCTTCAACTCTCTTATTAAAGGTTACATGTAGACATCTATATCATTTCTAGGATAAAAAGATATATAAATTAGTATACCAATGAAAGTGAAAGGATGTTTCATACACATCCATGAAGGAATAGTATAAATGTGAATATAAATTGGCAATGTGCTGTGAGATGTAAGAATCTAACAAAATGGATTAAAACTGTCATAGGATTGACCCAACCTGACATTATATACCTCAGATTCAAAATCAGTATGTTTTGAATCAAATTTCTACCATAATAATCTATCTTTAGGATGAAACAAATCATCATTACATTTAATTCCCTTAGTATCATTCCATCACATATTGGTTAATATTTCTATATACATGAATAGATTTTGAAGCATATGAATCAATAGAAAGTGACACGTGACTTTATGTGGAACACAAGATGGTGTTTCATCTTTATTTTTTTTCCATTGAGATATGACACATTCTTTAAAGTCATTATGGTATGCGATTTACACCCAAAATAACTTTTAATATTCATATATAATCATGAATATTATTAGTAGAAAATCCAATCTACTAATTAACTTCTATGCCTTATAATAATTTGAGGGAGGATGTACACCATCATGAAGAAATTCATTTAAAAAGGTAAAAATATAATCAATAATGGTATTATAAATCCCATAAATTGGGTCTCTATGATATAAATAGATTAATAATTCTATCTTTTTCATTTTAGTACAATTATAATATACTGGAGTTATGGCATCATCCATTAATTTTTTCACTCTCTCAACATCATCATCCTCATTATTTTCCACAGGTGTATTGATATAACTATCTTATTACACTATCAAACTTTCTCTCTTTTGATGATTCATAAATAGAAACTAATAAAATATCAAATTATTCATTCCAATTTTTTCTTTCCATTCATAAATTGTAGAATATTGTCTCATCTCTCCATTATGATACCAAAAATAATAGTTTGTATGAAATAAATCTTTTTTATATGTTATCTAACTTCTTCCCAACTATAAAATGGACTTACAACACAATTATTAAATGGAAATCATATATTACCCCCAATTGAAGCATTTTAAATGAAAAATCTAAAAAAAATATCCAAATTCTTTTGAAACACGGTTGAAATATGATCTGTATGATACATCCAAATTCTATCCATTATATTTTATGGGAAAAAGTTATATTCAAATAAAAAATGTGAACCATAATTAAAAAAATAATTACAAACAGTTTTTAAATTAAATTCATCAACGAATACTAGTATCTTGAAAAATAAGGAATTAGAGAAATAACATATGCTATAAGTGATGACTATAAATAAAGAAAAAAAAGTATAAGACATGGAATAGGACAAAACTATTACAAAATCCAACTATATACATATGAATTTATGAAAAAATTATTTTTAAAACTTCCATGTTTTTAATATTACATTAATCCCATTAAATACACTTGTCTTTATGATGGAAAACATTTACTCAATAACAACAACAATGTTTCTCCCAATATAAAAACAAAAAAAACATGGTATAAAAATATCATAGAAATTCTACCATAATTGATATAAATTCAAATAATCATCCAATCTCAATATCCTAGAAAATAGGATGTATAAAATAACATAAATATATATAAAATGTAATAAAGTAGAGGTAATCCTAATGTTGTATGATATATGAAATAAAATACAAAATTTTTTATAAAAAATTAATCACCTCTAATTAGAAATGAAAAATGTATCATTTTTCTCCTTCCATAACCAAAATAATATCCAATGATCATCCACTAACTCAAAAATCAACTTTCAACAACCAAAATCAAAGTAAAGAGGGTCTATATACATATAGAGTGTGCATAAATTTTAAAGGAATAACCCTTAAATAAATATTCACTAAGGAAGAATAAGTCCATAGTGTGTCTTATACCTGTCAAAGAAGATAAAAGAACAAAGTATGACTTAATGATATCCAAAATCACTCTACAAGGAAAGAGTCAAAGTTGGTGAAAGATCCTTCTATTGGTAGAGGAAACATGTTGAAGGGTGCAAGAAAAATGTATCAAAATAAGAGATAAGTATTAGTGGGATTATTCTCATAATGGTGAAGGAACCCAAACCAAGAAGGGTAAATAATCTCATAGAGAACAACTAAAATGGAATCATCACAAGTAGTTTTGGAAAAAGTAGAGACTAGTAAGGCTTGTAGGAAGAGTATAATAAAATAACCAGTTCATCAAGAACAACAACAATCATTATCCTGAGGATGTTAGAGGTAAACCTATCCCCTTTTACTTTATTATTAAATTTGATAAATTTAGTGTTGTAGGATGAAGTGATAGATACAATCCAAGGGGTGGGGGGGGGGGGTATTCACCATGTGTGCATTAAAAGGATTATTTGAAATACATGATTTCTTGATGAAGTAAAATTTCTTGATAATTAAGAAATTTTAAAAATAATGATTTAAATGAAGAATATTTTAAATTTGACCATACATATTATAATATATATGAATATATCACAATATTGAAGATACATTGGATTTATAGTCTATTTTTTAGTGATTTAGGTTTAAAATTCATGATTTGTTTTTACTAATGATGTTAGTATATTTGGAAATCCTTACAAGTAATTTATTATAATCTAACATTTTGGTATTATTTGAGTGTTTTTTAGATAATCAGAAGATTTTGGAAAAATAATTATTTCAAAAAAGTTATTTTAAGAAGTGGTGTCTAGTGGTTAAAAAAATCACAGGTAGAAAAATATTTTCTCATAAAATATACTTAGAATTATTTGGAAGAATAATTCATTAAAGACAAATTGGAAGAAATAGATTGCTAATGGTGTCAACTAGAAATTCAAGTGGTATGATCCTCACCCATGTGCATTAATGTTTATGTATTAACAGTTTTTTTGAGAATCTATATAAGATCCTTGGAATTTTTAACTATTCAAGTTATAATATGTTTTATGGATTTAGAGTAAAACATGGAAAATATCAACATTATTAACTTTTACCATTGTTTTCTATACTGATATCTAACTGAGTTGTCTTAGAGGTTTTATAGACACGCCAATTCAAAGTGGTGAATTCAATCTTTGGACTCTAAAATCATGAGTTCAGATGATATATAAAAGTGTTCTAGTAGTTGAATTTTCAATGGATATTGAATTATATTATTTCAAAATGATATTTTTCATGTAAATTCAAATGGAATATGCTAATAGGTATTAAGGTGAAGATTTAAATATCTAAATATGTAAATCATATAGAAATGATGAGGTTACAAGTTCTCTTGTGAATATGTTTCATTAATTGTTTGAAGGATGATTGATGAAGGTTATATAGACCGTGTAAGAGTCATTGGATACCAATGTAAAGGTATTAAAGAATGAGATGGGGGATGTGTAAGGGATGGAGAATTCCATTGATGAATCAACAAAAGAGTCATTCAAGATATAAAATACCTTTGAAAATATGAGACTAACTTATAACTTGTGTAACTGTACAATGACATATGTAAATGTAAGAAGGAGAAGTTGATGGCTAAAAAGGGTATACTGATCTATGTAAAGATAAATCATGAAGTATTATATATAATAACAGATCATTAAATAACTCCCAAATAAATTAATAAAAAAATAAAATTACAAAATTAATTAATTACATAACCAGTTAATATATATTACAAAAAATTGTATTGGATTTATGTAAAAGTATAAGATAACTAAATTAAAACAACAAATATATATATTACAATCACATTTATTATAAAATAATATAACAAAAATAATATAAAAAAACATTATTTCAAATAATCTGGAATAATTATGATCTAATTATTTCTTGTATAGGTTTTAATACATAAATAAACATGAAAATAACAGTCAGTAAAAGAGAAGAAGGATTTGGAACTCAATAATATGATTTTGAATAAGATCAAAATAAAAAATCCTTGATTTAGAGGAGAATAATGGAGAATAGAATTGTCCATCACTCAGGTGAGGTGACAACAGGGATCACTAGTGAATGGGGGGAGGGTGGGAAGACAAGTTATATGTGAGAGATCAATCCTAATTTTTTTTATAAAATCATTTGTATATCTCAACCTATAACAATACTTCTTAAAAAATATTAGTATAACCTAGCCTATACCAATGGTTTAAATAAAAAATTGGTATAGATTGATTCTAGAAACTATATACCCATAGTTTCAATAAAATGTTGGTATCAATGCATGGGGATAACCCCATTTTCAAGTTGAGAGCATGTACCACAAGAAACATCGAGCTTAATAAAACTACAATATTCTATAGAAATTTTATTATTTAAACATGATATTTAGAACCTAGCCTTTGGTTTGGTGGGTATAAATATGAATAACTGTATCATGAAATATATTTACAAATTTTTTATTTAATAAAATGAATAATTAATCATATATTTATTATCAATAGGTTATGAAATGACGATAAAATCTTTTTTAGGTAAAAAATATATTTTTTAAAAACAGTTTTTATGTGAATGATGTATTTTTAGCTTAATAGATTAAATTTTTCACTATTAATACATGATTAAAATGAAATGAGTATATTATAAACCCTATAAAATGAATTAACATTCATTTAATTAAGGTCATTAGTCAAAGAATTAGGATAATGTAATTTTATTATTTAAAAATAGATTTCCTTCAAAAAAGGTTTGTACTGCATTTTGCGAGGAGGTATTATATTAAAATCTAACACATTTAAAAGTTTAATTTCAAAAAATAGTCATAATTTTTTAAATATTCATGTAAAAATTATCTTAGAGTAAATTTTTTTCGATTTTTTCTGAAAATAATGATTTTGGATTGGATAGTTAAAAAGTGATGATTATTGAAAAACTATTATTTATTTTCATTATATCAAGTAACTAAAAAGTTCCATTATATTTTGGTTTTTGATTTAAAGTAACATAATATACCTTTGATTAATAATAATATAATTAATTACATATGAATAAAAACTATATTATATTTTGGTATATGTTTATCTGTATGACTAAAAACACATTTTTCTAAAAACTGTTTTTCGTTGAGTTTTTCACACAGAAATTAGGAGTAAAATTTTACAACTATAAAAATTGAATCATTAAAAATTATTTTAATTTTTTAAATCATGTGTATAAAATTTTTCAATGAGAACATTTTTTTACTCATTATAAATAGTAACCATGGTAAAATTTTATCACCATGGTAAAAGGTAAAATGGGTTACACGAAATTAAAAAAATACAGGATCAGGTATCAAAATAAATATAAAAATTTATTTTATTTCATTTGATGTGTTTATTTATAGAATAATCATCCAATTTTTTAAATTTCAGAAATTTTTTATCATTTTCCTTTGATATTGACCTTTATATATTATTTTATGGAATAGATAATAACAAAATGTAACTTTCATTATTTTAATATCTATAATATGTTTTCCTAAGGATAAAAGGAAGTTATTAATTTTTATAAATTTTAATTTTGAATATAAATAATTTTTTTACAATATCAACTTATTTTTAAATTTTTTATGATATAACTTTCTTGAATGCTTACACAACACTGCCATAACGCTCATGGAAGCAGTTGAAAAATCAATGAAATTATTTAAAAAACATTAAAAGTAATATAATTTAATTTAATTATGTTTACCCACAAATTTATTGGATAATTATAATGTATAATTTATCATGAAAGAGTTTATATTTGAATTGTATGATTACTTTGATGAATTAAAGTCATGATATGTGAATAGTAGAAAAAATTAACTTAAATGGTAATGAATGTTACAAAATTACTTTTTTATCATTATAAAATTATAAATATTTTAGATAAAATAAAGTGGTTGGAAAATTATAGATTATATAATTCATGATTCATTTATTTTCTCATTTTAAATTTTAAAATAAAATTCATGAACCTTAAATATTAAAATATTTGTTATAGTGGTTAAGGCCAAATACAGTTCATGAGGGCGTTAAATGAAACATAGAGATTAAAATGACACTTAAACTTGTATAAAAATTATTGGATGAATTTAGTATGACCGTATCCTCCATATATTAGATTATTTGTCACTTTTGAGCCGTTTTAAATGAGTTATAAACATATTATATATTAATATTTCATGCATTTACAAGTTTTCCTCCCACCTCACTTATAAAAGAGTACCTTCAATACTCTCTCCTCCATACTACTTGATACATTTATTTTAGAAATTATATGCCCAAATACATTCCTAGATTCATTATAAACTTACTAGTTATTTTTTTATTCCCATAATACTATCCTAAGTAAGCCTACCATGTTAACTTAAGGAGGATTTCCAAGGAAGAAGTATAAATATTAATCGATTTCTTTCATTTTATTTTGTTCATCGACCTCTTTTAATTATATCCTAAACATGATGATATAATAAAATTGGTATCTTAAATATAATTAAATTTTATTATTATGGAATAAAAACGCTTATTCATATACTTTTCAATCCTATTGGAAAATAAATCATCACTCCAGCATACATGTGGACTGCAACCTTCACAAAGTGACATGTTTTTTTTCAAAAACACCACACAAGGATGGTTATAATGATTTATTTAAAGAATATATATGATATTAATGGAATAATTTTGATTATTTAAATATAATTCATTACTTACCTTCTTACACTTACATCCATTAAAAACAGATAACATTTCCCATGCGTTTGTGTGAACTACCACCTCTATAAAGCAATGCGATTCATTTTTGATGTACACCTTTAATGAAATGATTTTAAAATTGTATTTAATGCCTAAAAAGGAAATTTTTTTATTGATGAATATTCTAGAGATGGTTTAACCTTAACCCCTTTGATCATGTTTAACCTATCGATGTTATTTTGGAATTATGAATCGAACATCCTTAAAACTTTCAAAGTAAACTTAACTAATTTAGTAACTAAATAAGTAATCATAAAAAATGAAATAAAAGGAATAATTATAAGGGATTAAAAATAAAAAATTTTATTATGTAAGTACAAAACTAATATAATTTTATTATTTAGGAGTTATAGAACTTAAAAAATTATTCGGGACACGAGGTAAGATATTTATCACCTCAATTTACTTTTTTAGAATTATGCCATTTTGAGAAAATGTTTTATTTTATGTAGTTTATATAATACCATATATATTTATTTTATAATTTATTTAATAAAATTAAAGTTTTTTAAGTATCCTTTTAATGTTATATTCTTCAATGTACTTTATTTTAAAATTATCCAACATGGTAAGGGATTTTCCTTTAAAACCTTATTTTAATGTTTTCATTTTAAAATATTCTTCCTTGATGTACATGTTCATAAAATGGTACACAAATTTTAATATTTGTGCATAAAATATTTTCAAAGTTTATTGTAAACTATGTTTTTTCTTATTTTACAATTGATATTTCTGTTGGGTGATGATATTGGAAGTAGTGTCTTTGTAGTTAATAATTTATGAAAAGTCCATGAGTAAGTTGATAATGTTTCTTATAGAGTTTCATAAGGATTTTATATTAAATGTTTTATAGAGTTTCTTAAGAAGTTTGTAATGCGTTTCTTAAGTATTTTTTAAAAGAGTTTTTTTATGGATTTTCCTATAATGTTTTCTATAGAGTTTCCTATGGAGTTTCTTATGGAGTTTATAATGAAATACAAACAATGCTTCAATGATCATAATAGTTTATAACATCATAATTACTCAAAGTATTCATGTTTCAAGATGGTTTTATTCAATAAGTGCTAGATGGAAAATGTTTCCAATGGTTCTGGATATATATATTTTATAATATTTATGGATAGAGAAAAACTTTTAAATATTTCAGATGGATGAAATATTAATAAAATTTCAATATGGAAAAAAATTAAATTCATATATGGGGAAATTTGAATATCCTAGATAGAAAAAAATTATAAACATAATAGAAGGATAAAGTTAATAAGTTTTTTAATTTTACTAGATGTAGTATGTAAAGAAGATTTGTAAGTTTATTGGACAAATGAATTTAAGAATATTTCTATGTTTACAGACGGAGAAATATGATTGTAAGGTGTAGGTACCCACATTGGGTCTAAACCATGTAAAAATTCCTATGTATTTTTTACTTTACCTTTTCATCATTACATAATGGAAAAGTGCTGAGGGATTATAATAAAAGATTCATATATCCTAACCAATGAAAAATATTTGATCAACTTAAAGGTAGTAAAATGTTATGTTGAATATATTCAGTAAGAATTTGGTCACACGGATTGATTTACCCTATCAAGGGGACTGCACAATCCATTGGGTATTACAATTGGTATCATATGGGGTTACCTCAGTTACATCTATTAGTTTTTGTTACCAATTGTTTTTTTCACTAATTTACATGAATTGTATATTTCTAGAAGTTGAAGAAATATTTTCTCTATAAGTTAAGAAAGTTATTCATAATATTATAGTAACATTGGATACTTATGGATATTTAAACATTGAAGTATCAACCAAAACACTAAACAAATAAAAGAAGAATGAGGTTCAGAAGTTAATAAAGTTACCAACTTGAGAGTTTTTGAAAGAGGGTCCACCACTATAAAAAATTAAAGTGATTTGGAAGATTATGTAAAACTTGATAAAATTAATCCTCTAGAAGAAGATTTCTCTAGCTGTGGTAAGTATGAGTCTATTGAATATTTTTTACTCAAAAATTAAATATTACATAAAATATTTCCCTACTAAAGTTTTCACATATACACATTCATATATAAATGGACTTTGTGAGAAATAATTATAGTTGCAATTAAAACTTGTTGAGATAGAAAATGTATTAGGAATGAAATTATTAGAATGTAATGATATTTCTAAGCTTATTTAAGGCAAGGAAGAAAATATATTACTTTCTCAAGAAATGTTCAACCATGAAGAAGAATCATTTAAAAGTAGTTTTTGTGATATTTTTTTTGTAAAAGAAATTATTAATGAAATATTCCATGTATTAAAATAATTTATAAATATCAAGAACTCTCAGATGAAGTTAAAATACAAATATATCAAAGATCATGATAATACTTTTTAAGAATAATGTAAGATACATGAATAAATGATTATAAAGTTAAAGGATGATTGTGAAGAGAAAGTTGATTTCTTTTAAAACCATAAAAACACTTTAAATTTTAAGTGTATTTTGTTGTAAATAAAATAAAAAAACTTAGAAGATTATCAATTTGAATATTTATATAAATCTATTAAAAGATCCACTACCAAAGTTTCTCAAGAGTCTCTTACTTTCAAAAATACTTAAGCTTGTGGAAGGAAGAATATAAGATCATTAAAAGTTACATAGTTTAATAATATGAAGGAACATTTATTCCCACAATCTTGAAATTTATATGGAATACTTTTTTATAATTTTAATGGGGAATTAAATGACCCTCATTGTGGGAAAACTTTGATGAAGAAATGTGATGAAGAACCAATTATTTTAGAAAAGGTTGAATAAATTATGAAAGAAATATTTTCCCTAAAAGGCGCACATAAGTATGGATGAAATAATTAATTAATTAAAGAACCCTCTAGAAAGAAGATATTACACCCAATAGATGAAGAATAGATTTAGTTGTTATTACTGGTCTTGTTGAAATATATGGCACCAAACCATCGATTATTGTCATAATTAATCAAATTATTGACAAAGGAAAAGGGATATATTGAGGTGTAGTTAAAATAAATATAATAAACAATCATTTGAGTCTCAAAATGAGTTCTTATAGAAGTTTAACTTAATATAAGAAACTAATATGTGTGGAAGATATAATAAAGTTGGTTAGAATTTGGAAAAAATACATTACATGGTTACCTGAATAGGATAAATTGATAAATAAATGGAAGAAACCCTCAATAGGGAAAAATTTTAATGTAGATAAATCTATGTATAATAATAAAGGTAAAAATACTCTAAAGTATTTAATGGTTGTATAGACTAATCAATTAGAAAAACTGAGAAAGAGAGAAGTATATGAAAATAAAAATTTGTATTCCTTTCTCCTGAAAGATATGAAGATTTATCCACACATAGTGAATAACAATGGAAAGAAGAAGGAATCCATGTAGGCCAAGATAAGTGCTTGGGAAATTAAGGTGTATTGTTTAAAGAAAAATAAATATGGAAAGAAGGGAGTTTCTGGTTTGAGAAAATATTCATAGCTTTATTTATGTAATTGATATGGAAACATAGATCCACCTTATTCTATAATAAGTTATAATGTAGTTTAAATGAAAAGTGAATTAAAGGAGATTCAATTTGGGTTAGTTTTACATTGTGAAAAAAAGAAGAAAACTTGAGATATTCTAATGGAAGAAGAGATAAATAGTTTGTCTAAACATGTTTATAGAAACATAAAATAAAGAAGTTTCAAATGGAATAATTTCTAGAAAATGTTTTATCATAATAATATTTATAAATCCATTAGAATAATATCTATCATCCTACAAGAAATAAAAAATTCAGTTCGAAATACTGAGAGAAATTCATTCACTTGAAGGTGAAAGTTAAAGTAACTAGAATATGGTGATTTATAATACTAGAAGAAGACAATGGATGAAGCTGATAAAATAACATGAAATACCATAATTAATATCAATATGATCTAAATATATATTTTATCAAAAAATATATTACATTCATAGTCACACAATTTTCATACATTAATGAAATGCATCTAAAGGAGTCACTGGAGGCTATTCATGGTTGAAAAATACCAAAAGGTGTGCCTAAATATTATCATCAGATGGAAGAATGTCTTGTATAGAGAGAATAATATACACACATGAAAAATATATACTTCTCATATAAATATCAAATGCCAATATTTCCAGTTGATGTTTAAAAGTTGAGAAGAAAATATATTATCAGAAGAACACATCGAGCATGAGAGGAAATAATACTAGAAGCATGTGTTGGGCATGAGAGGTTATATTATCTAGAATTAAAATACCTCAAAGGAGGTGATGTGATAATCTTAAGTTAACTAGAATGAATAAAAAATACTAAATAAATATTGGATTATCAGATAGAGGAATTTTGTTTGTAAAGTTCGAATTTGGAATTTTTTCTATCTAATTTTATATTTCTTTAGAAACTGACTTGAAAAAATGTGAATGTTTGAAATATTTAAATGATGATTTCATAAAGTTTAGTATAGTTACCAGATAGTGAATGATAAATTCCATGTTATTATGATCATTAGTAGGGTCTTCATCTGTTTATTAGAAATGGATGTTCATCTAAGGCTATAAAAATGGTATATGCTATATGAGAAATAAAGCGAATTAATAATATATTAGAAATATAGGGAAAAACTTTGAAAGAATCAGATAGAGAATATCAGAATGAGAATTTCCTTGGATCTTCATGCTATAAAATATGAGAATAAGAAATAGTGGAGTCTATCTGATCTTAATGAATGTTTTAAGAAAAATTATAATGTGATATGTGTGATTATGATACTTGTAGTAAGATGGAAATAAATTTTCTATATTGTTCATACAGATATAAAATGATAGATAAGTTCATAAAAACCAAGACTCATATGATTTAAAAAGATGATGACTATATAATAAAACATAAAAATGATGGAGGATTATTATGAAAGATAATAAAATAGTCTGATACTACAATGTGTCAAATATATCTTGAATCAAATGAATTGTTTCAGACTTTATATTCTCTATAATATGACATATAGAAAGAAGAGACGATATAAGTAATGTTTTAGAGAATTTCAGAACCATGATTGATGAGTTGGAAGAAACTATGTCCATTTATCAGATGATGAGGGATTTCATTTACTGGAAGAATAGGAGACCTAAGAACCCACTAGAATGTGAAGCATCAGAAAAAAATTGAGAATTAAATGTGGGATACCAGAAAAATATTATTACCCAAATATTATAAATAAATGATTATAAGAAAAATATTATCATACATAAATGATAAAGAAACATATGGATGGATTCCATGATAAATAGAATATCTAGAATGTATAAGAAACATGTAATATACAATAAAATAACTGGATGAAGGATATTTGATAAAATATATCTGAAATGTAAAATATTTGGACATGAGTTGATGTATCCCCATGAATATGAATACATGGAAGGATACTATAAGAAGTTCTAATGGTATATTAATGAAGATATAGATAAATATATAAAATATTTATATTATAAGAAGAAACTATATCATGATATTTAAATTTTCATAATAAGTGAATCACATGATATGTTATTTAAGTTTTATAGAAGATAAAATATATTGAATCCTAAGAACTTTATTTTCCTAGGATCATGAAGGCATGATGGTCCAAAAATATTTTAGTATGAGTATATTGGTTTTGTAAATTACGCGATGATCATGCAATTAATAAATAGTTTTAGGAAGATATATATTATGTAACAAAAAATACTAAAACCTTCGGAGGAAACATATTTCTATATACAAAGAAATTTCAAGATGGTGTTTCTATATGAAGAAGAGAATATTCCTAGACAAGGATCACATAAATGAAATATATATGAGTAGCGATGGAATCTTAAAGGTTATGTCGATGGAGGATGAAATGATGAGAAAAACACCATACATATAGTCAAGAACATTATGTTCTATTAGAAGGAGATAAATGAGTTTATTAGATAGATAATTTCATACCAATGAATATATAGTATATGACTAAGAAGATTTAATGACCTTTTCATGTGAGACAATGATTATAAGGAAGTCCAATGTTATTTAGGGTTCTAATAATTGTTAGTGAATAATTTCTTCCAGAAGCAATTTAATATGTTTTAAAAATTCACCAATCAAAAAAATTGTTGATGAATAATAAGTAATCATTTATTAAATATGTTAAGTGGGACCACACTTTGGATAACCCAGAAAATGTTGGTAATTAAGATTATGAAAAAATATTAGATATAGAAAATCTAGAGATTTAAATAATATTTAATCTTGAGGTATTTTTATATTTTTTCTCCCATCCTTACATAAAAATAAATTATGATATTTTGGGAGAGAATTTTTATTTTTTATGAAAAATAGAAAAATATTTTGTAAAGGGTTATAAAATTACTATTTTTTTCTTGAGTTTTTTATCCATTTTTTAGATGGATGCATGGATGTAATTTTAATAAAAACTAGATGAAATTTCACTACAAAAATATTTTCTATATGATGGTATCACATAATGTATTTTTATAGACAACTCTACTGTATGAGTTAACCACTCTTGTTTTCTACATTGATATATCCTCACATATACTTAGAGTCGGTTGATTTGGGTCTCATTTATTTAAGAAAATTGATTCCATCCTTCTCTCAAGGAATTCAAGAAAAAAAATAAATGGGGAGAAGAAGATTTTTTTTGAATAAAATTTCATCTTCACTACATGATGTTAATAAGGGGGATTAAAATTCATATCAGTAAAGTGAATAGGAAAACTAATATCCCTCATAGGAGAAACATTGAATTTATAGTCAATATGGGGGAGAAAACTCATTAAATTTATTTTGAATTTTTCATTGATAAAAAATATAAAGGGGGAGATTGATGTTCCCATTCAATGATGATATGGGAAGTATTGTCTTTGTTTTTAGTATATTATAGAAAATCATATGATTATGTTGAAGAATTTTCCTATGGAGTTTCATCTATGGACTTTATTATGAAGTTTCATATAGAGTTTCTTAAAAGATTTCATAAGGATTCTCATATAGAGTTTCCTAAGGAGTTTCATATGTAGTTTCCTATGGATTTTCCAGTGGATTTTCCTATGAAGTTGTCTATAGAGTTTCTTATGGAGTTTCTTAAAGAGTACACTAAAGGGTTTCAAATGGAGTTTTCTATGGAATTCATAGAATGCTTTGATAATCCTAAAATATTCTAACATCCTAATCACTAAAAGTATTCATGGTTAAAGTGGAGTTTATTCAACATGTTTTAGATGGAAAAAGTTTCTAAAGGTTTCAAATAGTAAATTTTGTTGAATTTATGGATAGAGAAAAACTAGTAAAATTTTAGGATTGAGGAATGTTTGTAAAAACTTCCAGATGGAGAAACTTGAATGTTCTAGAAATAGAATATTTATCAATGTACAAGTTCAAGAGAGTTAATAATATTTTTAATTTTACCAGATGAAGAAAGTTAATAAGATGTGTTAGTTTACCAAATGGTAAAATTTACGAAGATTTTTAAGTTTACCAAAAGAAGAAATATCAGAATATTTGAAAAAATATGTTGACTAGAGATGTATAAATTTCTAAGTATAAATATTAATTGTATATAGTTTGATTTATATAGTCATGGAGAATGTTTTTCCACAGGATTGAGGTTTTAATAGTTTTACAAAATTTTTATAAATTCATAAATTGTGATGATTTTTGTACATTAAACATTTTTAAATCTAGATGATATTTAGAAGTATTTAAATATTTTATTAACATCTAAATTTGGTAAAACTTTAATGAATAATTGTAATGAACCTAGTTTTTTAAATGATATTTGATTCTAGAGAAAATGTGTGTTATATTATATTACACACAACAAAACCACATCTCTTTAATAGTGATCAATACATTATCCAACTAAAAACTAATTTAAATTCCAAACATTATAACTGTAAAATAAATATAAAATAGAAAATCCAAAATGGGAAAATATGGATCACTCAAATCTGTTAGAATCATCGCCCCCACATCCAACACAAAAAAAACTAAAAAAATATTAGTAATCTAATAAACATATTAGGAAATGAAAATATATAACCATGGTAAGAATTTTAGTGAATATTGTATGAAATAATGAATTGTTATTTATAAAGTATAAAGGGAAATGTGATCATTAGGATTTGACCACTTTAGAACCGTTGGTTAAATATCACTATTTCCTAGTATAACCAATGAATAATTTGACCATTTGGAACTATACCAATTGTTAATAATTTTAACGTTTTAATTAGAGATTATAAGTATTAATGAAAAATTAAAAAAATACATAAAGGAGAATCAACGACCTCAATTAGTAGATTCATGGCGTGTAAATTCTATTTTTCAAAACTTAAGAGGGAGGTAGCATCACTAGGGTTCCTACTTAACCAAGACCAATCCTAGATTCAACAAGTGAAGATAGATCAATATCACATATGAGAGAAGTTTAAGTTAGTTGAAATTACCACCTGGTCGATATTATCCAAGCCACCCCATGGATTTATCACCATCACACACCTAACCCTTATGTTGTCTGCAGGTGTTATAAGGGGTTAAGTGTGCTGGATTTAGTTACTTAAAGTGTAATTACATTATATAAATAAAATTTTGATTTCATTAATTCAATTTTAATGATAGTTTCTCTTAATAAAATATATTTTTAATTGAGACAAATTTTGTCTATTAAAAACATTGTTATTTAAATATAATTGACAAAATAATTTTATTATGTTGTAATAAATTTTTAAGTGTCATAAATTTGACAATGCATTACAACCCACTATTTATTTAATAAATAAAGATTTATATATATTAAAGATAAAATTATCATATTTAGGGAATTATTATAATAAAACAAATATAATTTTTGAAATGATCATGTTAAAATTTGGTTAGGGTGAAATTATGATAAGTTTCTAAAATACTTTATTTTTTTTTGTGAATAGTAAAAATACCATTTCAGTTTTTCTGTTTGTTGAATGACTTGTAATTATTTAATAACGATTTAATAATTAATTTTACACAATTTATGACTTAAAATATGTTATTTTATTAATACTAATTATTTTAGCATATATTAATCAATTTCCAAACCTATAAATGATTTTCCAAAGTCAAAAATAGAAATATTGACTTTAAAAACATTACATTGTGGAAAATTTACTATCAGTGCCAAAAGAAGTAATAAGAAATTATTTTTAGTTCTGTTGGAATAAAATAATATATTTTCCCCCAAATTTCCAAAAACCATGGTAAGAAACCATGGGTAATCCAATGATTTTTTATTTTCCACATCCTAGATTTCCAAGGCCTATATTTGGAAATTATTAAACAAATCCTCCACTTTTGATATAAATACCCACCCATTAATCTATTTCCATTCACTTAAAATAGATACCCCATGAATTTATTATGGTTTTCCTTCAAAGGGGACCCCCAATGTGTCCTAAAACCCCTCAAGCTTCCATTCCTCAAGATTTAGGAGTAACTCTTCAAGGTAATGGATTTATCCTTCCTCTATCTTCAATTCAAGAACCTATTATTATATGTCTTTTAAATGTTATATTTACTCTATTTTATTACCCTTTTGATCACACAATTAATTCCAAAATATGTTTTATAAATGGTAGACTCTTTTCCTCTCTCATTTTACACTTTTCTAAAACCATGTTTTATAACTGTCATGTTGCCAAATTTACTCCTCAAATTTCTCTCTCTACTTAAGAAATTTTATTTTATTTACTTTTTTTGAATACCCTAGTCTCTTTATTTTACAGGGGTATTCAAGAATATGTAAAAATTATTTTTCTTGATTCATAGATATAAACATAATAAAACTACATTCCTTTTTTGGGCTAAAAATGATGTAATGATCATGTCTTTAAGAAAGTTTGAAATGCCATGATTTTGATAAGAAAATTGTTCTTTATTATCAATGGGGTATTAATGAAATGTTTTACTTTGATATATGTGTTTCAAATTAATTAATATATTTGAATTATATTCCCTAATGTTTCTTCAATGCATAGGGTAGATAATTTAATCTCTAGAGATGACATGTTTTATGATACCTTGGTTAATCAAGACGTCCCACACCCAAATGCCACATAACAGGTCCCCCGAAGCTGGTGGGCCACATAGATTCAAGTGCATCCCCAAAAATCTAGAGGATTAAAAATAGTACTGAGGGACTAGGGTGTGTCTGTGGGGAGACTATTCCCTCATTAATAGTGTGTATCACATCATATAAATTAAATAATATAGAAATAACGAAAGTAGTATAAGATTTACTGATAGCACAATAGAAGCAGACATGAATAATAAAAACTAAAAAAACTGGAATAATACTCAAAATATGATGATGATATATTTCATGTATCTATAATTCTGGAAAACATGGATATAACTAATTAGACAATACATTCTATAAAATTTAGATAACATGAATCCAAAATTATCCCTAGCATTTTGATTTCGATCTCTGTCATCTGCTACCAAATCGACCCAAAACAATGTTACAATCAAGTGTATGAAGTGACATGTATCCCTTTGTCAATACATACATAATTGTAATCTTCCCATGTGCCAAGGGAATCATGGATAGAGAGTAAGATGATTCTTAGTAGTCCACCATCAATGTCGTCCATAACATCCAATCTGTGTAATGTAAACAGAATAGCATGCAAACATGAATTATGACAACCCTTTTTTTTAATACAACTTAAACATGATTCATTACATAAAAATTCACTTTATACAACAAAGAATATCGAGAGGTTTAGTGTCTTTGGGGCTTATGATCACTACATAAAAACTTAAAACATGAAATACAACATCTTTATTGAAAACTTCCTTTTCATGACCACTACATTCCTTCGTACTTAGCATTGCATGGGATAACCAGAGGACATGCATAAGAAAAGGGGGAGCTATAAAGCCTAGTAAGGGAGTACACATGGAATAACATGAGGAGTACAATATATGTTAGACAATAGGTATATCAATAGAGCATAAAAGATACATGAACATAAAGGCATGATAAAGCATGATAATCATAACACGGAGATGTGGAAACAACACTTATCATTTAATTAGCATGAGCCAAGGCTCATTGAACATGGAGCATGAGTAAACCCTCATTGCACATGAAGCACGAGTAAACCCTCGTTTCACTTGAATTAGCATGAGTCAAAACTCATTGCACATGACGTTTCATGATACTATACTTTACCCAATGTATTGGAGCGTTATAAGGGCGCACCCTTCTTAAACATTTCATTTCATGCATAAGTGTGCCACATGGATCATAAAACATGGATTCATAAAACATAATCATTTATTACATGATAAAGGAATGTAGAATTCAAACATGAAACATTATAATCAATAAGTAAATGTTCATAAAGGTGAATACCCTTGATGGAGAAATGGGTATGGTATTCACTACACAATGACATTGGCTTAGAAAATTGGTGCGATTTCGGCAGCGTAACGGCGTGACATAAGAATTCATAAAAATGGCTGATGAGAGAAAAAGGGGTTCCTCATAATATTTACATGTAATGTACAGTAAAGAGGTCATATAGATACATGTCCCAACAATTGAAATGGAATTTAGATTCATGATACCAAAGTATTACTTAAATGTAAAACAAGAGAGAGAAGTTCCTTTCGGAATTTCGGCATAGTAATGGGTGTACATGGGAGGCATTAAATGAGAGAGAAAGGGGTCTCCCATCATTAAAACATAAATATGGAAGTATTATAGAGGTGAGAAATCATACCCCAATATTAATAATTGAAATTAAAAGGGAAATACAACTTAAAGAAAATTGACAAAAATGAGAAGGGAAGAAAAAACCCATACTTGGAAGTGTGCTTCCAAAGGCTAGAGAGCGGCTTGTGAGAGGCTTCTTGGGAGCTTGGGGAACCTTGGGAGGATTCTAGAGAGAGTATGGAAGCGGTTGGATGAACTCCAAAGGATTTTAGTGAGGAGGAAGTGGGAACTTGGGTGGGTTTATATAGGAATGGTGAGAGAATTCTTTATTATTTAGGTTTGGGACCCCTTATATTAAACTAATCCAAACCACAAACCATCCCATGGTTTTTGCCCATGGTTTTCTGGAAAAGGAAAGAGGAAAACAATATTTTACAAGGCCAAGGTCCGAACTTATTAAAATAATAAGGTTGCTTATATGGAGGTGAGTCACACTCCCATGGAAATTAATTTAAAAAGGCAAAGTGTTGAATAAGTCTTTAGGGGTTCATTAATGCTTTGAAAAGTAAGTCAAACAAACCCAAAATCACATTATTTTAATGATAAAACATATATTGTCCTAACATAAGGATTATGATATTTTATTACGTCACCATTGGGTCATTATGATGTCATAAAACACATTATATATTTAAACGGTATTTAATTTTTACCCAAAAATTTGACTGTCTCAGAAAATTATGAAAAATTCACCGTTGGATAATTTATACATCCTGATTCCAGAAATTACATTTATTTTACCTAAATTTTTTCTAAATACATTAATTTTCACTTTTAAAATAAAAACCAACATTAATCGAAAATTCACGGGTTTTGACAGAAATGGCTTTCAAACCTTAATAAAAATTTTAATTGCATTCATAAATTTATAAGATCATTTATATTTAATAAAAATTAATTTAATATTAATAATAATATTTTATTAAAATATTATTTAATTCAAAAATCCCTTAATTTAAAATAATTTAATTCTTAATTAAATAATAACTAAAAACACCATTTGTACTTTAAAAACTATTTACAATGTATCAAAAATGACTAGAAATTATATTCATTATTATATACAAAAAAATAATGTACATGAACATAGTACTACTTATTTGTTACGTAACCCCTTAAAATATCAACATAATACCTAAGGGTAAGGTGTGCGATGGTGACAAACTCTTGGGGCGGCTCAGATAACATCGCTCGAGTGGTAATCTCTATCAACTTCCACTTTTCCCGTAGACGGTCCCGTTCGAGCTTGACATGGTGAAGCTCAGGTTGGGCCTGGTTAAGGGCAAATCCCAAGGATGCCACCTCTTTTTCGAGCTCTGACAAATGGGATTCGTATGGGGAAATTCTACTAGATGAGGCCATCACTTCCTTTGTCTGAGTAAAATTGGGTTCGTTAAAGCCTTATATTTATACTAATCATGTGATCACTATTCAATGGATATATTAACAATGGTCACAATTCTTAACATAAAACCAAAGAAGTTGAAATCTTATAAAAACATTTTTTCATAAAGAGACATTTAACTGGATCAAGAGGGATTTTCCATTAATGAAAATTTGGGTCGTTACAATATTCCCCCCTTAAGAAATTTCACCCTCGAAATTTTCCTTTTCCCACACTAAAACAAATGTGGGTAACTCAGCTTCATCATATCCTCCGACTCCCAAGTCGCTTATTCAAACTTGTGGTTTCTCCACAACACCTTGACGAGGGGCATTGTCTTATTTCGTAGAACTTTTTCTCTATGATCTAAGATCTTCACTGGTTGCTCCTCATAAGAAAGATCATCTTCCAATTGTACCACCTCGTAAGAGAGTACATGTGAAGGGTCAGGTATGTACTTCCTTAAGAGGGATACATGAAACACATCATGCACCTTGGCCGTAGTAGGTGGAAGTGCTAGTCGGTAGGCCACAACCCCAACACGATCAAGAATCTCGAAGGGGCCGATGTACCTTGGACTTAACTTCCCTTTCTTTCCAAACCTCATGACCTTCTTCCACAGAGATATGCGTAAAAACACCATGTCTCCAACTTTAAATTCAAGGTCTCATCAACGATTATCTATATAACTCTTCTGTCGACTCTGGGCTGCCTTGATATGCTATTGAATGGATTTCACCTTCTCTACCATTTCGTCGACCATTTCTGGTCCAAGCAGCTTACGTTCACCGACCTCATCCCAATATGCCGATGTTCTGCACCTTTACCCATACAGGGCTTCATATGGTGCCATTTGGATGCTTGAGTGGAAATTGTTATTATAAGAGAACTCAACCAGAGGAAGATGTTGATCCCATCCTCCTTTAAAGTCCATTGAGCATGCTCTCAACATATCCTCAAGTGTTTGGATAGTTTGCTCGGATTGGCCATCAATTTGAGGATGATAGGCCGTACTGAAGTTCAGTTCAGTATTCAGAGCATGTTGAAGACTCTTCCAAAACATAGAGGTGAATCTTGGATCTCGGTCAGACACAATAGATAGTGGTACTCCATGCAACCTTACCACTTCCCTAATATATATCCGTGCCAGTTGATCCAATGAGAAATCATCTCGAATAGAAATGAAGTGTGCAGTCTTTATAAGACGATCCACAACAACCCAGATTGCATTGTTGCCTTTGGATGTCCTTGGAAGTCCGGTGACAAAGTCCATGGTGATGTTCTCCTATTTCCATTCTGGTATGAGAAATGGTTGCATCATCCCCTTAGACTTCTGCCTCTCTGCCTTCACTTTCTGACACACCAGGCACTTTGATGTATATTCGGTGATCTCCTTCTTCATATTATCCCACCAAAAGTTTTCCCCGAGATCTCATTACATCTTTGTGCTCCCTAGGTGAATAGAGAAATTTGAACTATGTGCATCATCCAAAAGTTCCTTCTTCCGCTCCGGACTTGATGGAACACATAGTCTTTTCCCAAACCGTACAATTCATTCTTCATTAACATTAAACTCCGAGGATTTTCCCTTTTTGATAGTTTCCACTTTTTCTTGAATTCTTACATCAACCTTTTGAGCATCCTTTAACCTTTCCAAAAGGGATGGTTGAGAAATCATTTGTGAAAGGATTGATGATGTTCCCTTCTTTATGATTCCCACGTCCATCTTCATCAGTTCTACGAAGATTGGATCCATCTCAATTCTCATCATTGATAGAATCGCTGGATCCTTTCTACTTAAGGCATCTGCCACCTTGTTCGCTTTCCCAGGGTGGTAATGTATTGAATAGTCATAATACTTTATGAGCTCTATCCATCTTCTCTGGCGCATATTAAGCTCTTTATGTGTGAATATATATTTAAGAATCTTGTGGTCAGTATATATCTCACATTTCTCTCCATAAAGATAATACCACCAGATTTTTAAGACAAAGATCACCGCCGCCAACTCCAGATCATGCGTTGGATAGTTTCGCTCATGGATTTTCAACTTCCTTGAGGCATAGGATATCACTTTATCATTCTGCATCAGCACACATCCTAAGCCCTTCTTTGAAGCATCACTGAATACCACAAAAAGCTCCCCACTTGTGGGTAAAGTGAGCACGAGTGCAGTGATAAGCCTCCTTTTCAACTCCTTTAAGCTTTCTTCGCATTCATCACTCCAAGAAAACTTTACTCCATTTCGAGTTAGCTTGGTAAGAGGGTTGGACAATCGTGAGAAATTTCTCACAAATCATCGATAATATCCAGCTAACCCCAAGAAGCTACGGATATCCGTTACCGATGTTGGCCTCACCATCCATCAATTGCATCTATTTTGGAGGGGTCCATAGATATAACATTGCTTGTGATGATATGGCCCAAGAATGAGACCTCCTTCAACCAGAACTCATACTTGCTGTACTTTGCATAGAGCTTCTCCTTGCTCAAAGTCTCTAGTACAGTTTTTAAATGCTCCTCATGGTCCTCCTTGGTTTTGGAGTATATTATAATATCATCTATAAATACTACCACAAATTTGTCAAGGTAATCTCTAAAGAATCTATTCATTAAGTCCATGAATATTGCTGGAGCATTGGTGAGTCCGAAAGGCATTACTATGAATCCATAGTTCCCGTACCTTGTACGAAAAGAAGTCTTGGGGACATCTTCCTTCTTCACCCTTACTTGATAATACCCCGACCGCAAATCCACCTTGGAGAAGTATTGTGCTCCACGTAGCTGATCAAAGAAGTCATTGATTCTTGGGAGAGGATACTTGTTCTTTATCGTGATTTTTTTAAGTTCACAATAATCAATGCAAAGCCGCATTGACCCATCCTTCTTCTTGACGAAGAGGACCGGTGCACCCCATGGTGAAGCACTTGGGCGTATAAACGCTTTATCCAGATTCTCCTTTAGTTGTTTCTTCAGCTCTCCAAGCTCAACAATAGCCATTATATATGGAGTCTTTGATATTGTTAATGCCCCAGGTATAAGTTCAACTGAGAACTCAACATCTCTTCTAGGAGGAAGACCAGGCAGTTCCTCGGGAAACACTTCCGCGAATTACCTCACAATAGTCATTTCTTCAAGGATGGTTTCTTCTTTGGACTCAATCATCTGAGCCAGATACGCGTTCTCATAGGGCAGTAATATCCATGCTTGAGATGATGGAGCTAAAGGAGATTAATCTTCCTCCAAACACTTGTAAAGAATCGGGGGTCGATTCTCCATATGGAGTGTGATTTACCTCTCCCAACAATTTATGTTGGCTCTATAAAAGGAAAGCCAATCCATGCCAAGAATTGCATCAAATTCCACCAAAGGGATTATGACGAGGTTCACCGAGAAATTCAATCCACAGATTATAACAGGGGAGGACTTATATTCCTGGGATGCAATGATTTCCCCATTTTCCGTACTCACTGACATCTTTACTTCCATGATTTGTGGTGGTGCTGGGATTGTTCTACTAAACTTTCGAGATATAAAAGAATGCATAGAACCTGAATCAAAAAGTACATTCTCTATTCTTGAATGAATAACTAGAGTACCTATCACCACTTCGTTGTCAGGGTTCATTTCGGCAGAAGTGATGGCAAAAGCTCTTCCTTGTTGTCTTGGAGGTTGTTGGTTGCCTCCAATAACCCTTGGATTAGGGCACTGATTTTCAAAATGACCCGGTTTTTTGCATTTGTAGCATTGAACAACGCGTTGAGGTTCAAACGGATCGTTCCTCTCCTCTGTCGCAGCCGCGGGTCCTTCTTGCAGACAGTTAATAGCTAGGTTCCCTTCTGTTCCACACCTGAAGAATTTTCTCATCCCCTTAAGGAAATTTCCAGGGTGCTTCTTTCCACACTTTTGGAAAGTGGGGTGATGGAACTTCTTAGCGCTGTTGGATTTATCCATCAGACCACCATCATTGAAGTCCACCTTACTCTTCTTGTCCCCATGATACCCCTGTGATTCTCCGATCTCCATTTCGACCTTGAGGGCACATCAGACAATATCCTCATAGCTGTCGATGTCACAGATCGCTAATTCTTTCCGCAAGCTAGGCTTCAGCCCACCAAAGAAGCGGTCAACCTTGCATTTGGGGGTAATGACAAATCCAGAAGCGTATCGTGCAATCCTTGTGACGTTTTCCTCGTACGCTCCAACGGATTCCTCATCTTTTTTACTTTAGGGAAAGGAAGTACCTTTCCATCTTAATCCGGAGGGTGCGCGGAAAATATTTATCAAAAAACATCTTCTGGAATTCCTTCCATTCCAAAGCCTCGATCTTCTCATCAGGCATTGTATTTTTGATCAACGTCCACCATTGATCAGCTTCACCCTCCATACGATAAGCAGCTAGGAGAACCTTCTCTTGTTTATAACATTGGAGGATAGAGAAGATCTTTTCAATGGAGTTGATCCATTGTTTAGCGATCGTGGGATCGGATGATCCACTAAAAGTAGGAGGCCTTTGTCTCATGAAGCTCTCGATAGTGACTTGTTCTTTCATAGGGGGGGGGGGGGGGGGGTTGAACATTCCTCTTGACCCGTGTTTCTATTCAATGCATGACTTAGCTGAGAGAGAAGCGTGACAAAGTTCGCGATTCCCGCTCCCATTAGATTGGGCATCTCATTAGTACAGTCATCACACTGATCTTCACATTGATTGTTAGCCCGAGTCCTCCTATTACCGGCCATTGGCTGGAATAAAAGGAATGTTAGGGGTAACACATAAAGGTTAATCCAAAGACAATAGTTGATGACTTATGAATAAACTTTCATTCCTTAACTCATGAGTCTATAGGCTTCAATCTTGGATTTTCATGATCTAATTTCTAACAAATATTCGTAGGGGATTTTTTTTTAATTTCCTTAATAAGGGTTCATACTAAGCTTGTGAATTTATCAAAACATATCCCTCGGGAGTGTTGTAACCAAGAGTGCAACAAAACCCGTCGTCGTGCACCGGTTCTCATTCGAGTCTAGCTCAAAGCAGTGTTTTCGGGTTTTACCCCTAGGATACATCTGTGCCAAAGCCGCCTCTACCTGCTCGTATCCAGACAGGGATGTATTTTCTTGATAACCCACTTACTCAGTACATACCAAAACTTAGGGATGTTTTTATTATACTTAGTTTTGTCTCTAAGGCTTTACAAGGGTTTCCTAATCCCAAAAATAACTAAACCTATCCTTTGATACCAACTATGACAACCCTGCTTTTTTTATTACAACTTAAACATGATTTATTACATAAACATTCACTTGATACAACAAAGAAGATCGAGAGGTTTAGTGTCTTTGGGGATTAGGATCATTACATAAAAACTTAAAACATGAAATACAACATCTTTATTGAAAACTTCCTTTTCATGACCACTACATTCCTTTGTACTTAGCATTGCATGGGATAACCTGAGGACATGCATAAGAAAAGGGTGAGCTATAAAGCCAAGTAAGGGAGTACACATGGAATAACATAAGGAGTAAAATACATGTTAGACAATAGGTATATAAATAGAGCATAAAAAAAACATGAACATAAAGGCATGATAAAGCATGATAATCATAACATGGAGATGTGGCAACAACACTTCTCATGGAATTAGCATGAGCCAAGGCTCATTGCACATGGAGCATGAGTAAACCCTCATTGCACATGAAGCACGAGTAAACCCTCGTTCCACTTGAATTAGAATGAGTCAAAACTCATTGCACATGACGTATCATGATACTATACTTTACCCAATGCATTGGAGCGCTATAAGGGTGCACCCTTCTTAAACATTTCATTTCATGCATAAGTGTGCCACATGGATCATAAAACATGGATTCATAAAACATAATAATTTATTCCACGATAAAAGAATGTGGAATTCATACATGAAACATTATAATCAATAAGTAAATGTGCATAAAAGTGAATACCCTTGATGGAGAAATGGGTATGGTATTCACTACACAATGGCAATGGCTTAGAAAATCGGTGCGATTTCGGCAGCGTAACGGCGTGACATAAGAATTCATAAAAATGGTTGATGAGAGAAAAAGGGATTCCTCATCATATTTACATGTAATGGAAAGTAAATAGGTCATATAGATACATGTACCAACAATTGAAATGGAATTTAGATTCATGATACAAATGTATTGCTTGAATGTAAAGGAAGAGAGAGAAGTTCCTTTCAGAATTTCGGCATAGTAACGAGTGTACATGGGAGGCATTAAAAGAGAGATAAAGGGGTATCCCATCATTCAAACATAAAGAGGGAAGTATTAGGGAGGTGCGAAACCATACGACAATATTCATAATTGAAATTACAAGGGCAATACAACTTAAAGAAAATTGACAAAAATGAGAAAGGAAGAAAAAACCCTTACTTGGAAGTGTGCTTCCAAAGGCTAGAGAGAGGCTTGTGAGAGGCTTCTTGGGAGATTGGGGCACCTTGGGAGGATTATAGAGAGAGTATGGAAGAGGTTGGACTAACTCCAAAGGATTTTAGTGAGGAGGAAGTGGGAGCTTGTGTGGGTTTATATAGGAAAGGTGAGAGAATTCTTTATTATTTAGGTTTGGGACCCCTTATATTAAACTAATCCAAACCACAAACCATCCCATGGTTTTTGACCATGGGTTTCTGGAAAAGGAAAGAGGAAAACAATATTTTACAAGGCCAATGTCAGAACTTATTAAAATAATAAGGTTTCTTATGTGGAGGTGAGTCACACTCCCATGGAAATTAATTTAAAAAGGCAAAGTGTTGAATAAGTCTTGAGGGGTTCATTAATGCTTTGAAAGGTAAGTAAAACAAACCCAAAATCACATTATTTTAATGATAAAACATATATTGGACGAACATAAGAATTATGGTATTTTATAAATCACCATTGGGTCATTATGATTTCATAAAACACATTATATATTTAAACAATATTTAATTTTTACCCAAAAATTTGACTGTCTCTGAAAATTATGAAAAATTAACTGTTGGATAATTTCGACATCCTAATTCCAGAAATAACATTTATTTTATCTAAAAAAATTTCTAAATATTTTAATTTTCACTTTTAAAATAAAAACCAACATTTATCGAAAATTCATGGGTTTTGACAGAAATGGCTTTCAAACCTTAATAAAAATTTTAATTGCATTCATAAATTTATAAGATCATTTATATGTAATAAAAATTAATTTAATATTAATAATAATATTTTATTAAAATATTATTTAATTCAAAAATACCTTAATTTAATAAAATTGAATTCTTAATTAAATAATAATTAAAAACACCATTTGTACTTTAAAAACTATTTACAATGTATCAAAAATGACTTGAAATTATATTCATTATTATATACAAAAAAATAATGTACATGAACATAGTACTACTTATTTGTTACATAACCCCTTAAAATAGCTGCATAAGACCTAAGGGTAAGGTGTGCGATGGTGACAGAATCTTGGGGCGGCTCGGATAACATTGCTCAAGTGGTAATCTCTATCAACTTCCACTTTTCCCGTAGACGGTCCCGTTCGAGATTGACATGGTGAAGCTCAACTTGGGCTTGGTCAAGGGCGAAGCCCAAGGATGCCACCTCTTTTCCGAGCTCTGAAAAATGGGCTTCGTATGTGTTAATTCTACTAGATGAGGCCATCGCTTCCTTTGTCTGAGTAAAATTGGGTTCGTTAAAGCCTTATATTTATTCTAATCATGCGATCACTATTCATTGGCTATATTAACAACGATCACAATTCTTAACATGAAACCAAAGAAGTTGACATCTTATAAAAACATTTTTTCATAAAGATACATTTAACTGGATCAAGAAGGATTTTCCATTAATGAAACTTTGGGACGTTACATGAATATATAAAAGTAAAGAAATATAGTAACGTCAATACCCAAGTACCTAATCTAGACCTTGAATGGTGTTCAAAACTATTACTAATTAATTAATTAATTAAGTTTCAGTTTATATAATTAAGTCACGTGTGGTAAAAATATCACTAATATGCTAACATGATAATGATAGAAAAGGATCCAAGACATAACCAGATATCCTATAATGATAATAACACTGAAGAGGTTCCACGGTAATAACCAAGGAAACATTGAACTCAAGGGTTTCCAACTCATTAGTAACTATAGCCTATATATAAGGGTAAGATTGTGATCTAAGGAGGCATTGTCCAAGGCATTCCATACGAGTGTGAATCGAACCAAGTCCAAGGAAAACATCCAAGGTACAATGAGATAAGCAGTAACTAGTCCTAAGGGAGTATCCAAGGCACCAAATGTCTATAAAATTCAATAAATATCCAAGTAGTGTGTCCAAGGAATCTTGTAATAGAAAATGAGGGATCCTAAAGTGTCATAATAAGAATCCACTAATAGATGAGGATTGGGTTCCAAGGTGGGTCTCACCCTTGGAAACCAACATCCTTGAATCAAAATGGCCTCCATGAGTGCTCAAGGAATTCACTCGAGAATCCAATGGTAGATCAAGTATAACCAATACTATAATTATTTCAAGGTCCATATAAGATTGGGCACCTTATAATCGATTCATTTAGTAATTAAGTCCAAGTAATAGTCATACCACTTAACAAGTTCATTTTGTTATAGCCTTGCCTTTCATTAGTGTGATATGGACAAGGGGAAATAAATCATATTTCAATTCATATAGTTCATATTTAATTCATTAGGTTCACTCTAATATCTTCCATTATACATGGAAAGGGGTTCTATAGATATGAAACCAAGTCATTCAAACATATTTAGTGCGGCCAAGTCATATACATGGTACACTTTCCAATTTAGTATTTAAACATTAATTAATTAATTTTAATCACTTACCTTAGGTGGGTCAAGTGATAAGATAATATGGTAATAAAAATTTATGAATTTAATAGTCATTTAAAAATTAAGGCCTACCATTAGTAGGGTCACGTCAAAGCACACCTAAATGGTGGCACAAACTCAAATAATAAACCTCAAAAGGAGTAATTAAGGGAAACACCCTACTTTGGGTGGTTGATGTTGTGTACATAACCACCAATGATGGAAAAATAATTTAAAAATAGATTTATAATATGGTTCTAATGACTATATTGAAGGCACATTAATTAAAAATATGATGCCCGATGAAATTGGCACATGCACACAACGAATTATAAAATGAAAAATCTTGAGGGATGAGTTATAGATAGCCTACATCATACTCCTTTGACTCTCCTCATCTAATATTAACCACTGGTTTTTCTTGTATTGGAAGATATCTAAAGAATGGTTCAATTCTCTAAAAATAAAGCATATGATCTTGCATCTAAATAGAATCATCCATATGAAGAAGAATGTTGAAAGATTAAATGGAATTAAGATCTTATCGACATAGATCTAATGAGATGAATGAGGATAGAATCAGACTTAGTAAAAAAGTTCAAGATCAATTCTTATATTAGGCTTGAATAGGGCTCAAAATGAGGGTAATGGAGGTGGTTTTCCACTGGAAAATAAATAATTAAGAAGGGTTTGTTTTAAAACCAATTTTAAGGGAAAACAGTAAAATCACCAAAAAACATGAGTCTCACAGTTTGGCTACACGGTTGGCCAAATCGTACACCAAAAACTGACTTATTTTATATAGAGGGGGCACCCTCACTATTAGGCCACATGGTTAGGGAAATTGTGTACGATTCATGTGAAACACCTCTGCAACATGTATATAGTTTTTGGGATAGTCCTGCACATAAAATCGCACGGTTTGTCTAACTATACAGGGTCACTATAGCAGTACTATAGCAGGGTTGCTATAGAAGTACTGTAGTAGGCACTATTCAGTATTGTAGCTGCCGGAACTATTCATCCATCTAGGCCTTCGGGCCACCAGTTTGGTCCTCGAGTCCTGTAAGGCTTTCGAGCCACCGAAGGCCTTCGGGCCAGTTGATTATCAAGGCCGTCAGGTCCCCTTATGGCCTTAGGGCCATCCCAAGGCCTTCGGGCCACATGAATGAAGGCCCCAGGCACACTACAAAAAAGGAGCAGCACTAGAAGAGGATTCAGAGCAGGTGCACTTACTAGAGAAGAGCCAAATGGATTGTCAGAATGAGAGGGTATGACTATGCCATCGGTACCAGCCTGTGCTTGCATGAGTATCCTAGCCAGACAGTCATGCAAAGGTGGAGAGCTACTATCAAGATGTAGATTCTGGGGTGGGGCACCTCCTTGTAGATAGTCTGGTTGAATTCCCTAAGACCTTCGGGTCATGTAATCTCTTAAGCCTACGGGCCATGTAATCTCTGAACCTACAGGCATTGTAAGGGTTCCCCCTAATCCCTTGAAAGAGGGGATATCAAAAAATCAATAAAAAATGATGGCCTTTGGTCCATTCAGGCTAAAACTTGCAGGGAATCTACTACCTAGCATCACACGTTTAGAGATAACTATGCCACATGCCCTACACAGTTTCTTATAACCATCTGAAATGTCTTTTAATCCCAAAAATCTATGTTCCGGGCTCTGACACAGTCATAGACACCCATAAGACACCCTTGAACTCATTTGGAATCCGTATTAGGAAAAAATAAACTAAATTTAAAAGGATACATACTTGAGTCAAATACAGGGTTCTTATAGTTTCCCCCTTAAAAGAAACTCATCCTTGAGTACACCTTTAAAGGGAATTGAAGAATTTTTTGAGAATAAATATGGAAACTAGGCATGTACATCGGCCTCCTGCTCCCAAGTTTCTTCTTGTACATTGAAATGGTGCCATTATACCCAAATTAAAGGGAAATATCGGCCTCAGAGATACTTTATGCTCTGGTGAATGATGCGTATTGGATACTACCAAAATGAAGCATTAACATCTAACTCAACTTCCATGGGATCAAAAGTATGAGATTGGTTGGCATGATACTGAATAAGCTCTGAAATGTGGAAGAAATCGTTCATGTCACGATACCTCTGAGGTAGTAACAATAAATTGGCTACCATCCTGACTCTCTTTAGAATCTAAAAAGTCCCAACATAATGAGGTGACCACTTCCTATGCCTCTGTATCCATCTATGACCTAGCCTGGGCTATACATGCAGGAAAGCACAGTCCCTGACCTCGAACTCTAGAGTTCGTCGATGATGATTAACATAATATTTCTCTCTAGACAGAGTAGTATACATTTTATTTCTGATCATCTGAACTTACTCCAAAGTCTACTTAATAAGACAGGGACTTATTAGGGATTCCTCTCCTACCACTATCCATCATATGAGTGAACCACATGACCTACCATATAAGGCCTTAAAAGGATCTATCTAAATTGTAACATGAAATCTTTTGTTATATGCAAACTTGATGAGATTGATATGATTTTACCATAAACCACTAAAATTAAAGATGCATTCCCAAAGAATTTCCTCTTGAACTTTTAGCATCCATTATGACTATCCATCAATCCGAGGGTGAAAATACAAGCTTATAAGAATATGTGTACCCATATCCCTCTACAACCCCAATGAGAATCGTGATGTGAAATGAGCATCCCTATCTAAAATTGTAGTACGGGGGACTTCGTGTAGTATATAATCTAACGAACATACAATCTTCCCATCTCATCAACTGAGAATGTATCCTGGATAATAAAGAAGTTTTCTAATTTCCCCAGTTAGTCAACAACTACCCATACAATGTTTCTACCTCTAGGTGACCTAGTTAAGTCAACTACAAAGTCCATAGAAACATCTTCCCATTTACATTACGATATTAGAAGTAGTTGTATAAATCTTGTAGGTCTCTGGTCCCTTCCTTCACCTACATATAGGTGGAACCCAATTGATAAATCATTATATTTGACATCTCATCCCAAGCCACCAATACATGCATCACATGTGTTGATACATGTCACGCCCGGACTTTTTTTTTGAGGTATGCGTTTAATTTTAAATTTTTATTTCATAATTTAATTGCCAGTTTATTTAAATCATTTGGTTGTATCCTGAGATGAACCCGGTTTGGGTTGCCCGTTGGGGTAATGGTGCGCGCGCGCGGGCCTTGCGCCGCTCGGCGCACGGGTAGGGTATGGGCAAGGCCATGCAGCTTTGCCATTTCAACGCTCGGTGCCCGTTGCGCGGACGAACCAAACGACAGATGTTGACTTCAGTTTTATTTTTATTATTTATACTATTATTATTACTATTGATGCTACAATTATTATTATTAGTATTAATTTTATGCTTTTATTATTATTATTATTATTATTATTATTATTATTATTTATTATGATGTTAGTATTATTATTATTATTATTATTGCTAATAACATTATTAATTTTATTGATTATTATGTTATTAGTATTATTATTACTATTATTATCATTATTATTATTATTAGCATGTTGTTAAGGTAATTAAATTTATGTTAATTGGTTATTTAACTCTCTCTTCCCCCTCCCGAAACCCTAGCCGCCGCCACCCCCCACCTCTCTTCTCTCTTCTCTTCCTCCCGCGGGTTTCCCTTCTTCCTCCCTCTCCCTGCGTCCGCCTTCCTCTCCCCACGTCCGCCTCCCGCGTCTGCCTCCCTCTCCCCGTCTCCGCCTTCCTCTCCCCGCGTCCGCCTCCCGCGACCGCCTCCCTCTCCCCGTGTCCGCCTCCCGCGTCCGCTCCCTTTTTCCCCAGCACCCTCCCTCCTTCTCCCCTGCGCACCGCGCTCCCCTCTCCTCCCTCCTTTCCCTGCGCGCCTCCCTTCTCCCTCGCTGACCAGCACTTCACCCCGCCACCCCTTCCTTCCCTCCTACCGCGCCCCTTCCTCTTCTTCCTTCTCTTCTTCTTCTTTCCCTCCTTCTTCTTTCTTTTCTCCTTCTCCTCTTCTTCTTCTTCTTTTTCTTCCTCCGCCTCCTCCTCGGCCGACCCGCTGCTCCCCTTGCACCCCCAGCCGGCGCAACCCCTGCTGCTCTCCTCTTTTCTCCTTCTTCTCCCTTTTCTTCTCCTTCTCTTCTCCTTCTTTCTCTTCTTCTTCTTTCTCTTCTCCTTCCTCTCCTCTTCTTCCTCTCCTCTTCCTCTCCTCTCCTTCTTCTTCCTTTCTTTTTCTTCCTCTTCTCCTCTGTTCCAGCGCGCCTGTTCGGCCTCCTCCGCACAGGTCCGTTTTTCTTTTTTTTAGCTATTTTATTTTATTATTTTAAGTTATCTAATTAGGTATTATGTTTTCTTTTGTTATTTTTATTAATATGTTATTTATTATATCATTACTATAAATATTAATATGTTATTATTGTAATTATGTAAATAATAATAATAATAATAATAATATTATTATTATTATTGTTATTATTATTATTATATTATTATTATTATTATTAATGTTATTATTATTAGTTATAATAATTATTATTAATATGCTATTACTATTATTAATATTAATGTTATTGTTATTATTATTATGTATAATTATTATTATTATTACTATTATTATTGCTATCGTTATTATATTATTATTATTATTCTATTATATTATTACTAAGTTTATTAACGATATTCTGTTTTAGGGCCCCTTGACGGCTTCCTACAGTGACCGTTGTTCGTCGGGAATTCGGTGCCGCGTCGTTTCACGCACTCGCTTGAGGTAGGTGGTTCCGCACTCAAGTATGGGTTTATAATCCTTTGCTTGCACTCCTAGTTAATCAAATGTTTTATCCCCTGTTTACATACTATGAACTTTTTCCCCTCATTAAAAAAAATGTCATGTGTTTATTACTTGGACTTAGTTAAAACTTTGAATGTCTTTCTTTCTCTTTTTTTAAAATAGTTATCAGCAAGTTTTAAAAGTACTGTTTTGGTTTACCTGATTTAAGAAAAGAAAAAAAATGTTGTTTTATTTTTCAAACTGTGCTACTGGTTTTATTTAGCGTACTCGCAATACATACTATGTTTTGAAATGCTATGGTGTGCGTGTGGTATTTTCAAAAGAAAGAATATCAGTGTGCGGGTAATATGGCAGGTGTTTTATGAATTGGGTAAGCACAAGGAGGGAAGCCTGGGTATTAGGTGGGTGGACTAGGACTAGTGAGCTGGTAGTCCGGAGATGACTCGACCCGGTTTCACTGGCAGGTTTGACGATTGCAACACTAACTAAACATATGATATCTGAGGGTCGTGGCCTTCTAAGACACGTGTTCTGAGGGTCGTGGCCTTCTAAGCCACGTTTTCTGAGGGTCGTGGCCATCTAAGCCACGTTTCACTGAGACACGATGTCCTAGGGTCCCACTGTTACTAGTATCCTTAGGGCATTCCCATCCTCTAGTGCTACTGATACTTGTGCGCACACTGATCCGTGATATTTATACCATTTGAATTTCACTCTGGTATGTGACTTGAACCGTTTTTCTTTGAAAGCATTTTGTGAAAATCTTTTATTTATTTTTTCACCTTTTACTTTATACCGCATTGAAAATGGATTTTCTCTTTATACTTGTGCGTGGAATCTTGCTTGGTGATATCCTGCTGGGCGATTTCTCACACCCTACTTACACCTTTGGGTGTAAGTAGATCTGTTTACTTCTGATACAGGTAAGGGCCCGGCTTTTGGAGGCAGTGGTTCAGGTTGTTAGCTGGACTGACTACGTGACATTTTGGTGGTGACTTGGAGGCAGTGTTCCCACATTGAGCTGCAGCCCCTAGGTTGGTTGTAGTCACCTTGTTTTTTTGTCTTGTGTGAGTTTTGACTACTTTGTCTAAAAACCTGTATTGGTTAAATGGTTGTTGACTATCACTTCTACTTTTACTTTGTCATTTTGGTTGGCTGCTTTACCTTTGTTCACTCAGGTAAACCGTTCCCAAGGTTTATTTTGATACCCGGGCACTTGTGCCAGCCCGTGGGGATCGGGAACGCCCTTCGGGCCTTGCCGCGGGCCGAGTCGGGCGTCGGTTCGGATGGCGACCCGCTTCGGTTCGTGACAAAATGGTATCAGAGGGAGGTTGGTTGTTGGGGGTTATGTTATTTGGGATGAGTTGGGTTATACATGAGTTGGGTCTGTCGGGGCTCAGAATTCATGTTCCGAGTAGAGTGCCTGGCCAGCACGCCTCGTGACAGATATTGAGTCACCATGGGATGTCAGGGTGCTTGTTTCACTTTCTTTCTGGGTGGGATGTGCAGGCTGCAGACTGTGCGTGGACACCAGATAAGGAAAGTAAAGCTTTTATATGGATTTGTTTTTGCATGATTGGTTTATTGATGAATAATTATCTTGTTGGAAAATTTTACTTCCCTTTTTATTGATGGGTTTCTTTCTTGATTGCTGCTCTTTTTCAGTAAGATGCCTCCCCGGAGAGTTCCCATGTATCCACGGGAGGAAGCCGGAGAGAGTTCTCCCGCGCCGCTTGATCAGAGATTTGTTGAGGCGATGGTCTGAGCCGTTCAGGCTTTAGGACAAGGGGCGACTCCTGCCCCCGCCCCTGTTCCAGCTAGAGGGGAGGATTTTGGCTCCAGAAAGGATAGAGCTCAGGAGTTTCTGAGGAGCAAACCTCCTTCTTTCCGAGGTGGTTCAGAACCTCAGGAGGCAGAGGAGTGGCTTGAGAAGATAGAACGTATGTTTGATTTCCTTGACACGCCTGAGGAAGTCAGGGTGAAGTGCGCCTTGTTCCAGCTGGAAGGTTCCAGTCGCAAATGGTGGGAATCAGTGGTCCAGGCTGGGAAGCATGAGCACATGAGCTGGAAGGATTTCAAGGGTATCTTCAATGAGCAGTATTGTCCAGAGTTTGTAGCCTATGCCAGATCTCGGGAGTTCATGGAGCTATCGCAGGGGAATCAGACAGTGATGGAGTATGCGAATCGCTTTGCTGAACTGGTACGGTACGCACCTGAGATAGTTTCGAGCGAATTCTTGAAAGCTCGGAAGTTTGAGAAGGGCCTTCGACCAGAAATTCACTCCCAGGTTTTCTTGTTCAAGCTGAAGACTTATGCTGAGGTGGTCGATCGTGCTTGTATGGCCGAGATTGACCAGAAGGGAAAGTCGGGATTTCCTGGATCAGTGTCAGGGCTTGGCAGTGGAAGTTCATCTGAGAAGAAAAGGAAGCGTGATGAGCAGTGGAAGAAGGGTGATGGCAGCTCAGGTCATCCTCCCAGGCAGTTTTCATCTGGGGCTTCTGGTGCAGGGTCTGTTGTGTGCCATCAGTGCGGAAGGGCAGGACACATCCGACCTGTTTGTCCATACCCTCCCAGACCATGCCATGGATGTGGAGTGGTGGGACATCTACAGCGCTTCTACAGGACTGCACGCCCTTATCAGAGTGGGGCTGGATCAGTGGCTTCTAGAGGGGTATCAGTTCAGTCAGATCCGACCAGGACGAAATGATCTCGGTTTGGTGGGCGTGGTGGTAGGACCAGATCGTCTTCAGGGCAGATCCATATCAGGGCGGAGCCTCAGGCGAGCGGTCGCTCTCAGGCAGGGACCAGGCAACTGCATGCTGTGGATCAGGCACCAGCGGGATCTGATGTAGGGCCTTCGACGGTTCGAGGTACTATTCTGGTTGCATCTTCTATAGCTGCAGTTTTATTTGATACTGGTGCTTCAGTTTCTTTTATATCTGCTCGTTTTGTGAATCTGCTGAACCTACCATCCGAGCTTTTATCGTGTGCTATGGAGTTGGTAACGCCGTTGGGGAAAAAGAGGGAGCAAGGCCTTAAGTGCCGATCGTGCGCACTCTCTGTGTCGGGAGTCGAGATGGAATGGGATTTCTTGGTCCATGACATGGACCTATTTGATGTGATCCTCGGTATGGACTGGCTGGTGCGCTTCCAGGCGCACATTGATTGCTATCAACGCCGAGTCAGCTTTACAGCACCAGATGGGACTCCTCAGCTATTTCACGGAGAATGGGATCCTCGGTCGGGACGTGCGGGACCTCCACTCCCTGAGCTTGGAAATCTTGCTTATCAGTTATCGTCGCTCGCGCTGGAGGACGATGGTGGTATTTCACAGGGCGGGTTACCTCGTGTGGTGGATGAGTTCCCAGAGGTTTTCCCAGATGATTTTTCTGGCTTACCCCCAGAGCGAGACGTGGAGTTCTCGATTGAGTTGGCGCCGGGAACACAGCCTATATCTCTTCCCTCATATCGCATGGCCCCCACCGAATTGAGGGAATTAAAGATACAGCTGGACGATTTGGAATCCAAAGGATTCATTCGCCCGAGCGTCTCTCCTTGGGCCGCACCGGTTTTATTCGCGAAGAAGGCCGATGGAACCCTTCAGTTGTGCATTGATTACCGGAAGCTGAACAAGGTAACCATCAAGAATAAATACCCTTTGCCTCGGATTGACGATTTGTTTGACCAGCTGAAGGGGGAAAAGTGGTTCTCCAAGATTGATTTGCGTTCGGGATACCACCAGCTCAGGGTGAGAGAAGCAGATATCCCGAAGACGGCTTTCCGAAGCAGGTACGGTCACTTCGAGTACTTGGTCATGCCTTTTGGACTGACGAATGCTCCTGCAGTTTTTATGGCACTCATGAATAGGGTGTTCCACCAATATCTCGACTCATTTGTCATGGTATTCGTGGATGACATCCTAGTCTACTCTGGATCTGAGGAGGAGCATGAGCACCACTTGCGCGTTGTTTTGGGCACCTTGCGAGATCACCGCTTGTATGCCAAACTCTCGAAGTGCACTTTCTGGATCAGGGAAGTGAATTTTCTGGGGCATGTCGTCTCAGAACATGGGGTTTCAGTGGATCCCGAAAAGATCAGAGCAGTTATGTCTTGGGAGCAGCCGAGAAATGTGTTTGAGATCAGGAGTTTTCTGGGCTTGGCTGGTTATTACAGGCGCTTTGTCCGGGACTTCTCGCGGCTTGCCTCCCCCATGACCGCACTCACCCGGAAAGGGGTGAAGTTTGAATGGAGCCCACAGTGCCAGACATCTTTTGAGGAGCTGAAGCGGCGGTTGACCACCGCACCTGTGTTGACCTTACCGGAGTCAGGAAAGGGCTATGTGGTGTACTGTGATGCGTCAGGTATGGGCCTTGGATGTGTGCTCATGCAGGATGACCATGTGGTGGCTTATGGTTCTCGCCAACTCCGGCTGCATGAGAAGAACTATCCGACTCACGACTTAGAGTTGGCGGCAGTGATGCATGCTTTGAAGACGTGGCACCACTATCTTTTCGGGGAGAAGTTTGTAATCTATTCTGACCACAAGAGCCTGGCCTATATTTTCTCTCAGAGGGATCTCAATTTGAGGCAGCGCCGCTGGGTCGAGTACCTGCAGGGTTTTGATTTTGATATTGTCTATACCCCTGGCAAGGGTAATGTGGTAGCTGACGCATTGAGCAGAAAAGTACCAGTGCAGGCGTTGAAGAAGTCCAGCGATGAGTGGACTTTGATGGGGCTCTTCGCCCAGTTGCATTTGGAGAGCAGGGAGCACAGTGGAGGTACTTTCTTGGCTATCATCCAGTTGACTCCTGCCCTTCTAGAGTTGATTCAGCAGGAGCAGCCTAGTGATGAGTTTTGTCAGCGATCAATGCAGTTTCTTCATGGTGGGGAGACTCCTGATTGGTCTTTGTCTTCCCAGAGGGTCCTATGCTTCAAGGGTCGTGCTGTAGTGCCGTTGTCTCTACGAAAGGTGGTGATGCAGGATAGCCACCAGTCTCAGTGGGCCGTCCATCCTGGTACCACCAAGATGTACTACGATGTTCGCCGGCAGTTCTGGTGGCCAGGTATGAGACGGGACATAGCCGACTTCGTATCCCGATGTTATACTTGCCAGCAAGTGAAAGCAGAACATCAGAGACCATCTGGCCTACTCCAGCCATTACCCATTCCTACCTGGAAGTGGGACGAGGTCGCCATGGACTTCATCATTGGCCTGCCTCGTACACCTCGATGGAGGAATGCTATCTGGGTGGTGATTGACCGTTTGACCAAGTCTGCTCACTTTATTCCGATCAGAGACACATCGAAGGTAGAGGAACTGGGCCGCTTGTATGTTCAGGAGGTGGTCAGACTTCATGGTGTGCCGTCGGTAGTTGTTTCTGACAGGGACCCCTTCTTTACATCATGGTTTTGGGGAAGCCTCCAGAAGGCTTTGGGGTCGCAGATTAAGATGAGCACGGCATACCATCCGCAGACCGATGGCCAGATGGAGCGGGCGAATCAGATTCTGGAAGACATGCTCCGGGCCTGTGTGTTAGATTTTGGAGGCTCATGGGATAGCCATTTGGGGCTGGTCGAGTTTGATTACAATAACAGTTACCAGTCTTCCATCAGAATGGCACCCTTTGAGGCGCTCTATGGCCGACCTTGTCGGTCTCCTCTGTGTTGGGCTGAGGTAGGAGAAGCCTCGCTCTTGGGACCGAGTCTTGTACAGGAGACGTCTGAGAAGGTCAAGCTAATTAGGCAGCGGTTGTTGACAGCTCAGAGTCGTCACAAGTCTTATGCAGATCAGAGGCGGCGGGATCTCGAGTTTTCAGTGGGGGACAGAGTGTTCCTGAAAGTGGCCCCTCGCTTGGGTCACCGTCGTTTGGGGAAACAGGGGAAGATGACACCGAGATTTGTCGGACCTTTCGAGATTCTTGAGCGGATTGGCAAGGTGGCATACAGGTTAGCTTTGCCCTCGCAGTTGACGTCGATTCACAACATATTTCATGTCTCCCAGCTAAAGAAGTACAACCCCGACCCGTCGCATGTGCTGAATTGGGAGGAGCTGGAGATAGAGTCCGACTTGTCTGTAGTCGAGCGACCAGTGCGTATAGTGGATTCTCGGGAAAAGGTGCTGCATGGGAAGTCCATTCCTCTGGTCCGTGTTCTTTGGCAGCACGGGAATGATGAACACGAGACTTGGGAGCGGAAGTCATGGGTTGAGCAGGAGTACCCATTTCTATTCTCTGATCAGGCTTTGAGCTGACTTTCTGAGGGCGGAAAGTTTTCATGGTGGGGAGAATTGTCACGCCCGGACTTTTTTTTTGAGGTATGCGTTTAATTTTAAATTTTTATTTCATAATTTAATTGCCGGTTTATTTAAATTATTTGGTTGTATCCTGAGCTGAACCCGGTTTGGGTTGCCCGTTGGGGTAACGGTGCGCGCGCGCGGGCCTTGCGCCGCTCGGCGCACGGGTAGGGTATGGGCAAGGCCATGCAGCTTTGCCATTTCAACGCTCGGTGCCCGTTGCGCGGACGAACCAAACGACAGATGTTGACTTCAGTTTTATTTTTATTATTTATACTATTATTATTACTATTGATGCTACAATTATTATTATTAGTATTAATTTTATGCTTTTATTATTATTATTATTATTTTTTTTTTATTATGATGTTAGTATTATTATTATTATTATTATTGCTAATAACATTATTAATTTTATTTATTATTATGTTATTAGTATTATTATTACTATTATTATCATTATTATTATTATTAGCATGTTGTTAAGGTAATTAAATTTATGTTAATTGGTTATTTAACCCTCTCTTCCCCCTCCCGAAACCCTAGCCGCCGCCACCCCCCCTCCTCTCTTCTCTCTTCTCTTCCTCCCGCGGGTTTCCCTTCTTCCTCCCTCTCCCCGCGTCCGCCTTCCTCTCCCTGCGTCCACCTCCCGCGTCTGCCTCCCTCTCCCCGTGTCCGCCTTCCTTTCCCCGCGTCCGCCTCCCGCGACCGCCTCCCTCTCCCCGTGTCCGCCTCCCGCGTCCGCTCCCTTTTTCCCCAGCACCCTCCCTCCTTCTCCCCTGCGCACCGCGCTCCCCTCTCCTCCCTCCTTTCCCTGCGCGCCTCCCTTCTCCCTCGCAGACCAGCACTGCACCCCGCCACCCCTTCCTTCCCTCCTACCGCGCCCCTGCCTCTTCTTCCTTCTCTTCTTCTTCTTTCCCTCCTTCTTCTTTCTTTTCTCCTTCTACTCTTCTTCTTCTTCTTTTTCTTCCTCCGCCTCCTCCTCGGCCGACCCGCTGCTCCCCTTGCACCCCCAGCCGGCGCAACCCCTGCTGCTCTCCTCTTTTCTCCTTCTTCTCCCTTTTCTTCTCCTTCTCTTCTCCTTCTTTCTCTTCTTCTTCTTTCTCTTCTCCTTCCTCTCCTCTTCTTCCTCTCCTCTTCCTCTCCTCTCCTTCTTCTTCCTTTCTTTTTCTTCCTCTTCTCCTCTGTTCCAGCGCTCCTATTCGGCCTCCTCCACACAGGTCTGTTTTTCTTTTTTTTAGCTATTTTATTTTATTATTTTAAGTTATCTAATTAGGTATTATGTTTTCTTTTGTTATTTTTATTAATATGTTATTTATTATATCATTACTATAAATATTAATATGTTATTATTGTAATTATGTAAATAATAATAATAATAATAATAATATTATTATTATTATTGTTATTATTATTATATTATTATTATTATTATTATTAATGTTATTATTATTATTTATAATAATTATTATTAATATGCTATTACTATTATTAATATTAATGTTATTGTTATTATTATTATGTATAATTATTATTATTATTACTATTATTATTGCTATCGTTATTATATTATTATTATTATTCTATTATATTATTACTAAGTTTATTAACGATATTCTGTTTTAGGGCCCCTTGACGGCTTCCTACAGTGACCGTTGTTCGTCGGGAATTCGGTGCCGCGTCGTTTCACGCACCCGCTTGAGGTAGGTGGTTCCGCACTCAAGTATGGGTTTATAATCCTTTGCTTGCACTCTTAGTTAATCAAATGTTTTATCCCCTGTTTACATACTATGAACTTTTTCCCCTCATTAAAAAAAATGTCATGTGTTTATTACTTGGACTTAGTTAAAACTTTGAATGTCTTTCTTTCTCTTTTTTTTAAAATAGTTATCAGCAAGTTTTAAAAGTACTGTTTTGGTTTACCTGATTGAAGAAAAGAAAAAAAATGTTGTTTTATTTTTCAAACTGTGCTACTGGTTTTATTTAGCGTACTTGCAATACATACTATGTTTTGAAATGCTATGGTGTGCGTGTGGTATTTTCAAAAGAAAGAATATCAGTGTGCGGGTAATATGGCAGGTGTTTTATGAATTGGGTAAGCACAAGGAGGGAAGCCTGGGTATTAGGTGGGTGGACTAGGACTAGTGAGCTGGTAGTCCGGAGATGACTCGACCCGGTTTCACTGGCAGGTTTGACGATTGCAACACTAACTAAACATATGATATCTGAGGGTCGTGGCCTTCTAAGACACGTGTTCTGAGGGTCGTGGCCTTCTAAGCCACGTTTTCTGAGGGTCGTGGCCATCTAAGCCACGTTTCACTGAGACACGATGTCCTAGGATCCCACTGTTACTAGTATCCTTAGGGAATTCCCATCCTCTAGTGCTACTGATACTTGTGCGCACACTGATCCGTGATATTTATACCATTTGAATTTCACTCTTGTATGTGACTTGAACCGTTTTTCTTTGAAAGCATTTTGTGAAAATCTTTTATTTATTTTTGCACCTTTTACTTTATACCGCATTGCAAATGGATTTTCTCTTTATACTTGTGCGTGGAATCTTGCTTGGTGATATCCTGCTGGGCGATTTCTCACACCCTACTTACACCTTTGGGTGTATGTAGATCTGTTTAATTCTGATACAGGTAAGGGCCCGGCTTTTGGAGGCAGTGGTTCAGGTTGTTAGCTGGACTGACTACGTGACATTTTGGTGGTGACTTGGAGGCAGTGTTCCCACATTGAGCTGCAGCCCCTAGGTTGGTTGTAGTCACCTTGTTTTTTTTTCTTGTGTGAGTTTTGACTACTTTGTCTAAAAACCTGTATTGGTTAAATGGTTGTTGACTGTCACTTCTACTTTTACTTTGTCATTTTGGTTGGCTGTTTTACCTTTGTTCACTCGGGTAAACCGTTCCCAAGGTTTATTTTGATACCCGGGCACTTGTGCCAGCCCGTGGGGATCGGGAACGCCCTTCGGGCCTTGCCGCGGGCCGAGTCGGGCGTCGGTTCGGATGGCGACCCGATTCGGTTCGTGACAATACATGTTAGAGATACTTGGATGAACTGCCCACTGAGAAGCATGGAAATCTCATATAAAATCCTCTCTCATATCTTTAAGAACCCAAAAACATCCACATATACATAGGATGTTATCTCTATCCATAGAAAAATATAGGGTTGGGTCATCTCTTGACATACTCTCACAAAGAACCATGAATTTAGGATCTAAAAATTTCATACTCTTCACCTCCTCAAGTAGTGAATAGGTAAATTTCAAGGATGATTGGTAAAATTACTCATGAATATCATAAAAATACATATATATCTTAGAAAAGAGGGCCATCAATTTCCATTCATCACTGGATTCTCATATATTATGTGCCTAAGTTTTCCAACTCAGCACATCCCCTTCCACATTTCCTTCCCAGGTGTATAGGCAAGCTCAAAATTGAATGAATGGAAATATTTGAACCATCTCTACTATCCGATATTTAATTCACACTGGGTAAAGATATATTTGCGAATATTATGGTCTATATATACCAAAAAGTTCTCACCTAATATATAATGTATCTATCAATGTAAGGTATGAAGAACATCCACTAGTTCAAGGTCATGCATCAGGTAATTTATCCCATGAGGCCTCAATTGCCGAGATCCGTACACAATGAATATGTCCTCCTGCTTCAGCATAGCTACAAAGCCAAATTATGATGCATCACATAACACTGTATATCATCTTCCAGGATATGAAAGAATTAGAATAGGTGATGCGATAAGCCTCCATTTAATCTCTTTAATGTCTTTCTCACATACTTCTGACCACATGAACTTAACACCTATCTTTGTAAGACAAGTAAGAGGTTCATCAAGGTGTTATATGTTCTGTATGAAGTACATGTAATATCTAAAAATCATAAAAAACTACATATTTTAAAAAAGGGATAATCCCATAAAACCACACAAATCATCTTCTCTAGGTTACTGGATACTCAAAATTATGAGATAGTATGACCCAAGAAGTGAACTTTATTGATCCAGAAGAAGAACATTGAAAGCTTGGAATAAATTTGATTCCCTATCAGTGTGCATATAATGATCTCATGGTGCTTATAATGGCCTCTATGTGTGTGAGAATACACAAATATGTTATCCACACATACCACAAAAAAAGAATCCAGGAAGGGATAGAAGATCCTATTCATCAACGCCATGAAAATGGAAGGTGCATTCGTAAGACCAAACAACATAACGAGATACTCATATAGACTATACTTATTATGGAAAGCTATAAGTGGTATGTCTGAAGGTATGACTCCAACCTGATGATAGACTGATCTCAGGTCGATCTTAGGAAACACCCTATCACCTCAAAGATAGTAAAAGAGAACATCTATTCGAGGCAGTGTATATCTGTTATTGAATGTGATCTGGTTAAAATGTGTATATTCCATGTATAGATGATGGTTATCATCCATATTATTGGAAAAGATCATTGGAAAACCCCAAGAGGAAGTACTGGGTAGTATAAAACCTTTTCCCTCTAAGTCCCCTAACTGCTAATTGAGCTCAAGAAGAATAGTAGGTTCCATACTGTATGGATGAATGTATACTGAAGATGCTCTTGGAATGAGCTCAGTCACAAAATCTACCTCTCTCTTAAGAGGTAATATAGAAGAACTGTAAAAAATAACATCCCTAAAATTATCCACTACTGGAGGAAATTCAACCTGATGTAAACCTTAATCCTCCATAAATATATTGGAAATCTAGGCGGTCATTCCACATATCCCATGGTGGTTTGGTCTTGTTATACAAGCATGGACACCCCATTCTGCCTTATGTAGATAATTTATACTCTCTAGTGATGTAAACAATACCTTACGATGATAAAAATATACAAAGGTGTGATACATAACAAAATCATCCATTTCTTATAAAGCATACAATTGACGTAACCCTTGACCTTGTGCAATAGATGGACTACCACGATCAAGACCACTCTAATAGCACTGCTAATGATTAGGAGTCTAGATACCATGGTCATGACATCATCCTTGACTAGTCCTTTCAGTGCCACCCCAACATCTCGACTGATGTGGCATATAAGAACCCACCATTGAAGGTGGAGTTGGTGCGGAACCTTATCCACTAGAAGATGATGGAAAGGTCTGAAAAAATCTTTGAAGATTGCCCATATGGCCTTAATTCCAGCAATCCAGTGGGTCCTTATCACATTGAGGCTTCAGGTGCTCCATCGTTCACACTGGCGACACACCATTGAGCTACCAATACAGGTACTCTTTCTTCCACTGTCCTGATGAGAAACCTTGGGGGATCATTTTCTGATACTATAAGAACAATAGTCCTTCCTAGACACTGATGCACTATTCCTATTACTATCACCATCCCTTAGGTTGTGCCTAGTGATAAGATAATGATTGAATATTTCAAAGAAAGTAGGTTGGAGAAATAAATTCACATGAGTACAAATGGAATATTGGAGTTGTTTCCGACGCTTTCGCTGGGGCGCGCGCCCATCCGTCCGTGGGGGAGGACGCGCGGCGCTTCTATTGCCCCGCATTCCCGCTTTCCAAAGGCGGGCGACATTCGCTCCTTATTCAGGGACGTCTTCTCCTTGATCGAAACGGGATGATGGGATGTCGGTTCTTCCTCCTGTGGATTCCTCCTCAAAACTCGTCACCTAGTCCGGGTCTCCCTCATAGATTTAATACATAGTTCGTGAAACTCTTCCCGGTGCCGTGTTTCCATGGGCGCCAGTTAATTACACTACTTCTGTCGGGACATTCCAAAGGGTCCAGTCAGGGCAGCAACCTTCAGTCAGGGGAGTAGTCACGTTGAGGCATCAGTAGCGTGTCTAGATACTGGGGTACCTGTCATGTCTGTCTGTTATCCTTGACCACAAGGCTTCTCGAGGGCGTGGAAGCCCGAGGCATCCCACATCGAGCGCGGCGAATTATATGTCATAGACACATATCTGAGGCTTTCCTCAGCTTCCCATGCTCAACACAGGGTATGCCACAAGTTTAACGTCCAGCGGAGACGGATCAACCCAACCAGAGCATTAGCTAGGATAGATCAGATTGAGGGATCCTCCTTGGAGGGATATCGATACCGGGGCTAGCCCATGGGCGACTGTGAAGAAGAGCGTACCGACATGGTCTCACCAGGATAAGACGGTCCGGGCGAGAATCGGAACGGGTGGTAGGTTGATGAATGGAGTGGAAGGAGAGTGAAATGGGACCATCGTAGGGGCGACAATGAAGTTGGGATTGAGCCTTGATGAGGCTTCCTACGTATCCCCGTGGCAGGGAATCAAAGTCCGCGTAGTTTGGGATGACGTCGATAAACTGACGTGAAGGTGGACCTTGGCCCGATGAGCATCGTTAGAGTACCGACGTGAAAGTAGACCCGTGGGTCCACTAGTGGTGGGCTTGAACCTTGGGAAGGTTTCCTACGTACCATGCCTTGACATGGATCAAAGTCCTCGTAGTTCGGGATTGGGTAATGCAGTTTAACGTCATGCAGGACGATAGTGAACCCTGACGTGAACAAACGACGGGCGATGGGTGTCGGCGAATCGACGTAAGTGAGGGACCTTAATCCGATGGGAGTTGGGCTTGAACCTTGGGGAGGCTTCCTACGTACCATGCCTTGACATGAATCAAAGTCCTCGTAGTTCGGGTTAGTCACAGCGGCTTGCCGTCGGACTGGAATTGTAGTTTAACGTCGTGCTGGACGTAGGTGGAACATGGTGTGAATTGGATGATGGGTGGGCTTGAACCTCAGGAAGGCTTCCTACGTACCATGCCTTGGCATAGATCAAAGACCTCGTAGTTCAAATGGGGCTTTGTCGGTGAACCGACGTGAAAGTGGACCTTGGTCCGATGGGTGGTGGGCTTGAACCTTGGGAAGGCTTCCTACGTACCATGCCTTGACATGGATCAAAGACCTCGTAGTTCGGGTTAGTCACAACGGTCTGTCATCGGACTAGAATTGGGTGTACAGTTTAATGTCATGCGAGACAAAAGGAGGCATGCAGTTTAACGTCATGCTGGATGGGGGTGAGACTCGACATGAATGAACGACCGAGCAATGTGGCTTGAACCTCATGGAGGCTTCCTACGTACCATTCCTTGACATGGATCAAAGTCCTCGTAGTTCAAATGGGATGAGTCGCAGAGGCTTGCCACTGGACTGGAATGGGACCCAACGTGAAATGTCGGGTGGGCTTGAACCTCATGGAGGCTTCCTACGTACCATGCCTTGACATGGATCAAAGTCCTCGTAGTTGGGGATGGGTCGCAACAGCTTACCACTGGACCAGAATGCATTTTAACGTTGTGCTGGATGGGGGTGAGACCCGACGTGAAATGACGGGTGGGATTGAACCTCATAGAGGCTTCCTACGTACCATGCCTTGACATGGATCAAAGTCCTCGTAGTTCGGGATGGGTCGCAACGGCTTACCACTGGACCAGAATGCAGTTTAACGTCGTGCTGGACGGGGGTGAGACCCGACGTGAAATGACGGGTGGGCTTGAACCTCATAGAGGCTTCCTACGTACCATGCCTTTACATGGATCAAAGTCCTCGTAGTTCAGGATGGGTCACAACGGCTTACCACTGGACCAAAATGCAGTTTAACGCCGTGTTGGACGGGGGTGAGACCCGACGTGAAATGACGGGTGGGCTTGAACCTCATAGAGGCTTCCTACGTACCATGCCTTGACATGGATCAAAGTACTCTTAGTTCACTAGGATGGGTCGCAACGGCTTACCAATGGACCAGAATGCAGTTTAACGTCGTGATGGACGGGGGTGAGACCCAACGTGAAATTACGGGTGGGCTTGAACCTCATAGAGGCTTCCTACGTACCATGCCTTGACATGGATCGAAGTCCTCGTAGTTTGCTAGTATGGGTCACAACGGATTACCAATGGACCAGAATGGGACCCGACGTGAAATGACGGGTGGGCTTGAACCTCATGGAGGCTTCCTACGTACCATGCCTTAACATGGATCAAAGTCCTCATAGATCACTATGGGTCACACCGGCTTACCGATGGACCAGAATGCAGTTTAACGTCGTGCTGGACGGGGGTGAGACCCGACGTGAAATGACGGGTGGGCTTGAACCTCATAGAGGCTTCCTACGTACCATGCATTGACATGGATCAAAGTCCTCGTAGTTCAGGATGGGTGGTCAGGGTCGGTGCTCACTCTAAGCCCACGTGAGTCATGCTCGGTGTGAGAAACAAGAGGTTGCAAGGACCTGACGATCACGTCACGAAGGAAGCGTCCGTGAGAAGCGAAGAGGGGCTTACGCATTAGGCGGCCCACGGTGCTGGGACTTACTCCAGGATGGAGTCCCATGGTGCAAAAAAGCGCGGGAAAGATGGACCTTGGTCCAATGATGGGAGGTGCCTCGTCCCCTATCACGCCCTCCACTGACCTTGGTAGTGGGGAAGTACGGAGATGCAGAGGTGCAACCATCCGTTGGGGGGGGGGGGGGCTAGGGTCGCCCTTCTCATACGAACATACGCCACTCCGACAAGGAGGATCTCATTCCATGTGAGGAAGAGTTCCATTCCCATGGAGACGAGTGGTGTAAAAAATATTCGAGTTGGGGGGACCCTTCGCGAGGGGCATGAGGTCGGATCACAGTTTAACATCATGTGTTGAGGACGTGGTGCTTGGCAGTTTAACGTCCTGCAGCTCAGACGAGGTGGGTTCACTCCACACCCCTAGGACTTACGTAACCGGTACCCTCTGGTCCTTGGGGAAGTGAAGGTACCGGTAAGTCCATGGTTAAGGGGGGTTGTGGAACGAACCATCGAGGGGTCCACGTTAGCGTGGCTATGCGAAGAAGCAATAGCTGTTAGCGTGCCTATGCGAAGGAGCATTAGGCGAAGCAACACTACGGGTGTTATTGTCCATGGGACTTTGAAATCACATCGTGCGAACCTGGAGGGTCGCACGGGAAGAGGAATTGATAAGAAAAGGAGTGTGCTTCACGAAGTGGAGTGCCTTGGCCTTAGCATGGGGCATAGGTGTGGGTGGAAGGTTCTTCGCGAAGTAGAACAGTGTTCGCGGAGCACTGCCTCGCGAGGAAGGGGTGCCTCGTGAAGAAGGGTCCTGCGAAGCAGTGTGCTTCGCGATGTGTAATGATCCTGCCTTGGCATAGGGATCACTAGCATGGGTTGGGTGTTTCGTGAAGCATAAATGCTCCGCGGCTGCCCGGGTTCCCTTGGGAATCCCCTTCCTTCGCGAACAACCTTGAGCTTCGCGGAGGGCATCCCTCTCAGAAGAGGGGCTCAAAACGAGACAATGTAGAGGAGTCTCGCGAAGGAGAAGTACCTCGCGGAGTTCATGATTCCCGAGGCAAAGCGTGCTTCGCGATTCGGGAGAGGAGAAGCCGAATGGTCGGATTGTCCATTCTTGGGACTCAGGGGGAGTCCAGTATTTATAGGGAAGGGGCGCCGTGAAGCTGGGCTCGCGCGCTGCCTCCGGTGCTTCGCGGCGCGCGCGCGCGAACGTCAACGCCAGTCGCGGAGGGGACCGCCTCCAGAGCTTCGCGGCGGCCCGCGAATGTCAAATGCATTCGCGGAGGATTACCGCCTCAGGAGCTTCGCGGAGGCGCGCGAACGTCAAATGCGTTCGCGGAGCATTACTGCCTCAGGAGCTTCGCGGCGGCCCGCTAACGTCAAATGCGTTTGTGGAGCATTACCGCCTCCGGAGCTTCGCGGCAGCCTGCGAATGTCAAATGATTTCGCGGAGCATTACCGCCTCCGGAGCTTCGGAAGGCCGCGATGGTCGGGGCGCTTTACGTGGGTGCTTCGCGGCGGGGCTTCGCGAGGCAGCGCGCCAGATGTCTTTTTTCGTTCCTTTCTTTCGGGCCATATTTTTGGCGCCAACAAATGCCCCCCTCAGACTTGGAGCCGCGGAGGGTGAAGGGTCAAAGTCTGAGGGAAAATCTCCAAAATTGTCGGTGGTTCGCGATGCAGCATCGCGAAGGGGCCCCGCGATGCTCGCCGGGGCCGCGGATCCGGACGCGCCGCGATGCTTCGCGCGGGTGAGGCGCGCCGCGATGCTCTGGGGTCGCTGCCTATAAATAGGGGGTCCGACCTCTTTTGTCTTCATGTGACTTCCTTGTCTTTTTGTGCTCTCGACTTTGCGAAGCTCCACGTACTCCGCGACAGCCCTCCGCGAATCGAGCTTCGCGGCGAACCGCGGGTCTCCGACTCCACGTCCGCGCCAAGAGAACCTCTATTTGTCGGCCTTGGCCAGACTTCGCGGCTTGGTCTCGTGACCGATCTTCGCGATCCGGCTTCGTGATCGAGCTTCGCGGTAGAGCTTCGCGATCCATCTGATAGAATCCTTTTCTGAGGGCCAGAGTTAAAATGGCCCATCAAGAAGCTGTCTTGGGGGTCCTTGCAGATGCTGCTTGTCGAGAGGAGATGGCCAACTGTCCAGGCTTAGGGGAGATGATCCGGAGCCACTCGGACCACACTTCTTTGACAGATCTGCTCTCGGAGGGTCAGAAAGATTATTCGCAGTGCAAGAAACTGCCGTTGTATGGCTTCGGGCTGAGGGACGACATCATTATCCCTGAGGCGAGTAGGGACGAACTAGCTTGCTGGTTCAGGAGCACACCGTGCCAGCACCAATGGTTCAGGGTGGCCGATGGTCACGCGCGGGAGGACTTCACACCCGTCATCGCTGACTGTCTCTATAACCATGTGAATGATGTTGACGGGAAGCCACTGCAACCGGAGACTTCCCCTCCCCTCTATCGTACCATGATGAAGGCAGCTTTGCAAGATTTGAAGAAGGGATGGTCCGATGAGTGGGACCTACGCCAGGGCGGAAACTTTACTGATGACTTGGCTTGGGCCTACTGGGTAGGTGCCTCATGCGAGGAGTTCGGGGCCGAGTTTAGGAGAGTGGGGTTGTATGAGGCGGCATGGGCCTCCCAATTCCACATTTACCAACCGAAGCATCTAATGCCGGAGTTGCTGAGTAGATGGTCATCTAGGACCAACACCTTTCACCTACATCACGGGGAGGTGGGAATCAGCCTGTGGGATGTCCACCAGATTTCTGGGGTCCCGATCTTGGGGGCCATGTATGACGAATTCCTCCCTATTGCCAGCACGTGGGGAGATGCGGAGCAAATGCCGCCACTGGCGTCGGCGCTGATGGCACTTGTCCCTGGAGAGGACAAGGAGGCAGTGAGGGACGTCCACTTTAGGAGGTGGTTCAAATACTTCCTGAATCTCCCAGAGAATCGAGAGTTCCCTCCAAGGCCTCGAACTTGTCCAAGGGAAGCCCAACGGGGCAAGGGGCACTCGTATTGGCGAGTCTTGGAGGACATCCAATGGAAAACTTAGGGTTTCAGCGTCAGCACTAAACAACAGCTGATAGTCAGGCTGGCGGCGTTCATCACGGCTCTCATCTGTGGCTGGATCCTACCGGTGAGGGATACAAGCATGGGGGTACGACCCAGCTCGTTCATCATGGCGTCGATGTTGGCCATGGGGCAGCGGATCAACCTGGGGATCCCGATGCTCACCAAACTGTACAGAATGCTGCGGCATATCAGCGAGGGCAAGAAGCCGCCAAGGATATGCAGGCCCTTCCACCTCCTATATGGGTGGATCGCAGCGCATATCAGGGGGATTTACGAGTATCCAAACCCCATTTCGCCACCGGGATCGAACTTCCGCCCCTCCATCCTGAACGCGGTCGGGAGATTCCTATTCAAACTGGCCATTCCAATGGTGCTGAATCGGGTGTGGAGGGAGGATGAGTTCAATTTCCATCCCTTCCCGTTGCCGACGGGGATGCTTACTGATGACGGACGGGGAACGAAAGAACATCAGGCTTACCTCCTGGACTTCCGAGGTGGAGTTTTGGTGGCACGAATAGATCGTGAGCTGCTCTGTGAATCGTACACTCCGCATCGGTTTGAGAGGCAGTTCCGGTGCCTCCAGCGGCTGACCCTGCAGGTCTACTGGGAGGTGCGTCATGAGGAGCACCCGTGTGTGATGAGGCAGCTGTGGCTCATGTTCACACGGGAAGATGGAAAGATGAGGATTGCATTGCCTCCATCCGCCGCCGCCTTCGGATTAGTGAAGGAGTACACCATCAGTTGGGAGGCTGCTTACCCAGGGGAGATGCTGAAGCAGCCAACGATCCGGGTTGGTGACAGTGGGCCTCCTCTATCTCGAGGTCGGGGTCGGAGGGCAGCTAGGGCCGCTCGCGGTAGCGGGGCTGCCATGGCGGCGAGACCCGCACCGGCCGAGGGTATGGCAGCAGCGGTAGATCCAGTGATTCTGGAAGAGCAGGGTCATCCGGAGGGGCGGCCACCGAGGGGATTTCGTAGGATATCCACCCAGGCTCCGGGGAAGCGCCTGCGTCACATTGATATGGCAGAGGATGCCGTCTTCCCGGAATCTTGGGACATTTGGGATGTCAACCGGCAGTTCCTCAGCCCATCCGAGATATGGGCCCACCTGAATCGCCTCGGGATGGAATTGCCGAGTATAGGCCCAGTTCAGGCTGGATTCATGGCGTCTCTGGCGGAGGCAGAACATTACCTGGAAGAGATGGAGGATTACGTCCACTCCAGTGGCGTCCCTCGCCCAATGACGGACCGGGTGAGGGTACTGTTGAATCAGACGGTCCCCCCACAGTTATCGGATGCCGATCTGAGGGAGCGCTTCCCCTTGGCGGAGGAATCATAGGACTCCTCTTGGGAGGATGAGGCTGGATGAGGGAGCCCGCTGGAGGAGGGCGAGGTCGGAGACCGAGGCTCAGAATCCGACGATTTCACGGAGGCTCTTGAGGTAGCATTCCGAACATCTCTCCTTACGATCTGTTCTTGGATCCCTATGGACTTCTCACCAATGTTTGAGCCATGCAGGAGGAACTTGTTTGCAGGCCTCGTTCTCACTCCTTGGCGGGTGATGATGCAGGACCATTAGAACCCGCGCCTATGGCTGCGTCCAGTTCCGCGTCTGGTGGGACCAGGGCGTCCGAGGTGGCTCCTCCGGAATCTCCAGACCTTCCAACAGTATACAGGGGGCCTCGTCTCAGGGTCCCGTCAGTACTGGCTCAAGAGCAGTGCTCGGAGGCTGATCTTCGTAAGTCTCCTCCACTGGTCTCCTCGTTGTCACATGTAGACCATGCCAACTAACGTCTATGTCTCTCTGTCGTACAGTTCTTCGACTGGCGTGGGCCGCTGCGGCAAGACTGGTCGGGATGTCTGGTGGCGTCCCTCCTTGGGGCATGCCGGTGATGGTGGCAATAGTCCCTCCATCTCCTCAAGCTGCGACGCACATTATCACTGGCGGGTCCACCAGCAGGGCCGTACCCGAAGTCATCGAGGTGGACTCCGAGGAAGATGATCAACCGGTCGGTCCCAGTTCTGTCACGCCTGCTTCGGCGCCAGGTGTCGCACTGGATTCAACACCGGATGTTGATCCTGCTGAGGATTTCCTGCAGGCGTATCCCACGTACGAGCCTGCCAATCGCGCAGACTGGGACGAAACGGCCTCCGACGAGGAAGACAGCAGCATAGTTCGTCACCGATCGTGGAAGCTGATCACGCGCTTTATCAAGGACACTCCCCAAGCACAATGGCTGGCCGAAATGGATAGGCTTCGCTCGCGGTTGCGTGAACTGTGCGCTGGGGGAGTGGATTCCCAATGTCCTCATGCACTCATCCGAGATCTTATGGCTGAGAAGATCCGGGAGCATGATCGTGGGCTCAGCGTGGGCTGGCAGCGGAGGAAAGCGACCAGCATTAAGAAGCTCTAGGAGGCTGAAGGCGAGGTTCAACAGATGCAGACCCGGGCAGACGAGCTTTCAGCCTCTCTTGACGCACAATCTGAGCTGGTCTCACGGTTGGAGGCCCAACTGGCAGAGGGAAAAGAGCACATGAGGCAGACCTCTGAAAAGATGGCTGCCGTTCAAGCTGATGTGGAGAGGGCCAAAGCCAGAACTGACGAATTGTGCCCCTCCGCTGCTGCGGAGGAGCGAGAGTTAAATCAGCGGCAGCAAGCCCTGGATGACACAAGCCAACGAGTGGCGGAGCTGCAACACTCTTTTGACGGGGTCAACCCGTCCGTGGGGGGAGTCGACCCCCTGAGTATTGTAACAATCCCAAAAACCCTTTATTGTTACTTTCGTGCTTCGAATTTTTTCTTCTTTGCTTTGAATGCCTTAGCACGCACGATTTCCACGTTTTGAATTGCCTTGTTACATACCTACAACGTTGGCGGGGCGTTCGGTGACAATTCCCAAAGCCCACGTGGGTCGAGCCCAATGTGAGAAACATGAGATAGTTGCCCTCTCATCCCACCTAACGTAGGAGTGGGGATCATGCTTCGGGCACCCGGGATTCGGATCACCAGCCCAGATTCCCGAAAGATGGGAGAGGCCTGATCAGTGAAGGAATTTCTAGGGTAACCGACTTACCGCTTCTTCAGCGTGCTCTTATGCACGAACGGGGCAACGCCAGGGGCGCTTAAATCGGTCCAAACAGATGGAAATGGGAAGCGTGAATCACGATACCCAAGATTCGGAACACTGTGGAGGCGGCGTGACAATAAAGGACAACCGTTAACCGTGGCGGAGAAACGGTATCCTTACTGCATTCACCTGAAATGGGGGAAAAAATGAGCATCGACCGCTGACCGTATTCGCAATGCAGGATTTTATCAATTTGTTGTCGATCAATCTTTCGGGACGTTGGCCCAGGATAGTAGGAGGACCATAGGTCGAACATCCATACTGTTAGGGGGTCCTTCCAAACATGACCAGTCTTCCGGAACACTGGCCCATGATGGTAGGTGAGCCGATGCAGCATGAGACCAGGCCGTTAGGGGGTTCCGTGAGACATGAAAAGGGACGAGGGTCCGAATAAGGGGCACGCAAAGCGTGGAATATGGGGTGATGGTCTGTCTGAACAGAATCCAACACTTAGGTGGTTACACCATCGCGGTGGGAGCATGCCAGATAGGCGCATCGGTTTGATCATGGATCATTCCTTCTTTCAGACAGGGCCTCTCTGGCGAGGGGGATCTGTCACTTCCTAGTGGGATCTTGGGGCATCCTGAACTTGTTCAGGGTAGAACCACAGTTTAATGTCATGCGTTGAGGACACATAGATTCTCGTAGTTTAACGTCATACGATAGGACGTGGAATAAGAGGGAAGGAGGCGTGTGGCGCGGTAGATATGAAACCGACGTGAATGAGGACTTGGAGTCCAAATCACACCATGTACCCCCGGAGGAAACTCTTCAGGTCAAGGGACCAAGAGTAAGGATTGGGCTAGGCCCGAAGCAAAGTGGTCGGGCGTCCCTACGTACCCCACGAGGATGGGAATCAAGCCATACGTAGTTCTGAAAGCGCATTTTAACGTCATGCAGGACGAGGAGCAACCTGACCGCGTTGGTACACATCTCGCCAAAACTACTAAGCCCACGTGAGTCGTGCTCAGTGTGGGAAACAAGTAGTAGTGGTGGGATTTTCCCGACACAGAGAGGGACATGTTAGGTCAAAGGGATGCTCGGTGAATACCGGCCTAATGACACTAACACGATCATTTAGCACACCTAGATGCGCGAAGAGAAAGAGCCGAGTATGATGGAATTCCACTTGAACATGAGGAAGTGGAAACGTGTGAATCATGGTGCTCAAGATTCAGATCACGATGATGGCGGCGTGATGATGGAGGATAACTGTTGACCGTGGCAGAAACCCAGAATCCATATCGCGTTAGCCTAGAATGGGGACGGACATATGAGGGTCGACCGTTGACCATGTTCGAAACACGGGACCGTGTCACAGATGTTGTCAAATATCTGTAGGGACGTTGGCCCGAAACGATTGAAGGGCCCTTAGGTCCAGCATTCATGGAGAGCCCTTAAGCCAAGTATCCATGTCGTCCGGGGGTCCTTCTGGACGTGGAAGAGGATGAGGATCCAAATAGCGAGTTCACGAAGCTTGGTCATGGGACGAAGGGAATGTCCGCATGAAAGTCCCACACTTTGGGTTCTTTGTCGAAACTCATCTGAATACGACAATGAAACGTATTAGAGAGAGGGAGTAGATTTCTTTCCCTTGGGGAGATCTTAGTTTAGGGTCGTAGAATTCGGACCATGAAAAGTTAGACTGGGCCCGCGGGGAAGTGCCCGGGCACTCCTACGTATCTCATAGGGATGAGAATCAAGCCTTACGTAGTTCTGGATGGACCTTAGACCGTATATGGGTAAAGGGAGAAGGGGACGCATGGAATCAAAACCCGAGGTGAAGGAGGACCTAAGCCCTACTTACCATGCATTCTCTGGGGAAATGCTCGAGTCGAGGGACCGAACACAAAGGTCAGGCTGGGCCCGCGGGGAAGTGCCCAGGTGCTCCTACGTATCTCATAAGGATGAGAATCAAGCCATACGTAGTTCTGGATGGTGACACGGTAGGGTACCAGTGTCAGGAGAGAAGAGAAGTGCGGGCGTGGACCTTGCACTAAAAGAAGAGGAACTTGATGTATCTTGTTTGTTCTTTAAGGTGAATGGTTTTTTTTGTGAAGCGACAGGCCTAGAGTAGTAGGTCGTGATGTCACCACAAGGATCAAGCCGTGATGGGAGTTGACAAATGGCATGGCACATGACCAATACCCAACGTGATTTCCTCTACAACGAGGTCACCACAATGCGGTGCCATTTTTCGTCGTGTGGCCAGGACGGTAATGTCACAGTTTAAGGTCGTATGATAGGACCAAGCATGCATTTTATCGTCACGCAGTGAAAACGTAGCAGAGACGATGCTAGGAGGGAAATGTGCGCAGTGTTGTAAAACAAAATTGACGGAGACATGATCCCACATCAGATTGTACGCCATTCGGAGAGGGAAACCTTAGGTCGAGGGGCCTATATAGAGGTAAGAGGTGAAACCGGGGGAGAGACTGGCTCTCTAAATGGGATGTACCCGAAGACAGGGTGTCTGGGCGGTCCTACGTATCCCATGGGGATGGGAATCAAGCCACACGTAGTTCTGAATGGATCTTAGTTTATGGTCTTAGAGTTTGGACCATGGGAGCCCCGAAAGACGCCATATTGCAGCTTTGTCCCCCTGACATGCAAAAATTCACTGAGGGATAGCGCCAAAAGTGTCGAGATTCCACCTGGACATGATGGGGTGGAAAATGATGTGAATCATGCAACCAACATTCAAGGACTGAAGGGGCTGGCGTGACGACAGAGGATTACTGCTGACCATGTTCGCAACACAACATCCTGTCGCGTTAGCCTGAGATGAGGACAAACAAATGAGCATCGACCACTGACCATATTCGCAATGCGGTATTTTATCGATTTGTTGTCCAAAACCCTCAGGGGCATTGGCCCGTATCGGTAGGAGAGCCCTTGGGCATTATATCTAGGCCGTTCTTGGGGGTCCCTCTGGGTGCGAAAGGTGATGGAAGCCCGAATGGAGGGGAACACGAAGCTTGACAAGTGGAAGGAACTTGATCAAGTTGAATCTGACACTATTGGTCCTAGACCAGAGTACTCTTAATACATGGGTGAACCACTGCAAGGAGTCAAGGGACTCAACCTTGAGGGTGATCGAGAGATGGCGGATTCCCAGGGGAAGGGGGGCACAATGCCCAAAACCTTGTATCATACCTACACATCCCCCTCCTGGAGAGGGATAGGCCAAGTGGCCTAGGTGACTGGGAGATCAGGAGATCACTAGGAGGTGGGGCTGGACCCGAATCTTAAACATTCAGGTGGTCCTACGTATCCCATGAAGATGGGAATCAAGCCACACGTAGTTTTGAAGGATTCCTTTTAATGTCATGCAGGATGAGGAATAGGAGAGCTAACTCTCAGAATGGGGTATGTGTGGTGCAGCTATTGCAAACCCGACGTGAATGAGGATGTGGTCCTACACTACGCCACGTGGTCCCGTGGTCGGGGTCCTGATGGCAGAACCGGAGAGGTGAACTTGCTGAACTCAAGCTGGACCCTAAGACAAGGGGTATCGAACTTAGTTCCAGATGATAATCTTAGTTTATGGTCTTAGAGCTCGGACCGTGGAGGGTGACAACTCCTGAGCAAGCACAGATGTCAACCCAATCACTAAGCCCACGTGAGATAAACTTAGTGTGGGAAACAAGGGGGGTATCCTCATCACAATACTTGGGTCTTCCATCAAAGGGGAGTCAGCAGAGAGTTCCGAAGGACACTTTTGATGCAGCTTTTTCTCCCAATGTGCAGACGTGCACGGAGGAAAAGTACCAAGAGTTCTGAGATTCTACTTGGACATGATGAAGTGATGAAGGGTGTGAATCATGTACCTGACATTTTGGGCTTAATGGGTTGGCGTGGCGATAGAGGAAAACTGTTAAAAATGGTGGAAACACAGTGTCCATATCGCGTTATCCTGAGGTGGGAACAACAAACGAGCATCGACCGATGACCATATTCGCAACGCGGGATTTTATCGATTTGTTGTCCGAAACCCTCGGGGGCGTTGGCCCGTATCAGTAGGAGAGCCCTTGGTCGTAGTATCCAGGCCGTTCTTGGGGGTCCCTCCAGGTGTGAAAGATGATGAAATCCCTGATGCGGGGATACGCAAATCCTGGAAAGCGAGTGCGGACGTGTCCGAGTAAAGCTTGGCATTCCAGGTAATAAACCAGAGTACTCTTAAGCACATTGGTGAACCGCCGAAAAAGGGATCGACGAAACAACTTAGTAGGGGGGGGAGCATGGCATGGTCATTACGAGATCGTCGTGAATGAGGAAATAATCCCACACCACACCATATAATACTCTCATGGATGAAGGATAGGCCAAGGGGCCGAGATGGGATGAGGATTCCCGAGAGATGGGGCTGGACCCGAATTTTGGACATTCAGGTGGTCCTACGTATCCCATGAGGATGGGAATCAATCCACACGTAGTTCTCTATATGTAGTTTAACGTCATTACTGGACAAGAAGGGGAGCAATATACCCCGAAACAAGGGAGGTGTGCGGTATGGAGAAGAAGCCGACGTGGATGAGGACATAGTCCCACACCACACCGTACACCCTGGGTAAGAGGGGACCTGGGCCGTGGCCCGGAAAAGCCAAGGGGCCTAAGGTCAGGCATCAGTCAGGAAGGCCTGACTGGTTTGCAATTTAACGTCTTACATGGGGACGAGGGTCGGGGACCCGAGAAGGCCAAGGGGCCTGAGGCTGGGCCTCGTGAAGGGAGGGCGTACGGCATGGTACATGATCCCGACATGAATGAGTACATAGTCCCACATCACATCGTACACCCTTATGAGGAATCGGGGCCGTGGGCCCGATCGCTAGCACCACCTGGGGAAGTTTGTCACCTCGGGATGGGGCAGAATGAATCACTGTTCTTGATGCCTGAGACATCTCGGGGTGGACCCGAAAATCCAGGACACTGCTGACCATGTTCGAAACACAACGTTCCTATGGTGACTCGTATGGGGGAAACAAATGAGCATCGACCGCTGACCAAATTCGCAACGCGGGACTTATATCGGCCTGTTGCTTGAAAACCCTCGGGGGCGTTAGCCCGTATCGGTAGGAGAGCCCTTGGGCATTGTATCCAGGCCGTTCTTGGGGGTCCCTCTGGGTGTGAAACATGATGGAATCCCAGTCAAGGAGTGGGTGAAGCATAGTTGTATCCATCCACGAAAGGGGAAAACACCTCCAGGGGGGAAAGTGCAGCCGGGTCGAGGCTTGCTCGATGTGGGTCGGGGCAAAAGTGTGCACCCTGCCATGTCTTGACCCGAGGGGGAGATTTTGGCTTTTGGGCTGGGCCAACAGACAAAATGTTCGGGCGTTCCTACGTATCTCATAAGGATGAGAATCAAGCCATACATAGTTCTTGAAGGCCATGCAGTTTAGCGTCATGCAGTGAGGATGTGAGAGGATAGAAGAACGGGAGTGGGCGCATGACGCGACCCTTAAAATCTTTGTGTGAGCGGGGTTGCATAAGCGGGGCCAAGAAAGCCTACTCCCTACTACACAAAGATCCTCCAAGAAAACTATTCCTAGGGGGGATAGTGGAAGGGAAAATCTTGGTTCTGGGCTCAAGACGAGGCGTCCGAGCGTTCCTACGTATCTCATAAGGATGAGAATCAAGCCACACGTAGTTCTAGAAATGCAGTTTAACGTCATGCGGGACGATAAGAAGCATCTCATTTGGGGATATGTACGGTACGACGAGTAATCCGACGTGAATGAGGACATAGTCCTACACCATACCGTACAATCCCACAAGAGAATAGATCAGGGAAAACCAGGGGGCCTGAGGCCGAGACGCGGTCAAGGAGACCTGACCAGCTTGCTGTTTAACGTCTCGCAGTGAAGACGGGGCCGGGGGCCCGAGGAGTACAAGGGGCTTGAGGCCGAGCCTCGATCAGGAAGGCCTGACTGGCTTGCAGTTTAACGTCTTGCAGTAAGGACGGGGCTAGGGGCCCGAGGAGGCCAAGGGGCCTGAGGCCGAGCCTCGGTCAGGAAGGTCTGACTGGCTTGCAGTTTAACGTCTTGCAGTAAGGACGGGGCCGGGGGCCCGAGGAGGCCAAGGGGCCTGAGGCCGAGCCTCGGTCAGGAAGGCCTGACTGGCTTGCAGTTTAACATCTTGTAGTAAGGACGAGGATGCAGTTTAGGGTCGTGCGGGACCATCTCACAGTTTAGGGTCATACTGGACCTTTTTTCCCTAGGCAAAGTATCGTTTGAGGAATTTGGAATTGGTGGGAGGGGTTATACGTTCTCCATCCGTGGTCACCAATGAGTATGCTCCATTGGGGTAAACCTTATGGATGATATAAGGCCCTTCCCATTTGGGTTCTAACTTGGGCGGTTTCCTACCGGGAATCATTGGCGCTCGAAGGGCCAGTACCAGGTCGCCCTGTAGAAAAGAGAGAAGACGAACCTTCTTGTCAAAGGCTCTTGCTATCTTGTCCTGATGCCTTTCCAGATTGTGTAGGGAACGAAGCCGGTTCTCGTCCAGTGCCTCTAATTCAGCCAGACGGATCTCGACTACCTCATCTGATGTATGGTGGTCGTAAACTGCAATACGTAACGACGGCAGGTGGATCTCAATGGGTAGGACGGCCTCAGCTCCATACACTAGGGAATATGGGGTCACCTGGATAGAGTTTCGAGTCGTCGTCCGGTAAGCCCAGAGGGCGTTGGGGAGCTTGTCCGGCCAACTTTTCTTGTTCTGACCAACCATCTTCTGCAGAATGTTAGAGAGGGTCTTGTTGAACGCCTCGATCTGTCCATTCCCCTGCACGTGGTAGTGGGAGGTATGGTTTGACCGGATGTCGTACTTAGCGTACAAATTATTCAATTCAGCTGCTCGAAAGTTTGTGCCGTTATCGGTGAGGACGGCGTGAGGGACTCCAAACCGGTGGATTATGTTAGAGCTCACAAAGTCAACGATGGAACGGGCCTTGACCTCTTTGAGCGGAACTGCCTCTTCCCACTTGGAGAAGAAATCTGTAGCAGTCAGGATGAACCTACACTGACGGGCTGTTGCCGGTGGATGCGATCCCACTACATCAATCCCCCATACCGCAAATGGCCAAGAGTACTTGGTGGGGTGGAGGGGCTCCGGCGGCCGGTGCAAGAAGTTGGCGTGTACTTGGCACACGTGGCATCTCTTGGCATATCCAATACAATCGTGGATCATAGAGGGCCAAAAGTACCCCAACCTCCGGATTTTATGGGACAGTTTCAGCCCAGCTTGATGGGCACCACAGGAACTGGCGTGAACCTCTTGCATAACTTGAGGTATCTCCCCTCCTTGGAGGCAACAGAGAAGGACACCATCGAAACTCCGCTTATAAAGGATCTGTTCCAGACTGGGGCCGCTCTGGAGGGTAAATTACAGCGCACGGTGTCGAATTCGCTCACGCTCGGCCCGATCATCTGAGAGCTGACCATTTTGGAGATACTCGACAAAGGGTGCTCTCCAGCCGGGGGTGGTTTCAACCACTGCGTCTGACAAACCCGGTACTCCCGATATGGAGGGTCCGGCGGTGAGATGGCTTACCCGCAGGCCATCATGGTCCTCTTGGGTGACGGGGGCAATGACTCTCCGGTGTGCCACATGTATGACCAAATCATCTTGCTCGAGTTCCGCGAGTGACGCGGCTAAACCAGCCAAGGCGTCTGCTTGGCCGTTCTGCGACCGTGGGACATGGGTAACCTCTGGTCGAGGGGAGAACTGGGCCATTAGGCGGAGGGTGTACTCCAGCAACGATGCGAGCTCCGGCTTCCTGACGACGTAGTCGCCATTAACCTGTTTTAATACCAGCTCGGAATCTCCCTTCACATGTAAATGGGGCACATGGATCTCAAGGTCCAGCTCGAGGCCGGTGATGAGAGCTTGGTACTCTGCCTCGTTGTTCGTACAGCCTTCTGATAACAGGAACGAGTATGGCAGGACGGCTTGCGCCGGGGTAATGAAGACAATACCCAGGCCCACTCTGTTGAGCTTGGGATCGTTGAGCCTCCTACCGGTGGGGCTCCGGGAGGCGCCGTCGAAATGCATTTTCCATCACGGGGCAGCATGATCGACTGAGAGGATCGTCTCATGAGGGAAATCCATGTCTAGGGATTGATCCACGGAGGTTGGATGGGAAGCTAAAAAGTCTGCCAATGCCTGTCCCTTAATGGCCTTCTGAGGTACAAACCTGATATCAAACTGCTGGAGAATCACCGCCCACCGTGCTAGTCGGCCAGTCAGCATGGGACGGTTCAGGATGTACTTCAGTGGGTGTACCCGGGAGACCAATTGCACCTCATGGTGCTGCAGGTAATGTCGTAACTTCTGCACGGCGAAGACGAGCGCAAGGCAGCTCTTTTCGATAGGGGAGTATCTGACCTCCGTATCGAGAAGCATGCGGCTGAGATAGTAGAGACTATTCTCAGTACCCTCATTATTCTTCTGGGCAAGTAGCGCACCGAGGGACCTCTCCAGGGCGGTCACGTAAAGGACCAGCGGCTTTCCGGAGATGGGTGGCATCAAGACTGGAGGCTGGAGCAGATACTGCTTGATTTCCTCGAAGGCGGTCCGACACTCCTCATCCCATTCATAGGTGGCACCCTTATTCATGAGCCGGGAAAAGGGCTTACACTTGCCGGCCAGATTCGCGATGAATCGGCGTATATAGGCTATGTGGCCTTGAAGGCCTCGAAGCTCCCGAATGTTGCTCGGGGGAGGCATTTGGATGATGGCCTTGATCTTCTCCGGGTCGATCTCGATACCTCGGTATCTGACAACAAAGTCCAGAAACATCCTAGAGGTGACCCCAAAATCACACTTCAGCGGGTTCATCTTCAGGTGATGGGAACAGAGGAAACCGAACACTTTCTCAAGGTCTTTGATATGGTCCTGGTGCTGACATGATTTGAGTACGAGGTCATCCACGTAGAGTTCCACAAATGTCCTGAGAATCGGCTTGAATATGCGATGCATGGCCCTCTGATAAGTGGCACCTGAATTTTTCAAACCGAATGGAATTACCTGGTAGCAAAAGGTACCCTGGGGAGCCCTGAAGGCAGTGGACACCTCGTCTTCGGGGGCCATCCGGATCTGGTTATACCCGGAATACCCGTCCATGAAAGAGAGGGCTTGGAACCCGGCCGTGGCGTCAATCAACAGCTCCATCACTGGGAGTGGGAAGTCATCCTTTGGGCAGTGGAGATTAAGATCGCGGAAGTCGATACAGAATCTGATCTGCCCATTCTTCTTCCTGACTGGCATAATGTTTGCAAGCCACTTGGGGTACTGGACCTCCTTGACGAAGTTGGCTTTGATTAGCTTATCAACTTCGGCCTCAACCATAGCACCATGGGAAGGGTTCATCTTCCTAGGAGGCTGCTTAAACCCACGATGTTTTGCCGGGAGGCCCAAACGGTGAACGACTACCTGGGGGTCTAGCCCTGGCATCTCATTGTAACTCCAAGGAAACACATCACAGTGCTGTTTGAGGAAGTCTACGTACTGCTGCCACTCCTCGAGGGACATGGCTGCACTGATCAATGTGGGTTTCGGATCTGCCTCGCTACCGAGGTTCACCTGTACCAGTTCATCAACCGTGGTAGAGACGCCTTCTTCAAAGGCTGGGGGAGCATCCTCCAAGTCTTCCTCCCCACCCGTGGGGGGACTTCCCATGATGGGGGGGGGGGGGGGGCTTCTGGGCCATCAAGATCCGAGGGGCAGCTGGTGCCGGCTTGGGCAGCAGTAGTCATCACATCAGGAGACTCGCTTGCCATTGAGACCATAGCAATGAAGGCAGTCAACCCTATCCCATCTGGCCTTCGGCCTAAAGGGCCACATTTTATGATATCAAAGCAGTGGTGACGTGTCGGACTGAGTCGGTTAATTCCAGCTCGGCGGAAGAGACACGTATGGAGCACCGCCATTGTCATGAGCTTGACGTCCCGGTACCGTACAGGGGTAGGGGGTTCCGGGATGACTTGAGCCTGGTTGATGTAGGAGTACGAGGTGATTTTCCATCATCGCTTGGACACTGGAACATTCCTTCCTTGCGTATCCGAAATAACGAAACATTGTCCCATGTCGGGGGTTGTGGCCTCCAACCGGTGGATCGGGAGGATGTAGGCGTCATCCATTCTTGCCCAGGGATCACTTGTGATCAGGGCGGGTTCATCCTCACTTACCAGGATTTGCTTGTCCTTACTTTTGTAATAACCCGCATCCAGATAGCGGGCCTCACAAGAAGCGAAAGGGGACGCGTCTCCTTGGAGCACGCCTACTCGACCGTTGAGCGAGTACTTGAGGCACTGGTGATACGACGAAGGGACCACTGCATGCAGATGAAGCCATGGTCTACCCATCAATGCGTTGTAGGCGGTGTCCTGAGAGACAACCATGAACTCGGTGCTGGCAATTAAGCCATCGAACTGAGTCTTCAGGCGGATCTTGCCGACTGGGGTTTGCTCCGTCCTGTCATACCCCTAGATTCTGAGGTCAGAGGGAGTTAAATCACCTTCGGACAGACCAAACTTTCGCAGCGTCCTGGTCATAATTAGATTGATTCCGGAACCTGTGTCAATGAGGCAACGGCGGACTTCCACACCATTTAAGTGGCCATTGATGTACAGCGGGTGAATGTGCCCCTGTATAGGAGGGTCCTCATCTTCACTGGAGAACGAGATAACCACCTGACATTCGGCGTTTTCGATCATCTCGGTATGGAAGTATTCCGCAGCTGCTACTTCTGTCTCGAACTGGAGGGGGATCCTTAGGGCCTCGACAAGTGCCTCGCGCATTTCAGATGACAGGCGAAGGGCATCAAGGATGGAGAGCCTCGCCGGAATTCCGGCCAGGTGCTTCCGAACATCGTACTTTCGTGCCAAACGTGAGCCTCTACTTACAGGAGGTCGTTCGGCATTTGGAGGCACAGCGGGTCCGGCCGGCTGAACCGACGATTGACTAGTACTGGGTACATCTCTCTGCCTACTAGTAGAATCCTGAAGGGTAGTCGCCGGACTGGGATCGGACAGTGGAGGCTGGCCTGTAGCTGGGAAAGAATGAATGTGATATGAACAAGGCGGCTCCCCCCGATCCAGTAGCACGAACGACGGTGGAGGTAGAGCCGAGGGTGTTATATGAGTTTGCGCGTGCTGAGATCTGCACTGAGCCTGCTGCCTGGTCTCGGTAGCGTGCACGGCTTGGCCAAGAGTGCCTGCTGACGTACCTCGATGACCAGCGCGATTGCGATTCCGCTGACATTGACGTCGGCTGGAAACGTTGGGGAGGTCTGCCTGGCGTTCCCCCTCGTCGGGGGTCATATAGGGCTTTACCAGCTCCACGGTGTTAACCGAAGCGTACCCCTGGCTGTCGCTCGAGGAGTCATCCGCCGCTGGGCGGATTCTGGGAGGGATCCCTATTTTGGGGGGCATAAAGTCACCGAGAGTGCAGGATGACGACGACACTGGTGGTGCACGTTGCTTCTTCTTGCGTCGCCGCTGCTTGCCCTTTTGGGCAGAGGTCGACTGTGAAGACGATGCAGAGGCACCAACTACTTCTTCTGAAGGTTCCGACTGCTTCAGGCGCGCCCGGATGATACCCTGGGCACGAACAACGGTTTTTCAAGCCATCCAGTCTTCGTATTTCCGGGACCCGCGGCTAGGGACCTGCTGCCACTCACCTTCACTGTCGCTGCCGATCTCTGATCCTGCAAAGACACCTGCCACTTGCGCCGGTGCTGGGCCCAACATGACTATGTTGTTGTTGACCTGGTCCTGAAGCCAATCTTTAAACACATAGCATCGCTTGAGGGTGTGCCCCAGGATCCGATGATAAGGGCAGTAGTTGGGGTGATCGGTAAGATGCGCCTCTTCCGGCCTTCTGCACTCAGGCAGACGCACAATCCCTTGCTCTAGAGCACTTCGGAAGTAGCCAGGGACCTGATTTTTGTTGAACGAATAGGTCTGGTACCTTTTTTCCAGATAGGGGGCCCTGGGGGCCTGGTCCTGACGAGGGGCCGGAGGGGCCTGCCGAGGAGGCGGCGCCTGATTGTCTCGCCTAGGTGGCGGTAGCACGTTGCGCGGGGGAACCTGTCGGTTCTAAGGCGGCCGCTGCTGGGCAGGAGCCTATGCTTGAGGTGGAGGACCTCTACGGGGTTGCGGGGGTGGTGCCGCCGGCAGAAATTCCAGCTGCCTCGGGGCTTCTATTTGAGCCACCGCGGCGGGTTCAGCCCTGGCGGTCCTCCTGGCTGGGATCATAGGGGGCAACAAGCGTGCCTGACTGGCCTGTTTCAGGGCTTCCTCGAGGCGTTGAGCCTTATCCGAGAAATCTCTGAACCCTCCAGGGTAGTTCTGGGTAATCAAGGAGGGTACCAGCTCTGTCTTGACATTTCCCACACACATCGTCAGTAATTTCTCCTGAGTCAGTGGCATATCGAGGGAATACGTAAGTCCCTTCCACCGGGCGATGAAGTCTGCGACTCGCTCATCAGGCCTTTGCTTGCACTTGAAGAGGTCTGCAATGCTGGTCTTTCACATGGTAGAGATGAACTGGTATAAGAACTGCCGGCGAAGATACTCCCAACCGGTCACCGATCCGATAGGAAGTTGGCTGTACCATACGAATGCCAGACCTTCCAATGTCTGTACGAAACATCGGAGCTTGGAGGCTTCTTGCTGAGCCGGGGTCCCCAGCATGGGGCCACACCTGGAAGAAAAATGAGCCAAGTGCTGCGGCAGGTCCCCTGTCCCGTTAAAAGGCGAGAAAGTGGGGTTCCCAAAACCCGGAGGTGCGGGCATATCATCCACCCACGCGGGATAAGGCTTGCCATCCGGTGGGACCGCCACCTGCCGTGTTTCCAACGCTTCGAGGCGAGCTGTGAGCACCGTAATAAGATCCTCCGGGTGGGGGTCCCTATCTTGATGGGGATCCCTAACCACAAGTGCATTTCCAGGTTCTTCAACATGGTAGACGGCTTCGGCCGCTCGCGGGTCAACTGGCTGGACGACCTGCGGGGCGACTGGGGGAACCCGGTTGGATTATTCAGATTGCCTCGTCGCTCGGGGGGATTTGGCGAGGCGTATCGCGCCCTCTTTCCGTACGTTCCGGATTCCGCCCTATCTGTGACAGTAGCATGATCAGGGTGGCCTGGAGTCATCTCACCGAGGGGAAATTGTTCCTGCCCCTGCTGCCCTGGCCTGGGATTACCATAGTCGGGTCGCCGCTCTGCGGCGCGCTCAGCCAAGAGTTCGTCAACCAGCTTTTTCTGCTCAGCAAGCAGCTGGCGTAACGTGGCCTTCTCGGGATCTTCGTCCGTTTTCTGCACAGAGGCGGACGGGTCAGAGTGCTTCACTGTTCCGACGTGCTCCTTACCCTTGCCAGTGTTTCGACCGAGTACCAGCGACTCGGTGGGTACGGGGAGACCTAGCAGGTTCCTCTACTGACGGGTAACTCTCCCTGACGGGTCGAGCAGCGGCGGTATGCCCTCGGGTGGTAAGTCTCCATCAAGGAATTGAAGCTCATCTTCCTTATCCACAACGTCGGCCATGTGAACTGCGACCCCTCTTGAGGGCATATCCTCGATGTCGCATAGCGAATCGGGCTGCCGTCGGATAGGGTCGAAGAGGAGAGCGGCATAGTGTCCCCAACCACGGACTTGCACATGGGGGGTGGCTTCCCTAACGATCCTGCGGAGTGATTTAAGACTCTGAACGCATTTTCGTTGAAGGGCGCTCTAGTGGCCTGGCGACTCAAGGTGCTGGGCCACAAGAAGTGCGGCTGCATCGATCAGGCGGCACTGCTCGCCGATTTCTTCGAAGTGCTCTCGACTCCTGGGGTACGCCACCCGTTCATAACAGAGGCAGAAGTGTGTTGCCCATAAGGTTCGACAAAAGCACACCACTTCTTCAGGGGTAAGAAAATCCGGTATGCGGAAATTCAGTGCCGCCGTCAGCCAGAACTTCTCCGGGAAGTAATCAGCTGCAAGGATACTCCAGAAGCTCCTAGGCTCGGACTCAGGGTATGGCCCCGTGTTTCCCCACTCGTCAACCGGGGGCGGCTGAGGGACCGGTAGCAGTACCAAGGCGGACCTTTGGGATAGCAAGATCGGCGGTGGAGAATACGGCAAACGAGCTGACTGGCCACTGAATTCCGGGCCATCCTCCGAAGAGTGAGGTGACCTGGCCACGATGTCACGATACGACGGGCTGATAATCGCAGCTTCCGGAACAGGAGCCGCGGCTACCAGCGACAGGTCGTGTCATCGCTCTACCATCGTTGGCCCCCAAAATAACTCTCCGTGATCTCTGGTAGAGGTAGAGGGCTCTTCTGGTGATAGAGGCGGTGATTGCGCAGTCGAGACCTGCGGAATTACCAGGATTTCTTCCTCTTGGATGTACCTGCGGAGGGAGATAGGGATTTGGTGGACCTCAAATTCCGGGAGAATGAGGCTAACACGTCTGGTTCCTGCCCCAGTCCTTGATACGGAGGAGCGAGGAGAAGGTTCCATCGCTGAATCACATTCTGCTTCCGAGTCGGAGAAGAGGGTAGGTTTGATCTCCACCTGGGCCTTCCCAGGGTTCTTCTTGTTGCGGCGACGACCCGCTCTCCTGCCCCGGGGTGTCTCTTCGGGACGGGGTTGACCCCCATCAGGCAGCCTCGGGGCGGTGCTGGCGCCGTGGCGGAGAGGGCCCCCACTCGAGATAGCCGTAGTGCAAGGGGCACCAGGGAAAATGTCAAAGGGTACATGGGGAGGACCTCCATGTATAGTACCCATGTGGGTGGGGCCTCTGTTGGAACTGGCAGGAGCATGGGGAGGACCTCCATGGTCGATGCGAGTGGAGCGAGGCTGACCTTCATTCCTCAAGTTGATGGGGCGAGGAGGACCTTCACCAGTTGCAGAAAGGACGTAGGGAGGTCCCCCACGTTGAAGAAGGACCGGATGGACGGTGCCTTCAGGAGGATGGACTCCATACCCTGTACAGCGGGCGCAGGAAATGTTTCTGTGCTGAGCGTCACCGCCGCAGGGCAGGTCTTCCTACGGGATGGGGGTAGCACGAGACGTGGCTCCATGACGAACCTCGGAGCAGGGAAGGCCCACGCTCTGTGGAGTAGTGGTACGGGGAGGACCTCCGTACGGGGTGACATTACCGCGGGTTAGCTCGCGGCGATCACCACTTGGGCCTGCAACCCGGAGAGTCAACCCAGCCTGTCCGTGGGGCGGTTGGGGTCTCGATCCTGGTTGGGTGAAGGAGTGCCCCTGCCCAGTATATGCAGGGGCTTCACGATGCACATCAGCGGTGTCTTGGGCCACTGTAGCTGTCGACGTCAACACGCTCGGGCGAGCATCCTCAGCCCGAGCCCGGTGCTGACGTCGGGTCAGGCGGGCTGGCGCAGGTGGTGCAGGGACGTAGTCCGCTTGATCTTCCTGCGGGGCCGGACGGAGGTGCTGACGCGGCCGGGCGGGAGCTCTCGCCTGGAGCCCTCGGATCGGGACCCTGGGCGGGCTGAGCCGGATGGCGCCCGCCTCTTCAGCGTAAGGCGAGGAGTCGTCAAGGCGTTCCGGGGAAAAGATCCCGAAACGGTTGAATGTTGGGGTGGGGAGCAGGGGCTCCCTACGCGGCCTGTTAGGGCGACGTTGACGGCGGGGCCTGGATGCCTCCAGGTCCAAGCGGGCCATATCTCGGGTCGGGATGACCCCTTCTTCCTCGTACCTGCGCATGAGGTTGTTGATCACCCTTCGCTGGATGACCTCTGATGGGGAAAGGGGACGTGGGCGCCCCGTATTCCGCGATGCGGCGGCCGTCGTGGTGGTAGCGGCGTTACGTGAGATGGTCGTGGAGGTGTTGCCCCTGCCTCTGCGTGGGCGAGGAGCGGACGGTGATCGCGTCTCTGTGACAGCAACCTGGTTCCTGAGAAACGATGGGATCAACTCATCAGTACTGAAAGGAAAAGGATTGATAGCCGGTGCCCCAGCGTTCTTCCATTCTCCATGTCTGTGAGAAGGATCCACGCCAGTACACTGCAGAATGGAGTGCCCCAAGTTCTACTGCCCCGACTTCTGGTGAGTTTCACGATAGGCCCGCTATTTGCTAGGCGGGACCAGGCACCAGATATCTGGATCCGGTGACACATCAATCTACTGGTGTCTCAAATGCTACTAATCCCCATATTGAAAAGAAGAAATTCACGTCGGGTTCACCATTTCTGTTTCCGACGCTTTCGCCGGGGCGCGCGCCCGTCCGTCCGTGGGGGAGGACGCGCAGCGCTTATGTTGCCCCACATTCCCGCTTTCCAAAGGCGGGTGGCATTCGCTCCTTATTCAGGGACGTCTGCTCCTTGATCGAAACGGGATGATGGGATGTCGGTTCTTCCTCCAGTGGATTCCTCCTCAGAACTCGTCACCTAGTCTGGGTCTCCCTCATAGATTTAATACGTAGTTCGTGAAACTCTTCCCGGTGCCGTGTTTCCATGGGGGCCGGTTAATTACACTGCTTCTGTCTGGACATTCCAAAGGGTCCAGTCAGGGCAGCAACCTTCAGTCAGGGGAGTAGTCACGTTGAGGCATCAGTAGCGTGTCTGGATGCTGGGGTACCTGGCATGTCTGTCTGTTATCCTTGACCACAAGGCTTCTCGAGGGCGTGGAAGCCCGAGGCATCCCACATCGAGCGTGGGGAATTATATGTCATAGACACATATCTGAGGTTTTCCTCAGCTTCCCGTGCTCAACACATGGTATGCCGCAAGTTTAACGTCCAGCGGAGACGGATCAACCCAACCAGAGCATTAGCTAGGATAGATCGGATTGAGGGATCCTCCTTGGAGGGATATCGATACCGGGGCCAGCCCATGGGCGACTGTGAAGAAGAGCGTACCGACATGGTCTCACCAGGATAATACAGTCTGGGCGAGAATCGGAACGGGTGGTAGGTTGATGAATGTAGTGGAAGGAGAGTGAAATGGGACCATCGCAGGGGCGACAGTAAAGTTGGGCTTGAGCCTTGACGAGGATTCCTACGTATCCCCATGGCAGGGAATCAAAGTCCGCATAGTTTGGGATGACGTCGATAAACTGACGTGAAGGTGGACCTTGGCCCGATGAGCATCGTCAGAGTACCGACGTGAAAGTAGACCTGTGGGTCCACTAGTGGTGGGCTTGAACCTTGGGAAGGTTACCAATGTACCATGCCTTGACATGGATCAAAGTCCTCGTAGTTCGGGATTGGGTAATGCCGTTTAACGTCATGCAGGACGATAGTGAACCCTGACGTGAACAAACGACGGGCGGTGGGTGTTGGCGAATCGACGTAAGTGAGGGACCTTAATACGATGAGAGTTGGGCTTGAACCTCGGGGAGGATTCCTACGTACCATGCCTTGACATGAATCAAAGTCCTGATAGTTCGGTTTAGTCACAGCGGCTTGCTGTCGGACTGGAATTGTAGTTTAACGTCGTGTTGGACATAGGTGGAACACGACGTGAATTGGATTATGGGTGGGCTTGAACATCAGGAAGGCTTCCTACGTACCATGCCTTGGCATAGATCAAAGACCTCGTAGTTCAAATGGGGTTTTGTCGGTGAACCGACGTGAAAGTGGACCTTGGTCCGATGGGTGGTGGGATTGAACCTTGGGAAGGCTTCCTACGTACCATGCCTTGACATGGATCAAAGACCTCGTAGTTCGGGTTAGTCACAACGGTCTGCCATCGGACTAGAATTGGGTGTACAGTTTAATGTCATGCGGGACAAAAGGAGGCATGCAGTTTAACGTCATGCTGGATGGGGGTGAGACTTGACGTGAATGAACGACCGAGCAATGTGTCTTGAACCTCATGGAGGCTTCCTACGTACCATGCCTTGACATGGATCAAAGTCCTCGTAGTTCAAATGGGATGAGTTGCAGCGGCTTGCCACTGGACTAGAATGGGACCTGACGTGAAATGACGGGTGGGCTTGAACCTCATGGAGGCTTCCTATGTACCATGCCTTGACATGGATCAAAGTCCTCGTAGTTCGGGATGGGTCGCAATGGATTACCACTGGACCAGAATGCAGTTTAACGTCGTGCTGGACGGGGGTGAGAGCCGACGTGAAATGACGGGTGGGCTTGAACCTCATAGAGGCTTCCTACGTACCATGCCTTGACATGGATCAAAGTCCTCGTAGTTCGGGATGGGTTGCAACAGCTTACCACTGGACCAGAATGCAGTTTAACGTCGTTCTGGACGGGGGTGAGACCCGACGTGAAATGACGGGTGGGCTTGAACCTCATAGAGGCTTCCTACGTACCATGCCTTGACATGGATCAAAGTCCTCGTAGTTCAGTATGAGTCACAACGGCTTACCACTGGACCAGAATGCAGTTTAACGTCGTGCTAGACGAGGGTGAGACCCGACATGAAATGACGGGTGGGCTTGAACCTCATAGAGGCTTCCTACGTACCATGCCTTGACATGGATCAAAGTCCTCGTAGTTCACTAGGATGGGTCGCAACGACTTACCACTAGACCAGAATGCAGTTTAACGTCGTGCTGGACAGGGGTGAGACCCGACGTGAAATGACGGGTGGGCTTGAACCTCATAGAGGCTTCCTACGTACCATGCCTTGACATGGATCAAAGTCCTCATAGTTCGCTAGGATGGGTCACAACGGCTTACCGATGGACCAGAATGGGACCCGACGTGAAATGACGGGTGGGCTTGAACCTCATGGAGGCTTCCTACGTACCATGCCTTGACATGGATCAAAGTCCTCGTAGTTCACTATGGGTCACACCGGCTTACCGATGGACCAGAATGCAGTTTAACGTCGTGCTGGACGGGGGTGAGACCCGATGTGAAATGACGGGTGGGCTTGAACCTCATAGAGGCTTCCTACGTACCATGCCTTGACATGGATAAAAGTCCTCATAGTTCAGGATGGGTGGTCAGGGTCGGTGCTCACTCTATGCCCACGTGAGTCATGCTCGGTGTGTGAAACAAGAGGTTGGAAGGACCTGACGATCACGTCGCGAAGGAAGCGTCTGTGAGAAGCGAAGAGGGGATTACGCGTTAGGCGGCCCACGGTGCTGGGAATTACTACAGGATGGAGGCCCATGGTGCGACAAAGCGCGGGAAATATGGACCTTGGTCCAATGATGGGAGGTGCCTCGTCCCCTATCACGCCCTCCACTGACCTTGGTAGTGGGGAAGTACGGAGATGTAGAGGTGCAGCCATCCTTTGGGGGGGGGGGGGCTAGGGTCGCCCTTCTCTTACGAACATACGCCACTCCGACAAGGAGGATCTCATTCCATGTGAGGAAGAGTTCCATTCCCGTGGAGACGAGTGGTGTAAAAAATGTTCGAGTTGGGGGGACCCTTCGCGAGGGGCACGAGGTCGGATCACAGTTTAACGTCATGTGTTGAGGACGTGGTGCTTGGCAGTTTAACGTCCTGCAGCTCGGACGAGGCGGGTTCACTCCACACCCCTAGGACTTACGTAACCTGTACCCTCTGGTCTTTGGGGAAGGGAAGGTACCGGTAAGGCCATGGTTAAGGGGGGTCGTGGAACGAACCATCGAGGGGTCCACATTATCATGGCTATGCGAAGAAGCAATAGCCGTTAGCGTGCCTATGCGAAGGAGCATTAGGTGAAGCAACGCTACGGGTGGTATTGTCCATGGGACTTTGAAATCACATCGTGCGAACCTGGAGGGTCGCACGGGAAGAGGAATTGCTAAGCAAAGGAGTGTTCTTCGCGAAGTGGAGTGCCTTGGCCTTAGCATGGGGCATAGGTGTGGGTGGAAGGTGCTTCGCGAAGTGGAACAATGTTCGCGGAGCACTGCCTCGTGAGGAAGGGGTGCCTTGCAAAGCAGGGTCCCGCGAAGCAGTGTGCTTCGCGATGTGTAATGATCCTGCCTTGGCATAGGGATCACTAGCATGGGTTGGGTGTTTCGCGAAGCATAAACGCTCCGCGGCTGCCCGGGTTCCCTTGGGAATCCCCTTCCTTCGTGAAGGCCCTTGAGCTTCGCGAAGGGCATCCCTCTCAGAAGAGGGGCTCAAAACGAGACAATGCAGAGGAGTCTCGCGAAGGAGAAGTACCTCGCAGAGCTCATTATTCCCGGGGCAAAGCGTGCTTCGTGATTCGAGAGAGGAGAAGCCGAAAGGTCGGATTGTCCATCCTTGGGACTCAGGGGGAGTCCAGTATTTATAGGGAAGGGGCGCCGCGAAGCTGGGCTCGCGCGCCGCCTCCGGTGCTTCGCGGCGCGCACGCGAACGTCAACGCCAGCCGCGGAGGGGACCGCCTCCAGAGCTTCGCGGCGGCCCGTGAACGTCAAATGCGTTCGCGGAGGATTACCTCCTCAGGAGCTTCACGGCGGCGCGTGAACGTCAAATGCGTTCGCGGAGCATTACCGCCTCAGGAGATTCGCGGCGGCCCGTGAACGTCAAATGCGTTCGCAGAGCATTACCGCCTCCGGAGCTTCGCGGTGGCCCACGAATGTCAAATGCGTTCATGGAGCATTACCGCCTCCAGAGCTTCGCGAGGCCGCGATGGTCGGGGCGCTTCACGTGGGTGCTTCGCAGCGGGGCTTCGCGAGGCAGCGCGGCGGCTGTCTTTTTTCGTTCCTTTCTTTCAGGCCATATTTTTGGCGCCAACAGGAGCCCATACTCAAAGCTTATAACATGAGAATGCTCATCACTAGCTAGAAGTGGTGAAAATCATTATAACTGAGGAAAACACACTAAATACATCATAACTAACATGACACACTTATCAAGTTGTTTGAAATCCCTAGTTCGGTCAACCCTTAGCATCCAAGGAAAGAAATGATCATAGAAAGTAGTCTAGATATCAGTACATTCCATGCCCTGATAGAAACCATCATAGGTAATTACATCCCACCAGTTCATGGAAGAATCACATAGCATGTACACAATAATCTTGAGCCTCTAATTTGGAGGCATCTACAGATGATCAAATATATACAATGTGGATTCTAGCCAAGAATTTAGAGCCTATAGACAAAGATACCATTAGAAGGTAAGATGATGCTGCTAATAGAATCTACAAGTATAATTGGAAATTGTAGGTTCTGGTTGCAGATCACCTTTCATGGACTACATCAGACAGAGGAAAAATTATATAGCTAAGCATAGGTGATTAGATCAGCTACAACAGGCGATGCCTCAAGTGTCACTTTTGGTTGTAAGACTAGAGACTTAGGGTCCACCACATAAGAAGCATGGTCATCGCCACCCTCTTGGGACACGACATGAGGACATTGTGGAGATATTGGTCTACAAATTACAAGCACACACCTAAGAATAATCTTATAATCATATAGATAGAAATAACAGTAAAAGATTAATGCAAAGAAAAGGCCAACTACTCATGGTGTACTACCCCAACTAACCCCTTATAAGGCCAGGTATTGGTATGTTCTCAAGTATATATTATTAGGGATCTAGTAGATGAAGGGTCAATAGAACCTTGCCTCATTATTTACTAGAATTCATTTCAAATTTTAAACCAAGTTTCACTTTTATAGTTTACATTTATTTATTTTCATATCTCATGGTTCATTGAAAATGGATCACTATTCCTAGTGAATCAAGTCCCATACACCTTATCACTAAAATTTAAATCCATTTAATTTCATTATGAGGGATCAAATTACTAAATTTCCCATTCCAACCCATTAGGGCTCATACAACTTATGATTTGAAACTAAAACTCACCCAATCATGGCAAAAAAGAAGCACAAACATACAAACACACACACACACAAACACACACACACACACACACATCTATAAACAAGGAACACTAAACAATAAATGGCATATAAAGAAAATTAATGAAGTGAAATTCACCTATATGGCATGAAAAGATGCATGAAATGTAAATTACAGGTGCCTAAGATGATGCATGTAACAATGGTCTTTGGTCTCATATCATTAGGCCAAGGATAAATTAATATTATCAATCAAAATAATAACCATTACTATAAAAAAATGTGAATCACCAAATGGTGAAAGGATATAAATTGTAATAGAAAAAGTAGAACAATAATTATAATTAAGGAAACTTGGTATTTTCCCAGAACATTGTAACAACCCCAAATTTTTTAATGGAATTTGTTTCTAGATTGAATGTGTGTTATATTATTTTGTACTAAAAAACTATATCTATTCAATAATGTAGTGAGTATAAATTGAAATTTTACTATCTAGATTCGATTGTTATATGACCATTGGAACTTTACTATAGGTAATAATTTTTTATATTATAATTTATAAGTATAAATGATGAATAATAATTAACGAGGAAAGGAGAAATGATCTCCTCAACCAGTAGATTCATTCCATATGAAGCCCATTTGTTAGATCCTGGGAGGGAGGTAGAATCACTAGGGTTCTCCCATGACCAAGAGCAATCCGAGATTCAATATATAACGCTAGAATGAAATCACCTATGGGAGAAGTTCATGTTAGTGGAAATTACCACCCGAGCGATATTAGCCGAGTCACCCCATGAATCTATCACCATTAGACAGTTTATCCCCAGGTAGTATGTGGGTGTTATAAGGGCTTATGTGTAGAGGAATTATTTACTTAAAGTGTAACTCCATTGTATAAACAAAATTTTTATTTCAACAATTCTGTATTAAGAATAGTTTTTCCTAATATAAAAATATGAAGAATTTGATGAATTTACTTTTCAGAAAAAAATGTACATTTTAAAAAGATATGAATTATTTTAATAAAATTAGGTATTATGAATAATGTTTATTTTAGTGAAATAATATGATAAAAACACCATTTTTTAAATATAAATGATAATTTTTTTTCAAGTGTGAGAAGTTTTACTATGCATTTTCAACCTGTTATAATTTTTAATAAAGAATAATTTTTATTTTCAAAAGATAAAATTATCATTTCGATAGAATTATTACGAAAAAATAAATATCATTTTTGAAATCAGAACATAAAAATTAGGCTAGGGTGAATTTATGATAATTTTCTGAAATAATTTATTTTTTCATGAATAATAGAAATACAGTTTGAGTTTTTTTCAGAATGTTTAATGACTTAATAATTATGTCATAATGATGTAATAATTAATTAACCACAATATAAGACCATAAATATTTTATTTTATTAATATCATGTATTTTAATATATTTTAATCAATTTTTAATCCTATAATTTACTTTCCAAAGTTTAGAATGGAAACGTTAACGTTAAAATTATTATTTTATGGAAAATTTACTTTTTCTTGCAAAAAATAAGTAATATAAAATTATGGTTGACTATTGTGGATTAAAATAACATAAAAGGTGTACCAAGTGTGAACAAACATGGTAAAAAACCATGGGAAATCCCATTGATTTTCATTTTCCACAACCTAGGTTTTCAAGGCCTATATTTGGATAATAATAAAACAATCCTCCAATTTTGCTATAAATACTCACCCATATCTCCATTTTAATTTAATAAAAATACTTAATCCATTAATATAAGATATATTTACCCTCCAAGGATTCCTACCAATGAGCCTTTAATCCCCCATGGTTCCGATCCTGAAGTTTTAGAAGTAACTCTTTAAGGTACAAAAAATATCCTTCTTTTCTCTTCGTTTCAAGAACCTCTTTTTGTATATGTATTCTAAATATTATGGTCACTCTCTATTGTTTCCTTTTTATTCATTACATTAATTCCAAATTATGTTTTATAAATTGGAGACACTGGTACCCTCTGTTTTTACCATTATTATAAAAACATGTTTTATACCCATTATGATGCCGATTTCACTTCTCAAAATTTATCACTTATCCTCATGAAAGTACCTTTTATTTTCTTTTTGTGAATACAAAAAAATATTTATTTTCTAGGGGTATTAAAAAATACGTAATTTTTTTTATTTTTGTGTTGACATACATAAAACCCGCATTCCCTTTTCATGGGTTCAAAATGACATAATAATATTGTCTTTAATCTCCTTTTAAAACTCTATGTTGTTGATAAGAAAACAATTTTTTTATCCCCTAGGTTATTTTTGAAATGTTTGGTTATGATATATGTGGATCATATTAATTAAGATATATTAAAGGGGTGAACTAATATTTCTCCAATGCAATGGGTAAATAATTTAATCTCTAGAGATGACATGTTTTACGATACCTTGGTGAATAACCTTGGTAATTATTATGACATATCATTGATAAATGTTGGTGATATTATTATTAATGTATCATTTAAATGTTGTATCCATATTTTAATGTTATGATTCATGTTATTATTATTATGATATTCCTATATCTCTCTCCTTATCATTATGAATCATGTTCATATTGATATTCCTCAAGATAACAAGTAAACTATTTCCCTTTATTTCCATTACTAGGCCTTATGCTCACCATTTCCTTTGATGTATGTACCTAGGTTATAATAGGCAATAAATTTACTTATTATGAACCTTTAAATAAGCTTTATAGTGTATTAGAATAATTTTCTATGTTTTCATGTATAACGTACCTTTTTTCCATGAAACTAAACACTAAAAGATCCTCTGTTTGTACCATGTAAATGAAAAGTTTATGTAATAACAGGTGGGATGGAATATTTAGTATCAAAGGAATTTTTTTTTATTTGTGTAAATTAAGATTTGATAACATTAATAAGTAACCTATAGAAGAGTCTAAATATAAAAAAATATTAGTATTTTGGTAAAGTATTATGTTAGTGGTTTCCAAACAAAGAAATACATGTATGGATACGAACAAGTGGATGTGTATCTGGCATAAATGTATCTAAGGGTAAAACCTAGAAATCACTTTCATCTAGACTTGAATATGAACTGGTACACAAAAATGGGGCTTTTTACACTTCTGGTTTGACACACCCAACATATATTTTCGTTAATCACAAGCTTTTTAGGAACCATTATGAAGGATATAAAAAATGTAACTATTATTAAAGAATAACATATTTAAGCATGATGTATTAATACATAAAAATTCATTTATAATTATAAGATTATTAAATTAAACATGTTTCTTACTGTAGTTTTATTATTTTATAAAATAGTATGAAATATAAGGAATCACATAAACGGTGAGCACAATGGACCATGTGATGTAGACCATCAAATAGAAGACATAATGGAAAACTTCATGAGAATGATGAATTAACTAACTCTAGTTATGAACAATAACTTGAATCAATATGAGAGACTAAATTCACATTGAAGGGGAAAAATTTCCATTGAGTCCTTTATATCTAAACGACCACCTTCTTTCAGCATATCTACTGACACATTGACTTCTGAACAGTGGATAATCTCTATAGAAAAATATCTTTTCTATAATCCATTATTTAGAAAAAGATAAGGTCACCTTGCATGTGTTCCCCTTAGAGGGAGAAGCTAATTAGTGGTGAAACTGATTAAAAATATAAATAAAAGAACGGATATTGAAGCAATTAAGAGGGAAGAGTTTAGGGGAACCCATTTTAAAAAATATTTCCCCCATTCTATGAGAATAAAAATGGATAAGGAATTCATAGAGCTGAAGAAAAAAGAGAATTAATATGTGGGAATATATGAGATTCCCTTTACAAGAATTTATCATTACAGATCATTCATTATCTTGGATCCTAATAGAAAGGTTGATAGGTTATTCAGTGGACTAAGACCCCATAAATGAAAGAATTTATCCAATAGAGTCATTGAAAACTATAAGGAGATAATTCATTGTGATATGAAGGTTGAACCAGAGTTTAGAGAGACACAGTTCCACCATAGATCGAATGAGAAAAAGAGATTAATGGATTGAACATCAAGGATGAAATTTGATCAAGTAAGAGTAGGAATGCAAGTTCAAATTCCCACATTAAACAAATGTGGGAAAAATAATTTTGGGAACTTCTTTCTTGGGAGTGAAACATGTTACAAGTGTGGAAGATATGGCCATACTTCTTAGAACTGTCAAAGTGAGGTGAAGCCTCAACTTCTCAAGACTAATGACAAAGGGAAGATAGTGTAGGCCTATATTAAAGTTCAATGTTATAAGTGTGGATAACATGGGAACATTCCCAACCATTATCTAAACAATAAGAAAATGAAGGAAAATCACCACAAACCTCAATTTAGGTTAAAAGATAAAGGTTAGGATTTTTCCATCATGGAAACTATATTTGAAGCACCAAATGATGTTGTGTGAGATACCATCACTGTTATCTCAAAGGTAAAAAATATGTTATTTGATTTAGGTTCCACACATTCCTTTATTTTTTCCATGTTTTAAATGAATATATAATCAAGCCATAAATTTATAAAAGTATATTTATCATTCAAGACTCCTAGAGGGATTATCCAATAATAAATAGTGTATATAAACTCTAGTATTCACTTTTGAATGAAAAATATCCTCAAAAATATAGTTTTCATTCAAATTTTAGAATTCAAGACTATACTAGGTATGAACTATATCTCAAATAAAAATACTTATATAAACTATATACATCATGAAATCTTAGTAGTCTTGAATAGAAAATTGAAATTGATTTCAAAGGAGAGAATCCGGACCTGGGATTTGTATAGAATAACCTCTCATAGCCTTATTTACGGATATTATTGTTGAATATTAAGAAGGAAATGAAATTATATGAATAGATAATATACCCATCATTTAGTAATATATTTATGTATTTCTTGAGAAGTTACCTATACATCCCCAAGAAAGAGAGGTAGAGTTCTCCATTGAACTCATTCCTAGATCCAAGTTGATATCAAAGACCCCATATATAATGGAATGTTTGGATATGGTATAATTAAATAAATAACCACAAGATATTTTGGAGAAGGGGTTTATCTGACCAAGTGTGTCTCCTTAGATAGAACCGGTTCTTTTTGTGAAGAAAAAGGACAGATAAATGTGTCTATGCATTGATTATAGAGAAATTAATTGGATCATAGTGAAGAACATGTACCCTCTTTCAAGGGTTGATGATTTATTTGACCAACTTCATGGGGATTAATAATTTTCAATGATTGATCTTCAATCGGATTATCATCAATTAAGGGTGAAGGGAGAAGATATTCCAAAGACTTAATTTTTCTCAAGATATGAGAATTATGAGTTTTTTGTTATTCCCTTTGGATTGAATAATGAACCTACTATGTTTATGGATTTTATGAATATATATTTTAAGTAATACCTTGATAAATTTATGGTAGTTTTTATTAATTATATTATGATATATTCCTAAATCTTTTAGGAGCATGAGTATCATCTATGATTTATATTACAAAATCTAAGGAATAATAGGATATTTGGAAATTTCAGAAAATGTGAATTTTGTTTACAAAAAGTTTCTTTATTGGGGAACATTGTAACCAATTAAGGAATCATAGTTGAACTTTCCAAGACAAATGTTTTGGAGGAGTTGCCTAATCCTACAACAATAACTGAGATTCCTAGTTTCCTTGGTTTATTAGGATATTATATGAGGTCTGTAAATTTTTTTCATGACTTTATAATCCACTAAAAAAGTTAACTAAAAAAGGCACCAAGTTAATTTGAAATAAGTAGCATGAATAGAGTTTCTAAGAGCTATATAAGAGATCAATCACTACACTTATGTTAACTCTACCCTCTATCAGAGAATTATTTTTTATTTTTAGCGATGGATCTCAGATTGGTATTGACTACATACTCATGAATAATGAAATTTAATTGTCTATGCATCTCGATAGTTAAAGCCTCATGATCCAAATTATCCAATGAATGACCTAGAGATAGATATACTTATTGTTTCTCTGAAGATATGAAGGAACTATATTTATGGGTATAAATGTGATATATACATTAAACACCAAAGTTTGAAGTATATTTTCAAAAAAATAATAATTGAACATGATATAGAAGAGACGGTTGGAACTTCTTAAAAAATATGAATTTTTAATTAATTATCACCCCAAAAGAGAAAAAAAGTTTCTAATGCATTAAAGAAATACATTGTTGTTTTGGAAATGATGGGGATTCAAGGACATCCATTCATCAAGGACCTAGTAAAGTTGGACATGGGAATCATGAGGGAAGGAGAATCATCAAATATATCCCAAATTATTATAAACCATCATTAGTAGAGAATATCAAAAAAAAATGAATGATAATATCCTTTGTTATAGAAGAAGATATAGGCTGTGAAGAATGAGAAGTTTCCTGAGTTCAATATTGATCAAGAAGGTGTATTGAAGTTTTGTACAAGGCTAGGCATTCCATATAATCCAGAAATAAATAATGAGATGATGGATGATCCTCATAGGTCTATGGCATCTATACATCATAGAAGCACTAAAATGTATAGGGATCTTAGTGATCATTATTGGAGGGATAACATTAAAAGAAAGATTACTAACTGAATTATAAGGTGCCCGGTGTGTCAAAAAGTTAAAGAAGAGTGACAACTTCCTAAAAGGGTATTGAAACCCCTACCCATACCAACATGGAAATGGGAAAATATCACTATGGGCTTTATCACTAGTATTCTAATAACATCCAAATGGAATAATGATATGTGGTTCATAATGGATTGTCTCACCAGTACACCCCATTTCATCTCTATTCTAGAATATTTCTTTCTTGACCAACTTGCTAAGATATTCATAAAGAAAGTGGCGAGGTTGCATGGGGTATCACTTTCTATCATTTATGATTGTGATCCAAGGTTAACATCTAAATTATAGAGAATTATTCAACATGATATAAATACTGAATTGAATTTTAGTACTGAATATAACCACCAAAATTATGGCTTATCCGAAAGAAATATTTTGACACTTGAGGATATGCTGAGAGCATGCTCAATTGAATTTAAAGGTGGATGAGATCAACACCCCCATTTAGTTGAGTTCTCATAGAAAAATAGATTTCATTTTAGCATTAAGATGGAACCATATGAAGATCTATATGGGAAGTGATGCATAACTCCTACATATTTTGATGATGTTGGTGAGAGAAAGCATCTTGAGATTCATCTTGTGCAAGAGTTGACAGAAAAGGTTCATGTCATCCAATGAAAAATAATGGATGCTTAGAGTCAGCAGAAGAGCATTGCTAACAACTGTTGAAGGGACTTGAAGTTGTATGTTGGTGATAAATTCTTCCTTAATATCGCACCTTGTAAGAGTTTCATGTGGCTTGGGAAGAAAGGGAATCTTATTCCTATGTACATTGGCCCCTATGAAATACTTGATCTCATAGGGTTAGTAGACTATTGGCTTGCAATTCATCCAAATATAGCTCATGTTTATGATTTAGTTCACGTATATCTCTTGAGGAAGTACATTCATGACCCTTCACATGTACTGAATCCTAAGGTGGTATAATAGGAACATGAAATCTCCTATGAGGAGCATCTAGTAGAGATCATGGACCATAGAGACAAGGTTCTATGAAACAAGAATACCCACCTCATCAAAGTGTTGTGTAGGAACCATTAGTATGAATAAGTGATGTGGGAACCTAGGGGAGAAAATGTGACAACATTACCCACACATTTTCTCAACTAAGGGAATGAATAACAATTTAGAGGATAAAATTTCTTAAGGGGAGAAGAATTCAATGACCTAGACTTTTTGAATGAAATTTGTTTCCTAAGAAAATGTATTTTATATTATGCTGTACTCAACAAAAATATATCCCATTAATAACAAAGTGAGTATATATTAAAATTTAACATTATAAATTTGATCATTATATGACAGTTGGTCATTATGAACATTAGTCATTATAACCATTGAAAACTTTACTCTTGGTAATAATTTTTATGTTATAATTTATATGTATAAATGATACTGAATAATTAATTGAGAAAGGATAAACAATGGGATCAACCAGTGGAGTCATGCCATAAGAATCCCATTCATTAGATATTAGGAGGGAGGTAGTTCCACATGGTTTCTCCCTTGACCAATCCAAATACGAGCTTCAATATGTGAAGCTAGAAGAAAATCACCTATGGGAGAAGTTTAAGTTTGTTGAAATTACCACTCGGGTGATGTTAAACGAACTGCCCCTGAATCTATCACCACTACCCACCTTATCCTTAGGTTGTATGTGGGTGTTATAAGGGGTTATGGGTTGAGGTCTTAGTTACTTAAAGTGTAACTCCATTTTATAAATAAAATAATTATTCCATGAATTCCGTTTTAAGAAGATTTTTCCTTAATATAAAAATATAAATAATTTGATGAATTGTTTTTCTAAAAAAAACTGTAGTTTTCATAAATATATAAATTATTGTAATAAACTAGATTATTATGAATAAGGTTTTATTTTAATTAAATATTATGATAAAACACTATTTTTAAATATAAATAATAAAATAATTCAATTTTTTTCATGTGTGAGAATGTTTACTATACATTTTGACAGACTATTATTTTTAATAAATAAGGATTTTTTATATTTTAAAGTATAAATTATAATATTTAGGGAATTATTATCATAAAATAAATATAATTTTGGAAACAATAAAGTCACAATTAGTTTTGGGTGAGTTTATAATAATTTTCTAAAATATTTATTTTTTCATGAATAATAAAAATACACTTTGGGGTTTTTCCGTATGTTTATTGACTTAATAATTACAAAATAATGATGTAATACTTAATTAACCACAATAAAAGTCCTAAAATATTTTATTTTATTAATATAAAGTATTTTAATATATTTTAATTAATTTCAAAACTTATAATTTACTTTCCAAATTTTATAATAGAAACTTTAAATTTAAAAATATTATTTTATGGAAACATTAGTTTTTATTTCCAAAATAAGTAATATAAAATGATGATAGAATCTTTTATATTAAAATATCAAAACGTTTTTCCCAAGTTTCTAATACCACTGAGAAATACCATGGTCAAGCCTATAGTTTTTCTTTTTCCACAACAAAGGTTTACAAGGAATATTTTTTGAAAATAATAAAAAAAGCCTCCAATTTTTCTATAAATACCCACCCATTTATCTATTTAATTTAAGTCCCAATCCATACTCCATAAATATATTATATTTTTACCTCCCAATTATTCATCCCAATGTGTTCTGAAGCCCCCAAGGTTCTAAGGATAATGTTTTTGGAGCATCTTTTTAAGGCAAGGGAAATATCATTGTTTTCTCTTCGTTTCAAGAACCTCTTTTAGTATATGTCTTTTTAATTCTATGTTAAATCACTATCATTTCCTTTTTATTAATTTCTATACATAAAAATTATTTTTATCAATCTGAGACACCTATCCCCTATCTTTTTACACTTTTCTAAAGATAAATTTTATACCCATTATGATGACGATTTCACTTCTCAAAAATTATATCTTCTCCTCAAGAAATTACCTTTTATTTGTGAATAACCAAAATAGTTTATTTCTAGGGGTATTCAACAAGATGTAAAAAATTATTTATTTGATTTTGGTATTGACATATATGAAACCTGCATTAACTTTCCATGGGCTAAAAATGATATAATAATATTTTCTCTATACACTTTTTTAAAATGATATTATTTTAATATGAAACCCATTTATTTTAATCCCAATGGGTTATTTATGAAATTTTGGATTATGATATATGTGGATCACATAAATTAAGACATATTAAGGGTGATATCTGATATCTCTCTAATGCATTGGGTAAATAATTTAATTTCTAGAGATGACACGTTTTACGATACCATGGTGAATAACCTTGGTAAATTTTATAACACCTCAGTGATAAACCTTAGTGATATAATTATATATGTCTAATTTAAAATTTTTAGCTAAATTTATATGTTATTATTCACATTCTTATTATTTTTATATTCCACTTTCTCAGGCCTTATCATTATGACTCATGTTATTATTGATATTCCTAAAGATCACCACTAAACTGTTTCCCTTGATTTCCCTAATTAGGACTTATGTTCACACATTACTTTTATATATATCCACATGTTATGAGATGTTGTAAATGTAATTAGGATGAAAAATCAAATAATCCTCTCGAGTTTATTAGAATAATGTTTTATGTTTTCATTAATAATATATAATTTTCCAAGAAACTAATCATAATAATATTCTAATTTTTTTACCATGTAAATGAAAAGTTTATGTAATTATAGGTGGGATGACATTAAAATGTGTTAGATACACCCAAGAATGTATTATAACCAAGTTAATAGAATTATTAACCTCATAGTATTTTCTTCAAATAATAAATAAATAAATGAACCACTTAGTTACCACTTTGTGACATACCAAACCCTGATGGCACTTAATAGGTGCCTCGAGCCTGGTGGGCCACATAGCCTCAAGCACATCTCCCTAAATGAAATAGGATGTAGACTAGTAGAGATGGTCTAGAGTGTGTCCATGTGGAAACTATTCCCTCATTTCCATAGTGTAGAATAATGGATAAATGAAATGGTAGGTAAATAGAGGAAGCAACACACGATTAACAAATGACACAACAGATGTAGACATGAATACTAAACTACTAAAACAACTATAATAATAAAAAAAAGTTGATGATGATATATTTCATGTATCTTTAAATATGTAAAACATAGATAGAGAGTAGAAAACAATACATGCTATAAAAAATTAACAAAAAGGAATCCAAAACTATCCCCTGCATCTCGAGCTCCAACTCAGCCATCTACTATAAGCTCCATCTTAATAAATCAATAAATAAAGTGTTTAAAGTTATATTCTTTCATTTTTCAAAAAATATATACATGTAATCTTCCTGGGTTCCAATGGAAGCCTAGATAGGGTGTCAGATTAATCTTAGTATGCCACCACTAATGATGTCTATAACATCCAATCCATTTAATGTAAGCTGAATACTGTGAAAACATACATATATAGAAGTAAAGTAGTACAATGAAGTAAATACCCATGTACCTTCTTCTTCCCTTGGATTTTTTCTAAACATGTAACCAATTCATTAAATAATTATATTCCGCTTTATATAATTAAGTCATGTAATGTAAAAATGACATCGACATCCTAACATGATAATGATAGTGAAGGATCCAAGATATATCAAGGCATCTTATAATGATAATAATAATGAAGAGGTTCCAAGGTAATAACCAAGGCATCCTTAACCTCAAGGCTCACCAAATTTGTAGTAAAAATATCATGGCTATAGGGGTAAGAGTTTAATCCAAGGGGTGTTTTCCAAGTCATTCCACAATAGTGTTTTTAGAGAAAGTGAGGGGTGAACCCCTTTAATTGAACAAAGAAAGAATCCTTTGGAGTTTTAACACTCCTATAATTATTTATAGGTCTATATAAAATTAGGAACCATAAAATTGAATAATTTAATAATTAATTCCAAGTATAGTCATACCATTTAACAACTTCCTTTGGTTCACTCCTCCCCTTTCATTAGTGTGACAAGGTCAAGGGTCATGTAATCAACTATAAAATAATATAGGCATTATTTTATTCATTAGGTTCACTCTAATACCTTCCATTATACATGAAATGGGTGATATGAATGTTAAAACAAGTCATTCTTACACATTTAGTCTGGCCAAGTCACATACATGGAACACTTTCCAATTTAACACTAAAACATTCATTAATTTAGTTAAAACAATTACCGTAGATGGGTAATGTGACAAGTGAATATGGTAATATCTAATTATCAATACAATATTCATTTAAAAAAGTATGGATTAACATTATCAGGTTCAAGATATATCATTCTTGAATAGTAGTGAAAAATAACATCATAAACCTCGAAAGGACTAATTAAAGGAAACACCCTACTTTGGGTGGTCGAAGTTGTGGATGTAACCACCAATGATGGATAAAATATTTAATAGGTGCCTTATAATATGGTTTTAATGATTCTAAGAAAGTAAAAATAATTAAATAGATGAAGATCGATGAAATTGGCACACACACACATGACAAATTATAAAACGAAGAATATTGAGGGATGATTTATATACCACCTACATCATACTCATGCAACTCTCCTATTCTAGTTTAGCCTAGATCGGAAGAGATATGAAGAGTGATTTAATTCCCTAAAAATAGAGTATTTGTTCCTGTATCTAAATAGTGTTTTTGATAGGAAGAATAATGAAGAAATATTAAAAAGGAATGTGGATCTTACCCGTATAGATCCAATGAGATGAACAATGAATGAATCAAACATTAGATGTATGATCAAGAAAAAATCCTAGATTTGGCATAAAAAGGTCTCAAAAGGGAAGAAATGGAGGTGTATTTACACTAGAAAAGGAATAAGAAACAATGGTTTGTTTTAAAACATAATTTATGGATAAACCATAAAACTCAATAAACCTACTTTCTATGGTTTGGCCAAAATGCGTGCCAACTGTACGCCTTCTGCTGTAAGGAGGGGGAACCTACACAGTTAGGTCACACAGTTAGGGAAACCATACACCAACCATTAGAAACACCTATGAACATATCTGCAGTTTTTTTCATGGTTGTTTTCCCTAAATTTCATGATTTTTCTAACCATGTGGCATGAAGAACTCTATTGTCCAACCTCACATGGTTAGAACTAACCATGAAACATGCCTTATTCTAAAAAAAATACGTGCTTTGGGATATGAACCAGCCCCATATACCCTTGAAACACCCTTTAATTCATTTTGTATCTACATTAGGTCAAAAATAAAGAATTATATCTTATTTAAAAGGATCCATACACGAGTTAAAAACCAAGTTCTTATAAATAACCTTAGTAATTTTTAATTATGACACCTTAGTGAAAAACCTTAGTGATATGATTTTGATTCATGTTATGATTCATATTTTTTATTATGATATGGCTCATGTTCTCTTGATCATTCCATAATGACATTCCACTTATTTTTGTTGATAATTCTCATGATCACATGTAAACTATTTCCCTTATTGGGCATCATGCTCACATCATTCCTTTTATTTTTATCCCTAGGTTTTTGAGATGCAGTAAATGTAACTCGGGATAAACCCATGAAGAATCCTTTCAAGTGTATTAGAATAATGTATAATGTTTTCATTTATTCTATACATTATTTCCATGACACTAACCCTTAAAATATCCTCGTTTTGTACCATGTAATATAATGTATGTTATTAAAGGTGGTATTCCATAGTTGGTATCAAATAAATGTTTAGTTATTTGTGGGAATTAAGAGTAATGACCCTCAGTCTGAACCTTAGAGAAAAGTTTAAATATAAGAAAACAACCTGTTATTTTGTTGAAGTTTTAAGTAAGTGGTTTTCGAGAAAAGAAACCCATTTCTGGATACAAAAAATTGGATGCGGCTATGACACAAATTTATCTAAGGGTAACACACAAAAAAACTACATTTAGATATAATTGATTGAGAACTGGTGTAAGAAAATGAGCCTTTATGCACTCCTAGTTTGATACTCCTGGGGGATATGTTTAGTTAATCATAATCATCTTGTGAACCATTATGAAGGATATATGAAAAATGTAATTATTTGTAAAGAATAACATATCTAAGAATAATTTTTTAAGACATAAAATTACATTATAAATATAATGTTTATTAATAAAAACTTTCTTATAACTAAGGTTGACTTATTTTAAAAAATGGTTGTAAATAAGAGGAACCATGTAAATGATAAGCATAATGGATGATGCACTGATGGCCCTTCTATTGGAGACAAAATGGAAAAATTCATGATAATGATAAATCAACTATCTCAAGTTATTAATAATAACTAGAATCAAGTTGAGAAAATATATTCACTTCGGTTGTAATGACTTACTATTGTGTCCTTCATGCATCAACGACCACTTTCTTTTAGTGGATCTACTAAACCATTGATTGCTAAAAAATAGATAAGATCTTTTGAAAATATCTTTTCTATACTTCACTTTTCATATAAAGTAAAATTCAATTTGGTAGTATACCTCTTTGAAGGATAAGTTGATCAGTGGTGTAAATTGATTAAAAAATTGAACCCAAGAGGGAATATTGATGCTATGGAGTGGGGAGACTTTTGGGGAATCTTTTTAATCAAATATTTCTTCCATTTGATGCAAAAAAATTGAGAAGCAATTCCTTGAGCTAAAGTAGCAGAAATATGAATTACTATAAAGCTATGAGATGGACTTTACAAGAATTTCTCAATATACCTCTATATTTTCTATGGAATTGAGGGGAATGGTTGATAGACTCTTCAGTGGACTAAGAACCAATCTATAGAAAAATTTAGAAAATCAAGACTATGAAAGCGATGAAGAGTTAATGCAAAGTGATATGTAGGATGAATTGGATTTTGGAGAAACATAGTGGTCACATAGGTCAAATAAAAATACGGGAGATATGGATCAAAACCTTGGGAGGAACTTTGATCACATAAGAGGAGGAAATATAGTGAAACTTACCACCTGAAACAAATATGGGAAGAAGAATCTAGGGAACTACTTTATTAGGAGTATAAAATTTTACAAGTTTAGAAAAGATGTTCATATTGATAAAAATTGTCATGGTGCAGTGAAGCCTAAAATCATCAACACTAACAGTAAAGGGAAGGTGATATAGGCCCATCTTGAATTTCAGTGACTAAAGTGTGGATTACTTGGCCACTTCACCAATAACTATCAAAATTAGAAGATATTAGATGTAAATCACTATCAACCATAGAATAAGACAATGAAACAAGTTTGGACATTTTCTATCATATCGACTGAAGTAAAAGCTCCAAATGATGTGGTGGAAGGCACTCTCATTATTATTTAAAATCTATAATGTACTTTGATTGATTTTTTTCTATGAATTCCATTATTTATTCTAATTTTTCAATAATTATATAATTAATCCCCAAGATAATATAAGTATATTTACATGTCAAGACTCCTAGAGGGATTATCCAAGAATCTATAGTGTATAGAAACTCTAGTATTGACTTTTTCAATCACAATGTCATCCTAGATCTAGTAGTATTTACCATGATGAAATTAGACACTATACTAGGGATGGAATGGATCTCAAAGTATAATGATAAGATAAATTTTATAAATAAATATTATTTTTCTTGAATGTACAACCTATAATTATTTTCAAGGGAGATATATCCTGACCTGAGTTTTGTCTTGAATCACCTCCCATTTCCTTTTTATAGAGAAGATAAGTGAATAGGGATAATAAAATGAAAGAATAATGATAGATAATTCCCCCATTAATCAAGAATACATTGAAATGTTTCCTAAATCATCACCAATAACTCCCCTATAAAGATAGGTATAGTTATTTATTGAACTTATTCCTAGATCGAAGACGATATCAAAGAACTCATAAAAATTAAAAATGTGGAGCTAGAGGAATTAAAAAAACATGATGATATTTTAGAGAAAATATTTATATAAAAAAGTGTGTCTCTTTAGGGAGAACCAATTCTCATTATAATGAATAAGTATGGATCAATGCAACTATGAATTTATTATATAGTACTTAATGTGATCATAGTGAATCAAAAGTAACATCTACCAAGGATTGATGATTTATTTGATCAGCTTCATGTGGCTCAATTATTCCCTAAGATTTATCTTTGATTTGGTTATCCTCAATTGAGGGTGAAGAAATAATATATTTAAAAGACTACCTTATGATCAATATATGAGAATTATTATTTTTTTGTTATGCCCTTCGACTTTATTAATGATCCTAATATATTTTTGGATTTGATGAATAAAGTATTTAAGGACTACGTTAATAAATATTTGGTAGTTTTTTTTAATGATATTTTGATATATTCTAAAATTCATGAGGATCATGAGGATTACATAAGGGTTATATTGAAACTCCAAAGAAGAATAGGGTATTTAGAAAATTTAACAAATTTGATTATTTTTACAACATGTTTATTTCTGGGGGAACATTGTAACCAATGAAAGAATCCCAATTGACCCTTCCAAATCAAAGGTTATTAAGGAGTGGCCACATATTATAATAGTAATTGATATTTATAGTTTCCATTGTTTATTAGGATATTATAGGATGTCTGTGAAAAAAATTTCATTACTTTTAAATCTACTAACCAAGTTAACTCGAAAAGGATCTATGTTTATATGGATAAAGGAGTGTGTAGAAGGTTTCACAAAACTGAAGAAGAGATTTTTTATTGTACTTATGTTAACTATACCCTATATTGGATAAAGATTATTTATTTTATTGATGAATCTATAAAATGTATTGGGTGTATTCTCATGCAAAATGAAAAGTTGATTTCTTATGCATCTCAGCTGTTAAAGCCTCATAAGAATAATTATCCTATGCATGACCTGGAGTTAGTTGTGATTATTTTTTCTATAAAGATATCGAGGCACTATATTTATGGGGAGAAATGTTATGTATACAATGAACACAAAAGTTTTAATTATATATTCACATATAATTAATTGAAAATTAGATAAAAGAGATGGTATGAACTTCTAAAAGACCATGAATGTTCAATTCACTTTCACCTTGGAAGAGAAAACAAGGTCGTCGATTCATTAAGTAGGAAAGACCTTGTTGTGATGGAAATGATGAGGATTAAATAAGATAAATTGATCAAGGACCTAGTAAGGTTGGACCCATGAATCATGAGGGAAGGGACACCATCTATCCTATCCCAAAAATATTTCTCAATCATCATTACGAGAGAAGATCAAGAAATCTGAAAGAGAAGATACTTTGTTACAAAATAAGATAGCGTATGTGAAGAATGTGAAGCTCCCTAATATCAGTATTGATCAAGAAGGTGTAATAATATTTCATAAAAGACTATGTATTCCATCTATTCTAGAGATAAATAAATAACTTATGGGTGGATCTCATATATCTATATACTTTATACATCCTTGAAGCACTAAAATGTATAGGGACCTTTGTGATCATTATTTTTGGAATAATATGAAAATGGAGATTACTGACAACACTACAAGGTGCTTGGTATATCAAAAAATGAATCTAGAGCGACAAATTATTAAAGGGGTATTGCAACCACCACCCATTCAAACATGTAAGTGGGAAAATACCACTATGTACTTTGTCCTTGGTATCCCAATAAGATCCAAAGGAAACAATGAAATATGGGTTATAGTGGGACAACTCACTAATATTGTCCATATTATCACTATTAAGGAAGATTTCTCTCTTTAAAAACTTTCTAAGATATATTTAAAGGTAGTGGTGAGGCTATATGGGGAACCCGTTTATATCACTTATGATCCTAATCCAAGGTTCACATATAAATTCTGGATATGTCTTCAAAATTATATGAATACTGAATTGAATTTTGGTATGACCTATCAACACCAATCTGATGGCCAATATGAAAGGACTAATCACAAACTCGAGGAAATGATGAGAACACGCTCAATGTAATTTAAAGGTGTCCAGGATAAACAAATCCGATTAGTTGAGTTCTCATACAACAATATCTTCCACTTGAGTATTCAAATGGCACTATATGAAGCTATATATGGGAAGCGATGTATAAATCATGCTTTTTGGAATGAATTTGGAGTGAGAAAGATGCTTGGTCTTGATACTGTGCAGGAGATGATTGAAAAAGATCCTTCCTTACAACAACATATAAAATCTATTTAATGTAAGTAAAAGATCAATGCGGACAACCATCAAAGGGATTTGAATTTTGATGTTGGAAAATAAATTCCTTTGAATATCACCAGGGATGTAAGTCAATCTGTTTGGTAATAAAGGGAATCTTAGCCCCATGTACATAGACCCTTATAAAATCCTTGATCGAATAAGATTAGTGGACTATTAGTAAGAACTTACACTAAATCTAGACCAAGTTAATTATGTATTACATATATATCCTTTTAGAAAGTACTTACCCGATCCCTCACATGTACTCAATCAATAGGTGGAACAACTGGATCTTGACCTCTATTATGAGGAGCCGTTGGTGGAGATATTAGAAAATAGAGACAAGGTTTTACACAACTACACTATGCACCTTGAAAAAGTGCTATAGAGGAACCATATGTTTTAAGAGGTGACATGGGGACCAGAGGAATCAATGAAGCATTAGTACCATCATCTTTTATCTACCAAGAGAATGAGTTGAAATTTTTAGGATGAAATTTCTAAAGGGGGAATAATGTAATGAACCATGTTTTTTTAAAATGATATTTGTTTCTATAGAAAATATGTGTAATATTATATTAAACACAAAAAACCATATCTCTGTAATAAATATCAATACATTTGTCTGTTAAGAATAAAATTTAAATATCGAACATTACAACTAGACAAAAAACATAAAATTCAAAATCCAGAATTGGAAAATATTTATATCTCTAATCTGTTAGAATCATTTCCCCCTTTGAAAACAATACATAAATAAAAACATACAATAGAAAACCAATCAACATCTTAGAAAATTAAAATATATAACCTTTATAGGAATTTTTGTGAATATTCAATGAAATAATGAAGTGGTATTTATAGAGTATAAAGGGAAATGTGACCATTAGGATTTGACTACCTTAGGACCATTAGTTAAATATGACCATTGGGGAATATAAACATTGATCAATTTAAAAGTTGGTAAATATACCTATGGTTAATAATTTTAATGTGATAGTCACTATTTATAATTAGTAATGATAAAGGATAATTAAAGGATAAAAGAGTAGTGATGACCTCAACCAGTAAATCCATGCCATATGAAGCCCATTTATTAGAACTTGGGAGGGATATAGAATCATTAGGGTTCACCCTAGACCAAGAAAAATCCAAGCTTCAATTAGTGAATCTAGAACGGATTATCCTATAATATAATTTCAGGTTAGTAGAATTTACCAATTGGTCGATGTTAGCCAAGCCGCCCCATTAATCTATCACCATTACACACCATACCCCAATGTCATACTCGTGTGTTATAAGGGGTTACATAATGAGGAATTATTAACTTAAATTTTAATTCCTTTGTATAAATACAATTATTATTCTATCAATTCCATTTTAAGAATATTATTTCTTAATAAAATATAGGTTTAATTGAGACAAAATTTGATAAATTGATTTTTCAGAAAAAAATTACAATTTTCAGAAAAGATATAAATTTTTATAATAAACTAATGTATTTTTAATAATATTTATTTTAATGAAATATTATATTAAAAATAGTATTATTAAAATATAAATGATAAAACAATATTATTCTGTTTGAGAAAATTTTTAAGTGTTAGAAATTTGACGATATTATATAACCCACTATTTTTTAATAAATAATAAATTTTACATTAAAATGTTAAAATTATCATATTTAAAGAATTATTATAATAAAATAAACATCATTTTTGAAATTAGCATGTAAAAATTGGGTTAGGTGGAATTTATGATAATTTTCTAAAATAATTTATTTTTCTGTGAATAGTAAAAATATAGTTTGAGTTTTTTGATAGGTTTAATGAATTCATAATTATGTAATAATAATTTAATAATTAATTAACCACAATTCACGACCTAAAATATTTTATTTGAATAATATAAAGTTTATAAAATATTTTAACCAATTTCCAGTCCTATAAATGACTTTCCAAAGTCTAAAATTGAAACTTTGACTTAAAAAGCATTAATTTCTGAAAACATTACATTTATATACAAAAAGGAGTAATACAAAATATTGTTTTTTTTCTGGAGGATTAGAATAACATAAATGTTTTCCCAAATATCCAATACCATAGGAAAAAACCATGGTAATGCTAATGTTTTTTCAATTTCTACAACCTAGATTTTCAAGGCCTATATTGGAAAATTATTAATCAAATACTCCACCTTTTCTATAAATACCCTATGATTTATCAATTTAATTTCACTAATAATCCATAATATTCAAAATATTTAATTTTTCCCTCCTAATGGGCCCCCAAGGTTTTTTAAGCACCCAAGGTTCAATTCCTCTGGATTTAGGAGTAACTCTTCAAGAAAATGCAATTATCATACTTTTCTCTTCAATTTAAGAAACTATTTTTATATGTATTATAAATGTTATTATTACTATATTTTATTGTCTTATTGATCATAAAATTAATGAAAAATTATTTTTAATCAATGATATACCTTTTTATCGTATTATTTTACCATTTTTTAAAACCACATTTTATACTTGTCATGATTCTGAATTTACACCTCAAATTTCAATCCCTAATTAAGAAATTCTCTTTTATTTTATTTTTATGAGTACAAAAAACTCTTTATTTTCATGGTTTATTCACCAATATATAAAAATAATTTATTTTATCCTTGTATTTACAAATAATATACCCACATTCCCTTTTCATGGACTAAAAATGATGTGATGATCATGTCTTTAAGCACTTTTGAAATACCATGCTTTTGATAAGAATAATGTTATTTATTCTCCATGGGTTGTTAATGAATTTTTTTATTATGATCTATGTGGGTCACATTAATTAATACATATGAAGGGATCACCCTTATAGTTATCTAATGTATTGGTTAAAAAAATTAATCTCTAAAGATGACATGTTTTACGATACCTTGGGGAATAACCTTGGTAATTTTTATTTATGAAACCTTGGTGATAAACAATGAAGATATTCTTATAAATGTCCCATTTAAATGTTTTTGCAAAATTTAATTTGTATGATTTATGTTTTTTTATTATTATATGACTAATGTTATTTTTCTAATTCCATAATGATATTCCTCATGTTTTTATAGATAATATTGATGATCACATGTAAGTTGTTTACCTTACTCGGCCTCATGCTCATCCCTTTACCTTGGTGTATGGACCCAGGTTTTGATACATAGTAAATTTATATTTAAATAAACCCATAATTAATTATTTTAATGTATTAAAATAATTTTAAAAGTCTTCATGTATTATGTACCTTATTTTCAAGAAACTAAAATTTAAAATATTCTTTGTTTTTACCATGTAATAAAATGCTATGTAATAAAAAGAAGGGATGATATAATAATGTTGTATATGATTATTTTGGATGTTTTAAAAGAAGTAAAATGAAGAAAAATTTGAGTGATAAATTAAATTTAGAGCTTATTTTTATTCCTTAATTTTTGGAAAAAACTATGTTTATAAAAAAGAGAGATTTTATTTAGAGTAAGATGATGAAGTAGATTAGAGTTGAGAATAAAAAACTAGAGGAAGTTTTTGAACAATGATTTAAAGGAGAATTTATTTGGGCCAATGTTTTAAGGAAATTTGAATATTAGGTTATAAGTAAATTTGAGAAGTTATACTGATTCCAAGTAAAAAACTATATAAGTTTTGATTTCTAAGGTTTCTAAGGTTTAGGTTTAAAAAAATTTCAATTTTTGAAAGCAATATTGGAGAATGTGAATGTAAGTTCATAGGAAGATCAAAGGAAGTTGAATTTATATCCCTATAAAACCTCAAAAGTAGACTTGAATATTTTTTTTGTTTCTAGTATAACCAATTCCATTATTTTCTAAAGGTTGAAGATAATATAGATATGGTATAAATATCATTCACTTGAAACATTAGAGAAAAATTTGGGTTAAGTTTTATTCATTACCATAAAACATATAACATGTGATTGATATTATAGTGTAAAATATATTTCATGAGTGATTTGATATACAATAATGATTAGGTACCCACATTGAGACCAAACCTTAAAAAAATTCCCATGCATTGTTTAATTTACAATTTCTGCATTACATAAGGGAAAATAACGAGGGAAGTTAATAATAGTTTAATGCATTTTAAAAAATGAAATAGGTTAAATAAAATTAATGTATGTAAAACATTAAGTTTAATATATTTAGTTAAATGTTTTCCACCCCTAATTCATCCCCCCTCTTAGGGTGACTTCATGATCTATTGGGTATTAAAAATTAAAAATGATTGAAATAAAACTTTTGAAATCATTTCCATATGGATCACTTTTTAATTTTTTACAATGGTGTAAAATGTATGTTCTCTTTTAACAACATTTAAATGAAAATATTTCCGTAATATCATGACAGTTCATTACATAGAATCTTCCATTACAAGATTCCATATTTATTTAAGAAAAATCAATTTCTTCAATATTCTACAATTTATTTATTTAAAATGTTATAAAACATAATGGATATTTTTATTGTGTTTTTAGAGAAAGGATTAGATGTTATTTTAAATTTATTTTAATATAAATCAATATTTTTGATTATTCTTACGATTTACTAATAATATACTCTAATGACACAATCTACCTTATTTATTTGTATGAATTATGATTGTGTTGCTCTATTTATTGACTGTGTAAAAAATATTTACATTTCATATCCATGATTTTCAATATGAATTTTTATGTTTACTATGTACTGTATTATTATTCAATTATTTCATATTATTAATTCATTGAACTTAGGACATAATTGGCAGGTCATGAATATAGATCATCACTTGATACATTTATAGGACATAGGAGACAAACTAGCCAAAGTATTTTTTGTATACCTGCCCAATTATTTATGATTTCAAGCCCTGAGACCTTGATGGATTTCTGAAGTCTCGATAAAAGGCCTTTATGGTATTGTTAAGATGTATGACTTTATGCATTCCATCATTATGAAATAAATTACTTTTATCCATATAATTACTTATATTTTTTTCCTTTGATATATTTCATGTTTTATTTGTTGATGGTTCTATAAAAATATTTTTATTTAGTAAGATAAAAATATTAACTTTGACTTAAATTATTTTATATGAACTTCTATGTGTAAAAGGTTTATTTTAAAGTAAATTTTTCAGGTTTTTTAAGAAACCCTTATGAATTTTAATTTTACTTTTGTGATTCCTTATGAAAATATTTGTGAATAACTTTGGGAAAAATGTTTATTTAAAGTGTAATTTATTATTTTAAACTCAATTTATATTTTATTAAAATGAAAATACCCTTATGTGATTTTCATGAATTTCAAATAGATTAACATGTTTCCTTTATTTTTATATCTCGTATTTATAATTTTTTTTTCTCATCCCACATTTTCAAATTTTTTTCATAGGACTTAAGGATGAGAAGGAACTATAACAAGGACTATTTTTAATTATGAGGACCCATATTAAATGAATGAAATTTTTTTGAATGAAATTTGAGTTTAAATTTATGATTATTATTTTTTTGGAATAAAATTTAAATTGAGTTGAAGTTTTCACTTTGTATTATAAGAGTTTGACATGTAAGAGTTTTTCATAATTCTCCAAACTATAAACCAAAAAGTTTCTCATAATGAAATAAAATGAAACCTTTGTTAAAAATATTGTAATTAAGGGGTTTTGAAGTTATATGGAATTAAAATTATTTTTAACTCCCCATTCAACTATTATGAGGAATGTATAGCCTGTAAAACAAATTATGTGCTACTCAAGCTACAAAGAGTTCTAACATGATCTTAATAAAACACATTTATATCTACATATGAACATTTACTTCATAATATGTATTTCTATACACGATTTGAATTCTTATATAATACCTTTTTTAAAAGACATCGATTTAGCCACTCTATATGTAACATATCAATCTAGAATTGGGAAACTTATACTTTTTCAGTTATCAAGAATAGGCTAACTAGTTTAAAATAATAATTCACAAGTCATTCATCATAAAATTGAAAACATCACATGTCACTCTATTAATCAGTAAAATGAATTTCCTCTGTTAAATTCAATCAAGGTTCTAGATTTCATACATACCACATAACTAGACAAAACATATCTTAGTTAAAATGAACAATTAACATGATAATAAAAATATCCAGTAAAACCTTGATTGGTACAACCTCAAGGTCACTATAATAAATTTATCTATGTATAAAGGTTAACAACTAAGATTCCTATCAAACTTGAGCAATGAGGATTCATATAAAATATGCATCCCAATATATAATAATGGTTGTATGATATTACATGCAATATAATATAGTGGGTTAGTCATGATAATATGTCTCTACTTATTATGTCATGAGTCCACTATATATCATATACAAGATTCTACTCATGTTACTCTTAACATATCATCACAATTCATAATACTCAATAATGATAATTAATTAGGGAAAACTAAAAGTCACACTTCGAGGGATTTTTGTTATTCTATTTTTTATGTAATATATATATATATATATATATATATATATATATATATATAACCCAGGTTAACAAATGATAAACAAATATTTAATTTATTATAAAAACAAGAAACATTGAAATTGAAAATAATCATTACATCAATTCTCTCATGTATGTAATACCCAATGACTTTACATAACCCGCATACATATTTTATATTAATGATTTTTCAATGTATTCTCTATATTTTCCTCTATAACTTCCCATTAGATCTCTATATTTCCTATATTAATTATTTCTAGAATGTGATGATATTTTCAAAGGATATATTTTCCTGTTTGGTGAGATAGAAGTTCCTTGAATTAATTCATAGCTCCATTACTATCATAGTAAATATCAATTTCTCCCATAATGATAGGATCCACTCTAAGTTTAGTGATAAAGTTTTTAATCCAATAAAATTCGTTTATAGAATCTATTATATTTATTTACCTTCCCTTTGTTTTCTCATTTTCCATAGTGGGTTGTTTGAAAATCATTAAATTGATAGATCCACTGTTCAGTAAAAACATAAAGCTAGGTTGTGATTTCATATCATCTTTATTTATTTTTAACTTATCATCAGTTTAACACATTATAATGAGATCTTCCTCAATTATAAATTATAATAAGACATCAATAACTCTTCTTGATTAATTAAGTATGTCCTTTACAATATGTTTGGATTGGTGATGTAGAACCTATTAATATTTTTACTTTTTATTTCCTTTTAATATAATAAGTTTGGTATATATATATATATTGAAATATATATTATTTTAAAATATGTATTATTCTTATTTATAAAATTAATGTCACAATGTTTGTTGAATATTTGTTGTATTAATGAGTTATAATAGTTCCCCTTTATAATATGAACCTGTTGATGTTACAATAATAATATAAAATAAATATATACTATGGTCTAGATAAATCAATATGACATGACACAGATGTTTTCTGAAAATTAAGTGTCTAGGGATCATAAGGATGGGAAAATATTCTCATGAAGCTCGTAATTAGTGATATACTAGATGGGAGGTCATTAGGAAAGAACCACCAATAGAAATTCCACATGTTTTTTGGGTCACTAGATATTACTATCTATGAACTTGTGTGTTAGTCCTTTGACTTGAGATCATTATTAATGTGTATCATGAATAACGTACCTTGATGCATGTGAGAAAACTATGATGACATATTCTTGGGATGAGGTAAAATATTTGGGTGCATCATAAGTGATATAACAATAATTTAATAGCCTGTAAAGAATTTGTTTCCTTCTAAGTTAATGGTAGTATATATATTTGGATATTTTTTGGAATGAAAAATTCTAAAACAAATCCATGGCCATGGTGATATTATATTATTTATTTTGTAAAACTTAATAAGGTTAAATCAAGAACATTGGGTGATGACACAAGTTTTCCCATTGATTTATGAGATATCAATTTACAGAAGGATTATATTACAAGGTAGAATTCATAGGATGGTTTTTGTAGTTTCTACACAACTTCTTCATCTCTGACTTCCTTGACATATTTTTAAATTCCAATCATAGACCATATGTATGTCCAATCTTTAAACATTGATAAATAGACCTAGATGATCACACAATAAGTTTATCTAGATTCTCATTAAGTTATTTTTAATTTAGGTTTGAGAATAAATTTATTCCCAAAAATATAAATAATATGTATTAATGTTATGTTAATTTTAAAAAAAAATCAATAATAAGATATTCAAGTCTATAATATGCGAGTTAAATTTTATCCCTTATTTATTTATTCACAAATTAATGCACATAATATTTATTTATTTAAAAGTTTAGAGAATATTTTAAAATAAATATTTTATTTTTGTTTTGTGAATTTATATAAATAAGTATTTATTCACAAGTCAAGTGAATATAGAATTTTATTTATTTTATCAAATGGATTTATTTAATTCAAGGTTTAAAAAATTTTATGGGTTAATGTGGATCAAAATTAACGATCCAATAGAAATTATTTCTTTTATTTTATACCATTTAAAAAAATATTTAAATATTTACTTAAGAAATTATGTTAGATGTTTCACATTCCATGTAAAATATTTTTTTTATTTTATTATATACAATGTGGGGTATAGATTAGATTAAATAAAAATATAAAGGAATTGGTGAAGTTATTTTATTTTAACATAAGTATATATATTCTATAATATATCATTGATACCATATAAATTTTTTACACATTAGAGATATTGTCTAATATTATCTCAGTCCCTGGATAAAATCCTTCAATACTCCATCTCTTAGAAACCTATAGATAGAAAAACTTGTTTTCTTTTACTAAATGATGAATTATGTAAAGATATATTGATTGTCGTGTTAACACCTAGGAGACCTGTAACATCATTTTAATTTTTATGGAGCACATATGGATACACATATAAGAATACTCAGCTGGATTCTCTAATATAATGAAAATTCAAGAAGAGTGATGATGAAGAAGAATTGATCAATAAAAATATCAAAGTTGAGTTAATTTTATTGAAAATAATTATAAATTAATTTTTTTATGATCCTATTTATGAAATTATGAGGAGAGTTCATGATGTTTTTTGAATTTAATTCATTTAATTTGATGAAAAAAATTAAAATGTGGATTCCACCCAACTCTTTTATTGAACCCTGGAAACATTTGTGTGTTATATGAGAAAATATATTTTAATTTAATATTAGTTAAAAGTATTTAATCAATTTTTATGCATTCATTTACTCTCATTTATTTTTAGGTTTATGTTCTAATACCAATGACCGATATGTCTCATTAATCAGAATTTGTATGTATAATAAAAGGATATAAATGTTTGAAGAACACTCAAAAAATCCATTCAAAGCTACCAAGTAAGATGATTACATGATATGATGATAGTATATATAGAAATATTGCAAAAAATGTGTTAAATGTGTCACTCTATACAAGATACATGATGTGTATTTCATAGAATGTCATGTGGGACAACAAGCGACATCATTAATACACTAGGTATTAACTTCAAGAAAAATACATGGTCTGTAATAGTTGGTCACAAAAATCAAACATTTTTTTTTCTAATGAGACATTCCATGCACAAAAATGTTGTTCCATGTGGTCTTACACACCATATAGACCATGAATTTTGACATTGTAGAGTTACACATTGCATATATAACAACATGCTGTATGGGAGTTACATGCCATGTAGTTCATAGAAAATGATGCATGATATATTAAGAACATATAAAATGATGTTCCATGTGTCATTAAACATTTTATGATCAATAAATCAATAATAAATAGGTTTATTAATATTCAGGATACACATTCCATGTAACCATTGTAGTAGAAACTGTGATTTTAATTATTTTAAATAAAATAAAATATATTTATTATTAATTAATGGGGTTCTTAATACATCTTCAGGACCATTAATTGGATATAATTTAAGATAAAAATAAATTCATTAATGTATACTAAAAGGGGTCAATAAAAATGAATTACATAAATTAGAAAATGTGATTATCATTGCATTCTATGAATGATAATGAACTTTAGTAAACATGTGTATGTATTGGATTTATTTATTTAATTAAATTATTTATTAAATATTTTATTATTAAATAATTATTGTTAACTTAAATATGATGGACTATGAGACATCCCTCCCTCCTTTATTATGCATTGGACTGTAATTATAGGAATTATATAATGTAATCCTAAACATCTAGTACCACTTACTTGTATGTGAGAATTCATTTGTAAAGGATGGAGATCTTAGTTAGAGGAAATGATTGAAGTCTCAAGAATAGATGGATCCAAATATGGAGATAAACATAAGAATGGTGGTTTTTTAATTCGATCCATGTTAAGGATCAAGGATTTATTTCTCTTAATCCACAGGATACATTACAATTTCTTAATAAACCTTGGAGTAAATAAATCTCATGATCATTTCATGTCCTTACATTATTTTTATTGGTGCATGGTTATTTATTTATTCAAATGATGCATGTATTATTTATTTTATTAATTGAACACAATCACATATTATATATAAATTATCCAACATGCATTGATAAAATAGAATAATTCATAAAAGATTTATTTTTTTAGATATAGTTAATTATTTATGAAAATATTCACACAAAGTAATTAACAAGTATTTAATGGATAAAATAAAATATCTTACACAAGTATATTTAAAAATTTTTAAATTATTTTATTATAAAAAGTCAATTATTTATATAAGTTTCAAATTTTTTTAACAAACATGTAAAGAATAAAATAAATAAATTTATGCCTTAGTTTAAAAAAACATTAAACCTAAAATATTGATCCATTAAATGCCTTCCGTTACTTATGTTAGAATATAAGTATAGTCTAAAGTACTAGTATGGACTATGTTAAGGTTATTTAAATTATCGATGAGTTATAATACAACTTTCAGATCTATTTAACAAAATTATCAATAATAGAAGTTTCTCTAGCACTAATTGTGTAATTTGGAGTAATGTGTTAAGGAAATTCTATTATGTAATTTTAGGATTAGTGAGTCTACTCAATATATTAGGGAACTTTCAGTAAATTTATTTGAAAATAGTAAAGATAACCTAAATACCATTTAGTAAATTTTAGAGGCCTCAATCATAATTATGGGATATGAAATATGGATTCTTTCCTGAATATCCCAACGAATAGATATTACAAATCCAATTGTGTGGGTTATTGGGATTTTTGAAAAGAGTGGGAGACATATTAAAATCAGTAATTAATCAGGATATACTTCTTTTTTAGGATAATTTACTAAACTATTATTTTTTGTATATAATTGTAAGAAATAGTACACATTAATTACTATTGTGATTACTTTTGTATAAGATAATTTTTCTTTATTGTGTAAGAATCTAGGTGTTTTATATGTGTAAATTCATTTTAATATGATAAGAGAAGAAACACTCTGTAATAGAATCCCCATTACCCACTAAACCTTCTCATAAAGAGAATGAAGATAAGAAATATTCCTAGTAATGATGCGTTGATGATGCATTATATATATAATTAATTATGATATCATTGATTTCAAGTGAGATATAAAAGTTTCATGGAAACGAAGATGCATACTCAATGTTGTCTCATCACCAAGACATTTACCAGAAGAGATCTAGAAAATAGAGATAAAAAATCTTCAAAGAACACTTCATATAGATGTTAAGAGAGAGATTCCCTATAAGACCATCTATAAACAAGAAGATAAGATATATCGAATGTTTATAGAATTTCATATACAATCTACATAAATAGTTATTTAAATATTTTTTCCTCTCATTATTTTCTTATTCCTTCTCAAGCTTTATTGTTAATTGCAAATGAAAAAGATAGAGAAGTATATTCTTAATCTCTTATAAGCGATACTCTAAAATAATGAAGACATGAAAAGGAATAATTATTTAGTACTTAAATTGAACAAAAGGAAAATAATGGTAAAAATTCCTAAGGAAGGATATAAGAAAAAGGCACCCTTATATTTCCCCTCAAAGAAACAAATATCAATACAGAAACTATTTAGTATGATGATATTTGTTTTTCATCTTTTAAGAAGGGCCACTAGAAGAATAATTATACCATTATGAAGAATCCAGGGAAAAAATCAGGTAAATTTATTATCAAATATAATTTTTTCATATATATTAATAATGAATTAGATATATATTTTGTATTAAAAATTTTATCCAAATAAAGAAACTAAGTAAATTTTGTAATATTATAAATGTGAGATATATTTTCAAGATGATTTTAGAGAGATACTATTTTCATTAGTTATAGGAGACTACCATCTCACATTACTGACTCAAATGATTTTAGTTATGAAGAATGTTTATTTCATAGATATTTTCACTAAAAGTATGACTATGAAATGATGGTTGAAATCACATCATGGTCTATACTTATTGTATTGTAACTAAAATTTCAAAGTGATTTATGATTTTAAATTTATTTAATTATACTTATATTGATGATTTTTATCCATTCAGGGTGTTTATAGTAGATAAAGAGAAGGTTTTGGAGGAATTGTCTTAGGCCTGTATCTAATTTTCTTATAGGAATATAGTAACTACATGGAGCTTGGGTTCTATAACATAATGACTAGACCATGTGAGCCTTGTAGAGTGACCCATATGGGATACTCCATGATGTTATTTGGATAAAGGGATAAGACATATACCTAGGGAAGGACATTCCATGACCCTTAGGCACCACACAATAATACGTCCAGACCGAACTGTGTCATATTGAAACCCTTATGGATCCTCCATAGCCAACCACCGGGGTAGTTTTTTTATTTCCTAATTGGTAAAATTATCTTGTAACCTTTTATAACTTTTTCCACCCACCCCTTTCCCCTTATATGAATTGGATTGATTTGAAGCTCTCTTTTTCCTTCCAAGATCCCTACCCCTATCAACAATTAACTATTCAAAACACCATTAATTATGGGGAATTTATTTTGGTATATATAAGAAAGTATATGACTTGTACACCTTCTACATTATTTCATGGTTTCCATTTTTAAAACAAAAATTATGAATGTTTAGGGTTGATTTTAGGGATTTGGTATATCCAGATTTAATCCGGTGGGGATTTTTGGTGATTAATTTTCACCACGGTTGAGTTAGGTAGTCCTTACAATGTTATGAATTTTTTTATACATTTTTACAGATTGAATTTCATATGAGATCATGTGTGACCATTTAGGGACTCTACTTATGTCATAAAAGTGACTAGGTAGTTTTGTATTGATTTAGTTAACCCATTAAAGGTAGATTATGGGTAATGTTTGTTAAAATCAGAGGAACCTAGCCTCATTATATGGTTAGGGGTAGGGATGTCCCTATGGGTTTGGGATTGAAAGGAGCTATTGGGGATTATTTTAGGACCTAATGACTTATTGGGTTAGTATTCATGTTTGGTTGATATTTTTATTAAATATATACTGTGTTGTGAGCTCTACCTTGGGAATGTGAATAACATGAGGGCTTGGTATAAGAATAGTTGGTTTTAATAGTATGTGTTACCATATTATTTAGTTTACTATGTTCTTACTATGTATATGTGTGAGTTTATGATATTATTTGTTGTGAAAAAATCTTGAGTAAAAGATATCAGGTCTTGATATAATGACATTTGGCTGAGATAGTTGGAAAACTATGTGTGAGATAGATATGCCTTCATAATTTATGTTGGGACAATCTTAACTATAAATTTTGGGACCAAAATAATGAAATATGGTTTACCTTGAGTGATAAGGGAATATAAACAGGTTTATTATAAGAAAACCTTGAGTGAACAGATTGGGATGATCCAATATTGGTGGCATTTTTTGGGTAAGAAGGGTATGGTTGTGAATTGAGTGATTAATGTGAGGTAGTACCATGAGTGATAAAGTACTTTTCATGTACAAATTACCATGGTGAAACTCTTCTTCTTAGAATAGAGTCAAAATAGGTAGGGATTGTGTTCATGGTGGCCTAGTTAGAAAATGATGACCCAATGGGACTATATATTTATTATGTATTAATATTTTCTCACTACATACACCTTCATATATATCCACTATACTTATGTTAAGGATGTACTAGTGGTACCATATTGAGTTCATACTCACACTCGGTATATCCACCTTGGTGATTATGAAAAATTTATGTTTAGGTTTTCATCTAATTAAAAGGGACATATATTTATCTATTAATCAACTAGAGAATATTTAGAGTGAGGTGATTCTATGACACACTATGATATCATTATGTCAATGTTTCTTGATTATTATTTTTTATTATTTTGATTATATCTATATTGATACTCCACATGATGGTTTCCTTTTTTAATAGTATGTGAGTCCTATTACAATCTATTTTTATATCCTGAAATGATATTTTTGGTTAGAATCTGATGTTATTATTTTAATTTTTTTTATTTATTCCAATATATATATGATTCATGGTTATCAAATGTATATTCTCTCAATGATGTGATTAAGGCCCTTATTACTAGTTGGAAACCTCATGTGTATGGATAGGTGCACATGAGCTCGTGTTGATATTCATCTCAGATCTAGTCATCCATTCCAGGGAATTAAAAAATGATATCAGAGGCAATTTTCAATATTTATGATTTGGGGTCTTGTAAAATAGATATAGGATAATCAGGACATGGATAGTAATCCATGATTGGGTCTAGACATGACTTGTATAGTGAATGATCAAGTTTATAAGACAATTGAATTTATTTTATTCATTTTTATATTAATGTTTAATTTTTTTATTTATGTGCTTCAATATATTTATGGTTTATAGGAATTCTCACATTCCAGGTGGTGAGAGTGGGTGTGTTCATGTATCATGGATAACCATATAGGTTAACATATCATACACAATAATTATTATGATTGGGAGACTTTTAAATTAATTAAATTCTATTTATGATATATTTATCTTTATCCAAAATAAAATATTTATACATTTAATTGATTTAACTTGAGAATGATAATAATATTATATATATATATATAAATGTGACTAATGTGTAGGTAGAGATGATATGAAATTAATACTTGAGTAGGTAGGGATAATAATTCCTAATGATCAGGAGAAAAACTTTAGGGCGTGGTTCTTTGGGTTTATGTTTGTATATATGAACATATTTTTTTTAATTGTGTTACATATTTATTCTATTAAAGTTATTTTCATGTCTATGTTTTGGAATTTTAGAAAAAATGTCTCCTTGACGATGTCTCATGGTGCCACCCAGGGACCGGGGTGAGGATGTTCCTGAGGTATGAAATGTTCATGTTGTGCCTTTATATGTTTTGGAGGTAAAGGATGAGAATTCCCTTGTAGAATCCTTAGTGGTATGGGTAGTGGAGTAGCTTTTGCCTAGGGTTTTTGTCTGGTATCAATGAAAGGTGGGGTTCTTATCAGGGAGATCCTATGCCAGTGGAATTTTCCTAAGATCTTCAGATATATAATACTCTATATTTTTAGTGTATGGGTGGTACTCAAGATTCTATATTCTAGATTGATACACTAGAGGAGATATTTGAGTTATTAGAGACACATGATGAGCAAAGGGTGAATTCAAAAACTTACATGCTTTAGGGACCTTCCATAAGGTGGTGGGGTGTATTGATTTAGGATAGGGGGAATGAGGGCATATAATAGGGGGCCTTAAAGTAAATATTATTTGAAAATTTTTATTAGATGTACTAAGGATAGACCAAGATAAAAATTATATGGGTCTTTAGTTGGTGTCAATTTTTGTGGATGATCATGTAACATATTTTGAGGATTTGTTATGGTTTAATCCATTAATAGATATAAATAAGGCCTAGAGATTCAAGATTAAACATTGACCTGAGGGGAGATTTAATGTCAATATATTTAACCTCAAATCCTATTCATATATACTTTATTAAGGCCCTCACTATTTATAATGTCTTGGCGGAGGATAGAATAATGAGTCTTATTTGTACTTTCAGTGGGTCAAAGAGCGGCCTCTCTAGTATTATTATTAGAACCTCTTCCAACAGTACAAAGAGGAGAACCAAAGAGATGTGATAGGGTGGTGAGAGTTAGTAAGGAAAAGTAAGGGGTTATTTGGATCCTTTTATGTTATGTGTTTCACTCTCATATTACCAGTGTCGGATGATTACACATTTCTATATATTTTTTACTAGTCCACTATGGGAGTTCCATCTGTACGGTAGGATGGGACACTTCTAGTAGTTCAATTTGATGATTTCAAAGTTAGGATTATGTAAAATTATTGAGTATAATTATACCTATAGGTATTTGTTGGGGGGACCTCATATGGATACTAGTTCTTGGTTTGGGAGGTCGGGTCTTATATCAGGTCGGGTATCTCAACAACTGTAGCATGTGCTATACTAGATAGTCCCTCTAACGAGTCAAGGATCATGGGGGGAGGGCTGTTGATCTGAGGTAGGTATGATTTAGGAATTTTTCTAGGTTCCATATAATGTATTATAGGGTCCTTTAATATTTAGAGGCACGGTTCTAATTTCATTGATGCTTCATACTTCTTTGTTTGACACAAAGGTGTCTCACTCAATTATTTCAGTAAGGGTAGTGATTGACCTAAGGTTATTTATAGAATTATCCCATAAAGTATAACATAAGATAAACCTCTTAGGAATATGTTTCATCATATTTAGAGGTTCCCAGCCTATACCATGGTAGTTATAGACTACAAACATATCTGGGATTTCCTAGTTTCAGATATGATGAGATTTCATGTAATTTGTAAAATGGACTAGATAACATGATTTTGAGATCATTTTGATGAAAATAGGAAAATGATATCATTTATCACCCTAAATGGGGAGAAATTTATTATTTTTATAGAGTGTTATTTAGATAAAGGTATAGTAGAATTTGAACTATGTTAAATTGGGATTATTATAGTGCATGTGGTGGTATGATCATTCCAAAAAATTAGGTGATGGTTCCAACCACTTTTCTTCTAGTGGTGGACTATTTCATGGATGTTTTTTCTTGATTATTTCTTAGAAATACATCCCAATATTAATATTTAAATGTGATCAATCTCATTCTAGTTGTAGAACCCATATTTATCCCCCTATATCTTCTGACATTAGTTGAGTTGAGGGAGTTGATGGTGAAACTCATGGACCGCAAGGAAAATGATTATATATATAAGAAGTTCTCCATTGGGTGATCTAGTTTTATTCACTAATAAGGTGAAAATTATCTTAGTTTGAATGTTTATTACCAAAATATAAACTATATTATGATGAAAAACATGTATCAACTACTATGGAAAGATTATTTGTTTGACTAGTTGATGGGATCCATGTGGATCTCTAAAATCGTTATGCGATCAATATACCATCAGTTATAGATAGATATCTAGGATATGTTTAATCTAGTGTTTTAGATTAGGTATGGGTTATCTGAGTACTTGATGATGTAATTAAATTTGAATAATGATCCATATGTGTTCATGGATCTCAATAAATGGATTTTATATACCTACCTAGAATCCTATTCCTTGGTATTTGTTGATGGCATCTTAGGGTACTCACAGAAGAAAGATCCTCTTGATGATCACATGTATATTTTATGGGGTTTTATTTGATCACTTTAACATTATTCAAAGTACTTAAAGTGTCACTTTTAGATTCGGGAGGTGTTCTTCCTTCGACATGTTATCTCTAAGGTGAGAATCTCAGTTGTCCCATAGAAGGTGGAGATAGTGATGTCTTGGGAGTTTCTTAGGAATGTGTTTTAGATTCCAAGATTTAATAGGTAATATGGATACTAAGTTTCATTCATTTAGGACATATATTTATTTTATGAACCTATGATAGTGTTTATAAAGAAATTAATAGTGGGTTGAGTGGGTGAGAAGCTGTGAAAAATCATTCTAAGTGTTAAAGGGGAGGTTTATGTTTTCTCTAATACCAATTCTTTTATATCTAGGAATTGGTTATGTGGTCTAATATGATAACTTAGGAGTTGTTTTAAGAGAAATTTTGGTACAAGGGGGTTATATTTTCACTTATGAGTCTCATTATCTATGATACCATTATCAAAACTACCCTACCCATGACTTGGATTTGGCATCTATGGTTTATTCCTTGAAGCATTATCATCATTTCCTCTTTAGTGATAAGTTCTTCATCCATATAGACAAAAAATATTATTTTTTATCTTTTACCAATGGGGATTGAACATATATAAGGAATCATGTCAAGTACTTGTAGAACTTTGTTTTTGAAATAGAATATGCACTGGGAAAGGGTAATGTTATCATATATTCTCTCAGAAATAAGATAAAGCACCAAGGGATAAAGACCTCCAAAGATAATTAGGAACTGATGATCTTGCTACTAGACTAATGTATGTATGCAACTGAGAAATGAGAGGATATAACATGTTCTCCCTTGGTTATCACCTCTTCATTAGATGATTGTGTGAAGGCGAGTTGGGAGCCGGATTCTAATTATTTTGTGAAATGGTAATGAATCATGGGAGATGACTAAATTTTAGGATGGTCTATGGATGAAGACGATATACTCTATGTCTATAGAAGGGTGGTTGTCCAAGATTATATGGGGAGAAGATTATGTGGGACTCCCACACCTCATAATGTGTGGTATATTCCAGTTTAACCAACATGTATAAGGATATTTGGAATCATTTACATAGACCATGTATAAGTGGGGACATTTTGGGGTTTTCACTCACTACCTCACCTATTAGAGGACAATGTATGAGCACTGTAAAATATTTGGGTTACTTTAAACCCATCAAATTTTATTGTGAAAGTGGGATGAGGAGACCATAGACTTCATCATTGGGTTTCCTAGGACCCCCAGGGGACAATATTCCATGTGGTTAGTGGTTTAATTTCTAAACAAATCCATGCATTTATTTTTTTAAATCCGAAACTCAGTCAGTAGAATTATATATGCAGAAGATAGTGTATTTTCATAGTTTTTCTATGAGAATTGTATTGGATCAAGAAAAAAAATCATGTTTATGTATTATCAGATCCTATATAAGAACAAGAGGTATTAGTTTATGTTGAGTATTACTTACAACCCACAAACAAGATATTAGTATAATATGATGATCTATATACTAGAGGATATTCTTAGGGAATGTGTTTGGTAATTTGGCTGGGCATGTAATGATCATATAAACATGGATTTTTTTTTATATAATAATAGATTAGAAATTAATCTAGATGGATCCATTAAAAGGATCTATATGGTCATCTATACTTCTCATTTTCATGATAGCTATATGTGGGAAAGTCTATAGATATTGGGTTGAACCTAGTGAAGGAGACCATTGAAAGAGTGTTTATGATTTGTAAGTGATTAGTCACTTCTCGGAGTATAAAACACTCATATGTTAATTGATGGTGATGAACCTCAGAGTTAACTATAAGTGAATGGGTGTTCTTATGGGTATCACCTCGGTTGGGGCATAAATTTTTGAGGAGGTAGGAGATGATGGTTCTGATTTTTTTCTTTTTTTCCAAGATTATAGAGTTTATTATGTTGATGGATTACCCGTTAGATCTTCCTCCATGACATCAGGGTATGCAAGATGTATTTTATGTGTCATATATCTTAAGATATGTATCATACCCCACACATAATATTAACAATAAGGGTGTCGAGTTGGGGTGAATTAATTTTTTGTTGAGTGCTTAGTGAGTATAGTAGGATGGAGTGAGAAAGTTCTATAAGGGAAGATAGTTCCTATAATTTGAATATTATGGAATCATGGGTGAATCCACGTGGATATTTAGGTGTTTTAATTAAATTTGCTGGAATAGTGGCCAAAGGGGTTTGATGAGGAACAATAGATATGTTTCTTGGGGGTGAGAATCCCATATAGAGGGATTTTTAAATGTCCCTCGAATATTAATGTGTAGTACGTTTTTTTAATTATGACTATCTTGATAAGTTTTTTCTATTTGGGGTGTTTATGAATATTGGGAGGGGTTTTTGATGAATTATCTAGAGTCAATAATTGAAATTATACTCATATAGGTGGCTATATTGTGGTAATTAGGTTCCATGGAATGATTAATAAAGAAGGGTAGGTTTGTGGTGTGACCTATACGGGTCATGATTTGATGGTTTCTAGACATAGGTATAGTCCCTATTACTTGGGTAAGTCAGGACATATCTATTCGGGGCCATGATGTGATGAAGTCATGTAGGGCTGTATGGTGTTGAGACCCTTATTATTGCTCTATAACCGTTCACTTGGGTTGTTTTTATGGGAAAATTAATAAATTTACATTATAATTCTATATCTCTTCATGAACATCCTCTTTAAACCCATAAAAAACATGGATAGACTTGGAGATCAATATTTCCTTTCAATAGAACTTCCCCTCTTAGATTGTGACCATTTAAAGAAATATTCACTACATAGAGTTTCTTTTGGTAAGTCTAAACCAATAATTTCCTTGTACATATTATTCTTCATTTATTTCAAGGTTTCCAATTGTAAAACCATAATTGTGAAGGTTTGGGGTTGAATTTTGGGATTTAGTATATCAGTTTTGAATTGGATGATTATCTTTTCTGATTAAACTTTGTTATGTTTGGGGGTAGATTTCTTCACCATGTTATAATTTTTTCTATAATTTGGATGGGTTTACTTTCATGCAGGTGCATGTGTAACCCTACAAATAATTTTCTTGTGGAATCAAAGTGACATAATGGGTCTATATTTATGTAGTGGAATTATCAAATAAAAATTAATGGTAATATGTCTTATAAATAATAGAATATAGCCTCATACAATGCTTACAGATAGGGATACCAGTATGGGTTAATTGGTATCAGAAGGAGATGTTTGAGATCTGTTAAATTTGGGATTACCTGGTTGGAAATTATTTAGGTTTGGGTGATGCTTTCCTTTAATTATGATAATGTTAGGATCTCTACCTTGCGAATGTGAGTGAACTTAGGGGTTTTTGTAGGATTTTAATTATTATTGTGGGTTTCCTAATTATTTTGTTTAATATATTAATTCTATGTGTATGTGTAATTTATTGAGACTACATATTCTGACCATATCTTGGGTAAGAATAAGGTGGGATATGATAAGATGGAATGTTTCTAGGATAGATGGATAACTATGAGTGATATGGTTGGGCATTGAGAAGTAATTCTGGGATACGATCGAGTGGAAAATGTAATCCCATTATGATGACATGTTGTTTCCCTTAAGTGATATGGGCATGGATATAGGTTGATTATGAGCCAAACATGAGTTAGAAAGTTGGTCTGATATGAAATTTTATGGCCTCCCTTCGGTAAGAATAGTTTTTCTTGGCACATGATGATTTATTTTAAGAAACACCTTGAGTTATAAGGTAATAGAAATGTACAAATTATAGTGGCGTGACTCTACATTCAGGTACGGAGCCAAAAAAGATAGGGAAATAGTTTTTAGTAGTCTGATTAACAGATGATGACTTTGAAGGAATGTATATATATTATAAATTTATTTTTTGCTAGTGTATATACCATTATATATATCTAATGAACTTATATTATGAATTTATTTATGGTTTACTATAGGGTTCATACACACACCCAATATTTAAACCTCATTGTACATGTAGTCTTTATGGATAGGGATCTAACCAAAGGCTAGGGTGATTTGTCTGGTTGCTATGAATTTAGAGTGAGTTGGGAGTGGGGTCCTATCAAGATACACTCTATGATCATTTTTTCTATGCCTTGATTATTATTTTTTGTTATTTTGATTATTTTTATATTTATCCACAACATATGGAGATCCATTTTTGACCGGATCTAAGACATGTTGTATTACATTTTATTATAACATTAAATGATATTTAGGGTTATTTTCAACCATTCTTATTTCCAGTTTAATTATTTTTACTTAATCCCATGTGTATTTGATTCATGGTAGTTTGTTACCAAGGTAATAGTCTCCCTATGATGTGATAAGTAGCCTAACTTGTAGTCAATATCCTATTTTATATAGGGAGGTTTCCATGAGGTCATGTGGTTCTCCAGATTGGATTCAATGATCCATTTCATGGATCTACACTTATGTGCACCATGGTATAGTGTGAGGAACTACGACATAGTGGCTCTGTATGGATTTATAATTTTAGAATATTATTATTGGTTTGTTTTAAATCTTCCACCACTACTATAATTATCATTTAAATCATTATATAATAATGATTAGAGATGTTTAAAAGTTCAAATTAATAGTTTAAATATTAAACTATTAATCATCAATGAATATCCAAGAGTGAAAATGGTTGTAACTCATGAAGCACTTATGAGATGATCCATTTAATATAGGAAAAAATTTCCCCTAAATGGTCTCTACTTATGGGAATATATGTTCTCTATTAGATTTTGATTTTTGTGGAAATTTTAGGGAATCCATATGTTTTGAAACTCCTTAGTATAATTTCTATTTATATTTTGTTCCATTAAAAATTTAATATAAAAGTTATAGTAGACAATTTATATAAGAGGGGTCCTTCTAGAGAATCATGATATTGTTATGATACATTTATACTGTAGGTTGGAGGAACCTTTTGGTTTCTACTTAGTGATCATTATCAAACAAATTTTTGATTTTTTGATAAACTAGTTTACGGTACACTGTATGATTCTTCAATATTTCCAAACATTTAGATATATTGTTGGTTTATTTTGGGTTTTGATGTTTTCTAACATTATTTTTTGGATAATACAATTCCAATTGAAATTGCTTAGTGGAATTAGAGTATATTTACCAATGTTTGGTTTTATTTTTTAATAAATGAATAATACTATAAAAAGTGTTTTCTAGGCACCAAAACATAGTCCCTTTATAATGGTTAATTAATTTCTTGAATATTGATCAACAAGGAATAACAAAATGTGAAATTCACAGTTTATTTTTTCATGTTGAAAGGATAATGGAATAATATTTAGGAAAAATCAGTTTTGTAATAATAAATTCTATAAAACCAAGTTGCCAAGCTCATGAAATGACTGTTATAAGTTTCTTAAGAAAACTATAAAAAATAACATGTCCCAATATATTTCACAATGGCATGGTCAATATATATTTTTTCTATGGCCATGAGCACTATATCAATAGACGATGCATTAGTGAATGCCAACTAATCCATTTTGGGAGTGATGTTGTCCTTCCCAAATTTGTTTGTCTGAGTGAAATGATTTCACCTCTAAACATCTAATTCCTTCCACCTAAAAAAAATTATAAAATGGTCATGGTGCTTCTTGTTGTAGGGGTTATCACCTTTGGAGTCACCACATCTATCCTATGACAAAAATCACCTTATCTATGATTTTTTTTTTAAATTTAAATATAAAATTTTTATATTAAGGCCTTATTTTGAAAGTATTTTAACCCTTAAAAATGGTATTTTTTGATGATATGATCAATAGTTTAAATAAAATAAAATATGGGATATTTAAATTATATAAATTATTTAAATAAAATGTAAAATATTTATTATCAAATAGTATAAGTTTTCATAATGTATATCTTTATTTGAATATGAAGGAGTTCATATTAAACCTAGATAAATGATAATATGAAAAGTTAATATTGGATAAAAGTTAACTGTTCTTGTATATCCACACCTAAATTATAATGTGTTTGTAAATTATTTACGAGTTGTCCATAAATTTTTATCTCATGGTAAAATTTATGAAATTTTAAATTAATTTTGTTTTATTCCATATTTTGTTATTCATGAATATAAATTCTATAATATGAAAGGTGATGTATTATTTAGTATAAGCATATTAATTTACTTGTTTTAATTATCATACATGCATTTAACGAGTTACATGAAAGGTATAATAGTTTATCTGGTTTCTTTTACATTGAGTTTTGATTATGTTTGGTTACGAGAATAAAAATAAAACGTGTATTATAATTTATTTTTTCAATAATTAGAATAATTATGGAATTTTAGTCTCTCTTGAGTAAATACATATGGGTAGAGGGTCTTTGAGTTGGACTTATAAATAGATTGGTGGATTATTCCTTATTTAGAAAAGTTTGGTTTGACTAAATTTCACTCCCTGCATACTATTATAGATAATATTAATCTTAGGTGATTAAAATCCTTTACAAGAAATGGTTTCATGCACCTTATACATGGAATTCCATTGAATGTGTATAAATATAACTGCATTTTAATTTGGGTAAGTTAAACAAGAAATGATTTGTTTAAAGACCTGAACAGCAATAGAGTTTAAATATATTTATTTGATGGAAGAAATAAGGATACCAAACTAAGTCATCAGAAGAGTGAATGCATGTATTGTAAATAAATGAGATAACATATTTAGATTATATCCCCATTTAATTACTAAGTGTTATATTCCTTTCGAATAAAAAACTTATCAAGGTCTTATTATATAACTAGGAAGTTTCATTCCAAAGTTATATGTCATAATATTTTCTTGTGTAAGGAAAAAGAGTAATGAGGTTACCTTATATTTAGGTTCACAATTTGTTAAGTAACACTTATCTAGGAAATCCTTAGAAAGTATACGAAATGAACAATGTTGAGTTTATCCATATGAGGGACTAGGAAAAGCGTAGTATGATAAAAAAAATCCAAGAGACATATATGATATGATTGATATGATGGAATAACTAAATATATATGTGGTGAGAATAATTCCCATAAATACTCATTTCTTAATGAAATATGGTTCTTGGCCCACTAATGGATATTATGAGTTTAAAAAGGGTCATCATTTTATTGGGATCTAATTTACCAAAATTTCTTATTAAATGGATGCAAAACATTATACTTAAATAATACAATATTTTTTAGATAAATGTAATTTTATCATAAAACCAACCTTTGAGATCATTCCTCAAAAAGTAAAAGATTAATTGAAGTAATTTCCTAAACTAGTTTAGGAACTTCCGAATCATTATAAAGAAAAGAAGAAAAATATTTGTGTCAGAGTAACCACTTATAGAGTAACCAAATGCTGAAATTATTTAACAAGTAATTTTAGATTCTTATAAGAAGAATAGTTGGATTAATATAAGGTTTTATAAGAATTATATGAAAAATAACCAATGTATAATTATTCCTTGATTATATATTTAATATTACTGAGTATGTTATTGACTTGAAGTGACTGGGGAAACAATTTAGGGTTGATCTGGTCATGGAATTAATTATACAATCCCTACCTGAATGGTAATGATTGTTTATAATTAAATAAAATATTAGTGATTTCAACACAAGTTTACTCAATGAATTAAATATTCTTGTGGTTAGTGATAAAGACTTGGGAATTTTAGGATTGAGTTCCATGATGATGGTATAAAAAGAATAGGGTAAAATTTATGGTAAGAAAGAAAATTTGAGAGGCCATAGAGAGTCTACTTGACCTTTTAATATAAAGAAAATGAAGGAGGGTTAGTGATTTAATTATAAAAAACCTATCCATTGGAGAAAGAACTATTCAGAATAATTGAAGGGTTTCAAAAAACTTAATAGATATTCAATGTTATATGATAATGTTTTAGATTATAATTATTCTATTTTAAATGGTATATCATACTATATATACATTATAAAATAGATTTAAATATAAATATGTTATCAAAAATAATTAAGGATTATTGTATGGAAGTTAATTTATAAAATCAACCAATGGTGAAAGGAGTTTTTAAATTGAGGATTTGGATGCATTATATTGCATTAAAGCTCATGTGGCTCAAAACCATGACTGTGTAATTGTTATCTTTTTTTAATCTTATTTTATAATATGTTTTATTGTAAACAGTGGTTATTTTTAATAAATAAGTTAATGTTTTAATACAAATAATTATGTTTTGATCAAATTATATAACATGTTGAATGAAGGAAAATGATAAAAGATGTTTTATCCAAGGAAAAATAGTTTACATAAGATATTTATTATAAAATGAAGGAAATATTTTCTACCACCCAATAGTTTAATATTTTAAATAATAATATATTCTTTTCTAAATATTTTTATTGTTGGTCTCAAATAGGATCAATACTCTAAGGGGGGGGGGGGGAGTAATCAGGGTATAATAATTCCATTAAATAACCCTCTCTATTGACCCTCTTCTAACATTATATGTGACAATACCTATCACATAAAAAATATAATGTGATAAATTTGTTAAAAAATAGATATATAAGTGATTTTACCTGGTTCATCCAAACTTGGATAATACAAGGTTATTGAAAAAAATGCATCATTTCACCTGAATCACTAAGCACACTACTTGTATTATAATTTTTTAGTAGCCTCACTATCTTTTTGAGGTTAATACCTTCACAAAATTAAGATAATTTTTATTAATCACTCAAAGAAAAAATTTATCCTATAATAATTACTGTATTAAAATTTTAATATAAAAAAATATATTTACTCCACACCTGGTGTATTGATCAACATTACATTAATTAATGTGATTAAAATACATTATATACTAATGAGTATGAATCTTGGATATCCCTACTTACATGTACTCCCAAAATTGTTATAAAATATATCCATTTTTAATTTTTTCCTATTTTTCCCTTTATGAAACCACTTCATGATCAATTCTTCATGAGAACCATATGAAGACTACCTTTACAAATCCCCTTTTCTTAAATCCTTTTAAAATTTCCCTTCACAAAATGTTTTTGTGAGATATCCTATAAGAAATATCATTATGATATTCCCTTCCTAAATTTGGTTCATGTAATTAACTCCCTGAAATTCATTCGCATACTACACATTGAAAATTTTATTTTTGTACTGCTATTTGTGAATTACTCTATAATAAATCCTTTCGCACACCACATTTATTCCTAAATTAAGTGACAAATATTCATTGATTTATACTTAAATTATAATAATGAATCTTTGGGTATACTTATTAGATAAATTAATGTGAAAAACTTTCATACCATATGATTACCATTTAACCATTCATATAAACCTTATTTATGAGTGAACTTCCCTTATCAGTCCATGTAAAACTAAAACCTTATCCTAAAAAATGACATATGCTTCACATAATACCATATTTTACATTATAAATTCCCATATTATCTTTACAATATTTTTTCCATTAATAATTTCCTTCATAAAAATTATTTATTTCTCAATGTGACTCATTTATGATTCATAGAATCCCTACAAAAAAAGTTTTCACATAAATCCAATGTGGGTTCTTAAGTGCTATGTGAAAATTATAACATTACAGTAAATTCACCATGATACTTAATGATAACCACTAATAAAATAATAAAATGCTCCATTTTTTTAGAATTTCAATGAATCACAGAAAACCAACTTCTACATTTCTGTAAAACTCAAAATGTTTTTTAACAAACATACCCTAAAAATGATTCCATGGTATTTTTGGAAACAATATCCCCCATTTGGTATTTTTAACAACCCTAAAACCTCAAAAAAATTAACATTCTTCCATCATATAGTACATAAAGGATTCATTAATCATTAACCCTAATACCATGTGATTGAATCTCATAGAGAGAAACCCGAGTTAAATAAAAATTTCCTAATGAAAATAATTCATCAATATCTATTGTATTAAAAAATATACAGATATACTACCCATAATTAATCATTTATATATACCACCCCTTTACAAAAAAACTAATATATGATACATCTCCCTTTTCCTCTATAAAAGAACACTACAAATATTAAACTATGATATTTTAGTTTTTATTCTCCTATAAAAAAATAATATGCATGATAACTAGTTATATACATAACACTGAGCTTAAATAAATAATGATTCAATTATTGAAAAAAAAATCCATTAATATAATTTTAACAAATAATATTTATCAAAATAAATTATTTTGTAAAAGTAAAATGGTTATTTTTCACATTGTAAAATAATGTTGATTCTAAAGAAACTATTTTTAACTGCTTTGATAAATTATATATTCTTATCAAATTTAATAATTTTAATTAATAATATGACTAAAATAAATTTGTAAAATTACAAGGAATTATTTCTCAAATAAATTCACAATATCCATTAAATAAATAAGTAAGTATAATGTGTGCTAGTTTAAGTATTTATGACTAAATTAAAATGTTTTTTGAAACCTTTTTTTATTTAAAAAGTTAAATTTATCATATTTTAAGTATTAAATTCACTGAAATATTTTTTTTATAAAATTATAAAATTAATAATTATTCTTATAATGATTATCAATTTCTTAGAAATAAAGATAAAATCCTTTGATGGTAAAATGATGTATTTTTCATAATTTTTTTATACGGGTAACATATTCTTATATTAATAAATTAAATTTATCACATGTAATAAATTATTTTAATGAAATTTATTGATAATATATTAAATCACATAAATTAACATTCACCTAATGTTTTTGACTATGATAATAATGATGATAAAATAATTTTAATTTTTAAAATACATTTTATTTAAATAATCTATTTTCCTTGCATGTTACGTACTTAAATTGAAATTAAAATTTTTTCCACCTATAGAGATTTAATATTATAATAAACTTTTAGAATTTGTAATTATATTATTAAAATTTATATATAAGGGAAATTTGTGTTTCAGTCATAAAAACAATCACTTTGGTAAAAAGATTTTTCACCACGGTTATGAATAAAATGAATTAAAAAGGGTTAAATATAAAGAAAAAAAAATGCACAAATAGCATGAAAAACTATCTATAATATGATTTTATGAGTTTATTTTAACCAAAATAATCTTATTTTTAAAAATATTTTAATTTAGTTCCACTTGATTTTGAAAATGAATTTATTAAATTTGATGTTCAATATAATCACCATAGTTCCACTCCTCTCACTTATAAAATAACCCCTACTCTCCTTACTTACCCAAAAAAAATTTAGACCTTATCTCCAAATTTTTTTATGAAGATAACTTCCAAAAAAACATTATCTTCATTTTATAGGTTTCGATCACAAAAAATATCAATCAAAGAAGGCTTGTGATGTCATCCAAATAAAGAGATCCAAGTAAGAGGTCATTATTTTAACAAATTATTTAAATTTTATTTATCCTTAAAAATATTAAATATACAAAAAAAATAATGAAATTATTATTTTTAGTTTACATAAATGTAATTATGTTTATAGAATAACCATCATCTACCTCCTTTCCATCTGTTGAAAAATGACAAAATCATTTGTGTTTACGTGTGGACTACTACCTCCATGAATGAAGTATGTTATTATTTTTTCAATACCTTACATTCCAGGTTATAAATATATATTTAGTCAAAAGTATTATATATATTAAATAATTTTTATTCTATAAAGAAAAACCATTATCTAATTTTTTTTTCTCATTTTCTATTATAAAATGAAAACATCACTAGTGTTATGTGCAGATTACTACCTGAATGGATAAAATTTTTCACTTTCTATCACCACATTACATGAATGGTTATAAAATTATATTTAATTAATTAATATGATATTTATTACATGATTAATATTCTATAATTATTAATTTGGAAATCTGTTAATAATATTTATAATAAATGGTTAGTGTAAATTTGACCTCTTAAATCGAGCATACCGAGAGATAATTCTCAATTTATATATTTTTTTGGACAATTAAATGAATTGTATTTTTAAAAAAATTATAATGATAAGGAAAACGTATATATAAAATTTTAAAGATTATATAACTATTTTATTACACATTTTACCTTGGTAAAAATACCAAAGTTGTTTTAGAGTAATTGATCAAACATCCTCAAGTGGTCAATGTAAGTGAAGAGAAGATGTTTGTATCCTATCAAATGTTCAAAGGTCATGTACTCTTCTATAATTTGTTTAGTGGAAATTAGGTCAAATCCATGGTTATGGTACTATATTTTGGAGCTAATTGTTTTTGTTTTATATTTTTAATGGGGGTTTGTTTATAGGGTTTTGGTGAAATGAATAATTGATGAGTTTAATTTATAATTTCAATAATTTTTTGGGTGAGTTCATTTTTAGGGATGTAAGATTTTATATCCTTGAACTTTTTGATATATTACATAAAATTAACACCCACTTAACAAGATTATTTTGATCATAATTCTCATATATCGTGTTTTTAATCCAAGCCTCAACAAGGGTATTGATCTCAGTCAATGATTGTTTATGGAAGTGTATTTGTGGTTCCAGTGATCCATATAATGCACATGTTAAACCAATAAAGTCATTAATTCATGAAATTTTAAGTTTTAACATACACAATGTTAACCTAAATAATATTTAATGACCCAAAGATCTCAATCACTTAAAATACCACAATTATGACTCATACTAATGGATTATTTACTTATTCATTTAGATGGTTAGTAATCTAGTTTATTTTTTTTATAATGATGAGTTAAAAGAAAAAATGAATGGGGTTTAGAAAAGAGAGTTGATCTGAAAAAAAACATGAATGATGAAGAAATTTAGCCACATACTTTGGATTAAATGAGGAAGTTAAAGAGAAAGTGGTTTTAACATAAATTAAATTGTAATAAAAAACTTATAATACAATATAGAAGTTATATTAATATGGGGGAATATTAAGAGACATTTATTAATATAATAAAAAATCACAAATCATACAATTATGAGATTAAAAATGAATAATAACAGAAAAGAACCTGAAATAACAGAGGAGGAAATTTATCTAAAGTGTAAAATTGAGTTTATAAATTACTACCAATTATTTTGAGTATTTTTTTCATTCTTACTTATCCTTATATTTTTTGATATTCTAACCCATTGTAAGGATAATATGGGAGTGTATTTATAGCCCAATGCGGTGGACTATTTTCATTCCAAAACTTCCCCTCAAGTTGGACAAAAAATGTTTCATTTAATGAAAAAAATATAGGAAAATCTTATTATTAAAAGTTATATATATGGATTTTTAAAGTTTACCTTCTAAATTTGTAATATGTTGTACTTTTGGATCCAATGTTATGGATATTTTGGTAAACCTTCTACTACATTCTATAATTGTAATTAATTTTTACTTAGACTAAATTTCAATGCATATATGACTATGAATATTATATAATTTAAGATACAATTATTCTGTAATTTTTTTATCCTGAATATTGAAATTATACCCTCAAAATTTTATCTTAATTAGGTGACTGTATTGGTAGAAAAGTCAATGATGGTAAGTTATTATTCCATCCCAGGAAGAATTGTGGGATGAATTTTCATTCATGAATTGGGCCCCATTAAGGATTAATTGCGACTTTAAATTTTTATCCAAGTTATAATGGAATTTACTTATACTTTGAGTGGAGAATTAATTAATTTAGACATATGGATTGAGATTAGATAATATAACATCATATATTGTCTAGTTTGTTTAAAAGATTAATTGGGCCTTTATATATTATCCAAATATACCTTTAGATGGAAGAATTATCCAAACCTCTAGTTGAATGATTTTTTGTAATTTAATTAGAAGAGAAAATAATACAATAATCACCTAATTGGGATTAGTATATTGAATGATATGATCAAAACATTAAAATGTAGTGTAATTGAATGAATTTAAATAATTATCTCCTTATGTGTTATGATAAAAAATAAAAATTTATAGGAAATTAGTCAAATATAATAAAAAATAAGTGATGGAAGAATTGTAAAATCACGAATTAATATGTAATATCAATTCCCCCACACTTAATATAGTGCATATCCCTAGGCACACAAAACAAAAATACCCAAGAAAATCATTTTCACTCATAAAAGAATATTAAAATTTTATTTTCCACAATCATAGAGATCTAGAATTGTTCACTTATCCATAAAATATTATCCAAAACTTGTTTCTAAATTTATGTTTCAAAAAAAAAATTCATTTTTCATTTTTAAAATTTTAATTAGAAAATGTAGGAACTCAAAAATCACTCCTCTCAAGATTATGTAAATTTATTTTTTGTGGTTTACACATTCAAAAAACAAAGTGAAAATCATATAGTTTGTAGGAGATCTAAACATCCATTCCCTATTATAAAGTGCACAAGAATAAAGAGTTAATTTTTTTGGGGGGGTTTTCAGTGGGTAAATGATTGTAAGAATATAACATCAAAAAGAGTGGAAAAAATGGTAAAATACCAACATGTAAAAAAATTAACATTTTTTAAAATGAGACATGGAAAAAAATGGAAACACATATTTAGAAGGGTATTAATATGACTGAAAAGACAAAAGAGGTAGAAAATTGAATATGATAAAAAGATGAAATATGTTCAAAACACAAAACCTCTCCCAATGGCATAACAAATGATGATGTAAGTGTGTTTTTTCTAAAAAGTTTAACTTGGAACAAATCTCATAATCATCTTTCAACCCTTGTTTGATCTTCCCATGAAACTAATTTTAATCATTATAATAAGATAAAAGGTATAGGAAGAGTGATGTTTGACCCACAAAAGGCACAATTCAGTCTTTTTTTATTTTTGTTCTTCATATTTTTCAATTTGTTTGTATAATTTACAATAATTTTTTTACAAAATAATATAAAACTATATAAATTTCCAAATATCATTGAATGAAACCTCTCCCCCACACTTAAATGCATTATTTTTAATAGGCATATGATAACACATTAAAAATCAAGGAAATTATTTCCAAAATGAAATAAATTCCTCCACACATAAAATTCAAAAAATAATGCAATGAAAATAAATTTAAATATTGGGTAGGATAAGGTTTTTATCATTTAATGTGTCTATCAATTTTTTTCATAGGTTCTACGGGGGTTTTAAAAGAAAGATCAATTTAAGGGTAATTAGAGGATATTTTTCTATATTGATTCTCATGTGATTTATAAAATGACTCTACCATATTAATGAAAAATATGATAGTAAATTCATCTTTAAGGTCTATAAACTCAATAATCCAAATTAGGGGTGAAAAAAAATACAAAATGAAATGGTGGTCATAGGATAACTTGGAATTAAAGACGATTTTTCTTCTCATGGTAGGGAAATAATAATTTTCTAAATAAAAAATTAAGCCTTGAAAACTTATTTTTATTGAAATAAAATTCTTTATCAAATTTTATAATGAAAAGAAAAAATATTTGAGATGAAAACAAGTATTTGGACCCCCCAAAATGGTTAGACAAATATTTCAAAATTTTATGGTAAGTAATATGATTTTTCTTTTATTTTGGTAATTTTTTTTGTGAAAAACATACCAAAAAAATAAAGAAAAATTAAATGGTGGATAATGAAAGTGGTATAAAAAATTATATCGAAACTGAGAATGAGAGAGGAAGAAGAAGATAGGTAATGATAGAGAGAAGAAGAAGAGGGAGGGAAGATGTATTAGAAGGGAAAGTGGTTCCCCTAGTTTGGATTTGGTGTGTGGCCTTCCCTATCTAGTGGTGGGTCTACTTCAGAAGCTAGATATCTTATGGAAGTCTTTGTGGTTCCCAAGGCGTGTTTCCTCTCATAATGATGCTTAAAATGATACCTATTAACTGTAAATTTCCTTTTTGAAGAAGGGAGTTGAACTTGAACTATACAAAATTGGTAAACATTAGTAATAATAAAAGGGCCTTCCTAACAGTAATTATGCTTAACTTGGTGAATTTGAAATCATGAATTTAATTGAATTACTTTTTCACCTTCAAGATATGACTTTTGTCAGATGAGTTTTTCATGGAATACCTTAGATTTTTCTTTGTGTATATTGGAATTATTTTAAGAATCATATTGAATCTCTTCCATTTCATTCAACTAAAACAATATATCTTCACTATATTTTTGACAATAAAAAATACAAGTTTTCATAGCCGAAAATTAATTATATTGGATTTTAACCAGTAAATGAGCTGAATTACTAAAAAATATCATAAAAAGAGATATACCAATGGGTTTTTTATAGGTAGTTCAATAATTTCAAAGTGATTAACTAAGTCTTCCTGGCCGATCCTTTCTTGCAGGCTTAACAATTTTTTCAAGAACTCCTTTTCACTTATCTGTTAGAAATTTAATCCATTTCATTTATTTATTGGTGATATATAGTAGATGTTTTAAATATAACTACAATATTTTCCATAATAGATTCCATGGTTGTATTAATGAAATGGGTTCCTAAGTCACATACCAAGGAACATGGAGTTCAAAATTAATGAAAAATGTAGTATTTAAGGAAGTCACTAATTATATTTTCATCATACTTCTTAGTGGGTTTTACACAACCACGTAGAAACATATACAAATTAAAGAATAATGTAGGATAATACACAAAAGGGAAAAAGTTCCCATACAATCAATTCCCCAGATATCAACGATCTTATAGAGGATTAATGGATTTTGAGATATTTCATTTCTTTTAGAAATTGTTCAAATCTTGTGGAAAGTGAGACATGATTGAAATAACTAATGTGATTACTTAAAGAGTGAAGGCTAGAATAATTGAGATTATAGAAACTTTTTAGAGGTCCTTTTTATTCCCAAGTGGACACATATCAGTATTGAGTGGAAGAATTCTAAGATGGAGGAGTGATCAACCTCATTAACACATCTACTAATTAACATGTAAGCCATAGTTTTCCAAATTTTGTTATCTCCCAAAAAATAGTATTTTGAATCACTTTTCAGCTTTAATTTATATTATTTTGAAAATTTTTAAGGAAAAACACTAATAACAAAGTAATTTATAATTAGAGAATACTATGGAAAATTTGGAGCGAGATATGAGAGGTGTTTAGTAGAAAATTTTGGTTTAAGAATTTTAGAATGTGAAGAATTAGAAATTCTACTCAGGTGATCAACCACATGGTTTTATTTTATAGGTTAATAGTTGATCTCAATGTCAAACTCTTAGATCATTAGGAATACTATTATTAGCCATGGTTTAAAATAACTTTTATTGAGTAAAATTTTTAAAGATGAATGATCTATATAGGCAATGATATTAGAATCTAAGAGATAGGGACAAAATTTTTTCAAGGAAAGAACCATAGAGAGAAGTTACTTTTTATTTATAGTGTAATGGGGTTGAGTTTCATCCAATGTTTTTAGGCATAATATATGAAATGAGAAATTTATTCTCTTCCTTGATTAAGAAAATCCCTAATAGCCATATTGGAATAATCGAATGTCAATTATAATGGTAAAGAGAAATATAGGGGTTGGATTATCAAGGAATATGTTAGAAAATATTTGAGTTCAATGAAGGATCTCTTTCAAGATTTTTTTAAGTGGAATATAATATCACTCTGATGTAGACAAGTGAGTGGGAATGAAATCCTGCTAAATTTCTAGATGAATCACTGATAGAAATCAGCATGGCCATGGAATGATTAGATCTATAAAATTGATGGATGTTCATAAAGTTATGGGATTACTTAAATTTTAGAGGGATTGACTAGAACACCCTATTGAGAAATTATGTTCCCTATAACCATTCCATTGGTAACCATGAAGTGAAATTTCTCAAAATTTAATATAAGGATACATTTTAAACACTTTTCTAGTACCAGAGATAGTGAATGTAATAATTATTCAAATGAGTGACCATATATGGCAATTTTTTCCCTAATGAACTCCATGAAATTATTAATGAATTCAGAAAAGACACTTATCATACACCTCTAGAATGTTGGAGAATCATTGAAAAGTCTAAAAGGAATTCTACTATATGAATATGTTCAAATTGGGCAAGTGAATATAGTATTTTCTTGGTCCTAAAGTAAAATTGGTATTTGGAAGAAGCATATTTTTTCATCAATAAAGTAATAATATTACTTTTTAGATAATAGTTATATTAATTGATCAAGAAAATGAATTGGGTAGTGAAATTTTTGTGTTTCAACATTTAACCTCTCGATGTCCATTTCTTAGAATAGTTATACCATCCTTCTTATTTACCACTAGAATAATACTAACATAATCACTATAAAAAATTGGGAAGATAATATCAGCTTAAAGTAGTTTTGTGATATATTATCTAACTACCTCAAGTATGAATGTATTGAGTCTTCTTTGAGGTTTTATTATTTGTTTGTATGATTCTTCTAGATAGATGTGATTCATGCAAAGGGAACTTTTTATTCTTTTTATTCCATATAGGGTTCAAAATTAGGATTTTTAGTTTTCATATAACACCTTAACATATTTGGACTCCTTAGTTTCAGTATGTTCAATAGATACAATGATAGTAAAAGTGTGATCATGTAAAATTAATGTATACTTCAGGTGGGTAGAAAGAGGATTCAGGTCAGTTTCATCCTTCATTTTTGGTCTACAAATTTTAGAAAAAAAGGTAGGGAATCTAGTTGGGTTTGATTCCTTTTCCTCATTAAATTCCAAGGTGTAATATTATTCATCGGGAGTGGGATATGATTCAAAATTTCTTTAAAGATCCTATCAATTTAAGGAGTATATAAATGAAAGGTCAAAATAAAATTCTCCATTTATTATTTGGTTAATCATGGTGAAATTGTCAAAACCCCCACTATCATTATAATAGGAATAACATGATGGAACACGATCAAATAAACTATTAGAAGTGTCATCAAAAGTTTGGATAGGGAATGAAGAGTAATCTTTTAATGGGTATCGCATGGATTGATAAATATTGAACTTGACTAGTTGGTCACCAAATCCCATGGACAAGATTCAGATATATACATCAATTTTAGTTATATCTATCATGAGGAATGGTCTTCCATGAATCAGGAGAGATTCAGAAGAAGATATATCACCTTGCATTTCAACTATATATAAATTATATGGGAAGATAAGAACATTGAACCATAAAAGGACATCCTTAATTATTCCCTCAGGATTGATAGTGCTTTGATTGGATAACTGGATGATAACACTCTATGTGTGAAATGGTCCTAAGTTTTTTATTTTGGGTACTAAATAACTTAATTAAATATACATACTTTATGATTTATTGATGGAATATAAGGGTTTAATATTGAATTTAACATTTTTAAACATGGTAAGTATTTTAGAATCATGTTTAAAGGGATTATTAAGCCTATATATGGGTGGATGAAAAGGAATTGGGTTCATTAAAGGGGGGGAACGAGGCGAGGGAGTTGGTTCATGTTATTTTTCTAGATTTTTTTCTTTTTCTAGCTTAACATTCAAAGGTTATTTAGAGGATCCATCATGAGGCATAGAAATTTTATTTCCAGATCAAAGTGAAATTTCTATTACATTACCCTTGGGTTAGTAAAATGATTGAGCTAGATGTTGGGAAGAATTGGATTTTTTTACTGACTTAGGTGGAATTCAAGTTTTCTAATTTGGTTTTCAATGTTTTTGAGCCTTGAATGGGTGAAAGAGGAAATATATTCTACAATACATTAACATGGTTTATTATAAGAATAGGCATGCCATACATTGTTATTTACTCAATTTTTGTTCTTTGAAAATTTATTTTATTGGGTAGATAATTGGGAAGGATCACAAGGATAGTGGAATATAGAAGTTCATAAAAGAGGATTACTACTTTGAGGTTGAGGAACAAAAGGATAATAATGTTGGATGTTAATCCCACAATCACCATATTAGAATTGGTTTAGATTTTTTGGAGGAAATATATGGGGCTGGGGGATGAGATTAGCATACCTCAAGAGTGGATAGTCATCCGATCATGAGTTAGGGGTAAGAGATAATGATTTATAGTGAGGTTTGTTGGATTTTTTAAGAGAATTACTTTCTTGTTGAAGGGTGGAATTCCACTGAAAAAATATTTCATTGAGCCCTATTATACTAGAAGAATATGATGTATCATATTGTAGTTTTAGACATGTGTTAATTGGAAGAGATGGTGACAAAAATATTCCATATTTTCTAATAGTTCTAGGGAACAGAGATTATGAAGAATTTGATGTTGGGGATTTGAAAGCTACAACTAGTTTCCACACAAGACCTGTAAGTTTAGTCATTTACTCAATCATCATGTTAGGATCAATGTATTTATTCTATTATATTTTTTTAACTTTATAATATTCTTGATTATATAATTGTTTCATTTATGTATCCATGTTGGATATGATATCTCATTTAATTACAGGGTTTTTGTCATCAAGAGATCCACTATTTGTGACGTTGATGAGTGTTCACTCAATAACCAATAACCCTAAAAAATGTATTAGATCCAGGGTTGGTTAGGGATTCAATGGTGTCAGAAATTTTCCACCAAATATTTGAACCTCTCCTAGTTCTCATATAATGAATAATTGTGGAATTGAGAGATACCAGTAATTTAATTTTAGATAGAAGATTTTTGGGATGAAAGTAATAATTTCTATTAGAAGATTACCTACATGTCATTTCATATGTTTATGGAACCAAGAGGGTGTTAGTAGATCCTTGACATAGAGAATATAGCTAGGGAAAATGTTAATGCTTTAAGTTTGATTTTTTTATTCAGAAACCCCATGAAGATTCATGGTAGAATACACCACTTGGAACTCATTGAGGTGAAGATGAGAATCCTCACCAGATAACCCATGGAAATGTGGAAAAAGATAAATAATAAATAAAGTGAGTTAAAAATATGACTAAATGTTTGGAAATTGAATACTAAGGGGTTAACAATTCATATTTGGGGAAATGATTTTTAATGATTTTCCCTAGGATTGTCCATTTCATGATTTGTACAAGGATTTTGTAATTTTTAGAGTTCAGTTTGATTAATTCTAGTGCTCCTCTGAATATGATTTTTGGTTTGTTTAATTTTTGGATAAAAAAGTTGAGTTGTAATTTCAGGGAGTCTATGAGGAATTCAATTTTTTTAAAGGATGATGAATTAGGGGCTTTCTCTATGTTTTTAGAATATTTTTTTAATAGAAGGAATGTTTTTCTTGGTGTTTTTTTCTTTTCATGTTTTTTGATATTTTTACAGAAATAAAAACATCTAATAATTAGTTGTACCATCCTTTGAAGAAGAACCATTTTATGTGCAGTCCATCATTACCTTTTGACCATAAAAAGGTTTGATTATCTAATATAATGTGTACAATGGAAATTGGGACACATCCGTATTCATGGTACTATATTTTAGAGTCAATTTTTTGGTTTTGTATTTTGAATGTGTGTGTGTGGGGGGGAGGTGTTGTTTGAAAATATTAAGTTAAATGAATGATTAAAGAATTTAATTTAATAATTTAATACATATCGAGGCGAGTTAATTAATATAGATTAATTATTTGATATATTTTACCTTTCTAAAATATTTTATAAAATTAACACCCACTTCACAAGATGATTTTGTTCGTAATTCCTAAATATTTAGGCTTTAATCCAATACTCTTCTTTGGTATTTATCTAAATCAATGCTTGATTAAGGAAGTATATTTATCATTATGATAATCCATGGAATCCACATGTTAATAAAATAATTTCATTAATCCATAAAATGTTATATTTTAACATACACAATTTTAACTAAGAGAATAATTAACGACCAAATGTTCTTAATCTCTTGATTAAGGTATTTTATTATAATATCACTTTTAATTAGGATTATTTATATTTAAATTTAAATTTGTAAAAATTTCTGTTATCTCTCTTAAAAACCATCTATTTTATTCTTCTATTGTTATTTTTAATGTTTTCAAGCATTCTTTACTTTTTTCTCTCTTTGGTACTCAAAATCCACAGAAGGAATGGTTATAATAAATACTAACCTAATTTCTTCTTTTTGGCCAGGAATATTGTTTCCCTAAAAACATATGATTAATTTTTGGTTTTTAAATTTTCTTTATAAAAAATAAATGAATTTACAAGGTTATTTTTATATCGACTTTGAACGTATTTACCAAATTATACAAAAAAAATTTCTTAATGTTTTCCACATGGATCAATTTTGACCTTATTTAAAAAACTAAAAAGGAATGAATTTTTTAACATTTAATATAATAACTCTGTATCATATTGTCATACCCATTATTCATTATCAATATTCCTTTACAAGTTTTTATATTTTTAAAATGTAATATCTTTTTTCATAATTATTTAATTTTTTATTTTTATATTAAATAAAAAGTATATTATTTTCTTAAATGTTTTAAATGATATTTCATTTCACTTATTTATATTTTTGTATTAAAATACTTACTTAATTTCCTAATAATATTTTATTTTCATGATTCTATTATTTTAAATTATTTCTCAAATAATTTTTTATAATTATTTTTGAAACCTTATGAAGATGGTTTTAAAAGTGATTAGAATTCTATTTTATAAAAAGTTATAAATGTTTTTAGAAAGTTATTTTTAATTTTTGTCTTCCATTTTTCATCCCAATATTCAAAGAGATTTTAATTTATATCATACCTTTATTTTTGAGGAATTTATGGTCAATTATTCATATCATTTGTTTTTCACAAGGGCTATTTTATTTCATTCACTTCCTTGTGAACATTTTCTCTAGCACTCTCACTTTAGTATTTTACTTCTCCTTCATATCCATGGTTTTGATCATGGATTTATTCTAAATAATTTATATTTTAGAATTAGTAATATAACAAATTTACTATACATTATGGGAAATCTATTTTAAATAATTTATATTGGGGGTGTTTTCCAAGAAATATAGTTCATTATTTAACCAAGGTAAATATTGAAAATTCATATACTTTTTTGTTCTATGCGGATGATTATTGACTATATGGAATGTTGGTATTATATAAAGAAAATATTATAAATATTTACACTTGTTAGTTTTATATGATTTATTATTATTAATTATTCAGTTTATTTATTTCTATCATAAGATGAATGCATTGGACATGTTTAAGTGATAGATGAGTCCCAAAAAAGTAAATTCCCACGATGCATTGATAAATATCACAAGACAAAATAGCCAGGATATTTGGTGTATTAATTAACTACATATGTATGATGTCTTGTAATGATTCCTTGATGGTAGGATTAAGGTTCCAAACATTTTTAATTCTATTATGATGAATTCAACTATTAATGTCAATGCGATTATTTATGTTGTTATTATCGATGATATTATTCCTTTCTCATGTTGTAAGTTTTTTGGAAAATTTTATTATTACTTAATACTTATATATTATTAATTCCTTATTTGTTTTATGATAGGTTCAATTATATGATACCCATATTGTGTATCTGATCTCACTCTTTATTTTTATTTCAATTTCACTAGGCTATGAATAAAAATATTATGTATGATATCTCTAAAAGGAAGTCATGTGTGGGAACTTTTATGGGAGATGTTAAAGAATTAAGATAGATAATAAGTTCGTAGTATTATCGGAAGAATACCTATTTGATGAGAAAGACAGGGGTTTGATTATATTTAGGTTATTATTAACTCTAAAAATCTCTAAATATAAAATGTCTTGGCTATTTAAGGGAATCAATACTTCTTTTTGACATTGTAATTATGGTTGGTAAAAATTGAGTCGCATTTTTTTATCAAATCTGGTAAATATAGAATATGTTTTATAACTTTATTTGAGATTGTAGGTCTAGGATACTACAATTGGTATCACATAATGATCTAGGTGACTTTATTGTTCAAGATACACTCAGATAAAGTTAATTTTCGGGGTTTTGGATAGTATAACTGGTTAGGATGTTTAAGGTTGATCATGTGTTCAAATGAATATATACCCCTTTTTAGTTAATAAAGTGATTCTATTTTTTAAGGTGATTGTTGATATTTTAGAAAATACTTTGGGATGAATACATTATTGAGGTATAGATTACCATTTTGGTTATAATGTGATAAAAAGTTATGGTAATTATGATCTTTTAAGGAAAATGGTTATTATATTTATTGGAAATTATAGATAATATTTAGGATTAAAATTTAATTTGATTTAGAGAGAGTTTTATTGTATATATTGTCTAGTGTGTGATTTTTTGAGGGATAAATATTGTGTTAATATTTTTAAGAATATAATTTTATGTTTTGGTAATTAAAGTTATATTGGGAAAAGATTAAATTGTTTCTTATTCAAAAATATTAAGATAAATATTTAGTGATAGTTTAGGATCAATATTATTTGAGATAAAAGTTATGTTGATTTTATAAAAAATTTTTGATAAAATGTTTTTTATTTCTTGTTTCAAATTTTGTCTTGCATATTTTGAAGAGTTTTAGGGTTTAGTTATTTATGGTGTGATTTATGTTAATCATTGGAAATTTTTCTTGAGGGTTTATAGTTTAATGTATTATCTATTTACATAAAAGATTATTAATTTTGATTATTATGTTAACTTGTTCTAACTATTTCGGTTATATTACATGGATAGATATAAGAGGGATAACAAGTCATTATTTTTGGGAATTTATGATCCATTAAAAGTTGAGTTTTGAAATTCAGGCATGAGAAATTAACAATGATTACTCATTATTTAAAATATGAAATTAAACAGAGGTATAAAACTAATCGATGAATAATATAAGGTTGAAATTACTCTTATTGAATGGATAAAAATAAAGGAATTTTATTTTCTCTATCTTGATAGTCTAATAATTCCAAAAACTCAAGTAAGATAAAGACGAAAATATCAGGACTTATTTTTTGTATATTAAGGTGTGATTTTTTAAATTCATTCACAAGTATGAGTATTATAATGGTACATACATGGTATTGGAAATATTTATTTTAGCAACTCCATGTTTCTTAGTAGTAACTTATAAATCACTTACCAAGATAAAATATATATATAAAATTATACCATTTTAATGATACATTAATCTTAGTAATAATAAATTGAATTTTCAAGGATAGAATTTATTTAGGGGAATGTAACATCGTAATATTTTAATACATATTCTCTAATAAATAAATATGGAATGCATGATAGTTTGTGATATATGTAACACTAAACATAAGTAAATAATACTTTAAATATTACTAAATTAATTACATCAATAAAAAGTTAAGTTAAAAATAATTATCAAAAATAAAAGATTTTTAAAAATAAATTTTTTCTATTTTCAATAGGAATATATTGTTGATTTTATAGAAATAATTTTTAATAATTTTATAAATTATGTATTTTAAGTATTTATGATTAAATAAAAATGTTTTGATTAAAATATTGTTATCATTTTGAAATTTAAATATATCCTATCTAAATTATTTAATTCATATAAATATTTTTTTTATATATTTACATAAATGAATAACTATTCATACTATGATTATCAATTGGTTAGAAATCAAGATAAAATCATTTTATGGTAAAAGTAGATATTTTTTAGAAATGTTTTTATGTTTACAATATATTTTTTTCTTAATAAATTAAATTAATCCCAACTAATAATGGAATTAATGTAATTTATTGATAATATATTGAATAAAATTAATTTACATTCATCTAATGGTCATTACTATGCTTGTAATGAGGGTAAAATAATTTCAATTATTAAAAATGAAGTCTAATAAAAAACAATTTCTGTTGAATGTTGTTAACTTATATTAAAGTTAATTATTTTCCACCAATAGAGACATAATCTTATAATATGGGTTTTAAATTCATAATTATCAGGGTAAAATTTTGAAATAAGGTCAATTTAATATTTTATCATAAAAATATGTTACCTTGGGAAAAAGTTTTCCACCATGGTTGTGGAAAAAATGGGCCAATCCTTACTAATAAGGCCACATATATCATAAAACCCTATGTTTAATTTTATTAGATAAGTTTATATCAACCAAAATCACATTATCTTAGAAATTATGGAAATTTAACTTGAATTTGAAAATAAATTTATTTTATTTTAATGTTCTGATTCATTACAAGAGTGCGGACCCTCTCACTTAAAAAATGACATTTATTCTCTTAACTTACATGCATACATTATGGTCCATAGATCAACAAAGATATAACCAAATTATTTTATAAAACCCTAATAAAAATTATAGGGATTTTTTTCACACTTAAAAACATATCTAAAAATAATTAGGATATAATCAAAATAAGGAGATCCAAGTAATAAGAAATTGTTTTAACTGAGTCTTTCATGTTTCATTATTACTAATCCTATTCCAAATATTATATAACCATTATAAGATATTCAAATAGGTATCATTAGTTTACTTAAATATTGCTATTTTTATGTAACAACTTTCCAATTACCTTTTCTATATGTTGAAAAATGAAAATGTCACTCATGTTTACGTGTAAACTACTACCTCCATGAACAACATATGTAATTTTTCATCATCGCCTCACATGAATGATTATCAAGATGGGTTTAATAAAAAATATTATATCTATAGAATAATTATTATTTGGTAATGGTAAAACATTATCTAACTTCATTCCCTTTTTTCTATTATAAAATGAGAACGTCGCTTGTGTTGCGTGAAGATTACCTTCTCCATGAATGTCAAAATTAATTTTCAATCACTACCTTAAAAGGATGGTACTAAAATTGTACAGAATTAATAAATATTTTATTAATGACATTATTATTATTATATATTTATTAAGTTGTGACTTTATTAGTAATATTAAGAAAAAATGGTCAATACAATTTTAATAACCTAAAACGAGCATATCCAGGTATTTTTATTAATTTAAATAATTTTTGAAAATATATTAAACTATATAAATTTTATATTTATAAATTATAAATAAAAAATAATATCTTAATTTATATGGATGATAGAAATATATTTTATAACACCTCTCACATTGGTGAACATATTGAAGTAGTTTCAAAGAAATTAACCAAACAACATCACATGGTTGACATAAGGAAACAACTATTCAATAAATGATTGACATATAATTATAAATAGTTATTAAATAATAAGAATAGGTAAAAAATATTTTTAATAATTCAATTAATAAATTTAATTTTTTTATTTAGGAGGATATAATTAATCTTAAAAATTGGCAATCCAAGGTTGGAATTGATAATCTATTATCTTTCTTTATTAATGTAGCCCTATAAATTCCTCATCATTTCAATAATAAATTCTATTATGAATCCTTTTTATAAATTTTTTATTAATATTTTTTTTCACCATTTCCTCTCATTATGATACCTTTAAAATATTTTATAACACAAAAACCATTCTATATCTTGAACACCATCCAAATATTTTGGTAATATAATGTTTGTGTGGTTACCAAGAAAAGAAATCCCTGTATGGATAAAAAATGAGAATGCGAGATCTACTATAGAATCATATAGGGGTAATAACCGTGGGAATGTTTTTTTTGGAATAAATCAATCTTCAATTGGTGCACAAAAAATGGTCAAAACTGCATATATAGTTTGACACTCTCGAGGTATATTTTTTGGAAGACTCATGTACTCTTTATGAACCATAATGATGTATTTATCAATTTTTTTGGTATTATAGGATTTAAAACTATTTAAATAAATTAACATTATATATTAATATATATAATCCATGAAATTACCCTTCACCACTATCATGTTATCATTTCATTAATAAGGGTTATTCATCTCAAATTTCCCTTCTTTGAGACATGTATTTTATTTTCACATATATTATTTTACAAGGTGTATATACTACAAATTTTACATATTATATCAGGATTATATCATTATTAATGGAATTTAAAGTTTCATTTTAAGTTCTCTAATTGAAGGGGGATTTGATTCAATTGTTTTTAAGGCTATAAGGGATTATTTTATAATCTAACTTTTAATCCATATTATATTTGTTTAAATTTTTATTATGGAAATATTATATTCTATCTTTTATAACACATATATTTTCTTATAACTAGGAATTTATTGGGTTTTCAGGTATTATTTCAAAATTTTCTCTCTTTGGTACTCAATATCCAATGGAATAATGTATATAAAAAAATATAACCTTATTTTTTCTTTTTGGAAAAGAATATTTTTCCTCCATATCCATCTTCTTTGATTTGGTTTTATAATTTTTTTTCATAGCAATTCAGTGAATGTATAGAGATATTTTACATTTGATTTGCAATTTTTTATAATTTTTTTAAAAATAATCTTATTAATGTTATCTACATGGATTAATTTTTTCGTTTTTTACCAAAGGGAAAAAATAATTTTTTTTTAATTTTTTAAATAAGACCACATTCTCTTGCTATCATAATTATTATTTATTATCTATATTCCTTTGAAATATCACATGGTTTTATAAAGTAATATATTTTCCCATTATTAAATGAATTTTTAAATTTTATATTAAATGAAAAGTATATTATTTTCTTAAAATTTTAAAAAATGGATTTTATTTCACTTTTGTATATTTTTGTCTTTAAATTAAAATGTAATTACTTAAGTATAATTTATTTTCAAATTCCATAATTTTTAATTATTTCTAAAATAATGATAAAAAATTATCTTTTACCCCTTATGAAAATAGTTTTGGATATGATTTATTAATTTATATTACATAAAGACAATTTTTTTGAGAAATTTATCTCGAGTGTTTCACGTAAATATTCCTCTCTATGTCCCAAGAGACATTCATTTATCACAGTTTCTTCATTTTTGATGAATTAATGGTCTATAATTCATATCATTTTTTCCTCAAAGGTTATTTCTATTCATTCACTTCATCTTGAATTATTTCTCTATCACTCTCAATTGACATTAGGTTTCACCTTTATACTCAGGTTTTTTATCATGGATATATTCTATATCATTTATAGTATTTACATATCCTTATACCAATTACTCTATATGGTGTGAACACCCAATTTTATATAATTAGAATTGGGGTGTTTACTAATAAATATATTTAACTATTTAACTAGGGGGAATATTGATAATCCGTATACTTTTTAGTTTTATATAGATGATTATCGACCATAAAAGAAGGATGATTATATAATGGGTAAATATTAACAATCAATACACATGTTAGTTTTATATGAATTATTATTATTTATTTTGTAGTTTATTTATTAATTATATTAGATGAATTTATTGGGAATGTTTACCTGATGTGTGGGGTCTAAAAATTTAGAGCCCCTTGATGCATCAATAGTTCTCCGGAGAGAAACTAGCCTGGGTATTTGGAGTATTCCTTAACTACTTGTGTATGATCTCTTGGCACAAGGAATTTATGGTAACATTAATAAGTCCAATGTTATACATTATATTATTAAGTATTTTTCTATTAATTCCTATGTGACTATTTATGTTGATATTATATATAGAAATATTTCATTCTCTTGTTATAAGTTACATGACATGTTTGATTATTACTTACTCCAACCACATTATTCATGCCTTATTTAATCCATGATATCTTCTTTTATATAACACCCTTATATAGTATTTGAGATCACACTTTATTTTTTCTTCTATTTACTGGGTTATGAAATGAGATATTATGTATGATAAGTCCAGGAGGAAGTCTTGCATAGGAACTTTATAGGATATGGTGAAGACTTATAAAAAAAATAATAAATTCTTTCTATAATGGAAAAAATTCACTTTTAATGAGGAATACATAAGTTCTATTATGTATAGATAATTCATTAATCTTTAAGGATCTAAACCTAAAAGGTCATGAATATATAAGTGAAAAAATATTCCATTTTGATGTTGTAATTATGGTTGGTTAAAATTAAGTCACATCAGTTTGTATTAAATCCAATATGTATATAATATATTTTATCACTAGATCTGAGTGTGCAAGTCTGGTTTGGTACACACAACCTAATTCATCATATTTATAGATTCTATAAAAAAACATATGGAAAACATTTCCCCCTTTATACACTAACCCGAATATAACTTTTCAAAAAGTTCTCAACAGAGGGTTATATGTACAAGCATTAAATTAACGAGGGTCAATATACCCTTCTACTCAGAGAAAATCATATGGGGGATTTGGGGTCCCTTTTCTAAGGTTCTTAGTTGTGTAGAGTTGGTTAAACTCCAAGATATAACCAATTTATTTAAAAATAATCTTTGGTTAGTACCTATTTCATGGAATCAAAAATAAGATCTTTCATTAACACATACACTAACATAAACATCCATTGTTTAACCTTCTCCTTGTTTAAATAATATTAAATCCCAATGTTCATTATTTTTGAATGATGGAAGTGATTTTTTCTACGATTAATACCACATTATTTTAGAAATATGATTAAGATATGAGTTTTAATATCTACCCCAACATCTTTAAACTATTTATTTATCCATACAAGTTGAGTATAAGCTTGACCAACCATAATATAATTCAACTCTATAGTTTTAATTGAGATAAATTATTGTATTTTTCTCAAAAACTAAATGAAATAACATCCAAGAAAAAACACACCACCTGACGTTGGTTTAATTTCACATGATTATACTTCCCAATATAAATCTATATACCCTTAAAACTCTTGTTATTAAATTCTATGATACAATAGATCAAAGTCCATCATCCTCTTGATATAATGAATAATTATTTTGACTACTTTTATATGGATTCCCTTTGGATAATTTTGGTATCTTATGACATAAAAAGTAGAAAAAATACATTAGGTCTTATGTCAGTTATGTATAGAAGACTACCATTGATCTAGATATATTATATGATATTTAAATCCTTTCAATTATCATCCATTTAAAACTTCATTTGACCGACTTCCTGATTTATAATTAGCCTAGAATCTTCAATTAAAACTCACATGAGAAACTATTTAGAATATTTCATTTGAGAGATGAGTTTACCAAGATTTAATTGAGTTACTTATAAAATAAAAAATAACATCAGCTCCATTACCATAAAATTTAAAACTCTCTCCTCAAATAATTTTTCAATACTTTATATTAGGAATCATATTATCCTATAAAAAATTATGTCTTCCATATGAGTGAGCACAAACATAATTTTTTTTTATTTTTTATAGATATATTATAATATAATCCACCTTATTAGAACTAAATATTTCCCAAATATTAATTAATCTTAATATACTAAGTTCTCAGTCCATACATTAAACTATGTAATTACTTATTCATCTGACATACTTTTATTTATTCTTTATCAATAAGAAATATATCCAATTACATAATGTATCATTCTTCATCAATAGTTTCATTAAGTAAGGAAGATTTATATTCATTTCATACACCTTGATTCCAAATTTCACAAAAATTTCAATAAAAAGTCAAATAGTTTATAGTCAAGAGAAACAATCTCATAAAAAATGATGCCTTGATTTTGTTAATAACTATTACATACCAACCATTCCTTATCTCAAGTCAGATCAGTGTCTTAAATATGTTTTTTTCATAATTCACTCTTCATTTTGAAGAAATGTTTTTACGTAATACATGAAATAATTACCCAAATTTTATTCTTATTAATTTATTTAATACCGTAATTCATTTACTTGAACTAATTCTCTACTTTAATATTCCCTTTTAAAAAATTTACGAGTTAATTTTACGAATAAAAATTTCAAATTGAATTGAATAATTTTATATATTTTTTGATATTAATTAATTTCAATGTGGGTAATTTACATTTTAAGATTCATGTTGAGAAAATCAATGCAAAAAAATTAAATTCATATTCTTTGTATGATAGAATTTAATGGGTTGTGTAATATATTGAAATGGAAAAGGAAATGAATGACTTAAATAAAAAATTGAGCCCACACATAGGTTGGCCCTCAACCAGCTACGATCTACATAGGTACCCCTAGGGGTTACCAGCAATTTAACAAGAAAAGCCATTCATAGGAATAAAAGAGGAGGAATATGACACACATGGAGGGATAAATGGAATGAAATAACCCCAGTTTATTTGATGAAGATCCACGTGGTGGTGGGAGGATGAATTCACAAGTACATGGCATTGAATGATGACACCAGGGGTTCTCCAAATCCAATCTGACATGATGGGAAATATATAGAATGAGGTATCTTTTTATGAATAACTCATGAAAAATATATTTTGATGTGGGGAATTGTGCACTTACCGAAATAAAACATTTGGAGCCAGGCATCCGTGTCATCTCCCTCGTACTCCCAATACACCATAGAAGGAGATCAATACACCATGGAAATGACATGGATGACTGATAAGTAGCTATGTCATCATTTTTATTCTAAAGGTATCTACATCATAGCCATTATTTTGTGGCATAATGATCCATGGAGGATGAAATAGAAAAGAAGGCGTCGCACCATGGTCCTACCAAGGAATCATAGAAACTATTTCCCAAAAGAATATGAATGGAGGCTAAAAATTCATATATAATGTAATAACGTGAAGATAATACTTAAGTGGAGGCTTCAGAATTAATAGTTTTTCCATTCTATAGAGAAGAATGAGTAATAGAGGATGAAATAACTATGCTGTAGGGGATTCAGCTATGTTGTGGAGAACACAAAAATGAAGGTTGAATTTTTTTTGATGAAGGAGGTCTATGAACAATGGAATATTGATAAAATATAGTCTTGAAGTGTTATACATGTACAAAAGTAAAGGCTACACCTCAATGAACATCCCCACACCATAGCGTTTTTTAATAAAAATTTAAATACATGATATTTTTGGGATTTACATAGTATACAAGTACGATTCTGGGAAAAAATTGAATAACCTGTATGTGGGGCCTCACCTATGCCTGAAGAGTTTAAAAAACTACACAAAACAAAGAGGCGATCCCAAGAGTGAATTAAAAAAATTCAAAAAGAATATATTTTTGAAAGTTAAATAGAGAAGAAGACAAAATAAACACCCTATATCATTAGTAAATAATGAGATTTCTAAATGGGGATAAGGGAGTATTACTAAAGAAGTAAGAAAAAACCAAGTGAATAATGGAAAAGATAAGGGAGATTTGAAATATGAAACATGGAGATAAATATCTATATATAGAATAGTGAGGATGCTATCCAAAGGGACCAGACCTAGAGACTAGAGCCTAAAGTTGGAGTACAACAATTACGTGAAGGGTAGATACTGAATTTAAGTCTATTTCATTTTCATATCCCATAATGACTAAAATAATGAAGTAATTATTCTTATACCATTTTTTTGTAATGAAGGGGGAGTGCACTTAGTATAGGTAAGTATGTTTAATTTAAATTTGTGATGATTTTTTTTCATTTTATCCTTTAATTTAAAAATTACCCTTCACTTCTATGCATAACCATTACCATGAGAGAGGGGTTTGATTTCAAATTCAAAAACTATAAACCTTTTCTATGTCATAAAAAATAAATTAAATTGGGGAATCTATGTTTAAACATGATTTCAAATACCTATCTTTATAAAAAACAAAGTTACTAATATGGGAGATGGGAATATGCAGAATAGAGGGTGAGTACTATAAGAGGAGGTTAACTAGAGTTCAATTATATAAAAACCTAAATTAAATCAAATCATTACTCGTTCACTAAGTGGAAAGACCAAAATTTACAGAAGTTTTTTATGATCTTCTCATCAATCAAAATGAGAACCAATGCTCAATATTACTTTTTTATTTATATTTTATCAAATTTTATAAGAATTTTTCCCATTCTCCATGGGATCAGCTTGGACATCCACATTAATGAATTTAAAAGTTAGTTAGTGCTAGTTGGGGTTTAATTTTTTTGATTTTGAATTCCTAATAGAATTAATTATTCATTTAAAGTGATAAAATTGATTCCATTTCTAATGAGTTGTCACTAGAAATGTTTCAAATTTTTATGAATTTTTTATTTTTTATTTTTTGATTTCCCCCATTTCATATTTGGTCTTGTCATAAAATAGTTTCAGGTACAATAACAGTATATGATTACTTAAAAAATGGTAAAAATAAATAACAATAAATTAATTTCTATCCCAAGATCAAAAAGACCATTTGAATATAGAATAATAATACACAAGAATAATAAGTCACGGTTGTAAGAGAATATTGATAATGATGTGGCCTTGGAGAATATAAAACCCCAATATTTTTAAAATTGTAACATCATGTTCAATAAAATGTATGAAATGAAACAAAAATAATAGAGTATAATATAAAATCGTTAGAAATTGTGATATATTTACCTTTAAATAAATTTAATATCTTTGATATCTTGTAATTCATGCAACACTAGGTTTAAATAAAACATGAGACTCTATTAAAATTTTATTTTCTTAGCATGATCATTATAACATATATGTTAAGTTTTAAGATATGAATAATTCTAAAATATAATATGAAATTATATTCTTTTCAAATTTATAAACAAACCAAATGGATATATATTCATTATATATATAATAAAAATCATTTGAATGTAAAAAAGAAATGATTTTTGAAAAAGTGTATTCTTCAAAGAAAATAGTTTCGTCGCTTCTTGCGCACTTATGATAGAATTAATTTTTATCACTTTTAAAAGTTGTTTTCGATAAAATTAAATTTATTTATGAAAAAATAATATCCAAATAATATTAGGTTTATTTTTTTCATTTTTCTAAAATGAATCATTTTTTGATGAATAGTGAGAAATACTTATTTTTTTACCAAAAACAACCTTTTCATTAATGTTATTTACAAAGTTAAATTATATTTTTAATTGGGTTTAAAGTAAAATTATTTTATTTATATTATAATAAATACAATTTAGGTCATTTGATCCAATTTAATATTTAATTTTGATATTAAAACCTTATATACTTATTAGAATATTCTATTTGAAAATCTATTTTTCTACACTTCTATGGGTATATTATTAAATTGAATTATTACACTTGTATTTAATTTAAATAAATGTATTCCAAATTTTAAATCATAATTATTTATATTATATAATTTTTTAAATATAATTTATTACTAAAATGAATAGTGAGAGCAGTAAAAATTAATTACTATAGTTAAGGTAAAAATGGGTTTACCATAGGGTTAAACAAAAAATATAAGGGTTAAAAATGACCTAAAAACTTGTAAAAATATAATTATTTGGAAATATTTCTATTTTTTATTTAATTTTTTTAATATATAGTCATTTTAAAGCTTTTGGAATGTGAATGACTTCATTATTTTGAATTCTTTGTTGGAAATTTCCATGTAATTTCTAAGAGAGTCCCCTTTCACCACTTATTAAAAGGCACTCACTCCCATAACTACTTAAAAACTACATAGACATTTTGATTTAAAAACACTACCAAATTATCTCCCAAAAATAATTATTCACATTTTTAATCTTTAGGTCCTTCCAAAAGTCCATCCCTATAGCCCTTAAAAGGATATCCAAAGGTGGTTTCTTTAAAATAAAGTAATGTTCTTGAAAAACACTTTAGTTTTTTTCCTTTTCCACCCTAAATTATGTATTAGCAATTAGAATATAATAAAATACATATATCTCAAATCCTTATATGTTATTAGGTTTATGTAATAATATTTATCCATATCCACTTCCATCAAATGGGAAACAAAATATCTTATTATGTGTATAACAAACTACAGACTTGCGAACTGATGTAGTTTATTTTTCATCCCCAAATTTAATAGATAGATATAATGATGGATTTACTAAATTTATATGATTTATATGATATTATTATAATTATTTAATTTTAATATCATATATACCTTTTTACATTCCATTCTGTTTCAAATATGATAATTTTGCTCATGTGTATGGTGAACTAATGCCTCACAAAAATATGCGATTTGTTTTTCATTTACACTTTCTATGGAATGTTTTAAGGATATAATTAATGAATATATTTGGTTTATATGATATGATACTGATTGATTAATATTAATATATGATACTAATTCATTAATTATAATAAATGGTTCTAATAATGTATGTTATGATTAAATATGATATTTATAAAAGTATTATCATTATTTAGATTATTTAATTATATCCTATGTAAAAAAAAATTTCATTATAAAAAGAATATGAGAAAAAGGAAATTAACAATTGAAACAATGAAAACAATGAAAAATTAGTTACAAAAGTGTGGTAAAATGCTATAGGATAATCCTATAAGATATTATAAACATGATTAAAGTTATTTTATAAAATAATAAGAGGATGAAATACATTATACATTAGATAATAATTTTCATCTAATGGTAATATTGAGGTAAATGACTTCTTCTCAATTTCATTCATTGAGACGTATTGTAATGTTATACACCTAATTTATTTTTTAAGGCGTATATACTACCCATTGACATATAATATCATGATAAAATAATAATTCATTGTATATTATGTTTTTATTTATTTTATTTCATTCAAGGGTTTTGACTTGAAAATGACAACGTGGTAATATTTATTGTACAATCTCACTTTTTTTTGTGATTGTTAACTTTACCTTGAAATAATAACTTTCTTATGATCATTTTTCATTGGATATTAAATTTATATTAAATATAAATATTCTTTTATGATTTATATGTTTATTGTGTAAACCATACATAATTTTTATATATGGGGGTTAATTGAGAAAATATTGATAAATAAGTATCCTTTACACAATATGTATGTCTCATGATAGGTTATATTGATTAATAAATTAAATATTTAATTCTATTTATGAGGAATTATTTGGACTTACAGTGGAGAGTGGGGATCATAATTATATATCCCCTAAATGCATCAGTAGGTATCATGAGACAAATTAGTTATCCAAATTAAATTGATTTTTACAAATAGTTTTAAACTATATTATGAAAGTTCGTGATGGTAGAGGTATCATGTGAATTGAAACATGATGTCTAATGACTAATAATTTCTTCATTAAGAATTTAGTTATTTTTATCCATAAGTTTTTCTCAATGACATTATCTCTAGATTCATTTTATTATCTATTTATTGAATAAATCTCATGTGTTTCAAGTTATTTATATTTCCATATTGATTATGCCTTATATATTTAGGATATTTAAGTTATATAAATGGAATGTGTGTTTCAGTTATTTACCTTTCCATATTGATTATGCCTTATCATATTATCCTTGAAATTTTTGGAATGATATTATCTCTAAATGCATTTCATTCATAGTTTATTGATTAAATGGAATGTGTTATAGGTTATTTACTTTTTCATATTGATTATTACTTATCTATTCATGATTTTCAAGTTATTTAAATGGAACGTGTGTACAATTATTTACCTTTACATATTGATTATGGTTATTGATTCATGATATCTTTTTTTATACTTAACACTTATAGATAATTTGAGATCACCCCTACATTGTTTCATTTCCTTGGATACCATGAAGTTTACTATGATTATCATGAAAGGGAATTCATTAGAGAATAATATTATTCTAGAAAAAAATAATGTCATAATTGTTTTTTCAAATGTAATACAGAAATCATGTATATATCTAGTGTACCAAGATTACTAACCTATTCAGTACATCGGGATGTTATTACTTGTATATTATACCAATGCAATAAATTAAGTCACTAAATTTGGAATATTGAGGTTGGGGTTACTACAGTTGTAATCAGAGGAATTTTAGTAGAATCATTGGGAATTACATTATGGAAAACATTGATTAGGGAACATAAACCTATGATATACTTTGAGGATAAGTATATAATAACATCCTAATGTTTTAATAAGGAAAATATTATATGGTTATTCCTAGAAATATATCAATGTTTTGATACTATAAGTGAATGTGGTTCTCTCCTAGAGGTACTTAGTGGTAATAATTCCAAAAAAGGAGCATTAGTCTTGACCATACAATTACTTGGTGCATGAAAACAAGCCTTAATTAACATTTGGTTTGACACTACCATGATATATTCATAGGATAATTCAAAATTTATTTTAAATCAATTACATAGTATTTGAAAAAAATATAACCCTAAAGAAACAATTTTTTTGATTATGTGATTATTTATGAATAAATTTTTCAATTTTTGTTAAGTGTTTCACTAGTTTTTGGTTTAGAAATTATGTTTCATAATTTTATGATCTAATATAGTGTATTTAATTTTTTAGAAATGGTTTCTAGTGGAAGGAATGAAAATCATATCAATGAATGTTATCTAAAGAGTAATAATGATCATTTCATTGATTTCCTTAAGAAAATATTTTGAAGGGAACTAGTCTCCCAAAATTTTTATTATATAAAGATATCATATCATGTGATATCACGATAGAGAAATAATTCTATAAGTATCAGGTCTTTGAAGGGATTAATAATAAGAATATGTTTATAGATAAAAAATTGTATAAGGGGAAGAAGGGAAAATAACATTTTCACATAGGTAATAATTATGGAAAGAAACACCCCAATACTTACTAAAATGGAATGAGAGTTTTCTACAGATGTGGAGACAAATTACACCACTATTGTCATTAAAATGGAAATAAGGAATCTACTAATGTAAAATTCTTCAACTTTAGGTAGATGTGGCACTACGCAATTGAATTCTTCAAGCATTAAGGTAATATAACTAAAAATAAGCTAAGGGATCATGGTCAATATTTTGCTATTACTAAAGATGAAGTTGAAGGATTGATGTGAATGTGTTTTGATTTAACAATTAAATTCAAATAGTATTTTAATCAATGATATTATGTTTATAATAATTATGAAATGTATAAGGATTTTACTACAATATTATTTCATTACGGATTTGAGAGCATGTGTTGGTTGGTACCAATGACCAGGAAAAGTGTTTCTGTGGAAAGTTAAATTTCTATGAAAATACAATATTTTTAGAAGATAAAAATTAATATATGATCAATTTTGAGATAATAATGCTTAAGATATGTTTATGGTATAGTATTGGTGACCATAAATTTTTTTAGTGAGTTGACAGTTTATCTTATATTTTTTATATTTCACTTCAAGTATTGATTTATGCAATATATTTGACAAACTGATGTTTTCTATTTTGAATAATTCATGATTTAATTAAGATTTTATGGTGATGATGGTATTCACATATTTTTAATGTTTCATTAAAATCAAATATATATTATTTGGGGAATATAATGTTCATTTAGCGACCTTCCTCCAAAACTTTTAGACATTGAATTTGGACATACATTTTTGGATGATTCCTCAAGTTAACTATTTATAGAATATATTAAGTTAATATTTGGGAGTTATTAGATAAATTATACCAACCATTTTGATTTTTTAAAATATCTAGATACATTAGGAATTAATTTTTATTCTTTTTTTGAGATAATGATATGTTAATTGTTTATTTTTGTGCTCCAAGCTTAAACATTCCTGTTGGATATTTATTATTTGGAGTAAGATATAAAGAATGAATTGATAAAAACACATATAAATAATGAAATCATGAATATAGAAACATATAAAGTCAGTATAGTTTCTTATATTCTTAGTCTAGATGGTAAATGAATTCTTCAACTTCGGATAAAGGATCTTAAAAAAATGTTATCCTGTTACCATCATTTATGACTAATCAAATGCCCCCTTAACTCATCATAGATGTATGGTTCTATTATCACTAACCTTCTTCGGATCACTCAATTTATTATTATCAACAAACTCTATCACAATCTATAATTATTCACATTTTTTTCCATGTCCATATTTTCATTTTTCTCTAATGTTCTCATACTTAGAAACATAGTTATGAATTATTCCACACGACCTTTATACTTCACTTTTTATATTATTAAGATGGTTTTTTATTAACCCTTTTTATGATATGGGTTTTAAAAAAAGGTATCTTCAAATGTTAAACCCTTGATTATCAAGATCTAGATTAAGTTTTGGGAAAAAAATTTATTTAGGGTTGAGAATGTAACACCCAAATATTTATCAAATAGGAACATCATGTTAGATAGTGTGTATGACACACCAAACTAATATTAGAAGAGAATATAATATCCCGAGACTTTATGATATATTTATTTTTAAATAAATCCAATGTATTTGATAGCTTTAGTTATAGGAAACATCAAATTTAAATAAAACATGGTACTCTATTAAAATATTATTTTTTAAACACGACCATTATAACCTAGCTGTTATGTTTTCAGGTATGAATAATACTAACTAAATTAGGGAATTAAATTTTTTACACATGTATAAATAAATTAAATGGATATCTACTTATTATAAATAAATCAATAATTACATTAATGTAAAATTAATGTAAAAAAACTATATTTGTCAAACAAAACAGTATCATCTCTTCCTGTGAACTTATGATAAAATTAATTTTTTACACTTTAAAAAAATTAATTTTATAAAATTAAATTAACTTTTGATATAATATTATCAAAATTATATTAGGGTGAATTTATGAGATTTTTTTGAAATGATTCAATTTTTGATAAGTAGTGAAAAATATTTATTTTTAATGAAAAAATATTTTTCATTTAAATTAATTACAAATATATATTATATTTTAAATAGGTTTTAAATTAAAATTAGTTAAATTATATTTTTATCAATACAATTCAGGTAATATTAGTCAATTTAATATTAAATTTAGATATTAAAACCTTACATACTAATGAGAATTTTCTCTTTGAAACCCCACTTTTTCATCATGTCTATAGGTATAATTTTAAATTAGATTTATCCAATTAGGAAAATTTAATTAGAAAAAAAGATTGAATTTTTTTAATTAGAATTATTTATATTATATAATAAGGTAAATTTATTTTTCACCAAACTGTATAGTAAAAATAGTAAATTTTTTTTACCACAGTTAATGTAAAAATGAGTTTTCCATGGGGTTAAATAAAGAAAAGGGTTGAAAATGACCTAAACACTTGTCAAAATATTATTTTCTAGACATATGTCCATATTATCTTTCAAAATTTATAGTATTGAGTCATTTGGAATCTTTTTACACATGAATTACTATCATTTTGGATTCTTTTTGGGAGAATTCGATGTAATTTCCAAAAGGGTTCCATTTCCTCACTTATAAATGGTAACATAATCGAATCACTTATTCACAACTCCCAAGATATTTGGATAAAAAAAACCTGAAAAAATTCTCTCCCAAAAATATTTATTCACATTATAGAGATCACGGTCCTCCTAAAAGACCATCCATACGGTCTTTAAGAGGAGATCCAAAGGAGGTTTCTCTAAGATATGGTAATTATCTTAATAAAGCCCTTTCATCTTCATTATTCATTTTACACATTCAATTATGTATTAAAAACTAAAATTTAATGACAGTAGTTTATTCTATATAATTATATATTATTATTTTCATGTCATAATATTTTTCTATCTTCGCTACTATCAAATGGGAAATGAAATAATTCATCATGTGTACGTCAGACTACCACCTCGCGAACTGATGTAGTTTGTTTTCCATAACCACCATTAAAGGATGTTTATAATGATGTTTTTATAAAATTTATATGATATTTATTATATTATTATACTTCATAAATTTTAATTTCACATATACCTTTTTACGTTAGATTCTATTTCAAACACGATAACACCACTCATTTGTACGGTAGACCACCGCCCTGCGACGTGATGTGATTTATTTTTCACTTACACATTAGATGGATTGTAATAAAGATAAAATTAATTAATATATGTGACATATATGAGATAATATTGATTCTGTTAAATTAATATATCACATAATTATTTATCCTTTCACTCATTAAGGGAATGATATCATCGCTCATGCGTATATATGACCTACCGTCTCCACAAAGCGATGTGAATCATTTTCATTATAAAACATTCATAAATGGTTATAATAATTTATATAATGAGTAAATATAATATTTATAACATTATTATAAATATTTATATGATGTAATTATATCCTACATACAAGAACTATAACTTTCATTATAAAAGTCATGAGAGAAAACAAGGAAAATAACACCTAGAGTAGTGAAAATAATGTACATTTTTAACAAAATGGTGGTAAAATGTTTTACGAGAATCATATATGATATTATAAATATTATTATGTTTGTGGTGTAAATTAATAACATGATTAAAACCATTATACAGGAGGTTAAGTCATGTTCAATTAAAGGAAAGTCTAAGGCATGGGACTTCGTCTCAATTTCCATTCATTGAGGCATATTATAATGTTGGGAACCAAATTTATTTTATGTGGTTTATATAATACCCCTTAACATGTAATATCACAATTCATTAATAATTCATGATATTTTAAGTGTCAATTTGTATTATTTCATCCTAAGGGATTTGAATAATAATTACAAAGTGGTAAAAGTTATTGTACACTCTCAGTTTCTTTTGTGATCATCAACTTTATCTTAAAAAAATAACTTTATTGTAATAATATATCATTGAAAATTAAATTTATCTTAAATATCTATATTATTGTATTATTTATATGATTATTTCCTAAACCATATACCATTTTTAAATATGGTGTTTTCTTCGAGTCATATTTGATTAATTGGGGAAATATTGATAAATCTATATCCTTTAATAAATATGAATATTTGTGGCTATGAAATACTAGAACATGAATAAGATAGATCATTTTATGTATTATGAATTATTTGGATATATAGTGGTTGGAGGGACCCCGAATTATATAACCCATTGATGCATTATTAAGTCTCATTATAAAAATTAGTTGGCCAAATTAAAAGGCTTTCTACATGTAGTTTTAAACCACCTTGTGAAATGTATTGATGGTAGAGGTATCATGTGACTAGGAATATGAAATCCAATGATTAATAATTTAATTCCTTAAGAATTTAGTTATTATTATCCATTGATATTTTTACAATGATATTATCTCTGTATTCATTTCATTTTCAGTTTATTGAATAAATAAAATATGATTCCAGTTATTTATCTTTCTATATTTATTATTCTATATCTATTCATGGTAGTCAAGTTATTAAAATGTAATGAATGTTTTATTTATTTAACTTTACGTATATATTATGCCTTATCTTATTATCCATGATATTTTCACAATGATATTATTTTGGATTAATTTCATTATCAGTTTGTTGATTAAATGGAATGAGGTTTTTTTTATTTACCCTATCATTTTTATTATGAATTATCTATTCATGATAGTCAAGTTATTTAAATGTAATGTGTTTATATTTATTTAAATTTCCATATTTATAATTATTATTGATTCATGATATCTTTTACTTTACTAAAGCCTTAATGGTCATTTGATCTCACCCTTATTTTGTTTCCTTTCCCAAGAATATATTAAGTTTATTATGATTGATATGCAAGTAAATTCTAGTGGGAATAATTTTGTTCTAAAAAAATATCTTAATTTTTGTTTTCTAACAAAATATGGGAATCATTTTTGTATCTAGTACACTAATACTATTAAACTATTTAGTCCTTCGAGATGTGATTTCTTGTATCTTATGTTAATGTAATAAAGTAAGACACCAACTCTACGATACCGGGGTTAGAGTAGCTTCATAGAACACCAAGAGTATTAAGTATAGAACATGGGGATTAAATCCTTAATTAATAGTGGAAGAACCTCAAATATTAGGACCAATATATGTATTCTCATTCCACCAATTTCTTCTCAACAGTTCAAGATGAATATAGAGATCATACAGATGATATCACATTCCAGGAATGTTTTTGTGCAATAATTTAAAGACTCCAATTATCACATTGGTAGTTTCTTAGATCTCTCATATAGGTTTAAATTCAATAATATAATAAAAAATGCAGTAAGACTACACTTATTCTACTTCTCACTGAAGGAAAAATATCAAGAGTTGATTCGAAGTCTACTCCCACATTCAGTCACCAATTAGAATGAAATGGTAAAAAAATATTGATTTTATTTTTACCACCTTCAAAATCTATTGATCTAGATGAAATTATATTAAAATGTGAACAAATAAATAATGAATCACTCTATAGTGAATTAAAAATATTAATCAAAATATGTAACCACTATATAATTGGAACCTGGTTACTAATTCAAACATTTTATAAAGGTCTATCACAGGGTAAATAGTCCATTATTGATGATTTATCTAGGGGATCCCTAATGAAGAATTTTACTGAAGAGAGCTAAGAATTGTTGGAAGAAATCTATAGAAACAATTTCAAATAGCAAATATATGGAGTACAAACAAAAGAAGTACACATGGTTTACAATAGTTGGGTTGAAACCCAAATGAATTTAATATCAATAAAACTAGATGATATTATGGAAAATCGACATCCAAAAGGAATGAACTCCAACATTTTTGATTATCTAGATTATAATCATCAAAATTATGCATAGAGAAAGACACCACAACCTCAACTACAACTGAATCAAGGAAAACCGTTTCAGATGAGGACATAAGGGTTAGAAAATTATAATCAAGGTCGAGTTTTCTTCCTCGGCTTCCCTGGCATGTTCGCGGTGCGGCGGTTTGACGGAGTGTGGTCTCGTGGGTGTTCTTCTGCCGCATGGATGGACACCGCTTCGGTGGGATTGGGGTCTTCTTCCAGTTTCTCTGCGACGTGGTGTCGCGATCTGGTGCGGCATCAGTGTCTTGGTCCTTCTCTACGGCGATGGACCCTTGTTCTGGAGCGCTGGGGTCAACGCCCGTTGCTTCGATGGGGTCGTTCCTGTTCTACGCAGCGTCGGGGCTTCGATCCGTTTCTTTGGGATCGGGATCTTGTTTCTCTGCGGTGGTGGGGTCTAGATCCGGTGCTTCTCTTGGTTTGTGTTCCACTACGACGTGTGCTCGTTCTGGTGCGATGTCATCTTGCTGAGGCTTTGGGGTCACGCTCCGGCCTTCCAAGACTTACCTTCCTCTTCCGCGGTGGTGGCGGCAGCTTCGGTGGTGTGGAATCGTGCTCCACTTCACAGCGAAGGGGTCATGCTCTAGTTCCGCGCCGAAGGGGTTGGTTCGTTCCATGATTCGAGCACTGTCCGAGGTACCTTGGTTGGTCTCTTGTGGTATCTGTGTGCAGGGATGAGGACGGCGATGGGTACTACTGTGATGATTGTGGGGTGCGTTTGAGGTGCTGGCTATGTTCCGTTGGATTGAAATTTGGTTGTTTGTGTTGTTTTGGATCTACTTCAATTGCTTGTCTGGTGCTGCTGTTTGCGGGTTCTGTTTGGTTTGGAGGTGATGCTGGAGTGATGAATTGGCCGTGGAATTGGTGATTTTTGGTGGTGCAAATGGTGTGGTTGGCAATGATTCTATATGGAGCAGGGTGCGGCATCAGGGCAGACTGATCTTCGCTCTAGTTTCTTTAACATCCTTTTGTTGATGGATTCTCTTGGAGGTTCATCTCACTTCGCTGGACGGTTGGGCGAACTTCGTCTGAAGTTTGCTGATGGGAGGATTTGGGCTGGTGTCGATGGTCACACTGGTGGATGTTTGAGGAGGCTCGCTTGGAGATTTGGTCTGCTTGTCTGATTTTTGTGCCTTGGTTCATGGTTTCTTGGCCTTGTTTTTGTTGTTTGAATGTGATTAAGTGATGAAAGGTGAAGTGGTGTCGTGGTGTTTTGATGGTGTGGTGTGGAAATGTTGTGTTGTTTGGTTTCTCACTTTTTCCTTAAAAGTGTTTGCATAATAAAAAATTTAATTTTCAGTCAATGAACAAATCTCATGATTCATGTTCATAATTTGGATGATACTTTATCCTCTTTCATGGAAATCACATGAGCTTATTTGAAGGTGTTTACAACCTTCTCTAAAGATTTTTGTGTTTCCATCTGATAATTAAAATAATAATTATAAAATCAAAGAGTAGTTATGAGGAATCCAAAATTTCAAGTGGGAAAAATTATTACCCAACTCAATTAGATTCCATGGGGAATTATACTAGGAGATATTGAAGTTCCAAGACATGGAGAGATGGAATCAATCCCCTTAAGGAGTAAAAAAACATACTATAGTAATGAAAAATTTAGAAGAAATAATATGGAAAAAATAATTAAAGAGAGGGAAAACTGAAATAAAGGAAGAAAGAAGACATAAACGATAAGAATCTAGTTATATAAGAAGCACCACCACTATAATGACCACCACTACCTTTTCTAGTGAATAAAAACATGTATTTTTTTATGAAAAAAGTGGGAAATTTATAGAAATTGTTAAGAAATTATATATCAACATACCATTCACTAATACAATTATAAATATAACCATTTATGCGATATTTAGAAAGAAGTGTTGTCAAAAAATGAAGCTATAAGAATTGGGCACCGTACCATTGTCCTGAAAATGGTTGATTATGGTATCAATAAGTATACTAAAGAAACAAAGTGATCTAGGTACTATTTATAAACTAATTAACATAGGTTATAACAAGTTTGGAAAAGATTTATGTTTTTTAGGTCTATGTGTAAATATAATTTCATATTGAACACTAAAAATATTGGGAATGAGAGATATTAATCCAACTATAGTTATGGTTTAACTTAATGATACAATTATTTAAGGATTAATTGATGGTTCCATTATCAAGGTAGACATGTTTTACTTTCTGATGGACTTTATAGTGATGGAAATAGATGATGAGAATACCCAAATTATCCGGGTAATATCATTCCTAGAAATGAGAAGATCATTAATTAATATCCAAAGTAGGGAATTTTGTTAAAGATATGGTGGAGATAATATGATGTTCAAATTATAATGGATCATGAAAAACCATTACGAGAAAGGTGATGATTTGGGAGGAGATATCTTGAAATGATTTGAGTATGCTACTATCCTTGAGAAGAGAAGTTATGTAGCTATTGTAGAGAAGAAAGAAGAAGGTGAGAAGTAAGTTTTTAATGAAAGAAGTTTTTTGAAAAAAATCTAGAGATGGAAGAGGGAAAAATATCCATGAAGATATCAAGGAAGGAAAAAAAGCTTAGGCATTCAATGAATTACCCTTTTATTTTCAATATGGTCCAAAAACTAATGGATTAGAACTATAGAAATAGAGAATGTTTTACTCAAAGGAACAATGAAGTTAGTTTTTAAAAAAGGAATATGATCTTTCTATATTGATGAATAAAAACTTCAACCATTCATAGATTTATATAGTGTAATTTCTTTCCTACCATCAATCAATTGGCTTCAAGTGTTAAGGTCGAGATTAATTACTATAACCAAATAACCTTCAAGAGGAATTCCAATTTATTTTAATACTTTAGGAATTTATAATTGAATTTATTTTCAATTATGTTTTGGAATAATTTTATGTGTTAATTCCCTTCTATTTTTGATCCTTAATGAGAATGGGCCTCCACTTTAACTATATGAATTTGATTTCTAGGATCATTATGATTCAAGGTATAAGAACATAGGAAAAAAATGGGAAATATAAAAAGAGTTTTAATGGAAATTGGTATTAATATTTAAATTTTACAATTCAACTACGATACCCATTTTCAAAATCAATTTTGAGAATAAATTATAAGTTGAAAACATGAACATAGATTAATTAATTTTTTAGATCAAAGACACTTATAATTTTTATGGAAAAATTGGGACCATGTTATAGTTTTCAAGTTTATAGAATTAAATGAGTAATATGGAATCGTTGAATGATTATAGTGAAGCATAAGAATTTATATTCAATGCATAATTGTATTTCATTATTTAGTCACATTTATATGAATTTTTTCTTCTTTTTTCCAAGATTTAAATTTTAGAAGATCATTTGGATTAACTTGTGACAATCAAATATTAAATGAGTGATTGTCTTAAACATAATATTCTCATATTCCCATGATGCTTCTAGGATAAAAGTTACCATTCATTATTAGTAAATCTCTAGAGATAACGTGGTACATGTTACCTACTTAATCATATTTGTTATCTTATAAAATAGATGATTGTGAAAAATTAACTTTAAATATTATTAATTAATTTTTATTGATTTATCCATTATCTTTTAGATGTGCCTTACATTGTTCCAACTTTTAACCCCTAAAGACCATGCATGACCCTTTATAAGAATTATCTACATTACTAGGAAATTTATCCATTCTTACCCAGACTCTAGTGTTTTAAATGATTTTAAAAGTTCATGTGTGTGGGGAGAGGGAATTCATGGGGAAAAGGGCTGTGATTTATTAAAATGGAAATTTGGGGTGGGGGTGTTTAATTAGTTTTTTGGAAAAGTTTTATGTTATTACTCATTTAATTTATTTCTACCCCTATATAAAAAAAGTAAAACATTTGGTTGTGTTTTGGAGGTTCAAAAATCACAATCACTTGACAAATGATTCTAACCATTTAGAACCGAGTAATGAATGTGAGACTTATTCCATCTCAATTTTCAAAAAAAATAAAAATTTATAAAGAAAGAAAAATAAAAAAATATTTATAGGGAAACCCATTAATTATGATTTCTTAGTTTAGGGACCTTACACTGAGCTTGGTATGTGGTTAAGATATAATTTCTATGAAGATATTATTATAACACATTACTTTGATTATTATGCATTATAATTTAGAGATAAATCTTATATTTATGATTAATTTTTTACATCAATTACCTTTTTTTCTTAAGGCTTAGAGTCAATTGATCAAAATTTACAAATCTCTCATGACTTATAGTTATTTGTTTCTCTAAAAAATGGAGAATACAAGTCTTATATATTTTCATAAGTATGTTATATGTACTTAAGTTATGATAAAAAATTCATTGAATTATTACCTTGAGTGATGAGAAAAGAAAAAACAATGTTGAGGTAAATCACAACTTAGCATGTTTAATAATGATACATTAAGATACATAAATAGAATAAAGGAGGGACACCATTATTTTCAATAGATATATCAAATACATTGTTTCCCAGTAAGAAGTTTGATTCATTTTTCATAGGTGACATTTGGAAGTTTATTCCCCCCATTGATTTTTTTTTGTTTTATTGTTTTTGAATTTTAAATACTGGTAGGATTATGGATACCTTTGTAATGAAAACATGATAAACATTCATGAGGGAAATAAATGTTCAACTGTGAGGTATTTATGAGTTCATTTTAGGTATGTATTTTTTGAATTTACTGTTTATTTATTTTGAATATAAATAATAATTTTTACATTACATTTATTATTTTAATTCCCATGAAAGGAATTTAAATTTTTAGATTGATGTTGATAAATGTTAACAAAAATAACTAAATTCATATTATTTTGGTGATGGAATTTTAGGGGTTGTGACATGTACATAAATGGAAATGTAAATGAGTGACTTATGAAAAAAAATGGGCCAACACCTAGGTTGGCCCTCAACGAGATGCAGGCCATATAACTTTGCTTAAGGGATGTTGGACAAGAAATAAAAATGGCCTTCCATATGTTCAATAGAGGTTTAATAGGTCACACATTTTGCGTAAAATGGAATATGAGAACACTAACGTATAATAAGATCTATGCATTGATGGTAGGATGAACTCACTAATACGGGGCGACACATAGTGATGTTAGGAGTCCTCTAAATCTGGTCTGACTTGATGCTTGAAATAATGGAATAATATAATTTATTAAGAATCATAAAACCAAGGTATATTCATATATTGGATTTTTATTAATAAAGGCCACTATGAAATTAACAAAACACCATGTTTTGATCTGGGTGTCTGTGTAATCTCCGTCATACACCTGCTACACTAGAGAAAGATGTTGTCGCACCATGAAAACACCATGGATAACTGATGATGATCTATAGAACCACTATTATTCTAAATTTATCTATGATTTATCCACATCTATACAACTTAGTGACCCATGTAGGATGAAATAATGAATAATAAACTACACCGTGGTCTTTCCAATGCACCATATCTACTATAACCTAAAGAAATACAAATGTCAGTTGTACCATCACGCACAATGATATACTATGAAAAGAATGATGAATAATAGGTTGTAGTATGAACTGTTTCCTATATAGTATAAAATAATTAGTAATGGAGGAAGAAGTATCTATGTTGTATGGTTTTCATCTATGTCAGAGAGTGCCTAAAATGGTGGTAGTGATGATTTTTGATGAAGGAGGGCCATGTCACTATGTGGATAGCTATTACATATCAACATAGAATATTTCCTGGAGGATTATACATAAGTGAAGGATGAATTTTAATTCCCCTTCCCACACTATAGGGGTTTTTGCTACTATAAATTAAAATACCAGAAGTTCAAATGATTTACATGGGATAAATATGAGATTCAGTGGAAAAATTTAAGAATAGGTATGTGGGGCCTCACCTACACTCAATGATTTTTGAAAACTCCACAAAAAATGGATAATTAGACCAGGAGAATTAACATATTCAAAATGAATATATTTTTTAAGGTTAAACATAGATAGAGACTTGACCAACACCCTCTGTCATTAGTAAATAATGAAATATTTTTAATTGAAGATAAGGGAGACTTATCAAAGTATTATATAAAATTCATGTAGATTATGGAGGAGATATGAAAAATTTTATTATTGACACATAGATAGAAATATATATAAATTTAAAGGGGTGTAAACTATAAAAAGGGACCAGACCTAAAGATTGGAACCTGAACCTGTGCTGTTGTTGTACTGTAGAGGGTGGTTGCTTCATTTTGGCCTTTTTTGTTATCATATCCCATCATTACTAGAATGAGGGGGAAATTATCTTTGTATCATGCTATATAATGAAGGGGAGTGACCCTAGTTTAGGTAATTGTGTTGAATTTAAAAATTTTATGGGTTTTTTATTTTTGTATTTTAATTTTATATTAACCATTCTCTCTATTACATGAACATTTCTATGATATGAGGGTCTTGTTTTTAACGAATCAACTGGCTACCCTTTCTCATGGAACAACCAATGTATGGTCTATGGGTAGCTATGTTTAAAAATAGTTTATGACATATATCTATATTCTAAATTGACTAAATGATAGGGAAATAAGGCATATATAGAATAGAGGGCGATTACTCTGAGACGAGTCTCACTAGAGTTCAATTATGAAAACATCAGAATTAAATAATTTTATTTCACCTTTACTAGGTGTATAAAACTGAATTTATAAAATATTGGTGTTCTTTTATCATCAATAAAAACCAAAACCATCTTTCACTCTTATGTTTTGTCTTTATGTTTTCTTAAATTTTCTAGGAATTTTTTACACGTTCTCTATGGGATTAACTTCAAATTCAACTTAATTGTATTTAAAAGTTAGTTACTATTAGTTAGAGTTTATTAAATTTTAATTTCATTTTATTATAGAATTAAATATTCATTTTATGAAATCATTAGTACCTTAGGTAAGCATATATTTTCCATATAGTCTTCATTATCCTAATTTTCAAAAGATCTGTCTTGTCATTAATGATATTATTATCATTAATTTCAACTTGGAATCTCAGATTATGTATAACTATTATTCTTACTTTATTATTCTCATCATCAGTATTATAATGGTCTCTCAGTAACAACATCCCAATTATATATATAAATATATATATAGATATTGAATTTTCCTTCAGAATAAATAATGCTCATCATAATTAGGTATATAATATATCTTAAACACATGACACACACAATGATTTATTTAACTAAAGGAGAATACTTTGTTTACAGAAGAAATATAGAAAGAATAATTTAAAACATTACAATAGATAATGTAAAAAAAACTATAGGAATTATTTTTTTAAATCATCTTGATCCCTAAGAATCAACATAGCGATGATAAACACTATAAAAAGGACGTAATACATTAATAATGAAATAAAAATTCTTAAAATGAAAAATATATAAACATGATAGGAATTGACTGAATATTTAATGAAGGAATTAAAAGGTTTTTAGAGGAGGTAATATGATCATTGGAATAGTAATGTGACCATTAGATAATTAACATGGATTTTAGGAATAACAACCTAACTGTTGGAAATAGTAACCTAATCAATGGAAGTGTAATTTGACCTCAAAAATATATAATATAATGTAAATTATATTTATTATGAGTAATTTAAGAAAATATAAATATTTTAATTCCATAAAATAAATACCAAGAATAAAAATTAATGAAATTAGAAGAATTTTTTTAACAAATCTTATTTTAATGAATATTATAAAAATAATAATATTTAGTTAATAATGAAAATTACCTACACTAGAAAATTATTTTAATAAATTTAATTTCATTTTTAGAATCATCACGTTGAAATTCTGTAAGTTTTATTTTTTTTGTAATTTTATTAGAAACTTCAATTTTGAGGTGAATAATAAAAATATAGTTTTTCATAACAAACATGTTTTAAATTACATAATTAATGACGTAATAATGTCCTAATAAATTTTATAATTTGAGAATAAATCAAATTTTTTGAAGAAGTTAAATAACTCATGAAATAAAAATTTTAACCCTAAAAAGTGTTTTTTCAAAGTCTAAAATGAAAAAGTATTCAATTAAAAAAACAATTTGTCATTTTCCCCTTTCCATTTTAATAAAATGATAAATTTAGTTTTAGAAATAAATAAAAGCCCTAAAATAATTTCATTTTTTTCAAATATTACATAAAATGTAAATAATTTCACTATTACAGTGTTTACTATAGAAAATATACTTTATTCAATATTGTATCTAAAAAATATAAATCTCCCCAAGTATAAAACACCCCATATCCTTCCCCATGAAGAAACATTCTATCTCACTTACCGAATAAAAAACATCCAATATTTCCATAATTAATCCTCTTATAATACATAAATATGTTCTATAGTCACTAAATTCTAATAATTCAAATAGTTGAGTGCCGTAGAAAGTTAGAAACACTAAGAAGAGGGGAATGTTTCATCAATTTTTCAATCATTTTGTCTTTATCTTCCAATTTTTTCTATATTCCATTAAAAAATTAACAATATAAGATTAATGTATTAGTATATTATAATTATATTATTTATTTTATTTTACATAAATGAATATATTTATGATTGTTTTTCATACTTCAAGTCCTCCTCTTTTGACAGTGTGTTTATAGTCGATTAACCACATATGGGGATATTGTTAACTATCTACTTATCATCAACTTCATGGATGGTTAATATGAAATATATAAATTAGATAAATATACAATTACATGTAAAATAGTATTCTGTAATTAATTTAACTTATACATAAATTATCTGGAAGAAAAATAGAGAAATTGAAACAAGATGAGATAATTTAATGAAAACACAACATTAAAATAATTTTTTTTAATATTGATTATTATATACTATAATCCAATAATTATATTGGATAAATTGTGATATAAATGAATTTAAATCACTTCTAGTTTCATGTGTTAGCAAACATAAGTTTTGTTGGGAAAAAATCCCTCAAGGTAACATTGTAGCATTTTTGGGTTAATTATGTTGGTTGAAAAAGTAGGTTTCCATGGTGAATTATCATGGTCCAGAGATGTTTTTGAAAATCCATGTAGACAAAGAACCATGAAAATGGAATGGAGGATCTCGAGGTGGTATAAAATAACAGATACAAGGTGGTGCTGTTTTCTAGTGTTTGCCAAATTTTTGGGGTCCAAAATTTGGAGATTGGTGAGCAACAAAAATAGGGATTTCCTTGAAGATATCATAAAAATATGGAAAAGGCATGAGTTTCATGAATATGGGATTCTTGATGTGGATTTCTCAAAGACATGAAGAATGTTGATGGTGTTCTTTGTGATTACGACGAGCTTCGCGAACAGAAGCGTTGAAGAGCATTGCGACGAAAAAGGGAATTGTGAGTAGATCTTCATGACGAAGGTGTGAAGGAATTGAAGAAATGATATGTGATTATGATGAGCTCCATTATCTGAAAATTTCAATGGGGCTTTACAATATAGAGAAATTTTCGGGGAAATTTTTGTAGCTTCATGATTTGAGATTACGTGGCGTTAACATCACGTGGAAGGTTCAAGGGTCTGTGGAATCGCCTATAAATAGACCTCAACCCCTCGAGAGAAGTAGAGAGTCTTCCAAGAATCTTTTTTGCTCTCAACTCATGAAGGTGATTCATGAAGGTAGTGTGCTTCATGAAAGATGGAGCTTCGTGATGGCTATTTTAGCTCAGTGAAATTGGTGTGTTCTGTGTTAGATCAATGAGCTTCGTGAAGGAAGTCTCTATGAGACGACTTGAGCTCCGAAATGACCAATGATTTGAAAAGGATTGAGATTTGAAAAGTTCTGAGCTCTAAAAAGTAGTATTCTCTATGAGGTAGTGATCTCTATGAAGGTGTGTGCTTCGCGAAGAGGCAGGAGCTTCGTGAAGTCTTGTTTGAGCTGTGAAATTGGGTGCTTCACGAAGTAGGGTGCTTTGTGAAGGTATTTCCAAAGGTTGTTGCTTAGTAATCAGAGGCAAAGGGGTATTAATCTGCGAATGAAATTTGGACTTTAATAGTAAATAAACATACAGTAAGGGATGCAATAATTAGTGATAATGAGAAGAACTACTGGTCTATAAACTATTAGTGGATCTTCTAAAGAAGCAATGAGCACACTTCAGTTGAGAGAGCAACGTGTTTTCAAATTGTGAATGGTTGTAAACTAGGAGGGACAATGAGTCCACATTGAACTTGTAAACAGTAGTGTGCTTATAGTGGATTTGGTACATCAGCACATTGTCAGTATATGCTCCTTGGACGTAGCCCAGTGAGGGTGAACCAAGTAAAATTGAGGTGTCCAGTGCATACTTTAAGATTAACTCATACTCTACAATGGGAAGGAGAGAGAGATGAGGGTTTTGTCTAACAAAAAAATAAGATCAATAGGGGAAGTTATTTTAATTAGTCATACCCTGATTCACCCCCTCTCAGGGTATCATTCCTAGTAGACCTAACAAGTTTATTATTCAATAGGTGAAAACAAGATGAAATATAATGGGATTTAAGGTAACAGGAGTCTCAAATCCAACTCTTTTTTTCTTATCTATTATTTCCAATTATATTCGGTATGAATATACCTATAATATCCTCAAAAATGAATTTAAACTATTCTTTCCTTTTTTTATTAGTATTTACATATTTATACCCTCCCCAAATGATATTTAAAGAACATTCAAATACTTTTCAAAATTACTTTATTTTTGAAAACACAGCATTGACTCCACTTGAGATATTTATTCTCTACTCATGAATAATGAGCTTTTATACTAAAATATGATCTCTTATTTTTATTTAGGAGCCCTAATGGTTAATACATAAAATAATAATTCATGAAATCCTTATGAAACCCATCCCTTCACATGGATTTATCTCATGACTACGATTGCTAGATGTTCTCTTTCCATGTGTCATGGACGATTATAAATATTTTATGGTATTAAAGGTGGAATTAAAATTATATAACCCTCTAATTAATTGATTAATGTGATATATCTTGTGATATTATTTGTATTTTGTGTGAACATGATGCTATATTTGTTCAGAATTATCATGTTATGATTTCGGCACATATATTATGCATGCACATGATGTTAGCTTTGACCAAAACTCTGTGTGGTATTAGACCACTATGTTATGATGTTTCATTATTAGGAATACAACACATTCCATGCCTCTTTCAAATTATTCAATCATTTTTATGATTTTGATCCCATTAATATCATATTACGAAGATTATTATTCTCACCCATAACTATTTATTCATGTATTATATTCTTTCAATTATATTAATCCCCTTATAAGGATTATCTCTCACCCATTTATTTTGTATATATCCTATGGTGAATATATTTACTAATGAGAATATGGGAGCTATTATAAGGACCCAGAGGAAGTATTGAAACAATTTTGAAGTTTTATCATATAAAATTAATGTATGGATCTAATTTTCCCAAGATACTAAACCTTTCTATCCTCAGTTGTATTATGATTAAGTTATTTAACGTAAAAATTATTTGATAGTAATAAAAGAAATGTTTGGGTTACTATAGTTTTTATTTGAGGAATGATTTAGTAAATTTTGGTTTTAGGATTAAACAAAGTTAGTAAAAACCCTAGGAATAAGTTTGGATTTAAAGGGAAATATCATGAAATTTTTGTAAAGTATAAGAGCATGTGGTTTCTAAAAAATAAAATCCCCAGTTGGACTATAAGTGGATGTGGATGTAGCATATAGGTACTTAGGGTTAATAACCCCCAAAGGTCTTATTCAATATTAACTTGATGTGTACTTGGTTAATGATAGATGCCTTACTATTCACTTGGTTTAACACTCTTGAGGTATACAATTTAGTCAATCAAAAGATATATTAAATAAATTATAAAGGGTACATAAATAAAGTAATTATTCCTCATAAAGATAGATTATGATTAATGTACATGATCCTAGAAGCATCATTTCTGAGAAAGGTTACTCTAAACATAAGGGTCCTATAAAATATTACTTTAGAATTTATTTACACATGATAATGAATTATTTTTTCATTCTCTATTATTGTTTTTTTTTTCAGATATTTTTTATTATAGAAAATGGAGGGAACCATCATAAACAGGACAGAAAACCCACATTAGGGAAAATAAAATTATTCTACAAATAAAACTCTCAATTCAATTTGAGGTGTAGTTCAAAAAAATATGGTGGTACTTACCTTGCTATCTCAGGCTATGAACAATGAACCGAACCTTGTGGAACATCCACCTTCAGCCAAGAAGAATAAACTATCCCTCAAATCCTTTATGTTCTAATGACCACTGCCATTTAATAGATATTTCGATCCACATATCATTAAATAATGGGTTAAATCAATGGATAAAATATTTTATGTTCTCCAATATTCTATGAAGGATAATGTTACTATCACGACCCAAACTATGCCAGGGCTCGAGCCACTACTACCCAAATCCCACCCCCATAAGCTAGGGGTTAGCGACCAGCACCGATGACATAACTAAACTCGGGGAGGCCTTTTCTTGAAGTACCTATATGCAAGAACCTATAAATCCATCAATGCAATCGGTCAAAGATATAAAATTCTGAAACTAAAATACATACACTATTTCAATCCAGAGTACATTAGAATTACTAAGGTAAAAATAGAAAAATAAGAACCCACTAAAAAACTACAAAAGCATCGGACCTTCTCAAAAGAAGGGGATTAATACCAAAATTAACTTCCATAAAGATTCTTAGACTAGATTCAGTAACACCTTAGTTGGTCTATCTCACTAAGATCAACCTGCCTCAGGTCGTCTATGGACTCCGTCAAAAGGCATGTGGTCTCCTAAAGACATGTGCAGAAAAAACCCGTTCAAGGGTGAGTATAGAAATACTCATTAGGAACACCAATAACCTAACAGAAATGGGAGCGAATGAAAGGAGATAGTCCACTCAACCTAGCTAGAGGGAACCACATCGAGAGAGAAATTCCATCCCAAATCATCCTCAGCTGTACATTACTATTCAGATAAGTCAAAAGAAGAATCCCCGATATGATAGTAAAGAAAATACTCCATCCCCCCAACTCAACCAAAAAAGAGAGTGAATGTAAATTCATCCAAAAAAGGACCTCGACACGGTGAGAATATAAAATTCTGATCATGTATTTGATTTATATAGATGGATATTTGTATCATCCAACCACAAGAAGATAAACACAAAAATCACGTGGCATAAACCACATGTCTTTTCCTCTCTCGGAAAGAGAGTATCCAAGGGAAATATATGGGAATAAAAGTGTTAAGTATACTTAGTCCTTAATTGGTGTAAACCCAGAATGTGAAAACAGTAGAAGGAATCCCAGAAACATCACCCATATATACTCATATAATACTCCAAGTCTCATGAGGGTCCAAACTCATATCCAACAAGAAGATTATCTTCGAGCCTCTAAATGTAGAAAAAAAGCAGGGGTATAGACTCCATGAACTCTACTATCCCATATGGGACTAGTTTGAGAGATACAGTTCTTTGAGAAAAACTATACCATTACAAATAGTATGTATGAGAGAACATGATCCATTATGAACAACTTATATAGTCCATCACTAGCTCCCAGAAACATAGGTTTTTCTATCACCAACCTACGCCCTACGCAAGGCTAAAAAACCAAAAGGAGAGGCCTGAGTCTCACCACTACCATGATGTTGAGGAAGTACTACTCTACACCATGAACCACATTCATCTTCTCTACAAGAGGAAATGGATGGAACCATGCCTTTTGACCGCCATATAGTTTTGGGAGTAGTGGCTCCTATATTAAATGAGAATCATATGTCTCTCTTATAGGCAGTGTCTCACACCTCTATATGTCTTGGGAGAAATAAATTTTATCTAGGTATCATTGACATGAAGTGGAGAGTCTCGCTTCTTCTATCTTTATCACATAGCCAAGGGAGCTCGAAATCCAATGGAGGACCTTCTCCTCACAGCTACTCGGAGATGGGGGAGTACTTCTCTGAAAGAGAGGACTTGCGCCCTAATCCAACAATGTAGTACCACTCATGAATGACCCACACCTTGATATGATAGGGTAGTACCACTTTGTAAATCATGGACCCGCACCCTAACCCAATAAAAGAGTACTACTTAGTGACTAGAGGACCCACATCATGGTAGGAGAGGGGAGTATCGACTCAACTAGCTCTTTCCCTATGGGTGACATATACCCTAACATGGTAGGGGAGTACCGAACCTAGGCTAGAGGGCCCGCTTCCTGACATGGTAGAGGAGTACTACACTATGAGGACCCGTTCCCTAACATAGTAGGGGATTTCTACTCAGTGGCTAGAGGAACCACACCTTGGTAGGATAGGGGATTACTAACTCTTCCAGAATAACACACATGGAGGAACTTCACCCTAAAACTATAGGGGAGTACCGACTCCTAGGATAGAGGACCCGTGCCCAATCATGGTAGGGGAGTACCCACTCTCTCTATACATTATGTATAGAGTACCTATTCCCTGGTCCAACAAGGGAGTACCAAATCCAATAATAGAGAACCTTCACCCTATTTCAATAAGGGATTACCTACTCTAAATTCCCATGAGTATAGAGGACCTGCACACTAACACCAAAGGGGATAATTTTCCATATTTACGAATGATATGGGAACCCATGCCTTATACCACTAAGGGAGGACCAACAATTCTTGTAGCTCATCAACAATGCCAGGAATCCATGTGTATCTAACCTAAATGCCCAATTATAGGGAATTAAATCACGACACATTGATTCTATCCAATTTTACTAGCTTTGACTCGCCCGTATGGTTTTAGGTTGCGTCAGAAGGACACATCTGAGTAAAAAAAAAACTCATATTCCTCCTCAGTAAAAGTCCATGCCAAACCACGTATCATCTCAAATAACTAACCAAAGGTAAAAGAACCCATGACTATGATGTGGGTGTCCCATAAATACTAAAAAAAGAGGTCAAGAAACCAATACCCTGGTGTCATCGAGGAGTACCGGTCCCAACATCTATCTCTCTGAGAACCACATCGATACAAATCATTGGTAAATCACTACAATTAAGAGTTTCATTCTTATCTATCATCATGTTGTAACCCTAATGTGGGTAGGTTTCCAACATCTTAAAGTCAAAGGGGAAGTTACTAACCTTAAAGTCAACATATTGATTTACCATATTCACTGCCCCATATTTTGTACCGCTACCCAAGTGTCTTGATCAAAGTGTTCCACCTCATATCTCGTTGACCGAAACTGAGTCCACCATCACGTTTTACATAGAAAAAAACTTAGGATAAGCAACTTATATTCTTAAATATGAGTCTTTAAGAAGGATACATGGAAGTAGGAAGATTTCAAAGAGATAACCTAGTAATACACGACGTGCACTGGGGCATAAATGGCATTTGAGTCCTCCCGAGCACCTAGATGTGTAACTAGATTGCAATATTTCCAACCCATATATGGGTAAAAGGCATGTACAAGAGGTAAACAACATGTCCCTATTGAACTTCCCCCTAGAGGTTTATTTCAACTCGTGTCTGTGTACTGGACCCCATTTCTGTGTAATTTTTCCCTGTGTTAGTGCACAACCATGTAGTTTTCACACAACTTCTAGAGCCACATTCCATGGACCCACGAACTAGGGTACTACATGGTGTGTAACACATATACACGACATGTAGTCCCCAAATATTATCATCAAAAAACAAGAAGTCATACATGGCGTGTTTCAATAGATTACACACCATGTAGTCGGAAATTCCAGTCGGGAATGACCTGCAAAAACACAGGATTCACCCTGATTCGACCCAAAATCCATAGATATACCTAGAAGGGATCATATAAAATTGAAATTAGGCTCCAAAACCATAAAATGAATCAAAACAATGATATTTGGAAATGAAATGAAAACACCTAACTTAGTAACAGAACACTGAAGCATTAGTTGAATAATGATGCTCGGATCACACTAGTTCTTGATCTGATGATGATTTTCATAAAAAACAAAGATCAATAAAGCCACACTTCTATGATTAAATAGTGGTTTACTTCATCTCTAAGGGATGATAAGGGATAACAAAAGGTGGAGATATATCCTCCCCTCATGTCATTCCAATGTGATGGAGGGGGTGTAATTAGGTTAGGTTTTATTTAATTAAATATTTAAATTATTATTTAATTAATTAAATCACCATTTAATACACTGTAAAAAACTTTTGAAGAGAAAAAATTTATTTCATTATTAGGGTAAAAACAATGTTATGGACTCAACCAAATCATCAGAAACATGATTCGAGACTCTAAGTAGGTGTAATTTACATTTCCAGTGAAACTGTACACACATGAAAAAATATATTTAATATTTTTAAAATCAGAGTGCCAAGGATCTCTAGGCCCCAGATACCTATGCATACTCTAGGCCATGATTTGGGAATATTCTAGAAAATATTCCAAAGTCTAATAGTCCAAACCTGGGTCTCTACATAACTACCACCTTCAAAGATTCTCATCCTCAAAATGTAGAAGGATAGGCACAATGAAATGAAATCAAGCACTACTACTAGGACTTACATGCCAGTGATCTCACCAAGGGTTCTCACACTACTTCCAAGAACACACATAATAGAAATACACCAAGGTTAAACCACTGTTATGTCCATCTTCTTCCAGGATAACATCATGCAACAAATGGAAACATGTATTCTCAATTGCGATAGGGGAAAAAATCACCATGCACCATGGTCCATCTACAGTCATGGGGTCTAGCATTACACCACCTCACTAAACTGACGCATATGATAATAAAACCCCACAATTCACATCCACCACTAGATAGAATATCTCAAGACCTACACATGAATCTTTCATTCAAGGTTGATACTAAGCACATGAGGGTACCGACGAACAATATAGGAGGGAAAATCATCCACCCATGAGAAGATATACATGGAATACACATGGCATACCCATCATTTCATTTCCCCTCATAGAAAGAGAGTATCCCAAACCAGAATACATCACCACAACCACTTGTGGAATCCCAAGTGAGTACAAATGGTAGGAAACCAATCCATACAGTGGAAATATAGAAGAGGATAACTCTACCACTATGTAATTATTCTATAAAAGGCTCTCCATTTCTCATACTTTCCATGAAATCACACGTCAGAGAGACTCATCTTCCTCACCTCAATACTGTCCACATTGGGGGCTCACTCACTCACCCGCATGGTTTTAGCCGCATCACAGAAACATGTATTGGTTGGGAATGACCACTATTTATTGCGAATTCATAGATACATTGAACCACACCATCATAGGGTTCTATCGACACACAATTTCACCCTAGTTTAGAACTCAACAAATAAGTAAAAAAAGGGTACCCACCGTAGTGCCTAACAATTTATATTATAAAAAGCATAAAGGACACAAGGAATACCTCCATTTATACTCATAGATTTTGGGTCAAAGGCTTTTATGGTTTATATCTATCGTTACCTACATCCTCTTACTACCTAGTCCTCATGTGGACCACCTCTTTCTATTATCCCAACTCCTCCACCCTGTCCACCATATTGAAAAACAGCCTTCTCCAAGTGCTTCCTCTACCAAGGTGGTCCATCATCCAGATCCATCTTAGTAGCATAGAGGGTCATACAATCTCTAGTGAGATACCCCCAGCCGTCATAAGCATAACAACACCTCTATTGTAGCTAGAATGTTCCATGGTGTTTCTCCTGTGCTATAGGTCCATGTGTTTGAGTTCAGGCATGGGTATGACTCTTGTGCTGTGATGCCATTACCTTCCATTTTCTAGATATTAGAGAGACTTCATCCTTGTGACTACCACCTTGGGCCACAACCACTAGTTCCTATGATAGGGAACTCTATACTACCAGATATCACTCCAATACTCCAGTGTATGTGGGAATGCAAAACAGAATCAAGGATTCCATAATATCCTCAAACAAGATCTAATTGAAGGTCCATGATCTAAAAACAGTTCTTGATCCATATCTAGGGAGTATTGAAATAGGTCTATGAACCTTTCCAAAAAAATTACTACTATTATACTACACTATTGAAGCTGAAGAAGATCCTTGATACATACTAATATGAAAGTGGAAGGGTATAACTATTCCCTAAAGTGTCGCTCTATCTCCTCCCATTTTAGCATTACCTCTTCATGAGTCTATTTCACTAAACTCCACCATCTCCCAGCCGAACCATGTAGAAGGCTTTCTTCTAGGACTACCATCTGATCAAGAGGTGTCACCACTAAGCAAAAATCTGGCATGATCCAGTCATATGATACTTGGGGGTCTAAATCACCCCAATACCCTAGTGGTCAATGCCTATGGAACTCATGTAGTGCACACATCCTATTATCAACCTTCGCCTAAACCACCCATAAAACCTGCTGCACAACAGGTGGTGGCACTATTGATAGACCACCTGGAGGTAACACTATGGAATCAACGCCCTGCATGATGCCTCATCATAAGGTGTATTTTCATCATAATCATGCTATAGAATTATGCCTTCCTGTTTTCATGGAGGCATCCTAATATAGAATCAAGATGTACCATGGTAAAATATTATATTTGGGTAGCTGACTCAAGAAGGAAAGGAAAGACAAAAAACCATATCCTATATGATGAATTAACTATTTTTTCTCAGCGAGCAGTGATATAATGTGACGATTCAAAAAGTAGGTTGTTAGAGTCCTAGTGAATAGATACATTGACTACTGCACAAACAATGGAATGTTTGGCTTGAGAGCCCAAATCAAAACATCTAAGCAATGTCACTATGAAACCAAACAAATCCTCTTAATGGAAAAAGTACAAACATCTTCTCAAGGAATGAACATGCTATGACACCAATCTTCCATTAACCAACACATTCTGGGGCTCATTACATGAATACCCCAAGCCCGCACCCATAGGCCAGGGGTTGGTGACAAGCGTCGAGGGCCTAACAATATTCGTGGAGGCCATTTTCTGAAGTACATGTATGCATAAATCCAAAATAACCTCAATGAAAGAGTTTAGAGATATAAAAGGATGATACTAACATGTAGGCATACATCTATCACAAACTAGAGTACATCATAAGTACTGAAGTAAAAAAGGGGAAAAAGTGACCAGAAAAACAAAACTACAAAAGCATCTAACCAACTCAAAAAGAGGGGATCACTGCCAAAAGTAACTATCAGAATGCTACTCACCCAACTCCAGTAAACCCTCAGATAATCCAACTTGCTAAGCTCTTCCTACCTCGGGTCCTCAGTGGAATCCATCAAACGGAACGTGATCTATAAAATAAAAAAGATATATAAAGGAAAATCCCATGTAGGAGTGAGTATAAAAATACTCAGCAGGAACCCCAAAAACCCAAAAGAAAAAGTAGCAAATTAAAGGAGACATTTCAGTTGACCTATCCAGAGGGAACCCCATCGACATAGAAAATACATCTTGAATCATCCTAGAATGTACATGAATAGTCAGCTAAGTCAAAATAAAAAGGCCCCACAAGTTAGAAAGTAAAAGTCTCTATCCCATAGCTCAACCCAAATTAGAGAGTGAATGTAAAATCATCCAAAGACAAGGACCTCAACATTGTGAGAAGATGAAATTATCATCGAGCCTTTAATGCATATAGAAGAAGATTTTTATCATCCAACCATGAGATTCTAAACATGTAAATCATGTGGCATACCCCATGAATCTTTAACTCTCTTGGAATAAGAGTAACCAAGGGAAATGTATGGGAATAAAAGTAGTAAGTATACTCAGTCCTCAAGTTGTGTCAAACCAAAATGTAAAAACATCTTAAGGGATCCCAAAAAAATCACCCATATATACTCATATAATACTCCAAGTATGTTGAGGTTTAGAAATCATTACTAACAATATGATTATACTCGTGGATCTAAAGGTAGACACAAAACTTTGAGTATGCACTCCACGATATTTTCCATCCCAGATGGAATCCATCTGAGAGATACACTTCTCTGAGAAAATATCTACCATTACGAATGGTACATCCGAGAGAACTTAATCCATCGAGAACAACCTATACGGTCAAACATTAATGACTGACACTAGAGGTTCTACCATAGCGAACCTATGCCCTATGGAAGGCTAAATAAACCAAAAGGAGAGGCCTGATTGTCACCACTTCCCTACTATAGAAGAAGTACCACTCTATATCATGAACAACATGTATATTCTTAATAGAGGAAATGAAGGTACCCACGCCTCACCACTTCCCTGCAGTCGAGGGAGTACTAGGTCTTACCTAAACTGTGAAGCCTCTATTTCTACAGTAGGGAGTGGCCCACACCTTTATCCAATGAGGGAGTAATAAATCCTAACTAGGTATTATTCACATCATGTGGAGGGGACCACTCATCATATATGTCTCCCACAGTCGAGGGATATCCAACTCCAATGAAGGACTCACTCCCCGCATCTACTCAGAGATGGGGGAGTACTACTCTAAAAGTGAGGAATCACGCCTTGATCCAATAAGGGAGTAAAACTCATGAAGGACCCACAACTTGATACAACAGGGGATTACCACTTCATAAATCGATGACCTGTACCCTAACCCAATAGGGGAGTACTACTAAGTGACTAGAAGACCTATGCCCTAGTAGGACAAGGGAGTAACGACTCTACCAGCTCATTCACTATGGGTGACCCACACCCTGACATGGAATGGGAGTACCGAACCCAGGATAGAGGACCCACTCTATGATACAGTAGGGGAGTACTACTCTATGAGGACCCACACCCTAACCTAGTAGGGGATTACCAATTAGTTGCTAGTGGACCCACACCCTGGTACAACAGTGGAGTACCGACTCTGATAGAAAAACTAGTATGAAGGACCTACACCCTAGAACGACATGGGAGTACTGACTCTTAGGATAGAGGACCCACACCCTAACACAATAGGGGAGTACCCAATCTCTCTACACATCATATATGGGGGACCCGATCCCAAGTCTAATAGGGGATTACCCACTCTACCTTCCCATGAGTATGAAGGACCCACACCCTGACACAGTAGGGGAACACTATTTATCTTTATGAATGATATGGTAACCCATTATTTAAACCATTAATAGAGTACCAAATGTTTTGAAATTTGGTCAATGATGACCAACATCCTATGTATCTTCTCTAAATTCCCATGTCAATAGAACTCAATCACCACACCTTAATACTATCTGCTATGTCCGGCACTGAATAACCCACACCATTTTAGGTCAAGTCATATGGACATGTATCTATGGGGAAGGTTCTCCACATCCTTATGAGTCCAAGGTTATTCCAAACCACGTCTCATCTATAATAACTTCCCAAAGTTAAAATAACCCCTGCCCAAAATCTGGGGAGTCCCTTCTCTAATAAACAAAGAGGTAGGGAAAAAACGCACCCTAGTGTTATGGGGAGTACCGGTCCTAGCGTCTCTCTATATAAGAACCACACCAATATCTAACATCAGTTAAGAACCAAAAAAGGTTCTTTGTGATTATCAATAATCATGTAGTAACCTTACTACCAGTAAAGTACCCATATCCTAAAGTTGAAGGGAATAAAACCAACCCCAAAGTCAAGTAAGTGATTCACCCTGATCACTTCCCAATATTTTTCACCTCTATCCAAGAGTATTAATAAAATCATTTCACCTTATATTTCATAGGAATAAACTGAGGCCACCATCGCATTCTAGAAGGAAAAACACCCAAGATAGGATACTCAAAATTATAATTCTAAGTCCCAGTGATGGATATATGGAAGGCAAAATATCTTAAAGAGATCACCTAGTAGTACAAGACATGCACTAGAGCACACACAACATGTGATTTCGACTGAGCACCTAGCCATGTAAATATCTTACATGGTTTCCAACCCATGTATGAGTACATGAAGTGTAAAAGAGGTATAAGGAATTTCCATATTCAACCGGCCCCTATCCGCATTGTTCAACCTATGTTCATGTATCAGACCCTATGTCCATGTACATTGGACATGTGCTAGTGCAAGACCATGTTGTTTTCACATAGCTTCCCAAGCCATGTCCCATTTCCAGACAGATTGGGGTACTACAGGGCGTATAATACCAAAATATTATATTCCACAAATAGGAAGTCATACATAGTGTGTTTCAATAGACTACACACCGTGTAGTTTGTAATTGTAGGATAGAATAACATGAAAAAGTGTCTGATTATCCCTGATTCAAACCAAACCCAATAGATCTACCTAGAAGGGATCATATACAATTTTAATTGGGCTTTAGAACCTTAAGAAAAGAAAAAATAATGGGATAATGAATATAAATCAAAATTTCCTACCCCAATAGTAGAACAACAAATATTCGGTTGACGAACGGTGCCCAAATAACTCTAGTTCTTGATCTGATGATGATCTACATCAAAAATGGGGATCAATGGTACCTTGCTTCTATGATTCAAAGGTGGTTTCCTTCATCAATAATGGAGGATAAGGGAGAATTATAGGGAGAGATGCGGCCTCCCCCTGTGTTGCTCCAACATGAGGGAAGGGGAGGATAATTAGGTTAATTTCTAGTTAATTAATTAAAATGTTATTTAATTAATTAATCCACAGTTTAACAACTCATCAAAAACTTCTAGCGTGGACAAATTTATGTTGTTCCTAGGGTAAATGTGATGTTTTGAACTCAACAACACCTTAATAAATCTAATCCAAGACTCTTAATATGTGTTATTAATGGTTCTAGTGAAACTACACATGTCTGAAAAGACATATATAATATTTTAAAAAATTATCGCACTGAGGCTCTCTGGGTTCCAGATAGCTGGGCTGACTCAACACAAGGATTTGGGAATATTCATGAAAATATTCTCATGCCTTATTGTCCAAAACCTGAATATCTAAAATTACACTAGCCATCTATCATTTATATTGAGAGGTTGATTAATGGAGGGTATTGATAAAGAATACGGAGCCAAAATATAAAATGGAAAAAATGTAATAGGGAAAAAATTAAAAAGATATTTCTTAAGAATAATTTTCCTTTATGATTTTTAACAATGTTGGAGAGAGAGTTTCTAGAGCTTAAAAAACTATGAATGAATCTATCATGGAATATGAGGAAAATTTCACAGGTATTTCAAGATAAACCACAGGTTTTGATATCTATAATAATAAAAAAGACATGTTCTTTAGTGGTTTAAAACCAAATCATCAAAAGGATCTACATATTTGAGTCTTTCGAAGTTAGAAAAAATTTTTCCTACGTTATCTCAATGTAGACATGAATTTTAGAGAATGGTACAACGAATATGAAGATAGAAAGATAATAATGTTTTTTCAAGAAGATGGATCAAATAATAATTGAAGAAAGAAGATCCATCTACCCACATATCTAAGATGTGTAAAGAATAATCCTTGGAATTTACTCAAGGGGATAAGAAAATACATAATGTATAGGGGAGAAAGACAATAAAATCATGAATGTTAAAGAGATATAAAGAATACAAATAATGTGATGGAGAAAAGGACAAAACCTCCCAATATTGAACCTATGGTTTAATGATCCAACTATAAAGAGAAATGTAACTATACAATCTAGTGAATTAAACCATGGCTCATTGAGGGTAATACATTTTAGTAACCCCCAAAGCTAAGGGATAGCAAAAAATATTATACCATCAGCACTACTAATGTAGAACTTGAAAATGATATCGTACAAGTTAAGTTTCTTATTCACTCAACAATGGAAAAATTTGTATTTTATTATGGTTATATTCATTCCTTTATATCATGAATTTTTATAAAAACTATGGAATCACAACCCTGATTCCTTAAAGTAGTTACAACCATAAAAAAACATATAATTTTTATCAATTTAAACCATGTTTTAGACTCTTAATATATAGAGCTCACATAAACTATTAAAAAAAGAAAATATCTTTCTATATTTCAACCGAGAACATGTTTCGATACAAATTAATGGATAAATATAAATCTCATATAGAAAATACCTCAATAGAATAGGTTATAATACTTATTGAAGAAACCTGTGTTTCCCAAGTAGTTCAATGAAATGGAATAATCAACCATGATAACATAAATTTTGTAAGTGAATTTATTAATGTATTTATGGAAGAGTTTCAAGAACATTCCCTAGATGATGAGGTAGTGTTATTAATAGATCTCATACCTAGAGCCACTCTGATATCCAAATCCCCTCATAATATGGAATTGATAGAACTGGAGGAGTTAATGAATAATCTATACGATAATTTAAAAAATAGGTTTATATTCCGTAGTGCATCACCTTGGGGTGTATCAGTTCGTTTTGTTATAAAAAATATGGTTCAATGTGGCTTTGCATCTATTACCATGAGAAAAATAAGATCACCATAAATAACAAGTATCCCCTTCCTTGGATTTATTACTCATTTGATCAATATTTATGGTATTAGTACTTCAAAAAAGCTAATATTTATTATGTATATAATCAGATAAAAGTGAGGAAAATAGATATTCTGAATACAACCTTCCATACATTATATGAAAAATGTTAGTTCATAGTGTTTCCCCTAAGACTTATTCATTACCCAACCATATTCAATGAATTTATGAGTAGAGTCTACAGATATTTCCTATACAAATTTTTAGCAGTCTTTATTGATGACATTCTCATAAAATAATAGAGAAAGGAGGAATATAAAGGGAATATATTGATTTTATTAGCGACATTATGAAAAAAGAATATGTACACAACCTTCATAGAGTGTGAATTTTGGGTACAAAATTCACATTTTCAGAAACATGATCACTAGGGAGTGAATTTTTATAAACCCCTCAAAGATAATTTAAATTGAGCAATGGACTCGACCATCATGTTTCTTGGAAGTAAATAATTTTATTTGATACGCTGGGTACTGTAGATGATTTTTGAGAAATTAATCAAGATTTTATATCTATATATATAAGTTAATAACAAAAGGGGAAATGTATGCATGTGTGATAAAATGAGAGGAAATATTTAAGGATTGCAAGAAGAGGCTAATCACCACACCTATACTCCCACTACGGTCAAGTAGAGAGGGGTTTGTGATATACAGTGATACTTCAATGAAATTTTTGGTTGATGTACTCAAGTAGAATCATAAAGTGATATCATAAGCCTCAAAATAGTTTAATATACTCGAAAAACTACCTAACACATGAACTTGAGTTTGCATCTACGATCATCTATTTTAATATTTGGTGAAAATACATCTATTTTGGGAATTTTTACATATATAAAGATCACAAGAGCTTAAAATATATAATCACATAGTAATAGAGAAAAAAACATTAATGGATATGGTTAGAGTTGATCATGGACAATGATTTTTCTATTCACTAATATCATAGGAAGGAGAATAACACAATTGATTCTATTAGTAAAAAATAACCCACAACACTATCCATGATATTGACCAAGAAATACCTTATATTCATAGATATGAGAAGGATAAATCTTGAAATCATAATGGAATGGAAGAAATCCTACCTTTCCAAAATAATTTCCCAATTATCTTTCCAAGAAAATATCAAATAGGCATAGAGGGTTGATTTAGAACTTAAAAAAGATGGTATAATTTGTGAAGGATGTGAATCAATATGAATTCCACAAATATGAAGATGGTTTCATTCAAATTGGAACAAGATTTTGTATACCTTCATAATTTAATATAAAGAAATACCTATTGGATAATTCTCATATTTCATATTTCTCTATATATCTTGGATATACCAAGATATACTCTGATCTTTGAGGGAACTTCTAGCAGGTCAATATGAGGAAGGAGATCATTGAGTACACCTTGATTTTATTGGTACATTTTTATGTTAATGTGAAGTGATAAAATTATAAAGGGATGATAAAAATATTTCCCACAATCACATGGAAATGGTAGAACATCACTATGGACTTTTTCAATGGTCTCCCAAAGGTATCCAAAGAAAGATATGCAATATGGGTTGTGGTGGATTGACTCACCAAGACTACCCCTTAATTATTATTTTAGAAGATTTATCTCATGATCAAATTTCCATAATATACATAAATTAATTTGTTTGGATGTATGGGGAACCATGTACAATAATATATGATAATGATCCAAGGTTCACCTCTAAATCCTTGATAAGTCTCCCACATGTGTTGAATACAAATTCGAACCTTAATATGACCTATCAACCTCAAACTGAAGGCCAATATAAATAAACCATTTAGAAACTAGAGTTAATATAGAGAGCCTTATTAATATATTTTTAAGGTAGATTTGATTAGTATCTTCCATTGGTTGAGTTCTTATAAAACAATTGATCTCACTCATGTATTCAAATGGCCCCATATGAGTCTCTATATGGGTAGTGTTATATTACTTCTATATATTGGGATGAAGATGGAGAATAAAAGCTAACTTAATTTGACCATGTGTAAGAAATGATATAGAAGGTTCAAGTCATCTAAAAATGTATAAATTCTATTCAAATTCAGAAAATATGATATACTAAATTTTATTAAGGGGGTCTAGATATAGAAGTAATAGAAATAGTGTTCTATTTAATATCATTATAGAAGAGAGTTATCTTTTTTTTGAAATAAGGGGAATATCATCCCTAGGTACATTTTCCACATTAATATCCTTGTTATATTAGGAACAATGGCATACCAGTTACCACTTCCACAAAAATTTCTCAATATTAGCATGTGTTTCATGTATCTCTCCAAAGGATGTACATACCTGAACCCACATATGTATTGAAATTTTAAGTGGTTAAACTAGAAAATTACCATTATAATTTGTTGAATTAAATTAATATTATAGTACAAAAGATAAATTTCTATTAAATAATATATCTCACATTTTCAAAGTGATTTGGTGAACTGTAAAGTATGTAGAAGAAACTTGTGAAACTAAGGGAATAATGAAATGGGTTTGACCTCATATATTTACAGTGGAGGATATGAGTTGAAATTTGAAGGAAAAAATTTCTCAAGTGGTGAAGAATGTAACATCCCAAAAATTTATAGATATTGAATTTTCCTTCTGAATAAATAATTCTTGTCATTATTAAATATATGTAATATAGTTTAAACACATAATCCAAATAATTAGTTATTTCAATAAATGATAAAATTTTGTTTATAGAATAAATATAGCCATTATAATTTCAAATATTATAATGTGTAAATAAATAGAATAAAAAATACATGATTAGGAAAATATGGATCATCTTAATCCCCTAGAATCATTATAACAACAAAAAACACAACAAAAGGTGGCATAACATTAGTAATTTAATTGTAATTATTGAAATAAAAAATGTATAATAATGATAGAAATTTAGGTGAATGATGAATTATGTAATTAAAGGGTATTTATTGGTGGGTATATGACTGTTGAAATCATAATGTGACTAATAGAATAGTAATCTGGCTATTGGGAATAATAACATAACCCTTGGATATAGTAACCTCACCATTGGAATATTAATTTGGCCTAAAAAAATGGAATATAAATAATTTTTATCAGGCGTAATGGAAGATTATATAAATATTTTAATGCCATAAAATATACACAATGATTCAAAACTCAAGGAAATTATAATATTTTTATAAATCTTATTTTAATGTATTTCATAAAAATCTATTCATTTATTTTAATTAATATTACATATGTTAGAAATTTATTTTAAAGAATGAATTTCCTTTTTATAATCAGCATAATTAAATTTTTTAAGGGTGATTTTTGACACTTTACTAAATAACATCATTTTTTAGGTGAATAGTATAAATACAATTTTTTACAACTGATATGCTTTATATTACATTATTTATAATGTAATAATAACATAATAAAAAATATAATTTTAGAATCAAACAAAAATATGTTTAATAAGTTATATAATTTATTAAATGTAAAATTCAAATATAAAAACTTTTTTCAAAGTCTATAATGTTAGGTATTCCGTTAAAAAAAAATTTAATTTTCAACTCCTTTTTAATAATTAATTAATTCAGTTTTTAAATTATTTTAAATTACTAAAATAATTTTATTTTATTAAAATATGAATTGAAATTTTATTAATAGAACTATTATTATTTTTACCAAGGAAATTATATTTTATTTGATATTTTAACTCAAAAATACCCCTCTCCTCAATTAAAAATACCCCATTTCCCTCCCATGGGAATGAAACATATCCATCACTTAAAAAAGAAACATATTTACCCAAATTCACTCTATTGGTACCCTTATAATCCTTTGGGACATTCTTTATTCACTAAAATACAATAATTCAATGAGTATAGGCCATATAATAGAAGAAACACAAAGAAGAGGGTATGGTTTCATCAAAATTTTCTTCCATTTTATCTTTTCTTTATCTTTTTTATCCATTATTTTCAAATACAAACCTTATAATATTAATTTAGTATTATGTTAACATTATATTAATTATTTTAACATACTAAAATTATTATACTTATGAAATATTATATTTCATACTTCTCTTCCTCATCTTTTGATAGTGTCCCATAAACAGCCAGTTTACCACCTATGAGGAAAATGCTAAATCGAGGATTATCACCAACATCATGGTTAGTTAGTATGAATTATATATAACATATAAATATTTAATTAAAGGTAATTTAATCTTTTGGAATTAATTTATACAATGTATAAATGAAATTGAACCAAATGTGAGAAATCAAAATAATATGGGATAGTTTAATGAAAAAATGACATAAAAAAACATCATGTAGAACAAAAAGTATTAAATAAAAGAATAAAATTATTATATTGTAAAAATAGTGTCATAAGTGAATATAATTAACTTCTAGTTTAATGTTTTAGAAAATATAATTTTGTTATACAAGATGTTTACGTGTTATGAAACATAACATGATTTAAGGTAACTGGATTCTCAAACCCTACTCTTTCTTTTTTGGGTTATCACCTCTTTCAAAATATTCTTCTTATGGATAGTACTATAATGTCCTTAAAACGACATTAAACTATTATTTACCTTTTTTTGATAATTTTTATGTTTTTACCTTCTTCAAATTATCTCCAAGGAATTTTCAATTTTTTAAAATGACTTTATTTTCCGAAACATCACATTAAATCCTATAGATCTTTTACTTATCCAATTAATAATGATTATATTTAATGAAAAAATTTGATATAACTTATTCATTTAGGAACCCAAAAGTTGAATCCAAAAATTTATTATTTATTAAATCCTTATGAAACACATTTCTTTATATGGGTTTAGTTCATGAAAATGATTGTTATACGTTCCGTTTCCTTATGAAATACATGGTTATGAGTATTTTATGATATGACGGGTGGGAATGGAATTATATATACCTTAAATGCATTGGGAAATGTGATATATGTCATGATATTTTCTTTATCATGTGTTAACATTATGATAAATTTTTTCACAATTATGATGTTATGATTTATGTAGATATGTTATACATGAACATGATGTAAATTTTGTTCACAATTATGTTTGTTATTTTACCACTATGTTATGATTTTTCATTATTATACATATGCCACATTCCATTACTTTTTCAAATGATTCCCTCATTCTTATGATGATGATCCAATTATTATCATATAATGATGATGATGATTATGCTCACCCATGTACTATTGATTCATGTATTTTATTCATTAAATGAAATCCCTCCCCTTTTTGGTATTTTTAATCAGCCCTTTCATTGATTATATCCCCAGATGAATAAATTTACTAAAGAGAATATAAGAACATTTAGAAAGAAAATCAAGAATTATTGAAATAATATTTAATTTTTATTATTTAAAAGTTATATATGTACCAAATTTTCCCAAGATACTAAACCTTTCTATACATTAATATATTATAATTATGTTATTTATCTTCAAAATGATTTAATTTTCAAGTAAGTAAATGTTGGGTCATAATAGGTTCAACCCCTAAGATTATCTCTTCCTTACCACTTTCCTCTATAATATTATCATTATTTTAAAGAGGATTTTCCCTTCTCCTATCTAAGTAACATCATGAATTATGATTGTTTTTATAAAACATTTATTAAAAAACATATCCATTTCTCATAGATAAACAAATAAGAAAAATACCATCATCTTTATGAGTCTCAAACTTCTCATGTTTATCCTTATTGAGAATAAATAACATACTTATGAAGATTAAAAAAATGTCAATAATGCATTATTACAATAACATAATTTTAATAGAGTCTTTTCTTCTCTTAGAAACAATAAGACTCTATAAAAAATATTGATTGATGTTAAGACTGATTCCTGATAAATGTTTTCTGGTATGTCTATCTCAATAAGAATCATCTATTCCATGTTATTTATGATTTATTACCTCTCCAAAAATACACAATGTTTTTAAGGATTATATACTAAAAAATATAATTTCTTATCCCATTATTATGTAGATAATCCTTTACCTTACTATTGGTAAACTACATTCCATTATTGGTACAATTTTTTTTGATTTTTTTCCTAAGAATATTTTTTTCTTTCTCTAATATTACATAATACAACTACATACCTCATACTTATGGGTGAAAACCGTAAAACATTTCATATTGATGAATAATCAATGAAAAATACATAATTTACCTTCCCATCAATAGATCAGAGTAATGTTAGTCCAAAAAATCAATATGCACTAATTTATACAACATTGTTAAACTTTGTCCTTTTGAATTATATGTTTTAAAATCAATCTTTTATTTTTGAAAATCTCCACACATCTGTGTACTATCAGATTCCAATATAAGGATATAATGATATCTATCATTCATATGTAAATATTTCAAGTAATTTTAGCTCACTCAAAATGACCTAGGATTTTCATACATATATATAATATTTTTTTAGGATCATTCATTACATTACACAAATAAAATTCTTATGATTATAATGTTGTAATGACTTTTAAAATATAGAAACATAAACATATTATTCATAAGACATATAAATCATCCCCTATTAGTTCCACATAACTATAACTCATCTTAGATGTATCATATAAAATACCTATCATCATAACTTGGGGAAAGGAAACATAAGAAAGAGTTATCTCAGATGTTCATTATGGTTAAATAAGGGAAATATATAAAAATAACATGAGAATAAGGGAATGAGAATATGAACATAACATATTAAAACCATAACCTTATATAAAATATATACATATTGTATCATTTCATAGAGAATGGATGTTCATAATAGAATAATCATACTGAAAACAAATAACATGATCCATAAGAGCATAACATTGACATAATACATGGAATTGTGACATACACATAAGCATAAAAAATTATTTCCATATTAGTTCAGGCTCATTTATTAGTATATCAATATAGAATGAGGTCACTCCTTAGACCATCATATAAGTCAAGGTTCACTCCCAATACTATCATAATGGATAGATTCCATTACGAAAATGATTTGACTCCCCATTATATTCCTATTTATTTCATGTGATTTCAATATTTATCCAACACATTGCGAGGATATATAGGTATAACCAATAATATAATGAAAACTATACAAATATGTGCCAGAAGATAATAATACATTTTTCATATCTGAACCCATGAAAATAAATTGGTTTTATAAGAACTAAATCATAGCATAACCTAGGAAAAAATGGGTTTCATATATATTTCATCATCGAATAACCCATTGAAAAGAAATGGGCTTTATATACATTTCATCATAAAATAACCCCTGAAAATTTAATGGGTTTCATAATCACATCATAATAATTATGATAAAATATTTATTGAAATAATAATGATGGTATAACTGGATAATATCCCCATTAAAACATTAGAATCAACAAAGGTTGTTTTTGTTGATGAATAAAACTTATATAAAAAACCATTAAAACCTTCTTGAGGAAAATATACATCCCATTCTGAAAATAATTTTTAAAATCTAAAAACATAGTAAATATTAAAGAAAACATATTCATTGAAAATAATATTTTAAAATTACTGTAAAAATCCTTAATGCATTGAGTAGTCATGACAGAAAAAAATTCAATTCAATCCATAAACATTAAAACAAATATTTCCTTCATATTTTCAGTAAATGTCAAAAGAAACTCATTCAGAGAATGAAAAGATATTTAATTTTAAAAAATTTCATAGAATAGAAAAAATTGGTAGAAACTACATTAAAAAATCTTAGGATATTTTTAAGAAACATAATTAAAACTTTTTTAAAAAACATAGTTATGTAAGAAAAATCATTTTCGACTGAAGGGAGAAATAATATTTGATTTTCTAAAAAACATTATTTTGAACTTGAGTAGATGAAAATAGGAAAATTAAGGGAAAACGTATATTATCATAATATAACTGTAGGATGATAAAATTCACGGGTTTCTTGATACATGGATAATAATATTTACTCATTGGAACCACAAACATAAACAATACCAATAAAAGATTAGACCGTATCATAAAACCCTTACCAATTAGGAAAAACTGAATCATAATAACCACAAAATAATATAATTAAATGAAAAAATATCATGAGAATGAATAAATTAATGATATTACATGTAAAAGTTTCTGTCTATATAACACAACAAATAATATAGATCCATAACACAATGTACGTCCCAAAGAAGACAAATTGAGACAAAAACCCACACCTTAAGACTCAACATCTTTCGAACAACTTAAAACCTAATTTATTATAAAAATAAATTTATTATAAATATATTAAATAGAAACAATAATATTTATAAATAAATATATGATTTACTTATGACTTTTTATTACTTGTTTATCAATAGTTCCTTGTTAAAATCACATTTTAGGTAATAACTTTTTCAATTTTCTTGTATGGGTTGGTTTGGTATTTTTTATCCCATTAATTTAATAATAGTTAAATAATATCCATAATGTTAACCATGATATAAATATATTATATATTTATTATATATGTTTTCATATTAATTCATTATGTTTATATATAGAAAACGTGTTGCACTGTTCTTGGAAAGGGTATCTTGTACGTATGCACGAACGCTGTTTCAATTTTCTCTATAGATCTAATGAAATAAAGATAAATAATATATCGAATTAAATGAGTCATTATTATTACATATATTAAAAATATTTTCATCAAATATGTCTTTATCTACCTTCCATATAAATAATTAATGAAAAATAAATCACATCTCTTCACGAGGCGGTAGTCCTTCGTATACATGATCGACATTATCGTATTCCAAAAAAATTTAAATTAAAAAAGTATAAAAGATATTATAATTATATAAGAATAAATTTATCATAAATACAATATATAATAATTATATAAATTATTATATCCATTTGTAAAAGTTGTTATGGAAAATGAATTATGTTGGTTCGTGACACGGTAGTCCACCAATCACACGATCAACAATTTCATTTTCCATTTGAGGGAGTAGAAGATGGTTGTAGGTCATGAAATTAACATAAAAAAAATACAATTATATGTAATATTATGATGTTATAATATAAAACTCTTTAATAATATTTTAATTAAGTAAGCAGAAATAAAATAAAACACTCGGTTAAGGATACCTCTTCTTCGAACAACTTCTTTATGTTTGCACCAAAATCCATTCTTTAACAGATTTATGAAAAGAACACATATTTTAGGACGAGGTTAGGGAATTATCAAAGTTATATAATTACGTATTTTTATATCCAATATATATTTCATGTGTGAAGAGGATAGGTGAGGGGTGGCCTTTTATAATAGGGGAGAGAGCATACATAAATTTTTGAAAAGAATAACGTGTACCCATGTTTTAACATGCCAAACTGGTCCAAAATGGATAACTTTTAAAACATATAGGTTATAAGTTTGAAATAGTTCCATAAATTTTTTTAACCAGTTTATATATCAATTTATCTCTTATATTTTTAATTTAAACCCCTAGGAAACCCGTTTTAACTGTAAATGTGATAATTAATTTTTTCTATTCCACTATTCATTAAAGTAAAAAATTAAGTTTAAATTATTTTATAATATTAATTATAACTAATAAAAACATAGAATACATTTTTAGTAATTATATTCATTTAATTTGGAGCAGTTAATTTAAAACTAAACCCACATATGCGATGAAAAAGTTGTTTTCCAAAGAGAGAAGTTTCAAAAATTTAAAAAGTTTCTATATAAAATTTAAATATGAAATTGATTCCAATGATATATTTTAGTTTAATAATAATAAAATTGAACTAATTTTTCCTTTAAAATAATTTTAATATGAAATTTGTTCTTATAAATTCATTGCATGAAAAGTAAGTTTTCAATTAAAACTTGTATTTTTAATTATTCATTGAAATATTGATATTTTCAGAAACAAAAATCACCCTGGTATAAATTTTACCTGATTATTAAAAAATTAAGTTCTTTTTTTACTAAATTTCCTAATATTTTCACTAATTACTTTTATTAATTGTCCAGAAAAAGTAATAAAATCATTTTTTAAGAAAATAGTATTTTCAGAACATATATAGACTACAAAAAATTAATTACTTATGTATCAACATGTTTTATTTATATAAAACCATTATAATTAATATTTAAAATTTAGTTATTCCTTTTCATACCACCATGTTTAACACTTAGGACATAATGACCATGTTAAATAGTAATATAAATTATATATTGTGGTTTGTTAGAACTGGATGTTAAGTATAACACAAACTATCGACGAAATTAAATTTATTCAAAAAATATATTACATTAAATATTGGGGTGTTACATTATAGGGCCATTAAAATTAATTTCTCACTCGAATTTATATATATTTTCTCAAAAAATTGAGGATTCTTCTACCTCATGACATCCTTAGGTTCCCATGTAGCTTCCTCAAACTAGTGGTTTCCCTACAAAACATTGATCAGGTGAGTGGTCTTGTTTAGTAAAACTTTATATCCATGATCTAGAATCTAAAATAATTGTTCCATATATGAAATATATTTCTCTAATAGCATTCCCTCTCATTTCAATACTTTTTAAGGGTCAGGTATATACTTCCTCAAGAGAGATATATAGAACACATTGTGCACTTGGGAGTGGTTTGGTTGAAGTTACAACCAATAGTGTACCATTAAAAGAAAATCAAGAATATCAAAGGGAATTATATAATTACAACTTAGTTTTACCTTCTTTATAAAACTCATTAACTTCATCCATGGAAAAACCATTAGAAATAAATTTTCACAAACATCAAATTATAGATCACATCAATGATTATTAGCACAACTATTCTATCAAGTTTTTGATACCCTTATTTGTAAATGAATGGATCTAAAATTCATTTCCATTCCATCATATAGTTCTATGTAATAATAGACTTATTTCTATAACTTCATTCCATCATAGTGGAGATCTATACTTATTTTCATAGAAGTATTCATAAGTATCCATATGAATTCTTGTGTGAAAGCTATTATTGTATGAAAAATAAACTAGAGGAATTCTTTTATCCCAAAAACCTTTAAAATACAATGAACAAGATATACAAATATCCTATAGGGTTTGAATTATTCTCTTAGAATGACCATCTCTCCGATGATAATACATAGTGTTGAAACTCAACTCTGTAACAAGATCATGATGAAGAGTTCACTAGAACATTTTGGTAAACCTTATATCCTGACCAGACCTAGTGAAATGTGGTACTCTATACAACTCTAACACTTATTTTTTTTTGTATATCCTAGAAAGATTATACAAATATAAATATTCTATGATAGTGATGAAGTGTGATGAGTTTTTATGGGGATCAAATATAACCCATATAACATTGTTCACATTATATGATTTTGAGAGTTTGATGAAAAACATACATAATGATGTAGTCCCATTTCTATTCTGGTATGGGTAATGGTTGTAAAATACCCTTAGTACTTCGTCTCCCAACCTTAACATGATGACATACCAAGTAGTGAGATAAATGTTTTTCAATATCTCTCATCATTCAATCCCATTAGAAATACTATTTCAAATATATATGCATCTTCTCACTTATAGGATGCATTGAGAATGAAGTACTATGAGTCTGCTATAAAAAATAATTCAAATATGGTATGGGTGGAACACATAAATTGTTACTAAACCTTATCAGTCATTATAAACAAGGTTAAACTCAAGAAAAAATTTCACCTTATTCTTTAGAAATATATCATCCTTTTGCACATCTTTAATCTTTACTTGGATAGATGGTTTAAAATTTATTTGAGAAACTTAAAATTTCTCCCATTATTTTATGATTTACAGATATATCCCTTTAAAATCTGTAAATTTTAGATATTTTTTTACCCTCATCATTAATATTCTAGAAAGATCCTTTTGACTGAAATAATTGGACATCTTGTTTTCTTTCCCAGGGTGGTAATATATTGAGTAGTAATAATCTTTAATAATATTTAACCATCTCTGTGGGTTCATGTTTTTCTCTTTTTATATGAATATATAATTTAAAATTCTATTATTAGTATATATATCATACTTTTTCCTATAAGATATAATTCTTCTATATCATTAATGAATACATTACCACAACTAACTGCCAATTATGAGTTGGGTAATTTTTCTCACGAACATTCAATTTTCTTGTGGTATAAGCTATAACCAGGTAATTATGAATAATAACACATACCAATCCATTATTGTATGCATCAATAAATATTATAAACCGTTCTTAAAAATAGGGTAATGTATAAATATTTGTTTTGGATAATCTTATCTTCATTTCCTTCAAAATTTACTCTCATTGATTTGTCCAAAGGAACTTGGATCACTTATGAGTTAACATGGTGAGGGGAGTAGATATTCAAGATAAATTATCTAGAAACCACAAATAGTATCCAACCAAAACAATAACATTATAGATATTAGTCACTATGGTTGGTCTTGGCCAACATTCAATAGCCTCCATCATTGATATATCCACTGATAGACCCTCTCTAGATATTATATAACCCAAAAAATCTTTCACTAGGGTCTTCAGAACAATTATCAAGTGATATTAATGCTATTTATTTCTCTTTAAATAGATAATACTATCATATATAAAGACATCCAATAACTAACCAAGGTAATATGTAAAAACTATATTCAATAAATACAGGAAGATAGTGGGTGCATCAGCACGACCAAATGGCATCACTATGTACTCACAATGTCCATACATTGTATAGAATTATTTCCTCAGTCATCAATACAAGGTTGATTCCACTTATCCTCGATTGAGATCATGTTCAAATCTCGTTAATCAATAAAAAGGTTCATCAATCCATATTTATTTTTGAAAAATAGAATAGGTTCACCCCACGGTTACACACATGGATGAATGAATCCATTTTCAATGTTCTCTCGAATTTTCTTCTTTATTTCCCATAACTAAATCTGGGCCATTTAGTAAGTAGTCTTTCAAATTGTTTTGGAACCATGTATGAGTTATATTGAAAAATAAAATTCAATATTGAATGGAAGACTAAAAAATATTCTATAAATATATAAAAAACTCCAACATAATAGTTTTATCATTGATGTTGAGTTTCTCCCCAACCATATGAGATAAATTTCACTTTTAAATAGGAATTAGAACCCATACAAAGTATGAGATTTCCATAAAAAATTCATTTTTATCATCACAATGACTGATGATCATAGGTTGGTTTGGAACATTAAATGTGACTTATATTCCCAGAAAATTGATGCGGGATTTATGTAGAGAAAACAAATCAACACCTAAGATAACATCAAATTAAATTGGAGGAAGAATTAAAGGGTTTGTAGGAAACCCATTCCCACAAACTTCAATCAAATATGATTCATATATTTGAGATGTGATCATTGTACCATTAGGGATTTTTACTACTAATTATATATATAACCATGTTAGTGGAATCTTGATTATCAAGAATCCCTCTATCAAAAGATTCCCCTTCTGAGTTGGCAATGAAGGAAGAGAGATAACGACCCCCAATTCTCACCTCTTGTAGGCCTTGGGGTGGTGACCAACACCAAGGTATACAATATCATGAAAAGGGATACATTAACCATTTTATAAGAAAATGAGATCAAGAGATAAGATGGTAAATCTCAAAAAGACTACAAGAACAATATAAAAGAAAAAACCAATCCCATAAAACATTCATGTTTTAAAGTAAAATTGCTACAAATATGATGAAAATATTCAAAGTAAATACCAATAAGATAAAGCTAAGAAGAAACATATCGACCGGCCCTAAGTCTGAGCTAGAAATACCCCTCTTGGTCCATGTTGTATACCTAGAAACCTGAAATAAGTTTTATAATTTAGGGTGAGCATACAAGTATACTTAGTAAGAAAACCCAAGTCTCTCATGCACAAGTGGAGAAGCATACTAATGACCCCATGCGAAAACAACAGAAACCAACAACACCTAATAGGGTATACTAGCCACCCTAACCCCACAAAAGGCACACTCAAAAAATAACAAATGTAAAGTAATGTAATATAGAGCACATAGATGATAGGGTAACCCGCACCACTTTACCACTACTTAGCCACTCTCACACCCAAATTAAAAATATCCTCGTGCACCCATATCCTCCGAAACTACCACATCGCAACCTTTACATACACACATGGGCCTCACATCTTGTCCCACAACTAGGGAAAACAAATATCATCACATCTCACCTGTACAAACCTGGGCATCAAAACAACATCTCACACATAAACACCTAGGCCACAGACCATGTCACATCCCGAAAAAACATGGTAAAAGAAAAAAAAACTCATCCTAAAGTCACATGGTAAAACACAACTCTCTCTCACACACATAGGCCTCACAAACCACTGCATGCTTGAAGAATCATGGGATTTCACCACTTAGAAGAGGGAGAATGGAAGAGCGGGTTGCTAGCCATCCATCCTCTCACCAAGATGTTTGGGAAATTTTCCATCCCCCATGACAATGAGGGTGTTCAGCATATAGTTCTCAATAAGAGTGGGTTGAGTTTAGAAAACACAAGAGAAATATAAGAAAGTATATATAGTATCAAACACTCAAGCCCTACTTATGGGTAATAATTCAAACAATCATCCACCCTATGCTACTTCCAACTATGATACTACCTCAAAATGAATTATTTTACATGAGTAACAATCACATAAGATATTGATAAATGTAATCTACTCACAATAATCCACAACTCAAACTTACACCTAACCATCTCAATTAAATAATTATCATTCTTTATTAAGGAGAAATTTTTTTCATTCCATCCATACCTTGGAAAATACCAACCACAACACATAATAAGACAAATAGTGTAATCCAAGCCGAGGAACATGAACCATAGTAAGCAAATTGGCTTCATATTTCCTCTCCATTCAACACCCATACCCACCACTAGCATCATTATTCTTCAAAGTCGTTCTGCCTTGTCCTTCCTCTCAACAAGAAAACCCCAAAATTACTTATAAAACGCGCAACACACCTCATCAGAACCAACCCAACAACTCTAATATATAATAACAACACATCCATCACAACCAGTAACATAAACATACCACAACATGAACCTGCAACCCCACTACTCAAACACTACCCATCCATTCCACAACCAAACAATCTACCTACTTGAGATACCATTTCACCAACCATATCACCCTAGTAACTGTCATGATTTCAACCCCACACCACACAACCACACAAGGAACAATACAGAACAAATCCACATACAACATAAATCTACACCAACAAGCAAGATGTATTCAGATTTTACAGAAACTCATTCTTTATTTCCTCTTTGATAATTCAGGGGTCATTATATAGAAAGTTTGATCATGGGGAATGAATTTATTTAACTGAAGATACATGTTTAACCAATTTCATATTAATATGGACATTCACATAAGATCAACAATAGACATCCACAATCCATCATAGGTGTGAAAACAAATACCACCAATGACCAGGATTTTCAATAGGAATATAGCCTATACAAATCAAAATATCCGTAACCAATAAAACATAAGCATGCATCATTTTCTCCAACCCCTTTAAATCGATTTTATATAGAATAAATTATATTTATTTATTTGTAAAACTAATACTTCACAGGAGAACTTTCATACACCCACCCCACATGATACCCAAATTAAAGGAGACAAAGGGATCCCTACCTAAAAGAACAGTTGATCAAAAACTTTTCCTAGCACCAAAATAGGGGGTGTTAAAGGCTCTAGGGAAACATGTTCTAGGGGTGCACCACAAAATCAAAAATCCTTGGAGGAGAATGTTTCTGGGTACCTTGGTATCAATAGAAAGAGAAGTGAACTAGAAATGATGGTTCTCAGTAGTAAAAAGGCCCAATCTTAAATATACGGGGAAAACAGATTCAAAATCCATTAAAGTCGGTTCATGATCTAGATGACATAGTTTGTCTGTTAAAAATCTTGAGGAATTAGTAATTTTTTTTAAAACATATGTCATTTAAAACAGCTTAAAAATGATAGAATATTCTATTAGACCCATTTTTATCAAATAAAATGTTAAATGGGCGGAACTAGAAATAATCGGAAAAACATGAATTTTGAAAAATTGTTGGAAATGACTCACCGTTGGGTGATTCACTGACGTGATTTAGTAATGGATGAATCACCCACATGACTCACCAATGACATGTACTGATTCCACCTACCGATGCCACTAACTGATGCCACCTACCGATGCCACTTACCGACACCACTCATCTATGCCACTCATTGACTCCACCTACTAATTCAACTCACAGACGCCACCTACCGACAACACTCATTGATGCCACTCACCAATACCACCTACCAAATCCACCTACCGATGCCACCCACCAATGACACCCACTGACACAACCTACTGATGACACCCACTAATCTCGACTCATCATAGGAAAAGTAGAAAGACTAGAAAACTCTCAAACAAATCCACTGTGACCTCTAGAACACCTCAAACACTATATTTTTACAAAGGAATGGTCTAGAAAGGTCTGTGAAATTTCATTAGATACCTCTTAAACTATTATCGTCCTCAATTATTCAATAACCAACTCATAAAGAAAAGATGGTTCTGAAGAACTTGACTATTAGATACCTCTCATGTTTTTAGATATGCTTGAAACATAGATACCGACTAAGCACACTAAAGTTAAATGATAAACCACCCTATGTTGTTTGAAATATGTAGTGAAAAATAAACATTAAAGAACACTACCTCTGACATCTACCAACCCAACCGACCAAAAGGAACACCACATAATTACAAAAAGTACACTATCCTAAATAAACAAATTAGGGAATTCCCCGATCCATGTCAAGATACTATTCACTTTTGGTAGTACTAACTCACCCACACGTTTTTAATCACATATTAGTTAATGCATCTCGATTAGGAATTAATTCCTCCCCTTTACAAATGTTAATAATTTATCACACATTATAGAACAAGGAAGAAACTCATCTCATATAAAACAAGGTTTATGCATTACATTACAAATGGAAACACAACAAGAAAAAAACGAGAACAACTCTAGTTATTGGGCATGCATATGTGTATCCCTTTACCATGTACTCTCCTCCAGGACACCATGCCTCCATAACACAGGAACCAAGGCAATGATCTATCTTTGTAGAAACTTCTCCCGATGGTCATAGATATCTACTTAACGATCCACAAACATTGCGTCATCTTCGACATCCATCTCCCCCGAGTCAATGACATGAGAATCATCATGAAGATATTGACGAAGATGAGATACAATAAAGATGTTTTGGACCTTCTCCAATTGTGGTGACAACACCAACTAGTATTCCACCTCTCCAAATCTCCCTAACACCTCAAAAGGTCTGATGAACCTTGGAGAATGCTTACTCCCCCTTCCAAACCTCTATTTCCCACAAAAAGTGGATACCTTCAAGAACATGAGGTCCCCAACCTCAAGCTCCAAGAGAATCCTCCTATGATTGAAAAAAACATATTCTGGTCTTTTTCTTCCATTATCCTCTCATAGATAAGCTGCACCTTCTCGGTTGTACTATTCACTACATCCAGACCAAAAAGAGTCGTCTCCCTAACTTTTATATAGCACAAGGGTGGAAGACATAGTCTTCCATACCTATATTTGAACAGATCCATTCTCATGGAAGAGTTATTTCCATTGTTGTAATAAAAATCCACCAAGGGAATGTGTAGAACCTAAGATCCACCAAAGTCCAAGACACATGCCCGCAACATGTCCTTCAATGTTAGGATGGTCCGCTATGTCTGTCCATCCATCTGAGAGTGGAAAGAAGTGCTGAGGTGTAACTGAGTGACCAAAGAATTATACAATACCCTACATACTCATTAGGTAAACTAAACAACCTGGTCTAAGATGATGGATCTCAGAACTCCATGAAGTAGCACCACCTCATCCATATACCTCTTGGCTAAGGCATCCACTATGACCGACTCCTTAATCGCTATGAAGTGACCTAATTTGTTTAGATGAACCACCACAACCCTAATTTCATCACATAATCCCTATTCCTTGGGTATCCCTATGATTAAATCCATCAAGATTTCATGACAATTCAACTCAGGGAATTTTAAGTGATGTAAAAAACCACCATGTACACGGTGCTCAGCCTTCACTTGCTAACACACTAATCACTTAGCTACAAACTCTTCTACTCCGCATTTCATCCCAAGCCACCAAACCTACTCTATCAAGAGACGATACATCTTGGAAACTCATGGGTGTACCTCTAAAGATGAGATGTGAAGTTCATGGGTAACTCCCTCACACATCTCTAATGGAACAAACAACCTTCAACAAAACAAAATCCAATTTTGAACATCCTCCGACCATCCCTCTAGAATTTAACTATTGTCAATGTGATCACACATGACCTCTACCTCTGAGTCTATCCACTAAGACTTCCTTAATTTTTTATCATAGAAGACTACACCATCATCTGAATCAAGTAGCCTCAACCGCCATACATTCCTGTATCTACGTGCAAGGGTGAAGACTCCTCCATCACCTTACAAGCATCCATAGATTCTTGAACTACTTCCTTTTGTGAATTCCTAATCAATGAATCATCCAAAAAATTCCCATTTCTTAAGTCATAAGATATTTTGAAATCATAATCTTGAAGAAACTACATCCACCTCCACTTTCACAAGTTCAGATCTCATTGGAAAAAGTTACACCTCAAGATCTTATAGTCCATGAAGACCACAAAGCACTCCCCAACGAGGTAATGATGCCACGACATCAGTGGGAACATGACCACTAATATCTACAGATCATGGGTGGAATAGTTATGTTCATGGGGATGTAACTTCCTAGACCCATAAGGGACCACTCCCCACTATTATATCAGCACACATCCCAAGACTAGGCATGAAACATCACAAAACACCACAAACATCTCTCATTCCTCTATAAACCAAAGAAGTTGAGAAAAATCTAACTTACCCTTAATACAACCTAACACTGCCTAGAACTGGTCACTCCACCCAATATTTTGGTCTTTTCTAGTAAGAGTTTAGAGATGTAAATCAAGAGATGCTATGTATAAATTTCCATTAAAATCCCTCTAAACAAAGAAAACCGTGAACCTCCACCATTTTCCTTGGGTGCTACCAAATAAATAACTACTTAAAACCTCTATGGGTCAACTTCCACATGCTAGTGTTACACCACATGTCCAAGTAAGTTCACCACTCACGTCCAAAACTTACACCTGGAAAACATTTTGAGATATGGTGGTGTTAAAGATACTTCAAGATGCTCTTGAGATTCTTGGCATGTTCCTCCTTTGACTTCGAGTAGATCAGGATGTCATCAATAAATTTGATGAAGAAATGATCTAGTAAATTACAAAAAAAAAGGAGTTCATGATCCCCATAAACACGAATGGTGAGTTCATAAAACTGAATTACAAAACCAAAAACTTGAAGTGCCCATACCTACACTTGGAAGCAGTATTCAGGATATCACCTTCCTCTTCCCTCAATTGGTGATACCCAGACCATAGAACGGTATTAGATAACCAACCTTCTCCCATATATTGGTCAAAAAGATTGTCCATCCCTAGGAGATGTTAGTGGTTCTTGACCATCAATTGATCTAACCTCCGTTTCTCTATGAAAAACCTTAGAACAATGCTAAACTTCTTCAATAACAAGACTAGAGAACCCTACAATGACACACTAGGCCAGATAATGCCCTTATTCATCATATCATCTATGTGAATCCTCAAATCCTACAGCTCTAATGGTTCCATCTAATAGGAATCCATTAAAATTAGAGAAATACCGGTCTGCAATTCTATCCCCAACTCAACCCCACATCGAAGTGGTAGAGTTAAAAAATCCTATGGGAAGGCATCCAAGAACTCCCCAAAAATGCTGGGTACCTCCTCCATCTCAGCATCCACCAATTCTAATGGCATCTCATCTAATAAGAAAGGAAGGGTCCCCAAACAACAACTTCCCATCTAACAACACTGATCACCAATGAAATCCACATGTTGGCCATCCACATCTAAAAACATGAATCTCCTCCAAAAGTAGTCGACACCACCATAAAAAAAGTACAACCAGTCAATGCTAAGGATGGATTCATATAGTTGCATCTATAATAGGAAAAGATCCCCACTGGACTGATGTGACCCCATCATCAGTATATATCCCCAACATGAATCAAACAAGTTGTTCTAACCTCCAAATGGAATACTAAACACTAGGGTTATGAGAATAATATCTATTTATAGCCCTAGATCATGGGCTAGACCTGGAAAAAAAGGATTGTCAAGATCATGAATCAAACAAAGTGCAAGAAAGAGTACTGAACAAACTGATCATACCTCAAATAATCTTCAACCCTGCTGAAACTAATTTCATTGCGACATGTATCCAACCATGCCCAAATACTCTTTCCCTATGTTGACGACCAAAACCTCATCCATGCCTAGGTTGATGTCCCCAAGGAATGACCTAAGGCTATCCTCTACCTACTCGATCTTCTCTCGGTGGAGCGTGAGGCCGTTGTCCCTACTGCTGGAACTGTCCTACCAGAAACTACTATTGAGGTGGGTGCTGGACATTCCCACCTCATCCATACTAAGCTCCAATGAACATCCATCACTAACTATAAATATTCCCAAAGACTCCATATATAAAAAAACCGGCCCTAGGTCCACAAGATAGGCACGTGGACTAGAAGGTAGAAACTGATACTACTGAGGCCGCCTCCCCACTAGTTAAAACATTGATGGCCTTGGAACCTGAGACCTACTACTAATAAACTTTCCATTCTAAGAACTAGGTTGACTCCCATATCACAGTAGACCTCATCATTAGTGCATCCTCTCAACTACATACACCTTTTTCTAGACCTCTAAGTATGTCATCAAGGTAAAGGGGGTGCCCATGTACTGGAGAGAAGGACAAAGTTCCTCCTCTAGGTATCTCTCATGAGAATCCTCATACATAAAGATATACAAAGAAAAATTAAGGAGATACTTTAATTTGATCCCCATCTCTCTTACCGCCATACTCCTCTAGAGGAGGGAGAGTAACTCCTACTTCTTCTCAGCCTTCATGGTTGAATAATGGAAGTCTGCTCATAACTCCTTCTCATATTCCGTCCATAAGACATCAAACTCTTTCCTCTCTCCCAAGTATAATTTCCACCACTGATTCATGAATCCCCACATCTAGATTACTGCCAAGGGAACCCAATACACCATTAGATCCCAGAACAAATTGTAGGTGATCATAAGATCCTTGATCCATCTCTCTATCTCCATGTCTAAAATGATGACCTTATGCTTCCCTAGAGTCTGTTTATAGAAATCACATAATTTTTTCTACCACTTTATGTCCTCCTCCACTGGGTAAATCCTCGATTGATCAACCAGGTAGGCCTATTAATCATCCATTTCCTGTACTACATGGGGACGATGATAAGGTTCCATAGCTAAAAGGTAAACAAGGAATTCTTAATCCCAAGTAGTATGCAATTTTATTTATGTTTCATTTTAACTCATTTATCTCTTTTTTGTTATCAATTTCAAATTCTTCAAAGAACCCCAATTCAGAAAAAGAAAACATGTTATTATGATGAAGGTACCATTCCTAGGGTATCTACCCTACAACCGGTGTAGCCTCAATTGGTCGTTCACTAGGCTTAGAGTCCTTGCGTCAGATCACAGGGGAACGTAAAATACAGTGTCCTTCTTGGAATTACCTGACCAATGTCACACACCAAGATCACCTAACAGTATTTCCCTACCAACCCATGCAATCCTCACTGTTCCTAACTCCAAAATCCTTCATATATTTTAACTATCACCTATGATACAATTCTATCATGACCCTATCCCTCAAAAGTTGCTCCTCATGAGCTGGATATGTACAAAGGGAGATAATGACCATGAGTCCCACCTTCAGTACCGCCCAGGGTGGTGAACAACACCAAAGGTATAGAATCTAGTGAAATGGGAGGCATCACCCTTTTTAGAAGAAAATGAGATTAGGAGATATGATGGTCAATATCAAAATGAATCCAAGCACTATAAAAAAGAAAAACCAAAATCTATCCCAAATGCATGTTTTAAAGTAAAACTGCTAAAAATACAATGAAATGCTCCAAAGATAATACAAAAAGAAAAATGAAAGTGACACAACGACAATACCCAAGTACAAGATCATAATGCCCAAAATATTCTACGTAGTCCTCCTAGAAACCTAAAATTATTTTTATAATTTATGGTGAGAATACGAATATACCCAGTAGGAAAACCCAAGTCCCCCATGCACAAGTGGAGAAGCATACTATTTCCCTTGTGAGAAAAAACAGAAACCAATATCACCTAACAAGGTATACAATGCACCCCAAACTCACAAAAGGAATGATCACTAAATAACTCTAGTAAAGTTATGTAATATAGTGCACATCGATGATAGGGTACCATGTACCACGTTCCCACTGATTAAACACTCTCACACCCTAACAGAAAATGTATTAACACCCCCACATCTTCTAAAAGTACCACATCACAACCTGACATCACACACATGTGCCTCATAACTAGTCCCACAACCTTTGAAAATGAAGCTCATCACATCTCACCTCCAAAACCCCGAGCCTCACAACTATGTCATGCTTGTAGACAACTTATACATATATCATTTTGCATCCTGAAAACACCTAGGAAAGAACAACACATCTCTTCCCGATGATAGGTGGGAAAAAACTCACCCTCACACACCTGGGCCTCACAACCCACTCCATGCCTAAAGAATCATGTAATTTCACTATCTGGAAGAGGGAGAAGGGAAGAGAGGGTGGCCATCCATACATCCTACCACCTGGATGTTTGGGACATACACACCCATGAAGATGGGGGTGTTCGGCACATAATACTCAATGAGGGTGGTGTGCATTAAGAAAAAACAAGGTAAATACAGGTATGTATATATATTATCAAACACCCATGCCCAACCTATGGGTTATCAATCAAAAAATAAACCACCCTATGATATTTCCAACATTGATGCTACCTATAAATGAATTATTTGACACTAGTAATAACCAATTAAGAAGTTGATAAATGAAATCCATTCACAATAAGCTTCAACTCAAACATACAACCATAAAATCTCATTTAACTAGTCATCATTATTTATTAAGGAGACCATTCGTTCATTCCATCCCTAATCGGGAAACTAAAAACCATAGTACATAACAAGCCACCAAACATCAACCATACAGAGGAAAAATAACCACAATAAAGAAACTCACTTCACATTTCCATTTCGTTCAACATCCATACCAACCACTTCTATCATCATTCTTCCAAGTCATTTTTCTATGTCCTTTCTCTCAATAAGAAAACCCCCAACCTATTTCAAAACCCCATAAGAAAACTCATAAAAACCAATCCAATATCCCCAATGTATTATAACACAACACTCATAACACCCAGTAACATAAACATACTACAACCTGAACCTGCAACCCTGGTGCTCAAACACTTCCCATCTATTCCACAACCAAACAATCTCTATACTAGAGATACCATTTCACCAAATGTATCACCCCATAAAAAGTCATTCTCTCAACCCCACACCACAAAACGAGACAAGTAATAATACATAAAAAATCCACACAGTGCACACAACCACACTAATAAGGAAAAGTGTATTCAGATTTAGAAAACACTCATTCATTAATTCCACTTTGATAATTCCGGGGTTATCATAGAGCAAGTTTAATCCTTAAATTTATTTAAAAGAATATATGTGTTTAAATAATTTCATATTCATACAGTTTTTCATAGAGGATCAACAATAAACATCCACAAGAAATCACAGGTGCTAAATAAGGACCACCAACAACCATGATTTTCAGCATACATATAGCCTATAAAGATCACAATATTAGTAAAAATACATAAGGATGCATCATTTTTTCTCAGACCTTGTGTATCAATATTAAACAGATTTTATTATCTTTATTATAATATATTTGAAATAGGACATTCATACACACACCCCACCCGATACATAAATTAAAAGAGACAAAGGGACCCCTATATGAAATAATAGATTATAAGAAACTCCTACCAGTGCAAAAACAAGGGGTGTAAAATGATATACAGAAACATGATCTAGTGGTGAAACAAAAACTAATATATCCTCAGGGAAAAAAATTTCAAGGTGCCTCATTATCAAGAGAAAGGAAAGCACACAAGAAATGATTGGTGTCATCTTTAGAAAGGCCATATACTAAATCTATGAGGAAAACAGTTTCAATGGGCATTAATGCTGGATCACCATAAAAAATATGCAATTTTACTATTAAATGTCTTGGGAGTGTGAGAACAATTAAATATAAAATTTATTTCCTTTGAAACGACTTCAAAACAGCTAGAATATGCTATTAAACCCAATTTTCGTCAATTAAAACATTAAACGGGAGGAACTGGAAATACTGGGAAACAAGAATTATGAAAATATGTTTGAAATGAATCACCATTGTGTGAGTCACTCATGCAAGTCACCGATGGCTAAGTCATCGATGCAACTCACCGATTCCATTGATCAAAACCACCTACCGACACCACTCACCGAAACCACTCACTAACTCCACCAACCGACACCACCCACTTATTCCGCATACCAAAACCACCTACCAACACCACCCACAAATACTGAGTCACCATTGGAAAAATGAAAAAACTAGGAAACTTTAAAAAAGACCCACTGTGACCAAAAGAACACATCTAACACTATATTTTCACAAAGGAATAGACTAAGAAGGTCTGGACCATTACATTGATACCCTTAATAAATTATTTAGATATAAAATAATGGGTTGATCTAGAGTCAAATAAAACATTAACAGTTCTAGAGTGGATGATAATTGTACCTTTCACTACATCGTTATTACTTTCCTCATCAGTAATAATAATCTCATGAGGTTCACCCTTATCCCTAATCTTAATAGGTTACTTATTTTGATACCTTTGGATTTGGGAACTGGTTATCCTAGTGCCTATACACCATGAATTTGGAACATTGGAGTGTGGGTGGTGTATTTTGTGGAGCCTTCTCTCTATTCATATCATTAATTAACTTCTTTCTATCACTTAATCATTAAATTTTATGGTGACCTTCCCTTATAAACATTAAACAATTACTAGTCCCCTTAAGATATTTTCATCCATGTTTCCTACCACACATCGATCATGAAGAAAAGATCATATTATTATCTCCATGGTTCTATTTTCTCCCCTGAAAGACATCATATTTTTCTTATCAAAACCATGTGATTGATGGGTAAGCCCAATCTATATTTCCTCCTTGAAAGAATACCATAAGATTTATTCATAGCTACTAAAGTCACTTATGTATAATTAACTTTGGGGACTTCATTTAAATATATAAATGAATTGATCAAACTTACGTTCATTTTAGATGATAATTCCTAAATCATACCTCACAATTCTTGTAAAATTATCCTCATAGATACCGACAGATTAATTATCCTTTTGATTTGGATAAATGAATTATTTCTTAATTTTAATAAGAATAATAAATATGAATTACTTATTTAAAAATAATATGTTAAACTCATCCTACTCCATTTAGTCAATTTATTATGTTTTCCTATTATTATTCATTAGAGTCGACCATTGATCTCATTCTCCTTCCAAATGATAGACACCCAAAATGACTTTTTCTTGTTTTGAGAACTGAAGAATTGAAGATATATTTTCAATGGTACTAATATATTTATTTGTAATGAGAGTATTAATAAAACCACTAAAATATGCTAGACGTTTCCTCATGAAGGATACATTATAAAGTTACTCTATTATTTCTTCATTTGGAAGTTCAGCATGATTTCCAGGTTGAGAATTATTTTTGAGTATGATAATGATATTCATCAATCCATATCCCATAATATTGATTTATCGTGAAGAAAATCATTTCATTTTGTGTTTTATTCGACATTAACATGGTTCCTTCAGGTTCCATCCATTGACTTAAACCAAAAATCATAGTGTGAGAAATAATTATAATGGGAAAACACATATTTTTGAAAAATCATTTATAGAATGTATAAATAAAAAAATATTATTTGAAATCCCTGACACCTAAGGTTTAACCGAATTTATTCATGGTAATCATCTATTAAAATCATTCATGATTGTTTGTAAATAAAATGTAAACTAACCAAAGCATATCACCTGGGAGTGTCAAACTAGGGGCATAGAAAGGCCTTCTTTTGCGTACCATGTAATGACCAAAGATGTTTACACATATTATTGCATGATTTTAAACGTAAATATCCATTAAATACTAACCATGGATCGAAAATACTAGTGTCTTTGGAAGAGTAGGTATTTAATTAGAAAACAAAAAACTAAAATAAAAAATATTTTTAATAATAATTTTAAATATTTCCTAACTCTATTTTATGTCCTATAACTTCATAGGATGACCTGGATAATACATAGATAAAATGGCAGAGCTAAGAAGCCCATTATGGGAATAAACATGGAAATGAAACATAACATATGATTCATAAGGCCTAACATGATAACATAAAAATCATGGATCATTAAAAAACATATAGAGCCATAAAATATAGAACATGGAATCATATTATCTTGTAAATGTATAAATATGGAAGAAACACATAACCAACATGAACATGAGTCAATGATAACTGCTAAGGTGACATCACATGGTGGGAAGAGTCCCATAACAGATTAGGTTTACTCCCCAATCCCATACATAACATCTCAGGAGATGAAAACGTTACCCAATGAATTGGATAACTATCTAGAAATTCTAATCCTAGCATATAATGCATATGTGTTCCACATAATGAAATCAAATATAGGGAATAAACAAAATAGTTACCCATGGAAATAAATGGGCCATGTAATCATGTTATAAGACATAACCAAAGTTTTTATCATAATGGTATTTGTAAAAGAAGGGATTTAAATCATTATTGTAAATTTATATAGTGAATTCAATAATATATCATGAATAATTATGTACAAATGATGTGATAACATTAAAAATAGTGGTTAGAAATCTCTATAAATGTTCCACTGAAGCATAGTTTTATGGAAAAGAGTATAAAATCTTTAAAGAGGATAAATGAATAATTATTTACATAAAAACATAAATGAACTAAAATGGGATTTCATGATAACATGACTGATATAAAAAATATTTTAATATTAATTATTTTAATGGAGTGTATTTGACAATGGTTAATAAACAGATGAGTTCACTTTAATTGGGTTTACTTATATAGGGTAATTGAGAAGAGAACCTTTTTGAACATGTAATTCCCAAAAAAATAAAGATGTATTGATCTAGGTAATTATACTTGGAATATATACATATAGAGAATAGAAAAATTTTATAAGAATAATGAAGAGATAAATTGATTCAAATAGATAGAGAGTGTGTGTGTGTGTGTGGCCTAAATGAAATATGGAGGTTTGGAGAGATCCATTACCATATGTTCTAATGCCCTATGAACATGCACATAATATAATTGATAGTAAAATTAGATTAAATAATTTTTTAATTATTAACCTATTACAAATATATTTTATTTTTATACTTTTATTAAGTTTATTTCTGTCCTTTTGATGAGTTATAAAGTTAAATTTCATTGTTCCGAGAGCATTCATTTCATGGTTTCATGGTCCTTTAACTTGTGTATAAATATGAAAGTTCTTTTAGAATGGTAATAATATTAAAAAAGTGAAATTAAATGGTTTCAATTCACCTTTTTAAGTTTAAATGTTCCCATGTATCATTTTGTTTTTGGAAATGAGTATGATTGATTTGATAAAATGTTAATGATAAATATTTATTTTATTTTGGTGGTCTTTCCAAACATCCTAAACTAGTTCCATATTATTTAGTGTTATGGACATAGAATATTCCCATAATGAGAAACCACATATAATAGACATAATTAGTCTATTTTTTTATAATTATAAGTGAATTTAATCCTTCTATTAATGTATTATTGGAAAATGAAACTCATTATCCATGAAGGAGGATAACCTACATAACATGGACAATGGCTTCATTTTTTATTGAATAAGAGGAGATAAAAAGGGTGGATAGAATATATTTAATTTTAAATATACAATAATTTTATATACATGATACTAGAGTTATTATGATTTTATGGATTATGATGTTTAACAGAAGGTAGAAGATGAAAATAAATTAAAATAAGTAGTTTGAGAACATTGCCTCTTGAATATCACCTCCTTGAATGACCCCTTATGGAAATTGGAATTGGTATTATTTTGAGACCAAAAACACTTGTAAGTAGAGAGAGTGGGGATGATAGGGTTTGGTAGATATTTTAAAATATTAATTTCTTATAAGGTGTGAGGAGAAAGGGGTTGTGAGGGCTGGTTTTTAGAAGGGGAAGAGAGGGGGTGTTTTTGATTATTATATTCTTCAATTTATTATTTTGGCTTTAGAATATCAATAGTACTAATTCTTGAGACTATATAAAGTAAATGGTTTATGTGATTTAAAAATAATGGTTGATTACATAATCCATGATAGAAAAAATTAATGTATTTGGCTAATAATGTTAAATACTGTAAATTACCATATTTAACCATTCACTAAAAATTTCAACAATTTTATAAAAATCCCAAAAATTCACTCAAACCATTTTTCAATATAAATATTTGAAAAAATGATCAATTTTATGAAAATAATTTTCTAAATATGTTAAATTTAATTTTAAAATAAAATAACCATTTATTCAGAAAACACTTCATTTAATATGATAATCGCTTTTATAACCCTTTGGAAATTTACTTACAGTCTCTTAAAAAGGTATTATAATTATAATAAAACAAAATACTTATTTAATAATCCACTTTTTTACAATGAATTTTGTTTTATGTAATTAATTTCTTTCTAAAATTTAAAAATTAAACATTTACATTCTATATAAATAATAACACTTAATTTATCATTTTGAAAAAAATTATTTAGTGGTACCATGATATAAATATATCATATTTTCAATTTTTAAGATACCTAAATGTTATTGTACATTTCGATAGCTGAGTTTACTATTCTATCAGTCATATTACTATTCCTAACAACCATATTACTATTCCAATAGTCAGATTACTATTCCAACTAACACATTACTATTTCAATGGTCATATTTATAATGGTAATATGGGTTCCTGAGTTCCTATAAAGACCTTTAATTTCATTCATTATTCATTCACTTATATTTTATCTCAAGGTTATATATAAATTCATCTTCAAAATAAATATTGTATTATTAACAATATGTTTTATTTTTATATGTTTGTTCATGCGTATAGTCATTCTGGTGGATTGAGGAGATCCAAATTATCCTGTTCTTATTCTCTAATTTTCTATTTATTGTGTCATTGTAATATTTGGAATTCTTATGGTTTTAGTTGCTGACGAATGTATCACTCTATATTTATGAGAATAATTTTTTTGGTTTCCCTATGTGATGCCTGTGCTTTATACTACAAGGAATAATTATAAGAAGGTAAATTTCAGTTATAAATTTTTATGTCTTTACATTATCTCCCCCTTATTATATGTTACCCTTGAAATTTCCGTTTACATACTACGGTGAAAATAGGTGAGGGAATTTCCCCTTCATCGGTTCATTCGGTTCCCATGTTGCCTCATCATAATTATGGTTTCTCTAAAGTTCTTTGATTTGGTGGGGTGTCTTATTTAATAGAACATTATATATACAATTCAAGATCTTCATCAAATAATCCTCACAAGCGATATAGTTTTCTAACTATTCACCCTCTGAATTCAGTACATGTGAGAAATATCATATGTACTTCATCATGAGGGATATACAGAATACATCATGTACTTGAGACATAGTTATTGGATGTTCTAGTAGATATACCAAAACTCAAACATGATCAAGAATATAAATGGGATGATGTACCTGAGACTCACCTTTACCTTCTTCCCAAACCTCATGTCTCTCTTATATGGAGATAGACAATGTAATAACTTGTCTCTAACCTCAAAATCTAGGTCATGTCGATGATTTTTTACAAAGATCTTCTATTGAATTTGGGTAGACTTGATGTGACACTGAATGATCTTCACCTTTTATACCATATACTCTACAATTTCAGGTCTCAACCGGTTCCTCTCATCAACTTCTCCCCAAAATGACGGTGTTCTATATTGTTTCCCAAAAAGGGATTCATATACGGACATTTGGATACTTGAGTGGAAACTATTTTTGTAAGAGAATTCAACAAGATGAATATGTTGATCTCTTCCTCATCTAATGACCATAAAACATTTTCTCAACATTTGTTCCAATTTTTGAATAGTCCACTTAGACAGACCATAAGTTTGATTGAGATAAGCTTTAATGAATCTTTGATTAGTGTTTAAAGAATTATGAAAACTTTTCCATAACATGGAGGTAAATCTATGATATCTATTGGATACAATTGACAATGGTAGTCCACATAGACTCACCACTTCTCTGATTTATATTCATGCATGTTGATTGATTTAGAAGTCCTCTCATATTGAAATAAATAGAGTTGTATTTATAAGATGATCCATAAAAACCCATATAGAATCATTTCTTTTGGATGCCTTCTAAAGTCCATTGAAATAGTCCATGGTGATGTTTTCCCATTTCCATATAGTCATGGGTAATGTTTACATCATCCCCTTAATCATTTTCATTTCATCCATCACATGATGACATACCAGGAAATTGAATGCATATTCAGTGATCTCCTTCTTCATATTGTCCCACTAATACTGATCTCTGTGATCTTGATACATCATTATAGTACATAAGTGTATAAAGAAAGGTGATATATTTTCATCATTCAAAATATATTTCATTATCTAAGGATTTGATGGTACATAATGTCATGACCCAAATAACATGACTCCTTCTTCATCAATTTTGAAATTTGAGGATTTCCCATTTCTTATAGTTTCCTCCACATTCTGAATTTCTACATCATATCTTTGAGAGTCCTTTATCTTCCCTAAAAGGGATAGTTAAGAAATAATTTGAGAAATAAATGATGATATCCCTTTCTTCATTATTAGAATGTCTATCCTTTCTATAAGGACCCAAACTGAGTTTCCCAGAGCCGGTGCCTTATTTAATTATATTGGCATACAAACAAGGAAAAAGCATCCCAAAGGACCGAGTAGTTTAATATTATGGGAAAAAAGATTCATACACAAGTTAAACATTACAACTTGAAAACAAATACAACATAGAAACTCCTTAGACAACATCCATAACTCCTAGGTTATTGCAGCATGTCCTTCATAATAAACTTCTTCATCTCCTGAGAAAATGAAACATAATAAAGTGGTGATCTCAAATGCTTAGTAAGTGTATGAAATATATCATAAGATAACCAAAGCATTATACATGGTGAATAATTGAAAACACATGCCTCTAAACATAAACATGAACATAATATGGAAGAAAAATGAGCTGAGTAACCATAACATAACATAATCATGGGTATTAAACTATTCAAATAACCACATGAACCATAATTAATATTTTCATAATGAGGGAATTCCTAATGTGGGACAACATAACTATACCGTCAAGGCCTCTTGCAAAGACCATAAGTAATCATTTTGTCAAGGCCTTGTGCCTTGACTGTAGTTTGTCTCATGAGACCTACCGATGCACCAAGGGGATATAGCGGGCCTAACCCACCATTACTATCTCCAATGAATTACTCATATGAATGGGGATAAACATAAAAAATATATACATTCATATTTAAATTAATATATGAAATGAAAATAACTTTATCCAAACATTAATCATAAACCCTAACCATTTAGAGTAAATTGAGTAATGGATTTAAGATTGCACATCTACATCCAAAGTAATCATAAAACATTAAATTAAATATTATGAATGATAAAATGTCATAATGATCCCAATAATACATAATAATAAACATGAGTGTGGAAATATATGAAGATACTCTTATAAAATATTTGAGTAAATCTTGAGATAAATATTCTTTTACTTGGAAAAGAAGATTTCTTTTGGAAAAATATTTGTATAAATCTAGAAGTGAAGTAAGATAGTATTTTAATTATAACATTAGTGATTATATAACGATAATGGTTTCAAAAAAAAAATTATAGTGTTCCATTGAAAACATATAAGAATTCGAGAAATTCCCTTGGATTGGGCTTATATTTCTGAACAATTTCGAAAGATCCTTTTAAAATGTGTAACCATCCATAAAATAAGGAAATATTCTGGTTGGTAAACTATATATATCCCAAATAAATAATTTTTGAGGAGTAAATAATAATAAAAAATAGTTTCATTGAGGTAACAGATAATAAAATTAACCCAATGGAAAATGGATGTTCGGGTGAAAAAACCCTTACTTTAAATCCGAACGTGTTCCACTCTTGAACATAAGCTCCTAGAATATGAAATTATAATTAATAATAACCTATTTTATATTCTATTAGAATTGTATTTATTTTATCATAATTTTTTTAGTTCATTTATGCCCTTATTGATAAGTTATTATATGGTATTTCGTCATTCCCCATTATTCCTTTTCATTATTTTCACAAACGGTTCACTTGTTATTAATTAGTGGAGTTCAGGTGGAATGGATTAAAATCTATAGAATTAAATTCACATATTATTTATGATCATACATAGGTTTTAGTGGTAATTTATATACCTTGGTTACATGGCATGGGGATGAATTATTATATAGAACATTAATGATAACTGTTTCGGTTAATTTGTGGGTTTTGATTACAATGAACTCATTTTCCTTCATTACTTAATACCATTTGTACAAAGAGATTAAAAAACCATACCCAAGTAATACTAAATATATAATAATCTGGTTAAATCATAACAATAATGGTTTCATGACTAAAATTGAGTATTATAATAGAAATTGAGATCCCATCATCCTTGAATGTGGTAAATTGACACATCTCGGATGGTGTTCTTGCTACTAGTATAAAGAAGGTAAAAGGAAGAGATTATGATATATCATTACACTATTATGAAAAAATTCCAGTACATGTATGTTACTGGATCCATAACAACATTTGGATAAGGAGAGGTAAAAATAGAAAAATAAAACAAATGAACTTGAAGGGAAAGACAAAGAATTAAAAAAAGAGGAATTTACCTCTTGAACCAAACATCCTTGAGAGCCTCCTTAAGGGATAGGTTTTGGTATTTTTATGAGACCAAGGATTTATGGATGTGGGAGAGGATGTTGGGAGGATATTCAGACATAATTTGGAGAAGGTACAAGGCTTGAGAGGAGTGAAGAGAAGGGTGAGTGAGAGGTGGTTTTATAGTGAAGGAGAGAAGAGTTTTCATAATTTTTTAATCATTAGTTTATTAATTTCCTTCAAAACTAGAAATAGTGATGATTTCATGAATAATTATAGTATTTAAATAATTTTAGATCAAACCAAGTGGGATTACATAACTTGTTATGTCATGAATAGTGTATTTAACTGATAATTTGTATATATGGCATTTTACCGTATTTCACTATTCATCAAAATTTCGAGTTTTTCAGAAAAATACCAAAAATTCACCTTAACCATTTTTCGACATGTAGAATCCAAAAAATGAAGTCTTCTTTTAAAAATAATTTTTTAAATATGATTAATTTAACATTTAATTTAAATCATAATTTATTCTAAAAACAACATTTTTAAAACATTTATTTACATATTCTAAATCTTAGGTATAACGTTCTTACACTTGTATATTATTTATATACTATCATAGGTAAGGTTATTACTCATTAGGGTTTATCACTATTAAAATGGTATGTTACTATTCTTAATGGTCAGTTATTGTTCACCAAAAATTATGTTTTTCTTATCGGACTCCACATAACTTACTAATCACAACAGTGTATGTCAGATTTTTGAAATTCACATCACAGAAGTGAAAAAATCATGTTTAAAGGTCACATAGAACTTATTAGTTCATTATGAAATATTTATAAGAAAGGAATTTCCATTGAAAAATATTGGGTCGTTACATTCTCACTAGCTTACAAAAATTTTGTCCTCGAAATTCAAAAAATGTTACCTAAAAAGATTCGGGTATGTATTTAACATAAGCTCCTCAAGATCCCATGTTGCCTCTTCCATTCTATGGTTCCTCCAATGAAACATTACCAGATGAGTCATTTGATTTCCCAATACATGTTCTCCAGTATTAAGAATCTTTATAGGCTCTTCACAATAAGACAGATCGGGCTCAAGTTCTATTTCTGCATAGGTGAGTACATGTGTTGAGTCTGGCATGTATTTCCTTATCATTGACACATAGAACACATTTTTAACATTGGAAATACTTGGCGGTTTTCCAAATGGTAAGTTATGACTCCATTTCGATCCAGAATTTCAAAAGGTCTGATGTACATGGGACTTAATTTTCCCTTCCTACCAAATCGTATAATAACCATCCATGGAGATACCTTTAAGAAAACATGATCTCCTACATCAAATTACAAATCCTTCATTTAGTTATCAACATAGCTATTTTGACTACTTTGAGCTATTTTGATATGGGTTTGGATAATCTTCACCTTTTCCACTGTTTCTTCAACATGTTCTGGGCCCTCGGGATTTCTTTCACCAACATCATCCCAAAAGGTTGGTGTACGACATCTCTTTCCATATAACACTTCATATGGAGCCATCTGAATACTTGAATGGAAGCTATTTCTATAGTAAAATTCTACGAGAGGTAAATACTGATCCCACAAACCTTTAAAGTCATGTGAAAAGGGCCTCAAAATGTCTTCCAAATTTTTAATAGTCCCTTATGAGTGTCCATAAGTTTGTGGGTGGTAGGCAGTGCTCAAATGAAGTTCTGTATCTAGGGCCTTCTGAAGACTTTTCCTAAATTGTGACATAAAACGAGGATCACAATCAGAAACAATTGATAACGGTACACCATGATGTCTAACAACTTCTAATATATATATTCTAACTAAATGTTCAAGTGGTAAATCTTCTCTTATAGAAAGAAAATGTGCTGATTTTGTATGACGATAAACAATGATCCATATCACATCATTCCTTCTTGTATTATTTGGTAGCCCCATGAAAAATTTCATCATAATATCATCCCATTTCCACATAAGAATAGGAAGGGGTTGTATGACTCCTTCTGGATATGTCTTCTAGCCTTCACATATTGACAAAATCTACATCTCGACACATAATAAACGATATCCCTCTTCATGTTTTCCTACCAAAATGTACTTTTAGATATCTTTACATCATTGTGATACCAGAGTGTATAGAGAAACTAGATCTATGAGAATCATCCAATAGTTCCCTCTTTAGCTCAGGAATAGAAGGATCACAAATCCTGTTTCCAAATTTCAAAATTACACCTTCATAAGTGAAGTCCATCAACTTCCCATCATTTACAACTTTAATTTTATTTTGAAACTCCTCATCATCATCCGGAGATCGTTTTATCCTTTCTAGTAAAAAAAGGTTTGGAATCCATTTGGAAAAGCAATGATGTGTTACCTTCATTGATAATTAACATATCCATCATTACTAGATCCATGAACAAAGGATCCCTTTGAAATCTCATCTAGTTTAGAACTCCACGATCCTTTCTGATCAAAGAATTTGCTACCTTATTTTCCTTCCTCAGGTTGTATTGTATTATGCAATCATAATCTTTGAGTAGCTAAATCCATCTCCTTTGTCTCATGTTTAGTTCTTTCTAAGAGAATATATATTTCAAACTCTTATGATCTGTATGTATCTCACATTTTTCGCCATAGAGGTAATGTCTCAAAATATTTAGAGAAAATATTACCACTGCTAACTCAAGATGATGAGACTGATAGTTTTTTTAATGAATTTTTAGCTGCCTAGATGCATAGGAAATCACTTGATCATTCTACATAAGGATACAACTAAGTCATTTCTTAGATGCATCACTATAGATAATAAACTAATAATTCCACAATGGTAGGGTTTGGATCAGAGCATTCACTGACCTCTTCTTCAATCCTTCCAAACATTCTTCACATTTCATGGTCCATACGTACTTAACCCCTTTTCATGTGAGCATGGTTATTGGGTTGGATAAACGGGTGATGTTCTAAATGAAAAGATGATAATAACCTACTAAACCAATAAAATTACGTACCTCAATTACGTTCATTGGATTAGGTCATTCTTGAACTACCTTTGTCTTCATTGGATCTACTGATATTCCATTCTTTGAGACAATGTGGCCCAGAAAAGAAAACTTGTCACGACCCATCCCCCGGGACCCATGCCGGGACTACCCCAAGCCCGCCTTCCATTGTCTAGTGGCTGGCGACTAGCACCGAATGTGTATTCCCTAAAACTAGGAAGGCATTGCCTTTGTAACATGTAAACACACGTAACCAAGCACATAGAAAGATAAAAACTCAAGTAAACTGAGTAGTAAACAAAGTGAGTATAGTAATTAAAAGGGGCCAGAATACAAGACCAACTAGAAAGTACAAGAAAGATAAAGTACACGTAAACTAGAATAGATCCTACGATCACCCATCAAGGATCCTCACTAAAGGGTATGTACACCTCTAGAATGGTCATCTCTGTGGTACGCCTCGTCTAAGTCCACCTCCGAGCTACCTCTAGTCCTGGTACACTCATCCTCGGTCAGCGCTATCCGTCATCTGCACCAAACACAACAGGGTGCGGGCATAGCCCATGTAGGGGTGAGTATAACGATACTCAGTAGGGACCCCAAGACCCTCAAGGTCTCAAAAAATACACAAAGGATAAAACAAAAATCATGAAAACAATTGTCAACCCAACTTAGGTATATGTCCCTACATATACCTAAGTTATGAAGTAAACCCATATCAACCATGAGGAAACACAATGCCCAATTCAAAAGCCCAAAGACCAACTATTCCACGAAGAAAATAATACCACAAAGTCAAGACTCAGATTACACCAGAATTTATTTTAGGGGTTGAAAAAATTAACATCCCCAGTCACATCGTAGAACACCTCGGCTGCTGGAGAACCCCTCCTCTATCGAGTATAGTGGGCCTGTTGCGCCACACAAAGGCGCTTCCCACTAACCTCGGACTGCTTAGGTACTCCTCCTATTTAGTACCATGGGTCCGCCACATTTCATAGAGGCGCTCCCCACCGTGGGTCTACTGAATCACACAAAGGATCTCCCCCTCATGACTTGCTGAGGTACTCCTCCTGTCAAGTACCATGTGTCAGCCGCGTCACAGAGAGGAACTCCCCCTCGTGGCCTGCTGAGGTACTACTCTTGTTGAGTACCGTGGTTCTTCCACCTCACATGAAGGCAATACCCACCATGGGTCTGCCGAGTCACATATAGGCGCTCCCCACTGGGCCTGTCAAGTCACTCCGAGTCGAAACAGTTAGCAGTCCTCAAGTCTCAGCTAGTCTCAGGGTTTCATATGTATCATGCTTGGGAGAACCACTACCCAAGCCATAGGTCAATAATAAAACTTCCATGAAGTCCCACAAATAAGTATCTCAAAGATCCTCCATGTCATATGGGTTTCAACGTAATAGACGGTGCGTCAATCGGATGCCTGATCTTCATGTTATTAGCCTTTTTATCCCAAGGGCCAGGTTGGATTCATGATCGATCCAACCCAACTATACCCCAAATTTATCCAAAACTCCAATGGGGTATACCAATGGGACCATCTCACTCCAAGGCTTCTAGAACCATAGACGACACATCAAACAGACGCCTGAGGACTAAGTTATGACCAAAAGAGCGTAAATGGGTCGAAGTGGGTCTGAGTCCGGTCCGACCTGGCCTGTGCTGGGCGGCTCGGCCTGCGTAGGGCGGCCCGACCGACACTGAGCGGTCCTGATCGCACTGGGTGGCCTGGCCTGGCGGCCCATCCAGGGCGTTGCGGTGTGTCTCTAGGGAAGCACGAGGCGGCGCAGAGGCTGCGAGGACCGTGAGGGGTCATGAAGGCTGTTAGGGCCGCGGAGGCCACGAGCCAGCAGAGGCCGTGGGGTATCGGGGGCTGTGGGTGCCGCGGAGGCTGCACAGGCTACGCAGGCTACGAGACGGTAGCGGCTACAGGGGCTGCAGAGTATGTGGGGGACGAGGAGGCCACGAGGTGGTGCAATGCGGCATAGAGGATGCGGTTTGGCGAGGCGACCATGGTGCGTCGGGGAGGCCATGGTGCGGTGGGGCGGTGGTCCGCCACAACTGGCTGGATGGCGAGTCTTCCTCTTCGTGCGGCATGGTTACATGCCACGGTTTCGCCGGCGGCCAGTTAGGCCGACCTCTCTTCATTCGTCACCATGGCACAAAGCCACCTTCTTACATCGCAAAGAACAAACCATTCATAGAGAACGGTGGAGGGGTCGGTCCATGTTTATTTCACCCAGACCCTCCGCGTTAGAGCGGTAGCAAGGGGTTCATAAATTTTGAATCAAGAACGTGTATGGAAGATATTTAAAACATCGAACCCCAAAACCTCTGTCAATCACTACTCCCAACCCCAAAAAATAAAACATCCCTGGATCAACTATTTTGAGAGAGTTGATCCGCATTCTTCATTTAGAAGGGAAGAAAATGGGAAATATTAATCACATAGAATTAAACCCCTACTTGATTGCTCGTTGATGTTGGAAGGGGTGAAGCCGGTGATGTCGGCGTTTCCCTAATCATCGGTTTGTTTTCGTTGAAGATGTCCTACGTTGGTTGCCTCTGAAAGGTGATTCCGATCCGACTTGGGGTTAGTTTTCTTGTTCTTTGATCTCCGGTGGTTGTTCTTCGTTGGGAGGTATTCTTCATTGGAGAGGGTAAATATTTCTCCAAGTGATTTTCCAACACTTTTCCCTTAAAAACAATATCCAATATAAATTAAATTAGGTTTTATTAATTTAATTTAAATTGGAACCATTAATCAAGAGGTGTTGGCATAATTAATGTTTACGAAGTTCAAGAGACTTCTCCACATTAAAGAGGGAGATTAAGAGTTTCTCCCATTACGAGGGTTTGGGTGGTCCCCAACTTTAGGAATACAAATCGGGGGGGGGGGGGGGGTTAGTCTTGGGTGGTCCCTACCACCATAACCCATGTGAGAGGTTTTAGTTCAGGTGGTCTCCACCTCCATAACACAGATGTGGGAGGTTTTAACAAAAAAAATGTTAAACATTTTTATTTTATTTTATTATTTCACGAAAAACAGAAAAACTAACTTTCACCCTTGACCAACTACCTTAGAGGTGAAAGTCTCCTTAAGCGAATACCGACACTACGAGTTCAACGGTGTCCTTAGATTTAAATTCTGAGCAACGGTTCAAAAGTTACAAAAAATCCTCTCGCACATTTACTGAAAATACACGAAAAAAGTTTAGAAATTCATTCTGGGCAGTCTGGGCCATTGAATCACACGCCGTAAATTTTTCGTAGACTCATAAAATTACCATTTAATTAAAAAAAATTACATGGAAATTTTGGGTCTTTACATTCTCCTCACCTTAGGGCTTTGGGTCCCCGAAAGCCACATCACAAAAAATGGGGGTACTGAGCAGGAATCTAAGCCTCCCGCTCCCATATGCTCTCCTGGAGGTTCCCGTGAAGCCAGTGAATGCGCACTAGATGTATCGACCACCCACGAAGGATCCCCTCCTATCGATCCTCAATCTCTACTGGAACCTCCGTAAAAGTCACCCCATCGTCGACGTCCAGCTCGCTGTGGTCGATGATGTGAGAAAGGTCATGCACGTATCTCCTCAACTGGGATACATGGAAGATGTCGTGCACCCGATGCAACTGAAGTGGAAGATATAAGTGGTAAGACTCCCCACCAACACTGCTGAGGACCTAGAAGGGTTTGATGAACCTCAGAGATAACTTTCCACCCCAACCAAATCTCCACAAACCTCATCGAGGTGAGACCCAGAGAAAGACATGGTCACCATCCTCAAACTCTAGAGGTCTCTGTCTTCTTTCTACATAAGACTTATGCATGATCTGTGTAGTCTTCATCCACTCCTGGATGATCTGCACCTTCTCTGTGGTAGCCCATACCATATCTAGTCCCACAAGTGATGACTCCCTTGGGTCAGTCCAGCACAAAGGTGATCTGCAAGGTCGACCATACAATGCCTCAAAAGGTGCCATCCCAATGGCAGATGGATAACTGTTGTTGTATGAGAACTCCACCAAAGGAAAGTGATCCTCCCAGCTACGACCGAATTTGAGAATGCAAGCACGTAGCATGTCCTCGAGGGTCTCAATGGTCCGCTCAATCTGGCCATTCGTCTGAGGATGGAAGGTGGTGCTCAAATAAAGCTGCATCCCAAAAGCCTCCTGCAACCCCCTCCATAGCTGGGAAGTGAAACATGTATCATGATTTGAGACAATCATCGAGGTTACTCTATGTATCCACACAATCTCTTCCACATAGAGGCGTCCCAATCTCTCTATTGAGCCCTTATCTCTAATCGTTAGGAAGTGGTCCGACACGGTGAGTCGGTCTATGATCACCCAGATAGAGTCATGACCTCTGGATTTATTTAGATGTCCTGTCACAAATTCCATGGATATCCCATCCCACTTCATATTTGGGACCTCCAAAGGCTGAACCAAGCCTACTGGTACAGGATGCTCCACCTTCACTTGCTAAAAAGTGAGGCACCGAGAGACAAACTCTGCTAAAGCTTTCTTCAATCCCAGCCACCAGTGCTTTCGTCGAAGATCCTAGTACATCTTTGCCACTTTTGGATGTACCGCTAGAGGGGATGTGTGGAAGTCTCTCAACACTTCCTCCTGAAGTGACCCTGGTACCACAGTACATCCTCTGAAGAGGATGATGTGCTCCCCACCTTTAGAAAATCCATTAGGTTCATGTCATGTGGATGTCCGAGCATGACGTGCCTCGAAGTTAGTGTCCCTATGTTACACCTCCCTGAATCACTGTAGAAGCGTGGGAGTGACTATAAGAGGACAAACAAAAGCTGCTCCGTCCTGATCCAAAAAGGATATATGTAAAGCGGCCAACTGCTCTGTCTCCTCACCTAGCAGCTATATACCAGATCTCCTGCTGAGTGAATCTACTACAACATTCCCCTTTCTAGGAGTATAGACAATCTCGAAGTCATAGTCCTGGAGGAACTCAAGCCAATGTCACTATCTTAGGTTTATATCTTTCTGAGAGAAGATATACATGAGACTCTTGTGATCAGAGTACACTGTAAAACGTTCGCCCATCAAGTAATACCACCACACCTTCAGCGCAAAGACCACTATTGTTAACTCCATGTCATGGGTAGCATAGTTATACTTTTCAGTCTCTGTCTCAGCTCCAGAAAGTTCTATTGACACTTTTCCATCCACAAGAAAGGTTCCCCTTTTTCGTCAAAGCTGACAAGGGTGCCTCTACCCTGGAGAAGTCATTTAAAAATATTTGGTAGTACTTAACCAAAGTGGACGTCTCTCTCCCTTTGGGGAGGTAATCTTAGAAAAATCTTTTGAAAAGATGTCCGCATGCTATGCCACTTCTCTTTGGAACTGAAAACTCAAAACTCCTACTGCCACAAGGGTAAGTGTGGACAACTCATGAGTGATCGGCTGCACCCTCCAATGAAAGAGTCCATCCTGTGCTGCCTGGGTCTCCTTTTTACCGACCAAGGAAAACCCTATTCCAACATTGTAGAGAAACCACAACCTTTTTCCCTAATAAAATCAATATGAGTATGAACTATGGTTGCCCAGTCCATACCCAAACTAACGTCCTAAGGCCTCGATGCTGCCACCAAGATGTTCCAACTGAAAATCTTGCCTCAATGGTTAGATCACACCATCAACGTATGTGTGATTATCGACTCTCCTACCAAAGGTATCTACAGACATGAGGGTCAAGTCAACAGATTAACTGGAAACTCTAGGACTTGAACATGATTCGTGGAAAGAAGGAATGATTGGTACCTATGTTTATATATATGACAGCTAGTAGTAGACAGAGATCGTACCTCAAATCATTCCTAAAGACCTTAGGTCACACTCATTGGCCGCATGAAACTACTCCCTTCCCCTATCCTCCAGCTCCCTGAGCCTGGTGGGGTCCACAAAAAGTGGGTGGTTGTGACATGTCAAAATGTACACCACATAATACTCCTCTCCTAGTTCTGCTTCCACGTCTACTGCCCTGCAGATTAATCTGTCCCTATCACATCCTCTTCCTGAAACACTTTACACACCCATGTCTCTGATACTAATGCCAATTTCCATCTTTCCCACTACTAACATTCACTGGATGTATCTGGTTAGCTAAAGAACATTCAACCACAAAGGTTCTCTCTAGCAGCCTAAAATAAATAGGAATGCATAGAGGAATAGTTCTAGATCAGTTGTTCTTAAAAACTCCTTGATAGGAAGTACGAGCCCTGAAACACTGATCGTATCATATTAATCGAGTACAAGGAATGGTCGGTACGCCTTGATGAATACTCAGCTACCGACACGTCATCCTGTCAAAGCTGTAGAAGCTCTAGAGAACTCTCAACCACCTCCTCAAGATAGTCCTCAGCCACCTGTGAGTCGGGCTCACCTCATAACATGAGGAGTATCTAATGCCGAATCAAACGCAACGAACTAATCCTATATGTGTCCTCTACTGGTATGGATGATTGTAACTGTTGACCAATAGGTAGTGATATAGCTGACACACAACTGAAAGGTACTATCTCGGGAAAAGGTCCATGTACCAAAGCCTCATCACTATGCAGACCATCCACATGGTCTCTAACTGAAAAAAGACTTGTAGATAAGTTCACCATCAACTCTACTGGGGTATCAACTAGGCAGAAAACTCTAGCAACTAGGGTTTTTTTCCCTCCTCCTTTCGGCTAGTTGCTCGGCTGTCCGACTATCCGGCGTGATCAGGGCTTACTTCCAGTGATTTTTGGAGAAGCTTAGGGTCTTATCTGCAGAACTCCGGAAGAGGAGGTATTATGTGTTTGTGATTTGTTAAAATCTTTTAATTTGGCAGAGTTGTGGTTTAGTTCGCTAGTTGGTTTTGGTTTGGGTTGTCCTAGTTTGACATCGATGGTTATTCGTTCTGGATTTCTGAATTCGTTTTTGATCTTCCGCTGCATGCATGAAAAATCAGAATCCCTTCTTGCATTTTCTATGTGATAGTTTAATGAATTTTATTTATTGGTATGGAATGTTGGCTGTTTGGGATGTGAGGGATGGTTATGCGATGAAAGCGAATGAGGAACTGTGGTTTAAGGGTAGGATGGATCTTCTGAGTTGTCTGCAGATCAGGGTGCTAATGACGTCAGGATCTCGTCATCTTCACTATGGTTTCTTTGATGTCCTTTGTGGATAGATTATTCCTGGAGATCCATTTCATTTCTCTTGAAGGCTGGGTAAATTTTGCTGGAGTTTGCTGATTGGAGGATTTGGGCCGGTGTCGATGGCCGCACATGGGGACATTCAAGGTAACCCTTTCTGAGGTTTGGACATCTTTTCTGATGTTCTTATGCCATGGTTCATGGTTTCATGGACATTTACATTTTTTAATGATGTTTTTGTGTTATGGTGAAATTTTTTGTCTTGGAATCATGTAGTGGGGTACCGAGAACCCATAAACCAACTTTTGAAAATGGAAAAAAATGATTAGCACTTAGCCTACAGCCAGCCCTCAACTGCGTGGGAATCGTCTCGCCTCGAAACCTCAGAGGCCTTGGCTGATGGAACTTGTGCAACACGCTCAGTCAGCATGCACCATCAAATAGTGCAGCTAGTTGTATCTTCTGCCCAATGGGTGGTGGTGCTGCTGATACCACACTTGAAGGTGCCAACATAGCAAGACAACCCTACACCGAAGCCTCGTCGCTCGGTGGTCCGTCATCGTGTACTCTCTCGGGAATCCTAGCAGCTGTCTACGTGGTGAGATCTTGATAAGGAACAAGTTCACCATTGTCATTTAGTTATACCTAGTGAGATGACTCAGAAAAACACCAGAAACCCTTTCAAAACACACACACACACACATGCAATCCGTGTTTTCGTTCACTGAGTCAGAAATCAGAAGTCAAGGTTCGGGTGTATGGATACATCGACCACCACACCAACACTGGATTCCCTAAATTGATAACCACACTCACTACACATAACACTATTGTAATTTAAAGATTAGAGTCCTATGTTATACAGTAGAATAGACTCCTCTAATACTAATTTGTCATGACCCGTCCCCCGGGGCCCATGTCGTGACTACCCCAAGCCCACCTTCCATAGGATAGGGGCTGGAGACTAGCAGCGAAGGCGTATTCCCTAAAAATGGGAAGGCATTGACTTTATAACCTGTAAACACACACAACCAAGCACACAACAAGATACAAACTCAAGTAAACTGAATATTAAACAGAGTGAGTACAGTAAGTAAAAGGGGAAAAAATACAAGCCCAACTGGAATGTACAAGAAACTAAAAGTAAAAGTAAACTGGAACAACTCTTGTGATCACCTGCCAAATATCCTACTTAAAGGGTAGGTATAGATATTGAATGGTTGTCTCTTCTTTACGCATCATCTAAGTCCACCTCCGAGCTACCTCTACTCCTGGTACTCTCGTCCTCAGTCAGTGCTGTCCTTCATCTGCACCAAACACAATAGGTTGTGGGCATAGCCCATGTAGGGGTGAGTATAACGATACTTAGTAGGGACCCAAAGACACTCAAGGTCTCACAAAATCCAAAAAGGATAAACCAAAAATCATAAAAACACTTGTCAACAAAACTTAGGTATATGACCATACATATACCTAAGTTATCAAGTTAAACCATACCAACCATGAGGAAACATGAGGCCCAGCTCAAAAGCCCAAAGCCCTACTATTCCATGAAGGAAAGAATACCATAAAGATAAAACTCAGCCCAAACCATGATTTATTATTGGGTTAGTAACAAGTAACATCTCCAGTCACATCTTTGAACACCTCGGCTGCTGGAGAACCCCTCCTCTATCAAGTATAGTGGGCCTGCCGCATCACACAGAGGTGCTTCCCACTAACCTTGGACTGCTGATGTACTCCTCCTGTTGAGTACCATGGGTCTGCCACGTCACACAAAGGCACTCCCCACCGCGGGTCTACCACGTCACATAGAGGCTCTCCCTTTCATGACTTGCTGAGGTAATCTTCTTATCGAGTACCATGGGTCTGCTGCATCACATAGAGGATCTCCCCATCATGGCCTGATAAGGTATTCATCCTATGGTGTACCATGGGTATTCCGTGTCACACAGAGGCAATCCCCACCGTGGGTCTGCCGTGTCACACAGAGGCACTCCCCACTGGGCCTGTCATGTCACTCAGAGTCGAAACAGTCACTAGTCGTCAAGTCTCAGCAAGTCGAAGAGTTCTGTATATATTGCACTTGGGAGAACCGCTCCCCAAGCCATAGGTCAAAACTACAACTTCCATGTATTCCTAAAGAGAAGTATCACAATGATATGCCATGTCATAGGGGATTCAATGCAACATACAGTGTGTCAATAGGATTCCCAGTCTGTAAGTCATTAGCCTTTTAGTTCAGAGGGCCCGGTTGGATTCGTGCTTGATACTACTCGACCACACCCCAACTTTATAAAAAACTCCATTGGGGTATACTAAAGGGACCGTCTTTCTCAAAGGTTTCTGGAACCATAGACAGTTCATCAAACGGACGACCAATGCCAATTTTATGGCCAAAAGAGCGTAAATGGGTCGAAGGGGGTCAGGATCTGGTCAGACCTGGCCTGGGCCGACCTGGTTTGGGTCATCCTGGAATGACACGCTGGGTATGGCTCGACCCATGCTGGGCGTCCTGGACCGTGCTGGGTGATCCGGCTCGCTTTGGGCGGCTCGGCCTAGGAGGCGTGGGGTGGTCACGGGGTGACGCGAGGTGGCACAGAGGCCGCTAGGGGCCGCGGAGGCCGCGGAGGCCTTAGGGCGGTGAAGGATACGGGGGCCTCGCGGGCTGTAGAGGCCGTGGGGTGGCAGAGGCCATGGGGGATGCGGAGGCCACAGGGGCCGCAGAGGCCACGAGGGCCGCGGAAGCCATGGGGGCCGTGGAGGCCACAGGGGCCGCAGAGGCCACGGGGCGGTGCGAGGTGGTGTGGAGGCCGCGGTTAGGCGGGGCGACCATGGTGCGACCGGGTGGCCTCAGTGCATCGGTCCGCCTCAGCTGGCCAGAAGGCCAGCCATCCTCTCTGCCCGACGCGGTCGCACGCCGTGCCTTCGCCGGTGGTCGGTTCGTCCGACTGCACTTCGTTCATTTCCATGGCACAAAGACACCTTCTTACATTGCCAAGAACACACCATTAATGAAGAACAGTGGAGTGGTTGGGCTATATTTGTTTGTCCCTCACCCTCCACGTTAGAGCGGTAGGAAGCAGTTCACAAATTTTGAATCAAGATCGTGTATTGAAGATATTTAAAACATCTAACCCCAAAACCTCCATCAATCACTATTTCCAACCCCTCAAAATAAAACATCCACAGATTAACTAGTTTGGAGAGTTGATCTGAGTTATTTGTTTAAAAGAGAAGAACATGAGAAATATTAATTTCATATAATGAAACCCCTACTTGATTGCCCATTGATGTTGGAAGGGGTTAAGTCGGTGACATTGGTGTTTCCCTGATCGCCTATTCGTTGTCGTCGAAGACTTCCTACGTTGGTTGCCTCTACATGGTGCTTCCGATCTGGATTTGGGTCAGTTTTCTCATTCATAAATCTATAGTGGTCGTTCTTCACGAGGATGTGTTCTTAGTTTTAGAGGGTAAATGTTTCTCCATGTGATTTTCAACTCTTCTCCAAACAAAAGAATATCCAATATAAATTAAATTAGGTTTTATTAATTTAATTTGAATTGGAACCATTAATCAAGAGTTTTTGGGATACTTAATGGGGAGGAATTTCAAGAGACTTCTCCACATTAAAGAAGGAGTTTAAGAGTTTCTCCCATTATGGGGGTTTGGGTGGTCCCTACCTTTAGGAATTCAAATTGGGAGGTTTAGGCTCGGGTGGTCCCCGCCACCATAACCCATGTCAGAGTTTTTATTTCAGGTGGTCCCCACCTCAATAACTATCATGTGGGAGGTTTCAACAAATTAAAATGTTAAATATTTTTATTTTATTTTATTCTTTCATGAAAAACACAAAAACTAACTTTCAACCTCGACCAACTATCGTCAAGGTAAAAGTCTCCTTAAGCGAATATTAGTGCCGTGAGTTCAATAGTGTCCTCAGATTTCAATTCCAAGAAATAGTTCAAAAGTTACAGAAACCTGCTCGCACGTTTATTTAACGTACCCGAAACAATGTTCATAAGTTCATTTTGGGCACTCTCAGCCTCAGAATCACATGCCGTCAACTTTTCGCGGACTTGAAAAGTTCCCATTTAATTAAAAAAAGTATACATGGAAATTCCAGGGCTTTACAAAACTGATTGGAGCCAAAAATAAAAAATCACATTTGTTAAACCTCCCATATAATTTATTTCTTCAAAGTGTCTTCTGAATAGTGCGCATGTGATTTTCCTGATCATCATGGGTTTTAGAGTATACCAGGATATCATCAATAAAAACAACCACAAAGTAATCAAGATATTCTTTGAAAACTCTATTCAAGAGATCCATAAAAACAGATTGTGCATTAGTTAGTCCAAAATGAATTATTGTAAACTTTCAATTCTCATACCTAGTTTGGAATAATGTTTTTGGAATGTCTTCCTTATTCATAAGAAAATGATGATATCCAGATAAAAGATCAATATTTGAAAAATAATGGGCTCTATGAAGTTTATCAAATAAATCAAAAATTCATGTAAGAGGATACATATTCATTATTGTAATAACATTGATTTCCCTATAATCAATGCACAACCTCATGGATCCATATTTCTTGTTGACAAAGAGGATATGGTCTTCCCATGGTGAAACACTGGGTTGAATAAATAATTTATCACTCAAGTCCTCTAGTTTTTTCTTTAGTTCTACTAAATCCACAGTGGCCATTCTGTAAGGGGTATTTGATATGGGCCTTGAACCAGGAATTATATCAATGGAAAACACAATTTCCCACTCTGGAGGATGTTGAGGCAAATCCTGTGGAAGGACGTCAACATATTCTTATACAATAGGTACATCCTCTATCTATACATTCATCTCCTCACCCATATTTATTTTATTTTCTTCCTCCCCAATAACTGAATTCAGTATAGCTACTAGGGGTGGATCTATATGAGAATCAAATGGAGATGTTTCTTCTCTAAAAATAATGGATTGTACAACATTCTCAAAGATTGTAACTTCATTATTCTTGCAACAGATCTTCACATCATAATTTGATAGCCAACTCATACCGATAGTTATATCATAGTCAACCATTAGTATGATGATATAGATAGCAACTAAAGCATGTATATGTGTCATGAGGGGGACTAATCGACACGCCGTTGTCGCAAAGATACATCCACTAGGGTTTTTTACTGATAACTAATTTATTAAATCCAATTGGACATATCTAATATTATAGGAAAACTAGGAAGATATAAATTAATGCGATGATCCAGAATCAGATAAAGTATTGGCTATGTTGGATGAAACAATTAATGTACCTGCCACCACTTCTTTAGGAACTTCAACCTCCGTGGTTGTGACTGCATAATCTTGGTCTAGTTCCCTTGGACTTCGTTGTGGAATATTTACCTGAAGCATAGGACATTCATTTGAATAATGTCCCATCTCCCTACAATTGTAGCACATAACACTGGTAGATTCTTTATTCCCCTTACAATCCTGAGATAGGTGACCTTTTTTTCCGCACCTGTAAGAGACTCCCATTCCCTTAAAGTAAGTGTCAGGGTGTTTCTTCTCACAATTTCTGAATGATGGAAATTAAAATCTTCCCTTCTTCCCCATTTCCTTATTTCATTTCCCCATGTTTTCAGTAACCCTCTTATTCTCTTGTTTCCCCTTAATGTCATAATACATAGTGAATTCCTTTTCTATCATTATAGCACATGAAACCATATGATGAGAAATTCTAGGAGACTAGAGCCCTTCAATGGAATGGTTTTAAACCATCAAAAAATCGATCAATTTTTCTCCTCGGATTATGTATGTAGTCCGTTGCATTCCTTTACAGCATTGTAAAGTTGGATTCATACTTGGAAACATTTTCATCCTCCTTCTTCATTAGATTGAAGAATTTACCCTCTGTATCTACTTGTTTTTCATGAGGTAAATGTTTTTCTAGGATGATTTCCTTAAAATCCCTCCATTCCATCTCTTCTATTTCTTCCTCCTCCTTTGTGTTTTGGATTAACGACCACCACTGATCTGCATCTCCCATTAGATGATAAACTTCCATGAAAAATTTCTCTATTTTGTTACATCCCAAACTGAAAAATATATTCTCTAGGGAACATATCCATTGCTCTGCTACAAATGTGTTTGTAATCCCATTGAATGATAGAGGTTTTTGTTGCATAAAGAGATCTAACATAGCTCCTCCACGTGGTTTATCCAGATGCTCTATACGGGTAAGGTTATCATTCATAACTAGAGTAAGTTGTACCAGTATTTTTAAAAGTTTCTCCACCCCAGTCGTAGCACCAGAGCCAACATCATTATCTTACATCGGTGGGAAATCCTTATAGTGGACATGCACGTTCATGCATTTTCTATTCATTACACTAGGCTCCATTTCTAAATAATGGCCTACACTATATTAGGGTATGAATAATAATATATAATCTCAATGTAGAAAAATACATAGCCTAAATCTAATTTCTAATCATAGGTAATTTCTAAATCATAAACATGGTATATTTGAGAAAAAATTTACATTAAAATCATTCATAATGGTTTGTAAAGAAAATGTGAATTTTCCAAAGCATATCCCCAGGGAGTGTCATAACCAAGAGTGAAGCGAGGACTGTTGTTGTGTACTAGGATACCTTAGGTCAAGCCAAAAACTCCTTGTTGGAGATTTTACTCTAAGGTATATCTGTTCCAGAGCAGCCTCTACCTGCTTGTATCTAGGAGGGGATGTATTTCTTGAAAGATCCACATAATCTATTCTTTATCAAAATACAAGGACATTCTTGCATATTTAGCCTCAAAGACTATATTAGGGACTCTTACCTAATCTACGTTTTTTAAATCTAGTTTCCAAGTTTTATACTAAACTTCCTCTGATACCAACTGTTAGGACCCAACCCCAGTTTCCAAGAGTTAGTGCCTTATTTGATTATACTGGAAAACAAACAAGGAATAAGCATCCCTAAGGACCAAGTAGTTTATTATTATTGGAAACTAGATTCATACATAAGTTAAACATAAAAACATGAAAATAAATACAACATAGAAACTCCTTAGACAAAATCCATGAATCCTAGGTTATTTCATCATTTCATTCATTATGAACTTCTCCATGTACTGAGAAAATGAAACATAATAAAGGGGTGGTAGCAAATTATCAGTAAGGGTAATAAATACAATGGAAGATAACAAAAACATTACACATGGTGAATAATTGAAAACACATGCCTCTAAAAATAAACTTGAACATAATATGGCAGAAAAATTCTCTAAATAAATATTGCCATTACATAACATAATAATGGGAATTCTACTATTTGAATAACCACATGAACCATAAATAATATTTTCATAATTAGGGAATTCATAAATTGGGACAACATAACCATACCTTTCATGCCTCGTGTTAAGACCATATGTTATTATTTTGTTAAGGACTTGTTCCGTGACTCTAGTTCGTCTCATGAGACCTACTGATGCACCGGGGGGCTATAGAGGGACCCACCTGACACTTACTACGTCCAATTCATTCCTCATATGAACATGGATAAAAATAAACAAAATATACATTCATACTGAAATTAATATATGAAATGCAAATAACATTCCTTGAACATTAAGCATAAACACCAACCATTCAGAGTAAATTGAGGAATGGATTTAAGATAGAACATCTTCATACAAAGAAATAATAAACCATTAAATTAAATATTTTAGATTATAACATGGCATAATAATCCCAATAATACATAATAATCGACAATAGTTTTGAAATAGATGAAGATACTCTTATAAAATCTTCGAGTAAATCTTGAGATAAATGCTCTTTTACTTGGAAAATAAGAGTTCTTTTGGAAATATATTTGTATAAAACAGAAGTAAAGTAAGATATTGTTTCTATCATAAAATTAGTGATTTTATATATATAATGGTTTCCAAAAAAGAGATTATAGAGTTCCCTTGAAAATAAGGAATAATTAGATCAATTACCTTGGATCAGATATGTATTTTAGAAACAATTTCAAAAGTTCCTTTTAAAATGTGTAATCATCCATAAAATAAGGAAATATTCTGGTTGGTAAAAATATGTATAACCCACACACATAATTGTTTAGGAGTAAATAATAATAAAAAAGTGTTTCATTGAGGTTATATACAATAAAAGTAACCTGAATGAAAATGGAAGTTCAGGTGAAAAAACCCTTACCTTAAATCTGAACGTGTTCCACTCTTGAAGTTAAGCTCCTGGAATATGAAATTATACTTATTAATAACCTATTTGATATCCTATTAGAAATGTATTTAGTTTATCATAATTATTTTTAGTTCATTTATGACCTTATTGATAAGTTATTATGTTGAATTTCGTCGTTCCACAGTGTTCGTTTTTCTTTATTTTCATAAACGCTTCACTTGTTCTTAATTAATGGAGTTCATGTGGAATGGATGTAAATCTATAGAATTGAATTCAAATATTATTTATGATCATACATAGGTGGTATTTTGTATTTATATAACTTGGTAATGTGGCACGAGGATGAATTATTATATAGAAATTTAATAATAACTGTTTTGGTTAATTTGTGGGTTTTGATTACGACGAAATCATTTTCCTTTATAACATAATACCATTTTTACAAAAGGATTACAGAAACGTACATAGGGTATATTAAATATATAATAATTTATTTCAACCATAAAAAGAATGGTTTCAATTCCAGAATTGAGAATGATAATAGAAATCGATATCCCATCGTCCTTGAATGTTGTAAATTGGCACATCTCAGATGGTGTTCTTGCTACTAGTATAAAGAAGGTAAAAGGAAGAGATTATGATAAATTATTCCACTATCATGAAAACATTACAGTACATTTAAGGTACTGGATCCTTCACAACATTTGGATAAGGATAGGTAATAATAGAAAAATAAAACAAATGAACTTGAAAGGAAAGATAAAGAATTAAAAAAAGAGGAATTTACCTCTTGAACCAAACTTCCTTAATAGCCTCTTTATTGTATTGGTTTTGGTCTTCTTATGAGAACAATGATTTTATGACATGGGATAGGAGGTTGGGAGGAAATTTGGACAGAATTTGGAGAAGGAACAAGGCTTGAGAGGAGTGAAGATATGGGGGAGTGAGAGCGGGTTTTTATAGTGGAGGAGAGGAAAGTTTTCATAATTTTTTAATTATTAGTTTATTAATTTCCCTCAAGACCATAAATAATGATAATTAAATGACCAATAATAGTAATAAAATCAATTGATTTTGAACCAAGTGGGCTTACATCACTTGTGATGTCATGAATAGTGTATTTAATGGATAATTTTTATATACGATATTTTACCATATTTTCTCTATTTATCCAAAATTTGAGTTTTTCAGAAAAATACAAAAAATTCAGCCAAAACATTTTTCAACATGTAGAATCCAAAAATGAAGTGATTTTTTCAAAAATAATTTTATAAATATGATTAATTTAATATTTAATTAAAATCAAAATTTATTCTTAAAATAACAGTTTGAAAACATTTATTTACTTATTCCAAAGCTTAGGTATATCATACTTACACTTGAATATTATTTATATACTATCATAGGAAATGCTACTATTCATTAGGATATATCACTATTTATAAGGGTATGTTACTATTCATAAGGGTTGGTTACTATTCACCAAAAATTAAATTTTTCTTATCAGACTCCAAATAACTTACTGATCGCAACTGTGTATGTTAGATTTTAAAAATTCACATCATAGAAGTGAAAAAATTATGTTTAAAGGTCACATAACACTTAGTAGTCCATTATGAAATATTTATAAGAAAGGTATTTCCATTTAAAAACCTCGGGTCATTACACTTTGATAGTCTAAGATGATGAGATCCTTCTCAATTATCATCATTGATAATGTTTTAGGATACTTAGATAACCCCCCGGTTTATTTTCATTATGATAAAGGTATGGGTTTCAGTAATCATAATCCATGATGAGCTCAAACCACATTCTATGGAGAATATTAATATCCTTAGGTGAAAATATATATTTGAGTCTCTTGTAATTAGTATATAGCATACACATCTCCCAATAGAGACAATGGAACTAGATTTTGAACATAAAGATCACAACTTCAAACTCCAGATCATGTATGGTATATTTTTCTGATGAAAATTCAGATTCTTTGAGGCATAGGCTATCGGTTTATCATTTTCATTTGTACACAACCTAAGCATTTCTTTGACATATCATTGTATACCATGAATATTTTCCCACTAATGGCTAGTGTAAGTACTAGTGTAGTGATAAGCCTCTTTTTTAAACTCTTTGAATTAGTATTCACATTCATTGGTCTATACAAACCATACTCCCTTTAGAGAAATAATGGTTAGTAGGTTTAAATATTATAATATGTTACTCAAAAATCATCAGTAATAACCATCTATACCAAGGAAACTATGGATTTCCATTACAAATGTTGGCCTAGTCCACTCTTCAATTTCCATTTTCTTGAACAGTCTATAAAAATCCTTTTTTGGGGATAAAACTCCCCAGGAATGTTACTTCCTCCATTTAGAACTCACATTTACTATAATTTTCACACAGTTTTTCATTTCTAAATGTCTTTATCACAATATTCAAACTCTCCTCATGCTCCCCCTTACTCTTTGAGTATATCAGAATATCATATATAAATACCACCTCATTGTTTTGAGTTAATATCTAAATAATATTTTCATTATATCCATGAAAATTTAAAGAGCATTAGTGAGTTTTAAGGGTCTAACAATGAACTCATAGTTTCCATACCCTGTTCGAAAGGAAGTAATGGGAAATATCCATTATTTATCTTTAATTTGTGATATCCTGAATGAAGGTCAACCTTAGAGAAATAAATGGACCCATGTAGTTGATCTAACAATCATCCATCCATGGTAGGGGATAATTGTTCTTTATCTTGAGTTTTTTGATCTAGATAATCAAAGAATAGGTGTTTTTATCCATCCTTATTCTTGATGAAGATGACCGAAACACCCCACAGTGATGTACTCTGGAATCTAAAACACTTGTCTATATTCTATTTCAACTAATAATTTAGTTATTATAACTCAATGGTGGCCATCCTACAGGGAAAATTTCATATTGGTATAAATCTAGTAAAATGTTCAATTGAGAACTCAACCTATTGGTTTGGAGGATGATCTATAAATTCTTCATGGAGCACATCAGTGTAGTCCCTTATAATGGGAATGTGTTCAAAAATGACCCTCTACTTTATCTTAACCATTTAAGATAGATATTCATGGCCATAATTCAATAATATTAACACTTGAGATGATGATTCTATTGGATATTGGACCTACTATTTACAGTAGTATTGAATTGGAGGATCATCGGGAAATGAATAGTGATCTACCTCTCATAACTATTGATGTAGGATTTGTATAAAAATATAAAATCCATGCCAAATATAGAATGAAACTACACTAAAGGAAGTATGACGAGATTTTCTGAGAGGTACAATCCACAAACATTGACCTTGGATGATTTATTATCATTTTATGTAAGAATTTTTACATTTTCATTTAGAAAGGATAACAAAACCTCTATATTTTGAGGTGATGTTTCATTAGTTATACTAAATTTGTAAGATATGAAAGAATGAAAAGAACCATAATAAAATAGTATTTTCTCTATTATTGAATGAATATCCAGTGTATATATCACACCATAATTTTTAGCCTCAACCTGATTAGTAGTGATAACATATTCCCTTACTTGCTACCTTGGAGGTTGTTATCGTTTGTTGTCTTAGAAAACCCTTCTCCTAGGGAGTTGGATCAAATTATTCTGATTTTCCTTATTTTTGAAACACTACTTTATGATTAGTGTTGATTTTAACCTTCCTTTCTTTGTCCTAAATTTTGGGATTCTTTATATGCCTTCAAAATTATTATCCAAATGACCCTATTTCCCACATTTAAATCATCTCTTTATTATCTTTAACAAGTTTCCAGGATTCTTCTTCCCACAATTTTAACAAGTGGTATATTGATTTTTCTTATCTTTATAGGTTTTACCTGTTGATCATCCAGTATTAAACTCTATTTTTTTTCTCTTTTTATCCTACGATCTCATGATACAACTAAGAGTCTCAAATATCCTCCTAGCCCTTAAGGGCACAATGAACAATATATTCATAGATTTCAAAGTATCTAACGAGCAAGGATTTTCATAGACACAAATATAATCCAATAAAGTAGTGATATGTATTGATTTTAATGTCCGTTACAAATTCCTATGAATATCATGAAATCCTTGAAATGTTTTTCTTCATGCACCCTGATAGGATGATCTTCCTTTTTCAATAGTTTGAGGAAATCCCTCTCCTTCTTGAGAAAAAAATTTCGGGTAAAATATTTGTTGAAAAATATTTTATTGACTCCTTTCCATTCCATGGAATAATTTCTTCTTTAAAATTCATGTTCCTGATTAGTTTCCTCCATTTATCATCTTAACTATTAAAATAATAGACCTCTAAAACTAATTTCTCTTCTTGTGAGAACTAGAGGATAGAGAATATTTTCTTTAATAGAGTTAATCCATTATTCCGTGATTGAGTATTTGATGATATACTCAAGGCATGAGGCCTTTTTCACATAAAGGATTCAACCATAAATTTCTATTTCCTAGGAGAATGAGGGACTTCCACATGATTAAAGTTATTATTCTGAACTTTATATAGTTGATTTGGTACCATCATGAGGTTTTGAGGTCCCATTCTCATTAAGTTTAACATTTCATTTGGGAAATCATCACATTGTCTATCACATTAGTTGTTAGCAAGAGTTATCCTATTTCTATCAATTAACTAAAAAAATGACAAAATAGAAACATATTAGGGGGGTTTCATACATATCTAATGGATATATAAAAAGGTAAATATAACATAGAAGGATAAACTTATAAATAAAAATTATAGACTAACTTATGATCCCAGTAGTTTCAATGTTGGTTATCCATGAGGATTGAATTATTCCTAAGTTTATTAAAAAAGTTTTCTAGTCCTAATACCGAAAAATAACATGATAATAATATGATACCAACTATAGCATCCCAATACTTTTACACATATTATTAAATTATTTTATTTATAAATATACACTAAATACAAATCTAGGATTAAAAATCCTAGAGTATTTGGAAGACTAGGTATATAATTAGAAAAAATGAAACTAAAATAAAAACCTTTTTATTATTCTTTATAATTATATTCTAACTCTATTTCAGATCCAATAACTTTTAGGGATAACCTAAGGAATACATATACAAAAGAGGTGATCTAGTACGGAAATAAACATGTAAATAAAACACGAAATATGAGTTAGAAGCTATAAAATGACAATATAAAAGGAATGAATCATTAATAAACACATGGATGGATAACATATAAAACATGGAATCATATGATCATGGAAATATAGAAATGTGTAAGCAACACATAACATGACATAAACATGAATCAATGCTAACTGCCTAGATGATATCCCATGGTGGATAAAGTCACATAATGGATTAGGTTTACTCCCTAATACTATAAATAACATCTCACGAGACTAAAAAATTACCAAATACATTAGAGTGATATCTTAAAATACCCATCATAACATGTACCTTCATATGTCTTCCACATAATTAAATCAAACATAATCAATAAATAAAATGTTTACCCATGGAATGAAATGGGTTTGGTAATAATGTTATAAGACATAACCAAAGGTTGTATAATAATGGTAGCATGGAAGAAGGTATTTACATAATTCATGGAAAACAATAAATAAAATATAATAATATATCATGAATTATTATTTCCAACTTATGTGGATGAATTATAAAAATTTATTACGAAACTTTAGAAATTTTCCACTTAAGAATAGTTTTTGGGAAAATATTGAAGTGTATTCAATTATAATAAACAAATAAATATTTCCATAAAAACATAAACGAAATAAAATGGGGTTTCAGGATAAAATTGGTGATTTTAGAAAATATTGTTATCTTAAAAAATTTAATGGAGTGTATATGGTAATAGATATGAAACAGATAAGTTCCCTTCAATCGAGTTTGCTTATCAAGGGGAATTGAGATAACGACATTTAAAAACATATATTTACCCATAAAAGAAAGATGTATTTATCTAGATATATATCTTTGGAATATATATATAATATATGAATATTAGTTTAGAATAATGGAGAGATAAATTGTGGAAAATAGAGAGAGAGAGAGTGTGTGTATCCCAAAAGAAATATGGAATTTTGGAGAGATCCCATACCGTATGTCCAAATGTGTTTTGCACCTTCATTTAATTCCCTATATAATAAAATTAGATTCATTATTTGATTAATTCAGAAGATATTAAACATATATTTTATTTATTATAAGTTTATTAAGTTTATATATGGACATTTTTTTGTGTTATAATTTTAAATTTCATTGTTCCGAGAGAATTTGTTTCATGGTTTCATGGTCGATTCACTTGTTTATAATTATAGATGTTCTTAAAAAATTGGAATAATATTACCCAAGTGAAGTGAAATGGTATTAATTAACCTAAATTATGTTTAAAGTTTTCCATATATTATTTTGTTTTCAGATATTATGATGATTTATTTGATAAAATTTTAATGATAAAGGTTTAGTTTATTTTGGATGGTTTTTATGACCATCTCAAAATAGTTCCATTTAATTTACTGTTAAAGACATAAAATATTTAAATAACATTAAAAAATATATAATATACATTGTTAATTCATTTATAATAATTATAAGTGAATTTAAACCTTCCATGAAGGCATTAGTGGAAAACAAAAACTCATTGTCCACAAAGGCTGTTAACCGAAATAACATGGAAAATGGTTTCATTTTTCTTGGAATAAAAGGAGATGTGGAAGGGTGGGATAGAATATATTCCATATTAAATATAAAATTATATTATATACATGATACTATATTTATTATACTATTATGGATGAAAGAGTTGAGGAGAAGTTATAAGATGAATATAAATTAAAAGAGGTAGTTTGATAATGTTACATCTTAAATAGATCATACTTGATGAACCCCTTAAGTAAAATATATGTGGACAATTTGTGATACTAGAAACAAATGGACATGGGGAGAGTGATTAAAGATTGGATTTTTTAGAAATTTTACAAGCTTCATGGATTATAAGATGTGGGGATTAGGGGTGGTGTTTATATGGGGAGGAGAGGGGTGTTTTTATTGAAAAAATTGTTCCCTTGGCACAAATACCAAAGAACAATTTATTATACAAAAAAGAGATTACATGAGTCTAAAAAATAGGGTCATATTACAATCTTTCTTGTAAAGGGGGAGTAAATTTTCTGGGAGATCATCTAGTCATGTAATATCCTAACTTACTCCTCTATTATCGAGGCTATCCCGAACTATATTTTCTTCATGATATATATGACTGGTAATATAGATGATGTCATGGAGAGAATGGAAAAAATCCATCCAAAGTGTAGTAATAATCCATGCTCGATGAATCACACCATTCCAAATATAATGCACTGTGGTAGTGAAATCACTTTCAATCCATATGTTGTTCCAACCATGATAATTATTGAAAGAAATAGCTGGGATCACACTCATCATTTTAGCATCCAAAGCTGAGGCAATACAACAGATTCCAAATTAGCACTCGGGGATCTAACAAAGATGATCCTAGAAGTGGGTGACACATCCCGTGGGGACTGAATTTTCTTTAGATGTGCCATCTAAACCAACATTAATATAGCTAGAGAATGGTGGTTGCTAGAAAACATCACAAGTGAGTCACGATTGTTGAAAAATTCCATCATCCCGTAGTCACCGCAGAATCATAATGCCTTTAACTGCATTGTTACAATATAACTTCTAAATCAATAAAGCTTCACATATTTAAATGAGGATCCTAATATGACCTACATTAAGGATGGGTGAGAAATTATTGTGAAGAATTGAATTTATATCATACTAGATCACATAATGAAGCTCAAAAACTATTGGAAGATATTAGTTATTGATTTGTTAAGAGTTATCCATATCTATACAACACTTTAGCTAAACATTGGTAGAGTCAAAAATCAATCATCTCCAATAAAATATGTAAAAAGTTTAGTTTCAAAGAGCAGTGGTATTGGTACAAGAAAGAAATAGATGGTTAGAATCTTCTCTATATTGATTACAAGGAAAACATTTTGCAAAATTTGGATCCTAAAAGATTTTAGACATGTATTGGTTGGGACTATATTGTAAGTAATTTTCCATATAAGAGTGAATCTTAAAGGCTTCATCCATGGATTATCAATGTTTTTTATCTAGCTAAAATAATTTCTAGTATTAGGAAAATAGTGGTTATAATTGTTTTTGAATCCAACATACAATTTTGTGAAGGCCCCCAGATTAGAAAATCATCCATAGAAGAAAAAGGATAGTTATAAATTACATGCAAAAAAATCTCAAGGATAATATCAATATGAGAATTAAGAATATAACTAATATAATTATTAATACTATTAGGATTTTTCGTTGTAGGGATCATTGATATTTGAGAAGTAGTAGTCTAGTTGTCCAACTAGAAGTTCATGGTGGAGTTCCTAGAAACCATACATCTAGAGTTGGTCATAATATTGGAATAATCCATTTTAATGGAAGGACATGTGGAAGAGTTCATAAAATTCATGATTCCATTCTACAACTTAACAAGAATTCTATTTGTGATAAAATAAATTTAAGGAGTGTCATCATGGATCAGGTTCCACATGAGTATCGCTAGAAGGGAATCATTTAAAAGATTTAGATTTTTAATGTCAAGACCACCTATATCAAAAGGATTGAAACAATTAGACCAAGGTATTGTCCCCCATTTTCTGTCAAAAGCGATGCCAGTCCAAAATATTTTTTGTATAGAAACATTCATTTTTTTGATGAGATTGGCGAGCCATTTATAAACAATTATAGAGTAGACCATTTTGGAGACAATGACAGACAAGACAAGAATGATTTTAACCACCATAAATAGAGTTTTTTACTTTCCATGAAGATAGATTATTAAGATCATGATCAACAATTTTATAGAAATAAATATATTTTGGCCTGATCTAAAATATGGGGATACCAAGGTAGGTGAAAGGAAATGAGCCTTATTTAATACCTAATTCATTTATAATACTACATTTTATATTAGTTGCGAATTTTTTCCCAAAGAATATAGATGATTTGTTCTAGCTAATGACCTGACCAGAAACAACCTCTTAGTGAGAGAGATAACTTTTGAGGGTTCTAATATTTCTTTTATCACCATGTAATAACACAATGACGTCATATGCATATGAGAGATACATGGGGGAATTCAAATTATTGGAATCATCTATGGGTTTATTTTTACTCTGATCCACAAGGAGAGTGATTAATCTAATTAAATAGCCCCACTTAACGGAGAAAAGGATGGTAGAGAGGGGATCACCTTGTCTGTCACCTTTGGTTCATTTAATGTATCCTCTAGGAGAACCATTGACTAGGATAGATATGGAATCCTAGTTGAGCAGGGATTTAATTCAAGTTATAAAGGAGTTATTTATTCCAAATATTTAAAGCACTTTTAAGATAAAACTATATTCCATGGTATCAAATTTTTTTCTAATGTTAAGTTTTATTGAAATATTACCACCTATATTAGTGATGTTTAACATATCAGTGCATTCATAGGAAAGATAAATATATTCCTGGATGGATCTACCCTTGGTGAAACCAAATTGATTCCATGAGATACTTTTTCATTCATGGTAGTAAGCCTATTTTTAAAAAGTTTAGTGATGATTTTATATAGGGTGTTAATAAGAGCAATGGGTTTAAAAAGATGAATATCATAGGCATTATCTACTTTGGGAATAAGAGAGAGGAATTATGTGTTCAACCATTGAGGTAGAATTCCACTAGAAAAGAAGGATTTGATAAGTTTGAAAACATAATAATGATTGAAATCCCCACACTGTTGGTAGAAATAATTATCAAATGAATCAGGATTCTGGGTACTATCGGGATTCAAGCTAAAAACATTGTCTTGGATTTCATGATCAAGTATAATTCTCAAAATAAAATAATTATATTCCTCATTGAAAACAATCAGAATGAAATCGTGTAAGATATCATTATTAAAAATAAAAAATTTACGTTCTAAAAGAATGAAAACACTTGATTTATCATTTATAAAATATTTACTTACCTATACCATGAGATAAATATTACATTTTTTTCTTATATGCCTAAATTTTATTTTACATTTCCATAGGTGATATTAATATTCTATTAGTTATATTACTATTCCTAATAGTCAGATTAATATTCTATTAATCTGATTACTATTCCAATAATAAGATTACTATTCCCATGATCATATTTATAATGGTCACATGGGTTACAAAATTCTTATAAATACTTTTTATTTCATTCATTATTTATTCAATTTTATTTTCTATCATGGTTATATATATAATTTCAACTTCAAAATGAATACTGTTTTTTTTAAAATTATGTTTTATTTCTACATTTTTGTTCATGAGTGAAGTCATTCTAGAGGAATTTGAAGATCTAACTTATAATATTCTTAATATATTTTTATATATTTATTATCCCATTGTAATATTTGGAATTATTATTAGTTTAGTTTCTGACTAATGTATCATTATTAATTTATGAGAATAATGTTTTATGTTTTTTTTATGTGATGTATGTGGTTTATACTACAGGAAATATTTATAAGAATGTAAATTTCCCTGTTAAAAGTTTAGGTCATGACATAATATCCAATGCTCGATTCAAACCCAATGTGTCGTTTACAGAGTTATTACCCATAGGTAAATCTATTCTATAACTACATCCACTTGTAGTTTCCAAATAGGGATATATATTTTTTGGTTAATACACATAATATCTTCCTTAACAAAACATTAGGATGTTACCATATACTTAAGATTATACTAATGATTCCTACTAATTTTTTCTCATCCTAGATCCTAGAGGTTAACTTAAATTATTATTTATACCAAATTTAACAACATAAGATTTTCATATATAGTTATAGAATCATTTTGTGAATATTACTTACATTACAAAAACACATGACCAATGATCATAAAGTTATAATTCCCCTTTAAACATGGAAACATAAAAAAAAATTCATAAGATTTGTAAATTATCTCATACTTAGTTCCTATAACGTAAACCATTATTAGAAATATCGCATGTAATAACTATCGTCATAACCCATGGAAAATGAACATAATAAAGGGTGATTTTAGATTGTTAATTAAGTTAAACAAGTGAAATACATGAAAATAATTTGAGCATAAGGGTATAAGACCATGAGAATCACATATGAAAACTATACTATTAAAATCAAAGATCACAATCTTGAGTCATGGAAAAAATATTAGTAGTTCAAAAGAAAAGAATCATAATGAAATAAAATAACATGATCCATGTGAGAATAACATTGGCATAAGACATAGAATTTTAGCGTACATATAAGCATAGAAAATAATTTCCATAGTAGTTCTGGGATCATTTAAAAGGCTATCATAGAGGAATGGGTTTACTACCCAAACTATATTAGTAGTATAGAGTTACTCCCATGACTATCATATAGGATAGAGTCCCTTAATGAGCTGGGTTTAAGACCCATTATATTCTTGTTTATGTCATGATATTTCAATCCTTACCCAATGCATTGGAGGAATATATAGGCCCTATCCATCACATAATGATGATCATATAAATGTGTTCCAAAAGAACATAAACCATTCATCATATATGAACCCATGAACATAAATGGGTTTCATAACACTTACATCCTAGCAAAAAACATGGGAAATAAATAGGATTCATATAAATTACATCCTAACATAACCTATGAAAAATAAATGGGTCATATATATTTCATCACAGAAATACCTGTGGAAAATAATTGGGTTTCATAAACATATTTTCATAATAATAATAAAACATCCATAGAATGAATAAGGACAATACCAATAGATCATATCCAAAGTAAAACATAGGCAACACCAAATGTTATTTTCCTTGATGAAATTAAATTCTATAAAATATCATTAAAACATTGTGGAGTAAAATATCCTTTCAATTTAGAAAACACTTATTTATAATCTAAAAAAATATAAAATATTAAATAAAAAATTTTACTTGAAAATAATCCTGGAAATTTTTAATGTAGTTTTTAAAACATTGAGTGGTCATAATGGTAGAAACTTCCATTCATTCCGTACACTTTAAAAAAATATTCCTTTAATATTTTTATTAAAATTTAAAAGCACGACATTCAAAAAATGCCATGAAGATTAATTTTAAAACATTTAGTGTAACATCAGACAAGTTTATAAATGAATTCAAACAATATTATGATATTTTTAAAAAACATAATGTTTTTTTTGAAAACATTGATATTGAAGAAAAATCATTTTCGAATGAAGAGAGAAATAAAATATGATTTTATTTAAAAATTTATTTTGAACTATTGGGTACATAAAGAGAGAAAAATTAAGGGAGAAATGTATTCCCAATAAATAACTAGAGTATAATAAAATTCACGAGTTTATGGAGATATGGATTATAATATTTCTTCATCTAAATCATAAACACAAACAACCCAAATAAATAATGAGTTTTTATCCTTAAACCATTACCACTTTGTTAAAATTGAATAAAAATATCTATGAAAGAATAAAATTAAATGAAACATATAATATCATGAGAATATATAAATTAATGATATTATATGTAAAATGTTCTTTATATACACCTTATAAAAGAATATAGATGCATAATATACTATATGTCCCGTAGAAGAAAAATTGGGAAAAAAATACCTTACCATATGTCTCAAATTTCCCGATAAACATCTGAGAATCCTATATAATAAATATAAGTTAATTATAAATATATTTAAGAACCATATTTATATATTACCATATATTATTCACTTATGAATTTTTATAACCTATTTTTTAATTATTTTTGTTGAAATACTGTTTTGGGTTATAAGTGCTTCATTTTTCATGTGTGTTTTAGTTTAGTATTTTTGATCATTTTAATTTGACCAGGGTTCCATAATAATTTTTTTTGAAAATTATATAAATATAATATATATTTATTATATATATATTTATATAAATCCCTTTAATTTAGATATAGAAAATGAGTTCCAACGTTCATGGAAACGGTAAATTGTATGTACACATGAATGATTTTTCAATTTTCATAATAGATCAAAGGAAAGTATGTTAAATAATATATAATATTTATAGAGTAAATATAGAGTCATATATATCACATATATTCACTAAATTTACCCTTTATTACGTTCCATGTAATGCGTTAGGAAAAAATGAATCACATCACTTCGTGAGGCAGTAGTTCGCCACACACATGAGCAACACTATCATATTCCCTACGGAATAGAAATTAGGGAGGTATATGAGATAATATAATTAAATAAGTATAATTATATCATATATATAGTATATATGCATAACATATATCATTATATTGATCCATAACAAGTGGTGAAGGAAGATGAAATACATCGGTTCACAAGGAGACAGTCCGTTGTACACACGATCAAGAGTTTAATTTCCCATTAGTGGGGGAAGGAGATGGTTGTAGGTAAAAAACATAAAAAACCAAAATCATGTTATATTTTAGTTAACTATATTATTATATCATCATGTTTTAACAATATTTTATAGGATGTGTAAAGAGAAATAATTTAAAATGCTCAGTTTCCTTTCTGTGATGAATTTATAAACAAAAAAGGAATATTGGATTAGGGTATGTAATTAAGGAGGTGATATTTTTTGGTAATGGGTAAACCAATTGGTTTTTGATGTTTTAATTGGATAGGAGAGGTGGTGGCCTTTTATATGGGGGGAGATGACACACATGGAATTTTTGAAGAGAATAAATTGTACCCATATTTTTCACATTCTAAAATGAAAAAGGGTCATTATCTATCCTTATAGGTTATAAGGTAACAATATAGCCATAAAATATGTTTTGATCATGTTTCTAGGTCATTTAACCTTTATTGTTTTGTTTAAACACCGATAAACCCATTTTAACCTTAGTCACTTTAATTAATTTTTATTATTTTAAAAAACAATTATGGTAAAAAATTAAGATAAATTCATTAGATAAAATTAATTATAATTATTAAAAATATGGAATCCATTTTTATTTATTCAATATATATAATTATCAGAATTTAACCAAAACCTAATCCCATAGACATGATGAAAAACCTGTTTTCTAAAGAGAACAATTTCAAAATTTTAAAAAGATTTTTTTAAAAAAAAGTACATATAAAAAAATTTAGTATGAAATTGATTCAAGTTACCTATATTGGTTAAATTATAATAAAATTGAAAAAATATTACTCTCAAAAAAATTTCTAATAAAACATAACCTTATAAATTCTTTATAAAAAAAGGTATTTTCAATAAAAACTAATATTTTTTAATATTCATCAACATATTAACCTCTTTAGAAAAAAAAATTCACCCAAATATAATTTTGATATATTGATTCCAAAAATTAATTTAGTTGTTTAAACTAAATTTTCTAAATTTTTAAAAAATTAATTTTGTTATTTGTTCCCAAAAATAAATAAATAATATTTTTGGGAAAATATGAATTTTTGAAACATATAAAGGCTTTATGAAAGATTGATTAACATGTTACCAAGGCCTTAAAAAAATATGAAATTGGAATGTTTTGTGTGTTTAGATCCAACATTCCTTTATTAAAAACAATGATTTTAAGCCTTCCTCATTTCCAAATATGAAGACAACATACTTGTCATACTTAATTCCTATGAAAATATCCTTATTACCTACCATAGTGGAAGTTCATCCACAATCATGAATATGTACATCGTCACAATATGATTCTTTTAGGGAAGTATTTGAAACTACTTCATTCTCACCTATTTTCATTCTGATCTATATATTTTACTTCAAAACTAGTATTTATTTATATGATTGATTTTCCTTGAAAACTAATGGACTAAATTCATCTTGAAAACCTCTATATTTATTTTTTTTGGTTTTATCTTATTTTATGATTTGCTGAGATACTATATACTAATTCTTTATGTCACCATAAAAAAATTCCTCTATATTTTTGATGATAAATACAGAACCATATGCCCATATCCTACACACTAATAATAGTCTCTATATAATAAAAAGCTATAATGTAAAACATTAATTGGATACCTTTGTTTCTCTTAGCCTCTTTAATATTACATAGCTACATTAAATACATTTTGAGAATGTCTTATCTTTCCACAATAATAACACATATTTTATGGTTTATTATTTCGTCTCTTTACCACATCACCTGTGATATTTTGGGTTGTTTGAATGTTTTAACTATTAATCATAATCAAGTTAACATTTAATTTTAGAGTGGGTGATTGTGGATCCACATAAACATTAATTTTATTCTCATTGTGACCAGGCCCCACACTAGAAATGTCATTTTGATGTCTTATTTGTTTTTATGGAAACTTTTCTTTCTATATTGTTAAAACTCTATAATTATCCATTATCTTTTTTCACAACCCACTTGACAAAATTTTTTGATCTCATATTAGGTATCAGGATTCTGTCTTGGTCTTTTTTTTCATGGATTGATGACTTATCCCTTAATATCCTTAATATTTGTAACTTTACCATTCACTATATTAGTCAAACCCTTGATAATATGGGTCTTCCTAGTGATTTTGAGTTTACAATAAATAAATACCTCTATGTTTTTTAGATTATAGATGTGATCTTTTAAATGTATACCTTAAACTCACACTTATATTCTTCCCACTGCTATATGTAAAGTTTTGAAACTCAATATACTCTATTTTCTTACATCAGTTTGGATCTCAAAATATCTATATCATCAAGTGTGTCCTCAAAAACCTATTTGATATCCAATATACCTCTTACCTCAACATCATTATCATCACTTTCACATTATATTAGTTACTTGTTTATAATATACACAAGAAAATCTTATTTGAGGTCTTTACATTCCTCCATTTGTTTTGATTCCATTTTATCTGATATATTATCCGCTTGTGAATATCAGTTCTTCTTTTTGAAGAACTTATGATTAGTACTACTCATAACTTTATCATTAGTTGAGAATATCCTCATGGAAATTTCATCATACCCATTATCATGTTGAATATTATTGGGAACAATTTCAATAATGTTCCCAATATTTCCACATCAAAATAATGCATGCATAAGATTATTTTAGTCTTTACATTCCCTTGTTCATGTTTAAGTAAAGTATTATCATAACCTCATCAACATATTATTATTATTTTTCATTATCTATAGTAATATTCTATAATGTATTGAATTATTATTCCTTAGATTTTCCATTTTCTACATTCTCATTATCACCATTCCTTATTTTATGTCTGAATAAATTACTATGAATAATATGAAACACTATATCATTTTAATATTTAACATCAAGAATAAATATTTTTAGCATAAACCAAAGGGGAAATATTTTCAAGATTTGATTAAATATTATCTCAGCCTTAATAATTTCTTCAATCCAACAAATCACTTCTATAATAATATTTACCTGATAAAATAATGCATCAAGAGATTCATTTGAGTGTATCCTCAAGTGAACTTACTTATTTCAAATAACCACTAATTTATCTTGTCATACCTTTGAGTCCCCTTAATATATATTCTTTAGTGTTTTCAACATGGTGTGTGAGGAAGAAAAAGACACTAATTTCTTAGAGATTGTTTCATCCAAGGCTCCTCCTAATACATTAATCACTACAGATTCAATATACAACACCTTTTGATCTTTTTTATAGGGTTCCACAATCAATTTTGGATTATATCCCATGAACGGAAGCTATGTAAACATCCATTCATAATTATAAAAAAACAATGCTAAATCTGATTATTTGAGAGATATAAATTGTTTTAATCAAATATATGTATCCCCTTGTGAGTAACAATTTCTTTCACCAATTCATAGAGAAAATAAATCCCTAAGAAACATCTTCTATAAGAAAAATTATTGGATACTAGCAGAGTCAAGTATTTGAGTAGGATGTGAATTAGAGTATACAAATTTCTTTTAATGAAACTCACCAATGATTTTGTTCACCTATTAAAAAGAACACTCTCACTTACAAAAAATATAAAGTTATAAATTAAAATAATGATAGACACATATAATTTTTCCTGGATCACCCAAACTGGGATAATCGAAGGATCATGAAATGAAAATGTGTATTTTCACCAAAGGAACTAATCAAACTATTTTTATAAATTTTTTGATTGGAATCATTGATTATTTGGATTTACAACCTATAAAAAGATATCAATACTCTTAGTCAATCAGAGAACTCATCAATATATTCAATCCTCACTAGTATAGAATATGGTTATACCATTCATGGTGTATTGATAAGATCCACATTCATTAAGGTGGTGAACTTCCAAGATCATCCATTGAGTATGGATCCTGGACCTCCATTTTTATATATCTTTGTAGAATAGATCTAGAATATATTTCTTTTTTTCTTAATCCTTATATTTTTTCATTTGTGAAACCTATTCATGAACTACCATTCACCCAAAACATTCACAAAAAATCCATCATGAAACACCTTTGTATAAACCATTCATAGATTTACCTTTAGAAAATTCTTTGGAGATTTATCATCTGGGGAATATATCTGCATATTTTTCGTTCTGATATTCACTTACAAAATTATATTGACATAATACTCCTTAAAAAAATCCATTTATATAAATTTATTCATGAAATTTACTCACAAACTACCCTTAAATAAATCCTTTTACATACCACCTTTACACTGAAACAAAGTGAATACTATTATTTGATTTTTACTTAAATTCCCTTAATGACAATTGAAGTCTAATTTATAATAAATGGACATCAAAAAACCTTCTTATCATAATAATTCCATATCACCCTTCACATAAACCTACTTTATAAGATAAAATACCTTCATGGTCTGAATACCACTACCTCCTCCTTATTATAAAAAAATAAAGCTTCGTATAACAATGAATTTTACTTTAAATCATCACATAAATAAATCATGAGAGTTTTACCATTTCAAAATTTCCTTCACCAAAATTCTCCAAGCATTTATGTGACTCATTTTATGTCCTCATAATTCTTATGTGAAGAAGCTAATCTGTAACTCCTTTGTGATCATGTAAGTGAATTGGAAAAATTATAACATTAACTAAATTCATCATAATAATTCAATGTATCCTTTATACTTAATTGAAAATAATATCTTTAATATAGAATTAGAATGACTTACAGAATGCCTAATTCTTTATTTATCCATATCCCTTTAACTATTTTGAACAATCACAACCCAAAAAACGATCCTCAATGATTTTTAATATGTTCTCTAAAAAAATAATATATGATATGGTTAGTAATATTTTATTTGTTAAATATTCCCAGAAAAATGAAACCAGTAGTATTTTATAATCAAAAATGAGTTTTAGTATCTTAACATGATAGTAAAGAAAGAATATTGTTTCTAATATGTTATTAAGAGTATGTATGTAAATAAGTAAGTTCAAATACTATTAAGTATAATATCTAACCGATCGAATTAAAAGTTAATGCCACTTAAAATCCTAAAAGAGTTTTGGGTATATTAGTAAATATTAAATTAATGTGTTGTATTTATTTTTCACAAAAATGTAAATTTAAATTTATATCATAAAATTGTTTAGGTGTGTTAGAAAATATTAAATAATGTAAATAGTTACATTTAGATACCAAAATTTATCTCAAATAAATATTTATTGAAATATTTCAATAGTGATGATGATGAAGAACTTAAAAAGTGTTCTAAATAGAAAATTGATGTTATTAACATTGTAACATTTGATATTGTGAAATAAATGTTTTTAATAATATCTTCATTGAGTTTAACATTGAGAATATGATTTCAAACTCTTCCCATTATTTAAAATATCATTATTCTGAGATTTTTCTCACTATTAGATTTTAGTAGAATGGTTTTATTAGGGGGTAACTTCGATATGTGGATAGAATCACATAGAGATGCAATGAGTTAAACAAAACCCTAAAAGTGTTGCAAACATAAAGCCTCTCTAGCAGTTTATCTTATGAGATATGATTAGATGGATTCTTTTGTATTTTTTTGTTATTATTCTTAAAGTATTTTAACAATATAAGTTATATCATGTTATAAAAAATATCCTATTTATCATTCATTCAAAATTCCTACCCATATTTTATAATATAAAATGATATTTGACCTATGAAATTATGACTTTGAGTTGTCCTTAATCAATGTTCAACATGGGTCATTATTATTTTTTGATTAAATTTTAAGGATAACATGGATATGGGTTTTTATAAATATACAAAATATTCTCATGAAGAACAAAATGAGCTTTTTATAGTAGATGAACCCCAAGTATACAATATGGGTTTTCAAACACTATATATTTGGTATGATAGGGGTTCACATTTTATTTTTAATCCCCATACCTAAGGTTATAAAGATACATATCATGATGACCTCTATACATTGATATATTTCTAATTAAATCCTTCAGGGTTAACTAATCAGGGTTGGTTGGGAATGTTTCTGGTCATGTTGTCAGTTGAGGATTAACCAAGATGTGATTTTACTCTTATATGAAGAGTATGACAAATGGTACCTTGATTAAGATATAATGAATATTTTTTTGGGCATGAATAAATAAGTTTCATGTGTTTTTCTTAACTATTTGGATGATGGGAATGTGATGTGTTCATCTGTTTATATGAATGGCATATGATGTATTCATCAATCAAGATAGAATATAATCGAATAATCAAGAACAAATAAGGAGGTTATTTGGGATTTACATACTCTATGTCTTATTATAACTTGATTTTGTAGAAAAATGGATTACATTATTATGCATTATTTTAGTTTATACAATTGGAAGAAAAATGTATATAGATACATGTGTTTAATGAAGTAAATGGAAGTTCTATATGATTATTAAGTAACATTGACACTTTTTTAGATTCCGATAATTGATTTAATTTAAGTATTGAGTAATTAATAATTAATTTCAATGTATAATGTTATGTGGAGTGGTAGATTTTGGTTTTTCATATGAGGATCAATTTTATAAAACGTTTAGAGTTACCCCAAAAGTATTTTCAAGGATATATGGAAGAAATTATAGATGGAATTTCATAATATGTTACATATGATATAGCATGTTATGAAAAAATATGATATATTTTCCAAAAAAAATTCGAATATTAAAAATTTATGTTTGGATATGGTTTCAAAAGTTGTTATATATGATTTAACATATGATTAATGTGTTCTAGGTCAATGAGTATTTTATTACAATTGGGAGATTTATGGATATATCTACTAAAATGATAAAAATGACATTATAGTTTACACAATTCCTTGATCTATTCTTATATGAACCCTGTCATAGTGTGGCACATTATAACATTATAGATTTTTATGGATTTATCATTTTGAACAAAATTTATAGGCTTTCCTCAATATTCTATTCCAAATATCATTCTTTCTTGAATCATCATATGATGATTATTAGAGGATTTTGAAATTAATAAATTAATAGATTAAATTATCAACAATTAATCATAAATTAAATGATAAGAGTTTTAGCCCATAAATCATTTATGAAACTCTGCCTTTAATGTAGCCAATTTTTTGGAATCTAATGGGTCTCCATTGATGGATTTATATGTTTTCTAAGAGTTTATGATCCACATCGGAAATCTAGGGAATCTGTGAAACTATTTAGATAGTTTTTTACCATGTTCTCCTTTATTTTTATTTCAATTAGAATTTTCTAGTTTACTCTAGAAGAAACGTAAGTCGTTCCTTAACATTAATAAAATTCATGCAATCTATTGATACCATAAGAGGGAGGAACCCGTTTGGCGCTTTTCAGTTATAATTATCAGATAGTTTTTTAAATGAAAAATCTACTAGTGTGAGGTATCAAATTCTTTTATTTATTAATTCCAAAAAAATAGATATATTATGGATTATTTTTGGGATATATTTCATTTTTATACATTTAAGATTAGTTTCATCCCTCAAAACCCCATCATTGTTAAGTGCCAGTGTAACTGAAAACATTATTTATATTCCATGTTTATACATATTTATAGTTTATGTAAATTTATTAATAAAATAGTATTCTTTTATAAAGATAACATATAGTATATTATAACAAATATTCTTAAGCGACTTTACACACTAAAATTTGAAAATCATGTAATGAAAGTTTATAACGAATCAAGTTCACATGACTCATTTTACATTGAGTTGTGGAATCATAATCTTAGTCATATAAACTAAAATAGTTTAAAAAGATTATATGAAGAAGGGTATTTAGATTATTTTGGGCTTAAACATTTTGATATATGTGATGATTTTTTACAAGGTAAAATTACAAAATCATATTTTATTAGAAAATGTATAAGAACCATAGTGCTTATAGAACTAGATTATATAGATGTGTAGGAAAATTTTCTAATAGAATATAGAAGTGTATTTTTTACATAATAACTTTAATTATGATTTTAGCTGATGTTGATATATGTACTTACTATGGTAGAAGTTTAATTCATTAAAAAAGTTTAAGGAATACAAAAATTAAGAAGATAATCATCATGGTATGAAGATATAGAAACCTCTTTTGGATAAATGGGTAGAATATATTAACTACTAATTTCATGATTTTATAAATGAGTTTGGAATATTATTTATACTTAACCATCCTTATACACCTTAATGTAATAGTTTTTCTGGTGGGAGTATTTCCCCTTTGTGGATATAGTGAGATTGATGATGAGTCATGAAAGCCTTCCATCATCCTTTTTTGGGATATTAATTATAATATATGATATATACACTAAACTAGTATAAACATAGAGTCCTAAATGGAATCCAATATGAGTCATGATATGTGAAGAAATCTATTTTGTCACATATTCATGTATACAAATGTAAAGTGTTTTTAAAGATAATTATAAAAAAAAAATTTCCCCACAGGGTACAACATGTGTCTTTATAGGGGATCCTAAAGATAAAAGTTTATATTATAAATAATATCCATCCAATACCAAAGTAATTATGTAAATAAATTACGTTTTTCTAGTAGGTGAGAAAATATAAAAGTGTGATAGTGGGGGAAAACAAAATATTTTATAAAGAAAAGACTCCTAATACAAATGAGTTAGAATAAGAATAAGTTTTACAATATCTAGTTGAATAAATTTTTATAGAGAAAACACTATACATAGGTCTTATATGAAATTTAGAGAACCATAAATATATGGTTTCCAATCACCAACGTAGGTGAGACACTGGTCATTTAGAATTAAAAACACATTATGACAAGGAAGAAGTAATTTGATTATGTGTTTGTATGTGATAGGAATATACAAAGTATATAATAGTTTCCATGTATAAAAATAAATTTTATATTTTTCTGGATCTTAGAGTTGATTTTAAACCTAATGGGTTTAAATATATTTTCAAAACAAATTTTAAATGGATGCTAAAGTTAGTACCTATAAAGAATAATTGTTTATTAAAGGGTTTAATAAGAAACAAGGTATTGATTATTATTATACCCTATCACCCATTTAAATGCTAAAGTCCATTAGCATTATTCTTGACATGAAAATATAGAATGATTATGAAATTTGGAATATGTACGTGAATACCATATTCTAAATGGGAAACTTATGGAAGATGTCTACATGGCACAACAATAAGAGTTTCTCAGATCATACGAAACCAAAACCTTATGAAAGTTGTAGAGATCCATTTATGTTTTAAAGAGAGAAATAATATCATTGTATTTTCATTTTGATGAGGTCAAAAAATAACATTGTTTTATAAATAATGAATGTGATCTATGGATATATAAAAATTTTAGTTAGAGTTCCATCATTTTTCCAATTATATTTGATGATTATGAATTATAAATAGGAGTTGAGATCCCAATATCATATTTGATCAGAAATTTTTTAAATAAATGATTATCCCTAAAGGAATTAGGTGAAACAACCTATATCTTAGGTATTAAGATCTATAGATTTAGATCTTGGTATCTACATGGACTAATTCAATGTATATATTTTGAAAAGGATTTGAAAATATAAAATATAAAATAGTCCATGAGAATATTGTTACCAACATCACTTGGTATAAATATCTGCATTATGATTTTTCCATAGAAATAATAATAAATAGATATAATTAATATGATTATAATGCTTTATAAATTGGAATGATCATGTATTCAATGTAATATAAAAGACTTGATATTGGTTATACTTTGATGACGACAAGAAGATATCAAGTGGAACTAAGAGAGTTGAATTGGGTAATAGTTAAAACTATATTAAAGTATTTGATATGTAAAAATAATATGTAACTCGAATATGGAGAATATTAGGAACATGTTTTTGAGGGGATACAAATATTCTAGTTTTTATTCAAATAAAAATGATATTAAATCAAAATTTTGATACGTGTCTCGACTCACTAGAGGCATGCCGAGATATTTGGGATCAAAATATTCCATATTTATTGATTCTATAGTAGAACCAAAGTATATGATGGGTTATAATGTTGATATAGAAGTATAATAAATATATATTTTTTTCCAAGAGCTTGGTGGTGTTTCTGGTAGGCTATATACTATCACTGTATATTATGTTAATATTATAATAGTTATTCATGCTAAATAACCTAGGTTTTATTTGGGGATCAATAATATGATTTAGAAGTATTATCTCTTTAGTTATTTTAACTAAATGGGATAATTGATCATTAAAAGTGTTTCCAAAGAAGATAATATGAAATATCAATTTACTAAATCCATATCATAAGAGAGGCATGAATATCATGTGAGAGATAATTTGTTAATTTTTAAATCAGTTGTCTCTAGTTCAAGTGAGAGCCTATTAGAGTTAGCTCTATAGAAAAAACTAATATTTGTAAATTATATTACTAATTATATATATGATTTTATACAAACACACATATGTTCTTATTACATATTTTTTATTATCTTATATATCATTAATATGAATATTCTCATAGAATAATTTTTCTATCAATGGGTTATAGAAGTTCCCTACTATAATGAAAACCTATAAATGATATGAAAATATAATTAAATAAATATATCTTATTATTTAGATACATCAATCTATAAAGACACAAATAATTTCAATATTATCTCTCCTAGGATCATAAGATTTATGACTTCTTCTAACAAAGTTATCACATGGGGATATCTAATAAGGGTTCTTAATTTGAGACCATTTGTTAGCCCTAAATAAATACTAATTAAAAAATCCAGAATAATTTTAGGGATATAACCAGAGTCATCTTATATGAGGATATTTACCAATTAAACACTATACCATTTCACTTATATATGTTCATGATGTTTTTAATATAGGAAAACATGGTATATATAGGTGGGTTTTCATGTGGTGTGTGATAATAAATTGAAAATACTTCTATATCCATAAGAGAATTACATGGTTATTCATAATAAAACCATGACTATTTCATAAATCTATAGTTATATCAATCATAATCCATGTTTCCCTTTTAATATGGGATTTACTATATCCATGAGTGATGTCTATGGGTGTATGTATATAGCCATGGATTCATCCCTCTAGTAGAGAATCTTTGTCCACAGTAACACCCATGGATCTAGAGTAATTTCCATGGGATCTCCCATGGTAATTGATTAATATCGTTAGGAATCACCCATAGATGTACATTTACAGTTCTGGTCAATACCCATGACTATATATGTATAGCCATATGTACAAACTACAGACTTATAACTCTGCATGTGGATATTAGTTAAATATGTTTCCAAAAAATTACAATGTTGTTTTAAAATTGGAAATATGAAAAATCATCAAAATAAAACTAATTATCAATAAAAATAGGAAAAAGATATAAATAAAATAAAATATTATCGCAATAAACCATAAATATAGTTGAAAAAAATAATGGTGCTCATAACCACCATTATTATTATCATAATTGTCCTTACAAACGCCAATGCCCTTCTCATCAAAATCTCAGATAGAAACAGAAATATCATCTTCACCATCTATCACACAACCATTGTCATCACCTTCATAAAAATCAACATCATCATCAAGACCTAAATTAGTAGTCAGATATGAGGATCCCTTATAAATAGATCTCATCATCATCAAATAGGAATTAATCATTATATCTCACTCTAGTGGAAGTGAATAAGAAAGCGTAGACATGCATTTATGATCTTCTCAAGTATCATCTTTTATAATTGAGAATATTCTTATACATTTCAAGTTTCTTATTGGATTAAAACATTAATTTGTACCTATATAACTGTTAAAGGACCAAAACACAAATAAATGATATTAGAAAACCATTATTTATATTGTGTAATCATGTTTCCTAGTAGGAATCATACCCTTCCTCGATGCTAACCTGCGAATAGAAAATGAAGTTGACCCTTTGGGACTAAATTGTATGGTTAATTCTCTTTATTTCCCCCGAATAAATCTATTGAGTGATATATTACATTAATTTAAATTATACTAAAGTAAAGAAAAAAAATGTAATCAAAATAAGATAAATTGAAATACATTTACAATTTTTTCTTAGTTTTATCTATTCATCACGATCCCACATTTCTTTTTAATATCTTGTATAGAATAAGGCCCATTGAAGAACATAAACATAAATATTCAATGTATTTTTCTAATAAAACAAATAAATAACACAACATCAGATAATTTAACTTGATAATAAAACAACTATATTTCATATATTCATTATCCATGTTAAATAAAACATAAATATCATTCATCTAAAATTCATTATTAGAAATGGTAAACAAAAAATAACAAAAAAAATAATATTTATTATAAAATAAAAACTATTCCAAAAAAATTTGAATGTAAAAAACATAGTATTATTTAACCATGTTGTTAAAAACATAAAACTATCAAAATAAAACGTCTATATATGTTTTAATGATGAAATTATAGTGGAATATGAAGTTCAGGGTGTGTTTTTAATACTATTTTAGAGTTATATAAAGTAATTTTCATTGCATTATGGTAATTTTTGTTCATCCTAGTTTGATATTATTTCATTTGTTTCGGGTCTATGTGGTTTTGATTGAGTAAGGATATGTTGGGTTATGTTAGGGTAGTCGAGTTTTGATATTTGTAGTTGCTTTTATAAATTAATTAAAACAATTTTTTAAATCAATTTGGTTTAAATCAATAAAATTAAATTCAAATCTAGGTTAGTTTCAATGAATTTATATTATTTAGAAAAAATTTCATTATGATTAGATTAATTTTTTTAGCATAATTCATATGTATTTATTTTTGATTAGATATCTTTATTTCTATTTAGTTATTTTTAGTTATGAACTTTCATTTCAATTTGATTTAGTTTTCTATACCCTTGCATGATTTAGTATATATTCACTTAGTTAGATTATGTTCCATTTTATTTATTTCAATTTTATTTAATTTTATTTAATTTTATTTGAATTAATGTGTTTTTTTATTTTTTGTTTCTTTTGTTTTGATGATTTTAAAGAAATTGAGTTTAGTTTATTCTTTTAAAATATATTTTATTTAGTTAAATTTAGTTTATTTCTAGTTTAATCAATCCATGAAAATTAATGTCATGTCATTTCTCTTTATGTGAGGTTAGTTCAGGTTCAATAGATTCTAATCACTACTATTTGGGTTGATTAATTTTCGGGTGACTGTTGATTTAGTTATATTTCGGCTATATTGGTTCAGGATGTTTTGATTTGATTTTCATACTTTATGATTGATTTCTATTTTATTCAAATTGTATTTATTATTGTTGTTTATATTTATTTTACTTTCTTTCTTTTTATTTTTGTTTATTTGGGTATAGTTTCTTTGGTTATGGTAGATGTAGTTCAGTTTAGTTTGGTATAGTTCAATATTGTTTAGTTTATTATCATTAAACTAGTTTTGGTTTTGTTAGATTATGTTTGGGTTGGGTTAATGTATATTTGTTTAAATTAATTTGTAGGACTTTAGATTAAATGAATTTATATTTTTTATTACATTGTTATCAATTTGGTTTGGTTCAATGTTAGTTTGTTCAATATAGATTAGTTTGGTATCTATCAGTTTAGTTTTAAATAGTTAGTTGTTATTAAGTGTGGTTTGGGATAGGGTTATTGTATCTATTAAGTTAATTACTCACATAAGGAACACTTTATGAGAGCTAAATAATGAAGTAATTATCAGGGGAGTTTGAAGAAAGAGTATCCATTGGTTACATGGGATTATAGATATATGGTTCCATGTTTTTATCTAATATCCGTACTTTAAAAAAGGGGAATAAATAAGAAATAATATAGGTAAATAACTATGTAAATGTGTGAGGTTGGATAGATTTTATGAAATGGAGGAAATGAAATAAAAATTAGTTGTATTTTTATAGCATAAAACCATACAATACTTTTTATAGATTATTATATTGTTATTTTATGTTTTTAGTGGGGGAGATAAAAGAAATAAAGGGAATGATATCTATACACCTGGATATATATCATATCAATAAATACATTAATTTGGATGAGGAAAAGGTAGAGAAAAATTGGAATTCAGTATCATTGGTAAAAAATTATGATTTTCTGGTCTAGATAGGATGTATTTTTGGATTGTAAATTGTAATCTAAATTAACTATAGTATAATTCATAATTTTTATATAAAGAACTTCATTTATTCACTAATATGAATTTTCTACTAGGCCCAATTAAATTAAGTGGAGATATGGATATATATTAATGTAAAAATGTAAAAAAATAATGATGTTATTATATAATAATGAAAAAATAACTTATTTCAGTTCGATTTTAGATGTATTTAACAAATCTAAGAATGTTTTTAAAAATATGATTATAACCCTCATAATGCCAATTTACCACTAGATGTAATAATTAATAGAAAAATATATTATAGTATGCACTATAAATAAATATCTAAAGTATTTTTAAGTCCTAGTATTACCACCATTAATTATGAGTTTCAATAGGCGATGGTAATGGGGTTATACTTAAAAGTGGTTTACAATCCATGTAAAACTAAATAATTTATAGGATTGTCGTCTGATTTAGTGGAGGTGATATTGTTTATTTTGGATGAAAGAAATTATTTAGGTGAGAAAATTTTGAACCTACAGATATATATATTCAATTAAAAAAGAATTACAACAAGATAATTAAATCTAGTTAATTATAGTAGGAATGAAAAAAAATAAGAAATCCTTAATCTAGAATATTACTCCGACAAGGGATATTTCTATTTATATTCTATTGGGGTTCATGTAGTGATTTTAAAAACATATAAAATATTGGTTGGTGAATTTTTTTGAAAGAAAATGTAAATTCATTATGATAAATTCTAAAGGTATAAATACAATGCATTGTCCCCAATAGAAGTAAATTCATCCCATGCTAATTCAAATATTGATTTGGGAAGAAATATCTATTGATTTTATTTCATGATTTCTTAATTAATAGGGTTATGAAGTGATTTTTGTGGTAGTTGAAAAATTATATATGTACGATAAAGTTCTAATTCTAAAGATTAAATATACAAATAAAATGGTAGCATAATTTATTTTTTAATAGAGGTAGTATGATTACATTGAATTCATAGTTTTATTATTAGTGATAAAGATTCACAGTATTTCCATAATCCTTTAAAGTGATAATTTAGAATGGAGAGATTTTTTTTTCAATATGGGTTCATATTAAAATAAAATAATTCAAGAAAGTGGAGGGGATCAATATATTATTTCCATTTAGTAAATATAATAGTGTTTATATCTTAGGAGGTGGTCTCTCCCTAGAGTTGATCCATTTTATTCCATAACTAAATTTTCTTACCACCTAATTTCAAAATTTCTTTATCATTATATATGTATTTTTTTAAATTATGTAAAAGGTGGATTTTGGTTTTCATATTTTATATTTTCTATTTTTCCTTTTCAATAAAAATAAAATTCTAAAATTGTAATAAATTTTAACTGAATTAATGGTGAAAATCTTACAATAAGAATAGTATACACTAGGAATATGAAAAGGTGTTATTTTTTATAAAATATTTTAGTTCTCTATAGGAATTATTTTTAGTCAAGTAATGCATATTATTCAATTTAATAAAATTTGTAAATCCATATGATGGTTTAGTAAACAACAAGAGTGTATATAAATTATTGTATTTGAAGAAAAAAAAAACATTTCTGCAAACCGTGTATGTACTAAAATATTATGGGTGAAGAAATATCGAAATAAATCCCTATGTTTATAAAAATATTAGTTTAATAATATGTTTTATATCATTCATTAAAAATATTTAATTAGAAAGGTTAATCCAATAATACAACAAGATGTTACTTTGAAAAAAACTAAAAAGAAGAGTAAATCCTTATGCATCGATAGTGTAATTGGATAAGAAAAATTAGAAAGGTACTTATAAAAACATGTGATTTTTCCTCTAGTGACTACTAATTGAAATCTTTAGTGGAATTGGTTTACAAATATGAGAAATAAAACCATCAATAAAATGTAATGATTTATATTAACGCCTTTTAAAAAATCAAGGAACTACTAAAAATTGGGTATGTAGAAAACATTGAATATCATATATATATGGTAATAAACATAAATATATTGAAGCATTATATATAAAAACAATAATAAATTAAATATTTCTTATTTGGATTTGGGAGAGAAGTGTACTTGAGAGTATGAAAAAATTTTATAGAAATTTTATTTCACTTATTTCTCTCAAAAATATCATATAGTAATTCAAATTTCATTAATAATAGTAATATTAGTAATTTATACATTAAAAATTATTTTCAAATAAAATATTATTATATAAAAATTAAATTAATACCATAACATAAAGACTATTTCAATACCTGATCATCTATCGATATTTTCATAGTGGGAAATTAGAAAAAATTGGCATTTCCTAAAGTTTATTACTAACTATATCTTCCCAACCAACATATAAGTCATAATTGTATGCTAACCACATTTCCCACCAATCAATCATCCTCAGAGTACTAGCATCATTTACATAAAAAAATTATATTAAATCTACAATAGAAATAAAATTGGGCTACAGAATGTAAAAAATTAAAATATATAAAAGCTAGTTTACATTACATAACCAAATATCATCCCAGACATTGTCCTTTATTTTCTCAAAAATTTATCTGTAAATTATAACTTGAATGGGAATAATGTTGCTATGTCTAGAATGTTTACTCATAAACCTCTTACATTCTATTTTTTTAATACCAATTATAGATCTCTCTTCATTATATTGAATAATAATTTATGTTTTCACATTCCATATGTCTCCAATTATTCTGTGACCTCATCTTTGTTGTTTTTTATAAGATCCACCAAATAATTAAAAATAAATAGTTAGTAAAGAAAAATAATATATATAAATTTATAAATGATGAATTTCATTAATTTTTAAAAATATACTAGAAGCCAAGGGATATTTTATCCCCTGTAATGCTTTATCAAGAGCAGGAGTAGCGGAAGTATCCTATAATATGAGTAGTGGGATATCAATATACAAACTAGTCTCTAAATGTGAAACTCTGAACCCTCACACCCATATTTTATGTACAAACATAAATAATGAAAAACTTTCTCTAACACCAAAAGATGAAACCTATTTTTAATAATTTACTATTATAACATCATTATCTAAAACATAAGCCGATATATACCCAAAAATATTTCTAAGACTAGTGATTTCTAGAATTAGGCCATTTGATACATATAAAAATAAATACATTAATTTTCCAATGGATATAAAGAAACTTATTTAATTTCTAAAACTACGGCAAATGAAACTAGGCATCACAATAAAAAAATGTTCTTACTCATCCATAGTAGTGTGAAAATCATTTGAAAACATGGGATATGGATAAAAAGATTAGTTAAACAGTTTTAATGAAATTGTAATTGGTTTATCATATTTTGAAAATACGAGAAAAACTTTTGAAGAAATAATTCCCTATAAATACAAAAAATTACTAAAACATTCATAAAAAATTTCTTTATATAAGAAATCACTTTATCAACAAAAAATCATTCATCATAAGATTTCATAAATAATAAGATAATAGTTTTACTTTTTATTGAAAGAGGAATGGGAAAACATGTAGTAAACCTGTCATTTCATTGAAATAAAACCCTTTTCAAATTAACTTCACCATGTAATTAATTTAATCCATAAAACATTTATCCCTAAAAGGATCCAAATTCCACTTTTTTTAAATATCAAATTTTTTTCATAAATTCCAAATAATTTTCAAGAAAACATATTTTTAGCATTGAAAAATCATAATATCATCTTGGGGCATTATAATTTCATCTAGTAATCACATAAACCATATAATTCAAACAATTTAAAAGAGTTAAATATATCTAGTTTACTCTATTATCTATTAGGATTTTTGTAACTACACCTTATCTTAGGTGTTTCATAACACCATAGTCTCTTAAGAGTTTATTAAATCTATCCTCATTACACAATGAATTTGAGGGATTTAATGGGACCCCCTTTCACATATTTAACATAGTCCTTTAAGGATTTTTATTGAATCCCATTTCTGACATTCATCTTGAACGCCCATGTATTATGTTTTAAAATCAAAATATTCATCAACATTCGCATTTCACAATCATACATAATCATGAATATTTTAAATTCAATCCACATAAAGAAATTTTCTTTAATAACTTCTTATCACATTTATGGAAACACATTTAATCAAATAATTTAAAATCTATAATCAACATAATTTAAAATCAATAAATAAGAGAAAAATAATTGTATAAGAAGCATGATAGTTGGTAAATATTTTAAAGATTTTTTTGGTAAAACATTAGAATAAAAAATAACGACTTCAAATATAATAATTAATTAGTTTTTAGTGAAATCTATATTAACGGTTTTTCTATAAAAAAAATATTTCATTCATATAAAACATGGTTTTCAGAAAAATAAACACCAAAAAGTGTATTTTACTTATTGATATCATTTTTAAAAGTAAAAAGATAATATAAACTATTAAAATAAAAACATTTAAATAATGATTTTAAAACAAACCCCATTTCATTAATTCTAGTATTATACCGGACTAAAGGAAACCAATTTATATGTTTGAAATAATTCTTCACGAATCCTCTATTGTTAGCCATATATTAAATGTTGAGTTACAAAATTTTAAAAAATCAAGAACTGTCAGCATTACGAAATTACACCCTACAAGAGTCTAAAAAATTGATTTTCTTTTATGTTTTTCAATATTCATAGAATATAAAGATATTCATTCTTTGTATATGCATATAGAAGCATGATATACTACTTATTTTAATGTCATTATTAGCTGAGTTTTGATATACTTATCCGTAGGTTCTATTTAACATAGACCATAAAAATATGGAGTTATTCATAGGGTGAATTGTAGTATACTATTACATGGATTTAAAAACTCATACATGATCTTTACACTAAAAAAATAATTCATTTACATGATTGGATACATATAAACATACGTAAACAATATTCTGACAGGTTACCTTGATGTGGGTTTTTACCTAACCTTGATGTGGTGGTTTTACCTGATATTGACATAGCCATCCACTTTGCCTATATATAGCCTAAAACCACCACATAACCCTTTCATAAAATCCTTACAACCATTAAAAAAGTTATAAAAATATAATCTTACTAATACATAGTTTATTAAACTAACCAATTCACTTTAAAATCTAAAATACATAAAATACATTAATTATTATATTAAAATTATTAATTATTAAAATATTTCTTATGTAAAATAAACTTAAATTGATTATATATATCAAAATAATTATTAAATTATTATTAAAATTTACATTTATCATAAGATTCCAAATAATTCCATGTAAAAAATTAATTTTATAAACAATCAATTATATAATATCCCTAAAAAATAAATACATATATGGTTAATGATATAATTTATTTTATTAGAATGTTTAAAATTAAAAATCAGATCTTTGTATTTTGATATATTTCCTTCAAAATATTAAAACCCAAAAATATAAATTTCATAAAAATGAAACTACTTTTAGGTTATTTAAATCACTTATAGATTAATTAAAATATTCATCAAATTGGATAAATATCATTGAGAAGGAACATTACTTACCTTTATATATAATTTCTTAGAATTATTATAAATCAAAAATAACATATTAAATATTATGTAAACTAATATAATCATATTTTATCATATAATATTAAAATACATTTCGTATTTTTTTAATTATAGAAATATTGTTAAATTATAACATTTAATTAAATGACATAAATATTAAAATTTTTGGATATTATAGCAATGTAGATATAATATATTGAAATGATCAAGGGATACAAATATAAGGAAAGATTTTTATAGAAGATGAATGATATTGATATATTTTTAGGATGTATAGAGGTGCATTAAACTATACAAAATATGGTGAGTTTGGGAAATGATCATGGATAAAAGCATGGAAACCCCCATAATTTGTAGTTATGGGTGGAAAGGTATATAAAAAATTTCCAATAATCATGTAGTAGTGAATATAAGGTGATAAAATATTAATTTATTGAAATCTTGGTGACCTAAGTGGTATAATGGAAGGCTATAATATAGAATTACTGTTACTAGAAATCACAGAACAGGTTTGGAAAATCATCCTATATTATGGTGTATCCTTTGTTTTACTCTCTATATCCTTAGTGTAATAGAGTTTATCCTCTCTGAAGAACTCTAATAAAAATTAAATGGTAAAATAATGTTTATATTTGCAACATTAAAGGATAAAACAATTATCAAAATAATAATTTGTCATCATAAATTATGATGAGTTTGTAGTTATAAAAAATGTTATAACTGGATATGTATTCCATTACTCTCACATTTGATCAATGGGGAATCCCTAAATCCCAAATGTGCTTCGAATTTAATTATCTATTTTCTCATTATTTCTTCATATAGAAACCCAGTGACATAGAAATTCAAAATAGTAGTATATGATAATTTTAAATAATGAAAATGTTAAATAAATTGATTAGTTGACATAAAAAAAATGAAAAGTTACAAAATATTTTTAATGAAAGGATCTATCAATATAAAAATAATCATTTAATTATAATTTCATATTTTTCCCAAACAATGAAAACCTATTTCGGTATTTTTTTATTTTAATAGTAATTATGGTTTCTATGGAAATATTTTCAAAATATGGATTACAATAAACCAATTTATAATGTCGTGAGACATTAATTGCATATAAATATTTATTTGGGAATTATTTTCTGAAAAATATGAAGGATGAATATTATTATAGTAATTATATTCAACAAAAATTATCATTAAAGCATTAAATTGATCTATATTGTCATTATTTATTGGTTGATTAATTTTTCATTAATATATAAGTCATTTTTTCCACCAATTAAATATTTTAATCAATATCATGATATTTTTATATTATCAAAGTTTTGGTTAAATGTTATAGGAAATTATAAAATATGATTATTGAAACACAAAATCTTAAAGTAATTTTAACTTCACATGTATCATGGTTTGATTTGAGGTACCATTGAGAGATATATTTTATTTTTAATTAATTTTATAAAAATATTAATAAACATATATTTAATATTAATAAAATGTAATGAAATTTTAGATGACATCAAGCATGGAAAGATATTAAGAATCCCATTTAATACTTCTTAATATTAGCTCACAAATATGACCCATTAATATAGAAACTTTTTTATTGGTGTCAACAGCCTTCTTCGTTATGATATGTTCTATAAATAATTATTGATTTATTATTCTATTTTTCAATGAATTCACATGTGAGACACATTTATTATAAATTTATATAAACCTTAATAAATTATCATTTTAGTGATCTATATGTATATATCATGAATACCACGGCTCTACTCTCTAAATTATTGGCGTCAAATGGAATATCAAATATAAACATTATTTGGGACAAAATAAATAAATAATTATAAAAAATAATGTATTCAACACCATTTTCCTAATATTGATAAAATTAAAAAGAGAAATCAAATTTTTTGAGATTATTATAATTACAAAAATTAAATTACAAAATATTAATGTATAAATTTTTAGGTTATTTATTACAAGAATACGTTTTCGTAATAATACATCCATCTTATTTTAACACATTTAAAGTATCATATATTTCAATTTATTTATCACAAAATCAACCATCATAATTTCATATCATTCAAAAGTAATAAAATTAATCATTAAAGTATAATTCATATAAAAATCCATTTATTGATACCACAAATAAACAAACTATTTGTCATGTAAACATCACTGGTAACATTTCTTATTTATATTTTATAATTAACATAATAAAAAAATTTCCATTAAAATTACCCCATTTATCACATTATTAATATTTAAATAAATAATATTCCTAAACAAATTACCCATTTTTCCTATTATAACACTTAGTTGGGTATCACAAGTAAAACAATCATTCATTTAACAATAAATATATCAATATGTTCATTTATATAATTGATATCCTAGATCAGTAAAATATATTTCAATACATTATAATTTACATAAAAATTATTTTATATTACATTATAAGAGTCAAAAAAATTAGGTCTTGATATTAATTTTTTTTATTAAAATCAATCATTGATAATTTACCATGATAAAATTTCCCACTTTTATTACTAAAATAAAATGAAAACACCCGCTAATACAAATTAATTATCTTATTTTAATATAAAATAAATTTTGGTACCACCATAAAATAATTCATCATTATATAAGACCAAATAGAACAATAATTATAAAAAATAATGTATTCAAAATCAATTATTAGTATATTGAAAATTTTTAGAAAATAATCGAAATTTTTTATATCACTAGATTTAAAAAAAATTAAATTATAAAATATTGATGCATAAAAATAGGTTATGGATACTTGGAATAACCTAAAATCATATAAGATTCAATGATGTAGGAAACAATTATTAACTAGGGTTATATGAATGAATGAATAAATATAGAGGATTGATTAGGAATACATCTAAAAATATCAAAACAAAAAATAGACTCACATTTGGAATATTATTTAAGGAATAATTCATGGCAAAGAATAATTGAATATCCGGAAAATAATTCCTATAGGGTGGATCACATGTGAAACCTAGGATCTATAAACACTCATATATGGAGGGAGATTTTACAAATTGGGGAATAGAGTTGGGTGAATAAGGGTGTGGTGGGGGGAATGGAGTTGTAAATCATGGAAGAGGGTCGCATGAATAGGGATGTAGCATGTGAGAAATCATAAGTTCTAATTTCCGTATGATATAAAACTAATGGAAAATCAAGCTCTATAACCACAAGAAAAAATTGACATGGTCATATGAGAGATTATAACCATGGTTGCTTATGCATATCACTATACACTTCTGAAAAATGGATTATTTCCATAGGCCTAAAATCCGAGGGCTAGAAGAGTTAAAAAACAAACTTAGAGCCACGAGATTTGATGCCCATATCTTTAATAATCTATATAGACATATTCATAATTTGAACGTGTATATGTGTTTTATAAAACCATAAAATTTTAATCCCTATTATACAAGTCCATAGATATAGGTTCATTTTCTATCATTTGAGGCTTGTAATAAAAGAAATTAAAACTGTAGAAAAGTTTTCGAGAGAAGGTATAGTCTTTAGTTTTTTAATCATGGTACATTTATTTTCCATATTTATTACATGAAAATTATTGATTATATAATCCCTAAAATTCCTAGATTACAACCCTTAATATAGATTGGGAGGATTAGTGGACTTTTAGATATATTTTAAGCACACACAGTTTCACCTCCTCTATAGTGAAGATTACCAATATACATCATTATTATCTTAGTCATCCTCATTCTATTTTTTATAAAATTTGTTGATAGAATGGTGGGGAAATAATATCTTATTCATGAAATTAAGTTTAATTAAATTCCAAGATAAAGTGTAAAATCACCACACTAAAACTTGATACTCCTACAATATCAGCAAAATAGAAACAAAATATGTAAGAATCAAAGATCATGGGTTTGATATCACCTTGAAAACCTAACTAAATGACTATACTTGTGTGATTAGTATACCATCATGGAGTTTATAAGTTATAAAATAGTATAAAACCTGAATGAAAAGGAAAAAAGAATAAGAAAAAACTAATTAAAATCAATATATGAACTAATATATTGAAATTGTTGAAAAAAATAAAAAATAAATAAAAACCTACATTACATCATTTACAAGAATAATAGTGTGGGGATTCGGGATGTTTAAATATGAAGCATTGATATTGGAATCCTATGGGATGAACTCCACAAGGACATTGATGATAGTTATATACTTTCACATAGACACATTTTGGACTATTACCTCGTTCATTATACCTCCAAATAATCTCATGATTATTTGTTCCATTTTTGAGACAGGGTAAGATCATGTAGAAAAATTTCATGGGTATTTTCTGATTTGAAAAAAATTGAATAATAATACTCTTTCATATATGACCTTACATACTTGGACAACGTATAAATTTTTAGAAGAATACCATAGCCATATATGTTTTTTAGGAATATTACACAATTAATCTAGTTATCTAAAAATATTTTTTTTAGTTTTAATAAGTGTTTTTTGTTGTCTTGGATCTTGAAATTACATTAAGGGGTCAGTGAAATTTTTATTGATGCTGAGATATTGTGGTAATTCAACTAGAGTTTAGTTGGATGATGAGTGCACATATGACAACAATGATAGATGTGTCAAAGCTTCTCAAGAATATATTGTAAGGACATATACTAAATTAGGACTCAATATTATGTTAGCTAATTAATATATCTTGTATTATATTGAACCAAATGTGATGAAGTTATGGATTTCATCTTCATTTAATGGAGGTATTTCACAAAACATGTCATCTCAATGATAATTATGTTTTGATATAAATGCATTGTGCATAGGGTACTTTAGATTCCATAAAAAGGATAAAAAATTATTTTTTATGTGTGAGGCTATATTGAATTTGTGTCCTATACATCATTAGAACTCTTGATTACAATGAGGTGTAGGTGTTATCTTGGTTAGTTGATACAATGAACATTGGGGAATAAGGTCTCCATAGGCATGAGTTCATGAAACATTATTGAATTGAAGACATTTGAGGGTCTTCTATAAGAGTACCATAATAGACTACATCAACATTAGATTCTTCTATAATATTATGCTCAAAAATTGATCCTTATTAGGTTACTTCATGAGGCTATGTTCATGGGATGATGGATTCTATGTCAGCTAAAAATCCCTATAAAACACAAATATTTAACTTTTTTACATGATATATTGGATTCAATAAACACAAATTGATATCTTGTCATTAAAAATCCATTTAGGACATTTTTATTTTAATCTAAATTATTACCCTATAAAATTGAGAAGTTATTATTTTCTACATTTAGAATTGTATATGTTTTATTAATTCTATTCATGTGTATAACACATTTTTAAGAATTGAGAATAACATATCATGAAAAAAATCATTACAAATAGTAGGAATACCTTTAGGTAATTTGTGATAAACTAGGTTTGAAATAAATTATTAGATAACTAAAACTAAGATCATTATTTAATATTATTATATATTTTCAATCTTTAGACACATACTATGCCTTGGAAATTTTGAGATACTTTTTTTGGGATGCTAATTTATCAAACTATTATAATTAAAATAAATTAATTTAATTAGTTATTTAATGGATAATATTTGAAATAGTATTAATATTTTGAAATTTATTTTCTCAAATTAATGTACCTTGATCTAGTTCATATATATTATACTGTAGTATACATAAATCCATTTTAGTTTAGATTCATTTCCCAATTTTCCAAAAATGTGTTCATGTTTTAAAAAATTAATTATGTCACCTAGAGGAATAAAAAAAAATATGTACGCAAATAGGAGATAAAATAAATTCATTTTATTTTTCAAAAAATAAACTAATAAGGATAAACATACAAAAACCCTACAACAGGTTGAAAATTTAGCCCACTTGAAATTCACTACCCTCTTTTTAATTATTAAAATATAACAGACTGGTACTAATATATAATGGGATGGAGAGATAAAAACCTTTTATTTTAGTCTAGTGTCTTGAGTTAGATTCTAAATAAAATTTATTTGACCTATATAAGTAAAAAAAACAAGAAAAATTTTATTCCAACAAATTTAATTAAAGTAAGTAACAAGAGATAAAATTTTCTTGGTTTATCCCTAATGGTATTGTGTTTACACTACCTATATCTATAATTTTTTTTGATTAAACCCAATCTTATGGTAGATGGGGTTTGTGTGATAAGACTAACACACATTTTTTTTGATGTTTGTAAGCGGACACTGAGATTAAGAAACACACATAGAAAATAAAATAATCCCAACCACCATATTAAGTAGTGAAAATAAAAGTTAATAGAGAGGTAATTGATGTATGGGGTTCCACCTATCAACCTAATAGGTTTTCTACCCCATGTGATATTCATGATAATATATAGGAAGTAATAACATCACCAATTTCTCCTCAAGATCTTCATCTTGAATCACCATCATTTTGGCAGTGTCTTATTCAATGGGAAACTCTATCTCGATTCATCAGTGGATTACTTATCTTATTTTTCATCACTCTTTAGAGTTATTCATGTCTCAAATAAATTGAAAAAATTAATTCAAATGAGTTATAATAAGATTAAAATAATAAATAAATAAATAAGATGAATTATAATGACCATTCAACAAACTTTACTCATTTGGTCAATACTTCTTTCACATATTTAACTGCTACTAGAAGGATTTTAGTTATGTGTTTTAGTGGAGGAGTTTCCAATTTATCTTTCCTATCTATATGGTCTTTATAAAAGGTAGGAGGGAATTTATCTTTTTGTGCCTCGACCTCATATCAAAGGATCTTTGGAAAATAGTTTGAGAATTATTTTCGATCCTTAGACATGGATTTTAGAAGTTGTTCCTTAATGTCCTACTTGATTTCCTCAATGAACTAGTTAAATAAATTCTCTCCATAATTATATTACCACACCCCCTTAATATTCCTTCCAAGTAGCTATAAATATTCACAAATGGTATGGGTTAAACTAAAATAATATTTTATTTCTTTATTTTTTTAAGTTTAATGAAAAAATAAGTATTTATATTTTGAAAAAAATTAATGAACAAATAAAATCCCTATAATCGATGAAAAACTATATTGAGACCTATAATTTTCCTCAAATTTGTAAAAATTTATAAACCTGCAATATAGATAAGGAGTTGACCAAGCTAATTTCTCTTGAAGAGATTTGTTGAATTCTCACTATCTCATTTCACTTATTTATGTGTGTAGTGTGTTTAATATAGATTTTTTTTAATATATAGGGTTTTTTGATGTGGTATTGCAAAAAACCATCCCAGGTTACCCCCAAACCTAGCACCCGACTTGATCCGTCACATACCCGAAGGACGTTCCCGATCCCCACAGGCTGATGATAATCTCCCATGCATCAAATGATGAAACTAAGGGATATATTTCTCCCAACCTGAACAACCACATGGAATATATATATAGATAAATAAAGTAAAAATAGAATACCAAAAAATATATATTCCATAACTGTAAGAAAAATTTTAAGAAAAACAACTATAACAGCAGCTACAAAGTCCAAAAAACAAGTTCGACAACATGGGACTCAAAACCAACAGCTACTCCAATGATGGCATGGACGAAATCAAACCATATAACTATCATCTACATATCCCAACTGACATGAACCTCACCGCATCACTATGGTGCCATCCCATTCCCTTCACCAGAAGACAAATAAAGGTCTACGCACCACTAAAAGAGTGTGCGGGGTGTGTGCTAACAAGCTCAGTAGGATCCCACCCAGGTGTTCCATAACAAGTCTATAAATAAAAAATCACGTATGATCATTTTTAAATAAAACATTGCACAATAAGTAGTAATGTATTTTTACAGAAAACATGGAAAATATTCCCTTTTCCACTGTTTTAAATAAAAGTAGGTATATCATTTTCCAAAGCATATTTCCATATCATTTTTCACAAGAATCAACATGTATATTAAGTCTAACTAAAAAATCCATGCAATATAAACCAAAAGAATAGGTATCACAACACCAAGGAATACTACAGGTCTAGTTAGCAGACTACTAATACCAAAATAATCATGTGCAGAAAACTGATCCTAGATCAAAGGGACTAGGAATCAGGGGAACACCCCAAGAGTAATCCCCCAAAATGTCAATATCCGTCCCCTATAACAACGAGACTAGGAAAAAGAGGAAAGACCCAAGAAAAACCTCCATGAAAATCACAAAGCAATAGAGGATAGCCTCAAGAAAAACCTTTCACCTAATTATCCAAAGTAACCCCCACATTCTTTTTCACAAAACCATTTCAATGTCTTCAAAACCATTCAAAACAATTTATAATCCATTTATCAAATTCTAGGGAAAAATATATTTCTTTCAAAACCCATTTTTAAACACACACAAAAATCATGTGAATTTCATAAATCAATTTAGAATTAAAATTTCAAAGAAAAACAAGAAGGTTCATTGTCATTGGCTAGTGGCAGAACAACCTACCAGAAAGTTCAGGTTGTAGACATCTATAATGGAATCCAAAAACAACAACAAAACCCAAAAAAATCCAAAGAGACCCTAGGATCCAATCCATGACAATATTGATTAAAACATAAACAAAAAAGGTCAGTGGAAGAGAGTAAAACCACATAACTCAAATAAGGACGCCCTCCAAACCATAACCAATGAAGTAAAAAGGCATCCTGAATGAGATATCACAAAAAATCTAGAAGAAGATGATAAAAAACATCCAACTTGGGTCAGCAGATCCGATAACGCAAGGCTAGGGCACTATCACAATCAATAGAAAGGAAGAATAAGATAGAACACTTACTCAGATAGATTCACTGTAGAAACAACAATGAACTGGAGATGATCAGATCAATCTAAAGGTGATACGCCACTGAAAAAAACATAGGGAGTTCTCTAGTCCCAGAGCCAAGAGACATGGAAAGAATAGATGAGTGATACTTCTAAACATATGAATTTAACTTGGGCATGGGCTGAGCCACAATGTGTTCCTCTTAGTTCTCAAGTATAGTCCACACTAGATAATTTAAGCCAAAAAACATATCACCTCAAGATCAAAATATTCTATTTAACCCATACAAGACGTGCTCTTTAGGTACATGACGTGTACTAGCTCCCGACATGACCCCTCACATCATGAATTGAATCCATCCCCATGTACATGATGTGTACTACATGTACACAACCAGAATCTTTCAGAAAACCCAAGAAAACCGATTTTAAGGATTCTTAATCAAAAGGGGACTGAGAAAAGCTAGAAAACTAACCCAATAAAGGTAAAATAATGTTAAAATATCCCCACTATAAAGAATTTACTTGATATTTCATGTGAAAGATGTATCCTCTGGAAAGAGATTAGGGAACTTCTCCCTCATCAATGACTCACTTTCCCAAGACTCATGAGAATCTAATCCATGTTTCCATAGAACTCTAACCAACTAAATCAACTTACCATGAAAGACATTCGCCTGATAGTCAACGATCTCGACTGGTTTCTCAAAAATAGAAGCATCTGCTCTAACTCAATTTCTTCCCATCATAGAACATGAGCAATGTAAGGGTGATACTTCCTAAGATAAGATATGTGGATGGAATCATGAATGTTTATCAACTAAGACATCAATGCTAACAGATAAGAAACCTTTTTAAACCATTCTATGATATCTAATAGCCCAACATATCTCATATCCAACATTCATTATTTTATAAGTCACCGGTGACCCCACCAAAGAGAAGTATTCAGGAAAACATAGTCACTAACCAAAAACTCCAATGGCCACCACCGCTTATCTTTATACGATTTCTGTCAACATTGGTATGTAACCAAACATCTCTGCACCTCCTGAATCCTTGTCAATGTCTCTTAAACAAGACATGGTCCAACCAAATCTACATTTCCCACCTCTTCCCAAAATAGAGGTGATCTACATGGGTGTCCATACAACGCTTCAAACGGAGCCTTTCTAATCGATGAATAGTAACTAATGTGGTAAAAAAACATAACCAGTCCCAGATGGCTATCCAATAATCCACCAAAATACAAGATGCAGGCATAAAGCATATCCTATAGGATCTGTATTATATGGTCAGTTTTCCCATCTGTCTGTGGATGGTTAGCTGTGATCGACTTGACATGAGTCCCCATTGCCTCTTGAAGAATCCTCTAGAACCTAGAGGTAAACCTAATATCCATATCTAAAACAAAATCATAAGGAATCCCATGTAACATCACAATCTTCTGCACATATATCTTACCAAGATTTTCAAATTTAGGGGTGTCTTTGATCAGAATTAAGTGTGAAGACATCATCAACTGATCAATAACCACCCAGATAGAAATTTCTCCAAGGGATTCTATGGAAACCCAACAAAAAAAATCCATGGAACCCTCATTGTACTTCCAAACTGGAACCAAAAGAGGCTGAAGAGTACTAGAAGGTTTCAAGTGCTCTGCCTTTTCCGTTGGTAGGTGTAATAGCAGGACACATAATCTACGATGTCACACTTCATACCCAACCACCAAAACCGTCTTCTTGTGTCATAATACATCTTTGTTTCTCATTGATGAAGAAACCATGAAGATCTGTGATAATTAAACAAGACTGAACCTCTCATAGTAGCTGGGATGATAACTCATTTCTTGAAGTTATGTACGCCATCTTAAGAAAGAGACAAACCAGGAACAATCTCCTCACCATAAAAGTTTTCCCAAATATGTTGAAACTCACTATATTATTGTTGAATTTTTATGATAGACTCTATGAGAGATGATGAACATTGAAAACTAGACAGAACCACCCCTAATATGTCCTACTGACCATTCAAGTGTAATTGAGAAAAAATCCACATAAGATTCCACACTTCATTGGATTCTAGAATAGCCTGTGACGATACATTCCTTCTTAGAGCATCTACAACAACATTCCCTTTCACCGGGGCATATGTGATGTTGAAGTCAAACATCTAAAGCTATTCTACCAACCATGTTTGTATGAGATTCAAGTGTTTCTAAGAAGAGATATAGCTCAGACTGTTATGATCAGAGAAAACTATGAACTTCTCCCCAAAGAGATAGTGCCACCAACATTTAAGTGCATACATCACAACAACAATTTCAAAATCACAAGTTGAGTAGTTCTTCTTATGCGGTCGGAGCTGAAGAGATCCATAAGCTTCCATGTGATCATCCAGAAATCAGTATGCATACCAAACTAGCACCGGATGAATCACAAAACACCACATACCTCTTACTAGGATCAGGTAAGATCAGAATAGGTGCCGATGTCAGAATTCATTTCAGTTCATTAAAAGAAGACAACCACTATTAATTCAATGATAATTTCACATCATTATTTTTAAAAGCAGTCAAAGTTGATTCCAACTTAGAGAAATCATTGAATAAACACCGGTAATATCCAAAAATACCAAGGAAGCATTGAATTTAAAAGACATTCTGTTGTTCCTTCCATGATAAAACTACTTTTACCTTACCTAGATCAACTAATAAGATATGGTTAGAAATTTTGTTCCATAGGAATTTCACTTCTCGAATATAGAAAATACATTTTTAAATCTTTCCATATAGATAATGATTTCTCATAATTTCCAGAACCAAACTTAGATGGTGCTCATGATAACTCTCAAACTTTCAATATATAATAATATCATCCACTAATACTACCAAAAAAGTGTCAAGATATTAGTGGAATATTCGATCTGTCAAGGCCCTAAAAACTGATGGAGATATAGTTAGACCAAAATGAATAATGAGATATTCACAATGGCCATACCAACTCCTGAATTCCATCATAGGTATATCAGACTGTTGGACTTTGAGTTGATGATAACCTGAATGATGTTAGATCTTTAAAAACCAATTTTCTCCCTTCAACTGATCAAACAAATCATCCACACGAGGAAATGGATATTTTCTCTTAACAGTAACTAGGATTAACTCTCTATAGTTTATACATAACAAAATTGAACCATCTTATTTCTTAGAAAAGAGCATAGAGGATTCCCAAGAAGAAACACTAGGGTGAACAAAACAGTTCTCTAATTGTTCATCCAACTGAATCTTGAGCTCTTTCCACTCTAATAGTTCCATACAATAAGAAGGCATTGATATAGGATGCGTACCTGGCACCAAGTAAATCGTGAACTCTACCTCTCTCTCTAGAAGAAAACCAAAGATTTCATCTGGGAAAAAATTTGGAAAATATCAAACAACTATTGAATGTTTTTAAATAGAAAAAATATTCATCAGGATCAGATGCAATATAAACCATCAAACTCTTGATCTCTTGGCAGGGCGGTCCTACACGACCAGACCTTGGGCCCCACTCTCCCTGAAACACATGAGATCTCCCATCGATAGTAAGAAAGGAAAAACACCGATGATAAAAATCAACCTCAACTCGATGAGTGACAAGCCAATATATATAGATGAATATGTCAAACAGATCCAGATCAAGAACAAGAAAATCCCAGCTCAACTCCATGTCATCTATTACAAATAAACAAGAAGAAAACCCGAACCCCTTCTCTTTACTCTTACCAAGATGTGTCTCTAACTCCATTGTAAAGGAAATACGTTCCACTAGAAGTTTAAGCACATCAACAAAACGTGCAGATAATAATGAGTGGGAGGCACTAGTATCAAAACAAAGTAGTAGTTACTAAATCTAAAATAAGGAGCACATCTCTCACTGTTGCTGGACATGTATCAACTTATATTGGACACTAATATACTACATGTAAATTATTCACTCATGAGGCCTGTGGCTGGAGCCCTGTATTCTTTGAATTTTCTGACTACACCACAGTTTCCTTTGGAGCTGACGAACCCTAACCATAATGAGGCGTATTCATATTTTGACAAAAACACTTTAGATGACTGAAACATCCACAACTATTTCACTTCTTCATAGGAATAGGACAATAATGTATGGTGTGGTCCCCTTACTGCACTGGTATAAAGTAAGAGGAACACTTCTGGCGGCAATAGATGGTGTAGAGGAGGGTCGCTGCTGAGACCCACCTCCACCACTTCTGCGATGGTCCTTCCACTTCCTCTTCTTCACATGCACACCACCGAAGCTGTCACCAGTAGGTCGAGAAGATGAAGTAGTTTCGACCTTTCCTAGCTTGTCCATATTTTCCATTATTTCTATATCCACTGTCTCTACATAGGTAGAAAGCTTCAACATGAACATCTTCGATCTAAAGTCTGATCGCAAACCCTATAAGTAATTATGCACATTTAGCTGGTCATTCCGTACAACATCCAGAGACAAACAAAAAAGTTCAGCAAACTGGTTGGTGTAGTCTAACACTGAACACTATCTCTTATACAATGAAAGGAACTCCATATATTTTTCCAATATTAGAGACTCTAGAAAAAACTATTGAAAAAATTTGGTTTTGAAACCCTTCCAATCCAAGCCCACATGTCTGTTTTCCTGGACCATAGAGTCCCACCAACTCTTATTGGATCCCTCGAGTCTGGATTCTACGCACTTAACTATGATATTCTCAGGTGTCTCCATGATGTTGAATATTTGATCAATCTTATCGAGCCAATTCTCCACCTCTTGAGGTTCAATCACCTCTTTAAAAGATTGTGGATTCTAGAGTAAGAACTCCTGCGATCAATATATTTCTCCTCGAGCTCCTGGTTGTACTTCAACCACTGCGTTCTAAACTCATGGAACATCCAGATCGATAGAATGGGCTACCCGTATGATAATATCTATGATATTCTGATCCATAGGTGGATTCAATTAAGTAGCATTAACTGCACCTTCCTGAGGAACTTGTGGAAGATGTCTCAGAGGCATACTACTACAGACCAAAACATAAGAATGATCAGACAAAAAACAAATCACATTTCAAACTAGAAAACCCATAAGAATAATATAATATTTCAAAATCAAAAAACAACACTAGAGACACATATCCTGACATCCCATGGTAACTTGATCCTCGTTACGATATGAGATGGCCAGACACTCATCACAAGATACCTATCAAGTTTCTACAATCTTATCATCAGTCTAACAGACATCCCAATAAAAGATTCTCGAGGATAGTCCTCCTCTAATACCAAATTGTCACCAAATTACCCAGTTTACCCTCAAACCTGGCACATGACCTGATCCTTCATATTCCCAAAGGGTGTTCCCAATCCCCATAGGTTGGGGACAAGCACCCAAACATCCAACGAAGAAACCAAGGGAATGATTTCACCCAACCTGAACAACACATGAAATATATGTATACAGAAAGAGAGGAACAACATAAGAAAAAACAAATATTCCATAACTGTAAGAAAATAGGGGAAAACAATAACAACATCTAAAAACATCAAAAATAAGTCGTACTACAAGGGAATTGAAACCAAAAACTACTCCAATAATGGCATGGATGAAATCTAAACATATCACAATCAGCTACCCATCCCAGCTGACATGAACCTTTCCGCCTCACTACGATGCCTTGCCTTTAACTGCACCAGAAGAAAAATAAAGGGATACACACCATCGAAGCAGTGCCCAGGGTGTGATAGAACATGCTCAATAGGATCCCACCCAAGTGTTCCATAAAAATTATCAGTATAAAAGTCATGTATAATCATTTTTAAATAAACCATGGCATGATAAGAAGTAATGCAGTTTTATAGAAAACATGGTAAACATTCCCTTTTTCACTATTCTAAACAGAAGAAGGCATATCATTTCCAAAATCATATATCCTCATCATTTTTCACAAGCATCAACATGCATATAAAGGAAAACATAGAAATCCAGGAAGTATAAACCAAAAATAGATGTATCAAAGCATCATGTAATACTACAAGTCTAGTCAGTAGACTACTCGTACCAAAATAATCAAGTGCACAAAACTAATCCAAGAATAACAAGCCTAGGAAGTAGAGGAAACTCCCCAGAGTAATCCCCCCAAAATTTCAATATTAGTCCCCCAGAACAATGATCCTTGGAAATAGATAAAATCGCCAAGACAAACCTCCTTGATAATGAAAAAGTAATAGACGACGACCTCAAACAAAACCTTCCACCTATGTACCCAAGGTAACCCATGTTGTTTTTTCAACAAAACGATTTCAATGTATTGAAAACCATTTAAAACCATTTATAATCCATTTATCAAAATCTAGGGAAAAATATTTTTCTTTCCAAAAACCTTTTTCAATACAAACAACAATCATGCCAATTTCATAAATCAACTTAGAAATTAAATTTCAAAGAAAAACAAGAAGGCTCATTTTAATAGGATAGAGATAGAACCCCCTACCTTAATGTTCGGGTCGCACACACCTACAACAAAATCCAGAACCAATAAAAAAACCCAACAACACCAACAAAGACCCTATGATCCCATCCATGACAATATTGTTTCAAACAAAAACACAGAGGTCAGTGGAAGAGAGGAAAAACACATACCTCGAAGAAGGACACCTACCACCCCACAACCAACAATGTAATAAGGCCTCTAGAATGATATCTCAATACATATCTAGATGAATATGACAAGAAACATCCATCTTGGGTTAGTGGATCTGATAACGCAAGGCTAGGGCACTACCGTGATTAATTGCAAGGAAGAATCGGAGAGAACACTTACCTAGAGAGATGCAATGTAGAAAAAACAATGATCTAGAGCTGATTTCATCAGTAAGAAAAGTGATATGACTCTAAAAAACACATAGGGAGAGTGTTGGTCTGAGAACCCAGAGATATGGAAACAATAGATGAGTGATACTGTGAAACAAGTGATTTTTACCTAGGCGCGGTCCGAGTCATGACATGTAGCTCTTGGTCACGACGTGTAGTCCATGCTTGATAAGATATGAAAAAAACACATCACCACATGTTAAAAATCCTCCATTTAACCCGTACACAATGTGTACCTCAGGTACACAATGTGTTCTAACTCCCAGTGTGACCCCACATAACAACTTGATTCCGACCCCAATTACCCGACATGTACTTCAGATACATGATTTTTAGTTCAGGTACACAACTTGAAACCAGACGAAAACCCCATAAAACGATTTCTAAGGATTCTTAATCAAAAGGGGAATTAGAAAAGGTGAAAAATAACTTGACCTAGTTAATGGGATGTTACATGTATGTATGGAATAAAATGAAAGTATGTAAAACAATACGTTAGTTTGCAATAAAGGGGTTGATCATAGGTTTGAAAATCACATGTCCTTAATTTTCCATCATATTTAGTTATAAATCAATGATGATCCAATCAAAATAATTTTTGTATCACCTCCATTACCTTAAATATTGATTCATAGTGTACTTTTAGAATCTCTTAGGAACAATTAGTGTTACCTCTTATACATTTATATGTGGTGAAACTTTCATGATCAAAGATATTTCAACCATCATACTTCATTAATGTATTAGAAAAACTCATTTTTCATTTATGAATTGAGTGAAGAAAATGGAGAAAGGAAAAATTATTTGAGGATAGAATTAATACAAATAAAATACTTATAGAATTTGGATGATTTCTATAGTAACCTTCAATACTCCTACCTGCTCATAATAATAGAACCAAAATATGAAATCAATAAGTAGTTCAGACATGATAACACTACAAAATTCTCCATCAAGTGATATCCTCGGGGTAGAACTCCACTATCATGGAGTTAAAAAATGGTATTTTGGGGAAAAATATGAGTAACATTGAAATAATAAGAGGAAACATGATATGAAGTATAAAATGTAAAATAATTCATTTAAGTTGAATAATAGAAATAAACAAAATCATACAACACATTATTAAAAAGGATAAGAGGAAAACATTTCAAACATCAAATAATTGGGCAGTAGTGATTCATAAATAGATAGTGGTGAGTTTTGACTCAAATGGGATACACTTCCTATAGGTATGAATGGGAGTGTGATGCTTCCACATAGGCACATTTATATCATTCCATGGTTTTTTTCACTAAATCATCTCAAAATTCTTTTCTCACTTATTAAGATATAATGGGAGAACATGGAATCAAGTTATGAAAATTTCTTGATTTATCCAAATATATTGAATGAGAATTTTATTTTATGTAGGCCTTGCATACTTTTCAATCATAAGTATTGGGTGATGAATTCCATGGGACAAAATAATATTCTAGAATATTTCAATCATTATTTATTGATATCTATCATTATTTATTGATATTAATCATTTGATGAGTGTTCAATATATATTTTAGAAGATGAGGATCATTATATTATTTTATGGGGAGGGGGAAAAATGTTGTACCACATACTGATATAGTGTTTTTATTCAACAAATTATGTGTTGTAAGATGATAGTATGACCATGGAAAATGATAAATATGTTTGGGAAAATCAATAAAATATTAAATGGTGAATGCACACTGAATTAGAGAAAGATATACCATTGTAGTATTGATGATATTCAACTATCTTACTGAGGATATTTTAGCATGATATAAGTTCTCTTGGAGTCATAATGGGATACCCTAAAATAGGTTAGAATAAATATGATTATGTTGTGATGAAAATGTAGCATGTGTTGGGTTCCTGAGATTCCAACAAAGGGATAATAAATGTTGAATTGTATTATGAGGACATGTTGATCAAGCTATGTGGGATGTGTTCAAACATAAGATTATTTTGAGGTGTAAGATCTATCATAGATAGTCAATGTAACAACTATTATGATGAAACGTATCCTTAGATTCAATAATGGATAATTTTTTGAATTAAAGGCATGCGAGGTTCTTATACAAAAGTATTTTAGCATCCCATTGTATCCTTGGTGCCTATGTGAGATCATGTTGGCAGGGATATGCCACATTAGGGTACATTATGTTCTTCTATCAGTGGTTTCATAGATCTTGTGTTAACCCACATTATTAAAAAAACATATATAATTACATTTTTGAGTTTTCCATTTGATCTATAAAATAGAAAAGTGTTTTTTATCAATAAAAAATATTTTTAGGCCCGTTTAATATTAATCTAAATTATTTCCATTTTAGAATATATGTTTATATTTTTAATATTTTTTATAGTATATATTTTATATTATTATGGAATTAAATAATCAAAACATTAAAAGATATGGATGAATCAAAGGTCATGAGAAGAGACCCACTAATATTAATTCCATATATTTTATATGTCATTAGATATTCATATTTTTGATAGCATGTATTAGTACTTTCACTTTATATCATTACTAATGTATAACATGAATCATGTACTTTGATCCATTGATCAAAACTGCGATGAAAAATTCTTATGGTGAGTTAGAATGCATTGGGTGCGTCATAGATGATATAATTTTAATTTAATGGGAAAGAAATAATTTTACTTCTCTTTGAAAATGGAAAAAAATATTTATATGTACATTTGATGAAAAGAATTTTATTGAATAAAATCCATTTCTATGGTGATATAATATTATTCATTTCAGAAATTAAAATTAATATAAACCCAACACATAGTGTGATGACCTGATTATGCATCATACTTGATGATATATTAGTTGAAAAATGGATTGTATAATAGATTAGCATTTATATGAAGGTTGTAACAGTTTCTATACTAACTTATTTCTCTATGGGTTCCTTTGTATGTTTATAAACACCAATCTTGGACCTTATATACGTTTCACCTATTTTTATTGAGAAATGTGTTTACAAGGTCACACACTAAGTGTATCCAAGGGAAAATTATATTATATAGAATTTATATTTAATGATCAATTTATTCCCAGCTAGTGAGATAATATTTATTAATGTTAAGATAATAGTAATAAAATAAAATAAAATATATTTGTGTCTATAATATATGAGTTAAATTTTATCTATTATTTATTTATTCACACATTAATGAGTATAACATCTCATTAATCATAATTTTATTGAATATTATAAAATAAATATTTTATTTATGTTATGTTATGTTAATATATATATAATATTTAATCATAATTACAGTGAACATAACATCTATTTTTTGTTAAATAGTTTTTTATTCACGTTTCAATAAATTTTATGGTAGAATGTGGGTATAGTTTAATTATATAATGAAAATGATATATTTTATTTAATTTTAGTTAAATAAATATTAATTTTTTTTAAGAAATATTTTTAGATTAATCACATTCTATGTAAAATAATACTACAAGTCATTGTTTATTTTATTGAATAGGGAAGAAAGAGTACAAGGAATAAAGAATAAAACAGAGGAGCAAGGTGCAGGTTATGGGGGATTGAAATAGTGAAGACTGAGGGAATCCCCTATAACAAGGTTCTCCCCCTTAGTGGAAAAAGGGTTTGTACATGAAAAGAAAATGGAAACTGTAACATCGGTAGTCAAAGAAGAAAGATGGTTTACCACCTTGTTCCCCTCAATCTTTGTATGTAGGATTCATATGTTGTTGTTGAGAAAGTAGTTACATCTTCTAACAATGTAAGAGATTGACCAAGGGGTGGTGCCTGTGTCGAGGAGAGAATGACACAAAATAGTGGAGTCTGTTTCCACTTAAGAAAGAACAATATTCCATCAATATCATAAGCTTAAACCAGTGACCATTGCCCTGGCCTCAAATTGAAGAGACTGTACGCATCCGATGTGATATGAGAAGGCCAAAATGATAGAGCCTTTGGGGTCATGTACTACCACACCTCCCCTCATGGTACCTTGGTGACAAGAACCATCCATATTGTGTTTTACACCCTTAAGAGGAGGGAACCAATGGATCCAAGACCCTTGGAGGGGGTTATGGAGAGGCTGAGCAGGAGAAATGATCATTTGGAGAGGTCTGAGGGTGGGAGCATCGTGCTAGTTTTTCACCAGTCTAACCAAGTCAATAAGAAATATTTTATTGTGGGAAATAAGGGACTGACTGGAAGACCTGACCTCCTCATAGAGAGCCTTGTTTTTGGCTTGCCAGATGCACTAGTAGCCTACATTAAGGATGACTACCTGAGTATGTTGTTCAGACCCCGCCTCACAAGCACCGTAGAACCAATATTTCAAGAAAGAAGCACCTTGGAGATCCTGAGAATGGATATCCATGATGTTATCAAAGTAGCCCCAGATGCCTCATGCCCAGTCACCCTAAAAAAAGAGGTGGTGTAGGATTTCCTCCCTACACTTCCTATAGAATGTGAACCTAGATATAGTGGTGATAACTAGATTTTTGATCTTGTCTTCGATAGGGACTTCCAGGTTTCTGATTCTATAGTTAGGGAAGTTTATTTTTGTGGGGATTTAGTTGCACCATATCAGACCATTCTACCGATTCAGAGGATACCGAGCAATGGTTTCCCTGTGGAAGTCGATCATGGAGAAATCACCAGAGGAGGTTATTGTAAAGATACAATTTTTGGGTGTGGAGTTCATATCGATGATATGAAGCTTCTCTGGCTAAGTCTCAGTTAGGTATGCGCTTGTAAAATGCTGGTAATTGTGGGCTTCTTTGAAGGAAATATTTGGTGTTGGGCATCCAGGGAAACCAAGTGTAAATCCTGGTCAATTGTAGTGTCAAAAGGATATGTCACCTTTCTATACTATCCAACATGAAATATGCTATAGGGTAGGGATGTGAGAATATATCCTAGAACTGAGAGGGGATGCTTTCCCAGTCTTTATTTCCAAGTAACCTTTTCATATGGCAGACATAGTCTTTCCCCATAGGGTGCATTCTTCAATTGTCTCCCATTCCAACTTTGCATGCAAGTAGCGTAGAGTATCTAAAATACCCCTCAGGTTGATTCCCCCATCTTGGATGTGTCTATCTATCCAACCCTTAGAGGTCCAGTTCCGTTTGATTTCCAAAAGAGAATCCCATATAAAACCAATGAGAACCTTGTCGATGGTGTAGATAACCCCATTTGGTACCTTGACAATGACAAGAGAATGAATGGGAATGGCCAAGAGAACATTTTTGTTCAATTCTATCCTCCCCCAAAGGATAAGAACCAGTGTTTCCAGTTAAGGACACATCATGTGATCCTATTAAATATGTAGTCGAAGTGGAAGATGCACATCCTACATAGAGAGAATGGGGCTCCAAGGTACTCTATTGGAAAGGAACCCCTCTTCATGTCAAGACTGCTTCACAATGAGTTCGTCCTTCTTTTTGAGAATTTATTCGAGATATAGAGGTTGATCTTATCCTTACTAACCATTTTTCCACTCAAAGGACAATAATATTCAAGAATTTTGTTAGTGACTCGAATAGATCTATTGTTATCATTCATGAAGATGGTGGTATTGTCTGCGAACATGAGTTGGGAGATGGTGTGTGGGCCCAATTTACTTTGGTTGGGAAGATTATCCCCCTTTTCCATGATTCTTTGAATGAGACTACTAATCACATATTGGGTAAGAGTGAAGAGGGTTGGGGAAATAGGGTCTTCATACCTCATCCCATGAGTAGATTTGAAGAATGCATGGATTTTACCCATGAAGGAAATAACTAGCCATGATGATCTGAAGCACCTGAAAATGAGATCAATGTCCCAAGAAGGGAATCCATAACTGAAAACATATTGATAATGAAATTCCATTCGATTCTGTCAAATGATTTGTTTGTGTCAAGTTTAATTACCATATTAAATCCATGGGCCTTGGTGTTGTCGTCTCTAACCATCTCTTGATCTAAGATAGTAAAACCTTGGATTGATCCGCCTCTGATAAATCCATGTTTTTCTATAGAAACCAAGTGAAGGAGGTGGGTGGATAGCCTCTTTTTGATGATACTGGACAATATTTTGCATAGTTATCTTATTTTATTGTGATTCTATATATTTTAGAATATGTAATTTCCACTTTTGTTATTTTTTAGCTATTAGAGACTTTGTTGAATATTATATGAATAACATGAGAGAAATCACTCATTCTACACATGTTAATAACCTAGATGGAAGAAAAGAAATTCTTATTTTAGTCAATGATGAATAATGAAAATAATTTGTTCTTCTCACAATAGAACATGAGAGACCTATAAAATTATTAAAATTTTCATAGTAAATGTGTTTATATGTCCAAGGTAATGTTCAATTGGATTATCCTATGTAATTAAAACACCACAAGAGTGATAATTATAATGAATTGATTAAGAATAGTATCATAATTGAGGTAATTTTATTTATTTGATCTGTACAGAACCCCTATCCCCCATAAAAATAACTCCCTTTCCCACATATCCCCCCCACCAATGTAGGTAATAGACCCGAGGTCTTAGATGAAATCCACAATGATGTTGGGTAAAACAATGAATCCCACACATCCTTATATTAACACCAGGTTTAGTAATGATGCAGTCAAATTACCTAGATCGAAGCTTGCATCTAGTGGAAGTTAAAAACCATACATGAAGTATCCAATCCCTCGACCCTTTATACTAGGAAACACCCCAGGGGAAGTAATTTCATATAAAATAATGATAAACATAATATAAATGATCCTGTATATGAAATTATGATATGTGTTAGTCATGCTTTTTAGATTTAATCTACTAAATTTGATGAAAATAAAAAATAAAAATTGGGCTTCCACCCAATGCTTCCACATCACCACCAGAACAATAAAAATATTCTAGAAATCTCTCAATAGGATTAGATAGCTTGATACTTGTAATTATTAAATAATAAAAAATATCTTGTTATGTGAACATAACGACATATATGATAGATCCAATAGAGACCACACCTGAATCTCATTAATTTTTATCATTTTTACTCTTTAGAAGGTAATTAAAAATGTGTACACATATGGCTAGGAAACACTAGTAAAGATGAATTATTAGAGTTATCTATAGAAAATAACTCTAAATATTTAACAATATAAGTTTTCTAACTGAATGAAAATATCCTTTTAGTTTTATCTTTATAGATATTCTTATCTATTAGGTAGGATGATTAAACCACTTTTTTAATTATGAAGTATTTTTCCACCAACACCTTTATAGAATGTAATATTTTTATAGTATTTTGTATGAGAATATCATCTATATAAAACACCATAAACACCATTTTACTTTCACTTACCCTTATACACAAAAGCATCCAAATTATTGACCAAACTCAACTCTTTTATTATATCATCAAAATAATAGTTCGAACTTTATGAAGCTTTTTTTAAAAAATAAATTCACCATTGAAACTCTCATAACATAGAAATAATATGTGTGAATTAATAAACTTTTTGTTAAATCATTTAATATCCATAAACTAATTTACCATTGGGTAAATAGGTTTTAAAATCTATTTGATATATCTCATATTCATAATGAGTTTATATGGTAAAGAATATCTAAATATACTTTTTTATCACTACTAGTAAAAATATAATATTATAATTAATTCCATGAGTTTATATATAACCATTTTTCGACCAAAAAACTATATTTAAGGACACTCCACCATTCATGTAATGTTTATTATAGGAAATCTAGTTACACTCGATGGGTATCATCCTTTAAAGTGAATCTAACATGTTCAAAATTTGAATAGTGTATATAACATCAATCTCAGATCTCAATACTTTTAAAAATTTCATAGAATTATAAATCCTAATATCATATTAGTAAGTAATAGTGTTATCATATAAAAACACTTCCTAATTATCATTTTTAATAGGAAATCTATATCTCTAATTATCCTTATGTGTCCCACCATACCATCTTGGTTTTTTATTACTTGAGTTTATTTTATTTTAAAAACATATTTTGAAAGCAATTGAAATTATATATTTGGATAAATTAATGTTTTCTAGTTCTTAACTTATTCAGGTTCAATGATCCTACCATTTATAACTTATTTTATATATTCATTCTTAAGTAATATATCAGATATAGAAAAAAATAGGTGTGTTCCCTCAAATCATATAAATAATAACACCATATTTCCATAGGATGAAGAATAAAAATAATTCATTTTATTTAGGTCCCCTTTTATCATAATCCATATGTTATATATATTATTCATAACCCAAATACACATATAACATAAAATAGGAAAACTTACTATCCATATTCCATAGGGTTTCTTTATGACCACAATATATGGAATGTGATTAAACTGGAATGTTACAATTTCTAAAGAATATTACTATAATGATGTAGGACAGAGTTTATTAAGTGATTAATGAGTGTTATTTCATACCAAGAATGTGGGATAAGGGGTTATATCAATCAATAATTCATCTAGATTTCAAACTAAGGAAGAGGTGAATGTGTAGTGTTCTTAGTGATTGTTAGGTGAACTGTATATTCACAACTATGGTATAAGGGGAAGAATACACATATGATGTAGTGTGATCATTAAATATTTTAGGGACTTCCAAAATGGAAATGAAGGATGACTATGGGGTAATTATCTAAATATAATTTAATTACATCCAAAAATTTAATGAGTTTTCATATGAATTTGACTTTTCCATTCTTAGATGTTTAAATTTTACATCCATTTCCAATCTCGAAAATTTCTATTTTTCCTCTATAATTATATAAGCTAGAAAATATAAAATAAAGTGGCTGTAATAGTGAGTGATCCCAAAAATTCTTATTAAGAGATGAACCTTGTCAACCACTATGCAACACTAAAAATTATAAATTATATATTATAACAACCCATGATAGGTGCATCAAAATATGACACCATTTAAATCGATCAAACTCATGTCATCCACCTAATAGGTGAGAATACTGACCATTAGATTTTGGCACACCTTTCATTGGATGGTATAAATATAAAATTTATATTTTTATGTGAAACAAAATAGATGAATAGGGTTATCTCTCAAGGAGCATATTTGAGATCCGTCACCACTCCTACCCCATTATTGTATATTTTTATCTTATTAATTTATGAAAATAAAGGAAATATGGTGGCTTTAGATATAATCTCAATATATAATCATGCGATAATAGAATATTAAAATTTATATGAAAACACAATGAAGTTAGAAAAAAGTAGATGCTCATTGGATAATTACCCAGAGTAAACATTTCTTACCTCTTTTCTAGTCTATAAACAACTTAATGATCACACACTAATATATTTTAGGTCATAAATTTCTAATATAGTTTTGAATATATAGTGATTATATTAATCACAATGAATAAAGTACATTCACCTCCTACTTAGTTAGAAAGCTAGAGGGAACCTCAATTGAGATCACCCACTTTCCCACCTTCCTGCTATACAATACCACTCATTCAACATTAACCATAAAAGATACATATTTAATAAGAATATGTTTTTAGAAATGTATAAAAAAATTAAAATAAAATAATCAAATAGTATGATACAGATACAGACATAGTAAAATTTTAAAGAAAGTAGATGATCCTACTAGAATTATCGAGAGTGTACCATTATTTCCTAATTTCTAGCATCAAACCCACTTAATGATCACACTCTATTATATGAAAGGTTACACTATTTTAATCTAGTTGTTAATGAAAATGAACCTAAAAATATACAAGAACATTGTACATTCATATCCTACATAGTTAGAAATCTAAAGGGATCATCAATCGAGAAAACTCTTTAACTTTAATTGAGAAAACCCTTTAAAAATTATTATTTAACATAATCATTTTCCAAATTCAGATAACTTTAAAAAATTCCTACTTCTACCACATTAAATTTAATTGAAATTTAGTTTCTTCTTTTATAGATTTTATTACTTTTGAAACCCTACTTGAATAGGAAAACACTGGAAATTAAGTCTGAATATAGAAATTAAATCATAATTATTAAAAAATCAATTAAAATCATAACTTTTATCCATATTCACAATAAATTCCAAATACTATAAATTAAGTATATATTATTTTTTATTAAATAATGAAATTTATGGGGATGAATTCATTAAATTAAAAAGTTACAACAATGAAAATATATGATCTATCTAATTATCACATCACTTCATCATTGGAAAAACCATGTCCAATAAGGTATCATTCATCTTATAAACACACTTTTCCACTATGTAATTCTAGGAGGAGTGAGTTATGAAGTAGTTAAAAAATCTATTAGATGATTGGTAAATTCAGAGACCTATTATTTTCTACACCATTCCAATCCCATGAACTTATAAATATTTCTTAGTTTATTTAATATAATTTTTTAAAATAATTTATCTTTTCAATGTTTTTAATATTTTTTCCCATTATGAACACCTAACCATACCAACTAAAGTAATAAATAAAGGTTATAAATAACCTAGAACCACCACTTTCTTGTGTACTCAATGGTCTATATATCTCACAATATATTAGATCCCATAATATACTGGTCTTCCCACCTATTTCAAAAAAAGGTGTTTTGATCATTTTTATTAATAAAAAAGATCCAAATTTATCAAACAACTCATAATCAGATGAAATTAATAATCTATATTTATGTAGTCTTTTAATATGCTTCTCATTTATATTTCAAAGGGAGAATTCCAAATATAAATGATGTCAAAATCAAATTTGAAATTAATATAATGAATGTTATAGACTAGATTATCCATATCTATAATCTATAGACCATTAACCATATTCTCTGTGCCCTAAAACATTTCATTAATATATATATAAAACTACTCTTACAATTATTCATGAATTAATATCCATTTTTGTAAAAATAAGATAAGTAAATACAATTTATGTTTATGGACTAAGTATAGTGTAAGTTTTTTATATTATAGTTATTCTAATAAGAAGACTTAGAAAAAAATTGTTGAATTAAAATACAACTACGCACGTACCATTGCTAACATATAATACTATTTGAACTTTCAACAATGTAAACTTATTTTTATCATGTCCTTATCAAAATAAACGTGTGATGCACACTTGCAATCCAAAATCCATGAGTTAGAATTAGAGAAAGTGTTTTCATAACATATAAAATCATATTATACCAATGAATCAATCTATAGGTCCATCCTATCGTAGATCTATAGATTATATTCATGATGAATGGAATAATCTACAACAAGACATATCATTGGATGACTATTTTGTTTTATATTATTTCATTAAGGAATTTTATTTAACACACTCACACTAAAAAGGATGTCCCCATATATAATATCTATTTTGTGGGCTTAGATCCATTTTTTTCTAAGATTTATTTTAGTCATATCATTTCTCTAGTTGTATAGCAATTTTGGTGGACCATCATAAATATAATACTATATATGAAGCTTTGATAATTGAGTTGATAAACCATTTACCAAATCCATCATATAGATAAATAAAACTCTATTTATATGTCATATTAACCTACAAAGTTTCCCAACTAAGTGTATCCTAAATATCACAACATGACATGGTTACCTAAGGTTTAGGATTAACTATATTCACCAAGCCTTAAAAAATATAATATATGGGTGCCTAAACTTTATAATTTCACTCAATGAATGGTTGAGGTCCTAATAAGTGTTTTCCATTCAAAAAATTTATCAATTAGTGTTTCAAGGCATTAATTGTATCAAAATTTTCTTATACAACAAGTATATATTGTATATAACTATTATGTCTTAAGAAATATCTATATTTTTGTATCATTATAACAATATAATTTTGAATCCTTTTCATTCAACTAAATTAATTTATTTCAAAAATATTATCATACAAAACATCATACAGACCATGGTTTGTGTTACATACTCAATAATAAAATAAAAATATAGCTATAAATATTTAAATTGATCCCATATATAAGGTACATGAAACCATGTTCCATAAATTATTATATTCATTCAAAACTAAAATATATACAATAAAAAGTATGGCATGACATGTATCTAATATCGACATTTTTATTCATTGATTAATCATTGTAGATAGTGATAATTATTATCTAAAGTATCACTGTCTATAAATCAATAGATAAGAGAAACCTTAATTCTAAAACAATTATAACACATAATAAAATCATAACCAAACATTATTATTTAGTTTTAAACTAAAATAAAAACAGTGTTAATTGAATGAGAAATAAATTTTTTATGTTATTCATAAAATGTTACTTTTTTATGCATAACATGACAATTATAAAAATCCATTTAAACAGTTTAAACATAAACATACCAATATAAAAAATATAAATAATTAAGGTAAATAAATATTAAATTGGGATTTTATAAATAAATATATAATATATTTAACTTGAGATATAACAACTTTATAAAATTATAAATTATATAAAAATACATTTTTATGCGGTGAAAGTTTACATGGATTCTTGTGCTTGTGAAGGATTCGAGTAAATATATATTTTTTTAATTTTCAAAAAAACTATGGATATACTATAATGTTCATTCCATTCAAAAAATATTTTAGATAGTGAATTTAATGAATTAAATTTCTTAAAATAAAACATACTTTATAGTAACAAGTCATTTTTTATATGTGGTTGTACCATGTCACGACCCCCTCCCGCCAATGATATCGCACTATGGGGAGAGAGATAATGACCCATGAGTCCTGCCTCAAATAGGCCTCAGGTTGGCAGTTAGCGCTGAGGGTATAAAAATATTATTAAATGGGATGAATTATCCTGTATAATAATAGTTGATTAGAAGATTAGATAAACTAACCACAAGAAACTCCATGACATAATATAAAAAGAAACTGAAACCATCCCATAATGCATTTATAAATTAAACCAGTACAGGTGAAATTATCCAAAATTAAATAAAAAAAATTAAAGATAAATAAATGACACAACTAATTTTCAAAAATATCTAAGCTAATAATGTCTATTTTAATCCACATAATCCTCTAGGAAACCTAAAAATAAATTTATATACATAGGGTGAGAATATAATCAAACATCATAGGATAAACAATGTTTCTAATTCACATTTGAAAAAAGAATACTAATGCACTCGTGATAAAATAGAAAAAACATAAGTACCTAAATTGGAAAACTACCCAATACCATACTCACCATTTAATTCTCACTAAATAAAGCAACCAAGTTATAATAACATACTAATAAGAATATCAATAAAGGGCACCCCACACCACTTTCTTACTGATATTCCACTATCACACCCCAATGTCTTATTTCATGGTGCTCCTGTTTCTTTTGAATAACATATACCACCCCCCCATAGAATTTTCACATCACATTACACTTGCATACACATTGGATGCCACCCCATAGCATGGTCACATATCATCTTACCTGAAGACACTTGGACCATCACATCATAGCCACTTCCATAACTAGAGTAGTGGGTTATTGTGAAAATGAAAAAAATAAACCAATTTCCATCATCATACCATGTAAAAAGCTCACAATAAGACACCCCATATCAATTTCATATAATATATATCTTGAACACACTAGGTTCACCTCCCCATAATACAATCACACTACATCTCGCTCAAAGACACCCGGGCCATAACCTAGTGCACTATCAGAACATAGGCCATCAAATCCTGTGCATATCTGCTCTTCTGTAAGAGAGGGTGGGAAATACTGGGTAGACATCCATCCATAATCATCATAAATTTGTTTTGAAAAACAACCTCATATATACGTATCACTGTCAGCATATAGTGATCGATGTGGGCAGGGTGTGTGTAGAAAATCAGAAGGAACAAACAAATATACATACATATAGATACATATAAACGCAACCTATTGGTTCATAATAAAGCACTAACCATCAAACAACATCTTAATATTAGATTACATCAATAAATTCACAACACCACAAAATACACAATACACATTTTTCATTTCCAACCAATCACATTATCCAGCCCATTTGTTTCATTATTAAGCCTGAACAACATTTAACCATATATCCCATCATTTATTTTTTTCATTATTAATTTACATCACATTAACAAAAGAATACCAAGAAATTTTAAACATTATTAATAAAATATTACATCACTAATTGGGCATCTATAATAATGTAGCCACACATTAGAATCATCTCTTCATCCCCATCATACCATTGCCTTTCCACCATAGAAGCACGACCAACAAAACCATCCCTTTTCCAATTTTAAAGAACACAAAAAACAGTATCTCACCTCCACAAAATAATATCCAAAAAACTATTACATCACCATCGTAAAATTATATCCAAACAAAAAGCCACCTCATTTCACCCAAATCACAACCAAACAAACTATCGCTTTGCTGCCCAAAATCAAATCCAAACAAACTATCACCCCACTTACAAAAATAAAGAAAACAATCCATCACCTCACCCCCCCAAAATCATGAATACATCTCACCCATCATCTCTATATTCTAAAAAAACATATGAAAACACAACACAAAACATTTTATAGATTTTGTAAAGGGGAGTTTATCACATTAAAATTCATTTTTGGGGTGTTATCACTGAATCTATAAATATAGGGGAAACCATTTTATTAACCAAATATATGTGTCTATTAAACTTCTATTAAATGGTAATATAAAAGTATGAAATGTTTCCCCAACTCATTCCAAATTATTGGAAAAAAATCCCCCAAGGGACAGAATTTTTAGTAGGGAATTTAGCCCGTATAATTACAATGCCAAGATAATATCATAGATGTAAAAGAATGAGTATCATTCCCCATTCCCGTTAAATTTCAATGAAGTGATTAATTTAACTTTATTAGGAAATAAAAACATTACCCCATTGATAAAAAGAGTAATTATATCCTATATTATTCAAAAAGTGAGATAAAAGAGTGATTCTCTACCTCGAAGAAGCATTCCGATCTCGCTAAACACTATGGGGAAAAGTTGAAATATACAATAACTACAACCACATGTAAAAACCATTGATAAAACTAAACCATAAAAGGGTTATAAAAAATACATCCCAACTCACAGCCCAAACCAAAAAAACACCATCACAACTGATCCACAAGAGAATAATGGATGAAAAATAACTAAGAAGAAGAGAATGGATTACCACTGATTACCAACAAGAATCCAGTAGATTCAATAGAGCAATGAGAGGGAAGGAGGGATATAATATCTATCAAAATATATAAGTGATATAAAAAAACTAGAGGAATAAAGGTAGAAGAATGAAAAGGGTTTAGCTGAACAAAATTATTTAAAACTATCAATCCTACCCCTTTCATGTCCTGAAACGAATTCAAAATGGAAATTCCATGGAATTACCCAAAATTAAACTTCCACAAAAATTCATGTCACCTTATAATTTATTTAATTACACAATTTTAATTACTTTCATGAAGTATATATTTTTCAGGAGTCCCCCTTTATCCCCGTATAAGCTGTGAAACTGGCTGGTTACACAAGTTGTGAACAAAAAATTCACATCATATACCCCTTTCATTATGTGAATTTCCCACTACTGCTCGGCTACAAATGAAACCACCATGTATCCTGATCAAGCCTCCTCCAAAACACCTCCAACACCCAAAACCAATAATGTAAAAGACCGGGATGGTAAAATCCATTACATAAAACACCTATTAATCAATTATCGCCATCCCAAATAAAAAATAAATCCTAGAAGGAATGGTGTAAAAAACACTGTGAAATACCTCCCATGGATCTTGTTATTCCTGTACTCTTCTACCATCCTAACACACAAACTAGAAAACCCAAAAAACACATTTCAAAACCAGAAAACAACCTCCTTTCACAAATCCACACCACCACAAAACCACTTCACAACCATCTAAACGACCACACAACCTAATCCAACAATCCCTACAACCAGCAAACCGAGCCACCCTGAACATAAGAATTATGGAATTCCATCCTCCATGTAAAGATACTATAAACTCTGGGAGGCACTTACTCACCTGCATGGGATTAATCACATCATAGTATAATGCTTATTGATTAATAAATAGGTCCTCTATATTTCATATGTTAGATATTTGTCACACAAAATAGATAAATAAAACAAAAATATCACATAATATAGTAAGATCCAAACATCACATTATCCAAAAAAACAAAAACATAGATTTAACTAAAAAAATATTTTTATTAAGAACAAATATTCATCTCACACTCCCAAGTACTATCCTCTAGGCCACTAGCATCCACAACTCATGAACTAATGGATTTTTTCACCCAGGCAATGCCATATCTTAGTGATCCCTGATCTATACTGGACTCTCCATTAACATCACATCATCCTTGATATCCAACTCTCCCTATTTAATGACTTGGGTGTCACCATGAAGATTATGATAGAGTTGGGTGATGTGGAAGACATTGTTAATACTCACCTAACATGGTATAAATTACAACTAATACACTACCTCAAAATCTCACCCAAGAACCTCAATGATCCAAAAAAACCTAAGATAAATATTACTCCCCCTGCCAAACCTCTACATCCCATGTTGAGAAGAAACCTTCAAGAACATGTTGTCTCTGATCTCAAAATCCAAGGGGCTCATCCTATGATTGGAATAATAAATATTTCATTCCTGTGATTCTTTGATCATCTCATGAACAAGATGAACCTTATCTATTATGCTCTGGGCCACATCAGGACCAAGAAATTCTAACTCACCAACCTCTATCCAGCACAATGGAGAATGACATAGTCACCTGTACAAATCCTCAAACAGGGCGATGATGATGGATGAGTGATAACTGGTATTATAGTGAAGCTCATTGAAGGGAAATTTTTCCCCTTAATCATTAAAAATATATGATTCATTCCCAAAATATACCCTCCAATGTTTGGATAGTGAAATCCATGAACTCATTTGTTTGAGGGTGGAAAGTAGTAATGGGGCATATTTGAGTTCCAAAAGATTATTGAAATACCCTCTCGAGTCATGAGGAAAAATGTATGTCCCTCTATGAGAAAATGGAACATAGAACACCATGGAACCACCCCCCATCCACATACATATTCTCCACATAAACAACTATCTTTGACTCCTGGATCTCTATGAAGTGGCTCGATTTCATCCACTGATCAATGATAACCTAGATATCATCGTAAAATCCCCAAGCTCTGGGTAACCATATAGAAGCATATATTGGGATGTCATCTCATTTCCACTTAGGAACATAAAAAGGCTATAATAAACCACTAGGAACATGATGCTTGACCTTCAATTACTAGTAAACAAAATACTTCACCACAAACTCGGCCACTACCCATTTCATAAAAGGAAACCAAAAATTCATCCTCAAACCATGGTAAATCTTGGATACCCTTGTATGTACCATAAATGGTGAGTTATGAAAATCATTAAGGGACACATCACACATATCTACCATAACAAACAACCTCCCATGAAATAAAATCCCATTCAGAACATCCTTTGACCATAACTCTAGAGTATTACCATAGAAAACAAGATCAGACATCACATATTATTTTAAGTATCCCCATTGATACTCCTACACCTGATACATCAAAGAAGGATATTCTATCATTTGGAACAAATAACCTCAACCATCAACCACCCTTATATCTAATTACAAGGTTCCCAACTCCTCCATCACTATCTAAACATCCCCAAACTCTTGAACAACAACCTTTCACAAAAGTTATAATCAAAGCGGCATCATAAAATTTTATTTCATGAGGTATAGGAGATATTAAAATAATATACATGAATAAAATATATCAACCTCCATTTTTTAAAATGCAGATCTCGCTGAGAAAAGATATACCTCATTCACTGTTGATCTATGAAGACAAAAAATCACTCACCAATGAGGCAATGGTGCCAAAAATTCAACACAAAAAAATAGTATCTAGATCCAAATCAAGGATGGAATAGTTACACTCATGGGGATGAAAGTGCCTAGGACAATAAGATATCACTGACTTTTAATACACCAACATGCATCCAAATACAAGATGGGAAGTGTAAAGAAATACCTTAAACATAACACCCTTCTCAGGACAAAAAATCACTGAAGATCTGACCACCTTACCCAAAAGGTAACCAAATTCTACATGGAACTGATCAATAAATAGAAAAAATGGTACTTCCTAGTAAATACTATTAATGGGGATGAAAATCTATAGAAATCGGGCATAGAACTCCAATAATATCCCATTAAACAAATGAATCTACGAACCCCTTCCACATTCTTAAGTGATTCCCAAAAAATAACTACCTCTTCCTTTGAGGTTTCTACTTCTACAACCTACTAAGACGTGAAATTCCCTATGAAATCCCACTATTGTTTCTAAAACCTACAGTTGGATAAATTTTCATAGAGATGGTGGAATCATTGAAACTGTAAGACAACTCTGAGATGATTTAAATTCTCTTCTTTGGTATTTGAGTAGATAAATATGTTGTTAATGAAAAATACTATGAGATAGACCATGAATTCATGGAACATGAAGGCCCTGAGACTCATGAACACAATTACTATGTATGTGAAACCAAATGACACGATTATAAACATGATGTTCTTATACCTACATGTGAAGACAGCCTATGGGATACCATCTCTATCACCCTCAACATGTGATTCCTAGACTATAGATCGATATTAGAAAATGAAATCTCCCCTATTAGCTTGTAAAAATGATTGTCTATCCTCATAAGAGGGTAATGGATCTTAACCATATCTTGATTTAGCCTTCTGATAGTCTATAAAAAACATTTTAATTCATTGAGAACAACACTATATCACCATACAACAACACATTGATTCTAATAAAACCCTTCTACATTAGATCATCTATCTAAATCCTCAACTCTTAAATCATATAAAGATTCATTAGATAATAATCCATTTAATGTTAAGGACAAAGATGCATGTCTATCCCAAAATCAATATCATGTCAAGGGGGTAGTGTCAGAACCTACTCCGGGAAAACATCTAGAAACTCTCTAATGACCATAGGGACATATACTACCCTATAATCCACTAATTCCACTAAAAACATTGCCATCAATGAAAAAATTGGATCTATAGAACAATTTTCCACTTAACAACACCGCTCACCAATTAAAACCACATGCTATATATCCAAATCCAAGAACATGAATCTCCTTTGGAAGCTATCGATAATGTCACTAATGAAATAACACCACTCGATGCCTAGGATGATATTGTAAGAATACATCTCTAGAATTAAAATATCCCGATGGGATTGATGTGTCCCCATCACTATTATACATACCCAACATACATCAAACAAGATAGTCTGGAATTTGACTAGTGTTGTCAACCCGAAGGGTATGGGAAGCCTATCTACATATTATTCAAGAGTACATACTAGTTGGGGGAAAAATGGAGTGAAAAGTTTTTGAATTAAATAAGGTAGTAAAAAGGTTATATGACAATCTAAGAATACCTCGAACAATCTATGAACCTCCTACACATCTACCTACACTACGTGAAACTGGCCATGCCCATATCCTCTACTTCTCTATTAATGAACACCTTCATGAAAATTATTATGTAGAGGACCCTAAACTCAAAGAACATCTTATAGTCGAACACTAAATATCTATATCCCCTCAATATAACATAAGATTTCTACCCATAATTCTTAATTTTTCTCACTAGAAACTGCTACTAATGTTGGTACTAATCCTATCCACCTCCACTAAACTGATATCGAAGAACTAATGGGAACTAATTTTTAAAATGGAAATGAAACATAAAGAAAAAAACACTAGCCATATATCTATAATAAAAGAATAGAGACCACTGACCCTAGTGGGATGCAAGGAAGATATTGAGGTCTAATCCCCGCTTCTCAAAACCATGATGGTACTGATGACTGATAATTTCCACTAAAAAATATTCACTTTGAGGAACCATGTTGTTTCCCCTATCATGGTAAACATCATCATATGTGCATATACTCAATAAACTCAACCTTATTTTGAACATATATATACATTGGAAATGAAGAATGAGTAACCGTATACTGTATAAAAGGACACATAACCTCCTCAAGATATATCACACGAGACTCATCATCTGGAAAAATATCTATAGAAAATCATTGAAGGTCCTTGAACATAATTCCCAACTACTGAATTTATATACACCTATGTTGATTCGAAAGAATATCCTACCTATTTACTACCTTCATACTCAAAAGAAATAACTCTATATAAAACTTTTTATGAAGGTCGACCCATGAAAAATTTTCCTCCATACGATCTCTCGGATACACCTTTCACCACTAACATTTATCTCCCTACATCTAACTGACTACCTAAGGGACTTAGTACTCTACTAGGTCCCATATCAAACTACATATGATCTGGAGGTCCTCTAGTTAGCTCTATGTCTCTACATCCAAAACACTTCCCTTGTACTTTTCCAATTCCTACTGCTGAAAATCACACAACTCCCTCTTCCATGCCTCATCATCCTCTGCCAGATGAACCCTACAATTATCAATCATATCAATCTAAAAAACTTCAAATTCATGAGACACACACAACCAATGTATAAGATATATAGTTAAAAATAAAACCATATTTTTTAAATACTAATAGTATTTAATTTTATTATGATTCATTTTAATTCACATTATTCATTTTAACCTTCACAAAAGAACCCAACTCAAAAAGGAACACAAGTCATCATAAAGAATGTAACACTCCTAGGTATCTACTCTATAAATTGTTCCACCTCACATGTTCATTCAATAAGATCAGAGTCCTTGAAATGGATCATGACGGCCCCTAAATACTCTATTTCCTAGATGGTATACTAGCTTATGTCATACACCAAGTTTTAATGGAACAATTTCCATACCAATCCATTCAATCATAAATATGAATAACTCTAAATTCTATAATATATCTTTACCATCATCTCTAATACCACTCTTTCTTGACCCCCTCCCACCAAAGATACCATAATGATGTAAGAAAGATAACATTTCCCTTATCCCACCTCTAGTTGGCCCTGAGTTGGTGGCTAGCATTGGGGGTATAAATATCCTGAAATTGGAGGAATTACCCTGGTTAATAATATAGTATTGGAAGATAAGACAGATAATCCACAAGAAAATACAAGAATAATAATAAAAGAAACCAAAAACACCTGACTATGCATGTATAAATAAAACATGTACATATAAAAGTATCCAAAAGTAAATACCCAGATGAAAAGCTAAATCATCCACACAAATACTTTCTAAAAAGGTCTAAGATAGTATTGTACATGAAGATCCATTTAATCCTCTTGGAAAATTAAAAATCAATTTATATTGATAGGGTGAATATAAATGTACACTTAGTAGGATAACCAAAGTCTTTAATGAACATGTGAAAGAAGCATAATAATGTACCCATGAAAAAATACCCGAACCAATAGCACCGAAATAGGTCATCTATTCAATCATATAATCCCCATAAAATTATCACCATTTAACACAATCTAATTATAATAACATAATAAGAAGCCTATTGATAAAGGGTGACCCACACCTATTTCCAACTAATTTTCCACCCTCACATCCCAAAATCGTACATGATGTTGATCCTATATATTTTTAATAACATTTACCACCACCCCACAACATGATCACATAACATTATGATTGTAGACACTTAGGACACAGCCCTACAACATTGTCACATCTCTTCTGACCCAAAGACACCTGTGTTATCACATAACAACCACTACCATAACTATAGTAGTAGGGTATTATGAAAATGAAGGAAATAAAACTCTTTCCCTACCCTAAAAATGAACATACCCCACCATATGACTCCCCATAGAATGATCATATCACATATTACCCAAACAAACTAGGTCATCTCCCTACAAAAAATTCACATTAAATCTCAGCTGTGGACACTTGGTTCATAACCTATTACACTATCATACATCAGGCCCTCATAGCTTAGCATATCTACTCACAAATAACAGGGAGTGTGAAAGAGAAGCTAGCCATCCATCCATCCTCATCCCCAAGAAATTTTAAAAATCACCCCCTGATAAATTTATGGGCTTTGACACATAGTTCTCAATGTGGTTGTGGTGTGTATAATAAATCACATGGAACATTAAAAAATATATACCTATATCCACACACAATAACAACCTATGGGTTCACAACAAAACACAAATGAACTAAAAAAATCCACAATTTCACTGCTACCACTAAATTCATAACACCACACAAGCCATAAGAAACATTTCACATTTCAACCAATCCCAATATCCAACCCATTAATTTTATTATTAATAATGAACTGAATTTAACAAAAAAACCCATAATTTATTTATTCATTAATAATTTCCATACCAGTAACCATGCCATCCAATTCCATTTTAATCTTTATTAACCGGTCATTCCATCACTACCCCGACATCTAGTACAACAAAACCACACATCACATGTCAGTCATCGTCCCCATCATAACTTTTCCTCGACACCCAAAAATCACAACCAAACAAAACATTAACTTAACACACCAAAATAATATCCAAACTAACCATTTACTCATTACCCCAAAGGTAGAGACAAATAAACCACTACATAATGACTCCAAAAGAAGAGCTAAACAAACACCCCCTCATCAATATAAACGCATTCCAAACTATGCATCACCTTGTTTCCACAAAAGCATGTAAAACCATTGCTTCACCTTTCTAAATAATGACCAAAAAAACCATTACCACACATTCCTAAAATAATATCCTCATATAAACCATTATCCCAACATTCCATAGGCACATATCACAACACATCAATTTTTTTATGGATTTAACAAAAGGGATTTAATCAAATCTCACTTCATTTTGTCAGTGCTATCAAACAATACATAAATGAAGGAGAAACCATTTTCATAAGCAAATATTGGTGGTTATCCAATTTAAATTTTAGGTTAATATCACAATAGTAAATATTTCCACAACTCATTATAAATCAGTGAAAACTAAGCCCTCAATGGATACTATTTTTGGTATGGGTTTTATCCGGTAAAATTACAATGTTAAGATAATATCAACGATGTAAAAGAATGTGAATTATCCCCCATTACCCTTAAGTTTTACAAAACCAAATTATTTATATCGATTAGGAAATGTAAACTATCCCCCTAGATAACTAGTTTAATCCTATCCTAGATGATAAAAATAAATGATAAAAGGTATTCCCTACCTCAAATAAGCTTTCTGATAACACTCCACACCACTGGGTGAAGAATAAATATTCAAAACCACAATTATTTAAAAAACACAAAGATAATCCTACAATACATCAATGTTTATGAATAAAATATCCCAACTCACAACTTAACCAAAGAACCACCACTGAATTGGATCTATATGATAGGAATAGAAGACAAAAAATGATGAAGAAGAAAACGTCTTACCACCGATCGCCAATGTGTATCCAATGGAAGAAATGAATCAAGGTGAGGGAAAGATAGTAAGAAGATCCCTTAAAACTCCTAGATATTTCCCAAAAAATGAGAAGAAGAATTATATATGAATGAAGAAGGTATTGACTAAAAAAAAAATTTCATAACCTAGAATCTGATCCCTTTTATGTCATTAAACCAACTAATGATGCGAATTACATGGGAATTCCCCCAAAACCAACTTAATCTAAAATTAAAATCAACTCAAACTCTATTTAATTAATAATTGTTAATTAATTTCATGAATTGAATCTATTTCATGTGTACCCCATTAGCCGTATACAATCCCTGAAAGTAGATGGTTATAGATGCTGTGAACCACTAATTCACGTCATGTACCACTTTCAAAATGTGAACTTCCAAATGCATATCTTTTTCACCTACCACCACCATAGATCCTCTACATGAATCCTTCAAAACACCTCCAACATCCAAAGATGATAATCTAATAGACCTGGAATGTAGGGGACATTACATTTTAAAAACCAATTTCTTTTTAATATTTTCCACATTAATGCTATTTATCATGAAAATCCAATTTTTATGAACACTAACCATTTTTGTCAAAAAACATTATATAACAATATAAATTTAAAATTTCATAGTTTATTGATAAGAAAACCACAATGATTTTCTTGAAAATGTTTTTTTACTTAAAACTGTTTACTAACTATTACCTGATTATAAGAACCATGATCATGGTTTTGGAAACATCTTTTGGTTCCAATTTTCAATCATCTTCTTATCAATTATTAACATATACCCACTTTGATACCAATAAAGGGTTATGTGGGAAATATATATTCTAAAATATGGTGCATGAAAAAAAGCATATATAAAAGATATAATAGGTGATGAATCAATAAAATGAAATGGGAAACAAAAAAAATCTCGATTCATTGTTTATGTTGAATACACATAAATATTGAGTTTTATTTGGCTATATATATATAAACCCACAAGATGTAACCTCTAAAGGTATCCATGAAATATTTGAATCCCCAAACTCTTTAAAAGGAACCATTTTCCTTCAATTTTTTTTCTAGAACCTCCTCTTCAAATTCTAATGAAGATAAGTTATTGAGATATATTTTTTTATAGGTAGTAATATCCTTTGTCATGTGTAAACCACAAAATGAGGTCCCTAAACTCTATTATATATAACTATTTCATTTAATGAAGGAAACTTTTTTAATTCATATGTTTCATACATTATGAAAATACCAACTCTTTGGATCCTATAATATAACACTTATGATATCACTTTATCTATTTAATATGTTTTTTGTACACCATTAACATTCAATAATTAATCTACACATCATCACATGATGTGTAAAAATTCAAATTAAAGATGATAATTATTATAATAAGGTTGACCAAATGATATCCAATAAAATTTTTATTATACACTATAACATGGTATTAAAACCCATCAGAATACAAAAACCATGACACAATGACACTCAACATATTGTGGTTTATGATTTAGTGAATATTTTCTAAACATTCATTCACCCATGATGGAAAAATTACTGAGAGAATAAAGGTAGGAATATGTTTGATCACTTCTTAATTTTATAAACCAATCTATATTATTGTAAATCTAAAATTTGAAACTCTAATAATAAAAAGGTTACTAACTCTCCCTCCCTCTTAAATATAACACAATTCAATTATCCCTATAAATCCATGGTGAAGAAATGGTAAATATCCATGTCATACTATTATCATAAATATCTATTTACTCCATAATCACATATATGTTGAAGATTCAAAGGAAAAAATTTATCTAAATATTAATATAATTGAAATAATAAATTCAAGGTCAACATTTCCAATATAAACAATTAAAATTAAAGACTATAATATTAAAATTATAACGTAACCTACATCATCACAATCCAACAAAATAACCCTTAATTTAATAATAAAATAATTTTAAGGAAAATTTAGTATAATTGACTACCATAGATTCCATGTCAATTAAGAAAAATCAAAACCAAAAAATTAATTCTCCATATCTCCTTAATGTTCAATATCCCATCCATCTCTTACAAACAAAAAATATCATTATTAAATAAATATTTAATCAAATTTATATATTTATAATTGTTAAATAAATGAACTAAATCTATTATCTAAATAATAAAATAAATAAAAAAGAAATGGATTTATAATTCTACCCATAATAAGATATTTCATCACTAAAATTATATTGAGTAACTTCATCACTTCGAATCTCTATGAACTCTAGATACCTGTTCATTTTTTATCGCTAGTTTTTCTGTAAAACTATCCCATGTTGGCATATCACTCTCACCAATGAAAAAAAATCCTCTAATAATATCATATATTCAATAGAAAAAAAATGAGATAGTTTATCCATATAAGATGCATTTGGTTCTATCTAAATCATCTCTAAATCAAAACATGAGTTTTATTAGGTAAATTCTTATTTATTTTTGAAACATAAAAAATGAAATAAATGTCCAAGACACAATAAGAAAAGCACAAATTTGTATGAAACTTCACCGAGAAAATTTATAATCTTAAATAAACGCATATTATATGGAATAATTTCCCCCTTTTTTCCATCTTTTGGTGTCCTCACATTGGAGAAAATTTAAAAAATACATGTTAGAGAGCATAAAATATGAAATATTTTCATTTGACATCAACATAATACTTAATACTATTTTGAGTTTAAGCCATATTTTTTGTATTAATTTATGTTGGTTCATTTTATCTTTCAAAAAACTAGGTACCATAAGAATCCTTTCATGGGTACTAATCCATCATATTTATAAACAACATGAATGATCATATATTAATTCAAATAGATCCATATATATAAATTAATAGAAACAATTTCCATAAATAACTCTCCCAATGATAAATGGTCCTCCCGAGACATCTCAAATCCAAGCATACCTTTTGGGAGCATATCTTATATAATTTTATTAATTATTTTCATCAATTCATCTTTATAAGGGTGGAATGTTATACTCATCCTCAAATGTATTTCTATAACATTTTACATTAAATTATAAAATATAGATATAAAAAATTGATTTGTATTTATGATAATAGATTTCATAACTTTATGATGTTTAATGATTTATTTTACTTAAATAATTCTAAAGTCATCAACTGATTATATTTCATGAATAAGTAATAAATTCAATGGTTTCATAAGGTGACAAACTATTAAAGAAATTTCATTATATTTATATCATTATCTCCATAATTAAATTAGAAAAATAATAAAAATATATTCATACTTTCATAACAGAATAGGTAATGGTAGAAAATTACATACAAACCATTGATTCCATGCTATTACCTATTGATAAAATAAACACTAAGAATAAAATTTGTTATAATACTTCCTCATTTCTAACCAATGAAATTGATATATGATATTAGGATGCATATTAGTAGCTATAGAATAAAATTTCAAACATGAATAGTGGAAATATTTTAAAACACTATTCATGGGCTCCATAAGAACAACCATTAATCCTTTTAAATAAAGAAATAAATCTAGTTTCATAGTATATCCATTAGTGCTATCTCCACTATACGGGGAATCCCTCACCATCCAATATTTATTATTATATTACTAATTCTCATTCATATGGTAACTAAAAAAATATGTATCACTGAGACTAGAGTGGAAATATAATATACACTATTTCCAATGCATCCTAGTGAATGATTCTGAACAACCCGATTAACTAACAATACTTCTTAGCTTCCTTAACCACTTGATTTTGAGTTTTCATCCCTAAAATAAATGCCTCAATATTTTCGTTCCCTAGAATATAAATAAGATCAACATAAAAATTTTAAAGATACTCCACCCACCTTTGATATCTTATTTTTAGATAATAGTGGGAGAAGATTTACTTTATACTTTTTTGATTTGTATAAATGAAAAATTCCAAACTAAAAGGTAATGCATCTAGATATATAGATCATGGACAATAATAATTAATTTTTGACCATATATAGGGAAGATATTCTCTTGGGTTGTTATATTCCCAGATCTTTATGTTAAAAACTTTCTACTTTACATCATTAAACATATTAATCACAATATAAATAGGTTATAATATACCACTTAAGGAATTATTTAATAGGAAATAATTAAAACTAGAGTTTAAGTATGTTTCTTATTCAATTTATCAAATTATTATTTTTAGGTAATATTATAATAAAAAATTTATCCTTTATGTGTTAAGGATATCATAATAGAATATAATTTTGAAATAAATCCTAAATATATATTCAGTAATATCCACTCAACCCAAAAAAACATGATATATCAAATATATTTTTAGGTCCTTTCATAAAATTTTTGACTTCAACTTTTTAGTAACTATAATAATTCTATTTTTAGAGATAATATCTTCCATAAATTAAACTTTTTGATTCTATAAGTGACCTTTAGTTGAAATGGAATAAAAATTATTCTCACATATAATTTAAAAAACAACCTACAAGTTCCTCTCATTTTTTATTGGATCATGAGTATATAAATATGTTGTCCATAAATATCACAATTATAGTCTCAAATTATTTATAAAAAATCCATTTCATTAATGAAATAAAATATGTAAACAAAGTGGTTACTAAAATAGGAATATCTAAAATCTTATAATGGACATATTGACATAAAAAACCTTTTTTATTAGAAGATTCTATTAACTATAGATATTGATACCAAGATTGAATACTGAACCATAAAAATAGATTATATAACTTATTATATTAAAAAAAATCTACATTTTAGAGTAAAATATATTTTTATTTTCATTAACCTAATTTATCTTATAATATTGAATTCACAAATTAATTATACTATCAGTTTTTTTAGAAAATAAAACTTGTTCTTCTCAAGTAGAAACATTTAGATGAAATAAATCCATCCACTCATGATCATCCAAATGATCTATAAAATCTTAATTTTTCAGTGGTAGGAATGAATTTGTAAAGAATTATAGATTACAATGAAATGATAATATACTTACATGGAGAAAATATAAACCATTTTTTGTAAAACATATAAATGATGGTCTATTAATTCATAGAGTAGAGATCATGAAGTAAATTATATTGATTAAACTACTAATCCAACTAATTAAAAAGATATTGATATAACATCACTATCCATTAGACCCTCCATATTAGAATGAATATCTCAATATCTATTAGATGTCTGGATAGTTCCATCTTGCACTATGAAGATAAATCATTAACTATAACAATAGATTTTAGCATTGAATTCACTAAACCTATCTATCATAATAATCAAGTAATTTTTTTTCATCTCAAGGACATAGAATTCCAATTACTTTTACAAGATATTAATCAATATTTAGCAGGATAAATACTAAAAACAGGATCAATGATTCCAAGTAATAGATTATCAATTTTCATAGAATAGGACTTGCAATCCACTTTAACCCCAATTGATCTACTAATCATGAAAATATAAATGAATGTGAGTTTTTAGTATCAATTAATTAAAAAATAATAATAAAATCTATCCAAATGGTTGTTTTCATTGTGGAAGGTACTATATATATCACTAACTCTTATTATGCTTACATAGATAGAAAGATAGTTCCTAGATTTTTTTGAGGAACTAAGTAATCTTATTGGTGAGGTATCCATTCTCTTATATAAGTACTTGACTCAGATTGACATGGTCTATCAACCAAATTACATGATCATTTCACTTGGTAAGATGATATGTTATGACTTTTATTGGAAAATGATTGAAAATACTTGATTAGATGAACCGATTTCTCACAATATAAATATTCCAGGGTGGAAGTAGACACATGAATTTCAGATTCACCAAACCGCATCCCTAAATTAACTTTAGTACAATCCTCCCATAGGTGAATTAAGAAGATGACTATATATATTTTGCTTACAATAATTTTATTTTTTTTCTTCTAATCACTAAAAAAATTCTTCCATTCAACCGTCTAATTATGAAATATAGTTTCACATGGTGGATCCTCCACATCTTCCAAAAAAATTCCCTATTAACCACCTCTAAGAAAATGTGTAATTTTAACAAGATAATACTTTATTATATATCCAGTAAAAACATCATATAGAACCATATATACCTAAGGTTATCATTAATCACTAAATTTAGATAATACAACATAAAATTGATAAAATTCAATTTATACTCCAACACTGATATATTTTCCCATGCATGTTCTTGAAAATACTGATCCCTTTCTAGCGTTAACTCCTTAGAAAATTACTAATTTCTAAATAACATCCAGAAATTCTTTTTATTTAGATATTTATGAACTCGAACATCTTTCACTGAATCACACAATTTTACAGCCAATACATGCCCCAAATATTCTATAAACTCAAACATTGAGGCCTTAGGATTAAAAAAAACAAGAATATGTGGTTCATATTTTCCAACCATTGTTCATCCTTATTTGTCCCAACATCACCTATAAATAATGTTGGATATTTATTCTCAAACATAATAGACCAATCAAACTAACTCATCCTATCTGAACTAGTGTCTTTTCTATTCACATATATTACCTACATTATCTGGATTAAAAGGGAATGGTGTATAAAAGAAAATTACACTAAAATTTATCCTCACCCATCATGAAACCTTCTTGGTGGAATAATTCTTTTGAAAAAAAGTAATTCATTTAAAATCAAAATATTTCTCAAATGATCATTATCACAAAATACTATTTATTATGTCTAGGTGTCTTCATATATTTTCACCCGGTAGAATTTAATTTTCCATAACTTAGTAAAATAATACAAAAGAAAATTCAAAAAAACAATTTTTGAATCACTATTGAAAAACAAAAAATCATAGATTCAATGGAAATAATTTTTTATGCAAGAATGTAATTTCTAAAAACCATGGTCATGGGATGTTGTTCAAAGACAACCTATTATGTTTCATTAACTATTTCTTATCCTGAACTATTTTGGGTTAACATGGAATAAAAAAACATCCTACATGTTCATCATCAACTTTTATGTTTACCAAAAATTTAAAAATTACATGATTTCTTGAAGGAGGAAAACTATGCCTTTTTAGGGATACATTTAATGTTCCAACCATACTATTATACATGCCTAGTAGATTTTACAATTTTTTATTTTGAAATAAGTTATTAGATACCATTTTGTAAACCCCTAACCTAGGACTTCACAACCAAAGACCTCAATAAATGTTTTATATGGGATCAAGGATGCCCTATAATCAATAGAGCATTATAACAAGTATTATGGGATAAAATAAACCATTGGGGTAATGATTTTACCTAAAATATTTAATCCAAAAAAAATTTATGCAAGTGGATGAAAAAATTATTAACCACAATCCATTAAATTTATAATGGAAATACTATTTAATTTATAAAACAAAAGTGAAAATAACTAAATCTCTATGATAATGTAAATAAAATAAAATTGCTCAAGTACAAGAAATAATTACTCTATAAATATCTCCAACATATATCTATTTTTTCCAATGATGAATAATTATGCCTTCCCTAACCATATGTCATGTCCAACTATGTATATATGTCTAACATAGTGACCATGTAGGGGTTAAGTATAATCCCAAAATGATTTCCCTAATGAAACTTATAAATATCCACACATGAGAAATTACAACAATATTAAATGATAATAAAAAGTATAAATAGTTTTTTTCCAAAACCTTGATACACCAAAAATATTTTCAAGACTATAATATCAAATCCATGCATATCTGATCATTTCAAAAAACAAATTTTCCAGAAAACAATAAAACCAAACCGTAATTTCAATTCAATTTCTAAAATCATATTTTCTGCTCAAACATATTTTTTTATATAAATCCACATTTTTACATGATCTATAGAAAAATCTTATTTTCCTTATGTAATTATTAAAAACTTCATTTTCCCTAAAAATTTTCTCAGGGTATGGAAAATATAGATTATAATCAAATCAAGATAATGTTACTGAGATACCTGGAATGAGACATCACTCTAATAGATATAATTGAATCATAATTAACCTAGTTACATTTTGTAAATTCTATTTTCATGTATTTACATATCAGAACCTAAATCATATGATTTACAAACAAATAGAGAGGTTTTTTTCTTTATAGAACTAGAAATTAATCACCTTAAAATATTTTTTCTAATTATTAAATTTTCCATAAATGATTCTTATAGTATTGAAAAAAATTCTCCTAATAAACTCATTTTAAAACACAAACATAGACCCTATAAGAAAATAAAAAAACAAGAAACAAAATTGTATTTTTACCAATATTTTTTCCATATAATTAAAATTTTAATCCAATAGATAACATCCATAAAATTGGAAATCAAATCATTTATCTAATTTTAATTTTTAAAAAACATAATAATAAATTATCCGATCACATTGAAAGTTTCAAAGACACTAACCATGAAATTATTTCCCTAAGTCCTTAAAAATTCCTAAACTAATGGTATTTTCAAGTAGAAAACCAATTATTACCCTAAATATTTCACGACAAATCCAAAATTTTCTATTTTGAACATGATTCTCCATTTATAGAAATTTGGTGTAACCTATATACATAAAAAATATCCCCTATACTCAATTGGTATGAGACATGCCATTTTATCATGAACTGTGTGTAACTAACTATTTAATTTTACATAATATCCAATGAGTATCACACCACCTTGTAACTTGGCACAACCCCTATTTAAGTCACCGTTTTGAGGAATATGAGAATAAGGTTAATGTGGTTAAAATTCAAAAAATGGTTTGTTATCTATACAATTCAGTATACCTTCATTAAAAATGTAATTATATTTATCTTAACGCCTCAAATATATAAACATAAAAAATTTTAATTATAAAATATGTGTTTATCATTGGATATTCCTAAAATTATCTGAATAATTCCCTCAATAGGACTTAATTATTAAATTGAAATCCCACCTATGATCATCTTCTGGTCAAACATATTCCATCAATGGAAAATTTAGAGGGAGCTCAAATTGAGGAATATGATAGAAAAATTGACTATTTTAAACACAACCTTTGAATGGTAAAAAATAAAATTCCACATTGACAAGAATACACCAACCACTATATTTTTTTTATTTTGATGAAATTATTTCAACCTCATCCCAATTTACCTTAATAGAAAAAAGCTAAAAAATCCATCATTTTTTCAATATCATTTTTTTCAACTATTTCTCTAAAAACGTTTTCATTAAAATAATAATTACTCAAATGGTTTTCTTATAGAGAAGAATTATGAGGGAATCCATTTTTTTCAAATAAAAGATATCATATTTGTGGGAGGGATCACTACATTATATATTTACAAGTCTCTCTCTAATGATTTACCATGAATTATATTATTTATCCAAGTAAAACACAACCAAACAAGTTAATTCATAAACCACCCTAAAAAAATTAGTCATGATACTAATTGTTATGGGAAATAACTAATATTTTATCTATCTTATATATACATGTCTTAATAACTAATAATAAAAAAATGAGAAGATAAGTTAAAGAGAAAATACATTATAAAAAATGTTGTTCCATTTACACGTCAACAAATTTATTTCATTAAAAAACTTTTACATCATTTCTATATAAACATACATAATAATTTCTATATTATTACACATTTAATAATCAAAATTTACAGTTTTTTGTTATGTTAGTCAAATAATAAGTAATTATATAAAAAATTAGTTGATTATTTACAATTATCTTCCTATAAACCCTTTATAACCATTCCATTATATGTGAAACCTTGAAGACATTCATTAAAAAATTGGCAGGATAATAACCTTTGTAAGAGTATAAATATAATAAAACATCGAGAAAATAATTAACATGAAGTATAGTGAGATAATATGGCTCATCATTGAAAAATTAATAAAGGTGAAATTTGAAGAATATAATAAAAATGTACAACTAAAATAATATTGAGATATCATAAGCATTAGTTAAAACCTATTATTTAGATATCATAACATAACTAGGATCGATTCAAAACTAATACATCATGAATAACATCTTGTTTTTGACACTTTCACTGGGGCATGCACATCCGCCTGTCGATGACGCGTAGCTGTTGCTCCACATTACCGCTTTCCAATGTCGGGTGACATCCATTTATTATTCAGGGATGTTTTCTCCTTGATCAAAACGGGATGATTGGATGTCAGTTCTTCCTTCTGTGGATTCCTCCTTGAAGCTCATCACCTAGTCCGGGTCTCCCTTATAGACTAATACATTATTCTTGAAACTCTTTCTAGTGCCATGTCTTCATGGACGCCGGTTAATTACACTGCTTCTATCGGGGCATTCTATGTGGTCTGGTAAGGGCAGTAATCATCGGTCGAGGGAGTAGTCATGATGGACAACACATGCATGTCTGGACGCTCGAACATTGTCGCATCTGAATTTCTTCCCATTATTATAGGGCTTCTCAAGGGCTCAGAAGCCCGAGGCATTGCACATCAAATGTGGGGAATTATATGCCATAGGAATGTCTTTGGGGTTTTCCTCAGCTTCGCTTGTTTAACACTGGGTAAGCCACGAGTTGAACGTCTTGCGGAGATGGATTAGACTGATCAAAACACTAACTAGAGTGGATAATATGGGTAAAACCCCTAGAGGAAACACTGATATTAGGGCTAATGCATGGTTATTTACCCGGTCACCGCTCGGAGTAGTGATGAGGTGAATTGGAATGATCTCACTAGGATGTGGCGACCCGAATAATAATTAGGATGAATGATGGAGGGTTGAGAGTTGATGAAGAATGAGATAGAGTCGACTTTAAGGCGACAATGATGTTGTGCTTGAGCCTCAAAGAGACCTCCTATGTATCCCCATGGTAGGGAATCAAAGTCTGCATAGTTTGTGAAGCGATGGGACACCTAAGGAGGCGTCCCGTATGGATGGAACCTGAAGGAAGTGGAACCTATAGGCTGGGGAATGAAATTGGGGTGCATGCGAAGGACAACAACCCGATGACATGACAGGGATTATGCGTGATTAGTGGCCTGAGAGTTGGTCTGATGCCACTGGGACATACTAGTGATATGGGTCTCAACAGCAGGGACAACAACGACTTACCACCAGGCTCAGATTGACAACGACGTACCGCTGACATGGACTCACAATGGCTTACCATTGCATGAGGTCCACAACGGCTTACCATTGGGAATGGTATCGAGATTGATTACCACTAAATGGGGTCATGGAGACTTACCGCTGGATGGGGTCACTACGACTTACCGCTGGATGGGGTCACAATGGCTTACCACTGGACGGCATCAAAACGACTTACCGCTAGATGGGGTGACAACATCTTACCACTGGATGGGGTCATGAAGGCTTACCACTGGATGGGGTCACAATGGCTTACCTATGGATGGAATCACAATAAATTTCCCCAAGATGGGTTCGTAATGGCTTACCGTATGATGGAGTCAGAACGGATTACCGTTGGATGGGGTCACAATGGCTTACCCCTGCATGGGGTCACAACGGCTAACCACCGAATGGGGTCACAACGGCTTACCGATGGATGGGGTCACAAGCTCTTACCACAGGATGGGGTCATAATCGCTTACCACTGGATGTCGTCACAATGTCTTACCGCTGGATGGGGTAACAACGGCTTACCACTGGATTGGGTCACAATGGCTTACCACTTGATGGAGTCATAATGGATTACCATTTGATGGGGTTGAACCTCATGAAGGCTTTCTAAGTACCCTCTCTAGGAGACAAGGATCAAAGCCCACGCAGTTTGGGATGGTGGATGTAGTTTAACTTCATGTAATAAAAAAGGGGGCATGTAGTTTAACGTCATGCGGGACGAAGGTGGTCTAATGTGAAGGGGGTCAGAACCAGTGGTTGTTGGGATTGAACCTCAGGGAGGCTTCGTACGTACCTTGTCTGGGCAAAGATCAAAGTCCACATAGTTCGAGAGGAGTTTTTGGTGAACCGACGTGAAGATGGTCGGGACCAATGGGTGTTGGAATTGAACCTCAAGAAGGCTTCCTACATACCTTGGCTTGGAAAAGATCAAAGTCCACTTAGTTCAAGAGGAGAGTTTGGTGAAACGACGTGAAGTTGGTTGGGACCAATGGGTGTTAGGCTTGAACCTCAGGATGGTTTCTTATGTACCTTGCCTTACAAAGGATCAAAGTCCACATAGTTTGGGATGATTGTTGGTGAGATGACTTGAAGATTGTCGAGACCAATGGATGGTGGGATTGATCCTCAGGGAGGATTCCTATGTACCTTGCTTTGGCAAGGATCAATGTCTACGTAGTTCAGGATGAGTGGATGCTCGCCCATGATGCCGTATTAGGCACGCAATATTTTGTATGCCGGGGGCCACTTGCCCTCAAACTCCGAATCTTGTAGGTAGCTGCCTCCCAAGTCCCGGATTGTTCTATTCCCTTCCCAGGCTCCTTCATTTTCTCGTTATCCTCCTGGTGTTGGCCCTCTCTGAATTTTGGCATCAACAAATTCTTCCCATCAGAATCGAAGATGAAGGGGAACCAGATGGTCAGATTCTGAGGATACGCCGAAAAATAGAGAGCGGTCAGTCGGTGCATGAAAAACCATATGTTGCGCGCGCGCACCTATTCCGTGTGCGTTGAAGGTGAGTCTGTGCCTATAAATGGGTGGAGGGACCCCATAGGCCCCTACTTTTGACTTTTTCAGCATGACTGGTGCTTTTCTCTCATGTGCGAAAACTGCCCCGATCAGCGTGAAAGTTTCCATTGCCGGACCCGGTTTTTGCGTGGCGTCCAAATTTTTTTGCACAGCTCAAAATTATTGCACGCCACCTGATATTTTTCATGCCTAAATTCATTATTTCCTTCCAAACACTTAGGATTTTCCAAATGTCCACTCAACAGATTGATTTCAAGAGAGAGACTTCCGCTGATGCGAGAAGGACTCAGATAATTACGAACCCTTAGATTATTCATGCGAGAAGTGTTGTGTCTGATTACCAGATGCTTTTTGGCATGCTAACTCTGGCTCAAAAAGACTATATCCTATTTGATATCCTTCTTCTAGGGAACTTTGGCCTTCTGGAAGATGTGCTGATGCCTGGTTTCAAGACGGACACACCGCAGTCGTGGGTGACATGTGAAGATATTCTTCCACAATTTCATATTACAAACAATGGCCATCCTACTTGGGAAATGAATATCAAATACATTTATGTTCTAAATCTGAAGACCATGATGGTTGTTTGAAGAGATCCAGTTCCTATGGAATCTCCCTCTATTTATTCAAGTACTTTCAGAAGCATCATTACTAACGAGACGAAGGATTGTTAGGAATGGGATTTTAGATCCTAGGGAAACATTACCAATGAATAGGCATGGGTGTAATGGTTACATATGACATGCAATGAATTTGGGCCAAAGCTTCGGTATATCAGGCTTTTTGAGCCTATCTGGACATCCCAATTTCACTTCTACCGACAACAGGACATAGTAGTAGAGCTATTCAGTTGTTGGTTGCCTGATACCAACATCTTCCGCCTCCACCATGGGGAGGTGGGATTTAGTCTTTGTGACATCCATTTCATCTGGGGGATCCCCTTGGAGGGTTATCAATATGAAAAATTCCTCCCGAAGGGGAATGTTTGGAGGGATAGAACACGCACCCCAATCCTGTCATGGCATCTGCTGGAGCTGGCTAAAGAGGAGCTAAAAATAAAATATATCACGGAGGACACGCCCAATTTGGGGTGGTTTATCCTTTTTCTGATAAAGGAAACAACTCTAAAGATTCCATGCTGAGGGAAACAATGCTCAAACACATCTCATATAGGAAAAGCAGGATCATACTAGAGGGTTCTGGAGACAGGAGAGTACTGGTCTTGGGGATTTCCCATTAATGAAGGTCAAAACCCAAATTTTCAATATTCCGAGATTCGTACCATGTTCTCGAGAGGGTGGTTGTTTCTAGTGAGGGAGACAAGGATGGGGGTCCGCCCAGGGATGCTAATGATGGAAGGAATCATGACAGTGAAAAACAAGGTCAACCTGGGGGTGATAGTGTTGGATAGGTTGTACAACATTTTGGGGAGTATTTCAAGGGAAAGTACGCCCAAGAGGATATGCAGATCGTTCCAGATTTTTCATGGCTGGGTTGTAGCTCACTGTGGTGTGTATGACTTCCCAAATGCCATTCTCCCTCGGTAGCGGTATACGACCATCCCCTTTGAGCCTCTCCAGAATATGTACACTGACACTCATAGACGAGGGGATCAAGATCATTATTGGCAACCACACCCACTCCGACTTCCACCCATTTCAAACCCCAGTCGGTCAGATGGTCGATGACGGGCGTGGGCCATTATAGGAGAGGGAATACATACAGAGCATCTAGGGTACTGTACTAGTAACCCAGATTGATGGTAATATCTTTTGCGAACCATACGTGCCGACCAGGTTTTCCAGGTAGTTTGGGTGCATGCAACAGATGCCGAAGAATGTATATACAAAGGTTTGTTAAGAATGAAATCCTTGTATTCTCTGCCAACTATGGCTTATGTCATTGAAGGTTGGCTTGGGGGAAGTCATCAATCTTACCCCCAACGACGTTAGTACAAGCATTTCAACAGAGTATGCCGAGCACTGGATGAGAACATATCCTTAGGAGATTCTTTGGAAGAATATACAGAAAGTCAAGGTGGTTAGCATAGAGCCTGAAGTGCAGGGAGGTAGATGAGGTGACATAAGAGAGGTGAGGCAAAGAATGGGCCGAGTGGCTAGCATGGCACAGGCTGACACTTCATCGATAGAAGAAACATAAGCCGAGAACATGCCTCCCACTTCTAGGGAAAGGTGGCCCCACATGCGGCCTCGTGGCCCAACTAGGGAACTTCCAGGAAAGAAACTCAGGTACCTAGTGAAGCCATCTGTCGATGCCATCTTCCCCTCTCTGTGGTCTTCTTGGAGTACATTGCGACAGTCTATGTATATTGAAGAATTATGGAAATGGTTCGTATGCACTGGGATTGATTTTTTAGACATAGGATGCATCCAGATGATGGATAGGGTAAACTTTAATCGTTGGCGTGCATACCTGACATCCATGGACATGTACGCATGCCAGCGGGGCGGTATAAAGAACCACATCACCTTGTGAAAGTGATGCTTGGGCAGGAACATGACCCAGAATGGCTACCATCCGAGGATGAAATTATTGTGTAAGAAGAAGAAGAAGATGATTATGATGACAAATAAGGTGATGAAGATAGAGTTGAATAAGAGGAGGAGGACCAAAATGAAGATCTTGGTGATGAGGGGCCTTCAGAAGTTCCCTCTCGCCTGTGGTACTCCCTGGAGAGCGAAGAAATAATAGGTTCTGATGCAGAACTGATAGAGCCACATGAGGTAAGTTTAAATCGTATCTCAACTAGCCTTTATCTTTTCACAATATTGATTCTTCAACCAAAATCTGTTCTATTTTTGAACACATGGGCGAGGGTTCCCAGGAATTCTTTCCCACAGGGGAAGAAGGTGCACCTATGGAGGCTGGGGAGCATTCTCGAGAGCCTGTCCTCAGGACCGGGCATAGTGGGGCTCCAATTACAGCTGGAGTAGGCGACAAAAAGCTAGAAGGAGAGTCCCCCACCATACCCATTGTCCAAGAGGAGTTGATGCCAGTGAATGAGTCGACAAGTTCCAAAATATCCCTTATGGTGGCGACCCCTGTAATGACACAAGAATTGGACACTGCCACACTTGGATCCCATAAGTCCTTTTTCATTGGTTCTCCTATTTTTTGGGGAATTTATCTAATCAAGATACTGGTTCCTGATGTAGTGGTCACAAGGTTGGAGGTACGACAAACCATCAAGTCTGGGATATCTGTAGGAGCCATGCCAGGGGCTACATTGACTATTACAGAATTAACCATTCTAGGTGGTCCTACCCTGGAACTTGACAAGAAAAAGATTACAATGATGGGTGGTAATGCTTGCCAGGGTGGAGCTCCAGCCTGATGAGAGTGATGTTTCTGACGAGGAGGGAGTTCTTGAAGAAGACCCAACTGCTAAACTCATTGTCCCTTTCCCCGAATACAGGCCCATAGACCCCGAATAAATTAACGATCTTGACTCAGAGGCTGTTGAGGAGACCTATATGACATGGAAGATGGCATAAAAGTGAATAAGACGCTTTTTAATCCATCCATAGGTAGAATGGCTAAGCTGGATGGGGTCACTCCGCACCTAGCAACTCTTTCTCTATGCTTGAGGGGTAGATGCTCACCATTCTCACATAGTGATCCGTGATTACATGGTGGAGAGGATACATGAGAATAGTTGGAGTTTAGATGTTTCCCAGTGCCAATAGGATTTAGAGAATACTCAAACCTTCTTGGAGGGGGATCAGGTGGTCCAAATCCTTGAGGAACAAGCGATGGAATGGGAGGCATTCATTGCAAACCAATCTGAGCTCATTAAGCGATTGAAGGCCTAGCTTACCGATGCTCAAGAACAAATGGCATAGAAAAATCACCAAATTATTGAGCTCCAGACTAAAAAATCATCGGAAAATTCTAGGAATAATGAGTTACACCCCGCCATTGCTGTCGAAGAGAAGGATCTCAGGGGATGGAAAGCGATGCTGGAGGCCACAAGTCAGAAGGTGGCACCATTGGAACAATCCATCGAAAAATGTCGATCCATAAGGTCCCTGTTTTGGACTACCCCATTAAATTATCCTTCTCTATCAGTTCAAGATATGAATTGTATATATGGACAAACTATTTTCTTGATTATTTTAATTCACTTTGACCATAATCCTGAAATAAATAGCTACCCATTACTATGCACACACGGGTTGTGCCCGATGTGAGAAATAAGGGATGATCACACTATTACTTCTTTCGAATGTAGGAGTTCCAACCATAATTCAGACATCCAGGGAAGAAACGACCCACCCAGACTTCCAAAGAGAGAGGGGAAGACCTGACTAGAGAATGAAGCTCCCAGAACAGTTGAATTATTTTTTTCCCAATGCGCTCTAGTACACGAGTGGGGTAATGCCAGAGTTGTTGGAATTGATCCGAACATGGGGGAGTGGAAAGTTTGAATCACAATATCCAAGATTTGGAATATAGTATGGGTGGTATGAAAAATAAGGATAACTGTTTACTGTGTTCAAAACACATTATCCGTATTGTGTTAGCCTGAAATGGGGATAACAAATGAGGGCCGACTGCTGACCATGTTTGAAACACAAGGCCTTACTCGAAATTTCACCCATTATTCTTCCAGAACATTGGCCTAGGATAGCTGGCGAGCCATAGGACGAGTATCCATACTATTAGGGGGTTGTTTTAGATGTGAAATAAGAACAGGGTCCAAATAAAGGGAATGCAAAGCGTGGAGCACAATGTGATGGCCTGTTCGAATGGATTCCAACACTCTTGAAATTATGCCACTATGGTGGAGGCACATTAGGTGGGTGCATCGGTCTGATTGAGGACAATACCTAATTCCGTACATGACTTCACTGCCGAGGACCTGGAATGACACGTAGTTTTATGTCATACCAATGAGGTCGATATACACATAGTATAACATCGTACAGAGAGGATAGTGCACATATTTTTGAGTTCATACCACCTGGACAAAGGTTAACAGTTTAAAGAAATGGTACATGGACAGTAATCTCCTAGTTTAAGGTCATAGAGATTGGGCCATGATCGGGGACGAGGGGACAAGCGAGTTAATGACCCTAGGGCTAGGCCTGAGGCAAAATGCATGGGTATCACTACATATCCCATAAGGACAAGAATCATGCCAAACATAGTTCATGAGGCACAGTGTGGTTAAAGACTGACACTAATAGGGGAAACCCACAATGACAAGGGATCTGGTGTATCCATTGACTAACATGGGGCATCTTCATCTTGTTCAGGGTAGAACCACAGTTTAGTGTCATGCGTCAAGGACATGTGGGATCGTGCAGTTTAACGTCATACGATAGGACAAAGAGTGAAATGGAAGATCCCATGAATGGGGTATGTGGTGCGGTAGCTATAAACCTGACGTGAATGGGAGATTAGAGTCTATATCACACCACTTATCCCTGAAGGAAGTTCTTTAGGTCAAGGGACCCAAAGAGAATGTTAGGATGGTCCCGAAGTAAAGTGCACATGCACTCATATGTGCCCCATGAGGATGGGAGTCAAGCCATACGTAGTTCTGATAGTGTAGTTTAGCATAATGTTGGATGATGAAAGGCATGTGTGGCATGGCTGTGATAGTACACGTCCTACCCAAACTACTAAGACCACGTGAGTCATGCTCGATGTGGGAAACAAGGAGTAGTGATGGGAATTTCCTAGAATAGGAAGAAACATGTTAGGGGTAATGAGACACCAAGTGAATGAAGTCCCAATAATGCAGACCCTCCTATATAATGTGCCTAGATGCGTGGATGGGTAAAGCTGAGTATATTGGAATTCCACTTGAACATAAGGTAGTAAGAATATGTGAATCAAGATGCTCCTGATTTGGGCCACAAAGATTGTGGCATGATGATAGGGGATAACTGTTGACCATGTTCAAAACATGGTATCCATTTTTCATTATCCTAGAATGGGGTCAGAAAAATGAGGGTCGATCATTGACCATGTTCGAATCATGGGACCTATCAGAAATGCCGTCTGAGGTCCTCAGGGGAGTTGGCCCAAGATGGAAGGTGAGCAAATGTGGCATAGGACTAGGCCATAAAAGGGGTCCCTTTAGATTTGGAAGAGGATGAGGATCCAAATAACAAGCTCACGAAGCTTGGACATGGAACAAGGGAAATTTCCCCATGAAAATCAAACACTTCGGACTCTATAAAATGCATCTGAATACGACTATAAGACATATCTGATAGAGGGAGTAGAGTCCCTTATCAAGGAAAAGGGTCATGGGGTCACACGCTTCAAGTTTATTGTCCTAGGATGGGCCATTAAGGGGTACCTGATTTAATAGACTGTGCACAGGGTGGTGAAGTTGCCAATCGTGATGCGTAGTTCCTATAGCGATAGTTTAGGGTCATAGAACTCAGACCAGGTTGGGAAAAGGCATGGGAGGCACATGGTGTGACTTTTGAAACCCCTACCTGAATGAGGACCCATGAGGTACTTGCAACACCCCATGTTCCCAAGAGAGTTCTGGATGAGGGGCCGAAAGTGATGACATGATTTTAGATTCATGGGGCTGGACCTAGAGACAGTGTCTTTGAGCGTTCCTATGTATCCCATAAAGATGAGAATCAAGCCATAGGTAGTTCTGGGAGATTTCGTGCAGTTTAACATCTTGCGGTAAGTATGTGGGGTGATCCTAGTTTATGGTCATAGAACTCGGACAAGAGATGGTAGAGAACGTGAGAGATACATGGTGAGGTAATTATGAAACCTGACGTGAATGACGACCTAGACTCCATATCACCATGTGTCCCTTGGGGTGGTTTTAGATCGAGGGGCTGAAAATGAATGTTAGGCTGGGCTAGAGATAATGTGCAAGGGAATTCCTACACATCCCATGAATATGGGAATCACTACATATATAGTTCTAGGTATGGAACTATAAGATACTAGTGCCAGATATAATAAGGATGGGTGGGTCCGGCCCTTGCACAAAAAGAAGTGGTATTTTATAGATCTTGATTGTCATTTAGGATGAATGAGTGTGGTTTTTTTGTGAAGCGATAGACCTAGGATAGAAAGTCCAGGAATCACCACCAGAATCAAGCCATGTGCGGGCATTGAAAAATGGTATGGTGTGTGAAGGATACCAAACATGATGTCCCCTCGAGTGGGGACACCACGATGTATTTCCATTTCTTATCATGCGTCCAAGAAAATAATGTCATAGTTTAGGGTCATGTGATGGGACCAAGCATGCATTTTAACATCATTCGGTATAGAATTAATAGTTTAAAGTCATGTGGGACTAGGTAGAATATTCTAGATTCATATGATTCATACATATATAGAATAGGTGAGGTTCAATAAGGAATGTTCATGGCGTGATAAAGCATACCTGACGTGAATGAGGAAATAATACCATATCACCCCATCCACAATTCCAAGAAAGAAACCCCAGGCCGAGGGGGCCAGAAATGGGTAGAGAATATGGGGTAGGAGAGACTATATCTCAGTTAAACTCGACCCAAAGACAAGATGTCTGAGAATTCATATGTATCCCATGGGAATTGGAATCAAGCTATACGTAGTACTAAAAGGTGCAATTTAATGTCATGCTGGACAAAGGATAAGAGGTAGCAAGGACTAGCTCCTTGAAAGGGATTATGTGATGCGACAATTTTAAACTAGACTTGAACAAATGCATAAGCCCATACATGCCACATCACGCGATCCTATAAGAGTTGGTGCCTAAAAAGAATAACAGAAAACATAAATTAGTGGAACTCAAACCGGGCCTAAAGACGAAATTTCCATGTGTTATTATGTATCCCAGGTGAATGGGAATGAAGCCATACGTAGTTCTAAAATAGATATTAGTTTATGGTCTTAGAGATTGGACCATGGAGAAGTTGAATCCTTTCACTAAATACAGACCTCAATCCAATCCCTACACCCTAGTGAGTCAAACATGGTGTGGGAAACAAGGGTGGAAGAGGTTTTTACAGTACCTGGAATACATGCCAAACTGAAGTTGGTACGGAGCCCTTGAATTATGCCTTAGCACGACTTTTTCCTCTTAATGTGAAAATGTGCAGCAAGGGATAATACCGGGAGGGTTGAAATTACACTTGGACAGAATGGGGTGGAAAATGATGTGAATCATGTAACCGAAATTTAAGGCTTGGAGAGGGTTGTCTTGACAATGGAGGATAACTGTTTATCGTGTTCAAAAAATAGTATCCATATTGTGGGACCTGAAATGGGAACAAAAAAATGAGCATCAACTGCTGACCATATTAGCAAGACAGGACTTGTATCGATTTAATGTCTGAAACCCTCGAGGACATTGGACCAAAATGGTAGTAGAGACATTAGGCCTAACATCCATGCCATTTGGGGGTCCCTTTGGATGTGAAAGACAATATAAGCCCAAATGAAGGGGAACACGATGCCTGAAAAATGGGTGAAAGCATGTCCATGAAGAATCCAACACTCCAGGCTCTATATCAGAGTACTCATGGGAACATTGGTGAATCACCGATGAGGGTCGAGGGTCCCGACTTAAGGGAAACCGACTCAAAGAGATGATAGTAGGTAAAGGGAGCCAATGATTCTCAGGGGAGAGAATGAGGACATAAACCCGACGTGAATGAGGACATAATCCCATACAACACTGTATGCCACTCTCCTGGGAGAACGCACTCCAAGGGGATAAGATGATAGGGATATTTCGAAAGGATGGGGCTGGACCCGAAGACTAGACGTTCGATCATTTCTACGTATCCCATAATAATGAGAATCAAGCCACACGTAGTTCTAGGTATGGATGGCATGGAATTTTTTATCATGCAACAAGGATGAAACTAATGGAAAGACACCCCAACGAGGGACGTGTATGGAATGACGAGTAACCCGATGTGAATGAAGACAAAATTCTGTACCACACAGTACAATCCTAAGTGAGAACATGGGATAGGAGCCTGATAAGGCCGAGGGGCCTACGACCGAGCCACAAATTGAATGTTTTAACTAGCTTTTAGTTTAACGTTTTGCAGTGAGGACGACGGTGATCATAGTTTAAGGTCATAGAGCTCGGACCATAGATTCCATATTTAATGTCATATGTTTGGGATAGAGAGATATAATCATCATGCCTATGGAAGAATAAAAAGTGTCAATGGTGATAGAGGATAACTATTGACCAGGTTCGCAACATAGTATCCACCCTTGTGGGATTGGAGTTCAGGGAAAACAATTGAGCGTCGACCATTGACCATATTTGAAACACTAGACTTGTATCAATTTACCACTCTCAATCCTCGAGGACATTAGCCCATAATGGTAGGAGAGCCTTTAGGCTGAGCATCCATGCCATCCGAGGGGTCTTTTTGGATATAGAAGTTGATGGAAAACCCAAATGATGGGGATCACGAAGCATGGTAGGTCTGGTGCTTGCGGGACGAACAATAAATGAAGGGAGGAATGTCTCAAGGGGATCTGTGTGGCGTGGCGTAATAGCCTGACATGAATAAGGACATGAGTCCATACCACACTGCACAATCCCAAATGAGAACTCGGGCTAGGAGGCCAAAGTGGTCAAAGGACATAAGGCTGAGCGCCCTGGTGAACAATAGCCGTATGACCTCTCATGTGGGCATTGCCTAATCATAGCTCCTAATCCCATGTGATAAATGCTCGTTGTGGGAAACAAGGAATAAGACTAGGCTCTACCCATCATATAAGGGTCCAACAGTTGGAATTACACTTCTTCTTAAGGAAGACCGAGATTTTGAGAGACGACAGGGGAGAATGAACCACTACATTCCATGTTTGGGGAATATGGGGGTGGTGAAAACAACAAAATATTGATGTTGACCGGGTTCAAAACACATCATCCACATCGTTTAACATGGTAGAGTCATGATGAACTTTATGTGAGTGAGGGTATAAGATGCACCCACGATGTGTTTCATCCCAATGAGAGGACCAGAAGTTTGGGGCTGGGCCAACAGATGAAATGCACGGGTGGTCCTACATATCCCATGCGGATGGGAATCAATCTATACATATTTTTGGAAGGGATATGACGTTTAACATCATGCAGTAAGAACGCGACAGGGTTAGAATAATGAGGGAGGGTACATGGTTCAGTCATCGTAAACCTTACATGAGTGGGGCCAAAGAAGCCTACATGACACCATGTGGTATCCTTCAAGAGAACTATACACCGGGGGAATAGTCGAAGAGTAAACTTAGGGCCGGACTTAGGATGAGGCGTTCGAGTGTCCCTATGTATCCCATGAGGATTTGAATCAAGCCATACACAATTCTTGAAATGATGTTTAACATCTTGCAGGATGAAACAAAATTTAATGTCATGGGATACATTTCACAGTTTAAGGTCATACAGGATAGGACAACTTAAGGTCATGTCAGCCCCTAATGCAGTTTCGGGTCATGCGAGACCATCACATAGTTTTGGGTCATGCAGGACCGTACAGTTTAAGGTCATGCAGGACCATAGGGACTGAGGCAAAGTATTACTTGAGGAAGTTATCATTGGTGGGAGGAGTTATACGCTCACCATCCATTGTAACTAGAGAGTATGAGCCATTGGATTAAACCTTGTCGATGATGTAAGGTTCTCTCCATTTGGGTTCCAACATCAGTGATTTCCTACCTGATATCATTAGTTCCATCAGGTCCAATACCAATTCGCCTTGAAATAAGGAGTAGAGGTGAACTTTCTTGTTGAAATCTCTAGAAACTTTATTCTGATGCCTTTCCAGATTGTACAGTGCAAGAAGCCTATTCTCATCGATCGCTTCCAACTCATCCAGACAAGTTTCGGCTACTTTATCTGGCGCTTGCTGATCATAGACAGCTATGCGCAATGAGGGTAATTGAATCTCGATGGGAAGTATGACCTCCATTCTATACACCAGGGAATATGTGGTCACCTGAGTGGAATTACGAGTCGTCGTCCTATAATACCATAGGGATTTAGGGAGCTTGTATGACCAACTCTTCTTATTCTGACCAACCATTTTTTTCAAAATGTTATAGAGATTTTTGTTGAACGGCTCGATATGTCCATTTTCTTGTGCATGATAACAGGAGGTATGGTTAGAACAGTTTTTTGTACTTACAGTACAGTTTCTCTAGCGCAAATGCTCGAATGTTCGTGCCGTTATCGGTTAGGATGTCGTGAGGGACTATAAATCGGTAGATTATGATCGATCTCACAAAGTAAAAAATGTAATGGGACTTGAAATTCTTGAGCTAAACTGCCTATTCCCACTTGGAGAAGAAATCTGTAGCAGTCAGGATGAATCTGTACTAGCGAGCTCTCACTGGTGGATATGGTCCCCTGACATCGATTCCCCATACCGCAAAATGTTCAAGAGTACTTGGTGTAGGGGAGAGGATCTGGCAGCCGATGGATGATGTTAGAATGAATCTAGAACGCATGGCACCTTTTGGTGAACTTGATGTAGTCATGGATCATAGAGGGCCAAATGTATCCCAGTCTCTAGATATGGTGGGATATTTTGGCCTGGTCTGATGAGCCCTGTAGGAACTACCATGATCCTATTGCATGACTTGGAAAATCTCTACTCCATGAATTTAATGAAGGAGAACCTCATCAAACCCACACTTTTAGAGGATATTATCATGACTAGGTCTATCCTGGAGGGTAAAATGTTACGTGCGGCGTTGGATTCGCTCACACTCGAATCGATCTGGTCATAGATTACCATTTTTGAGAGACTCAGTAATGGGGGCTCTCCAGTCGGGAGTCACTTCAATCACTACATCCAAGAGTCCAGGGGGGTCCTGATTTGGATGTGTCGGTAGTAAGATGGCTCACCTATAGGCCCTCATCATCATCTGGGGTGAAAGGAGGAGTAACTCTTCGGTGTGCCACATGGATAATCAGATCATCCTGCTTGGGCTCTGCATGTAATGTAGCTAGGCCGGCCAGGGCATCAGCTCGACCATTCTAATATCGAGGGACATGAGTAACATCTGGATGAGATAGGAACTGAGACATTATCTAGAGATTGTGTTCCAATAATAGTAAGAGATTTGGTTTTTTGATGATTTAGTCACTTTTTATCTGCTTAATGGATAGTTCAGAGCATCCTTTCACATGAAAATTGGGAACTTCTACCTCGAGGGCTAGCTCGAGGCCAGTAATGAGAGCCTAATACTCAGACTTATTGTTGGTACAACCTTCCGACAATAGTAATGAGTATGGAAGAACAGATTGTGTTAGGGTAATAAAGACAATACCCATGCCTACTCTATTTAGCTTTGGCGGCATTGAGACTTCTTGCCAGTGGGGCTCCAAGAATCACCGTTGAAGTGCATTTTCCAACATGGGGTGTCTTGGTCTACCGAGAATATTCCCTCAATAGGAAAATCAAGGTCCAAAGACAAGTCTGCGGGGGCTGTGTGAGTAGAAAGGAAGTTTTCCAATGATTTCCCCTTAATAGACTCTTAAGGGACTAATATAATGTCAAACTACTAGAGAATCAATTCCCACTGATCTATACTACATTTCATCACGGGGCGGTTCAGGATGTACTTCAGCGGATCTACTCGAGACACCAGTTGTACCTCGTGGTTCTGTAAGTAATATCGCAACTTCTGTACTACGAATACAAGCACAAGGAAGATCTTCTAGATATAGGAGTATCTGGTCTCTGTATAGAGGATCATGGGAATGTGGTGTTAGAGTTTATTCTCCGTTCCCTTGTTATTATTTTGGGAGAGAAGGGAACTATGTGATCGCTCCAAGGTAGTCACATAAAGAACAAATGACTCTCCAGAGATGGGTGGCATTAAGACAGGAGGCAGGAGCAGACACTTCTTGATTTCCTTGAAAGCAGTCTGACACTCTTCGTCCCACTCATAGACCATGTCTTCCTTCATGAGACGAGACAAGGGATTACACATTCCCACCAAATTCATGATGAACCAACGTATATAGGCTATGTGGCCTTGGAAGCCTCGAAGTTCCTGAGTGTTGCTCGAAGGAGACATCTGGATAATGTCCTTGATCTTCTATGGGTTGATCTCAATTCCTCTGTATCTGACAACGAAGCTGAGAAACATTCCATATGTGACCCTGAAGGCACACTTCAATGGGTTCATGTTAAGGTGGAGAGAATGGAGGAAGCCAAACACATTCTCAAGGTCGTTTATATGGACATGGCACTGGAGAGATTTGAAAACCATGTCATCCACGTAAAATTCCTCCAAAATTCTGAGGATCGACTAAAATATGCGATGTATAGACTGCTGATAGATGGAACTGGCATTATTTAAACCGAATGGCATGACTTGGTAACAAAAAGTATCTTGTGGCACCCTAAAGTCTATAGAATCCTCATCTTTGGGGGCCATTTGGATCTATTTATACATGGAGTACCCATCCATGATGAAGATGGATTGGAACCCAAATGTAGTTTCCATTAACAATTTCATCATAGGAAGGGGAAAACCATCCTTCAGACAACGACGGTTGAGATCCTGGAAGTCGATGTAGACCCAGATTTGTCAGTTATTCTTCCTTACTAGCACAATGTTGGCCAGAAATTTGGGACACTCGACCTCCTTAATGAAATTGTATCTAATGAGATTATCAACTTCTGCCTCAACTAGGGCACCGTGAGAAGGGTGCATCTTTCTGGGAGGCTGCATGAAATCGCGATGATTTTCTGGGAGACCGAGGAGGTGGATGGCTACCCGAGGATCTAGTCTTGGCATCTCGTCATAACATCAGGAGAATAAATCACTGTGTTGTTTAAGGAATCCTATGTACTATTTTTGCTCCTCGAGGGGCATGGAATCACTCATCAATGTGGGTTTTGGGTCTGCATTACTACCGTGGTTCACCTATACCAACTCGTCAAACGTAGCAAAGAAGCCCTCTTCAATGGTGGGGGAGCATCCTATTCTTCACTTATGGTGGGGGTATCCTCGTCGGGAGGAGTTGAATATAAGTCAACAAATCCTGACAGGAGGCCAATACCTATCTGAGCAACAGTGGACATTGCATTAGAGAACTCCTCTGCTGCCACAACCATAGAGATGAAGGATATTGATCCAATCCCATATGATCTTCAGCCCCAAGGACCATGCTTGATGATATCGAAGCAATAGTGGTGCATCATATTGAGCCAGTTAATTCCGGCTTAATGAAACAAGAAAGTATGATGTATTTTCATTTCTATGGGGCAGACATCTCGATATATTATGGGAGTAGGAGGCTCCGGGATCATGTGAAGCTGGTTTGTGTAGGAGTATGAGTTGATCTTCCAGCATCGCTTAGACTTGGGAATACCCTCTCCCATCATTCCAAAAAAAAAACAAAGCATTGTCCCATGTCCAGGGTCATAACCACTAATCTGTGGATTGGAAAGATATAGGCGTCATCTAGATCTGTCCACGGGTTGGTCACAGTCGTGACATGCTCAACCTCTTTAGCCGAAATCTGCTTGTCTTTGCTCTTGTAGTTGTCAATATCCAGATAGCAGGATTCACAAGAGGAAAAGGGAGACACATCACCTTGAAGCATGCCCAATCGACCATTAAGGGAGTACATGAGGAACTGGTGATATGATGAGGGAATCATCGCATGCAGGTGGATCCATGGACTTACCATCAATGCATTGTAGGGGGTGTCCTGGGAGAAAACCACAAACTCAGTGCTGGAAATTAGACCACCAAACTAGGTCTTCAAACAAATATTTCTAACTGGTGTTTGCTCTATCCTATCATAACATTGGATTCATAGGACAGAGGGAATCAGATCATCCTAAAAAAATCCTAGTTTTTACAGTTTTCGAGTAGGGATTAGGTTGATTCCAGAGCCCGTGTCGATAAGACAGTGATGAACCTCCATGACATTGAACTGGATGGTGATGTACAGTGGGAGAATGTGCCTCTGAATTGGAGAGACATCATCTTCTCCATAGAAAAGATGATGGCCTAGCATTCCGTATTCTCGACCTCCACAACATGAATGGCTTCTGCAGCTGTTATCTTCATCTCAAAATAGAGGGGGTTCCTTAAAGCCTTGGTGAGGGCCTCAGACATATATGATGACATGCAGAGGGACTCCATGATGGTGAGATTTTCTAGAATGTTGGAAATATGTTTGATAACATCATAATTCCATTCCATGCATTAACTTATCCTAACAAGAGTCAGTACAAAAAAAAGTGACTTTTACCAACAGAAAATTACTGATAGATAATATATTTGTTGGTAAAAATGATTATTTACAACAGATATTAAATTCTGTTGATATTAACTATGGGTACCAACATTTATTTTTACCAACAAATATATCTGTTTATATTAGTAGTTCAATACCGACAAATCTTTTACCAACAATTAAATCTGTTTCCTTATTATAATAATACAAACAATTGATTTACTGATAAATGAATCTGTTGTTATAAATTATTATTACCAAAAAATATTTTACCATCATAAAAATCTATTATCAATAAATTATTCAATAATATCAAATATTTTACCAAAGATTGAATATATAAATATATATATATCGTCCACTACAAACATATGATTTTGATAATAAAAAAACTATATATATAGAAACATCATAAAAATATTTTTTTAAAAAAATGTATTAATAAATATTATAATTGAAAAAATTATAATGAACCAAAATCATAAAAAATATTCTGAAAAAATATTTAAAGAAAACCACTAATTACCCACCCCCGCCACTAACCCCTTCCTCAACCCTACTTCCATTTTCCCCGTCGGCGATCCTCACAGACCTCCTCACAACAACCCCTCACTATTCTTGGACGGTGTTCCTTATTAACATCTATGAAAGAACCCCTCCCTATTCCCGGCCAACTTCCCCCTCTGATATCATCACACGAACCCCCTCCATATTCTCGGTCAGCATCTTTGTGCAAAACCCCTCATTGGACATTTCCATTCCAGGTCTTCCAAGCCATCATCCTCACTCGACTTCCATCGTCTACATAGATTTAGACCAACATCCTTATGTAACCTCTTGGTCCCCAGCGCCCTAGATCAACCCTAGTTGTGCCCAGAATCTCTTCAAATCACCCACAGTTATCCCTACCATACATTCAAAATCTAGATGACGATCTCAGTTTATGGTACATTTAAAATCATAAGGATGAAAAATTATTAATAATTTTCATTCCTCGACATGTAAATTAAATCCTTCGATAACTATGTAGTAGATTTCCCTATATATTATTAATTTCTTTTTTTTCTTTTTTTTTTCTTCTAACGGATATTTCTTTTATAATATATTTTTGTAGACTATGTAAATCAAGTTATTATAAATCAAATCTGACACTGAATAGTTAAAATTTTTCCTCCATTATTGGACTTTTGTAGGGATTTTTTTATTAACTGTTTAAAGTAATTGAATTTAACTTTTCAGCTTCAATGATCATTATGTTGACACCAATTCAAGAAAACACATGTCCCTAAAATCATCTATCTCCTAAACTAAATTAGGACCATGCACTTGATAGTGACCTTGTTAATGTCTAAAATGGGGACTATCTCTAGGAAGAACAAGTTCACGTATTTGATGTCCATTATTATGAGATGATAATGTTTAGTTTTGTTATAGGTTTTGTTTCAGTTTAGAATTATATCCTTTTCTGTTACTCCAATGTTCAGTTTTGAATTATTTTGTTCTATGCTTTCAGTTTAATTGATGGTGTTCAATTAAGGCCAGCTTATAGAATCACTAAAGCATTCATGTTATGGATTCTTACAGTTGGTTTAGGGTGTTGATCTTAGCTTTCACTGGCATGTATGTCACTGTTCCCCACTGAATGATAACGTTGCATTTTTTGGAATTGATTTTCTATATTGTTGGGTTTAAAAGCATTTATCTATATGATTCACAACTTTGCAGCGTTGGGTTTAAGTATATTTTAATTCCATACACCTTGAATTCTAATACCGAGACTTGAACCAAGTTTGGGAATCATCCGCGTTCAACTGTTCTTGGATTCTTAGTTACATTTTAGAAACTGAGACACTGTTATTTACATTTAAAATCATGTAAAAATTATGATTAGGAGGGTAATGTGATTTATTTTTTATTAGGGGAGTGTAAAACTATCCTATTTTTTTATTTTTTGGATATCAATGATCAACTCAATATCCTGGACCTATCCCATTTCAGCTTGGACCATTATTTGGGATTGCACTAATCCAGATCATTCCAGACAAGATCTTATAGAAAATAAATTCTACTGGCCATTTAATACAGTTTGATCCACAAAAAATTGAGCATGGAACCTCTGGTTAGGATGGAATTTTACTTACCAATGGACCTAATTCTCAATGGTAAATTTTAAATTTGAGGGGTTTTATGTCATTGATGAATAAAAATATTTGTTGAATATAATATCTATATGTTAGTCTATTCACTTGTAAATCCTTCATAGGCTCAAATATGTATTGATACAAGAACCTCTTACTTGACTCTCAATATGCAATGATGTGCAAGGACATTGATTTCACTCTTGATGGGAAGAAGGTTTGTGTAAAACCTATTTTTGTACAATCTGGATTGTATATTGTTGACTTGAACCAAGTCCCTTGCACCCGGGCCTAGTTTTATGTTTCAAATTTTTCTATCATTGATCATATTTCCCTCAAATTCTGATATGATTCATAACTTGGTATGGTTATAACAGTTATCACTTGTAATGAGAATGCTAAAAAATAAGTGTTGTTAGTTCTATTTCTGAAAATCCAACTAAAATTCCTAGAGAAATCCACTTAATTATGTTGCAAAAAAGCAGGTTATGTGTGTTTAGTAATTGAGAGTGTGTGTAATAAGGTTGACTGTGTGCATTATAAAACTATTGTTGTGTTTCAGTAAGGGAAATAAGTTTCATTCGGAGAGAGTGAAGAAGAACAATGGAAATCTCTATATGTGTTCTTCATGAAACATTATGTGCACTAGAACACTTATATTGTGATAAGAAATGGAACTCTAATGGAATTTTTCACTAGAATACTCATCTTGTGTTTCATTAAGGGAAATTAGTTACATCCATGAGGAGTGTGTGCACTAAGGTAGAGTGTGTGAACTAGAACACTCATTTTGTGTTTCAGTAAGATAAATCAGTTTCATCCATGAATAATGTTCTAATGACACTGAACCTTACTATGTTTTTGATGTTTCATACATGACACCGTTTTGTTACATCCATGAAAATGCCGTGTTTCTATGTGTGTGTGCACCCGTACACACATGGAGTGTGTGTGCAGAAAGGTAGAGAGTGTTCTTCATGAACAACACATGGAATGTTCTTGTTCACACACACTTCATTTCCGCAAACACTCCATGTGATGTAGAACACTCATTCTTGTTACAACACTGCACACACTCTCCCTTAATTAATTTCCATTTCCCTTACTAAAAATGATTTCTCCTACTACACACACTCTCCATGAGGGTTCTAGTGCCATTGATTTCTTATAGTTAACCCACAATGTTTATTCTATCTTCCACTATTTACTTTTTAATTTTCAACTTTATTTTTGTTAGAGTTGAATGCTTATTATTTTGTCTTCTCAATTAACTGCTCTTCAATCTTATAATTGTATTTTTGGACAACCTTGATGAATAATTTTTTCAAATCTAAGGATGTCCATGTTATCTAGGTATGTTATCCAGGTATGTTCACTGCTATTTTAGGAAAACCTTATTGAACAATTTTTGGATAGTATTATTATCCATGTATGTTAATAGCTTAAGCATGTGCATATTTTTGTCTAATGAAGTTGGTATTCTTCATCTATGTCGAGGAAGCTGCTGCAGCAATTACTTTCAGTGGTTTGGATGCCAAGATGATGTGTGGAGTTGACCGAAGGAAAAATGAGGTATTGGTTCAGTGCTTTCTGTCTAGATTAAATAGTTTTTGAGTTATACTAACCAAGACTCAGACAGACTTAGTCGGATAGAAATTGGCTAGTAAATTCTACCTAGGAAATTTTATCTTAACCAAGACTATGAGATAAACCAGACTGTGAGATCAAACAAGTTTTCTACATAAATTCTATATAGGAAATTATAGTTTTTCCACCTAAAATATTATTTTAATACATTAATGAATTCTTCTATGATAAGAAGAATTATTTTACTTCTTGCTTATTTGAGGTGTTGATCTATCTTTACTAGACTGAAGTATCAATGGATTAAGGTCTAGTTTCATTCATGTTTTTCATTTCAAATAATTTATGAAATGAATCTATTTTTGGATTAGGAAGTATCAATGGATGATGATCCGTTTATCATTTTAGAAAATGGTTTTACTGTTTATATAATATGACAGACTGTGCAGATGAATGAACATATTCTTTCTCACCAATCATATTATAGTATGATTAACTCGATGTGGTCTGTGGGATGTCACATTGTTGTTTTCTATCATTACATTTGTTCTAAATCATCCACATTTCTATCTCCAGGTTCCTATATTGCAAGATTTTTAATGGAAAGATTTGGTATTGCTTCTATTTATATATGGGTCTCTCCTCATGGTTTAAATCATAAAGGCAACATAATCATATGATATGCTACCTATTTGTTATTTGCTTTCATGATTTCTATGATTGTCCATTCCTTATTCTATTGTTCTCTTGTAGGTTAACATGTGGTGAGAATCATAGGTTATGCCTTCTATGGATATAACAGAAAATTGATATCCTCTGACTCATAGAAAATGGGTAGCTGAATAGTGATTGTGGATTTGTATGTCTTGATTTTTTTTCTTTCATTCATGTTTTGTTTTGGGTGTTGTGGTTTTATTCATTTCTATTCATTTTCTTGTTATGTTATGATAGATTTCACATCTAGAACCTTGAGATGATGAATGAAAAATTCCCATTCTATGAACATAATTTTTTTTATATTTTCATTTATTTTTATTTTGGTTTCAATTCATTTTGTATTTTCATTTATTTGTTGGTGTTCTATTTGATTGTGGTGTAGGTTTTGAAGCTGGAGGATGTGGTGTAGCAGTGACTTGATATTCCCAACCAGTATCGAATGTGACTTGATTTTTTTAGATTTCATTCTATGCAGATCATTTTTTATACTTTTAGTTTTTTTGTTTCAATTCATGCTGATATTTGGAACTGATTTGTGGATATGATTTTTGATTGTGTGGTGTAGATCTTGGGGCTAAAGGGTGTGCCGTAAAAAAACATGAGCTTCCGTAATGGTATTGGAGTTTACTTGAATTTTCTATTCTAGTGGGCTACTTAGGGGTGACAAAAGATCTTCGTCGGAAGTAATTATCCTCCTACCATAATATGTGTCGATGATTTCAGTCAAGAGATGATAGTGCTGGATGATTGTAGACAAGAGATGACATGGGTGGTGGTGGTGTGGTGGTGGAAACTATATAGAAGGATCTTGGGTTTTTTGTGTTTTTATGGGGTTTTAGGTATTAATCAACATAAAATATGTATTGACTCATTTTTTATAAAATTCCATTATTAATATGATTAACTCTTTTTTATGTTTAAACATGTGTGGAAATCATTTTTGATTTGATAATTAAAATAGATGTATTATATATGATAAATTAATATAATATAAAATTTTAACAATAAATATTGATATACACAAACATAATTTCTTATATAAAATATAAATTACAAACACATATTAATTAATGGTATTGGTAATTGGTTATGAATGTTAATAATATTACCAATAGATAAATTTGTCATAGAAATAAGTTTCTAATCATTTTGACCAACATATATATTATCTGTGGGTATTATTATAAATGCAACAGAATTATTTTATCTGTCGTAATAAGATTTAGCAACAGAGTTTTTACCAAAAGTTAAGTGACATGACAATTTTCTTTGGTAAAACGTTTTACCAATATAAAATTTACTTTTACCAATAAATATAACCCTGTTGGAAAAAGATAATTATTTTGTAGTGAGGTCTCTCTATGACAAGAGGTATGGTGGGCCCTGTCAGTGGGACCAGCGGCTGACTAGTGCTTGGAATATCTCTCTTCTTGCTAGTCAAAGCCTATGGAGTGATTACCGGATGAGGGCCAAATGACTGAGACAGGTATATAGTAGGGTGTGGATGGTCATAGTAGTTGAGGTGGATATTTCTGATCCAACAACAAGAATAGAGGTGAAGGCGGGCCTGATGTCACCAGGTCAGAAGGATGCGCGTGCTGAGCTCTGCGTTGGGTCTACTGCCTAGTTTCGGTCACGTACACAACCTGGATGGAACTACTGACTGAAGCACTCTGACGGACCATATTTCCATGACTCCATTGATGCTGGGGACATCTGGGGACATTGGGAGGGTTTTATTGGAACTCCTCATCATCAAAAATCATGTTGGGGCTTACCAGCTCTACGATGTTAACTAAGGTGTACCTTTGACTTTAGCTTGAAGAGTCATCCACTACTAGACAGATCCTGGGAGGGATCAAAATCTCCGGGGGAATGAAATCACCTAGAGTACGGGATGATGAAAACATTGGCATGAGACTTTTCTTTCCTGTACACGCCGGTGTTTTCTCTTTTGAGAAGGGGACTGCTAAGGTGACTGTGTAGAAGTAGTAACTGTAGATTCTAAAGGCTCTCGTTGATTCAGGTGTGGACGAATAATTCCATGGGAATGGGTGACTACTTTGTGAGCAATGTAGTCCTCATACCTTTGGGACCCATTGCTAGAATCCTGATGCCACTCGCCGTCGCTATCGCTACTGATGTCTGGCCTCATGAAGACGCATGCCACCTATGCTGGAGTTGCGCCTAATCAGACTATGTTGTTATCCACCTAGTCATTAAACCATTATTTTAACACATATCACTATTGGAGGCTGTTCCCTAAGATCCGGTGGTAGGGGTAGTAATTAGGTAGATCAGTGAGGTTCGCCTCTTCTGGCCTCCTATACTCTGGAAAACATACAATCCCCTGCTTTAGGAAACATTAGAAATAACCAGGAACATGTGCCTCACAGAAAGACTAGGTCTGATTTCTCATGTCCGAGAAGGGGGCTCTCAATGCCTGACCCTAACAAGGGGATAGAGGATCCTGCCGAAGAGGTGCATCTTGATTATCTCACCTAGGAATTGACCGTGCATTGTGCGGGGGCACCTGAGGATTTTGAGCTAGGTGATGCTTGTCCAGAGGCTACACATGAGGTGGAGGGCCTCTGCAAGGCAATTGAGGTGTCTCCGCTGGTAACAACTCTATTGGATTGGGGGCCTCTATTTGAGACACTCCGGTAGGCTCAGTCATGGAGACCCTTCTAATTGGTATTGTAGGAGGCAATAGATGTGCTTTCTCATCTTTCTATAAGGATTCTTCTAGGTGCTCTGTCTTATCAGAGAAGTATTTGAATCCCCTGGGGTAGTTCTTGGTGATGAAAGAGGGGACCAGTTCCATCTTGACATTCCCTATTCACATCATCCACAATTTCCCTAGATATATCGTCATGTTAAGGGAATACGTGATTCCTTTCCACCGAGAGACAAAGTCGGCAACGTGCTCATCAGGCCTCTTCTTGCACTTGAAGAGGTCAATGATACTTGTCTTCAGAGTGGTGGAACTGAACTGGTAGAAGAATTTCCTATAAAGGTCCTCCCAGCCGGCCACTGACCTAATGGGGAGCTGGCTGTACCAGATATACACCGACCCTTCTAATGTCTGTACAAAACATCGGATTTTGGCGTCTTCCTGCTGTACTGGAGTTCCCAACATGGGGACACACCTTGTGATAAAGTGGGCTAGGTGCTGTGGTGGGTACCTTATCCCATTTAAGGGGGAAAAGGCGGGATTCCTAAATCCCGGGGGTGCGGGAATATCATCCACACATGTCGGATAAGGATTTCCATCAGGCGGGATTTCCACCATTCAAGTCTTGAAGGCTTTGAGGCGGGTGATGAGTGGCGCCATTGGATCATCTGGGCGGGGGTTCATGTCATGACGGGGATCCCTGACCACTAGTGTGTTGGCCGGTTATTCAACATAAAAAATAGGCCCAGTGGCTCATGGAGCAGCTAGTGTACAACCTGTGGAGCAGTTGGGGGAATCCGGGCTGGGTCCCGACGATTGTCATGCCATTCATGAGGATTTGGTGCCATAAATGACACCCTATTTCCCTAAGTCCCAGCCTCAACCCTATCTATGTGGAAAAAATGGGCAGGGTCACCTAGGGGCTATTCACTAAGGGGATGTTGTTCCTGCCTCTATTGCCCTACCCTAGGATCACCATAGTATGGCTGTCGCTCAGCAGCAGCAAATAGTTCATCAACTACCATCTTCTGTTAGGCGAGTTTCTGACACACCATAGTTTTTTAGGGTCTTCTTCCATTTTCTCCACTAAGCCAGATGGGTCAGAGGGTTTGACGGCTCCAAGGAGTTCCTTGCCCTTGTTGGGATTTCGGCTGAGGACTAGGGCCTCGGTGGGAACGGGAAGACCCAGTATATTAATCTGCTAGTGAGAAACCCTTCCAAATGGATCCAATAGCTACGACACTCCCTTAAGGGGGTATGTCCCTGTAAAGGAGATCCTGACCATTCTCTCCTTCTGATAGGTCTTCCATGTTAACCACAACCCTACTTGGAGGCATATCATTTATATCGCCTGGTGTATCGGGATGGCGCCAAATGGAACTGAAATGGAGGGCCGCATACTGCCCCTACCACGAATTTGAACATCGAGAGAATCCTCCTAGATTATAATATGGAGAACTTTAATGTTTTGGATACATCGTCATTGGAGGTTCTTATGGCGTCCTGGTGACTCAGGGTGTTGGGCCATGCAGAGTGTGACCAAATCGACCAAACAACATTGTTGGTCAATATCTTCAATGTGTGCCTGACTCGTGGGGTAGGTCACTCGTCGATGCTGAAGGCAGAAATGAGTTACTCAGAGGGTCTGGAAAAAACATCCAACCTCATCCTCTATGAGTGATTCTGGTGCCCTAAAATTTTGCACTGCAACTGGCCAGAACATCTCGGGGAAATGTTCTGCTGCTAGGATATCCCACAAGCTCCTTGGTCTAGATTCAGGGTCTGGCCCTTCATTACAACACTCATCTAATAGAGGTTTATAGGGAACTGGTAGTGGTTCCGATGCAGGCTGTTGTGATGGAAGGTTGGATGGTGCAAAATATAGTGAGCGAGTTGACAATCCACCACATGTTGAGCTTTCCTCCGAAGGGTGAAGCGACTTGGCCCTTGCATCACAGTAAGACGGGCTGTTGACCGTAGTTTCTGGTGTAGGGGCTACGAATGCTAGAGATGGACTGTTTGGCTGCTCATCCTTCATTGGTCCCCTGAATAGATCTTTGTGTTCCTTAGTCAAGGTAGAGAGTGCTTCTGGTTATGATGGTGGCGACTGAACGACCGTAACCTGTGGAGTTTCCAAATTTACTTTCTCTTGTATATACCTGCGGAGGGAGGTGAAAATCCGATGGACCTCATATTTTGAAATTATGAGGCTAATACATGTTGTTCCTGCCCTAGCCCTTGACATGGAGGATCTAGGCGAGTTCCCCATCCCTGAGTTGTATTCTATCTTCGAATCTGAGAAGCAAACTGGTTTGATAGCAGTCTGAAACTTCTCAGTGTTCTTTTTATGGTGGTGACGACCCACCCTCCTGCCCTAGGATGGTTATTTGGGATAGGTTATTTTTCTATAACGAGGAGGTACTTTAGCCATATTATTGATATGGAAGGGTGGACTTCTGCCTGAGTGAGAAAAGGTGTGAGGAGCACCTGGACAGATATCAAATGGAACACAGGGAGGACCGTTATTCCCACCGGCTGATGTGCGTGGAGAATCTCCATGGAAAATGATAGATCATGTAGGACCTCCAATGGAGCTGATATAAGATTGACTAGGACCTCTATGCTTGCTTCCCCAGGCTGTGTTAGCATGAGGAGGGTCCTCGTACTGGTCATGCAGAACATGGGTAGGACCTCTATGCTGGGTGCTGGTGAAGCTAAGACGACCTTTACTCCTCTAATTGCTGAGGTAAGGAGGACCATCAAAAACTATTGGAAGGACATGGGGAATCCCCCCATACAGGATATTGGAAGGATGCGTAACATATCAATATTGATGATCCATGGTAGGAGGAATGACCCCATACCCAATGTAATTAGCACGGAAGAGGCTTCCGTACTAAGTTTCACTACCATGGGGAGGACCCTAGATCGGATTAAAGGTAGCATGGGGAAGAACTCCATGGTGAGAATGGAAGCAGGGAGGACCCTTGTTCTCCTTGGTGGCAGTATGGGGAGGACCTTTGTACTGGGTGTCATTGCTATGAGTTGGTCCGCAGCAGGTGCTCTCTACGTCAGAAGCCGAGAGAGTCGACCCAGCTTTCCCGTGGGGAGTTGGGGCCTTCATCTGGATCAGGTATATATGTTTCCTTGCTCAGTGTGCACAGGAGACTGATGATACATGCCATTGGTGGCCTGGGCCACAATAGTTGTTGACGTCGACACCCCTTGGTAGGCCTCCTCTTCGGCCTGTGCCTGGCGCTGTTGTCGGGTCAGCCGGACCGGGGCCAGTGGTGCAGGTACATAGCTTACCTTCCCATTATCTTGTGGGACTGGGTGGTGGCACTGGTATGACCGAGTGTGGGACTTCCTTGGGGGAACCTGAAATGGGATCCCAACAGGGCAATCCCAGACATCCCCTGCCTCGTCGGCGTAGGGGAGGGAGTCGTTGAGATGTTCTGGAGAGTGGCTCTAGAAACAATTGTATGTTGGAGTGGGGAGTAGTGTCTCCCTACACGGCCCATTGGGGGCTACAGTGGGGATGATGCGCATGCACCTCTATATTATGGCAGGCCATATCCTGAGTCGATATAGTCCCCTCCTCCTCGTATCGGTGTACATGATCACTTACCACCCTTCACTGTACAAATTCAGAAGGGGAGATGGGGCGTGGGAGACCAAAGGATGTGGGCATGGCAGCTATAGTGTAAGTGGTTGATCCACACATGAGTTCTATGTTGGAATTTTCCTTACCCATGCGTCAGTGGGAAGGTGGTGATCGAGTTCCTGGTGAAGCAGCTTGGTTCCGGAAAATAATAGATATTTTGCCATTAGTGATGAAACAAAGAAATTGACGTCCAGTGCCTCAGTGTCATTCTGTCTCCCATGGCTGGTAATAAGGATCCACAATGACAACGTCGTATAAAGGGATGTCCAATGTTTTGACTGCCCCAAAATTAGGAGAGTTTTACATGAGGCTTTCTATTGTATTAGAGGGACCTGGTGCCTGATAACTGGATCCAGTGACATATTAATCCAATGATGTCTCAAATTCTAATGATCTCCACATTGAAAAGAATAATCTTTACATCGGGTTCACCATTTTTGTTTCTGATGCTTTCACTAGGGTCTGCGCATCCGCCTGTGGGGGACGTGTAGCTGTTTCCCTGTATTGTCACTTTCCAAAGGCTGGCGGCATACATCGCTTATTTAGGGATGTTTTCTCCTTGATCGAAATGAGATGATTGGATATTAGTTCTTCCTTCTATGTATTCCTCCTCACATCTCTTCACATAGTCCGTGTCTCCCTTATATACTAAGATGTTGTTCATGAAACTCTTTCCCAGTTCCATGTCTTCATGGACGCCAATTAATTACACTACTTCTGTCAGGATATTCCAAGGGGTCTGGTCAGGGCATCAATTTTTGGTTGGGGGAGTTGTCATGTTGGACATCAATGACATGTTTGGACGTTAGGACAATGGAACATCTGGATTTCTTATTATTATTATAGGGTTTTTCGAGGTCATGGAAGCCCGAGGCATCCCACATTGAATGTAGGGAATTATATGCCATAAGCATGTCTCTGGGGTTTTCCTTAACTTCACATGGTTAATATAGGGTATTCCACGAGTTTAATGTCTAACAAAGATGGATCATACTGGTCAGAACACTGAATAGAGTGGATTAGATGGGTGAAACCCTTGGAGGAAACCCTGATATTGGGGTTAACACGTGGTTAGTTACCCTATCACTTCTAGGAGTAGTGAAGTGGTGAATTGGAATGATCTCACCAGGATGTGGTGGCCTGGTTAAGTATCAGGATGGAGGATTGATGGTTGAGAGTTTAAGAATAATGATATGGTGTCGACTTGAGGGCGACCGTCATGTTGGGATTGAGCCTCGAAGAGACCTCTTATCTATCCCCATGGTAGGGAATCAAAGTATGTATAGTTTGTGAAGCGATAGGTCACCTAAGGAGGCGACCCATATGGAGGAGACCTGAATGAATTGGAACCTCCATGATGGGGAATGAAATTGGGGTGCGTGCGAAGGACAACGACCCAATGACATGCTAGGTATTAAGCGTGATTAGCGTCCTGAGAGTTGGTATGACGCCACTGGGACAGACCAACGATATGGGTCCAAGTAGAAGGGACAATAGTGGCATACCACCAAGCTCGAATTGAAAATAGCTTACCACTAAGATGGACTCACAATGGGTTACAGTTTCATGAGGTCCACAATGGATTACCGTTGGGTATAGGATCATGAGGGCTTACCGCTGGATGGGGTCACGATGACTTACTACTGGATGGGGTCTCAATGGAATACTGCTGGATGGCGTCACAATGGATTACCGTTGGATGGTGTCACAAAGGCTTACCACTGTATGAGGTCACAATGGCTTACTGCTGGATGGGGTCACAATGACTTACCCCCGAATGGGGTCACAACTGCTTACCTCTAGATGGGTTCACAAGGGTTTACTACTTGATGGAGTCACAATGACTTACCGCAGGTTAGGGTCACAACGACTTACCGCTCGATGGGGTCACAACGACTTACCGCTGGATGGGGTCACAATGGCTTACCCTTGGATGGGGTCACAACTGCTTACCGCTGGATGGGTCACAACGACTTACCACTGGAAGGCGTCAAAACAACTTACTACTAGATGGAGTTACAACGGCTTACTGCTGGATGAGGTCGAACCTCATAGAGGCTTCTTATGTACCCTGTCTAGGAGACAAGGATCAAAGCCCACGTATTTTAGGATGGTGGATGCAGTTTAACATCTTGCATGATGTGATGGGGGCATGCAGTTTAACGTCATGTAGGACAATGGTGGTCTGACCTGAAGGGGGTCAAAACCAGTGGTTTTTGGGCTCAAACCTCAGGGAGGATTTCTACTTACCTTGCACTAGAAAAGATCAAAGTCCGCATAGTTTGAGAGCAGTGTTTGGTGAACTGACATGAATATGGTCAGGACTAATGGGTGTTGGGATTGAAGCTGAGGGAGGCTTCCTACATACCTTGCCCTGGAAAAGATCCAAGTACACATAGTTCGAGAGGAGTGTTTTGTGAACAGACATGAAGATGGTCGGGACCAATGGTTTTTGGGCTTCAACCTCATGGAGGCTTCCTACATACCTTGTCTTGGATAGGATCAATGTCCACATTGTTTGGGATTTGTGTTGGCGAGACAACGTGAAGATGGTTGGGACTAATGGATGGTGGGATAGAACCTCAGGGAGGCGTCTTACTTACCTTGACTTGAAAAGGATCAATGTCCACGTAGTTTGGGATGAGTTTTGGTGAGCCGATGTAAAGATGGTCGGGACAAATGGATGGTGGGTTTGAACCTCCGGGAGGATTCCTACAAACCATTCCTTGGCAATGACCAAATTCCACCTAGTTCTGCGTGGTGTTTTGTGAACCAATATGAAGGTGGTCGGGACCAATGGGTGCTGGGCTTGAACCTCAGGGAGGCTTCCCATGCACCTTTCCTTAGAAAGGATCAAAGTCCACATAGTTCGGGATGCGTGTTTGGTGAACCGACATACAAATTTTCGGATCCAACGAGTGTTGGTATTGATCCTTTGGGAGGATTCCTACGTACCTTTCCTTATCAAGGATCAAAGTCCACATAGTTAGGATGAGTGTTTGGTGAACCGACATGAAGATGGTCAGAGCCAACGAGAGTTGGGCTTGAACCTAAGTGAGGCTTCCTACGTACCATTCCTTGGCATGGATCAAAGTCCACGTAGTTCAGGATGAGTGTGGGGCTTACACTCTAGGTAGTGCAAAGAGGATGTCATGGTTGGTGCTTTCTCTAAGCCCATATGAGTCATGCTCGGTGTGAGAAACAAGAGGAAAAACAGACCTAACGATCACGTTGCGAAAAGGGAATCCATGGGAAGTGGAATAGGGGCCTACACATGGTTAGTGGCCCAAAAAAGAAATAGGGGATTATGTGTGGTTCACATCCCAAAGAGAAAACTGGGGTTCACACATGGTTAGCATCCCAGGGGAATGGAGACTGGGACATACTCTAGTGTAGAGGCTTAGTGGTAACAAAGCCCAGTGGGAGAGGGATTTGGCACCGAATAAAGGTGGGACCCAGTTCCCATCCACCATATCATGTCTTTGGGACCGAAAAAGAAAGGAGGGGCAAGAATGAAACCACCCGCAAGAAAGGCTAAGAGCTTACACCAAAGAGGTTTCCCTCCCCCCATAGACAAACACCACTCCAATAAAGAGGATCTTCTTCCATGTGAGAAATGATTTCACATCCTTGGATACCCGTGGGCATGAAAAATGTCCATGGTGGGGCACCCCATGTAAGAATCATGGGGCAAGGTCATAGTTTAATGTCGTGTGATGAGGACGATGGTGCTTGGTAATTTAACATTATGTAGCTAGGATGATGTGGGTGCACTCTTCACCCCTAGAACATACATAACCGATTCCTGCCGCCCCTTCGGGAAGGAAATGCATCAACAATTCTGTAGTGAAGGGTTGTTATGGTGTGATCCAATGAGGGGTCCATGTTAGCATGGCTATGCGAAGAAGAAATAGCCATTAGTGTGCCTATATGAAGAAGAATGAGGCGAAGCAACGCAATGGGAAGCACCACCCTAGGGATTTCGAAATCAATTCGTATGAACTTGAAGAGTCGCATAGAAAGAGAACACATTACACAGGTGTGGTGCGCATAAGAGGGGATCAAACATGGTGCCTTAAGTGGAGGATGACACATGGAGCATGTACAGGAGAATTGTCTAGGCGTAATAAGGTCTGTGCACAAGACATAAAGATTATGTGCAAGATGAAACATATGGCCGTAAGACGGATGGTCTTCATGCAAGACGGAAGGGTTACTATAACACCCTAAGGTTTTGAAAATAAATATAGAATGTAATTTTATAATCTATCCATTAAACACAACTTTTTCCCTTCTATATTTTGAATTTCAAGATACGGTCATCTAGAGTTGTGTTTAGTAAGTCATTTGGAGTCTAATAAAACAAACTGGATTTTTGGTGAATAGTTACATACCCTTATGAATAGTAATAAGAATATTAATATGACCCTTGTGAATAGTAAATAATAATATTACTTTATTTTCATAATGAAATATGATAATGAGATCTTAATTAATTTTCCAATGTCACATAAAACTAATTGCACTTCAAGATTGTTATTTTTTCAAATTAACTATGAACTTATTTAAAAATTTAGTTAATAATATTTACAAAATTATTTTTAAAAAATGGATTTAACTTTTGAATTCTACACGTCAAAAAATGGAAGGGGTGAATTTTTGGGATTTTTCTAAAATACATGAATTTTTTCATGAATCCTAAAAATATAGTTTTGAGTATTCGGTAGTTTAATGACAACATAATGATGTAATAATTAAATATAAAAGTATGTTCGACTTGTGTATAGTAACTTATGACATGAGGTTTCCCAAGTGGCTTAAACCATGGGAAAATACCATGATCAAGCCCATGGTGTGCCAAAAACCACTAATGAGGTATCCCTTTGAAATTATTAAAAAATTACGTAACTTTTTCTATAAATACCCACTCATCCATTTGTTTTATTTCATTACAATTCCCTCATCCTCAAAGCTATGGTGATTTTACATATCTAACAGACCTCCCAAGGTGTTCCTAATCCCCCAAGGTCCCATCCTTCAAGATCTAGGAGTTATTCTACAAGGTAAGAGAATCCTTCATTCTCTTCTTTAAGTCGACACTTCTTTTATGTTATCTATTTGAAATTCCATTCTCATATGTTGAAGTTTGATTTTATTTATTCTAATTACAGTCCTTTTGATTCTAGTATGACGAGATATCATTTTTTCTCTTCTTTTGATTTTATGAAATAATAAGTGACGCCGTTATGCTACCAAATTTTCATAAGGGATCTCTTAACATTTATTTTATTTTCAACTTCATATCTTTTATTTTTTGCTCCTCACCTCTTCTGTACAGATGATCATGATAACTCCAATAAAATCAATATACCAGATTTATATCATGTGAATGGAATAACCATCATAAATATTTTTATTCTCTCCCTTTTATTTTATAAACGAAATCGACATCCATGAGGTTCCGATTTATAAACTTCGTGGACTACGAAGTTTCGTTCCTCAATTTCTTCTTCATTACTGGTCATGAAACCATATTCATTGTTGAAATGGACTATAATATATGTGTTATAACCTAATTAATAATCAGTAACCCTTATATGTATATATAATAATGTTATATGACAATACTAGTTTATAATAATCCAAATACCGCCAAACAATCGAAGTGGTTTTCATCTAATGATTCATCCTCATTCCATATAAACTAATGTTATAAATGACCATTACCAATTATTTATGATTATAAATAATATATAATTCCAATCCTGGAGATTTATAACCTTTCCACACGAACACCATTACTTAAAAACAAGTGAACTGAATATGAAAATAAAGGAAACGAACACTCCAGAACGACGAAATTCAATACAATAACTAGTCAATATATACATAAATGAACTAAAAATAATTATGATAAACTAAATACATGTCTAATAGGTTTTTAAATATGTTATTAATAAGTACAATTTCATATTCCAGGAGCTTATGTTCGAGATAAGAACACATTTGGATTTAAGGTAAGGGTTTTTCACCCGAACTACCATTTTCATTCGGGTTACTTTCATTGTCTAATTAATTCAATGATATTATTATGTATTGTTTTGTAGTCATCATATATTCTGTGAGAGTATCATATATATGTTTACAAACCATAAAAAATCTTTATTTTATGGATAGTTACACGTTTGAAAAGGAACATTCAAAATTGTTTCCAAAATAGAAGCCCGATTCAAGGGAATTTATCCAATTCATATCTATTTACAAAGGCACTCTATAATCTATTTTTGGAAACCATTATCTTTTTAAAAATAAAAATTTTATTACGAAAATAAAATCTTAATTCACTTCTGGTTTTATACAATGATTTTCCAAAAGAAGTCTTATTTTCAAAATAAAAGAGTATTCATCTCAAAAATACTTAATGATTTTATAAGAGTATTTTCGTTCAATGCTTGTATTGATTCCATGGTATTATTGGGTTTAATAATTTATGAATTAATATAGAATATTTTATTTAATGTTTTACGAATAACATTAATGTAGTTGATCTATCCTAAAACCATTAATCATATAATTCCGAATGGTTAGTGTTTATGTTCAATAATTGGTGAAAGTTAGTTACATTTCATATGATAATTTAAATATGAATGTATATGTTTTTTATGTTGATCCCCACTCATATGAGTGATGCATTAGACTTATTATGTGATGGGTGGGGCCCGATATAGCTGCTCTATGAATCGGTAGGTCTCATGAGACAAACTATGGTCTTGGCACAAGGCCTTGACAAAATGATTATTTAATGGTCCTAGCACAAGGCTTGGATGATATGGGTATGATGTCCGGCATATGAACATCACTCATTATGATGCTAGTATTTGAAGTTAATGTGGCTATTAGACTAGTATAATATCCATGATTATGTTTTATTATGGAATTATTTATTCAGCTCATATTTCTGCCATAATTTGTTCAAGTTCATTATTAAAGGCATGTGTTTTCAATTATTCACCATGTCTAATGTTTATATTAACTTCCACTGTATTACTTACTCTTACTGAGCGTTTGAGCTCACCCCTTTCTTATGTTTCATTTTATCAGGACATGAAGAAGTAATTTATGAATGACGTGCAAGCATAATCTAGGAGACATGATGTTTCTAGTGGAATAAAACAGTGTTTCGTTTCCCTTGATGTTGTAACGATAAAATTATGTATGTAACTTGTTTCCAATAATACTAAACTACTCGGTCTTTCGGGATTTGTATTCCTTGTATGTATGCCAACATAATCAAATAAGGCACCAACTCTGGGAAACTAGGGCCGGGACCTTACAGTTACACACAAGAGGGAAGGGTTGGCGCAAGATGGAAGGGTTGCATGCATACCAGAAGTGCATACAACTAAGAGAGGTCTGGCGTAGAGGAAACTTATGTAGAAATGAAGTCTCTTGAATGCAGACAACTTTGGGAGAATGGAATTTAACGAGGATCACCCCAAAGAGGGACCACCCGAAAGAGGACCCTTGGGGGACCTATCGCGCAAAATCTAATACCTGAAGGCCATGGTGTTTTTCAAACAATCGTCGAAGAGGGTGTTTTCACATAGCAGAGATTCGTTTCGTCTTCTGTTACCATCCACGAAGGGTGGGGGTATGTTTTGTTTTATAGTTGAATTCATTGGGGTGGCACGCAAAGGGGTGTGTCACGCAAACAGCCAGTTGACGACGCATTAGGCGCACAAAGGGGGTGTCGCGTGCAACCACGCCCTTGACACCACATTGGGCATGAAAATGAGCATTTCATGGTTGGTCTCCCTTAATGGTGAATTGGGTGTGCAAATGCACACTTGACGCCACATTGGGCACACAATGGGGCGTTTCATACAAACACGCTCTTGACACTGCATTGGGTGCGTAAATGGGAGCTGCGTGGACTCCCACCCTAGGCACTGTATGGGGCGTGTGATATTTTGCGCACCAGGGACCACTTGTGTGCAAACTCTAAATCATTCATGTAGTTGCATCCCAGGTCCCAAAATATTCTCTTCCCTTCCCAGACTCTTTCGCTTGCTCGTTATCCTCCCGAAACTGGCCTTCTCTGAAATTCGGCATCAACACATCTCATGATATATAATTAAGAATTATGAAATGTATGAAGGTGATGTATAATTAATGTCCCATATATCAATTTATAATACATTCAAAATAAAATTCACCTCATATAAATTAAAATATATAATGAATCACACATAAATAATAAACATAGCACAAATATGTTAAAAAGAGTTCTAAATCATTAAAAAAATATGGGACACAATATTATTAGAATATTATAGATAAACCATATAGAATTTTGTTAAAAATATATAAGTGGGATACTATAAATAAAATAACATAGATCAAAAGGATAATCAATAACTAGTGAAGGACTGTGGGCTCCCAGTTTAATCCAAAATCTCTCCCCCCCTCTCTCATTTTGAATGCCAATGTTTTAGAGCCTTTGTGCTTGATAGCTTATGCACAATAATTGGAAAGTGGTATTTTATTTCCCACACATTCATATTTTGGGGGATATATAATCCCCTTATTTCATATTTTTTCATTAATAAGTGATTTTAGATCTCATCGAATTCAGTTCTTCAATTTTATATAGTAGTGGCATTCCCCCTTCAACGATGGTGCTTCCTTATAACCCTAAATTTAATATTGATGGATCTTTATTTGATACCAAAGTAATTTTATGTAATTTCACTATAGCTACGATCCCTTTCTAGGTGACCATCTTGGTCATATAATGGGCCTTTAATGGGGAAGATTTTATCGTATAACGGAAAAATTTAAGAAATAGGTAGATTATTAAATTATCTCTCAATATACCGATGAGGGTTGTTGGGTTTTTAGAAATAATGGTGGGTGATATCTTAGAAAAAACATATATATATATATAAAACCAATAATCTGTTTTTAATATTAGTCAATAATTTTTATATTCATTAATACATTAAGAAATGTATTTTGAAAAAATTACACAGAACCTCACCTGAGGTCCCCTTTTATAAGTGTGTTGTCCTTGATATGTTTATAGATTTTTATACAGGAATCAAACACCACTTTTAAAATAATTAATAAATATTATATTGTTTCTAATAACACTTTAATGACAATAAACTATTAACAATAACATATTTTTAATAAATAATTATTATTTAAGGATGCCCAAAGAGTTGTGAACAGATATTGTTCCAGCCAAACTACCATAGACCTTCTCAGGATTTATTATGAATTTCTATAAGAAAATATAAAGGATCCTATCCTATATATCATTATCTTTATTTTATAGGCAGATAATGCCATATAGCACAAAAATCATTCTATAATTATGGTGAGTAAGAGGAATAAAATGGAGAAGAGATCCAAGATTGAGACCAAGTATAATTATTATTCTAAAAATCCCTTCCATGAATATGAATATCAAGGGAAAATCAAGGTATTTTTATTCCATCTATTTTTCATGTTGAAGGAAGGGAAACAGGAAGAACAACTATGCCTCATTCGATAAGAACAAGGAAGCTACATGATCATTCATCATCAAGTGAAATATTTTCATTTCCACTAATTTGGAATTATATACAACTTTTGGTACTCATATTTATATCGAAATCAATAGAACAAATAGATTTCATATGGTTATATGAGTTGAGGTAGAACTATGTGTCTCTAATGGAGTAGGGATACCTATAATACTGATTAAATATTAAAACATCACATTATAGATATGCTTGATCTGGGTTTTTAGAAAATATTTTTATGTTCCAAGGGTATAAAAAAATTATTTTTTTTCGTACCTTGATATGGATGTTTTTTTAAATTTTGATATAAAAGTTTCCTACTTTATGATGATAACTTATATTATATTATGTATGATTTTTTCTATAGTATTTATATATTAGATTACAAAAACCAACTTTCATCAATCGATAATAATTCAGGTTCACATGAATCATATCACAACCAACTTTTGCATCATAGTTTGTGTTATAAAAACATGAATTATTTGAAATAGTGATATCTGGATGAATACTTATATTATTTTTAAGTATAAATACTTGGTATATGTTTTTATTCGTTACAAGTAATGATGACCAAATCGTCCTTTAGTGGAAAGGTTGAAAGGTACATGAAATCTTTTGGAATTGGTCAATGTTGATGTATGTGGACCATTTAAAATAGATTTAATTAGTGGATACTCATAACTCAAAACATTTAATGATTATTTTAATAAATTATTTTTTATTTACTTAATGATTTTTAAGATGGATTAATTTAAAAAATTTAAATATTTAAATAATTAAATTTAGAATTAGATAAGTAGAAAGATAAATAAACAATGGTCAGACCATTTTTAAGAATTTCTTAACAAAGAGTTTATTTATTATTTATAGGAGTTTGAGATTTTATCACAACTCACTCATCTTTATACGCAATATTGGAATGGTGTAGGTGAAAGGAGGAACCAAACCTTGTTGGAAAAGATGAGATCAGTGAAAGTCAAGAAATTATTCTATTATCCTTTTATGGATGTGAAATAGATAAAAAAATATACACTCTAAAACCTATGTCATCTAAAGGGAAAAAAATTTACTATATGAGCTATGGTGTATAGAAAAACCTATTTTGTCACATATTTGTGCATGGGAAATTGAAGTGTTTATTAAGGAATATTTATTTTATTATCTATAAACCCATGGAATGAAGTGTAGCTTCATAGGTTATCCTATGAAAACAATAAGATATTAATTATATAAACCATTAGGTATAAATATAATAGTGGAAAGATAATAGATATTCATTAAGAGAGAGAAAATCACTAAAAGTGACTGTGGGAGCATGATATTCTTTGATGAAGTCACAGATAATGTTATATAGATGTTGAAACATGAAATTTTATCAAAAATCCCCCAGGATGAAATTAGTCATGAGAAAAAATTAATGTGTAGGAGCACCAGAGAGGATATCATACCAAAGAGATATGAATTTCTAGTAATTGAGGACAAATAATCATTATTTATTGATAATAATAAACTTATAACCTAAAAATAATTAGTAAGTGGATCTAATGTTTCAATTTATAAATAAGACAAGAATTTTGAGATTGATTCCATATACCAGAAACATATAGAGGTTTTATTATCTCCTATAGTTGATGTAAATCACATACATTAAAAATGTGTTTTAATAGGAAACTGGGGTTGTAAATCTAGTCAATACCAATATGGTATAACATTTCAAAAAATAGATTAAAAAATTTCAAGGAATCTCCTTTAAAAAACCCTTTCATGATTTTATATTCCAACTACATCTGAACTAGACTTTTAAAATTATCTTACCATGATTATATGATTCGTAATATGGTTATAAAAATTAATTTTTTTAATTGGAATGCTTATGAAGATGCCTCCATGATACAACCAAAAGGGTTTGTGTCTCCAAATTATTACAATAAGGTAAGTAATTTATAAAGATCCATTTATGGGTTAAATAAATCATCAAGACTATGGAACACTCACTTTAATGATTTTATAATATAATATGTCTTCATAAATAATGAATGTGAGATTTGTGTCTATAAATGGTGTAGTGTAAGTGTGGTTATTTAATTAATAGTTTAGGCTGATGATAAATAATTATACGAAATGAGGTACTAGTATTATAGTATTTTAAGATATAGTAAAACACATTCTCTTCCATTAATGACATAGTTAAAGTTACCAAAATTATCGAGAGTAAGATCTATCATGATAGATCTATGATTCTTCATAGGAAATTTCATTGTATATATATTAAGAATATACTATGGTAATATAGTATAAAATATTCCAAGAGGGTATTGTTTCTTATGTCAAGTTTCGTTCATCATTCCAAAAAAACTTTTTCTAAGATAAATGTGAAGATACAGAAGACGAGTAGGATTATTATGCATAAAAAATGAGATCTATTTTTTATTCTTTGATTTGCACCTATCTTGATATTACCAATTATTTTATCATGGAAGGAAGATATGAAGTAGACCCATGAGGCCAACATTGCATGGTAGACAAGAACATGTTGATGTACTTGAGACATGATAAGGATATATTCCCAATTATTAGAGGATATGATGAACTAGTCACTACAGTGTTTATATATAATAGTTTATAGGTATATTATAATGATATGATGTAATATTGAGGATATGTTTCCTACTTCAAAAGAGGTTTGGTGAACTATAAGTCCTTAAACAATATAGTGATGACTAATTCTATAATAGAGTCTAAGTATATTGTGTCTTATGATATACCAAGATAAGCAGTCTGGAGACAAACAATTTTCATGGAGAAATATGTTGTACCTAGAAATAGATACACCATCATAATATATTGTAATACGGATAATGTAAGGATGTTCCAAATGATCCATGTTCATATTAATAGATAAATAATATACTTTAAAAGTTTCATCTAATAATGTATTTTTATTAGAGATTTGATGTTGTAGTGATGTGTGTTTCTACAATAGAGAACGTGGATGGACAATTGAATAAAACCTTATCTTAGTAGAAGCATGAATATTATGTGAGAGATAAATTACTCAAGGTTATTAATAGTTGGATCTCGTGAAAGTGATTGTTTTTTAGAGTTGGTTTCCTAGAACTGAATACTTTATACTTTATGATTATATGAACAATCAATACCTCAAATATTAAATTAATATTGTGTCAAATAATCATTTTTACATTTAATTACATTCATGTGATAATTAATATGAATTATTTAAATTCAAAACTTTCATAGAAGATCCCATCTATAATGATAACCTTAAATTGATATGAATGTATTCTTAAAAATAGTCTTATGGTCAAGATGGAATTCTATAATGAGGCACATAGTAAGTTCAAATGTCAAGTTCTATTACATGTAAGCAGATAAGAATTCATCTCATAAAGTTATCACTAGGTAATCTCCAAAACGAGAGGTTATAAAGACACAACCACCATTTGGAATCCATATATTTACATATAAGGACATGAACTTAAACCTTACATAATATTGAAATAAATGAATAATTCACATTGAGGATCTTTTCAAGTGTAGAGTTTTAGAGAATTTGGACATAACTATTACATCTCAAAAGATTACAAAGTAGACACTTCTACACACATTCCATTTTTTTACAAAACATGAACTCTTGAAAAAAAGAGTCATGTGTAGTTCCATGTTTAAGACAACATGAATTTCCCTTGATCCCATCCTTGATGCTATTCCACATTACGTCCTATGAAAAAACATTTCAAAAACTTGGGGTGAGCATAAAAAACTCAGTAAGGGATACACAAATAAGGAAAACTGTTAGTTTTCTTTAAAACATCAAGTAAACCAAGAATAATTTATTAAAGTAATAATTTTCACCTTTCTGAAGTAGTAAATACTCTTCACTGAATAATAGATCATTACTTACCCTTTTGAAACCAAAGGATTACCATAAAACCCATATAAAGAACACATAACATATAAAGGTTACTTGAGACATAAACATATATAAATAGAATAACCATATGGTCGACTTCAACACGTATCACTAAATGGAATATCCATACGGCCGACTTCCATACCCAATGAATTGGAGGTTATAACGTAACCACCCATCTTGGTATTCACGACACCACCCGTTATTTGGTTTATCACGTAACCACCCGTCAAATGTCCAAGTACCATTATAAAATCATAAGACATAAAACAAATATAATGGAAAGAAAACATTTACACATTTCAATCACAATATATCACATAAATATATTGACATAACAAATCCATTATCAAAACCATTTTCAATACCAAAATACATAAAAGAGTATATGGTATTTATTTTCTTTTAAAAACATTACGACTTGTTAAGGAAGCCAAAGATCAAGTAGTACTCGTGGCGATAGAAAGGTCATTGTCACCACATACGTTAAAAAGAAACATACTTTTTGTCATTTAGTAAAATTCCTCATATATAAAATATTCCTTTTTAATAAAATCAAATTTAAAAGGGGTTTATACACCGTATAAATGAAAGTTGTGTATAAAAAAAATATACCTCAATGAAAGGAGATTGAGACGAAGTCCCTTACCTCGGGTCCGACTTGACTTGATCACTCTTTAATCTCCTGAAGAATAAACTAAAGTTAATTTCTACTTGATTAAGAACATTTTTCACGTTTATTATTCATTTTATATCATTAATTTCCATTATGTAATAATATAAGTTATTAATGTTCGTTTCGTTGATATTTGGTACTTAAGTCAAAAATGGAATTCTTACAATTACATGTCGTTCATGTGGTCAAAGGTTCGTAATATAGAGAATTATATTCAAGATTTGGATATCATATATATCATATATATCCTGAATATACATTTATTTATAATAGTATATAACATTTAGAGGTTATAAATTAAATCCGCCATTCATGGAGATGGTAAGCCATATGTACGAATGAACACTACTTTAATTTATATTTTGTATTTAATGGAATGAAATAAAAATGATGTAAAGGTACATTATAATTCGGGTATAATATCATATATAATATTATTAACTCCATCCATTATATGTCCCACATAAGGCATTAATGATTCAAATGACTTTGAGGGGGTGATAGTCCGCACTTCCAAAAATGAAATTATCGCGTTTATCCATTGTGGACACCATAAAGGTATGCCATAAATGAAAAATACAGAAGCATAAGGAAAAAATAAACATAATATATTTCATATATAAATAAAGTGGCATATTAAAGGACACCATGAAAGGTGTTAAGAGAATACTGAACAATCATCATTTCGTGAGGCAGTAATTCACCATCCACAGAAACAGTATGTTCTTTAACCATTAGACAGAGGTGTGTGTAAGTGTATCTATAATTACACTCATAAAAACATCCTAGTATATTTAAGATACTTTTTTTTGTTAAAAAATAAAGGAATAAAAATATTTTAGGGGGTTGGAGAAGAAAAATAAAACAAAAGAACATAAGAGAAGACATTACCTTTAAATCACGTAACTCTCTTTGGTTTGAACCAAAAGGGTTTCATGAAGAGATTTCTGCCTAAGGTAAGGCTTCTAGGATGAATATTTGAATATTGGAAGCTTATTTTAGTAGAGGTTGGTCGAGAAAAAGGGCTTGAGAAGTGTGTGAAAAGGGTAGGAAGTGGGGTCTTTTATTAAGGGAGCGGAGGGGTTCTTTTGGAAAACATGAAACTATTATTTTATTATATAATTATTTTCGGTTTCTAAAGGACCAAAAATTATTAAAGTCAAAGATAAGGTGTCCCATGTTCTAAATAAAATAATTTAACAAGAATTGGACAATTTTTGGATATTATTTTAAACATTATCTTCTTATTTATTTAAATCATTCATTAATGACAAAAACACTACATCATCATTGTGTCATAAATAATTTTACTTTTTTTGATGTCTAAAAATTATAACAAAATTACCATGATGTAGGAAATCTTCTTATATTTATTAGGAATATTTATAGTCAAATATATCAATTATATAACCCCTTGTAAAAATTGTTTTATTAAAACAATTGATGTTTGTGACATTTTTATTTTTACTTTTAATAAAAGGTATTAATGTCATTATCTTACCCAGTGGCTTCATGGGCTCACATAAATTGACCCCATGGATTTTCTTGGTCATCCATGACTCATCCAATAAGTGTAGGACATGTGTCATGGTGATTTCATATTATTATAACATTATTCTAACCTTAAATTACACTAATTACCTTTAATTTTTTTTAATGGTCAAAGCACAATATATAAAATAAAAAAGGTTACAAGAGACGAAAAGATGAGATTTTTTGACAATATCTGTCGAAAAGATAAGATAAATCAGCTAGCAGAGTGTCAAACCAAGTCATGTTTTGATGGACTCCTTTGTTAGAAAGAGCATCAGCAACAACATCTGCTTCACGGTAGGCATGAGTAGCAATGTAATCAATCCCATGGAGATTCTTTAAGCAATTCATCCAGCGTGTAGTGAGAGGCCATTCCAGATGAATGACGCCATTCCAGATGGCATGAATGATGGTGGTAGAATCACTTTCAATCCAAAGCTTTCTCCATCCTTTTTGAAGTGCAAACTCAACAGCATGAATGACTCCAAGCATTTCCGCCTGCAGAGACGAAGAGTGACCACATAAAACATAGAAGCAACCCTGACACTGGCCAACTGATTCTTTGAAGATAGCACCACAACTAGAAGGTCCTAGTTTGCACTAATTACCTTTAATCACGATTAATAAAACATAAAAGGTACTATTCACCAAAAAATTATTTTCATCCCATTGAACAAAATTTTACATACTAATGACAAACATATATGTCTTATTTTTGAAATTCAAATCACAGATGTGGTAAAGTTTTGTTAAAATGAAAAATTCAGTTTTTTAACAACCACTTAGTGGTTTCACTATTCATCAAAAATCGATGTTTTTCAGAAAAATACCAATAATTCACCCTATGCTATATTTGATATTCTGAATTCAAAAATGATTTCTATTTTACAAAATTCAAATCATATAATTTGAATTAATTAATTTAATAATTAATTTCCATCGTCAAAACAAATAGCGTGTTTTTAAGAAATAATATCTATCAAAAGATTGACACTTGTTTAAGTCCAATTTCAAAGTAAAATTAATTCCAATGACCACCATTGGATAAAATGGTAAAAATATATTCTAATTTAACTTCAAAACAAATTCAAAAGTTATTCTAATCAGATAAATAAATTAGATTAAAATGAGGTTTTGAATTAAAATACAACATTTTTCACTTATTCATTAAAAATGAACTTTATCTGAAAAATAACAAAAACATACACAAAGTAAATTTTGATGTATCGATTCTAAAGAAGGATCTTATTTGGTGCATTATAAAGTATACAAGTGACCAAAACTATTTTTAAGGAGGGTTCGCCATCAAAAGGTGATAAATCGACCTTTTAGTGAATATTAGAGTATCTGTGCCTAAAATTGAATTGTTTTCTTATTTTAAGCCTTTATCTTTTACTGGAAAAATGTACAAACATTTAACAAACATATATAATAATATTTTAGTTATTTATATTCATTTCCTCCAATACAATGACTACGTGTTAACTACCATTTAAAATAATATTAGTATATTATTAGTGTCAACGTAAGATTTCAAAGAAACCCGTTGTTGCGTATTGGGTACGCTATCGAACATATCAACCCCATTAAAGTAAAATTAATATTTAATTCACAAATATTAATAAATATGAAAATGTCTTATTCTTTATTTACCTGGTATGTTACATCCTTCCCCCCTTTTTGGAATTACGTCCTCGTAATTTTATTCACTTATCAATATAAGTGGGGGTATTTATCCCTCATACCATTTTCAGATTCCCACGTTGCCTCTTCAACCATATGGGTTTTCTATGAATCATTCACCTAATAAATTACCTTATTTCACAACACATGCTCTCTTCGGTCAATAATCTGGACCGGTTTTTCTTCATAGGAGAGGTTATATTCCAACTGAACTACCACTGGGCTCACAACATGAGATGGATCTGGAATATACTTTCTCAACATCGAAACATGAAAAACATTGTGTACCCGGGAAAAACGTGGAGGTAAAGCTAATCTGTATGCAACTGATCCAACTTTATTTAGGATTTCATATGGTCTAATGAACCTCAGAATCAACTTCCCCTTCTTTCCAAAAAGCATCACAATTTTACATGGAGAAACATTGAGAAAAACATGATCACCTACCTCGAACGATTGATCCTTCCTCCGGTTATCCGCATATCTTTTATTCCTGCTCTCAGCATTTCTCATGTGCTTCTGAATCAACTGAAATTTTTCTGCCATCTCTTCTACCAATTCTGGTCCCATCAGATTCCTTTCCCCTACTTCATCCCAAAAAGCTGGAGTTCAACATCATTTACCATATAATGCCTCAAACACAGCCATATTTATACTGGAATGAAAACTATTGTTATTAGAAAATTCAACCAAAGAAAGATGCTGGTCCCAACTTCCCTAGTAATCCATCATGCAAGCACGTAACATATCCTACATGGTCTGAATTGTTTGTTCTGACTGCACATCTGATTTTGGAGGAAATACTATACTAAAATTTAATTCAGTACCCAAAGCCTTATGAAGGCCTTTCTAAAAGATAAAAGTAAACCTGAGATCACGATCAGATACAATGGAGAGGGTAACTCCATGGAACCTGACTATCTCTTTAACATACAACCAAGAAAGATTATATAGAGACAAAGTATCTCTAATAGGATGGAAATGAGTATATTTAGCCAATCAATCAGCAATAACCCAGGTTGCATTATTACCTTGAGACGTATTTGGTAATCCCACAATAACGTCCATGGATAAATTTTCCTATTTCCACTCTGGCACCAGTAACAGCTGAAGCATCCCTTTCAATAACTGGCACTCTACTTTAACCTTTTTAAAAATCAAACACTTCACAGTAAAATCAAAAATATCTCTTTTCATTCCATCCCACTAGTAATACTCATGAAGATCTCTATACATCTCAGTATTGCCTTGTTGAACTAAAAAGGTGAACTATAAGCCTCACATAAAAACTCATTCTTCAATAGTGAATCACAAAGAACACATAATCTCTTTCGAAACCTCAAAAAAAATCATGATCAATGTTAAATTCAGGAAACTTACCCTTCTGAACCTGCTCTACCTTTTTCTACAACCCACTATCTTTCTTCAGTGCTTGCTTAATTCTTTCTGAAAGAGATGATCTCACTGACACCTGAAACAAAATAGAGGAACTTCCTGAACCAAATAATCCTATGCCAAAGTCCATCAAGTCAAAAACCAAATGTTCTCGTTCCAAACATAGCATGGTTAATGAAGAATTACTTTTTCGACTCAAAGCATCATCCACTTTATTTGATTTTCCCAGATGGTAATGAATTGTACATTCGTAATCCTGAATTAATTCCAGCCATCTCCTCTGTCTCATGTTCAATTTTTTTTGTGTGAATATATACTTTAAACTTTTGTGATCAGTATATATTTCACACTTTACTCCATACAAATTATGCCTCCAAATTTTCAGAGAAAAAACAACAGCATCTAATTAAAATCATGTGTAGGGTAATTTAACCCATGAGTTTTCAACTGACGTGAAGCATAAGAAATTACCTAATCATTCTGCATAAGGATACAACCAAGTCCCTTCAATGAAGAATCACTATAGATAAAAAACTCACCATTCCGAGAAGGAAGTGCCAAAACCGGGGCATTCACCAATATACTTTTCATTTTTTAAAAACAATCATCACATTCTTTTGTCTAGATGAACTTAACACCTTTTTGAGTTAACTTATTCATTAGACTAGATAAATATGAAACATTTTCAAAAAACCTCCAGTAATAACCTACCAAACAAATAAAACTATGGATATCGGTTATATTTGTGGGTCTTGCCTATTCTTCAACAACTTTTGTTTTAATAGGATCAATAATTATTCTATTTTTTGAAACAATGTGACCAACGAAAGAAATTTGTTGTAACCAAAAATCACACATGCTGAATTTTCCATACAGTTTCTTTTCTTTTAAGGTTTGCAAGATAACCCTTAAATGATTTTCATGATCCTATTTACTTTAAGATTAAACCAAAATATCATTAACAAACACAACCACTATTTATCACCTAATTCAACTGAGCCATCACTACAGTAAACTGTTCAGTTCTGATTCTGACCATATCAGGTTGCTGGTTTGGAAGATTATTCTCTTCTGTATGCCTTCTCAATATAGATGCCCTATTTCCTCTATGGAAAACCATTTCTAACACAAAAATATCTTAGGCTAAGAAACTTGGTAATATTTAAATGCTATATCATTTCAATCATACCATAAATTAATTTATGGACATGAGTTTAACAATTTTCTAACTCCTAAGTTGTCTAAACTGACCTCTGATACCAACTATAAGGACCCGACCTTAAACCTTAGTTAATATTGAATTAAATGAATAATGCACATTGAGGATATTGTTAGGTTTATTGTTTTTGAGAATAAGGACATAACTATTACATATCAAAAGATTACAAAGTAGACACTTTTACACAGTTTCCATTTTTTTTAACAAAACATAAACTCTGGAAAAAAAGAGTCATGTCTAGTTCCATGTTTAAGATATCATCACTTTTCCTTGATCCCATCCTTGACCATATTCCACATTATTTCCTGTGAAAAATTTTTCAAAAACTTGGGGTGAGCATAAAAAGAACAGTAAGGGATACACAAAGAAGGAAAACTGTTAGTTTTCTTCAAAACATCAAGTAAACCATGAATAAATCATTAAAGTAATACTTTTCACATTTACGAAGTAGTAAATAATCTTCACTAAATAAAAGATCATTACTTACCCTTTTGTAACCAAAATATTACCATAAAACCCATATAAATAACACATAACATATATTGGTGACTTGGGATATAAACATACATAAATGGAATAACCATACGGTCAACTTACAGAAATATCACTAAATAGAATAGCCATACACCCGAGTTCCATAACAAATGCATTGGAGGTTATAACGTAACCACCCATCATGGTATTCACTACACCACTTGTCATTTTGTTTATCCCGTAACCACCTGTCAAATGTACAAGTACCATTATAAAAGCATAAGACATAAAAAAAATATAATGGAAAGAAAAAATTTCCACATTTCAATCAAAATATATCACTTAAATATATTGACATAACAAATCCATTATCAAAACCATTTTCAATACAAAAATAAATAAAAGAGTATAGGGTATTTATTTTCTTTTAAAAACATTACGACTTCTTAAGGAATCCAAAGATCAAGTAGTACTGACGGCGGCAGAAAGGTCGTTGTCACCGCGTATGTTAAAAAGAAATATACTTTTTTATTGTTTAGTAAAATGCCTCATAGAGAAAATATTTCTTTTGAATAAAATTAAAAGTCAAAGGGGTTTATACACCGTCTTAAAGACAGTTGTGTATAAAACAAAATATGCCTCAATGAAAGGAGATTGAGACGAAGTCCCTTACCTAGTGTCCGAATTGACTCGATCACTATTTAATCTCCTAAATAATAAACTAAAGTTAATCTGTACTTTCTTAAGAACCATTTTCATGTTTATTATTCCTTTTATATCACTTATTTACATTATTTAATCATTTAAGTTAATAATGTTCGTTTTGTCGATATTTGGTACTATAGTCAAAAATGGACTTCTTAGAATTACATGTTGTTCATGTGGTGGAATGTTCATTATTTCCAAAATGATATTCATGATTTGGATATCATATATATCATATATATCTATAATATACTGGTATTTATAATAATACCGAACATTTAGAGGTAAGAAATGAAATGCACCATTAATGGAGACGGTAAGCCATATGTACGCATGAACGCTACTTTAATTTCTATTTCGTATTTAATGGAATAAAATAACAATGATATAAAGGTACATTATAATTCTATTATAATATCATATATAATATTATTAACTCCATCCTTTATATGTCCCACATATGGAATTAATGATTCAAATCACTTTGAGGGGGTGGTCGGCCGCACTTCCAAAAATGAAATTATCACGTTTATCCATTATAGACACCATAAAGGTATGCCATAAATAAAAAATAAAGAATCATAAGGAAAAAATAAAAATAATATATATCATATATAAATAAAGTGACATATTAATGGCCACCATGAAAGGTGTTAAGAGAAGATTGAACAATCATCGTTTCGTGAGGCAGTAATTCTCCATCCACAGAAACAATATGTTCTTTAACCATTAGATGGAGGTGTGTGTAAGTGTAGCTCGAATGGTTCTCATAACAACATCTTATTATATTTAAGATACTGGTGTTTTTACAAAATAATGGAATAAAAATATTTTAGGGGGTTGGAGAAGAAAAATAAAACAAAAGAACATAAGAGAATACATTACCTTTAAATCGGGTAACTCCCTTTGGTTTGAACCAAAAGGGCGTCATGAAGAGCTTTCTACCTAATATAAGGCTTCTAGGATGAATAGAGGGATATTGGGAGGTTATTTTAGTAGAGTTTGGATGAGCCAAATGGATTGATAAGTGTGTGAAATGGGTAGGAAGTGGGGTCTTTTTATAAGGGAGAGGAGGGGCTCTTTTGGAAAGTATGAAACTATTATTTTATTATATATTGATTTTCGGTTTATAAAGATCCAAAAATTATTAAAGTATAAGCTAAGGTGGACCATGTTCTAAATAAAATCATCTAATAAGAATTGGACAATTTTTGGATATTATTTGAAACATTATCTTCTTATTTATTTAAATCATTCATTAATGACGTAAACACTGCATCATCATTGTGTCATAAATAATTTTATTTTGTTTGATGTCTAAAAATTATAAAAAAATTAATTTGTTGTAGGAAATAATATTATATTTATAATTAATATTTATATTCAAATATATCAATTATATAACCCCATGTAAATATTTTTTTAGTAAAACAATACAAGTTTGTGACATTTTTATTTTTACTTTTAATAAAAGGTATTAATGTCATTATATACCCAAGTGGCTCCATGGGGTCCCATAAATTGACCCATGGATTATCTTGATCAGACATGACTCATCCAATAAGTGTATGGAACTTTTCAAGGTGGTTTCATATTATTATAACATTATTCTTACCATAAATTACACTAATTACCTTTAATCGCGATTAATAAAACATAAAAGTTACTATTCACCAAAATATTATTTTCATCCCATTGAACCACATTTTACTTACTAATGACAACCATGTATGTCATATTTTTTAAATTCAAACAACTGATGTGGTAAAGTCTCGTGTTAACAAAAAATTCAGTTTTTTTAACTACCACTTAGTGGTTTCATAATTCATCAAAAATTGATTTTTCTCAGAAAAATAAAAAAAATTCACCCTAAGCTATATTTGAGATTCCAAATTTAAAAAAGATGTCTATTATACAAAATTTAAATCATATAATTTTCATTAATTAATTTAATAATTAATTCCCATTGTCAAAATAAATAGCTTGTTTTTAAGAAATAATATCTATCAAAAGATTAACACTTGTTTATGTCCAATTTCAAAGTGAAATTAATTCCAATGACCACCATTGGATTAAATGGTAAAAATATATTATAATTTCACTTTAAAAACAATTCAAAATTTAATCTAATCATATAAATAAATTAGATTAAAATGAGGTTTTGAATTAAAATACAATATTTTTCACATATTCATTAAAAATTAACTTTATCAGAAAAATAACAAAAAAATACACAAAGTAAATTTTGATGTCCCGATTCTATAGAATGATATTATTTGGACTAGTAGAAAGTATAAGAGTGACCAAAAATATATTTAAGGAGGGTTCTCTATCAAAAGGTGATAAATCGACCTTTTAATGAATGTTAGAGTATCTATGCCTAAAATTGAATTCTTTTCTTATTTTAAGCCTTTATATTTTATTGGATAAATGTAAAAACATTTAACAAACGTATATAATAATATTTTTTTTATTTCTATTCATTCCCTCCAATAAAATGGCTACGTGTTAACTACCATTTAAAATAATATTATTATATTATTAGTGTGCAACATAAGATTTCAAAGAAACTTTTTGTTGCGTATTGGGTACACTATCGAACATAGAAACCCATTTAAAGTAAAATAAATATTTAATTCACAAATATTAACAAATATGAAAATGTATTATTCTTTATTTACGTGGGTTTTTACATCACATGTCATTGGATATTCCTATTATCGAATGTGTGTATTGGTTATTAGTCATGTGATTACTATTAATTCATACCACCTATCATATAATTTGGTGCATTATTAAATATTAGTATGATATGTACCCTTGAATATGTAGGATTTTGCTGCGTCATATGTGATATGGAAGTAATGAATATTTCATGAAACGATTTTTCCATTTTTGATTATGGAAGTTAAAATCTATAAACATTTTATTTAAATTTAAATATCTATAAAATCCATTTCCCTGCTGAATTACTAGTTTATTTTTTGAAGTTAATGGATGTGAATCTAAGAATAGAGGCTACTAACATAATTTTGAAACCTTCTTGATAAGATATTCCAAGAAAAAATGATTATCTTTCATAAATATTATTTGAATTTGGGTTTTTTAATTGAAACATTAGCTTCTTAATCTATGGGTTCCTCAACATGTTACTAGATAGTAATCTTATAATTTTATCAAAACCCCCCTCATGAAATTAAGAAAAAGTCTAAGTGGGTCACACAAAAAGTATATCCTAGATCTAATAAAAATTCTATTTGAATTTAATTGTTGAAATAAATAATGTTATTAAGTCGATGAAATATTATTTCTTCAATATTTGATGATAAAAACATTCTATCACTCAATATTTAGAAGTATATGTGATTTAAATATTAAAAAATATTTATTCACGAGATTAATCAATATAAAATTTATTTATTTATGAGTCAATAATGAATTGATATTTATTCATTACAATAAATAGTAACTATTCATGGTTGGAAATATATCGTGGATGGTTAGAAGAATGAGATAGGGGTCTAGTAGAAAAAACATATTAGATATAATTTAAACAAATATTACTTTATTATATTATGAAATTATATTTATTTAATTCTTGACACATGCATGTGTTAAGGAATTAATGATAATAATAATATTATTATTTAAATTGGGGTTTATAAAGGATTAAGAAAATAAAAAAGGGTTTATACAGAATTAATTATTTTAGAACCTAGTTATATTGATCAGGTTATATCATTTCTAGAATGTGAGGATATTGTTTCAAAATGATTTCCTTCTCTAGAGATTTCTTTCAAGACAGGAGAAAAAAATTTCTTGTATTTTCTTATGAATGAGATAAGATATACCTCCTCCACCCTCTGAAGTATGACAAAATAGGGGTTAGATAAATCTTTTAGGCAAATGGAATTTTATTTTCAGTCAGCATGAATAATGGAAGGTGATTAGTGTCTCTATTTTAGAACCTATTGTTTTTATGTATATGTTCAGAGATAGTGAAACATGTGTAAATAACCACTATTGTGATTTTATTTTTTATACTCAAATGAAAAAAGAAAAAATAACAAAAAAATAGTTTAAACGATTAATATTTATAACAAATAATGAATCACAAGGCTGAGGAAATTTTTATTAATAAATTAATTATAAAATTAATGTGGAAATGATCTTCTAATGTGTTTTGAGATTATATAATTATGTTTAATTAGCTATATTCATTAGAAATAGTGATCATTCAACATTATCTATGGTTTATTCATTGTATTTGACAAAAAATTAGTGTTTGGTATTGGATTGATTTGATTCCACTATGCTAGGAACGTAAAACCCTTATGCTAAAACTTGGGGAAGGTCGTGCCATGCTAGAACTTCCATCGATGGTGTTGAAAAAACAAGTATAGGGTTACCTAATGACATATACATGGATAATGGTACCATTCCTCTTACCATAAGAGGGAAAAATTATAAATACTAGTATCATGCTATGATGTGACCCAAGATTGGGGCTGTGCGAAATGAGGTATGCACATCATACTCTGATGGAAGGAGGTCAGAATGTGATATTGGTATTCATATGTATCGAATTTTTTTTTGATAAATTTAGCATGTTAATATTTAACTATTTTCCCCTCATTTAACTCTCAATTCAAAATCTCTTGGCCAATTCATGATGGTCTCTTCTCCTACTGTCCTCACAGTACTAAAAATTTACACTATACTAATAGTTTAGAACCATTGGTATATGTCTAGGAACCATTGTTGAAGACTATACCGGTGTTTCCCCAAACCATTTTGTTTTTTTCAATCAAGAATGGTCTATACCACTGATTCTTGGAGGAACATTGGTATAGAGCGATATACTGACAGTTTTATGATACATTATAATAGAATTATATACCAATATTTTCTCATAACCGTTAGTATAAGTTAGTTTATGTGAGTGAGGGAGGGATTCTTTGGTGACCAGGGACCTATAACAATGTATCTAAGTGAACTGCTAGTATATTTCTCTCATTGGGAATCATATGTTTCCCTACATACACCAGTAACAAAGAACCTATAAAAAATTACAACCTACAACAAAACATACATTTTATATATTACATTTAATTTATTTATAACTTAAAAAAATCCTAACACACACATAAAATAATTTTTAGTCATTATGCACCTTCCACATGGATATAGGTATACTAAATATCATTTTATAAATATAGGAGAAAAATATATCCATAAAAACAATCAGTAAATTGATAGTCACATCCATCATTGTCACTATTATCATCACTGTTACTCTGAATGCCCTCACTAACATCATCCCCTTCAATATATTCTTCACCATAACGACGAGGAAAGTAATTTCCCTAATAACTACTAGGATGACCATATCCATAACCTTATTTATCATATAAAGAGAACATTTTTGACATCCATGTATCAAAAAATATATCATTATCGGATGGAAGTGATAAACCTAAAGATATCAAAGATTTCAAGAACTGATCAGTGACTATTTTATATTTTTATTCCACTACATGGATGATTTATTATCCACTACTAATACTACGCGAGCCTCATTTAACACAAAAATAACAGAGATTTTTGAGTTTTCTAAAGTGGGAATAAATCTAGTGGTTATGGTACTCTTCTTGGGTCAATATGGGACACAATCCTAGTGTTCATCACATAATATCTGATGTAAATGATAGGATAGAACAAATATTTTATTTTCCTTCACATAAATGGGATCTAAAGCATGTTTTTGAAAATATAAATGAAATATTTAGTTATTAAAAATATATTAAAAATTTAAAGAAATAGAACAATAATTATAGTCTTTTGTTTCATCTCTTTGTTAATAGTACTCCATTCATTTTTATTTCTTCTCAATCAAAACAATTTTTTATTGAGGTATAAACCCTTTTAAATTTAATATCACCTAATTAAAATGAAATTACGTTTATAAAAAAATTATTCAATAGTTTTGTAATTTTGAAAAAAACAACCCATTCTAACCGGTTTTTACTAATCAAATTTGGAGAAAATTGGACTAACCTTCAATAAAATTATTCGTATCATCCACACATGAATAAAAATAAAATAAATAAATCCAAAATATAAAATCATGGATCATTTTGGTCAAGTTATATTCATAATATTTTTATTATTATTATACACAGTTAGGTTTTTCGAGTTTAATTTGGTTTTGTTCTATTCATTTAATTCAATTTGTTTCGGTTTGAATCAGTTTTGATGAGTTTAGTTTGAGTAAGTATGATTTAAGTAAATCTTTGTTTATATTTCGTTTAGATATATTTATTTTATTACTTAGATTATTTTTTACAAATTTTTCTACAATAAAATTTAGTTATGGTTTAGTTGTATTTAGTTCTATTAAATTTAATTTTCTCAGATCTGGTTGGCACAGGATCATTGAGGTAAGCTTATTCCCTTTTTATGTTTGATATGGATTGGTTCATATAACAATCTAGTCTTGATTTACAAGTACATTACACCACTTTATCGGAATACATAAAACACTACATAAAGATTCTCCCAAAGTCAAAATTAATTTATTTCCTTTTGAAACATGAAAGCATAAACACTAGTTCATTAGTGATCTACATTATCTCCTACTATATATATCAAACATAAAATAAATCCACATAACTTGGTAGTGGAAACAAAAAAATGGGTGACCTCATATGTTCAGTAAGGGTAACAAAGGGAGATATGTATGCATAAATATTAGTATACAGTTATGAGAATGTGATCAAAACATTAGATGATCATAACCTACATATCAACGAGCATAAACATGAACCATGTCATAATTTTTTCCAGTTCATAAGTCATGAATAATAAGAGAGAAAAGATAATTATCCATGGAGTAATAATACATGTAACTAGTGTCATACACATAAAAATATAAAATCTAATGTTAAGGCTACCTAAAAAGACCTTCATAACATTTTATGCTTGGGATAATAACCCATGTACCTACTTTAGGAAAAAGATTCCCTCACATGTGACCTCTTTTTTAAGGCTTAGGATGACTTCCCATGTACCCTTTTATTTTATGATAGCTATTACTTCTCTTATACACTCTTGTTTTAGGATTGGGATGAACTTCTGTGTACAATATTGTTTTCAGGTTTAAGAATCCCTCTTTTTTTAACCTTGGGAAGCCCTCTTGTTTCAATCTTGGGATGCCCTCATGTGTACCCTCTTGAGCTCATATAAAATTTATCATTATCCAACACATTTGATGTATATATAATTCTCAACTGGAACAAAATAAAATTATACATACATGTGCCACAAGATAATAAAATATTCATCATATCATAACCCATGAAAAAATATGGGTTTTATAAACATTAAAGAATAACCATTGATGTAACAGCCCGAGATTTTATGAAAAATATTCTTTTTAATTTCATTAATGTCTTGTGTTATACGCTACACCAAAAGGAGCTTGCACAACACGCATCCTATACTTGCCATGCATTACACGCAATCGCGACCTTCCTTGATAGCGTGTGTAGTACGCAATACTGAGTTTCACTAAACAACGATATACTATTAAAATATTATAAAAACTAGCCATTATGAATAGTAATAACCACTTTTTTAAATTTTAGTTTTCAAAATGGAATTCATTTTTGGATTCAGAATATCAAAATTAGCTTAGGGAAAAATTTTGGTACTTTTCGGATAACTTTCATATTTTGATGAATAGTGAAATTTACTAAACTGTAATTAAAAAAAACTTTTTCAATCGAAATAATTAATTGTGATAAAATATTAATTTTAGTTGTTTTAAAATATATTTAGAATATATTTTTACTATTTAATACAATGTTGGTCATTGAATGTAATTTCACATTTAAACCAGACATAAACAAGTGTCAATCTTTTGATAGTTATTATCTCTTAAAAACACGCTATTTGTTTTGACGACGGGATTTAATTTTTAATTAATTAATGCAACTGATATGTTTTGAATTTGGTAAAATAGACATCATTTTTGAATTCATAATATCAAATATAGCTTAGGCCTAATTTTTGGTATTTTTCTGGAAACTTTCATTTTTTGATGAATAGTGAAACCACTAAGTGGTAGTAAAAAAATGAATTTTTCATAAAACTTAATTTTACCGCTTCTGTGAGTGGAATTACAAAAATCCGAGAGACACGGTTAATGTCAGTAAGTAAAATGTGGTTCAATGAGATGAAAATAATTTTTGGTGAATAGTAACTTTTTACTTTTTTTACCACGGTTAAAAGTAAATAGAGTAATTAAGGGTAAAAATGATATTATTATTACCGTAACACATGTCCTAATTCTATTGGAAAAATTTAATTAGACCAAAAACAACCTTAGGAATAAAATATGACCATTTAGGCCCACTTGGATTAGATTAGGAAATTTATTATTAATTTATTTAAAGAAGGGTTAAAATAGTTAAAATCAAAGTTTAATAAGTAAATAATTTTTAATATAAGGTTATACATAAGATAAATTCGACTATAAATATTAATTAGAAAGATAAAGAGATTTCCTACATAATGGTATTTTATTTGTAATTTTTATACATTAAATAATTTAATGTATTTATGACACAATGATGATGCAGTAATTATCTTATTAATGAAATATTGACATAATTGATGTTATAAATATCCAAATAAATGTAATTTGAGACTTTTTATGAATTAAACTAATTTTCTAGGTTAATATGACATGTTAGTATTGATTTAAGTAACTTGTTTATAACTATTCATTCTGTTATAATTTTCACAAAAATCAACAACTAAATAGTGTCAAAATTGACATAAAATAGTTTTTAAAACAAATATTATATTATTATTTGTTATTTTATTTCTAAAAATCTACGGTTAGGCAAAATGACATAAATAAGGTTATATATATTAATAATAAACAACTTGGGGTTCGTTTGGCTTGATATAGTAAGTTTATTAACCTTATAGTGTAAGAAAACAAGAAGACACGGTAAACGTTAAATTATCTAAATTAAAGTTAAATATAAATGATAATGTTAAAATTGAAACCTAAACTTGTATAAATTATATTGGATGAGAGGATTTCGACAAATCCCCACCTAAGCTTCGAAATATATCAATTTGGAGCTATTTAAAACCGAACATGACTTTATAATAAAATAATATTTTTAGTTTTCCCAAAGGAGCCCCTCTCCTCCCTTATAAAAGGGAACCTCCTCCCCCTCTTCCTCAAACCACTTTGAGCCTTCAAGCTCGGCCAACCCCTGCCAATTCCTCCTCTACACTTCCCTAGAGAAATCCTAGAGGTCTTGGTCTTCTTTAAAGACCAATTTTAGTTCCCTAAAAGAAGGTCTCAAAGAAGCACTTTAAAGAAGAGGTAATGTCCGTTACCGATTATTTCTTCTTTATTTCTTCTTCCACTTATTCTTATTTAGTTGTTTCATTATGAAGTAATAACATCAGTATCACTCATATACTGATATGTTATTATAATTATTAAATAACCCTATTCCACCATCTATCCATCCTACGGAAAATGAAATCACCGCGTGCGCGTACGTACGGAATACCGTCTCCACGCCTTGGTGTAATCTATTTTCCACCACCACCTTACTTGGATGGGTATAATGGTGTAAATAATGATGATATATGACTATTATAAAGTGATATTTATTCTGAAATAGTATACATACACTCCAATACAATTCCACGATCATAGGAACGATATCATAACTCGTGCGTACATTCGGAATACCGTCTCCACGATGTGATACAACTCGTTCTACATGATCTTCATTTCATAATGATTATATAAATGAATTTAATGAATCAATAAGATATATATTACACTAACACCATTCTGGAAATGAGGTATCTATAACCTAAAGAGAAGAATAAGAATTTATTCGACAAAACACGCATAAGAACAAAAAGTAATAAACACCCGAATAACAAGTAGTAATGAAATATTACTAATAAGAAGCTAAGAATATGACCATATATGATATCATAACAATAAAAATGATTCTGGAATAAGTCAATAATATTATTTAAATCAGTATACATGAGTTTCGGACACTTACGACGCAAATCAGACCTAAGGTAAGGGAAATATCACAATCTCATTTTTATCCGAGATTGTTTATACTTTGGAATTTACTGGGGTGTATTTTATCATCCACATACATTTTTCCTATATATATAATATTTATATCCTTATACAATAGTTTATATTCAATTTTACCCTTCGGTGAGTTTTTAGTAAAAGATATGAAAGGAATCTTTTGTCGTTTTTTGTACGATGTACTTTTTGACTTTTCCGACAAAAGTATGAAGAATGTTTTTTTAACTTATACGACATGAATGGATTTTTAAAACATTATTTCCAAGAGGATTTCCTTTCAAGTTTATTTTTAATCAACTTATTTTAGTTTAGAATTGTATGACATGTTATGAAAGGAAAAGTGTTTTTGAAGTAGAAAGGATATTTTCCTCAAGAATGGAGTTCAAGTGTTTTATCAAAATTATTTTCCATCTAAGATAATAAAAGGGTTATATTTTTATCCCTATTATTAAACTAATTTGATTATGTTGTGATAGAATTATTTTTATGAATTCCTTTATCTTATATGAATTGTTTTATGATGTCACGATGTTTAAGATTCCCATTTTTATTACATGGGTTATTCTATGATGTATGGTTTATGATTTTGAGGCACACATAAGAATGGTATCATTATGAGATGGGTGTGACCTATATCTCCCTCCAATTCATTGGGTAAAGATTTTATATCTCATGAGATAGACATGGATGGAACGGTAGGTTATACCGGTTCAGTGAAACAGGACTGAAACGGGGAGTGAACTCTGTTCCGAAATGGACTTTGTCCACTAAGATAGTCTTGGAAATGAGTCTTGACTAATAAGAAATGATTCTCTATGATTATGTGTTTATCCCACAAAGTTTCATGTTTTAAGTTATGATTATTGGGATTACATTTCACTACTATTATTTATCCCATGTTATGAAATTATGATCTCTTTTGCAGGTTAAGATTTCCAAAAGTTATGTTCTTATGAATATGATGTGGTTGATATTTCTTCTGTTTACCCTTACTGAGCATTTGAGCTCACCCTTTTATGTTTTCTTTTCCCAGGATATAAAGAAAGGTTTTAGGTAAAAAAAGGAAGATCTTTATGTGAGATGTTGAAGATCTTTCACCACAATTAGAAGATTATATTCCAAGTTTCCAAAGACAGTAAACTATTACGGTTCTTGTGTGTGTGTTTTTGTAATGTACTAAGTATTCCGCAAAAGTAATGTAATTTCCATGTACGTCAAGCTTCGGGTCTCTACAGTTGGTATTAGAGGAAAGGTTTAGTCAACCTTTGGAAACTAGGATGCGAAAACGTTAGTGAGATCCCTAGAGATATTTCTAAGGTATGTCTAGGGATGCCCCTAATGATAAGTATACGTATAGGATATAGTACTAGAACTATGGTAACGATATTAGAATTTAACCTAAGTTGTTAGATATTGAGGGTACTCCCCCTTTACTATGTTGTTTTCCCTAGCATGATTTTTGCCTCTCACACTATTCTTTTTGTGTTTTAGACGATGGATGGAACCCGAAGGAACCGTGTTGATCAATGCAATGGACAATGTAATGATTGTCCTCCTGAACAAACAAATGTTATGGGAGATGGAGCGCAAAATCTTATTGCTATACTTACCCAAGCTATGAATCATTCTGGACTTTCAAATGAGCAGATAAGGGAACAATATTCTATTGAGTCCTTCATGAGGCAACACCAACCTTCTTTCAGTGGGTCTTCTGATCCACATGTTTGTGAACATTGGATCAGTACTACTGAAAAGATATTTTCAGTTCTTCAATTTTATGAACATGATAAAGTAATCAAAGCAGTATATCGTTTGGAAGGTGAAGCTGATCAATGGTGGAATCTTATCAAGAATACGAGGCCAAGAGATGAAATTGAGTCCATGGAATGGGACGGGTCAAGAACTTATTTTTCAATAAGTACTTCCCTCGTATTCTTCGGAAAAAGATGGAGAAGGAGTTTCTTGAACTAAAGCAAAAGGATGATGAATCTGTTGGTATATACGAAGCGAATTTTATAAGGCTTGCAAAGTATGCATCTGGATTTATCATCCAACCTGAAAGTAAAGTTGATCGATTCTTCAGTGGCTTAAAACCAAATCTTCGAAGGGCATTAGCTATAAGAGACTTCAGTAGCTATGAATAAATTATGTGTTGTGATATCAAGGTAGAAATGGAAGTTGGTGTTACTTATCCATATCATAGTTTTGACAAGAAACAAAATATGGAGTTCAAGGAGAAATCTCAGAATAATGGTGAAAAGAAGATGAATGTTTCCTTATGCTCAAAGTGTGGAAAAAAGCATCGTGGAGATTGTCTTAAAGGGACTAGAAAATCTTTTAAGTGTGGAAAAGAAGGTCATCGAGTAGCTGAGTGTAGAAGTAATGGAAAAAGGGTTTCTAATGATGGGAATAAATAAAAGACTTGAGAGAACGCACCAACAACACTTCAATGCTTCAAGTGCAATGAAATGGGGCATTATGCTAATTAATTCCCAAATCCAAGGGTTAATGATGATCGACATGAGAAGCCACTTAAGGCAAGGGGAAAAGGGAAGTCACATGCGATCACCATTGGCGATGTTGAATATGACAACGATGTGGTGGAATGATTAATTTTTTATGTAATGGGATTCCAAAATAATGTTGTATATAGTATCATGGAATATTGTAATATTTATGTATTGGTCTATTGTGGTTTTCAATAATTTTATGGTACCGGTAACCATGGAAAGTGATTGAGATATTTTGGAAAAAAAGGTGATATGCGCACAATGAAGGGAAAACGAGAAAATGAAACATTTGACAGTATTCATGAGCTATGATTGATATAAGGACTAAGTGATATCATGGTTTGAGTATATAGAATTTTGAGGATTTTGGTATGTGAAAAGTGTTAACTTTTAACTGCATTCATGTTTTCACTATTGTTCAATTAATGGGTATTCATTCTTCAAAATAATACATGATTAAGGTATTGACATGTTTGTAATTTGACTAACAAGATATATCTTATGATATATGGGGGTAAATGATGGCATCCACGTGATTGTTATGGGACATTATAAGTAATCATTTTATTTATACAATGTGCTTGGACCAAAGTATTTTAGATAAGCCTAAAGATTGGAATGGATTATGTTGGACATAAGTTAGTATTAAGGATAGAAGTTTTTTTGATATTATTGATGGGATGTTATTGTAATATAGTTTTAGAAAATGGACAACCTACAGGACGGGTGACAGCCCATCACGTCGGACAAGGCTGTGGGAATCGAACCCACAACTGAAGTGCGACTGGCCTTAATCGCCTACCACTGGCCTACATGAAGTCCCTGTTTAGTAGAAACTAGTTTTATTATATTAAGCAGTATGATATATGAAGTATAAGTCCATTTTAGGAACCATATATGATTAATATCACTACAGATGGACTTATGTATTTTTTGATAACTTTTCTAACCTTTTGTTTGAGGCAGATGGAATGACCCATCATTCTATCACATGATCTACTAACACATCACGAATGAAAAATTCTACTTCATTTCTTTAAGAGATAAAGTGGAAATTTTCCAAAGAACGACCAACGGTGAGACTATACCAAAATCACGAATGTATTTTTTCTAATTCCAATTTCATCAACTTTAGGGAAATGATCTTGAAAACCAAAAATGCTGTCCTAGTGCTCTTATATTTGATGATTCAAATGGTACCTTATATCATCACAAATTTATGGCTTTGTGATTGCTGGCTTTTCCATAGCCATGTTCTCTACCAATCTCTATCAGAACATGATGGTTAGATTTCTCTTCCATATCCATATTTTCACCTATGTGGAAACCCAATGATTAGTTTATTTGGGTAACCATTATGTTTCATACATTAGTTTTTAAATCCAAGTTTTGGTATTCCTTTTTACGATGTGGGTTTCTATTAAAGAAACTTTCTAGTAGTAAACCATTTACAACCGCGACGAATTTCGAGGGAGAAATTCATTTTAAGGGGGGTAGAATGTAACAGCCCGAGATTTTATGAAAAATATTCTTTTTAATTTCATTAATGTCTTGTTGTTATACACTACACCAAAAGGAGCTTGCACAACACACATCCTTGACTTGCCTTGCATTACACGCAATCGCGACCTTCCTCGATAGCGTGTGTAGTACGCAATACTGAGTTTCACTAAACAACGATATGCTATTAAAATATTACTAAAACTAGCCGTTATGAATAGTAATAACCACTTTTTTAAATTTTTGTTTTCAAAATGGACTTCATTTTTGGATTCGGAATATCAAAATTATCTTAGGGAGAAATTTTGGTACTTTTCGGATAACTTTCATATTTTGATGAAAAGTGAAATTTACTAAATTGTAATTAAAAAAAAACTTTTTCAATCGAAATAATTAATTGTGATAAATTATTAATTTGAGTGGTTTTAAAATATATTTAGAATATATTTTTACAATTTAATACAATGTTGGTCATTGAATGTAATTTCACATTTAAACCAGACATAAACAAGTGTCAATCTTTTGATAGTTATTATCTCTTAAAAACATGCTATTTGTTTTGACGACGGGATTTAATTTTTAAATTAATTAATGCAAATGATATGTTTTTAATTTGGTAAAATAGACATAATTTTTGAATTCATAATATCAAATATAGCTTAGGCCTAATTTTTGGTATTTTTCTGGAAACTTTCATTTTTTGATGAATAGTGAAACCACTAAGTGGTAGTAAAAAAATGAATTTTTCATAAAACCTAATTTTACTGCTTTTGTGATTGGAATTACAAAAATCTGAGAGAGACGGTTAATTTCAGTAAGTAAAATGTGGTTCAATGAGATGAAAATAATTTTTGGTGAATAGTAACTTTTTACTTTTTTTTACCACGGTTAAAAGTAAATAGGGTAATTAAGGGTAAAAATGATATTATTATTACCCTAACACATGTCCTAATTCAATTGAACAAATGTAATTCGACCAAAAACAACCTTAGGAATAAAATATGACCATTTAGGCCCACTTGGATTAGATTAGGACATTTATTATTTATTTATTTAAAGAAGGGTTAAAATAGTTAAAATCAAAGTTTAATAAGTAAATAATTTTTAATATAAGGTTATACATAAGATAAATTCGACTATAAATATTCATTAGAAAGATAAAACTATTTCCTACATAATGGTATTTTATTTTTAATTTTTAGACATTAAATAATTTAATTTATTTATGACACAATGATGATGGAGTAATTATCTTATTAATGAAATATTGACATAATTGATGTTATATATACCCAAATAAATGTAATTTGAGACTTTTTATGAATTAAACTAATTTTCTAGATTAATATGGCATTTTATTATTGATTTAAGTAACTTGGTTCTAACTAATAATTCTTTTATGATTTTCACAAAAATCAATTACTAAATAGTGTCAAAATTGACATAAAATAGTTTTTAAAACAAATATTATATTATTAATTGTTATTTTATTCCTAAAAATCTATTGTTCGGTCAAATTACTTATATAAGGTTATATATATTAATAATAAACAAGTTGGGGTTCGTTTGGCTTGATATAGTAAGTTCATTAACCTTATAGTGTAAGAAAACAAGAAGACACGGTAAACGTTAAATTATCTATCTTAAAGTTAAATCTAAATGATAAGGTTAAAATTGAAACCTAAACTTGTCTAGATTCTATTGGATGAGACGATTTCAACCCATACCCACCTTATCTTCGAAATATATCAACTTGGAGCTATTTAAAACCGAACATGACTTTATAATAAAATAATGTTTTTAATTTTCCCAAAGGAGACCCTCTCCTCCCTTATAAAAGGGAACCTCCTCCCCCTCTTACTCACACCACTTTGAGCCTTCAAGCTCAACCAACCCCTGAAAATTCCTCCTCTACACTTCCCTATATAAATTATAGAGGTCCTGGTCTTCTTCAAAGACCAATTTTAGTGCCCTAAAAGAAGGTCTCAAAGAAGCACTTTAAAGAAGAGGTAATGTCCATTACCGATTCTTTCATCTTTATTTCTTCTTCCACTTATTCTTCTTTAGTTGTTTGATTATTAAGTAATAACATTAGTATCACTCATATACTGATATTTTATTATAAGTATTAAACAACCCTATTCCACCATCTATCCATCCTACGGAAAATGAAATCACCGCGCGTGCGTACGTACGGAATACCATCTCCACGCCGTGGTGTAATCTATTTTCCACCACCACCTTACTTGGATGGGTATAATGGTGTAAATAATGAATATATATTACTATTATAAATTGATATTGATTCCGAAATAGTATACATACACTCCAATTACATTTCCACGATCATAGGAACGATATCATCACTCATGCGTACGTTCGGAATACCGTCTCCACGATGCGATGCGACTCGTTCTACATGATCTTCATTTCATAATGATTATATAACTGTATTGAATTGAATGAATATGATATATATTACACTAATACCATTCTGGAAATGAGGTATCTATAACCTAAAGATAAGAATAAGAATTTATTCGACAAAACACGCATAAGAACAAAAAGTAATAAACACCCGAATAACAAGTAGTAATGAAACATTACTAATAAGAATCTAAGAATATGACCATATATGATATCATAACAATAAGTATGATTCTGGAATAAGTCAATAACATTATTTAAATCATTATACAGGAGGTTCGGACACTTACTAAGCAAATTAGACCTAAGGTAAGGGAAATATCACAATCTCATTTTTATCCGATATTGTTTATACTTTGGAATTTACTGGGGTGTATTTTATCATCCACATCCATGTTTCCTCAATATGTAATATTTATATCCTTCTAAAATAGTTTATATCCAATTTTACCCTTTGGTGAGTTTTTATTAAAAGATATGAAAGGAATCTTTTGTCGTTTTTCGTACGATTTACTTTTTGACTTTTCCGACAAAAGTACGAAGAATGTTTTTTTAACTTATACGGCATGAATGGATTTTTAAAACATTATTTCCAAGAGTATTTCCTTACAAGTTTATTTTTAATCAACTTCTTTTATTTTATAATTGACCGACATGTTAAGAAAGGAAAAGTGTTTTTGAAGTATAAAGGATATTTTCCTCAAGAATGGAGTTCAAGTGTTTTATCAAAATTATTTTCCATCTAAGATAATAAAAGGGTTCCGTTTTTATCCCTATTATTACATTAATTTGATTATGTTGTGATGGAATTATTTTTATGAATTCCTTTATCTTATATGAATTGTTTTATGATGTCACGATGTTTAAGATTCCAATTTTTATTACATGGGTTATTCTATGATGTATGGTTTACGATTTTGTGGAACACATAATAATGGTATGATTATGAGATGGGTGGGACCTATATATCCCTCCAATGCATTGGGTAATGATTTTATATCTCAAGAGATAGACATGGCTGGAATGATAGGTTATACCGGTTCAGTGAAACAGGACTGAAATGGGGAGTGAACTCTGTTCAGAAATGGACTTTGTCCACTAAGATAGTCTTGGAAATGAGTCTTGACTAATTAAAAATGATTCTCTATGATTATGTGTGTATGCCACAAAGTTTCATGTTTTATGTTATGATTATTGGGATTACATTTTACTACTATGATTTATCCCATGTTATGATATTATGATCTCTTTTGCAGGTTAAGATTTCCAAAAGTTATGTTCTTATGAATATGATGTGATTGATATTTCTTTTGTTTACCCTTACTGAGCATTTGAGCTCAACATTTTATGTTTTCTTTTCCCAGGATATAATGAAAGGTTTTAGGCAAAAAAGGAAGATCTTTATGGGAGATGCTGAAGATCTTTCCCCACGATTATAAGATTATATTCCGAGTTTTCAAAGACAATAAACTATTACGGTTCTTATGTGTGTGTTTTTGTAATGTACTAAGTATTCTGCAAAAGTAATGTAATGTCCATATACGTCAAGCTTCAGGTCTCTACAGTTGAAATTAAATAGGTATCATTAAAATTTCATCACATAATAACCAAAGGAAAATAGAACGATTTTATAATCATTCCATTACTTTAGAACCTATGAAAAGAGGTAGGTTTCAAATGCATATAACCAGTGAAAGTGAAATGTGTGTCAAAATCATCATTCCATGAAAACATAAACCGTTAAAGAATGAAAATGAATGTAACCTTTGGATCATTTCTTAGGTTGGAATGGGTAACATCAATGGATGGAATCATTGGTGGAAAATAATTTTTAAAAATCATTTAAAATCATTTCTTGAGGAAAATATACTTTCTTCATTGAAAAATGCTCTTTAAATCATAAAAAAATTCTGAAATCCATTTTCATAGAGAATACATTGAAATCATAGAATGTAAGCTTGAAATTACATTAAAAACCATTTTTATTGAAAATTTATAAGATAATATTAAACACATTTTCAAAAACTTTTAAATTGATAATACATAAAAAATTTAAAAAAATAAACTGAAATAATTTAATTGATTTTCATTGAAAACAAAATTTTGAAAACTTATAACATATGTTTTGAAAATTATATAAAAAATTTTTAAACCAAATTTTTTTAAAACCATTTTCATTGAAAACCACAATAAAACAAACAAATTTAAAATATATTAGGATTTAAAAAAAATAACACTGAAATAATCTAAAGGAATATTCAAGGGAATGACAGTCATAGTGGAAGGTAAATTTTTTATAAGCCAAACATTTATTTTACATCATAAAAAGTTTAGAATAGTTAATTGACCTAAAAATGATAATAAGATTCATTTTTAAAAACAATTTTTTAATATGGTAAAAAATCAGTAAAATTAACTTATAATGATCATAGGATAAGAGTAGAATATGTTTTATAATCTCTCTTAGAAAACATGGTTTTTAAGAATCACATATTTCCGATTGAAGAGAGAGGTATACTCAAAATTTATTTAAAACACATTCTTGATCATATTATATACCAAAGAGTGGAAAAAAGGTACCATTACATGGATATGACATGAATAACTAGGGGATAAGAAACCACATTATATTTCTTGATATACGGATCATAATAATTCTTTAATGGGACCATAATCATAAACAATATTGACAAACAATGATATTTTAACATTAAACTGTTACCAATTTGGTAAATTTGAATCATAGGAAAGGGAAAGAATATTATTACATGAATCTTAAATTATCATGAAAATAGTTATATTTATGATATAACATTTCAATGTCAATATATACAGCTCATAGAAAAATATGGGTGTATATCATGACATGTGTCTCAAAGAATGAAAATAGAGACAAAAATCATTTACTAATTTGGTAAATTGTTAAACATAATCCCCATGAATGGAAGATAATAAAATTGATATGAAAATAACCATATTTTTAAGTATATGAATTATAAAATTCATCAAAATTCTGTATAAACACCACACAACATAAATGAGTGGTGAAAAAGGCGTGAATCCCATGAAAAAAAATTTGAGATGATAATCCCTTTCCTTATATATTGAATCTCTTCACATTCACACAAACCTCATGTATAATAAAAATAATTGTATGAAAATTCTTTTTAAATAACGATATTATTATATCTAAATCCCTATATAGTTTTATTTTGACTATATATTACCCTCATATTAATAATTCAATGTTAAGGTTTCACTTCGGGTAATATTCATTTTGTTTTTCGCATGTGACTTAATTTGTTATATTTTTGGTACTGATACTTATATAATTATTTATAGTTTGTGAAACAAGATATAAATATATTTTATAATAATTATATATTTATTTATAATAATCCATAGAATATTGAAATATAAAGTGGAATACAATGTTCTTGGAGATTGTAGGCCGTACGTACGCATAAACGTTGTTTCCGTTTTTTATTTATAATATTAAAATAATGAAAGTAAATGACACACACACACACACATATATATATAATATTTAATGTATTATTATTATTATTTCATATTTATCATATAATTTCACTAAACATATCCTTAATATATTCCATGTAGTGTGTGAACGAACCACATCGCTTTGATGGCACGGTAGTCCACAATTCCCCAAACAAAATTATCATATATACAAAAAATGGATAGAATGATGGTAGGATTTATATAATAAATAAATAAGTTTAAATAAAAAATAAATACCATATATATCATAATTTACATGATAATAACCAATCATGGGAGGTGGTGAAGGTAAAACAAACAACATCGTTTTTTGAGGAGGTAGTTCGCCGTACACAAAAATGGTAAGTTCGTTAACCATTAGATGGATGTGTGTGTAAGTACTGGTAAAAACCATATAATAACAAAATATTAGTATATTTAGGATATCAACATTTTTATATGATCATATAATAATAATAGTTGAGGTGGTGGACAAATAAAATAATGGAAAAGAGGTTGAGGAAGGTTGTTACCTCTTCTTTGAGAAGCTCCTTTTGGTTTAAACCAGAGGGATTCTATTGTTGGATTTATGCACAAGGGGATGATAAATGGTTGAGGGAAGGGAATTATGGGAGATTTTTGGGTATATTTGGGTTGATAAAAACTTTTCTTTAGAGGCGTGTGGATGTGGGAGGGGTGAGATTTTTTTTATAGTGGAGGGAAAAGACACACTCAATATTTTTTGAAAATAATTTTGTGTTCTCCAAGTTTTACTTTTTACCAAAGTGTAAAAATGATTCATTCTGGAAACATAGATGTTTATATTATGAAATATTTCCACCCAATAAGTTTTGTATAAGTTTATGTGTTATTTTTTTTATTTAGATTAATGTTTAGTCTCTAATTAAGAGAAATTTTACCTTAATCATTGTAATTAGTCTCAATCACATTCACTAATAATTTTGGTCAAAAATTAAGTAGATATTATTATACTATAAATATCATACTTATTGAAACCATTTTTGTATGTTTTTAAAAATTCAATTCATTGAAGAATAAAAATTAACTCTAATGTTAATCTCGCAGATATTCACTAATAATTTTGGTCAAAAATTAAGTTGATATTATTAGACTATAAATATCATACTAATTAAATATATTTTTGTATGTTTTTAAAAATTAAATTAATCGAATCATAAAAATATAGTTTAATGTTAATCTCGCAGACATAGAGAGAAATTATGTTTTTTTTTCTTAATGTGAGAATCTTGAAATGTTCATTAAGAATTTATATCTAAATTCAATGTAAAAATGGATTAATTGAAATGAATTAGATTAATATATTTATAATTGATCAACTGTGACTTTAAAACCAACTTAAAATATAATTAAACTGTATAATTTAATGAGATAAAAAATCACTTTTAATTAAAATTTTCACTATTCATCAAAAATGACGTTTCTCATAAAAAACATAAATATTTATCCTAAGATAGTTTTGACATTTTGAGTTAAAAAAATAAGTTTATTTTACCAAATAAAATTCTAAATATTTCTAAAATTAATTTTATTATTTTTCACTGAATAACATATAAATATGTTATTTTATGAACATATTGTTTTCAAACGTATAAAGACTATACCGAAAATTATATATTTCATTATCAATATATTTTATTTTTATGAATCCATTATAAATAAAATTTTAAAATAATTTTTTACTATTTGTATTACCAATTTTAACAGCTAGGTTATAATTAACTCATTTAAATAATTATAACAATAATGTATTGTTTAACAGAAAACTAGTGTTTCGTGTAATGAAAGCCAAGTCAGTGTTTCATATTGCACAAGATTACCCTGGTGAAGTATATAAATAAAGTATAAATTAGTGATTTAATATATATATATATATAAACTATTTCAAGTGTTGGGTGATGTTCTATATGTAAATAAGATTAAATTAATTCGAAAAAAATAACTTACAAAATCTCAGTGTCTTACATTATACCCCCTAAAAATGAATTTATACCTAAAAACAACATCTGTGTAATCAAATGTTTAATAATTAAAAACTAATTTCATATAAACCCACATCATAAAAAACAATACTAAAAAATTCTTTTAAGAAAAAAGAATGTTTGAGACATAAAAATTACACAAAGTAACACATAACTCGGTATCCATATACGATAACATACATGGAAAGTGAAAATATTGACTTGGAAGAGAAATATAACAATTAAGTTTTTAAAGACATTGATAGATAAAAATGATTAGAAGAATTGGGTGATCACAAAATCATAAATCTACCATGATTAAAGGGACCATCTAATTCATTAGAAACAAAGGTTCTAGGATAAATTATTTTCAATATACTATTCTTAGAGTCACAAAATTATTTTAATCTTTAGTTATATAATGAAATATACTTACTTAATTTTATTATTTTTTATATGTACAATATCACCATTTGGTTTTTTTGATCAATTCCCACTTCATCCCTTACTCTAGGGAATGATTGTGAATTTTTCATTCCTAAAGAACTAACAGATTGTGAGATCCATTAATAGAATGATATGCCATTCCATATGAATTTACTTATTAGAAAAAAACATAGTGAGAACATTTCATCCAACATTAATAAATCCTTATATGGTGAGATATTACTTTAATCTCAAAAACATCATCTAAAGTATAAATTATTACCTTCCAGAAATAGTTAACCTTTTAACTATTCCAGAAGATGAAAATCCAAAACATTTGAATGATGGTCCTAAAATCATATTTACATTAATCAACCAAATATAGTTAAATATCTCTTGGTTTTCACATTATAAACCTATGAATTCCCTCATCGTGTATTCTCTTTAAATTTTTTAATATCCTGAATTACGGTAAATCCTTATTGAAAACATGTGTTCTTTATTATCAATTCACTTATTAAATATATAAATAGTTGTAAAAATCATCCCTAATATCATAAAACACCATTTCAAAAAATCCTTATTCTGTTACAAGGTAATAACTACCATCCAAATTACTAATCCATATCAATCATTAAAATACCGCTTTTTTGATTAAATCAATTTTCCATGTATTTACCACCATTAAAAAAAATACTTTTAAATCCTTAATTAAAATCTTATAATGAAAATGATTATATATTTCATGATTCATATAACATAATATCTGAATTCGATAACCTAAATACTTCATTAATCCAACATTATTCTTAAACAATACTCACTGGTCATCATCTTGTTCCTTAATATCCATTTCTTATAATATGAAATATGAGTCATGTATTATGGATTGTCAAATTCAATATAACCATAATTATTATGTTTAATGAAAACAATACTATTATAAAATCCCATAACATTATCATGTCATTTGCAATCACATTTTCTTCAACAAAATAAACAATACTCAAACCATATTTTTGATTCTCTTCTTGATATTTCTACTCAAGAAATTGATTTCCACAATCCCATGATTTTCACAAGTGAAAAATTCAATTTTAACCAAGTTCCTTTTATCCCCTTCCATTAACTAAAAACATAAATCACAGTTTGAGAAATATTTATCATAACGGAATACCCTATAATCATGAAATATATCTTATATTGTGCCTAAATCATAGCTCATACTTATTTAATCTACGACACCATATGTTTATCCTGGGTTATTGATAGTCATATTCCACTTAAATAATTCATGATTATTAAAAAAGAGTTTGTGAATTCCCTAATCATATCCCTTAAGGGTGTCCAACCAGGTGCGTAGGAAGGATTATTATCACGTAACAGGTTACACCGAATCAAGGACGACACATATTTTAAGAGTTGTTACTCCTTGGTACATGAATTCTAGAACCACATCAACTTGTAGTATCCAAAAAGAGATTTATTTCTGGGAAAACACTATATCTATCCTTCACCTAAATTCTATGAAATATTCATAAACATTAAACCATAATTATACTTATCCTTATAGACATCCTTACAAATATCCTCAGAAATATACCTAGGTATCTCACTAAATTTTTATCATACTAGTTTCTAATTTTTTTTCTAAACCTTCACTCTGATACCAACTATAACATATTAGTATTGAAATTCAAGTACATTGCATTAATTTTGAGTAATACATAAAAAATTAAATAGACTGACTCCCAAAGACTGTATTAGTTTATTTCCTTTTGAAACCAAGAAGAATAAACACCAGTACAAGAGTGAGCAATATTATTTCCACTAGGTTCTCGAAGACAAGAACCCTTGTTAGAAATATCATACATAATATATTTTTTCATATCATGGTTATGTAAATATAAAAAGGACTGAGCTCAGATGATTAGTAAGGGTATAGAAGGAAGATATGTAAGCATAAAAATGGGCATATGGGTATGAGAACATGATCGTAACATTAGATGATCATACCTCTAATATCAATGATCATTAAAATGAATCATGGAATAATTAATAGATGTTCATAAGTCATGAATCATAAGGGAGACAATAACATGATTTATAATATAATAAGACATGGAACTCGTGGAATACACATAAACATATAAAATAATATTTCAAGGCTACAAACCAAGACCTCCATAACAAGTTTGGACTTGGATAATAACATGTATTCCTAATTCATTATTGGGATTATTTCTTGTGTACCTGCTTGTTTCGATCAAGGGATTCCATCCTGTGTATCCTCTTCTTTAGGGCTTGGTATTCCCTCTCATTTACCCTCTTGTTTCTAGACTGCGATGTCCTTCTATGTACAATATTGTTTTGGGATTAAGATTCCATTTTTCTTCAGGCAGGGATTCCCTCTTATTTTAGGCATGGGATGACCTCCCATGTACCCTCTTGAGCTCATAAAATATTTATCATTACCCAATTCCCTGGAGGTACATATAGGTCCCACCTATTAGATAATAAAAAAAATACACACATGGTCCAAAATATAATAAAACAGTAATCATATCATGAGCAATGAAAAAAATCTGGGTTTTATAAATATCAGATAATAATCAATGAAATAAGATGGGTATAATTAATATTTCATCAAAACATAACCTACAGAAAATAAATAGGTCTCATATTCATTTAATTATAGAATAACCCCTAAAAAAAGAAGATTGAAAAAAGAATATAACCCATGAAAAAGAAATAGGTTTCATAAGCACCATTACATGAAAACATAATCCATTCAAGAATGAATATGAATAGATCCTTTAGATCAGTTCATTGAAGGGAATGAGTACCATCTACATATTTCAGCATAGATGGAAGATAATTTTGACATATAATTCAATTTTTTTTGGAAAATAACATTTCTTCTTTGAAAAAGTCTCTTTAAAACATAAAAACTAATAAAATTAATTTACATAGAAAATAATTTGAAAATATATACGGAAAGCTTGAAGTAATTTTGAAACTTTTTTCTTTGAAATCATATAAAATATTCTTGAACACATTTTGAAAACCCTTTTCTTTGAAAATACATTGAAAAGTTATAAAATAATCTTTCAAATAATTTTAATACTTTTCTTTGAAAACAAAATTTTGAGAAATTATAAAGTATGTTTTGAAAATATTTTGAAACACTTTTTAAAAATAAAACAATTTGGAAGACATTTTTCATTGAAAACCACTTTAAAACCAAAAAAGTGATAAACTTTAGGTAAATACTTTCTTTTTTGAAAATATAAATTTTTATTATTAATAATGAATCTTCAAGCGAATGATTATGATGATGGTGGGTAAATCCATACATGATAAACATTCCTTTTTTCAACCAAATGTTTTTATTAATGTGGCTTGAGCAGAAAATGAAAAGATGATTAATTATAAAAAACCTTTTTGTTAAAATGGTAAAGAAATGGGTAAATATTTCTTTAAAAAACCATTGAATAATAATAGATTTTTTTTGAAACTATTTTAGAAAACATGGTTTTGAAGAAACATATATTTTCAATTGAAGAGAGAGGTAATGTTTTTGTTTCTTAAAAACACATTCCTGATCTTCTTTTGTACCAAAGAGTAAAAAAATGGAACTATTACTTAGATATGACATGAATTAACATAGTTTAATAAAACTCAAGAGTGTTATTGATTTATAGATTGTATGTTTTAATTAATGTGAGAATAATCATTAATAATCCAATAAATGGTGAGATTGCAGCTATAAACCGTTACCAGGTTGGTAACCTTGATTCAACACATAATGAGAAGAGTAACATCACATGAAGTTTAATGAATCCTAGAAAAAATAGATTCATGATATAACATGTCAAAGGATTATATTAATAAAAAATTCATAACATTGGATAGAATTTTCAAAGGCTCTATATATACCTCATAGAATAACATAGGTGCATTTTGTGTCATGTGTCTCAAAGAAAAAAAAACCGAGAGAAATTAATTTACCAATTTAGTAAAATTTTAATCATAAACCCAATGAAAGGAATATATTAAAATAGATATGTAAATACATAATTATTTAATTATAATAAAAAAAAATAAATTCATGTGTATTTTACACACCACAAAAAACAAATTAGTGGTGAATAATGCATGAATCTCACTAAAATAAAAAGTGAGATGATGTTCCCTTACCTTATGTCTTGAAAATCTTAGGATTCACACAAAACTTTTATAAAATAAATTTATGTTTATTATCAACATATTAAGGAACCAGATTCTTATATATAATACCACATAATGTTTGATTATTAATTTATATTACCCTCTTTTTAACAACCCCATGTTAAGGTTTCGCTTCGGGTAATATCCTCTTTGTTTTTCGTATATACCTTAATTAGCTATATGTTTTTGTCATAATACTTATGTGATGACTTATAGTATGTAAAACATGATATAAATATAATTTATAATTATTATATATGTATTGATAATAATAAACAAAATTAAGATATATTAAATGGACTACACCGTTCATAGAGATAGTAGTTCGTACTTATGCATGCATGCTATTTCTATTTTTTATTTGTAATATTGAAAGAGAGAATGTAAATGATATATATATATATATAATGATTAAAATATCATTATTATTTTATTTTTATCATATAATTTTAAAAAACATATCCATAATAGATTGAATGTAGTGTGTGAACGAATCACATATATTTGAAGGGGTGGTAATCTACATTTCCCCAAATGAAATTATCATATTTAAAAAAATGGAAAGAATGAAGGTAGGATTTATATAATAAATAAATAAGTATAAATATATAATAAATATCATATATATTATATAAAAATTTATTTTCAATAATAATTCCAATCCATGATAAGTAGGAAAGGGTAAACGAACAACATCATTTCATGAGGTCGTAGTTCGACACACACAAGAACGATAAGTTCGTTAAAAAATAGATAAAAGTGTGTATTAGTGAAGGTAAACCCTTATAATAAAAATATATTAGTATATTTATGATACTGGTGTTATTATAATATCATTGAATCTGAATAAATGAGGGGGTGGAGAATTAAAATAAAGGAAGGGATCTTGAGGAAAGATGTTACCTCTTCTTGGAGTAACTCCTTTGAAAAGAATTGTGTGAACCCTATGTATTACTTGTTAAAAAAGAGTAAGAATAAATAATTATGGAACATTATATGTTTATTGGAGGAAATATTTCCATAAAATATATTTTTTTCATTATTAATGGCCATTTGTATCCTTAATATTATGTTTCAGTCCCTTCTTATGCTTTATTTTAACTTAATCACTATAATTAATTTTAATCACTTTCACATATCACTTTTCTAAAAAATTAATTTTATATTATTATAACATGAATATCAAAATTATTACAACCATATTATTTTTTCTAAATTAAATTATCCTAAGAGAAAAAATTATGTTTAATGCTAATCGCACAGATGTGGCGAGAAAGAAAATTTTTTATAGTGAGAATGTTCAAATGTTGATTATGATTTTATATATAAAATAAATATAAATAATGATTAAAATTAAATGAACTAGATTAATAAATTTATAATATATATATTTTTACTTTAAAACCAACTTAAAATATAATTTACTATGTAAATAAATTAGACGAAAAATCAGTTTTTATTAACATTATGAATTTCTCACTATTAGTCCACAAATGAAGTTTCGTAGAAAAATCCAAAAAAGTCCCGCTAATATAATTTTGACTTTTTGAGGTCAAAAATTAATTATATTTTATCAAATTTTATTTCTTAAATTCTATAAAATTAATTTTATTAGTTTTCACAGAAGAACAGAAAAATTTGTTCTTTTATGAAAAATGTATTTTTAAGCATTAAAAGTCTTTACAAAAAATTATATATTTCATTATAAATATGTTTTAATTTATGGAAAAATTATAAATTATAATAAATAATTAGTTATTAATATTAATATTACCAACTTTAATGGCTAGGTTATACTTACCTTTTTAAAATAATTATAATAATAATGTGTTGTTTCAAAGAAACTCAGTGTTGCGTGTAATGCAAGACAAGTCAATATTGCGTTTCAAGCAAAATTACCTTGGTGTATCATATAATAAAAGTTAAACTTAGTGATTTAATATATATATATATATAAAATATTTCTAGTGTGGCATGAAATTATAAATATCAAAAATATTATAGCAGTTAAAAAAAATCAAAAAATCACAAGGTGTTACAGGTCATGTATGGATAGTTTTGTTGATCGATATTTAGTTTCATTATATTACCATCAGTATATTTATATTTTATTGTTTACAAGTTTATATGTTCATATTCAATTAATCTAATTATATTTTTACATTATAATATAATTTGAAGTTATGTTCAGGTTAATACAGTTTAGAGTTTATTTATATACACATAAACAATTTATCTGTTTACATGTTAATAGATTTCAAATTTTCCAATGTTTATATATTAAAATTATGTGATTATATTTTCATTATTATATATGAATATTAATTCATAGTATTTATAATATATTAATTTAATCATTTAATTATTATTTTAAATTAATTATATTATTTACCTATTTACATGTCAATACATTTTATAGTTTTAAGTTATCATATTAATATATTTTATATATTACTTATTTATATATTAACATTTTTTGAAACAGTTTAAAATTTTATATATTAATATTAATTTATTTTTTTATATATTGATGAGGTTTATATCTTATAATATGAAAATTAAAAAGCTTACAATTTAATAAAAAATATGGTAAACAATAAGTAAAGTCTTTACATATACACATGTAAATAATTTACTTAAATATTTATGTTACATGTTTACAAGTAAAAAATATACATGTTGACTTACTGTTATAATAAATTTTAAGCAAACTATTTATATATCTTATTGTATGTGTTTATGTGAATAATTGTTAACTACAAGTAAACAGTTTTCATGGTAATATAAAAAAATGAAATTAAATAGTTTATTTGTATTTATATTAATATAGTTTAAAAGTTTATATGTAAATTTTTTTACTTTAAATTTTTTATTACAATTTTTCATGTAAAAAATTAACAAGTAAACACTTTATATGTCTAGTTATTGTTACGATAAATGGTAATTAAATGGGTTATATATTTTATTTCGTAAATTTATACATGTAAACTATAAGTAAATAGTTTATATATTAATATTAAAATGAAAGTAAATTGTTTAAATTATTACAGGATTGGGTCAGATAGTTAGTTCATCTTAATGTTTTTCCATTTACTATAGTCCATGTAAGATTATGTCATTTTGTATAAATTTAATTCATTTTAGTTGAATTATATTTCATTACATAATGGTTCAGCTTAGATCAATTTTATTTGATTCATGTGAGGTCATTTCACTTTTGTTTAATGCAATTCATTTTTTTGGGATAATTCAAGTATGGTTTAGTTTGGTTTATGTGAGTTTAGGATCATTTTTCTCACATTTATTTGATTCAAGATCATGTGGGTATGATTTTTGGGAAATGTAGTTTTAGTTTACGGTAAATGATGTGATAAATTACATAAAATTTATTATAATTAATTTCTATTTAATTTTTTTCACATTTATATGAACAATGTTCAAATTTTTCATAGCTATATGGATATAAATATAAAAATTTATTATGTTAAAAATGAATACAAGGTTCAAAATTATTATTTTTTATAAAATTATTTCAACTTATTCAACTTAAATAATATTATCAAAGATAAAATATATTCAAAATCATTGATTATTAATAGAAAAAATAATAATTCTATAAAAATATGTATAATCCATGACATCAAATAATAAATTGTATCGTGAATATCCAAAAAAATAGTAAATGTTTTTAGAAGCATAGAAACAATAATCATATTTTATTAGTTTAAATAAAAAAGACAATAATGTTATAAAATAAAGAATATATTAAATATTTAAATTTGAAAAGATCAATTTAAAACAGACCCAAAACCCATGAATATAGTAGGTTTTCATAATTTTATCATCAAGGTTGATTAAAAACTATTTTGGTTTAAAATATTAGAATCTAGAATAGGCAAAAAACAATGATTTATTAAATATATTATAGATCAACTAAAGGTCAAACATATTTTAGCAATTAAATTTGGTACTCATAGTATATTAAATTTAATTTAGTGTAACCACTTATCTTAGAAAATACACACCATGATCAGATTTAATTTTCTTAAATGGGTTTCCTAATAATTACAAACTCTTAAAAATATACAATTCAAAGCACATTAACATTAAAATAATTCAAATACACAATAAAATAATTTATTCTTTCATAGAATAAGACCAAATTTTTTTTCTTTCTATATTATATCTTGGAATTGAAATTCAAGAAATTATATAATAAAAAATGAATAAAATAAAATCAGTCCAAATTTTAAATAAGAGTTAAAAATATTTTTAATTGATTAAAAAATCTGTTAATCCATTATATCCTAATAAATGTTTATACAGTTGAAATTAAAATAAAAATTTTCGTTGAAAAATCAAATAAAAACCCCAAATACAACACACAATTTTTTATCTTAGTGAATCTAGAATTTCTCACATGACTATATATTGAGGAAAATAAGTATCCACTTCATGTTACATCACTATAGTTATATTTAGAAAAAAAATCTACCACTACATTTCAACTATTAAATTTTAATTTCTCCAAGAAAAACTCATATTCTATTAAAATTTAAATAGTTGAATGATTTAACCTGAAAATGGGATATAGAAAGTCATGAAAAATAAGGTTTAATAAATAAATGGCGTGACATTAGTTATTAAGAATTAAAATTTAAAATACATATGAATGTAACTATAGAAATGTTTCAAGGAATATTATAACATTTGTGAATATGCTATATAAATTATTGATTATATATCCTATAAGATAAAATATATAGTATTGAAATAAAATAAAATAATTTTTTTTATCAAACATTTTTATAGATATCAAAGAAACAATGTGAAAATTTTTATAATGAAATAACGGAAAATAAGCTTCAGGATAATTATAATAGGACAAGATTATATATTTAAAATTACATTATAAAAAAGGGAAACACTATGAATAATACTTTATTATTATACCATAATATGATGATATTATAAAATAATACAAAGTGGGATATTTAATAATAATAATGTATAAGTGAAACTTCAATATGGAATATTTAGAGGTGATGTAAGTTTCAACACTAACTAGGTTTGTTAAGAGTAAAAATAATAAATGCGTTATAATAAATATACTATGAGGATAAAAGTGTTTATATAACTATAGAAATGTTTCACTATTTTGATGATAAATTTAATTACGAAAAAATATAAATCAAAAAAGGATTTTAACTCGATTGATATATTTTCAAATCAGTTCAGTTAGATTACATTTGATTTTATTTTTCTTTATTGATATTTCCTTAATTTAGTTCTATTATGATTGGTTTGGGTTGAGTTTGATATAGTAATTTTGTGATGGATTAGACTAGTTCTATTCTGGTTAGTTTTATTCCATTGAGTTTAGGTTTAGTAAATTTGATTTATTTAATTCAGGTTAATTTGGTTTTATTTGTTTCATTTTCTATTTTATTGATTTTTATTTTCATTATTTTATATTTTATTCATTTTAATTTATTAATATTTCATTTATAGTGATTTTTTTATCATTTTGTTTTCCAGTTTTGATTGGGGTTTTTATCTAATATATCTTAATCCGGTTTTTTTATGTCCGTTCGATTTAGTATAGGTTTTTATAGTTATGTTTTATTATGTTTAGTTTAATTCAAAAAATTTGGTTTGATTATTTTATTGTTTTATTTTGGTTATTTTCTATTATTTTGGTTTATTTATACTCAATTAATATTATCTAAGATTTATTAGTTTTTTTTTGATTCAATTTATTATAGATTAAATCAATTTTTTACACCTATATGTGAACTATAATTGGATTTACATGTGATACATAGTCTTAAAATAAAAATTCTTTTCACATAGGTAGATATTAAAGAGGTCAAAAATGTAATTTTGATTTCCAAAGAGGATGAATTCATATAAGAGTAACATAACTATATAGAAATTTAAATTAAAACATCTACTAAAATTATTTCCCAGCTAAAATAACCAACCATAATATGGTTATTAAAAACATTAACACCAATTCATCATCAGATTTTTTATACCAAAAAATTGATAATTCATTATTTAGAATAAAACAATATTAAATGAATAATTCAATTAAGTCTAATACATTTAATACAAAAAAATTAATACAATGATTTTTTTACATAATCCCCTAATATATATTACTTGAAAAAGGAATTCAAAAAATTGATTTAGGAAGTATAAGTGAATAAAAAAATTAAAAAAATACATAAATTACAATCATATTTATTATTAAAAAAATAAAAATACAATCTAAAATAAACACAATTTGATGAATCAAGAAGAATCATGGCCTAACATGATGCTGGTTTTTATTTGATAACAAGATAAAAAAAATTATTCTCATAAAAATAGAACATGGACTCGTAACTCACATATTTTATGTCAAAGAAGAATAAAATTAAAAAATTAATGAGTGAGGGGATATCTCTTAATAGAAACAGGGGGATGATTCCATGTGGTAAAGGGGGAATTGGTGAATATGGACAAAGGGGAGGCCACATGCGTCATTTATAGATATAGTATACTAGTGTTTTTTTAAAACTATTATTATAGGGTCTATGTTATGACTATATAATAATGGTTTTTGTAAACCACTATCATAATGCATTATATACCCATGAATTTACAAAACCATGTCTATAAAAATTATATTTTCAACAATGATGGTGTCTATTTTGGTGTTTTTTCTTCAAAGATATTCAAGTAAACACCTAGTAAGTGGTTTATAAATTTTTCCATGTTTATATTCGCATTATTTTCATGGTTTTACTTATTCTCGTAGGGTATGGAGGCCTAATGTTCACATTGGATATTTTTATTGAGAGGGGTTTTAAATTTTTATAGTCTCTTGTCCCCTTATAGTGATCCCAACTAATATTCTCAAGTGGATTTTGTTTGTTTATCAACAATTTAGCTAAATTAAGGTAGGTTGTTCCACACTCACCCTTTATTGGTTGGATCTTATTTTCTCGATCCTTGTAAAATAGAGATTCTAAATGTTATTAAAAATATAATATTTTTAGTTGATTTTTTGTATATCCTATAGTGATTTTTATTTTTTATTCATTATTAATGAAGAAAATGAATTTAAAGAATTTTTTATGAATCTAGAAATGATTACCAACTAATTGATTAGATACATTAACGAAAAATATTTTTTTAATCGATTATATGTATAGGAAACCCCTTGCACTTGTATAGGAATTGCAGTACAAAATTTTAAGGAACTTTTTCTAGTAGTTTAGCCTGTTTTACTAACATATGATTTAATATTATTATCTATGATGGAGATATAGATAATAGCTGGTATGATGAATTCATATATGATCGAAGATATATATTTTAACATAAAACTTATGATGCACTTACCTTTGTTGCCCTATGGTCCACCCCATGTTGATTGTTTTGGAAATGGTTGATCTTATTGATCTCATTATCTACTCATTGATTAAAAATTTTTATCATGTAACTTACTTTCTCATAAAAATATTCCAAAAAATATTTCATATATTAAATTTCATAATAGAATGTAATGTTCTTTATAACAAAGGATATTTATGGAACTCATGGTGGGATCCTACAAGGATTGTTATGCTCACACCCTATACACACCCAATGGGTGTAGGAAATTATTTTATTCACTAATACTGTTAAGGTAAATTTATTTCATAGAGGTAATGGATGTTTGTGAGAGAAACATCTTGGCTGGTGAAGGTTACATGGTTAAGTGAGACCTCCTATCACACAGAGATGGGTATTAGATATTATGGTTTATTTTTGTTTGAATTATAGTATATTGATATTAAATTTATATATCCTATTCAATTTCCCAGCTCCCCATTCTTTACTTTTGATCTTTAGTTGCATTTATATTTCTATCAGATAATGTTATATCTTTTCATGATATTTTGTCCATTATACAGTGTTGATTTTACTATGCTTCTTTTTTGATTTATTATGCGACCAACTAACTTATGGTGAGGTTATAATAAGTTCTACATTGAGAAATTTTTATTATTTATCTGGGAAAAACATTCCCGAATGTGTCTCCTAGATGCCTAAGGAAAAGGTTCTAACACACAAGGATAAGTGATTATTTTCAGGCCTTATTACAAACTAGATCAAGTACCAAGATCTAGGGTATCCAGGATTTTTTCATGATAAATTTTGAACTAACTATATTAGAGATTACAATAATAGTTTGAATCCTTTTTTACTTTCAACAAAATCACATACCATAGTGGAAGAAGTAATAAACCGTAGTAAAAAATTATAAAAAGTATTTCAAGAATATATTTATAAGAATTTTTATATCAAATTAATTAAAAGGATTGATATCAAAATCAACGAAATACTTCTTTGGTATAATGAAAAAAATAGAAGTGGAGTAAAATAATATAATTAAATTTTAATAATTGGTTGAAAATCAATATTACAATCCCATCCTCTTACATATAATAAAATCTAACACAGTCTTATATGAAATATTTTTTTATATCCAATCAATTAGTGTATATCCTAGAATGAAGTTAATATATATGACAAGAACACTTCCTAGTTTCATAATGTAGGAAACTCTTACATAATTACACAAGGGATGAAATTAAGTAAAGAATGAATGAAAAGTATCTAATAAATACTTTAATTTAGAGTTAGGATAAATTCGGTAGAAAAAAAGACAATGTATAAAATATATCATTAAAAAGCAATTTAATAAATGGGGGAAAAAATAATAATAATGTTTTCTTATTCCCCCATGATGTTTATGATTGTAAAATTACAACTTATCTTCCTTTATACTCATAAAAACTCTATGTACATAGTAAAATAACATATTATTAGATTATTGCTAATAGTAGTGTAAAAAATAGTTCTGATTGAAATTTTTTTATGAAATTAACATAATAGTATTCTAATATATATTTTAATTCTCAATATCACAATAAATTAAAAATAAAAAACCTTATATATTTATAATTATATTATGTATAAAAAGTTACATTGGAAACTAATTATAAAATTCTATCTCATATTGATAATAATAGGTAAAGGTATCTTTATTAAAATATCTATTTGATCATAGAAGTTAAGGATATTAAATGTAATGTCAATTACCATTGGAGATATTTAATTAAAAACATTTAAAAAGTTATAAAATATTGAATAGTGGAACCTAATAGTCACTTAAAATATAATTTTTAACCACTTTGAAAATTTATCAATTTTTTTGCCTTATAGGTAACTTGATGATGAGTTTCCTGGGATTGAATAATACATGTTCAAAGTAGTGGAAATTATTAGTAACCAAATTACCAAGACCACCATGTTCTGAATAAATGAAACCATGTATAATATAAATTACTAACATATACCATTCATCGTAGATGGATACTGCCCTTATAATCAATCACAATGGTTTGATGAAAATCCATGGTCAGAATAGATAAATATTTCTGGCCATAGACTATATGTTGGTTGATCTAAATCACTCGATGCTTGAGAATGAAAATCCCCATAACCACAGTATGCTAGCAGCTCAGGCATCTCAGGATATGGGAGGAGAAAGTAATAACATGTGATGATTTCAGTGGAGTTATCAAGAGGTATATGAATTGAGTATCCAATTTTAAAAGTATCTATTTTGAAAATAATTTAAAATAACCTCAATTTAAAAATAGACTGGTTAAAAAATACAGAAGTCATATATAATTTTTGGATTTAAATTTATTTTTCATAATGGAATGATTAATACCTAGTAAAAAATGGAAATTACTTTAATATTTAAACTATTACTCTCACATCAAATTTTTTATATATCAATCATAAATGTTAACTATCAATGTTATTATGTAAAATATAGTTTGTAAAATAATCAATAAAAATATATGTTAATAAAGGTGGAATCATTTGAAATAATATTAAATAGAGGAATAAATGAATGTAAAACACATAGGGAAATTAAAAACAAGAGATTCAATTCAAATACTGAATCTGGTCATCACCACTTAATAGTAAACCTATTATACTGAAATTTAATTAAATCAAATAAATTAATCCAAACCTTATATTGAGTATATATGAAGGGAACTACACACTGAATATCCATGATATAACTATACCTCTATTATATTTTGTCACCAGACTATAAGAATAATGATAGAGAAACAAAATTATCATATTACTCTTATTTATAATTATAGAGTATGTTCTAAATTTTTTTTTTCAGAAAAAGAATGTCACAAATAAAATTTAACTAGAAACAAATATAGAGAATGTATATTGAAGTGCGATACAACTCTATCAATGATCATGTTTAATTGATCAACCAGGTTCTACTCTCTCTAGTGTGAAATTTAAAATAAATCTCAGAGAAAATGCGAAGGATAGTGAATCTTCATCTTCGTTATAATAATATCATTTCAAAAAAATAGAGACATCTATGTAAGTAATAATGAAAATATATTCTCTTTTTCTAGTGTGAATATTCTATATTTCCATGTATGGTTTTCATGAGTAATATCTATACTAATTTATTGATGTCCCTTATCCTATTATCTATCATAAAAAAATCATAAAAAACTATCTATGTTATTTATAGATAAGCTCAATAAATGAAAAAAAGTATAGCCATTGGAATTAAATAATAGAATATTATTTTAATTTCCCATGGTCGATATATCCATACCTATAAATGGTGGATTTGACATCTCATGGATGATTAATCTTGTATAATTTTAGTTTATGTGGAAGGTTTCTTTTGGATAGTTTCTATTATAGGTCATGTGTTTCTTCACATAGTTTCTTGGAATGATTGTGCAATTGATTGAATTGAACATGTGTCTGATTTACCACATAGAAAAATTTTATTTGGGTAAAATGGAAGATAAAAATACTTATAAAACCTTCTTGATTTGATAATTATAATAATTTATTCATGGTTAGTTTATTTACATAATTTGATTGATCTTTTATAAATGTGGTCAAAAAATAATTCATCTGTTCAACCATGTTGTTCACATGGATAGTCGAAAACATTAAATTAAATTTATCCATGGTCAATAGGTTTATCATGTAGCTGACACTTTTCATATGTAGTTAATCTATAAAATATGTGATCGATCCATTTTAAATCATGGTTAATGAAATACATAACATATTTTCACAAAAAAATAGTTTATTGACATAAAATTAAGAAATCATTCGAATAAAAATAATCACAATTTTAGATTCTTAAAATTAGAAGTTAAAGGAGTAAGCCAATAAATTCACCCTTTTTTATGACCACAAATATTAATAGGAAAATGTTTCATTGTAAAATAATAAAAATATTATAAATTTGCTAAATTATATTCCCAATTAATTTCTCTTTCTTTCAGAATGGTATTTATAACCTTGTGGTTTTATCAAAAAAATAGTAATCACATTTGTTATAAATAATTGAATGCATATTGGAATTGGTGTAATAATAATGATGAAAAGATAATAAGATATTATATAGGTTAAAAAAGATATAATCATTCAACCATAACAATTGAAAAAAATCAACATTAATCTAAATATGATGAATCAATACCCTTTATTGATTCAGGATCTATATGGGATTTTGGTATTCCATGAGAAGGCTCCATAGGAGGATTATTCTATGAAGAAGAAGAACCACCAATAAAAATAATAAGATCCACTGGCGTGAGATACTATACATTCAGATCAAGTGAATACCCAAAAGGATCAGATGTTGCTAGAGTATAATATGGAGGTGTTGGAGAAATTGAATGCATGTGGAGTGTTTTAGGCATCACTAATGTAGTGTAGTAATATAAAAGACCAACCTGGGTTAACCCATAATGACACATAAACTTTTCCATCGAAAGGTTTGAAGCGCATTCTCGATCACCATGGGATTAATACAATCACTAGTGTATCCGGAAAGAAACTTGGGAATGATTTCACCCTCTAGAAGGCATATGATAAGATAAAAAAATCATAGTATTAAATAAGAAATATATTATACATTATATATCCATAAAACAATCCAATTAGGTGTTACCCAACATAGGGGATGACAACATATAATGAAGCAACTGGAAGACAAAGAACATGGAAGATAAAGCAACCCCAAGGTTCATCTCCATATGAACATAAGTCATAACCATCCTAACCCACATGAAAAGAAACATGATCTTGGAGACTCATCCTATAAATTTCTCTCTTCCTTTTACATATATAATATAAAATAAAGGATAAAAACACAAAAAGGAAAATGTATTGTGTGAGATCAAGACCCCATTGAGATTAAACCAAGAATCTATACATTTTCTATCAACATGAATCTATTAGTTCATGAATAAAACTGATTTTAAAAAACAATAAAAAATAATAATATTCCTTATTAAAATCATCATTTGGTATCTTTTTCAAATTCATGAAACCCCTTTCAAAATCATTCCATATTCACATAAAGTAGTAGTATGACATATAACATATCCAATGGTATAAAGTAGTGAGTAAAATAATTTTTATGGATAAATAACCACATCAAGGTTAATAAGTAACTTAATTATATCAATATATATACACACACTTAATATATCATTAAATAACTAAAGGAAACCCATGTAATGAGGGATAACACAAATAATAAAAACTCTATATAGTAGATTACATAAGTGAATCCTATTGTCTATGAACCTTAGTCTCTTAGAAATAATACTGCTAGAAACCATGGAATTAAGGGAACCAACTTCAGTGAAAGATAATTTCACTATTGATTGCTTAAATCTACTGTTCCCCAATACCCCAACATATCCTAAAGTGATATTATATCAAAAATATGTTCAAGGATAAAAATATCATGTTTAATAAACATTTTTCAAGGAAGAATCAGCTTGAAATCCAAGCCCACATATTAATAATATGTTTTCTCCAGTGATTCCACACCACTTCCATTACTTGATTTTTTTTTCAAACCATCTTCTAGGTGCTTCATAATTCAAAATTAAAAAATAGTTTTTCCAAGAAAACCCCATTCGAAAATAATTTCACAGTCAACAAAGATAAATTTCAACTCAAAAGAATTTATATTAATCAATTCAATGAATCAAAACAACGGAATTATTCATAAGAGCTATATTATTTACATGGGATATAATATATGATAGACACACCTACCACAAAACTGATAAAAAATGATGTTTCCTTCATAATTGTTGATGAGATGAAATTTTATAAAATCTAAGAGAATATATATCTAAATAAAAAAAGCAATTCACTATGTACTTGATTGATCAAATGATATAGTCTCAATTGGAATCAAACACAATGTTATGGAAATATGAAACCTAATAGAATGGGTATAACTCATGGATTATAATCAATAAAGAAACAGTATTTCAAATGGTATGAATAATCCCTAATAGAATGAGGGAAGACCCAAGAATATAAAAACAGAGCATCTAAACCATAAAAGTCCAAAGTAAGATCACAGGGGTTAGATTGGTGGATATGAAACATAAGTTTATGCTAATTGAATTTTTGGCACCCTACCAATATGAACACCCAATGACATTATCAGTGATCCACTGAGCCTCACTGGTGGGATGGTGGTCTACCAAAAGGCCAGTTAAATTCCACTGACTAGCTAGTAAAAGCCTATTAGCAAGCCTATGTCACCTGTAGAGTTTCAGGTATTCTACTATACTACACTAGATAGCTGACAGTCTCCTTCTACCACTAATAGTCCAAAAACGTCCTCCTAGACTATGAAGGGACTGAAAATATTTTTTTAATAAAATTAGATCATTAAATGATTCGACATACTAGGGTGTGAAAATATTCCCCATATTAGATTCTTTTTATCTAAAGAAAGGATCAAGATCATGAACTCGAGAAGAGATAATTCCATTAATGCATAATTAAGGGCTCATAACCCCTGGTCTCAGGGTTATTCAAACCATAATGCTATATCAATCAAAATAAGGGTATAATCATGAAATTAAACACCTTATCTTATTGGTCTATAATCTGTACAGGTCCTTCAACCCTTGAAGTTCTGATTTTTTTCTCAACATTCTCCCTCTCAAGCATGTGGGATGGATCTGGGAGATACTTCTTCAGTTGGGAATCGTAAAACATGTTATGGATTGAATTCAATTTAGTTGTTAAGTATAAATTACAATCAACCTTCTAGAGTCACTCAACAATCTCAAATGGACTCATATAATGAGGTGATACCTTATCCTACTTCTCTAAATTTCTTTGTTCCAACTATGGTGAATCTACGAGAAAAACATAATCACCAACCTCAAAGACCAATAGATGGTGATTCTGATTGGGATAATATTTATGGGGAGTTTGAGCTATCTCAGACTACTTCTTGATCAACTACATGATATCCATTATCTTTTAAATAATTATCTTTCCTAACAAGGACCATTATCCAACATTTGTCCAATAAATATGAAATCTTTAAGGCCTCCCATACAACTCCAAAAATGGTACGATCCTAATCACATCATCGTAACTATTCTATAAGAAAATTAGAATAATGGAAGATTTTTCAACCATGAACCACTGAGGTCAAGAACACATACCCTTAGTATGTATTCAAGAATTTGATGGCTACCTTAGTCTGACCATCAATCCATTGATGATAATCCATGCTCAATTGCAACTTAAAACCTAACACTAGCTATAATATATTTTGTAACCCATATGTAGTGAAAGAGACCCAATTGAATATGATATAATATGGAAAAATATGATGTTCTATAATCTCCTATACATTCAAGTTCCAAAGAACCTCTATCTTTTTCAACTCCTTGATAGGTAGGAAATGTGTTGATTTCACAAGTTCTTCAATAATCAACCATAACATCATAACCACTAGGACTCCAAGGTATCCCAGTCATGAAGCCCATGTATATTGCATCCCATTTACATACTATAATGGGTAAAGGCTATATAAAACCATTAGGTCTCTAATGTTCTACCTTAATTATATGACAAGTGAAGCACCAAGACATAAAAACCACAACCAATAATCGCATTACCAACAACCACTAATGGAATATCAAGCCATGGTAAATTATGTTAACTATAGGGTGTATGAGATAAATTGTTTAGATTTTATTACCCATCAATAGATACTTCATGATTATTAGAAAAACTATCCCACCTTAGTAGAAAACATGTATTAGAGGACTGGGACCACTCACAAAAGGTGTTCTACTATAAATATTCTCACTAAAACATTACCACACTGCATCCTCATCTCATACATGTAAAATATGATCATCCATAAATTTTCATGCCTGTGTATAATCTTAGAATATGTATTCATCACATATCCCTTCATCTAATCACTTATTAGAAATCAATATCATCAAGCACCACTCTTGCACTAATTCCTTTACTTCCTAAGTTAGGAATTTTCTTCTTGAAGCATCTGCGACCACATTCCACTTTCTGGTGGTGTAAGATATATAAAAATCAAAGGAATAAATTTATTTGACCTCGTTAATTTTCTAAAAATTTAGATCCCTTTGGGTGAATATATACTTCATAATCATATGGTCTCAAAAAACTGTAAACCAGTCCCTAAATAGGTAGTGAAGCCATGTCTTATGATTATTCATGACTACTTCTAACTCAAAATCTTGAAAAGGATAGTTATTCTAACTATGGTGTAAATGAAGGGACCCATAAGTTTCTACCTCTCTCCCCTTCATCATGATAAAATCCAATCATATACATGATGTGTAATAGTAAAAATTATAACCAACACCCATATCATGAATAATCAATATTAAATTTAAAGTCAATCTCACTTTAAAATCCAAAATGGATATATGTAATTGATCGCTTCAAAAAAATTACACCTTTACAGTTTAGCTCTATTATAGAGGAATCAAGGATGGAGATGTCCCAAAAAATTATCCTATAATAACCATATATCCCCAAGAATGTATGAATTTCAGTCACATTTTGGGGCTACTCCCAATATATATCTACTAGAACATTTTTGAGATCCACTAAGACACACTTATCAAAAATCATGTGGAATATAAATTTCTCCTATAGAATCAAGAATTGACATCTGGATAGATTTATATATTGATGATATTCTCTCAAGATTTGAATGATGATATTTATATAATAAGCATGATCTTATTTTGATCTGGAATAAACAAGAATATTATCCAAAAATATAAAAATGAATGAATCCAAAAAATTAATGGAAAATTTGATTCATTAGACCTATAAACACCAAATAGGTATTAGTATAGAGAAAAGATATAACCAGATATTCAAAATTCTCATAAATTTCTCTGAACACAGTTTTAGGAATGTCTTCCTCTTTAACCCTTTTATTATAGTACCCCTATCTTGGATAAATTTTCGAAATCCACTAATTACCCTTGAGTTGATCCAAAATTTCATCAAACAAAGGAAAGGTATATTTTTTCTTTCTTGTCACCATGATGGGTTTTTTGTAATCAACAAAAAGTAAGAGACTCCCATCCACCTTCATTATAAAGAGAATTGGTGATCACCAAGGTGACAATACTTTAAATTTTGGCTATACCATAGACCTATAACCATGGTTTTATAGGTTAGTGACTATAACTTTCTCATAGCCCTGATTTAATTATATGGTCGTGGCTGAAAATTTTCCCCGTCTTTTAATTCCAAATCACGTTGGGCTACTCCTCCATTCTCCCCCGATCGTGACCTTCCAAACCCTCATTGTCTATCAAGGATTCTTGATACCCTCTACATGCGACCCACTCCCCCAACCCATCGTGACCTCTCCTCTGCCCGATCCTCCTCCACCAACTGTGCCCGTCACAAAGATGCCTGTCACTGAAACCAAAGAGGGCAACCCCACCATGAGCCACTACCACCGAATGCAGCACACATCACCTACCCCATCGACACTACTCCTAGGTGGCCTCCCCACCTCTTCTGGTATGCCTCCGATATGGCCAATCCTCTCCAAGTGATCCTCCCCCTCCTTGTTATGAACAATTATGTGTTAATTATTTTGTTATCAGTGTGTATAAAAGTAAATTGGAATAGTTTCACATGTTTGAGTATGGTAAAGAGTTTTTTTAATTAGATACATTATTATAATTACAATTGATATGAGTGGAGTGAGTGACACATATCTTTTGGTGAAGATCCAATTAGTCTATATTGGGAATCTCAATATTGGAGTTGTGGATAGTTGGAATTGATAAAATTTGATAGTATCAAATTTTGATGGTTAAATTGAGAATCCGTGTATCATCTTGGATTCTTCTCAAGAATTTTAATTCTTATGGTTCATTGTTTTTATAGACCCACACATTTACAGGGTCAGTAATTTCAGAGGAAGTTTTAATTTTTTTTTCTAAAAGTAGGTTGATTTTAGAGAATTGGGACATGAATTAGAATATCTAGAGTTAGTACATCTCTGGGAAGTGTTTTCACTTGAGGTTAATGGGTTTTTGGGGATTTGGTTTCCAAATAATAGGGTTGTGGATAACTGAAAAAATATTAGATGTCATTGGGTATTTAATTTGGTGGCACCAGGTTCCTGTTAATGGGGTTTTAAAATACATAATCCTTTATAAGGTAACCGATGGAGTGTTACCAGGTACTCGATGGGCTGGAAATTTTAGTGGACCATTTATAAGGTCCATTAGGTACATAAAAAAGGTGGATTGGTTACCCAGTAGGGATGTGTGTTGTTTTTTAAGGATAAGAAAATAGTTATTTTGGATTCCACCTTTAAAAATGCCATATTGGGTTCTTCAATATTAAATAGATAGAGGTAAATATTCCTCTTCATCCTCTATTATTCTTTCTTATTCATATATTTTAATATTTATTTTTTAGGGTATGGTTTATTTCCAATTTCACCAAGACTTGGTGCAATTGGACCATTATTATGGGGATTCACAGAGTGGTCACATAAGTGTGATTTTTTAACAACCTCCCCTAGACCACAAAAACTAAGTAATGCTTAGATCATATGATTCGTCACTACGACCTCAAATGGTCCTCCCAAGTCACCAAAGAGGGTTATATTTCCAATATTTATTAATCCATTGGAGTTTTATAAATATTGTGGCACATTGAAAAACTTTTTTTTCTCATTATGTTATATTATCCAATTATTTCTCATTTATTAAAGATATCATTAATGAAATCATTACATTTTCACTATTACTTCATAGAATGTGGTGCAATGACATTAATCTTACACATTCTCAAGTTTAACCAATATTTTATGTGATATTATTCTTTTTTATATTTTGATATCTTTACCCAAAAAATATTACCTAATGATACAACATATGTTTACTCGCATGATTATTAATTACCATGGTTTATTCCATGCATAAATATTCCCACAAAAATGTTTCTTATAGATTATATGTTAATAATATTATAATATTTCTTGGATTTAGGTTTGAGAAAACATGACCAAGATGTATCATGATCCGATTTTAGTGTTATATTTAAAAATATTGATGTTCTAGAATTATCCCCAAACTAAATGTGAGCTCATGGAATCTAAAGATCTATCATGTAGTGATAAAATCAATTATTTAACCACTAATTTTTCTTTTCTGGTTCATCATTAATAGATTTAAAATTATCAGTTATGTTAATTATGTTACCATCATTTAAGATAAAATGTGAAGACACGAGCCCAATGATATTATACCTACTGTGAAAATTTTAAATGGTACATCATTCTCTTTACCTCTAGTTATAATGAATAATAATTTTTTTTTTCTAAAAACAATATGTAATTTCCTAATTCTGAAACAAAACCTCTAAACATGTCATAGTGAATTAAGGTTCTTCAACATGTTCAATTTACCACTTTCATAAATTGTACTAAAAGAAAACATAATGGAGACATGGTATTTTTATTAAATTTAATATCCTAATTTATAAGACAACATAATTAATTTTCATTATAATATAGAAGTCAAATCATAATAACTTATGTTATATAGAAGATTATAAATGGTTTGATATGATCTTAGTAACCTTATAATGATAATTAAATCCCACTATCATATTCATGTATCCCTATTATGATAAAATAATGCTTATGATTTTCATCAAGATATGGTGCGTCGTAAGTTAATGATGTATCCATTTCTAAATAACGTTTAGATATTCAGTAAATAACATATATTTTCCCCCTCTATGGACTAATTTTTAATTTTTTATGAATTTTAATAATTTCCACCATTCATGTAATCCATACAAGAATGAACATATATAATAATAGCATCATTAAATAAATATGATTTTATATTTTAACCATCTTAAAACTTGATTACTCTATGATTTTTATTTTGTTCTATTTAGACCATCAGAATCTTATTATTACTCTATATTCTAAAATTATTTCTTAGTTATCTTCAATTATATGTTCTAGAATCATCACACACAAGATTATTTAAATGTTTTTATTAATTAAATGTTTTCTCATTTGTATGAATTATGTTTCTCTGAGTATTTTATTCGAAACATAATGATAATATACGAATCACCATATAAACATTGAATGTTTTCATTAATTAAATGTGCTTTCATTTTTATGCATTATGTTTATTAGGATTATTTGATCCTTCCACTGATTTAGGTGCACATACTAATGAATATTTCAAAGACCATGATGATGGTGGTGTTGGTGGTGGTCTGAGAGGAGGTGATAATGATGTTGGTGTTTCTATAAGAGACGATGAGGGTCATTATGGTTCTAGTGATGCTGGTATTGAGATACATTTCAGATTTAATTTTTATGAATTTCTTTCTACATTTAATATTATCAAATAGTTATTTTTTTATGATGATGTTGATACTGAAATTTTATATTTTTTATATTAAAGATAGTTTTAATTCTTATGTTATATATTTTATTATGTTTGAGTTCACTTTTATTTGGATGGTGGGGTTTTTTTTCTCATAGCTAGAGAATGTGAGTACTGCTATAAGGTGTAGCTATTATGGAAGAATTTAGTGATTAATTATAGCTGGGTAGGAATCTATTTACAAGGTTATTAACTATGGATGTAGGGTCTGTTTTCAACGTTTTTTAATGTATTATTAGGGACCAAGATCCATGGTTTACCCAAGGGTGTAGTTAAAAATTACAATTTTTAAGATCATGGATTTAACCTATATTTTCAATGGGATTATATTTGGTGTTATACTATAATTTCTATGGTTAACCCATGGCTATACATTTACAACATCCATAGTTCAAACTATTTATATACGTGGAATAATTCCATGGATTAAACGACGAACGTTGAAAACCCCTACTCCAACAGATTTGTTGCAGATCTAGTCATGGGGGCTGGAAGGGGGTGGGGTGGGGTGGGGTGGGGGTGGTAGGGGGTGGGGATGGAAGGGGGACTGGTAGGGGGGACTGGAATGGGGGAATGGTCAGGGGGAATATTGGTAGTGATGGGGGAGGGGGACACTGTCATGAGGGGTGCAAGGGGCAGAGAGAGGGGAGGGTTTCATGGGGAAGGGAGAGGGGTGCAAGGGGGAGGGGAAGGGGGCAGGGTGAGGGTTGTGGGAAGGGGGGAGTGTGCAATGGGGTGTGAAGTGGGGAGGGGGTGGGCAGGGGTGTTTAGGAGGGGGATGGGGGGGGGGGTGGTCTGGGAGGGGTGGGGTTGTCCTGGAGGGAGGGGTGTCTAGGAGGGAGGGGTGTCCAGAAGGGGGGGGGGCCAGGGGGGTTCCAAGAGGGATTTCATGTAAAATGTGCTTCATCACAGCGTGGTTCTTGTTCCACAAACTCTTCCCAAAACATTTGAGAATTTAGTTTATTTACATGTTGTTTACGTGGAAAATCTTAGACATCCCTCTGGTTGACTTTGATTAATGAAATCCAACAAGATAGAATAATAGTTCCAATAATATTTTTTAACATTATGAGCTTGATCCGATTTCTTGAATTGATTGGATCTGATAGAAATAGTTTTATACATAAAATTATAAGCAGCTGAAAAACATACTATAAATCACCTCACCCCACATCAAATTCTCATGTGTGATAGCCTACACCTAAATAGGAAACCACTTCCTCTAGTAGTATAGATGACATTATAGGGTCCACTCCAAGCCATCATGCCTCACCACACTTTTGCCCTTGCAGCACAACCCATTTATCCTTTTCACACCCACGGTGTGTGCTCATGCATGCCCTATTTGACCCACTCTCTCTCTTTCCACTATGCAAACCCCATGGTTGGCTGGATTATATGTGTTTGATCCTAGATCCCACAAAGCCTCGGTTGATTTGGCCTAGATGGATTATGTGGTTGGAATTTTTTTTATTAAACGATCATTCACATACTTAGTAATATACTTAATATATAATAAAATTCCATGTTTTTCTCAACTTTCGTCATCTAAGAAATAAGCATTGATACTAAATATATTGTTTCATGGACTTCTTTGCATTCTCTTATACTTTAATTCATCATCATGAAAAATATTATTTTACATATTCTTCATTTCATTCTCCATTTTTTTAAAATAATGTTTCACCACAAACAAAAGTATTTTACATGAAGATCAGTCCAAAAATCATCATAATTAACAACAAGAATTGTACAAGTTTTACATCCAATCAAGTGAGTCCATAATAATTTTCTAAAAATCACTACTTCAACCAACAACACATATTAACTTATTGACAAAAAATTATACTCGGTCTTAAAATATATGTACTCTAATACTGTGAGGTATTCTTTGTGGTTCAAGAGTGAACATTCGATTTTTGAAAATATATACTAAGTGTGGGATTCAAACAAATCCGTGAAGAAATCATTGAGTCATTGAGGTGACCTCTCTCATACAAACTCCTTGAAGGAAGTTAGAGTTCTTGTCATTTGCCTCCTCATATTCCTCATTTTTGGACTCATCAAAGCTATCAAAAATAACATTTATTGAATTAGAAAATTTTGGGGGGTAAGAGATCATACATCCTTTATCTATAAACAATGTAATCGCTACAAATTTTCCCTGATTTTTGGGATAATCCCCTTTTCTTCTATTATAATAAGATTCATGGATAGTACCCACTACCTTCTTGAATTTATCACTGAACTGAATAGCCTTGATAATTCCATAGGTGTTTGTGTACTCAATATTAGGATTTAATATTATTTCCTCATCCTTACGAAGAGTACCACACTCATTAGATGAAGCTTTATTGGATGATTAAATGAGGTTAGAATTTCTTCTACTAGTAGTATTAGGCTTTCCAGTAGATTTTCACTCAGCCTTCTACATATTAGTGATCTAGCTAAGAGTGTTGATAGTAGGATCTAAAATATCATATAAAGATTCTAGATTAACTATTCCCTCAATTAGCCTCTCTATTTCATTAAAAATTGGTTTTTTGAGACTTATTAGAAGAAATTATGATAGCATAATTCACAAAGAGGCATTCCACTACAACCATTTGCAAGCAATCAGTATACTTAGCCTTCTATGATTGAATATATAAAGTATATTTCCCATCCTTCTTCCAATATTCACCTACATTAACCACTATTAAATAATCGTTTCCAACCTTCCTAGATTCAACTAAGCTGTTAGTGTCACTGCTAGAAGTACCACCATCCAATTCCATACATTGATCATCCCCATTCCTTGTATCATCCTTTTGAAATCCATAAACATCTCTTTTAAAAAAGGAATGATCTTTTGAGATAACCATATATTTTCCATAAATTGAGTGTTTATTATTAAATTACTCCAATATTAAAATAAAGGTAGATATCACATTTTTGTCCCTCTTGTCTTCCTTAATAGAGTAAGTTTGAATAGGTTAATAAACATTGATAATTCCAAGGGAATTATCCCTCTTACTGTGATAATGATAAAATGTTTCTCATATAAGTCAACAAGGTCATATCCTACACCCGAGTAGAACTAATCTCTCTTTTGATATATTAAGGCCCACTGGTCTTCAATAAATCCATCACCACCTTTATCTAAAGCCGTTATATGATGAAATTTATTATCAAATTTATCAGAACCATAAATAATGCATATCTACCCTCATATTCATCACATTATGTAGTGACAAGTTCTAATAAGCTGAAGTCTTCCTCATGGGATTATCCGCACAACCATTTTCCCATAGATATATTATCTATCAGTTTAAAACCATAATTTTCAATCCCACTGCTCTGTATATAAATAGATCCATATTATTTATATTGAAATGTGATATTTTAGGTGGCCAAGACACTATACCCACGACTTAGACCCCTCACGGAATGTGAAACCCTACAACCACAATTTCAAACTGTGGAGAACCCATGGATGAATTTTATCCCATACAATCAATCTTCTATCAACATTGATTTTTGTAACATTCGAGAGTCAGGATCCAGTCTGATTCAAAACCTAGTATGAAAGAGTTTGTTATTTTATGAGGGGTTGCTTCAAATAATATTTCTTCTTCGCTTAGGTTCATTTGGGGATCTCATAGTTTGATTTCTAGTATCCAGACCACCTATTATCGAGCTAAAATGTTTGGGTGGATTCCTCCAAGGGAGGAGGGGTTCTTATGTATCATTCTCCACTGAGCTGTGTGAGGAGATGAAGGAACTATAACCTCTTGGGTTAATAGTCTATTTGCATGTTTTTTTGAAGAAATCGTCTAGATCATGTCATGTGCAGTGTAGGATCGCAAAAAACAATGCATTACACCCTATCCACTAATAACCCCACCATGAAAGGCCAAGTGGTATAAACTTTTTTCTATGTTCCTCCTGGTCACCATTCTCATAATGAGAGGAAATGTTTTAAAAATTATGTAGTTCTCTAGATCAATCCCTTATAGAACATCAACTAAGACCACGTGGAGAGGCTGACTCTTAGATGAATGTATTTCGTTTATAGAATGAGATATTTTGTTTTTATATTCATATAACCTGATGTGTTTGGAATTCCAACCATAGAGAAAGTGTAATGAGCATCTCACATATAGAAGATCCTTCTGCTGGATGATAGAGGTTATTTATTGTATAACATCACATGAATTCAGAATACTAGGTTTTTTCCCTATCTCATCTCTATAATATCTTGCATGATAAGGTTACCTGGCCACACCCTCATTTGTTCATCCCAAAGAGAAATTGTCCACATACAAATAATAAAAGTAATACAGATAACTAACTTGACCATGGTTTAATTGAGCTTCATGTTTTATCCCTACAACTACAATCTGTTATCCTTTAGTACATTACAAAACATGTTATCCTTTCCTTGTACATTATCCTTTTGGATAATTACATAGATTTCATATATGTGTGTCCATTGATTCATTCTAAAAAAACCAAAAACATTGCGTGAAATGGATGTCCATCACCCAAATTTTTTTGTCATTATCCCCTAGGACAAGAATTGTGACACGCATGTGATCATTGGAATATCCTATTTGTCATCACATACATCCTTATATAGTTGGATCTCATTATAGATCTATCCATAGATATAAATTCTCAAGAAGTGGTAGAGTCCCCATATACCATTACTGACCTCCCAATGATGTAGGAGAAATTCTTTGGTCCTTGGTTTTCAATTTCTCAGAAACTCTGGAATGAAGTCTTGATTAGGGTAGACGTGGAATTTTGATCACCATGTTTACTCATAGATCCCAACAAACAATATATCAAAATAAAATTCATGACAAGAAAAACATACCAGTATACCATGTCCCCTCTCTTCAAGGAGTTTTTATAATAAAATAGGTCATAGTAATATGTCAACAATCGTAGAATTTAAATTTGTAAATAATTAGTTTCAGAAATTGGGGGGGGGGGAAAGGAGGTTTTTTTCTAAGAAGATAGGGGTTTCCATCAGAGGGGGGATGCCCAGGGGGTGTCCAAGAGGGGGGACTATCAAGGGGGTTTGGGATTTTCCAGGACGGGTGGGGATGTCCAAGAGGGGGGGGGGGGGGTCCATCCAAGGGTGGTGTCCGGGAGGGAGGGGGACTGTCTAGGGGGATGGGGGCTCTTCAAGAGGTGTTTAAGAGGGATTATAGGCTGTCCATAGGGGAATATCATTGGGGGGGGGGGGTCTATCCCTAGGGGGGTCTGTCCAGGAGGGAGGGGGGAGAGGCTGTTCAAGAGGCGGGGGACTGTCCATGGGGGGATTGGGGCTGTACAGGGGGTGTCTTAGAGGGATGTTTAGGTGGCAGAGAAGGGGTCTTTTAGGGACTAGGGGTATTTCCAGGGGGTGGGGTTTGTCCGGGGGGAGGGAGGGGGTTCAGTGGGGTCTGTCCAGGGATGGGGTGGGGGTGGGGGTCTATCTAGGATGGAGGGGAGTGTGTGGAGGTTTGTGTGTGTGTGTGGGGGGGGGGGGGGGTTCTTCTTGAATATTTCCTTGGAAACTCTATAATATTAAATGTAGTTTTAGATTATTTAATTTTAACTAATGAGAGATAGAGTTATGGGAATATGATGATTACTTTGTTTTTCTAGGTACTACAATGAAAATATCCAGGTTGAGTGAAAAAATTAAGAGGATGGTTGGATCACTAAAAAGAAGAAAACAAAATAATATCATTACAGGGGTGTACATAATTGTATTTTTACATGTTTAGAACAATTAATTAATGATGCAAATTATTGGAACTCTTTTTGAAATTACTGATTTTAGGATGTTATATGTAGAGAGTGTTTGTGCTCAAACCGAGGAATACTTTTCATGCTAATGTTATTGAACTGAATCTTTTTATGATAATTATTGAAAATATTCTTGCTTATGGTAAAAAATGATGATTTTTGTGTTTTAATGTATGATGATGTTTATTGTGAAATTTATATTTCATGGGTTTTTTGTTTAAAACATGTCAAATAATCATTAATGAGGGTACAATGGTAATATAAAAAAAATATTTCATGGTGATTTTAATGTTAAATTTTCATTTTATTTGTCACTTATCCTGCTGAAAAGAGTTTATTTACATAATGTTCTCCGGGTTATATAGGGAATAATTTTGGGATTTAAATGAATTACTGCATGTGAACACTAGAAATATTTTTTGACTAGTGGATTGTTTTTATATCATTGGAACATGTATTTTAGGGGTCACCCTGTATTTTATAGTGTAGTCCATCAGGAGGTGTCTAGGAGGGAGGGGGATTTCTAAGATAAAGGGGGTGTCTAGGAGGGAGGGGGGTGTCCAAGTGTGTGTGTGGGGGGGGGGGTGTGCTATCTAGGGGTGTCCAGGAGGGATGGTGGGAAGTTAGGGGGGTGGGGGTGTCCAGGGGGTGTCTATGGGGGAGGGGGTTGTCTAGCGGGTGTCCAGAAGGGGGGGGGGTGGTGCGGTCCGGGGGGTCTGAAGAGTGGAGGGGTGGCTGTATGAGAGTGGGGGGGGACCTATCCATGGTCTTCCCAGGTAGGATGGGGGTGTCCAGGGGATTAAAAGTTGGGTCTGAAGAGGGAGGTGGATATCCAATAGGGATGGGGCTGTTTAGGGGGGTGATGTCCTGGGGGTGGGGGATATCTAGGAGAGGGTGTCTAAGAGGGAGAAAGTGTCTCAAAGGGGGGGGGGGGGGGGGGTTCCAAGAGGGGGTGGGGGTGTCCAGGAAGGATGGGGGTTTTCCGAGGGGAGGGGGACGGTCTTTTGGGGGTTCTATAGGGGGAGGAGGGGCTGTCTAGGAGGGATGGGGGCTATCTGGGGGGTGGGGGGGTCTATCCAGGGGGTGTCCAGGAGGGGGGGGGGGGGGGTTAGAAGGGGATCTATAGGGGTTTTTTATGAAATTGGAAGGGATATAGCCATGGTTTCAAACCATGGCTCTATCCCATGTGTGGTTAAAGCTATAACCAGAGTTTCAAACCCTTGCTATAAAGATTTATCCATGGTTTGAACCGCGGCTATAAGGCTTTAGCCACGGTTGGAAACTTTGTCTATATGGTTGGCCCTATAGCCACTCCAATACTAGCAAAAATTCATTAATCTACGACTATAAGATATATCAATAGTTTTTGGCCTTATAACCATGGTTTGAAACTATGGATATAGCCTAAATTTATAGTAGAGTGATACAATAAAATATATAAATATATTAGCCCCAAAATCCTATAGATAAAAATTTAATTATCTAAATTCAGTATGTTATTTTAAATATACAGGTAGAGAGACTGGGTTTTTACTCAGAAGAATGTATATAATGAACTGAATCTCGTTAAGTGGTATTAACCCAATGAAATTAGCAAGAAAGACATCGGGATATTGAATCACCACCACAATAAGAAGAAAACTAACATATGTATCTACAGTATCAAAAAACTCTAACTATTAGAAAGAGATCATTTCAAAATTAGGTGTAATGATATGTGATCTTCTCGATCATAGATCCTAGTCACCCTCAAAGGCATGAGTGACTCTATTGGGAGAAATAAACTACACCTAAAAATGAAAAGAACTTATATGTGATTTATAATTAATAATCCAATCCATGCTAAAGATAAGATTAAATATTTCAAGACAATGAAGTAAATATTCCCATATAGTTTCATCGATGAATATAAGCACATGAAACTCTTGGATTTTTAGTCCATTCAAGGAATTCTTTAAAATGGAGTGGAAAGTGTTAACAAAAAAGGCATAAAATCAAATTGAAACCCAATGTATTGATCATCTTGGATGAGATAAATATATGAGTTAACTGGTATCAAACATATCTATAACCATATAATATAGGAAAACACCATACCTCCCTTGTTAGGCAGTCAGAATTACAAATCATATCACATACACACCATTGTATACATACATCCAACCTCAACCTTACATTTCTTTTCCACCTAATCATCACCCTGCGAATAATGTTTACATCCCACCATTATGAGAACCCTTGGTGATTGTGGATCCATATATACTACCCCTATATACTCTCTCACAAAACACTAAACATGAATAGATTTACCACATGTGTGACACACTCTGGGTGTTGTTTTATAATCATATTTGAGGTGTGGCTTTTTTTCACAGATAATATACCATCTAAATCTACCCTCATATTTGTGGAACACTCCTTCCACCACCTCTAAAAAGATCATCATTCTCATTTTTCTGAAGAAAAAGTGATCTCTGACTACCTTCTACAATCACTAATGCTTCAAAGAGTCCGGTCTTTCTCACATTGTCTACCTCACCCATACCATAATTTTATACATCCTCTTCATAGGTGGGTAAGAATATAATTATAAATATAGATCAAATATCTTACCTAAAATCCATTTCAATACTCTATACCTAGAGATAATATTTGGAAAAAAGCTCTAGAGATAGGTGTACAAACATTGAAAACTAAGTAACATACTATGTTAGTGAATAATCTCCCTACTCAAAAGTAGCATACTCCCATGCATTCACCAAACTATGTGTATGATGATAGACCTACTGATTGAATGATTTATTTAAGGTAGTAAAAATGATTTTTTCATTCAAAATTTATTGCACAATAGATTCCCGCCACTTTATTCCCATTCCTTTGATCATATAAATCGAATATACAACCTTTGAGTCTCATAGGTTTTAAAAAAATTATAAAATACCACAATCCTATATATGCATTATACTACATCTGATAGACCCATTACACCAGGAATTATTAGTTGATGTTAGTAATTGAATTCTAATGTATGGTCTACCTTTTATTTTTGTTCATATTTGGTGACTTGGACCATAGACTGGATCATTGGAATTATAGTTTCCACAAAAACTAGTTCAATTGGAAGATTCTCCAACGTGACTTTTTGTAAAACATCCTATCTAGTATTCAAAATTATTCTTCTAGTAGGGGCCATGATAAATTAAAAAAGTGGATGAAAACTATTAGGAAAAAAATTCAATTATTTTATCATAATACAAATTTTAGAACTGAATCCAAGATGATAAAACTATAAATAATTAAGCTCGACAACCCCAAACTTAAAATGGTAACTCTAGGTTTATCATAAAAGTTATCTAGATATGAACACTCTCAAATTACCTCTAGAGTTCCAGAAATCCTATTTCTAGTCTTATAATAACCCCCATACATAAGGGGGGACACAGAAGCATGAGAATAGGCTGTAATACAACCCAGATAAGACACCAATTTATAATATAGAAACCTAGTTCAACACATAACATCACCCAAACTATCCATTTATAAGGCATAAAGTAAATTCCCAATCATCATGGGCTAGAAAAATGCACTATGGTATCAATTAAAGTAAAGTGTTAATGATTTCACCCTCTAATAGACATATTGTAATATAGAAATAATATAAGTATTATTGAAAACATCAATAATACATCATATGTCAAAAAATAAACAAACAAAAAATGTAAAACCAAATAATGGGGTTAAAAAGGTCAAAAGAAACAACTAGAATACCTAGAACATGAATCCCAAAGAAACCCATGGGCCCTTTTATATGTGAGAATAATTCACTACCATTCCAATGCACTATAAATGAACCACAATCAATGGGATCTATAATCTATATGACTCTTCATGTTATAGGTATCCTAAAAATCGATGTCTACAAATGCGTAAAGGAAAATTTAAGGTGGGAGCTCAAAATTCCAGTAGGGAACCTCCAAGAATCTATACAATTTCTATCAACATGCATCTACATCTAAAAAATTTGAAAAAAAATTATTTTTCAGTTTAAAATAATCATTTGTATTCCTTTTCAAAATCACAAATTTCCTTTCAAAATCATGTCATATTAAAATAAACAGAGTAGTTTAAAATATCACATATATCATTGAGAAAAGTTGATTAAAACAGTTTTCGAGAGTCAATATCCATATCAAGATCAAGTGGTAAAATCATCATACTAATATATATGAACGTAATGTATTTTCAAATCACTAATAAAAATATATTCCATGAGTGTTTACATTGATAAGGAAAGCATGAGTCTGTAGCTAGAAAATGTGAATATGAATGTCAAAGAACCTCAGTCCCTCAAATATTCTACTAATTTTAATCATGGAATAAATGTCACCTCCACTAGAGATTGATATATCCATTAGGGATTATTTATATATTATTTTCCTCTACACTCCAAGGTCTCCCAATGTGATATTATATGATCATTAAGTTCATGGGAAAAATCAGGATTCCCAAAAAAATTTCAAAGAAATATCAATTTCAGATCCATTCCAAAATTTTCATAAAATATTTTCTATATAAATTCCACAATGCTTTCATTTCGTGAAAAACCATTTCAAAACCATCTTTGAGATGTTACATAATTTTAAAAAAAATCAATTTTCATGTCAAACCCCTCTTGAAAATAGTTTCATACACAATGATGATTAATTTCAACCCAAAAGGGATTAAATTAATTAATTTAATAAATAAAACCAAAGGAATGCATCATAATAACACCATATATGTAAGGGAGAAACCAAAATATTGAGACACATACCTCAAGAATGATGAAACTGATATTTCCTTCATAACCACTAATGAGAGGGAATGAAATTGTATTGTAGAGAAACTAGATCAGAAAGAGAAAAATTTACTTTTTAATGTGCATTATAGATCTTTAAATCTAGTCTCAATAGAGATCATGAACATATGGAAGAAGGTAATAAAAAATTAAAACTTGACTAACTCATCTTATTACAATCAATGAAGATCCATGCTTCCAACTTACATGATGAATCAATATAAATTTTTTTTAAAGACCAAATAAAAATAACAATGATATTCTAAACCATAAAAAACCCTATTAGGGTTGTTGGGTCATATTAGGGAAGATAATGTGGATCCCCAAAACACCCTAAGAGAGATGGGGTGGATCAGGGTGTCCAATTTTTCTTTTAATGATACAGATGTTATTCCTATGTTGTTAGGAAATAATTTAACCTATATGATGGATTCAATCAGAAATCAAACATTCACTAGAAAAATGGAAAAGAAATAGTTTTACTTGGTTTACCACTAAGGTATAATCCAAGGATCATTTCCTAAAGTGTTTCAGTCATACCAAAATATACTAATCCTTAATAGTCATGGAATAAATGAGTTCAGTCAAAGTCACTATGTTCCAGGAACACTGCCATTACAAGATTCTTGGGATAGCACACTGCATCCCTCATAACACTTCTATCAACTCCCCCTAACTCACTTCTCTAGGAGGAGTCTTACTCATTTTATCGACATGAAGGTCACTTCAAAAGATTTTCATTAATGTATTTTTCACTAATTATCATGAGACAATTCTTGCACCATATACCTAAGTTGATGAAAGTTGAAAGAATGTTTCACTGAAAAAATGATGTTCAAAATTTTCTTTTGTGAAACTCCTTCATGAAATTCGCTATTTCGTGAAGCACCCTTCCTTTATGGAACAAAGTATCTTCCCAAATCTTACTCATCCAATAAAAAATAACTCATCATCATGAAGTACTCAACAATCAAACGTATTGACATAGGAAAACACTTAACTAGCCTTTTTTGATGCTCAAGATCACATAGAAATACGGATTCATTGAGCTCTCTAATATTCAAGAAATTATATCTATTCCATATTTTACTTTAATATTTTAATGTGAAAAGATGTGGGGGTAGCATTATATTTATAGGCTTGACCATTCGCGATGCTCCACCACCTCCAAAACTTTTTTTAGCTCTATCAAAAACAACTTCGCGGTGCTCCCCCATCCATGATGCACCTATGAAATTTGACATAGTCACATATATCACTGTCAACACATCACACAGTTGTGATGCTCCACTTTTTGTAATCACTATGGTCACGATATCCATTCATGATGCTCCACATCTTCGAGGAACTCATCTCTATATTCGAAAAACCCATTCCTTTACCATATTTATGAAGAGATAATTATAGAATAAAACCCTTCAAGATTATATAATATTCCTTTGGGTATTTACCACAAAATTTTTGAAAACACTAGGTAACAATGCCACCTTCAATACTATATAGACACATTGAATTATAAGGTCACATTCTTTGTAATCATCATAATCCTCTAAGTGTCGATTGACAAGAGACACATACCAGACTCCATATCCAACAAAGAAAATTCCTAGTTAAAATAGATAAAACATAATTTCAGGCTAGATGAAACTTTATTACGTCTAAATATACACTTCAAATGGTATCACCATTGGATCATTAGGCGTCAATGGCAGTTTGGTGGTCCACTATCTAGACAATGGGAGACTATTAAGTGCATACGTCTACATTTCTTCCACCAGAAGGTTATTGGAACATATAGACTTGTAGACAGTCTTCCTTTCAACATCAAATAGCTTGTGTACACCATTGGCTAGCCGGTGGCCTCCTTCTACCATGAAATATATAAAAACTTGATCCGAACCTATGATTGACCTAGAAACCAAAAGATAAAATCAAAAGGGGGATCTATATGTGATTCCAAATACCAGGGTGTGATAAAAAATAATATAAATATTCTTCCACACACATATTAATGTTCCTCAAAGTATTATATCAATTATCAATAATTAAAAAAATGAAGTCTTTCCTTTTAAGAAATAATCAATCCTAGGTGAACAATAATTTCAACATATCAAACCAATTCTAGAAACATCTACTCATAGTAGGGATATTAAGATCACCATCCATGGAGTGAAATAAAGAAATAAAGTAACTCTTAGTGAATAAATAGCCATATAACACATAATATATTTATTAATTGTTCTTTTATGCTCCCCAACATGTAAGGATTCACCCCCTTGACAAATTATAATTATTTCAATCATATGTTCCAAAATCTAAAAGAATTATCTCTTTGGATTAAAAAAACCACCCCAACCAAACCATTACATTATTTCATAAAAGTTTTCTAACTAGATAATCATAGATATATACACCAATAAAAGGTGAACTATATACCGAGGGATTCCAAACATGATTCATATTTCATTGAATTTTATTTCTCAACATCTCTTAATGGTATAATTATAGAACATTAATATTTTATCTCAGTATTTGAATTTATTTTTCCATCAAATAAATTTTAAAAAACTTATTTTGTTAGATAGATTTGATAATATAATCTAAAAACATAAATAACCCATCAATTTTAAATGATTAAAATATTGTAAAAAAATGAATGGATAAATGATTCAAATTTTTCTGTAAATCCACTTTGAATATATTCAAATATTATTTTATAATAGATGATAAATAAGAAGAAGTGTATGAAGCCTTTCTAGAAATAAACAACTCTCCAGCCCTTCCAATGTCATATAGATAATTGTCTACCTCAATATTCTTGATTAGTTTTGGTTTATAAATCTAAACATTTTCTGGATCACCAATCATTTATTTATCAATTGGTTCTGATTGAGATATTTTGATAGCTTCTAGATCAAAATATAGAATATTTTTTGATTATTTATCATTTTTTCCAACTAGATATTGTACATCAAGATTTTAAAATGATCTTAGTAATTTTATATTACCAAATGACTTCTTATGAGTGGGAGAAACACATCATCTAAGAAATGTTGTTGAAATAAATTATCCATGTCTTAATTAGGTAAATTATTTATATTAATATGATGTTCAATTATTTTCTCTAGGTAAATCAATGCTACCAAATAGACTTCAACATATTTGGTTCCAACTCATATACATCACCATCATGATTTGGTGAACTACTTACACTATGATCAAAATCTGGGTTGTTAGTAACTATTGATGAATATATAGAAGAATTATTCTTTGAGAAGATATAGTATAAAAAATATATTCTCCTACTTTCATTTTAACTAAAGTAATCCCCCTTTTTTACTGAATTACCCCTCACTAACTAAGGGAAATACCCTCTCATTAGATTCATCTGTATATTCCTCATTAATTTACTTATCATAATGTTTATTGAGAGATCATTATATATCATCAATATCATTATATCATTAATATTCATTTAATGGAAAATATTCAGTAGTTTTAGGAGTTCTATAATAATTTGTTTTTGATAAACAAGTGGTTGTAATTAATTTCACAAAAAATTTATCAGGAAGAGAGCCCCTCTATTGTTTAGAAATTTTTCTAGGTTCACCACAATGAAAAAATAATACTTGGAAATTATTTATTCTTATACATTATCTACATCCATTTCTTTATTATATGAATAATATATAACATAATCTAGTTTAATATCATAGTTATATTTTTCTCTTTGGCCTCATAGGATTCTTAATATGATGTTACCTTTAATATATTTATCACTATGAAATACAATATCTTTCACTATGGTTTATAGTGAACTATCATAATATAATATATATTTTAATTTTAAATAATTCCACTTGAATATATTAACATATCTTCATACCGAGTAACAATAACCTTTAAAAATATAAAGGCAAAAATTATCTTTGGGTATGGAAGCGAGTTAAATAAAAAAGAGGTATTATAAATATATTTTTAATTCATTATCAAAAGCTTAACCTCACCAATATTAATATATTAATTAAATATATTCCAAAATTGTATATATTGACTAATTGAAATAATTAAATCACCCATCCAAGAGGTGAATTGTTTTTGAATGATTTCTTTTCAACAATCGACATTCACTACCCAACTCCATTGCATAGTGTCACCTAAAATGTCCATTTACAAATAGTTATTTAAGAAATATTTCAAAATAAAAAACACAAACATCCAATGGGATAATAACATTGAAATATTAAAACTCACCATCATTAGGAACCTTTAATTTTTGTTCATTTATTAAAAATAAATACCAGCTATTCTCTTGAAATAGTGGTTTTAAGTAAAATCTTACTTATCATCATATTGAAACTTAATATACAAAAAAATATATTTAACTCAATTTGGGTATAAAGGTATACCATTTTCACCAAACCAGACATCCCATCAATATTATAGGATAATAATAAAAACTAATTCCTTTATTGAATTAAAATATTCAATATATACTTATTTATCCCACATTATAATTTGATTCAAAAATTAGGGTTGATAGGATCCAATGAATCTTTTCAACATTACATTATATTCATAGTAGGAGGTGATGCATCAAATAATGAAAAATATAAGTTTTGCTTATTTTTATTATTTTTGAGTGGTTTAGTATTGTTAAATAATTGACAATAAAGAAGAATATAGTTGAACACAAAGTAGAATGTCAAGGTAAATGAGTGTTGATAGGGAAAATAATTTCAAATCTGAAAGAGCTACTTAATTAATTTTGGGTAGAAATTTGAAACAACAAAAAAAGAAAAAGAATATAAATTCATGGGAATATAAAATATTATTTATAAAACTTATAAAACATTGTTATATTTATTAACCATACAAAATGTATCATGGTATATTTAAATGGTCATATTTGGTAGGTCTATAACGTGAGTAACTGTTGAACACTTCTTAGAGTCACAAAATGTTGAGCTAACACATGGAAATTAGTGGCAACTTAATCCTTAATGTCACTTGTGAACTTTATGACTAAATGAACCAACACCCTTAATATTTAAACCCTTAAATAAAAAAATAATTATAAATTTAATAATACTATTAAAAATGATCATGTGATCAAAGAAGATCAAATCATCATAACATATGCAACTAAAATAGTACAAAATTTTGAATCAATTTGCGAAAAAAATTAAAATATTAAAGATAAGAAATAAGAAATTATACTGATTAATGTCAAATACATATTAATTTATCCATATTAGATGGTTTTTAAAGATATCATAAAGTTATTTTTAAATGTTAATGAATTCAAGAATTATATTAATTTTTATCAAATAGCCTTCCAAAAAGTTATAACTTATATCAATATGATTTGTCTTGGAAGTTGGCAAAATATTCTTATAAATGTAAAATAACATTAATTGCCTTAATTTATAGATATATGTACATATTTCGTATCCATATTCTAGTAATGTGTGTTTCATCAATAAAATATATGCACTAAAAAACCTAAAACTATGAATTTATGTTGAACAATTGGCAATGCAACATAATTATGATTATAATACACAATTATAACTATGACTTTCTAGAAAGTGATGTGCTAGAGTTTTTTTATATCTATCTTAGAAGAACGAAAATAATTATTATAATTACTAACTAATTAAAATTCATATCATCTAGTGAAGAACATACCAAAATTATTTGTAATTTTGAGGTAATTAAGAATCATTTAAACATCATTTAAATGAGATTCCTTGAATTTTTTTGAAAAAAATCACAAAAACAAAATCTAAATATAATAACTATCTAGATAATAGTTTATTATAGAAAACTCAAAATCATATCTCTATAAATAGTTTGATGAAAAAGTTTCCCAATTTTATTTGAATATAATTTATTATTTCCACTCATATAAGTATCACAACCTTTAGTAATATCTGTGATTATTTTTTAAAAAATAAATATTAGGTATTTTATTTGAATTTAAAAATTCCAAAATTGTTTGGAATATTTTTAAAACCAAGAAATAATTTTCATTAACCCACTAAACTCATTTGATATTAATTTTGTATCAATTTAGAAAATTAAATACAAAAGGAGTTTTTTAATGAAAAAAATATAATATCATGAGAATAAATTTTTAAAACAAAATTATTATTAAATAATTTTAATAAATAAATTATGATCACGCGTACCATTTAAAAAACCATTTGAAATTAATAAACCTATTAACCTATCATACTGAGCAGTAAGAGCCTATTTTAAACCTTAAAGAGATCTTGAAATTTTTAAAAAATAACATGAAAATAGGGATTTTAACAATAGTGAGATGATAAAAAAATAATATAAAATATATTTATTTAGGAATTAAATATTAAAATTAAAAGTATATATTTTTAAACTATGATGGTATTTATATATAAGAAGTAATATAATGGATTCATGTCCTTATATAGATGAAAAACATCACCATAATAAATCTCTTCTTCATGATAATAACCTTATGAAACCAAAATATCTTTGTTTATAACTAAAATTAATTATTCATATATCTAGTTTATATATAACTACAGAGTTCCAATAGTAATGAAGTATTTGGGTCTCTAAAATAATTAGTAATATTTTATTTATTTTAAATAGGTTAAATTATTTATATATATCCATTACCCATTTATCATCACTTATTAATTCAGAAATGTTCTTAAATTTATGATGAGACCTATAGGATTGATATTATACTCTTTTTACATGAGATTATATAGTATTTTTACCACTCTTGAGATCACATACAACAACATTTAATGTAAGTAATTTAAGGGTCGTAATGGTTCAAGGAAATGAAGTGCATGTTTCTTCTAAGTCATCCTCAAGGTTAGGGTGTTTTGTTTCTTATTTTTTGGTATATTTAACATGTAAATTAGTATCACGGTCAGAGTATTTATAATAATTATTAATAATATATATTTATATATTTTGTCACGTTTTTTTATGGAAATTATAGGCTCATGTGCATCTATTTCATGAAATGTTACATGAAAAAATTCATCCACAATCATGGTTCTTTTTTTATAACTAGGTAGGATTTACTACAATATGAATAACCTAGAAGTATTCCTCCATCATTATATTGATTACAATTTAACTATATTATCTTTTATATTGAGAATAAATATTTTACAGTTGAATACCTCAAAGTAATTTATCTTTGGTTTTCCACCACACCATAACTCATAAGGATTTATCTTTAAAATAGTTATTATAAGAACACTATTGATTATATAAAATGTTTTAAAAACATAAGATTCTAAAAAATAAATAGCCAGGTCATACCAATTAAACATAATGATGGAGATTTATTGGAGTGTTCTATTTCACATTTAAATAACCCTTACTTATTATGGTGTTTGAGGGGAATAGAAATTCTACCTATATCCTTGTTTTGAACATAGAGTCTCAAATTATTTACTCTAAAATTCATTTCAGTGATCAATTTTTAAGTTATAAATTGTAAGTCCACTAATGTTCTCTATATATTTTTTCATTCTCTACAAATCAGTAACAAGCTTAAATTTTGTGATCCAATAAAAATAACCATGTAAATATTTAAAATTCATCAATAATGACATTGGAATAATGCATCACACATACACTAGAAACACCATATGGCCAAAAGAAGTCCATTTGAACTAGATCTAGGGGTTGTGAGGTAGAAACCTATTTCATTAGATTGAAAGAAATTTTGTGTTTCTTTTAATTTTGAAAAGGAAATAACACCATTTGTTTTAAATTTTTTTGTTTTGGTAGATCCTTGAAAAATCACTTCAAATATAGATTCTAATGTGAGGGAACATTACATTGTCCTAGTATCCAATGACAAATCAATAAAACTTTAATTAAAAAAAATTCAATATTTCTTTATAAAATAAATAAGTTATCTCTGGAACAAAAAAATAACCATTACATAAAGTTAAAAAAACTAAATCATGATTATAATCACAATCTTTAAAATCATTATACTCAAATATAACTTGATAATAATCATCAAACAACAATAAAATACCATTAAAATTATATTTTACATGATTAATATATAAGAATATATAAATTGAAACAATTTTATAGATTATTATTTTTCAAATTCTAAATATTATTCATTTGGAATTGTCACATAATGTGACACATCCACCAAATACTTTTACTTGATTGTTTAATATAGTGTAGTTTCCCGTCAAATGTCTGGATCATCAATAATCCACATACTATAAACTATTATTGTAACATTTCATGAATTATAACAATATAAAGTTAAATATGAAATTATTTTGTTATTCATAATTTCTTGGATGTAAAAAGAAAGAAAATAATTATTTTGGTATCTATTTTTTACATGATTATAAATACCATAATCAATATTATTAGATTAAAATGTATTTCTGTATTCCTCATAATGAGGATTGTTTACAGAATAATAATTTTATGGATTTTTTAGAGGTATTTGATTTAATAATAGAAATATGCTTCATCCCCAAACATTATGCACAAGAGCCTCAGCCCAGATGTGGAGGAATCGGCATGTGAATCCAAGAGACCCAAGTTCAAAACTGCGTGGAGAAATATTTCTAGGTCACAGTAGTAGTATTGTAGAAGACACTGTAGTAGTACTGTAGTAGTTACTATTTGGTACTGTTGTAGCCAGAACTATTCAGAAATTTGGGCTTTCAGGCCACCAGTTTGGTCAATGGGTACTTCAAGGTCTTTGATCCACCCAAGGACTTCAATAAAGTATGTCTTTTGGGCCACATCAAGGCCTTCATGCCACCTTAAGGCCTTCGGGCCACCTCAGAGATTCTGGGCCACCTGAATTATGCTTAATGAATCATACTGACTCTACAAGGAGAAGACACTAGATGTGGATTCAGAGTAGGTGTATTCACCATAGTAGAAGCTAACAAATGTAAAACCATGAGAGGGTATGGAATTTCAATTTAGATCATCCTATGTGCTCACGATAAGACTATCATAACAACCATGTGATGGTAGAGAGATGATATCACAATGCATATGCTAGGGAGGAGAGGTTCCATGTAGTTATAGTCGAGATATTTCCTCCTGAACTATAGGTCATGTAATCTCTGAAGACTACTAGCCTTTTAAGGGTTCCCCTCATCCATTTAAAGTGGGTTATGAAAAAACATTAAAATGAAGTCTTTCAGGACATTCGAGTTAGTATTATGAAAAAACATATTTCTAATAGCTTCAATTTCTATATAGAATGATACCAAATACAAGATATTGATTTTGGTGTTTATTTGTTTTCTAAAATTTTATTCAAGACATATAGATCTTTAATATACATCTCAAAATCCATTATTTTTTACACATTTTCAAATTTTATATCAATTTTATCTTTTAATAGATTGATTTTTTTTACAATATTAAGATCATTTTTCTAGAAACACATAAAGCATTAAACTTATTCAAAATTTGTATATATATTTAATCTATGTCATAGTTTCTTGATGAATATATATGTACTATTTAAATTTATTGTTATAAATTTTAAAATAAACTTGAAAAATAATTATATAATTAATAGAAGTAGTATCTAGTGCCTCAGATGGAGTGGACATGAATCATAGGTTGGATTTTTCATTTATATCATCCCTACTAGATTTAGAATCACTAGATATATCCTCAGAAAAACTCTATGTGAACATTATATCATTATTAAATATTTTCTTTTATCATCAAATATATTATTTTACTTTAGGGTAGTGAACATTGATATGAAATTTTCTATTACATTCATCGCATGTATATTCCAATTTTTTTGTCTTTTTTTTTAATTTTCCTTCTTATAATATTTTTAATTAAAATTTAATTTGCTAGAACACCTTTTATTCATATAGGACTTCTTTAATCTCTTGTTCAACTAATAAATATTATCATAACTATTATATTGGTAATCACTTCCACTTATATAGTTCATGGATACTTCCATTAATTTTGACTCGAATGTTTTGAATGCAAAATATTTTCTTCTTTGATTCAACATACTCTTTTTTAGATTTAATATCTTCATCATAAATCATTATATTTCTATCAAGATCCTTGAATTTCTATTTTATTATATTATTATATTATATAATGGATATTTTTTTGCTTCTCCACCAATTTGGTAGACCTATTAAGAATATTAGCATATGTTTCATGTCAGCCATGGTATGTCCAGGTAAAATAATTATGGTTTTGTTCTCATTGAGAATTTAAAATATTTTTTGAATTTATTCATAATCATTAATTTCCAAAGTATAATATTTGATAATATGGGCACTGAAACACATTTCATTGAAATTTAAAGTTACCTCCTATGACACAACTAGGGTATCCCTGACTTTAATAAAAGTATCACAATAAGGTGCAGTATGGAATTTGTATTCTACTAAATCACATAATAATAAAATCATTGCTTTAAAATTATATTTATATATATAATTTTTAGCATCATCATATTCCTTCATGGATGTTTTGTGTTGCTCTTGTATATCCATTATAGATTCCCAAATATTCAAAACCATACTCTTAAGATGAATTTTTATTTTGATTTTCCATTTAGCATAGTTTCAATCATTAAAATAAATAGGTATATTGGTATCATATAATTTAGATATAGAATAATCAATAGAGAAAAAATATAAAACTTAATAAAAAACAATATATTTTTTATAGGGCTCGATCAATGTAAAATTTAATAAATGCAATATGTACATAAATATATAAATCATGAAAGAAATTAATTTGATGGAAAATGATAGTCTTAATGGAGCACTCTTGGGTAGAGGGAATTGTTTATCTAAATTTAAAAGAATACTTCTTCAAAAAAAAAATTAAAACCACAATAATTTAAAAACAATGATTTTTAAAAATATTTTAGGTATACAATATATTTTTACATAAGATAATTTTTCAAAGGAATGATAAATAACCTATTAGACTAATTGAAAATACATTTACTTGTGAAACTATAACACATTCTCCAAATAATATATATATATATATATACCACCGATAGATTCTAATTGTTAAAGTTACTTTTCAAAACACAGTTTAAAAATCGCACAAATAAAATTAAAATTACGAAAGGTGTTATCAAGTGAAAAACAAAAACTATCATATGAAAAGAAATAAAATCTCCACATGATTTAAAAATAAGATGTTTAGTTCAAACATAGATCCTGATCCTCTATAATTGACTGTAAAAACTTTTCCCAACAAAATTTTTAAACCAAATAAAATGATCCATAACATAGATGAGGTATAAAAGAAAACAAAAAAAACATTCTTTCCATGTTATATCCTTCCATATTAAATAGAGATCAATGTGAGTTCCAGAGTAGTTATTGATATGTAAAGATTATTTTATGACACTTATTTACAGTACATGAGTACGTGATAAGTCACTTTACAATGAAATACTATAACAACATTAATTTAATGATAAATGTTGATAGAGAAAGTACAATGAAATGTGATTTAACTCTATATATGATCAATTTTCATTATATCATTTAAAAACATGTTATAAAATATAAAATTAAATTCATTTGGTTATAATGGACATGCAGTTGATACTTAAGTTCACTCTGGTCTTCTATACATTTCATCTTATAAAACATATCTATCGATAATAAAAATTATTTTCAATGAAACCCACACCTTGTCAGGTATTTTGTTAGTTACATGCTAATTTTCCCAATTGAAGGGCCATCAGGACATACTAATGAAACACTGGTTTACACATTGGATCAATAGGATGGGAGGTCACGCTTATTTACGCCCTTTTTATAGAGAATTGTTACTCTGTAATATTATTATATGTGTATGATATATTTCAAAATTCACTGCTGTAGCATTTGTAAAGAGATTAGTTACCCATAAGTAATTGATTGATTGAAAATATTTATTTGATATGTCCCTTCACATTAGAATTATATTATCCCTCATCTAATCAACTTATTTTATTACTCATAGTTTATATCCATATATGATGGAAATACCATGTTCATCATTATCTATAGAGGTGATGGTCACTTATTAAAGGCATTAATAGGTGTTGTAGAGTTTGGTTTAGGCCCATGAGAGGGGACTATGAATGTCTATGAATGGGACCATGAAACATTTTAGTTAAAGAAATATAATTGGACCCATTATACCATTTAATGTTGAGGGATAAGAACTATAGTTTTGTATTTTAGGGAATTAAAGGCTTAATTCCTACAAATAATTTTAAATTCATGAAAAGTATAATATAAAGTGAAATGTACTTAGTGATAGATGATTTTAGACTTATATCGATGTGAAACGTCTGATTTTATCATGTAAAATAAAAGAAGTGAAGGTAATTTTGGGTTCTGGGAGGAGTATTTCAATACAAGGTATTTTTGGGAACTAAGAGGAGTAAATATACTCAAGGAATCTAAGGTAACCTTTAGGAATATCTGGACTTCTATAAATTAAAGAAACTAAGAGAAATATCTCAATAAAAATAATTTAATGGATCCAAGGGGAGTATCTAAAATTATGGCATATGGGGGAAGAAAGAGTAGTCTCACAACTCATAGTTAATTTAACAAAACCAAGAGAAGAATATCAAATAAGGTTATATTTGGAAGAATGGGTCATTTTATGATTATCACATAAAGAAAATAAGAACATGATATTAGGTTCTTTATATAGGGGAATGTAAAATTTTACATTTTTAATATTGAACCTAAAAGATATTTCTTATATATCCCATTAGAAGAAGAATCAACACCCGTATAGTTTGAGGTGAAAATGTTAATGGTCATGTGATAGGAGCTGTCAATATAGTTTAATACCATACAGTGAGTATTATTATTTTATGAAATGGGAACAAATAAGGGATTGATTAGGGATTACACACTAAGATACCCTTTCTATTTTATCGTGCTTATTGGTAACCAAATATGAGAGGGTATTGTGGGGGATTAATCATACTAGACGGATAATTTGAGTTTTTCAAGGAATATTAATTAAGATAGGGTATAATAATGTTTAGTACACCTTATTGGAGTCCTATTGAATGATAATTTGGCGATTATACCTTATTATTTCCCTATTTGATGGTAGGATGAGTCTTACACCTAGAATGATGCTCGTTATTAATTATCTTAGAAATACATGTTTGAAGGGGGGAATCTTTAATAGATAACCCCATGATGTATCTATGACGGAAATGGAAGAGGCCTAGTTAGATAGGCACTCGAGTTGTGAGAATAAGAAAAAATGGGGCCCACATATGGTATAATGGTGGAATGGTATTGAGGAATTTCACTTTAGTGGCGTGTAAACTTAATGGGAGGCTATGGAAAGGTGTCAATATGGTTTGAGGAAAAGGTTAGTGATTAACTAATATGGGGTATGAGAAAATTCATGTTCATATGGGAGGCCTTGGCGAATCCACACATGAGTGTATTTATTATGGGGAATTGTTATTAGGTATAAGATCATGGTATATTCAAACTCATGTAGGAACCCATGATAAATTTTCTCCTAGATGAGAGGCATGGTCATATTCATGCTCAAATAGTAGACTTAGGTGAAGTCATCCTCATGTAGAAGACATTACTATAGTCATGTTATGGTATGATACTAGGGTAAATCCATGATCATTTAAGAGACATTGGAAAAATATTTATTAGGTGGAAGGCCTTGTTGAAGTTGTAGTGAAGTATTTATAACCCATGTATCATGGTACTTAGGTTTGTGTACTTAGGTACTATAACTCAGGTAGTTTTATGCACAAGATTTGGTTCTAAGATAGTTTAGTTCCCTATTTTAGGATATTAGGTACTAGAACATACGTGGTTTGATGCCCTATTTTGGGTGCTTTGGTATTCTAGTACTCATGATTAGGTTCTAAGGTACTGATACTCAGGTAGTTTGGTGCCCTATCACGAGTGCTCAACCAGTTTTGTGGGGAGGTTTGTGCACTTAGGTACTAGTTATTTGGTAGTTTGGTTCCAAGGTTTGGTTCCCCCATGTAGTTTATTTCCTCATTTTAGGAAATCGTGCATTTTGATTATTTGTTCACATCTCCAATTAAGCTTTCCTCACCATTTTATTTTTTCTATTCCGTCTCCTATGGTTTTTATTTGAGAATCACCTAAAGGAGGTTCATGGAGAAATAAATTCATAGACTTATTCTAAGTGATATTAGGTAATCATGATATGGAATTTTGATCAAAAAAACAAGTAAAGGTGGTAAATTCATAGGAATAACATGTCTTGTGAACCCAACTATGGATGTAATTTCCTTTGGTGTGAAGTTATTGGTTTTGGTGCATGTGAGGATGAGTAAAAGTTGTTTTTCATTTGAGTATTATAATGAAAAAATAGAATGAATGGATTTAGGAGAGAATATAGAAATTATTCATGAGATATTGGACTTCTTATAATATAGATCTATGTTTATATAATGACAAAACCACAGATAAGTGTGAGTGTTTGGAGTTTTCTTGGGTGTAAATTTATTTTAATAGTTTTAAATGCCTTACAATATCAAATGTATATAGTTTTTGAACCATAATAATATTTAGGCTATATGAGTATTAAAATAAAAATTTATAAGATAAAATATTCCCCTGGCAATTGGGTTACTTTATATTTAGTATTTTATGAGGCCAAACAGCGTCTATAATACTGTCCAAGAAATAGTTTTACAGATTTAATGTCCTTTTTTCATAAATGGATGATATACATAGATTAATCCAAATGATATATTATAATCAAAAAAACATTTTACTAGGAAAGATATTTATGGAATCTCTATCTCTTAGTGGGTATGAAATCAGTTGGAACATAGATATACCACTTCATTCTTCATCATACAATTTCATACTTTTGCATTCAAAATCGACTTGTGTCTCCTTGATGAGGATCACATCATATTTAACATGAAAAAATTTAAGGAACATATTTTTAAATGTTAATAAATTCCCTATTTAGAATTATATTCATTTGTGATAAAAATAATATCATTCTATGGTAATATAAGGAACTTTTCGAAAATCCTTGAACATCTAGTGGTATTTTTGCGATGACCCCCTAATGAGATGATGTTTTCTTAGAGGAAGATATAAACACAATATTATTTCGTTTCTTGAAGAAAATATTCACTCAATGTGGTTGAGTAAAAAAGATATACAATCAACTCTAGGTTTTTTGATGTCTCTAAGAAGAATACTCCACTAAAGACATTTTATATCCAATCACATTTTTAATTGAGTAAAACCCAACACGAATGGATGGTAAAAAATTGTAGGATGATCATGGGAATGTAATTAATTGTAAATTTAAATGTGGATATAATATATTAAATATTTATTCCACTACTTATCAAATGAGAATACGAATCAATCAAATATGTTGTTTTTAAACACCATTTTCATTCTAATATAGGATCAAAATATAAATATGATCCATGGAGATACCATGAAAAGATATATAAGTTTAATTATAGGATGTACTAGTATATGTTTGGTTAATGTAGAGGCTAAAAAATATGATAGTTTTCATGAAATTGAAATTTACATTTGGGTGCTGGATAATGGATATAGACATGAACACATTTGTTGTATGTATAGGATTCAATCCACACATAGTTTTTGTTTGAGAGACTCCATATATAATAAAATATTATTTAATAGAAAATATAGTGGTCCTATCCTAGATATGGGATAATATATAGGACATGAAAAGAACTGGTAAGCACAAAATCTCAGATCTCTTATATAAATAAAGTTTATATGTCAGGAAATTAAGTCATATCAAATAGACAAATCTAACTACTTTAAGTTCATATAAGAGATACCATATGTCATGAATTTTAATTTCATATCAAATGGACCATTGTATACAATGGGTTTTTGGGAATAAGAGAATCTCAACTCATGACATTGGGGTTTCCAAGAGGTGTATCTCAACTCAAGGCATAATATTATTTATAAAAAATGCCTGCCTAGATATGAAGGTGTATATGAATTATAATGTCTTAAATTTCTTTGATTATAGGTATGATTTACAAATGTGAAACATCAAGGGTATTTAAATCCTCCTAAATATTAGGGTTATGGAATGTGTAAATCATAGTATAAGAATGTTTTACTCTCTAGGAAATAGAGGCATGTGGAAATATGTTTGACTATTGGTAATGGTGGGACCCTATAAAATAGTCCAAAAATAACATAGGGAGATTCTGGGGGACCATTCCTCCATTAATAAGACAACCTCCAAGGGATAATTAAAGTTTAAAAGGTATCATTTCTATTCACCATTCAATGTGGTACTCTTTTAGATAAGTCAAGAACCATGTTACCAGTTTCTATGAAATGTATAACTGAGAGGATTCACTCAAGGTTTTGGAATTCCATGAGGGGTATCTTAAATCAATGAATATTAGTTGAATTTAATCAATAATTAAATATATTATTTAGGTTCATCTATAAAAGGATATTCAAGATGGGTTTGAGAACCCTGAAGGTTACAACACCATATATTGAATACATTATTAATAAAATGGGATATAACATTAAATTTTTCGCTTACAAGATCATATAAAAGTGTGAATTAACCAATGATAATAATCGGAATTACAGTGAATAAAAAAGTACCCATTTAAAAAATTGATCCCATATGTAGGGGGAAAGAATATTTACTCTAACATTCACTATAACTAGTTTTTCCAAAAATCATAACATGAATTTCTATTATAGAATGTGTTGGTCCATTAAATAATTTTTCATTTTTTATGACCTTAGTTTTTTATAATATATACAAGGAAAGGTTTTGTGTATGATGAGTTGAAATTTTTACCCAGGATTCCCTTTATGGGTTTTTATCATAACAATTATTTATATGTTTATTTCTTCAACTATTAATTTTCAATAATCAATGAGATGGGAATTAATAAGTTAGTAGATAATTTAATTTTATTAAGGTCTATCTTTAATATGTTTAATTTTATAAATACTTTTTTTTCTCTTTTTATATTTCTTTCCCCTAAACTTATACCCAATCTATGATGCTATATGACTTAGTGACAAAAGACTTGATTTTTTTTTTCTGAGGAGTCCATTTATCTTGTTTCAACATAAAAATCATTTTTGGATATTTAATTTTTAGTTGTAAGGTATTATAATTTTAACGAAAATTGGGCCACAAAAGATTAATTTCATACAACTTAGATTAAAAATAGATAATGATTATAGTATTAAATCATTGACCAAACCTATGCTACTCATCTAGGAAAAGTGAAATAAATAACCCAATGTTCATGATACATACATGTTAGTAGGTATCCTAGAGGCCAAATGTATATATATTGATCATATATGAGAGAAAATGGAACAATATGGAAATTTGTAACATGGAATATGAAATGAGATCCATGAAAGACTACATATCCTATGATAATGGGAATCAATCTAAACATAATCAATGGAAAAGAGAATATTTTACATATGTTTTGTTAAATCACTACATTAGAATAGGATTATATTTTCATATCCAAAAAATATTCTATAAAGAATGAATCTTATGAAGGTTTAACTTTTATATAAATGGGTGTCTTAAATTTTTTAATTATATGTAATAAATAACTTCATTTTTCTTAAGTTCATTCAATATGAAATAATGATACTTATTGTTCAAGGTCATAAATATTTAACAAATGTTCCATGAAGTTTATGATCATAGGAGTTAGATAATTTAAAAAAAATCGTTAGTGTATGAGGACATAAACATAGATATATTTATAATCCATTTGATCCTATGAAATATTGATGATGTAAATAAAGTCATTAAATTTCTAAATCAGAGATGATGAATTAGTGATTTGTGGAAATAAGTAGACACTTATAAATATATATAATACCAATACACCATTATAAAGTAGTTCATCGGTATTGGGGGGGGGGGGGGGGGGTCCTTTCCTGCAGGATAAGTCCTGTATGTATTAATTAGTAGCTCCAAATAAACATTTCTATTAAATATTCAAAATATGATCCACTAAGATAAGTCGAGAACCCAATTACATGTTACTATTAAAGAGGTATCCAAGAATACATTATCAAGGCTATGATTTTCCAAGAGGAGGATCTTCACTCAAGGAATATTGTTAGTGATGATTCATATATCAAGGGTATCATGTGGGTCATGTGGAAGTGGGTATTTGAAAAATAGTTTAGAGTACTCTTTAGTTCCACCATCACATGATATATATAAAATTTGGGTAAAAGGAATAGAAACTAATTCTAAATGATAGTAAATTAAACTAAATCAAAAATGGAGTGACATAATAAGACTTGATGGGGGGATCTTTGTCATTTTTTTGTATAAAATAAAAATTATGGGGAATGGAGTTTAAGATATTTAGTGACTGACCAATTAAATTTTTTTACTTTCATAGATGACGTAATATGAAAAATATATTTTTTGTTCATATGGAATGGACCACATGATATGCATTTTAATGTTCTATAGAAATGAATTTCATATATTTTTTTAAGGTCAATTAAATAGGACATATTATATTAAGACATCACACATATCCAATTCATTCATAAAATCAAATGATATTATTTTATATTTTATCTATAAGAGAAAAATACTGACAGTAATAAATAATTGAGAATGAATCACATAATTTTTGTATACATCTCAAGATTTTGTGTCTATATGGGGAAATTTTCAATATTTTTATGGAGATAATATTTGAAGACATATAATTGTTTTATTTTATGTCCAAAAACATGAGGGAAAGGCTAGTAGTTTTGTTGATCTATCAAAATTTCCTCCCTAGGTCTCATGATTTTTGGATCATTATGAATTTTGTGAACTAATGAACATATAAAATAAATTGACACATGATCAGGCCTATATAAGTAAAATATTATTTATGAGTCAGTGAGAGGTGGATGAAACTGATTCATTTAAACACCTGGTGTGTTTTTTAGGGTGTTCATATGGCTATTATAGATATTTTAGTGTTCATAAATACATTATACCCTCATTTTTCTTCTTTTGAAGAAAATATTTAATGGTGAACCACCTATATATTTTATTCCCTAATAATTGATGTCAAGGATTGTAATTGGCATGGTACCTAAAATCTAGCTCCTTAGATCTCATGATCATTGAGATAATGGTGTAATTTTTATATATGGTAAAGTTTAAATACCAATAATAATTCTCCAGTTTAAAGGAATATACCTTATTTAGTTTCCCAATAACAGGTTGGCAACGTTGATTCATATTCACAAAACATATAAATTAACCAGTATAGATACATGTTTGAATTTGAAATCTAGAAAGTGGTTACTTTTTCCTAATTATTATAGAGGTTGATATTGAAGTTATTATTAATTTAGGAATCAATAGCTTTACTACTAGACTGAATAAATATGACTATATCGTGGATAATGTGATGGTCACCATAGTTGAATGACGTAAACAATTTACATGATAAGGGGTTGAAAAATATACTAATTCCCACATAAAAATGGTTTTGGGTACATCCATGTAACTAAGACCACTACAATAAGAGGATACAATTTTATTATAGGGAAGATATCCATGAATCAACATTTTAATTATGTCCCATAGATTTTAATTTTTTGGTTGTAATTGGGAAATCTATTATTTAGTAAAGACAATATTGAAAAAAATTTAGTGGATAAACAAAATAATACCTAAATGAAATCTTTCCTTTCCTAATGACAAGATGGGATGTTGAGGACTCATGTTTTGGTGGGAACAAAAACAACTATATTTTCCTTTGACACCAAACACTCAGTTTTTCAGCATTATGTTTTGATTCATCAATAGGGTTGAAGAAACCTTATATAGAGGTAAGAGTTACCATAAATCTATTCTTTACTGATTATAAGAGTAGAGGAACAAAAAAAATATTACACATCATATGATTGATTATGTATGAATTTATATCATTCAAGAGTGTACACATTAATAATAGGTTTAAATTCTATAGGCCTGGTAGATACTATGTTATTGGAAATGGGGACTCGCATAATTATTCATCAGATCAAAATAATTTATTGAGGGGAATTATTTCCCTTCATTAAAATAGGAACTTTTTTGGTGGGATGATGCTTGTTGGAACATTTGGTGTGACTGTTCCCATCAGATTATTTGGCAGGGCAGTTCTTATTGTCCCAATATTAGTGGAATTACATCCTTGAAAATTTGGATTGGGTGAAGAATACTTGTGGAATTCTCTTTCAATTTTTCTCATTTGTTACAAATATGTTTGATCTTGGGAATTTGATTACTATATAATGATCCAGTATATTTTAAAGAGGTAATTGGGGGCATACTAGTTGATTATATTATGAATTAATTGTAACAGTTTATATTTTGTATTCTGGAACCTATGGTTATTTTAATACATTGCATTAAAAAGGAGATAAAATAAAAAATTTAATATATTATTAATCATGAGAGACTAGATACATATATTATTATCATAATGCATCTCATAACATGATATAAAAATTAATATTTTGGGGAAAATTTATTACTTATTCTATTGTATCCCTGAATTCATTCATAGACCCTTTCTTGTTATCATAGGGAAAAGAAAAGATAAAAAAGGGAGATATCAAATTCTAAATAATTTAAATCATACAAAAAAAGATATTTTAGAATAAATAAAGAACGAATAATATGTTAGAGATAAAAAATAATCAAATATTTTATATAAATATTATCATAAAATGGGTATAATTACACGGATGAAATAACAACATAAATAATCACATGGATAAAAAATAGTCTCAAAATGATAGAATTCATATTTTTGGACATCATAATCTTATATTTAGGGCCTTTTCCAAGAAATAATATATAAATTGTTATGGTGTATGACAAAAACCTAACTTCTTTTCTCTTATAATACCTAATGAAGCCCCAGGGGTAATAATGGTATATGATTCCAACCTTTTCTATAGATGCCTTGTTCTCATATTTTAGGTAATATTTTATTTTGGTTTATTACATTTTGGTTGGATTTACATTGGGGACGTTTTGGGTGAAATAAGAAAATTTTGGATGTTTTTGAATGGAAATGGGTAGTGCACTGTTGGCGCACAGTTTTCCCAAACCAAGTGCCTATCCCCAAAAAAAAAAAAATACAACCCATGACAGAGGGGGATTGTAAGGTTGGAACATGGGTTTAAAAAACATGTTCCCTATTATAAGAAATCGTTCAAACCCTAGATGAGGAACACTGTTAGAGTGTACTGTTGGACAAACCATGCTCTTATACCCAAGAAACCAATCACATTGGATGTATTTATCCAAAAATTTATTTTAGAATTATAGAACCCCACTATAATCCATAATCATTCACCCCTATAGATATAAATCGTTGTCCTAAATAATTTTATTCACCAAAACATATTAGAAATATTTTGTAACACCATTCTTGAAGAATCAAAGATCCCTTTGGAAGATCTTCTCCTCTCTGAGTAAGTGATTTCTTCTTATATGGTTTCATCTCTCTCTCTCTCTCTCTCTCTCTCTCGTTTCACTTACTGGATTAAGAGGAATGTTTTATTAACCATGATAATTGGTTTAGATCTATGTTTTAAAAAATCATAACATGTTTGATCTTGGTTATAGTATTTGGTTCTATATCTAATTATTCATTGTGAAATTGAACATTCTGCTTCAATATGGGGAAATTTCATTGTGTGAAGTCCATCAATGATCTTAAGGTAGGGGTGTAATGTTATATTCTCATAGTCTTGATTATAAGTATGTTTATGGAAATTTGATATAGTAATTTCCATTTTTAGTAATCGAATCCTTAATTGGATTAAATTATTTTATAATTAATTAATACAAGGATGTGATTATGAAATTTATAGGATATTGGGATTATGGAATTATTTATCAAATTGTATTGTGTAATTGGTTAATTTATGAGATATATAATTGATTGATAATGGGATTAACAGGATGTTGGGATTAATCTTTAAGGGTTAAAGGGTTATGTGAATAAATTTAAAAAAATATATTATTGATGAATTTTTCATATTATTACATGGGATTAATGTAAATAATTCTGGCCGTGTTGATAAATTGAATTGGTATAACCTGATGTGATGTGTTGATAATATGGTTATTGATGATTAACCTTGTTAAATGTGAAATCATGATAAGAGGGATAATGATCATTACCCTTGTTAAGTGTTTTTTGTGATTTATGTATGATTGATTGATAAATGGGATGTGGTACATGGAATGATTCTTGAAATACCCACGAGGTTGAAGACATGGAATTCTTTTCCCAAATACATTCATGTGATATATGAGTGTGGTACATAGACTGATGTTTAAAAATACCATATGTGATTTTTTTGATTAAGATGTTCTGAGACACAAAATTACCTTCACATACCCACATGGTGCTAGTCATGGCATTATGGATCCAAAATGTCAACATTAGACTAGGGATTAAAAGTATCCAAGAAATAAAAAATAAATTAAATGAATAATGATAAACCTTGATGTAATGAATTGTGATATCCCATATGTATAGTTTAGACTATGAAATAGGGTGAAGAAGGTATTGATAGTTTGAAGGACATTGTGAACTTAGAAAATTATGTGGTTAATTAAGAACAATGAAATGGGATAATTCATTAATTTATGTATTGAAATTTATTCAATATACAACTGTATAAACTGTTATTAACTGTATATTGGTTTAGAGATAGTTGGTGGTGTCATACTGCATTGTACTCACATGCTACTCAGGATTCCAAATCGGTACCCAAATCGATTTCATCTTTACATGTTATGATAAGGAAAATAACACTTTGTTAGATTAACAAGTTGGGATAGAGCATGGATAAGGGAACTAAACTTGGTTTCTGGACTACCTTGGGAGTGTCATTGTGACCTTATTTTGGTTTGTCATTTGACACATTACACTTTTATAGAATAATACATCTACTTATTTAGTTTTGGATATTGTATTCATATTTTGGTCTAAATGTGATACTAGTATTTTTAGTTATGATTATTATCATTTGGTCTTGGTTAATTTATTTGGGCTATTTTTCTGCTTTGATAAAGATGGTATAGTACCCCCATGTTATATAACTAACCTTCATTGGTAGTTGAAAGCCTCTTCCAAATGGGAAGGCATGTTGGAGGTCACATTAACAAATAGATCCGGGAACCATTGTGTGGTACCTAGGTCAGGATGGTACAAAATGGCCCCACCAGTCATATACTAAATTTGATTTATTTATCATATGAATGGAAATTTAAAAATTCAATATGTAATAAATATAATCATTCATATAAAAATAATCATATAAAAGGCTAATAGTTTCCCTAGTTAATATATATAAAAATATTATCATAATACTTATTGATTCATATGTTGGATGGTATCAATAAAGTATATCCTCTATAAAAAATAATATTAATCAAATCATTTTTACATATTTGAAAATAATTTAAAAACATCCTTGGATGATTCCCTAAGGAAATTATTATTTTTAAAATAAATTATATTAAAATGCAAAATTATCAAAAATATTATGAATATAATTTTTTAAAATAACTATAGAAACATAAAAAAGATGCCTTGTGGAAAATAATAGTCATAATGGTGGGAAAAATCATTCATGTGATAAGAGTTAAAACAAAGAACTCTTTCAAAAATTCAATAAAAATTCCCCATTTAGAAAATTAAAAGGAGATTCATTTTAAATCAATTTACTGAGATTAAAACATCAGTAAAAACAACATCAATAAATCATTGGTGTATAGTAAAAAAAGTATTAAAACATTTTAAAGAACTTATGAACTTGGAAGAAAAATATTATATACCAAATATAAAAAACAAAGCTTATCTTCTTTAAAAATATTATTTCAGACATTTGAGAAATTTGATAGAGGAAAAGGAAATGAAAACATTACACTTATATACATGACTATAAGATAATAATAAATATGTGTTTTAAGATATAATGTTCATATAAAACCCTAAATAAAAGCATACACATAAAAAATCCTAAATAAGGATGTGATTGTGAAATAAACCCTTACTCTAGAATGACATTATTAGTATGTTGATTTAACCTTATTTATAATAAATGTAAATTCATTACACTTATTTTGTAAAACCATATTAATAATTATAATATCATATATTATCTTTTCATAAAGTTTAAAAACTCATTTATTTGTAATTATTTATTAGAATCATTGATTCAGTGTGTAAATTATTTTATTTTTTCATGTAAGTTTTAGTTCGGTAGTTCATATCATTTATTCTTGATCATTGTTAAATCATATTTTTTTAATATTTATATAATTATCATATAAATGCATCATATAAGTATTTATAATTATTCTTTAATAGTGTATATTAAAAATTAATCAGCTCACTTTATTCAGGTGGTAGTTCACATGTATGCAAGAGTGACAATATCATTTTTAATGGGTGGAAGGGTAAGAAGTTAAATGATATTTTTTATTTTTAGAATCATTATTATGTGATAAATATAATATATATCACATTATTTCATTTTAACAAATCATAATGATAAGAAATAATAAGAGGTTCTGAAAATGAAATAAATTAGCTTCACGAGGCGGCATTCCTCATGTCCTTACAAAATATGTTTTCATTTTCCATTAGATGGATAAGAATAATAAAAACGTTATAAAATAAATATAATAACATTTTATTATATGGTAGAAAAAATTTTATTATATAGAAAATGTTATGAGATGTTTTATTGAGATAAAAGATAAAATATAATGAAAACACTCAGTTAAAAACTATACTTCTTCTTTAGACAATTTCCATATGTTTATACATAAAGTCTTTTTAGGATGTAATTTTGATCACAAACGAACATTTATAACATGGAGAGGGACATTAGGAATATATTTTGGTAGTTAAATTTTGATGTAATAGGATATTTAATTTTAGATAAGAGAAGAAAGTTTTAGTCCTTTTATAAGTGAGGGAGAGAACATACATAGAATACTTCAAAATATTAAAATATATAATTGTATCAATAAATCCATATAGATCCAAAATGATTTATAATTTAATATTATATGATATTTTTTAGAAATATATCCATAAAATATGATTTAGAAATGATTTTTGTTCATTTTAATCCTCATAATTTTAGTTACAATATTTTAACATGTTTTAACTCTTAATGTGGTAACTATGTTTTTACAAATGTTACTAAAAATAATGAAAAAAATTTAAGGACTTGGCCTTAAAAATTACATATTAAAGTTAAGTTAGTCTCAAATTCTATTTATAAAAAACTAACAATCATTATGTTTTACTGTATTAGAGAATTAATTCATAATGCATTCAATGGGAAACCATATATTACAAAGTGTATACTTCTGATCAATATCCATTTTTACCACTATATAAAACGTTTAAAAAATGAACACATTATATTTTCATGATAAGTTATCATTAATTTCTACAAGTCTTATTTTTTGTTTTTACACATATTCAAACCCCTTTATTTTTTTTAAAACATTGGATGAGTGTAAAAATCCTATTAAAGGACACAAAAAGAATTAAGAAACCCTTTAGTTATTTTTAGAAACATGTGATCATAAATGAGATTTTGATGATAATATAATAATATTTAAGATCAAAATAATCATTTACTTAAATAAAAAATCAACATTACTACAATTTTTTTTTCATAAAACACTTTTTAATAAATAAAAAATGAAAAATATTAACCATGAGGGTTTGTTAAGAAATATGAGAACCCATAAAAATTATTTAATAAAAACGTTATTTTTTTACCTCAAAAGGGAATAATCATATTTCAAAAATAATTATCATCTTATAATTTTAATTAAAATTATTTCCTTAAAAATTCATTTGAATGGAGAGAAATTTTTTTTAGGTTCCTAGGAACATCACGTTCATTGAACCTTTATAGAACACTTATAAATTTTAATAACCATATGGATAACTTCCAATATAATTATATGAAGACCAGAATCATTACACAATTCATTGTTGCGTTATGTAGGCACAACCATCATATAATTTATGCCACTATCCCCCATTATCATAAGATATACCAGTCTTACCCATCATCATGAACAATGTATAATAACCATAACATGAATAAAGTACATAAATAATTTATCTCATCATAAAAATCATAGAAACGTCCATTATTCCATTAATAATATGATTAACCCATTGAAAATAAATGGGTTCCATGAAAATATATTTATAACCATCAAAATCTATAATTATAAATAATAAGGATAGAATCATCCCAATAGATAATCATGGGATAATAAGTAACATTAAGGGATTTTATTGTTAAATAATAAAAATACAATTAAATTATTAAAAAAGAAATTATTGAGGGAAAAATGTTTTCACGTTTGAAAATAACTTTTTAAACAACTAAAAATTCTCAAAATAGAGTGACAATACTTTTATTTTAAAATAAACAAGGAATAATATAAAGTATTCTTCAATGAAAATAATGGTCATGATGGTTGGAAAATCATTTCACTTCATTAGCATTAAAAATATTATTTTCAAACTTATTGTAAAGGGACTCAATAGTGGCCCATATAGAAATATTAAGAATTTTTTATTTAAATATTTTTAGAAGAATGTAAACTATCATACAAAATAACCATAGGAAATAATTAATGCTTATAAAATAACATTATTTATTTCTTAAGACAACATAGATATGGAAGATAATATTCCAAATAAAAATGAATATATAAGATCAATATCACATACAAAACATATTTTACTAATTATTTAATCAATTAGGTAGAAAATGAATGATAATAATGTGATCCGCATTAAATACTAGAGGAGAAGAAAGGATATGTGGTTCAATAATATAGTAGAATATTATTCCCCCTAAAGGAAATTTTAACCTAAATAATCCTAAAAGGAAAAGAGAATGTAACACAAATCTTTTTATTCTTGGGAAAATATCAAATAAAAAATTCGTAGAAAGAATATTATATGGAACTATTAATCCATTTTATTTTATGAAGTAATATGAATAAATTAATTCAATGTGAATTAAGAAAAACATACTGGGATATAATAGTGGATGACATGAAACAAGTCACATGAAAATGAGATTTATATAATAAAAAACCTTACAAATATTACAACTTTTTAAGTGATAATCAATGAATGAATAGATTATGTGAACATATTTAATTAAATATAAACTAGGTATAAATATAGAAAAAAAAATTAATAACAATCGAGACATAATCATGAAATAGTAAGCTAATTATAGAAGGGTTGTACCCCAATGGAAGGAAATTTAGTTTAAAACCCATTACCACTTACTAAAATTTATGTAAAATCACCAATTATTTTGAAATTTGAATGGAAACATAAAATAACCATGATGCATGAATGATTTATGATATAACCAATAAAAGAAGAAGCATATACCCCAAATAAACGAAATTTGGTGTATAACATTAAAATATTCATAAATGAAGAAACATTGAGCTGAAATCATTTACATATAACCTTTAAAATATTCCCTTTTAAAATTGTTTAAAATAAATTAAACTATGGTAAATAATTTCCTTTAGAATACATTAAAATATATTAAATAGTTTTTTAGATATTTGGTTCATAAATCCAAAATGAATTTTGTTGGTTAACATTGGTCAATGAGGCCATTATTTAATCATATCCAGAATAATAATCATGAATTTATTGTAATTTTTATAAATCTATTAACCTTTTAAAACCATCATGGAATGGTAGTTATAAAAAATGAAACATGTTACAATCATGGAGATTGTAGGCCGTATGTACACATGAGTAACGTTTCCATTTTCCAAAAATCATTATGGAAACAAGATAAGTATTGTGTTTACTTTAAATAATTATAATTATACAATGAAGATAATATTATTTAATTGAATTCACTAATATATACCATCAATATATTGTAGTGATTAAAAATGAATCGCATCACTTATTGGAGGTTGTAGTCCACATATACACATAAATGTTTTTTTAAATGAATGAAAAGGCAAGAAAATATAAGATATATTACCTTTTAAGAATTATAATTGTGTCATGAATATAATATAAAGACATTCAATCCATAATTAAAACTATCCTTGGGAAGTAGTGATGGAAAATTAATTACATCATTTTGTGATACGGTAGTTCTCTATACACATGAATGATTGTTTCGTTTACCATTTTGTGGAATAAGAGATAGATAAAGGTTATTAAATTAAAATCATAATATTTAAGTATATTTACGTTATTATTGTTATTATTTCATCATAATTTAATAAGGTTTAAATGAGGAATATGAATAAATAAAACAAAAAATCTTTGTTAAGAACAATACTTATTCTTTGAACAACCGCTTAAGGTTTACACCAAAATATTTCCAAATATTGATTCTTTATTATGAAAAGGCCATTTAGATGTGTCTAGGGATGTAAATAAAATATTTTAATAGGAAATTTAATAAAAAACTATTTTTAATTGTGAATAAAATAGGATAGGGTGTTTCTTTTTATAAGTTAGGGGTGGGGAACTTTATGAATTTGTAAAAGTGGTAAATTAATATAAACTATTTTCTATAAAAAAAATTGACAAAAATGGAATTAATTAAAATATTTGATTATTAAAGGTTAAAAAAGTGAATAAAATAAAATTTTGAAATGTTTATGTAATATTTTCACACTAATCTTTTGGTTTTAACACATGTTAACCTTTCATGACAATTACCATGAAATAAAAGTTTTTACTCATTATGGGTCAATAGAGTTTTTATAATATGAAAAATGGTCAAAAAATAAACTATGGTTTATATTTTAATCCATATACAACTAAAATATCTTAATATATGATTTTATGTAATATTAAAGCATTTAATGAAATATTATTTATTATAAAAAACCATTAATTTTTTTGGATCTATTCTTTTAATTTGTCATTGAAAACAATACGACAAAAAATTAATTTGAATATATTATAATAAAACCTATATAAAATGCTATAATTTTATTAAAATTTAATGAAAAATAATACTTCATTAAATTTATATTAATTTTAATATTTTTAGAACCATTAATTTATTTTTCTATTAATTAAATAATTGTGGCGTCAGCGTTTCACAAAGATATAAGGTAATTATTTTACCACTAAAAGTTACAATTAAATTAACACGATAAAAAGATAATTTATATTTATAATTAATAAGTTTAAATAGATATAAGTTTTTTTATTCTAGTCATAAAATATTTCAGATATTAAAAGAAAGAAGGGATATTTTTGTCTTTATCTTTTTTGAAATTTTAATAATGGTCAAAATTAAATAAATACGGAACCAAGTGGAAATATATTCAAAAAATGGATGAAAATTTCCAAACTACACTCATCCAAAAAGATGAATGAAAGTGTTAAGGTCTTGTTTTAGTCCTTATCATATTATTTTTAACGTTAATATTATGATTTACTGTTACCGCGAAAATAAATATTTACTATAGATATTATTCATAATGAATAAAAATTAAGTTGGACATTTTTAAAATATTTAATTATTTTGATACAAAATATAGAAACCATTTTATCAATTTCAATTAAATGAAATTGTAGAATTTATTTTAAAATTAAACCTGAAAACACGATGAAGAATGATTTCCCAAAGGAAGTGTTTCTTTAAGTATGATAAGTTATTATATTAAAATTCGACATAAAACTGGTTGAAAAGAAATAAATTCAATTAATAATAATATAATGCAACTAATTTTTCATTTTGAACAATTTAAAAAAAAATTAAATTTATAAAATCTTTGAATTAAAAGATAATTTTTAATAAAAACCTATATTATTCAATATTCCTCAAAAAATTAATCTTTTCAATAAATTTTCAATAAATAACAGAAATATTCTTTTTAAATTTAGCTTTCAAAAAATCTATTATATTTTTTAAAATAAATTTTCTAAAATTTGTAATATTTAATTTTATAATAATCTCAAAAAATATTAAAGAACTAATATTTATAAAAATATAGTTTTAAGAATCAAACTTTATTTATTCTTTTCCCATTCCTAGAAAAACATTTATATGAATGATAAAATATTTTATAGAATATTTGATATATAAATTTAATTAAAATAATTCACTAGTAGTGATTAATTTATTTATTAAGATGAAAACTCACTGCATGAAAAAAATAGTGTTTTAGAAAATAATTTCTTTTACTATTAAATGATATTATTTCATTTCTTATCAATTGATAAATAATAAATTTATTTAATAATGTTTTAGAACATTTATGTATCATAATATAGTTATTACTATTCAAACCATTAAATTTAATTCCTATTTTATAATGGTGATATTTAAATAGTCATATTTCATGGTTTATTTAGCCTCGGTATTGTGTGTCTTATATGTTATCAAACATAGTTTTCTATTAAAAAAATAAAAAATAAGAGAGTTAAATTCTTCACCAATTAATAAATTATATCCTCTATATTTTAACATAATCTAGGAAAACAAGGTTCTGACATATAAAAATATCTTTTTTGAAATCCAACCTCATAAAAATGGAAATTAAAACTTCTTGTTGAAAGGATTGAAAAGGAAATATGAAAGTCATCATAAAACTTGTTTTCTAGATAATATAGCATTAGTGGGAAGTGAAAATATAGACATGGGGAAAAATTTAATGTCTAAATAATTTTGTATATTGATAGAGATATTTTGTCATAATAATGTAAATGATCCAGAGAATGTTAATGGACAAAAATCCATAAATCAATAATGTGTGAAAAAGACTATTAATTCATCATATATGAAGGTAATTGGATACAATTCATGTTTCAAGACCCTTTTCCAAGTGTTAATGAATTAATTTACTATATATTTTAATAAATAAGTAGGTATACTTACTTGATAAGAATAATTTCATTCTTTAATCAATTTCAACCACAATGTCATCTTTTTCCATAGATAATGAGTATTCAAGATGAATTTTTTATTAAAAAAGTACTAAAATAAAATTCTAATGGATCACATTAACCATAAAAGGATAAAAATATCTTCATACTATCAGTATGAATTAACCAAAACCAAAATGGTTAGAATAAAATAAGAATAAAATCGAATAATCTATTATATAATGAAATATGATATTAATTATCAAAGCCTCCACAAAAACACCAAAAAATTAGAATGATTTGATCAAATATTATTCTAAGAGAAATTTAAAATTTATGTCCAAATAAAATCAATCAACCTTAATGTATCATATGAAAAATATGTATACCAAAATCATATAATCTCCAAGATATGCTAAAAATTTCCAAACAAATACTATGATCCCCATAAATCCCCATTAAAATCATATGTTATTCCAAAAGAGAAATCAACCATCATTCCTAAAATAAAAAATCATAATATAGTTTTACCTTAATAATATAAGGTTACCAAAATATTGAACTTGTTTCAAAATAGAATTCATCACCTAATCCCCAAATCACTTTTCAATACCTTTTTTTTAACTTTTTGATTATATATATATTCCAAAAATCAACATAATCATTATATTTGAAATCATTAAAAAAATAAATTTCATACTAACCAGGACATACTAGCAAAAAGATCATGTAGGCTAGGGGTAGGTACTGCACCGTTGTCACCCTTAGATTGTAGGTTTAAGCCCTAAATCCATTACAGATATGAAATGGTGTCCTTTTTACTAAATCTATATCAATACAATTTATAAAATTATATTATAAAAATGATAAACAACATTAAAAATAACCGTAATATTAATATATCATATAATCCATTAAGTTTATCAAAATCTTTAAACGTATTAAAAAATAAATTATCCTCAAATATTACATTATTTTGAACATTATGGTTAAATATACCTCAAACAAATAAAAATTAACCAAAAAATCCATTAATCATATTAAACTCCCATCACATACAAGTTAAAAAGTGAAGTATATGACTTCGGAAATTTGGTAAACACTAAACCCCCAAATCCATGATGGGATCTATTACTCTTATGCTAAAATCACATTAAAATATCATAATCTAAAAAGTTATCTAAACATTTATTTTGATCCCAAATATAAGAACATGGCCTCAAATATTACATATTCTATTTTCATTAGAGTAGAATTCACTTTCCTAAATACTCGTGTATATATATGTTTTATTGTATTTTATAATTTGGTCATAAATCATAAATCAAAAAACCATATTTTGAAACATTACACTTCGAATCTGTATCCATTTTTCCAATAATACAAAACTTTTTAAAACAAATATATTTTTTCATGGAGAATATTTATGACATTCTTGTTTACCACTTATTTGTTCTTACCCCTCCATCAGAACTATAAAAACATTTTAAATCAAGTGATGAGAACCGAAATCACAGTAAGGGACAAAAAAAAATAAAAAATACCCTTTAGTAAATTTTAAAAACATTCAATCATAAAAGAGAGTTTTACATTAACATAATTAGCTTTGAGCTCAAAAAATCATCTACATACAAATGAAATTAAAATATCTACCCAAGTTTTTTCATTAAACACATTATAAGAAAGTAAAGAAGAAAAATAATTATAAGGAGGGTTTTTTATAAAACATGAGTATCCATGAAAAATATAATAAAAAAAATATTTTTTACCCCAAAATGGTATAATTATTCATTAACAATTATCATTAGATTACTTTTTCAAGTAAAATAGTTTATATAAAAAAATCATTTGAAATCATAGATAATTCATGTAATATACTTTGTACACCATCTTCCAAAAACCCTTATAGAACCCTTAAAAATTAGAATAACTATATGGTCGAGAAAAAAATAAAATTACTCAGAGAAAATAATCATTACTCAAAGCATTGGAGTGTTATCTAGGAAAATCCATGGTATATGATAAATCATACTCACCCATTATCATGAAAAATTATAGTGTCACCCATCATTATAAACAATTATGAAGAACCATAACATTAATAAAGTATATAGATTTTTCATATCATCATAAAACTCAAAGAAACATTCATTATTTTTTTTCCGAACATGATTTACCAATAGAAACAAAATGGTTTTCATTAAAATATCACGAAAAAATAATAATCCATACAAAGATTTAAAAAGGAAATAATTATCACAATTTATCTTGTTTGGAGAATATTTGACTTAAAGGGTTGTTTTTTTATGAATAAAAATACCATTAAAATATTACTAAAAAAATCTTAAGGAAAATAATTTTTCCATTTTGAAAGACACATTCTCTAAAAAATATAAAAAATTAAAATATATTGTGAAAATTTTTATATTTGAAAATTGTTGGTCAGAGTAGATTACTCAAGAGGGGATGGGTGAAATGAGTAACTATAAAAATTTATGAAAAAAATATTTTTAAAAGGTTCCCCCTTAAAGTAAAATGCATCCCAATTAATCCAAGTAATACAATTATAAAGGTTTGACTGATTAAATAAATTCTTAGAAGATTTATTATTTCTTAGTAATCCTAATGGTTATTAATATTACTTTTGAAACTATTTTACTAAGAAAAATCACTTATAACTTCATTCTAAGATTAACTATCAAAGTGAATTTGGTGATTTCGGAGTTACATAGAAAAGAAGTAAAATTGAGAAAACTAAATTATACATCACAGTAGAAATAAAACAAGTGGTTTAGTCTCAAGACGAGACATAATACACACCACTTGGTGATCTCCTACCACCAAGAAGTTTATATAAATAGAATTTGATCCACACCCTATATTGGGGTTAAACAACAATACACAGGACTGTCTGGGCCACACAGGGACCTCTTCCATAGTTATTCGTGGGTACAATCTACCAGGCCACACATGGACCTCTTCCAAACTTATTAGTGGGTATACACAAGAGTAAAAGAATTTTTGAGTAAGGATATCTTGTATCCTTTTGTTTAATGTGGGATACAGAGTGTGTTGTGATACAGATACACACTGTTCTCTAAAGTTAATAAAATTATACACAAAAAAGAAGAAAGATTGAGATTAGTTTAGAAGTGCTCTGAGTGTTAGTATTTGCAGATCTGAACTGATGGGATAAAGAAGATGTAGAACTCAAGTCCTTTTCTAGAAAACAGAGTATCACAAGATAGACAGATTTAACCTGTGTTCTACGTGGTGTCTGATAGTGTGAAGATGTTCTTGGGATTTCAGTATATTTCATGTGTTCTTCAGCAGAATCGAGTTGTATGCAGAAATCCATTCTTAAAAAATTACTCTAAGTGTGTTTTTCGTTATCTTTATCACACCCACTTGGTACTATTTCATGTATTATCTACTCTTTTTGTTTCTGGTCCACACTACTCTTTTATCTTGGAGTGCACGTGTTGGAGTCGACATGTTTTATGTATTATACACCTCATACCTCGTATTGTCCGATGATATGTCTAAAAAGAAACATTAATTATTTCAATGAATTAAATTATTCAAAAATTACTGTTAGATATTAAATTGAATGACGAGAAAATAGATCAGGAAACAGTGTCACAATATGTCATGGAAACGATGTCTTCTTCACACGGTGTCTGTATTCGTTACGGTGTCTCGTAGTCACGGTGTCTCGCGATCACAGTGTCTTATGGTCATGGTGTCTCATAGTCATGGTGCCTTGTTCACGGTGTCTTGTTCATGGTGTTTACTTCACGATGTCTGCTTCAAATTGTCTTGTTCATGGGGTCTAATGGTCATGGTGTCTTGTTCATGGTGTCTCATGGTTAGGGTGTCTTGTTTACTGTGTCTTGTTCAAGGTGTCTTATGGTCACGATGTCTTGTTCATGGTGTCTTGTTCACGGTGTCTGCATCACGGTGGATGAATGTTCACAGTGTCTGCTTCATGGTGCTAGAATTACATAACCAGTGGTAGACTCACGGTGTCTTAGACTTTTCAAAATAACTATATTCATACTTAAGCAATGATGATCATACAATGAATTAGACTTAATCATTTGTTAAAGAAACCATTATAAATGTAAATCAAGGATATTAAAATGTTACTAAACTGAATGTGGAGAAATTAAGATCTTAAATGGATCTTCTTAAATAATGAGAATACTTAAACAAAAATACGCATAATTTGATATAATTTATAGAATTTAATTAGGTTGACTAGGATTTGTGATCATTAAAACATGATTTGTACATGAGGAGTCCAACAATCTCCCACTTTTGATGATAAAAAATCATGTAGATTAAAGTGTATATTTTATTCAACTATAGATATGAAGATAAATGTCTATCATAGATGGATTTCTCCCCCTTTTGGGATTATCAAAATGATAGAATAAGAGAAGTCCTGAAAAGTTCACATGTCATTAAAGAAAATAAGATCAAGTAAAAACAGAAAAAATTAAAAGAAAAGAAATATTATTCATATCAAAATAGAGTAAACATTGTATTTCACTGACTGGTCTTCTATTTTACTTTATCCACAGTAGAAGAAGAGGAAGCCATAGGAACATATGTTATGGTAATATAAGGAAGAGATCTTGTTGATAGAGAAGGTAAAGGAAGGCCATCAAAAACTAAGGTATACAGAGTAGGTGCAGTAGAAGATCGAGGCAGTTGTTGATCAAGGATTACAGGCTTTATCTGACTCAGTTCTTGGCTAATAGACATAGTAGTGGTGGAAAGGACAGAGGTGAAGGTAGGAAATCTAGGTCTTAGAGGTGCAGCCACAAGAGAAACAATGGTTGTACTCTATACATGAAGGGAGGGCCTTAAGAGTTTGATAAAATTTGTGATGATCTCCCCACCATACTGCTTAGATTTTTTTAAAATCATCCTTGCTATCTATAAAATTGTCCAACAATCGAGTAAACTCTATGAGCTTTTGGACTTCGGTCTTGAAATCTTGAGTCACAGGAATAATATTCTAATTTTACACAAGATACATGAAGTGATTTGTAATATCAGTCATTTCTGTTGAAATAGAAATCCACTTTGATAGGAATCTCTTGATGAGAATCTTTAGAATGTTTTGAGAGGATTTGGACAAGATCTAGAGCTAGGTCACTATTCCTGATAACAACAGAGAGAGAAGCGACATTGAAACCAATAAGCATAGTATAAAACTCTTCTTTAACCACTATTCTGATCAGATCACTATCTAAAGAAGAGTTAGAGGATTGACCAGAGGATTTAGAAGCATTAACATTGGTGGTGAGAGATTTCAGTTGGTTCAACACTTTCTTCAGACATCCCGTATACTCATCAGTGAGTTTGTTAAGATTTAAAATAAGCTCTCTCATCTCTTTCACAATCTGTTGGTTTCTTTCAATGAACTTTCCATATAAGGAAGCTAAATAAGGTTTAATCTGAGACACAACATCATTTGGGGTTTGAGTAATAGTAGGTTCTATAAGATGATAAACATGCTTTGTTCTGGAATGCATCTTTTTATGCATTTCATTGATCATACATCTCAGAGTCTTCACTTCATCACTAAGAAGCCTGTTTTCAACTATAACTTCTTGAATCTCATGATGAATTTTAAGTTCAATCTGCCAAATAACTTTCTCCAACAATAAAGAGGCAAATTTTTCACTTAGATATGTCAAAATATCAGGCTGGGATTTCTGGACATTTTCAACACTAGAAAAAAGGGTAGCACCAAATTCATTTAGATCATCCTTACTCACCAAGAATGGTTGGTTTGATGAAGGTTCAGAAATAGGTATTGATATGGTTTCAGGTTCCTTTACAGGGGCTATATTAGAGATTGATTTCACCAGAAACAAAGAGGAAAGTACAAGGCCTTTGGATGAGACTTGCTGAGAGTCATCGACATCATAGAAACTAGGGAACATATATCAAGTATCTATAGAACTTGGAACTATCAGATTTGGTTCTTTAGTGGATTCCAGATTTGGGGGTTTCTCTCCCTCAACGGTTGCATCCTTCTCAGGACCGAGAGGTTTATAGTCTTGATCTAATTCCACAAAAACAACTCTTGGCTCCTCACCCATTTCCATCCTAGCCATCTAAAAAGATAGATCCATCCATTCTTCAACCAAAGGGATGATTTCAAGAGAAGATTGTCACACATGGAGTTTCTCAAGATTAGCTTCTTGCATACCATGAATCTCTTCCACTATAGGTTCTTCCATGGAATTCTTTTCAATTTCATTGGCTATAGATTCTGTTTGAGCCTTGGTTTGATCTTCAAGATTAATAGAATCTTTAGGAGCATGGATTTTTTGTTCAAGAACATCATGAGGAACAAGAGTACTATATTCCTTAAGAGAAAAAGTTTCTCTAGGAGGCTCAAAAACCTCTTCTTCTTCTTCAGAAGAGTACTCAACAATCTCATCTAGTTCTAAACCAGGACTTGAAATATTTCTTGTTCCTGAAGGATATTCCACTGGACTGAATTTCTCATAAACTCTATCATTTTCTTCCACCCATTCCTTTTCCAAGGATTCCAATTATTCTTCATTCTCTTGATAGTGGCTTTTTAGAGTGAGAATTCGCAAACATTGATTACTTATTCATTAGGTCCAACAATTACATTTTCATGAAGCATAGATGAGATATGCTGAGATTAAAACATTGAAGTTGACTTCGATGTGGATTTGATCAGCTCACACATATGGTGTATGATATACTTTAATAGGTTGATCTTATACCCATTTTTCCTATGGTGGATCTGAAACACATTCGGATATTTCAAAATAGAAAAATCACCTTTTCTAGGGATAACTTGATTCTGTATAAACATAAACATAATCCTTGATTCTCTATCTAGTTCAGTAGTAATGGATCTCCTCTTGGAGCCATTACTAGTTAAGTCTTTCAATGCCTCCTATATATCAAAGAATTCAGTTTATGGTGGAGATCTTCTCTAAAAATCCTCACAGATGCCTTCATGAGGTATCTTAAGACATGCCACCCATAACTATGAAAAGAATGACCATCTCTTCCCATTGATCCAGTTTCTCATGACATAACCATCTTCATAATAAATGGATAATTAAACATATTGATAAAATTGAGCTACAAAATTAGGAGAGATAGGTCTGTCTACCTTCAAAAACCACTCTAACCAGCCTCGTTGTTCTAAAACTTTCAAAACCAAAGACTTACTGGATAGAATCTAATTGGGGAAAACCTCTTTTTCAGGTACAACAACTTTGTTTTCTAGATTAGGAATTAGAGTTCTTTAGGGTGATAGATTAGGTGCAATCTTATTCTTCTTTGCGCTATGTTTCTCAGGAGTGGATGATGAAGGGAGTTTCATCTTGGGCATCCACCGAAGGTTCGAAAGAGAGAGAAGAATTGTAGGTTTGAAGAGAGGCTACATATGAGTGAATAGAAGACATCCTGAGTGAAGAATCGAGTGATACTTTATTTTATCGTTTATTAATACCAAATGTCACAAAAGTAAAATTTTGGGGAAAAAGGAGAAAGGGATAATTACCACAATATGATTCTAAATATTAAAAAATCATAAAGAACATTTCCGGTGGGAGAGAGAATGAATGTTATGAAGAGACAGTAACAAAGTGTTACGATGAGACAACGACTTTGAACATTACGGTGACACCATGTATGAGTGTTACTATGAGGAAGTAAAAATGAATTTTATGGAGAGACAATAATAATCAACTTTATGGTGCGACAGTAAACGTTAGAAAGTAGTCATGAAGCTCTAACTGTGAGACTATAAACATGATACAATAAAATATAAAATAGTAAGACATGAAACAATAAGATATCTATTTGTGGAATATCATGCCTAAATCACGTATGATGTAGTATATTCTCTTAGAATTTAGGGTTTTGGTGAATATACCAGTATGCTGATACTCAGTACCAGTGAATTTCAAATTGATATCACATTTTTGATAATGATATCTCAAAAATTATTGTCTTACATCAATATGCTTTATCCTAGAATGTGAAACATGATTTTTCGTGATGTTAATAGCCCTTGTGTTGTCCCAGTTTATTGGTTCATGACTGAATTGAAATCAATAATCTTTTAATGTATGTTTCATCCACAAAATTTGTGCACAACAACTACCAGCAGCTATGTATTCAGCTTCTGTAGTAGATAATTCAACAATTTTTTTTCTTACTACACCATGATACTAGTGACTGACCTACAAAGTTACATGTTATAGAGGTTCTTTTTCTATCTAACTTTCAACCACCGAAGTCAGCATCAGAATAACTAACTAATTCAAATGATTGTCCTCTAGGATAGAATAGTCCTAGATTGGGTGTATGCTTGAGGTATTTGAAAATTCCTTTTACAACATTTAAATGAAATTCCTTAAGATTTTCTTGAAAACGAGCACACATACACACACTAAACATAATGTCAGTGTGACTAGCTGTCAAGTAGAGTAAACTTCCAATCATTCCTCTATAAGTGGTTTGATCAACAGATTTTCCATCATAATCAATATCCAACTTAGAAGTGTTACTCATGGGAACGTTTTAAAATATCTAAAGAATATTTACATTGAGTTAAAATGTTTCCATCAATATTTTTAAAGATTTGAAATCAGATAATGAATTTCAATTCACTCATTAATCTCATTTCAAATTCATTTTGCATCATTTTAGAAAAATCAACTCATAAATAATTTTTTGAAGATCAAAAAATAAGGTCATCTACATAGATTTGAACTACTAAAACATCATTAGAAATTCATTTTATAAATAGGGTAGGATCCACTATTCATTTTGTAAAACCTTTGGAAATAAGAAAAGTACTCAACCTGTCATACCAAGATCTTGGAGCTTTCATTAAACCATATAAAGATTTTGATAGTTTAAAAATATGATATGGAAAATGGGGTTTTGGAAAACCATGGGGTTATTCAACAAAAACATACTCATCTATATACCCATTTAAGAATGAACTTTTAACATCCATTTGATATAGTTTGAAATTCAGATGATTAGCATTGGAAAGAAATATTCTGATGGATTCAAGTCTATCCACAGGTGAAAATGCCTCCTCACAGTCAATTCCTTCTTATTCACTATAGCCTTGTGAAATTAATCTAGCATTTTTTCTAACTATGTTACCAGCCTCATCTACCTTAGTTCTAAATGCCCATTTAGTGCCTATGGTGAATATGTCCTTAGGTCTTTCAATAAGTTTCCAATCATTGTTCCTTTCAAACTTATTAAGTTCTTATTGCATAGCCATCACCCAAAATTCATCATTTCCAGAATCATCAATGTTTTTAGGTTTAATTTGTGATAATAATACTTGATGTTCAACCTGATTTCTAAGAGAAGCTATAGTTTTAGTTCCATTGTCTAGGTCTCCTACAACAACATCTAAGGGATGATTATTAAGAGTTATAAATGATCTAGAAAAGGAAATACTAGTGATTTCAGGTTCATTAACAAATTCATGTTCATTTTGACTTGATTCTAATGAATTTACAGAAGTAGAATTTTCCACATATTCTTTCATATAATGGTCTGATGATTTTGGATTAATTGTTCTGATTTGATACATCATCCTCAAGGTTCTCTAGAAAGGATTTAGGCTTATGTGGATCTGTTTCATCAAATTTTACATGGATAGATTCCTCCACACCTTTATTTCTTTTGTTGAACACTTTATAGGCTTTAATCGACAATGAATATCCTAAAAAAATACCTTCATCACTTTTGGATACAAATATTTCAATATTGTCCTTAGTATTAAAATGATATACTTTACGACCAAAAACTTTGATGTAGTTGACCTTTGGTTTTATATTGTTCCATAACTCATAAGAAGTTCTTTTAAGAATATGACAGATCAACACTCTATTGATTATGTAGCATTCTGCATTGATAGCTTCAACCCAAAAATAAATAGCTAGGTTATACTCACTAATCATTGTTCTATCTATCTCTTGAAAGGTTGTATTTCTTCTTTCTATAACTCCATTTTTTTGAGGTGTTCTATGGGTAGAGAAATATTGATTATAACTATTTTTTGAGAAAAAGGATTCGAACCCCTGATTTTCAAACTCACGACCATGATCACTTATTAAGGATTTCATTCTTGGTACACTAATTTTTTCTACAGACTTGGCATATTTAGTAAAATAATAGCAGGATTCACTCTTGCGAGCCAGAATGAAATTCCATGTATATCTAGAAAATTCATCTACAAAAACATAAACATAGTGCTTTTCCATTTTAGCTAGAAACTCTTGAAGGTCCAAACAAATCCATGTGAACTGGTTCGAGAGGTTGTGAAGTTGACACTTCTTTCTTTGGTTTGAAGGAAATTTTGTGTTGTTTTTCCTTTTGACAGGGATTACACTCTTTGTCATTTAGAAACTCTAGTTTGGGTAAGTCTTTATCTAAGACTTTTCTAGTTTACTTTCTAAGGGATTGAATGTTACACTGTCCTAGTCTTCTATTATAGAGCTATGACTCTTTAGGAAATACACTTAAACATGAATCTTTTTGAGAAGCTAAGGAATATATGTTAACAAAGTAAACATTTTAATTTCTTAAATTAGAAAACCCTAATTTATCTTTATAATTAAAGACATTACAAGAATAATTTTCAAATTTAACATGAAATCCATCATCACATAATTGTGAGATACTAAGAAGATTATATTTTAATCAATCAACAAACTGCACTTTAGAAATTAAAACTGAGTCAGAGTTACCGATTTGGCCGAGGCTAATAATCATTCCTTCGGAATTGTCACCAAATGTGACATTTCCACTATCTATATTGATTGGGTTCTTGAACCAAGAGTATTATCCTTTCATGTGACTTAAACATCCACTGTGAAAATACCATAGACTTTTTCAGGAACTCTTTAGCTAGATTTCCTACAAAATGATTATGCAAAAATAGATTTTGGTACCCATACTTGTTTGTGTCCAGTAATATTAGTGAAAAGTGCTTTAGGAACCCATATTTTCCTCATAGGATTACTGTAATCACTAAGTAATGTATGTGAAAAATAATCATTATTTCGTCCAGAAAAACATGAAACAGTAGAATATGTATCATGAATTGAATTAGTTTATTTGTGTCTAGAACTGGCAGTAAAACTATATATCCTAGATCTTGAAACAAAATTTGTTCTACCAAGATTTCTTTTTCTAGGTTGATAACCAATGACCTTTTTGTATTTAGGAGCAACAATTTTCCTAGCATTTCAGTAATGGTATTTTTCCCATTGGTCAACTTTTCTAGGTCACTCTTCAATTTCTCAGTAGAAAATTTTAATTTATTGTTTTCTTTGAGCAGTTGAGAATTTTTCTCCTTTTTAGTTGTGAGTTCATATTTAATAGTCACAGTGAGAGCATTTTGTTTCTTCAATGATTTATATTTGTATTTTAATGCATTGAATGTTTCCTCAAGCATGTTATTATATTCAAATATTTCTTCATTTTTCATATTCTCAGAGTCACTCTCATCCTTATAATAGTAAGAATTATGTACATGAGAGTCCAGTGTTACCTCAGATTTGTTTGTCATAAAACACATATTGGATTTTTTTTCTTGTTCATCATGTGATGTTTCTGAGTCGCTTGAACTATCCTTAGAAGCACTCCAAGTTTCTTTCATGGCCTTTCTATACTTCCTGTCCTTATCCTCATATTTGTTTTTGTACTTGAGCATTGGACAGTCTGCCATGATATGTCCTTTTCACTTACATTCATAGAAGACAATTTCATCAGTCTTGTCCCTTATTTTCCAATCCTTTTCCAATTTCATTTTTGGTCATATTTTCTGTTGAAGGTAGATTTTATAAAAAAGTTCTTCTTCTTGTAAAATCTCTTGAAACTTATTTCTAATTGAGACATCCCCTCATTATTGTCAAATGATGATTGTTTATCACTGGAACATTCTACAGAATCTTCCATTTTCCCTTTTTCTTTATTCTTAGAGGTGGTGGTCTAGAATGCAACAGATTTCCTCTTTGGTTCATCCTCTTATTCTTTGTTGACTTTAAACTCTTCCTCATAAATTATCTGTTTTTTAATGACTTCTTTTACAGGTAGTTTTCTGATGTCGTGTGATTCTCTGATAGAGACAGAGGTTTTCCTCCATCTATCAAGAAGACATCTGAGAATTCTAATGATCTATTCCTTGGCAGTGACTTCTCTTCCAAGAGATTTCATTGTGTTGACAATCTCATAGAACCTATGATACATGTCAGAGATAGGTTCATCAGGTTTCATCTAAATATTATCATATTTTATATTATAAGTATTAAGTCTTATTTATTTTACAGTAGATGTTTTTCATGTGATACAGATAGGGTATCCCAAATTTCATGGGCAGTTTTACAAGAAGAAATTCTATTGAAATATTCATCTCCTAAAGAGCTGTATAATGAATTCATAACTTTTCAGTTGTTATTATAGACAATTTTGGTAGGTTCATCCCATATGATTCTATCATTAGTAGGAATCATATATTCATCTATAATATATGACCAAATTTCAAAACTCATACACTCTAAATGCATTTTCATTTTAATTTTCCATTGATCATAGTCGGTTCCATTAAATAATGGTGTTCTATTGGTTGCAGGACCTTCCAATCTATTATCCATAATAATAAAATAGGTTTAAAGAGCTAGAAATTTAGAATTGATAGAAATTTAAAGATCTTTAAGGTACAACAACAATCACAGTTGAATAGTATTATACAGAGTCCTAATAAACAACCTTTGATACCAAATGTTCGTTAGAGTCGATTACTCAATAGGGTAGGAGTGAATTAAGTAACTAAAAAAATATCTGTAAAAAAAATATTTATAAAAGGATTAACCATAAAGTTAAATACAACTTAGTTAATAAAAGTAGTACGCTTATAAAGGTTTTAATGTTCAAATAACTTCATAGAAGATTGATTATTTCTCATTAATCTTAATGGTTATTAATATTACTTTTGAAGCTATTTTACTAATACAACGTACATATAACATATTTATAAGATTATCTATCAAAGTGAATTTAGTGATTTTTATGTTATATAGAAAATCAGTAAAATAGATAAAACTAAATTATACATCACAACAGATATGCAACAAATGGTTTAGTCTTAAGTAAAGACCAAATCCACTCCACTTGGTGATCACCTACCACCTATAAGTTTATATAAATAAACATTTATCCACACCCTAAATCTGTGTTAAACAACTATACACAAGACTGTCAAGGACACATAAGGACCTCTTCCACAATTATTCATGGGTACAAACAACCAAGCCACACAGGGACCTCTTCTACACTTATCAGTGGGTATACACAATAGTAAAATATTTTTTGAGTAATGATATATTTTGTAATTCAGTTTAATATGGGAGATAGAGTGTGTTGTGATAAGGATACATACTCTGATCGAAAGTTAATAAAATGATACACAATAGAGAAGAAATAATGAGCTAGCTTTAGAAGTGCTCTGAGTGCTGGTCTTTGCAGCTCTTGAATTATGGGATGAAGCAGATGCAGAACTCGTGTCCTCGTCTGGAAAACAGAGTATCACAAGAAAGAAAAATTAGGCAAATGTTTTTCATGGTGTTTGATAGTGTGAAGATGTGTTCAGGATTCCAGTATGCTTCGTGTGTTCTTCAGCAGAATCGAGTTGTATGAAGGAATCATTTATTCAAAAAATTACTCTAAGTGTGTTCTTCGTTATTGTACGAACACCCACTTGGAACTCTTTCATGCGTTATCTGCTCTTTTTGTTTCTGGGAAGCACTACTCTTTTATCTTGGAGTGCACATGTTGGAGCTGACAGTTTGCATGTATTCCGCACCTTGTACCTCATACTATCTGATGATATGTATAAAAAGAAACATTAATTATGTCAGTGCATTAAAATCATTAAATATGACAGTTAGAGATTAAATTGAATGACGACATAATATATTAGGAAACAATGTCACAATATTTCATGAAAATGGTGTCTCCTTCACACGGTGTCTGGATTGGTCAAAGTGTCTCAGAGTCACAGTGTCTTGTGGTCACAATGTCTTATGGTCACGGTGTCTCATAGTCACTGTGTCTTATTCACAATGTCTTGTTCATGATGTCTTCTTCACTGTATCTACTTCACGGTGTCTTGTTCATAGTGTCTTGTTCACGGTGTCTTGTTCACTGTGTCTTGTTCATGGTGTCTCATGGTCACGGTTTCTTGTTCACGGTGTCTGATTCATGGTGTCTGAAGGTTCACAGTTTCTGCTTCACGGTTACAAAAAGACATAACCATTGGCAGACTCACGGTGTCTCAAACTTTTAAAAATAAATATATTCAGACTTAAGCAATGATGATTATAAAACTAATTAGGCATAATAATTTTTCATGGAAATCATTATAAAGGTAAATCAAGGATAGTATAAGGTAACTAAATTGAATGTGGAGCAATTAAGATATTGAATGGATCTTTTTAAAGCATGAGAATACTTAAACAACAATACACATAATTCGATATAATTTACAGAATTTAACCATGTTTACTAGGATTTGTGATCATTAAAACATGATTAGTACATGAGGAGTCCAACAGAAATTACAATGAGAACTTATTTAGAAAAATAAAAGAAAATAAATGTCATGGTGGGATGAAAATATGTTCATGTCTTAAATGTTAAACATATTATTTTCAAACCTTTTGTAAAGATTGTCAATAGTGACCCATGTGGAAAACATTAAGAGATCTATTTTTAAAAAAATTTAAAAGTAAGTTAAATATCATATAAAATAACTTTATTAAATAATTTATTTTTTATAAGTTAACATTCTAAAAAATATATTTGATAACATGTATAAGGAAGAGATATATTCCCAATAAAATTGAAGACATAAGATTGGTATCACTTATAAAATAGTTTTTTGATATTTATTTAATAAATATGGGTGGAAATAAAAAAAATCATGAAAAACAAATTCATAACTAGAAGATAATAAATGATATGTGGTTCAATAAAATAAGATCATATGATTTCCCCTAATGTAACATTGAACATGAACAATCCCAAAAATAAATGACATTATAACATAAAACCTTTACCACTTTGGTAACTTTTGAATAAAAAGTAATAAAAATATTTTTATATGTGTATGTAAATACTATTAATTTCATGAATTAATATATATGAATTCAGTCATGTTGATGTAGGTTCACCATACTAGGAAATCATGGGGCATGACATTAAACATGTCTGAAGAAAATGAGATTGAGACAAAAAAGACCTTTGATAAAATTATATATTTTGAAAGGGTAATTAATAAATGAAGTGATTTTGGGAACATATGAAAATCCACATAAAGAAGTTTAAATATATAATAAAACTAATTATAAATACAATTCACACATAATCATGGCATAAAAAATTCAGTAATGAAGGGTTATAACCTAATGAAATGAAATTGAGTTAAAAACACCTTTCAACTTGGAATCTTTCATGTCAAATCCCCTTGGACAAAATAATTTTGAATTGTAACACATATAACCATGAATTGTGATTTATTCATAATATAACATTTAAAATGGAAAATATATACACTCTATAAAACAAACTAGGTGCATAACATTACATTATGCCTCAATTAAGAGAAACTGATATGAAATATCTTACATAAAACCTTGAAAATTAATTTTAATTTTTTTAAATATACTGAATTATGGTAAAAAATACCTTTATCATCCATTGAAACATTAATATATTTTTTATTTTAAAAAATAAAGAATATAGACATAGAAGAGAGTGCGTTGTAAAAGAAATAGTAGAATAATTTTTTTAAATAATGTCACTTACCTTGAGTCTAACAAATCACATTAGTTATTTATTGTTCTAAATAATAAAATTGTTGTTTATTATTTATTTTATTATTAATAATTTTCAAGTTATTCTTAATTTTATTTAATTTAATACCATGTTTTATATAACTATAGAACCAATTATGTTTATAATAGAAGAATTTGACAACATTTTGTCTGTAAGACCAAAATGGATATGGTAAGTCAAATATGGTCACTAAAATTATTATTTAGTCATATAAATAATAATATTCATGAATTATTCATAATTTTTATGAATAAATTATAATTTTATTACTATCAATGAATGATTGTTAGGAAAAAAATTGCATTACAATCATAGAGATAATAGACCATACAAACACATGAGTAACATTTCCATTTTACAATGATCATTATAGAAAGAAGGTATGAATTATTTTTTTATTTGAAAAATTATCATTATATCATAAATAACACATTTTTTATTTAAATAAACTTATATATATCATCTATATTATGTGGTGATGAAAATCAAACCACATTATTTCATGGAGGTTGTAGTCCACACATACACATGAACAACATTTTAATTTTCCAATAGATGTTAATGTTAGATTTATATTTTCATAATTATAATTATTTTGTGAATATTATATATATATATGTATATTAAATCTTTCATTACAACTATCCATGAGAGTTGGGTGATTTAAAATGAAATACATTGTTTCACTAGGCAATAATCCACCGTACACATAAACGATGGCTTCGTTTCCTATTTGATAGGATAAGCGTGGGATATAGGATATTAAATTAACATAATAAAATATATGTATATGGAAGATACTCGTGTTATTATTTCTGCTTGGTTGGATAATATTTAAATGAGTTATAAGAATAAATAAAATCTAAATTATTTGTTAAGGAATATACTTTTTATTTAGAAAACATATTACGGATTACAAGAAAAAAATTCATAGGTTGGGGTTTTGATAAAACCAAGGCCCTTAAGATGTGGGGATGGATATAAGTAAGTGATATGGTTGGATATTGACAAACCGAAAGGAATTTTTGTGTGTCAATAAAAGAGGATATGAGGTGCCCTTTTATAAGTGAGGGGAGGGTCACTTTTGGAATATGCTAAAGTATTAAATTAATATAAATTAATTATCACATTTAAATGGATGAAAAATAAACTAATTCAAATAATAGATGTGTATGAGCTGAAATAGTAATATATAATAAAATTTGAAAACTTTTTGTGTTTTTAACCTTATCTCTTGGTTATGACCCACACTTACTATGTTTTATAATTTTTCTGACAAAAAAAATTATACTCTTCAGGGGTAAAAATAGTAACTATAAAAGGAATATTGACTAATAAATGAAACATGGTTGTTATTTTAAACCATATATCAATCAAAGTAATTAGGGTACAATTTTTAGTAAATTGAAATCATTTAATAAAGTATTATTTATTATAAAATACCATTATTGTCAAATTTTGGAACTATTTTTTTTAATTTGACATGGATAACAACAAGGTAGAAAATGAATTCAAATATATTATAGTAAAAAATTTATATAATGTTATATTTTTATAAAAAAATCATGGAAAATTAAAACTCATTTAGTTAATATTATTTTTATTATTTTAAAATTCATTTATTTAATTTTTCTATTAACTAAATAAATGATCGGTTGGGGTTGTGTAGAAATTTTAGGTAATTATTTTATAACTAAAAATTTAAAATAAAACTGCATGCTAAAAATAATAATTTGTATTTAAAATTATAGTTTATAATAAATGAATGTTGTTTTTATCACTATCAAAAAATATTATTGATATTAAAATAATGAGAGTCACATTTTTATCATCACCTTTTACTCATTTATTATAGATTAAAATATAAAACAAATATAGAACCAAATATTCCATACATTATATAATTGGATGAAAATTTCAAAAATACACTAATCTAATTAGATAAATACAATTGTTAGATTCAATTTTTAGTCCTTGTCATATTATTTTTAACCTTAACTTTTTGATTTACCCTTAACATGGTAACCAATATTTACTATAATTAATATTCATAATGTATAAAATTTAAATTAAAATTATTAAAAATTATTAATTATAATGATTCAGAATACGAAATCCATTTTTATAAAATTAAATTAACAAAATTTTCTTAATTTAAATTTTAATTAACTCGTAAACATGGTGAAAAATAGTTTTTCAAAGAAAATGTTTCCTTAGGTATAAAATGTTTTTACAAAAAAAATCAACATAAAATTGATTTCAATGACCTAAACTAGATTAATAGTAATATAATAGAACTAAATTAAATTTTAATTTTTTTAAACAAAATTTATCTATGTAAATCCTTTAAATGAAATTAAAATTCCTTTTAAAAACCAAAATTTTTCACTATTCATTGAAGAGAAATATTTTCCTGAATATTTTACTAAGATCACTCTATGATTATTTTCACATCTTTATTTGAAAAATTATGTTTATATTTTCATATTTTTCCTCAAATATAAAAATTAAATTTTAAAATATGTGTGAAAAACGGGACGAAACTATTTTTTGGAAAAATACAATAATTAAGCATAAATATGGATATATTCTTATCCCATGACAAGAAAAAACATTTGAAAAATGATACAAAATTTGGATGAATATTTAATATATAAATTTAATTTAAATCATTCACCAATAGTGATTAATTTAACTTATTAATTAAAAACACTTTTCAAACATGAAAACATTTTTTTAGAAAAAAATTTCTTTTTCTTCAATATGATTTTTCTTTTTTGTTTTAGTAAATTGATATCCAGAAATTTTATTTAATATATTTGTAAAACATATAATTCTTAGAATATATTTACTCTTAACTTTACCCACCAATTTAATGTGTCATTTATAATATTCATATTCAAAAAGTAATATTTCATGGTTTATTTTTTCTCAGTGTTACGTGTCCTATATGCTATTAAATGTTTTTGTAAATAATACTCAATGTCTAAAAAAAATTAATGTATCATATTTAAAAAAATTTAACTCGTGATAAAAATTATATTGTCCATTTTTTAAAATTTAATTTATTTTTTATGAAAAAATTAATTTAAAAACAACCCCATAAAATGTGATGAAAAATAGTATTATAGAAGAATACATTTTTAATCATTAAAATTATTTTATTGAAAAAATATAATTTTTATAAAAAATAAAATAATTTAATTATGTAAAATAAAATAATTTTTACATGTATTTAAAATAAAACCAAAACCTAATGGAAAAATATAATTTCTAGATCAATAGAGAATGATTAAAAAACTTTTATTTGAAAAAACATTACTTATATTTTCAAAATAATATTTATATATTTTAATGTAAAAAAATTATGTTAATATATGAATTATACTATTTCTAAAATTTATATTTGTTATAGATTTTTTTTTTCAAAAAACATAAATATATTCTTATAATGTCATAAATGTGACAATATTATAAAATCGATTCTTTTCAGGATTAACATAAAACATTAATTTCTGAAAAATATAAAAAATTCATTCTAAGAAAAATTTTACATGATGAATTAAAAATTAAAAATAATTTCATTATATTAAATTCCTAAAATTTTACAATTTAGGTTCTAATAACATTATTGAATAATGATTTTTGCATTATAATATTGTTAATTTTTGAAGAAAATCTTACTTGCTGTTATTGAATCTCATGTTTCACATTAATGATTCTATGTTCTTGATTCACTATATTTTAGATAATCATCATCAATCATTTTTATATTTCAATACAATTGCTTTTACCATTATTCTTCTAATTTTGGGTAGGGGAATGTATGAAACATAAGTTACATGCACCTTGGGATAGTTCAAGGATATATGGCCATCATCGACCATATTTTATAGTAGATTTTTGATGATGTATCATTCCTAGATCATGTGACATAATATATAATTTTAAAGGAAAGAATATGAGTGATCATTTGTACATGTTTAATAAGTATTCCTGACTTCTATAAATGTGATTTGGTTGTTCTAGAAGGAAGAGATGAAGTACTCTGGAACCTGATAATTATTTATGGAATTAACCTTATTCTCAAAATAATTAAATTCATATTGCATCCACCTTTCTATATTTGTGGTGATAACATATTTTTATTCATTCCCCAACTTCCCCACCTATAATAATGGTCCCTGAATACCAATTTTCTTTATTCTATGAATAAATACCTTACATATCTTATTATAGGAAAAAACACGAAAAACCTACCATGTTAATTCAAGGGGATGAGCATGGAAGAAAAATATACATGTAGGTTCTCCATATGGATCTCTCATAATTATTAATGGTGAAGTTATATTTATATAGTGTATTTCATAACCTTCCATCATGAAATTAAATCTATAGATCTATAAATCTATTGTTGTTTACAATTGGAGAGGTTAAAGATTATTATTTTTTTTCTCTTTTGTCTAGATGAAATAGAAGAGTAATTACTAATTTATATTTTGAAATATTGTAAAATAACATGATTGAAGGTTATTTTATCAAAATAAATCTAGGACCCTATGAGTTATACACAAATAATTAGAGCATGGAAGCTTCTTTGGGTGATTGGTTTCCCATCATTGGGTTGAACTAGTAATAAAAATGGATTATATGTTTCTTTAGATCCCCCATTCCATCAAATAATTATAGGTTTTGATTCCCTAAGCTAGATAGAGGATTATTCAAATTCAAAGACTTGGGTCATATCTTTTTCTCCAGTCATACTAATTCACTTCTGTAATCTATAGTATCAATTAATGATGTGATTGTATCTAGTAATTTGTTGAATACACCACCTTCCTTGACCTTAGGTTACTTTCAGAGACTCGTGACTGATGTCCCCCCAGTGATTGGAACTCTAGATAATCAATATAATTTGAAGCCAAATGGGGCGATTAATGTGATCTAAAAATGACGAGGTTGCTTTTTAAGGAATTTATGGGTTAATAACTATCCTCTATTTGAAGAGGGATAGCTAAAGGAGGCCACATGGATTTTGTTGAAATATTATATGGAATGGGTATGTTTCCCCAGAGAAATTCATCATTGATATGATCATGTTACTATATATTGGATAGTAATAATGAAATAATATCTTATTTTGAGATAGTATCACCATCTTTAGGTGGTCAATGAACTAAATATGTATCCATATATTTTCATTTTTTGAAAACATGATTGTTTTTTTGCATTAGTTAGGTCGACATTGATGATTTTTACTAATTTTAACTGAGTAGTAAGGAACATGAATTTCCCTCAAGGAGGAATATCTATAATATGGGTATTTTCCCATCATCTAGATAATACAAGAGATTTTTGTGGGTGTAAAAAATCCCCCATCACAGTGGGCTGGTGTTTTCTTCTATGATATTGTTGTTTCTACGATGACTTTAAAAAATTATTATACCTATATTATATCAAGTTTTGAATGTGGTATTATTCCAATTTAAGGGACACTATATTTCTTATATTTATGACACATTATTGAGGGATTTTGTGATGTATTCACCAAGTCTATATTTGGAATTGTATGAGGCTTCAAGCTAACAGTGATATGGAATTGACCTTGGGCCGCTGTTAGGACATGTTGATGGGCCACAAAGAATTTTGTAGTTGTAGTGTCATGGAAATGATCTTAATTATTAATTTTTGGATACCCTAATGGGATATCCATATGGGTCATGTATTCATAATTAAAAAATACAACACAACTTCTTTTATAACTTCATATGGAACCATGGTCCCATGTCACTGATAATGATTGGATTCAATAAGATCCCTTCTTAAAATATATTAAATGACTTCTTATAAATGGTTTATTTCGTCCTACATCAACCTAAAAAAGGGATGTTGGAATTATATTTATCTAGTAAGATACTCCCTATGTGGTTTGATATTGATATAGAGAATTTATTACCCCTACTCGTCTATCTTCATGATGATTTCTTTCATGTAATCAGTCTCTCTAGATTAGTGTGGTATATTTACATTTTTGTAATAATACCATTATTGACTAATTATTTAACATTTTCAGTCATTATATGGTGTTAAAGGCACTGGTTATATGACAATATATATTTCAGTTCATAATAGATTAGGTAGGCTTAGAAATGATAGAAATATTTGATCAAGGTTCCATTACCTTCTAGATCTGGAAATCCTTCACATATAAATGGATTCCACTAGGATGGAAAGCGAAACTAATCTCTTATGGAATATTAATCATGGATTCTATTTAGATTATATGTGGGAAACAATAAACCAATCAGTTAATTATCGTAAATGATAATTCATGGTTTTCCACTTCATTCAATGTAAGGATTCATGTTTTTTCCTTTACTTTTTCAATATTCTCCTATATGCCATTGGGCTATGTGTTGGTTATAAGTATGTTTTCCAAATGAAGGGGTCACTAGGACATACCAGTGATGTAATATTTTTTTCATCAGATCAAGAGGCTATGAGATTGGGCTTATCGACACCATTTTGAGGGAGAATTACTGCCTACTCCATGATGCTCTTATAGATCTAATATGTATTCAAGGATATATCCCAATACTATTAGTAAAGATACTAGTTACCCTTTAAGAATTAATTGATTAAAAACATACATATCCGGGGAAACATCATGTATGGATTATACTATATATTATGTAATCCTTGTATATATTTTATTTTTAGTTTAAAGCCATATAGAAGGGAGATCTACAATTTATCTGGATACATTGAGGAATTGGACTCCCATGAAAGAAGGTAGAAGGTATTTTAGAGTTAGGATCCGGACAATGTGGTGGAATTTAAACTAATATTTAGAAATTGAATCAAAGCACAAGTAATTTAGTTCTACTTAGTGGGACAATCCATACATTTTAAGGTGGTGTAAAAAGGACCCTATAAGTTACTTTTAGGGTTGTGAATCCAAGAATTCATCTAAGTAGTTTAAAGTCAAACATAGTAGACATCAAGGTGAAACATACCTTCAAATGGATTATGTGTGACTTATAACAAAGAGTACATTATTTGTTCACCATTTTTGATTACCTATGTGAAGATATTTTGGGGAACTAAGAGGAGTATCGTGACTCAAGGCATTTTTGGGAACTAAGAAGAGCATCTTAAGACATTTAAGGGAACAAAAAGAAGTACCCTAACTCATGGAATTTAAGGTAACCAATAGAAGTATATTAATTTGATTATTTTAATGGAATCAATATGGTATATCTTTACTAAAGTAGTTTGGGGGAACTATGTGGAGTATCATATCTTTTGGTGTATATAAGGAAACCATGAGGATAATTTTGGCTGAAGGTACAATAAGAATCTTGGTTAATAATATTCTTATAATATAAGGTGATGATAGACATTATACAAGGATAATATCTTATTAGAAAGGAATGTTTAAATGATTTGGGATTTTCCGTCAAAGTGGTGTCCTATATATCAATAGTGAACTAGAATCAAAACCCACATTAGTTTGAGGTGCATAGTTTAATGGTCTTATGACAGGACTGATCCATATAGTATCACATCATGTGTTAAGGATTATTTTATCATGAATGTGTTGAGTGATGGAGAAAAGGTTATGAGCTAAGCCTTCGATTATATTTTATCTGTCACACTCAGACATCTTATATTAAATATATTTTACTATTTCTTGGCTCCGGGGACCCGTGCCAATGTCCGGGTTGGGACCCAGTTTAATTTTTGATACATTTACTATGTTTAGTGGGTTTCGGACCCGTGCGCGGTCACCGTAAAGTGGGCGGTAGCCACGTCATTAGCCCGTGTGCCGCAAAAAGGTTTAACGACTAAAATAAATAATGTTTTTTATATAATTAAAGTGGGTTTAATGTTCATATTGTAATAAGAATAATATTATTATTTAATTAATAATATTAACATGTCTAAGCTGTTATTATTATTTTTTTCTATTCATTTTTTTATTATTATCATCTTAATGATTGTAATTTTTATTAGCATTATTTTATAGTTCTATTATTATTGTTATTATTGTTATTAGTATTATTATTATTTATAGTTTTACTATTTTTGTTAATTGATTTAAATGAAAAAAAAGTTCTAACCTAACACTAACCCTAGCGCCGAGCCCCCCCCCTCTTTCCCTCTTCCGCCGCACGCCCCCCTTTCCTGCTTCCCTTCCCCGTTGCTCAACCACGCGCCCTAACCTCCTTCAGGCCTCCGCCTCGCCGCACCCCCATCCGGATCCCACCCTGCTCCGGCGCCCGCTTCCTGCACCTGACCTTCACCGCACCACCGGCCTCCGGCGCCCAGCTCCCCACTCCCGCAACGACCTCCCTCTGGCGCTACTCCCTGCCCCGGCCTCACTCCGCCCCGAATCCTGGCCGTGCCGCCCTGCCCCTCCGGTGCCTCACCGCTGTCGGCCTCGCCGGCCAACATTTCCAGCGAGCCCCCGCCGCCGGACATCGAATCCCGGCCCCATCGGTGCCCCCTGCCGGCCCTTCCCGCGAGCTCCGCCACCCGCCAACGGCCTCCGACCCCCTCCAGCGATTTTCGGCCGAGCTTCCGCAAGCTCCGCCTACGGCCAGCTGCAACAACCCCTGGCCGCGCGTTCTCCACCAACCCTCAACTTTCGGCAATGGCCCGCGACCTCCAGCGCAACTTCCTTGGGAAGGTTTCCCCTATAATTCCTTGACCCTTTTTGGTTTCTGATGAGTATAAGGTTCTTTTTAGTGTTTGTTTTGGGTTCATTTTGGTTCGTATTATTGATTTAGGATCTAATTGGGATCCCACGGGGGGGCGATTGTTGTTCGATTGGTGTTTGACACCAATTTTCGAGAATTTTGGACACCCGATGTAAGTTGTTCCATGTATAAACTTTGTGGTGTTGTAATTTGCTTGTTTGGTCAAATTAGTATGTTATTTGACTAGTCTGATTGGTGCGAATATAGTGTTGTTTGATGTTTAATAGGATTTTTATAGGTTTAGAAAAGTGTTTATGTGTTATGAATGTTTTGATTTTATGAAAACTTTTGTTGAGCCATTCATAGTGTTTCCTAAACCGTGATATTGTTTTGCATGGTGCACATGGGCTGAGAAATTCTGTTTTTGACATTTTTAGTGTCTAATAAATCGTTTTGTTGGTTTATTAAAATGTGCAAGGGTTGTAGTTGGGTTTTGGTGTGACGTCAATGTGGCGTTGTGTATGTTTGATCCTGAAAGTGTTTTTAAGGGGTTTAAGTTGATTTCGTGTGTTTAAAGCCGCGGTGTGTTTTCAAAATTGTTTAAAAAAATTATAAATGATTTATTAAGTATCTTGGATGTTTTGAATATGGTTTTGGGAAAACATTTTTAGGTGCATGTTCTTTTAAGGGTCAATTTCACCATGTCGTGTGCTTTTGTCTTATTTTGTACTCTGGTGTTTCCTTGAAATAACCCGATGGAACTTTAAAATAATTAGTGAGCTATTTTGGTGTTATTTGGTTTTTTTGCAAACACTTTGTGGATTTTAATGTTTTTAGTAAATAAGGATGATGGTGTGAGTTGTGTTTTGAAGTTATTTCAAGCTAGTTCCTTTGCGTTGGTTGTTCATTTGGTTTGTTCTAAGCCAATGGCTATGTGTTCTTAGTTATCGTGCATTTGTTTCAGCGTGTGGGTGAGGTAACCCTACGACACCTCCATCATTGGATTGCTTGTACTTGTGGACCAATGTGAGGGTTATTTTTTCGTCGTATCCGAGCTGCGTCTTGAGGTAGGTCTCCCACTCCACTCACCCTTAAATTTAGAAATTTATTTATTCCTTGTCATTTCATTATTTTTCTGTAAATTTAAAGTAGTATTCGAAAATCATTACTAGAATGGAGACTTTCTGAATTTGAAAACTGTTTACTTCTTGCATCGCATATAAAATGTCTTTCTTGGATAAATTTGTGTGGTTTTCTTGTGATATTGTCATATGGGTACTTTATGAAACGTGCAAGTCATACTGAACTGTGATTTGAGATGCTTTTTGGTGTGTATAAAATCAAGGGTGCATCGTTTATGGAAAATGGTGTTTTCTTGAAGACATGGGTAGAGGAAATGTTGTTTGGCCTTTAAAATGGATTTTGGAAGTTTTCAGTGGTGGTTTGGTTTTCCTTAAATGGGTTTCAAAGCATGTTTTTTTCTGGTTTTCAACAGGATGGAGTGTGTCATATTTTCATTGGAAACACTTTGATATTAAGTGGTTTAAATGTAAATGATGCGGTGTCCCAGTTGTAACTTTATTGATTGTGAACTGACTACATATATATATACACACGTACTTATGGGGCATCTATACAGGGGGACTTCCCTTCGAGGATTTTCGTGTAGTGGTGTCCGTGTAAGGGGTTGGCAAGTGCGGTGAGGTGATTCACGCGTGTGAGGGCCTCCCACATACATGGTATTATTAAAACCACCATGGGTTCCTGGGCGTCTTTTAGAGAATTGAGTGACGGTTTCTGGCTATCCCCGATTAGACGGGTCAATCCCCCCATGGTAGGTAGGCCTTGTGGGGCGTGCCGCTGGTTGGCTATTGGGGCGGCCAGTTGGTTATTGACTGTGGAGTACCATGCCGGCAGGTAGTCTGAACTGGAGTACGTCCAGGGGTTTTCTAGGGATGTTTAGGATCACCCATGGTTACTTGATGTTCCTTGCTTGTTTACTTTCAGTTCTTCTTTATAGCTTATACTGTTATACATTGTGAAAAATGGTTTTCATATGAATATGTGTTATTCTCTTTGTGTAAAATTTGAAAATGTAACACTTATTTCTCTATTAGAGTGAAATTTTCACCAATGAAAGGAATTAAACTTTTGATAAAGAATAAGGGTAATGTCTCCTGTTTGATTTTTAAGTAAAACATTATGAAAGCTTAATTTTATGCATTGTATTTCAAACCTGGAATTTGTAGATTCTTTATTTACTGGCAATGCTTTGGGATTTGTTTTTGGGCTCACCTACTAAGTAATTTTTGTGCTAACACCTATATTTTACCATTTCAGTTGCAGGTTCCTTGTGTTCAGGTTTTCCTGGTTTGAGTCGCTTAATGATGGAGAGACACTGGTGTTTAGTTGGGTGGTGACCGCGAGGTCACGTGGAGGTATGGTTGTTCTGTAGTTTTGTTCCTTTTGTTTGTTTGTTTGTCTGTCTTTTTTATTTTCTAATTTTTTACTGATTCTGGTTTTCTTTTGGGCCATATCGTTCCCACCTATTTAATTTCGATGCCTGACACTAGTTTCTATCCCCGGGGGATCAGGAACGCCCCTCGGGACTTTCCGCGGACCGGCTCGGGTGACCGGTTCACGGTCGACCCGGGATGGTTCGTGACAAAATGGTATCAAAGGGACGTTCTTGTTATTTGCGTTGTCCGGTAGGTGGAGATTAGGACTGTCGGGACTCAGGAGGTAGGTACGAGAAGGACATCATGAACCCTCTCCCATTCCGTACCTCAAGTCGCCAGGGGTAGTCTAGGAATTATGTCTTTGTCTCTTTCTAGTTTGTCTTGGATCGAGGGATGAAAACGGAGACAAGCCGATGTTACATCATGATTTCACATGGAGTAGTGACCCACATGGAGTCCGGTCACACCGTTTGAATTCCTCATAGTGGTCGATGCTTAATTGGGACATGGCCCACTACCATGTCGCCAGGTTAGGGGTGACTACTAGTCCCTCTCTCTGGTGTTTGATGCAATTTGAGGGTTATTTCATTATGGTTTGTATAACTGCATTTTTGGAAATGAAAAAGGGTTTTTGAAAATGGGACAGATTTCTTTTAAATGACGTTTAATGTATGAAATGAGTTTTAAAGGTAAAAGCCTTCGGTTTGGAAAACCGTTGTGTGCATGGAAAGTGTTTGAGAATGGTTTGGGGTGAAACCTCATGTACTCTTTATGAACGTTTGCACATGTGAGGGGATGCGTGGAAAGTGCATGTTGGTGTGTATGAATGAATGTAGATAACGACATGTGCAACGGGTCACGGGATTAACTGGGTGTGTATTTGAAATTAAAGGCTTAGCCTTGTCCTCTAAATTGGTTTTAAAATGGGAAAGTGGTTTTGGAAAGTTATTTTGGTTTGAAAAATGGATTTGGTATTTAGAAAGTGGCCTTGAAAGAAGGCAGTTTTGAAATCTAAAAAGAAGGAGGTTTTGAAATTTAAATGAAAGGGGAATGTAAAAAAAGATATTTTTTGGTTGTGTTTGTATTTGTTTGGCCTTTGTGGTGACTGTTTTTGATGAAGGCACTTTTATTGATGTTTCTTCGGTTTGATGTTGGTTTGGCTCTGTGTTTCATATGTTGCACAGAAAGTTCCACCCAGAAAGTTCCATAGAGTTTTTGATGAGTCATGCCCAGTTTTTGGTCCTCCTCGAACATTGTCTGGCCTTCACGATGATTGTGGTCCATTAAAGACAGTGGAGTGGTTTGAAGAGGTCGAGTGCGTCATCTGAGTATTGGGATCTCCTGAAGCTGTTGGGGTGCAGGCTGTTTCGAGTCTGTTCGAAGGTCCAGCTTTGGACGAGTGAGAGTGGTTCACCCCACCATCATGATGAGTTTGGATGACGTGGGTTTTCCCAAGTGCTGTCTTCGTCTGATGGTTATTACCTGAAGAGGGGAAGATGAAGAATATGGAAGAGCTCATGTGTGTTCGACATGACCAACAGATGTGAAAGCGTGTGTTGATAATTTCAAGGATCTTTTGTCTCTTTTTCAGAGATAACATCACATGATCTGATGAAGACTCCATCCTTTAATAGGTGTCTTCGTCCAGAGATCAAACAGCGATTTCTCCCTTTTGGGACCATCTTTTGAGAAGTTGGTGCATGAGGTGTTTTTAGTCGAGTTGGTCTCCGGAGTGCAGATGGTTGGCAATCCACTATATCCAGTGGCTCATGCAGGTCTCCCATCTGACGAGCAGAGTGTGTCAGAAGGATCTATTTCCAAAGAGTCCTATGTGGTGGCTCTGGCATAATGTTCGTCGGACCGTCTAATGGTGTACCGTCGGTATGAACATTTGGGGACACAAAGTCATCATGTCACACCCCTTCAATGACATGTCATCATTGTAGTTATATGGATCGTCTAGAGAAGTTTTACAGGAAGTGTAGCTTGATGAGGATGCTGTGATCAGAGAAAGTTAGTGACTAACTGTGAGGTAGGAGATGCTTCATCCATCAGAGCTCCAGCCACAGCTCTCGGGGTGAAGCTCGCGTGTAGTCAGGAGTTGTTGGGGGTGTGATGCCTCAGTTCGGGTTTCGTTTTCCGTGTTGGAAACGAAAAATTTGAAGTCCTTCCATTTCTGTCCTTCCACTGTTATAGTTTTGGCGTTGTTGTAGGTTCTTTGTGTCATCGTGAGGATGGGATGAACATGTTCATTTTTAATCCAAACAGTCTCATTTTCCGGATTATGATTCTCTGAATCATGCGTTTTTCTTAAAAGTATGTTTGGACCTTGCATGGGTTAATCTCAGTTTGGTTGTGTTAGTTTAGAGATGTAAGTGTCTTTGGAAGAATTGACGTTGTGGGTATGCTTGGGTACTGTCTAGATTAAGTCCTTCTCAGAGGTTTTTCTCCAGTGATTGAGTTTTGGGTCCAAGCCAAACGTTCCAAGTTTTATCTGAGGTGTTGTTTCACTTGTGATATGGAAGCTAGCTTAGTTTGGTTGGGAGTTCCCGTGTCTCCCCCCACTTTTGGGGTGGTATGTTTGGGTGTTAATATTTCGACAGTAGTTGAGTCCTTATGGTGGAGAGAACCCTCTCGTGTTATCCCATTTTCTTATGTTGTGGTTTTTTTCTGGTCTTATTTGGGCATGGATTCTGGTTTGGTCCATTGTTCGGCTGAGTGACTTTCTGGGGCCAGAAAGTGTATGTGGTGGGGAGAATTGTCACACCCGGACATCTTAAATTAATTATATTTTATTATTTCATGGCTTCGGGGCCCCGTTCCAATGTCTGGGTTGGGTCCCAGTTTAATTTTTGTGACATTTACTATGTTCAGTGGGTTTCAGACCCGTGCGCGGTCACCGCACAATGGGCGGTAGCCGCGTCGTTAGCCTGGGTGCTAGGAAAAGGTTTAACGACTAAAATAAATAATGTTTTTTATATAATTAAAGTGGGTTGAATGTTCATATTGTAATAAGAATATTATTATTATTTAATTAATAATATTAACATGTCTAAGGTGTTATTATTGTTTTTGCTATTAATTTTTTTATTATTATCATCTTCATTATTGTAATTTTTATTAGCATTATTTTATAGTTCTATTATTATTGTTATTATTGTTTATATTATTATTATTATTTATAGTTTTATTGTTATTTTTAATGATTTAAATGAAAAAAGGTCTAACCTAACCCTAACCCTAGCCCCCCCCTCTTTCCCTCTTGCACCGCACGCCCCACCTTTCCTACATCCCTTCCCCGTCTCCCAGCCACACGCCCTTCCCTCCTTTAGGCCTCTGCCTCGCCGCACCCCCATCCGGCTCCCGCACTGCTCTAGCGCCCGCTTCCTACACCTGGCCTTCACTGCACCACTGGCCTCCGACGCCCAGCTCCCCACTCCCGCAGCGACCTCCCTCCGGCATCGCTGCCTCACCCGGCCTCGCTCCGCCCCGAAGCCCAGCTACGCCACCCTGCCCCTCCGATGCCTTGCCACTGCCCACCTCGCCGACCAGCCTTTCCGGCGAGCCCCCGACGCCGGACATCGACTCCCTTCCCCATCGGCGCCCCTGCCAGCCCTTCTCGTGAGCTCTGCCACTGGCCAGCGGCCTCTGGCCCCCTCCAACGATTTCTGGCCGAGCTCCGGTGAGCTCTGCCTCCGGACAACAGCAGCAACCCCTGGCCGCGCGTTCTCCACCAGCCCGCAACTTTGGCGATGACCCGCGACCTCCGGCGCAACTTCCCCAGGAAGGTTTCCCCTATTATTCCATGACCCCTTTTGGTTTCTGAAGAGTATAAGGTTCTTTTTAGTGTTCGTTTTGGGTACATTTTGGTTCGTATTATTGATTTAGGATCTAATTGGGATCCCACGGGGTGCGATTGTGGTGTGATTGGTGTTTGACACCAATTGTTGTGAATTTTCGACACCCGAGGTATGTTGCACCGTGCATAAACTTTTGTGGTGTTTTAATTTGCTTGTTTGGTCAAATTAGTATGTTATTTAACTAGTCTTCTTGCTGCGAATATAGTTTTTTTTGATGTTTAATCGAATTTTGATAGGTTTAGAAAAGTTTTTATGTGTTATGAATGTTTTGATTTTATGAAAACTTTTGTTGAGCCATTCACAGTGTTTCCTAAACCGTGCTATTGTTTTTCATGGTGCACATGGGCTACGAAATTCTGTTTTTGACATTTTTAGTGTTTTATAAAACGTGTTGTTGGTTTAATAAAAGGTGCAAGGGTTGCAGTTAGGTTTTGGTGTGACGTCAATGTGGCGTTGTGTGCGTTTGATCATGAAAGTGTTTTTAAGGGGTTGAAGTTGGTTTCGTGTGTTTAAAGTCGTGGTGTGTTTTCAAAATTGTTTTATAAAAATTTTAAATGATTTATTAAGTATCTTGGATGTTCTGAATTTGGTTTTTGGAAAACATATTTAGGCGCACGTGCTTTGAAGGGTCAATTTCACCATGTCGTGTGCTTTTGTCTTATTTTGTACTCTGGTGTTTCCTTGAAATAACCTGGTGGCACTTTAAAATAATTAGTGAGTTGTTTTGGTGTTATGTGGTTTTTTACAAACACTTTGTGGATTTTTATGTGGTTTAGTAAATAAGGTTGATGGTGCGATTTGTGTTTTGAAGTTATGTCGAGCTGGTTCCTTTGTGTTGGTTGTTTATTTGGTTTGTTCTGACCTAGTGGCTATGTGTTCTTAGTTATCATGCGTTTGTTTCAGCGTGTTGTCGAGGTAACCCTACGACGCCGCGATCATCGACTTGCGCGTGCTTGTGTGCCAGTGCGAGCGGTATTGTGTCATCATATTCGAGCTGCGTCTTGAGGTAGGTCTCCCATTCCACTCGCCCTTAATTTTAGAAATTTATTTATTCCTTGTCATTTAATTATTTTTCAGTAAATTTATAATAGTATTAGAAACTTATTACTAGAATGGCCACCTTATGAATTTGAAAACTGTTTACTTCTTGCATCTCATTGAAAATATCTTTCTTGGAAAAATTTGTGTGGTTTTCTTGTGATATTTTCATAAGGTTACTTTATGAAATGTGCAAGTCATACTGAACTGTGTTTTGGGGTGGTTTTTGGTGTGTATAAAATGATGGGTGCATCGTTTATGGAAAATTGTGTTTTCTTGAAAACATGGGTAGATGAATTGTTGTTTATCCTTTAAACTGTATTTTGGAATTTTTTAGTAGTGGAATGGTTTTCCATAAATGGGTTTCTAAGCATGTTTTTTTTTGGTTTTCAACATGATGGTGTGTGTCATATTTTCTTTGGAAACACATTGATATTAAATGGTTTAAATGTAAATGAGGTGGAGGCCCGGTTTGTACTTTATTGATTGTGAACTGACTACATATATATATACACGTACCTATGGGGAATCTCTACAAGGGGACTTCCCTTCGAGGATTGTCATGTAGTGGTGTCCGTGTAAGGGGTTGGAATGTACGATGAGGTGAGTCATGCATGCGAGGGCCTCCCACTTACACAGTATTATTAAAACCACCGTGGGTTCCGAGGAGTCTTTTAGAGAATCGAGTGATGGTTGCTGGCTAACCCCGATTGGACGGGTTATTCACCCCTTGGTAGGTAGGCCTTGTGGGGCGTGCCACTGGTTGGCTGTTAGGGCATCCAGTTGGTTGTTGATTGTGGAGTACCATGCCGACAGGTAGTCTGAACCCGAGTACGTCCAGGGGTTTTCTAGGGATGATTAGGATCACCCATGGTTACTTGATATTCCTTGATTGTTTACTTTCAGTTGTCCTTTATAGCTTATACTATTATACTTTGTGAAAAAATGGTTTTCAAATGAAGATGCGTTATTCTCATTATGTAAAATTTGATAATGTAACACTTATTTCTCTTTTAGAGTGAATTTGGAACCAATGAAAGGAATTGAAATTTTGAAAAAGAATAAGGTTAACGTCTCTTGTTTGATTTTGAAGTGAAACATTATGAAAGCTTACTTTTATGCATTGTAGTTCAAACCTGAAATTTGTAGATTCTTTATTTACTGGCAGGGCTTTGGGATTTGTTGTTGGGATCACCTACTGAGTAATATTTGTGCTTACGTCTATATTTTACCATTTCAGTTTTAGGTTCCTTGTGTTCAGGTTTTCTTGGTTTGAGTCGCTCAGTGATGGAGCGACACTGGTGTTTATTTGGGTGGTGACCGCGAGGTCACGTGGAGGTATGGTTGTTGTGTAGTTTTGTTCCTGTTTTTTTGTTTGTCTCTCTTGTTTAGTTTCTATTATTTTACTGATTCTGGTTTTATTTTGGGCCAAATCTTTCCCACATGTTTACTTTTGATGCCCGACAATAGTTTCCATCCCGAGGGGATCGGGAACGCCCCTCGAGACTTGCTGCGGACCAGCTCAGGTGACCGGTTCAGGGTCGACCCGGGTTGGTTCGTGAAATTATCCAATTTTTTATATATTTAATATTAGAGTTCATAGTTGGGTCTTACAACTGGTTGGGGGACCATTTGAATTCTGTAAAGAGGATGACATAAGAAGAGGTATGATTTTGTAGAATTCAATTTGTAGTAGACCTATTTAATGTACATTGGGAATTATAACTTACAAAAGTACTTTTAAATTAAATGTTTGTTATTATACATACATTAAGGCACACTATTCTTAATTAATGGAATATATGATCGAAGGGGGGACTTTAGTTTTATCAATCCTATCATGTAGTTCATGAAGATGTGGAGGAATCATGGGTAGATGGTTTCCCCTGGAAGGATACCAATGAACATCAGGGCCCATGTTTGGGAAAAGGTTGGATTGACAGCCATGTTTTGGAAATATGTGAATTTTCACTTTAATGGGTGTCTAGGATAAGGTGTCACCCCAGTATGAGGACTAGGTGAGTTTTAACCATGATTGGGACCTAGGTAAATTCATTGTCATCTGGGTGGAATGGTAGAAACATCCCATAGAAAGGAGACTTGAGGAAGTAACAATTAGGTAAGAGACATGTGAATTATCATATTTATGTAAGATCACTAATTTAAGTGATTATCAAGTAGGAGAACTAGGAAAATATACACTTGGGAGGTAGACCTGGGGTATGTCTTGATATGTTTGGTTACTTGAGTGATTTCTCACTCAAGTGGGAGACATGGGTGTATGACTGTTATGGTTGGAGACAAGAGTGAAGGTAAATATAGATGGGAGACCAGGGTGATTTCATGATTAGGTATCCATCACCTATGTATCATAGAATATAAGGTATGTTTCTTAGGTCTTGGTAGTAAGGTATTATAGTTCCTAGGTGTGGGTTCCCTTGAAGTGTAGTTCCCAGGTTTGGATGCTCTGTTAATGGTGCTCAATTGGTGTGGTGGCCAGGTTTGGGCACCGAGGTAGTTAGAAACCCAGGTTTAAAAGATCGTGTAGTCTAAAAATGTTGTCACATATTAAATTATGAGGTACTTTTCATTAAAATTTTAAATCTTTCTCCATAGGTTTTTATTTTAGAATTACCTGAAGGATGTTCTAGGAGACATGGTTGTAAATTCATTGGCTTCATGTTCTTAGGTTCTCTTAAACTATAATTCTATTCAAAATGATAGTCATGTGGGTAATTTTATATGAGACCCTAAACCTAGGAGCTCAAATAAGGCAATAAAATTATCATTATCCTATATATTTATTTGGTTGTGTTCCATGATAAGGCACATGCAGCAGGGTTCATGAAGTACCTCACGTGAGGATGAGCGTGCAAGACTAAAGAACACAGAGTTATGCATTTAAAGAGAAAGTTTTCAATAAATTAGAAGATTTATCATGTCATAAATATTTTCAAAAGGAACAAAAAACATATAGATAAGGTTCCCTACTAGAGTTCCCCAATGTGTAAACATCTCAAAATTTATTTAAACCACCCTTCAATATCAAACAACATAAAATTATTTTTTAAGTTTTTTTAGGCTCTATGATTTTTCAAATAAAATCATACGATATGAAATAAATTTCTAATTAGATTATCCCCCCATAATAATTGTTTTATAGGAACAAAAGTTGTTTAACAGACCGTCAAAAAATTGGTTTATTGTTTCAACAACCTTTTATCACCAATAGAAAAAATAAAAGTCCAATTCTTAGGGGGATGTTCTCACTATCATATAGCTAGAGTGGGAAATTTTTCTTTCGAATCTTGATCCATAATTGTGTGTGAATCATGTTATAAAAAATGAACCCATATTTTTATTCATCTTAAAACTATACAATTTTCCTCTAAAACTTGACTTGGGACACGTGAATGAGGATAAAATCATCTTTACTATGGAAAAGTGAACAACACATAATTTTCAATGCCGTCAACCTAATACCGAATATTTCTTAGATGATAATGTTTATTATTCTACTAACCATGTTAATCATTCAATATTATTAACTAATATTATAAAATTTATTTATATTTATTAAACTACAACATAACTAATGGAATTAGGGATAGTGATGTGATGTCTATATATCACAACATATGATTTCCTTAAAGATGGAATTTTATTTTCCTTATTTTTACTCATGTTATACAAAAAAACATATATTTATCATTATATAAGATATAAAATAAAAACATACTAAGGATTTATTGATTTAGAGTATATAATTATCACTTTTACTAGTAATATAAGATCAACTTGATATCTTCACGGACAACTTAAAATTTGAATAGTGTTCTTGGTTGACTAAGTTGTTTGGTAAGGATGACTACATTGAACCAGTGGATTAACATTGAATAAATTCTCAATCGAATAAAAAATATCTCTTAGTAGACTCCAACAGAATTCCAAATTGACTAAAATGAATTATGTAGTAAAAAAATTACATTTTAAAAAACCACAATGTACATCACAATCAAATTGGTTGTTTTAAATGGTTGAAAGTTACCTGAAACTTTTTAAATTCTTCTCATGTATGGTAAATAAAAAAACCCCATGTAAATTCTAGATTCATTAATCACATGTAATAATAACATTGAAAACATATTAAATATGATTTATGAGTATTAAAATAAAAAAATATCTATATTTGGCCCTATAATCTAACCTTTTTTGAAATTAAAAAATCATCAAAGATTAATTACATACTCTGATTTCACTTTAAAATTATCCATATTATGAAAAAACTAGGATATATATAGATAAAAATAAAAAAAAAGATAAAATTATATTTGAAAATATAGAATAACCAATGAATTTTAGAAAATAATGTGAATGGAGAATCACTTAATTTTATATAATAATCCATTTAAAAGAATATCCAAAATATTTTTAAGTGAGCGCTTGTAACGAATAAGTACCACTCAAGCTATAACGGTGTATAACATAATCTCTATCAAATACATGTATATATACACATTATTTCGTGATATATATCATATATAATCATGAATTTTTATAAGATCCATTAATATGAGAAATCAAATAAACACGAGACACATTTTATGTCAATCCCATATATCCTACTTATCGATCATCGGTTCTCCTTGTATAAACTGACTAGGTCATTGTATACATGAAATACATTTCAATACTATAGATAAGAATATATTATTACCCTTATACAAAAGATAATTATATCATACTCATTATCTAGGTATAATTATGTAATCCTTTAGTTATTCTTAATAGAAGGGACCATATGTCAAGCATATCATTTGAGAAAAAAAATCACATATGGGTTATACCTTAATTGATTACATGGTGAATAATATAACCAAACTACTCCTTGGTTATATAATTCCCATGGATTTTATTATAAAGGTGTAAAAGTATTAGGTTTTAAATCTTGGTATGTTTCCAACTATAGGTATAGTGAAATCCTATTACGAATCACACAAAACAAGTATATAAGTAATTTAAAGACCCCAACCCCAGTATAATGGAGTCAGTGTCTTAAATAATTAAATTTTTACAACGAACAAGTGTTTGAATCCCAATTTAAAAAATAGTTTGCAGTTTTGGAACCTAGATTATATACATGAACTTTAAATTACAACATGAAATGAAATAAAACTTAAAAAATCCATTGGAAGCATACATAACTCATAGATTACCCCTTCAAGTCATTCATAATATATATCTTCTCATCTAGGGGAAAAATAAAATATAAGGAAGGGGAGAGCTCATATGATTAGTAAGGGAAATCAATATAGATGAATACATTATAAAGGTAAACAATATGGCATGGTGAAAAACTAAAACTCATGCTAAAAAACATAATCTTGATAATAATATGGTAGGAATAAAATCTTATAAAAATAATTCCAAATAAATAATCATAGGAAACTTAACCATGGATATTCTACTAGTTGAATAATCACATAGTTTATCAATTACTAATATCATAATGAGGGAATGTATATGTCAGACATCATAAACATACCACTGTGGCATCAGTCAAGAATTCTAAAAATAATTTTCTAAGGCCACAACAAAAATCCACTTCTATTTTGTCTCACGAGACCAACCGATGCATCAAGGGGTTATAGAGGGCCCCACCTATCACTTACATTGTCCAATGTATTCCTAATATGCATAATAAGTAGATATATTTAAATAAAAGTTTCCCCTACCACTTTTAAATATTTGAATCAAATTCATAGATTAAAATACACTAATAAAATCAATTATAAATTCTTCTTGAAAATGATATTTAAATAGTCTAAATTGTCTAATACCCATTTGAAACACATAAATCATAATATCTATGAAAGAAAAATATTAAAAAATTTATAAATTAGTAAGAATAAAAAGACTAAATATTTGATATATAAAAGGATAGTACATATGTCACATACATGGAATAAGTGGTTAAGAAGACATATATCTCACAAAAGTAAACGTGAGATGATAAAAACCCTTTTTATCTTTTGAAAGAAGAGTTACTTTGGAAAATAATTTTTATTTTTCATTAAATCATATTGTAAACATGTATATACCCAGAAATAAAATTTAAAGACAATGAAATTATATTTGAGTCATAAATGATGGCCAACTAAAGTGGAAACATGTAAAAATAGTGTTTAAGAAACATTAAAAATGATCATTTTTATTGCAGTTTATGGAAAATATTAAACAGTCTTTAAAAAGTAAAAGAAATAATTGTTTGTATAAAATCAGATATTAATGAATATATTATTTCATGATAAAATATGTAGTTTTATAATAATATTATTATCTTAAAATATATTATGGTTGGTACTTTAATGTGGGTAATAAAAATAAATGTTTTCTTAAATCAAGCTTGCTTATGGGGAGGTATTGAAAAGTGAACCTTATAAAACATCAATTTGCAACTAAAATAAATATGAAATGATCTAGATATATGATTTGGAACATATAAACATAATTTTTAAAAATTAAATAAAAATAATGAACAATTAATTTGGGGTGAAGAGAGATAAATACTAACCCGAATGGAAAATGGAGGTATTTGATGAAAGCCTTACCTTATGTCGAAAAGTGGTCTAAACTTGACCTTAATTTCCAATATAATAAAATAAATTAAAATAATTATTTAATTAATTAATAAACTTATCTACATGTATTTGATTTAATACTATTTTATTTTATCCATTTATGGTCTTTTTAATGATTTATAAGATACAATTTTATCATTCAAGAGTGTTCATTTTATTGGGTTACATGATCAATTTACTTGTATATGAATATGGAAGTTCATGTAAAATGGGAATAGATATCAATAATTTATGTTTTATTTTTTAATGAAAATATATAATATTAAATTTCTGTATAAATCACTTGGATTATTGGGTTGATGATGAATCACCGGACTAGATGTTAGTGATAATCATTCAGATTATTTTGGCAGTTTTTCGATCCTCACAAACTAGTTTTGTTTTATTAATTAAATCCATATTTATATAATGGTTTCATAAAATTAAATAGGTTTTAATAGAAATATTATAGTTTTTATCTATTAAAATTGTTTTATGAGCATCCTTGAAGCTGCTAATTGAGAATAAAAATTCATCTTCCATGATTTTAATAAATTGAAACATCACGAGTGATAAATTTATTTATATAAAAAGAGAGAGGGAGAGAGAGATAAATGTTTGATGATGGATATTACAATAACATGATATCATTAATGTATATAAACTATATTATAGTTAGCATGTCTCTTTGGATAGGGTAGTTTATGGAAGGATACGAAAATAAATTAAATTGAATGAAAAATAAATGAAATGAATGTGGATTTTAATCTCTTAATTTATCATCATTGAGATCTTTCTTAAGGGGATTTTTTGGGTATTTTATTAAGAACAAGGGATCCTAGACATGTGTTAGGGTCTTGGGAATATGATAGGGTAAAAATATTAAGACTCAAATCTTGGAAGGTGTGAAGAGATAGGGTGGTCTTTATAGTGGAGGAGAGTGATGATTTTGGAATATTTTATTCACTTGTTTATTATATTGGATCAAGAAATTGAGTAGTTTTATAATTACCTCTAAATATATTAAAATAACATATTATATTCTGATATTATGGGATTAAATAAACCATACATCATTAATGACTCAATAATTCATGTATTTATCATTTATCATAAATTATCATATTATATTATTCACAAAAAAATCATGTATTTTATAAAAATACCAAAACATAAACACAAACTTTTCTTGATGATTATAATTCCAAAATGAATTCCATTATTTTGAAAATAAGTTTATAAATATGATAGATTTAATTTTTATTTAAAATCTTCATTTACTTGGAAAATACCAATTTTAAAATTTTTAAATGATTTTATTACACCATGAAATATTAATTAGGGTTTCAATTTTTTAAATATGATGTAAGAAAACCCATATATATGATTAAATTTTCTGAAGATATTATTTTTTCAAATAATATTATTAATTATAAAACTGAAAATAATCTATTATGTTTATAAAAAATATCAATAATTAATTAATAATTTAAAAAATAATTACATACATGTTCTATGATATAATTATATAAAATTTCCACTTATAAGATGTATAAATTTTATTTACACTTTTATATGCATGGTTATTGTTCTAATAGACACATTAATATTCCCATTTATCACATTATTTTTCCAACAATCACATTACTATTCCCTAAAGGTGAAATACATCAAAAAAATATCAAAAATTTATCCATTGTAAATTTTGACACTACAATTTAATAAACAACTTTTATTTTTTTAAATATAATTTATGAATTTTAAGAATTTATATTTAAATCATGTTATCCTTTAAAAGGTAGTAAAATTGTGTATAGAAAAATATAGCTTTTTAGGTGTAAAATAAGATTTATTCTTATCTTATCCCTCTAATAATTTTTTGGATGAATGTAAATTTTTTTAAATGAATGTATAATATTTAATTTATATATTTAAATAATATCATTCATTAAATTAATTAATATAAAATTTCATTGTGGGCTTAAAAATAGTTTTATATAAATAAATCATTTATGTTCAATTAGTTGTAATTTCTAACTAATCGGTAACAAATGAATTATTTATAGAAATATGAGTATTCTATAATTTCATAATTTACTTAATCTTTTTTATTCTTGCTATTCCCAATATCTAAGAGGCAATAATAATAATTAAATAATAATATTTAAATCATCTATTAATCTAGTAAGCAATCAAAGAAGTTAAATTTAAAAATATGTATACAATAAAACATTGGGGTGTCTCAATCTCTCCTCCTTTAATAAAATTCATCCTTCCAATTTTAAATATTACATAACAAAAAAGTTTGTTACATGAAATTTATTTTATAGGAAACCAACATCTGAAAAAGGGTTAATAAAATATCTTCTTAATAAGAGGGAAAGGAAAACACAGAGGTCACCAAAAAAAACAAGTCATTCGAAGAGGATAACAATAGTGAAAAGTGAAAAAATGGACACTGTATGATAATTTGACCATAAAGTTCATATGGAGAGATATATAAAAGATGGATATTATAATGTTAACTATCACAAATATATAATTTTTTGATTGATTAAAAGATTATTGGTTTCTCAGAATGAAAATTAAATGAATAAAGATTCAATTTTTTTTATTATAGTTGAGGGATTATTTTATTTTTAAGAAAATAACTTGATAAAATAAACATACATTATTCTTTTCCATGTCATAAGAATAATCTCATTCTTTGGTTGTTATTTGATCAAATTATAATTAATTTATTAAATCTAGGGAATAATATTCAAGAGAAATTTTTATCCCTGAAACACATTTAATGAATCATATGATCTTTAAGTCATTCTGTAGACCATGGAATTTTATAGAAACTGAGAAGGTTAGAATATGTTATTAATGAGAATTAATTTCAAAATTTTAACATGATCCCTTCTATAAGTTATTAATCTTAAGGCTCATATAAAACACATCTATGCACATTTAATGGTCTAAACATTTAAATATAAGGTCACTAAATTTCAAAAATCAATATTACATTAGACTACCCAAATATTGTAGATCTTATTGTCATAAACTAAATATATAAATACCTTACTCACCTTTAAACCTTAATGAAAACATACTAGATTCCAAGAGTAAAATCATAAATTTCCTTTAAATCTAATCATCTCATAATTCTATCATTACATAAACCTTCATATCACTGAACAACCTCATTATAGTGACCCTATATTTTGGTAAATAGACATTACATAACCTTTTCATAATACATAAAAAATATGAAAAATGATTCCTTAAGACTTTACTAGTATAGTGGCTTTGGAAACATGGAAATATAAATACTGGTACAAAAGTGTGATAAATTATCTCCCACTAGGTTCTTTTTGATAGAAAACCTTCATAGACAAATAAAACGTATTACATATTATCATAACCTGGGGAAGGAAACATAAAAAAGGGCTGATCTCAAATTCACAATAAGGGTAAACAAAGGAGATATGTAAGAAAAATCATGAGAATAAGGTTATGAGAACATGATCATGAAAATAGAAGATAATAAACTACAATATCAAAGATCATATATTTGAATCATCGCATACATCATGGCACTTCATAAGGAATGAATCATAAGTAAATAATGAACATAACCCATGAAATAAAAAAATAGGAATAAAATATGAAATTGTGGAATACACGTAATAATATAAGACGATTTAAATAGTACCTAATGCCTTGATACTAATAATATGTTAGAAGTACAAGTTCACTCCCCATACCATCTTGGTAGTCATGGTTCACTACATTGTCAATCTAATTAGTATGAATTCACTACTCATACCATCTTAGTCATCATAGTTCACTCCATAGGCCATCTTAGTAGTCATTGTTCACTCCCATGACCATCTTAGTATATCTGAGGAGATATAAATCTTACTCAATGCATTGGGGGGAGATATCGGCCCTACCCATATCATAATGAAATCATAAATAAATGTGAAAAATATCATTAAAACTCATATCATAAACAATGAAATGAAATGAGTATCATAAACCTATAATCATATTATAACCTATTAAAAAAGATAGGTTTCGTGATCATTTCATCATAAACATAACCCATGAAAAGAAGTGGTTCTTAAAAGAATATAACCCATGGAAGATAAACATGTCTCATAAACACCATTCCATCAATCATAAACCATTTAAGAAATACTATGAATAGAAACATTGGATTATTTTCCCAGAAAGGCACGAGTAATAAAAAAAATGTCTTCTTAGATAGAATTTAACACGAAAATATATTATGAAAAATAGTCTTGAGGAAAATATACTTTCTTTATGAAATGTTATTTTTTAAAAACATAAAAGTTTTTTGAAAACCAGTTTACTTTAAATCTTATAAAATAATATTGGATACCTTTTGAAAATAATTTATTTGAAAATACTTTGAAAATTTATAAAGAAATCATTAATACATTTCAAAAAATATTCATTTGAAAATAATTTTAATACTTATAAAGAATGATTGAATTTTTTTGAAGACGGTTTACTTTAAAAATAATGAAAGAATGTTCAAAAAATTTTAATTTTTTTTTAAAATTTATGGATGAATTATAATAAATAATAAAGAGGTTTTGAAAACTATTTCTTTGAATATACAATGTAAAATTATAAAAAATCATGTAAGTATTTTGAAAATAATTTTCCATGAAAACTTATAAGAGAAGCTTGAAAATTTTTTGAAAATAATTTTCCTTGCAAACATATAAAGGAATCTTTGAAAACATTTTGAAGATAATTTTCCCTAAAAACATATAAAATAATCTTAAAAACATTTAGAAAAAAATTTCCTTGAAAAAAAATTTAAAACTAATGAAAATATTTTGAGAAACAATTATTAGAAAATATTTTTTATAAAACTATCTTAAAATATTAAATTTTAGACATGAAAAGGTTTCTTCATAGAAATTATGGATGGTAGATCTGTACAGGTCTTATGAGGTAAAAAGAACATTCCTTTTACATGATAAAGGTTAGAAAATACCTCTTTTTGAGAGATATAAGAATATAACTTTTGAAAACAGTTGTAAAAGACAAAAAAGAAAAAAAAATTATTTTTAAAATTATAGTATAATAGTAAAATATTATTGGAAACCATTTTTAGAAAATGTGGATTTTAATCATCACATATTTCTAATAAAAGAGACGATAAAGTTAGGGTTTCTTAAAAACACCAACTTAAATAGCTTATATAAAAAACATTAGAATAATGGTACCAATACATGAATATATAATGAATAATTAGAGGAACATAAAAGTGATTAATTTTCTTGAGAGATAAATTATAAGTTTTCCATAATGAAATCATAATCATAAACAATCTTGGAAAGCGATGAGATTATTTCAATAAACTCTTATAACATAGTAACATTGATCCAAAATCCCCATGTTTGAAAGTTTAATAACACGAATATTAAAATATAATTAAAGTAATAATATTCATGATATAACAAGTCAATGGAAGTATATACACCTCATAAATAAATATAGGTGCATAATATGAAAATTACCTCAAAGAAGATAAATTGTGACAAAACAATCATCTCGATTTGGTAACATTTGAAACATAAAACACATGAAATAAATAACATATAATGGATATGTAAATAATGATAAAATTAATTATAATAATCATTGAATGAATCCATGGTAAATATACACACCATACAAAAGGAATGGGTGGTGAATAAAGCATGTATCTTGTGGAAATAAAAAGTGAGATGAAATCCCCTTACCATATGTCTTGACTCTCATCGTACTCAATCAAATCAACATTATTATAAATATAAATTTATTATTAATTTTATAATGAAAAATATTCTTATATATAATACTATACATGGTTTTATTATGACATTATATTATCCATCTATTAATAACCCTATGTTAAGGTTTTACTCCAGGTAATATCCTCTTTATTTTTCGCACGTGTCTTAATTTGTTATATATTTGGTCCTTATACTTATATCATGATTTAAAAACTTTAAACCATTAAAAAAATATATTTCATTCAGTATATTTATATTATGATAATCTATAGATTATATATGTATGAAATATAGTACATCATTCATGGAGATGCTAAGTCGTACGTACATATAAATGATGTTTGTGATTTTGTTGTCATATTAAAAGAAAGAAGTTAAGTGAAATATGTGTATATATATCTATGTATATATATAATTATTAAAGTTTTATGATTATATTATATATATCAAATAATTTCACTGAACCCATCCTTAATACCTTCCATGTAGTGTGTGAATGAATCACATCACATTGAGGGTGCGGTAGTCGCACTTCCTCAAATAGAACAGTCATTTTTACAATTAGAGGAAAGTAAAAAAATATATTTTTTGTAAAAGTAATAATTAATATTAAATAAATAAAAAATAAATAATATTACATATATAATAATATTTTCCATCATAATGTCCACCATGAGAGGTGGTAAAGAAAACATGAATAATCATCGTTTAGTTAGGCGGTAGTTCGCCGAATGTATAAATAATATGTTTGTTACCCATTAGATGAATGTGTGTGTTAGTTTAGGTATAAAAATTATAATAAAAAATTCCTAGTATATTGAATATTTTGGTTTGGTTATACAGTCACGGAATAAAGTGATTAGAGGGGGTAGAGAATGAAAATAAAAAGTAATCACCTTGAGAGAAGACATTTCCTCTTAATCAGGTAACTCCTTTTTGTTTGTGCAAATTGCTTACTTAGATTGATTTAATCACAATATGAGAATTCTAGGAGGAAGGGAGTGATTTTTTTATGTTTATTGGGAAGATATTTGCTGAACCTATGTGGTCTAGTAGGTGTGAAGAAGAGGGAGAGGTGGTGGCCTTTTATTGGGAAAGGATAGGACATACATGGAATTTTTGAAAACAATTTAGGTATACCATTGTTTTTACTTAAAAGGTACTAGAAACCCAACCAAAATAAATACATTAAGGTTCCTGGCTGAATAATTTACATCTAATATGTTTTTTGCAAGTGTCTAGGTCATTTTGGTTCCTAAATATAAGTTTTAGTGCTTATTTAAACTATATTTTATCTTAATTGTTATAACAAATTTTAATCACTACAACTAATATTTTTTGGTAAGAAATTAAAAATTCTTACAAATTAAATATTATGATTATTCCAAATAAAGAATAATTTTTTTTCAAATTATAATCACATAAGTGATAGAAATTAATTTAAAAATAGTCTTGATGATGGGACGACACTATGAGGTTTTAAAGTAAAAGAATCCAAAAGTTTGTTATGTTTTTATAACCAATATCAATTTGAAATTGATTCTAATGACCTAAATTGGATTAATTTATAAAATTATTATCTAATTAAACATTACAACCAATTTACAATAAAATAAAACCTTATAAATGTATGAGATTAAAAAGTAGTTTTGAATTAATATTCAGTATATTTAAATATTTTTCGAAAAATGAATCCTTATAGATAAATACCTACAATTTATCCTAAAAAAACTTTTATGTTTGACATTAAAATATATAATTTATTTTTTCATATATAATTAATAAAATTTTTACATGTTGGATTTAAAATGGATTATTCATTGAAAATAGGTAATACTAACTTTATAAAAATATAAAAATTTCAGTATAAAGTTGTGTTTGTTCTGATTTTCTATATATAAAATCTATTGGATGAATATAATTTTTTGTATTTAATATAAAATACTGATATTACGTTAATATCACTAACTATGTTTAAATATCTTAATTTATCCAGGTGAAACAACTTTATTGGTATGATAATCTTATTTTTTTATATTCAGTCATTTTTCATTTTAGTTTTTAATTATTTTATAACCATTGAATTCATATTATATTTTTGTAAAACATAGATTTTCATAAGATAGTTAATTTTTTTCACATATACTAATTTAAAGGCTATTTTATATTAAATAATATATCGTCATTTGGTAAAACATTATCTTTTGTGTTACACAAACCATCAAGGAAAGTCATTATTCTCTGTAACACAAACTACCATTAGTGTTTCATGTCGAGAAAGATTAAATTTATCTCATGTGTAGTGCATGATTAGCTTGGTTTTTTGTATAAGGTAATCTAAACATGGTGATTTAATAGAAAATAAACTATTTTTAGTGTTGTGTGAAATGATAAATATTAAAAATATCACATTAATTCAAACAAAAAATTTCCCAAAATCTTAGGGTGTTATATTCTAGCCCTTTTTAATATGAATTTAACTATTAAAGTTCAATGGGGTAATCAATGGTTTAATACTTGATAGTTTCATTCGTAGAAACCTGAATTATAAAATTGAATACAAAAACTTCCCTTAAAAAATATAGAACCATAATGGTTACCCAAAGTAACATATAACTAGCTTTAAACATAAGAGAACAACGGAGGGAAGTCAAGAAATGGATATGGAAGAGAAATATAACCATCATGTTTTGTTGGAGAGTGATTGAGAATAAGGTTAAAAGAATGTTTACAATCACAAATCCATAAATCTATGATGACTTAAGGGACCTTCTGATTTATATGAAATGAAGTTACTAGGATAACATTATTTACTAAAAGATCTATTTTCCAATAGGTGATGAATTTTCATGAAAATATATACATGCATGATTTCACCAAAACATCACCCTTTGTTATTCCTTGATCCATTTCACCTCTTCCTTTAAAAAATAAGGTGATTTTTTCATTCATAATGTAATAATAGATCATGAGACCCATGATATTACATCCCATAATTTTCATCAACATAATGTAGTTTGAACATGCTATAAAATACACATAAATATTGATGTTGAGAGATAACACATTAATCATACTAACTTCATATGATATTTTACTTAATATTTACATAAATGGTTTACCTTCTAACCCATAAAAATGATGAAAATTTAATACTTTAGAATGAATGAAATGAAATTGGCATAAAATTGATCCCCGTATATCCCAAATTACCAATTTTTTGTAACATTTAAAAATGTGAATACCCTCATAATATATTCCATTAATTACCATAAATACTTATGAAAAAAATGCATGCTTTTTTATTCCACGATTAGTGAATATATTCATTAAATCCAAGAAGTTGTAAACTTCATCCTTGATGTCATAGAACACTTTTTCAACAATCTATTCGAGGGTAATATGTACCATCCACTTTACTTATTCATATCTAGTATATCTTTATCGAAACATCATTATCTCAATGTCAGGCATTAATTAAGGTTTATCTTCTCTTAATAAAAAAATAAAATTTACATGAAATGTCTAGTCTATTCCTTCATCACCATTTAACAAGTCCTATTTAATATATAATAAAAATGATACTCAAAATAATTTTTTATTTTGTTATTTGTATTATTCCTAAATAATTACATAAGATTTATCAACATATTACTTAAAACCTATTTCCTATAATATGAAATATGAATCATGTATTTAGGTTCCTCAACCTCAATCTAATCATACTTCTTATATTAAATATTAAATACTATAAGAGCATCACATACCATTCTTTTTTTGTTTGCAGTATCTTTTTCTTCATAAATATAACCAATACTAATACCACCTTTTTTATTATATTTGTTATATTTCCCCTTGGAAAATAAATTTTCATAATTCACATAATTTCCACATGTAAAAAATAAAATGTTAACCATGTTCTATTTAGTTCTCTCCACTGATTAAACAAGAAAGTATGGATTGAGAAATAAATATCATAGAAGAACACTACATAACCATGAGAGGAATCTATTATAGGATGTCTAAATAATTTCACCTTGCTTAATCTAGGACACCGTAGGTTATTTTTTATGCAAATTATTTTTAAATCTATCATGATGGTTCCAAAAACGTTTGTGAATTTCTATATAATATCCCTAGGAGTGTCAAACTAGGTGTGAAAAACGTTAGTTTTCATGTATCTGATTACCCCAAGTCAAGTCCAAAACATCTTTTCATATTTTTTACCCCTATTTTAATATATTCAAAATTGATATCAAGTTTTTGTATCTAGAAATGTTTGTATTTTTAGGAAACTACTCACTCATTCCTTCCCCACAATTTTATGACATTGTTCTATTCTTTACACATACATAAAATCATCTGTAGACATGTACTTAGGGTTCTACCAAAGTTTTTGTGATCCCAAATTATAAATGTTAACTAAAATTTTCTTTCATACTAACTATAGTAATCCTCTCTTTTCATATATAGACATTACATAACTTTTACAGAATACATAAATCATCATGCAAATAGACGCCCAAATAGTGCACTACTCTTGTGCCTTTGGAAACATGGAAACAAAAACCCTAGTACCAAAATGAGTTACATTGTCTCCCACTTGGTTCTTCTTGACTATCCCCTTTCATAGAAACATCAAACATAATACATTTCTTCATATTTTTTTGAAGGAAACAAAAACGGGTCTGACATCAAAAGCATAGTAAGGGTAAAGAAGGGAGATATCTAAATATAATCGTCAACATAAGGTTATGAGAACATAATCTTGAAAATAAAAGATCATACCCTACATATAAAAGATCATATACATGAATATTTTCATAAATTTTTCTAGTTCATTAGACCTGAATAATAAGGAAATAAACAACATAAGACAAGGAAGAAAAACATAGAAATAAAATTAGGCATTTTGGAATACATATAGGAATATAATATTATTTTCATTATATCCAATCCATTTCTTCCAAGACCTAATTATTATTCTGAGTTCACTAACCATACTATATTAGTAGTCAAGGTTCACTCTTAGGGCCATATTAATAGTGCGAGTTTACACCTCATACCATCTTGGTAGTCATTGATCATTCACATGTCCATCTTAGTAGTCAACGATCACTCCCAAGACCATATTAGTCTATCTAATGAGATATAAATCTTTACCCAATTAATTATTGGTATATATAGGTCCCACCTATATAATAATGATATCATATGTACATGTTCAACAAGATCATTAAAAATAATATCATAACCCATGAAATGAAATGGGTATCATAAAAATGTAATAAGATCATAACCTATAGAAAAATAAACGATTCATAATCATTTCATCATTAAAATAACCCATAAAAATGGGGGTTTTGAAAGCATATAACCTGTGGAAGAGAAACATGATTCATACTCTTTATTCCATCAAACTCTAATCATTGAATAAATAAAATGAATGGATATATTGGATCATTACCTCAAAGTGAATCATTAACATCCATAGATTTTATCCTTGAAGAAAAATAATATGGGATGTTTTTTCTAAATATTTTCTTAAGTAAAATATCTTTTCTTCAAGAAAATTTATTTTAAAAAAACATAGAACTTTTTGAAAAACATTTTTCATTATTATATATATAATAAGATTGAATTTTTTTTGATAACTGTTTCTTTGAAAATACATTGAAAATTTATAAAGAAATATTGAAAATGCTTTGAAAAAAATTCTTATGATAATAAATTGAAAACATATAAATAAATATTCAAAACTTTTAACAACTTTTTACATTAAAATTGAAGAAAAAAATAGTGAATTTTTTTTTGAAATCTGTTTTCTTTAAAAATACTTTGAAAACTTATAAATAAATCTTGAAAACGTTTTGAAAACCATTTCTTTATAAATACATTGAAAAATTACAATCAAAGCCTGAAATTTTTTGATAATATATTTCCTTTTCATATTTTAAAATAATATTGAAAATAGTTTGAAAACAAGTTTCCTTGAAAGAATATAAAGGATACATTGAAAAAATGTTGATTAAAAAATTCTATAAAAAATATAAAAGAATCTTAAAAACCTTTTTGAAAAAAAAACATTTCTTGAAAATTATTTGAAAACTTATAAAATTTTTTATAAAACACTTTATTTTTTTTTAAGAAATATTATCTTAAAATTTAACCGTTTAAATATTAAATAAACTTTCATGAAAATGATGGTTGGTAAATTTGTACATACTGTACGAGGTAAGAATAACTTTCGTTGTTTATATTAAAAGGTTAGAAAAATGACTTGTTTAGAAAGTGAAAATTATATTCCTTTTAAAAAAATTTAAAATAAAAAAGGGATTATATGTCTTTTATGATTATATGAGAATAGTACAATATTCTTGGAAACCCTTTTTAGAAATCATGGTTTTGAAGGAACAAAGATTTTCATCCGAAGAGAGGGTAAAGCTGTGATTTCTTAAAAAACAATTTCATAACTGTGTTATGTAACAAATATTATAATAATAGAATGAATACACTAATATATAGTGAATAACCATCATAGAATAAAATTTATTAATTTTATTGAGATATGGATAACATGATTTCAATATTGGAATCATAATCATAAAAAATCTTGAAAGGCGATGATATTTTTTTCATAAACTCTTATGACATAATAATGTTCAACCATACTCTAATTGTATGAAAGGGAAATAAAATAAAGCATATAATATCCTGAATGGAAGTAAATTCATTATATAACTTGTCAAAATCAGTACGTACACCTCATATAAAATTGTAGATTCATAACATGTCATGTATCTCAAAGAAGATAAATTGTGATAAAACTATCACATTGATTTGGTAGAATTTGCGACATAAAAACCATGATATAATATCATAGAATAGATATATAAATATCCATAAATTTCATTATAATAATTATTTAATACATCCATGTGTATTATACACACTACACAAAAGGAATGGTTGATGAATGAAGAACGTATCTCATAGAAATAAAAAGTGAGATGAAATACCCTTACCTGGTGCCTAGAATATCATTTTACTCATTTAAATCACCTTTATAATAAATATAAATTTATTTTAAATCATTTACAGAACCATATTATTATATCCAATACCATATATTGTTTTATTATGACCTTATATTTCCCTTTTTTTTAAAATGTTATCTTAAGGTTTCACTTCAGGTAATATCTGCTTTGTTCATTGCATGTGTATTAATTTGTCATATATTTTGTACTCACACATATATCAAGACATAAATAATGAACAACAGTATATAAATATGATTTATTCAGTATATTGGTATTGAAATAATCTATCTAATATATAAGTATGAAATGGAAAACATCGTCCATGGAGACGTTAAGCCGTACATATGCACGAACACAATTTTCATATTTGTTATTGAATTGAAAGAAAAGTAAAGGATATATATTTATATATATATAATTATTCCTGTAGAATTATTATATCACATATATAATTTAATATTACTAAACCAATCTTTAATACATTCCACGCAGTGTTTGAACGAATCACATTATATTGAGTGGGAAATAGTCCACAATTCCTCAAACGATATTATTATATTTACACCAAATGAAAAGTAAAATGATATTTTTATTGTAAAATGAATAAATAATATTAATTATATAGTAAACATAATTTATGAAAAATATAAATATATTGTTCATCATAATTTTCACCCTGATAAGTGGAAAAGGAAGAATCAACAATCATCATTTAGTGTGGTGGCAGTTTGTCGTACACATAAACAATATTTTCATACCACATTAAATGAAAGTGTGTGTAAGTTCTGGTAGAAAAATTATAATAAAAAAATACTAGTATAATTATTATATTGTATTTTTCATAAAACCATTGAATAATTATAGTGGAGGTTGTGGAGAAAGAAAATTGAAGAAAAGTGTTTGAGAGAAGAAAATACCTCTAAATCAGGTAACTAATTTTGGTTTGTTCCAAAAGGCTTAATTGGATTTTTTCCCAAGGATAGTATTATAGGAGGAATGGAGGGTTGTAGAGAAGTGTATTGGGAATATATTGGATGATATTATTTTGTTTGAGAGGTGTGAATAAGAGTGAGAGGTGGTGTGATTTTTTAGGGAAGGGAAAGTACAAACTTATAATTTTTGAAAACAAATTAGGTTATCTAATATTTTTACATAAATAAAGTCATAAAAACCAACAATAACTAATAATTTATGTTTAATATATGAATAATGGCCATAACATTGGTTTTTGAAAAGTTTCTAGGTCACATTGGGTATTAAATATATGGTTTAGTACTTCGTTAACCTAATTTTTCTCTTAATTATTATCATTATTTTTAATCACATTAACTAATAATTTTGGTAATTTATTTGACCATATTAGACACTGTAAACTATGATGAATCAAAAAAGGGAATCTTTTTTTTTCAAATAATGATCATATTAGTGGTAGAAATTAATTTAAAAATAATCCCATTGATGGGACAACATTGTGAGGTTTTGAAGTAAAAACGTTCCAATGTTTGCTATGTTTTTATAAAAAATATCAATGTTAAATTGATTACAATGAAAAAAATAGATCAATTTATAGAAATATTATCCAATTAGGATTTAATACCAATTTAAAATATAATTTAACATAATAAATGGATTATATGAAAAGTAGTTTTGAAATAAAATGCAGTATATTTAAGTATTCATTAAAAAACGAAACCATACTTTAAAATACCTAAAATATATCTTAAAATAATTTTTATGATTTTATTTAAAATATTAAATTTATGTTGAAATAATAAATAAATAATAGTTCCAGACATTATAATTAATATAAGGGTTCCATTAATAGGTGGTAATACAACCTTTATAAAAATAAAAGTTTTCATTATAAAATTTTGTTTTATTATCCTATTTCTATAAAATATATTGGATGAGTATAAAAAATAATTTATTTGATGTATAACACATATGTTATATTAATATCACTAACTAATTTTAATTAATTTAATTTATTATGGTAAATTATATTTGTTGGTATAATCACATTTTCCTTTATATTGAATCAGTTTTATTTTCATTTATAATTATTTTGAAACCAATAAATTAATTTTATATTTTTGTAAACCATTGATTTTCATAATTAATTTATATATTATCATAAATACTTATTTAATGTCTAGGTTATATTAATTAATTTATCTTTATTTGGTAAAACTCGGTATTCCATGTTATACAAGACATAGAGGAAAGTCATTGTTGCATGTAATAGAAGTTATCCACAATGTTCCATATAGAGAAAGATAATATTTATGTTACATTTAGTACATGATTAAAATGGTCTTTCCTATAAGTCAATTGAAAAAGTGATTTACTATAAAATAAACTATTTTTATTGTTATGTGAAATGAAAAATATCAAAATTATTATATTAATTGAAAAAAAAAAAATTCACAAAAATATTAGGGTGTTACATTCAAGGTCACAAATACCATTCAATAAAAATATATGTATTTTTTCCTCAATCATCAAGAACAAATTTATGTTTATCATTCCCAAAACAGTTGTTTTGAAGAAGGTCAACGTACAACTGAGTCACTTTTCTTGATTATAAGTGTTATTCATCTCATCCCTCCAATTACCTAATGAAGTAGTAACGTAGTAAAATCATTATATATATCTTGAATCTTTTTAATATAACACTAGTGATTAAATACTAAAATGACATAATTTTTTAATCCAAACACAATCATATTAATCATTCCAATTCGTCTAAGGTAGTAGCATAATCTTGAATGTGATCCCTTCGCTTCTTCTAAGCTATATTTCATTGAATATTGGGACATTAATTTTCATAGTTACCCATATCCTTACAATTCAAGAATTGACTATTGTAATTTTATTTCATTATATTGCAATAATAATAACGGATTCCTTTGTATCCACACTAATAAAAATACTTTAACTCTTAAGAATATACTAAGGTGTTTCCTTTAACAATTATCACATGGGGAAAATAATTCTTTACCTTCTTCCCTTTATCGATATATTTCCTAGTAATCTTATTAATGTCATGATTCCCATTGAATCCATAAGCATTGGATAATTATTTCTTTTTCTTATTTGACCATGAAATTATTTCCTCATATAATGAGAATATTTGGTGGACTACTTCCCTTAGGAATATTAGATTATGCTCATAAAATTAGTTATCATTCATACCCTTTAGATATTGTGCATTGGTGAGGTTCACATTCATTATTATATGCCCCATTTAAAATGCATGGTATACACTAAATTTGGTTATGAATCAAAATGCATAACATTTAACATGAAAAGTAATTAACATAAATTGAACATGTAACCATAGATAATAATCATAAACATGGTTTCATTGGTGAAATATTTAATTTTAAATCAATTATAATGGTTTGTAAAGAAAATTTGAATAATCCTATGCATATCACCTAAGAGTTTCAAACCAGGTGCATCATAATGCCTATTTTTGTGTACCAAATTACAAAGAGTTAGGCTCAACATACCATGTCTGAGTTGTTATGCCTAGGTACATCCTTTCCAGAACCATGTCCAATTGTAATACATAGACATGGATGTATTTCAAGGAATTCCAACATAATATCTATTATACCATAATTATATGTTTGTTTTCTATAAATATCCTCAAAGTATATATTAGGGTTATGTCCCCTATTCTATGTCTTATAAATATAATTTCCAGGGTAAATAATAAATTTTATCTAATAATAACTTTTTGATATCCCAACTTGAGTAACCCATAGTTGCTGCCTTACATAATTAAATTTGCACCATGAACAAGTGTTCAAATATCAAAGGATCAAATATTTTAGTAGTTTTTGAGGAATGATTACATACATGAACTTTACATTAAAACTTCAAATGAAATTAAACATAAAAAATCCATTGGAACCATCCAAAACTCCATGATTATCCCTGCAACTCATTCATAATATACATCTTCACATCTTGGGGAAAAATAAATTACATGAAATGGGGGAGATCAGATGATGAGTATGGTTAAAAAATAAAATGGAATCTATAAAAAAATTAATCAATAAGGGAATGTGAATAAATGAAACTCATTAAAATAAAACATAATCATGAGCACAATATGGAAGGAGAAAAATATGAATAAATAATTCCATATAAATAATCACATTAAACTCATACCATAATATTATATTAATTGAATAATCACACGAGTTATCAATAAATAATATCATAATTTGGGAATTAATATGCCATAAATAATAAACATAACTTAAAGTCCACATCCGAGACTTCTCAAAATAAATGGTTAAGGCCTTGTCCAAAATATATTTCAATTTTGACTCAAGAGACCTACCGATGCATCGAGGGGCCATAACGGTCTTCACCTATCACCTACTAAGTTCAATGAATTACTCGTATGATTAATAAATATAAATCATAAAATCAATTATTCCTATAACACTTGGAAATATTTTATTGTTACTCATAGATTAAAATAATCTAAAAAAATCATTGATAAATTCTTGAGGAAAATAATCTTTATAAATTACAAAGTTTCACAACCACTTTTAAACATTTAAATCATAATACATTTGAAGGAATATAATTAAATGAAACTTATAATATCATAATAATAAGAGTAATAATGATATTATATATCAAACGGGTAGTATATACATAAAATATATGGAATAAGTAGTGAACATTTTAATAACCCGTGTTTTTTCAGACTGTAGTTTTGAGAAGGAATTTTAATTTTTGTTGTTGGATGCTCGTTAGTGGTAAAACAATCATTTCCTCCTACGAGCTAATCTAGGATAATTTTTATGGAAACTCCTTCAGTCTTAGAAAGGGAGGTTACCCTAGGACATGAGTTTGGTGGAAATTTGAGCTATTCGAATTTCAGCGGAATATTTAATATTTAATATTATTAAATGAAATTTTAAATTATTCGCGTAGTATCGTTTAACAATAACATTTAAGTGGAGAATTGTATTGAAATTTCATCTTCATAGTTCTTTCCGAAATGGGGATTTTAGCCTAGGGAAGTCATAAACTCATGTCAAGCTTCGGGGCCGGCCCGGGAAGCCTTTTTCTTCTATTCCTTTTCTTTTCTTTTCTTCCTTTTCTTCTTTCCTCCTCCTACTTGTGCACATATCATACACCTCCTCCGTGTCTATGACTTAATGGAGAAGTTGGAGTTGGAGAAAGAGGGAGAGTAGGGAGGCAAGAGGGGTAACGATTCGAAGCTCTCAAACCGCTGAATCAACGTGCGGCAACCGAGAGCCGTGAAATCTACCGAAGCTTTAGCAGTTTCCGTCAAAAGGTAGAGACATCTAGGATTTTTCCATAGATCCCCTTAAAAAGATGTTGTTTTATTTTTTTAAAATCCTTATATTTATTTCTTGTAAGACCATGGGGCTTGATCTGTAGTTTCAGGGGTGAAAATAGGAATTTCGGGCGTTTTGAGAGATTTCCAATCGGAAAACCCAGAATACATGATGTGTGTTCTATGGGTATACGTCCTGTGTTCTTCCCAGTCGGGGAAGACATAGTTTTCTTAAGTACATGTTGTGTACTTTGAGTACACGCCTTGTAGTTGGTGGCCGTGTGACTGGCCGTGTGGAATAGAACACAGAATAGGGGTTTTAAAGAGTACACACCATGTACAGTAAAGTACACGCCATGTACAATTACACAGGCAGACCCCATGGGTCTAGCCTTGTGTTCTGTCCATGTACTACTTCAACATAGCAATTTAGGTATATCTTGGGTCTTGGAAGTCAGAATTGGGCAGGTGAGTAGTTGATTGTGAGTGTTTTTTTGCGTAGATCACAATGGTGGAATCCTTTTGACATTTAGAGGTCATCTAAATGTGGTTTTGAGTGGTTTATATCACATTGGAAGGGTTCTTACTCCAGTTATCAAGATCAGTTGACACTTAATAGTGAAACTTGGCGTGAATGATAAGTTGGGTGTTCAGACCTACTTTGTTGAGACCTTTAATAGGAGATGAGCTATGAGCTATCTCTCGTAACCTATGCTTTAGAGGGTGTTCCCCTTGTGAGATGTTCCATTCTAGCCTAGGAGTCTGTGAGATCAGATACTTCAAAGGATCCCCTGAGGGATGCCTTTACTTGTGTACTGACCTTGGGAGTTCCTTATAAGATCCCTCTCTTGTTTTTACTTTGATAGGACCCATGTTATGGAATTCCTATCATTTCTATCCTTTAAGATCCCTTGTAGGATTCCTCCCTTCCTCCTCACTAAGGATCCCATGTAGGATTCTTTTGCTCGTGTTTACCTAGAGAATCTCGTGTATGATGCTTACTTAGTGTTTGACTTGAGAAACCCAGTGGGTGCTCATTGCTTGTCTGAACCCGGGTTGTTATGTCAGGTTTGGGTAGAGATGGTGATTGGGTGTCACCTAGAACCTATGCCAAACAGGTGATTCCATTAGGATTTCGATTTATTGTTGGGTTGGCCGTCTAGGTGACCCACACTACTTTGTTTATATCTGACTTGGTTTGCTGATGTTGTAGTTGTTACCAGAGGTGATTCCTGGTTAGTGGCTGCTAAGCCTGACTCGAGGTGACTTTATTGTTTGTTTGGATGCCTAATTTTTCTTATGTTCCTGATTAGAGGTGGTCTGATTGTAAATATTGTTTTTTTACCTTGATATGGATGTGTTATCCCATGTTCCTTGATTTTGACTTTTTGGTCATTCTTCCTTGTTAGGATACCTTCTATCTATGCCATGTATTGTTAGGATGGAGTGGTTTTATCTAACATGTTTTGATATGTTGTAGACTGTTAGCCAAGTAGTTTATGTGGTTTAATTTGGCAGTATTGAACTACTATGCTCGTTGACCTACACAGGATAGTGAGAACCTGGTGTAGTAGACTATAAGGGGAATTGACCGAGTGAGCTTCCTTAGAGATTCTTTGAGACCATTAGGATATGATAGGAATTGACCGTGTGAGCTTCCCCTGAGTCCCTAGAACCACATGGTTCTATAAGTAGAATTGACTATGCGATCTTCCCCAGAGATCCCTTGAATTCTTTAGAATATAAGGGGATTTTACCGTGTGAGATTTCTTAAGGAGTCTTTGTTTTAATTGAACGACATGGGATATAAGGGGAATTGCCCATGTCTGCTTCCTTAGAGAGTCTGTTACCTTGGGGTTATAAATTGAATTTACTGTGTGAGATTCGATAGAGAGTCCATGACTACCTTTGAATATAAGGGGAATTGACTCTGTGAGCTTCCCAAGAGAGTATTGTTTTAACTATGACTATAAGGGGAATTGATTGTGTGAGCTTACTCAGAGAGTCATTATATATCCTTATAACTGAACCGGCTTGGAGACTGTGAGTACTACCCAAAGGGTTGCTTTTTTTTGACTTGTTGAACTATAGTGTTACGTGTTTTGGTTTAGCTTCTTCAAAGGCATATTTTCTAGCATTGGCTAAGGAAGGTACATGTCGATGGGATTACAGACCCATTGATCGAATTATTGATACACGGCTTGAGCGGCATGACGTCCAGCTCAATGAGCTCAAATATTATTTCCAGGAGATTAGGATTATGGACCCAAGTACTGACTGATGATGTGGTATCTTATTATTTGAATCACTTAATCATAAATATTCATATTTATGTATATGTGTATAGGTATGGGACTATACATGTGTACGTATATAGATATGGACATCCATGGTGGAAATTTCCCGGTTTACAGGGATTACATACACTGAGTTCGACTGTGGTTCCATGTTTGGTTTACTTCCTCTTTTTTGTGATCAAGCTATGCTGAGAACACTATTGTTTATTACACTTTTAGTAGCACAATTATAGGTTGCTTGTCGGTGTGCCCTAATGAGATTTATTTCTCACCCCTGTAGGTGCATCTCGGTGTACATGTAGACCTTATGTTTGTATTTCATGTTGATCACAAGTCGCATGGTGGATAGGGATGAGGCCTAGTGTTGGATGATTGAGCAGAGCTGCTCGAGTGGTTCTACTGATCGGGCTGCTACAGTTTGATAGTGTCTGGAGATCGGGTACGTGGATAGGCTTGGAGTTAGTAGTAGAGCCCTGTACTTTGACTTTTAGTTTCTTTTGTACTTGTATAAATATGGTTGGCTCGGTGGGTGACCAGTTTTGTATTGTATTGTATAGTTTTTCAGGATTTTAAATCATTTTACTACTACATCATTTTATATTTCTGTTTTTATTGCTTCTGCACTCTGTTTACTTTTTATTGTGTATGATACTTAATTTTTTTCACTATTTTCCTACTCTAGTATGAGGGAATAGTCTCACCACTATCACACCCTAGGACCTCGCTTCTTGTCGGCAACCTCTAGTATACGAGGAGGCACGCTTGAGGCCTTGTGGTGAACCGGCTCGGAGCACCGGTGTAGTGTCTTCCATGTCAGGACGTGACAATGCGGTATCAGATGAGTTTTCTTTCCCGGTCCTTACTGTTTGGGATATGGTAGAGATGAGTATTAGTAATGTGTCAGAACCTGTGATGGATATCGGGTTGGTGCGTCGAGAACACTTGTCCTGGTAAGAAGTCATGGTTTCTAGGGTTTGGGATTTCTGTTCTGATTTTGCAATGATACATTTGTATATGACTTTTTCCTCAAGCGATGCACATGTTGTGTGGTGTTTTGATTTACTATGGATCTCTGGCTCTAGGCCATTGGAAAGATTCTAGGGATGGAGGTTTACTCTTGGACAGAAAATGCAAGAGGCATCTCATTCATCATATGAGGCACGTAGGATTCATAGAATATATGCCTGCTAGTGTGTGTTGTTACTGATGACTGAGACATTTGGGTCTACTTACACATACTTTTTACTCTGATGGTTGGTAATGTGGATATATGTTGAGGCGTTGGTTAGAGGATGATGACTCAATCCTCATGCACAAGTGGTGTAGTGACCCCAGTTAGTCGATATGGCACGTGATTCCTTTTTTAATCTTTCTTGTGTGTTGTTTCTCGAGTCTATTGTTATATAGGCGGATTTTTGAGAACGATGTCGATTGATACCTAGGATTTTATTTTGAACTAGACCTCCTTGTGGTATTTTTGTATACAGATACCCAATGAGTGTTAGCTCATCTTGTCTCTTCTTTTTTGTGTGTGACCTCCAAGGAGTCATTCCTTCTAAGGATGCTTAGAGTGGATCAGGGACCTTGTAGGCTATGTTTACTTTCCTTGGTCGTTTTGATTTTTACCATCTTCTGAGATGTTTTGGATCTATTGGGATAGGAGGTTTGGCCTTGTTACCTAGTTGTAAGGATTTTTATATAGGGAAATGTGGATGATATAGATACCCTTGGTTTTGACTCTAACCCTTATTGGTCAATGTCTATTATATTCTAGGGAATCCTATGTGTCAAAGGTTGGCCAGAGTTTTCCAATGCCTTTTGGCGGTGTTTTTTTCGCAACTGGTTTTGATGAGTAGTCATGTTCGGGTGTCTGACCTGGTCGACCAGTGTTTTTGATGTGGCAGTTGCAGGTGGCATCATTTCAATCTAGATCGGTGAGTGGCCGGGTCCGAGCCGAGGACCCATGTTTCAAGACATTAGGTGGACTTGGATCCTAGAAGTTGTGTTGAAATTTCCTTATACTGCTGAGGAGAATTTGTGAAATTTCACATTACCATGAAATGGTTAACCCATGCTTGAATCCTGGTTGGGTTTCGGCAAGATGTTAGTGTCGCTCAGAGGGAGCTAGAAACGCCTTCAGTTAAATCTTAGTGTACTCCTATAAGATACGATCATGTGATATCTTTATTCGTCTTGAGTATGCTGAGAGAGCTTCAACCCTACATCAAGCTCCTTTTTCTTTCTTAATGTTCATCCATATTGAGGATGAAACCTATTCTATTTGTGATCTCGGAGTAGAGTAAGGAAATCCATATTGTGGGGAGTGTGACATTGGCCTTTTGAGGGAGGTTTTTCTGGTTTAGGTTAAACTAAGTTGTTTTCTTGGAGGCTTTTGGGCTCAGAGTTTCTTTTAAGATGATGACAAGGGTATTACCATGGTGGGGAGTACCAATTTGGACCTTGTTGAATATCTTCTATATAGAAGGAGGTGGTTAAAGCTATAAGGTTGGTCATTGGACGGTCCAGATAGCATGGTTTTGCAGATTCTTGAGTTGGGTGCATGGATTCTAGTGCTTTTACTGGGCTTCTCGGGGACAAGAAGGTTTATGGTGGGGAGTTTGTAAAAACACATGATTTTCCGGACTGCAATTTTGAGCAGGAATTTTATTTTTTCCTGTTGGATGCTGGTGAGGGGTAAAATGGTCATTTTAACCTATGAGAAAATCTCAGATACTTTTTCTGACAACTCCGTTGGTCTAGGAATACAGAGGTTACCCTAGGACATGAGTTTGGTGGACTTCTGAGCTGTTCGAATTTTAAAGGAATATTTTGTATTTAATATTATTAAATTAATTATTAAATTATATTTGTAGGTTGATTTGGAAATAACATTTAAATGGAGCATCATATTGAGATTGTTTCTATGTTGTTGAGTCCAAAATGCAGAGTTTAGCCTAGGGAAATCATAAACTCATGTCAGGCGTCGGTGCCGGCTCGGGCCCCTTTTTCTTCTTTTCCTTTTTCTTTCTTTTCATCCGTCCCTTCTTTCCTCCTCCTCCTTACGCAGTTATCCTATGCCTTCTTCATGGCCCTGTCCTATGAGAGAAATTGAATTTGGAGAATGAGAGAAATTTGGGATGCAAGAGGGGTACCAATTCGAAGCTCTCGATGTGCTGAATCAGCATGCGGCAACCGGGAGCCGTGAAATCAACCGAAGCTTTGGCAGTTTCCGCCCTAAGGAAGGAAAGTTTATGTTTTCACCATAGATACCCTAAAAACATGTGTTTTTTGGTTTTAAATCCTTATATTTCTTGGTTGTTAGCCCATAGGGAACGATCCGTTTTTTCGGGGTGGAAACGGGCCTTTTGGGCGTTTTGAGGGATTTGTCGTCGGAAAACCTAGAATACACTACATGTGTTCCAGGGGTACGTGCCGTATGTTCTTACCGTTAGAGGAAAATGATGTTTTCATAAGTACACTTTGTGTACTTTGAGTACACTCCGTGTAGTTGGTGGTCGTGTGACTGGCCGTGTAGAATAGAACACAGAATAATGATTTTTAAGGAGTACAAGTTGTGTACAGAAAAGTACACGCTGTGTAGCGGTACATGGGCATGTGTTCAGGTAAAAATGCACACAGTGTAACTTTTTGTGAATAGTATATGCCTTGTAATATTACACAGGCAGAACCCATGGTTCTGGCCATGTGTTCTGGCCATGTACTACTTCAACTTAGTAATTTGGGGATATCATGGGCCCTGGAAGTTAGAATTGGTCGTGTGAGTAGTTCATTTGATGTGTTTTTATGCTTAGCTCGTAATGGTAAAATCCTTTTTACATTTTTTGGTCATATAAATGTAGTTTCTGGGGTTTTTATATAAATGGAGGGGTTATTCCTCCAGTTATCAAGTTCAGTTGACACCTAAGAGTGAGACATGGCTTGGATGATAGGTTGGGTGTTCAGACCATATTAGTTGATACCTTTAATATGATATGAGCTATGAGCTATCTCTCATAAACTATGATTTAGAGTATGTTCTCCTTGTGAGAAGTTCCCTTCTGACCTATGAGTCTGTGAGACTAGATACATTTAAAGATCCCATGAGGGATGCCTTTACTTGTGTACTGACCTTGGGAGTTCCATGTTGGACCCCTCTTCTGTTTTTACTTTGATATGACCCATGTTACGGAATTCATTTTTTACTTACTTTTTGGATCCAGTGTAGGATTACTCCCTTACTCCTCACTAAGAATCCCATGTAGGATGCCTTAACTTGTGTTTACCTGGAGAATCCCGAGTATAATGCATCCCCAATGTTTAACTTGAGGGACCAAGTGGGTGCTCGTTGTTTGACTGAATATGAGTGGTTACGTCGGGTTTGGGTAGAGATGGTGATATGGTGTCACCTAGAACCCATTCCAAACTGGTTATCCCTTTGGGCTTTGGATGTATTGTAGGGTTGGGCGTTCGGACCTCCCGCACTCGTTTGTTCATATCTAACTTGGTTTGCTGATACTGTAGTGGTTAGCAGAGGTGCTTCCTGGTTGGTGGCTTCTGAGACTGATGCGAGGAATCTTTCTTGTTTTTTTGGATGCCAACATTTCATTGTGTGATTGAGTAGAGTTGGTTTGGTTTTAAATAGGGTTATTTACCTTTCTGTGGATGTGTATTCTCATGTTACTTGATTTTGACCATTTAGTCTCGCTGGCCGGTTAGGATGCCTTGTATCCATGCCTAGAATTTATAGGATGGAGTGGTTTTATCTAGCATGTTGTGATATGTTGTACACTATTATCCAAGTAGTTCTTGAGGTTTAATTTTACAGTATTGCACTACTATTCTCGTTGACCGACACATGACCAGGAGAACCTGGTGTAGTATACAATAAGGGGAATTGACCGAGGGAGCTTCCTCCGAGAGCCTTTGAGCTCTTTATGCTATGAGAGTAATTGACCATGTGAGCTTCCTAAAAGAGCCTAGTGCAACTTGGGGCTATAAGGGTAATTGACTATGTGAGCTTCCCCAGAGAGTTCTTGATTGTTTTAGACTATTAGGGGAATTGACTGTGTGAGTTTCTTCAGAGAGTCTGTGACATTTGGGATATAAGTGGAATTGACTGTGTGAGCTTCCATAGAGAGACCTTTACTACCTTAGAATATAAGGGGGATTGACTGTGTGAGATTCCTCATAGAGTCTTGTTTTACCTTTGAATATAAATGGAATTGACTGTGTGAGATTCCTTAGAGAGTATTTATATATCCTTATAACTGAATCGGATCAGAGACTGTGAGTACTTCCCAGAGGGTTGCTTGTGTTTGACTGGGTGAACTACAATGTTAATGGTTTTAGTTAGGTTGTTCAGAGGCATATTTTCTGGGTTTGTCTGAGGCAGGGACATGTCGATTGGATTACAGACCTAGAGATCGAATTATTGATACATGGATTGAGTGGCATGACTTCTAGCTCAATGCCTTTGAATATGATGTCCAAGAGACGGGCTTATGTTCCCAAGGATGGAGTGCTGATTTTTTTTCTTTTTATTTGAATCACTTAATCATGAATATTAATATTTATGTATATGTGTATAGGTATGGGAATATAAAAGTGTACGTACAGGGATATGGATGTACATGGTGTCACTTTCCCAGTTGACATGGATTACATACTCTGAGTTCGACTGTGGTTGCACGTTTGGTTTATTTCCTCTTTGTTGTGTTCCAGCTATGCTGAGCACATTGTTGTTGCATACACTTTTAGCAACACAGTTATAGGTTGCTTGTCGGGGTTCCCTACTGAGATTTATTTCTCACCCCTTCATGTGAACCATAGAGTATGTGTAGAACTTATGTCTAATTTTTAGGTTTAGCATGAGTTTCATGGTGAATAGCACTGAGGCCCAATGTTTCATGATCGATCAGAGATGCTTGAGTGGTTCTATTGATCGGGCTGTTGCCATTCGACAGTGTCTGGAGATCAGGTACGTGGATTGGCTCAGAGTTAGTAGAAGTTCTATTTCTTTTGTACATGTATCTGTATGGTCCACCCGGTGGGTGACAAGTGTTGTATTGTTTTGCTTAACTGTTTGGGATTATACAAAATTTTACTATTACACCTTGTTCTATTTCAGTTTTTATTACTTCCGCACTCTTTTTTACTTTCCACTGTGTATGATACTTAATTATTTCCATTGTTTTCTTACTCTGGTATGAGGGCATAGTCTCTCCACTAACACACCATAGGCCCTCGCTGCTTGTCAGCAGCATCTGGTGTACGAGGAGGGGCGATTAAGGCCTTATGGAAAACCGGCATGGAGCACCAGTTTGGTGTCTATTAGGTTGGGACGTTACAAAAATGGAATATATCTCATAGAAGTAAAAGTGAGATGATAAAAACACCTTTTTACTGTGGAAAGATGAGTTATTTTGGAAAATCATTTTTATTTTTCATATAATCAATTTTCTAAACATGTGTATCTGAAAAAAAATGGAAAATTAAATTATATTTTATGCATAAATTATGTCCAACTTATGTAAAAACATATAAATAAATTGTTTCATAAACTTCATAATTGATCCTAATTAATGCAGTTTAAGGAAAATATTAGCGTTATTTAAAATAGAAAAAAGGAAATAAATGTTTGTATAAAAAAATAAATAATCAAAGGGAGTTTTTCCTGATAATATTTTTGATCTTATGAAAATATTTTTCATTTAAAACAAATTATAGGTGGTACTTCAAAATGGGTAAGATGTTAATAATTTCCATTAAATGAGGATTGCTTATAAGGAGGTATTAAAAATAGACCCCTATAAAAGAAATATCCAACCACAACATAAAGATGAAATGATATTGATATATGATTTTTGAATATATAAAAATAATTTAGAGGAATTATATAAAAATGAATGATTAAATTGAGGTAAAGAGTGAGAAATCATAACTCGAAAAGAAAATAGAGGTTCTAGATGAAACACTTACATTGTGTCTGAATGTGTTCTAAACATGGCCTTAATGTCATAGATAATCAAATTAATTAATTAATTAATTAATTAAGAACCTTTTATATATGTATTTTATTTAAAATAATTTTATTATGTCCATTTATTGTATTTTTTATGTGTTATAATATATAATATTATCATTCAGGTGTGTTTGTTTCCTTAGTTTGCATGATTAGTTTACATGTATATGAGAATGGAAGTTCATGTAAACATTGAATAGATTTACATATTTTAGGATATATGTTTTTAATTAACATACATAATATTAAATTTTTATATTATTCATTTGGATTTAGGGGTGAGGATGAACCATTAGAGTTGAAATTAATGATAATCATTTATATGATTTTGGTGGGTTTTCAATCACCACATACTAGTTTTGTTTTATTAATTTTCACTATGTATATATAATGGTTCAAAAAATATACATAGGTTTTAATACATATATTATAATTTTTTACCATAAAAATGGTTTTATTTTCATATATTAAGGTTTTAATCAAAAATGAAAATGCATCATCTATGATGTTAATAAATGGACACATGATGAGTGATATTTTTTTTATATATAATACAATTAAGTGAAATGAGTTTTATGACGTATATTACATTAAAATTATACAACAATCATATATAAATTTTACTAGATATTTAATGTATCCTTGGATATATAAGTATAAGAAAATAAATGAAATTAAAAATAAAAAAATATAAAAGACCCAATATTTTTACCTCTTGAAAATATCTCCTTGAGAACATCCTTAAAAGGATTGGTTTTGGTATTCTGTTGAGGCAAAATGATCTCATATTTTGGGGAGGGTCTTAGTAAGTGTAATAAGAATAAATATTAAAAATCTCAAAGCTTTGGAGGTGTGAGGAGAAGTTACAGTGCGGGGTGGTATTTATACTCGAGGAGAGGGGTGTTTTTTGAATATTGTATACATCAGTTTATTATTTTGGCCCAAGAATATGAATATTTTAAGAATTATCTATAAATATATTTAAATAGTTATGTATATTTATATATTATGTTCCTAAATCATCCAAACATTATCTATGTCTCAATAATTCATGTATTTAACATTTATTGTAAAATAACACATTTTTCTATTCAAAAAAAAATAATGCATATAATAAAATCCCCAAACTCCACCCTAACTGTTTTTAAATGAATAGAATAAAAATATTAACTCCATTTTTTTAAAAATAAGTTTTATAAATAGTAGAAATTTAATTTTAAATTAAAATCTTCATTTACTTAGAATATAACAATTCTAAAATTTATAACTAATTTTATAACACCCTACAAAATCAATTAGGGTCTAATAACAAAATATTATAATCATAAGACAGAAAATACAAATTTATGAATACATTTATGAATATATATTTTCTTTTAAATTATTGTATTAATTACAAAATTGAAAATAAACATTTAGGTTTTTAAAAAATATAAACACTTAATTAATAATTTCAAAATCATTTTTACTTGTACTATGATACGATTATATCATATTACCAATTATATGAAATATAAATTTCATTAATAATTTCATAGGTGAGGATATTGTTCTAATGGACACATTACTTATCCTAACGGTCACATTATCATTTCAATGGTATAATTACTATTCATCCAAAAATTATACTTATTAGAAAAATACTAGAAATTTAACCAATGTAAATTTTGATATTAAAATTTCAAAAATAATTTTTATTTTGGGAATTATAATTTATAAAATTTTCGAAATTTATATTTAAAACAAGTACTCTAATAAAATTTAGTTTAACTATTTATATAAATCTAGATCTTTTTTATGTGTATAATTGGATTTATTCTTATCTTAGTCTTCAAAAATGTGTTGTATAAGTGGTAAAATATTTGAATAAATAAATTATATTTCATTTATATGTTTCACTAAAATTTATTAATTTAATTAATAATATAAAATTTCATTGTAAGCATCAAAATAGTTTTTATAAAAATACATCTTTTATGTTCAATTGGTTATCATTTATAATTAATTGGTAACCAATGAATTAATTTTAGGAACATCTATAATGATTATTTGAATAATGTACATAATCTCATTCATTCTTTCCATTCCGAACATCTAAAAGTTAAATATAATAATCTACTAATAATAATTAAATTAGTTTTTAAGATAGAAATATATTGAAGATGAAAGATTTAAAAAGAGGTATACAATAAACTCATTTGGTGTTACAAAAAAACATTTGGTGTAACAATCCATATGGTATACATGGTGGGTTATCCAGAATATAGATTCAATTTTCTATCAGTGATATTGACTCACATCTCTATATATAATCCTACACACGATTACCTCACCACTTCATCGTATCCATTAGTACTCATTGATGAATATTAGTTAGGTATAACAAAAATTTGTACTAGTAGATGTTAATTCTAGTTTCCCTTCAAGAAGTACATGCATCCAATATAAATGAATAAAAGAATTATGTCTACTAACTTTTCATAAAACTGTATGTTTTTTAGTTTTAAACTATTCAATAATATTAAAAAACCAAACATAAGAACCCATATAATCATATCACATATAATAAACTTCTAGATATGCCTTAAGTTTGCATCAATTTATAGGGTTTTGTTATACTATTTATATTACAAGAAAATTACCACCACATCATTATATAACCATATAAAAAAACCCTCTTACTAAACATAGTCAGTGAGTTACATATATGGTGAAATAATTTTGAATATTGGTGAGACCTAAGATTCATATTCCTAAATTATAATTAATTAAATATTGAAAAACATTTGTTAACGTCACAAAATAAAATTTAATAATTTTAATAAAATATATTATCTAATTAGTACTATTACAATATTATCATCACCATCATTAAAAATATTTTCACCATAATTTATCATTGAGTTCACCATTGTAACCAATATAACTTATTCATTGTTATTGTTACGAAAACAACATAAAATAATTAAAATATAAAGTGATAATCACATTATTATGGTAGCTAAATACATCTTCCAAGATTTCTCATTACTGATATAACAAAAAATAATATTGGATATTAAGTGACATTAAATTAAAATTTTGACTAGAATAGTTCTTTAATTTTAAATATTTGAACTTCAAAAATACCAAATATACTCCCAATAGCCTATAAGAAACAATATTATTTTAAGAATATGATGATAATACACACAAAAAATAATGTTTCCAAAAATAAACAATATTTACTTTACAGTAAAATTTTAATCATAAACCCCAATACCGATTTATTATATGGTATTCTACAGGATTAGAACATTGATTTGAAAATAAAATTTTATTCTTTAAAATATTACACTATTTGTTAGTTAGACCACATCCCTCAATGTTTTACAAAAACAACATTTAAAACCTTTTATCTGGGATAAAACATTTTTATTATTTTCCAATTTTGAAACATGTTATAGAATATGAAGAATCAAAAACCATTTATTATAAAATGGAGATATTCCTTAATGACTTAAACATTTGTCATATATTTGGAAATATCGTATGATATGATGAGTGTGTCTTAATGTGTGATATATGATATCATGAAACATCCAATTAGTTTTTCCATATTAGTTTATATTTCATAAGTCTCTATGAATTGTAATCTACGATTTATATAAAACATTATAATTAAGCACTGGTTTTCAGATATTAAAGAGTTAATATTCATATCTATCACATGATAACTGTCATTAATTAGAGTCTCATGAGATAATAAATATGGAATAATTTTATGTCTTAAGTGTTATACCAGGTTTATAACAACATGTATAACCCACATGTTTCATAATGTATGAGTTAATTCGTGAACACTAGAAAAGAGTCCTTGGGGATATTAAAAGATGATGAGGAATTACGTTTGTGAATTTGTGTGTTCCCATGACTCTGATGATTTCCCATAACCAAATCTATCTTCTTATTCCTATATTAAAATATGAGATAAAATAATATTTTTGAGTTTAATAACCTAAATTTTATTAAATATATTATTTCCATGATTTCTTATGATACACAAAACACTATGTTTAAATGAACCACAATATATTATTAAGTAATATCTATATCATAGCTTCTGAATTAGACATTATGAATAAAGATAAATAAATTATGAGAAATTTTTGGTTATATATTTGTGAATTAATTCCTTGGTTATCAATGAATTATAAATAAAAATAAAAATCATTAGAAAGTAAAAAATATATTTTTATGAAAAACTATTTTTATAAACACAATGTATTTTTATATAAATAAATTAAATTAATTACTATTGGTGAATCATTTTAATTAAATTTATATATAATATTTTATATAAATAATTTAACATTAATATAATATTATTTATTTGTAATGAGATACGAATAAACTATGGTTTATGAGTAGAAATGTATTTTTCTAAAAAGAAGTTTTCATCACATATTGTACATTTAATTAAATTATAATTTATACCATTTATAAAGATTGAATTTGATAAAATGGATTGTTTATTTTTAATCATGTGGTTCATAGTAGGTATATTGGTCCCTTTTATTTTTGGTCAATATAAATAACAATCGTGTTACGATTTATCACCTTTGTAAAAGGTAAATCATGTTAATCTAGGATAAAACTATGTCATAAGTCCATATTTTTCATCCTAATTATTATTTGATAAATAAAATTATACCATTATCACCTTAGGAATGAAATTTAGTTGTTTAAAATATATATTTATATGAAAAATTCCAATATAATATTTAAAGAAAAGAATGTTACAAAATGTCACTCTCTTAGTTTTAAATATAACTTATGTGTTCACATAGAGACAAGAAAGAATTATGAATCAATATTAATATCAATTATATTAAAAATCATATTATATTCATGAGGATTATTTATTTCTAATTTTTAGTGACTAAATAATTACCTTAACTATTTATGCAATGCTTATGCAGTATTTCTCCAATGAAAAAAATATATAAAATGATTTTAAAAATATCAAAAGTAATAAAATGTTAGTACATTAATGTTTGATGAATTTTTTTAGATGCATATTACATATTAGAATTATTTTAAAAAATTATATTTTAATTAAAACCTTATCATTATTTCTTTAAAGTAATATAAAATTAATAGTGTCTAAATTGTGACTAATGATATTTTATGAGAAAAATATTTTATTAATTTTTTCTAAATTTAAAATTTATTTTAAAATATGATAATGGGAATAATATATGGATAAAACATTAATCCTTTTCCAATTTATAGTCTATTTGGACCATTTTTCTTGATAAATATATCACTGTATTTTCAATTTTCAAGAAATTCATAGGGAGCCCCTCCCATAAATTACAAATGAGAACCCCTCGTTTATCCTCTACAAACAAATTTGATCCAAATAAGTCAAAAAAATAAATTTTCGTTTATATAATCCCTTATAAAAATTCTAGATATAATTTTTTTCCCAAAATACCAATCCTTGAGCCCTTAAATGGAGATCTAAAGGTGTTATTTCAAAAAAAGAGGAAATCAACTTAATCGATCACTCAATTTTTAATTATTATTTTCATTAAAAAAATATGATTTATTATTCATATTTTTTTTAGTATAATTAATATAATTAAAGATTAATATTCTTATGAAACCATCTTTTTTTTCACCCTCTTTCCATCAAATGGTATGTGAAAATATCACTTGTGCATAGGTGCATATTACCATCTCCATGTAGTGAAGAAATTTATTTTCATCACCATATTTTATGGATAGGTATTAGTATGGGAATAATATTTATATATTATAATTAATAAATATTTATAATTCTAAAATGATAATATCATATATACCTTCTTACCTTCTAAACTATAGGTTAAAGATAACATCGATCATGTGTACATATGGACTACCACATCCATGGAGTTATGTGACTTGGTTTTCATTTTTTTTATATTGATTATAATAAAGAAGGATTTAGTGGATATATATAATATTTATGATATAAATATTATTTTTTAAAGGTGATTTAATATTTACCATTATTTATTCTATTTGTTAAAAAATTAAAATCACGTTAATGTGTGCATACAACCTAATGCCTCTATGAACGATGTAGTTCATTATTCTCTCTCTAATTTGATGAATGTATATAAACAAGTATGTAATAAATTTATATTATATTTATATGTTTGATAATATTATTGATATGATTTAACCATGATCAAATTATATAGACCAAAACTTTGGAAACGAAAACATCAGTGAAAAATGAAGCAAATATCAACCAGAAAAATGATTTTAATAAATAATTGTTAATAAATGAAGGATAAATTTATATACATAAATAAAATATTGTAGGATATATATTTTTATTTGTATATAAAAGATTTATAATAAATATATTATATATATATATGAGATACCAATGCATATAAAGGAATTCTGACCTAAGGTAAGGGATTTTTGTCTCAATTTGATTTTGGTGGGACCTATAATTTTTACATAACTAGTTATTTTATGGTGTATATAATTACCATTAGTGTATTTTATGATTATTATTATGAATATTACATATATTTGCATATCCAAAAATGGTTATGTATTTCATTAATCTTTTGATTCAAATGTTAGCAAAGCGGTAAGGGTTTATGTTAAAATATCATTTTTTATTGGGATTGTTTTTGATTAACTTTCCAATGATGAAATAATATTATATTCAAATAAATAAACTTATGACTATTATTATTATTTTTTTATTTTCTTAAAATAATTTTTTTTACTTTTTCTTCACCAAAGTGCTTAAGAGACTGAAAATATATTTTTTAGAAAAATGACTTTTTTTTACTATTGGGACAAAAAAATTTCTTCTATAATATTATTCTATAAAACTATTTTAAATAATGTTTTGATATTATAATATTTTGTTTTAAGGTATTTTTCACACATTTCTTACTTTTTAAAAAATGGTTCAAAAGGAATATACATGTCATATTTTGAATAAGGTAATTTTTTTTCTTTATAATTGTACAAGGAATGTTTTTAACTTGTATGAAAATAAAAGAATTTACACCTATATTGAATACTAAATAATTTTAGGATTCCTATATATGATTCCATTGTTATCTTAATGGAAACTTTTTTCCATAATATTTTTGAAATATGTATATTTTTTATATTTGATTTCAAAAAATGGAAATGATATTTTCCTCAAAATTATTTTTTATATATTAAAGTTATTTTTATACATCAAAGAAAAAACCCATGATTTCAGTTATGCCTTACTGGGGATATGATAAAATTTTACCATCCTTATTCCTTATTTGGATGGTTAATGTTTACGATAAGTGGATTATAAAACTCATTAAATTTTCACGGGTTATGTTATGAACAAATGATGTCTTATTATTGAAACAAGTTCATTTTACCTGGGTTATGATATGACGAATATGATTAAAGTACACTTCTTTTTATGGATTCTGATATGATGAATGTTGTATTATCTTATAAAATAGATATGTATGGTTTTTATTATCTAATGGGTGGTACCTATATATCCCTCTATTGTTTTGAGAAATGTTTGATATCTCATGATATAAATAGGTCTGGAATAGGGAGTGTACTCGATTTAGTGTGGTAATCTATCCATGATGATATCATAGAGAGTAAACTTTGACTACTATGATGGTTTGGGGAGTGAATCCATGCCACTATTGGTGTCTTGGGAATGACCCTTTACAATTAATGAAATGACTTTCCATGCTAATGTGCATTCTAAAAACACATATCATATACAAATGTTATGGAATCATAAATCATGTAAATTCATTTTTTATGAATTTTGTGTCATGCACTTCTATTATTTATTACATGACTCAGGGTTATGATATTTGATATGGATGCTATGGATTTTTATTCTTAAATTTATGTTCTCACACCCTTATTATCATGTTGTTATTACACGATCTTTAATATCTACCTTTTTTACAATTACTGAGAATATGAGCTCACCATTTCTTATGTTTTCATTCCCAATGTTATTAAGATAGGACTCATAAATAATATTTCCATGAAGGGTGTTAAGTAGAAAGAATATAATTGGAGATTATTATAATTTTTTTATGTGTCCATGATTCCAAATATACTATACCTATATGATTATGGAATAGATCATTAATCCATTTAATAAATATTAATCAATTAAGATCTGATATCTATCTATAAAATGTGTGGGTCATTAAAGTTTTTATTGATGAATGGTTTAGTTAACCATTCGAAACATGGGTTGAGAAAAATTTAGTAAGAAACATTGGATATGTCTAAGTATAGGATAACATCCAAAAGTTTTAGTAATGATCACGGATGACCTTGATTAAACATAAAGAAAAATATATTGTATATAAGGTTTCTTGATTTAGACATCAGAAAAAATTATTTTTCATCTCTATATGATTTTGCACTACGATTATGGTTTCTCACATTATTATTTTTGCTTTTTTTTCAATGGTTTGAACCCAAAAAATTTGTATTAATGTTGAATGTAATGGAAAATGTAATGATTTTCCTCATAAGATACCAAATGTTATGGGAGGTGGAATGTCAAATATAATTTCTATGCTCAAAACAATTCTCATGTTATGAATCATACTGAGCACCCAAATAAGAAAACAAGGGAACCACATTCTCTTGAGTCATTCATGGTGTAGATACCGCCTTCTTTCAGTGGGTCAACCAATCCATAGTTTTTTAGAAATAAATTATTAACATTGAAAAAATATTTTCCATTAATTCTTGTTCAGAACATGTGAAATTTATTCCATATGGTTATCATTTGGAAGGGGAAGTAGATCATTGATGGACTTTTTTCAATAACAAGAAGTTGTAGGAAAAAATTGACTCTATAGTGAGGGGTTAGATTAAGATCTTATTTCCCAATAATTACTTTCCTTAAATCCATTGAATGAAAATAAAATGGAATTACTGTTGGTAAAACAAAATTATGATGAATCCATCGGTACATATAAGGACAATTTTATAAGAATTATGAGGCACTATTCTGGATTATCATCCCACTTAAAATTATGGTTGAACGATTCTTTAGTCGCTTAAAAATAAGTCTCGAAATGGATTTATTCATATGAGACATCAATAGATATGAATAAATAATTTGATTCACTCTCATGGTTGAAAGGGTTATTAGAGTTACTCATCACTGTCATTGTTTCAATGAGAAAAGAATGAAGGAATTAAATGTGGATTCTAAAAACCATGGAGAGTATTAGATTATATTTTATTTTATTCTAAAATTGTTGAAGGAAATATGGATTATATTATATTAAGAAAACTACTGAAATATTTCATATGGGGAATGAAAGGTCATAAGGTAATTAAATACCTATGTGATGATAAAATATTAGCTAATGATGAAAAAAGTGAGAAATATCTATATAATGGGGAACCCACACTCTAGTGTTCAAAATTAATTTAGTATTGGAATTAATACAACCAATTCCTAAATATGATGGTTAATGATGATGATTGGAATCAACAACCACTTATTCCTGTTGAAAAAGGGAAATATCATGTGATCAATATTTTCAATGAGTGGTATAATGAAAACATGGTGAAAGGTACACTTACCATACTCTTTAGAACATCAAATTTCTTAATTGGATATTGGTATACTCACACTTTTATATCCAAATAATTTTCAATGGGTATCACCATACAACCATAATTTTAGGATTCCTAATTAGCAATAAAATCTATTAATGGTATGATAATCACAGTTCAAGTATATGATTCTTATTTTTATTTATTTGTTTTGGGTAATGTTCCTTCTGAAAATACTATTTTTCATCCTTGAGAAGAGTATGATGTTATTTTTGGAATGAATTGAATATCTTTACAGAAATACCAACAAATAACAATGGAAGGGAAGTCATGTATAATATTTTGAACGAACATACGATAATATATTATCTAAACCATAAACATGAACCTATTATGGAATCAAATCCAATCTATAGGTCTTTATTCATATTTAAAAGGTCTATTTATCTCATATGGTTTGGCAGAAACTATACATTAAATATGTTCCTATTGTATTGGATTTTTTGATGTCTTCTCGAAGGAGTTCTTAGTCTTCCACCAAATCATGAATTTGAGTTTTTAATAGAACCCATTCCTGGAGTTACACTTATTTAATATAAACTTTTTAGAATGGACCTGATTGATTTATATGATCTAAAAAATCAACTTGAATTGAATATTGAAACGGAACTCAGGTTTTGAAGTGTGTCACCATGGGGTGAAGCCATTCTTTTTCTTAAGAAAAAATATGGATCAATGAGACTTTGAATTTATTATCAAGAACGTAACTATGTTATTACAAATAAAAAGTATCATCTAACTCATATTGATGACCTATTTGATCAACAACATATAGTTCTATACTTTTATATGATTTAATTTTTTTTGGTTATCTTTAGTTCAGGCTCTAGAAGGATGATATTCTTGAGATAACATTTCATACAAGGTATGAACATTGTGGATTTATATTGATTCCATTTGGTATTTATAATTAGACAAATATCTTCATATATTTAATTAATATAGTATTTATATATTACCATGATTAGTTTTTAGAAGAATTTATAGATGATATTCTTATATATTAAATGATCAAGGAATGATATGAAGATAATTTGAGAATTGTGATGAAGAAATTGAGGAAGGATAATATTTATACAAAATTTACCTTGTGTGAATTTGGGTTTCAAAAAGTATCCTCCCAATGTAAAATAATATCAAGGTTTTATTAGAGTCTCCTAAAAAGATAAAATGTATTGGAAATTGACCAAACACAACCAAAATGACTAATATCCATAGTTTTCTTTGTTTGGTTGGATATTATCGCTACATTGTAGAAAATTTCTCTCGACTATCTAGTACACTCACTAATTTAACTCTTAAGGGTGATAAGATCCTTTGGACTTATGAATGAGAAGAATATTTTATGCAATTGAAGAGATGTTTAGTTAGTGAAACTATGGTAACATTACCCATTGAAGGAAATGGGTTTATTATAAAAAATGATGCATCAAAGAGGATATTGAGATGTTATATCTGGAATAACGATATAGTTATAGCTCATACGTCAAAAAAATTGAAGGTTATGTGTAAAATTAAACAACTAATGATTTTTACTTAGCTGTGGTAAATTTTTCATTATATATATAGTGGTATTATATTTATTGATAAAGGTTGAATATATATAATAATAATAACATTTAATATATATTTTCACATATAAAATTTTGAATATGTGAAATAGATAATTGTACATGATGATTAAAAAATATGAGTTCTTAATACATCTCTTCATTGGGAAAGAAAAAAAGGTGGATGATGATCTGAGGGAAAAGGATCATACTATTTTATCTATGGTAAGGTTAAAAAGGATTCAATTTTTCTATATATTCAAAGTAAGGATATTGAAATATTAAAAGAAAGGGTAAACTAAATAAGTTAAGAAAATTTATTGATTTTACACTTTATTTTTTGGAATAATATGGTTTAAGAATCATGTATGTGTCCCATTTGTACCATACATGAAGGAGTTATTAGGTGAGGTTGGAAGTTCATTATTATCGATTCATCTTGGTATCTTGAAGATGTATAGGGATTTGAAAGAGAATTATTGTTTTGATTACATTAAGAGAGATATTATATAGTATGATTCCTAGTTGTTGGTATGTTAGAAAGATAAGGTTGAGAGACATATTTATAAGGGGATGTTAGAACCATTACCCCCAATATAATTGAAATTAAAAAATAGCACCATTTATTTTTACCATTAGACTCCCTAAGACATCAAAATGGAATAATTATATTTGTGTCGTAGTTGATTTCATTATAAATTCACCACAATTCATTTCCATTAGGGAATATTTCTCAATGAAATAGATTTCCCAAATTTTTATTAAGGAACTGATAATGTTTCATGAAGTGACACATTCCATTATATATTATCAGGATTATAGGTTTTCCATGAAGTTTTGGTGATGTATTAAGTAGTCTCATTCGACAAAATTGAGTTTCAATATGATAATTCACCCATATGAAGGTGGATAATCTGTTTGGACAATTCAAAACCAAGATTTTATGATGAGATCTTGTTTTATGGATTTTAATGCATGTTGGGATAACCACATTCCTCTTATTGATGTTTCTTACAACAATAGATTTCAATAAATAATTTAGATGGATCTTTATAAATTACTATATGGAATGTATTTTAAAAATAAAATATGTTAGGATTATATTAAAGAAATAAATATATTTTGGTCTGGGATAACTAAGAAAAAGATAGTGAATTCCAGATCCATTCAATAGCATATCAAGGGAGCTGAGAGTCGACAGAAAAGTTATTCGCACAATCATTGGAATGACATGGAATTTGATGTTTTTGAGAATGTTTTCGACATAATTTATCTATAAAAGGATTTTATGATATTTATAAACAATATAAAGCTGATCTCTTGGTTTATTAGCAATTTTGAGATTCTTGATTGAGTAATGACATGAGCTTATCTCTTAGTACTACCACCAAACCTTTACCAAGTTCACACTATATCCTATGTATCTATCATAAGGAAGTACATACATTATAAATCACAAGTACTAAACTCAGAGTTCATACCACTATAGAATGAAATTTTTTAGTAAGAACAATTAGTATAGATATTGGATCATAGAGATAAAGTGCTACAAAATAATACTACTCACTAAGGGAATGTTATATAAGGAAATCACAAATTTGAAGAAGCTATATGGGAACCCGAATATATATTTAAAAGAATATATAATTATATTTTTAATTAGGTTAATTAATTTGTGGGTATAAATTCATTTTAATGGGGATTTAATGTAACACCATGATATTATATTAAATAGTTCTTTTTTCCTTCAATAGATCACGCTACATGAAAAACTATATTTAAACGCCCCATGATATACTATTTAATTATAGTTATTTACTATATTATAAATTGGTGTGTACTAATAAGACTAAATAAATTAGGAAAATTTATGGTTACATAAGTATAAATGAATTTTTTGGGTATCAATTAATTAGAAATAAAAATAAAATAAAATTTATTGTAAAGGAGATATTTTCATAAAAAATTGCTATTATTCACATAATGTATTTTGATCTTAATAAATATAATTAAACACCATTTTTTGGATGATTTTAATGAAATTTATATATTATATATTAAATCAAATGGTTCAACGTTCAATTAATATTTTTTTTTCAAATCTTGATATAAGAATAAACTAATCATTATTGTAAGAAATATATTTTTTAAAATATGTTTTCATCGCATGTTGCATGATTACATTAAAATTAACTATTTCAACTTATAGAAATTAAATTATATAAAATTTATTCCATATTTGGAATACTTAGTTTAAAATTTATTAATTATTTCCATTTTATTTTTGGTCAATAAGAATAGTAACTGTGGTAGAATTTATCACCGTGGTAAAAGGTAAATATGGTTAATATAGGGAAAAATTAAGTTACAAGGACAAAATGTTCATCATATTTATTATTATATTAAGGGAATTTGACCCTTATCTCTATAGTATAAAAATTTGTGTTTTTAATTGACACTTATCTCAGATAATGTCCTATATAATATTAAATAAAAATAATGTAATAGAATTTTAGTCTAGTAGTATTAAATATATATTATGTCTTCATATAGAAGAAAACTATTTATGAATAAATATTAATATAAATTTTTTGATTAATTAATATATCTTTATGTTGATAATTTATTCTTAATTGTTTTGGGATTAAATAATTACCTCAAATGCATATCGAACACTGATGTTGCATTTCTTCAATTAATAAAAAAATATAAAATTATATTAAATTTTTTTAAGGTAATTAAATTTGAAAGATTTAATGTTTTCTAAGAAAACATCAGATGAATATGATATATAAGTTGTATTTTAAAATTTTATATTTAATTTGCGACCCAATATATTTGAATTTTAAGTAAAATTAAATGAATTGTGTCTAACTCAGAAATAATGATTTTTTATGAAAATAATATTTTATTAAATTACATTAGAATAAGAAAATATATTAATACAGGACAATGAGGTTAAAATACAGTCTAAAATTTCCTCCCTATACAATTTATTGGACATTTAGAACCATTTTTTCTAATAATTACTTTAATATATTTTCATCTTTTATGAAATTCTATGGCAGCCCCTCCCCTCATTTATAAAAGCACACCCCTCATTTTCATTATTCACAATGCTTTGAACCTTCACGATTGACCAAAATCTGCCAAATTATCTTATCCAATACCCTATATACATTTTAGAGTGTATTATCTTCCCTAAACACAATCCCTAGACCCCTTGAGAGGATATCTAAAGGGGTTATTTCAAAGAAGAGGTAATCACCTTAATCAATCAATTTCTTTTTAATTATTATTTTACCTCATATAAAATTTTTTTATTCTTAATAAAATAATAAATTTATTATAATAAATATAATTAAATTCAATGATTATTATGAAACCACATTAATTCTCCGTCATTCCATCAAATGAGATGTGGAAATATCGCTCATGTGTACATACGACTTACTGTATCCACATAACGATACAATAAATTTATCACCCCCATATTTTTTGGATGGGTATAATGAAATATTTAATGTTTATAAATAAAAATTATGACATGATTTAAATTATTTAATTATAATATAATATAAACCTTCTCACCTTTCAAATCATTGTAAAATGTTATCATTGATTGTGGGTTCGTGAGGACTACCACCTCTACCAAGCAATGTGATTCATTTTTCCATTATGTTTTACCATGAAAGTAATAATGATAGATTTAATTAATTTATATTATATATATATATTATATAATAATTATTTTTAAAAGGTAATTTATTATTTAAATTCCTTTAATTCCATCCATCATCAAAATGAAAATAATGTTCACTGGTACGTATGACTTACCATCTCCATGAAAGATGAAGTTCATTTTTATATATCTAATTTTATGAAAGAAACTAGAAATGTATATAATTAATATGTATTATAATTATATTATTATTAAAAATATGGAGATTTTGGAACCATGATAAAAATATAAGGACCAAAACTACTGAACCGAAACATATGTGAAAAAGGAAACTGATATCACCTAAAATAATTATTTTAATAAATAATTGTTATTAAACAGGTGATACAATGTTATAAAAATTAATATATGATATGATATATATTTATATGGTTATTTTATATATTTATAGAAAATATATATTTATTATACATGATATTAGAATGCATACAAAGGATGTCAGACCTAACATAATCAATTTTCATATTAGTTTTCTTTCTGTGGGACACATGTTTTAGTCACCACTTGTTTATTTATTGTTGACTATATACTAAAAAATATTTTATTTTATGATTATTATTATTAAAATCATGAGTATTTATAGATCTATATGTATATGTTTCTTTAATGGAGCTTTTGATTCAAAATGTACCATATTGGTAAGTGTTTTGTGTAAAAATCTAATTATATTTCATCATTATCTAGGAATATGTGTATGATGATGAAATAGTTGACATACCTATAAATAAACCTATAAATATTATAATAATTTGGGTATTTCATGGGAATATTTTTTTTAATTTCAGTTATTTCAACTTAAGGGCTCAAGAATATAAAAATATGTTAGGGTAAATTGATTTTATTTCTCTCTTCGGTCGAAAACACTTTGTCTTCCATATATATGTCTTTTTAAAATGTTTTAAATAATTATTTTCTATATTTTTATATTATTATTTAATGTTATTTTTACCAATATTTGAATTTTTAAAAAATTGTTCAAATTAAATATATATTTTTTGTTTAATGAGGTACTTTTTGATTTTTTTTATAAATGTATGAAAGGAATATTTTATTTTTACTTATATGACATCAACTAAATATCCCACTATAATGGGTGCTAAATGAGTTTTAGATTAATTTCAAGGTTTCATTGTATATTTATTAAAAAAATTCACCATGATATTTTAGAAAATTGTATATTTTAAATAAGTTTTATAAAATGGGAATGATTATTTTCCAAAAGAACAGTTTAATGATCTATTAATGATATTTCCATTCATGAAAGGCAAAAAACCCTAATTTTATTTATGATTTACTGGGGATATAACCCCAGGATACTATATATATTATTTCTATAGGAGTCTTATGTTTATTATAATTTTTTTCTGTAATCCATTCCTTTTTCATGGGTTATGCTATGATGAAATGATGAGTTCTTTTTGAAATTCATTCATTATCTCTGGGTTATGCTATAATTAAATGTGTTTGATATCCATTTCATTTAATGGATTATAATATGATGAATGTTTTAGGATTTTTTGGCACAGATATGTATAAATTTCATTATGTTATGGAAGGTAACTATATCTATCTCAAATGAATCAGGTAAACATTGAAATCTGATGTGATAAACAAGACTCGAATGGGGATTGAAACCAGTTCAGTAATCGAATTTTAAATCTGTATTCCATATCTGTATTTTATTGTATATTAATATATTTATTTCTATAAATAATTTATAATTCATGCAAATTTTTGGATTTATTGACTTTATTTGTTCTATATGATAGGAAAAAATACTTATCCAGAGAAGGGAAAAAATTTGATTGAATTAGGAAAAAAACAATTTTCACTATGAGCATAACCCAAGGCACAAAATTGGAAAATTGATGATGTTGTGGAGCTATAAAACTAGAGTAGATAATTTACACTTTATGTGTTCTATTTATATAATTTGTGATTTCTGGGATTTGTTTTTCAAAGAGGCATGCCAAAATTCATGTTGCATTATCAGGTAGTAAAAATTAGAATATTAGATGATGGGAAAGGTTTAATCATTATTAACCCACCATGAAATAGAAAATTAGATATTTATGAGTTGAGTTTTTGACATAGATGCTTATAAAAATACACCATCATATACAACTTATGGATGTTCATGGATGAGAGCGAGGTCCAAAGATGAATCTGACGCAAGATGCACCACTGCGGAGTCGTAATATATTGCTTGTCAGTATATTTCTCATCGTTATTTTGTAGAACCCTCTCATGGATATAATTATAGGGTGATTTCTTCATTTAATGGAGTGTATGATTAAAGTGTATCGATTTTATGATGTATTTTATTTTTGATTAATATTTATGTTGGGGTTTTTTGTTTTTTATTAATTACTACCCCTTCCATGATTCTACATTCATGACCATTATTAGTGGGGTTAGGGCAAAGGGATAGTTTATTTCATTCATGGGGAATGTATATTGCATAATTTTATTGAATTTATTTGCTTAATAATAGTTCTAGGGTTCATAATTTCTCCATGACCATTGGTTTTGTCTGTTCCCTATGTTTAAATTAGTTTTTGGGTTACCAATCATTTGTAATCAGAAGATCCTAACCCTGCGAAAATGAGTGTTTTGGATGGAGAGTGTTTACCATAGACATTGGATTCTCTAGGACCTAATTAATTTGAAATAATGGTTTTTAATTTATTATTTCATACCTTTTCATCCCATGAAACTAGATTCATTACTACTTAATACATTTTTAATATTTTCTTCTCCCATATTATTCACCAATCAAAATGTTTAGTAGATTTGTTTCAATATCTTCAAATCATACTTAGTTTAGGTATTTGGTTTTGAAATTTATATTTTCTCCAACCACATGTCTATGGTTTTGACCTCATATTTTAAATTCATATTCTACCATGTAGTTTAGTGGTTTTTTTGTTTCGTGTTATAAATCTCTAAATTCGGTACCACGGTGGGAATTAACAACACCCCATAGGATATCATACTCTATCTAGTATGATAGTCTTATGATTGAACCATGAATACTATAATGGGTTGGGGAGTAAACCCATTATATAATAGTAGTCTTGAAAATGATCCTTGGCTACCATGGAAATTAATTTATATTTCTATGTGTATGCATGAAACATATTTCTGATGCCAATGTTATTCTCTCATGCCTCAAGTTATTGGATTCTGTTATGATTCATGTCTTATAAACTTCCAATAATTTTTAAATAACTCATGATTTTCATATATAATATTCAAGGAATAGATTTCTATTAGTAAGGTCATGTTCTCACACCATTATTCTCATGTTATGCATAGGTGATCAATGAAATTTTATATTTTTACCCTTACAATGATTTTATCTCACCCTTTATTTTGTTTACATTCTCCATGTTATGAAGAATTGTTTTAGGAATGATATGTCTAGGAATGGGGATAGTTATGAAAATCTTAATTCGAGACTCTTATGATATATTTGATTATATTAAAATGTTTCAAAAGATAATAGACCTATATCATTTTGGCATGGATCAGTGTGTTATGTAATTAATATTTATATATTAAGATATGATATCACTGTATGGAATATAATGGTATTTATATGACATAAAGAATAATCAAACCTAAGAATTAGGTGATTAATATCAACCAGTGGATACAAAATAGAGTAAGGATTCATATGAATACTTATAATGTATCTTCATCCAGCATATATTTTGTAAATAGTTTAATGTACAACTTTAGTGCAAGGTATATAATAATTAAGTTTTAGTTTATACACAGTTTTAGGTTTCATACAAGGTGATCTGGGGTTTTGATATTCATTTTCACTTATACTACATTGAATGAGTGTTTTCAATCCTTATAAACCAATTAGTGGTATTAGATCATGAAAATGTTTTTTGAATATTGTAATTATGGATTTAAAATTAAATATTTTATATCATAATTGATATTATAGAAAATCAAACAAAAATTATAATTTTATATATTTTGTGATTTTTGATTTTGTAAGAAAAAATATGACCACATAAAATGATATAGGATATCGTACCTTATGAAATCGTTGAAAACCATTGATTTTGGACATATTATAACATATGATATGTAAATTCATAACCGACAACAATGCTGACCCATGTTAGAATGAAATTAAATTATATCCCTAATGATATATAACATATATCGTAATATACGATAGCTAGTCACTATGAGTTAATCATATAAATTTATCATTGTAATAGTTTTATTCAATCATAAAAGAAAATCACTAGGGTTCATAGTTAGAACATGCCTAGTTAATCCTACATAGGTCACTACAACTATCACAACCTAGATTATAAATCATAAAAAATTATTGATTGTGTAAAAATGGTATTGATAATTAAATTATGAATCATATATTATTGTTGGATGATATCATTATATATATTAGTTATGAAAAATATGATTTTTTTATTTCCAATTTGGAATTGAATTGTATAATTTATAAATTTATATCAAATTAATGAACGATGTATTTGGAAAATTTTAAGTAACTTTTAAGCATTTTTATAAAATAATTAGTTATTAAATTCTTCTAATTAATTATCAAATATTGTTGAAACATATATTAAATGTTAATCTCAAAATATTAATTATTAAAATTTAAATACCCTTTTCAATATATATGGAATAATTTATAATTTTGATATAATGTTTTTATATAGAATCTATATGCATACATTATTCATTTTTTATAAAATAATATGTTAGGTAAAAATATAAATGTGTTTTTATTTAATTTTAGTAATTCTTCCTCAATATTAATTTTAATTGATTAAATTAAAAGTCATTATCTATGAAATTATTGAAACCATATCAAAAGTATTCTTAATAATTGAAATGATCATAGTTTAAATAATATTAAATATATGATATTTCGATTATATAAATTATTTATATAATATAATTGGAATATAAAATGGTTATATTTTATTTAATATAATTTTTTAATTAATATTATAAATAAATGTTAATATTAATGATTTTTTATTTTAAATAAATATAAATTGATTATAATTATTTAATTATGGAATGTTCACAATTCAGGAATAAATTATAAATTTTTTATAATTTTGTTATTTAATAATTATTAATAAATATTTTATTTCATGCTTAAATATATGAATGATTAATTTTTATAGTTTTATTTTAAGTTAACATTGGATGATACAAGGTTATGTGTAATGTCTTGGCCTATGTGCTACTAAATCAGTGCCCCAATCCGGTTTATCACATGACATCATGCATCACTTGCCATACACTATAGGTTGCGGACTAGTAGTGATGGTCCAATAGAACACATAGAGAGAAAATACCCTCTATAGTAGATTAAACCATCATCATAAATTATAATAAAAAAGAAATGAAATAATAACCATTTTCCAAACATCATATAACCAACTCAAAAACTAGGTAAATAAAATAGTCAAACATAGTGAGTATGAAATTATTTTAGACTTTAAGTGTCAATGTAAAAAAACACCAATGTTGATCCCCACCACATGTATTAAGAAAATGTCTAGTCCCCTGATCTTTGATCCATCCCATGTCAAGTATATATCATAAGGCATTTTCTCTTATCATGAATTATAACAATGATTTCTGCTCGGGTACACAATGCCAACCTGAGAATAGTGAGAATAAAACATAGTATGCCACCTCTGATAGTGTCTACAATAATACCTAGTCTGATAAAAATTTATACAGAAGTAAATATAAAAAATTGAAAATTATTTTTTTAAATATGTTTTATAATTAAACAGTTGTTAACTAACTCTATGGGATCTCGGTTCTACAATAGGAAAACACACCAAACCAACTTAATCTCGTGAAGGGTGACTAATCAATATGTAATAGGGGTCACATAATGTCAAATATGGAGTATCATTCCATATATCTAAACAATGGTATGGAATTTTATGACCAACACCCATTACCTGATGTGGAACACCATACACAACATATTTACCATGGTGTGGACTACCATAACTAATACCCATTCCTCGATGTGGACCCCCTGAACAATGTCATCACTGTGGTGTGTATCACCATAACCAATCCCCATATCCATTTCACCATCTATCACATTCAATATATTTAACTCAATTCCAAAACTATCCAATTTTGTCTTTTTTTTCATACTGACCTCCATTAAAAATAAATTGAAAAAATTTTATAAACTCAGAAAGACCCTTTAACAATTTATCTCTTTCCCCACTTAATTTCTTCACAACCCATTTAACATTCCATGTTTAAAATGATAACCCATTATACCATGGTAACGGGATGAAGACAAGCACAATTGGTTTACTATCAGAAACCCATAAGATCATCATTTAAGAACTCAATTTCTAGGTTAACGAGAGTGACACACCCCATGAGTGGCCTTAGGCAATGTCAAATCATCATCAATGGATTAAACATGGACTCTAAATGGTCCAAATCATTATTTAAACACCCAATTTATCAATTCATATTAAGGAATTTATCTCATAATTAAACCACACAAATTCAAAAACCACGTACACATAAATACACATCAAGACTTTGGGAAATCACTTGTTGACCACCTATCTCAATCTCATAGATGAATGATTAGTCTGAAAAGTCCCGTGACTCAATCCCAAACAACCATAATTTCCCAAAATAATAGTTCCATATAAAATGTTGGTTTAGGGATTTAGAGAAGAGAAATAATTAAACTACGATTCTTCCAGAAAATAAATGAAAAAAGACTTTTATATTTTCCAAAAGATTATATTTTCATCCAAATATGTTTAAAACACCTAATATTCAAGGGATATTAATCCTTGTAAGAGGGGAGATTCCATGGTTAATACACAAGTATATTGGCAAAGGAATTAACTATAAAATTGATAAAAATAATATATTATTTAAGAGGTAAAAATAAAAAATTCTCCACTTTTCAAGAGGGTCAGAATTTTGTCACATGATTAGCCAAACCACGTGTCAACCCTGCAGTATTCTCTATCCAAGAGGGTTGAGGGGAATGTTTCAAAAATTTATTAGGAACCAACATTGTTTTCCAAATTATAAATATATTGTGAGGTTGAACTTATCTAAGTCCACAAGTTTTTCATCCTCCACTTGTACAGTTTAAAAATCATGTACCTCCATTTCCACAGGGTGCATAGCTATGATTCATAATTAATACTAACCATGCACCAAAAATACCCTTGGAATTGGATGGAAACATTCACCATTTTTCAATAATGATTCATTGGGATTGTCTCAAGTAATTTCATACTCCCTTGAGGCATTTCACAAACCAATTGAAAGGTATTTGGACTAAAACAAAAAACATACCTCTTCAAACATCATACCTTACAACCTCACTTCCTTATAATAGACCATCCTTCATATTTCTTTCCTATCATCACTAAGCTTCCAAGGTAAAAAGTTCAGTCATTTTGGGCATGAATATCAATTTCCATCTCCCATGTCTGATCAAGAATAGGACCATGCTTCCAAAACACTCAGTCCAAAGGCATGATCTTACACTGATGATTTTTCTCACTATGATCTAGAATAATAATTAGATTCTCCTAAAATGATTCATCAACCACAATCTCTACATCATCAAAAAAAAATCACATTAGATGGGTTAGGATGATACTGAAAAATCTATGAAACATGAAAAACATCATGTATATGAATATATCACTGTGGAAGACACAATTAATATGTTACTGATATGATTTTCTCCATAATCAAAAAAATCTACTTACTTGGGTTCCAACATACCCTACTTATGAATATGAAAGTGTACCATTATTGGTGAAACTCAAATAAATTCACTTTCACCCACTATGAATTTGAGCAGCCGATTGCACTGATCAATGTAATAATTTTTTCTACTCTTTTCCATATCCATATGCTTTTAGATCAACTAAACATTCTCTAAAGTCTCTTGCATGAGACTCAATCACAACTAATCAGATATTCCTACTTTCATCCAACCCAAAGGTGATATTGATGGCCCACTAAAGAGTTCCTTGTATGGTCCCATATGTATAGTTACCCAATAACACTTGTTATCAATGAACTCAAAATACTCTGAGTGCTTATCACAAGTTCCACCAAAAACATGGATGCATTTCATCAACATTTAATCTATCACATTGATAGTACACTCAAATTCCCATCATTGTGTGGATGAATTTCTATATTCCAAAACAACACAGTGCTAAGAACCGTCTGTATCATGTTCCATAAGCGGGATGTAAAATGAGGGTCACTATCCGGAACAATTATCAATGAAACCGCATAAAAATAAAGTCTCACTCAAGCATAATAGGTCACACAACTGATCATTGGTATATGTATTTCTAATTGTTAATAATGAGGTTCCTTTATAAATCGATGCTTAATAACCCATATAGTGTTATTATTCTAAGGAGTCCTCACAAGACTGACCATAACATCAATGATAACATCATCCACTTATACTCTAGAATATGTAAAATTTTAAAAGAATATATGGTCACTAATGCTTAGCCTTCACCTATTGAGAGGTTTAACATCCCATTAAAAACCCCCTGATTTATGTCATCGTTTCTGGACACCAATATAGTCTACGATGATAATTGTACATATTGGTCAATCAAGGGTTCACCACTAACACTAATGCATGAAACTCATGCATTTTATCCTCCTATATACAAGTAGATATAATAATACTACCCAAAACACATATAATATCATACACATCAATCGTATAATCAAAAGGTAGCTCCCTAAGTTGAAATTATCCCTCAAAGTGAGGTACTCTAGATCCTTGTTTTATTAAATAATTATACGACTCTGAAGAGAGGACTTGATGCATAAAGACATGTGTGTAATATACTCATGATCCTTTGGAAAACCTATATTCTACTTAGTGAATGAGGTCATCATCTTCTACAAGGAACTAGACTACTAAACCATCCAATATTGTGTCTTATGACATAACTTATAAGCATTTTAGTTTAAATTTTGAAACATATAATCTAGCTCAAAATAAAATGATTTCATATATTCAACCAAACTTTTCAACCAAAGATTTAAATCATGCAAGGAAAATTTGAATTTTATGATATTTGGATTACTATAAATAAGAAACATCTCCCCTAGAATATAATGTCTCCCACACATTAATTAATTATCTACAATAACTAACATGATATCATGCATCTAATTGTTCTATTCATGTGGCCTCAACAATTATGATATGTATATCATGACCCAATATTCTTGAAACAAAACAACCACCAAGAAATCCTAGATGCATTACAAAATAGACTACACTCTTCACATGGTTCAGGTAAGATCAAAATTCGTGTTATTGTCAATTGCATCTATAGCTCCTGGAAAGCTTTATCAAATGCTACATTAAATTTTAATTTTACACCCATATTTGTTATTCCCAAAAGAGGAGCTGTAGGATGAGAATATTTTTGATAAACCTTTCATAATAACTCGAAGAACCCAAAAGGATTCGGAAATCAAAAACTATCTTAGGAATAACATAAGAGAAAATTTCTTGAAAATTGTTAGGGTCCACTTCCAAACCATCCTTTGAGATTATGTGACCTAATAAATGTACATTGTTTATCCCGAAATCATACATTCGTAGATGGAGATATATAAATTTCTCACTTAATGGACTCAAGAAGATGTCAAGAAGTTTTATATTATCTTCATGAGTTTGGGTGTACACTAAGATGTGATCTATGAAAAAAATCATAAACCAGTCCATGTATAGGTGAAAGATTCAGTTCATCAAATCCATTAACAAAGTAGGAGAACTTGTTATCCCAAATATCATCAAAATGAACAGATACAAACAATACTTACTTTTGATATCCATCCATGGTATATAAGAAGGTATCAACCTCATATGATAATACCCCGATCTCAAATAAATCAGAGGGAACAAGAAATCACCTTTCACCGAGTAAAAAATATCATCAATTTAGAGAAGAAGATATTAGTTACAAATCACAACATGGTTCAACTATTGGTAACCCAAACATAAATGTAAGGTTCCATCTACCTTACTAGAAAACAACATGAGAGATCACAGTGATGGGAAAAGACAGATGAACCCCTTATCCTCTAACTCCTCAACATGAGTTTGAAGCTATCAATGTTCTTCTGCTGCCTGTCTATATGGTATAATGTAAACTGGATCTACTCCAAACACTAACTCAATAGAAAACTAAACCTATATCTTAATTATAAAACCTATAATTTCATCAAGAAACACATCATAAAAATTATCCAATATAGAAGGAAGAAGTCATTCTACATTCCCCCATCATCATGCTCGTGACTTGATACATAGGTTGCGAGCTTAGAGAATTTATAATGAATTGTCCCTATAAAGACTACCTAGATATCCTATTCTATTTAATGGACATTAGTGTAACCTTTATATGATATGAAACTCACTCTTTTATAGTAACAATCAATATGCTTATGTTACATACCCAACCAGAACATTCCTAGTATCAAGTCAAAATTGGACATCTCAAGACCATTCAAATCAGAATGGAAATAGTTACAATCATCTTTATGGAAATAATTCTTTTAATATCAGATACCCTTTTACCACATGCCTAATGGCATGTCGATCAGCATTACCCCAAAAATATAATACACAACTAAAACCAAATAATTAAAAATCCCAATAGATTTTGAAGAGTGATAATCCATTATATCAAATAAATCACTAAAATTAATGGAAGAAATAATAATTATAACTTGAATTGTTGATGGTCCAACCATCCTATCATCCAATGTATGATGAATTACAAGAACATATACTATCCCCCAACCCTGGGTTCTAGTCTATGTCTCGTGTGATGAACTACCTTGCTAATGATTTTTTTTGTTATCAATGTACCACCCCTACCACCACGATCGATTTGGATAATAGAAATAAAACTTCAATATTGATATGGGGTAGATTACCCCCTTCTGATGCTCTGTATTATACTAGGTCCTGCATCACTACCCATCTATTGAGGTTTCCTTCAAAACGTCTACATATGACCCATACTATCACAATCACATCACTCAACTAGTGGTCGAAGACACTGACTGCACATGTGACTAGGTATACCACACTAAAAGTATATGACTGAACTACAACCCAAGAGTATGATCTTATCCCATAGTTATTCTATCTACTAATTCACTATGGAAAATTCTCACAATGGTTCTTCCTACAATCTAACGATTTAACACTTGATTTCCCAACTAGAACTATCTATCGACTACTGAAATCATCATTTAGGTTCTATTAAAAAATTATGGCTTGATCCACCACATTAGACAACTATTAAAACATAAGATATTTACTTTTAACTTAATCTGAAACCGGAGACCATCCTGAAATCATCTTTCCATAGTTACCTCATCCCCCACTAACACTATAAAAAAACATTGAAAATCGATGAATCAGCCAACATAATATATCACTATCATATTTTCTTGGGTCAATAACATTAACATAATATCTATATCATGCCTCAGGGTCACAAGATTGAAATTCTCCAAGAACATTCATTGTAATTCCTTCTATTATATGCCCTATATTTTCTCATCCTGGACCCAGATATCTCACCAATGAGTCATTGGTAATAACAACATTTATTCCAAAATCTTGAAATTTTTTGATGGATATGTTTATAAGTTATCTAGGATCATCTAGATAGACTCAGTCCATAACTCAACCCCCTTAGGTACAACATGTTCTGCAAACTTCATTGGGTATCTCCACTAAAACTATCTCATTATATTGAACATACATTGTTTTTTCATCTCTGTATCTCTCAAAATTAATTTATAAAATGATTGAATTTATCGTAAAACTACTCTTAATCCTTTTATCTAGAACCAATGGCATTTTTATCCTATAACACGATGTGCATTATCAGTAATTTCCACATGTCACCCTACTAGTAAGTGACACAATGGTGGAATATTTATTCAATTCAGAATGCACGTTTTAGGGGACAAAACAATTTTTTACACAATTACTAGATTGGAGGGTTCACTATAATACATAATAGGATACATTACATACACTATCCATATTTTCATAACCATAGTAATATGAAAATTCTCTCAACTATCCATAATCAGGGACATGGCTAATTCAGGGTAAGAAACACTTCCAAATCCCACCATCACATTAGACATCATATCAACACCGTTAAATATTTAAATAGTTACAATATTACCATCAATCACTATTTTACCCAGTTTTATTTAACTTTATTCAAATTTAATAATTTCAACTTATTTATTAGAAACTATTTAATATAAATTTCAAAAGAAATAGAAAATAATTTTATTTCTCATAACCCACATTCTCTTCTTTGTGTTCCTATCATTATACATGTCACATAAATCCTTTAGTGACTAAAACAATGCATGAATATAAAAACTCATTCAATAATGGTCAATGAGTAAAAACCTATAAATAAATTACATCACAACACAAGTGAATCACTCTAGATGAAATAACAACCAACAATAAAATGAAAACTACATGAACAACAATCCCACCCTAGGTACTTTGGTTTCCACCTACCCATGGGTAAACTACACCAAAAGATGATCTCATTCCCAAATCCCACAACATCCTCATATCATGTAAATATTTTTTATATAGAAATGTATTATAAAAGAAGATTGATTTGATTCCACTTTGTAACGTCTTAGCATGGGATCTAGTAAACTAGTTCCCTAAGATGGTTCCCCACATGGACTCAAGCATTCATACGCATATGCTAGAGATTTTTGAAATGATGTGAGGATTAATGGAAAAAAATGGGATGACTATAACCACTTAACTAGATTAAACCAATAGTATAAATCATAATTAACATTGGCATGAAATAATAATCAATTTCCAAATATCACATACCCAACTAACAAATTGGGTGAATAAAATGATTCAACAGAGAAGTATACAATGAAATTAGAGTATAAGTGCCAACAAAAATCAAATAAAGAATCAATGATGATCCCCACCATGGGTATTAATAATATGTATATCCCCTTCATCTGTGCTCTATGCCAAGTTAGCCATATATCATATGGCATTTCCCATTATCCCAGCCTAATATAATGAAGTCTTCTTGGGCACCCAATGGAAGTCTGAGAATTATGTGATTAAAAATAAGTAGGTCATCAGCAATGATGTCTTCAACAATATCCAATATATTACTTTTATATACATAATTATAGAAAAATATTATAAAATAATTAAGTAAAATATGTTTTATAATTAAATGGTTGTAAATTTAGACCATGAACTATCAGTTCCACAATATTAACAACACCCCAAACCTACATCAGAAAATTTTGGTAGTCTAAAACATATTTCATAGAGGTCATATAATTTCATAAATTTACCATCATTCCATATATCCCAACAACGTTTTGGAACTCCATGACAAACACCCATTCCCTAAAATTCATGGATGTGAACTGCCATGACCAATATCATGAACATGGTGTTGACGCCCCGGACAAATGACCATATCCATTTCATGATCAATCACTTTATAAATAAATTTTAATCAATTCAATAACTATCATATTTTACCATTTATTCATTACCACAACCATTAAACATTGTTTTAAACTAGTTGATAACATGGATATGCCCCCTTTAACCATTTATCACTTTTCCCTTTAACTATCTCACAACCAATTAAACATTCGAAGCTAATATAAACAACGCATTATACCATTTAAATATTTTAAATATAATTACAGTTGGTTTAAAATCATAAACCCTTCAATTCATCCTTTAAAAAATCAATTTTCATGTTTAAGTGAGAGGAACACCCCATGGGTTGTCGTAAGACTGGTCTACTCATCATCAATATATTCAACAGGGTATAAAAAAGTTCCAACACACTATTTAGAATCCCAAATTATCAATCCCTATCTTGAAATAAATTACACAATGTAGTGGCCCAAATTCACAAACCACATACACATAAATTAGCATCCAGACTATGTGAAATTCGGTATGGACTGCCTATATCAAGATTATAGATTAATAAAATGCACAAACATGACCCTTTATTAAAGAAAAAATACACCTCAATTATAAATCTAATAATTACCTATTATATACGGGTTTAGGAATTCTGAATTAGGGAAAAACTACCATAATTATTTTTTATAAAATAGAAAAGAGTGACTAATATAAATACCCAAAGCATTGATTCATAACCAATAGTACTTAAAATTCATAATAATTGAGGTATGGTTGTTACTTTGAATAGGGTACATGCCTTGGTTCACACATAATATTGATGAAAAAGAAATGAAGTAAAAAATGGGTGAAAATTATATAATTTCTGGAAGGAAAAAATGGTTAATTATCCAATTTTTAAGGGGTTCATAGTTTGTTCACATGTTTTTCCAAATCATACGCGAGTCATTGGTTCCATGTGTCCAAGAGGGGGGCTAGGTCCTAAGGATTTTTAGGGAGCCGACAAGGTTTTACAAATCATGGAGTTAGATTTTTCTAAAGCCTCATGGTTTGTTCCCTTTGAATATTTTACAAAAAATCTAATTACCTTTTCTTGGGTGCATATTTTTTGTCCAAGGTTAGTAATAACGATGCACAAACCATGCACCAAGCACTGGATTTACACTTTTTCCATTTTAATGTTCCAAAACCTCATGGAACTATCAATGCCTTTCATACTCTTATGAGGTATTTCTTTAACCAATTCAAATGGAGTGAAATGAAAACTGAGACGAACATGTACCCAGTAAATCACTAGGTTCATACATTGTGATCTTGAATTAAGAGGTTAATTATATTTTGATTACATTATGTGTTATAATTATGATATAATTGAGGTCTCTCTTGAGTATAGATTTTTTGGGTAGAGGGACTTTGGGTGGGAATACTCACTGTCTTAGAGGCTTATGTCTTATATAGAAACATAGTGGTTGGCTATCTATCACTCCATGATTACACTTATAAAGATTATTTATTTCATAATATTCTTTGTTTTAAAATAAATGGTTTCAATTAAATTACACATGGGAATCATTTATATGTGTAAAAATATTATTGGAATTTAATTAGGGTTAATAACAGGACGTACGAGTTGTGAAAAAACTAACACATCAATATTGTTAGAACACATTGATTTATAGGATGAAAATTTAATGAAAATTAAATAAATATATATCTAAATACCTGTAAATTGAATGCACGAGATAATATGGTGAGATTAAATCTCCTTAGAAATAATAAGTACTAGATTACATATAAAGTGAACACTTTTTAAGTCCTTGATCATACTACTAGGTTGGTTTTTCAAAATAATGGTGCCACAAGAATATCTTATGTAAGGTGATCATGTAATGAGGTAAAATTAAGAGTTAGCTTCCTCTTTTCTATAATTTTCATTGGGATTCAATTATTTGGGAGACCCATGGGAAGGATGTTAGAGGAATTATGTAGTGTTTATAAATATGATATTTTAGGAAAAGAGTTATATTCTTGACCATTCTAGAGTTATACATAATATTATTATCGTTATGGACTCACTAAATATCTATGTTTGAAGAGGAATTCTAATGTGGCATCATATTTTATTGAAATATAGATTTTAACAAACTAATAGATATGGTTGATTCTAAAATGCTTTATAATTTATATATATAAATTTAATTAAATTACATGATAAATAAATGGAAAACATGATAGTAATGTTATAAAATATTCTTTTTTAGATATAAATGGAATCATCATAAACCAACCCAAATTTGAGATCAATCATTTAAAATAAAAAACACAATGTAAGAACCATTTTCAATTGTTAAAAAATGATGAATCATTCTTCAGAAAGATAAAAAACTATATGTGTTAGAGAATCCCATTCCAATATAGCGATATATTTATATTTTTAAATAAGGGAATAAACGTTCTTATAAAAATCATAGAAAAATTCACATAAGGTTTTAAAGGTATTTGATTCTAGATTATAGAACAAATTTCAATATCCAATTTTATATTTAATGTGATTGGATATGTTAATGATTTGGGGAGATTTATGGATTCTATTAAGGATGGATCTAGATAATTATTTAATTATGTAATCATCATTATAAATTTTTTGATATTGTAAATGATTTTTATAAAAGTTTTCTCTAGTTTATCAAAGTATTGGGTATAGAAAAACTATAGCATGTGATATCCAGGTTTAAATACTGTATTAATAGTATGAGTTGATAAAATCTCAATGTAAGAGAATAAAATATAGTTTTAAGGCCCTATAATGTTTCTTAAAATAGTTATTCAATGATATAAAAACTCAAATGATTTATCAATAGGGAATGGATTTCTTTTCTTATGATGGAATTTTCTGGGTAATTTGAAGGGTTTTGAGAAACTTCAGAGAAATTATATATCAAGTACCCATGTTATAGAAACAAATATCCAATTTTAAAAGTTTTAATGACTCCATTTTTTACATGTAATGATTATGAATATTTCATTTATTATTTTAGGAGCTAGGAACATAGAAAAAATGAGATTTCATGGCCCGGTGTGCTAAGAATTAATTTTTGAAGTATATTAAATATATATAAATACACACATGTGTATTTTTTCTGAAAAAATTAATAACATCTAAAAAGAGGATTAGATGAGAACTATGATGCCTTTATTGAATTTAGAGCATGGTTTTTACCCATTTCAAGATATACCATTGAAATATTCTTGGCATTTAGGTTGAGGAACCATCATGGGAAGATGTTTAAATTAATTAATTGAATAAATTAATTTATTTAAATAATATCCCAACCTAATTATAATTATATATAAACTATGTTATGGATAATTTTTAGGGTTATCGGTATAACCATACAAATTCAGAGGATCCATTTAAGAGTGTTGTAGGAGAGTTTGATAGACAATGCCAGACTGAATCATGGATCATCATTTGGCATGCAATAGGATTTGAGGCTCTCACTAATGAAAAAAATCATAGATTAGTTCTTCATCATTGATTGATCCAAATAAGGGTATGAAATTTGTTTTATTTGGATTAATCCTCATATTATTATTCATATTACTAATGAAAATCAATAAACTAACAAATTTATTGGTGGATCATGTGTATTTTGGGTACGAGTAATATTTATCAAGGAATTGGGGATTTCTCAGTGATTATATTATTATATCTTCATTTTTCACTCTAATAGAAACATATTTAATCCAAAATGAACATTTAATCATTTTCCCCCATAAATTAGTTATGTTAAATTATTTCCCTTTTCTTCCTCTATCATGGACTATTTCTTCCCCCATGATTTGATAGATACAAAAAAATCTATTGTTGTCTGCCTTTTTCTAGGCGAAACAGATTGATATCATATATCCATGCATGTATCAATTATTTGATCAAGCTATGAAGATGTATTATTGAATAGGAATGGATTTAGGGATAGATTTCATTGTATCTTTAGGATATGGATATAGTTGATGTGTGTGGATGATTTCTAAAAGGAATTGAATGACTGAAACCTAGTGAATGATGGTGATAATACTGTCTAGTTTTGTTCCTAGATTTCTAGAGAGAGGCATAGTGGGATTGAAGAACATAGGACATGATGATGACGCGGTAACAAGATCTATGATTCTAGAATATCCCATAGAACATGACATGTACTATGAAGCCACACATTGTGTAGGTCCCCTTGTGTGGTGCCAGGGTTTCTATGGGGAGATAATTATCACATGGAAAGTGAACCCTATCACACAGTGTGTGACTCAACATGGTGGCTCTACATGTACCTCATTGGGTAAATGAACACTTCTAGGAGTACACAGTCATGGTCATGATGTGTACTCTAACACATACATAGAAAGGAAATTTGTACCTGGTAGGAGTCATATACATGGACATGGTTTGGAAGTACACATGTCGGTACATGTCTTGTACTCTCACACAGACATGGAAATGGAAATGGGCATGGACTTTGCTACATGGTCATTACTTGGTGCTGATGGGACACACTATGTACCACCATTACATGGATTATACCTTTTTAATGAAGGCTTAAAGACCTTATCCTCCTCAGTTTAGGACATTTTCTTTAGAGAGTATCCCTAGATCCAATCCGGGGGGCTTAGTATAGAATCAAATCCTACCCATAGGATAGTTATCGCTTTAGTGGGACTTCTTTGATTGAGTTGTTGAAATCATCCCAAGAGTCATGGAGTGAGATTTTATATCATCATATTTTCCTAGGTAGAGTCCTTGGAATTGTTGTGACCAACACTATGTGGGAACCAATCCTCTAAAAAGTGTGTTATACTAGATTGAGTTTTTGGTATACCCCTTGGACTTGGGAATGATCTTCATCTCTATATCCTTCTCTTTAGACTTCCAACATATATTTTTTATGGAGAGACCTGATGATCAATTCATCTCGGATAAACACTATTTGTTCAGTTTGTGTTTTGGAACATGGTATATTAGATGACTTCTGTAACACCCCAATATTTTATGAGATATATTCTTTTTAATTTATTTCATATGTTCTATTGTACGCTACACCAAGATTATCTTGTACTATACACAACACTATTTTTGGTTTTTGTTACACACAATTTCAAGTTCGTTTGATAATAGTTATTCTACGCAACATTGAGTGTATATATATATATATTAAATGTATAAATGAAATATGGTTGGATTCTATTATATGGAACAACAAAGGAGTCTTGCACTACACGCATCTTATACATGGCTTACAATACACACAATCGCGACCTTCTTCGATAGCGTGTGTTGTACGCAATACCAGGTTTCACTAAACAACGATATATAGTTATAATATTTTTATGGACTAGTCATTATGATTAGTAGTAAATAAATTTTGAATTTAATGACATTATAATTCATCTTACACATTTTATAGAACATGGTATGAGAACAAAAAAAAATTTCGGGTAAAATAAGTATTTTTCAATAAATGCAGGTTTGCCACCTTTTGATGGAGCACCCATTTTTAATATAATTTTTGACAAGTTTATAATTTATATTTTAAAAAATAAACTTCTTATTTTTAATCAGGATATAATAATTTACATTGGACATAGTTTTGATATTTTTCTGATAACTTTCATACTTTAATGAATAGTAAAAACAAGCTATATTTTAATTAAAAACATCTTTTTTCATCGTAATAATTTATATGGTTAAATTATACTATTTAATGGTTTTAAAGTATAAATAGAATATATTTTTACCATTTAATATAATTTATCCCATTATCATTGATTTTACATTGAATTCATAGGTAAAATTATATCAATCTTTTGCAATGTTTTAACTTTTAAAACTCATTTTCTTAACAACGAGATTAATTTTAAATTAATATATGAAGATTTTGTGTATTTAATTTTGAAAAATGGATTCCATATTTGTAATCATTGGGTCCAAATTATGTTAATATCATACTTTTTGTTTTTGGCCAGTATGAATGGTAACTACGGTAAATTTTATTTACTATAGTAAAAGGTAAATCAGACAATTAAAGATAAATATATTATTATAAAATTACCCTAACACTTGTCTTAATATATTTGGATTCTTATATTTCGTCCTAAGGCATATTTGGGTAAAAATGGAATCCATTGGAACCTACATGGAGGTGATTAAGACCTTTAGAATATTTTATTTAAAGGAAAGTGAAATATGTTTCACTCAACTTTAATAATTAAAGTATTTTTAATATAAGTTTATAGAGAATATAAATTCGGTTATAAATACTAATTTGAAAGATAAAATGATTTTATTTATCATGGTAATTTATTTATAATTTTTAATAGATATTTAGCTACTTTAATAGCTTATACATTAGTGATGGAGAAATTATTTATTTAGTGAAAAATACGTAATATTGTTTTTATGGAAATAATAATACCCATTAAAAGGCTCCAAAACCTGACCAAAACTTATTGGTAGTATATATACACACCATAATCATCAAATGACCGAATATATGACCGTTTGGAGTCTTATAAAAGTGATTATGACACTTATAGTTTTTTATTTTAAATGATGTCAAAGTTGTCACCTTCAAAATTTAATAAATATAACATTTTAAAAGTTTGGTGTTTTAGGATATAAATCTGACTAAAAGTATTATTATGAAATATATAAGATTTATATTCAACCTAGTATTTTAGTTTTAATTTTTATGCAAAAATTAGTCTATTTAATAATTATACAAAAATGTTGTTGAAATTATTTTATTAAGAGAAGTATCAAATAAATGGTTTTAAAAATAGTAAAATAAATATTGTATGAACTATTTAATGTGATACAGTAATTTTATAGATGAATATGAGATGTTAGGAACCTATTAAATATTTTATTTCTAATATATCTTCTATGTGGGTTTTATTTAAATTCAAATAATTGAATAGTGTCAAAATTGACACTTTTGTTATTTTATAAAAATAACACATTATTAAATTGTTTAAAAGTCACAAAAATATTTAAAAATTATAAATTTAAATTTATATAGTCTAAAAATTCATAAAGTATCCAATTATGGAAAATTAACAACACATAAGTGATTATTTATAACCATTTAAAATTTAGAATTTAATTACCACAAATAAAATTAAATAGATTAAATATGGATAAATCAAAATGATAAGGTTGAAAATAAGATCAAAACATGTCTAAATTTGATTGGGTGATGCGATTAAAACCCTATACCATCTATGGTTTGAATTGAGTCATTTTTTGAGGTTTTTATGTGGGGTTTGAATTTATATTAAACTAATATTTTTGAGGATTTCAAAGGTGCCCCTCTCCTTCCTTATAAAAGGGCACTTTCTCCCTCTCATCTTTACGCAACTTTGAGACTTCAAGCTCGCCCAAAACCTACCCATTTCCGTTCTCAACTTCCCTAGAAATATTCTATAGGTCTTGTGATTCTTCAAAGACCAAGTTTAGTGCCATAAGAGAAGGTTTCAAAGAGGCGTGTTGAAGAAGAGGTAATATCTGATACCAATATCTTTCAAATTTATTTCTTCTTTTACTTCCTCTTATTTAGTTGATTAATTATGATGTAATAACATAAGTATCACTAATATACTTATATGTTATTATAAATATGAAACAAACATATTCCACCTTCTATCAATCCTACGGAAAACGAAATCACCGTGCGTGCATACGTACGGAATACCATCTCCACGCCATGGTGTAATCTGTTTTCCACAACCACCTTACTTGGATGGGTATATTGGTGTAAAGAATAACTAAATGTGACTATTGTAAAGTGATATTGATTCTGAAATAGTATACATACATACACTTCAATACAATTCCACGATCATGGGAACGATATCATTGCTCGTGCGTACGTACGGACTACCATCTCCACGAACGCGATGATATTCATTTTCCAAGATTATCCATTAAAGTATGATTATAAAGTATATATAATAAATAATCATGAAATATATTACCTAATAATTATACTTGATTGATGTATATATATTTTAATTTACTTAATTCATTTAATTCAATAAGGAAATGAAAACAGCGTTCATGCGTACGCACGACCTACCGTATCCATGAACGGTGTATTTCTTTCCCTTTATCGATCTATTATATATATGTATATTCTGAATATATATTATATATAAATCTTGTTTTATTTTCTAGAATTAAGTAATCATGATCTAATTAATCATATTAATAATTACAAGTCAAAACACATACGATAAATGAAACGATTTTACCCAAAACGCTACTTTAACATGAATTTACAAAAGAACTGGTAATATAAAGTCATAAGTGAACTATATATGATATAATTACAATGAATATGATTATGTAATAATTAAATGACATTATTTAAATCAATATATAGGAGGTTCAGATACGTACGAAGCATATCAGACCTAAGGTAAGGGATAACTTTTCGAATCTCGTTTTTATCCGAGATTGTTTATTCGTATGTATTTAATGGGGTTATATTTATCATCCATGTCCCTGTTTTTTAAAAATGGTTTCATGTATGTTTAAATTTATTTTTACCCATTTTTGACTTTTACTACATGGTATGTAAGGAATCTTTCTTTTGTTTACCATATGAGGTACTATTTGACTTTTTGATAAAAGTATGAGAAGAATGTTTTTTAACTTATAAGGCATGAACTGATTTTTATGGTTTTATAATGCCTTATTTTCATAAAGATTACTCTACAAGATTTCATGAATATTTAAAAAAATCCTTTTCTTTTAAAATTTCATGGAATTTTGTGAAAAGAAAATGATTTTTATGAAGAAAGGATATTTTCCTCAAGAATTCATTTCATGTGTTTTATCAAAACCATTTTACATATAAGATGATATTATTTCATATGTGTATGTTTCAAGTATAATGTCTCTATGATTTACATGGTTTCACTTTTATTATGATGAAATTATATCCATTTGTTTTATATGGATTATTTGATGATGGGATGATGTTTATGAAACCCATTTTATTATTTGGGTTATGATGAATGATTTATTATTATGTTATGGCACAAGTAAGAATGATTTCACAGTGAGATTGGTGGGACCTATATATCTCTCCAATGAATTGGGTAAATATTTATATCTCATGAGATAGACATGGCTAGAATGACAAGTTAATCTAGATCAGTGATACCAGATTGGAATGAGGAGTGAACTCAGTTCAGTAAGGGACTTTGTTCACTAAGATGGTCTTGGAAAAAATGCCTTGGCTACTATGGAAATAATATCATGTTCTTAATGTTTTTCCACAATTAAAAGTTTTATTTCTAAGATATTTTATCATGATTGATGTTCCATTATGATCTATTCCTTACGTACTACCGTGTTTTAGGTCATTTCTCAAGATCATGATGTTTAAACAATATGTCCATGTTTTTAAGTTCAAATATATATGGTTTCTTTTATTTTCTCCATGCATACCCTTTCTGAGCATTTGAGCTCAACCTTTTTATGTTTTATTTTCCCCCAAGATTAAGAGAAATGTTTTAGTTAAGGAAACAAAAAGGGGAAGAATGTTTCTGGGAGATGTTAAAGATCTTACAACATGATTAGAAGTTTATATTCCAAGATTCCAAAGACACTAAAATATTACGGTCCTTTGGTGTGTATTTTTGATATGTATTAGATATTCCACAAGAGTAATGTAATGTCTATGTATGTCAAGCATTGGGTCTCTACAAGTTCTATGTGGAACCTTCAACCAAGAATCCTAAAATGGTATTACAGTTGGGAATTTACTTTGATATAGTCTGTCAATTTTTATTATATCTAGATATTATTGTTATATGTGTAGTAGACATATACCCGTGTAAATATAAATGTTATTATTTTTGTTATATTCCTTATGATTTTGGGGTGTCCTACTGGGTATGGTTATACTCATGACTACATGGGATTTTCCCACATGATTCATTTATTATGAAGTTGTTTGACACATTGACAAAGTCCTAGAGGGACTAGGACCAAGTGTAGAATATTTATATGGATTGAACGAGGTTTTTTTCAGTGGTTACCTTGAAAATAGTCCTCAGCTATACTTTCATGTTGGACATGTTGTCAGAATATTTATGGTGGGATTTTTTGGACCTTTTTTATTTAATTATTTTTGTTTTTAGACTATGAAAATGAGATTTAGATGTATGCATTCATGTTTTATTAGTGTTTTACATTTCAATTTTTTATGGCCATGGAGATGTGTGTGTGTGTGTGTGTATTGGGACCTAAGGATAAGGCCTCTCAAGTGATTGATATTATAACGTGGTGCTCATCGCTAGCCCATTGCCTATTGAAGGTAGTCTTGTGGTTGTCATGACCCAAGACCCATTGGGATGGGTGGTGATAGAGTGGTATCTGAGGAATTTAATTTAGACATAAGACCTGATTATGTGTGATTAGTTTTGGGAAATATTGTTAACTATATCGTCTTTATCATTCTTTCTAGATACTCTAGTTTTGGTGAAACTCCCAACGTATCCATACATCATAACATTGATCACCTTCCCTTCAACATGGTACATGTGGAAAATGGTTGTAGGGAAAACATTGGTACATGCATAATATCTGAATGGGATGTGGCTTCCATTAAATTCTTGAGGAATCTCTCCAAATATACTTATTGATCATGGTATAACATATCTATTTTAGGATGGCTCTATGATGTATTCCATATAGTATTTAGTATCAATATCATGAGGATGATTCCATTAGTTAAGAGACATTATTATAGGGTCCTATTCCATAGGTGTTACCACTAGGTGGTTCACTATTATGCCATTTCCTATTGAGTAGAAAAAGCTACCTAAAGTACTAATAGATGCGGTGCATCATATGATCATGCTTTATGAGTTTCAGTGATAATAACCCCTCATATTTGGAGGGGATAACAGACCACATGTGGCCGAATAATACATGAGGCAGCGACATGATTTTTATATCATATTAGGACAGTAGAAGATCAAATAGTGGTCTTGGAAATGAGGCTTCTCCTTGGCTCTACATAAGTATGGTGGGGTTTAGTGACCCAGTCTTATAATGAGGTGAATCTACCATGGTCAGAGATTAGGAACCTCTTAAGAGAGGATTTATCACCAACTATGTAGAGGGATGTGTCTATCATAGAGCTTCTGCAACTTCAATAGGTTAGTATGACCGTGGTTGAATACTCATCAAGGTTCACCATCCACTATAGGTAATTTATGAATATGGTTTGTGATCAGTTCACTCAAGAAGAGACCTTTGATTGATGAATGGAAAATACATCAGAGATAGTGTTATAACTCTATTTATTCTAAGATATTATGTGTTTCTAGATCATTATTTGGTGGTCGACCATTTCTTGGTTGGGGAGATGTAAATAGTTTTTTTTGACCTTAGGAATGAAAGAGTAGAGACTTTAGTAATAGGGATCCGACAACAGTCTCAGGGACCTAGAAATGTGATATTTTTTATAAGGAAATACAAGGTAAGAGGGTTTATGGTTTAAGGATAATAGAAAGAGTCCAGTCATCCCAAAAAGAGGTGGTGATACCCTTGTGAGGGAAAGAGACATATTTCATGATATTGTACGACCATCCATATTGCTAGTAGAGTAGAAGTGGATGGGTTACCTATACATAGGTAGTTGTAGGATAAGACAGGTTCGAAGGGTGTAGGATATGGTAGAGGAGCTGGGAGACTAGCTGGATGTGGTGGTTATTTTGACTTGTTTCAACCACCACACCTAGGTGGTCCATGCTAGGCTTAGGGAGCTGGAGAATATGGGTGAGAGTAGCCACATGCGATAAAGGAATATGACCTAGAGGCGAAAGAATTATATATAATATGATCTCTATGTTTTCAACCATATAGGTAGTACTGATTGACACATTTTCAAGTCATTCCTATATTTCCACATATATGGTTCTAGACTATGAGATTTCTATTTAGCTTTTGTATCAACCCTTGAGCTTGGGGACTCCTACGGGATGTTACTCAGTGATCAAACAATTCATCAAATAGTGTGACCTGTCTTTTGGATGTGGGTGCTTCTGTTGGGATGAATTTTTAGTAGCAATTAATATTTCATCTTAGGTATAGAATTGGAATCTATAGTTCATTCTCAACATTTCTGTTTCAATTAGAGGATGTGGTGTGTCCACAATGATGGGACCAGGTTTTTATTTGAGGTTGAAAAGGAAACCCATGTAGAACATTATGGAATCATGAATGGGTGTGGGAGGGGTGCATCTATTTACTCAAAATTTTACTAGAATGACCCTTGGTGTAGTGAATGCTATGAGTTTTCAGTTCCCTATAGTGGTGGCGGAGTATGAGGACAACTTTTATGGGGACATTCCAGGATTACATTACTACCATGATATAGAATAAAAAAATGATATAAGCCCCAGTACGGCCCTGATATCCACTCTAGAATATCATAGGGCTCTCATTAAGCTTCTAGATATGAGGTTTTAGTTGGAGGAATTTCAGAGGATGTTCTTTATTAGGCCCGATGTTTATCCATGGGCAACCCCAGTTTTTTTTCATGAAGGCGGATGGTATCTTGAGGTTTGTTGTGGATTACCATATTCTAGACCAGTTTATCTTATAGAAGATGTATCAGCTACCAAGGATCGATAAACTTGTTGGTCAATTGATATGGGAGTGATGGTTATCAAATATAGACCTACGATCAAACTATGAAAAGTTGTGAAAACAATATGAATGTATACGAATGATGACCTTCAGATGTCACTATAGTCTCGATGAGTACATGGTGATTCCCTTTGGTTTGATGAACACCCCAGAATTATTCATGGGAATCATGAATTAAATATTTTATACCTACTTAGACTAATTCATGGAAGTCTTTATTGATGATATACTAGAGTAATCATCCTCTAAGGAAGAGTATGTGAGACACTTGGGTATGCTTCAGGATATACTCTATGATAACCATCTTTATGTGAAGATCTTAAATTTTATATTATTGATTGAAGAGGGTCCACTTTTGAGGACATGGTATCTCAAAATAAGGTGTAGAAATGGACCCAGCTGAGGTCAGGGAGGTGATAGCTTGGTATCCACCCAAGAGATGATAGAGGTGTGTAGGTTCCTTGGGATGGGAGAATATTATTAGATATTCAAAAACTAATTATTTAGGATATTAGATCCGATGAAACATTGACCCAAAAGGATAATCCTTTCATTATGGTAGAATGGTTCTATCCGGCTTCCAATGACTTGATAGAGAGATTGAATAACACACCCCTCATGAGATTTCCATAGGAGGTTGTCGAGTATGTAGTATAAGGCCCCAGCCTTAAACCTTAATTAATCTTGAGTTATTACATGATTACACATTGAGGACCTTTTCAGGTTTAGAGTTTTAGAGAATTAGATCATGAAACTTGCATTATATTCCACATTTAAACAAAGTGGTTACATAAAAGACAGTATTCATTCTTCCCATTACCAGAAACATTTTTATGATAAAACATGGATTATTTCTTTACACATCCTTGACACTATCATCACATCATGTACCCTTCCCTTGACCTGTGAAAAACATTTCAAAAACATGGGATGAGCATAAAAAGCTCAGCAAGGGATATAAAAATATGGAAAGGAGATATGAGTACATGTATACATAAGAATGAAATCATACTTTACCCATAAAACATAAACACTTTAACATACATCATAAAATCATGAATAAATCATATAAATCATAAGACATAAAGGTAACTTGAGACATTCATAACATTCTGACGTAGGGAGTAACCTGCTTGGTTACGTTTGGAATACCCATCACAGTATATTCCCTAAATCTCTTCATAGAAACCTTAACGTTTCACTCCTTCGCGTAACCCAATGCATTAGAGAGCTATATCGGGATCACCCGCCCTTAGTTTATCACTGAACCACCCGTCTTCATAATAATTCCCAAGATCCTCAACATAATCGTATCACATAAAACATACATAAAGGAAACATAACATTTCCACCTTTCACTCATAAGATATCAATACAATACATTGATATAAAAACATTATGAAAACCATTTTCAATAAAAAAATAAAAGAAAAGTAAAACATGGTATTTATTTCTCTTTTAAAAAAAGGTATGCCTTGTAGAGGAAGCCGAAACTCAAATAATGGTCATGGCGGCGGAGAAGTCGTTGTCACTGCATACGTACGACAAAAACATTACCTTTTTTCGTTTAGTAAATCGCTTCGTATAAAAAATATTCCTTTTTGAAAAACGTAAAAGTCAAAGGGGTTTATACACCGTATAAAATAAGGTTGAGTATAAAAAAAATATGCCTCAATGAAAGGATATTGAGACGAAGTCCCATACAAAGATGGTATCATTGGTTTAAGGATAAATCAATTACATAATTATGTGTGACAAACGAATACACCAAATATAAGTGGATATTAAGTGTAAAATAATAAAAGGTAATTCACACATATTCAAAGGATGACATATTCAATAACTACATGTTGAACCCAAAGAAATTGAAATTGGGTTAAGAAGTTCCCTTGACAGTCGGACGACGTCACATGAGAGATAAAAAGTGTATCTTATCACTTAGACATAAAATTTACATCAATAAGGATATATTAAAATATATACCAACATAAAAATATTTAAATTAAAAGACCCAACACAATAAGTCTTTTAAAAAGAGGAGGGTGAAAGGTTTCCTTACCGACTTGGGAATCTTTCAAAACATACACCCCATGAAAGAAGGACAATACATTATTGATGTAAATACTCATAAACGAAATTATATTACACATAGAGTAGGATAACGGGCAGTACATACACCACTCAAAGGAAATTGTGGCAAATGTAGCATAAATCTCATGGAAATAAAAGTGAGAGGAAAAATCCCTTACGAAAACTCAGCAGCCTAACGGCGCCACATAAAATGTACAAAAATGGTTTTATGAGATCAAATAGTGTCTCTCATCATATTAAAATAAAGTTTACAGAAAGAGTAATATAATAGAACATCCCCCAAGATAACAAAGAGGAGCTTAAAAGAAGTGACATAAAGGAGAGTACTTTAAAATAATGTGAGGGGTTTGATCTCTTACGAAAATTCGGCAGCCTAACGACGCCACTCAAAACTTCCAAAATGGATTTATGAGAGAGAATACAATCTCTCATCATATGAACATAAAAATTACAGTAAGAGTAGTATTAAATAACATCCCAATAACAAGAATGATGATCTTTATAAGGAATGACATAAAAGAGTGTACATAAAAAGAAAGAGAGGAGTAAGATCCCTTACCTCAAGTCCAACTTGTCTTGTTCGTTTCTTTATATTCCTGAATAATAAACTGTGGTCAATTAATAATTTCCTAAGTACCTCCTTTAGAGATTATTATTCAGTTCATATCACATATTATAATGTTATAATAATTTATCAATAATGTGAGTTCATATCAGATGTTTTTGTCGATGTTTGGTACATGAGTCAAAAATGAACTTGTTTGAAAAAAGATTTCACATGTAGTAAATAATTTATAGAATAGTATTAATGATTAAAATATCATATATATCTAGTAAATATTAATTTTATACTATTCCATATCATTTGGAGACAAAAAAATGAAAAGCACCATTCATGGAGACGGTAGGCCGTACGTACGCATGAACGCTACTTTCATTTTTTTGTCATATTAATGGAATTAAAAAAAATGAGAGAGATATATATATGTTATAATTCCAGAATATATCCATAATTTAGATGTAATCTATTACATATATATCCATTATATATATGTACATATAATATTACATAACATTTTGAGATAAGAAATGAAATGTACCGTTCATGGAGACGGTAAGCCGTACGTACGCATTAATGCTACTTCGATTTCTATTTCATATTTAATGGAATTAAAAAATAATTATAGATAATAGTATTTTAATTATAGTATGGTATCATATATAATATCATTAAATATATCCTTTATACGTACCACATATGGTATTAACGAATCAAATCACTTTGAGGGGGCGGTAGTCTGCACTTCCTTAAATGAAGATATCGCGTTTACCCATAATGGAAACCATAAAGGTACACCATAAATGAAAAATACAGAAGCTTAAGTAAAAAATAATAATATTAAATATCATATATAAATATAGTGTCATCTTAATGGCCACCTTTGAAGGTGATAGAAGAATGTTGAGCAATCATCGTTTCGTGAGGCAGAAATTCGCCATCTACAGAAACAGTATGTTCTTTAACCATTAGATGTAGGTGTGTGTAAGTTTAGCTCGAATCATTATTATAAAAAATTCGTAGTATATTTAATATACTGGATTTGTTACAAAATAAATGAATAAAATGAGTTTAGGGGGTTGGAGAAGCAAAATAAAACAAAATGACACAAGTGAAGACATTACCTTAAAATCGGGTAACTCCCTTTGGTTTGAGCTCAAAGGCTTCCTTGGGAAGACTTCTGCCCAAAGTGAGGCTTCAAGGAGTAATAGAGGGATGTGGAGAGACAAAATGGGCAGGGGTTGGCCGAGTCAAAGGCTTTGGGAGTGTGGGTAAGGAGGTAGAGTTGGGGACCTTTTATAAGAGGAGAGGAGGGGCACTCTTGTAAAGTTACAAAATGTTACTTTATTTTCAAATGAGTTTCGGATTTTAAAGGTCCCACATTGATTTATTTCGAGGATAAGGTGATAAGGGTTATAAATCTACTCATCCGATATTTTTTGGACATGTGTAGGTCTTAGATATTACATTATCTTTCCATTTTATTTAAATCGTTAAATAATGAGGTCATCGATGCATCATCATGTTGTCATAAATAATTTAATTTATTTAATGTCAAAAAGTTAAAAAATACTATGATTTAGGAAATCGTTTTAGCTTTCTAATGACTATTTATAGTCAAAAATATTACTTGTATTACCCCATGTAAAAATTGTTTTAGTAAAACATCTCTTGTTTGGGTCATTTTTACTTTAACATTAAATAAAAAGATATTTATGTCATTTCCCAACCAAAGGGGCTCCATGGGGTCCCCAAGTTGACCCATGGATTGTCTTGGTCGTCCATGACACATAAAATGAGGTTAGGACATGTGTCTAGGTCATTTAGTTTTATTAAAACATTATTCTTACCATAAACTACACTAATTACCTCTAATCGCGATTAAAAACTTAATAAGTTACTATTCACGAAAAAAATTATTTTTATCCCATTGAACCACATTTTACTTCTTAATTACAACCATGTATGTCGGATTTTTAAAATTCAAAACACAAAGATGAAAAAATTTCATTTAAACGGAAAAATCAGTTTTTATAAGTACCACTTAGTGGTTTCACTATTCATCAAAAATTGAAGTTTTTCAGAAAAATCCCAAAAATTCACCCTAAGCTATATTTGATATTATGAATTCAAAAATGAAGTATATTTTAAAAAATTCAAAACATATAAGTCACATTAATTAATTTAATAATTAATTCTCGCTGTCATAGCAAATAGCGTGTTTTTATGAAACAATAAGTATCAAAAGATTGACACTAGTTTAAGTCTGATTTCAAAGTGAAATTAATTCTAGCGGCCACTATTGGATTTAATGGTAAAAATATATTCTAATTTCACTTTAAAACCAAATCAAAAGATAATCTAATCAGATAAATAAATTAGATTAAAAAGTGGTTTTGAATTAAAATACAACATTTTACACTATTCATTAAAAAATGAACTTTATCGGAAAGATACCAAAAATTTACACAAAGTAAATTTTGATGTCCCAATTCTTAAGAAGAGTTTTATTTGGTCCAATAGAATGTATAAGAGTAAACAAAACTATATTTAATTACGGTTCACCATCAAAAGGCGATAAGTGAACCTTTTGTGAAAACTAGGGCATATACGCCTAAAATTGAATTCTTTCCGTATTTTAAGCCTTTATCTTTTATTGGATAAATGTAAAAACAATTAAAAACATATATAATCATATTTTATTTATTTCTATCCAATCCTGCCAATACAACGGCTACATGTTAACTACCATTTAAAATAATATTATTTTATTATTAGAGTGCAACGTAAGATTCCCAAGAAACTCGTTGTTGCGTGTTGGGCATATCATCGAGCATATCGTCCCCTTTAAAGTCATATTAATATTTTATTCACAAATATGGATAAATATGAAAATTTCATATTCTTTATTTACCTGGAGTGTTACATCCTTCCCCCTTTTGGGAATTGCGTCCTCACAATTTTTAAAATTGAGCTTGGAAATATCCTTGAAAGTCCCACGTCGGAACAAGAGTCGGTAAAACAATCACTTTAAAATAAAGGAAGATAAGTAAAGAGGTCACCCGAGTTTACCCATACTAGGATTCAATGTAGAAAAACATGGACATGGATGGAAAAGAAAAGGGTCATGTTCTTGAGGGAGAGTGATAGTAAACATGTCTAGGAGAAAGTTAACCATAAGAAAATCACAAACTTGTGATGGGTTAAACAGTATTCGATTCCCCAGTTGGAAAAGTTAATAGACAACATTTTGTTTTAAGTTACTTTTTTATTGAGGAATTTCTTCATAAGGAAACATAATCACTTATCATGTTGACTTTCAACTTTTACTAGATTCCTTAATCATACTCATATTTTTTTCCAAAAGACGAGTATTTAGGGAGGCTTGTTCGCATTAATAGTACTATAATCAACTTCTAGAGAGTCACCTAGTCCACAAAAGAGAAATGTATACTTCCCATGTCTTTAGACTTTAACCAAAAACAAAACCAAAAAGGTTATTACAAGATCGGATAATCCAGAAAAGGATAACCCATTATAAAAAGAAAATCTATTCTTAATCTCCAAAATTTGTCCAAAAAAACCCAAAGATCAACGAGGACCATTCTATAATCAATTTGTCCATATAAGTATTCAAAGTAAACCAAACTAAGATTGAAACCCAAATATTTGAAGGATTTTGTCTCATAGTCTTCAAAGTTAAATCGTAACATTTATCTCCAAACAACATCAGTTGCTCCTAAAGTCTCGTATTGAAAAGTAATTAACCTAATCACATATCCTCCATGATAGGTTAATAATTTTCATAAATAACCCAAAATAAACTTACTATTAATTCATAAAATCATATAACTAAAAAGAATCAGTCAAACTAATCAGGGAAGTCACGTAGTCCAGCGGTAGGCGATAAATACCAGTCGCACTTTGGTTGTGGGTTCGATTCCCATAGCTTTGTCTGACGCGACGGGTTGTCACACGGTCTGCGTGTTGTCCTTTTTCCTAAACTATATAATTCTCAAAACATCCCCCAAAACGAGATAAAATCTTCAAAAATGATCATAACATATTTTAACCTCATGTTTATCCCATTCCTTTCATTTTCCATCATATCATATATTAACCCATAATTACCTAAAAAGTAAGGATCATATAAACCCTAATGGTTACCATAATAATTATTACCTGAATTTCCACATCGAGTTGGCCATCTCGTACATGATGTATTAGAGAAATCACCAAGGATGAAGTGGTTGATCATGACTCCTTGATATTTGGTTTAGAACAACCATGATATTCCTCATTGAATCCCCCATCTTATCCAGTCTCTTAATCAGAGACCACCACAGTTTCCTTCAAACCCATTGTCACTTTGGTGCCTGCTAGATCCATCCATTTACTAAAACCAAAAAGTTCAGTGTGAGTATATCAACATAACCATCATGTACTAATGAGGAACATAAACACTAAGATATACTTACTCATTCACTTTATCTAAAACTAGGACTCTTTCTGAAATCCTAACCATTATGGTAATGTCACTTGTGCTTAGAGAATACTGTAACCTATAAAGTTATCTAAACCAACCTCTGATACCAACTATAAGGCCCCAGCCTTAAACCTTACTTAATCATGAGTTATTACAAGATTACACATTGATGAGATTTTCAGGTTTAGAGTTTTAGAGAATCAGATCATGAAACTTGCATTACATTCCACATTTAAACAAAGTGGTTACATAAAAGATAGTATTCATTCTTCCCATCAACGGAAACATTTTTAAAAGAAAACATGGATTCTTTCTTGACACATCTTTGACACTATCATCACATCATTTACCCTTCCCTTGACCTATGAAAAACATTTCAAAAACTTGGGATGAGCATAAAAAGCTCAGTAAGGGATATAAAAATATGGAAAGGAAACATGAGTACATGTATACATAAGATTGAAATCATACTTTACCCATAAAACATAAGCACTTTAACATACCTCATAAAATCATGAATAAATCATAGAAATCATAAGACATAAAGTTTACCTGAGGCATTCACAACATTCTTACATAGGGAGTAACCCTCTTGGTTACGTTTGGAATACCCATCACAGTATATTCCCTAAATCTCTTCAGAGAAACCTTAACGTTTCACTCCTTCACGTTACCCAATACATTGGAGAGCTATATCGGGCTCACCCGCCCTTAATCTATCACGGAACCACCCGTCTTCATAATAATTCCCAAGATCCTCAACATAATCGTATCACATAAAACATGCATAAAGGAAACATAACATTTCTACCTTTCACTCATAAGATATCAATACAACTCATTGATTTAAAAACATTATGAAAACCATTTTCAATACCAAAATAAAATAAAATTAAAACATGGTATTTATTTCTCTTTTAAAAAATGGTATGGCTTGTAGAGGAAGCCAAAACTCAAATAATGGTCACGGCAGCGGAGAAGTCGTTGTCGCCGAATACGTACGACAAAAACATTACCTTTTTTCGTTTAGTAAAACGCTTCATATAAAAAATATTCCTTTTTGATAAACGTAAAAGTCAAAGGGGTTTATACACCGTATAAAATAAGGTTGAGTATAAAACAAAATATGCCTCAATGAAAGGATATTGAGACGAAGTCCCATACAAAGACGGTATCCTTGGTTTAAGGATAAATCAATTACATAATTACATGTGACAAACAAATACACCAAATATAAGTGGATATTAAGTGTAAAATAATCAAAGGTCATTCACACATATTCAAAGGATGACAGATTCAATAACTACGTGTTGAACCCAAAGAAATTGAAATTGGGTTAAGAAGTTCCCTTGACATCCTGACGGCGTCACATGAGTGATAAAAAGTGTAACTCATCACTTAGACATAAAATTTACATAAATAAGGATATATGAGAACATATCCCAACATAAAAATATGTAAATTAAAAGACCCAACAAAATAAGTCTTTTAAAAAGAACAGGGTGAAAGGTTCCCTTACCGACTTGGGTATCTTTCAAAACATACACCCCATGAAAGAAGGACAATACATCATTTATGTAAATACCCATAAATGAAATTATATTACACAAAGAGTAGAATAATGGGCAATACATACACCACTCAAAGGAAATTGTGGCAAATGTAGCATAAATCTCACGGAAATAAAAGTGAGATGAAAAATCCCTTATGAAAACTCGGCAGCCTAACAGTGCCACATAAAACTTAAAAAAATGGATTGATGCGATCAAATAGGGTCTCTCATCATATTAACATAAAGTTTACAGAAAGTGGAATATAAAAGAACACCCCCCAAGATAACAAAGAGGAGCTTAAAAGAAGTGACATAAAGGAGAGTACTTTAAAAGAAAGTGAGGGGTTTGATCTCTTACGAAAATTCAGCAGCCTAACAGCGCCACTCAAAACATCCAAAATGGATTGATGAGAGAGAATAGGGTATCTCATCATATGAACATAAAAATTACAGTAAGATTAATATAAAATAACATCCCAATAACAAGAATGATGAGCTTTATAAGGAATGACATAAAAGAGTGTACTTAAAAAGAAAGAGAGGAGTAAGATCCCTTACCTCAAGTCCAACTTGTCTTGTTCGTTTCTTTATATTCCTGAATAATAAACTTTGGTCAATTAATAATTTCCTAAGTAAATACTTTAGAGATTATTATTCAGTTCATATCACATATTATAATGTTATAATAATTGTTTAATAATGTTAGTTCATATCAGACATTTTTTCCAATGTTTGGTACATGAGTCAAAAATGAACTTGTTTGAAAAAAGATTTCCCATGTAGTAAATAATTTCCAAAATAGTATTAATGATTAAAATATCATATATATCAAGTAAATATTCATTTTATACTATTCCATATCATTTAGAGATAAAAAAATGAAAAGCACCGTTCATGGAGACGGTAGGCCGTACGTACGCATGAACGCTACTTTCATTTTTTTGTCATAGTAATGGAATTAAAACAAAATGAGAGAGATATATGTATGTTATAATTACAGAATGATATCCATAATTTATATGTAATATATTACATATATATCCATTATATATATGTACTTATAATATTACATAACATTTTGAGATAAGAAATGAAATGTACCATTCATGGAGACGGTAAGCCGTACGTACGCATGAACGCTAATTCCATTTCTATTTCATATTTAATGGAATTAAAACATAATGATAGATAAATGTATTTTAATTACAGTATGGTATCATATATAATATCATTAAATATATCCTTTATACGTACCACATATGGTATTAACGAATCAAATCACTTTGAGGGGGAGGTAGTCCGCACTTCCTTAAATGAAGATATCGCGTTTACCCATAATGGAAACCATAAAGGTACGCCATAAATGAAAAATACAGAAGTTTAAGTAAAACATAAACATATTAAATATCATATATAAATATAGTTTCATTATAATGGCCACCTTTTAAGGTGTTATAAGAATGTTGAACAATCATCGTTTCGGGAGACAGAAATTCGCCATCTACGGAAACAGTATGTTCTTTAACCATTTCATGTAGGTGTGTGTAAGTGTATAAATAAACCTACTTATAAAAACATACTATTATATTGAATATACTGTATTTGTTACAAAATAAATGAATAAAAAGAGTTTAGGGGGTTGGAGAAGAAAAATAATACAAAAGGACACAAGTGAAGACAATACCTTAAAATCGGGCAACTCCCTTTGGTTTGAGCTCAAAGGCTTCCTTGGGAAGACTTCATCCCAAAGTGAGGCTTCAAGGAGTAATAGAGGGAAGTGGAGAGACAAAATGAGCAGGTTTTGGCCGAGCCAAAGGCTTTGGGAGTGTGGGTAAGGAGGTAGAGGTGGGGGCCTTTTATAAGAGGAGAGGAGGGGCACTCTTGTAAAGTTACAAAATGTTACTTTATTTTCAAATGAGTTTCGGATTTTAAAAGTCCCACATTCATGTATTTCGAGGATAAGGTGATAAGGGTTCGAAATACACTCATCCAATAGGATTTAGACATGTGTAGGTCTTATATATTACATTATCTTTCCATTTTATTTAAATCGTTAAATAATGAGGTCATCGCTGCATCATCATGATGTCATAAATAATTTAATTTATTTAATGTCTAAAAATTATAAAAAAAATACTATGATGTTGGAAATATTTTTATCTTTCCAATTAATATTTATAGTCAAAAATATTACTTTTATAACCCCATGAAAAAATTGATTTAGTAAGACATCTCATGTTTGTGTCATTTTTACTTTAACATTAAATAAAAAGATATTTATGTCATTTCCCAACCAAAGTGGCTCCATGGGGTCCCCAAGTTGATGCATGGATTTTCTTGGTCGGACATGACACATCCAATAAGGGTAGGACATGTGTCTAGGTCATTTCATTTTATTAAAACATTATTCATACCATAAACTACACTAATTACCACTAATCGCGATTAAAAACCTAATAAGTTACTATTGACCAAAAAATTTTTTTTATCCCATTGAACCATATTTTACTTCTAAATTAAAACCATGTATGTCAGATTTTTGAAATTCAAAACACAAAGATGGAAAAATTTCATTTAAACGGAAAAATCAGTTTTTATAAGTACCACTTAGTGGTTTCACTATTCATCAAAAATTTAAGTTTTTCAGAAAAATCCCAAAAATTCACCCTAATAAATATTTGATATTAAGAATTAAAAAATGAAGTATATTTTAAAAAATTAAAAACATATAAGTCACATTAATTAATTTAATAATTAATTCCCGCTGTCATAGCAAATAGCGTGTTTTTATGAAACAATAAGTATCAAAAGATTGAAACTAGTTTAAGTCTGATTTCAAAGTGAAATTAATTCCAACGACCACTCTTGGATTTAATGGTAAAAATATATTATAATTTCACTTTAAAGCCAATTCAAATGATAATCTAATCATTTAAATAAATTAGATTAAAAAGAGGTTTTGAATTAAAATACAACATTTTACAGTATTCATTAAAAAATGAACTTTATCGGAAAGATACCAAAAATTTACACAAAGTAAATTTTGATGTCCCAATTCTTAAGAAAAGTTTTATTTGGTCAAATAGAATGTATATGAGTGAAAAAAACTATATTTAATGACGGTTCGCCATCAAAAGGCGATAAGTGGACCTTTAGTGAAAACTAGGGCATATACGCCTAAAATTGAATTCTTTCCGTATTTTAAGCCTTTATCTTTTATTGGATAAATGTAAAAACATTTAAAAACATATATAATCATATTTTATTTATTTCTATCTATTCCTGCCAATACAATGGCTACATGTTAACTACCATTTAAAATAATATTATTTTATTATTAGAGTGCAACGTAAGATTCTCAAGAAACTCGTTGTTGCGTGTTGGGTACGCCATCGAGCATAGCGTCCCCTTTAAAGTAATATTAATATTTTATTCACAAATATGGATAAATATAAAAATGTCATATTCTTTATTTACCTGGGGTGTTACATGTAGTGTTCTATAATGCATCGGGAAATGGTCATGGTTGTGTTCCGATGAAAAGTAAGGTGGTGATTACCTATGGTTAAATTAATTTGAAACCAAATGAGAAGAACTTTACAACCCAATATATTGAGTTAGAATCAGTAGTCTTCACCCTCAATATATAGATAATTTATCTCATGGTTGATTGGTTTATCTTCTCTTTTAGACACAAGATTATCAAGTATATCTTACCATTGAAGGATTTTAACTTGGGCTACAAAATATGGATAGAATTCCATAAGGATTATGAATTTGAGATTTTATATACTCTTGGGAATGGGAACATTATAGTAGATAATAGTATTATAAGATCATGTTTGCAGTTTCTGAGCGAGGTGTTAGATTAGTTGAGCTCATTTAAGATATCATTTGTGGATGGGAAAGAGAAACCTACCTCAAATCTATGGATATTATCACTTTTCTTCTATATAATGTAAGGGTGGAAGATCTTGGGATTACTGACTGTATAACCCTATGTGCTTAGATATCTACTGGGCTTGATATGGATGAATTTTTTGAAGGCATGGAGCATGTCATTTTTTATAGGATACACAATGGTACCAATGACGTTGTGGGATGTTGTATGATGAGGTTTTTAGATATTTTAATAAATATTTCTTTTTGGTACATATAGGTGTGAAATATATATATTAAGACCTTTTAAATCAATTATGGTGGCTAGGGATGAAGAAGGGAGTCGCAGATTTGCTCTCTATATGCATCACATGATATAAAATGAAGGCTGAGCACTAGGTTCTTGTGGGATTTTCATAACCCCTTGATTTTATAGAGTAGAAGTGTTATTGTATAAACATGTAATTCATTATAGGATTAACATGTACATCTATGGGACACAATTTCATCTGGGTGGTAGTAGACCTACTCACCATGTCCGACCACTTCCTAAATATTTGAGATTAGAGTTCATTAGATATATCGGTATTCCTCCATGTATAGGATATAGTCCAACTCCATGGAGTTACATCAATGATAATTTTATACCATGATGTTCACTTCACATCTTGATTATGGAATGGACTATTGGAGGCTTTTAGGACTCATCTATATCTGACCAAGGCTTTTCACCCCCAGAATGACAACCATACTCAGTTAACTATTCAAGTTTTGGAGGAAATGTAACTAGCTTTCATGTTGTAGTTTTTACATTGTTGGGAGGATCACCTACCATAGGGGAAGTTTGTGTACAAAAAATCTACCATTCCACCATTGGTATAGAACTATTCAAGGCCTTGAATGGGAAAAACAGTAGGTCACCACTATATCAGACTAACTAAGAAGAGTACATAATTATGATCCCAAATTTAGTGTGGCCGAGTATAGATATGGTACAGGTAATCTAAGAGAGGTTATGACTACATAAAGCCTTTAAAAGTCATGTACCAACTGACGATGGGGGCTTTTGGAGTTCATGGAGGGAAGACCATGTGTTCTTATGGGTTTCATGTAAACATGGATTTCTGAGAAATGTTTGGGGTGGAAAGATATCTACGAGATTAATAATAATTTTCTAGATACTATGTAGAGTTGGAGAGGTGGTATACCACTTAGATCTACTACCAATGTTAGACTGGGTACACAATATCTTTAAATTGTCGTGGCTGAGGAGGAATGTGCACTATCCATCATACATCATCAATTGGGGTGAGAAGGATGTATAATATGGAGATATAATTTTAGTGGACTTATTGGAGATGAAGGATAGATATTATATGATCTTTCAAGGGAATTTAATTACACTAGTTCTTCTCTGATGGCAGCATGAGAATCTTCATGTGATAAGATGGGTGTGAGAGACCTAGATGCATGATCAGTACCCAAATAATTTTATATAGAATTTTGTTTTGTCTTCCAAGGATATAATTCTCCAATATAGGGATATTTTAACCACTATAATTTTTCCATACATTGATTGGGAATATTTTATAGATTATTTTTAGAGATAGACGTGAAGACGACATGAGATTATAAGGCCCGCTGTGCCTAGGATTATTTTTTTAACAATATTAAATATATTTAAATACTGGCATGGAATATTTTCATGAAAAGTGTACTAAATTATAAAATGTTGCTCAAATCGAAAATATGATTCCTCCATTGATCTTAGATCATGAGTTTCATTTTAGGTGTGATAAAACCATGGAACATATTAGGCGTTCGAGTTGAGGTATGGTCTAGAGAAGGAGTTTATATAAATTAACTGAATTTAATTAATTAATTAATTAATTACCCAATATAATAAATTCTATATAAACTATATTATTGGTAATATTTAGGTTTAAACTCATAAAAATACAAATTTAGAGGCTCTGTTGGAGTGTGTTATAGGAGATCATGAAAAACGATACCGAACTGGATCATGGTTCGTCAATCGTTGTGTAATGGGATCTGAGGATCTCACAAAAGAAAAAAGTGTGGATTCATTCTTCTTAATTGATTGATCTAAATTGAGGTATGATGTTTTTTTAATTTTATCTATCATTGTTTTATTATTCCTATGTGGAATGTGAATCAATCCTGTAAATTATTCAGTTATGGATCGAGCATATTACAAGTATGGGTGAGATTTTTCTGATAAGTGGGGATTTCCTAGAAACTACTTTATTATCAATTTTTTCATAATAAAAATATAATGAATTGATTCTAATAAAAAATTGGAAGATTTTCATTCATTAGGTTTTTGGTTTTTGTATTTCCTTCCCATTTCTTTGTTCATCGTGGGACATTTCATGGCACATGGTTAGACAAATAATGGGAAATGAATAGTTATGCACCCATATCAATGAGAAACAGATTGATATTGCAGATCTGGGATTGGATCAATGATGATATTGAGATATGATGATGGTTGATCATTTAGGGATGGTTTTTGGGATACCAATCTTTATATGATTGGCATGCGGTGACAGAAAATGTTTGTGGATTATTCTAAAACAATATCAAATAGATGGAACTTGGTGATCAATGACAAAATGACTAGATGGTTGTGATCATTGATTTCTGGTGATAGGTGTGTATGGATCAAAATCTAGATGCATGAACTACGTGTCTTCCACAAGATTTATGGTTCTTGAAAATACTATAGCACATAGCCTATATTGTGTTGCTACACACCGTGTGAGTCTCCTGGTTTAGTGTTAGGTTTTCCTTGAGGAGATAAGTATCACATGACATGTGACCCCTATCACATGGAAAGTGAATCAATCTGGTGGTGAGAAATATATCTTCGAAGGTAATAAGACATGTACATGTGTACATAGGAACATAAAAAAAGTGTACTATAACATTGACACGGCTAGGTAGGTGTACATAAGAAAAACTGTGTACTTGGACACTGTCAAGAAGTACACAGGTTGGGAAAAACCATGTGCTATGACACAAAAATAACACGAACACGTAATGGGTTGTGATACATGCGTAAGACCTGGTGCTGAAGATAAATGACATGTACCACTAGTACACAACATGTACACCTTAATACAAGTTCTAAATCCCCTGTAATATTTAGCTTGGATGAGTTTCATTGGGAGGGTTCCACAGATCCATTCACTAGGGGTTAGTATAGAATAACATCCAACACATCGGATAGTGATACCTTCAGCAAGAATTATTGGATAGAGTTATTGGAATCCTTCAATGAGGCCTAGATTGAGATCCTCTATCATCTTATTTTGTCTAGGTTTAGTCCTTAATATCATAGTGATTAACACTATTCAGGAACCGATCCTATACTGAGAAGGTTATCTTAGATTGTTTTGTTGTTATAACCCATGACCTTAGGTGTGATCCTTATCTGTGTGTCACTATATTGATACCTCTATCATATACTTCTTTTGAAAAGACCCAGAGAGTAGTACCTCTCATATGGCTTCCCTTAGTGCTCTCTAACTGATGGAGTATGTTTTACCGAATGAAAGCTGTGTGGATCCATTGAGCAAGAATCCAAGACTATCTTTACAATTATGAATTTACATTGATACAATGTGTCTTTTTTGATTATATCAGTTTATTCCTGTTATATGTGATGAAAAAAATATACATGTATATATATGACTATAATTCTTGTTGTTATATGCTTGATGATTCTTGGGTGTCATACTTGGTATGGTTATAATTATCTCTACATGGGATTTTCCCACATGTGTTTTGACATATGTAGAAGATCAAAATTTTGATGAGGTCCTAGAAGGATGGTGACAAGGTATATCTTAGTGATCTAGACTGACTGAGGTTTATTTTGATAGTTACCTTGATATATTTCTCCTTCTATAATTTTTTGTTGACTTGTTATCAGACTCTATTCCATGGGATTGTAGTTGGACCTTTTATTGATTTAGTACTTATTTCTATACTCTAATAGAGAGATATTGTTGCAGGCATGCATGATATTATATTTTTTTCACATTTAATCATTATATGAGATTGTACATCGAAGTGTGTGTAATGTTATCTTAGGATAAGGCCTTCCATGTGAGTGATATACCAACTCGGTTCTAGTCTCCATCCCCTAGCCTATTGGAGGTGGGATTGGGGTAGTCACGACACATGCCCCATTAGGTCAGGTAATGAAAATTTTATATGACAACAATTAAATTTTTTTAAGTGTTATATATATATGAGATAAAAATCAAAGTAATTATAAATGGAACTTATTGTTCATATTTAATTTATGAATAAATGTTTTTCTAAATCATGGAATGGATGAAATAATTTCATAAAGATCATATGGATCTAAAAAAATAATTTTTACATTCTTGTGATAACTGTTTTGTGAGAATAGATTTTATTTATAAACAAAGTTTTTTTACATTAAAAATTAGTTAATTGTTCAAATACACATGGTTTTGGATTCATAAAATTTAATAACATGCATGAAAAGAAGAGGAGTAAAAAATGTTTGTCAATGATATAAATTTTGTTTGGTTCATTTATAAATATATAAGCAATTGATATTCCACCACCAAACAATGTGAAATTTTAAGAATAAAATATTATTTTAAAATTATGAATCCAATCCCATATAATAAAATATTTTATATGAATACAATAGTATATTTTGTTAAATATTCTCACAAAATAATATACATGTTATTTTTGAATAGAATAGATTTTTTGGATCATAGAATATTATTTTGAGGAGAATATTGCGTCTATGAGACTTTTGGATGTATGTTTAACCATATAAATGTTGAATGTCAAAAAATAAAATATTATTCTACTCAAAATACAATTTAAATGTCACATATATTCTTACAGTTTAGCGTATGTCGATAAAAGATCAATGTAAATTGGTACATTATTTACAAAAAAATATTTTATGTAACCATTTAATGGAATAAGATTCCACGGTTGATGACTATGCTGAGATTATAAATGTTTCTAGGTAAACAATAAATGTCATTATCATCATTACATTATATGATTTATATTATGTAGATTCAATAATTTTTCAAGTAGATGAAAATAAGAAAATAAGATTCCTAAGTCTCAACATTTTTGAAATAAGATTACATTTTAGATGTTACTCACTAAAGGGTTTAGTGGATGTGTTTTATTAAATGGTCATAGAGTATTGTGGAATTAAATATATAGAGATGTAATAAGATTAACAGAATCCCAAAAGTTTATCAAACATAAGTATGATATATAGTTTATCATATGTGATATGATGATATTGGAACTTATGTATGGTTTTGTAAGATTTATAAAATAGTTTAATAATATAATATCTATCATGTCATAAAAATGGAAATATAAACTTTATTATTCTTTCATGTTGGATACATATACTCATGAAGTGAAATGATTGTTAACCACTCAAAGTATGACTTTGTGTTATCCCTAACTGATATTTTTTATGGAGTATTATAGGTTGTGATGAAATGTAACGGTTAGTGTTAGTAGGATTTTTTATGGAGATACAAAATCTACTAACAAATAAAAAAAGGGTTTTTTTTGTGATGGTTAACACAAAATATATACCACATGGAGTGTCATACACTATGAATTTGTTTTTATAATAATTTGTGTTTCATATATATATATATATATTATCATACCTGATGTTGTAATGATATATATAATGATGAACTTAATACAATGTTATATTTTTATGTAGGCCTTGATGCTTATATCAATAATGAGGGGTTAAATATATTGAAAACAATGTCGTTAGTTGGATATTGATCGAGATATGTTATTTTAACACATATAAAAGGTATATAATTTGGGTCCTTAATTGATATATTCCAAGGATGTGTAATACCATACCTATATAAAACGTGTGATGTTCTTTTCTATCAGATGATTGGAAGATGACATGAACACATATAATTTAGTCTATCATGTGATGTATTAGTCCACCTTGTTGGGGTATACTCAAAAAATCGAGACCATATGAACTATTGTACGAGATTTCAAAAATTCGTGTTATGTGGTTACTTTATATCTTTGAAAAAGAAAACATTTGAAACTTATTTCTTTAATATGAAATTGTTGGTGGAAATAGTTATAAAGATATATTTGTTTATAAGATATCATACTAGTTCCCAATTTATCAAGTGTTAAATCAATACTTTCTTAGAGGATACTATTTAATTACATTTAAAAATTAAGGAATTAACATTTTCAGTGATATAAAGGCTTATGGGATCACACATTATGGTTGACAATGTGCAGATTGTTTTATGAGAAACTTAGAGAGCTACTCTTAAATTATTTTAGGGTTTATCTAAAATGATTTTTTTTTTAGTTTTCACAAGGTTATTAGACAAGATATGATGCCCATTGAGTTTGATTTTAGATTATCATAATTTAATTGGAATCTCCAAAATGTATTATGGGATTTGGTTTAAAATGTTATTATATATGATACAATATAAGATGAAATGAAAAATATTTTATATGGTTTTCATGAAAGTGAAAGCTGGATTTAGATATTCTTTAAAGCATAAAAATTTTGCTGTATATTTTTCTATATTGTATGGTTTGATATAGGAGTGTCGTAAGGCATGCTATATTCTATAATTCAATTTTTTATTAGTTATATTAATTGAGTTGATATATAATAATGAAATATGAATCACAATGTACGATTTATATAAAAAATTATGATTTAGCATTAGTAGTTGAATATAAAATATATAAATATAGATCCTTCCCATGATAACTATATTTAATAAGTGTTTAAAGAGATGAACTGAATAGAAGTGTTGGATAACCAAAGGGGTGACAGAGCATTAGTAACCAAATGCATAATTTATACCTTTCATAACATATGAGTAAAATAATGGACAATCAAGTACCCTTCCTCAGTGTTTTTAAAATAGTTTTAGACATTGAGTTGATGTGTTCATTTATGCTAATGTTCTTACCCATTATACCATAAATGGGTCTAACTTTTTACTCCCCCTTAACCATATGAGGTTAAAGTGTATCATATAGTTAAAGATAATTCCACATGAGTATCACGTGACTAAAAAACATGAATATATTAAGGAGAAATGATTCTGATAGATCCTTTAAATGGATAATTATTATGAATATGGTTTGAATACACAAGTAGTGATCATCCTAGATGAAAGTTATATCATTCTTCAATTTCAATTTGTACATGGTTTTAGGTTTCATACAGGGTGATATTTTAATTTGAGGATTCTTATCACTTCTTTTATATTGAATAACCCTCAATTTTTTCTGAGTAGCCCATCAATTAGAACCATCACATCATATTTCATACAAAAACTATTTTTTCAGAACATGTTTCCTATTATAAAAACCTAATAAGATGAATAAAACCAATCCTTTATTTACATCCATTTGATCTTGAAACATATTTTTCTTTTAAACAATACGATTAATCAACCATTTGTTACACAATATTAATTCAAAATATTTGATCAATCAATAATTTTAATAATTTTTAACTTATGTATTCTTATAATATTTGTAATGTATACATTTGGTATCATAAAACTTTCAAAATAAAAGAATAAAATTATATAACATAGATAATTGACATAGAATTCGCATAGTAATATAAAATTTTTTTAGTTATTCTGAACAATTCTATATAATTGAATCAATTTTCATTCATCCAGATACCTCCAATAGGTTTTGAAGACCATGTATAAATATTATACAAGCTCAATGTTCTTTATCCAACTCAAACATTCATCGATATGTATTTTCAGCACAATAATAGTGTATAAATAATATATATCTATATCATATATTCCAAACACATTGGGAAAATAGAAAATAGATTTCTTGAAATTATTCTATTTCATTGAAGGATTTAAAAAAAATTCAAAATGAATTTTATTTTGAAAACAATTACTAATCAAAAAATTTGTATCTATATGGAATAAATGTTCTTAACTATATTGAATATTTGAGTTGAGAATATAGCTCATCTAGTGACCTTGTATGTAATTATAACAATCCATGATTTTTATACATTAAAATTATGTTATTTTTGAATAAGATTTCATACATAACAAAAAAACACTCCTAAAACCAGGTTAGTTTAGTGCCTTTGGAAACATAGAACACATTCTTATAGATTGGTGAAACAACCTCAAAAAATCCCATACAAATATTCACCTTTAGTATTCCTAACTAAAATATTTCATTATATCATGGGGAAAAGAACATGTAAAAGTGTGAGCTTAGATGACTAGTAATAGTAAACAAGGGATACATGTAAACATTGTCATGAGCATAAGGGTATGAGATTCTAATCATGAAAATAGAAGACCACACCCAGCATATAAATGATCATAAATTGGAATCCTAGAATAAATATTAGAAGTTTAAAATACATGAATCCTAATTAAATAATGAACATAACAAATGAAATCATAACATTAGAATAATATATAGAATTGTGGTAATCACATAAACATATAATACTGATTTCAATATTAGTAAAGAAATCACTGTCAATGACATCTTAGTATTATAACCTAACTCCTGATATCATCTTGGTAGTCGTGGTTCACTCCCATTACTATTTTGGTAGTCATGGGTCACTCCCATAACCATCCTGATTGTCCTAGTTTACTCTCAAAACTATATTATTAGTCAAGTCTCACTTATGATACCATCATAGAAGTGAATGTCCTCTACTACTAACTCATGAGAAATAAATGTTACCCAGTTATTTAGAGGGAGATATAGGTCCCACTATGCACATAACTAAAACCATACATATGTGTTCCACAAGAACATAAATCATTCATAATAACAGAACCCATCGAATAATATGGGTTTCACAAACATTTCATCATTAAAGAACATCAAATCATAATAAAAGTAAACTATTCATATAATGTTCATGAATATTTCAATTGAATCATATTATTAGTAAAACAAAATTATCATTAAATAATGTTATCTTAGATGGAAAATAATTTGAAGAGGTCCGTTGAAATAATTTTTAAGGAAAATATCATTTCTTGTCTGAAAAAATATTTTTAAATAATAAAACATTTTTCAAACATTTTTCATTGAAAATAACCTTGAAAATTATAAATTCTACATTGAAACATTTTAAACATATTTTAAATCCATTTTCTTAATAATTCTTAAAAGATCATTTAAAACATTTTTAAAACATTTTTTTAGAAAACATTATTTCTAGGGAACAAAAAATTATAACCAAAGAGAGAATAAAATTATATGAACTTTAAATATCATGGAAATGAGAATATTCATGAAATAACATTTAAAATATCAGTATATAATCCTCAAAAATGGATACAGTTGTATAACATAACATGTGGTTCAAAGAAGGTAAATTTCAAAAAAAATTACCTTATTCATTTGTTATATTTTAAACTGTATATCCCACGACAGAGATATCATAAAATGGATATTTTAATACCCATAAATTTAAGTATAATTATCATATAATACATTATTTGTTTGTATATTCACCACACAAAATAAATTGGTGGGCAACGTGGCTTATATCTCACAAAAAATAAATGTGAGACGAAAATACCTTACATTAAGACCTGACTTCTTTCGTACATGTTAAAACCTCCTATATAATAAATATGATTTTATTATACATATAACAAATAATAATAGTCATATATATATATATATTATTTACTTATGAATTAATATTACATTTTTGTTAATAATTCCTTGTTAATGTTACCCATTAGGTAATATCTACGTTGTTTTTCATTCATGTTTTGAATTTTTATCCATAGTCCTCTAAAATTTATCATGATTTAATCATATTCTGAATTATATTAATGATATAAATATAAAATATATAATCAATATATATGTATTCAAAGTTATCCACAAAATTTAGAGATAGAAACTAAAGTACGCTATTCATAGGGAAGGTATGTTGTACGTATGCATGAACACTATTTTAATTTTGTTTTGATTAAGAGAAAGGAAATTATAGGATATGTTATCATCATAGAATAATTTTTATGTACTATATAACATATATATTTATAACATTCATCCATATTACAATCCTTTTTAAATATAGGTGAATAATGAGTCACATCAAATCATGGAGATGGTTATCCATAAGCACTCATGAGTGACATTATCATTTTTGTAAAATATTAGATGAATGATAAAAAACAATAAATGATATTACCATTATAAAAGTATAATTATATCATAAATATCATAAATAATGATTAATAACATCATAATTATCACTCATAAAATATTCTGATGAAAAATGAATTGAATCACAATTTGGAGATAATAAATCTTATGTACACACAATCAATACTCTCATATTTTTTGTTTGATTAGAAAGAGGCAATGTTGGGAAAAAATACCTCAAGGAATCCTCTTGGTATGTTTTGGGTGTGATTGTGTATGTTGAAAAATCATAACAACCGTTAATGAGTATGGTGGTTGTATACTAAATGCAGGTTTAAAGGTTGTGTCGTTTCCCAGTGTTTTCAAAATATTTGGGCCTCAAAATCAGAAGTTTGATGTTGGAAAAGGAAATATTTCTTCATAGGAGTGAATTCTATGAAGAAAAGTGAATAAAATTAGAAAAATAAGGGGACCACATACCTCATAAAATGGAACACATACCATGTCTAGAAATGGTTCGCAGCCGCGTACCATGTAGCGAGAATGGTATGCGGAAAAATTTGCAGTAAAGGGTGTGCCGTATATGGAAGGAATGATGCTTAGTGGGATGGATTAAGGGAATGGTTCCATGAAGGATTAGAGGAAATACACAGAAAATAGTGAAAAAATGATTTCTCGAATGGTTGCGGTACGTGGTAGGAGGTTTAGTATGTCATTGAGGTTTAACTGAATTAAATATTTGGTAATCTCGAATGAGCGGAATTTGCAGATATCTTTGCCTATGTAAAGAGAAATAATCCCATATATTAGAGTGAGATCGAATATCATTAGATAAAATCTATTTTCTCAAAGAATTAAATGAATAACATAGGATGTTCATGAGGGTTAACTTTATGCATGATATAGAGGTTTCCATGGATGAAATTCGACCGATGTTTTTTGTGGGAAACTATATCCCAAAAAGGATGTGGTTTATGGAGGATGAAGGTGCAATATGAAAGGGATAATGGGAAGGAGAAGATATTCCTGAGGGATAATTTTGTGAACGGGTAATCTGTTCATGGAAGATATTCATTGAAAAGATTTTTTGAGTCACTGGAGCACACACAGGAAAAAGTGGTTCATGGAGGAGGAAGTCTGATACGCGGAGGAGGAGGCTCTCGTACGCAGAGGTAAAAGATGCAGTATGTGATGGTTGTTTATAGAGGTGAAAACAAAGGAAATACCAGAATAGAGAATATTTCATGGATACAGGGCTGTTTGTAGAGGAGGTTCGCTGAGTTAGTATGCATAGGTGTAATAGGATAAAGAAGGTGGATGCAATAGGAAAACAGAGGGCAGTTTGCGGAAGTGGGAGTGTTATATGGGAGATGCAGTCTGCGTAGAAAACCTGGTACACATTACCTGAGATGATTAAGTGGTTCAAAGAACACTCAAGGACACTTGAGAATGCATGAAATCAGTTTTTGAAAGTACTTTATTGTATATAAAAGTACTAGGGACGGTGGAATTCATCTACGGGTGAAAACTTTACTTCAACATGGCATCTAACAATAGTGGAGGATGCCTGAATTCATGAAAATTATGGGACCTACAAGTTCATATACTATGTTCGGCCTAAAAATCTATAAAATACGACTGGATTCGTTTCCAAGTGAAGTGATGGAGGGAATAAGAAGATGACGACCCTTTCCACCGATAGTGAGATGGAGTAAGAGGCATAGCGTGTGACCCTTGGGAATGCTGTGATCAGAACCTAAACCATGTAATGGCAGTGAGCCTAGGCATTGAAGATATAGCCCAATCCTTGTAATTATTTGGGGAAGTGATCCATAGTGAATTTTCTACATCATCAATTCATCATTGTATGCTCCTTGGACATAGACCTGTGAGGGTGAACCAAGTAAAAATTGATGTGTCTCCTACATGATTTAAACGGTGTTCGTACTTTTAAATGGGAACAAGAGAGAAGAGATTTTTTTAATAACTAAACAAGATCTGTAGGGGAAGAAATTTTATTTTTTCATGTCCTGATTCACCCCCCTCTCAGGGTATTCTACCAAGTAGACCTTATAGGCTGTATAATGATGTTTTATAATAATAATACAATTTAAGAATATTTATGATTGTGGATATTTCATTTTATGATATATATCATAGAATTAGAGGATATATATAAGAGTATCAAAAGATAATGATTGGTTAGGGTGATTACATATTCTTCTGAATGACTCATTTAGATCTCCTCTAAAGGACTCTAGAGTTGGTCATTTGGGAAGACCAAAACCTATAGAATGTGTCTAAATGAATTTAATAATATAAATTGGTGGGGTTTGGTCGATCTTGAGGTCTCAATGTGGTTTGTATATGACTTTAATGTATTTATTTATTTCGTAAAAATTTTAAATTGATTAACATAAAATTGATAAGAATTTTCTTTCAAATAACTATTTATAGTTAAATTCATCTTCTGTATAACCCTATATAAAAAAGATTATGTTATTTAAAATTTGAGCATGTCATCTTTAACTTTTCATTAAATCAAATATAAAAAATGTATTACTCTCATCAATGTGACTTAAAATGGATAAAATTTTATACCAATGGTTCTTTTGTTATAAAATAACTCATCCATTGAAATTGGGACAAGTGTCAATTTTATTTTATATTATTTAGAATATTATTTTTTTTACCTTAATTACCTGATTTACCTTTTACATTGTTAATAAAAATTTAATAAAGTTAATATTTATAATGCCCAAAAATAAAAGTAACCTATTTACATAATTTTAACCATCTGATTCCAAATATTGAATCCATTTTTAAAAATTATAAACATATAATTTTTAGTAATTAATTTATATTTAATCCTGTTGATGGGGTTAGAAAATGAGTTATTAATGATTAAACATGCAATAGATTACAACATTTTTATATCTAAATTTGACGTTAAATTGATTCCAATGACTTAAATTATATTGAATGATAATATATTTGTCAAATAATACTTTATAACTAATCCAAAATTTAATTTAACACTATAGATTATTTCAATGAAAAATGTTGTTTTCAATTAAAATTTACTATTTTTTTCTATTCATCAAAACAAGAAATTAATCAAAAAATACCAAAATATTAACCAAATTAAAATGTTATATTCTTATTTAAATTAATATATTTATTTATTTCTAATATAATATATAAAAATTAAAAAATTAGATTTAAAATGGGTTCTGCACTTATAGATGATAAAAGTAACCTTTTGAAAAATTTAGGGGTTTTTGTATGAAATATGGTTGGGTATTAACTAATGCCAATAAAATCTATTGAATAATTATAAAAATTAGTTCATTGAATATATAGAAAATATATAATTTCAATATAATTCCATATTTTTAATTTATATAATCTAATAAGAAAAAACGAATTTGGGGTATAAAATTAAAAATAATTCCTATATATTTAATTATTGTAGATCATAATTTCTAATTAAGTGAAAACCAATTAATTCATCTTATAAACCACATATTATCATAATTTAACTTATAATAGTGATAAATGGTCATTTAATAGATATGTTATATCTTATTGTATTAAATAAAAATATTTTATAATATACTATTATTCAGTAAAAGCCATTGTTTCATGTAATGAAATCTATCAAAAGAACTCAACATTGTTTGTAACACAAGAAAAACATATTGTTGTGTATACCAAAAGGTGATATAAGTTTGTGTGTAGAAAATCCTTGACTTGGTGTTGTGTAGAAATAAATAATAACATGGTTAATTCATATAATACATGTTATATTTAGTTTCATGGAAATGAAAAATACCGAAAAGATTAAATTAATTCGAAATAAATATTTCACAAAATCTGAGGGTTTTACAGTATACCATAAAAGGAATTTAGCCCTTAAAAATTTTCTATGTTATCAAAGATTTGATTACATTAATTTCCCTTTCATAGAAACCCACACCCTTAAAATGAATACTAAAAAAAATTTAAAAGGAAAGTTAGAAACATAATATTTATGTAACGTTACTCACAAATAGGTTTCCACATAGGAGAATATAGGTGGGAAGTGAAAACATGAAAAAGGAAGATAAATCCAACTATCATGTTCTAATGGACTGTTATAGAGAACACAATCAAGATAAAGTTAAAAATCACATGAACATAAGCAATTGATGATCTTTGAGAACATTTTATTCACCAGAAATGAAGGTACTAGGATAAATTTTTTGGTTTCGATATCCTTTACATAGATTTGAATAATTATTATGATAAGAAAAACTTATAATAATTCATCTCATTTCATAAGGATAAAACTATTTTCTTAATTCCTTGATCAATTTACACTCCATCTCTTATTACAAGAAATAGAGGTGAATTTTTCATTCTTGGATCATTAGAAGTTCCTAAAATATATAAACAAAACGACTAGTCATTCCATATATCTTTAGCATAACAAAAAGGTTAGCATAGTTTATCCACAATGGAAAAATACACATATGATTAGACAATAATTTAATCCCAGAAACTTATCTAACATTTAACATAAAATTTCGACAAATGGATAATCCAACAATCCTTATAGAAACTAAAAATACAAAACATTAAGAATAAGTGCAGTAAATCTGCTTAACAGTTCTCTCCCATTTATCATGTGGTAGCTCTTAGTTGTTACATTCCAATCATGTAAAAAACTTCATAATGTATTCTATTAAAAAATGGTAATAACCGGAATTACCTTACATCATTATTGAAAACATGCATGTTTCTTTATTCGAAATTATGATGGATATGTTCCTTACATCCATAAAAGATACAAATATAATCAATGATAACATAACCACATTTCAATAATTCCTTAATTAGTACCAAGGTAATATGTATCATAAAATTTACTTCTTTATTACCATATAACATTATCCAACTATCATTATCTCAACATTATGAACATGATAAGGGTTAAAATTCAGTTAATAATGTGTTTTTCAATAATATCATCATATTACCTCAATACAATTTCATGGTTACCGGGAAAATTCATCATATTCTCTTAAATCCTTCTCGAGAAACTACAGTGACCCTATACATTGCTATTTCATTATTCCAAAAATACCATAAAAGTATTCCTAGAACATTATTATTTAATTCTACTATTAAAATACTCATTCATTCCACAAAATCATTTTCATAATCCAAGTCATCAAAAGTGATCGAATGAGATATATACTTTCCCCTTAGATTAAGAGGTTTCTGATGTTAATCATCATCACAATCCCTTAGTTTTAGGAACTAGTTATCATAATGCTTGTTCTCCTTACACTTGTACCACTAATGTAGGGGAGGTGCATTCTATATAGCTTTCTATCCATTTTAATTATCAGCTAAATTATTCCCATCACTTTGGGAATAAAATTCTAATGATATTCCTTTCCACAATTAAAAAATTTATTATAACCCATATGAAAATTTCCTCCATGATTATTCCCACACTTAGGGAATAAATGAAAAATCATCTTCTATTATCCTTGTTTTTTAGTTTTTCATTTGAACTCAATCATCAACAACATGTCAAACCCATGAGTTTGATACATAACTCTAACCTAAATTTCATCATTTATTTTACAATGATAAATCTCTTCGTAGATACTAAATTATCTTAGGAATAATTCCCTTCTGATACTTACATTTAGGCACTAAAGATCCTCTCAAATTTTATTTCTGGTTGGATGTTAATGCCAAAAGCATACCGAATAAGTCGTGAAAGATTTTCTTCACAGGTACCAAAAGATTATTCATCCTTTTATTTATTATAAAGGAACTATATTTCCATATTCATTCAAAGAATATAAGGGAGGTACTTAATGAACAATTTCCCATTAAGCTCTCCCCATTCGATAGAATAAATTCCTTCTTATTCCTTTATGTTCTTAATAAGAGTCCAACACTGATCAGCTTCACCTTCCAAATTTTAAACATCAAAAATGAATTTTTCATATTCTAAAAATTGATGGAGAGAAAATATATTTCTAGTGGTACTGATCCATTATTCATAAATAAGTGGATCAGATGACCAACTAAAATAATGTAGATGTTTCCTCATAGAAGACTCACCATAATGTTTTCCTCTTATCTACTCTTTTGGAAGTCTATCATGATTCATATATTGTGTGAGTAAAATGATAAGTTTTTTTCATTCCACCTCCAATAAAATTGGTTTTTTGGGGAGGAAAATTGTCACATTTCCCATTGAATTGGTCATTAACATAGTTCTTCTTGGTTCTTGCCAATGTCTAAAACCAAAAACAAAGTGTTAGAAATAGTTATCATAATAAGGAACCATAAAATCATGGAAATTCCCATATAGGATGTCTAAATTATGAAACCATACTTAATTTATGAAACGTTAGGGTTTTCAATGGTATTGATTTCAAATATCTCTTTAAATACATCATGATCATTAATGATAAGTTTATGATTTCGCAAAGAATATCCCTCAAGAGTGTCAATCCAAGTGTGTAGAAGGTCTCATTTTCATGTACCAGGTTACACACATGTCAGGCTAGACAAACATTTTAAGAGTTTTTACTCTAGGTACATATGTTACATAGATACATCCACTTGTATTATCTATAAAGGTATGTATTTCTAGTAATCAACACAATCTATCCTTTACCAAAATTATAGGATATTCTCTTTATCCATAGACTAATCTTTAGATATAACCTTATGGTTATTACTAAGGTTTTATCAAACTAGTTTCCAAAGGTTGACAAAATTTTTTATCGGATACCGTCTTTAGCAACCCAGGATTTTCAAACAATGATGTTATGATAATTTTTTGGAACATTTCATACATTTCCCAAATAGTTACCCAGAGACCATATTAGTTTAGTTACTTTAAAAATATTAAATAGATTAATCTAAATTGGTGAAATTTCTTTAAAATCTCCCATAATGATCTTTACCTTTAGTATTACTACCAAAAACATTTATATATATCCTGGAAAAATGAAACGTATGAAAATGGTAAGATCAGATACTCAGTAAGATTATGAAAGGAATACATGTAAGTATAATCATCAATATAATGGTGTGAGACAATGATCATGAAAATAGTATACTAAACCATGTGTATCAATGAAGATAAATAGGAATCATAGAATAAAGATTGGAAGTTCATAAGACATGAATCATAAGGAAATAAAAAACATAATCCATGTAAATATAACATATGAATAATACATGTAATTGTGGAAGAAATAAAAGAATATATTAATGATTTCCAAAGTATTTAGGTAATCACTTCAAAAAAATATTAGTAGTTTGGGTTCGCACCCCATACCATATTGGTAGTCGTGGTTCACTCCCAAAACCATCATGGTAGTCATGGTTCGCTACCATAAATATCTTGGTAGTCATGGTTCACTCCCATAACTATATGAGTAGTCAAGGATAACACCCAACAACATATTAGTAGTGAAGGCCTGTTATGTCTATCTCATTAGATATAAATCATTAACTAATAAATTGGAGGTAAATATACGTCCCACACATTACATAATGAAATCCACTCATATGGGTGCCATAAGGGCATAATTGAATCATAATATCAGAACTGTTAGAATAGAATAGGTTTTTTTATATATTTCATCATTCATAAACATAAATCCATCATAAATATAAAATATTGAGAGAAATAAAAAGAATAATATAATTTAATCGTAACCCCGGTAGAAAATAATTATCATTATATAACGCTATCTTAGATAGAAATTAATTTTGAGAGATCACTTAAATAATTTTTGAAAAAATATCCTTTCATCTTTAAAAAATAATTTTTTTAAAAAATTAATCCTTTTTAAAAGAAAATAAATTTGAAAAAATATAAACATATCTTTGACAAATTTTATGCATCTTGAAATCTATTTTCTTAAAAATTCATAAAAGTTCATTTAGAGAACTATTGGAAAAATATTTTTAAAAAACATTGTTTTGAATGAACATTGATTTCTAACCACAGAATGAATAAAATTACATAAAACTTATAAAATCATGTGAAAAATGATATTAATGATAAAAAATGTCAAGGGGTAGTATATACACCTCATAAAATGTTATCGATGAAAAACATAACATGTGTATCAATTAAGTAAAATTGAGCCAAAATTACCTTACAGATTCGGTATATTTTGAACTATAAATCCCTTGAAAGAGGGATCATAAAACAGATATGTAAATACAAATAAATTTAAGGATAAATATTATGTAATAAATTAATGGATAGTATATAGACTATAAAAAAATAAATAGGTTGTGATCATGTCTTATATCTGATGGAAAATAAAGGCGATACAGAAATCCCTTAGATTAAGTCTTGAATTAATACACACATGTTAAGTACTTTTTTATAATAAATATAAGTTAATTATACATATACCACATAATAATAGTCATATATATATATATCTTATAGGATTTAATTTTTAATTAATATTACACATTTACTAATAATTCCTTGTTAATGTTACGCTTTGGGTAATATCCTCTTTGTTTTTCGTTCATGTTTTTTTACCCTTGTTCATCTTACATAGATCATTATTTAATCATATAAATAATGTTATAAATGATATAAATATAATATATATGTTCATTATATACATATTCATATAAATTCTATAAATTTATAGATAGAAATTAAAATACACCATTTATTTTTATGGTATGTCGTACGAATACATGAACATTATTTTCATTTTCTTATAGGATTACAAGAAAGGAAATTATATGATATATTATCATTAATGAATAATTATTATGAGACATATAGCATATATATTCATAAAATTCATCCTTATTACCATATATGTAAAATATATTTGAAAAACGAGTCACCTCTCCTCATAGAGATGGTAAGCCATACATACACATGAACGATGTTATCATTTTAAAAAAATATTAAATAAATGGTCAAATAGTAGAAATGATATTGAAATAATAAAATTATATTTATATCAAAAAAACATGTTAAAATATTAAACACATAATATTTATCACTCATAAAATATGGTGATGGAAAATGAATTGTATCACAATGTTGAGACGGTAAGTCGTACATACACGCAAGTGATATTTTCATTTTTTTTTGCATTGACGGAAACATGCATTATGATAATGTTTTTATAATCATTAAGAAATTTGTTAATATTTTTTATTAATAATTTATTATTTTATGATATATTTAATAGATTTAGATGATATATAGAAGAGTATAAAAAGAGCATGATCTATTAGATGAATTATATCTTATTTGGAACATATCCTTTAGATATCCTCTAAAGGACTATAGAGTTGACATTTTGGGAGGACCATAACATATAAAATATTTTTAAGGAATTTTATACGGAAAATTTGAAGGGTTTGGTTGAGATAAACGAGATCAAAGTGGTGTGAAGATGTGAGGTAGGAGGTTCTCTTTTATAATCTAGGTGAGAGAAAATTTTAGAATTTCTATAAATTTTAAATTATAATAAATACATTATTAATAAAAATAACACCAAATGGAAATGTATTAAAATATATGATGACATAATATTGGAATATCACCATCTAATAGATTTATAGAATTTTTTTATTTATAAACATTTACGTTTTAATTAATCCTTAGTGAAGTTATTTTAATTTTAATAATGATAACAAGTTTTCAATGTTAAGGGAATGTAATTTTACATATAAAGTGTAAATTTGAATCTAAATCATCAATTTAGGATATATTTGACCATATATAGTCTAATGTACATTAACTAATATTTTAATGATGTTTAAATACTTTTATAAAATATTTCTCTCATAAAATATCATTAGTGTCCATTTAGGCACTATTAATTATTATCCTTTTTAAAAATATCATAACAACATGGTATCATTGAAACAAATATATTTACTCATCGCAAAAATTTCAATGTAATCTATAAAATATTTTATGACAGTAAATTTATCATGTTATATTTATTTTATAATTTTAATATCATTTATTTGGTATTTCAATTAATTAATCATTTACTGCATAGTTATTGTATAGTCCATTAAATTAATTTATTTATTTCCTAAAAGTTAAAAATAAATAACCATGATAAGGTAAAGAAATTTATTTTTCAAAATACTATTTATTGTCTAATTAATTGTATGTATAAAACTATTTAAAAAATGATATGGTTATCGAAATTATGAGTATGATATCTTTAACTTTTAGTTAAATAAAATATATTAAAAATATTACTCCCATCCAAGTGGCTAAAAAGGATATGATTTCAGCCCAAAGTCGACTCTTTTTGAAACCCACTCATACAATAAAATGTTGAAAAGTTTAAGTGATATTTTATATTATATAATATTATATGTTAGCCTTAATTAGATGATTTAGCTTTTACTCTGTTAAAAAAAATTAACTAATGCTACTATTAATAATTACCAAAATTAAATGAAACATATTTTAATAATTTGTAACAAAATATTACAAATATCGAATCTATTTTTTAAATTTCAAAATACATTATTTTTAGTAATTAATTTGAAATTAATCATGTTGAAAAGGTTAAAAAATGGATTATTAAAGTTAAAACATGTAAAAGATTGAAACATTTTTATATCTAAATTAAATGTTAATCTAAAGAAAAAGACCTAAATTATATTAAATGATAACTTTTTTTCATATAATACATTAAAACTAATCAATAATATAATTTAACACTATAAATTATTTCAATGAATTAAATTGTTTTTAAATAAAATTTTGTAACTATATAATATTCATCAAAACATAAAATATATCATAACAATTCCATAAATTCCGAAAAATGATTTTTTTTATTTATATTTAAATAAATATGTTTATTTTGTCAAATATAATATATAAAAGTGAAAAAATTGGATTTAAAATGGGTTCTCTAGTAAGAGTTGATAAAATTACCATATTGAAAAATGTAGGTTTTTATGAAGGAAATTATGATGGTTCTTTTCTTATGCTTATAAAATCAATTGGATAGATGTCAAATATATTTTATTGAATATATAACACATATTTTTTATAAATATTATTCAATAATTGCGATATATTAAATTTATTAAGAAAAATGAATTGGGGGCACAAAAATAAAAATATTTCATTTATATTAAATTGGTGTATATTTTTATTTCAAATTATTTGGTATCCAATAAATTCATTTTATAAACAATTTATTTTTATATGTTAGTTAATAATAGTAATAAATTCAAATTTAAAGTCCTGGTTGCCTTTTATTATATGAAATAATGATATTTTAATAATATACTATATTTTGGAAAAACACAATCTTGTGTGTAACACAAGACATTGAATGAATTTGATATTGTGTATAACAAGAGAAAAATATAGTGTTGTGTATACATCAAGATAATATATGAGTTTCATGTAGAAAAAATTGAATTGGTTTTTTTAAAGAAATAATAACTTGGATCTTTCATTTAACACAAGTTATATTCAGTTTTATTTCAAAAGAACATCAATGAGATTAAATAAGTTAAAAAATATATTTCAAAAAATATATGTGTGTTATAGTATTCTCCTTGAAATCTCATTTGCGTCCATTTATGCTTTTCATAAGATTCTAGATTCACTTGCTATATAAATTCTACAGTGAGATAATAATGAATGTTAAACATGACGCATAAAATTTCACACTCTTGGCTTAAGAATAATTCTTATGTTTCTATACTAATGTTAGTAAATTACATCCATTGTGATTTTTCCTCCAACGTAATGATATCGTGGTAATTATTAATGAATATATTTCCATTAATGAAAAAAAATATTTTATTAGGTGGGTATCAGGTTATATATTCATTTTATAATGTTTTTAATTAAATTGAATATCACTAAAATGATAACCCCATTTATAATTATATATCATATTCACGATCCAAAATCCATATATCAATAGGTAACGATACCATTTCAGTTTTTCTCTCACAACTAATATATTCACACAGGCTAACATTCCAATCATATCATATATAATTTTTTTATTAATGAGTAGAAAACTCACTACCCAATAAAATATGTGGATAAACTCAACACTAATTCTCTATTATCCTCTCTAATAGATATTATCAACTATGTATGACCTAATGAAATGAAAAAAATAAGGAAATTAACTCTTAGGTGACCTCAATAGTTGAATTCCTTAAACATGATAATCCATGGTCACCCAACATTAAAATAATCATACATTTCATATGATCGAGGACTTCATAATTTTATTATTTGAAAGTAATTTGAAACTTAATATTTTCAACTGGATTTAAATGTAACCATTTTATCTATTCTCATTCACTTAAAATGCATCTATTATTCTAATGGTTTATTTTTTAATACTATTAATTGTACTAAATAAATATGTTTAAATTATATTTATTTTCATTACCTTTACACATCTCTTAATGTGTTCCACTAAACTAAATTAAAATCAATAGTATATATTCACTTCTAAATGAATCCCATAGAAATAATATAGGAAACCAAAGAACCCAGGGTTTCGTTAACGCTTTTATATTTATTGTTAATATAACAAAGTTTGAGGACACTATTCATTGATGGTTTAAATATTAAGACTAAAACTGATTGGATGATCCTAAAATTTTCTAACAATATGATTATTAAATGTTTTCATAGTTCAAGATGTCAATTTTGTCACAAAGCTTCCAGGTAGTTAATGATTGGATGATGTTAGAGTTATGAAGACATAAAGTGATGACTATATGATTATTGATCCGATAGTTGAAATCTCCCACCTAAGATCAATGGACCAATTCAATCATATAATGTTATATAATATGGAGTATTATATAAAGATATACTAGACTGTGAAATCAATGAAATTTTAATAAACACATATGAAAACAATGTATATCAGATGATGAAGTTTATATAGTTATATAAGATGGAGAAGTCTATGATGTTGTAATATACTAGGAGAAATATAATGTTATATTGGATGTACAGAAATATGATGTTGTTAAAGATGAATAAATATCTGATGTCTAATAAATGGAGGGAGATGATAGTCACCAAATTTAGATCCACCAGATAGATATTTATAAGATTATTAAGGAGATAATATTCGATATTATCTAAATAAATCAATATAAAAATAGGTACCAAATAGATGAAATCTTGTGAATAATTTAGAAAACAAAAACTATTCATAACATATGTAATTTTATAATGATAATTGAACTGATATCAACTAATGGAAGAAAGAGATAAATTTAATTTATATTGGATGAAATTTTGTACGTCTATCAGATAAAGGAAACATTTGAGTAACTAGATGGAGAATTTATTAAATTGTATCATACATATTCTCTTAATGTTTGTATAACATAAATATTATGTTGATACTAAACTAGATGTTCAATAAATCAATATTCATGAAGTAAAGCTCATGATTCTCGCTAATAATTGTGTATGGTTTGAGATGTTTTTCAATGTCGAGTTTTTTTGAGTTATTTATGATATTTTTTGATTCCAAATAATTTTCGGTCATTAAAAGTGGTCATAGGAAGTTTGATTTGGGTAGGATGTACAAAATTGGAATCTAGTTTTATTACAATGTTTTTAGAGGATTCATGAAATTATAAATTGGTGATATGATCATTTTTAATTATTTTTATGAAATTATGAACTGTGAGATGCTATGAAAAAGATCGGAAGATGATGTTATCAATGTAATGTTCTAGGAGTTTGAGATTAGACGCGAAAAATAAAATTTTAAAATATAAATGATTGAAGGATGTTCTTCATTATAAATGATTACTTTAGAGGTTCAAGAGATATTTACCATGTTTACAAGTGATATTATTATATGTGCTAGTTTTTTAAACTAGAGGAACTTGTATAAAAAATTTATTAGGATAAGGGTGATTCCTTTCATCTATTATTTTGGTAAATAGTGATTCATTCACCATCCATATTTTTATCTATGATGGATATTTGTAGGAAATCTATCTAATGGGTCACTGAAAACAAAAAACAGAGTTGATATCCACATTGGGTCATAACGTTTTAAAAACTAGGTTCCATTAAGTTTATATTTCTTACCTTTAAATATGATAGAGGATATGCTATACAGAGAAATTATATGTTTTTTGATAAACATTCATGGCATTATACAAACACACTCCTGAATATCATAAATGTATAGAGGCTTTTGGAATATGAATACCTAAAAAACTGGTTCAAAGGTGAACTACATCATATCCCAATATGTTATTGATATATATCAACCTTATTATTGAAATCATACATTAAAAATTTATTCATAACCCAAGGAAATGAAACATAACAAAGGGTAAGCCTAGATTATAAATAAGATTAAACAAGGGATATGTATAAGCATTGCATGAAAATATGGGTATGAGAACATGGTCATAACATTTAAAAACCATGACCAGTATATCAAATATCATAATATTGAGTCATGGAATAAATATAGGATATTCATAAGACATGAATCATAACGAAATGAAAGAACATGTTTCATATGATTAGATCATTGAAAAAATACAAAGAATTGTTGAATTTACAGAAGCATATAAAATCATTTCCAAATTCATAGAGGCTCACAACCAAGGCAATCATTATGGAATAGTTTCACTCACCAGCCCCTCATTGTAGTCAAGGTTCACTCCCAGCTTTTAAGAAAAATTCCCTTAATGAATTGGGTTTACTCTTCATTCCATTCATGTATATCATGTGAGATATAAATCATTAACCAATAAATTAGATGGATATATTTGTATCACCCCTCACATTGTGAAAATCATATGTATGATTTCTTAAATATCCTAAATCAATCATCATATCAAAACCCATTTAATGAAATATGATTAAAAAACACTTCATTATATCGTAATCTTCATAAAAAGAGAAAAGTTTCATATTCATTTCATCATTTCATTGTAGTATAACCCATGAAAATAAGCATATTCCATAAGCTTTTTATAATGGGAAACCCATTGAAGATAAACATGTATCATAAAAAAAATTCATTGTTATAATAAACCATTTATATAAATAATAAGAATGGTATACATGGATCATATCCCCAGTAAATAATAAGTGACATTAAATGGTTCAACATAGACGGAAATTGATTTTAAAATACAACATCAAACATTTCTAGAAGAAAATATAATTTACATATTGAAATATATTTTCTTAAAACATAGAATTATTTTTAAATCATATTATTTTAAAATAAACATTGAAACATATAAAAGAATCTATACAAATCATTTAAAGCATTTTATGAAGAAAATATCCTTTCTAATTTTAAATAATTAAATGTAAATATTTTAGGATATATTTTTATTGAAAATAACCTTGAAATCTTATATATTAATATATAAAACATTATATGGTCATGATGAATAAAAATAACTTACATGCCTTATATGTTAAAATAAAGATTCCATTGACATTTTTGGTAAAATCCTTACTTAAATTGTTTGGAATATGACCTAAATATAACATTATTTTTTTTAAAACAATCAAACATGGTTCAATATATATTTAATAAATCATTTGGAGAATGTAAAAAGAAATTAAAAAAACTTATAAAAAACATAGTTTGGGATGAAAAATGAGTTTTTGATCGAAGAGAGTAATAAAAAAAGTATTTCTTAAAAACATTATTTTGTAATGACGTGTATATAAAGAGACTAAAATGAAGAAAGAACACATATTTTTCTTGACATAAACCTGGGATAAGAAACCTTTTGAGATTATTTAGATATAGATCACAATATTTCATTAATAGAAACTTAATCATAAACAATCTTGATAAACGATGCGATTGTAACATTAAATCATTCCACTTTGGTAATATTGAATTGTAAGAACCATTAAGAAATGAAATTAAAAGGATCATAATGAATAATTATTATAAATAAAATAATTATTTTACATGTCAATGGGGATGTATATACATATCATAAAATAATATAGGTGTATAACATAACATATGTATCATGGAATAAAAATTCAGACAAAATCCCTTACAGATTTGGTAATTTTTGAACCGTAAATCCCATGAAATAAAGATAATCAAAAGGACATGTAAATAAAAATAATTTTCAATAGATAAAAATAACATCAATTCACGATCATTAGATACAACAAAGAAAATAAATCAGTGGTGAATATGGCTTGTGTCTCAAATAAGTAAAAATGTGAGACATAAATCCCATACCTTGAGTCTCAAATTCCTTCATACATGTGCATACATCCAATATAATAAAAGTAAGTTTATTTTAATAAAATGATATATTGAATTATATATAAAATACCATATATTATATTCTTATGACATTTTATTTCCCATTTATTAACAATTCAATGTGGAAGTCACGTTCCAGGTAATAAATGCTTTGTTTTTTGTGTATATTTTGGTTTTTTATTTTTGCTAATACTGCATTTATAATGGTTCCATCACCACTATAATTTAAACTATGATATAAATATCATATATATTTATTATATTTTTTTAATGTAATCAATAAATTTTTCTAGATAGAAAATCAAATATACCATTCATTGATATGGTAGGGTGTACATACACATGAACACTATTTCTATTTCTAAACAGATTGAATGAAAAAATGATAAATAAAATATTACCATTTATGAATCATTTTTATTTCATATATAAAACATATTTTCATTTAATCCATCTTTATTACCATCCAAGTAATTTGTTAACGAATAACATCACTTAGTGAGAAAGTGGTTCGTCACACACATGAAAGATGTCATCATAATTCCACAAAATAAAATGTAAGAAGGAACATGTCATATCCTAACACTAGTTGTATAATAATATAATAAATATGATATATAAAAAATAAATCAGTGATTATATCCATCCATGAGAGGTCGTAATTGAAAAATGAATGACATCAGCCCATGAGGCAGTAGTCCACCATAAACAGGAATAATGATTTCACAACACATTTCATTGAAGAGGAAATTGTTGTATGTTATAAAAATAATATAAAAATATATTATTATATTTCATATAATGAATTTATTATATATCCATGGTTTAATAATATTTGAAAGAGGTGGATGAAGAAATAAACTAAATTCCTTGGTTAGTGATGTTAACTTTTCATTGAATAATATCCATTAGGTTGCATCAAAATCATTCCTATAATCGATTTTAAACGAAAATATGGTTTCAATTATGATATGTGGGAAACAAGGACTTTATTTGGGAATGGATTGCCCAATCCAATGGGTCACGAAGTTGTGAAGATAAAATGATAGGGGTTTTCTTTTATAACTGAGGTGAGGGGAACAATTGTATTTTTTTGACAAAAAATGTGTAACCACATTTTTATCATGAAAAAAGGATCTGAAATGGACCATTCTTGAGTATAAAAGTTATATGGTCAAAATAGGTTCATAAAATGTAAGTTGGTCACGTTTGGAGTAATTTTTTACACTTATATTTTTTGTTTAACCCTTAGTAAACCCATTTTATATTTAACCATATTAAATATTTTTGTTTACTATTTTTAATATTCAAATTGATAAATAATTAGAAAGATCAAAATTTGGGAACACATTTTTTTTTCAGAAATTACAAGTGTTCCAATAAACTCACATATAAATGGATTCCCCTCTCTTCTCTTCTTCTGAAACATCCTAACTCAAACCACCAGGTCTGAGCTAGAATGCCAAATTACCTAATGCACGCCTCCCCACATGCAAGAGGCTGCTGACTGACATTGAGGGACTATTTATATCAATAAGGAGACAATACCATTAGTATAATTTTATAGGATTAATAATAAATAATGAATATATAAAAAATAATTAGAGTAATAACGTATAAATTAAATGACATAAAATTCATGAAAATAAAAGTAGCTCCCATTGTGGAAAGCTAATCTAGAATGAATCAAATAAATGATGTATAAAAGAACTGCAGGGTCCTCCAGGGTTTTTCCAAGTCCACCACATCTCCATACCCCAGTTCTCATCCATCCAATATAGAGAACTTTCCCTTAAGTGTGTCTCTCAAGAAATCTAAAAGCATATCAAAATGCATGTGTAGTGTGTGAGTACAAGTCTCAGTAAGACACCACTAATTCCTTCTTAACATGATGTGATCACGTATACCAGTGTATTCCATAATATTAATAATAAACGCATGAATCACATAAATCTACAATCCAATACTGAGTGGTAGTGTACTAAAAAAGCTACCACAACCCCTAACTATACCTTATTAAGATCTATGATGGAAGATAACTGAATTTCTAAAGGAGCACAATCAAGTGAATGGAACTCAATATACAAGTTTGAATGGACTAGCACATGGTGATCAGAAACCATATATTGGAAATGTATATAGTAACCAAACATTCCCATGTTTGGTGTCTTCATGGGGTCATATGAATATGCATCTGGTGTCTTCTATCCCTCAATTCAACCATATTATGTGGCATCCCCTAGTCATAACTAGGATACCTTGATTTGAACTATTCTTGGAATCAAGGCTACCTCGAATTCCTTCAAAACATGAAACCATGTCTACCTTATACCCCCACCCTATCCCTGGTACATTGTTTCCATCTATGCAAAAAATCTCTCTCCCCCTCTAATTGATAAATAAGTAACGATGGTCCACCTATATTAATAATCACAAAAGTATAGTAACATACTTATAGAGTGACCACAAAATCACTCATAGCATAAAATATCAGCATGAGTATATTGCAGCGTCATAACAATATACGATAACAACAAGAAAAACATACACTAACCTAATTCGAGGAAGGAATATATCACAATAGATATCATAGCTAGATAGACCCACACCCACATGTGAAAAATATCACGAATGATGTACAGAAGAAAAAACACAAATAATAACAATGGAAACATTTTAAAAGGAGAGCTTAAGAGGTAAGGAACATCCCACCTCAAAAATTGTGAAGACCAATTCATGGTTTTACTATCATAAAAGGTGACACATCAATGTTTTGAGTTGTTTTAACATCACTGATCGAGTTATATCAAATGTTTCCAAGAACCATAACTCTTATTTTATTTCAAAAATAAATAAAATAATATATTTGATGATACCCTCTCTCCTCGATAATTTTTAAATTATTTATTAAAATATCACTTGTGATGATATTTTATATCTCCTGAATATTTCCTGAATTATCATTTAGATTATCACATGTGATGATAATTTATGTTTCTTGAAAAATCATTTAAATTATCATGTGTGACGATAATTTACATTCTTGGATATTTTTATTTATCATTTCACTCTTGTAATATCACAAAAATTATAAATTGATAATTTTTTGTTGATTGTCTGGAGTAATTAAATGTTTTACCCCTTTTATAAATTTCAATTCATTATTCATCGATAAACATTACAATTATCATTTAACTATTTTATTAAATTATACTCTAGTAATTTTGTAAATCGTCATTTGAAAAATCAATATGATTATCCCATTCAAGGATATCATTGGATAACTATAAATATTTATCATTCGGTAATACATTTTTAATTATTCATTTATATTAAGATTAACTTTTTAACTCCACTTTTGTAACCTATTTATTAAAATATCATTTTATAATTTAGGAATTATCTTTGATATTTCATATTTAATAATTTTATTTTTTATATTCTTTTTTATATAAATTTTGGTGGAGGGAGAATGAAGAAAATAAAATAAATTAATTAAATAATAAGAAAAAACCCTTAATCATTCATATGAAGAGGGTGGAAATGGTACTACATGCTAGAACTGGAGAAGTCCAGATCAAAATATGTTCACCGTTGCACCTCAGTGGAGTTCCAAGGCCATGAAAAATGAACAAATAAAACTCACACTAAGGATTATACAGTTCTTCTATTTAGAAACCTGAAAATGAATCATTTCATACCTAAATACATAACACCTTTTTTAATAAGTTATTCATTCAATAATTATATATGGATCAATTAATTTCATCAAATTTAGGTTTTTCAATTATTAATAATTGATAACTGTTAAAAAATAGTTCTTTTGAAACTATGAATCATTAAAAATGGGGGGTTGTAGTTTGCGAAATAATATTGAACAATTAATTATGATTTTATTAATTAAATCAAAAATTATCTAAAAATAATAAATTCAATTATATAATATAGTTATTAAATAACATAAAAATTTCAAGAGATGTGAAAAAACATCCAGGGCTCTTGAAAATTATACCCCACCTAGGGTAAATACACAGTTTCAGACCTAATTGTGGTCTCAAATTTTTCATACAGTGCTCCATTTGAGAGATATTAATTATTTATTAATTTAAAATGAAACACATAATAAATCGAAAAATAAAAATGTTTTTTTTATCACAAGTGGGTCATCTAAACGTCTCACACATATATTGGTTATAAACCTTAAAGGATAAAAAACACATTCGGGGCCTAATAGTGGTTGCAAATGTTTTGTACGACGCTCTAATTCAGATATATTTAATTATTTTAAACAAATTTTATGCAATTAATATAATATATTTATTATTTTTTACTATGTCTTTGATGATGGGTTTACGGGCTTTGTAATATCTCTATAACTCAATATCAAACTCCAAAAAAAAATTCATTGAATATTCCAAAGTGTTAACTAGTCTGTTACCCTTACATAATCCCTTAACACATTATTATGTTATTTCACTCATAAATCATTTTTTCCACATAAGATATTAATAATTTTCAGAATATGGGTTTTATCATTTTAGAAAAACTTGATATTTCAATTCCCCCCTCTATCAACATCTCATCCTTGATAAGTAACATTATTGGTCTTTGTTGAATAGATCAATCCCCAGATCTTGATAATCAGACTCACACTCCCATGTATCTTGGTATATCCATCCATACTATAACTAAATCTGGACTAGTGGTACCTCCTTTCCTTGATACACCTACTCTATTTGATATATGATCCATACCAGAGGTTACTCATGGTTGATGGAAATATCATAGATCATGTGCAATGGAAAATGATTCGTTACCATGATCTAGTTCTATTTTCTGATAATCAACACATAGACGAAGACTATGATCTAACTTCATAGAAAAGAACACAGGTGAACCCCAAGATGATGTAATTGTATTTTTGAATCCATTTCCCTCCAAGTCATCTATTTTAACCTTTAACTCCTTCAACTCAGTTGGAACCATACAATAAGGGTATTGAAAAGGCCATGCTCCCAACATGAGCTCAATATCTGGTTAACATGTTAGTCCATTAGAGTCTCTACAAGGTTGAAGATTCCCAAAAACATCATAACCCATTCATTAGCATCCTGGGAGCCATTAATGCTTTGGAGTGATTATTAATGATGGATTTGGAAATCTTGTAATATTCAACCATAGTTCTGAACTTCTATTCCTAGGACAGACACCAAGTGAAAAACTTTTGGTTGAAGTAGTCATGCTTTCTATTACAAAAAGCAAGTGTTGATGAAATCTCAACTACATTCTACTACAAGTGTAATTTTATTGATGAATCCTCTTCCATTGTAGAAGTATTTCAGCCTCCCTCCCCAGTAGTTCTAAAAATTATTTCAAGAATAAATATTCTTTAATTTGAAGGAACCACTTTAGAAATAAAAAAACTCATTAAGATAAACCCTAATAAGTCTATGGTATCACACAAGGTTTCTCTTGACTAGTATATTAGACTAAACTGGGTTTTCCTAGTAGTATACACTTAAGCCAAGGTAAACCCCTCCTAGCACTGACCCTAAACTTCATCCATACACTTTAGTCACAATAATGATATATATACTAACAAAATAGAATTCTCTATTGAACTAATTAATGCTAATAAAGATACATCACAAATCATGTCAACACATATAAGTTATATAAAAAACTATCCCGAACAGATATCACAAATCAAGGAATCTAATTAATGACCTACTATAGAACATAACAACATTTATATATAAGGGATGCAAACCTACATGCCCAGTCACGATGCCTGACAATATGAAAAATCTCATAAATCACATATAAAATAATGTTCATCACCAACGGTGAATCAATAGAAACAACAGAACAAAAATTACTCACATTAGGGAAACTCGAAGGTCTACTATTCTTTATTGGCTAGGCATTGACATTGTTCCCCTACCCAAGTCCAAATTTCATATTTTCTTTCTAAAATGTACCAAACTATGAAAAAAGATGAAACATGTTAGTAAGTCCTCATATGAAACCATTTTTTAACATCCCAATCCAAACAACTGGGTCTGAGCTAGAATTCTACATAACCTCATCCTTCCCTCACAATATGCAAGAGGATGTCGGCTAGTTGTGAGGGTATAATTCTATTAGTCAGGAGACTATACCCTCAGTATCACATCATATTATCAATAATAAATAATGAAAATATAATAAATAATCAATGTAATCATCCTCAACGTAATTGAAATACATGTAAGGAAAATAAAAGTAGCTCCAAATGTGCAATCCTATCCACAATGAAACAAAAAGACGATAAATAAAAGAACATTAGGGTCCTCCAGTGCCTATTCTATTCTGATCTAGATCCCTAATCCCGTTATCATCCATCCACCATATGGACCTCACCCTTCATCGTGTCTCTTATGAAATCCACATGCACATCAAAATTACCGAGTAGGGTGTGGGTACATGACTCTTTAAGAAACCACTAATGTATCTTTAACTTGATGTGAAAAATTACATAAGTGTATTCCATAATAATAATATATTCTGGAAGCACATAAACATACTATCCAAAATAGACCAGTAGTGTGCTAACCAAGCGTCCACCACCACCGGATATACCTACTCTAGCTCTTTGCTGGAATATTGTTGATTATCTTAAAAAGAACATACCATGGCACAACACTGAGAATCCATGTTTGAATGGACCTGTACATGGTTGTCAGTTTCCAACTTTGAATGGACCAGTTCATGGTACTTAGAATCCATCTCTCGAAAATGTCGGTAGTACCCAATCTTTACCCTATATGGTTTTGTCACGGTGTCAGGTGAAAAGGAATCCAATATCATCTATCTCTTATTCCAACCATATCATGCACCGTCTTATAGTCATAATAAGAGTACCTTGACGCGAATGATACATGTAATCAGAGATACATCTAATGCATCTATAACACAACACCCTGACTACCTATTAAACCCACCATATCCTAGGTCCTTAGCCGCCATCACCACAATACAATGCGCTCCCCATTTAAGGGATACATATGTTACGATGCTCCAATTTCCTCAAATGCCACTAACAACCACCAAGGAATTGTAACATACATATAGTGTGAGTACAAAATCAGGCATAACATAATATATCATCATGAATATATTGCAATGTCAAAAAAATAAGTGATAATATCCAAAATAACTACAATAACATCACTCATGGAAGGCATATATCACAATAGATATTACAACTACACCCCGACCCACATGTGACCATAATAAAACATGGTGTATAGAAATTCCAACATAAATAATAATTATTGAAACATTTATGAACTAGATCCCAATAGGTCAAAAACATCCCAACTCAAAAATCAGCAAGACCACTTTGTGTTTTAATTATCATCAAAGGCAACATGTCAAATATTCAAAATGTTGGCATGTCTGTGATTAAGGAATATCAAGGGTCTCGAAGAAGAAAAAACAACTATTTTATTTAAAAAATAAATAAAATACTATATGTAACGGTACCCTAAATCCTCGATAATTTTCAAATTATATATTAAAGTATCCCATCTTATGATATTTTCTCTCTCTAGAATAATTCTTGAATTATCAATTATATTATCACATGAAATGACAATTTATTTTTCTTTAAAAATAATTTCAACTATGACATGTGATGAAAATTATCTTTTAGGGATTATTTTAATTTATCATTACGCTGTTGTAATTTGAAAAAAATATTCAATTAATAATAGTTTGGAGATTATAAAAAATAATTCAATTTTCTATTCATAGAATAATTTTTATATATTATTCATCCATAAATAATGAAAATATCTTTTAACTATTTTTCTTAAAAAAATATTCTACTGGTAATTTTTTAAACATGTTTTGAAAAAAAAATTTGATTATCCCATTCAAGAATATAATTGGATCATAAGAAATATCAATCATACTATATTTCATTTATAATGATACATTAATATTAAAAATAACCGGGTAACTACCCTATGGTAACCTATTTAAGAAAATAACCTTTGATAATTTAGGAATAATCATTGGGATTTTTTTTCTTTTAGTTTTATTATTGTATATTTTTTTGTTTTCTAAATTTTGATGGAGAGATATTGAAGGAAATAAATAAAATAAATAAAATAATAAGAAATAAGCCTCAAATGTGCATATGATGAAGGTGGAAAGGGTGTCGCGCACTTGAACTCCAGGAGTCCAGATAAAATAATGTTCACTGGTACACCTATGTGCAATTCAAAGGCCATAAAAAATATATAGAAATAGCTCACCCTAAAGACGATATGATTCTACTATTTAGATCCGTTTAAAATAGCAGAACTTAATACCTCATAACATAACAACTATTTTAATGAATGATTTATCATAAAATTGGCATCAAATCATTAAATTTCACCCATTTAGTGATTTATAATTAATAATTTGTGTTTGTGTTTGGAAAAAGTGTTTTTGAAACCTAGATTCTTAAAAATGGGGGTTTACAGTTAGGGGAAGATTAGTGAACAAAGCATTATGATTTAATTAATAAAATTAATAATCAAATAAAAATAACAAATTTAATTAAAAAATATAGTTGTTAAATAACATAAAATTTAAATGTGATCTGACAAAACATTTTTTTTCATGATTGTTATACCCTACATTTGGTAAAAAACCCATTATGGACCCAATGTCATATAGAATATTTTATACGACACACCATTTGATAGATATTAATAATTAACTAATTAAACAAATGAATAAAAAATTAATAAAAAATAAAACAAATATTTATAATGAGTGTTCCATCCAAATATATGAGGCATATATATTCTATACCCCTTACAGGTTAAAAAAATATTCCATTCCTAACATAGGTTTCATATTTCTCAGAGGACACACTATTTTGGAGTTATTTAATTATTTTGAATAAATTTCCTACACTTAATATAATATATATAATAATGTTTACATTGCCTTACCTAATGATTTATGGGCCTCAGATTCTCTCACTAACATTGAGTCTAACATTTAAAATATTTCATTAACTATTCCCATGTGTTATTAAGATTTGTAATATAATAAAAGAAAAACTATGACGTCAATTTTAATGATCTTTTCCATTACTCTCTTTCACTGTTTGAGGTTGTTGGAAAATGATGTTGTTTCTTCTGATGGATTATTGAGAGATGTAAATTTATACAAGATTAGATCCTCTTGGTGGAGTCCCCATGGCCAGAAAAACCTTTTTTATTTGGTGATCATGGACTAGTTTCTAATAGTATCAGTTTTGTCTCTTGGTGTTCTTCTCTAATGGATAACTTGGTGTGGAAAGTCTTCCTCTGTTTGGTAATTTTTTTAAGATGCATATTTCTTGAGCCATTCTGGACTCACTAACGTGAAACAAAAGTGGGTTACATAGTTTGTGTTCCCAACACATCTCATGTTTTTGGTTGATCCCTTGGCCAGTATGGGTTCTGTCACTCTTGCTCGTCATTTTTCATTTTCCAAAAAAAATCAGAATTCAACTATAAGAACAGAACACTAGTTATCCTGTATTCTATAAAATTCATCAGAAAATTCAATGTGTTGGTGGTTATAGAAAACTTCACTCTAGATATTAGTAGTGAAGGAAAATCTAGATCATATAAGCATGAAATTATAAAATCGATGGGTTATCCAGATGACAAAGTTCTCTAGAAAGCAATGAAGATCAAGAATGGAGGTGAGAGGTCTCGGTGTCAGAGTAGGGATATGAGAGGGAAGGATGACCATATGGGTATGAATGACATGTAATTAGTGGTTCTATTGGGTGAACTCATGTTGGGAGGTCGTGAAGGCTTCAAACATTTCATGGGATTATCGTCCTTCCCTCGATATCTGAGACTACTCTTAAAGGAGCTTACTAATGGAACTATTCATTTTTATGTTTCATTTCTCTAAATCTTGGCTTGAATTACCATAAATCAAAACCAGTGTAATCTCTTTGCACCTCATGTCTTTATTGTTGCGTTTTAAATTAATAAATTTCTTGTAGGGAATGAATTGGGAGACCAATTCATTTTAACTCTTTACAAAACTCATGATTTGTTTTTCACTAATAAATTTTTTTTCTACTTATGATATTAATAAATTATCTCAAGAGGGTTTATCTTATCATTATAAGAAATTAAAATTTTACATATTTTACATTTCATAAACCATTTATTTTTCTAATACCATTCAAAATCACTTCTTTACCTCCTTCCTATCACCCTGGAATCCATTATCTATTCCTAAATCTAAACTTGGATGCATTTTAGTTGTGAAACAAGAGAATGTTTATAAAGAAGAGGTAACATCCCTAACTAAGCATTTTATTTTATTTTCTCATCCACAGACTTCAATTTATAATAATCCATGATAATAAAATATCGTTAATATCTTACATATACAGAGATGTTTTTATTTCTAGGTAATAACCTAAAACCATATCCACTTTTATACCATGGGTTACAAAATCATCATTCGTGTTTACGGAGAACTACCACCTCCCCAAGTGATTTCATTTTTTCATTACCAAATATCATGAATAGATATAATTATGTATTTATTAATTTATTTATGACAATTATGATATTATTATCCTTCTATAATCATTATATCACATGTGTATTCTTACATTGTTTTTTGTGGGAACAAAATAACGTCGTTTCTGTGTACTGTGGACTACCGCCTCATGAAGAGATGTGATTCATTCATGCATCATGTGCAAACTAATAAAGATATTTTTAATGAAAATATGTGATATATATGGCATAACAATGATCCTTTAATTTTAATATATTATTTATATTTCTTTATATATTTTTTAATAAAATAGAAACAACATTTATGAATATGAAAGGCCTATCGTCTCCTTGAATGGTGTATTTCATTTTCTATCTATAAATCCAATATATTTTTATAAAAATATATATACCAAATGAATATGATATTTATATAATGGTTAAAAAATTGGGGGTAATTTAACCATGATCAATATAAGTAGACCAAAAATAACAAATCAAAACATATACTTCAAATTAAGCTGTTATATCCCAGAATGTGATTTCTATATTGAAATTTAAATAAAACGGTAATAAAATTTTATAATAAAATCACACATATCAAGATATGTATAATAATGTATATTCAATATATTTTTAATAGAACTATATTTATTATAAAGCAGTTTTAAACAAGTATGAAAGAATTCAAGGTATTTACAATTTAATAATTACCAAAGTAATTTGGGATTCGTGTCTCAATTTCCTTTCCTTTAGAGATGTGTTATTTTACAAACCTATATTCTTTTTGGATGTTTATGTAAAATACCATTGAAATGTAATATTTTTTATTCTATTATTCCTATGATATTTTATGTTTTATTTAATATTATTTCTTTGTGGGGATTATAATTCAATGTTAAAAAAGAGGTAATGATTTTTTTTACAATTTCATCATTTATTAGGATTTATTATGATTATCTATATATGATAAAATATTATGATCCATATCTCTGTAAAAGAATGATTTTTATACTCTTCTAGTTACATCTTGATAAAACAAGTATTTCCTTGATTATCCTCTCTTTATGTATACAAGAGATCAAAAAAAAGTTTTTTTTGAAATTTATCTTTATACCCCTATTTGGTAAAAAAACATTTTTTATTCAAAAATCATGTATTCAAAAATTGTATTAAAAAAATAATCATTTTTAAATTTTTCGAAATATTTATATTATACATTTTTACCCATGTTATAATTTTAATTTTAAATTATTTCAAATAAATTTTCATGTTATTTTTCAAACAACAGTAGTTTACTTTTACTGAAAATGTGAAAGGAATATTTTTTTAACATATACACGATGTATATAATTTTTAAACATTCTAACCTCATAATATTTAAAATATTCATCTATACGTTTTCAAGATTATTTTCAGTGGAAATAATTTTATAAATTTTTACAGTTTTACTATCTATTTTTCTTTCAATGTGGTCAAGATATTTCTCACTTGAAATTTTTTAAATGATTTTTAGAGATCCCTTTTTTTATTTTCAAAGTATATTTTCAATAAAAATGATTTTAAAATGTTTATTGTTTTAAAGGTTTTTGTTCAATGCTGGAAGGGAATTTTACTAGAGAAATATTCATAGTGATATTTGAAAATCAATTCCCATAATTTACAATATCATTTGAAGTTACTTATTCTTTAATGGGTTATCATCTAAGGATACCATTCTTATTCTTTCTATAAATGTTTTTTGTTTGTGAAGAAAATTTATTTATGAAACCTATTTCTCATTCATATGTTATACAACAATAATATTCTTTTGGAACATATATATTTTCATAGGTTACACTATGATAAAATAATGAAATTATTTTTGAAACGTATCTTTTTCTATAGGTTATGATAAAATGAAATGATTATGAAACCCCTTTAATTTAATAATTTACATTATGATGAATATTTTATTTTCTTTTTGAACATATACATATGATTTTCATTATGTGATGGGTGGGACTTTTATATCCCTCTTATGTATTGGGTAACGATTTATATCTCATAAGATAGACGTGACTGGAATAGGGAGTGAACCTTGTTTGGTAAGGGGTTTTTTCCACTATGATGATCATGTGAGTGATCCATGACTACTAAAATGGTTTGAGGAGTGAATTAATTACACTATGATAGCCTTTTAAGTAATCATTTACTATTATTTAAATGATTTTCTATGCTTACTGGTATTCCATAATTTTATGTCTTATCCCAATACTCTGCTCACATTGAACATGTCCTTTCATTACCTTATGATTTAAGTCTCATGAATGGCCAATCATTATGCCATGTATAAATTTTATTAGATTTTATATGTTTGGTATGGGATTCAAATGTTATTCTCATGTTTCCATGCCTTATATGCATGTATTGATTACACATCTCTCTTTTTTACCATTACTAAGCTTTTGAACTCACTATTTATTATTTTTCCTTCACCCAGGTTATGAAGAAATATTTTACATATGAATTATCTATGAACAATTTTAGATATTATGAACTTAGTGGGAGATGATTTAGTTGAAACATTATTAATATGTTTATTATTTCAAGTTTCCATAGACTCTATATCTTTTTAATTCCCAAGTGCGTGTTTGTTTAGTGTGATGAATCATCAAATAGTATCATCCGGTCCTTGTTATGAGAAACTAATAATTTCTGTGAATGTGTACTTTCATGTTTCAAACCCATGAACTCATTCTATTCCCATTGAAGTATACGATCTACAATTGAAGTATTATGATGATCATCAACATGATAATTTTTACGTTGCTCCCCAGAGGAATGTGTACACTCCCCCTCAAACGTACGTGGTGGATCAAATGTTCAATCTATCATTTTAATAAAAACAAATGTAACAAAAAATTAGTACACAAATATAAAAATCCATCTTTTACATATATATGTGGTAATTAGATATGAAAATGAATAAATAAATGAACGCAATTACAAAAAAATGTTTTAATAGTAAAAGTCCTCCAACATGTTACATCACTTTTATGAAAAAAATATTCTAATTTGAATACATGAAAAATGATTGAAAAAAATTTAAACAAACTTACAAAATTTTTATTCATATTTGTTAAAGTAGACAACTAAAATTCATAAAATGGTATTGCAATATGAAAATACATAAAAGAAAAAAAAAATCCAAAAATGGTATGTGAATATTCAAAATCCTATAATGTATTAAACATTTTTTACACCAAAATGATTATTTATTGAATATAATATTTTATAAAATAGTTTTATTTTTATTTATCATATTACATATAAAACATTTTTTTCCTAAAAAATAAATAAATTGATAAATTATGTAAGGTTAATAATGGTAAAATAAACAAAAATAAAATGCTATAAATTATCAATTTAACTTACCATTTATAATATGGATTTTAATAATTAATATAAAACTAATATATCAATCATTTCAAATGCACCATATGAAATTTTTTATATTGAATAATAATAATGAAATAATTATGCAAAAAAATAATTTAGATATATTTGGTGTATTGAACTTATCAGTTATAATATGAATTTTAAAAATTAATATATAACAAATATAAAACAAATTAACTTATCGTTTATAATATATGATTTAATAATGTTTGTTTCTTTATTTCTCACACAAAATAAACCATTAAATGCTCCATGATATCAAAAATGTGTGGAGGGAAATACAGTTCTAATTGAAAAAGTATAAAAACTACCCTACTATACAAATTATTCAAATCATTCAGATGAATAAAATTATTACATATTGAATTGATAAAATAACACACCTACATGATAGTAATTTGGAAACATACGTGAAATATTCAATGCAATTGAATTGGTATGAGATATAACATTATGGTGTAATAATCATGAGATTTCATATCTCTCAACTTCATATCTTTTAAGAACATAAATTGTTTTACAATTGAAGAATAACACTATGGCACATCAATATCAATAATTACATGAAAAATGTATTTTTTCCCTCTTGGATAATGTACGATAATCTGGGGTAGGAATATTCACCTTCCATCTAGAGGGGGATTTAACTCAAAACATATTCCCATTGAGTGTTAGTCCACTACTGCATTCAACACATCTTTGGCATTTCTTGTAATATCAAAAGATGTTACAATGAATATGTCGTAGATATTATTCTTCAAATGAGTGAAATTAATTTCATCTCTGACATCACGATATCTCTAATACGGTAGATCAAAAAATATTGACTATTTCATGAAAATATTTTATTCATTACCATCTTTTTGGGTGTTTCTAAAAATCACATCAATTTTTTCATCCTCTCAAAATATTGATCAAGGGAAAAAAGATATATATCAATATAAAAATATTGTGAGCCATTGAATAACTATTTTAATATTTGATTACAGTGATCCATAAACAATAATATTCGATGACCCAAATATAATGTTTTTCTCCCATGTTGCAGTGGATAATATGATGTATGTAGTTCAAGAACTGTACACTATTTACACCCTTGAACACTATCTTAAGAAATGTTTTGATATTATAAGAAGTCAATTACAGTAAACATAATCATTGCATGTGGTTGAAAATATTACATTATAAATAATCATACACAATAACAATTTCCTCCCATAAAATAATCAAATCATAAATTAACCGTGAAAAGAAAACATTAATATCATTTCCATTCTTCTTGAGATGCCAAGTTCAATAAAATCACTCTTACATATTTTAAATTCATAAAAAATTCAGAAGATTACTTTTAAATATTAAAAAAATAGGCCCTGAAATATGTGTGTTACTATGTATTTGATATGGATTTGTCCAATATGAACATAGTACAAGTCTAAAATTTCTAAATTTATTTCTGAAGGTAGAATATTGCTGATTATTTTTCATCCACTACAGAAAATCAGTTAGATGTTTTAATTTTTCATCGCATATTCACTCATCTGCATGCCATATTAGCCTTTTTGTATCATTTTAATTTTGAAAATAAATATTTCATATGAGTTATTAAATAAAGATACCAAAATTCATTGGAAAGGGTTTATATAATTGTAAAATTTTCCTAAAATCGTTCTTTCAACTTATACCATGACATTCTACATTTACTACACCCTTATAGAAATTCATATCATTTTATATATATCACAAATGAATCTAGGCATGCATGTATTTTTTTATACCCCAGTCCTATGAGTCATAATGTTTTATTATCCATATAATGTTATTTTGAAGGATCATTTTCTTTAGAAAGAATGCATGTCGAAAATTGTCTGAAATCAGAAAAAATATTATCAATCCATTCACTTCTACCTTCAACATAATCTATATCAACACTGTAGATAAAACAATAAATTCTATATAAAAAGGGTATAATTGGTTTTCACCATCATCATATATATGGTCAATTTTTTTTCTTTCTTAATTTCCTCTCCTTTAATAACTTGAATCATATCATCAATTTGATTTGACTTATCATCTTCAAAAGCATCAACATTAATAGTTCTAAAATTCGACCTAGTTTCACAATGGATAATCTAAGGGTAGTAATATGGATTAAAACTGTGAAAAACTAAGTCATCTTTGATATCTCTACTTTTCATATTCTATATATTTAAACATTTTTGGCATGGGAAATAAAACGTGTTATTCTTTGGAACATTTTGTTTTTTAAATTCCATAAAATCATCAAAAACATTCTTATATCAATCACTTAATTTATATGGATTAATAAATCTTTGAAAAATTATTTTCGAATGAAATATTCAAAATTTGAAATGAGTTATTATAAATTAAAATATAATTTAAAATTTATTTTTATAAATAATAATAATCAATATTCGACACATTATTATCATAAAAAATATTCAAAATTTAAAATAAGTTATTATAAATTCAAATATAATTAAAAATTTACTAATATAGATAACAATAAAAAATACTATAACTTATTTCACAAAAAACTATAAAATAAATCATATTTGATAAAAAATATAGAAAATTGGGAAATAAAAATATCATTATTGAATAAAAATAAAAAACATTAATCTTAGTCCAATAATTATTAAAAAAATATAATATGTAAAAACAATTAAAACAATAAATTAAAAAATATATGATTCAAAGGAAATCAAAACAACAAACACACATTGTAAATTGATATTTAAACTGAGATAATAGATAAGCTGAGACTAGAGGTATAGAAATGAATGTAGAGGTCGACAATGGGTAGAAGTGGATAATGACTAAAGGAAAAAAGTGGCATCAATGGCTAATTAGATCCATAAATAAAAATGAAAATGAAAATAGCTTGGATACAAAAAAAGAAAAAGAAAAATGCAAAGCATAAATTGATGTGAGATATGGGATAATTAAGAAGTTGACACCAATAAGAATAAGTCTAGAGAGGCTAATGATGGATGGTGGTGGTTGATTCCAACTAAAAAAACAAGGTGACATAAAATAAAAATTGAAACTGCAAATAAAAATATCGTGAATGCATTGAAAATAGAAAAATATACATTAACCATAGATTGAAATTCGATATGGAACAAACGATGCCATTGATAAGAATCACAAGTTGTAGTCGATGATGGGTGACAGTGGATGGTGGCCGTAGATTCCAAAAAAAATTTAACCCTCAATAAAAAAAATCGAAACCAACAATATAAATTGTAAGAATTCACGATAATGAGAATAAATAAACACTAACCTTAAATTTAAATCAAAATCTGGAGGAGTGAGACCAAGAGTGAGCGATGGTTGACTAAAAAGTGACCATGGATTGAAATGGGTGATACCAAATGAAATATATACAAATCCATGCATTTATAAATGACGAAATATTATTTTAATTATATAAGAACAAACATATTAGAATACATAAGTCAAATATTTTTAGGTTTAGTGATTACCATGTGAGAAAAAATTAGATTTATTTTGTGAAAAAAAATAAATGAAAATGACTCTTCAAAATCCCAATTAAATTTTTATATAATTTCAAAAAGATTTTTCAATAACCAATGTCAAAAATTATATATTTCACAATGGGTTTTCCATAAATGATGTGCAAAATAAGATTTTATACAATGGTTATTGAATTAATGACACTAAAAAATATAATGGTATTATTTTTCAAATAATTTATTCAATAAATTATTTTAAATATGTTATTTTACATGTTAGTTCTCTATAACAAACATAGAAAAAAATCGAAAGATTATTTGTATTGGGTATTCATCAACTGAGATAGAAAAATAGTTTTCCACGTTGATTATTGAATATCCAACATGAAAAATATTGCCACATTATTTACTGGCCCTCATAAAGAAAACTGATGTGAAAAATTTGATGGGAAAATATATTATTTTCTGATGTAAATGTAGAGGTTTATTTTCATGAAGAGATTAACATAAATTAATATCACTACTGATTCAACCCCTATTAGAGGTGGTATATACCTAGACACTTTAGTTAATATTAGAGGGATTCCGCCTTTATAGACCATTTTATTTATTTATGGATAATTTAAGTTATATTAATTGTAGAGGATCTACTACATTCGACAGGAAAAAGATCATGGCTGCAAGAGTATTATTATAACTTTTCTTCTTTCACTTGACATTTATGTTTTAGATGTTGAAACCATTATATTTCCACAAATATAAAACAACGAATCATTTAATTTTAATGATAATTGGAATATTTTCAATGATGATAAGTCTTGAAATGTGATAAAAATGTATCTATCATAAAATGTTTAAACAATGGTGATGGGTCATAAAAATAAAAAAATTATATTTGGGTTAAAATTTAAATAATTTTGATTTAAATGTTAAAGTGAGGAATGTGAAGATTAAAATTTGGAGTGGAAAATTTTATGATATAAAAACAGAAATATTAATATACAATTGATAATTATTTACCACGGTAAAATGAAATATTTATTTACATTATAGTTTTTAGAGATTTTTTTATTCAAATATTGTAAAAAAATTAGTGATGAATTCTCCCAATAGATTTTACCCATAATATATACCATCAAGGACAAAGAAACTATTTCTAGGGTTGAGTGTCACAACATTATCATTAATTATGAAATAATGAAATATTAGGTTCTTAAGAAGAATATGAAATATAAAATTTTATATAAATCAATGAATAAGCACAATTTTTAAAAAGAATAATTGTCTTTTAATATATCAGAATATGAATATCCAGATGACGAATAATATTAATTAGTAATGTATTTTATCTCAATGAAATACAGAAAAGGTATAGGAACTTATACTGTAATTCTTTCTTTTTTTCAATTCTGGAAAAACTAGCCAATTTTTTATAGAATACCCATGAAACAAAAGGGGTGAGTTCAATGAAAATTTATGAATGAAAAATACTCTAAAGAAAATTATTAAAAAAATCAATAGAAGATATATAATCTACTGTGAATAAAATAACATATTCTAGAATAATATAAATGAGTGTGATTCATAAATAAGATCATAATAACTAAATTGAACATAATTCATTAGCTGACAATATTCTTGGACAAATCACTAACTTCATTTCTCATACCTTGAAATAGGATAAAAATATAGTAGTGAAGAAGTATTAGGTAAAGAAACAAATATAAAATATGTAATGAGGGAAAAAATCAAAACATTTCTCAACAAAAACACTAAAATCAATAGGGAATCCAGATGGTTTTTTAAGAAATATGGAATGAAATATTTACTTAAAAGAGAACAAGAATATCATGGGAAAATTAAATCTATCAATTAATAAGTTAAATAATGTGAAAACCACAAAAAAATATGATAAAATTCCCATTATATAATAATTATTAGGAAAGGATCAGTGAAGATGTATTTAACAAAAAAAGTCCTTAAAAAGGATGAATATTCGTTTAATGAAGCAAAAGTTAAATAACAATATTCACGTTTGTTTGGAGAATTTATCTTTAGAAAATTTGTTCAAACTAAAACTAATAACTAAATTTTTTTAACATTTGTTTAACTAAATATGTAGGTTCAATAAAATGGTAACGGAATACATGTATTAAAATGTGTAATTAGAATTTTACCATTGTTAAAAATAAATCTGTAGTGTAATTTTTCTCCCTAATGACTAATATTATATAGTTAAAAAAGAATGGATTTATAAATTCTGTTGAAAATAAAAGAAAATATTTCAATCAATATTCATATCTTTGTAGAAGACTTTAAATCAATAGTTACTACTGGTTTTGGAGAGAAGTTCGTCCTAAATCATATAACTATAGGCACAATATGACATTTCCTTGGGTAAGTCATGAGTACTATATGATTAATTATAAAATATATTTATTGTAATAAAAACTTATAGAAGTTGGATGAAGATGTTAAAAGTAAATGTTTTGAAGGTAAATAGTTTGAGGGACACAATAGGAATGTATCTTTTGATGAGGTATGTGGAAGGTAAGATTAATCTATTCATCATTCAAAATAAATTATGACTATTCTAGCCACAAAAAAAACCTCTTCTTTGAATATGAAAGGAACTTGGTATATATAATATTAACGAAAAAAATTATTATCTTGGGTTACACTAAAATAAAGAATAAGAGGGAATCATTGTAATCCCTATAGTGGATTATCTTCCCATGTAGAAGGTGGTATGGAAATATTAAAATTCATTAGAGAACACGAGTGAGGATTTTATACATTTAGGAATGATTGTTAACTTATAATCAATTGTATTGGTAATACTAAAATTAAATAAAAAATGATTAAATCCAACTATGTATTATTTATTGATGAACTTGAAAAAAATTTACATAGTTTTAGAAATATTTTTTATTATATGAATGAATTTATCATCAAATGATATTTCTGAATTATTAAGAATTCAAAAGATTGAATGATCATCGCTAAGGGATACATATCTAGTGGTAATTTTTTATAAACCATATATCCATGTAACACTCTATTTGAGTTCTAACAATTAAGATGAAATTTGTAACAAGGTATTAATCCATATCGGTAAAAGAAATATGAGTAAAATATATAATAAATAAGCTTTGAGATAATTCTATTCTATAGTTGCATGAAACGTTTCATCCATGATATTGATAAACACCCACTCTTTTTTTAAAATTTCATAGTATTTAATTTCCATACCATTACCCCCTTCTATGAATAAACTGACTAGAGATACTAAATAATGAAAGAAATGAGTAATTGATATTCTCCCCCTTTTAAAAAATAACCCAATGTAACAAGGTTGTTACTCAAGAACGATTCATAAGATAAGAGAAGATGATAAACATGTAGTTTGAGCCTCAATTCCAAAAAACATTACCTTGGAAAATATTTAGTGTATATATCAATATTTTTTTCTCTATGGATAGATAAACTTATATTACAACCCCATTTTAAAAATTTATTTCATTAAATGATAATTAATATCATTGAAATTATACTAGGAATGTAGAAAAATATTTTTATATTTATTAATGAAAACATTGTAATCATGAACAATATTCAATGGATTTTCAACATTCACCTTCAACTAATTACTTTGTACTTTCATCAACATAATTTGAGTACATGTATGGATAAAAACAATATATATGTACTAAATGTAACTGAAATTGTTTTATACTATTCAAACAAAGAAAACTCTCTCTAAAGATAAATTTTCTTCTAAATGTGGATTTTTTTATTATCATAATCATCGTCCAAATAAGTCTCCATAAATCAAATTTTGTTTAGTATACTACTTTTCTTATGAAGTAATCTATACATTAATGTTCATTTTTTGTACTTAAAAATTCAATTGGAATCTATAATGTGATTTTATTTAGGATCAATTTAATACCAATAATGTAATTTTTTATCATAAATAATTTTTGAATGATTTATTGGAAGATATAGTAAACTTATGGTCATATTTAATGAGTCTTTATGATTCAAACATTGGATAGATTCATATTTTCCCTTCTTCATAATAAAAATTAGTTATTGATACATCTTGTCAATCTCCCATTCAAAAATTATCTAATAACTTTATATCAATCTATTCATATGAATGAAATATATATATTTCAATTTATATGACCAATATCATAAGAAATTAATTTATTTCCCTGAGTATATACATCTAAAAAGCATCTTTATATATTATTGGGAATCTTCACACATATAATATTTATCAGTTGAAAAGATTATTTCATCAACAAATACTATATAAATCAATGTTATATAAACCATTACCTGTACAAAATGGTAACTGTAAAATTTTACATCGAAGATGGTGTTATCAAATAATATGGGATTAAGGTTTCATAATTTATAATTATGAATGTTCATAAAATGAGGGTGAGTTTATCAATATCATGGACACAATTTTTTTTTCACTGAGTTATTGGATTCACTAAAAAAACATGGTATTATCCAACAGTGTGGTGTGATGATATTCCTCCTTGATAAAAACTATAGTTATATCAAGAGTTTGAAAATTACTTGTTTTAGTGATTAAAATACACCCAATGATGGAGATTAATGAACATACACCTTTATTGAAGATGTTGTATTTTTTTCAACAAAACAATGTTTCAAGGAACCATTTTAAGCAGTCTTTGATATTAATCCAGATTATTATTTACTGATCCTTTAGGTTTCTAACATCATGATTGAAAAAAAATCTCATGGTTCGAGCTATGTTTTTAATGAATATTCTAAACTATAAAGGTCTATATAGAGTTAGAGTTATGAAGTCATGGTGTTGTGGTTGTATAAAGTCATTCTGATAGAGGAAGCCTCTAGACTATGTTTGGTATAACTATATGATCAAACAAAGTTATAATGGATAGATGATTCCATGAAGTTATATAGGTTGGAGAAATCTATGATGTTATACTAGAAAATGAGAAATATAATTATATTCCTTAATGAATAGATATATTATGGAATACCAGATGGAGACAATTGTGACATTTAATGGATATATATAGATGATGGATTCCAAATGATGTTCCAAATATAGAAATTTGATATTTTATTAGATAAATGTGATCTGAAAGAATATCTATAGATCATCATACATAAGATAACTTGATTGGGGAACAAATTTCAATATACAAAATAGATAAAAACATTCATATAAAGATTGTTTTATTAAATATCATAAAAAAACATCAATGCATGGAAGAAAAATAGAATTATAATGTATTCCAAATGAACATTTTTAAGTCCATTGGTTTGAGAAAATCAGATGGAGGAAAACTATGTAGAACTGGATGAATAATTTTTTAAATTCTATCAGATACATGCAATTTATTTTTATACACTTCAAAAATTATGAAGATATAGAGGAGGGTATTAAATGAATAAATATTCAAGGAGGAATGAATAGGATTTATTAAAATATTTTAATAGTGTTTGAAATGTTTTTTGATGTTGATATTTTAGGAAAGCCTTATGAACATTTTTTAATCTGAATAAATTATAGGCTTTGAATGTTGTTAAAAGATGTTTAAGTTAAGTGATATTTTCAAAATTAGAATCCTTTCTTATTTCATTATTTATTCGTTGATGATTGAATATATAAATGTGTGATATGATCATTTGTAATTTTTTAAAATATTATAAAATGTGATTTATTGAGAATAATTTTGGATGAATATGTTCCAATTACAATGTTCTTGGTTTTTGTTATTAGAGAAGAATATAACATATTTCTAATATAAAGGATTAAAATAATATATTCATTATAGCTTATTAATCCATAGGTTCAAGAGATATTTCTTAGGTTGGAAAGTTACATTTCAACAAGTGATATTTTTATTAAATATGGGGAAGTAATGTAAAAACCTTCTTGGGTCAAGGTAGATTCTATACCTCCATTATTTTGGTTATTTTGGATTACTACCCTATCTGCATTTGTGTTTGTGATGAAGTATAGTGGTAAATTTGTTTCCTAGGTAATTAAAAGCACTAAAAGAAGTTGATACACAAATTGAGACCAAACCTAATAAAAAAACATAAAGTTCATTTTACAATTCTTTCTATTACGTATAGTCATGTATATGCTACCATTTTTAGAAGATAAATCTAAAAAAAAATTATAGAGGTTAATTTCAAAGGAGGGAAATTGTGAAATAATCACCACTGATTCAACCCTATTTCATAGTAGTGTTAAATTCATAGAAACTTGTAAAAAAATTTAATTTAAAGGTTTAAAATCATATGAAATAAATAATCATCTTTAGTGTATGTTTTTAGTGATAAATAGTCATCCAATCTTTTATACAAAATTTATAAGGCTCCCAGACAGTGAGTAGTCTTACCGAATTCCCCTCTATCCAGGGTTATATTAATTATTAGATACCTCAATTATATAAAAAATACTAAAACCTAGTATGTATAAATTACAATTAACTTCTTAACTCAATCACATAACATAGTACACGATAATGTAAAGGAATAATAGAAGATAATCAATTATCATATCTAGCATACATGCCTTATATGCATGCATGAAAATTTAAATGTAATTTAACACTATAAATACAAGCATATAAGAATTCATAATAAAAATATAAAATAAATAATCTAAATTAAGGAATAATTCATATATTTAGACATGATATGGTAAATTAATGATCTATTCATAAATAAAGTAAATTATAAACACTTTGTAATTTATTCTCATGTTATAGATATTCTATAATAAAATAAATTTAAATTATTGATATTTATATCTAATATAAAATCTTGAATATTATCTTTTTATGATTAATTATAATATAATATATGATTTTAAATGGAATATAAACATTTCAAAATGAAATTATATTATATAATCAATTTACAAAATCAAAATACAAAATTATTATTTTTTATTTAAACAGTGATCATGTCAGTTACCAAAAACACTTTTGATATAGTTTAAATAATCTATCAAACAAGGAATTTAACAATTTAATTTTAAATAATTATGAATAATTAATAATGTTAAATATACAACATTATATATATGGTTTTATTTATATAATTTATATATAATTTATAAATTACGCTTCTAATTTCTTTATAAATATTATATATATAAATTATATATCATTCCATATAATTTAAAAAGTTATTAAAAATTAAAATTAGATAAATTTATAATGATTTAGTTAATGTTTAATAAACATCTAATAATTAATTATATTGATTGGATAATCAAATAATTTATAGTAAATTTTTAAATTTAACAAATTTCTCAAAGTACATTTTAAAAAAAATTATAAACATTTTATAAAACATATAAATCTATTAGTAATTTAAATTTTAGAAAATTTAAATTTTCAAGTATATATTAATTATCAATACCCTCTACATAATAATTTGTGTAATTCCATATTATAAATCAAATTATATGATACATAATCCTTATTTTTGACAAATACAACAATGTATGGGAAATCACATTCTACATTCTCACCTATATGGAAAGGATGATATAGTACCCTATTTGTCAAACATAGTTCAATATTACAATCAACCTAAACCTCCTCTTTTTTATGTTAAAATATATTTCATGTTAGTGATATGCATTAATTCTAATATTCATATGATACATTTAGGTTATATCATAGATGATTGTATAATGGATATTATATAATATGACATGTATAACATTAATGCATGTTTTATTTCATTCAGTTATATAATTTGATATGATATAAAGATACAATAAATCCACTTCCCAAAACTATTATCATAAACTAACATAGATTACACAAACTATCTTTAACCAGAATCGGTCATGATAGACCCTTGGGGAGTTCCTAACCCATATGGGCTAGAGATGGGCACTTAGGCAGCATTAAGATCTGCCTTTCGGAAAAAAATTTCAAAAAATATATTGATAAAAGTTGATAAATATATAAAATGTGTTAGTATGAAAAGTAGAAGAAAATAATAGATAGGTACAAATAAGATTCTAAAAAGGTTCCATGACATATAAATCAACCAATGTACTAAACACATTATTGTCCCAACTCTATGTGACAAATCATCACCTCCTAACCCTGACACATTGCTAACGAGAAAACATGCTACCTCCCTATGATTCCTCACTCTTACTTACATCAGTCAAAACAAGATCTGCATACACCCAATGTAGAATTATGGGATTGATGGAAATATCTCAGTAGGATCCCACTATGTTTTTCTTAAGATGGTTTTTAAACTGGGCCAATTAATCTGAGATAATTGAAACAAGTAATGGGATAATTTTTAACATAAATTATAGAAAAAACCCTATTAAAAATTTGAAAATCATGTCAATTAATAGTTTTCAAAATCATTTATGTACATATTCCAACAAATGGATTCAATTAATATCGATAGATAAAATAGTCCCATGATTAGAAATAATTCTTGGTCATTAAGGATCCTTTTTCCATTACCATGATCAGTAGGCCACATGGTTGGCACATTTATGTAGAAGAACATTTCTTCGGGGTAATATTACAGTCATGATAGTGAATATTTGATACAACATAGACAACCTAGATCAAACCTTACCCTATAATAATAGGTCAAAAGTAATTATGTTCAACCATATAGATGGATCCTTTCCTCATCGATAATCATGGTAAATTTTACTATAATAATTCAACTCAAGTTAATTTTGTCTCTAAAAACATTAATATAACCCTTTAAAACAAATTCAATCAAAAACTTTCACAGGAGAACAATAAACATAGATATAGAAAAACAATCCAATTTCCACATCAGTTCTATAAGAAACCAAAATGAATAAAGTCGCAACTTTAGATCTAGTCTCAACATCCCTGATCTAAGGTTTTGTTTGAGGATATATGATAATATTGTGAAGATGAATTAATAATTATGAATAATGATAACATACTATTGAAAGACTAGATAAAACACCCAAATATCAATAACAATAAAAAATCAAGAGGAAATAAATCTCTCAAATATCTGAGTGGTGTCTCCTATGTTGAGTTTAAAATTAATTTGAGGAAGATTGGATAAAAAAGTTATGTTTCAAGTATAAAACAAATAATTTAGAATAATCATTAAATGTATCACTATTTGGATTCAGGATTTTCCAAGACATGTTCCAACCAAACCCCCTTATAGGCTATTGGAAATGAATATTGGTTTGGATGCTTGATTTGAAAAATCATGTACCAACCAGGCATAACCCCACATTAATAGACACATTGTTTTAGGGGTAAGCCAAATGGTTTGTACCAAATATGTTACTTACAATGTTCCCTCTTTGAGACTAAAAAATAATCTATACATTTTCCAAGGGAGACCCACACTATTTCCTCTAACTATGCGCCAATCATGGATTCACCCAGAAGCATCTTAAAACTCCAAAGGTCACCATGAAAACCTGAGAGAAGACTAAAACAAAATATGATGAAAACATTTTTGATTACATGGAAGAAACATTGAGACACGACAATCCTATCGACCATATTACATTTTACCCCTGAATTCTATGTTAATGATTTTCGGAACCCAAATATTTAAGGCCACTAGTACATCATTATAGTCTCCCAATACCATGTCTCATGAAAGTCCAAATCATGTTACCACATTACTCATTTGAATAGTATAGACTTCCTATATAGAATATTCACTTGAGAATCAATATTTTGAAGAAACTATTCGGTCACATGCATTGGGGGTTCTATATCGATGCATGGTCGATATTTTTTTAGTTGAAACACATAGATGGAATTCTATATTGAAGACAAATAAAGTGTTAATTATAAGTGATAATTATCTTTGTCATTGTCAATACATTATCTCATACAGTTCCACATAGCTTGGAGTGATATTTACCATTACTCTAAGATATTGGTGACCCAATCTAGGAGAAACTTTCAAAACCCATTGATCACCAATTGAAATAGGAAAAGGATGATGATGTAAATCCATATAAGAAATGTAATAGATCTAATCCATAACTAAACAATAAATAAGAATATGGAACATCACCATTGTCTCCTAAAACAATTCTCATTCCATACAAGCATGAATATCTAAACATTGAAAAAACATATGGTAAATGAAAGGATAAATATTTAAATATTATAAAGGTTCCATTTTGATGACCATCTAGTAACTGCTATCAAATAAAAATTCAACTAGCTCAAATGGAAATCTCAACCACCTTTGATGTCAAAGACACAACTAAAAAACATATCCTCTTGAACTTGAGTGTCACTTTCCATATACCAATCCGTATGAGGATGATATGTTGTACTCATCCAAAGCTGAGTACCTATAACCTCTTATAGGACCTTAAAAACCATTAAATAAAACACAAGTCTCTATAAGAGATAATTAACACTAGAACCCCAAAAATCCTTATAATCTCTTTTACATACACATTTCTAATTCCATATACTTTATTGGTGTCACATATCGGTATGATATGATCAAACATAGTAAAATAATCAATAACCACCAAGATTTCATTAATTATTATATAATTTATATGTAAAACAATAATGAAATGTATGTAGATTCCATTATCCTTTCATGTTTATATGAGTATATGTTGAGTCAAATTATAGGGTTTTTGGTGTTCATCCTTGATCTATTTGTATATATAACATCAAGACACAAAGTAGAAAATGTCTCATTTAATACAAGGACACCATAAATAACATTTTATTTCATAAAACATTTTTGTGTTTTCAGGATGGAAAACCCATAAATAATGATGAAAATATACCAAAACAAAATTTCTCAAAGGAAAGGGGAAAATATATCTACTCCAAATGTAAAGTATTACATATGAAAAGGGTGACCACACACTGAGGGTCTCTCCACCATATAAATAATTATTGATGCCTCAAAACTCACCATATTTCAATTTCTCCAAAATAATAATTAAAATGTGAGAGGATGTCACATGAACAATGTCCAAAACAGCATAAGACTACTCTTCCTTAACTCTTGAGTTCATCTGAGAAAATTTTTCGATCAAGTTCTATATATCCTTTTCCTCCTTAAAAATTGAAACCGTAAAATAATGGTAATATCATTAGAATATACATTACCTTTCCTGGGTGTATTGAAAATGTCAATGTCTAATGGGTACATAAATTTAACATAGTTTCACTACCAATGATTCAGGTATTTTATAGAAAATAAATATAAAAGATTTATAGTCCTAGAAAAAAGTAAACATTTCCCAATAAATAGTGTTATTATATTTTATGGGAATGAAAAACTATTTCATGTTCAAAATCATGATTTGGGTAATACATCACATGAGTTCACAGATTATGTGATTCAAGAGATACTACATGATCTACTAATAAATTTACACAACCAAAACCTATATTGACAATAACATTGTTAATCAAATAGACATAACCAGCTATTGGTATTATTATAATTAGGGCAGGGGTAGAACACTACATTTTTTCTTCAAAGATGTACGACACTTTGAATCCCATAATAAATTTACCCCCTTCTAGGTTAGAGGAGTAAAGGAGACAGAATATATGACAAATCCATTATGTACCAATGATATTATCTTGGTAAACCAATGAATCTACATCTCTTAATGTAATTTCATTCTTCTTCCCACAACATGACTATCATAATATTTTTTGGATCAAATGAAATATAATGTTCTAAGATCACAAGTCAGAGGAACGTGTCTCTATAGATCTAGAACATGTAGATTAATAAATTTTCGTCAAAAAGATATTAATCAAGTTAAAAATGATCCGTCTTAATTTTAGAATACACCAGTTTTCATCAACCAACACTATTAAAATTGAGTCAAGATTCTACTGGAAAAAATAGATCATTTAATCTGTAAATATAGAAGGAGAATTAGTTTGAAAAAACTACATCACAAGGTACTTAATATGGACATACATTGACCCCCTGGTAGTTATTTGAATATCTAACACTTTTATTATTATTTTATGATAACCATACCAATAATCAATTTTGGGAAACCATTTTCACTTTTAACTGGTTAGAAATATCAGTGATGGTAGTTAAAGGATATTTTTTCTTGGTCGTTAATCGATTGAGATACATATAATCGATACATAAGTGAATATTTTCATTTCTATTCCTAGAAACAACAATAGATGATTACAAAGGTGAGACACATTTGTGTATAATTATTTTTTTCCTCAAATTATCAAACTAATTTTTTATGTCTTCTATTTCAGTAATCGCCATATGGTATGAAATCATCGGTATCAGTTGAGTTCTAAGAACTAATTAAATTTAATCCACCTACCACTCTTGAGGAAAACTCAATAAGTCATCTTGAAAGAAATTGGTAAACTCATTTAATATTATAGGAAGATTACCACTATAAGGTTTTTATTCCAAGATAGGTATAAGAAAAATTAAATTAAATTAATATGCTCTAGAAGAGATGACCCTTTTATATTGGACATTGGATCCCATTTTCCCATGAACACATGGGATCTCAATTCAAAAGTAGTAAATAACAACCATAAATGATATAAATCGTTCTGTGATTTGTGAGTGACCAACGAATCCATATTTATAATCACATGGAAAAGTTCTAAGTTGATGATTATGAAATCCCAGACCATCTATCCATTAGAAATAATGAATTATCATGAAGTAAATTAGAAACCCCAGCCCATATTCCATTCTATAGGGATCAACAATTTCATAATTATTGGAATAATAAATATTAGACATTTTAAAATATCAACCATATTTTCTAATTATAATTGGTGAGAGACAACCGTATAAAATAGCATCGTCGTTAAATTATAATCAATGGAAATGGTACTTCTCATAGTCGTAGGTGTTGCATCAACTTCCACTGGAAACTCTTCAAATTTGTGTAATTACATAATTTCATATGTCAATGTATAGAAACCCATATTCAATGTTGTATCAAAAGAAATAGAGATTTTCAAGGTTCTTTCGAGAATGCAATAGAGAAAGGAAGGGACAAGGATAAAAAATTATTTACATGACAACAACCCCTAGTAACATGTCATGAAACTATCCATTGATGACGGAACGTGAAGAGAAATTTGAGAATAACCATCACTATGTCCCAAAAACATTATTTTCCATTTTTTTACCATTTCTAGAACCAATATAGATACCACCAGAGGAATGATAATATCAGGTCAACCCTATCTTACATGAAAAGTTAATATTTATAATGAAGTCCTTATACACCATCTTAGTATAGGTTGTCAGATTATTCAGTATGGAATATGAATATATATTAGGTTTATGAACCATATAAAAACTCTTATTATATAATTAATACATTTTTTTATTTAATTCCTTGGAGTATTTATATAAATTTTTCTGAATCAATTTGATGAGTCAACATGGAAATCTGGGGGCCGTAGAGACATTGTGTGGTGATATTAAGAATATTAAATATCTTTTATCCCATTCACATTGATTTTCATAAAATGTTTAATTGATACCTAATAGATTCATGGACATGAAATATTATATCATGGTTGTGTTTGGGACATGGGTTTTATCATAGGTGTGATAAAAGGTTTGTCGTCATTGAGAGCTCGGTTGTATGCATCTGTTTGCAGGACACGAATGCGGGGATTTTTAATTTAATAAAATTAAATTAATAAACCTATGTTTCTGACCATTATTTCCCATTTTTATTTAAGAAATGGGATTCTTCTCCCTTTGTGATGGAACAACCAAAAGGGATAAAAGAGGCACTACTTAACATCATCATTGACGACGATCAACGTCAGATTGATGTGTAGAGGCTTCCAAGATTAGTGTTGGAGTTGAAGCTTTGGTGTTTTTCAACAAGGTAGGTATATTTATGATATTTACATTCCTATCCCCATATATATATATATATATATCTGGGTTTTATAATATTATCATTACTACTATAAATCACATAGGGGTTGATCTATGGAATTCAGTGAAAATGAGATGTTTAAAGATGGCACCTATGATTTTCAGTCTAGAAATCATGATCACATGGTGTGTAGTAATCATGAACATGCAATGTGTTATTCCCATTTAGGGAATATGAACTTTTTGGGAAATGCATGCTTTTTACTGGGGGTACACACCATGTTGTGTGGCTACCATAGGTCACTGAAGACATAAAAAATAATGTTATTTAAGGGGAGATATCTATGTGTAACTAAACGATTAGACCCCAGGTGTACATGGTTAATATGATATGTCTAGGTACGTGTGCATCATCTATGGTTCACGATAAGATGTACATGTACAAGGGAATGACCAAAAAATGTTCTTGGGTTGGTCTATGAATAAAATTCCATGTACCAATGGTACACTCCCTGTAGGGAAACATGGAAAGATAGGCCATTTGTTGCGAGTGCATACCCAGGTAATTAGGATGGGATCTATGTTTTGTAATACCATGTACATGACCTATATTTCCTTACAAGTTGAGTACTATGAGGGGACACATCTATAGGTAAACCTTGAGATAAATGTCGGGTTACCTAAGTGTAAATTCCCTAGTAATCAGGAAGGGATATCTTCATTGTAATCCATTATACACATCGTATACTTCTATATAAGCTGAGTACCATGTGGGGACATGGATTGAGGTCTTCCTTGAGAGAAATTTCATGTTCCCTGGAAGGATAGGCCACGTACTCCCCTCAAATACTTCTCACTTTTTTAATTACATCATTAGGACTAAGGTGAAGTCCCACAAGTAGCCTATCAAAAGTGTTTTTACACCGACCATGATAGTGGCCATGGTATTGGCATTAGAGATGAGACAAAAGATGATGTCAGTGGGGATCGTCTTTTAATGATGCTTTTCCAGTATTATCTGGTTTCACTCCCTTGGTTAGAAGTAAGAATTTGGAATCATGTGCTCAGTATAAGATTGTGATACTCACTACAGTAAAGGTAAGGTGAGATTTTATTGTATCACATCATGATATTGAGGTAGAATCCTCTATCATACCTTCTTAATTCATATGTGGGGTATGAGGTATCAGTGCAACCAATATTCACATGTGATAATACCATACATAGAGTGTTGATTCAGTAGGTTTCATTGTAGCAATGTGTATATGATCCCCTTCTTGGAGGGTAGTTCTAGATATGGTTGTTGTATCCCCTAGTGGTCCTTGGTGAAATCCTAAATATAAGCGTTATGATATCTAAAGATCGATATTGGGTTAGTGGTGTCCCATAGTGATCATAGTAGTGATCCCCTATCTATGTGTTAAGATATTTTTAGTTTTAGTTGAGTTATTGGTGTCCCAAATGAGGCATGGGTGGGATCATCTATATTAGTATTGATATATTCTAGGTTCCAATGTGACTTTCTTCAGGGAAAATCCTAGTGAGCGAGTCCCCTCATATGGGTTCTATATGGGATGGTGGGGATGTGCTATCATATTAGTGGTTCTCAATGAGGGAGACCTCTTAAATTATTTCCGTTAGGGATGGAAGGGATAATAGACTGAGTTCTCCCATATGAATGATACCTTTGATCCTCAAGTGAAATCCTATGAAAGGATGCATCGTTGTGATCATGAGACTAAGAGTATGTGATGATTATATATTTGTTTTTATGGGATCCATTCTAGTATATTTTCATATATTGATTTCCACAAGTTGTGGGTATGAGAGGACAAATCATTTATATCCGAGGTGCAGAAATAGAAATTAATATTCTCTCTTTCATACGGTTTCATTACCCTGTGACTATGGGTAGTGCGGAATGATTTCTTTTAGTTGGTACATTTCATTTTGAATTTTTGTGTTTCCAACATGTTATTTTTGTGCCCACCCCTATATGGTCTCTTCACACACATTTTTCATCCTATGAAGATGAGGGGAATTTTATAGAGTCCTAAGAGGACTAGGACTGTGCTAAATATTTCATGATTGATAGAAAAAGGTGTGTAGATGTTTTTTGTTTTCATAGTAGTCCTATCATTCGGAATATGTTTTAATATTTTTCTGTTTTGATTGGATTTTATTTTTTTATTATATTCATTCTAGAAATTGTTTTGTACTCTGATTTTGGGATATATGTAAACATGAAGTTGTTATCATCTGCTAATTAAATATGAAATGTTTCTTAGACATGTATGTGTGTTCATGTGTATTGGTATCATAGGAAAATGACTCCCATATGTGTGATATGGATACTCAGGGATGATCTCTACACTAAGGCCTATTGGAGGTGGAAATGGGGCATTCAACCATGGATCATCAATGGAAGGGAGGGCCCCAATGTGTTGGGTCATGATAGAGGGGTATTAGAGTGGTTCTTTCTTATGTCTGAATTTAGGAGTTTTCACTCAGAGACGTTTAGTTTTAGAAATATAGAAATAGTTTTAAGTGTATCACAATTGTATTTTTAGATAGGGAACCCGATGTTGGTGTGGAGGCTAATGTATCCATTCACCATGACTGTGAAAACCTTCTTATTGACTCTATACATGTGGGAATAGTTTGCTGGGAATCATTATTACTTTCCTCATATATGAATGGGTTTTGATTCCCATGTCCGTCTTGATTTAGTTCCCTTTATATACCCTTGGTCATGGAATATATTGATTATTTCATGTTTCCTCCATGGTGAAATCCACCTATGATTCTAGGGAGGGATCTTTGTGATGAAACACCATGTGATGAGGCTTCAGTGTCGTTTTTAGTATATGAGGGAGTTACTTTGAGTGGTTTTCTAGTCGATCCACCACCCATTGACCTGATGTTTTCATTGGATATATCTATATATATTGTGTGTAGGTTTATCACCCTCCACATTTTTCAATGTCCATTACCTCCATGGTTTTGAGGTGATACAGAACCCCTGGAATCTAATGACTAGCTTGAGGCACTCACACGCAAATTCCTCCTTGAGAGGAAACCTCCCGATCAAATGGTGGTTGGAACAGTGAGTCCTCTTTAGTTATTACCAGGGATATGGTGGAAAATAGATACATATACCCACAATGATATTACAGTGACACTGAAATAGTTTTAGAAACACTTTTAGGATGAGTTTTATCCAGCCACGTTGTAATCATTGCATAATTGACAACTTCTAAAACTTTAATAGGATAGCATGACCATGGATGAGTATTCAAAAAGTCTTACCAACCTCCCATAATACTTTCTATATATGGTTATAGATATTTTTTTCTAATAGTAGTCCTTTCAATGGAGCTTATGTTGAGATTTCAAGGATTTAGTAAAAACATTTTTCATGAACTGTCCATGATGGCCTGTGAAATGACTACCCTAAGCCCACCTTACCTAGGACATGGGATGGTGGCTAGCCCCAAATAGGCATATCCTAAAAAGGGAAGTTATTTTGATTTAACTTGTACAAACAAACACAACACAAACTAAGAAAAGGTAAACAATGAGTATACCAAAACTATCAAAAGACAACTACGGTGTGTACAATACAAGAAGAAAGTAAATGGGCTAGAATAAAAACCCAACAAAATAAAACTGCAAATAAAAAAGGGATTAAAAGATCACTGATAACCTGTTTGATAAAAAACCAACCTAAAGGCTAGGTTTCTGTATCGGTATAAGTATGCCCATCTGTCCCATCTTACTGAGCACCACCTAGTTATAGACCACCAAGTTCTCCGACAAAGCGTTCATCCATCCCATCTCACTAAGAACCACCTGCTCTCAGACCACCATGGTCTCTATTGAAGCATCTATCACCTACATGTGACATGACAAGTGTGGGTGAAGCCCGTGAAAATGTGAGTAACACAATACTCAGTATGGATTTGAAACAAAAAAGGAAGAACACACAGAAAGACCAAAAATCAAAGACATCCCACACAGGTATAATCTAATGTATGTTAAGAAAAACTATCAATCCTGTAATGACCACTTTGGAATACTAAGGTACTCAGCCCTAATGTGTACTGTGGGACTGCTAGGTCACACCGAGTGGCTCCCCACTATGGGCCTTCTCAGAGACACAAAGTCGCTTCCCACTTAGGCCATCATAGCTGTTCCACATAGGGATGCTTATAGCTGATCCACAAAGTGTTTCTTGTAGATGATCCCCACAGAGTTTTTTATCATCTAGGCATTAGGGGTTATTGAGCCCACTCTTCAGTAGTGTTTGGGTCTTATCCAGCCATAATATTCTTGCATGTAGTGCACTTGATTCAAGGAGAATCCAATAATCAATCCATTAGTCATATTTTAACTTTCATAAAAATCAACATAGATCACGTCAAAAAAACCATCTCATCACGATGGATACAACACCTCAAATGTCTCACCAATCAGAAACCTATTCTAAAATATATTGGTGTTTTAGTAAATAGTCGTCTATTGTGTCTAGGTGTGGTCCAAATGACCCGCCCATCCTAGCCCGGGGGTCTCGTATGACGCATCTGGGTTCGACCAACCCAACCTGACCTAGTTTGTTCTATATTGTTGGCCAGGTCCATTGGTCCTTGCTGGAACTGGCCTAGTTCTGCTGTGGGTCCATCCCACCAGGTCTCCCATCGACCTGGTTTTTTCTAGCCCTCAACAAGAGGACCAGTTCATTCCTATATCATCCTGAACAGGGGCCTAATTTTATCCCATCGGCCTAGCCCGCATTAGCGTACTAGATATTCTTCAGCCAGAGCTACATAGTGGCCTGGTCTGCCTAACCTTCCAGGCCCGAATGGTAGGCTGGTTCTTCCCTTTCCCGAATTCCAATTAGGAGTCTAGTTCCTACTAAAAACGGTATTGCAGGGACAACATGCTTGTTGCACGTTGCATCCCGCAATAGCCAGGTCGATCCTCCAATACATCTCCACCCACCTACACTAGTTTGCTCATGTATACTAGTCCTACAATGGGTCTAACCTGATATCGTGGTTTGCAGACCAGTTCTCTGTGCTGCGTGTGCCTCTGATATGCCTAGGAGGCCGTGTACCCTGCCACAAACTGCTAGCGTCCATGACGAAGGATCTTATTACTAGATGGATTCCTTTCGCTTGTCACTATTACTGGGGTTCCATGGTCATCCTGCAATACCTTGTGCCACCACCGCGTCTAGGAGCATCGTTTTCTCACCGGTGCCACAACCCCCCTTACCACAACCATTCCTCCAAGTCCCTCAATGGTTGTTGCAATATCATCCATTAATCCATGATGAATAATGATATGGAGAGAGATATAGATATAGGGGAACACAAAGAAGACATAAATTGAACAACCCAAACTTTCTTCATGCCAGCATGGGATCATTCTAGTATGTGGGGTTAGAACGTTTAGAGTTATAAATAACTAAGATTTAATCCCAACACTAACCCACCAATATTTTCCCCATTCCTATAAATAATAAACATATAAGGATCAATTTTTGGAGAGTTGATATGTGTTCTTCATTTATAATAGATAAAGTAGAATGAACAATTTACTAAGAATTTAAACACCTACCTAGGAATGGATATTTCTCAAGGATGATCATTCGTTGTCATCCATCAATCTTCAGTTCTGAATCCACTCTCCAAGGATGTCTTCACCATCATCTGATTTACTATCATACGTCGTCAGAGAGTTTATCCTTATTAATTCATCTTTTCCACCACCAAATCCTTAGAGTAATTTTACTATTGTGAAAACAATCCAATTTTTCTTGTTAGGCTTATAATTGATGAAATTCGAGTCAATTTTTCTATTAGGATACATTGCATCATCGTTACACTGAATCATTAATGAATTTTCTTAATGAGATTCATTTTTTCCTCATTGTTTCACCATATATCTGGCGTGTCACTTCTTAATGACGATGAAAAAAATAAAATAATTTTTTATGTTATTTTATTTTTCTTCTAAAATGTCTAAAAATTAACATTTTCCCTCAACCTGTATCGGTTGATGTTATGTTCTGCTTAAGGATAAAATCCCATTTTTTACTCAATGGTGGTATTGTATTTTAAATCTGATTAATGATTGGTGAGTTATGAGGATTCAAAATATAAAATAACTTTTATTTAAGTTATTTTATTCAGGGTTACATCCCAAAAAACAACATTCACATTTAGACCACACTGGTCGATTTTAGACTTAAACTAAAGGAATCATACCCTCTTGAACATAATTGTACTATCATATATCCAATATGAGTTACCATTAGTGATTTATAAGTATTTGAAAAAAAATAAACTTATTCAATTATTTTATTTAAGGCCAAAAACTATATTCAACTATTGACCCTCACCAACCAATGTTAGGTTCTACCTAAGTAAAATAAACACTCAAGAACTTAATAGTGGCCTTAGATTTAACATCCGAGTCACCATTCATGAGTAATAAGGATATTAAAAATAAAATAAGTTTATTTAATTATTTTATGTATAGTTATTCGATTTTTTGGTTTCATCAAAGGAGGACCACCCCAACTAACCTTAAGTCGCTCCTAGCATAAAACTACCGTATTAACCACAACGATGCCCTAATATTTCTGATCTGGGAAACCTTTTAAGATTTATAATACTCATTCAGGAAAAACTCTAAAGCACACTATTTAAATATTAACATTTTTCGATGGATCATTCTAGGCACCCCATTCCACAGAACCGCACGCCTTTTCAGCTCTTAGTCTTGAAAAAATCCCATTTATGTCTAAAAAAATCATGAAATTATAGAGTATTACATTACCCCCAGGTATTTTCATCATCATATGACAAAATAAGGGCTAGTTATAGAAAAAGGGGGTACTACGCATGAATATTAGCCTCTCGCTCCCACATGCCATCTTGGAGATTCCTATGCTGCCAATGAACATGCACAGAAGGTATCGACCATCTATGAAGGATCCACTCTTGTCGATCCTCCATCTTTACTAAGTACTCTGTGAAAGTCGGCCCATCATCAATCTCCATCTCACCATAGTCAAGGGCATGAGAAGGGTCATTGACTTATTTATTCAACTGGGATACATGGAAGATTTCGTACTCTATATCTAAATATGGCTATAGATCCCAGCGGTACGCCGCCTTTCCTACTCTACATAAAATCTGGAATGGTCCAATGAAATTCAGATATAACTTCCCACCATGTAAAATTCTTTGTATCCCTCTTCAGTGAGAGAATCATAGGAATAAATGTTCCCCCTCTTCGAACTCCAAGGCTCTCCATTGGATATCATCATAGGAATTCTTCCAGCTTTGTGCAATCTTCATTCGCTCTCGGATAAACTACACCTTCTCAGTGGTAGCCTATACCATCTCTAGACCCATGAGTGCTGAATCACCTGGGTTAGTCCTACTAAATGGTGACCCGTATGGCAATCAGTAGAGTGCCTCAAACGATTCCATACCATTGGTGTATTGTTAGTTTTTTTTGTACACAAACTCGACCAATGGTATGTGGCCTCTCAACTGTGACCAAAATCAATAACACAAGAGTGAAGCATGTATTTCAAGGTTTGTATGGTCCTCTCCATCTGACCATTCGTCTTTGGGTGAATGTTTTTTCTCAAGGGTAGATGAGTCCTAAACACATCCTATTATCCTTTCCACAATCGGAATTTAAAGAGTGCATCTCCATCTAAGACTATAATATATAGGACACCATGGATTTGAACAATATCCTACAGGTAGAGGCGTCCCATGCTCTCTACAGAACGCTATGCTCGAATGGTTAGGAAGTGGGTTGACTTGGTGAGTTGTTCTATGATAACCTAGACGGTATTGTGTGCCCTAGACATATGTGGTAAACCCATAAGAATGTCCAACGATATCGTATCCCACTTCTACTCGGGTACCTCAAGGGGGTATGTCAAACTGACGGGAACCTGATGCTTAGCCGTCACTTTCTGAATACTGAGGCATTTTGAATGAAATTATACCTCTACTATCTTCATCCCCGACCACCAGTAATGACAACAAAGGTCCTGGTACATATTCTCCACACCTAGATGTACCGCAAAAGAGGATGTATAGATCTCCTTCAAATCATCCTTCAGTAATGCCACTAGTACATCGGGGCGTCCCCTGAAAAGGATGACGTGGTCCCCACCTTTTTGAATATCAATTCGGGGCAAGACATGTGATCATCTGGGAATGTGTCATCTCATAGCATGCATCTTCGAGTTGCGCATCCCTGACTTGCTATAAGATTGGAGGGGAAACTACCATAGATTAAAGAAAATATGTCTCTTGTCCATCCAAGAAGGATATAAGATGTGAGGAAAACTACTATGAGGCCTCGTTCATTAGTTGGGAACTCTATGTCCTGCTGAGATGATATTCCCCCACATCCCATGTCAGGAGTAGAAACTATCCCGAATTCATAGTTGTGGAAGAACTCTAGCCAATGTCTCTATCTCATATTTTTGTGAAAATATATACTCGAGACTCTGGTGGTCAGAGTAGACGATGAATCATTCTCCTATAAGGTAGTTTAACTATATCATCAGTGAGAAGACTACTATTTCCAACTCAATATCAGATTGCTCAACAAACTCTTTAGTAATTATTGAAGAGCATACGGGTACCTTTCCATCCATGCGAAAGGTTTCCTCTTTCATCTGATCGATTGATTTCATCATCCCAATGATAGAGCGTACTTGTTCTCTATAGCCTTTTCGTTAATTTGGCCAGTAATCCACATATGGGCTTGAACACTAGTTTTTAATAACACCTTCATCTGTAAGTATCTCACATACACCGTCTTCTCATGAAGCTCTATGAAAACTATCCAATATACGGATGCTAATATTGGTGCCAACTTGGTGTGTAAAATGATGCAGAATTCCATCTCCATGAATGGAAGTAATCCTCGAAAAATATTCTGGAAATAAACCCTCGTACTCATCCACTGCTGGTGGATATTGAAATCCCAATACATCCACTACCCTATGGGTAAGGATAGCCACATGTAGCTTCCCCATTTCCCTATCATAAAGCTCCCTAATACTAGTGTGGACCACATTAGGGTGGTGATTATAACCTGAAAAAATTAAATCCACCTCCTATTACTCTCCCATCTTCTCTACCACATCTTCCACCATAGATATTATTTTGTTCCTTTCATTTCTTTTCTCGGGTGGAACATCCACCATTTCACCATCTGTATGACAAGTTGGACAATCTCTAGAGATATGTCCTTTACCGTCTCTAGAAACTAATTAATTCTTTTTAGGTCAGAAAGACTCACCATATGAGGGTTGAGCTTTAGATCCCATATATTGGGACCTCTTCCCAAAACGAATCACACGTCTAAGTCTCTGATACTGATGTCGGATTCCCGCTTTCCCACTACAGACAACCATTAGATGTATGTACTAAGCCAGAGGACATTCAACTAAAAATGTTCTATCAATCACCATCGAATTAGTATGAATTTATAGAGTAATATTGTTATTATAGATGTCCCTAAAAACATCTATCTTTGAGGTCTAAGCCTTGAAGCACTGTTTTTGTCGAATTCATCGGGTATATGTAATGTTCAATATACCATGATGAATACACATCTATCAAAATGTTATCCTTATAAAGCTGTAGAAGATAGTGGGAATGTATAACCCATATATTTTTTGGTAAGATCCCCTTATTTGATAATGGTTCTCGCGATCAGACCACGGAAAAGCCACCTCATTGTAAGATCAGGAAATCTAAACCCTGTTATCACCCTACTAATCTATATATAAGGATCACTTCCAAAACTTCCATCTGATCAATGGTGACCTAACTATATGGAAAACTCACTCACCACCTCAAATATATCCATATCCGCCTATGTGTTAGTAACACCTCAGAACATGAGGGGTCTCTGTCACTGAAAATTGTGTAAGGCAATAATCCTATAAGAATCCTCTACCAGTATTGTTGGTAGTTACTACTGACCGACAGGAAGTGGTAATTCTGGGACACCTCTTGAAGGTATCATCTCAGGAAATGGTGTTTTTACTAAAGCCTCATCACCCTGTGGACCATCCTCATGGTCACGGACTAGAATCATGTCTTTCTGTCTATGTGGAGGCATGTTGAAGGGTATAAAGTTTAACCAAAATTAATAGATTATACATGGTTGAAAGAATATGACTCTAAACCATCATGATAAAAACACTCCAGGATGTATGAAACCAGTATTTTCATGTACTAATTCGAAAAGAATAATTTAGTGTTCTGGTGTATGGATACATTAGTTGCCACACAAACCCTATACTCCATATCCTGAAAGCTAAACTCGAAGCACATAATAATATTCCCCCATCCAAATTTATAGAGTCCTTGTTCTTTTGGTAGAATTGAATTCCTCTAATACCACATTTTCATGACCTGACCCCCAGGGCACATGTTGTGACTACCCCAACCCACCTTCCATAGGCCGGGGGATGATGATGAGAACCAAATAGGAATATACAAAAAAGGGAAGGAATTTTTTTATCCTATACACACAGACACAACACAAACTACATAAAGGTAAACACTAAATACACCAAATATTTCACAAGACAACTACAATGTGTAAAATCAACACTGAATGTAAATTTCCTAGAATATGATCCCAATAAAAGAATACTACAAAAAAATGGATTATAAGATCACTGATAATCGATCCATTGAAAATCCCACCTGAAGGGTAGGTTCCTGTAGTTGTATAATTATTCTATTCTATCCCGTCTCACTAAGAACCGCCACTATCCCGACCACAATGCTCTCAGTTAAAGTATTTTTCCATCTCGTCAATCTGAGTACCACCTGGTTCCAGACCACCAAGGACTCTATCGAATCATCGATCACCTGCATTGGACACGACACATGAGGGAAAAGCCCTTGCAGGGGTGAGTAAAATAATACTAATTAGGGACCCCAATCCACAAAGGAAGAACACACAATAAGACTACAAAGAAAAGACAACTCATGTAGGTAGACTCTAATGTATGTAATGAAAAAGTTTCATTTTTTCATTGAACACATTGGAATTCTGAGGCACTCATCCCTAATGAGTATCATGGTACTCTTGGGTCACACAAAGATGCTCCCCTTTGTGGGTCTATCGGGTCACACAGAGCCAATTCCTACATAGGCCATCACAGCTAGTCCACGTAGGGATTCTTATTGATTATCCACACATGGTCTCTTGTAGCTGATCCTCATAGGGTCTCTTATCATCTAGGCCTACTGGGTCATTTAGACCCACATTTATGTAGTATTTGGGTCTCAAATATTCGAAGGATTCCCACATATAGTGTGCTTCATTTTAGGAGAATCCACTCATCAAGATATTTTTCAAATTTATCATCCACTAATATATATTTAGATCATTCCAAACGAATTTTTTCATCGTGATGGGTCCAACACCGCAAATGACTTGCCAATCAGACACCTGATATGAATGATATTGGAGTTATAGTAAACAACAGCTGGTTGTGTCAAGGCCTGATCTGACCTGGTCAGACTGTCCTGGCAGACCCGACCTGGGGGTCCCACATGACCCCACCTAGTCTGGTTTGACCACAACGCTAGGTCCATTGGGCCTTGCTAGACCCAACCCATATCGGCCAAGGGTCCTGCCCACCGAGTCACCAATTGACCCGGTTCTATCAGGGCCGACATGTAACAAGCATGCTAGATCTCACCCAGCATAAGAAGCCAAGTGGGAAGGTTTTATCCTGTCATCCTAGCCCGCATCATTGGTCAGCACTTCTCCATCCTAGGCCACCCCAGCTGCCAGGTTTGCGCCACCGTCCCGGACCGCATAGTGGCATGGTTCTTCCCCTACCTGAACACCTGCTAGGCGTCTAGTTCATGCCGCATGCTGCTAGCTAAGGCCATCCATCTCCCATCTGAACGCGATCCCACATGGACCGCATGACGACTTCATGCCATGGCCTGCAATAGGTGGTCCACTCCTCCAATGCAGCTCTTGAGTGGTGTCTCCCTCCTTCACCGGTCCACTAATGCGAACCAGCTCTTCTGCGCATCCAACCTGCCTCAATAGACTGCATACTGCGACACTACGCTATGTGCCCCTCTGACGTGGCTGGGTGGCCTCATCCCCTACTAACAGCCACCAACCTCCATGTCGGTGGCTCTTGTTTCCACTGTGGCACACTACTAGTGCACTGTTGCCCACTTGTCTCTACGGCCGGGGTGCCGTGGTCAGGTGCCACCACTGCAGTTGGGTGCTGCCACCGTGGTCAGGAGTTCACTACTGCAATTAGGTTCCTCTGTCGTGACTTGGTTCCCTGGCCAAATTCCAATTCTGTAGTCTCCCACTAGTGTAAAGACCCACCTTACCACAACCCTTCTGCCTGGTTCCTCAAAAACCATTATGCCACAATCTGTTAAACTATGAATAATTAAGAGAGGGAGAGAGGGGTCCCAAATGACACCGAAATTTAACAACTCTTCCTTTATTCATTCCATCCCTATATAATTCTAGTTAGATAGATTACAATGTATAGAGTTATAAATCAATAATATTTAATCCCAATATCAACCGGAAAATATTTTCCCAATCCCCGAAAATATTAACCATATGTGGACCAACTTGTCAGATAGTTGATCTGTGTTATTCATTTAGAGGGGAAAATGGAAAATGAACATTAACTAAGGATTTAAAACCATACATTGGAAATGATATTTCTTGAGGATGACCATTTTTCATTGCCCATTGATCTCCGGTTCCAAATATTCTCTCCAAGGGTGTCGTTTCCATCATCTGATTTACCGACATTATTCATTGGAGTGGTTTTCCTTCTTTGTTCATCATTTCCATCCATGATATCCTTAGATCAATTCTACCATTATTTCAATAAGTATTCATTTCTTGTTAGACTATTAAATGACAAAACATGAATCATCATTTTGGTTATGTTTTGTTGCAGCGTCGTTATGTTGACTCATTAATGAGGTTCATTAGTGATATTCAATACTGCCTCATCGTTGCACTACAGCGCTGACGTGACGCTACTCATCAATTAAGAAAACAAATAAAATATCTTTTTATGATATTTTATTTTTCTTCTAAAATGTCCAAGAATTTACATTTTCCCTCGACCCACACTGGTCGAGGTTAAGGCCTCCCTAATGAAAACAACTCATTATGCACTCAATAGGGTCTCGTATTTTTAATCCATTATATTTTTTGTGAATAATGAGGATTTAAAAATAAAATAACATTTATTTAAATTATTTTATTTAACGTTCTATCCCAAACACCAACATTTATAGCTGGCCCACGCCAGTCGATGTTAGGCTTCACCTAGAGGGAATCATACCCTCATGAACTCAATGGTATTCTCTAATTCCTAAACTGAGTTACCGTTTATGAGTTATATGGATTGTAAAATAAGACAACTTTATTCGATTATTTTATTTAGGTCCAAAAACTACTTTCCACTATTAACCTGCACCATCCAATGTTAAGATCTACATATGGAAAGAATACCCTTACAACCTCATGAGTGGCCTCATATTTTCAATCTGAATAACCGTTCATGAGTTATAAGGATTTTAAAAATAAAATATTTTTATTTAATCATTTTATTAATGGCTATTCCATTTTCATGTTTTATTACTGGAGGCCCGCTTCGACTGAACTGATGTTACGCCTAGGGTAATCCTGCCATACTGAATGCAATAGTTCCCTTATATTTCTGATATGGACACCCATTTAATATTTACTCTAGTATTTTAGGAAGGCTGCTGATGCGCACTATTTAAATATTATCATTGTTTGATGGATCATTTCAGGAACTCTGGACCTTGTAAACTCATGTGGTCTTAGTGTCTAGTCATGAAATAATCTTGTTTACATATCAAAAATAATTCATACATCTTTATACATTACCACCTATATTGGAGTGATCAAGTATGCCTTGGATGTGGAGACCCTTATAGATAATTAATTACTATATTTTAATAATTGTAGGAGGGAAACTAGATTTTATACATTAGAAGTTGGTAAACGATGGAAGGATCCATGATTTTTCAGTATGATACACTTTAGGATAAAATCTAAAGATAAGGTGTCTATTATTCAGTGATCTCAGACTAGTTTGAACAGAGATAGAGTGGAATTTTTTCTCTTATGATGGTCAGGGACATCTTGTTTGAGATTATCCCACCTATGATGCTGCTGACTTGGATAAAATCAATGGAACACCCCCAAAAAGATAATTTCTAGATAAAGGAGTTGTCCATGATAGAGGATGTGGATGTGAAGAAAGTATAGTAGCATATGGTGGAAGAAAATTTGATCTATTTCAACCACAAGCCCTAGGTGTTCCACGCATTATTTAGGGAGATGGATGATAGGGGTAAATACAGGTATAGACTGTAGAGATCTATGACCTAGAGGCTCTAGTGATAACTATATGATTGATTTTTTCCTTTAATTATTTTTAGTATTACTTATAGATATAGGTGTGGGCTACAATTTTCTTTACACTACTTGTATGAGGATTTTATAAGGTGACACTGGGAATCAATAGATCACTACGATAATGATGTTGATGTGACTTTTGTCTCATAGGAATACTGGGAACTCCACCCACTGAGATGTGTTCTTATTCCTTCATCCAAACTTATTCTGATATTTTAGTGCCACCAAATGTGGATAGTTTCACAGTGTGGTGAATAAGTTTCTAAACTTGTGAGTTCAGGGTGGGGGTGTGCTGAGGTGTTGGAGCATGCCATGGGTTTTTCAAACATGTAGGCAATGGAATGGATGATATATAATAACAAGGTGCTTATAACCTAGAGCCTTGAGTATGGATCAAGGTATGACATGTGACTTCATCTCCCAAGCAGACGTTTTAGCATAGAGTCATCAAGAACAATTCTTTAAGTACATCCCTTGTTAAAAGCGTAATTATGCTAGTGGTTCCTTTTTAGAATAACCTTATTTCTTAAAGGCTCTGTCATATTGGATTGGAGGTTATAAGATTTTATATGTAGTGTGAACCAACTCTGGAGGAGAGAGAACCTCAAAAAGAATCTCTCAATAGTGAAATTGAGATGCTACAATGTTTTCATTAGTGTAGTTTGGTTTCCTAGCATTCATACTTTATTGGTTTCTATGAGTGAGTGTGGAAGAGTATTTTGATATTGGGACAGAAATTTCCAACTTTTTATGATTAGTAATCCATTTATAATAAGGATGATCACATGTGAGAGGATATAAACAACTCTTTTTTATTTACTAAGTATGACCCTTGGAGTAGTGGGTGCAATGAGATTTTATTTTCCTTCTATAGTGGTGGAGTATGAGGATGTATTTATAATGATATTCGAGGTTTCCCTCCACACTGAGAGATAATATTATGCATATATTTGCCAACAAGGACTTCCTTGATATTTTCCCCATCATAATAGTGGTTTCCAAAAAGCATCGTGAGCTGAGGTGCAATTAGAATTTTGCAGATGGATGGAATGGTAACACAAAATTTTATCACTAGCGTAACCTTGTGTTGTTCACCAAGGATGTGTGTGTGAGACTTGTGAAGTAGGTCCTAAATCAATTTTTTTATTGGTTCATGGTAGTTATATTTAGTTTTACCAATTTCTTCTCATAATCAAAGATGAAAACTAGACACTTGAGAATGGATTCTTGAAAACTCCAAGAGTACATGACTTTTGGGAAGCTATCATCGAGTATGATATTTATTGGGAATGTACACTTCTTATGATATGACTTATCATACATGGGAGTGATATAGGAACTAATAGGGGTTGTGGCCATGGAATCTTGATAGCCACTCAAGGGTGTGGACAGAGTAGTAGATGCTCGTAGAATAGTTCCTATATGCTGCTATTGAGTGAGGTAATAATGATGTTGATATATTAGTTGACGATCCTTTTGGGTCTATATGGTGTATTGTATCTCCAATAAATGATTGTTACCCATCCAATTTTTCATCATGTTATGGAGGATTTTTTTTAGGATAATTTCTACAAGGTCTCGCATGTCTAAATATCCTATAGACATGTTCTAGATTGATTTTCATTAGGTGGAGAGTATGTAGACCATAATAGGATTGATGATGACCCTAGTTAATCTTTGAGATGAGCTATTGAGGATGTTTCATTACCAAAATAGTGTAGCTTTAAAGGGGAAGATTGTATTGAGAGGATAACGTAGTGGAGATAATGGGATTTTGATGGCTGCAGTTCATTTAGGGGTAGATAAGTAATGTCAGGATATGCCAGGAGGTATTTTTTACTGAAGATGGGGGACTTTTGTAGTTTAGTAAAGAGACCTTGTATTCTATAAGATCTCATATCATTGAGTGTTATAGAGAGTTAGGTAGGATGACCAGATATAATTGTTGTTTGTATATCCTTTCTCCTATTTATATATTGAGTTAGCCAGGTGGTGCGCCAATGTACCAATGTACCACTTCTATACTAAGTACATGAATTATTCAAAATTTCATAGATGAAGAGACATGTTCATGACTAATTTCATAATTTAAAAGCCCATGTTCTAGGAGTTCTGTGTGGAGATTTGTTTTTGGGGAACCTGATGGTGTTTGAGATCGAGAAAGAGGAGAAACATCATGGGAAAGTTGATTCCCTTGGTGAATAGTTTTGGATAGTATGGGGACCCTTTGGAGAGCTTACTGGTGTGGGATACCCAATTAAGAGATCGTTTTTCCTCACATGTGCAGATGATTTATCTTTTATGGGATCAGAATCCATAATGATAGGAACAGTTAAATGACATTGGTTTTTCTATATATGATTTGGAATATTTCATGGAATACTTTTAGAGAGAGGCACTGAGACGACATAAAATTCAAAGGATTGAAGAGCCATTATGTGGAAATATTAATAATATTAAATATTTCATATTTCATGAAATAATTTTTTTATAAAATGTGGGATAAATCCAGATGGGAGACTCAGATGAAAAATATTGTGATTTTGGTTTAGTACAAAATGCTGGTTTTACTCAAAACAAAAAATAAAGATTGTCATAATCAGACACTTGGATTGAGGTGATTATATGCATAACGTTAATAATTGGTTTATTAAATTCATAATACTAAATTAATAAACCATACCATATCTTCATTTTTTACACACTCGATAGAATATATGTGTGTTTTTTCCTTGATGATATATTCACTAAGAGGGATAGCGGGGGCACCACCAGACTACGTCCATGATAGTGTTCCACACCAGATCGAGGTGTAGCGACCTGCATCCATCATGCTAGACCTATAAATTTTTAATTTTTGCATGAGGTCAGTGAATTTATGATATTTTTTCTTGATCCATACATATATATGTTCTTCTTAGGTTATAGAGACCAATTATGACTGTTATTGATTCTCTAGGGGTCGATATAAGGGAATTCTCTGAAAACTATGGGTTTTGGGAGGATCGTAGGGATTTATTGTTTGAAAATCTCAATTACACCACATGTAGTTTTGGATAAAACACTATGTGTTCTTACCATTTAAAGAAGATGAACTTTCAGAAAAAATATACCATGTAATGGGGTTATACAATGAGTAGTGGCACACAAACAGGTGGTCGAGGTGATGGAAAGGCCCATCATGTAAAGGGACATGGATGTGTAGATGTACACAACCATACCATGGGTGTAAATCTGCCAAGAGACACAATTAGGTACATATACATGGGTGATTGAACATGATAATGATCATTTGTACATGAGAATGACTAAGGAAATATATTATATTGGATAATAGGAACACACCCAATACTAAGGGTATATACCATGTAGGGAATCATGGAAATCCAAGCCATGTGTGGATGATGAGACACCTAATAAATCAGGTGGGATTACACACCATGTATTCTCATATACACACCATGAACTTCCTTACACACCAAGTACGGTTAGGGGATATAGATAGGGGTCAGTATTGAGATAGATGCCATGTTACCAATGAGGACATGTCATGTACCCACCTAAGAGAATTATAACTTCATAATATCCATCATTAGGTTTCAGATGGAGGCCTATGAAAAATCTATCCTGTGTGTTTTTCATGTAGAATGACATTATGTACATAGTTTAGGGATTAGAGATATGAGGAAATGTGACATCAGCAGGGTGCTTCTTTCAGTGATGCATGGATAATATTAGCTGAGTATAATCCCTTTTACCATCCCCTTGAGGGTAAAATGTTGAATCACATCTTTATTATAGGATTTTAATCCTCACTATCAGATTGGATGAGATAATGTTTATGTTATCACATTGTGAGATTGAGTTGAGATCCATTATCATCTTTTAATCTTCCCTAGGCGGGGCTTGGTGCATCGTTAGAACCATCATTTATGGGTGATGATACCCTACATTGAGGATTGATATATTAGAGTTCACAATATTTCTGCTTATATAATCACCTACAAGGATGGTAGTTCTTGATATGGTTTAACCCCCCCCCCCCATTATTCATGGGTGTTATCCCCCATTTGAGCGTTAAGATCACTAGAGTTCCAGATTGGGTTTTGGGTGTCCACCAATGGTCCTAGGAGTGGTCACCTACATGTCTGCTAAGATCTTATAAGTTCCAATAGGGTTATTAGTGTCCCGTATGTGACATGGGTGAGATCTCCTATTTGAGTATCGAGATCTTTAGGGTTTTAGTGTTTCTTTATTCATGGAAAGACCCTAAAATTGGATCTTATGGATGCGATCTATATAGGGTTTTGAGGATGTTCCACAATCATAGTGATTTATAAAGAGTGATACCACTTAGAGGATTTGTTTTATGGATGGAATATGTGTGGAGTGAGTTCTCTAAAATGAGTTATACCTTTGATCCTCAAGTAGAATCATGTGGTGAGATCTTTGGTTGTGACTATGAGATTGGCTGTTTATGCTGTGTATATCTTGGTTTTTTCTTAAAGTACTTCTTGAATGTCTCATATCATGATTGAAATACCCTATAAGGATTAGAAAACTAGTCTTGTATAGTTGGTGTGTGGAGATTGAGATTGATATTCCATCTAACTTGTGTTTTCAATACACTGCTGAAATGGGTTGAGAAAACAATTTCCTTTCAGTTTATCCTTTTTATTTTGAGTTTTTAGTGATCCTACTGGGTATTATTATACACTACACTACAAGGTATCTTCCCTTAGATGTTGTGTTTCATTCCAATGTTATTTCATTTGATGGAGTCCTTGGAGGAATAAGAGTTTTAATATCACAGTAAATTGTATAGTCTGATGTGTGTATCTATGTTTTCAATTGATAACAGTCCCCTCTTAAAAAGGTTTGATTATTTTTTAGTTTTGGTGAGATTTTAGTTTTCCCTTTCATGATTTCCTGTATTTTTACTATACCATAATTGAGGTATAGATGTATTCATGCATTTTATATCATTTTTTATTATACATAATATATTTCATAGATATGGACGAGTGTGTGTGTTCAAGTACTATATTATAAGGTCTCCCATGTGTGTGATTTCCCTAATCAGTGCTGGTTTTTATCCTTGGGACTATTAGAGGTGATCTAGGGGTAGTCACACTTGGCACATTGCCGAACAAGAGGGCCGAAATGGGTTGGGTCATGAAAACGACTTCAGTTTTTCATTAGATACAAATTTAAAGAAAAACATGAAGTGATCAATGAAGAGATTAGAAAAATAAATCATAGGCCATTCTACTTACTGATGATTGAGACACTCAATGAATTTTATGAGGATGGTTGATTCTAGAAAAAACTGAACTGTGAAAATGCTTTAAAGACTTTCAATTCCAAGCCTTCATGCTCCAAGACCAATAAAAATATTACCACCAAATTCAACTGGGCCATATATATTGAAGGTCATACTTCAATTTGGATGATTCTGGTCTCTATATAAATTAAAAAACATTTCCATATTTCTCAACCAACACTCCACCTCATGAGAATCATTCATCCATTGGAAAGATTTCTGTTTTGGAAAAGAATGTCTTAGGCCCAAATATTCTCTTAATATCATCATCATTCCACATATATAACTTCAACATGAGAATGTTACACAGTGTGGTATATATCTTTGACTATATGCACAACTTCAATAATTAAGTTATTTTCACTTCGGTGGTTTCCCTACCAAGGTTTATTAATATCACCCTCCAAAGAATAACTTTTTGTATGATTGAGGCATGGTACAAAACAGAAATAGACAAGGAGACACAAAATCATAAGATCCAAGGATCAATTATAGTTTATAATAAAATACATATACTATAATTATAATGGGACATTAATAAAAAAATATGGATTAAAAATTTTCAAATCCCAAAGGCATATTTCCCAATAACTTTTGGTAACTTATTTCTCATCATGATGAGAGTTGGCTAGAAACTGGATAGTAAATGACCCCTTATGTTCACCCATTTCGTTAAAAATACTTACTAATGATGGAAATATGTCAAATTACCTACAATAATAATATTTTATGAACCATAAAGGATTTCAGAAAGCATGTATAACTTTAATCAATCTCGACATGCTAAGAAGGGTGTTCTGGTTCCCAATAGGATAGCGATGAGTGACTAGACATCCAGACATACCATTTTGAATGATTTAACAATATAGGAACTAAAATTAAGTGGTAAATATATATAATGTGTCATTTTTAAAAAAATTATTCATTAATAGATAGAAAAGGCCATCATGTCAAACAAGTGAAAATATACATAAACTCACCGTAGTACTCAAATACTAAAATTTCCCAACTCCTTACAACATGATGTAACTTATAAACTTTTAAAACCTATTAGAAAATAAACCATCCACCTCCTAGAAGTGCATATACCTTAGCTTAAATAGAAAAAGCATGATCTATAAACACCCACAAGTGTATGCAGTGTATGATAAAAAGTTCCCAGTTGGATCACACTAAGTGTTTTATAAGATTAATTTATAAAATAAACCTATTATACAATGAATTTTTTTAAAAAGTAATGAAATATAATTTAATATACATAATTTATAAAACAACCCTTTCAAAATTAATCAAATCATGTCAACAAATAGTTTTCTAATTTATTACAGTAGACATGCCAATAAATCATTTTAGGATCCTTATTTAATTATCATGACTAGTAGGCCAACTCTTGTGCACATTAACAAAGAATTACAAGTCTAGAGGTTATGAATACATTCATGAGAGTGACTCCTTTCCAAATATAGGAATCCTGCTGCACACATTCCCCCAACTAAACATGTCTAGGATAAATGTTTCATCATAGAGGATGGATTACTACCTCATCATCGATCATAGAGGGGATTACCAAAATAATATCATTAAATGTAATTTCATCTTTGAAACCATTCATATCATGTATTTAAACAATTTCCATAAGAAACATCAAGGGAATATTCCATTATCAAAATCATATTCAAAACCACCTTATTATATAAAAAACAATACTATTAATTTAACGAACATTATAAATCAATTTAGAAGAGAACAAATGAATTATTAATAGAATAAATAAAAATCATTAAACCACCAGCCTTGAAACACATAGAATTGGTTACACCCATGGTATAAAACAATACAAGATGAGACAAGGGACTCTGTTATGGAGATGGGTTCATAAATCAATCATTCCTAAATAAGAATCTCAAAATTATAATTTCTAGAAAATAATGAGATTGTGGTAAAAATACCATAAATTAAAACACATAATAACCAACATATGCGGAATCCCCATTTGATGATAGATCTATAAGAAAATCAATTATATGAAGCCACAAGCATTAGATATAGTATCCATATCCCTGATCTAATGATCAATTTTAGAATATTTGAATATATCAAAAAAATGAATAATTAATATGAAAATCATCATACCATAGAAATAATAGAGCCAACACCCAAAATAAATCGATATCCAACACCGAGGGGAAAGAAATATATAAAATATCTATGTGAAGTCTCCAATGTCTAGAGTCCAATTATCTAGAGAAAAAAATGAGAGAAAATAGATATATTTCAGGTCTATAAATAAGAATTTAGAATAATTAATATTCAAAACATTCTTTTTCCAAATTGGTTTCCATATCATGCATCAATTGTATGCCCCTTCTGAGCTTCAAGAAGTGATTCACAATTTGGATGCATGATTTGAAAAAACATTCACCCACCATGAATGTCCCCAATATCCAAAGAATCACAATTTTAATGGTATGATGAATAGTTTGTACAAAACATGAGACCAACTACACTCCATCCTATGGGGCTCTAACAAAAAAAATCATTTTTTGGGGGAGACCTGTATAATTTTCTCTAATCATTATACAACCATGTACATGCCAAAATACATCCAAAAAACCCCAAAAATCATACAAAATAAATTCATATACGATGAAGAAAATGATCAAATTGTATGCTATGGTACCTAAAATCTACACCAAGATGTGACCATAATCATGTTATATAAAAGATTTTACCCTAATACCAAGGGAATTATGTCTTTTAAATCACCATATGATTAATATGTAAAATTGAAAATTAAATAGATAATTTTCATATCTCCTAAACATTAGTTATTATTAATAGTTCATTTATTTTGATGAAATATATGAGAATAATTGGATATGATAATTGCGATGAAAAATATGTATATAATTTAATTTAATATTATATTTTATGATGTACTAGTAAATAAATAGAATGTCTGTAATAAACATAGAAATTAAAAAGGCAGTACTAACATTGGGAAAGGGTGTTCCCATGAGTTCTCATCCTCATATCAAATCCTTCATGCCCGAACACTATCTTTTTATTCCTCTTTTATTATAGGATCTACTATAATTGACTATATAGAAAGGTAATCCCACATAAATTTTGGGTGATTCATGTCAGTATGTATGTCATCCATGTTAGAAGGAGTTTGATATATACCTCTTAGTGATCATTATCAAAAATATAATAGATGACTGAAAGAACATCTATATGTGATTTAAAACACCCACAATATATTGTTTATTTATAATAATCATGGTTTCAGAATTACAATATAGTAATTCTCAGTATTTTAGGTTTCTAAGGACTTTTACTATGTTGAGCATGTGGTATTTGATCCACATAAATCCATTAGTGGTTTCATAGCTTCACTATTTTTTTATTCTAAAAAAAATGTTCTAAATTAATTAATTAGATATAAAATTGTGTATCATATTTGATATTTTAGAAAATTATATGGAATTTAAATTATGAATGTACTTATATTAAGGTATATTTTAAGAAATGATATAAGTTTTTAATTACAGTTTCAAATAAGATATCTGATATCATGAGCAATGAAAAATTCACCCCATGTAATGAGAAATATTTAAAGCAATTCCATAGTTTAAAATTATTATTTTTCATTATATCACAGTGTGTGATATATGATATCAGTTAGGGATGCATATCCATATGCAAGCCCCAATTTAAATCCTTGAATTAGCATGGCTAAATCAACTATATCACCAATTTTGTTCCCCATGCATAGAAAAATTATCTTGTAATCAAATGATTATTTATCAAAAAATTTGATATAAAAGCATGTGTTGAACATATTATAATACAATGAATATTATAAAATATGATAACATGAAAATTTTATTTTTATTAATTTTAATTATAAATTAAATTTTAAAATGAATTAAATAATTATAAATTACTAAAAAATGTATGTTGGGATGTTTATTAAAATTATAAAGTGTTTATAAATTAATTTCTTATAAATTATTTAATATTATTTATTAAATGTTTATGAAATACTTAATTAATACATATTCTAGAATATCAGATTTTAATATCACATACCTTGTAAAACTGTATGGCATGACTTAAAATTTGGATATAAAATGCTTATAAGGAAGTTATAAATTTCATTTATAATGTGTTTATATGTTAGAAAATATAAATATAAAGGAATTTCTATTATACTATAAATTGTTAACAATGTTTAATTTGAAATGATCAAATTAATATAATTATTTAAAAATAATATATATAGCACAATAAAATTTATTTTCATAATTTCTATGAATGAGGTTTAAATTATATTAAAATTGATATGTATAGAATATGTAAATAGTTTACAAAATAGAACTGGAATATAAATTTTGTATATTTCATATAATGTTATATATTTTATTAAATTTAATATAAAAGGAAATATGAAGGAGTTCATATTGCAAATAAATATAATCTGTTTATATATCCATAATACATAGATATTTTATAATTTGTTTATAATTTTATTATTTATAAATTGTTCACGAAATTTTTATCTCATGTTTAATTATATGAAATATATATATATATTTTATTTTTACCCTTAATTATTCATGATTATAACAATTTTTTAATGGATTAATGTGTGTTTTATTTTAATGTTTTCATCAGCTAAAAAAGAATTTCATACATGAATCTATGGAGTTACATTCTAGGTAGTATAATTAATGTAGTTTTTTTCTACCTTATTATAACTTTTAATATCTTCGGAGCTTGACGTATGTATTTTATATAGTTTAATCATTTTATTTATTATAATTGTGGTGGAAATGAGGTCTCTATTTGTTAAATTATTCTTCTGAAGTGGTATTTTGGTTTGGACTACACATTATTTTCAAGGATCATGTATTTTCTAGAAAATAGTAGGATAACTATATATTTCTCGAAGCATACTCTTATGGGAATTTTAGATTTCATATGATTTGAACCATTTATGAAAAATGGTTTTATATAACCTCGGTATGAGATACATTTTGATATGTAAGGATATACTTGAATTTTAGTCAGGGTTAGTATCCCATGAAATGATTTTTCAAAATATTTTCACATAAATATGGTTTAAACATACATATTTGGTAGAGGGAATATAGATAAGGATCATTCGGAAGGTGATAAAAACTAAGAGGGGTGAATCAGTGTTTAAATATTTTTATTTTCAAATTGAAGTACTCTCATTATTGTTTATCACACCTCTCTATATCCAAAAATTGGGGTGTAATATAAAGGATAACATTATGTTTGTTAATGATGTCTTCCTTATTAAATAATTTTTATATTGCAAGTGTGTTGTGATTGGTTTCCCCACAAATACACATATCCACTCTTCTTATGAAGAAGTATCTACAAGTATGGGAATCACCTTGAAATTTCTATAAACTGATGGAACAAATAATCAAACCAAAACTAACATTATAGAATATAAAAAAACAATATTTCATTGAAGACATATCACTATGTAATGTTTTGGTAAATGGTGTATATGTCTAAGTCATATCTTTTATAATTCTATATAAAATATTCTACTTGGTATGTTCTCCACTCAGTAAATTATCTTATAATCATTTAATAAAAACAAACACCTATTTTTTTAATAAATAACACTATATGTTTAATAAACCATATAAATATTAATATAATAGAAATCGGTACATCATATCTCATTTTATTTCATCCTTTAGAAAAAATTAAAAAAATTACCCATATTTTTTCCATAAAATTATCCAAAATACTTTTCCGTTTAACCAATACATGATAACTATTATTATAATGGCCCTATATTTAATTTAAAAATATGAAAAAATAACATTGTTATGTTTTTATGTCTACATGATAACATTTTGTAAAACCATTATGATATGGAATTATACATTGCAAGATGGATGAATCTTAAATATCAAAAGCAGTTTCAACTTAAATTTAATATTCAAACAACTTCATGGTGTAGTAGTATTATTCATAAAAAATTAATTTTATCACTATTTTTCATCACAAAAACCGTCAACATGAATCAAACCTTACATCATAAGAACATCATGATGAATAATCGTAAAGGATATGCATTGTATCACCAGATTTATATTAATTCAAAATATATCATTATGAAAACCACAAAAATTTAGATAAATGAGTTTTCATGTAAAAAATATAATTCATCACATATTAAATATTATTTTTAGTTTTCCAGAAATCCCAATGATCCTTCTGAAACTCTCTTTTGTATGATCAGATATATAATATATGCTTTTAAGAATATTATTTATCGTGTTTGATAAATATATTTGACGAAACTCAACATAACCTATGAAATATTTATTATGTATGAATAAAAAATATATTATGCCTGATATGATAAAATATCCTGTATTTTATAGTATATTTTTTCTAGTGCTGATTTTTCAATATTCCCTTGAACATATTTCTTATATTATCCCAATTTCTCACATAGTCCATGATTTTTTCATTTTATAGATATATGGGAGAAAAATATCTTACAAAATATACTAAAAATATTATCAATTTTAGTGGACTGAAATGAATCTAAAAAACAATTCAAAAACCCCAAAATATTATGTATTCCTTAACTAATATTACATTTCACTGTGCGAGTTTTATCCTTTGATAATTTTAACTTCCTCGAGAAAAATTTCACAAATCATATAAAATATGTTTTATATTTGTATAAAATTATCTAGAAAATGTAACGAACCAGAATTCTATCAAATCATTTTCCCTCCTTCTAATTATTTCACTTAGTATAAATCACATAAAATCAAATAGAGAACAAAATGGAAACATAATAAATGAAAAATTAATGAAATAAGATGAATTTCTAGAAGATACAGAACCAATACCAATGGAATAGTGAAATGACCTTTGGAATAGTAATATAACCCTTTAGGTAAAGTAAAAGTATCCAATAAGTATAATAATATCACCAATAAATGTATAAATAAAATTTACTGACACTATAAATGAGAATATAATATAATTATATCATAGTTCATGAAAATAAATGCTGTCAAAATGATAAATTATGTGTTTGTATTTTTATAAACCATAAATAGTTATTTATAATTTTACAAATTATTTAATAACATAGAATAAACTTTATTTTCATAAAATATATTCATAAATTAATATTTTGTTATTTAAATATTATAAAATAATTTTATTAGACCTTAGATAATATTTTAATTTTTCATAAAATTGGTTTTAATATTAAATTTGGTATTTTTGAATAAATAATTATTTTAATAAAAAAATTAAATTTCTTATATATGAAAATTATTTTAAAAAAATAGAGTTAATTTTTGAATTCTACAGAAAAAATGGTTAGGGTTAATTTTTTTTTGTTTTTTCTAAAATAATTCATTTTTTGGTGAATAAGAAAATACAATAATATACGAAAAAATGTTAAATGAATAAATTATTTAGCCATAGATGTTTTTTGGATTATTTAAGCCCATATTCTCAATCTATCCTGCATTATTTTAATATATTTAGTGATAATTCTCAAACTATTAATATTCTTGATCAAAAATAAAATACAAGATAATAAAATATTCAAAAACACCCCTATCCACTATAAATTCAACCCCTCACCACCTATTCTCCTCACACATTCCAAACATAATCCTTTTCAAATTACTTCTCAATACTCTTCTAAAGCACCTCCCCCACATCCAAGATCCTTTTATCTAAAAAAACAAAAAAAAATTCTTATGGAGGTTCTCAAGGAGGATACTTCAAGGCATAACTATCATATTTCATTTCATTTATTTTATTTTCAATTTGTTTTTCTCTCTTATCCTTACCTTAGAACCCCTATCCAATGTGAAATTATAAATGATGAGTCTTTTATATAATATATTTTATTCTATTTCTATAAAAATACATCATTAATTCTTTTTTTTACTTTGATTTAAAAAATAGAAACATCATCCAGGAGGTGCCTATTTACTGCCTTCATGGACGATATGTTTTCATATTTCAATTATTTCCTTCAAGTCTGGTCATAAACCATTTTTAACATTAAAAAGGATTATAATATATTTAATACAACATTAATAATTTTCTAGAACAAGACTATAAACATAGAATTAATTAAAGTAGAAATGTAGTTTTTAATGATAGAAAAACATCCAAAATAATCTAAATTATTATCACTAACGTCATATCTAATGATTCATCTTCACCCTAGATAAAAAATGAATTATAAAACCATTTAATAATAATTAATATTATTAATAATATATAAATTCAATCATAGAAAACTATTTTCATTTTATATAGTCATATGTATGTGTAAAAATGTAAATTGATCATGAAAACCAATGAACAGAACACTCTCGAGCAATGATATTATATCTTATTACTCATAAAAAATGATAAATGAACCTAAAAAAATTATATTAAATCAGATACATGTTAAATGGGTTCTAAAATAAATTATTAATTAATCTAATTTTATATCTTGGACATTTATCAGAAGTACAGAACACATTCAGACATAAGGTAAGGGTTTCTACCTGAACCTCCATTGTTAATTATGGTTACACTAACCCTCTATTTAACCCAATGAAATTATTAATTTATATACAAATATTTTTAATTCTATTTATATGTTCCAAAATCATATGTTCAGTTTAGTTCATCTTTCTATTATGGGATATTACATGTTTTATAAGGTTCCCATCGAAATTTGTTCTGATAAGAAAGCTCGATTTAAGGAACTTTTCAATTTCTTACCCATTTATATATACACTCAATATTCTATTTCAATAGATAAATATTTTGAAAAAAAATACATAATTTATCTTGAAGAACTGTCTTTGTTAATTTTTGATTTTATGAAAATATTTTTCCAAATGATCTTTTCTTTTCAAAGTAAAGAGGGTATTTCCCTTAATAAATTTCTCAGTGAATTTATTATAGTATTTTAATTTATTTAAAAACACTTGTTTAGTATTATGATTAATTGTGGTTAATCTGTTATGATATCATCTATAAGTTTTTATTGAATTTTTTATGATTATTTTGACCTGGGATGTACTATATTGATACCAATCACTATATTACATTTGATAGTTCATTATTATGTTTATTATTTGGGGAATGGTATTTAAATTTCATTTTATAGATTCAGTATGAAGAATATATATGGATTATGTTTCACCCATTTCTTGTTAAGAATCCATTGTACTTAGTATGTGATGGGTTGTGCCCTATATATCCTATAGATGTATCGGTATGTCTCATGATACAAAGTTGAGTAGGTTTTTACCCATTTATGTATGCTTTCTTAGATAAAGACTTAAAGGTATTTTTATATTGACTGACATTATTGATTCCCAAATTAATATTTTATAAATTTATTGCCTATGTGATTATTCTACTAGTATAATATTCATGGTCATTATTCATTATCATATGATTATTCATATATCATTATTTATTTATCTTTTATTTCTTTCTGTATTATGCTCAATAATATGTTTTAATGGCATGTGTTCTTAAGTATTATCCATGCCTTATTATTTATGTTTATATATTATATCTTCCACTTTATTTTTTATCCATACTGATTATATGACCTCACCCCTTTATTAGGATTTATTTTTTCCCAGGATGTGATAATGTATATTATGATTGTCTTACGGGGATATTCTAGGTGTTTATTTTTGTTTCCAATAGAATTTAAATGTTTTTTCCAATTTCAATTTATAAATATAAAGTTCATGTATGTAATATGACTTCCAAAAATACTAAACTGATTCTTCCTTTTGGATTTGAGTCATGTACCTATGCAAATGTATTAATGCAAGGCACCAGATCTGGGATACTCGGGTTTGGGTCTGTAAAGTTTGCATCAGAGGATGTTTTGTAGAAACCATGGATTCTGTATTTAGAAAACATAGATTATGAAACATAACTGTAGGATAGAATTTTAATATATGAATAGAACAACATACCTGAATTATGATAGGGTAAATATTATGTGGTTATTATTCAAAATATAGCCCTATCTGGATACTACAAGTGGGAGTGGTTCTGGCATTGATGTAATAAGGGGTAACTACATTAACAAGGTTTCCCAGTCCTGACTCGGGGTAACCTGGTTTACAAAAATGGGCCTTACAAAGTACATAGATTTTAACATCTATAGGATATTATTATGATAATTTATATTTTCTTTACAAACCATTATGAAGTACATAGACGTAAATAAATCCCCAAAGAAACTATGGTTATGCTTATGATATTTTCTATTCATTAAATATAAGTTATTTTATGGGTTTTTCTAGTTCTAAATAATGAATTATGATTAATCACCTTATGATAATTTTATTAACACACGTAATCCATGATGGTATTTCCCTACTATACAAGATAATGATGTTGAAAATGTTTATAAAAGAATTATAAATATTTTGGGAATTATTTATTAGGTTATGAAAAAAAACAATACCCATATGAAGCATCTGTATACACAACATGGAAAAACAATGTTAAAATTCTTCATGAGAAAAAACCCATCATCATTCAATGGGACTACAAACCCATTTCTGGGTGTGTCGTGGATAAGTTTCTAAGAGAATATAATTTATTCTTTGGGAAGTAAAAAAAGATTGAAGGATGTTATGGAAATTTATCATCTCTTAGAGATTTTCGATCAATGGTGGTAATAAATTAAAATCAGTAGGGAAGAGGAATAAATATCAAACATATAATGGAATAATTTTATAGAACATTTCGTGAAAAAATACGTCCTTCATGAATAAATAGTAGATATGGAGAGAACATTATCGAATATGAGGAAAAAGAAGGATGAGTTTGTTGAAAAGAATGAAGCCAAATTTACATGCCTATAAAGGTATGAATTTGATTACATACTTAATCCAAAGATGAAGATTGATGTATTCTTTTTTGGGTTAAAACATTTCTCCTAAGGGAACTAGTATCCCAAAAATTCTCATTATATGGGGATATAGTCTCATGTGCTATGAAAACTGAAAAATAATTCTATAGGTATTATGAAATTATATAGAAGAAATAGAAGATGTGGGGTACTGAAAAACATATATAATGATATAAGGAAAAGGGGAATAAGTGGAGAGTTAAATTTTTGTTCCAATGATAATTAGGGGAAGAAACACCCATTAAATTCCTGAAGGGAATGGATGTTATTTTCATATGTGGACAAAAGGCCATCAATCACTTTATTATAGGGGGGGTAAAGAAGTTAACATTTTTCAATGCTATAATTAGAAATATATGGTCCATTAAGAAAATAATTTTACTATTCATCAGGGAAAATATTCCACAAAAATCCAAAGGGAGAAAGGCCAAGTTTATACCATCAAAACTATTGAGGTTGAAATTCGTAATGATGTGGTGGAAAGCACTTTAATCATTTTATCATACATAGACAATTCATTATTTGATTCTATTTCATCACATTATTTTATATCTTCCTAGCTTTCCAAGGAAATTAAACATTTACCTTTTCATTTTATAAAGGAGTTGTGAGTAAAAACTCTTAAGGAAAGTCTAAATGCCACAAAGATATGTCAGTCAGTCCCCATTATGACACATAAACTTTCTTTGGTTTCTAAATTTTTTATCATACCTTGGATTGACTATGATATAATTCTTAGTATAGAATATCTTTTAGATTATGATGAAAAAATATATTCCAAGTGGAAAAAATTAGGATTGGTGAGGAAGATGTGGAATCCCTGTCTTTAGAGTAGAAAATGCATCATTTTATTCTTATCTATATCCACCCCCCAATATCTCTACCAAATTAAATTATTATGGAGGAGGAGAAAACATCATATATGGGTGAGAATATAAATCATTAAATTGAGGATGCAACTATTGTATAGTAAAACATTGAAATATTTATATAGGATTTACCTAGACGTCATCTGAAGGGGGAATTTGAGTTCTCTAATGATTTAATCCCAGACTTGAGACCAATAAAAAATCATTATAGAATGAAAACTATGGAAATATTATATCTAAAGAAACAAATATAAGAAATTAGTGATAATTGATTTATCTACCCTAATGTTTGTCCATTGGGATCCCATGTTCTCTTTATTGTGAAGAAATATGGATCCATGGGGTTATGCCTCGACTATAGGGAAATCAATGGTATTAAAATAATGAAAATGTATCATATACATCACATTGATGATTTATTTGATCTAATTATTGGAGATCAATATTTCTATAAGATTGAACTTTGATCTGGATATCATCAATTGCGTGTGAGGAAGGAAGATATTCCAAAGACAACATTTCTAACTAGATATGAACTTTATGAGTTTAGAGTAATTCAATTCTGAATGACTATTTCAACATTTATTTTTATGGATCTAATGAGCTGATTCTTCTAGGAATATCTTAATTTTTTTTTGAATTTATTGATGAAATATTTACATATTTCAAAATCTATAAGGGGATTGAGAACTACATGTGAATTGTTATCAAGACTCTTACGAGAAATGAGTTATATGATATGCATAGTGAGTGTGAAATCAAGATTCAAACAGTTTCTTTTCATAGACATATTATCCCTATGGATGCATTCTTAGTTGATCCAATGAAGACAAAGGCAGTTCAAGAATATCCTACACAAATGAACATAATCGTGGTGTGTATATTAACTAGTTACGCAAGTTACTATCAAAAATTAATTTAGAAAATATCTTTATTAGCGAACCCATTATCCAATATTACTTGTAAATGGGTTAAGTTTGTTTGGAAAAAATAAAGGAATAACGTTTTGAAGAAATGAATAAGAGAATAGTGAATGATATGATCTTGACTCTACCATTAAGAAATGGAGAATTTTCTATTTATAGTGATGCTTCAAAGAAATGACTCGGTTTTGTCATTATGGAGAATGATAGAGTTATTTTCATTGCAACAAGGAAACTAAATACTCATAAAAACTATCCAACTCATGATATTGAGTTAGGATCGATAATATTTTCAATGGTTATATGGAGACATTTTCGATATAGAAAATGATGTGATATATACATAGATCATAAAATCTCGAAATATATATTCTCACATGAAAAACTCAACATGAGGAAAACGGGATGACTCGAGATAATCAAGGATTATTATTTTTCAACACACATCATCCTCGGGAAGGAGAATAGGGTAGATGATACATAGAGTAAGAATGATCATGGAGTTCAAAAGTAAATTAAGATAGACAACGATCCTGTGTATATGGATCTAGAAAATATGGATATAAGAATTATTAGGGACTTTGAGACATAATTTCTTTTTAATTTGGTTTTACAACCCTCTTTATTGGAATGGATTAAAAGATCCAACAATAATAATGTGAATATTCAAAAGAAATTTATAGCTATTAATGTTGTAAAATAGGAAAACTTCGTGAATGAGAATGAAATTCTTAAATTTTGGAAGAGGATTTGTGTTCCCTCTATCCTAGAGATAAAAATAGAGTTACAAGATTATACCCATAACTCGAATTTCTCCATACACCATGGTAGCACCATGACGTATTTGAAGGAACAATTCTGGGTAAATTATATGAAGCGGGAAATTGTTGATTAGATATCAAGGTGTTTAGTTTTTTAATAGGTGAAGGATGAAAAATAACATCTTAGATGATTCATGCAACATAAACCAAATAATACATGGAAATTGAATTGTATTACTTGGGATTTTGACACTGGATTTCTAAAGACATCAAGAATGCATGATACAATATGGGTAATTGTTGATCAACATACTAAATCTACACATTTCTTCACAATAAGGAGAGATTTTTCACTAGAACACTATGAAAGACTCTATATTAATGAAGTTTTAAGACTCCATGATGCATCAATTTAAATTATGTCTTACCATGATATAAAATTTACATTGAAATTATAGAAATGTATTCAGAATGATTTGGATACAAAGCTTCCACTATAGAAAATCATATATATACCAACATCCCAATCAAAACAGTTTTTCTAAACTATTGGGATAGAGAGGGTTTTCAAACGGTTTTCAAAAACCGTTGGGTTATAGTGATTTATATTAGTCATTCCCAATAGATTTTGTAAACTGTTGGGATGTAATGGTCTAAAATCATGTTTTCCAACAATTTTTATAATCCCTTGGGAAATATAATATGTCCTAATGATTTTTTGAAAATGTTGGGAATGTTATCCATATAAATAATGTCAATCCCCCACTCCCCATTCCAAATTCGATACTTTTTCCCTACCAGAGCGGTGATCTCTTCCCATCCATAGACCAATCCTCTTCCAACGATCCATCCTAGTTTAAATCATTTTCATTCTTCCTCTTCAAATTGGTGATATCATGTTACATCTTCTACCAACATGCATTTTTTTATATTGTATCTTGTTTATTTCCTCATCTACTAGAATTTCACATAAATTATGGTTTTTGATTGTTCTTGAATGTTTTATTGGCATGTTACAAATACTCTATCCTACACATATACATTGAATTTCACTTCTTGAACCACTTCCACCGTCACTAATTTTTTCAAGCATGTTACAAATGATTAGTGTTTTATGGGTACAATTGTATCTCACATCAGTCTTGTTTACATTTATATTATGAGGGATTTTGACGTGGAATGTAATTTCTTTCTTTGGAAAGGGAGTTCCAATGATTACATTGGTAAATTTTAATTAAATGGTTGGTTTTTAATATATAAATGGAAAATAATTTTTTTACTAATAACATTTTTTTTATTTCTATATAATGAAGAATGTATGGCAGTAAAATGTGTCAAATGTTTTGGTAGGAATATAATTGTTAATGTATTAGTACCAATTGACCTTTTGGGACTATCTTGACAAACATTTCTGATTTTCCTTTTCATTGGTCACCACACATTCACAAATATCATTTGATCACTTGATTTTGTTTAATTATACCAATATTAAATCTCTTGTATATATTTTTTTAACTATTTTATATTAATGGGTTTCTATGTATTTTGGACATGTGGGTCACTTTCATGTCTATAAATTATGATGTATACATGATGGTGCCGACATGTAGTTTTATTTTTCTAAAATCATTGGGTGATGTAAATCCACTATTTTCATAACTCATCAATGCACCCATTATACAGGAATTGAAATGATTGATTATATAATGGGAAGATAGTTCCAATGGTAATTTGGTTGAAGTGATATGTGAATGTCACATGTGGTAAGTGACTTCTGTGAGGCATGTTAATAATGTGAGCTATGAGATGCACTTGACAGAAGTGACCTATATAAAAAACATAGTAATAATTCTGGAATTTTTTAGATTCATGTCCAAGGCTACACAATATACTTGATAATGAATTAACCCTTGTTTCTCCCTAATATCCATTACTCAATGATATATTAAAATAAATACATTGGTTCTAGTTAAATATGGTATGTCTCTTTCCATGCATCCAATGTCTTAGAAAATTATTTAGATTTTAGGTGAAGAAGTTGATGCATGCATCTATCAGATATTGGATATTTTTTGTACCATGATATTATATATTATATGACCCTACACTTATGAACCTTGTGATGTATTTGAATATGTACAATTTCTTATCCTAATAGAGAAGAATTATTATTATATTAAAAAAAACATAGAAAGATGTTCTAATCCTACTGTGGGGTGTCCCATGAAAATATTGGCATGTATTCGAGTAAGGTAAAAATAACCCATTTGGGTATACCATGAAGATCATCAAACCTTCAATAAATCATCTTTCTAAATTTATATGATTTTCTTTGAGCAGATAGAGATTCTATTTTATGACACAATGATTTTTACCTTTTAAATAACACACCCTATAAAAGATATCATTTATCACTAAAGTGAAAAATTCTCATTTACTTGAATATATTTTTTATATAAATTTAATTTTATTTAATTTATTTCACATAAATAATTATTGAATTTTCTTACAGAATGAATATATGTTTCATTTATGAGACTCATTAGATCTCACGTGATTTTCAAAAAATTTGCGAGATATTTTTATATTTTTCGTTTTCTCATTCTTTAGATAGTGGAAACATACAATACCAATTTTATAAATTTTTTGGATGACCTTGGTGGTGCTGTGAAAAAGATAGCTACCATATATCCAAATACATTTTTCAAACAAACTATTATGTGTGGTATCAAAATGGGTAGAAAATGGAATCTCAAAAGGATGACGATGCAAATGAGAGGGCTAGATTGGAGAATTTGATATATGACTAGTTTCCATTTTTTCATCATCATGATATAGAAAGAATTTTGGCCCAAGAATATTTTGATACAAGCACATATGATGCATCCAAGGAAGATGATAATGTTGTCATGGTGAAAAAATTGAATGATGCTGCAATGGCTTGAGTATATCGACAATGTTGTAAAATGAAAAGGTGGAATTTTTAATCAGATCGTTTCATTAGAAACCCTTATATTATATTTCTGATAATTTCTTCTTTTACATTATTACCGTCGAGATTGGAATACTTCCAGAAGATGTAGATATTCCCTCAAACCACTATATGGCATAGGTGTTAGTTGAATAACATGGATTTTAAAAAATTAAAATTCATGCTTGCCTGAAAGATTTTTGCTTATTCTTGGAGGAAAATATTGAAAGAAACTCTGGTGTAAAGTTTGGAAGATCCTGATGTAAGCCAAAAGCTAATGGGACACCATCCTATATGCCACATAATTTAATGTGATAGTTCCCACCAATCCCCAAAGTCCAAAATAATTTCATGTATTATTAAATATCAATAAAAATGGGATGGAATGATACTAAGAGAAAGAAGAATAATAAAGAGTCAGTTCACCTGGATGATGGATATGCAAGGAAGAGATTTTATGCTCGATATCCTGATCTTGCAGTTAAGGTTCGTAATGTGAGATTGGGACTTTCATGTGACATTTCTAATTTGTTTGGTCAGATGATTACTTTTTATAGAACATGGCCAGTCTTCATACACATATATAACCATCCCCGATGGTTGTGTATGAAAAAACCTTTCACATTCAAGATTATACTTATATCTGACCCTTATAATCATGACAATGATATAGACGTATGCATTCAACATTTAATAAAAGAGGTGGATTTTCACTTGTATTTGGCTGGGACCACATACGATGCATGTTTGAAAGATATATTTCATATGTGTGATCTGATAATGTGGATGATCGATTATTTTCTTGCTTATGAAATGATGTTTGAATGGAGCATGAAGGGAAAACTTTCATGTCTTATTTTTAGGAAGAATAATCGATCCAGAATGTGAAATACTGTCATTGTTTTAGTTTTATGGTACATTGAAGATTCTTGCAAGTGGACCATCCATATAGAAATAATCATCAAAGATTTGACAATACCATGGTGGCCAATGATCTACCTCAGCGTATGTCTAGAACTAATGTTCTTAATAAATTGTAATATTTCTATTTTTCATTTGGGAAGGGTCAAATTAAATCTAGAAAGAAGAAGAATGACTCCAATGTTACCAATTACAATTGAAATAAGAGGATTATATTCTTTGTGTTCCATTATTGTTCAACCAATTTTTTACACCATTGGTTATACGTAATGCACATTGAAATGAATATATGTGAAATTTTGCTTTCGATTCTTCAAAATTTCAAAATAAATATAAAAAAGATGATTTAATATCTTAGAATGACACAGTGGATTAAGGGATCAGAACATAATTGCATCCTGTGTGTATCAGTTAAAATAAATGGAATGTTCCATGTGATTTTTATGTGATGAAACCTATAGAATAAAATCAACTTCTGGAAGTACTAGAGACTGTTATTGTTCATGATGGCTATTCAAGTAATATATCAAAATAGTTCAATAGAAGAGTGTTAATGTTGAAATCAATGAAGAATCGTGATTATCACGTCCTTCTTCATGAGTTAATTCCGATTGAAATTTATTATCCTTTGTCCAATAATGTAAGGGTGTTAGTTATTTTGTTGTTCCATTTGTTTGGAGACCTTTGTGATAAGAAGTTTTCCAAGTCTTTCTTGAAAAAAATGAAGCCAGAGATACCATTCATTTTTGGTGAGCTAGAGAAAATATTTCCTCCATCATTTTTCACATGCATACTGCATCTGATTGTACATCTTCCAAATGAAATTCTTCTTGTAGGACCAGTATCTTTTCATTGGATGATTCCAACTAAAATAAATATATACACATTGAAATATTTTGTCTAGAATAGGAATCAACCTGATGGTTCTATCGTGTAAGATTACTTGGATCAAGAATTTTTGGATTCATGCTCAATGTATTTGTGTGATCATACTATGAGAATGAACATACAAATGTGAAATGATAATGAACAATATGAGAAATTTAAACCAAGTTTTCCATCACTTCATCAAATATGAGGATTTCCTAGATCATATAAGTTTATGATATTGATCCTTGAAGAGTGTGATATGGAATATCACATAGTGTTTATCAACAATGATTTGTTCGATGACTACATCAAGTTAGTACACTAAACAAGTATTTCTTATATCAACTCTAGTAATTATATATATCTATTAAAATATTTCTATTTATATTCACAAGTATCATAATGAAATGATAAATAGAAATCATCATTCTTTATCTTTGAAAAAGTGAGATACTTTTCATAGTAAAGAGTTTTCTATTTTATAGAAATTGATGGTAGAAATATTGATGTAATAAATAAATAAAATCAATATTTAAGTAAGTTAAATTTTTATTTATATTTCAGGTATTGAGTTTTCTTGCTGACACTCTCTCTAAAAAAATAAGAGCTTTGTCTTTTGTTCTTAATACCATGGTTCGTGAATGCAAATCAATTATGATCAATGTATACCGATTTATTATCAGAGAATGAGAAAAGAACATGAGAACACAACATTATGTTGTTATACTAACAGTCACAACCTACTGTTAGGCCATTACATTGGATAATAAACCTTGTTTTGAAAATGTATCTTTCTATGGAGTCCTTGAAAAATATAATATTGGATTATTACTATCATAGATGATTCACTATGATGAAATTTCAGTGTTTAGATTTATTGATGAGGTAAGACACCTTTATTAATGATAGTGGATTTCATGTTATTGACATGACTCACACTCTTTCTACTCATGAACCATATGTATTGTCATCAATGGAGAAACTAGTTTTTATGTCAAATATCATCTTAGACCTGAATTTGGTGTCATTATTCATGTAATCCAATGAAATATTTATGATAATGGTGATTATGTAATTGACACCATCCCCACTCACATTTTCCCCAATCTATTGATTACTTATGATGACTCCAATACATTAATTTTTATTGGTGATTGTGAACCTGATGTTGTGGTGGGAGATATATAGATGCATTCATATGTGTTCTCAATTCTATTAGTTTAGAACAAATTGAGTTCTTTAGTATTTTTCTATACACATTTATTTAATATTGATTACAAATATTTTGTATCTGACTAGACCTTCATGTGAATTTTTAATATTTACTGGGTCTAGTTTTCTTTGGGATGCATTTTATAATATTGAATTAAATTGTATTCAAACCTACCAAACCAAAAAAATCAAAATAGATAAATTTTGACAAAAAAACCAGAAGAATTTAATTGGGAATATAAAAATAATTGATATGAAAATCAAAACCAATGAAAATAATATCCTCACCCAGAAAATAGATAAATTAACTAACTGAAAATATAAGCCAAATGAACTAAGACAAATAATCCATGTGTCAATTTTTTCATTTTTTCATTACACAATAGTTATCATTTTCAAATTAAATTCATATTTTTTTTCAGATGAGGGAAATTATATCATATGAGGAGAATCAATGAAAAAAGATGACGGACAACAATCGTCAAATGGTTGAGATGGGCATTCCTCCATTAGTACCTATTTTGAGTATTTTATTTCAAATATATATATATATATCTGTATATATATATATATAACATATAATGTGATGTGATTAATTTTGTTTTAAACAACTATGTAAGATACACCACTATGGTTCCAGTTACTTGATGAGTAGAGTAGTTGTGGTCCCAGTACTCATTCTGATGGTAAAAGGGAAGGGGGTACAAGAGTTAGGTTCTCTAACCAGCGTACCCATTTAGACCCTACGCATCCAAATGGCATACCATCATCCACACATTCTTATCCCACCATTTCATTAGGGACACATGAGAAATTTAGGCATCCAAAGTTTTCACCACCCTTTACATATGTTCCTCCTCATCCATCTTTACTGTGTCCCTTGATGATTCCAACTCCTCATCCATATTATGTAGTTGGTTAGTCATCCATTCCATCTTCTTGGCCATATTTTTTTTTCTTTTAGATTCTACATTCCTTCATTGAATCATACTCTGACATAGTATGTTCCTACAATGAATACATTGGGAGCGACTCCACCATAACATGGTTATGTTTCTTCAGTGAGAGAAGATCAAGAGGCGCCAATTGAGAAGACTTTCGCATGTATATTTTAGAACCCTAAAAAATATTACAATTATTTATTTTCATTATAACATGGATTGATGTAATATTTGTTTTTATATCATAATAGATATATCAACATATAAACAGTTGGGGTAGGGCGTACAGGCATGAAATTGGTGTGGAACTTCCATACATAGTTGGTGGATGACTAAAATGAAGAAAATAAAATTATAGAAAAAACAGGGCAACAATGTCGATGTTTTTCTATGATGGTTTCCAAATACTCTAACATCATTCCTATCAGCCTGATCTCATGGAGACAGTATCAAAAAAAGTCAAGAAAAATGAATCGGAAAATATATGGGTAATAAAAGTATTTGTATTTAATGTAATATTATTTTTGTATTTATATGAATTAATATTTTGGTGTCAGCTTCAGTTTAATTTCACCGATGGCGAGGGTTCGCAACCACATCTCTAAAGGTGTTATGTGAGCTTTGGAGAACCTATAAGCACATGTTGTATATTGGATGGTGTTCTAGGGTTAAAACAGAGACAGTGGAGGTATGTGTCATGGATGATTGTCTGATAAAACTGTATCAGAAAATTATTAATCATTTTTGAGTATCATGTTTACAGTATTAATAAAATTTTTGGTATTTGAATGAAACTTTTCATGTTTTTCTTTAATACTATCTTTTTTATTGTTGAATTTTATTTTGGAATGATCCAAAAATTATAAAAAAACATTGATTCTAAAAATTAACTCCACATATTGGGATGTACTATGATGACAAGTCATTAGAGTAAGTAGTTATGATAGTTGTTTATAATTTCCTATTAAAACATGCAATTTTTAATGATTCCTCCATAATTTATTCTATTTCTTATATATTCATATAATTTTATTTATGAAATTCATTATTCATAACATGTTATTAATTATTTTTTCCTACATTAAATGTCATTTTAGAAGAAGGTATTGAATATTAAAGGACGTGTTCCTCGAGAAAAACTGATTTCCTCAAGTAGAATGAAAAAAGATGGAAGTGCGATTAACGAAATGTAAAAACACCATATTATATGGTTTAATTTCTGGATTTCAACATTTAATATCTATTATGTAACTTAATAATCTATTTATATTTGTAACATTATTCAATAGAGGCCCTTAATGACCAAGAACCCAAAATTTTTGGGCCAAATGATCAATTACATTAGGTGTTGGGAGATGATCACCCTATAGCAGTATGTTGCCAACCTGGGAAGAGTATAGTCTTGAAGAGGTATTGGATGGCTTTTGGTAAAATTTGAAGTTCCACCGAGTTCAAATTGGTTAAGGCAATGGAATAAAATACTAAAGAATGGCCAAAAAGGGGGAAGAATGGTCTTCTAGGGAAAACACAGAATTTATGAAACTGATGAAATATTATTGTCCAACACTTCCACCAGAGGTCAACATTGCTTGTGATGTGTATATGTCATCAATGAGTTTAATATATAATGAACTAGGTTCCAATTATAGTGATGGTAGAGAATATTTCTTTCTTGGATATGGCGATGGTGAGGAAGAGGTCGAGGAGGAGGAGGATGCCAAGATAGAGGCCAAGGATGAGGCTGAGACCAAGGGAGAGGTAGAGGGTGAGGCGGAGGATGGGGGTGAATATGAGGTTGAGGATGAGGCTGAGGATGGGGCTGAGGATGAGGCTAAGGATGATGATGGGGGGAAGGGTGAGGAAAAGTATGAGGCTTATGGTTACAGTGGTGATAGTGATAGTGGAGGATACAATGAAAAAATATGTCCATAAAATTAGTGTTGGACAAATATTAGGTCATTTTAACCCTTATCGTTTTCTTTTTACCCATAGTAAACCTTTTTCCACCTTAACTATAGTACCTTCGGTTTCTATTATGTAAGCCTTACTTCATCTTTTTTAGGTTTTAAAAGTTATGGGTGACGTATAGTAGAATATAAAGATCCTAGAGTGAAGTTTGAAGCAAAGGGGAAGGCGCATGGGCGGCGCACGGTTTGTCAAACCATGCAGCCAAACCTTGTGTGTCTAACTGAAGAGGCTGTGGCTTCTGCATGGTCGGTGCACGGTTAAGGGAAACCGTGCGATGAGGCCGTGCGTGAAGTATGGGTGAGGTAGAAGCTAACCCACTGTTAGCGCACAGTTATTCAAACCATGCGGACTAACCGTGCGGTCACTTAAAGGTAGATCCTAAAATTATGGATCTAACTCGTTTTGCCTTTAATTACCTTGTTTAAACCTCCTATGTGACCCTAACTAGGTATTAATCTCCCCTGAAGGTGGAAAGACTTCTCCCTAGTGTTCCGGAGGTGATCCGAAGGCTTCTCTTGGCGAATCGAAGCTGGATTCTTAAGGTATCTGATCATTATTTATTGGTTTCTTCGATCTACATAGGTCTTTATCTTCTATTCTCTAGTTTTCATAGATCTACACCTGTTATGGACAGATATAAGGGTGTGGATGGAAAATATGACAAGATTTGGTCTTCGTTGTGTTAGGAGAAGATATCTAAGGATGGTTTTTGGAGTTTTAACCCGATGTTCGTGAGCGTTCTTCGTCCATGGATTGGTTTCACCCATTTTGTTGAGGTTGGTGGCTTCAATCTCAATTCCTATTTTTCAGAACCTGAAGGATTAGTTCAAATTTATTTAATCTCTTGGTTTTTATTGTGAAATTGTGGTGCAAAGCATGTTATAAATCTTCTTTAGTGATGATTTGTGGGTTTTAATGAAATTGTGGAAACTGAAAGCATGGGCTGTGAAAAGTGTTTTGGTTTCTTGATTTTAAAATACTGATTTTAAAATATGGATTTGAGAGATTTGGAAAACGGTATGTGAAAAAAAAGGTTTTCAATAAAAGGGTGTTTTATTAAAATGGATTTGCCGTGGCTGAAATGGTGTGGTTTTTGGGAATACTTGGTGTCTGTGATCATATTGCATTTACGAGGCTTGGTTGAAATATGACCATGTTCTTGGTTCCAAATGTGTAATGGCACATGGGAAATAATTACCTTGTAAAGACTTAGTAGATCGACGAGAGACCGCTCATGAGTATAGAAATTTCATAATGATGCATGCATAGTTTATTTCACGGGATGTGAAATGGTTGGTTGTGTGGATTTGTGAAATGGAATGAAAGTTCCAAAATGGAAATGTGAATTTTATTGGGAAACTTTTCTTGGTTCCTAGGTTGGAAAATGGTTTTTGTTGGAAAAATGGATTTGACATGGAATTTTCTATATTGTGGATTGTTTTGAAATTTTTTTATATAAATTGTTTTATATAAAGGTGATAACATGTTTTATCCTAGAGGCATGGGTTTGGAAGTCATCGGGGAAAACATAATGAGTTTCATTACTCACCCCCTGCTTTGCCATGATGGTGCTTTTGAAGATTTCATATACCGGGATGTTGGAAAAGGTAAAGTGTCACACGTTTATAGCACTACTTCGTAACTCTTAGTCTGGTTCGTGATGTTGGAGCTTGGAACTTGTGGACCATGGAGTTGGGTTCTCGTCTTGAATTATTGTAGTTGTCTTTCCGCTATTTACTCTATTTTGGTTTTGTACTTCATTGTTGCACATAGTTGGGTTTTTATTAAAATAATGGTTGAGTTGTTTTGGTTTTAAATCATGCATCATATAGTGGTTTCTTGGAGATGTTTATCTAGTTGTCTCTATTTGATTGTTGTTTTTAGTTAAAGGGGAAATCATCCACCATGTATTTTGAAACCCTTCGGAATTTATTTCCAGCCTTTGGCGCCTAGGGGATGTTGCTTAAGACCTAGTAATGACTCATTGAGCTCTCATGCCAATGAGAATTGGTGGGTCATTACAAATGGTTTCAGCTTGTCATGTCCTTGCATAACAGGTATTCATCGATGTTCGTGGTCTTGGAGTTGAAATTACTTCTTGCCTATTCCTTGGGTGGTCATCTTAGACAGGAGTAGGATTCCTGGAACATAAAATGTATAGCATAAAAGGATTTAGATAACCCATTTATGTTGAACATCAAGTTACCAGGGTGTTGGGTACATATGTTTTTTGGATACACTTATATAATGTTATAAATCTCATTGTAATGGGTTTATCCAATGAGATGAGCATGACATGCATTATAGAGGAATGACTTCCCATTCAGAATGCATAAACCATTTTGAGAAATGGATTATGGTTTGATGCAAAAATGTGATTTCTAAAAATGTTAAGCATGTTTTAAAATGAAACATTTTGAAAAGATAATGGTTGATGTATTTTGAAAATAGATTAATTTTCAAAAGAATGAAAAGATATATTTTAGAAATTTTTGGAAATAAATATTGTGATAGTGGTGTAAAAGTGATTAAAATGCTATGCCTTCAGTTGCTAGGAAGTGAGACTAACAACGTGCATTATTTGTATAGAAAATGGCACCCGTTAGACATCGTAGAAACCAAACAGAAGAAGCTGCGGAGAATGTGGTTGCACCTGAACCACAAGTGAACTAAGAGCTAGTTCAGAGTATCTTTCAGGAATTTCAGATGGTGAAAACGGGGAATCTGATGGATGAGTTAAGGCATGTAGACCATTCCGTCCAGTTCCAGAAGTAGAATCCACCCTTCTTTCGAGGTGATTCTAAACCAGAAAGGGCGGAGGTGTGGATGAGTAGGAGGAATCATATCTTCGATTTCATTAGAACACCAGCAGAACTGAAAGTAAAGTTGGCGACGTACATACTGGAGGATCTTGCACGATAGTGGTGGGAGCTAGTGGTGCAGGCTAAGGTGGATCAAGGCCTGGGCTGGGTGGAATTTGAGGAGTTGTTCAATAAACAATTCTATTCACACACATTCAAGATCCATAGGACGATGAAATTTTTCAGCCTGAAGCAGGATAATCTCTCTATCACAGAATATGCGTCTAAATTCATGAATTTAGTGCACTTTGCACTGGAAGTTTCTACAAGTGCATCGCTGAAGGCACACATCATTGAATCATGGTTGCGATAGGAGATTCATTCAAAGATAGTTATGCTCTATATTAAAGATTATACAGAGATGGTAAATAGAGAAACAGTAGAAGAAAGAGATATCATAGGAGTTATGGGAGGAGGAAATATGATGATATCTACGGGAATGTGTGGGAACTCTAATGCTGGGAACAAGTGGAAGAGGGACACCTACTTCCAAGGTGGGACTGAAAATCAGAATCAGACGGCTGGATCGGGGAGTCTTCCTCAATGACCCATGATGAAAGATGGGTGTTTTCAAAGTGGCGTGATTGACCACATGAAATGAAAATGTACAGAACCACCAAAATCATGTCACAATTGCAACAAGATGGGGAATCATCAGCTATATTATTGCAGTGCACCCATCTCGGGTGCACGTGACACTTCCCAAGCATCGCAAGCATCTTATGCTTCGACATGGCGAGGATAGAAAAATCAGTCTCACCAGCAGAACAATGATACTTATGTTGATTCCAAGAATACCATGACACCTAAGCCAGGGTAATCTCAACAAGGAAATAAGGAGAAAAGTGCAGCAACAAAGCAATTGTATGGAGCGGAATAGGTTATTGTGTATGACCAGTCTGGACCATCTATGATAAGAGGTACGATTATTTTGAATTCTACCATCATGCAAGTGTTGTTCGATACTGGTGCATCCCATTCTTTTCTTGCTTCTCGGATTGCTGATTTGCTGAACATCAAACTTCAAATGTTCCCTACTGTGTTAAAACTGCAAACTCTTCTTGGTGAAAGAGAATTTCAAGCCTTTGTGTGTAGAGTATGTGCTATAACGGTTGATGGAGCTGATATGAAATAGGACTTCTCCATGTTGGAGATGGATGTCTATGATATAATCCTGGGTATGGATTGGTTGAAAATGTTTAAGTCTCACATCAACTGTTATGAGAGAACAATTAGTTTCAGGACGGAGGACGAAATCGACCATCTCTTCAAAGGAAAGAGGGTGGTAAAGAACGGTGCAAAGAGCTTTTTCGCACCAATGGTGGGAATCATATCTTACTAATTGGCAGTGTTGAATTTGGAATCATGGGAAGAGATCACATAAAATAGTTTTCCAGCTATGGTAGATCAATTTCTTGATGTTTTTCCTGAAAATTTCTCACGGTTACCACTTATAAGAGAATAGTATTTTATGATTGATCTCCTTCTGGGGACCAGTCTTATCTCACTTCCATCTTATAGGATGGAACCAACAGAGTTAAAGGAATTGAAGGTGCAATTAGTGGAACTAGAAAGCAAAGGTTTTATTCGTCCAATCATGTATCTATGGGTAGAACCATTTTTTTGTAATGAAAGCAGATGGAACTTTGAGCTTACGTGTAGATTATCGTAAACATAACCAAGTTACAATAATGAATAGATATCCACTTCCATGTAATTATTAAATGTTTGATCAATTAAGGGGAGCTCAGTGGTTCTCTAAAATTGACTTATGGTCAGGATATCACCAGTTGTGACTTCGGAAGGAGGATATTCCAATGAGATCCTTTAAAAGAAGATATGGCCACTATGAATATATAGCCATGCCTTTTGGTCTTACGAATGCACCAGCGATCTTCATGGATTTGATGAATCTGATATTTCATCCATATCTAGATTCTTTTGTTGTGGTGTTTGTGGGTGAAATATTGGTGAATTCATGAACAAGGTCTGAGCATGTGCAACACCTGGAGATAGTGTTGTAAATATTGAGGGGCAATCATTTGTATGCCAAATTGACAAAGTGGAATTTATGGATTCAAGAAGTACGGTTTCTGGGCCATGTCATTTCTAATAATGGTGTTTCAGTGCATCCAGAAAAGATAGAAGATGTTATTTCTTGGAAACCGCCGAAGAATGTCTTTGAAATACGAAGTTTTAATGGTCGATCTGGTTATTACCGATGCTTTTTGTGTGACTTCTCTTGACTATCGTCTCCTGTGACAACATTGAAAAATAAAAACAGTGCATTTCAATGGACTGAGGAATGTCAGAGATCTTTTCAAGAGTTGAAATTTCTCCTTACATTCGCACCCATCTTGATTTTTCTGGAATCAGGACAAGGGTATGTGGTGTATTTTTACGCTTCAGGAATAGGGTTGGGTTTTGTTCTCATGCAAGGAGACCATGTTGTTACATGCGGTTCAAGGCAGTTGAGGGTGCATGAGAAACATTACCCAACACACGATTTGGAGGTAGCTGCAGTTTTCCATGCCTTGAAGACTTGGCGTCATTATATCTTTGGTGAGATGGTCACTGTGTTTACAGATCCCAAAATCCTGAAACACATTTTAGCACAATGAGATTTGAATCTGAGGCAGAGGAGATTGATGGAGTACATTCAAATGTTCAACTTTGACTTTATGTTTACACAGGGTGAGGGAAATTTTGTGGCCGATGCATTAAGCAGAAAGTGAAATGCTCAGTTACTGAAAGAAGCTTTAGATGAATGGCATTTGATTTCGGTCTTAGCCGACATGCATGTGGAATTTCAAATCCAAGGTGATGTTGTGGTTTTCTTTTTAGATACTCTGGTTCCTGAACATGTAAAAGTGGTCAAAGAGGAACAAATATATGATGAAAAATGTCTGATAATGAGTTCAAAACACAATGGTGGTGAGACCATTGATAGATGGAAACTGGAAGCAGGTTCAGTTTTGTGTTTCATAGATCAGATGGTTGTACCTATAGTTTTTTAGGAACAACTCTTTAATTCTTACCAACATTCATGATGGGTTGTACATCCAGGTACACAGAATACGTATAAGGCACTAAAGGCAGATTTTTGGTGGAGCGGCGTGAAAATAAAGGTGGATAAATTCATCTCGCGATAATTAATTTGTTAGCAGGATAAATCAGAGCATCAGAGACCAGCTGCAATGTTACAGTCTTTACCTATCCCAATATGGAAGTGGGGGCAGATATCAATGGATTTTGTTACAGGTCATCCAAGAATGGTCCAGAAACACGATGCCATTTGGGTGATAGTCAATCATCTAACCAAGTCGGCCCATTTCATCCCAATTCATGAAACCCATACAGTGGAAGATCTTTGAAAAATCTATATCTGGGAAGTTGTAAAGAGATATGGTGTACCAGTGTCTATCTTCTTAGATAGAGATCTGAGGTTCACATCTCGTTTCTGGAAATACTTACAACAATCCCTTGGGACTCAGTTGACTATGAGCACGGCATATCATCCTCAAACGGATGGGAAATCTGAGAGGATGATATAGACAATGGAAGACTTGTTGTGGTATTGTGTAATGGATTTTGGTGGGTCATGGTAGGAGCATATACCCGGAGTGGAGTTATCATACAATAATAGCTACCAATCCTCAATACGCATGGCTCCGTTTGAAGCATTGTATGGGTGTCCTTTTCATTCTCCACTATGCATGGTGGAAAATGGTGAAACTTCACTAGTCGGGCCGAGCCTTTTCCAAGAAACAATGGAGAAGATTCAGTTGATTAGGAAAAGGATGAATATGGCTCACAATTGTTAGAAATCTTATGTGGATCATCTCCGAAGACCGTTGTCGTTTGCAGTGAGTGAGCACGCCTTTTTAAGAATCTCTCCAAGGCTTGGAAAACATCATTTTGGGAAGTAGGGGAAGTTATCTCCTAGATATATAGCCCCTTTTGAGATATTATAACGGGTTGTCAAGGTGGCATATCGATTGGAATTACCACCACAGTTCAGTGCAGTGCATAATGTGTTCCAGGTATCTCAGTTGATGAAGTATCATCCCAATCCTAACCATGTGATCAGATGGGATCACGTTGACCTAAAGATGGATGCTTCGTTGATACATATCCCGGTGGATATTATGGATAGGCAGGATAATGTCTTGTGTGGAAAAAGCATCAGCCTTGTGTGGGTTTTGTTGCAACATGGTTAGATTCAGGAAGGGACTTGGGAACGCGAGAAATAAATGAAGGAGCAGTGGCTAGAACTCTTCCGGTCAAGAAATGATTTTCTACCTTTTGGGGACGGAAAGTACAATGGTGTGGAGAATTTAGTTCCCTCGGTTTCTGTTATGTAACCCTTACTTGATGAATTTCTTAGTTATAAAAGTTATGGGTGATGTATGGGAGAATCAGAAGATCCTGGAGTGATGTCTAAAGCAAATGAGAAGGTGCACGGGCGGCGCACGGTTTTTCAAACCGTGCGGCCAAACCGTGCATGTCTGACTAAGGATGTAGTGACTTCCTCATAGCTGATGCACTGATAAAGGAAACCGTGCAATGAGGCTGTGTGTGAAGCATGACCGAGGAAGAAGCTAACGCATAGTTAGCAAACGGTTTGTCAAACCATGCGGTAACTTAATGTTAGATCCTAAAATTTTAATTCTAACTCATTTTTCCTTTAATTGCCTTGTTTAAACCTCCTATCCGGCCCTAACTCGAGAGTACTCTCCCTTGAAGGTGGGAAGACTTCTCCCAAGCGTTTCGGAGGAAATTTGAAGGCTTCTCTAGGAGAATCAAAGATGGATTCTTAAGGTATGTGATCGTTCTTGATCAGTTTCTTATATTTACTTAAATATACTTCTCATCTTCTCTCTTTTTCTTAGATCTATGCCTATTATGGGTAGATCTAAGGTTTTGGATTCCAAATATTACAAGATTTGGTCTTGGTTGTGTTAGGAGAAGAGATATAAGGAGGGTTTTGGAGTTTTGACTCGGTGTTCTTGAGCGTTCTTCGTCTGTGGCTTGGTTTCACCCATTTTGTTGAGGTAGGTGGCTTCACTCTCGATTCCACTTTCTTAGAACGTGAAGGCTTAGTTAAAATTGATTTAATCTCTTGGTTTTGATTGTGAAATTGTGGTGCAAAGCATGTTATACATATTCTTTAGTGATGATATATGGGTTTTGATGAAATTGTGGAAGTTGAAAACATGGTTTCTGAATAGTGTTTTGGTTTCTTGATTTTAAAATTGTGATTTTAAAATATGGTTTTGTGGGATATGGAAAATGGTTTGTAGAAAAAAAAGTTTTCAATAAAGGGGTGTTTTATTGAAATGGTTTTGGCGTGGTTGAAATTGTGTGGTTTTTGGGCATACTTGGTGTTTGTGTTCATATTGCATTTACGTGGCTTGGTTGAAATATGACCTTGTGCTCAGTTCCAATAGTTTAATGGAACAGGGGGGATAATTACCTTGTGACAACTTGGTAGATCGACGAGAGACTGCTCATGAGTATGTAACCTTCATAACGATGCATGCATAGTGGATTTCATAGGTTGTGAAATGGTTTCTTGTGTGGATTTGTGAAATGGAATGAATGTGCCAAAATGGAAATGTGAATTTGATTTGGTAACATTTATTTGTTACTTTTTTGGAAAATGGTTTTTGTGGGAAAATGGATTTGACATGGAATTTTCTATATTGTGATCTGTTTTGGAATTGTTTTATATAATTTGTTTTATATAAATGTGCTATCATGTTTTATCATAGAGGCATGGGTTGAGAAGTCATCGGGGAAAACCTACTGAGTTTCATTACTCACCCCCGGCTTTGGCACGTTGGTGCTTTTCCAGATGTCATATACTAGGATGTTGGAAAAGGTAAAGTGTCACACGTTTATAGCACCACTTCGTGACTCTTGGTTTTGTTCATGCTGATACAGTTTGGAACTTGTGGAGCATGGAGTTGGGTTGTCGTCTTGAATTCTTGTAGTTGTCTTTTTGATGTTTACTCTATTTTGGTTTTGTACTCCGTTGTTTCATTTAGTTGGGTTTTTATGGAATTAATGGTTGGGTTGTTTTGGTTTTAAATCATGCATCATATAGTGGTTTCTTAGAGATGTTGATCTAGTCTGCTCTTTTTGTTGGTTGTTTTTAGTTTAAGGGTAAATCTTCCCCCATGTATTTTGAAACCCCTCGGCATTTATTGCCTTTCTTTGGTGCCTTGGGTTTATCGCGTAAGGCCTAGTAATGACTTGTTGAGCTCTAAAGCCAATGAGAATTGGCGGGTCATAACATTAACCATGGTAAATAAAATTTTCTAGTTTTACTATTAATTAGTGTAAAAAAATTAATGTAATTCCACTATATAATATAAATTACTTTTCTAACAAATATATAATCTATTTTTTTTAATTTATTTCAAATATGTGGATGAAATAAATTTGAAATTAAACCAACTTATGCGTCAAGAAATCAGTTTCTCCAAATAAAAAAATTCAAATATTTAATACGTTTTTATATGGTAATTAATTATGAAATTTATTAAAATAAATTAAATTTGTAAAATAATAATTTAATTTAGCTAATTTTAATTTATGAACAATTTAATCCAGAATTTAAATTTCAAAATAATTTAATCAAAAAGGCAGTTTTATTAAAAAACTTGTAGTTTTCACTATTCATAAAAAAAATATTTTCGTAAAATTCTAAAAAAATAACCGAATTTTTTTGTAATATTTATTTAAAAAATTATTTATATTTTTTAATATATGTATTTTTTAAATTGGTAATAGTTATTCTTACATTAGGAGAGAAATCATTACTAGACCATGTTTTAGAAAGAGATAATTTTCAGTTTTTTTCTTTGAAAAGTTTTTGTTTAATTTCTAACTAATAGATAACCATTTATTTTTTTATATATTTTCAAACCATATAATTGTATTAATTTATTTTTCCTATTTATAATCTAAAACATAAATACTAGGTTGTAATGGTTATGTTAAAAAAATGATATTGCAATAGAGTATCACATTTCATTTAAAACCGATGTTGCATGTATCACAATCTATCAATGATATTGAATTTATTTTAAAAAAACATATCAAAAAGTATCATATGGTTTTTTATCATATAATATTGGTGTTTCATTTCATATATTTTATTTTCTATGATGTTCCAATTTTAAAATCTTAGGGAATTACATTATACCACACATAAATAAAGTGTGTCCTCAAAATTTAATTATGATATCAGTAATGTAGGGTTTGAAATTTAAAAATATGGTAAATTAAATCCCACATATTAGGATGGGTTGTTAAAATATAATATTTTTTTACCTGAATTTTTAATTTTCATTATCAAAACACTTTTAAGAAAAAGTGATAAACCCCACGTTCACATGACTACAACACTAAAGTAATACACATACTTGATGAAAACTTACTTGAGCCTACCAAATGAATTATCCCCACATAATTTCCAAGAAAGGCATGGTACTTGTATGTCTGAGTACTCTGTTATTAGATATTCAATGGGTATTTCTAAGTAATCCCAAGCCGAAAAGTACTCGTATATATTGATCTTCACTTCGTTGAAGCCTCTAATTAGGATAAGATCCTTCTTGTCAATACATTCACCTAGTTCACTATTAGTGTCCTTGCATATCAATCTTCCAGTCACCCTTTTTATTTCCTTATATTTTTCATTAATTGTAAGAACGTTTTCCATTAATTATTCTCCTGAATGCATAATTATTTCCAGAACATGTTCAGGTTCTATAGAAGCTTCCCACTATAGTCCAAAGACATTATCTTAGTATCTAGAACCTCCTCCTACAACCGCACGTCCTCAGACTACAACATATTCCCTCGAGGAAGGTCCCCATAAAACTATTATTCTGTACACCTCGAGAAACGACCATGGTTTCCAAGATATTTCTTTTTGTAACCTCTTTTACTTCTCCAATTTTCCAGGGATTTTTCTTGCTTCCCTCCACTACATGGAGCTCATGCTTCTTTGTGTTACCACCTTTTTTAATTGACCGTGTCTCCATTGGGTTAGGAATGCCTGAGTTGTCTTTAAGCCACTTATTTTTCTTCTTCTTCTTGTCAATGAAACTCCCTATATACCTATTTTACTTATTCCATATCTTCCTCCATGGGATATGAAGAACCTTTCCATAATCTCCCATTGCATTGTAATCAGAGATTTCCTTTCTTCATTTTTCTCCGAAAAGGCCACTACTGATTCCCTCGGCACAACCATCATCACCAAGGTGATCAAAGTTATTATTCAAGTAACAAAATTACAAGGTCCTTCTCGGATGGTGTCCCTATATATCATTCGTCAATCTATCAAAGCAGTGTCTTGGTTCTACTCAGTCTCGGCCATGCTTAGCACTTTCCTCCCTAGTCGGTTGTGACACTCCTTCAACATTTCTACAACTACCTGCTCACACATCCAGTGTATAAATTCCATGGCTAGAATTAAATGTGTTATCCTCACTGGACACACCACTTTCTTATTATCATGTAGGGCCTTTCCCCACAACTAGAGGAGCTCCCCAAACCTTCCTCAAGCATTTGAAAAATATACCACCTTTGTGATTTACACCCTCTTCTTATACTATAACTTATTCACCTTAGGGTAAACCCTGGAGGAACCCAATAATGATTACTCCATTCTCAAGATCCAGAAATGAAACTGTTATCACTACCACAAAAATCTGTATTCAACTCACTTCCACAACTACAACCCATCATATCATGACCCAATTTTTAACACTTAGAGTAATAATCAGACCAAAATTCAAAAAAAAAACCTGCCATCTCCAACATAATTATTCCACAATTTTATGCCACACAACATTAGATGGCCTTTTATACACGTCCACTTCCACACATATTCGAGGATATAATGGATGACATACTGACCTAGTTCTATTGTCAGATCATAGATATCTTCCAACCAAGTTTCCTAACATGTAAAATATCAAATTATTTTCAAACTGTAAAGGATATTCAGATAGACTAACCAATATTTACATTGTCGGTACATGCTGTTTCATATGAAAGTTAAAGGACCACCTAAACAGAAAGAAAAGGGAATCATCCCATTTGTGAGGAGCACTGGACCACACCTTGATCAAATAAACATTCATTAAATAATATGGTCCTAATTATATCATTTTCAATTGTAGGTCTAACTCAAACTTTATTATCTTTCATAATATTGAAATATATACATGGGTTATATGAATTGATACAGTTTTATTCCTTCCACTATGCATAATTTCTAAATAAATGACAAACACTATATTAGATCATAATATTATGAAACATAAATTATAATCCCAAAACTAGTGAAAGACATTAGATATATTAAAAAAGTTATTCATATCTAATATCATAATAATAAACATAGTTTATTTGAGAAAGTTTCCAAATCATTAAAATATTTTAAAATCCTTCAAAATGGTTTTTAATGAAAATAATAAATAACCCATTAATATCACCTTATAGTGTCAAACCTAATGAAAAATAAGGATATTTGTCATGTACTATGTAATTCTCAGGTTAATACCAAGACTCTTTTTTTGGATTTAATACTCCAAGGTATATCCATGCTAGAACCGCATCTAATTATAGTATCACGACATAGATTTATTTCTAGAAAAACCACATAATATAAACCTTAGAAAAACAATTGGATTCTCTTCTATAATTATCCTCAATTTCTATCGTATGGTTATGTTCCAAATCCAATGTTATCCAAAATCTATTTTTCAAAGTTTTTAATAAAATTTTACTCATTCCAACTATGAAAAACCTGACACCAATTTTCTAGAGTCAGTTGTTACTTTTTTTACATTGTAACAAGACAAACAAAATTTCATCCTACATGACATAATATTTTAGTAGTCTTTGTAACATGATACATATGTGAATATAATTTTACAAATGAAAACATAGAGTACGAAATTGTGTTTTCATTAAGTGAATAATTATTTCCTCTAGAATAACTATGGATATCAATCATGAAATACATCTTTTAATCATGGGGAGTGAAACATAAGAAATGGGTAAGATCAAAGGATCATTAAGGTTATGAATACACTATAATATGTCATGTATAAATACTAATAATTAATATTGTAGTGTAAATAAATAAAATATATTCCATTTAATCCAAAACATGAACATGAAAAATAATATCATTGGAATAATTGATGATTAAATAATTACATATAAATAATCACATGAGCTTGAAACACAATCATGAATATTCTAAATAATTGAATAATAACATGGAACATCAACATCTAATCTCATAATGAAAGAATGCATATCATAACCATTCTATTAAGGCCCCAGGAAAATAAATATTTCATAACATGGAAAGGACTCAACCAAAAAAGCATGATATTTTGTTTCATGAGACCACAAAATGTATTTAGGGGTTATATAGTGCCCCACCCATCACTTACTAAGTATAATTAATTCCACCTATAAAATGGGAGAATCAGAATAAAAATTTAAATTATTATTAGAAAAAAGAGAATACAATATGATAATACTTTCTTCAATCAATAAACATAATCATAAGCCATTTAGAGTAATAAAGTGAAAGGTTTCATAATAAAAAATCTCATTCAACTGATAATAAACCATATTGAGAAATAATAATGATGATATCATTATAACATATTCCCAAAGTATCATATGGTAAGAAAAGCTTTGTTTTGATGATGAATTGAAATTCCAAAAAAAATTCACCACAAATTCTTGAGAAAAATATCCTTTTAATTTTGAAATTTACCATTTGAAACTAGAAGTTTAAAATTTATTTTAAAAATAAATTTCTTATAAAACTTTTGAAAATAATTTCAATAAGATATAAGACATTGAGTTTTCAAGACATCAGGAAATTCTAAACATTCTATATAAGTTATAAAAATTTCTTTCATATTTTTTTTGTAAATTCTAAACGGGTCATGTTTTGAAAAAAAATGTGAATATTCTTTTAAAAAAATTGTAGAAAAGAAACACATCGTTAAAAATTCCTTTAATGAATATTTTTTTAAATTAAAAATATTTTTTATTTTTTTAGAAAACATGGATTTGGAAAAAATGAATTTCTGGTTGTATAATTAAATAATGTCATGTTTTATTAAAAAAAATTCTCAATCACTTTAATAATCGAGAGTTAGAAATTGGTAAAATAATTTCAATAGTTAATAAATAACCATAGAATAAAATATATTTGGTTTATGACATAAATATAAAATAATTCCCCTATAGTATACGTAATCATAAAAAATGTTAAATAATAATGAGATTGTGAAATACAAATTTTCACATTGGTAATATTTGATTTATAATCCCTATGAAAGAATTTACAACAAATAAATCATTTAAAACCATGAAGATAGAAACATTAATTACATAACCTACCAAAATTGATACTATATACACCATTAAAAATTACTATGTGGAAATATGTTATATGTCTCACATAAGTAAAATTGAATGGTGAAACCCTTACAAAGATCATATCATGGGAGTGTGAATCAATCAATGCAGTAATTATCTGTGGAAAAAGTAAATACACACAATAAAATTGGAAATAAAATATAATAATATCAATTTTAATTTGACAAATATCTATGGCATTAAATAATAAATGTAAAATAATTTTAACCTAATGAATGAAAATTGAGTTATTGTACCCATTACCTTAGGTATGAATTACATAATATATTTTAAAAAATAATATATAATAAATATAGTTCTATTATAATTCTATTTAAGAAACATATCATATATCTCCTAACATATATGATTTACTTATATAATTTTATCACAAGTTTATTAACAATTCGTTGTTTAAATCACTATTTCGGGTGACAATTACTTTACTTTTCATGTATGTTTGGGTTTGGTAATTTGAATATTTTTTTATATTTATAAATGATTTATCACATAAATAATATAAAAAATGATATAAATATCATATATAATCATTATATATATATATATAATTAGAGTAATATATAAAATCTAGAGATAGGAAATGGAGTACACTGCTCATGGAGACGGTTGGTTGTACATACGCGCGAACGTTATCTCTATTTTCTTGACATATGGAAAAGTGAAAATAAATATTAATTAATCATTATAGAATAATTATCATGATATTTAAATATTTAATGTTAATAACATTATTCATTTTTACAATCCATATAAATACAAAATGAAAAAAAATTTATATCGCTATGTGGGGGTTGATGTCCACACATACGCATGATGGAAAATATTGTTTTTAATAAAAATATTGGAAGGTAAGAAGTTATATATCATATAATATTTATAGAATTATTTTTAGGTAATAAATATGATATATATTAATTAAATTTATTTTCACCACCTTCAATGTAATGTTTAAGAGAAAAACGATCACATTTGTTTGTGATGCGGTAATCCATCGTAAACAGGAGTGACAATATCGTTTCACCCACAAAATGGAAGGTAAGAATATATATGTTACATAATTATAAAAAAATTTATAATTAATTTATAATATAATAACAAAATGTTAATTACATAATTATATCCATCCTTGAAAGATGGTGAAGGAAAGTGAATTACATCGGTTTGTGAGGCGGTAATCCACTATACACTTGATTGACGGTTTTAATTCCCATTTGATGGATGTTGTTATGGATATAGGTTATTACACTAAAATAAAAACATATAATTATATCATATATATTTTTGTTATTATATTATCATTATTGAATTTGGTTTTATGTTGGTGGAATAAGAAATTAAACAAATACACACATTTAAGAATATTACCTCTTATTAAGAGAACCTATTTTAGTATATACAAAAAGCCAACATAGAATGTATTACAAAGATGTGGGTAGTTGATTAAGGATGTTATATGGGTAGGTATTCTCCAAAACAAATTTCTTTGAATGTGTGATTAGGAGAGGATATGGGTTTCCTTATACAAATGGGGGTGCATACACACATGGAATTTTTAAAACGATAAAGTGATACATGTGTTTTTAACATTGAAAAAAAATATCAAATGGGTTATTATAGAACCCAATTAGTTACAATATTTAAATATTTCTATTCAATGGGTTTTGGAAAAACATTACCTAATTTGCAAAACTTCTTTTATTAGTTTAATTCCTATGTAAACATGTTTTCATCTTAACCATGATAATTAATTTTCAATATTTACAATATTAATTATGGTAAAATTTAATGTTTAAATTCTTATATAATATAATTTATAATTATTACAAATATTCAATCCAATTTTAAAAATTAAATTAATATAGGTTGTGGAATTCAGTTTAAAATTAAACCCATAAATACATTTTAAAAAATTGGTTTCCAAAGAAACAAATCAAATGATTGAAAAGTTGTTATGTGTTAATTTAATATGGAATTGATTAAAATGAAATAAAATCGTTAAATTTTATACTTATTTAACTAATTTCACTTTAAAACTAGTTTATAATATTATTATATTTTTAAATAATTGTAACTAAATTGTAGTTTTGATAAAAATTATTAATTTTAACTATTAATAAAAAAAATAACATTTTAAATTTTTTAAATAAATTTACACAATTACCATTATAGCATAAATATTTAATACAATTTAAGTTTATTTTTTTCAAGTAAATTTTCAAAAATTCTCAAAAAATGTTTTAAAATTTTGTGGGGAAAGCTCGACTAGAACACCTTTTAGAAAAATTTTGTTTTTCATAATTTTTTTTTCTTTCAACTAGTAATTATTTTAATTATAATAAATTGATATCCATTTAATTTATTTTATAGATGTAAAAACCATATAATTTATATAATTTATTTTTTCTTATTCATACATTCCAACTGAATGAAATTTTCATGGTGATCATGTTTAAATAATAATTATGTTAATAGGGTATCTTATTTTTCTTAAACCTGGAGTTTCATGAAAGGAATGTTATAGAAGAAATTGAATTTATTTACTAAGAAATATACCATATAGTATCAGGGTATTACAGTTTCTTATAATATTTCTATTTCGTGTCATATATTTTATTGAACATGATGTTTCACTTTTAAAATATTGTGGTGTTATAAAAGAAACACCAGGACTCTAAGAGGAACACTATCTACATCATAGAGTCTTTTGGATATTCGGTGTGAGAAGGTAGTGTGAAACCAGTTCTATAAACACCAATGGATACCCAACAAAGGATATATATTATATGAGTGAGTTCAGATTACTCATCTGGGGAGATAATTATTATAGTTATAAATAGCATGATTTAAGTATTTAGTGTAGTTACTTTATTCATTTTACACAAATTTACCTTTAAAGCTATATAAAGAGATCAACACATCCTCAACTAATCATCTAATATTTCACTGAATCAAAGTGCTAATTTTGGAATGTTTTCAAGTCTCAAAGATGATTCAATTGTCTAAATATATCCTAAAAACATAAAATTATCAACTTTCATCTTTCCAGGTGAGATAAATTTGTCATCAACTGAGGAGATCAAGGAACCGATTCATAAATGGTATATTTTTAAATGAATTCATCAAACGAATCATAAAAATTCATATCCAATCATTTTTTTCATCTTTATTTATCATGATTTATATCCCTTTTGTAGAACCCCTTGGAACTCGATCTTTTTCCATTCTATCTCTACTTATATCCTGATATTTTCATTCAAGAAAAATTGATGTTTGGTATTGTGAAGGGATTAAAATTATGAATGTTACAAATTTATCTTCTCCCCAAATTTAATTGGATATTAGTCTTTTTTTAAAACCATGTGAATTTGGTTGTCTATTCTCCATTTAAACCAAGTGATTGAGGTCTTTTCTATTTAGATAAAATAAAGGGGTTTGAGGTTATTGTATTCCATTAAAACTATGTGTTTTATTTACTTGGTTCCCATTCAAAATAATAATTTTTTTAATATTAAACCTCATGATCATTTTTGTGGGGTGGAGACATAGGGGGACCTTTAGGTACTACTTTTAAACTTATTTATTGAATAACATGTGTCCATTTAAATTTTAAATTTACCTTTTAACGACACTTTCCTATTATTACTTTTTTAATTCTAAAATATTTTACATTGTTTATATCAATTTATATCACACATCATTATATATTTTATTTCACTAATTTATTTAATAATTTAATTTTTTTAAACTCTATTATTTCCCTCTATCCATTTCTCTAACCCAACTATCTCTTAATGATTGGATAACTTAATAACCTAGAATTTATGCAAAAAGAATAAAAATTTGAGATAACATGCAATAGAATATTGATAATATATTATTTATTCTTATATTATTAATTTAAATAGGTGAATATGATTCATAATATTGAAATATTCACATTAAAAATTGTGATTTCATATTATAAAAAAATATTTAATACCATGGTTGATATTTTGATGATGAAATATGATGAAATTTAGACTATAGTTTAATGTGATGAAATATAAAATGGGAAATATATTGGAGAGAGAAAAATGATAATCATATAAGGTAGCATTAATCTGCATAATAAGTTGGGATAAATTTTTTTAAACAATTATAGATAAGTTCATTGTAAATGATTGGGTTTTTTATCACATGAATTGAGTGACCTTATTTATATCAACTCTTTTTATTGTTAATCATAAGATATATGGATGGTTATGATTTTTGTGTATTATTTTATCATTAGAGAATTCTAAAAACTATAAATATCATGAATCCATGTAATACTTTGATTAAAGGGAAGAGGCATGAGTAGAATTATTTATGCACATCATGGTTTTATCTAAATATAGATTTAATTTTTTAAAGATGAAAAAGTCAATTATTTTGTTTTAGAGTCATAACTACATCGATTAAAAGGTATATGTCTCATCTATATAAATATATAGGATTATACATATTAATTTTATGTGTGATTAAGGAATTTAGATCCTTTTCTGTCATTATTGATAACAATGTTATGGTTGGAAACCATTGCTGCGAAATGAGCGAGACACCTGAGTAGTGATTTTGAAGATTCGTGATTGATGAGTTGGGAGTGTAGATTACATTTATAGTATGAATGATAATAATAAGGTATTGGATCCCAGGGAATCCATGATTGGTGACTTAGGTGATGGCGTGGCAGATTTATATAATACACAATAGTGTGAAACAACGAAAAATCAAGATGAGTTTAGAGTGGGGCTATCTTGCAGATAAAGTTAGTCATTCCAAATTCTTTCTCGATGGACAGATGGAAAAATGTTGTTTTATTGATCAGTATTCAACAATTGTATATAGTTTGATGATATGAACTATAAGTGAATCTTTTAATTTGTATCTTAGGATAATTACTAGAGTACCTAAATGATTAGTAAATGACAAATGGTATATTAAATGAATTAAGATTGTTTATGGTGTTCATAAATGATCCTGAAAAACATGAGAATATTTTAAGAGATTTTATAGTGACATAAAAACTTGGACGAAATATTAATGTATTAATCATGGAAATTGAATATATTTTAATATTATTAATTAATTGAAAATGATTTATTTAATATTATACATGCTGATTTTATTCATATTTAATACGTAGACTATAATAATGGAAACCATGGGTTTGGTGCGATTACAGTCACATATGATTCTTCATTTATTTATTTTGAATTGGTGTGGTTGTGAGTGAAATTAGTTATATTTCAAAATTTCATATGTTTCATCATCCATTATGGTTAAGCTTCTGAAACCCAAATTAATTGTGGGTTTATTTTCCCAAACATCATGCTCGATAAGGGAATTTATGATTATCCTCATCCTCTCCCCCACTCTTACTTTTGACATAAATGAGTTTGTGTATGATAAGATATAATGGATTATGGTGTAGGGTGATTTTCAACTTGGTATTTTATTTCACATGAAGTAATATACTTTAATTTTTAGGCTATAATAGTTTGAGTTATAACAAAAAACTAGTATCCAAACATAGTCGCTTTGAAATCTGATCAGGGTGGATGAATGGGTTTTGATGTCTTGATGTATAGTGTATATACATATGCAGTAGTTTCATTGAGGAATATATATAGTTTTGTATGATATGATAATGATGATTAGATACATAGGTATATAAATGTCAATATGACATATTGGGCCCTATAAATGACTATGGTAGGTATGTCTGAGTATTGAATCACTATAGGGATGAGTTACTAATATGAGGATTATATAAGGATGTATTAGATTGGGGTGTGCGTGTAACAATCCAATGGAGAAGTGGAAGTGAGGTATCCCATTTATGTTTATATATATATATATATTATTTTGAAATATTATCATTTACTTTTTTATACTACATTGTGTGTGATCCACGGTGAGGATGGAAACCAGTAGAAAAAGTTTAATAAAAAAAGTTAGCTTCATTTATTTATTCACTAGAATTTAGTTGGATCCATTCAATTTTTTCATGGGTGTTTCTTGGGAGGATCCAAAGGAGTATTCAAGTTAGGATATCATAAATATATATATATATATATAATTTATTTTTCATGTATTGAATGACTAGTTGGTGATCATGAATAATGTTACAAGTTTTTAGGTATTTCTGACAATACGTCTAGAGATTCTATTGTTCTTGGTTGCTTCCAAAATTTTATTTTTTCATATATAGTTTTTTTAGTAGTGGAAATTTTTATAATACATTACATATATTGATATTTAATTTATATTTATTTATTGAAACTTAGTTACTGTGTTTCTCATCTTATCTCTTTCTCTATAAACTATATAGAGGGTAATGATAACGACGTGTTTTACAGATATTGTAAGTGAATAGATCTTGGTATATTGTTCCGTTGTGAATTATTTAAATAATATTTTCTATGAGGATGATAAGAGAAGTAAGGAAGGGAGTTTATCTAAAATTAAAAGTTGCAGAACATGACTATTGTGCGAAGGATTATACAATATCATAGAGTCTGTTATGATATAACATGGGTTTAGAGATATGGAGTAGATGCTAAGGATGGAAGTTTGGGTGGTTCTTAAAAAATTGGCCCTCTAATAGTGTCATGATCATAAAACATAACTATAGGATCTATGGTGTGGACTACCCCATATTTTCTGGAAAGTAATATTCCTAACATGATGTGTTGTAGCCTATTTCCTTATTCTATAGTTTTTTCCTTTATCAACCTTATTGCACCATGGTGTAGGGTGTTTCATCATGGTATACTAAATTTAAATTTTCATATAAACTCTCAAAACCCCTTTGACCTTGATATTCACATAAATATTACTCTTGAATCATAGGATACTAAGAAGTATTTTTTATGGAATTTAAATTTACCTTTTTTTGGATTCAACCCCATCCATCATGATTTCAATCTATAGTGATATATGGTGAGTATTCATATTTTTGTTGTGGTATCTTATACAATAGGTTTTTTTCCCATGTTATATATTTCTATTATATGGATGTTGATATCCATCATTATTATGGATTTTAATTGATTTTTTGAATTGGGTTAATGTTTCTACACCCATAGGGACCATCAGTTACTCAAAAGAGAGGGAATATGAGATATGTTCTTACAGTAATATTTTTTTGAAGAACATCAAATTCCTTGAGGAAGGTGATTCATTGATTTTTCTTTATTTTCAAGAGTATTGATAATTCTATCCCATCATATCTCATTAGGTAACAATATAATTTACCATAATGAATATGAACTCCAAATTAAAGAGAATAATATGTCTTGTTTGTAGTATTCTCACATGTTTATGTCATATTTTTTAGTTTACATGTTTTGTTTCAAGATAGTTTGTGATTTTTTCTTATGATTTAGTTTACCATTTCTATAATGCATGGATAATGGATTGATAATATAAAAATGGTAATTCTTGATGGATAAATTACTAAAAGGAATGTTAATTTGTTATCATTATTCCACAATTTGAGGAAATATTGAGTTATTCTTGAATCATATTTAATTGATTTATTAGATCTTTTTAGTTGAGGCCTTAGGTTTCCTAGGGCTATAACATGTGATAAATGAATCTGTTCATTCATGACAAAAAACAATCAGTTATTTGATAAAGATAATTGTTTGGAGGTAGAGTGATATTATTTATTTATATAACCCAAATTCCTTGGTTCTAGGCGCTTGATACAATTTTTAAAATATTTTTTTACTTTCTACCTCTGGTTTTTTCTTTGGATGTAAGGTCTTTCTATGTGGTGTGATGGGAATATAGGATGGCTTCTTGTTTGGTGAGACATGTGTGGGGATACACCTTCTTATGGACATAGTTTGTGCCTATAATAGAGGGATGGATGGTGATATTCATAGTGGTGCCAAAAATACCATTGGGGCTGATATAATGGTTGAATCTGGGATTCCCCATTATTGGGATAGTAATGGTAGATGAATTATTATTAATGAATCTACGTTAATGATAGAATGGTTGAGATTCATTTTTTTATTCTATCATTTTCCAATTTATTCAGGCTTCTATAGGTGAATGTTGATGTATCTTTCATGGTATATTATGATGAGTCCCTCAGTACTTGGAATTATAGAATGACAATAAATGTTAAATAAATTAACCCATGGGGATAAAGGCATGATGGAAGGTCTTATGATATTTATTATTTAGTAAACTTGGAATATGTTAGATTATTATTATTGGGAATTTAATTATATTGTTAATTGCCATACTTATGAAATTTTAAAATACCTAATTAAATGAATTTTTTCTTAAATGTTAATATGCTTATAGGATATATAATACATAGTATTAATATTTGGGTTTTTTAGGGGAGATTACTATAGTCAAGGTTAATTATTGGTAGTTTCACATAGTGTTGTTGGGATATATAAATTTTTTTCTAAATTCCAATGTCATGTGATTTCATATGATACCCCACTCATGATTGTAGGGGGACCAACAACAATGGAAACTGGAGTGTGTTTTCCCAAAAATTCATGTTTATTAAGAATTAATTGCGATCTTTCCCTCTTTACATGCTCTCTCACCCAAGTAGTATTATATATATGTATAAAAATTCTAACAATTTCAATATATATATATATAATTAAATTACAGCTTGTAGTTATATCACCTATATATAACTTTAGATATTTCGATATTAAGGATTATTCAATGTATGTGAGGTATGGGTTGTGCTGGATTGAGGTATAATACACAAAATAATGAATTTAGTATCTCTTGGAAACTATTTTATTACTATATTGGGATGTGGATATTTATGATAAGGTGATGTGATGCACATGGTACATGATATTTTAATGTTTTCCATATGTTTTCCGGAAAAATTATTACTTGGGTAGAGATGACTGTGGACATGTAACATTGGGGAAGAGCCAAAAACTTTTCGAAAATTATTATTCGGGTACATTTACAAGACTTTATGATAGTTATTAGATTATTAATTTAATGAGATACTTATTGAAAGACATTTGTGGTGCAAAGAAAATTACGTAACTCATTAGATAATGAGTTAGGTTCACATGTTTATTCACAATGATTTCGTATGCTTCATTTAACCCTTTAACTGTAGGATATGAAGGGGATCCTACTGGGAATACCAATTATTATCACACTATTTATATATTAACAATTTCTTAAAAAACAGGAGTTGGGTTGTGATTGTATTGGACATTAATAGCTCATGGAGTTGTTAAAGAGTTTTTTGGCCTTAAAGATTGTTGCGCAGGGTTCCTTTTGGTATATATAGTTTTTTTGTAGTTTTTTTAGTTAGAATGAAATTATATTCATTTATTAACATATTTAACGTTTATTAGGAGAATAATATGTTCAGTGGTCTCATCTTATTACTTGTTCTTCATTCTTCTTAGAGGAAAATATGTCATATCTATGTGTATGATATACCCTCAGTGCAAGTTTCCAACACATGAAACATTTAAGGTGGGATTTTGAAATAATAATATTTCTTATATCATTATAAACCTAAGAGGGTTACACATTGGGGGAGGGATCAAAATTGATATACCCTAAGTGTTAGTTTCTATCCCATGATTAGATAATGGTGGGCTTCAAGTGTCATCATCTCTCTTTCTTCATCACTGGCCAAGTAGAGGTACCTTTAGAGGGATCTGATCATGACCTAATTATTAATATATAATAAGAAACATGTAATAATTAATAAATAATAAATAATTAATAATTAATAAATAAATTTTAAGTAATAAGTAATAAAAAATAAATAAAGAGTAATTAGTAACAATTTATAAGTAACAAATAATAAGTAATAAGTAATAAATATTATATAACAAATAAATGAGTTGAGGTTGGAGATGAATGAATATAGCCCTAAAATAATTAAAACAATGAAGTTGAAAAAAATGAAATAATGGATTCAGATATGATTTAACATCCATTGCCTTTCCATAAGAATAACCCTTACAAAAGAAAGCATAAAATCATTTCCAAATATAAACGCACTGATCAACATGTTATGAACAATAATGATAACTATATGGTAAATAAAATACAAAATGAAATATATAAACATTATTTTTAATAGAAAAAACTATAAGTCAAAATCAAATACTATCCTTATAAGAAATGAGCATTAGAGTAAAAGATTCTGAAATATTCGAGTCTCTTAAGATAATTTTGGAATGATAATGATGATAAACATCTGTTGCAATTACATCAACCCACCATCCAAATTCCAACATTTTCTCTGAAATCCAAACCATACATAGCATTGGAACCCATATATATGAAAAAACTGAATCTTAATGAACTTTTCCCAGAACAATGAACAAAATGATTAAATTCAAACATCAAAAACCAAAAATAGTGTCATGAGATTATCATAACACATAATCCTATAATTTATTATTATGTAAATCATAAAATATTTATCCCATACACATTCTGTTGTAAAAACCCATCCTATTGGGTTTTTACCACTCAGGCGACGCCCCTCACTAAAAGGTAAAAATGATTATGGGTTTTCTTTATCATAATAGTTGGACTTCCATGTTTAGAGTTATATGTTGTTCACACACCACTCATATAGTAATTTCTTTATCATTAACATAATATAGAAAAATGAAATCCATATCATGAAATCTTTATGTAGGCTTGATCAGTGAGACATAACAATACTGCAGCCCCGATTATGGTGTTATAAACACTATATATTATATTTATAAAAAATATTTATTAATAAAAAAAATATAATGTTTTACATTCTAAGTATATTTTGGTTATAGATCATTAGTAAACCAGGTTAACTAAAACAATAATCACCTTACTCAAATATTTATTTTTTTCTAATCAAAATACTTTTACGAAATTTAACGCTCTACTAAACCTGGAAAAATTAATGGCATATCAACTCAAAAATTTGATCTATTCATCAGTAGCCTGCTGAAAACATTATAAAAATAAGGTTGAGAAAAATAATCAATTGGCTGTTTTAAAAAATAATTATCCATTTTCTGATTATACAAGAAAACATTATTTAAAAATAATTCCTCTAAAATTTTAAACTTTTCTTGAAATAAATTTTTATTTAAAAATAAAATCCACCCCTATAAAAATACATAAATATTTTTATGAAAAAAAAATTAATTTTAATAATATTCTTTGAATTAATTTTAAAATACATAAACCAATTTTCTTGATAACCAATACATTAATAGAAACAAAAAATATTTTAAATAAAAAATTAATAAATATTGAACTACATAACAAATATTAATTTCTAAAAAATCTATTTATTTTTAAGAAAAACACCTTTAAAAATTATTAAATTAATTCTAGAGGCATAATTTTACATTGAAGTATGTATGTGGACTATCTATATTTTTGGATAACATCTCTTGAGGTCTAGTCTCACTCAAAAGTACTCATAATATTTATATAGTCCAAGAATTTAATTTTAGTAAATAATTTTAGATCATTCCATTTTATATTGATGTTTTGAATAATATTTTTAAAACTATGAAAATTGATATATATATATATATATATATATAACTTAATATATCTACGTGTATCAACATATATTTCATTCATTAATATTAATCAATTAAAATTCAAGATAAAAAACACTATATGAAGAAACTATAGAACCTCATGGTTCACTGACTTGGAATAAATAATTTCTCGCTATATTATAACAACCAAATTCATTAAAAGAAACTCTATGTCAGATAACATAAAGGATACACCATATCATGCTTAAATGAAAAACAAACTATTATTATTTAAATGTAAAAATAATAACATATCCATTAAATTGGCCAATATGGATAGGAAAAATTAATTTATAAAATAAATATAAATGTTCAAGATAATATTAATGATTTTTTATGTTCATAGAAAACAATCGCATAATTTTTTCTAATGTTATATTGTCCTCCAAATATATATTTTCTTCAAAAATGGGGTTTGTTTCATTTTATAAGTGAATATTATAAATAATTTCAATAATTTTTTGAAAATTTAGGATAAGGAATTAATTGAAATTTTGAATTCACCATTTTAATGCTACCACGGAATTATTTTTTGAGAATTTTCATAAAATGTGAATTTTTCAATAAATAGTGAAAAACTAGTTTTTATTAAAAACGTAATTTATTTCAGTGAAAAAATTTGGATTTATATTAGTTTTAAAATTTTATTATTTTTTTAGAAAATTTATTCCAATTATATTTCATGAAATGGATTTTATACTTGACTTTATTATAAAAATATTTTATAATTTAAAATCGCATTTATAAAAAAAAAGATTTTCATTTCATTTTTTAGTTTAATTTTCAATTAAATTTTACATATTATATGTTTAAAATATTGAATATCTTATATCATATTTGGAATAAGTGGTCTTAAACATATTAAAAGAAATTTTTTTATTTTATTATTATATGATTTGTAAACATAATAATTTCTATTACCGTGGTAACTTGAAAATATTGTAATTAAGGGTACAAATAAAACAACAAGGAATAAAAAATGAATGTAAAACTTGACCCAATTTATCTGGATGAGTAATTTTGGTTTCTAATAATTATATATTTGGTTATATGTTCATTATATTCCTTTTAGATATTATTATAACCACCACTATATGTTATTTAATGAAATGTCAATGATCCCACACTCTTTTTTAATATATTAAATATTATTATTATAGTGGTATCTAAAGGCTATGTTTGCCTATAAATATTATTTTAAATTATAATATATTTATCTTTATAATGGAATTTTTTTTATTTTCTATGGTAGAAATAGTTAACTTAATAGATTAAATAATGCATATGTTGTAATTATTAAATTAATGGAAAAATAGATAAATGATACTAAAAATATTAGAATAAATATAATATGAAATAATTAATTTCAACCATATAATTTATAAATTTCCTTAAAAGTATTGTGATATAAAATTTTTTAAAGTCAATGTAATAAAAAATTTCAAATATAAAAACAGTGATACTTTATGGAATTAATATTTTATGAAATTATTTAAAACTCATTAAAATATTTAATGGGAATAATGGGGATAATATAGATACTCAAATTTCACCCCCTGTAAATTTATATCCCATTTTGAAACATTTATCTCTTGAATAGTTTTAATATATTTTCATATTTTGAGAAATTTCAAGAGTACCCCTCTTCTCTCTTATAAAAGGGAACCTAATATTCTCCATCCTACACAAGTAAGAACAATTTTTGGATCATCCAGTTTATATAAAAATTGATTTATAGAATACATAAACACATTATATAGGAATTGTTTTTGGAATAATATAGACCATTTTTGTCTTAAGATGGTAAACAAATGAGTATTTCTAAAGAATAGGTGTGGTTCTTATATACATGTATTAGTCTTGTTTCTTTTTTTTCATCCCTAATAATTTAATAAAATTTTATTAAATAATAACTATAGTATCTAAAATTAACTTAGATTTTATTATGTTAATTTCAACACAAAAATATATCACTACTTCTATCAAATGAAAAAATGAATTAATTATTTGTGTGTATGATATACTACCACATCAAGAACAGATGTAATCCATTTTAAACCCCTAACTCTCATAGATGGATTATAACGATGGAATTCATATTTATATATTATATTCATGACATAGTTATCTATAATAACATTTCATATATTATTACGGTTTTTTCCCTTCCATTCATAGTAAAAAGATAATGTCACTCATGGGTTTGTGTGGACTATCATCGATATGAAGGGATTTGATTCATTTTGAATCAGCACATCACAATAATGATATATATAAGTGTATTGAAATAAATAATATGATATTTTTGATATTATTATAATTATATAAATATTAAATAATACTTTCCATTATTCCATAATGATCATTGAAAAATGTTAACATCACTAATGCATACATATGCCCTACAATCTAAGTGATTGTAACAATGTTTATGTATCATTAAATTTGAAATGGTTGAATTTAAATGTATACATTATGTATAATAATGATAAATATTTGTATATTTTCATTTAATATATAATTTAATTGTTAATGTTTTTTACCATAGTCAAATTATCAAAGTCATTTAAGAATTATGAACTGAATTATCGTCAAAACATTCGACGTGGCCTTACATGATTAAATAATTTTATATAACATGGAAATAAGTGATATAAATTGAATAATGAACATATAAAATGGTTATATAGTTTTTATATAATTTCCATAAGTTTATTATTTGGGAAGATAAATATTGTACACAATCAGTCAGACTCAATGTAAGGGAATTTGTCTCAATTTTCTTTCACTGATGTATATTTTGATGTTATTCACCTAAAATCTTTTATGAGGTGTATATATTCTATTTTGAAATTTTATATCAAGAATTTATTTATTCTTATAATAGTTAATGGTTTGTTAAATGTTATCATTCATGTGGATCACAATTCAACTGATTACAAAATGGAAAGGGATTTTTTAACTCAATTACCATTCGTCGGGTTAAAAGTTTACATTACTGATTATTACATGATAATATTATGTGTAAAACTAAATTTGTTTTATAATTTCTTTTATTATAATTTTTTATTGAATTTAAATATTATAAATGTAATAAATTTTTTTTTTAACTCTCACTTCAACGATTTGATCTTTGTAAGGGACTTATTTTCATTTTCTTTCGATGAGGTATATTTTAATTTTATTCACCTATATTGTTTTACGATGTATATATAATTACATTTTTCATGTTATATCATTACTATATTATTAATAATAATATTTAATTTTTATAATATGTTATTAATTCATAATATGTACATTCATCTGATTATAATGTTATCAGGATTTCATAACTCAATTTCCATTTATTTGGTTAAAGTTAAACTCAATTTATTATGTAATGATAATATTTGGTGTCAAATGAATTTTTATTATATTATGTTATATTTCCACTTATTTTATGTGTCATTTCGTTTGATACACATAATTAATTTATTTATTAAATATCACTTTAATGATTTTTTCGTCAAAAGATACTCAAACTTAGTTTTCTTTTGTCGTGGAATATTTCAATGTTATGTACCTATATTATTTTATGAGGTCTATATACATCCCCTTTTCAAAGCTATATTTTGAATTTATGTTTTCTAATAACATTAAATGTTTTTATAAATGTTATTCATTCATGGGGTATATGATTCATCAGTTTTCAAAGTGGTAGGAGATTTCTAATTAAATTTTTATTCATTGTGTTAAACTAATACTTCATTGATTATATCATGCTATGATAATGGATGAAATGAATTATGATTATAATATGTATTATTTAAACTTATTTATTTATATTTTCTATCAATAAACAAAATTTATTCATTTGATTAATTCTCACTTCAATGATATGATGTTTGTAAGATATTCTCTTTTAAAAATCAACTTTTTAAATTTTTCTTAGATCTGTCTTTTTATTCCATATTCATTTAATTATATTATATTAAAATTTTAATTAATAGTTTTAGTATTCATATATTATTATTAATCATTTTAATTTTTTTTTCATAGTTACAAAATGTTTTGAAAGGAATATTTTTTACATTTTCTAAATGAGGTACTTAGTGACTTTTTTGATAAAAATAAAGAAGTAATGTTTTTCAAATTATATAGAATGGTTCGATTTTCAAATTTTCAGGACAAAATAATTATTTGAATCATATTTTATAAGATTACATGGTTATTTTCAAAGAAAATATATTACATTGTAATTTTGTTGGTTTTCTTTTTAAAGAAATTGATTGTACTCAGAGAATATTTTTATGATTTAGGCATTAACTATTTATGGTTATGTTATGGTTTTTGGGAATAATTTATGATGATGGGTAATTATATAATAAAACAAAGAAAGGTGGGTTTATCGTATACCTATAATGCACTAGTTATGTTATAAGTTGATGATGATTGTAATAATATGTTTAACTATAGTGGTTACTCTATGAATAATTGTGAGGGTTATGTCAATTATAACAGTGAGGGTTATTTTATGGTATTTGTGAGGGTTACATATTAAGTAAGTATGATAAAAAAATAATTCTACAATATCAATATATGTTTTATTTATTATTTCTATGTTTTAATAAGTTAATTTATCGGTTTTATGTTCTAAGTAAGTTATATGTTACTTCTAAGGGAGAAAAATATATCTCAACAAAAATGATTTCATGATTTTTTAATGTTTTCGATGAAAACTATATGAGTTTTATTTTTAAATTTAGGATTTATTATTAATTTATGTATGGAAATATTTGGTAATAAAATTTTATTTCATCGGAAATAATGTTTTTTTATTCCCAAATTTTATTTTTAAAAATTAAATGTTTTATAAGTATTTCTGGAATAATGATTCCTTTTTTTATGTAATTTAATGTTCATTTTGTGCTCATAACTTTTTTTTAAATATTTTTCACATAGTGTAATGATGGTTATGAAAAAAGAAGAATTAAATTTGAATTCTTTGAGGATTTGTATTGAAATTTAATCACATTTTATTTTAAATACACACGTTGTATAAAAAAAGGGATAAGAATTTTAAATGTACTATTTATAATATATGGGTATGTTATGTAAGAGTAAACCCTAATTATATATAAATATAAACAAATAATATCATTAGGATGGAAAGAGGAATACTTATATTCTAAATTCACTAGAATATTTAATTATTAAGGTCAGGTACTTACGTTGGTATCAAAGGAGGATCCCGACATTATGTGCAGTGGCACTGCCTAGGTTGAGAATTAATTTCCACAGGGATAAAATTTTTCTTGGGGGGGTGAATGTAACACCCTAGAATGATAACGGGTTAAATGTTAAATTATATGACTGATGTCAACAATGTGCACCTTTAGTTTTAGGAGCATACCAGATAGGAACTCCATAGTTAAACATGATAGGCCCATACTAGTGATTAGGATGGGTGATTTCATGGGAATCTTACAGCGATTTGTGTGCATGATGAGAAAACACCCTGAAGGAAAAAAAGTTGGCATGTGGGGACAACCATTAGTCTAATGACCCAGTTGTGCATGTGAGTGGGCCTCATGTAGGGGACCACGTGTCTTCAGTGAAACCAGTGGTTCTGAATAGGCAAGGACCCAACGACCATTTTAAGGTTAGGTGTTTAGGATATTAGTATTGTCCAATTATTATAGTTGGTATTATATGAGGGTTTTAAAAACCATTCAAATTATTCTATTTTCCAGAGTAGTTATCTTAATAGTGATAGATAACATAGATGGTTTCCATGTTTAGGGATGATCAGATGTAAGATTTCTTAGAACCTCCATTTTAGGATTTAATCTATTAAATTTTAAGGTGACTTATGATAATTTTGGGGACATTTATTTCTGTGTTAATTATTGGTTATTACTTTTTGGTTTGAAAAAATTCGTTATATGATATAACCTATGAGGTTAAATCATTTCTCTATTTTTAAATATATTATGATTTTTTTGTATATTACTCATATTTATGGGATTGTATAAGGATTATATTAATAATTTTTTTTTTGAAAAATGACATACTGTTGGATGGGTGACAACCCGTCTCATTTGAGAAGGTCGTGGCGATTGATCCTACCACAAAAGTAAGAAAGGGGTCCATCACCTACCACTGATATATGTGATATCCTAATTAGTATGAACTTTTTTATTTAAATTATATGATAGATAACCATTATGTTTATTTTTGGAATTTATGTTTTATTGGAAAATTTAGAGGTGATGATTTGAATAATGTTAATTTGGAAGAAGATAACAAAAATTATTTAACCACATTATATAGTATAGAATTTTATTTAAGAAATAATGGTTTAATTAACTTTTTGGAAGCATATACGATCCGAATGTGGCTTTATGGTGATATTGGTTATTTATATAAATGATTATAATATCTTGTAGATTTTTTGTTTAGGGCAATAAATTTTTTGTTAAGATACTTTAATATTGATTAATAATATTTGGAGATAAATATTAAATTTTTTTTGGACGAAAATATTATGAAATCATATTATTTTTTGGGTATCAAACTTAGCCTAAAATATTTCTGTGGAATATTAAGGTTAGTTATTTTTCAAAAAATCTATGTGGAAGTTTGATCACTATGGTTGAATTTTGGATATTAGAGTTCTTTTTCATCACATAATGTTTTTCTATTTGTTGAATAATTTTATTATTATATTTTACTAAAAAATTAGTCTTGGTTTATATATAGAGATAAAAAAATAAATTGTTTTTATTTTTTTTGGAATTTTTTGGACTGTATAAGTTGATTCTAGTAATTTAGTATTGAAAAAATCATTATAATAACTCATCATTTAGAGAAAAATATGAGTTTGAGGTGGAAATTTATTTAAGGATGAAATTTAACATGCTAAGTAAGTTTATTCCTTTATGTTATTATTATTTATGAAAAATTAATTCATATAATATTGGACTGGGACATGAAAATAAAAAAAATATCTTGTTAATTTTCTTATTAATAAATCTACAATGCCTTAACCCACCACAAATTATGATTATTTAGTGGTAAAATGTTTAGAACCATGTTCTTTAACACCATCAACCAATCATTGAGATTTAGTTTTCTCTTCCACTTCTATATTTTCATAAATGGAAAACTAATATGTGTTATCTCATTTTTTTCTTCATACATTCTTACAAATCTTTTCTTGGGGATGTTTTATTAATCAATTCAATGATGTTGAATTTCAACAGAAAGGTATTATAAAAATTCAAAAGATGATTACAAAGCTCAAGTTTCAAATTTAGAGGATAAAATTTACAGTGTGGGGAAATTTAGTTTCTTGATATTTTAAATTAAACACTTTTTTATAGCATATATAATATGCCATATTGATCTGAAATTAAAAAATAAATATTATTAACTAAATTTGATCGTTGTAACATTTCCGTTAAATTTGAAGGTATGAATAGAAATTATTAATTTATTATATAAATATAAATGTACAAGATAATAAGATTTTATAGTTATGTTGTTATAAAAAAATTACATAATTTTTAGTAAAGTCATTTTATTCACCGAAAAATACATTTTCTTCAAAAAATGGGTTTTCTTGAATTGAATGAATGAATATTATAATTATTTTTGCGAATTTTATGAAAATTTATATTGAAATTTTAATTTCAATTTTAAATTAATCTTTTAAAAATTATAGTCAGATGGGTATTTTAGATTTTTAGAAAATAATTATTTTTTGTGATAAATAAAAGGCTATATTTAAAACGATATTTTATTTACTAGGTAAAATTATGATTTGGATTATTTTTAAATTTTAATTAATTAAGTTGTATTTTAATTAATCCAGTTATGGTTTTGAAGTAGATTATATAATTATATTTAGTTAAAAAACATTGTATAATTAAAACTGAATTTTTTATGAAAAAGTGTTATTGGTTGCATTTTTTCAATTTAATTTTAAATTAAACACTACATATTCTATATATAGTATTTTAAAAAATGGATTTAATATTCTGAAATATTTTTTTAAAATATATTATTTTATTACATTTTATTTTTCAACAACACTGATATTAAATATATTTATTTTTTATTATTTTTGTAAGGATAAATCAAGTAATTATGGGTAAAAATAAAAATACAAGGACTTGAAAATGATTCTAAATCATACCCCAATTTATATGTTTGAGTAATATTCATCCAAAATCATTCAATTTTACATTATATGTCCATTTTATTCTTTTGGATTGTATTATAGCCTTTATAATATTTTATTTATTGAATAGTCAAATATGTCACAATCTTGTTTAAAACAAGTGTTATATTTTTTATATGGTGTTATAAAAATGATATGTTAATATATAAAAATAATTTTTAAAAATAAAATATTTATCTTCATATTACATATTTATATTTAACTTTTAGGAAAAAATGTTTACATTAAATTCTCACAAAATGTTAATATAGAAATTATTTAATTAACAGAAAATAAAATAAATGACATAAAAATTATTAATATATATATAATATTATATAACTAATGTGATAAAATAATTTTATATATTACCTTGAAATTTTTATTAAATAAAAAAATCCTTATTTTTACTAATTTTCCTTAATCTTTTAATTCCAAAATAATGAATAGTTTTCAATTTGACAACAATGATATTTTATTAATTTAATATTTTCTTAATGTATCTTAAAAAAAATATTAAATCAAAAAAATGGTATAATATATAGTCTACAATTTCATTTCATATAATTTAATAGTCTATTTGGAATCATTTGGCTTTGTAATAGTATTATTATATTCTAATGTTTAAGGAAATTCTAAGAGTTCTCCTCCCCTATTTTATAAAAGGTAACCTATTTTTTCTCAATAATATACGCATTATGAAACATTTTTTTGGAAAATAATTTCATTCATAATTTACTACATTCCATAACCACATTTTATATGTCATTTTGTAGGCATACTACAGACTATAGTGTTCTTAAGTTGTTAAGGAAAAGACGATTCCCCAAGAAGAGTTACAATTTTTATCTGAAAGTTTTTTTTCTCTTACCCATCTATAAATATTTATTAAACTATTAGGAAATAATAACTCAATTATCCTTCAGACATAGATATTTCATTATGTTATTTTATTCCCCTAAATTTATATTCACTTTTATCGAATGGGAAATGAATTGATCATTCATGTGTGTGGAAGATCACCGCCTCACGAACTGATGTAATTTAATTAACAACACCAAATATATTGGATTGATAAAAATGATATAATTAATATTATATATGATATTCATTACATATTTACCATTATTAATAGGTAATATATAATTTACGTTCTTAACTTTCCATGCAATGAAAAATTATAATGTTGTTCGCGTGCACGTTTGGCCTACCACCTCCACGAAGCGATGTGAATCTTTTTTCATTACCAAAAACCCTTATTTATATATATAAGTATATTTAAATAATTAATATTATATTTATTATAATATTATAATTATTTAAACATAAAATAATACTTACATTCATTCCTTAATGATCATTGAAAAAATGGAATCATTACTAATGCATGTGTACAGGCTACCGTATCTATGATTGTAATGTTGTTCATTCTTTATCAAGATATTTACTATTATAATTTTCATGTTTAATCGACGTATAAATATTATAATAATTTTATTTTTATTATTCGTGTGACAATGGAATTATGATATTTCTGAACATTGTCATTTTACTGAAGTTATGTTTGGGATTTTGAACCGAACATTGTCAAAACATCTGATGTGAACATAAAAATGATTAAGAAATTATATATAACATTGTAATAAGTTATATTAAGGGAATAATGAGCTTAATGTTTTTAAAATAAATAATAACATTAACATAAGTCTATTATTTAGGAAGATAAATATTGTATGTGATGAATCAGACTCATGTTAATTGACATCATCTCAATTTTCTGTTTTTGTGGCATATTTTGATGGTATGTACCTATATTATTTTATGAGGTGTATATAATTCCTCTTGTAAATTTTATATCATGAATTTATTTATTATTTTATTTTTTGAAGTTTTGTTAAATTTTATTCATTCATGTGGCATATGACTCATCTGATTACAAAGTGGAAAGGGATTTATTAAGCTATATTTTAATCATTGGGTTAAACATCTACTTCATTAATTATGTGATGATATGATTATGAATGAAATTAATCTTTATTATCTTATGTTTTATATAATATTTTATTTGGATTTATATTTGATAAACATAATGAATTTATTTGATTCATTCTCACCTCAATGACTTGATCTTTATAAGTGATTCGTCTTAATTATCGTTAATTGAGGAAAATTTGGATGTTATACACCTATTTTCATTTAAGAGTTGAATATAATTATACCTTGAAATTATATATCATTAATTTATTTATTATAATAATATTTAAAACAATGTTAAATTTTATTCATTCATGGTCAATAAGTATAAATTAATATCAAAGTGGTAAGAGATTCCATAACTCAATTTACATTTATTTGGTTAAGCACTAAATTTCTGGATATCATTTATGGCCTCCCTAATCTTCAACTTTCGACCTCTGAATTTTCTAAAACCCTTTCCCTCATAAACCTCAATTTGGTTGCGCGCTTCAAGTTGATAAGACCTTCGATTGATGTGTTCGATAGGTGTATCTTCAGCTCATGGGATCTCCAGGAAAGGGTGATTTTCGGCTTTCTTGACAGCCTCCATATCACGATTCGCTTTGAATCAGAAGTAGACCTCATCAAGGCCTGGTCGAGCACTCCGCGTAACGTCAATGGGTCTAGGTTATGCCTCTTCTGATGGTCCTTTAAATTCCATATTAATTGTGATTCCCCATTTACTACGGTTTGGGTTAGTTTCCCCAATCTCCCATGGCCATTTCAGAATCCTTCTATGATTCAAATGATCGATAATCTCGTAGGTAGGTTTTTGTGTTCAGATAGCCACACTTAAGCTGTTTGTCACCCAGTCAGTCCAAGAGTATGCATGGAATTAGTTTCCTCGCGAAATCCTTTTGATTATTTCTGGATTACAATTGGTGAGGATTATAGGTGCAAACAAAGGGTTGTTTCCGAGATTTGGACTGACTTATGCTCCTCATGCGGTCGTATGGGTCACGCTTCGGAGGTCTGTCGCAAAGGTCTTCCAGTACAAGATGACCGTCGCCAGAGAATCCAGTCTACAGAGAATAAGGATTCTAGTGGGAAAGGTAAGGCTCCTGTAGTTAATGTTGAAACTGGCCTATCGATGATGAAAATTGGCAGAGGCAGTGGTAGGGACTTACACTCTCAGTGGATGGTAGATATGGAGAAACTAAAAGGAGATTTCAGTAGGTCAGCCAGGGCCACACAAGGGTTGTAATTGAGGAGGAATGCTAGGGAGATCCTGTCAGAATTGGGAGGACCATCTAAACCCATGGGAGGCTATTTGAAGTAGAATAATGTGCAAGTATTGACCCAGGTGGTGGGGACAATTGACACAGTGGAGGTCAAGGTATGCGATGTAGTGGACTGGCATGCTGAGTCTTCTGGAACAGATAGTGGAGGACTTCAGAGGAGAGTGGGAGGTGAAATTAAGGTCATGAAACCAGGTAATAGGGAATTCGCCAAGAATATGGCTGCTCAGAGTGATGGTAGGAAAACAGATGGTGAGTCCCAAGTGGCAGATGCTGAGGAGGACACTAGAAGACCATTCTGTGTGGATATGGCCAGAGATAGTGAGGACCTATATAAGGAGAAGCAGGGGCCTTCACTGGATGAGGATGTATGCAACCCAGTTGGTAAGGATGGGAGCTATTTTTCAGGGAACCAATATGCTATTCTGGTGAATAATAGATTTGATGGCTTTGGGATAGTTGGGGATTGTATGGAGGGTACCATTGAAGGCAGTAGGAGTAATTTCGTAGGGGAAACCAGCCCGAGGAGTAATGAGGTAAGAGGGGGAAGAAGGGTAAGAGGTACTACTCCTCCTTGCCGCCCCCCTTGAGGACTCGGTCAGCAGAAAATAAAATGGAACAGAAGGTGGAAAGCGAGGCCATGTGGAAGGTTCCACCTGGTCAACCTAATATTTCCTTGGATCTACTTCTATGTTCAGAGGATGAGGTGACAAAGCATGTGTTGTTTCTAAATGCCTCAGAAGAGGAAGCGTCCAAGATGATGGGTCGTGACATTGGAATGAATCTAAGTGAGGCTCAATATTCATGGGTTGGAAAACAGGACACGATACTGGTAGGGGTTTCAATAAGGAGTTGATCAGTCTTGAGGAGTATATAGAGGTTTGGGATAAACTGACCTCTGCATTGGAAATTATTTTAAGTGACAAACCACATACTCAGGTTACAAATATTTCCTTGAAGTTTTTAAGGGATATGGAGTTTGGAATAATTATACTCTTCTTCAATGATGCTTCGTTATCTTTATCTATTTAATTATTGGTTTTTCAGTCTCACCTTCCTTTTTCCTGTGATGAGGATTTCTCTCAGATTGTGATACTGGGGATGTTTTGGTGTGTTTTTTGCTTCTTGTTACATGAACCTACTTCATATGTGGATTAGAGCATAAGGCTGCCACTTCTACATGACACTTGGAGTGGAAGACTGAGAGGGTATGGCATGGCCATTGGATCCGTGCCCGTGCATCCTTGCATGGGACTAGTTGTAGAGTACTCATGCTTAGTGGGGGCCTAATGTCAAGGTAGCTGTTGTGGCAAGGCAGGACATGTGTTCTTTGGGTTATTTTGTGTTTCTATTCTGGATGTTTTGTTGGACTCTGTGGTTCTCACTTCTCCATCAAATTGATTCAATAATCAAATAAAAAATAATTTTCCATCAGAGACTTCATCTCATTTAACATTATTTGAGGAATGTTTTGATGTTATGTACATATATTAATTTAGGATGTGTATATAAAGAAATTTTACATTTTAAATCAAGAATTTATTTACTATTCTATTGTTTAAATGTTATTCATTCATGGGGAATATGATTCAACTAATTATAAAGTGGAAAGTGACTTCTTAACTCAATATTAAATTATTTGTTTAAAATTTTACTTCATTGATTATTTCATGATTAAATAATGTTTAAAATGACTTTTAAATATTTTATGTTGCGTGTCATTTTCTTTATTTATATATATTTTTTATACGCATAATTTATAGAAACCATTCCAAACACCATTTTTAAGGGCATGTCCAAAATACCCCTTCCTCCCCACCTCTCCATTTCTTTTCTACTTAAACCCATTATCATTACACAAATGTCTCGTTTTGTTCAAAACCAGAGGAGGTTCTCCTTTTATAGACTGACCATCCAGTGATTTCACTATTTATATATAGGTATAAAACCTATAACTATTATTATCACCAATGAAATTACATTTATGGATTTGTTTTATTCCTCCATGAAAAGAAATATATGGTTGAATAGAAATATATCTACATTATCTCACACCCTTATCAACTACTCACACAACCCATCATAGAATATACCAGTTCGAGTATCCCACAATGTAAATACTACATCTACATTGAAAAGGTTGTACAAATAGAACTAGATGAGCTAGTAATAACCCAATTTGAAACGGTCTAATGTAGATGGAACCATGCATTAACACCAAATGTACCATAGTATGAATAAAATTACCTCTATATTATGCCGAATGAGATTTCTAGGGAGTCCCCATTTATATAGGTTTCATTGGTGGATGAAAACCTTGTTGTGGATAGGGGAATATGATTAGAGATATGAGATGTAATTTTTTCTGTAGGGGATGTGGGTGCTACAATATGAGTTTTTTTGGTCTATTTCTTTGGGGGATAATAAATATTTATACAAAATCACTATTACTCAACTATAAATTAATTTTTTTAATTTAAAAATAAATATGAATTTTTTTTTATTCTGAATAAAATAATAATATAATATCGACACCAAAATTATGTATATTCATTAGTGTCCAAGTAAAAACATTTAAAATGATTGAGTGAGAAAACCACTCAGTCTAGGGTATCAAAATAAAATTATCCATTTTTTAAAATACTATAATACATTACATGAAAATAAAATCTTTCAAAAACTGAAGTCAATTTTTTAAACAAAATAATTTTTAATCATAAAATCCACATTTCCTATTAAAATTCCGTAAATATTTTTCCATGAATAATATAATTCTTAAGAGCATTATTTTGAATGAAATTGAAAATAATATAATGAATTTCATTTAAATAATCATAGAATAAAAACAAGAAATATCATAAAAATAAAAAATTATTAACTATAATAATTATTAAAAATATTATTAAAATGAATTTGCAGTTTGTTTTAATGAAAAAATCACTAGCACGAAAAAAACCATTAGAAAAATTAGAACATTGTAATATGTATAGGTCCTACACCTCTTGGTGGAAAATTTCTATTGGGTGTTTAGTTCCCTCCTCATTCCTCGTCACTCTTATGAGGTCCAATCAATAAATTTTAATAAATGATTTTATAGATTGGAATTTTCCACTGAAGTTTTCAATCATATTTTTATAAGTAGGACAAATAATATTTATATATCTATCTCTATTTGAATATATATATATATATATATATATATTTCATTAATAAATAAAAAAATTATGAAATCAGTGATTATAAAACTCTAGATCTAGGTAATGTAAAATATATATTCTTCACTAAATCATAATAAATAATGAATGCCTATATAGAATTAACAAAAAATGAAATATATGATATTATTGATTCATAGGGATAAAATATTTGAGTGGTACATAAATTTTCAATATATAAAAAGGATGATATATTTCAAAGTAAAACATTTTATGTCTAAAATAGTAATTCCAAATCCATTTAAACTCTAAAATTTATAATTAATAGTGAATTTCTTTAAAATAGAATATCAAAAAATAATAAAATTAAATTTCAGAAAACAAATTTGATCTAAAATATTTTTTTTAAACAGTATTACTTTAGAATCAGTAAAATATATTTTTCAATATACCCATTAAAACATTTTTCACATGAAATGATAAAATTAAAATATGTAACCTCTTATAAAGAGTGCTTATGAAAAATTAATACATTGACATTATTTTAAAACAAAATAGGGTTTGGAAAAAAATTGAATACTTTTACCATTACCTTTATTTTATGAATAACCATTCCAAACACACTTCTAAGGGTAACTAAAACATCCCCCTTCCTCGTTACCTATTTGATTATTTTATATTACAAACCATGCACATCATTCACATCTACCCTTTTTTATTAACACTCAAGGACAATCACATGTTATATATTCCCACCCCATTATTTCAATATATATATATACTCTATATCTATTATTATCACCAATGCAACGACCTCATTGGATTCATCATCTTCATCCCATAACAGACTATTGAGGTTGTGTGGAAATACATTTACCTGATCTAATACCATTAACAACCACAAATTCAATCAATTATTCAATTTCAATGTTTGAGGTTTTGAAAAATATCAACTAACATATACGTTGAAATTGTTGTACTCATTGAATTTTATGATCTAAAAAACCCATTTTTTAACTACTCCCACAATTCTACCCTCGTTCCCTAACACCCCTGGGGTCATAGTATGAATTAAAGGCCCACAAGTTTATACAAAATGAGGAATTATGGAACTCCCCTTGTTTGACGATACCATAAGTGGAAGACGACATCATTTTTTGTAGGGAAAATGATGAGGGATAGGTAATGGAATTTTTTTGATGGTGAATGCATGTTGTAGTTTTAGGAGGGTGGTGATGATAGCCTGATGCGGACATTATGGAAGAAGAAGACATACCCCTTTAATTTTATTTTTACATTTTATGGTTTCATTTTTATATTCCCATTCACTTCTTATATATAAATGAAAATATTTTCATATATAGATATATAGATATATACATGTTATAAGAACACATATATTCATATATATATTTATGAAATATAATTTTATAACATAATTTATTTATTTTTAAATAAATAGGATATTATATATTAAAATCAATTATATATATAGAAATGTAAATATATTTATATAGATGCATATGATTATTAATATAGTTAGTAATTATTTGAAATATATTTCATGATAGTAACACATAAATGTTTTATGTTTTTGTTGTATATGTTTATCTATATATTCAATTTATTTAAATATATTTCATTTCATGTATATCATGAACATTTTTTGTTCATTATCATTTCCATTATTCTAATTAATACATTTTAAAAAATAAAAATTTACATATTATCATTTTATTAATCTTATTTTAATATGCCTTATGATATACCATTTTTTATATAAAAATTTATCACTAAAAAATTCATTATTATAATCATCTTATAATATCTTATAAAAATATATTACATTTTATACATACTATTTAAAATCATATTTGGTTATTTATACTTAAAATTGAAATTTCACTTCAAATATATATAGTTTACTACATTGGAACATTACCATTACATTTTAATATATACTATTTTAAAAAATATAAAACTATCTCAACAATTATATTTAAATAAATATTTTTATTTAAAATTAATATTCCAATTACAATTATATTTTTATTTCATAACATATCCTATTTTACCGAAATAATATATATACTTATTATTGATGTATCAAATACAATAAACACTAATTCTATTTTGATATAAATTTATAACACTAAAATAGAGTATTAAGCATAATTTTTATATTATTTCTCGATTGTAAAACATTAAAATATATATCAGTGATCTCGATTGTTATAATTAGCTCCTCGATATAGTCCCAAGACTAGAAGTTAGTCCCCTAACCCAAGACCATAATATGGACTACAATAGAACGAAATATATTATTACCAACCACCATATATTTTTTAGAATATAATTTTATCTAAGAAGATATAGATATGAATTTTACCAAATCTTGAGTATTAGGATGTTCTTCCCTATCATGGAAAAATCATTTATTACTGAAAAAGTTGTTATCCCAAAGCCTTTCTTATCCAATACATAAATAATTTTGGGGTTTTATTCTTTAACTAGATTAAAAATACATATTTAATTTATTCTTTAATCCCATGAATGATCAAAAAAATGTTTTTAAACCCCTTAAAATAATTCTTATTCATTATTGAAACATTTTCCAATTTATTCTTCCACTTTCAAGAGCGTAAAGAAAGAAAGATGTTTCTTTCATCAACGGATGGTCTAAAATTTATAGTATATCTTTCCCAAGATTAGACTTACTATCATCAGTTTCATATTTTCTCCTAACATAGAATTCTTAAGTAAGAAAATCCTTGAGGGTAATCAGCTTCAATTCAATATATTCCCTTGACCTAGGAATTTTTTAGAAATATATGTACATGATAATTTTTTCTGACTTTAAGAAGTATGATGAGTCCCCAACATATGATATGATATAACCCCTATGTTTCTTTTGAGTGAACCATATTACTCCTATGGTTTTTATATGAGAATAAATTGAATTTTTCTTTCATACTCCAGAAAATGTGGTCTTACTCCAATGTGACATCAAAAACAATTTTTTTATTCCTAAGGATGTTTATCAAGGAATCATTGGAATTTTTCTTGCATTACCCATCCTTTCCAACCATTTGAAGCAGTGTATAATAAGTTTTAAATAATGAATAATTAATAAGTGATATGGAGATAATTAATAATTAATAATTAATATTTATTATGTCAAAAATAATTTGTAGTAATCTGTACGAATATGTAATAAATAATGAGAAATATGTAAAAATTAAATTCTAATTCATAAAAAATGATTATAATCAAAATTAAATAATATAAAAAAATAAAAAATAAGAATAATATGTAGTAAAAAATATTTACTAAATAATTTGTTATATTTAATAAATAACATATAAAAAAATAAGTAACAAGAAATAACTTATAACAAATTAATAATTAATAAAAAATGTTAAATATTAAAAAAAATTAAAATTAATAATAAATAAGTAATAATTAAGGTTTCATAATTAATAATTATTAAGAAATAAGTAATGAGTAATGGGTAATTAGTACAATTTAAAAAGTAATAAATAATAAATAATTATCATTAAATTATAAGAGAAAAATATTATATAATAAGTAATAAGTAATAAGTGATAAGTAATATTTTAGAAGTAATAAATATTAAGTACTTAGTATTAAATAAATAGTAATATTAAACAATTAATAAATAATAAATAATAAATCATGAATAATAAATATTATGTAGTAAGTAATAAGTAAAAAGTAATAAATAATAAATAGCTTGTAATATGTAATAAATACTATATAAAAAGTAATACAGTTATAAAGAAATAAATAATAAATAATAAATAATAAATTATATTAACTAAGTAACAAGTGATAAATAATAAATACTAAATAATTAATATTAAATTTTAAAATTTAAAATAAAATTACTGAATAATAATTATTACATAACAGGTAAAACATAAAAAGTAAAAACTAATAAATAATAAGTAATATGTAATAAGAAATAATTAATACATAAAAAATATTTTAAAATACTGCAAAATACAACACAATAATTTTTATTAACATTTTTATTAATTAATTATAAAAACAAAACCACCAAAGAATAACCCCTATGAAATTATAAATGATTGTTTTTTTAAAAGCCTCACAAATTAATTTGTAACCTCAAAATAAATGTTGGATTTGAAAAATCATTGAAAATAATTCCCTAATGCTTAAAAAGATCAATACATGAAAAAACACAACCACTAAGGGATGTTTTTGTGTTGTGATGCCATAATTCTTCAAGACCACCTTACTAATTTTTCTTGATAAAATCAGATATAACTATCATCTTTGGTAATTCATAGACCTAAGAAAATTTTTATTTATCCATCCATATAAATTTCAAACAATTTGATCACTTTTTTAAACAATTATTCACATAATTTCTCCACATTATTAGTAACGATGATATCATCAACATAAACAATCATAATTAGATGTGGTGTTGGCATTTTTAACATATAAATTCTTATCCACGCACCATGTCTTGAAATCCTTGATTCTAAGATATCCATCCATATTGAAGTATTAATATATCATAGGTTATTTTAAACTATAAATATTTATATATATATATATATATTTTTAATTAATAAATAATTCATCCATCATAATGAAAAAAAGACCATAGGTTTATCCACATATACTCTTCCTCTAACATAACATTCAAAAAAATATATTTTCACATGAAAATATTTATATCTTATTTGTTCTACTAAAGAACACATTATTTTTATTGTTTTATGTCTAGAAACCATAGTAATGGGTTTTTCAAACTCAATACTCTATATCCATGTAAAATCCTCACATAACAGTCTTGTGTTGTTTTGATGAACTTCACCTTTTGGATTCAAAATGTTCTTAAAGAACCACTTTCTATTAATAATATTCTACACAATGGGTTCATGAAAAAGATCCCAAGTATTAATATATTCAATTTAGTCTAACATCACATTCATGGATTTGATCTATTCATTGGGACTTATTTTGATAATAATCTAATGATTGGAAGAGGATTATATATTGTTTTTGCTATATGAGGACATTTGGTCATACTGAGTTTGGGATGCCATAATGGGAAGCTAATTCATTCCATTCACATTATGAGAAACATATTTTATATGAGTGATAGGTAAAATATTAGAACATGAAGTGAGTATTTATTTTGATTCCTCTATTAAAACAGCCAGGTTGGATCAAAGAGATCACATTACACATGCATGACGATAGTGCAGTGTTGGAAGTGCATATTTGTGATTGTTTGTGAGTAATTTTCATAATCTAGCAAGGCGAACGTGATTACTTCTTAAGGATCCTTAGGAAAACATGAATGATAGTCATATAAAGGTTTGAACATGAATATTCTATGATGGTTTCAAATTTGAGTTTATGAAACTTCCATGCTAAGAGTGATCTTGTGGTGGAAGATCTGATGAGATCTTGTTATATAGAGGATAATAATGTCAGTTCACTTGTTTTCATGATGATTAAGCTATATCACATGATATATTATTTAAATAAAAAAATAACCACACACATGTATATAAATTGGGATAACCCATGAAGTAAGTTTCATAGTGTATCACGTGTTGTATTTTTTTGAGAACATTCTATATACGAAGTATAAGCCCCTCATAAAGAAGAATATTGAATAAGAATCCCATTGTAAAGTATCATTATTGAACCAAATGTATGTGAGGTTATGTTCTTGTTGACATTTACTCGAGAATTAAGATAAACATAGTATTATTATTTAAAAAAAAATAACCCTATGTAATTGTATAATGTATTTTTTCAAGAAACAAGTGAGAATTGATGAATAATGAAATCCTTCAAGTTTATTCCTCAATAAAAAACATCTACTGAGTAGAATATAATAGGTAAGAAGGAGGTATTATTCATGCATGGATGTTATCTTGCAAGAATAAATTATCTTTCATGTTTTATAGAATATATTGAAGATATTGTTTCTATTGATTAATTTAATCATTACTCTTACAGATTGAAGAAACATATTGACATAAAATTACATTGAGTATGAGTATAGAACAAGGCAAACACACTTGATGTTCACTTGATCAAATCCTAATATTTGAAGTACTATTAGGTGTTTTAATGAGTATTTAATTACTTTTGGTAACTATCTAAATAACACCATTGAATAAATGATGTATCCAATATAAACAATGCCATATTATGGAAGTTGATGATACATTCATAAACCTTGTGCGTGACTTAAACATCAATTATAATTACTATAATATTTATAGTGAGTATAAATTTTTTATACGGGAACATTTTGACAAGGAATAAGAGTAGGATCTCCAATCTAGGCCAAAACATGTAAACATTTTGTGTTCCTATTGTTTCATTATTTTTCATTTAATTATTAGTTGTGGCTGAGTACGTATAATTTTATAAATTCCCCTTACCTAGGCTAGAGTTTTGACTGTTTTAGGGTTTAATAAATAAAAATCTCACACTTGATAAAGGTTGGGTACATTTAATCACCCTCACTCTTTGTGTCCCTCTATGATTCATTTGGTTCTTCAGGTCGTATTACAACCGATATATCCCCTTATTATATAATAGTTCATTCCAAGTTGTTATTACAAGGTGTAAATGATTTTTTGTTGGATGTTGATTATAAATTTCGTCAGTTGGAAGACTTAATATCAACTCATACTATAGGGATTAAGATGATTCATTCTAAGACTCTATAAAATTTGAGGTAGAGGGTGGTAACGAAATTATTAAAAACTACAATATACAAAAATAATTATTCACTTCTTGATACTAATCAAATGAGGAATATAATCATCTATCAAATTTATCGATAATGATGCATTTTTAAAAAACTAGATCAAGATGTAGAGTGTGTGAGTAGGATGAACATATTGAAATAATTGAAGACTAATACACTCAATTTGAAAGTAATGTGAAGAATATTCTTATTCAATTATTCATTTATATAGTTATATTTTATATTTAGCATCCTGAAGATGAATCTTGACTAGAAAAAGAATTTGAAAAAATAGAGTATTTCCCAACAAGGAAATTCAAATGCTTAAAATATATCATGGATATTGTTTCTGATGATTTCTCTAGGGTCAACTCGTCGTGCGTGCTTCTTATTTCCCCAAATTACCACAGTCCAAAGGTAGGATACTTCTATCACATTCATTGGTGATGTATCCTCATTGATCAAAATGGGATGATGAGTTATTGGTTCATCCTTCCATGGTTTTCTTCTTGGATATATTTTCTAGTCCATGTCTCCATCATATATTTTGGCGATGTTTGTAAAACTCATAAATAACGGCATCTTGATGGGGTATCTGGTAAATTATGTTACATCTAACTCGAAAGGGAAGAAACCTTCGGTCAATTTTTGTAGTATCATTTTGGACATTGGGTATGTCTATAGGCTGGAAATATCACGAACCTATAAGTTATTTCTATTTGGTGGATATCTAATATGTCGGACATCTTAGTTGTGTAACCCAAGTAACCTCTTGATGGTCATGGGTAATTGACATCCAGCATATAAGTCTTCCATGTATTTTTATATCATTCATCCCATGTTTATCACATGAGGTAGGTATTACGAACTATGGAGTATGTTAACTATCTTGTGTAGCGAGGCACAAGTTTAATGTCTTGTGAGATGGATGATTTATTGGTTTAACGTATTCTAGAGATGGATCTGGTCATTGGTTTAATGTTTTATGGAGACATATAGGGGAGTATGTCTCTAGGAGGGATGCATTAACACACGGATGACAGAGCATGTCCCCATAGGGGGGTAATTTCACACTTGGATGACATAGTGTGTTCCCACAAGGACGAATACTTCACACTGGGATTAATGGATTTTGTCCCCATTCTAAGGGATATAATTTCATACATGGAAGGTTTTTAGGCTTGAAAATATTTGAGGAATCCAAAATACATTTCTTAAGAGATAGAGATCAAAACCCTTGTAGTTTAAAGTCATAGATTAACGTCGTGTGATATGATCAGTCCATGCAGTTTATATTCATTCATTAACTAAGCTTTTTATGAAAAGAGATTCAATGAGGGATGGGGTGGGGATTACACATGGATTCTTCCCATGCATAGAGGTTTTTACCATGATGGGGGTTATGTTATCATCACATGATTATGGTACATGAGGCATCAGGGTTTTATCACAAATGTTAAAGATACCATATTATGCAATGTGACGAGCATGTTTTCATGTACTTTCAGATCATAATTTTTGGATATGGAGCTAGGTATTTTTTTGACCTGCGGATGTTAATGGGGCTTATGCCTGATGGGGGGCCATATAATGGAATGAAAAATATTTTCCATATGTACCCACATACATGATGGGTCATTAGATTCATATGATGATTCCACATTTAGGGATTACGTTTCAATTTCTCATACATTATTTGGAATGGAATGACATTGGAACTACCTTGTAGGATTGATAATCTGGAGTATCAGAATATTTTATTTGAAGAAATAGGAATAGGTTTCCTAAAAATAGGTGCAATAGGTAGGATAAATTACAAATCCTTACTCGGTGAGATGTGGGTGGATACAAGTATAGATGATACTAATGATAGAAGAATTAATAGTGTGGCTAAACCAGTCCTAGATGAACAAAGAAGACCGATGATCTAAAATTTCATGAAATAGGATTAACTGAATGGAGTCACCGTGGGGATTCCTGAAGGCTGGTTTTTTTGAAGGTTGGGGATTTGTGAAGGTGTGTATCTTCACAAAAGAATATGTTATCACAAATGTTAGGGGCCCCATAAACGAGTATGTTTCACAAAACATAGTGATCCTACCTCTGGGTAATGTCTTGGTTCCAATGGGGTTGGTTTAACGAATGATAGTAAAATCATGAATCCTAAAGATCCTAAAAGGGATTTCATCATATGTGAAGGCCATGGAACTTCATGAGATACATCTCCACCATGGGTTGAGGTTCTAAAAAACCCATGGATTTATTTTTTTCAATGATGGATACCATTGGAGGTACATCTCTTCTTTCAGACATGAAGCTTCTGAGTGTCACAAGTTCAATGATTTTCTTAAAATTTGACAGTTAATGTGACCCTGAATGTTTGACATAGGGAGTATTTATATGCCTAGAGTAGGAAACGGATTTGGGTTCATGGAAGATGGATTCTTTCATGAAACTATATCAACGTTGTGAATGAACATGAATCTATGAATCTGAGTTAGGTTATGCGAATTGTACCATCAATGTTTCATGTGGCCAGTGAATTCCATAAAAGGGAGTTCTATGAGCCTAAATTATACTCTGTGAAGGTATGCATAAAATATTCACACAACTGGGGAATTCAAAAAAGGTGATATATTATTTGTACTAATGTTTCACGAAGGTCGCTTTCAATCCTCTGTGTACCAATGGATTTCTTGAGCTAAATTTGTTTGCGAAGGTGCATACTTATTAGAATATAGTTTTTATGTTGATTTGGACATTTATATCCTATATTATATACAAAAAAGTATTTATTCCTCAACCAATCAAGAAAACTAAATGTTTTATTATCAAAAAAATTTCCCTAACAATTAGAGATGATGGGGAAATGTGGCTCATATTCTGTTGGAAACCATAAAGAATTTGTGATTGGATGCTCCCCTTCGTAAAAATACTCCACCAAAGTCAGATCAACTGTATGAATATAAATTGTGGTTGGGATCCCATAAGGGACGACATGATTTTATATAAAGGAAAACATTTCAATTTTTTTAAATTTCAGACCTCCATGATATTTTCTTGATTTCGATCCACACCACTTGATAAAATCAAACCATCCATGAACATAGTTCAATGATCAAACAACCAGGAAGTCACTTCCCTAAAATGAATTCTGCAATCTCAACTTTCAGAATTATTCATTCATGAACAAGAATAAAAAAACCACAATGTCTTGGAAGAATTGGCCACTAATGGTGAAAATGTTTTGGAAACTATTTGATAGGAGATTCCAAAGATTCTTATCGTATGGGAGAGTTTCATGAAATCATTTTATTTGAAAAAACTAACTTCACTATTGAAAGATGATATGTAGGAAATCTTTATTTTTCAAAAGGATTCCACATTATAGATTTGGGATAAGGTAAGTTGTGTTCATCCACGATCCTATTGTAAATGAGCCTTCATATTTATTTTGGAGCTTACCTAGACTATAATAATGGTGTACAGATGTTGGGGGACATATCATAACATATCATGTATCTCTTTTGGTGAACACTATCAGTAACCATCAAAAATTTCAATGATGATGAGTTTGAGGTAGAGGGGTCTTCCAATAGTATTATAAATTTATAAAGGACAGATTGAGGAACCAGGCAGAGGGGTGGAATGTTAGCTGAGACCTCGGATTGGGTAGACACATGATAAAAGAGTGCTCATTGGTGTATTTTACATACTAGTCATGCCATTAATGTGAGTGGGAGCTAAAGAAGTTTGATCATTATGAGGTGGAATGGTTATCACAGTTCCACATCTATCCCTATGGGGAAATCATTATAGATATACTTATAAGATGGTCTCTAGGGACTAACACATTACATCTAAACCGTGGGGAGGCCAACATCACCTTGTGGAATCATCACTACCTTGGTGGGATTGAAATTCAAGGAGATATTTGGGACTAATTTGTTGATGCAGTGATTGTCAAGGTGGAACAGGAGGGAATTACTACTTTTTGTTTAGGGGGTGGATGGGAAGAATATGGGGATGAAACGAATCTCATTCATGTAGTGCTTTAGATACTTTTTAAAAGAACTAGTGGACATTCCACCAAGGAGGACTCATCAATTCCCTATGGAATTTTTTTGATGTAATGAGAACTATTACTATATGATTCTGGAGGCAAGCCAGCGGATTAGTTTGGGAAACAGTTTGAAGACATAGGATTCCATGGTTAGGATTATAGGATTTATCACCATACTGATCTGCATTTGGATTCTCTTGGCGAGGGGTGTATAATTTAGTGTGTGGATGAGAACCTTCATCATGACAATGATGTTCGTAGTAGGAAATCATATCAACCGTGTTTTTTATTTATTAGTGAAGCTATATAAGGTTATTCACCACATCATCCATGTGAATAATCCTCTATTTTTGTGAGGTTCCTTCCACTTCCTATACCGTTTGGTAGCCTAACACATTGGGGATACAAATACCTGAACCCTATCTATCATCATAGCTCAAACTTCCAAACATCGATTATGATCATCACTAGGAGTCATCCTCAAAACTCAGTACCAATATATTCACATGTGAGGATGGGTTATGTGGATCACTTTATATTCCACCCTTTCACCTTTAAAATGGGGTAGTAATCGATGAGAACATTGAGACCCCTGAGTAGGGTGCATACCTGTGGGCCTTTCGATGTGGGGAACAAGTGGTGAGGGTAAACATCATTTGGATTTACAATCTATACACTCCATAATGGTTTTTGATGTAGTTTTGATGCCTTCAAGGGTTAACCCCATGGGTCTACATTGAAGTGTGTTATGAATGAAAACCCTCATCCACCAGACATATCTATTTTATGTTTACTCATGAAGACAAAAAAGGGAGGAATGATGTACCACGACTTATTTCTATTTATGGGAATACCCGTGATTATTCAAAGTGATAGGAGAGTACATACTGTTGGCACTAGAAAACTCTTCCATGTAATTCATCGAATGCTTCCATGCCTGATCCTAGAGCGTAGCACATTCCACAATCTTAGGTTTTGTAGGAAGTAGGGCCGGAATGGAGTTACAGATTAGGAGTTATGGACATTTGATGTTGGGCTACAAAACAGGTTCGCGGAGCCCATTTTCGAAGCTCACTCTGCAATTTCGGTGTAGGGGAACTTGACCAGAGCCCCTGAGGCCCCATTCTAGCACAAAGCTCCTCCTTCATGAAGCCACTGTGGATCAAGGAGGCAGAATGCTTCACGAACCCCTTTAATGTTCGTGAACCCACCGCATAGCAAGGAGGTGAGATACCCCGCTAACCACTTGGACGTTCGCGAATCTGCTGCGGAGCAAGGAGGCGGGATTCTACACACACCCATTTGACATTCCAAAACCCACCATGGAGCATGCTCTGTCATCATGCCGAGCGAGCTCTGCTTCGCAACACCTCTTGCCTATAAATACCCGGATCACCCACCTACATGATAATAGACACTCCACCCATTGGGTGGTTGATATCCCATTTCACGGAGCTTTTCTTTCCTACACTAAGAGGCAATGTGAGTCCATGCTACACTAAAATCACTGACCCCAATTGAAAATAGTGAATCGAACTGCAAACATTTTAGGCTGGGATGTCCACATTTCCCATTGCGCCCTTATGCATGCCCACCTTCCACCTATATAATACCATGATTTCAAATACTCTTCTGCACAACATGAAACATCTTATGTTGACATATTCCACATGGTTAGTTTACCATGTCGTGATTCTAGATTATCATCATCAATTCCCTGAGAACCTTGAGACAAACCATTCTTCATGTAAATCATACAAACTCCATCACTTGGCTCATATGCTAGGTTGAACCAGGAAGGGTCCCCCCTGCATAAGTCCCATCATCTACCATTGTTAGGCGCCTTCTTCCAAATAGTAATCTCTATATGAATTTAAACAGTAGTATGACCTATATTTCAAACATAGGATTCCTCTTACTCCAAATAAGATTTTCCTTATGCATCAAGAGTAATATGCCAAGAATCTTATCTACATGACTATAAACTGTAGTGTAACCCATGTTCCAAATATTGGATGCCTCTTTCACCAAACAAGAGATTCCTTATGCTCCAATTATAGGATTCCAACAGTCCTATCTACATGAATATAAAATGTAGTGCACCCTCGGTTCCAAATATAGGATGCCTTTTGCTCCAAATAAGAGATGCCTTATACTCCAAGCATAGGATGCCAATAATCATATCTACATGACTATAAACTATAGTCCACCCTATGTTTCAAACATTGGATGCCTCTTTCTCTAAATGAGATATGCCTTATGCTCTGAGACTAAGATTCAAATAGTCCTATCTACATGACTCTAAACTTTATTTCACCCACTGTTCCAAATATAGGATTCCTCTTGCTCTAAAAAAGAGATGCCTTATGCTCCAAGCATAGGATGCCAACAGTTCTATATTCTTGAATATGAACTGTAGTTCACCCAATGTTCCAAACATAGGATGCCTCTTGCTCAAAATGAGAGATGCCTTATGCTCCAAGCATACAATTCCAATAGTCTTATATACATGGCTATAAATTTTAGTGCTCCTTATGTTCCAAACATTGGATGACTCTTTCTCCAAACAAGAGATGCCTTATGCTCCAAGCATGAAATGCAAATAGTCCTCTTTATATCAATATAAACTGTAGTGCACCCTATGTTCCAAACATAGGTGGCCTCTTGCTCCAAACCAGAGATTCCTTATGCTCCAAGCGTGAGATGCCAATAGTTCTCTCTATATGTCTATAAACTGTAGTGCACCCTATGGTCCAAACATAGGATGCCTATTTCTCCAAACAAGAGATTCCTTATGCTCCAAGAATGAGATGCCAATAGTCCTCTCTACGTGACTATAAACTGTATTATTCCAAATGTTCCAAACATAGGATACCTCTTTCTCCAAAAAAGAGATTCCTTATGCTCCATGAATGTGATGTCAATATTCCACTCTACAAGACTATAAAATATATTATTCCCTATGTTCCAAATATAAGATGCCTCTTTCTCTAAACGAGAGATGACTTATGCTCCAAGAATAATATTCCAATAGTTCTATCTATATGACTATAATCTATAACTTGCCCTATCATTCAATAATAGGATTCCTATTGTTCCAAATATGAGATGCCTTATGTGACAAGCATAAGATTCCCTATGCCATGATTAAAGTGTAATAATTTCAAGGGTGTTGTAATCTATTCAAAAATTTTATCACTACACCGCATGCTTTCCTTCATTAGGATCTTCATCCAAATCCATGTAGGATGAAACCGCTAATGGCCTGGTCCCATGCCGCACTGTCTCACCTACCAATCTAGGCCAACGCCTCAGAAGGCTTTGGATGAAACATTGAGTCTGGTCCCATGTTTCGAACACTGTCAATAGTCTACCCTCATTTGTTTGTCCCCATTTTAGGCTAACATTATATGGATGCTATGTTTCGAACATGGTCAATAGTTATCTTTCATCTCCACGCCACTCTCACCGTGTTTCGAATGTCGAGCATGTGATTCACACATTTCGTATCCCTTTGTTCAGTCTGATTCCAATGCCCTTGGAATTATTCCTCTTGTGCAGTAGCTCATAGGTGAAGGCTACAACCCACTAGTGGGTTGGGATTCCCTCATGGGCAGACATGGGGAAGACATTACGAGAAGCATCCTTGTGTAAGACCCATGCACCATCACCGCTCCATAGCGGCCCCGGGCTGCTTCCTTGTGTAAGCCCCATCCACTATTGCCACTCCATAGCAGCACCCGGTCTGCTTCTATATGTAATTCTCATTCACCATTGCCACTCCATAGCGGCACATGGGTAGATTCTAGGCGTAATCCCTATTCCCCTTTGTCGCTCGAGAGAGGCACCAATGTTGTATCCATGCTTAAGGCCAATCCCCCATTTCCTTTTCTTAGTGGCACCCAGGAAGCTTCTTTACGTAAGCCTCATTCACCACCCTTCATGGATGCAACTTTGCGCTATGATTGTCTGGTCCTTGTACCTCTTGTTAGTAACACCGAGCAAGACTCAAGTGGGCTCAGAGTAGTAAGAATATACCATGAAATCCTTTACGGGCGGCCTTGAGTGTAATCCACAACCACCATCTTGAACTACATTTTCATTGATCCTTGCCATGGTAGGGTATGTAGGAAGCCTTCCTGAGGTTCAAGCCCAACAACCTTTTGTTCCGACTATCATCACGTCGGTGAACCAACTCCTACCTGAACTGTGTGTTCTTTGATCCTTGAAAAGGTAAGGTATATAAGAAACCTACCAGAGGTTCAATACCACCATCAATTGGTTCATACCCCCTTCACGTCGGTTCCCACTCTACCTGAACTACATGGTCTTTGATCCTTGCCAGGGAAAGCTATGTAGGAAGCCTCCCTGAGGTTCATGGACACCATCCATTGGTTCCAACCATCATCATATCGGTTACCACTCCTCCATAACTACATGGAAATTGATCCCCGCAATGTCATGGTATGTAAGATGCCTCCCTAAGGTTCAAGCCCAACACCCATTGGTCCCATCCACTTCACGCTGGCTCACCAAAACCCATCCTGAACTACGTGGGCGTTGATCCTTGTCTCATAGACAAGATACGTAGGAAGCCTCCCTGAGGTTAAACCCCATCCAGTGGTAAGCCATTATGACCCCCTATTCAGAAGTACACCATTTTCAACCCCATTTGGCGGTAAGCCCTTAATGTCCCCGATCGACAGTAATCTGTCGTTTGATGAACTATGCAGACATTGATTCCCATCCCTGGGGATATGTAGGAAACCTCCCTGAGGATCAAACCCATCACTCATGTTTCATCCTGATCTACTCGTCGATCCAATATGTTTGGGAAAGATCATGACCCATCCAGGAAATTTATTTCCTATGGATCTCATCGATGCGTCCATTCCTACTGGCTGCCTATTCAGGTGTCCAATCATCCCACCGAATTACACGGACATTGATTCTCTGCCACTGAGATACGTAGTAAGTCCCTTCGAGGCTCCATCCCATCACTGCCGTCACCTTCAGGAAGGTCCCATATCATTCGTCATCCACTTCATTATATTCCCCATCATCCATCTTGATTCTTACCCGGGCCACCACATCCCAGTGAGAACATTCCATTCATCCCAGCACCACTCCTTGTGGCCCCAGGGTAGCTAACCATGCATAAGCCCCACAACATCTGTAACCATCTACCCAAGAGTATCCCTCTTGCAATGGGATTCTATCCATGCATAATCCCCAACATGTATTCGGGTTATTTTTCTTTATGTACAACCTGATTCATCACCCCCTCAAACTACATGGGTTTTCATCCATGTGGTCTACAATGGGTACGTAGGAAACCTCCACGAGGGTAAATAACAGCCAATGGTAAACCTATGTGTTCCCCCTTTCTGGGGTGCACACTCCATAATCTACCCTCAACGGTGTCTATGTCAGTGTTTATGGTGTGACATCTTCCCTTTATGGGACACAACATCTTGGGTATGTTGTTATTGAGTGTTTTGGTATCACCACTTGGTAAACATTCCAGGTGTTCCCTCCTAGGGATGTACCAATCTTATCCATCTCTATGGGATGTTATGATAACCCTCATTCAGTCTCCGAAAGACGTTAAACTCACAACCTATTTCGTGTTAAACATGAGATGCCTGAGGAAAACCTCAGAAGACACATCTTTGGCATAACTGTCTTCGCAATATTATAAACTCATGTCTTGCCTCGTTTTAAACATGAGATACCAGACGAAATCCTCAGAAGACACACATTTGTCTTAACCGTCTCCGCTAGATGTTAAAATTGTAGTATACCCCACATTAAACATGGGAATATGAGGAAAACCTCAATAATGTGCCACAGGTTTAAGAAACCCCACGACTGGCATAACCTGCCTCGTGTTCTCCCCATGGAGATGCCCTCTTATGAGGAAGAAAACAGGTTCCCCAATGTCCACACATCCATAGATTCCCCGACATACCTGATGTTGTCATCCACTCCAACCGAAGGTTTCTACCATGTCAAGACCTCATGTAATGTCCTGGTGGAAATAATGTTATTAACCGGTATCCACAAAGATATGGTTTCGAGAATGAGATTCCTGAACCACGACTTAATCATTAAGGGAGACTCGAACTGGGTAACAAGTTCCGAGGAGGAATCCATGGAAGGAAGAACCAACATCCCATCATCCCGTTTTGATCAAGGAGAAAACAACCTGGAATAATGAATGGATGATGCTCGCCTGTGGAAAGCGGGAATGCAGGGAAACAGCTGTGCGTCCTCCACAGATGGATGCACACGCCCTAGGGAAAGCATCAGAAAAACATACCCAATGCGATTATGAGGTGGGGAACCACCGAGGATAATGAAAGATATGTCATATAAACTGTGGTTAAATGACGAGTGATTATTGGTACATGTAATGTAGGAAATATTAGTGTAATTGGAAAATTAAAATCTATGGATGTGATTATATCTGACCCGACATAGGTGGAATCTCTATGAAGGGGAGAAAAAATGTACTCAGTGATCCTTAGTAAGTGTCTAGGAGTCGAATTTGATCCCTTTGGGTAATTGTTGAGGGTGAATGTTTAAATAATGGGAAATCCTATGCACCACCATGATATCCATAGCAGTATTGATTTTACTAAAGTCTGGGAGAGTTGGGGGATCTTCAAATAGCTCAACGCCCACCATGGGATGTGGTATAATCTCGAAAGAGAGATGATATTCCTCAAAGGGCTGGGTCATGATAGGGAAAACATATAAATTCTATATGAATTGGTGGTGAATTATATAATGGAGTTGGAAGACATTTTCCACTAAAAAACTATGGCTCCACAAACCCATCATGTGAAGGTGGTACTATGTATGCAATCTCTCCTGGATCACACGATAGGTGAGTTAGTTGTGTGCATTCCTTTTCCAGAGTGACTAGAAGAATCTTTGTGAGTCAATGCCTACTGGGATTCTTCCATTGAATGGATTCATTACATTTATAATGAAAATCTTCTAACATTATCCATTTTAGACACTACCAATCCCCAAGAGTGTTGTCAAACTCTTATTTTACTTGTCTAGAGAATAGAAAACATAAAGGAGGAGGATGTTCATGAAAATTCTTGAAAAGAGTGAGATGAAGTCTCAACCCTTGAGGGAGAAATCATGGGGCCACATCCTTTTTGGTAGAGAGTTCATGTGTTCATCCATCTACTAAAGAAAAAACTACAACTAAGGTGAAAACCTCTGTGGGAATATCTCTCTCTAGGGGTATTACTCTTCAATCTCTCTAAGAAACTTATCATACTATACAATTATTACAACTATTTCATATTTTCACACATTTATTTGATAATATTCATTTCTTTGTCAGACTAAATCATGATTAAATGGAATATGAAGTCATGTATTTTGTTCATCCACTGGAACCTATAAATCAGTCAGTGGTGCCTGATATCGATGTAGTTACAGCAGAAGTCGTTCCCCTAGCGGAGATGGATATGGAGGCCACTGTTTTCAATCTAACAACATATATGGAACATGAATCGGTTTCTGAGAGCACTCCATTGAGGGAAGAGTTAAAGACAATTCCTACACTAGGTCTATCCTAGTTGGATTATGTAGCTGATACTTTCATTGAAATACCACCAATAGAAACTATTGGGGAAGATTTCTCAATGGAGGAGGTATAAACCACACTAGCACCCGAGGCGATCAAGGAGGTTATGGTAAAAATGACTATTTTAGATATGTAGTTTATGGTGGAAGATAGGTTTGAGTCCTTAATGAAGGTATCTGTGAACATAACACCAACAATGTTTATCTTGGAGGCTGAGACGGTTGGGTGTGACACAGAGGTACCATATTAATTGGATTAGGATCCTATTGTAGATTAGGGTGGTAGCAAGGATAATTTTCCACTAAAAATATAGTTTATCCTATATGAAAAATTCCTATGGTTGATTGTACCATTGATGTCTTGGTTTTATTTCCTCGATATAATCCAATTTATCTTAAGTAATTCATGGATTTTGGATTGGAAACCATTGAGGAGAGCCATGTAGTTTCTCACAAGGTATGGTGGTACATGAATAATATCAGATCCCACACCCCATTGGCTGACCTTTCAAATTGGGTGGGATATATCTACCATTGGACAGTCATCCTATGGACAGGTTTGGTGTACTCTAGGAGGCTCTATTCATTGTATCAATACATTCTTGTTGAGCGGGTACAAGCTGAGTGGTAGGTGTTTAACATTTTCTAGTACAAACATAGAGATGAGGTCTCTAATGCGCTTCAGGTATCTAAGGATAATGTATTACATTAAGATGGAAAGGTTTAGGAGTATGTCGCTATCATCACCCCTTAGGATTTTACCACTAGATATATGAGGATGCAATTGGTGAAATATGTTAACAAGGAAATCATGGACTGATCTCTGGTGGCTATGTGTTGGGTAGAGAAAGACTATAAAAGGATTAGGGTTAATTAATTCCTATATAAATCTAATGAATGAACATCCAATATAGTGGAGTTCCACTAGACTCTGTAGGATACTATATAGAGTTTGGTTGATCTCAAGTTCTCAATCATTATGGTCAAATGTAACGGGAATCATGTTTTATCAAAAAATAAATGAGAGGATAAAATAAGTGGATGACTCTCCCGAAAATTAGTGGATTTGTTTAAAATTTACTATATCCTTAAAAATTGATTTCATTTTTTCTAGATCTCTAATCATATTAAAAGTATAACTAACCATCAATCTGTAATCCCACATGAGTCATTATCAGAGTGGGAGACAAGGGGAAATCATGTCATTACTTATTTATATGGTAGTGACAAATAATATCTAAATACTCAAGGTTTGAATTTTTTTTGTTGACCATCTGGAGTGTTTGGGATGAGAGATGCAATGGATGGATAATGACTCTCAATGAATAACAAAATTTCATTCACATCATGAGTTATTGGGTGAGTGGGGTAACACGAGGGGATTTTAATTTTACTTGAAAAAGGGGTGACAAAGAGCGTGAATAGATACACCCAAGATCTATAATGAAAAGGGAGTGGTGTAATGACGAGGGTTAGTTTTTAACCATATTTGAATCATGGAATCCATTATCATTTTTTAGAGTATAGGGAATAATAATGAGGGTCAACCTCTAACTATTTTTATAACATGGGACTTATATTAAACTTCTAAAAAATGTATTTTAGCGTGTGATCCCAGGATGGTAGGTGAGCTAGAGTTCCATAGGACCATACTACTAAGGGGACTACTAGGACATAGAGTAAGATGGAAATAAAAATATAAGGTCATAAGAAACATGTATATTAAGTGATGGAATTTTTGAATGGGTTCCAAAACTCTTGGGCTAACATCACCATGTCATTTTTCACATTCAGTAGGCATATCTTCCTAGGAAATGTTCAGAATCATCCTCTAAGGGCAGAATTTTCTCATATTTTGATTGATGGTAAGTGAACATGAATGATGTGGTAAGTGACTAGCACCAAAGAGGTAGAGTAGCTTCTCAAGAAAGGTCCTATGAAACCTCACAGTTTACCATCATGCACTGAGGATGGTGGACAGATAGTTGGAAATCATATGTTGAGGAAAATATATCCCATAGTTTAATGTCATATGACATGGACACTAAGGTGTACAATTTATTGTTTTTTGAGCAGGATGTGTGTTCGGTTGTTTGAGGTCATAAAGTTTGAAGAAGTTGTTGAAAATAGTATATGTTCATCATGCTCAGATCTTAACTCTTATTTTATGGTCATAGATCTTGTACCATGGTGTTTATAAGAGGTTATGGTATTTGTTATTTGACCTAAGGGGGAATCACTTCCATAAATGGATATTAAGACACTGGCAGATTGAAGACCAATGAAAATGGTGTATGTAGGAATACTAGAAATAGTCAAAATAATATAGAGTGATTCAAATATAATTAAAGGTTATGAATATTATACTATAAAGATATATTTATTAGGATATAGTGACCACCTGATGTGAATTGTGTTCTAAGAAGTTCCGGATCTACACAAAACATTCTTGACGTTTCATGCACATAGTTAAATGTCATAATTCTTAGACTTAGTCTCGTATATTATTTTTGTATAGTTCATAAAATGGTTTGAATACCCAAAAAACACATGCATATAATGGTAGAGTGACAACATGATGTGAATTGAGGGAAAAAATGACTGACACCGCACAACACATTCCCAAGGAGACATACACGCAGTTTAAGGTCATGATTCTTGGACTTGGTATCCTATTTTACGGTCATAGAGGTTGGAAAAATTGAAAATAATTTAAGTTCATACCTATTGGACCACAGGGTTTTGTGTCTTAATGGTTCATGTTAGGTATTGAATAATGTTTACCCAGTGCGAAAGGAGGGGCCTAGAAGGCCACCTGAAGCAACAAAAAACATATTCAAGACAACATTTACACTATTTAATTTCTTAATTTTTATAGCAATGGGAACCGATGAATATAAAATTTACATGCAGAAGACTCCCTCACAACTCTTAATCCCATGCGAGAGATACTTGATGCTTGAAACATAGAGTGATATGGGGTTCCCAATGTTTGTATCAGATAACAGAATGAGGGGAGGAAGGTTTAAAAATATAAAGGAAGGTAGATTATAACATTCAAATACCTAGATATAAAAGGTAAATGATGGAAAAGTAGGGATCAATTATCGAAATTTTTCAAATTAAATGTACCATATCCCTGATGTGTTAGGATGGGAAAAAATGTGATATTGATCGCTGACCATTTTTGAATCGTAGTAGTTTCTATTTTTTTTACTAAAGATCATTAAATGTTTGATTATAGAACGGTAGGTGATGCAGTGAAACATAGGAAAATTTCTGTTATAGATCCCTTTGAGATCACTAGTATAATGATTATTCAAATCAGAGAAAACATGCAATGTGGAAGTAGAAATGGGGAATTCCCTAGAAATAATATTGAGTTACTTGGAAGTAATTCATCCACAAGATCAAGTGGGATAAAAGACCATTCTAGTAAAAAATAATCAATAATGGAACAGAGTTTAAAGACCACGAAATGTGTCACCGATAGGACTTGGTACAAAATGAGATATCTAAAAATCACATGTATTGCATGGGGTTGAGAATCTAGACACACATAATTTTGGGATGTGATGTGGTAAGAGACTAATGCCAGAAGAGTGACATCATATCCTGGGAGGATATAAAATAATATCATATTATTTATAACCTTATATTTATATGGGGAAAATCTATATTTTAGCATCATGTACTAAGGAGGATGGTTTATGATCATCACATATTAATCATTTAAGGCCCCCCAATTTTAGATGGGATATAGTTTTTTTCATTCCATAATTATCATATGAGGCATCCCTATTTTATACAGTGTAATTTTTTTAGTCATCCCATACTTATCATATAGGGTATCCTAGTTTCATATAGTGTAAGGCTACAGTTTAACATTGTGTGTTGAGAATTCTATTCTTTACAGTTTAAAGTTGTACATCTTAAACTATATGTGATACTAGTTAAAGGTTGTGGAGGTCATAAATTGGGGAAGTTACAAGTTAATATCACCTAGAATTGAAAAAATGGGAATGAAATTCCCAAGGAGGCTTATGTGTCATGAAATAGTGATAAAATCATCTGAAATGAGGTCAATAGATACCACTTTCCACAAAAAACGTGGAAAAAGTGCCCCAAATTGACATCATGCTTTTGGGGGAAGAAAATAAACAACAGTGATTCAACAAAGGGGTATGTGCCTAGGATGAGATATCAGGGCCTTAGAATATATCCCATTATGATGAGAATCAATCCTTTTATAGTTTTGGAAAGAGGTTCAATAGGATACCAACACTAATAGGGGTTATACTCTTTAAAAGGGTTATTGAATAGTCCATTTGTATAATATGAGGAGTTAAAAATATATGTGGGGCATGTATATAGTTTAAAATCATGCCTTGAGGATGTGATAAGGGCATACACATTGAGATTATCGTTCTTTTCTTCTTCATGTCTATCCATGTAGAGAATATGGGTCTGTTAATGGGTTAAAAAATATAAACGGTGATTACACATGAAAAGGATGAACATGAGAGTAATTTTGGGAAATCAAGCAAAGGGAAATGGATTGTTATGGGGTGTTTTCATGTATGATCCCATAGACAGTTAGTATATGCATCACTATGTATTCAATTGGAATTGGAATAAACCCACATGTATTTCAAGATGGACGTGGTGGAATTGGTTTTTGTAAACATCATGGATGATGGAAACTAGGAAAATGAGGGGCTAAAGAGGATGCATGCACAATGTTTAAGGTCCTATTTTTTTTAAAAAAGTATACTAGTTTAGGGTTATAGATATTAAACTATAGGGTGTGCGTTTAGAGGATGTTTTTGTGGTGCAATAGAGTTAAAACCTATCATGAATGAAGCCAAGGAGGCTTTGTTCCACACATAGTAATCCTGATGTCAACTGTACATAGTTTAGGGTCATAATTCCGTGATAATGGAAATTTTTTAATGTCATGATGCATAATCTAAAATAATGTGTTTTTGTTTGGGGTATTAACATAGAATTTAATTTGTATAACGTAATGTGAAAGAGGGAATGTAGGACCACAAACCATATAAATACCTCAAAACAATATATATATAACATAATATTGTAATGCATGGACTGGTGGAAATTTCGATAATAGTTTAATGTCATGATTCTTGGATAGGGAAGATACATATCTCTAGGGTATCTTTGTGGCACAATATAGGTATAACCTAATGTTAATGTAAGGATTATAGGACCTCATAAAACATAAATATGTCAAGATGAAATTCACATGATTTATGTTCATAATTCTTGTACTGTAAATGGGTCTAAGGGGAACAAGGGTAGGTGATGATGTGGTTGGGACATTAAACAATGAGACTAGGAATCTTTATGTATCCCATGGTAATTGAAAAAAACCACATGTTGTTATAATTATCCTAGTAGAAGTAATATAGAAAAGGTAAGGGAAACCCTCTCAGATGATTTCCTTGATCCATCCCATTGTTTTTGTGGGGAATCCTACACTTAGGACATGGGGTTATGACACATGTTTAACAATGTGGAATATATTTGTTGCTACTTTAATATTATATAACTTATAATATAATTGAAGAAAATAATTATAGGTTATAATTCTTGGACTATGGGGTGGCTTTTAGGTTAAGGTCGTAATTCTCAAAAAATGATTACTATAGTTTTAATGTCATAGTGATCAAATTGAATGAGATAAAAATAATTTAAGGTCATAATTCATTGACAATGCATCCTAGTTTATGTTCATATATATTGAACTTTTTTATGAAAATTTTAAGGTTATACTTCCTGGAATGAGATTTTTTGCAGCTCAAACATATAGGTTAAAATTCAACAAAGACTACAAATACCATTTCAATCAATCTTGGTGTGAGAAACAAAGAGTGGGAGGGGATTTCTCAGACACATGGGAGAAAAAAAGTAGGGAAAGTGGATACCATGTTGGGAATTTTCCAATGGCATTATCCTACTTCCTCCACACACATGAATGCATTAAGGGGTAACACCAGTAGTGTTGGAACTCTACCAAAACATAGGGTGTTGGAAAAGAGGTAAATAATTTCTTTTGGGATGTGGACCATGAAACGATAGTTGATGGGTGGAGACCATTTTTGATGACTTTTGAAACCTAGGATCCATAGCAACACTAGTGAAGGATGGAAATGAATAATGAGTGATCGACCATTGACCTTGTACAAATATGGAAACTGTCATATATCACCAAGGATCCTTTGTGTCATGTGACCATGATGACAAGTGAGACATTTTGGATATGCACCATCACTATTATAGGGATATTAGAAATTAGAAGTTGTAATATATTTAAATTGAAGATGAATCTATTTATGTACATAAATTAGGGGAATGTCCATAAAAAACTCTACACTCTAGGTTATATTCCACAAAAAATTTTAGAATGTCAATTGGGTGGATTGGAAAGCAGATTAGAATGTATTCTCAAGTATTGGGCTCTTGAGGTAGGCCAAGGACTGTGTTGTACCCATGGTATATGATTCCAATGGCTCTACATTTCCCATGAATTTGGGAATCAAACCATACATAGTTCATGAATATGTCATTGTTTTAGACAGAAATCAAACATAGAGAGCTCTATATTATAGGGGATCTTGGAGTCAAATAGTTTGGAATCTTGTAGTTGGTATGTGGAGTCATATCACACATACCACATGAGGAATATTGTATTCATCACATAGGATAGAGAAAATATTTGACATCATGTACTGAGGATGTTGGTATTTGTAGATTAAATTCTTATAACTCGGAATAAAGAGATGAATCTAGTTTAAGGCCATAGAGCATGGACCAATTTAATGAATCTTAATGTAACTATACATGGATCAAGGGGATACTAATAGTTTAAGGTTATATATCAAGAACCAATTATGTTCCTCTAAGGTATTACATTCATGAAAAATAATGCTACAATGTTTAACATCTTGTAGTAAGGACAACGTATGTGCCTTTCATCACCAACATGCCTACGAATGATATGAAGTTTACTGTAATGTAAAAAGGATGAATTATGTGAAAATTAAGTTAATAGAGAAACAAATAATGAGGATATGTATTTTAACAATGTTCAGGAAGGATGAAGTTATTCTTTTTATGTTTTTGAAAATAGGACTAAAGATGTTATGTCATTTTATATCATGCAGTATGGACAAATATGCATCTTTCAAGGGAATTTAGATAGGACAAATGATGCTACACAGTTTAATATCACGTATCAAGGATGATTAAAGTGTATTTAAAGGGTGTAATATAAGATCATTGATTCAATGTAGTTTATCACCAATCAATAAGGATGAGCAGTGGTTTCTATTTAATGTCACATATCATTGACCACAGTGAAATCTAGTTTAACCTCACATTGAATGAACTATATCACGTAATTAAATGCATCACAACAATGATATGTTGTTTCAACAATTTATAATCTCATAGCTATGACCAGAACATGTTAGAATGTGAAATCATGTGACCAAGAAATTTTCCATAGTTTAATATCATGTGACAAAGATGAGTGTTTCTATTACATTTAACATTATGAATATACGACAGATGGGGAAATCTTCCATACACACTATCCCCAGTTGGGGAGATTTCACAATAGGCTATTCAAGGACTCAAAAACATTTCAATGTTGGATTATCTAGAATAATATCTATAAATTTTTCTTGTATATGACCCCAAGGATTGTGGTGGTAGAGGGATGTTCACATCTTCCCCATATCAATTATTCTGGATCCTTCAATATTAGGGGGGATCCTGGTATAGGATTCCCTTAAAATTTCACCAACATATGCAGGGATGTTCTCCAAACCTGATCTTGGATATTCCATAAAAACATTCCCTAGGATGGTGTGGGGTATGTAGAGAGGAACTTTATGATATAGATTGGAAAAAGTACTTGGGAGAGTCCACTTGATATTTTTGATAGAAATTTAGGGTACCAATCATAGTCAGATGAGAAAACTTCTCCATATAGAAATTAGGGTGACATGGAGTTCTATAAGAATTGAAGGGTTGATGAGAGATATTAAAGATAGGTCAAATGGGGAAGGGGTTATAGGCTTCCCCAAGAGGTGTTGAAGCAAGTTTCATCGGTTCGATGGGGGATATGGTTCATGGGTGGAATAGAAGATTGGATCATCGGTATGATGGGGTGATGGCACCCAAGAGGAGTGGAAGTCGAGGTCATTGGTTTGATGGGGTGATGAAACATGGGAGGTATGAAAGACTATATTGGCACTTTGATGGGGTGATGGCACCCAAGAGGCATGCATGATTGTATCATTTGTTTGATAATGTGATGGTGCCTGAGAGGCTTGGAATCCTAGATCATTAGTTTGAGAAGGTGGTGTCTATTTGGAGGCATGCAATCGTATCTCACTGAAATGTTAGGCAATGGAACCCAAGATTTATTGATGTCTATCTGGCTAAAATGTATGTGTGAGGGTGAAAAGGAGTAGAGGATACCTATTTGGTTGAAATGTTTGTGTGAGGGTGTGAGGAAGTTTTGGATTCTTATCTCACTAAAATGTTGGGATTGGGGAACATTAGAGTTAGGGATACTTATCAAAATGAAATGTTGATGCAAGGTGACCGAGGAGTTGGGAATTTTTATTGGAGTGACATCTCATAGTGAAATGAAACTAGAGATGGGATATTATCAACCTACCCCTAACCATGATATGATCATCCTTCCCCAGTTTGGAATTTCTAGTATTGTATTTTGAGATCCATCCTACACCGGCATGGCTCATCTGGGAAAGTTGTGTCTTTATAAAGAGGATGATCTCTACCTTGGTTGGTGGTTGTGTTGGGGGGGGGGGGACCTCTTTTCTGGTTTATGGTGTTATAGGGAGGACCTATATAGTGTTTTATTGTGGCATGGGGAGAACCTCTTTAATGGTTAATGGGTTTTCTGAGAGTACCTCTGCACTAGTTGATGGTGGTGTGAGGAGGACCTCCACACTAGTTGAGAGTGGAGCAGATAGAAGATTCAAAGTTTTTGATGGTGGTGCAGGGTGGACCTCTTTACTAGTTGATGGGTGTGAATGGAGGGCCTCTTCAGTTGTTGGTGGTGGTGTTGGGAGGACCTCTACACTGTTTTATGGAGTTACAAAGAGGATCTCTTCCCTAGTTTATTGTTATTTTAGGAGGACCTCCACCTCATTTAAAATGGCGAGGGGGGGGGGGGGGGTACACCTGCAAAATTTTAACAAATAAAGGGATATCTTGTAACACCTATTGGTGATTCCAGTGACTAATAGAGTAAAACTAACATTACTATGAGGTAGTTGGGGTCTATATACCTATTCGTTGAAGGAAGATCCCCATTCACCAATTGCAGTTATTTGATGGGATGAGATAGTGGTGGAAGGGACCACAATAGATGTAGATGGTGCCTCTTGTCGAGAAATGTTATAGGATTAACCTTTCATATACATTGAGTGTTACAGTCTATGGAAGGTATAGAAAGGATAGAGTAAACCCATTCATTGGCATGTGGGACCAGTTGGTGCTGAAAATGGAATGGCTTCATGAGAGACCTCATATGTATCTCTCATGTTGTAGTCATAATAGGCATGGCGTAGACATCCCCTTCCACATTGGCATTGGGGACAAAGCTGTTAGAGCACTATATTTAGATGCTCTCTATACTGAACAATAATTTTATCAATGGAAATTACTTTATTATAATTATTACATATAGTATAAACCCTGTAAAATAAGTTTGAGAACATAATAAAATCTTCATAAATGAATAATTAATGAAATAATATGTATTTGTATAAATTAAGGAACCTCTACAAATGGAATAGAAACATGACTTTTGGAATATTAATGAGACCATTAGGAATAGTTATATGGATGAAAAAATAGTAACCTCCCCAATGAAAGGATATTAATAATTTAGGTATCTTATGAATTAAGACATGATATACTTATATCATTTTATAATTAAATAATGTTTTAGAAATGAATATTTAAGTGTTTGGATTTTTATAAAACTTAACATTTTATTTATAATTTTATAATTATTATAATTATATAATGGAAAATTTATTTCCATAAAATATATTAATAAATTAATTTTTTTTCTTTGGATTATATTATAATTTTATGATACATTAGTTAATTTATAAAAGTGTTTCAAAATTAGTAATAATTTTAAAATCATTATTTTCCATGTAAATGATGATTTTAAATAAAAATTTAAATTATTGTACTTATAAAATTTTTATAAAAAATGTAGTAAATTTTTTCAATTCAACAAATTAAAAATGGTTACTATGGATTTTTTGACTTTTTCAAAATTAAATGAATTTATGTTGAATAGTTGAATATGATAATTTACGATGAAAGCTAAAAACAAGAATTTTTAGTAATATTTAATGTAAGGCTGATATAATAAAAAAATCTAGAACTCTACTGCATTATTTTTATATATTTACTAATGGTGTTAAAAATATTCATATAATTGAACCAAAATAATAAACTAATGAATTAAATAATTAGAAAAGACCTCTCTCCTCCCCTATAAATACCACCCCTCACCACGTCTTCTCCACATGCCTTTTATTCTTTAATAGATCTCCAGATTCTTCCCAATACTCTTCTAAAACCACTACCCAACAACAAGGAGCCATTTTTATCATCAAAATACAAACACCTTTTCCTTAAGGATGTTCTAAATGAGATGGGTTCAAGAGTTAAAACCCTCTTTTATTTTACAATATTTTATTTTAAATTTTATTTATTTTTCTTATCCCCTACTCACCTCCACTTATCCAAGTGGAACAATAACTCATACAAATTTTATACACGATAATTTTATTATTTTAATGGAATAATACATATTCAAATTACATTCTTTTTGGTTTTATTCTAAAAATGTAAATATCATCTATTTTGTGTCGATTAACTACCACCATGGATGATGCATTTTCATTTTCACTAATTCCATAAAAGATTGTAATAATACAGTTATAATGGTTGAAGAAGAATTTAAAATGTATGTTATAAAATTTTCATGTCCTGTAATTAACTTATATACATAATGATAAATAATAAAACCAAACGAGTTCGTTGTGATCGAAAAACTGCCAAATTAATAAAAATTATTACCATTATAGTTTTTTCTAATGATTTATCCTCATACAACATAACCGAATGAAATATGAGACCTATTAAAATTATTTAAGTTCATTAATAATATATAATTTGATTTCCAGATAATTATCCACATTATACATGAACTTTTATCCATGTATACAAGTGAACTGATCATAAAAACCCTAAAAAATGAAAATTCGAAAACAATTAAATTGAACACTATAACTCTTAATAATGAACATAAATAAAAATAATAAAATTTATAATAAATCTAAAACTTGTATAAAATTATTTTCATTTATTAATTAATTAATATAATTTGATTATCTATTACATTAATGTGAAGTAATCATTCAGAATTAAGGTAAGAGTATTTTCAAACACAATTCCATTCATTAGGTAATTGTCCATTCCATGGAATGGATGTTCATTTTATGCTATTAAAATTCCATATACCTTTTATTTTCTAGGATATACGTGTTTTGAATTCGATTTAATGAAAAATTCAATGATTTTCCCAAAATAACACTTCAAACTAAAAACCCATTTCTTCTCTTTAGATTAATTATTTCTTTTCTCAATATTGATGATTCTTATACCAAGTATGTTATTTCATTGGGATCAAAAAGTTTTATTCATGAATTAATTCGTTATGAATTGAAACAAACTTTTTTTCCATGGGTTATTTTACATTTAATATGGATACACATTCTCTATGTCATGCATGATTATGTAAATTTTATAATGTAATGGGTGTTCCTAGAATTAGATAGTGCTCTAATGCCTTGGGTAATTTGATGTATCTCACGAGAAAATGTGAAATATACATGAACATGATTCTATATTTGTTCACAATAATCATGTTATGACGATGAACATAAGTTATGAGTCAACATAATTCTTTATTTTTTCACAACTATTTGAGGTAGTTGACCACTAAGACAAGATTTTCCATTTTTATGAATTGAAAAATTCCTTTCCATTACCTAATGCTTCCTATAACCATTATTATGAATATTTCATTTCTTATATTATGATGATGATGTTTATACTCACCCATGTTTCATAGTTCAAATTTATTCCCATAATGGTCTTTAGATCACCCTTTTTTGATGTATATCCTCAAGTGAATAATTTTACTATGGAGAAGACAAGGGGTGATAAATATCTAGAGAAGAAGGAATTAAATAATCTTTATAATTTATTGTATAAATATTAATTTTGAACCTAATTTTCACAAGTTGATAAACCTTTGGATCCTTGTTGTGTAATGATTTTATGTTTTTTATCATTAATAGAGTTTAAAAATCATATTAAAAAGTAGGGTTATTATACTGTCTAAGAAGTTCACTATTGGAATGATTGGGGTTTCCCCCTGTGTGACCCTTAGGGGTGGTAGTGTCGATGAGGAACTGATGCCTCTATCTCATGGAGGTCTGTATCAATAATATAAAGGACCCATTCATAGTCGTATGAGCATAAAATGGTGTCAATCACCCTCATATGAATGTTCTCAGAGTGAGAGAAGGGTGTGGGAGCCTATTAGGCAATGGCATTGCGTACGTTATAGAGGAGGTGTATTCATGCATGATTACCAAATTAACACTCCACCGCCCTTGATCCTATTGCAATGAAGTTGTCAATATCTAGTTTTTTGTTCCATGTAAGGAATACAGATTCATTCATCGGTAAAAAAAAGTAAAGGGGATGCATAATGTCCCAAAATCATTCAATATTCTTGAAATAAATGAAGAATCCACACTGATTATTTTTCAGGATGAGGATTCTCAATGGTAACTATTCTTAGTCAACATTGAATTTCATACCAGACCCACCATTTTCTTAGTGGGTTCATGACACCAAATATCTAGATCTGATGAAATAAAAGTATGACAGTTTCCCAAATACTACTACTCCCCAAGGTTGAAGTTATGAGTTTCATGTCGGGATCACCTTTTCTATTTTTGATGATTTTGTTAGGGCCGAATCATCGCACGTGCTTCCAGTTTTTCCATATTCCCACATTCCAAATGTTAGAGGATTCCATCACATTCATTGGAAATGCTTGACCCTTGATAAAAATTTGATGATGGGATGTTGGTTCTTCCTTCCATGGATTAATAATTGGATATATTTTCCCATTCTAGGTCTCCCTCATAGATTTAAGTCATGTTTGTAAAACATATTCCTAGCTACATATTGACATGGATTCCAAATCATTATTTCGCTTATGTCTTGAGATGGAACAAACATTCATTCAGGGGAGGTAATATCATTGGTAACATTAGTCATGTATGGGAAATGAGTATATTGTACACCTTTAAAGTATACCCACTTGGAGGTAATCTCACATGTGAGGCGTCATTGGTTTGAAACCCAAGGAATCATGTGTTGGTCTTGGAGTATTTGAAACTAGGTGATATGTCTTCCAAATATTATTACTTTGGATTTGAATGTTTATCACATGTGGAAGGTATTCTAGAATATAGTACAAGTTTAATTTCTTGTGGAGATGAGCACATATTTAATGTCATGTGGGGATGGATGGGTTGATGCTTTAATGTTTGGAAGAAATGAATTAGGTCATCTATTTAATGTGTAATGGGGAAAGATGGTTGAGTGTGTACATAATAGGTAATATTTAACATTGGGATGATGGATTGTGTCCCCCAATGGGTATAATTTGACACATGGATGGTGGATTTTTTCCCCACAAGGGGATGAAATCATATTGGGACTAACAGAATGTGCCTCCAAGGGGGATAATATCACCCATGGATTGTTTTCTAGATTGAAACTCAGGGAGTTTTCATATATACCCTTCTTATGATACAACAATCAAAACCCACATAGTTAGTGGTCATTGTTTATGGTCATGTGATAGGTTCATTCCATGTTTTTTAATGTCTTTTGGTATGGATGCTCAAGTCATCAAAGGAACACCATTGAGGGATGATGTGTCTATTACATGTGGAAGCTACCATTTTCAGTTGTTTCATACTATGGTGGTGAAGGTTGATTTGGGATTATGCATGGAATGTTCCCATGTGTTTAGATTTTTCCCATGGTGGGGGAGATGGTATCTTCCCATTATGATCGTATTTGAGGAATGCAATGTTTTTTTAGAGAGATTAAGGAAATAGTTTTATGTCATCATATGAGAAATATGTCATTTAGCTTAACTTCGTATGATTAGTATGGGGAGATAGGTTGTTTTATGTCTTAAATTTTTTTACATTTATTGGGATTGTACCCAATAGGGGACCACATCAAGGAGAGAAGGAGATACTTCATATCGACCCTCTACTAATATTAGATGATTGTTTCCAATGATGATTCTATATTTGGGAATTACATGTCCACTACTCATTCCCATTTGGGAATTTCATGTCATTTGAAATGTCATGGAATATTGGAAATTAGGAGGCCCAACTTAAGGGTACCTATGCCTTGGAGAAATATGCATTAAGGTATATGTAATTAGGAGGAGTAAGTAGTACGATGTCCCAAGCCATAGTTAGAGCAATGTGGGGAGAATTTAATGTAGGACATACTAGTCACACATGAATTTGGTGTGAGTATGTACCAGTCCTAGATGATCACAATGGACCTAGGAACTCCTCTTTCAAGAAAGATGATCAGTTTGAAAGAGTAACCACAGAGAGTCTTTGACGATGGGTTTCTCAAAGGCTGGGTCTTTTCAAAATTATAATGATTTTTGAAGGAGAAGGATATTTTAGAGGTCATGAGTCTCTCGAAAGAGTTTGGTTCATGAAATAGACTGACCCTAAAATATGGTAATATCTTGGTTCCCATGTGTTTGGTTTTGCGAAGGATGGTTATCTCATGAAACCCCAAAGGGCCTCAGAGGCATTTCTTCAAAAATTAAGGTAATAGACCTTCATGAATGGAATATCCAAAATGGGTTGACGGTTTAAAAACCAATGAGATGAATCTTAATTAATGTTGGATAGGTTTTTAGGTCTATCTATTTATTTACACATTAAGATTCTATGTATTAGGAGCTCATATCCTTTATCATAAGCTGCAAGGATATATCTTCATGATGATCATACATATGGGATATTTATAAGAACATAGGTGAAAAGGTAACTGGTTTCATAAAATATGCAGTCTTTTATAAAACATTATGATCTTAACTAATGAACAATGCTCAATTAATATGAGTTTTTATATCCAAAGATTATTATCAAAGCATTGTACGACTAGTGACTTCCATGAAAGGGCGCTTAATGAGTCAGACATATGCTACGTGTAGGTTACTATAAAAATATCATGTGATAATGGACATCCATAAAAGGACCCTCCATGATCCAGATATATTCTATATGTTGGTTACAATCAAACATTCACATAGTTGTGTTATTCATGGGTTTTAACTATTCACGAAGGTATACGCCTCCATGAGTCTAGTCCCATATGTGTGTTTTGGGGTATTTGGTCATGGATTCAATATATAATGGACATTACATCCTTGAACCCTCTTGTGAAACATGTATTTTGGAATCAGTATACCTCATATATTAATTTAATGAATCAGTTAATCATTGGAATTTATGTATTTCAATTGCTGAATAAACATTAAAATATATTTTGTGTGGAAATAAGTAAGAAATATTATACATAATGTACTTATCCTTAAATTTTAAAATATATAAAAAAATATTTGAATTTCAATGATGTGCAAGAAGAAATAAAAATATTTATTATCACGGACATTAAATAATTTATACCTCAAAATTTAAAAAGGCTTTATGAATATGTTGATAAGATATAGAATCAATGAGATAATATCATGAGACTGATTGATGATGAGAGTAAATCCCACCACATTAACAATATTTTACATGAGTTAAAATTGAAAAATATGGAATCATTGAAACTTCATAAGAAAATTATTTTCTTTCTTGTGTAATAATTTCAAAGGAAATATTGAAAGAATGCAGTGACATAAATTATCTTTTCTGATTTATTTCATGCACTTAAAACACTTTTTAATGATTTTATGAAAGTAACATATTCTCAACGTGTTGATAGATCCACAAATTTCAATGATCTTGATAGGTTTGTGAAAAAAGAGACCAATATATATGAATTATATATTCAAATAATCCATGTTCTAGAGTAATAACATAAAGAAACTCTGAATTTCTAGAAATATCAATTGGATGTTAATTTAAAAAAGAATAAATGTATTAAAATATCACTGAATGAATTTAGAAGAAAAGATGATGATTTTTTTAATAGAATAAAAATTCAATGGGAAGTAAATATTTCATAATTTAAAAATGAAAATATTTCTCTTGGAATGAACTGTCTTAATTTGGATGAAACCTAAGAAATATTGAAGAAACATATGTTGAAGCTTACCAAGATACTATAGAAAAGTATTCCACCCAAAAAATGATAATTATAGTGTTATCATTAAAATAATCATATCATGATGAATAGAATAAGAAAACCATCCCATGATCAATCTACCAGAAACTTATGGAATAAGGTCACCCATAACCCATTTAATATTGTTTTTATAAATTTTGTCTCGTCTGCAAATATAGGATAAAAAATTAAAACTATGATCATATGGGTAGAATTTTTATTGAAACCCATCAAATCATCATGGTACGAAATATTCATCTACGTGAAGAGAAATTCCCTTTATTGTGTTCAATAGAAGTAAATTCAACACCTCAAAAAAGGTGATAAATCTAGCTAGACAGGTGTTATAAGAAAAACAAGAAGATATGTTGGCTACTGTGGGTACTTCAAAAAATTTGGGAATTAAGCTAAAGTATGTTGGAACAAAATGTTATTTTATCAAGATAACATAAGGCATATATTATGTGTATGTAGAAATTAAGTGAAGAAAAAAACTATTGACCAGAATCTAACTCCACAACAAAAGATGAGTCTATATGATATAAATATATTTGAATTTCTTGAAGAGTTATATGAGTATTTTAATATAATTGGTCACATAAAGGAATAGTTATTGTATGAAGACCTTCAATTATAACCTAAGATATTAAATTTTATATATTATGTGGAAATTTAGGAACCTGGAAACATCTATATGAATATTCTTCTCAAAGAGAATAACCTGAAAAATTTAGACTTGTATGTTTATTTATGTGAAAAATGAAGAGAAAAATAATTTGATAGACATATTTTGTCACATGAAGAAAAAACCATCCCATGTGTACAATCACATTAAGGATAATAATATATGTGAAATTTTTAATGATGAAGATGGGAGACTATTCGATTATACATGTGATGGAAAGAAATTACCACACAATGATTTCCGTAAATGGATATCTCATGTACTAAATATAAAAGTACTATATGAAGTGATTTTTGTTTCTAAAGATTATCTATGGAAAGTATAGTAACATCCAAGAGATAAAACGTTTTATAAAGAATAATAATACCCTTTTTTAAGCATCACACGTGAGGAAAAAATAAATGAGGCCTAGTACATGTTAATGTTCGAATAATAGCAATAATAATAACATTGTTATTATTTTTATTACAATAATTCCATGAAGTAATTACCAAAAAAATTGTGCGGGAAACAAGGGATAAGGAATGATTAATATAATCCCTCTTACAATTTATTATTTAAGAAACTACATCCATCAATGAAGCGTGAGAGATGATGATGATGAAGAGAAGGGATCAATATTATTCAATCTATTGACGATCATATTTTCTAGTACAATATTGAGGAATAATGTGTTTGTGATTGTACATGAATTCAATAATGAAATAATTGACTATCATTCAAATTTTGAGAATATATTGATACTATTATTTTATTCATCAATTGAATCTAGTCTCTTAGAGATTTAAGAACCACTATCTGATCAGTGGTTTCAAATGGAGAACAACGCCACTTTGTATAAATTAAATTTTATTAGATCATGGATGTTTAAGTCCATTTCAGTAGTTAGAGAAGGATTCATGAATATTCAATGGTACCTATCTAAAAAATTTCATTAAAAAACCGGTGGATCCAGTATATATAACCCATATTAGGGAATTGGATGATATCTTCCTGCCACTTTTTTCTGAATTAAGTTGGACTTGTACTCACTATAATTTATAGCAATATGAAAATTCATGTACATAACAATGTAAAATATGAAAAGTAGTGGGAACTGACACTATGGTTGAACCTTGTAAAAATTATTTATGTTAATGTCATTTCTTTATTAAGCATTTTGGTCTAGGTTTTTTCATTAAAAATAAATTGATAGATTCATTCTAATCATGGAATATGTTTGAGTTTAGCGGGGTTAATAAAGATGAATATAGAACTATTTCGACATTGGGTACTTTGATTAAACCCCTCTTATTGACCTTGAATGATCAGTCTATGATCTATAGTGTCTACTATTAGATTTTGAATATTTTTTATATCCAATTATCTAATTGTTTTTCTTTTGTCCATGATGATGAAGTATTTAATGATGAATATCTTTTTCAGTATGCTTACTCAGGTAAAAATTAGTTTTGGCCTTGCCTATATTAAATAAGTTACATTAGATTCCCAATGTACTTATTATTATTGGCCTATTAATATATATCTTTAATAAAAACCCAATATTTCTCAATATCATTTCATTGAAATTTTCAACAGGTAATTGAAAACACTGATAATTATGTTTTATCATATTAACAATTATTATTTTTGGGGATAATATGATTTTCTTCAAAATAATTTCACTCCTAATACATTGATTGTATTGAGATATAAAAACCAAATATGAGATCTCCTTCTTTATTCGTTTTCTCATTCTTCAAATTTTTTGAATTACCATTCCTATATGAATAACATACACAATACATAATCCCTGACATCACAATCCTACATTCTTTAGTGGATTCTTGAACCTCATTTTCGTCTTTTTTTGGACTAGATATTCATTTGGACATCACTCAATTTTTTAAATGATTTTATTGACTGATAATGGGTTTAAATATTCATTTTATAAATTTCGTTTTTTATTAAATGACCAACAAAATCCTTGAAAAATTTCAAAACTATTTTTACTTAAATACTATTCTTAAAATGATAGAAAATTTTGGAGTTCACATATGCTACTAAAATACCCCTTGATGCATGATCCATTCCATTTTTATATAATGAAATAGAATACCATGAGTTATATTATTTATATACAAAAACACAATAACCCAAGATATAAATTTAAATGATCATACATTGAGAAAACAATATTCCAATTAATGGGTTTCTGTCTAACCCATTTCCTTTAATATGGTGCATTAATTTATTTAAAAAAAATTGGAACCTTGAATTGGTGTTTTGGTACTAACATGGGAAATGCTATGAAATATTTCTCCTTATATGTTTTTAATGTTTTAAAATTTATTATGAATTTTTACTCTTCGTTATTTCGATTTTACTTTGGATTATTTGGTAACCATGATTTTATTTTGATATTGATCTTTATTAGGATTTTCATTTTCATAACTTACATCTTTCGTACTATAGGTACTTGATTCATATTTCTAGGAACATTCACTTTTTTATGCTTCCATTTTGTATTTATAACCAAATATATATTTTTTTTTATCAATTTATAAAATATATATAATTCGTCTTTCAACATACAAATCCACAATAATGATATTCTAATTCATATCCCCAATTATGTTTCCTTTCTAAACATTCTCATGTTTCATCCTTTCAAATTCATTGACTAGATTCTCATTCTCATTTTGGATTTTCATATTATTTACATAATACTTCATGAGAATAAAACTATCATATCTAAAACATATAATTTTGATCAAACAAATCCTTATTTCCATTAATATAGTATAATCTTTTGAAAATTATTATTTATTAGTTATAAACAGAATATTTATTTGCGGGGAATCTTCTAATAAATTATAATCTTTTTATTCTTGAGCTGTAAAAAAATTTCAGAATTTTTCCAAGAAATATAATCCAAACACACAGATTCCTCACTATACCCTCATTAATTGATGTAATATTTATTCCTATATTAATTTATATTTTTAAAACTTACATTATAATGAAAATTGATAATTGTTTCATCATAGTCAGTTTCATAGCTAATTTTCATGGGACCAATGGTAGAAAAATGAAATAAAATTCCATAATGAATGCATTTGAATGTAATTTCACCTCTATACTCACATTTCCCATGAGTGAAGCTTTTTAACATCCAATAAGGGGTTTATACATTTTTTTCAATACCTTTTTCTTCATCTAGGAATATTTTCTAATCATCCTTACAAAAAACATTGAAATTTTTAAAAAAGATTTTATATTTATCCCGTTGATTTTATGTGTTTATTATAGAGACCCGAAGATTGACGTACATCGACATTACATTACGTTTGCGGAATACTTATTACATAACAAAAATAGACACAAAAGGACCGTAATAGTGTTGTGCCTTTGGAAACATGGAACATAATCTTCTAATCTTGGTGAAAGATCTTGAAAATCTCCCATAAAGATCTTCCCTTTTTTTCTTACCTAAAACCTTTCCTTATATCCTGGGGAAAAGAAAACACAAAAAGGGTAAACTCAAATGCTCAGGAAGGGAAATCATGGATAAAATAAAATAAATCATATACATTTTAACTTAAAAACATGAACATAATGTTTAAACATCAAAAGCTTGAGCAATGACATAAAACATGGAAGTACGTAAGGCAAAGATCATAAAGGAACATCAATCATGATAAAATAGCATGGGAATAAAACATGTAATTGTGACAACCATTATGCACATGATAGGATTTCCATAGTAGCCAAGGCATTGCTTCCAAGACCATATTAGTGGACAAAGTCCCATTCTGAATCGAGTTCACTCCTCGTTCCAGTCCTGTAACACTAAACCAGATTAACTTACCATTCCAGCCATGTCTATCTCATGAAATATAAATCTTTACCCTATGAATTGGAGGGAGATATAGGTCCCACCCATCTCATAATTAAATCAATCTTACTTGTGCCACAATATAAACATACATAACCCAATAAATAAAATGGGTTTCATAAACAGCATCCCATCATCACATAATCTGTATAAAATTAATGGATATCATTTCATAATAAGAAAAGTGAAACCATGTAAATCATAGATACATGATACTTGAAACATACACATATGAAATAATGAAATCTTAGATGAAAAATGGTTTTGATAAAACACTTGAAATGAATTCTTGAGGAAAATATCATTTCTTCTTTAAAATCATTCTCTTTTCTCAAAATGTCATGCAATTTTAAAAGAAAATGATTTTTTTTGAAAATATTCATGAGATATTTTGGAGGAAGCTTAATGAAGATAAGGCTTTATAAAACTGTAAAAATCCATTCATGTCGTATACGTTAAAAAACATTCACCTCGTACTTTTGTCGGAAAAGTAAAAAAGTACCTTATATGGTAACCAATGGAAAGAGTTCATTCATACAATGTTGTAAAAAGTCAATAAAGGTTCAAAATGACTTTAATAATTGATGGAATAATAGTAAACATTTTATGAAAACATTTTTAGAAAACATGGTCATGGATGATAAACGTAACCCCAGTAAATACTTACGTACAAACAATCTCAGATAAGAACGAGATTGGAAAGGTTATCCCTTACCTTAGGTACGATATGATTCGTATGGATCCAAACCTCCTATATAATGATTTAAATAATGACATAGAATTATTACATAATCATATTCATTTTTATGATATCATATATGTTTCACTTATGACTTTATATTACCCGTTATTTTGTAAATTCAATGTAAAAGTAGTGTTTTGGGTAAAATCGTTTCATTTATCGTATGTGTTTCGACTTATCATTATTGATATTATTACTTATATCCTGATTTACATAATTCAATAATGTAAAACATGATTTATATATATATTCATCATATAAAAATATATTATAGATCGATAAAAGGAATGAAATACACCATTCATGGAGAGGTAGGCCATACGTACGCATGAACACTGTCTTTATTTCCTTGTTGAATTGAATGAAATTAAATCGATGACATACATATATATATTAATAAATACAGTAGAATTATTATGTCATATATTTCATTATTATTCATTATATATACTTTATAATCATTCTTGAATGGTTAATCATGGAAAATGAATCTAATCGCGTTCTTGGAGACGGTAGTCCGTACGTACGTACGAGTGATGATATCATTCCCATGATCATGGAATTGTATTGGAGTGTATGTATACTATTTCAGAATAAATATCACTTTACTACAATCATATATAGTAATTATTTACACCAGTATACCCATCCAAGTAAGGTGGTGGTGGAAAATTGATTACACCACAGCGTGGAGACAGTATTCCGTACGTACGCACGCGCAGTGATTTCATTTTCCGTAGGATGGATAGATGGTGAAATAGGGTTGTTTAATACTTATAATAACAAATAAGTATATGAGTGATACTGATGTTTTTAATTCATAATGAAACAACTAATGAAGAAGTGGAAGAAGAAATAAAGTTGAAAGAATCGGTAACGAACATTACCTCTTCTTTGAAGCGCCTCTTTGAGACCTCCTATTAGGGCACTAAAATTGGTCTTTGAAGAAGACCAGAACCTCTATGATGTTTCTATGGAAGTTTATAAGATAATTTTTCAGTGTTTGGACGAGTTTTAAGGCACAATGTGGTGTGAGAAAGAGACGGTGGAGGTGCCCTTTTATAAGGGAGGAGAGGGGCACCTTTGGAAAAACTAAAAATATTATTTTATTATAAAGTCATATTCGGTTTTTAGTAGCTCCAAATTGAGTTATTTCGAAGATAAGGTTGGTATGGGTAGAAATAATCTCATCTAATAGAATTTAGACAAGTTTAGGTTTCAATTTTAACCTTATCATTTAAATTTAACCTTATGTTAAATAATTTTACTTTTACCGTGTCTTCTTGTTTTCTTATACTATATTGTTATTAAACATACTATAACAAGCCAAAATAACCCCAATTTGTTTATTATTAATATATATATATATATAACATTATATAATTAATTCAGCCGAAACTTATATTTTTAGGAATAAAATAACAATTAATAATATAATATTTGTTTCTAAAACTATTTTATGTCAATTTTGACACTATTTGGTAATTGATTTTTGTGAAAATCATAACAGAATGGTTAGTTCGAAAAAAGTTAACTAAATCAATACTAACATGTCATATTAACCTATAAAATTAGTGTAATTCATAAATAGTCTAAAATTACATTTATTTGGGTATTTATAACATCAATTATGTCAATATTTCATTAATAAGATAATTACGTCACCATCTTTGTGTCATAAATAAATCAAATTATTTAAAGTCTAAAAATTATAAATAAAATAAAATAATGTAGGAAATAGTTTTAGTTTTCTAATGAATATTTATAGTCGAATTTATCTTATGTATGACCTTATATTAAAAATGATTTACCTATTAAACTATGATTTTATCTATTTTAACCCTTCTTTAAATAAATTAATATTAAATGTCCTAATCTAATCCAAGTGGGCCTAAATGGTCATATTTTATTCCTATGGTATTTTTGGTCAAATTAAACATATCCAATAGAATTAGGACATGTGTTATGGTAATAATAATATCATTTTTACCCTTAATTATCATATTTACTTTTTACCGTGGTAAATGAAAGTAAAAAGTTGTTATTCACCAAAATATATTTTCATTTTATTGAACTGCATTTTAGTCCTTGATATTAACCGTGTCTCTCAGATTTTTAAAATTCCACTCACAGAAGTGGTAAAATTATGTTTTATGAAAAAATCAATTTTTTAACTACCACATAGTGGTTTCACTATTCATCAAAAAATGAAAGTTTCCAGAAAAATATCAAAAATTAGGCCTAAGATATTTTTGATATTAGGAATTCAAAAATGATGTCTATTTTACCAAATTAAAAACATATCTGTTGCATTAATTAATTAAAAAATTAAATCTCGCCATCAAAACAAATAGTGTGTTTTTAAAAGATAATAACTATCAAAAGATTGACACTTGTTTATGTCGGGTTTAAATGTGAAATTACATCCAATGACCAAAATTGTATTAAATGGTAAAAATATATTCTAAATATACATTAAAACCACTCAAGTTAATAATTTATCACTATTAATTATTTCGATTAAAAAAGTTGGTTTTAATTAAAATTTAGTAATTTTCACTATTCATCAGAATATGAAAGTTATCCGAAAAGTACCAAAATTTCAACCTAAGCTAATTTCGATATTCCAAATCCAAAAATGAAGTCCATTTTGAATGATAAAATTTATTAAATTTCAAATAGTGGGTGTTACTATTCATAACGGCCAGTTCATAATAATATTATAATAATATCGTATTTAGTGAAAATTGGTATTGCGTACTACAGACGCTATCGAGGAAGGTCTTTATTGCGTGTAATGAAAGCCAAGTCAGGGATGCGTGTTGTGAAAGCTCCTTTTGGTGTAGCGTATAACACAAGACATTAATGAAATTAAAAAGAATATTTTTCATTAAATCTCGGGGTGTTACATTCTACACCCCTTAAAATGAATTTCGCCCTCAAAATTCATCGGGGTTATAAATGGTTTACTACTCGAAAGTTTATTTAATATAAACCCACATCATAAAAAGGAATACCAAAACATGTCTTTAAAAAATAAATTATGAAACGTAATGGTTATCCAAATTAACTCATCACTGGGTTTTCACGTAGGAGAACATAGGTGAAAATATGGATATGAAAGAAAAATCCAACCATCATGTTATGATGGAGAGTGGTAGAGAACATGGCTATGAAAAATACAACAATAAAAAATCCATAAATTTGTGATGATCTAGGGTACCAACTTATTCATCGGATATAAGGGCACTAGGACAACATTTTTGGTTTTCAAGATCATTTCCCTAAAGTGGAAGAATTTGAATTAGAATAAATACTTACTTTATTTTGGTACAATATCACTGTTGTTCATGACTTGAAAAATTTCCACTTCATCGCTTAAAGAAATGATGTTGAATTTGTTATTCGTGATGTGTTAGCAGATCATATGATAGAATGACGGGTCATTCCATCTGTGTTAAGCAAAAGGTTAGAAAAAGTTATTAAATATACATAAGTCGATCTATAGTGAGATTAATCATATATGGTTCCTAAAATGGACTTATACTTCATATATCGTACTACTTAATATAATAAAACTAGTTTATACTAAACAGGGAAATCTTGTAGGCCAGTGGTAGGCGATAAAGGCCAGTCGCACTCCGGTTGTGGGTTCGATTCCTACAGCCTTGTCCGACGCGATGGGTTGTCGCCCGTCCTGCAGGTTGTCCTTTTTCTAAAACTACATTACTATTACATACCTTCAATAACATCAAAAAAAGTTCTATCCTTAAACAATACTATCTTATATCCAACATAATCCATTCCAATCTTTATCTAAAATACTTCAGTCCATGCTCATAGTATAAAGAAAGAGATTACTTGAAATGTCATCAACCAACCATCATTTATCCCACATTATCTTGTTGGTCACATTCCAATCATGTGAATACCTTAATCATGTATTCTCTTGAAAAATTAAGACCCATTAAACCTTAGTGAAAACATGAATGATGTAAAAAATTAACTCTTTCCACATACCAAAATCCAAAAATTCTATATACTCAAACCATGATATAAAATTCTCCTTATATCAGTCATGAGCTCATGAATACTATCAAACATTTAATTTTCTCCGTATCCCATCATTATGCGCGTATCATATACTTTCCAAAAATATGGGTACCATTCATCACACACTATTAAAACATAAGGAAAGGCAACAGTGTAACGATCCTTAGATGTCACTTTATTCCCTAGTACCATGAGATTACTTATACAACATTACACTTGATAAAAATGTAATCATTCCACTACCTTCTTAAACCATTGACCAAGCTTCAACAATTCTTTCATCTCACATATCATTTGTAGTCTCTTCATCATCATCAACATAAATATTTCCCATACGACCATACTGATTCCTTTCATGAGACTTTTCCATAGGGAATTGGTTTTCATAATGCCCATACATTCCACATTTAAAACATTTAACCATTTTTTATGTCGTAGAAATACTATTATCCTCATCCATGGTGTTAACTGAACCTTTTCCTTTGCACTTACTGGCTTTATGTCCTTTTTTGCTACACCCAAAGCATCATCCAGTTTCTTTGAAACATTCTCCTTGATGCCTCTTCCCACATGATTTACATAGGGGAAATTGAAGTTTATTTCCTCTGTGATCATCATGAAACTCCATTTTTCTCTTATTAGCCGAGTCAGAAAACTTAACAAATTTTAGTTTATTGATCATATTATGAGATTGCTGATTCGGCATAATAATAAAGTTTGGACTTCCAAATCCCATTTCATTTTACTTCTCATGATGAATATCATTCCATTGTCCATCATATCCTCCATTATCGTGAATCTTCCTGTTTCCATCCATTTTATTAAACCCAAAAAGAATAGTGTGAGAGTAAAAAATCATGCTAGGAAAACCAACATAGCAAAGGGGGAGTACGCTCAATATCTAACATCTTAGGTAAAATTCTAAGATCTTTACCATAGTTCTAGGACTATATCCTATACGTATACATATAATTAGGGACATCCCTAGACATACCTTAGAAATTTCTCAAGGGATCTCACTAACGTTTTCGCATCCTAGTTTCCAAAGGTTGACTAAACATTTCCTCGGATACCAACTGTAGAGACCCGAAGTTTGACGTACATGGAAATTACATTAATTTTTCAGAATACTTCTTACAAAACAAAAACAGTCACCAAAGGACCGTAATATTTCAGTTCCTTTGGAAGCGTGGAACATAATCATCTAATCTTGGTAAAAGATCCTCAACATCTCCCATAAAGATCTTCCCTTTTTTTCTTACCTAAAACCTTTCCTTATAACCTGGGGAAAAGAAAACATAAAAATAGTGAACTCAAATTCTCATTAAGGGTAATCATGGATAAAATAAACCAAATCATATACATTTGAACTTAAAAACATGAACATAATGTTTAAACATCAAAAGCTTGAGCAATGACATAAAACATGGAAGTACGTAAGGCATAGATCATAAAGGAACATCAATCATGATAAAATATCATGGGAATAAAACATGTAATTGTGGAAACCATTAAGCACATGATATTATTTTCGTAGTAGCCAAGGAATTACTGCCAAGACCATCTAAGTGGTCAAAGTCCCTTTCTGAATCGATTTCACTACTCATTCTAGTCCTGTAACACTGAACCAGATTAACTTACCATTCCAGCCATGTCTATCTCATGAGGTATAAATCTTTACCCAGTGCATTTTAGGGAGATATAGGTCCCACCCACCTCCTAATGAAATCATTTTTACTTGTTCCACAAAATAAACATACATAACCCAATAAATAGAATGGGTTTCATAAACATCATCCCATCATCACATAATCCATATAAAATAAATGGATATCATTTCATAATAAGAAAAGTGAAACCATGTAAATAATATATAAATGATACTTGAAACATACACATATGAAATAATGTCATCTTAGATGAAAAATGGTTTGGATAAAACACTTGAAATGAATTCATGAGTAAAATATCCTTTCTTCTTCAAAATCATTCTCTTTTCTCAAAATGACATGCAATATTAAAAGAAAAGGATTTTGTTTAAAATATTAATGAAGTATTTTGGAGGAAGCTTCATGAAAATAAGGCTTTATAAAACCATGAAAATCCTTTCATGTCGTATATGTTAAAAAACATTCACCTTGTACTTTTGTCGGAATAGTCAAAAAGTACCTTATATGGTAACCAATGGAAACAGTTCATTCTTACAATGTAGTAAAAGTAAATAAAGGGTCAAAATTAATTTAAACATTCATGGAATAATTGTAAACATTTTATGAAAACACTTTTAGAAAACATGGTCATGGATGATAAACGTAACCCCAGTAAATACATACGTATAAACAATCTCGGATAAGAACGAGATTGGAAAGGTTACCCCTTACCTTAGGTCCGATATGCATCGTATGGATCCGAACCTCCTATATAATGATTTAAATAATGTAACTGACTTATTACATAATCATATTCATTTTTATGATATCATATATGTTTCACTTATGAATTTATATTACCCGTTCTTTTGTAAATTCAATATAAAAGCAGCTTTTTGGGTAAAATCATTTCATTTATCGTATGTGTTTCGAATTTTCGTTCATGATATTATTACTTATATCATGATTTACATAATTAAAGAATGTAAAACATGATTTATATATATATTCATCATATACATATATATTATAGATCAATAAAAGGAATGAAATACACCGTTCATGGAGACGGTAGGCCGTACGTACGCATGAACACTGTTTTCGTTTCCTTGTTGAATTGAATGAAATTAAATAGATGACATACATAAATATATATAGATAAATAAAGTAGCATTATTATGTAATATATTTTATTATTATTCATTATATATACTTTATAATCATTCTTGAATGTTTAATCATGGAAAAAGAATCTCATCGCGTTCGTGGAGACGGTAGTCCGTACGTACGCACGAGCGATGATATCATTCCCATGATAATGTAATTGTATTGGAGTTAATGTACACTATTTCAGAATCAATACAAATTTACAATAATCATATATAGGTATTATTTACACCATTATACCCATCCGAGTAAGGTGGTTGTGGAAAATAGATTACACCACGCCGTGGAGACGGTATTCCGTACGTACGCATGAGCGGTGATTTTGTTTTCCATATGATGGATAGATGGTGAAATAGATTTTTTTCATACTTATAATAACATATCAGTATATTACTGATACTGATGTTATTACTTAATAATGAAACAGCTAAAGAAGAAGCAGTGGAATAAGAAATAAAGTTGAAAGAATCGGTAACAGACATTAGCTCTCCTTTAAAGCGCCTCTTTGAGACATCTTCTTAGGGCACTAAAATTGGACTTTGAAGAAGACCAGAAAATATATGATGTTTCTATGGTAGTGGATAAGATAATATGGTAGGGTTTGGAAGATCTTTAAGGATCAAAGTGGTGTGAGGAAGAGAGGGAGGAGGTTCCCTTTTATAAGGGAGGAGAGGGGCACCTTTGGAAAAACTTAAAATTTTATTTTATTATAAAGTAATATTCGGTTTTTAATAGCTCAAAATTGAGTTATTTAGAAGATAAGGTAGTTATGGGTCTAAATCCTCTCATACAATATAATTTAGACAAGTTTAGGTTGCTATTTTAACCTTATAATTTAGATTTAACTTTAAGTTAAATAATTTTACTTTTACCGTGTCATCTTGTTTTCTTAAACTATAAGGTTAATAAACGTACTATAACAAGCCAAAAGAACCACAAGATGTTTATTATTAATATATATATAACATTATCTAATTCATTTGTCCGATCCTTATATTTTTAGGAATAAAATACAATTAATAATATAATATTTGTTTTCAAAACTATTTTATGTCAATTTTGACACTATTTGGTAATTGATTTTTCTAAAAATCATAACTGAATGATTAGTTAAACAAAAGTTAACTAAATCAATAATAACATGTCATATTAACCTAGAAAATTAGTTTAATTAATAAAAAGTCTCAAATTACATTTATTTGGGTATTTATAACATCAATTAGTTCAATATTTCATTAATAAGATAATTACTACATCATCTTTGTGTCATAAATAAATTAAATTATTTAATGTCAAAAAATTATAAATAAAATACCATTATGTAGGAAATAGTTTTATATTTATAATTAATATTTATAGTTGAATTTATCTTATTTATAACCTTATATTAAAAATGATTTACTTATTAAACATTGATTTTATCTATTTTAACCCTTCTTTAAATAAATTAATATTAAATGTCCTAATCTAATCCAAGTGGGCCTAAGTGGTCATATTTTATTCCTAAGGTTGTTTTTGGTCGAATTACACTTATCTAATAGAATTAGTACATGTGTTAGGGTAATAATAAAATCATTTTTACCCTTAATTATCCTATTTACTTTTAAAAGTGGTAAATAAAAGCAAAAAGTTACTATTCACCAAAAAATATTTTCATCTCATTGAACCACATTTTACTCCTTGATATTAACCGTCTCTCTCAGATTTTCGAAATTTCACTCACAGAAGCGGTAAAATTATGTTTTATGAAAAATTCAGTTTTTTAACTACCACTTAGTTGTTTCATTATTCATCAAAAAATGAAATTTTCCAGAAAAATACCAAACATTAGGCCTAAGCTATAATTTATATTATGAATTCAAAAATTATTTCTATTTTACGAAATTAAAAACATATCATTTTCATTAATTAATTTAAAAATTAATTCTCGTTGTCAAAACAAATAGCGTGTTTTTAAGAGATAATAACTATCAAAAGATTGACATTTGTTTATGTCTGGTTTAAATTTGAAATTACATCAAATGACCCACATTGTATTAAATGGTAAAAATATATTCTAAATAAAATTTAAAACCACTCAAATTAACAATTTATCACTATTAATTATTTCGATTAAAAAAGTTGTTTATAATTAAAATTTATTAATTTTCACTGTTCATCAGAATATGAAAGTTATCCGAAAAGTACCAAAATATCACCCTAAGCTAATTTCGATATTCCAAATCCAAAAATGAGGTCCATTTTGAAAGATAAAATTTATAAAATTTCAAAAAGGGGGTATTACTATTCATAACGGCTAGTTCATAATAATATTATAATAATATCTCATTTAGTGAAACTCGGTATTGCGTACTACACACGCTATCGAGGAAGGACTTTATTGCGTGTAATGCAAGCCAAGTCAGAGATGCATGCTGTGCAAGATTCTTTTTGTGTAGCGTACAACAGAATACATTAATGAAATTAATTAGAATATTTTTCATAAAATCTCGGGGAGTTACATTTATAATATTATCATCTATTAATTAATAATAGTTTCATGGATTTTATTAGTGTTTAAAAAATAAGAATAATTATCTTCGAGTGTTGATATCTTGGAATCAAATTTATCGGATAAAAGTTTTATATCATTATTCACCATCACTGAATGTTAAAGCGTTTCTCCAATTCCACTAATTGTACTAAAAATATATTTTTACCATAGTAAAAAAATAATATACTAATTAATATTAAAAAAATAACATCAAATTTCTATCATCGGATTTTTAATTTTTCTAAATTCACACTTTTTTCTTTTATAAATACATTGAACCTTTTTAAAAAAAGAATTAAATATTTCATAGACACATGAATTTTGTATTTTCTTATGATAAAGATGAAATATAAGAATATATTAACCTTCCATCACCATAAATATTCTTTTTATTATAAATATACTATGATTAAGTTTCACCTAACAATATGAACCCATGTCTAATATAATCAAAAACATCTATATATAAAAGGAGAATGCAAGGTAGCATTATTTCCATTCATATATAAAATGCTTGTCCATAAAATTTGAGAATAAATTTATTGTTGTTAGAGTTATGTTAATCTATACACAACTTCAATAGAAATAATTGAGATTGAGCTTGTCTCTCACACCAATTTTAAGGATCACATAGAAGGTGATTAATAATTATAGATGGGAGTGGGTGGTCAATTATTGTTTAGAATATTTTTATTTTTTAAAATAGACCACTATCATGATTATTCCACACATATATCTATATCTCATAATGTATTAGTAATATAAAAGAAAAATATGTTAATTGTTATTGAGGTTAAACTTTTAAAAGGATGACTACATCCTCGGTCTGTTGTTGTTTTAATCCCATTTACAAACAAATCATCTCTTTTTATGAATAAGTGGATATCAGGATTAGAATAAACCTAAAGTTACTATACAATTATTATATTAAAATGAATTCAATAATATCCTATGTGTTATAATATAAAAAACAAATAATGGATGGAATATTTATAATAAATGTGTGGTCCATATATGGACTACTTTGAGTTTTATATTCTTTATATTATGTAGTGTCCCTATTCTGGAAGGTGCCTAGAGGTGCCCCGTATGCAATTGGTCACATAGTATCAAGCACATTTTCCCGATTGCCAGAGGCTGATGACAAGTATTGATGGCCTTAGGTGTGATAGTGGGGAAACATTGCCCTCATTGAAAGAGTAACACAATAGAAATAAAAAGATAACAATTTCAGAAGAAATAATAACACCATACATCAATAGACAATGGAAGACTGAATGAAATTAATAACTACAGTACATTTATAAATGATGCTTGATACATATGTCTAGGAAAGAAGCCAAACAAGTCACAATGTTGGAAAACATTACAAAACCAAAGTAAAAAAAGAAAACAAATAAACTCCAACTACATCGCATGCCTCATCTTGTTCCCATGCTCCCCATCTCCACAACAATCAAGAACCTGAAGTAGAAGGGTGCTTGACCTTATCTATACCAGCAGTAGTATAATTTGTTTGGTCACTAAAGCATGACCCAAATAGGGTGTGAGACAAATCCTAGCAGGCAACCACCCAAAGATATGTACCTAATTTTCAGTGAATATATATGGCAGGAAATAAAAAAATGAAGTAGTAAACAAGTAATTACTTAAAAGTAAACAATACTACAGTTTCAAATACATCATTTACATTTAACAATTTATTTAACCAAAAAAAAACAAGAAACACTCTAGGAATATTCTCACAGCTTATCCCCTCTGGTTCATCCAACAATATCAAGTAACCCTATGGGTAGATCTCATGGCCAAAACCCTCTAGATCAATTTACAAGAAGGATATAACGAAGACTCTCTGAAGAAGCACCCCCTGTCAATTCCCCCTATAGTCACTTATAATCAAAGACTCTCTCAGGATTCACTCATAGTCAATTCCACCTATCATTTTTAATAGTAAAATATAGATACTCATAGGAAGCACTCAACGTCAACTCCTCCTATGGTCTCATAACATAACTATAGACACTCTAAGGGAGCACTCAACATAAATCCCTTCCAATGGTCTCGCAGCGTGATAATTATAACAAACACTCTGGGAAGCCCTCAACATATATTTCTCCTATGGTATCACTACACCAGTTTCCCACAACCCCATGTAATGAAATCATGCACAAAAGATAATCAGCAGTCAAAGTAAATGTAACACCCCGACCCCAGTTAGCCAGAGTCGATGCATTATTGCGTAGCATTGGCATTATAACAAAAGCTCAAGTCTCGAAAGACCGGTTAGATTAGTAGTCTTAGAAACACTAGATACATTCATAAGTCTTATATTACACCATAAAGTAAAACAAATCTAAAAAAACATCATGTCTTCATATCCCCTTATATTATCCCTATAGGTCATTCGTAATAAACTTCATCACATCGTGGAAAAATTAAAAAATTGAAAGGGGTGAGCTCAGATGCTCAGTAAGGATTACAATACAGAGGGAAAATTCATAAATATACATAAACATTTAAGGAAATTTTTAACTAAAACAAAAGCCTTTTAAAGTTGAACTTCAACATAATGTGAAAAAATTAAAATGAAATAATTCCATTTACTTATTCACAAGGATATTAGACTAGTCGAATAATCAAATGCAATATCAATAACCACTTTTATAATGATGGAATGCATATTTAAATACTATCATAACCATGTAGACAAGGCCTCGTGCCAAAAATACAAATAAGATTTTGTCAAGGCCTCGTGCCAAGACACTAGTTTGTCTCATGAGACCTACCGGTGCATCAAGGAGCTATAGCGGGCTCCACCCGTCACTTATTACGTCCAATGCATTCCTCATATGAACAGCTTAAAACATATCCTAAACGATAACATAATCATATCACATTAAACATGCATAAAAGTCAAATAACATTTCCACATTTCAATAAAAATATTTCAATACAACACATTGATATAATAAAAACATTATAAAAACCATTTTCAATACAAAAATAAATGAAAATTAAAACACGGTATTTATTTTTCATTCAAAAAAATTTATGGCTTGTAGAGGAAGCCGAAACTCAAATAATGGTCATGGCGGCAGATAAGTCGTTATTTCCGTATACGTACTACAAGAAAAAATTTCTTTTTTGTCATTTAGTAAAACAGTTTTTATAACAAGTTTTCTTTTGAATAAACGTAAAATTCAAAGGGTTTTATACACCGTATAAAAGAAATTTGAGTATAAAACAAAATATGCCTCAATGAATGGTGATGGAGACAAAGTCCATTAAAAAATCATTTTTTAAATAAAATAGATCTGTTATGTGTATTCACTATAAGTACACATAAATAAAGTTCAAATACAAGATTGGACATAATAATATCATGACATAATTTGAAAGTAGTAGATTAACGCAAAGAATGGAAATTGGGTTAAGAAGTTCTCTTACCTCATGTCTGACTTGACTCAACTATTCTTTAACATCCTGAATAATAAACTTGAGTTACCTTATAATTTCTTAAGATCCATTTCCATGTTTATTTTTTCTTTTATATCACTTATTAAATGTAATGAACGTTATGTAATTATTTATGTTAATAATGGTCGTTTTGTCGATCTTTGGTACTTGAGTCAAAAATAAACTTCATATAATTACAAGCTATTCATGTGGTAAAATATCCATTATATACAGAATTATATTGATGATGTAGATATCATTTATATCATATTTATCCATCATATACATTCATTTATAATATTATATAACATTTAGAGGTAAGAAATGAAATGTATCATTCATGGAGACGGTAAGTCGTACGTACGCATGAACACTACTTTCATTTATATTTCGTAATTAATGGAATGAAATCATAATGATATAAAGGTGTATTATAATTCCAGTATAATATCATATATAATATCATTTACTCCATCCTTTATATGTCCCACATATGCCATTAATGACTCTAATCACCTTGAGTGGGCGGTAGTCCGCACTTCCTAAAATGAAATTATCGTGTTTACCCATAATGGAAATGTAACGACCCAAAGTTTCATTAATGGAAAATCCCTCTTGATCCAGTTAATTGTCTCTTTATAAAAAAATGTTTTTATAAGATGTCAACTTCTTTGGGTTTATGATAATAGTTGTGATCATTACTTTTATAGCCGTTGAACAGTGATCACATGATTAGTATAAATATAATGCTTTAACGAACCCAATTTTTACTCAGACAAAGGAAGCGATGGCCTCATCCAGTACAATCGCTCCATACGAAGCCCATTTTTCGGAGCTCGGAAAAGAGGTGGAATCCTTGGGCTTCTCCCTTGACCAAGCCCAAGCTGAGCTTCATTATGTCAAGCTCGAACGTGACCGTCTACGGGAAAAGTGGAAGTTGATTGAAATTACCACTCGAGCGATGTTATCCAAGCCACCCCAAGAGTCTGTCACCATCGTACACCTTACCATTAGGTCTAATGTCGCTATTTTAAAGGGTTATGTAACAAATAAGTAGTACTATGTTCATGTACATTATTTTTGTATATATTATGAATATAATTTCTAGTCATTTGTGATACATTGTAAATAGTTTTTAAAGTACAAATGGTGTTTTTAGTTTTTATTTAATTAAGAAATCTATTTTATTAAATTAAGGGATTTTTGAATTAAATAATATTTTAATAAAATAATAATATTTTTATTAATTTAATTAAATATAAATGATCTTATAAATTTATTAATGAAATTAAAATGTTATATTGAGGTTTGAAAGCCATTTCTGTCAAAACCCGTGAATTTTCGATAAATGTTGGTTTTTATTTTAAAAGTGAAAATTAACATATTTAGAAATTTTTTTTAGATAAAATAAATGTCATTTCTGGAATCAGGACGTCGAAATTATCCAACGGTGAATTTTTCATAATTTTCTGAGACAGTCGAATTTTTGGGTAAAAATTAAATATCGTTTAAATATATAATGTGTTTTATGACATCATAATGACCCAATGGTGATGTAATAAAATACTATAATCCTTATTTTCGGCCAATATATGTTTTACCATTAAAATAAAGTGATTTTGGGTTTGTTTGACTTACTTTTCAATGAATTAATGAACCCATCAAGATTTATTCAACACTTTGCCTTTTTAAATTAATTTCCAGGGGAGTGTGACTCACCTCCACATAAGCAACCTTATTATTTTAATAATTTCGGACCTTGGCCTTGTAAAATATTGTTTTCCTCTTTCCTTTTTCAGAAACCATGGGCAAAAACCATGGGATGGTTTGTGGTTTGGATTAGTTTAATATAAGGGGTCCCAAACCTAAATAATAAAGAATTTCTCACCTTTCCTATATAAACCCACCCAAGATCCCACTTCCTCCTCACTAAAATCCTTTTTAGTTCTTCCAACCTCTGCCCTACTCTCTCTAGAATCCTCCCATGGTTCCCCAAGCTCCCAAGAAGCCTCTCACAAGCCTCTCACTAGACTTTGGAAGCACACTTCCAAGTAAGGGTTTTTTCTTCCTTTCTCAATTTTGTCAAATTTCTTTAAGTTGTATTGCCCTTTTAATTCCAATTATGAATGTTAGGGTATGGGTTTGAACCTCCCCCATAATGCCCTATTATTGTTTGAATTATGGGAGACCCCTTTCTCTCTCATTAAATGCCTCCCATGTACACCCGTTACTATGCCGAAATTCCGAAAGGAACTTCTTTCTCTTTTTTTACATTCAAACAATACTTTTGTATCATGAATATAAATTCCTTTTAAATTGTTGGGACATGTATCTATATGACCTCATTACTATACATTACATTTAAATATGATGAGTAACCCCTTTCTCTCTCATAAACCATTTTTATGAATTCTTATGTCATGCCTTTACGTTGCCGAAATCACACCGATTTTCTAAGCCAATGTCATTGTGTAGTGAATACCATGCCCATTTCTCCATCAAGGGTATTTACCTTTATACACATTTAATTATTGATTATAAAGTTTCATGTATGAATTCCACATTCCTTTATCGTGGAATAAATGATTATATTTTATGAATCCATGTTTTATGATCCATGTGGTACACTTATGTATGAAATGAAATGTTTAAGAATGCTGTGCCCTTATAGTGCTCCAATGCATTAGGTAAAGTATAGTATCATGATACGTCATGTGCAATGAGTTTTGACTCTTTCTAATTCAAGTGCAACGAGGGTTTACTCGTTCTTCATGTGCAATGATGGTTTACTCATGCTCCATGTGCAATGAGCCTTGGCTCATGCTAATTCAATGTTAACTGTTGTTGCCACATTTCCATGTTATGATTATCATGCTTTATCACGCCTTTATGTTAATGTTTATTTTATTCTCTATTGATATGCCTATTGTCTAACATATATTGTACTCCTCATGTTATTCCATGTGTACTCCCTTACTGGGCTTTATAGCTCACCCTTTTCTTATGCATGTCCTCAGGTTATCCCATGCAATGCTAAGTACGAGGGAATGTAGAGGTCATGTAAAGGAAGTTTTTCAATAAAGATGTTGTATTTAGTGATTTAAGTTTTTATGTAATGATCTTAAGACCCAAAGACACTAAACCTCTCGATCTTCTTTGTTGTATCAAGTGATGTTTTATGTAATGAATAATGGTTAAGTTATAACAAAAAGCAGGGTTGTCATAGTTGGTATCAGAGGATATGTTTAGTTATTTTTGGGAATAGTAAAACCTTAGTAAAGCCTTAGATACAATAATATGTATAATAAAAACATCCCTAAGATTTGGAAAATACTAAGTAAGTGGTTTATCAAATAAATACATCCCTGTCTGGATACAAGCAGGTAGAGGCGGCTCTGGCACAGATGTATCCTAGGGGTAAAACCTGAAAACCCCACTTTGAGCTAGACTCAAACGGGAACTGGTGCATGACAACGGGCCTTGCTGCACTCTTGGTTACGACACTCCCGGGGGATATGTTTTGATAAATTCACAATCTTGGAATGAACCCTTATTAAGGGAGAAATGCCCCTAAGAATATTTGTTAGAAAATAGATCATGAAAAGCCTAGATTGAATCCTATAGACTCATGAGTTAAAGAAGTTAAAGTTTATTTATAGGTCATCAACTTTTGTCTTTGGATTACCCTTTATGTGTTACCCCTAAATTTCCTTTTATTCCAGCCAATGGCCGGTAATAGGAGGACTCAGGCTAACAACCGTTGTGAAGATCATTGTGATGATTGTACCAATGAGATGCCCAATCCAATGGGAGCGGGAATCACGAACATTGTCACGCTCCTCTCTCAGCTAAGTCAAGTTTTTAATAGAAACACGGGTCAAGAGGAACGTTTAACCCCCCCTAAGAAAGAACAAGTCGCTATCGATAGCTTCATGAGACAAAGGCCTCCTACTTTTAGTGGATCATCCGATCCCACGATCGTTGAACAATGGATCAACTCCAATGAAAAGATATTATCCATCCTCCAATGTTCTGAACAAGAGAAGGTTCTCCTGGCGGCTTATTGTATGGAGGGTGAAGCTGATCAATTGTGGACGTTGATCAAAAATACAAAGCCTGCGGAGGAGATCGAGGCTTTGGAATGGAAGGACTTCTAGAAGATGTTTTTCGATAAATATTTTCCGCGCACCATCCGTCTTAAGATGGAAAGGGACTTCCTTTCCCTCAAGGAAAATGATGAAGAATCTGTGGGAGCGTACGAGGAAAACATCACAAGACTTGCACGATACGCTTCCGGATTTGTCGTTACCCCCGAATGCAAGGTTGATCGCTTCTTTGGTGGGATGAAGCCTAGCTTGCAGAAAGCATTAGCGATCTGTGACTTCGAAAGCTATGAGGAAATTGTTCGATGTGCCCTCAAGGTTGAAATGGAGATTGGAGAATCACAGGGCTATCATGGGGACAAGAAGAATAAGGTGGACTTCAATTCTGGTGGTCCGATGGATAAATCCAACGGCGCTAAGAAGTTCCATCACCCCACTTGCCAAAAGTGCGGAAATAAGCACCCTGGAAATTGCCTTAAGGGGACGAGAAAATTCTTCAGGTGTGGAAGAGAAGGGCACCTAGCTATTAAATGTTGGCAAGAAGGACCCACAGTTGCGACAGAGGAGAGGAATGCTCCGTTCGAACCTCAACGCGTTGTTAAATGCTATAAATGAAAATAACCGGGTAATTTTTCAAATCAGTGCCCTAATACAAGGGTTATCGGAGGCAACCAACAACCTACGAGACAACAAGGAAGAGCTTTTTCCTTCACTTCTGCCGAAGTGAACACCGAAAACGAAGTGGTGTCTGGTATGCTAGTTATTCATTCAAGAATAGAGAAGATACTTTTTGATTCAGGTTCTACGAATTCATTTATATCTCAAAAGTTTAGTAGAACAATCCCATCACCACCACAAATCATGGAAGTAAAGATGTCGGTGAGTACGACAAATGGGGCAATCATTGCATCCCATGAATGTAAGTCCTCCACTTTTATAATCTATGGATTGAATTTCTTGACGAACCTCGTCATACTCACTTTAGTGGAATTTGATGCAATTCTTGTCATGGATTGGCTTTCCTTATATAGAGCCAACATAAATTGTCGGGAGAGGGAAATCACACTCAATATGGAGAATCGTCCCCCAGTTATTTACAAGTGTAAGGAGGAAGATGAATCTCCTTTAGCTCCATCATCTGAAGCATGGATATTACTACCCTATGAGCTTGCATATCTGGCTTAGACGATTGAGTCCAAGGAAGAAACCATCCTTTAAAAAATGCCTATTTTGAGGGAATTCGCTGAAGTGTTTCCCAAGGAACTGCCTGGTCTTCCTCCAAGAAGAGATGTTGAGTTCTCAATTGAACTTATAACTAGGGCGCTACCAATATCCAAGACTCCATATAGAATGGATGTTATTGAGCTTTAAGAGATGAAGAAAAAACTACAGGAGAATCTGGATAAAGGGTTTATACGCCCAAGTGCTTCACCATAGGGTGCACCAGTCCTCTTCGTCAAGAAGAAGGATTGGTCAATGCGGCTTTGCATCGATTATCGTGAACTTAACAAAATCATGATAAAGAACAAGTATCCACTCCCACGAATTGATGACTTGTTCGATCAGTTGCGTGGAGCACAATACTTCTCCATGGTGGACTTGCAGTCGGGATATTATCAAGTAAGGGTGAAGAAGGAAGATATCCCCAAGACTGCTTTTCGTACAAGGTACGGGCACTATGAATTCATAGTAATGCCTTTAGGACTCACCAATGCTCCAGAAATATTCATGGAATTGATGAATAGTGTCTTTAGAGATTACCTGGACAAATTTGTGGTAGTCTTTATAGATGATATTCTAATATACTCCAAAACCAAGGAGGACCATGATGAGCATTTAAGAACTGTACTGGAGACTTTGCGTAAGGAGAAGCTCTATGTAAAGTACAGAAAGTGTGAGTTATGGTTGAAGGAGGTCTCATTCTTGGGCCATATCATCACATGTAATGGGATATTTGTGGATCCCTCTAAAACAGATGCAATTGAGGGATGCCCGAGGCCAACATCGGTAACCGATATCTGTAGCTTCTTGGGGTTAGCTGGATATTATCGACGATTTGTGAGAAATTTCTCACGATTGTCCAACCCTCTTAACAAGATAACTCGAAATGGAGTAAAGTTTTCTTGGAGTGATGAATGCGAAGAAAGCTTCAAGGAGTTGAAAAGGAGTCTTATCACTGCACCCGTGCTCACTTTACCCACAAGTGGGGATCTTTTTGTGGTATTCAGTGATGCTTAAAAGAAGGGCTTAGGCTGTGTGCTGATGCAGAATGATAAAGTGATATCCTATGCCTCAATGCAGTTGAAAATCCATGAGATAAACTATCTAACACAAGATCTGGAGTTGGCGGCTGTGATCTTTTCCTTGAAAATATGGCGGCATTATCTCTATGGAGAGAAATTTGAGATATATACTGACCACAAGAGTCTTAAATATATATTCACACAGAAAGAGCTTAATATGCTCTAGAGAAGATGGATAGAGCTCATAAAGGATTATGACTGTTCAATACATTACACCCTGGGAAAGCGAACAAGGTGGCGGATGCCCTACGTAGAAAGGATACAACGATTCTATCAATGATGAGAATTGAGAAGGATCCAATCTTCTTAGACTTGATGAAGATGGATGTGGGAATCATAAATAAGGGAAAATCATCAATCCTTTCACAAATTATTGCTCAACCATCTCTTTTGGAAAGGTTAAAATATGCTCAAAAGGATGATGTGGGAATTCAAGAAAAAGTGGAAGCTATCAAAAAGGGGAAATCCTCGGAGATTAATGTCAATGAAGAAGGAATTGTGCGGTTTGGGAAAAGACTATGTGTTCCATCATGTCCGGAGCTGAAGAAGGAACTTTTGGATGATGCACATAGTTCAAATTTCTCTATTCACCCAGGGAGCACAAAGATTTACCGAGATCTCTGAGAAAACATTTGGTGGGACAATATGAAGAAGGAGATTGCCGAATATACATTAAAGTGCCTGGTGTGTTAGCAAGTGAAGGCATAGAGGTAGAAGTATAAGGGGATGATGCAACCATTGCCCATACCAGAATGGAAATGGGAGAACATCACTATGGACTTTGTCACCGGACATCTGAGGACATCCAAAGGAAACAATGTAATCTGGGTTGTTGTGGATCGTCTTACAAAGACTGAACACTTTATTGCTATTCGGAAGGATTTCTCATTGGATCAACTGGGACAAATATATATTAGGGAAGTGGTATGGTTTCATGGAGTACCACTGTCTATTGCATCTGATCGAGATCCAGTATTCACCTCTATGTTTTGGAAGAGTCTTCAACATGCTCTGAATACTGAACTAAACTTTAGTTGGCCTATCATCCTCAATCCGATGGCCAATCCGAGCGGACTATCCAAACACTTGAGGATATGTTGAGAGCGTCCTCAATGGACTTTAAAGGAAGATGGGATCAACATATTCCTCTAGTTGAGTTCTCTTATAATAACAGTTTCCACTTGAGCATCCAAATGGAACCATATGAAGCCCTGTATGGGAAAAGGTGTAGAACACTGGCATGTTGGGATGAGGTCGGTGAATGTAAGCTGCTTGGACCAGAAATGGTCGAAGAAATGGGGGATAAGGTGAAAAACATTCAGCAGTATATCAAGGCAGCCCAAAGTCGACGTAAGAGTTATGTAGATAATCATCGACGAGACCTTGAATTTAAAGTTGGAGACATGGTGTTTTTACGCATATCTCCATGGAAGAAGGTCATGGGGTTTGGAAAGAAAGGGAAGTTAAGTCCAAGGTACATTGGCCCCTTCGAGATTCTTGATCATGTTGGGGCTGTGGCCTATCAACTAGCACTTCCGCCTACTATGGCCAAGGTGCATGATGTCTTTCATGTATCCCTCTTAAGAAAGTACACACTGGACCCTTCACATGTACTCTCTTCCGAGGTGGTACAATTGGAATATGATCTTTCTTATGAGGTGAAACCAGTGAAGATATTAGATCGTAGAGAAAAAGTTCTACGAAATAAGACAATTCCCCTCGTCAAGGTGTTGTGGAGAAAACACAAGTTTGAAGAAGCGACTTGGAGTCGGAGGATACGATGAAGCTGAGTTACCCACATTTGTTTCAGTGTGGGAAAAAAAAATTCGAGGGTGAAATTTCTTAAGGGGGGAATATTGTAACGACCCAAAGTTTCATTAATGGAAAATCCCTCTTGATCCAGTTAATTGTCTCCTTATAAAAAAATGTTTTTATAAGATGTCAACTTCTTTGGTTTTATGATAAGATTTGTGACCGTTACTTTTATAGCCGTTGAACAGTGATCACATGATTAGTATAAATATAAGGCTTTAACAAACCCAATTTTTACTCAGAAAAAGGAAGCAATGGCCTCATCCAGTATAATTTCCCCATACAAAGCCCATTTTTCAGAGCTCAGAAAAGAGGTGGCATCCTTGGGCTTCGCCCTTGACCAATCCCAATCTGAGCTTCATTATGTCAAGCTCGAATGTTACCCTCTACGATAAATGTGTAAGTTGATTGAAATTACCACTCGAGCGATGTTATCCGAGCCACCCCAAGAGTCTGTCACCATCGCACACCTTACCCTTAGGTCGTATGCGGCTATTTTAAGGGGTTATGTAACAAATAAGTAGTACTATGTTCTTGTACATTATTTTTGTATATAATAATGAATATAATTTATAGTCATTTTTGATACATTGTAAATATTTTTTAAAGTACAAATGGTGTTTTTAGTTATTATTTAATTAAGAAATCTATTTTATTATATTAAGGTATTTGTGAATTAAATAATATTTTAATAAAATAATAATATTTTTATTAAATTAATTAAATATAAATGATCTTATAAATTTATGAATGCAATTAAAATGTAATATTAAGGTTTGAAAGCCATTTCTGTCAAAACCCATGAATTTTCGATAAATGTTGGTTTTTATTTTAAAAGTGTAAATTAAAATATTGGAAATTTTTTTAGATAAAATAAATTTCATTTATGGAATCAGGACGTCAAAATTATCCAACGGTGAATTTTTCATAATTTTCCGAAACAGTCAAATTTTTGGGTAAAAATTTAATACTGTTTAAATATATAATGGGTTTTATGACATCATAATGACCCAATGGTGATGTAATAAAATAATATAATCCTTATGTTCGGCCAATATATGTTTTACCATTAAAATAAAGTGATTTTGGGTTTGTTTGACTTACTTTTCAAAGCATTAATGAACCCCTCAAGACTTATTCAACACTTTGCCTTTTTAAATTAATTTCAATGGGAGGGTGACTCACCTCCACATAAGAAACCTTATTATCTTAATAAGTTCGGAACTTGGACTTGTAAAATATTTTTTTCCTCTTTCCTTTTCCAGAAACCATGGGCAAAAACCATGGGATGGTTTGTGTTTTGGATTAGTTTAATATAAGGGGTCCCAAACCTAAATAATAAATAATTCTCTCACCTTTCCTATATAATCCCACACAAGATCCCACTTCCTCCTCAGTAAAATCCTTTGGAGTTTTTCCAACCTCTACCCAACACTCTCTAGAATCCTCCCAAGGTTCCCCAAGCTCCCATGAATCCTCTCACAAGCCTCTCTCTAGCCTTTGGAAACACACTACCAAGTAAGGGTTTTTTCTTCCTTTCTCATTTATGTCAAATTTTATTAAGTTGTATTTCCCTTTTAATTACAATAATGAATGTTGGGGTATGGTTTTGAAACTCCCCCATACTGACCTCTTATTGTTTGAATGATGGAAGACCCCTTTCTCTCTCATTAAATGCCTCTCATTTACACCTGTTACAATGCTGAAATTCCGAAAGGAACTTCTCTCTCCTCTTTTACATTCAAGCAATACTTTTGTATCATGAATCTAAATTCCTTTTCAATTGTTGGGACATGTATCTATATGACCTACTTACTGTCCATTACATGTAAATATGACGAGGAACCCCTTTCTCTCTCATCAACCATTTTTATGAATTCTTATGTCACACCGTTACGCTGCCGAAATCACACCGATTTTTTAAGCCAATGTCATTGTGAAGTGAATACCATGCCCATTTCTCCATCAAGGGTATTAACCTTTATACAAATTTACTTATTTATTATAATGTTTCTGTGTATGAATTCCACATTCCTTTATCGTGGAATAAATGATTATGTTTTATGAATCCTTGTTTTATGATCCATGTGGCACACTTATGCATGAAATGAACTATTTAAGAAGGGTGCACCCTTATCGCACTCCAATGCATTGGATAAAGTATAGTATCATGATACATCATGTGCAATGAGTGTTGAATCATGCTAATTCAAGTGAAACGAGGGTTTACTTGTGCTTCATGTGCAATGATGGTTTACTCATGCTCCATGTGCAATGAGCCTTGGCACATGCTAATTCAATGTTAAGTGTTGTTGCCACATTTCAATGTTATGATTATCATGCTTTATCATGCCTTTATGTTCTTGTTTATTTTATGCTCTATTGATATGTCTATTGTCTAACATGTATTTTTCTCCTCATGTTATTCCATGTGTACTCCCTTACTGGGCTTTATAGCTCACCCTTTTCTTATGCATGTCCTCAGGTTATCCCATGGAATGCTAAGTACGAGGGAATGCAATGGTCATGTAAATGAATTTTTTCAATAAAGATGTTTTATTTCATGTTTTAAGTTTTTATGTAATGATCCTAAGACCCAAAGACACTAAACCTCTCGATATTCTTTGTTGTATCATGTGAAGTTTTATGTAATGAATCATGTTTATGTTGTAATAAAAAGATGTGTTGTCATAGGAAATCATAATGGTATGCCATAAATAAGAAATAAATAGGCATAAGTAAAACATAAACATAATATATATATCATATATGAAAATATTGTCATCATAAAGGCCACCATGAGAGGTGTTAAAAGAAGATTGAACAATCCTCGTTTCGTGAGGCAGTATTTCGCCACCCACAGAAACAGTATGTTATTTAACCATTAGATGGAGGTGTGTGTAAGGGAAAATAAAATACTTATCATAAAAACATCCTAGTATATTTTATATACTGGTTTCATTACAAAATAATGTAATAAAATGATTTTAAGGGTTTGGAGGAGCAGTATAAAAAAAGTACATAAGAGAAGACATTACCTTAAAATCAGGAAACTCTTTTTGATTTTAGCCAAAGGCTTCCTTGGGAAGACTTCTCCACAAATTTAGTCTTCTAGAAGTAAGAGAGAGAAGTTGACAGAGTATTTTGGGAGAGTTTGGCTGAGACAAATGTCTTTGATGGTGAGAATAAGGTGGTAGTGGTGGGGGCATTTTGTAAAAGGAGAGGAGGTGCAGTCTTGGAACATCATGAAATGTTACATTATTATGAAATGAATTTCGGATTTCAAAGGTCCCACAAATATATATTTCGAAGATAAGGTGATATGGGTTCGAAATATACTCATACAAGAGGTTTTTGACAAGTTTAAGTCGTAGATTTTATATTATCTTTTCATTTTATTTAAAAATCGTTAATTAATGAGGTAATCACTGCATCATCATGGTGTGATAAATAAATTTATTTATTTAATGTCTGAAAATTATAAAGAAAATTACCATGATGTAGGAAATATTTTTAGATTTCCAATTAATATTTATAGTCAAAATTTTAACTTATATAACCCCATGTAATAATTGTTTTAGTAAAACAACACATGTTTGTGACAATTTTATTTTTTACTTTAAATAAAAAGTTATGAATGTCATTTTCTTACCCATGTGGCTCCATGGGGTCTCAAAGTTGACCCATGGATTGTATTGGTCGGCCATGACTCATCCAATAAGTGTAGGAAAAGTGTCAAGATATTTTTATATTTTTATAATATCATTTTTACCTTAAATTTCACTAATTACCTTAAATTGCGATTAATAAAACGTAAAAGTTACTATTCACCAAAAACATTATTTTAATCCCATTGAACCAAATTTTACTTCCTACTGACAACCATGTATGTCGTATTTTTGAAAATCAAATCACAGAAGTGGTAAGGTTTCATTTACATGAAAAAATAGTTTTTAAACTACCACTTAGTGGATTCACTATCATCAAAAATTGAATTTTTTCATCAAAATACCAAAAATTCACCCTAAGCTATAATTGATTTTATGAATTAAAAAATGGTGTCTATTTTACAAAATTCCAAAAATATATGTTTCATTAATTAATTTTATAATTAATTTTTGTTGTCCAAACAAATAGCGTGTTTTTAAGAAACAATATAAATCAAAATATTGACAATTGTTTATGTCCAATTTCAAAGTGAAATTAATTCTAATAACCACCATTGGATAAAATGATAAAATTATATTCTAATTATAATTTAAAACCATTCAATAATATAATTTATTACTATTAATTATTTTTATTAAAAAATTTGTTTTTAATTAAAATTTAGTAATTTTTACTATTCATGAAAATATACAAGTTATCCGAAAAGTACCAAAATTTTACCCTAGGCTAAATTTGATATTCCGAATCGAAAAATGAAGTCCATTTTGAAAGATAAAATTTATAAAATTTCAAAAATTATGTATTACTATTCCTAATGGCTACTTTGATTGGTTGTGGTGTGTGTTAGAATCTCGAACTTGCGTACAATGCAAGCTATTGAATTATTGAAAGAGAAGCATACCATGGAAGCTTGGTGTGTTACATTCTCCCGTCCATCAATAAATTGAGTCCTTGAAATTTGATATTGTTCTTCAAAAATAAAAGGATTAAAGTAGAAAATACCTTTGTGGAAAACCCACATCAAAAATAAGGTTAATAAAATTTAGTCTTAATAAGTGGGAAAGGGAAATGAAAAAGTCACCACCAAATTATGATCTCGATTAGGAGAACATTGGTGGAAATTAGAGACACATAATTGGAGGGAAAACATAAATATTTGTTGGATGTGATTGAGGTCATCAATCACAAACAAGTATAAAATTGAGGGCCTCAAAGCCTTCAATCTATGGTGATTTAAAATATCATCAGTTCAACAAAACATAATATATTAGGATAACACATTTTTTTAATATCCATTCCCTAAAGTTTAAGAATTAATTTCTTCATAAAATAAGATATATATATATATATATATATACTTGACAATTAGAAATTCATCCTTCAACTAATTTATACCACAAACTCATCTTTCACTCAAAAAGATAATAGAACTCAAAAATATTATATTTATCGTAATCTTATAAGGTTCAAAATATTAACACATACCATGAAGAAAAATATTTTGTAATAACGAGGGATATACTGTAGGCTAGTGGTATGTAATAAAGGCATGTCACAGAATGGTTGTGTGTTCGATTCCTACAGCTTTGTCCGACGCAATGAGTTTTCCCCCGACCTGTAGGTTGTCCTTTTCCTAAAAATATAGTATTATAATATTCCAAAAATAATCTTCAGAAATGTTTTAACCTTAAACAATACTATCAAAAGTTCAACTTAATCCATTCCATCCTTTATAGTTATCCAAAATACATCTGTCCAGACTTTCTTTAAAAGGTCTTTAAATTCATAAATCAATTGTATCATCAGATTTCTCAAACAATGTAAAGTTTTTCTTATTTTCACATAAAAAAATATGATTACCTTCATCATATTAAAACCTTAATGAAACAACAAGTACTTCAGTACAATCCTTATATACATCACATTATTCTTATAACCAGAATATAATCCTTGAGTCCAAAAGCACCAATATATTAATTATTCCACTTCAACTGTAGTAACAACATAAGATTTTCCTTGATCCCTTGGCCTTTTCTGAGGTTTGTTTCCCTGACTCTTAGGACATTCATTTTCATAATGCCCCATTTCCCTAAAATTGTAGCATTCAACATTGATAACCTCTTTCTTTCCCTTACAATCACGAGCCTGGTGACCTTTTTCACCACATTTATAACACACGCCCATTCCTTTTAAGCAAGTACCAGGGTAATTCTTCCCACAATTATCGCATAATGGAAAATCCTTCTTTCCCTTTTTCCCTTTATCTGTCTCTTGTTCCACCATTATCTTCTTCTGTTTCTTTACTTTATTGTCATAAGATTTAGAGAAATCATTTTCTGTCTTGATAGCACATGAGACAATATCTTCGTACGACGAGAAAGATTGTGAGACTAAGGCTCATCAGAGAAATGGTTTTAACCCATCAAAGAAACGATCAATCTTACTTTTTATGTTACATATAGAATCTGCAGCATACCTTGTTAACCTTGTAAAGTTGGCCTCATACTTTGCGACATTCTCATCCTCCTTTTGTCTCAGTCTCAGAAATTTCCCTTCTATATCTGCTCGATGGTCATGTGGGAAGTATTTTTCTAAGAAAATTTCCTTAAACTCCCTCCATTACATACTTGATACTTCTTCATCTTCCTTTGTGTTTTGAATCATCGACCACCATTGATCTGCATCTCCAGTGAGGAGGTAAACTGCCATGAAAACCTTCTCCCTTTTTCTACTCCCCAAGGCATGGAATATTTTCTCTAAGGAGTTTATCCACTACTCTGCTACTAATGGATTTGTACCCCCATTAAATTTTGGAGGTTGTTGCCTCATGAAACGATCTAACATTGATCCTCCACATTGTGGATCTGGGTGCTCCATACGAGTATGTTTATTATTAATATCCTGACTGAGTTGTCCCAGTATGGTGATAAGGTGATCAACACCAGTTGTATCACCAAATCTATTATAATTATCTTGAGCAGGAGGGAAATCCCTACATGGAGTGTGTGAATTGATATAGTTTCCATTACTTCCACTAGGTTCCATTTCTAAACACTGTCATAAACTAAATTAGTTTATGAATCAAAATACATAATCCCATACTTGTAAAACACATAACATAAATTGAACAATAATCATTAAAATTATTTCTTTGAGAAGGTATACACTCATAAACCCTTCATAATGGTTTGTAAAGAAAATGAGAATTATCCTAAGCATATCCCTTGGGAGTGTGGTAACCAAGAGTGCAGCAAGGCTCGTTGTCGTGCAACAGTTCCTGTTCGAGTCTAGCTCAAAGCGGTGTTTTCGGGTTTTACTCCTAGTTACATTTGTGCCAGAGCTGCCTCTACCTGATCGTATCTAGACAGGGATGTTTTGCTCGGAAAACTCACAAAATCTATATAATTCCAAAATTATAGGAAGTTCTTCTATACTAATCCTCAATGTCTATCATAGGGATATGTGTTCTAATCAGAGTTTTTCTAAATCTAGCTTCCAAAGTTTGTACTAACCTCCCTCTGATACCAACTATAATGCCCCAACCCCAGTTACCTAGAGTCGGTGCATTATTGTGTAACATTGGAATGATCACAAAAGATCATATCTCGAAAGACCGATTATTTTAGTAGTCGTGCAACCAGTAGATACATTCATAAGATTTAAATTACATCCTAAAGTAAAACAAAACTAAGAAAAATCATGTATTCATATCCCCTCATACTATCCCTGTAGGTCATTCATAATATACATCATCACATACTGGAAAAATTAAAACATTGAAAGGAGTGAGCTCATATGCTCAGTAAGGATAATAATACTGCAGAAACTTTCACAAATAAACAGAAACATTTAAGGAAATGTATAACTAAAACAAAAGCCTTTTAAACGTGAACATTAGCATAATATGGACAAAATAAAATTAAATAATACCATTTACTTATTCACATGGATATTCTACTAGTCGAATAATCACATGCAATATCAATAACCAATTTCATAATGATGGAATGCATAATGCCAGACTATCTAAACCACGTAGCCAAGGCCTCATGCCAAGACTACTAATAAGATTTTTTCAAGGCCTCATGCCAAGACACTAGTTTGTCTCATGAGACCTCCCAATACATCGAGAAGCTATAGCAGGCTGCACCCGTCACTTATTAAGTCCAATGCATTCCTCATATGAACAGGTTTAAACATATCTTAAACCATAACATAATCGTATCACATCAAACATGCATAAAGGAAACATAACATTTCCACATTTCAATCACAAGATATCAATACAACACATTGATATAATAAAAAAATTATCAAAACCATTTTCAATACAAAAATAAAATAAAATTTAAACATGGTATTTATTTTTCATTTTAAAAAAGTTATTACTTGTAGGGGAAGCCGAAACTCAAATAATGGTCACGACGGCGGAGAAGTCATTGTCGCCACATACATACGACAAGAAAAACATTCCGTTTTTTCGTTTAGTAAATCGATTCGTATAAAAAGATTTCTTTTGAACAAATGTTAAATTCAAAGGGGTTTATACACCATATAAAAGAAATTTGAGTATAAAACAAAATATGCCTCAATGAATGGGGATTGAGAATAAGTATTTTACAAAGATAATTTTTTAAAATAAAATAGATCTATTATGTGTATTCACTATAAGTACAAATAAAAAAAGTACAAATACAATATTATACATAATAATGTCATTACATAATTTGAAAGTAGGAGATTAACCCAAAGAACGGAAATTGGGTTAAGAAGTTCTCTTACATCATGTCCGACTTGACATAACCTTTCTTTAACCTCCTGAATAATAAACTTGAGTTAATTTATAATTTCTCAAGAACCTTTTTCAAGTTTAATTTTCCTTTTATATCACTTATTACCATGTTATGAACATTATGTAATTATTTATGTTAATAATGGTCGTTTTGTAGATCTTTGGTACTTGAGTCAAAAATAAACTTCATATAATTACAAGTTGTTCATGTGGTAAAATATCCATTATATCCAGAATTATATACATGATTTAGATATCATATATATCATATATAACCAGAATATACATTCAACTATAATATTATGTAACATTTAGAGGTAAAAAATGAAATGGACTGTTCATGAAGACGGTAAGCCATACGTATGCATGAATGCTACTTTCATTTCTATTTCGTATTTAATGGAATGAAATCATAATGATATAAAGGTGTATTATAATTCCAGTATAATATCATATATAATAGCATTTACTCCATCCTTTATACGTCACACATATGGCATCAACGATTCTAATCACTTTAAGGGGCGGTAGTCCGCACTTTGTAAAATGAAATTATCGCGTTTACCCATGATGGAAATCATAATGGTATGCCATAAATAAGAAATACAGAAGAATAAGGAAAACATAAAAATAATATATATATCATATATGAAAATAGTGTCATCATAATGGCCACCATGAGAGGTGTTAAAAGACGATTGAACAATCATCGTTTCGTGAGGTAGTATTTCGCCACCCACAGAAACTATATGTTCATTAACCATTAGACGAAGGTGTGTATAATTGTAAATCAAATCCTTATCATAGAAACATCCTAGTAAATTTTCGATACTGGTGTCGTTACAAGATAAAGTAATAAAAATATTTTAACAGGTTGGATGATCAATATAAAAAAAGAACATAAGAGAAGACATTACCATAAAATCGGGTAACTCTTTATGATTTGAGCCAAAGGCTTCCTTGGGAAGACTTCTCCACAAAGTGAGGCTTCTAGGAGTAAGAGAGGGGAGTTGAGAGTGTATTTGGGTAGAGGTTAGCCGAGCCAAATGGCTTTGATAGTGAGAATAAGGTGGTAGAGGTGGGGGCCTTTTATAAGAGGAGAGGAGGGGCACTCTTGGAAAGTCATGAAATGTTACATTATTATGAAATGATTTTCGGATTTCAATGGTCCCACAATTATATATTTCAAAGATAAGGTGATAAGGGTTCGAAATATACTCATACAATAGGTTTTTGACAAGTTTAAGTCTTAGATTTTACATTATCATTTCATTTTATTTAAATCATTAATTAACGAGGTAATCACGGAATCATCATGGTGAGATAAATAAATTTATTTATTTAATGTCTAAAACAACACAGGTTTGTGACAATTTTATTTTTACTATAAATAAAAAGTTATTAATGTCATTTTCTTACCCAAGTGGCTCCATGGGGTCCCCAAGAGGACCAATGGATTGTCTTGGTCAGCCATGACTCATCCAATAAGTGTAGGGCAAGTGTCAAGATATTTTTATATTTTTATAATATCATTTTTACCTTAAATTTCACTGATCACCTTTCATTGCGATTAATAAAATTTAATGTTACTATTCACCGAAAAAATTATTTTATTCCCATTGAACCACATTTTACATCCTAATAAAAACAATGTATGTCAGATTTTTGAAAATCAAATCACAGAATTGGTAATGTTTCAATTACACGAAAAATTAGTTTTTAAACTACCAATTAGTGGTTTCACTATTCATCAAAAATTGACGTTTTTCAGAAAAATACCAAAAATTCACCCTAAGATATAATTGATATCCTGAATTAAAAAATGGTGTCTATTTCATAAAATTCCAAACATATAAGTTTCATTAATTAATTTTATAATTAATTCCTGTTGTCAAAACAAATAGCGTGTTTTTAAGAAACAATATATATCAACAGATTGATAATTGTTTTTGTCCAATTTCAAAGTGAAATTAATTATAATGACCAAAATGGGATAATATTTTAAAATTATATTCTAATTGTACTTTAAAACCACTCAATAGTATAATTTATCACTATTAATTATTTTTATTTAAATAGTTGCTTTTAATTAAAATTTAGTAATTTTTACTATTCATCATAATATAAAAGTTATCCGAAAAGATCCAAAATTTCACCCTAGGATAACATCGATATTCTGAATCCAAAAATGAAGTCCATTTTGAATTATAAAATTTATAAAATTTCAAAAAGTAGGTATTACTATTCATAACGGCTACTTTGATTGGTTGTGGTGTGTGTTAGAATCTCGAACTTGCGTACAATGCAAGCTATTACATTATTGAAAGAAAAGTGTACCAGGGAGGCTTGGGGTGTTACAGTAAACCTAAATGTTCTACTTGGATAAATTAGCTATAAGGCATGGCACAACATATCAGATAATTATTCACTTCATCTCATAAAACACTTTGAATGGAAAACAATAGTGTAATAGTAAAGGCTAGAAAAAAGATCAAAATCAAACAAGAATGGGAAAACACATAAATATAAAGGTAAATGACCCTATTTACAATCACAAATCCTCTACTCAAGCAAAAAAATCTTAGTAGGCAATATCCGGGCTAAAAACAATAAATACACAATACCCCGAACAAGGGTATTTGAAAATTTAGCACATATAACCCAGTGACTAACAACGTAAAGGAAAAAACCACCTATCTCGGAATTGTATGAATGATATGCATGATCCTCAAGCCTTAAATCACCCTATAATGATTTAGATCTTAAAAAATGATAAAAACAATCAACTAAGGAAAACTCACCAAAGAGGAGGAATCAGGAAATAGGGATCTAGAAGAAAGAAGATCTTACAGTGGAGATTCCGATTCAATAAAAGGTGGTCGAATCAGAGATTTGATGAAGAGTTGGAGGCCTAAAGAAGATTCATGTAGTACAGAATCTCCTGGACAAGACAGGTCGAGAAAGAGGTGGTTATGTCAATTCGATGCGACTCTGGTTCGTTTGAAGAAATAAAAAGAACATACACGGCGTGTTCTTTAAAATTTCATGGTGTGATCTTTCTTTAACCGGACTCTGCTTTCGGAGGCCTCCAGGTTACCCCACACAGCCATGTGATCAGGCATTATAGGACCATCACATGACTGCCCGCGGAAACTGAGTACGCGATGTGTGCTAAATAGTACACAACGAGTACTCCTGAAATGTCCAAAACTCTTATTTTTCTTGAAAACACCAAAAAAACATGATTCATACCTGAAAAAAAGATCTGGGTTCTTACAAACTTACCCCCTTAAAGAAATATGTCCTCAAATTTCTCTAGAAAGGCAGTGTAGAAGATGAATCCTATAATAACTCAAGCCATGATGATTTTACATCTGCCTACCTCTACAAAGTCTCATCTTATATTCACCCATGATTCTATATAACTCATACCATAAGAATAGACCGACCACCAAGAAGCCTCACACTAAGATCAATAATCTAGTTAAGATGCTCCTCAAATGATGCATCCACCTCTAGCTCAACCTCATTGGGTGGAAAAATAGGAGACATTTTTGAGAATTAACACAATAGCTGAGAAATGTGGAAGGTGCCATGCATAGCCCATTACCTCTGAGGTAACTGTGTCCAATAAGCAATCGGATCAACCCTTTCCAAAACCTCAAATGGCCTGATGCATCATAGAGAAATCTTGACCTGTCTCTTAATCATTATGTGTCCCAACCTCCGTGTGACATGTTGAAAAACCCGATCTCTAAACTCGAACCCCAGAGGTTATCTCTGTCGATCAGCATAAGTCTTTGGTCGTGACTATGTAGTAGCCGTCCTCTTCCGAATCAACTCCACATGCTCTTTGGACTCAGGAACAAGATGAGGTCCTAGCAAAGCTACCAATCTTGCCTCTAGCCAATATAAGGGTGATCGTCTTGGCCTACCATACAAATCCTCAAAAGGTATCATCTGAATAGTAGTTAGAAAACAATTATTGTAGGAAAACTCCACAATAAGTATGTGTTTCTCCAAAGAACCTCTAATGTCTAAGATACATGCACGAAGTATGTCCTCCAGATCCCGAATCGTATGATCTGATTGGCCATCTGTCTGGATGTTATAAGCTGTACTCAGAAGTACCAGTTTACCCAAAGCCCTCTGTAATCCCTGCCAAACCCGAGAAGTAAAATGATTTTCCCTGTCTAAAACAATGGAGTGTGTAAATCTATGTAAACATACGATATGTCAGATGTAAAACCTTCTCAGCTCATCAAAACTGAAGGTCTCGTTGATCGATTTGAAGAAATAATCCTTCATGAGTCTGTCAATGACAACCAAAACTATATTATTCCCTTTAGGCGACCTCGCAAAACCTATCACAAATTCTATTGTGACATCATTCCACTTCCACTCGAAAATGGGTAACTGCTTCAAAAGCTCTGCTGGTCACTAATTCTCTGCCTTCCCTTGATGATGGGTGGAACACCTCATGAAAAACCAGCAACACATCCCTTCATACTAGGCCTCTAATACTGACGGTGTAGATCTCAATACATCTTGGTGATGCAAGGATGAACTGCCCAATAAAATGAATTAATGTCCCGCATCAACTACTCGTGTGTGTCTGATGGCACCCACACACACCGATAAAAATGAAAGATCTCATCCTCGACTACAATCCAACCAGTAATACGGTCCTCTCATGACACACTCTCCCATAGAACTAGGATATCAGAATATGATAGCTACTTCATTCTCACTCGATCGAGTAGAGTAGAGGTAACAACCCCAGAAGAAAAAACTTCTTCCCCTGTCTATCGTGCACCTACAAACGCATCTCAGAGAATAGAGCCGTAAGCTACCACGCACTGCTGGCCTTCTGAACTGCATGTATCTGAGTTCTTCTGCTCAATGCATCAACCATTGCATTGCCTCTCCTAGGCATGTAGGTAAGTTCAATGTCAAAGGAATGAAGGTACATGACCCACCTTTACTGTGTGAGATTTAGATCGCACTGGGTGAAGATATACTTGAGACTTTTGTGGTCTGTTAAAACTAAAACAAGTTCTCCTAGAATATAATGTCTCCAAAGGACTAAAGCACGAACAACTACAGCCAATGCGAGATTGTGTGTCGGGTAGTTCCTCTCATGTGTCCTCAAATTTTTAGACCCGTATGCAACAACTCCTTCCCTATGCATAAACACATCTCCCAGCTCAATAGCTGATGCATCACAATACACAGTATAGCTCTTTCATGGATCAAGAAATACTAGTATCAGTATTGAATTCAACCTCATTATCTACACTTGAAATATTGAATCACAAGAATATAACCATAAGTACTTCTCACCCTTCATAGTTAGGTTTTTCAGTGGCTCTGAAATTGAGAGAAGTCCTTCATGAAATTTTTTTGTCACAAACAATCCCTATATAAAGCAGCACTACAAAGACGTTATTCAGATGCTCCGAGAAAAATACTATTCTCACTTTCTCTGGGTATACTAATACTCATGTCTCTTAGATAACACAACCTATGAAGTGAATGTGGTCTATCCAAATGTGGCATTTTGAGATCTTTGAATTTAACTAATGCACTCTCAGTGTACTCAAAACGATATCAGGTTGTGTGGCATGGTCGTGTTGAGTGTGAGAGTACACCAAGATATCATCCACAAAGACCACCACGAAAGAATCCAAGTATGGATGGAACACTCAGTTCATCAGTACCATGACAACTACATGCACCATCATGAGACCTAGCGGGAAAACCACATACTCGTATAATCCATACCTACTCTGTAAGGCAGTAAAATGTATATCAGATGGTCTAACGGGAAACCGATGATAACCTGATCAAAAATAAATCATCAAGAACACATGGGATCCAAAAATTTGATCAATGAGATCATTAATCATTGGTAAGGGATATCATTTCATGACCGTCAACTGGATCAACTTATGATAATCAACAAAAAGTTTAAGGGTACCATATGAATTTTTTTCAAATAGGATAGGAGAACCCCCATGAGAAGTATTGGGTAAGATGAAACCATTTTCATGCAACTCCTAAAACTTCTTTTTGAGCTCCTGTAACTATGTTGTAGCCATCCTTTATGGAGGAATGGCCATCCATACCAGTCATGGAAGAAGATCAATAGAAAAGTACACCTCTTGCACTAGAGGTAAACCTGAAATGTCCCATGGAAGGACCTCCTTGAAACGATCGACCACTGGAGGAAAATCAAACCATGAAGTCCCATTGGAATCCATATATAGAATAAAAATATGGGCAGTGATTACTCCCAACCTATGATGCTCGGGTCCTGCTTTGTTCGCCTAGACATCCCATTCTCCCTTATAAAGAAATGATCCACCCACTGGCCTTAGTTTTTAGTTTATTATGGATAATACCCCTTTAAATAGTAGAGGGTTAATCTATAAAAGACTCGTAGTCCCAAGGCACAAGGCCTGACATGACCCACAATACATGACCCGATGTATGAGAGGAATATCATGCCTATTACATGACCCGTAGGCCCAACCTACTATAACTAACCCTCCCAGCTTCTACATCATTGATCTCCTAGCTCCCCTCCTTGCGTTGTTGATCTGCTAGCATTGACCTGTACAAAGTTGCATGGTGCCTGGTCCCAATGGCGGTGGTCATATCATCTCATTCTTCCAATCTAGTTAGCTCTGCATATGGTGACTGCTAGTCTTGTTTCTCTGATCCTATATTGGGGCCTTCTCTATGTGAACTAGGCTACTCTATGGTCGTGGTGGTTTTAAGGCCCTTGTGACTCATAGGCCCAAACCTGTGGCCTAATGGCCCAAATCGGGTGAACAGTTCAGGCTGCTACAGTACAAAAAGTTCCTTCTACAGTAAGTCGTAAATTCTCCTCCACAAGGTTTTGAACCCGGGTCTCTTGGATACCAAGAAGAGGCCCTTACCACTTAGGTATGGGCTCATTGGCTGATCCACCCTCTAGTGATGTGAAACTCACCCTACAACGATAGAAGTCAACAAAATCTTGGAAGGGAACTAACTTTTCCATTCCGAGAATGAAATCATAACATGTTATCTCTAATACAAAAGGTCCCATAAAAATTGATACCCACCATCCTCGATAGGGAAATCCTTGAACTAACGTACACTAGCCATTCTAGTCCCCAATGTAGTGTCATGAATCAAGATATTAGCAGAGGTAACGATACATAGCACAAGGATCTCCAAAAAAAAAATATATATAATGCTATGGGAAGCCTCTGTATCGAAAAACACAGAAGATAAAACTGAGACAACTCGGATCGTACCTCCAACTATAGAGGGTCCTTGATCTTAATCCCGTTGGGTCTACTCCACCAAAAAATCATTACCTTCCCTGCATACCTATGAAACTAACTGGGATCCCTGATTGGATCCACCCTATGGCTATCAAAAACCCTACATCTGACTACTATGGCCACGACCACCACAATGGCCAAAACGGCCGAAGAACTCCAATTCCCAGACTGATGAGAAACTGTTGGGGCTAATTCTGAATGCGGAGCAATAGAAGAACCCATGTCACCTACTTCTGGTCAGAAAGACTGAAATAAGAGTTGAAGATGACTCATCTTGATACAAGATTAGCACTCCATTGGTTCTCTTGGGAAATGTGTCCTAGTATGCTTGACCTTCCCACACTGGTAGCATACCACCTGGTTACAAGAAGGTTCATCCCAACTACTTGGATCTCTACATGTAAACTCCCAACAATACTTCCTACTATCAACTGGAGAATTACCAACTCTGGATGCTGAACCACCCTACAAAATATCTTCAAAATTCCTCAGGTAGCGCTCTGGGATCAGCACTTTGTAGACTATATATGTGATGGGAGTCAATCTGAAAAAGTTCAGCAGAGCCTGAATGTATTTCCAAAGACCATCCTTAGTCTTCCTCGCTTGGAATATGTCATCTCCCCCTAAAATGGGAGTAAAGAATTGCAACACTATGAAGCGAGAAGAATACTCCATAACTGAAAGATTACCCTACTCCAATCTCATGAACTCACAGGCTTGACCGGAAGTCAATGTCTCTGGATATATATAATCATATAAGGTACACTAAAACACATCCAAAGACATACCCACCTGGATTCCTGCTTCCGGAACCACATCCAACCATCACTCTTACCAGAATCCCAAATCATATAACCAGTGAGCTTCACCCTCATCTCTGGAGGTGTCTCTAGATGATCGAAGATAGAATTCATATAGTCTAACCATGACTTTGCATCCTGTGGTCCTCCTTACCCTGTAGAGGTGGGAGGATGCTACTGGTGGAAAACCTGTGTCAATTATTCCATGGACGGGGCAAGATGTGGTGCTCCCTAGAAGGTCTAGATGAACCTCATAAAGCCCTCCCAGAATTGTGCATTGACACCTACATCCGAGATAATGGATGGTGCCAAGACTAGAACTACATGAGGATCTCTTAGTAGTCTCCGATCAGCCATGTTTTGTGTCTGATCCCTTCCAAGTAACTGGCGAATAACTGAAGGAGATCTCGGTGGCATGATTTTGAAAGGTCAAGCACACCCCTTAGATCCTGATTATCAAGGACGGAAACTTTGAAGTTTAAGAAGGGAACACTAAAAGTAGTGAATTCATATTATTCAAAACATGGGTTCACGGTGTGTATAACCCTAACATGATGTGTTCCTTCATTCCTCTACATGGGGCGTGTACTTCTGCAAAAAACGGGATGTGTTACACCCCATAAAGACAATGTGTTATCCAAAGACACGACATGTACTTGATTCGTTTCTCCTTACTGAGTTCTTCAACATTACTAACCCACACATTTCTCCCATGATAGGACTGCACGACATATTTGTGATAGACACGTGGTGTACCGCTTAGGTTTCAACTTCCCGTGTTGTTAGTCACACTGGTGGACACACTAAAAACTCTACACGACATGTTTTTGTCAGACACAATGTGTACTAGAAGGATTCCACATCTTCATGTTGTTCATTAGATGGTCGGATACAAGGGTTATACAACATAGAGTTTTCAAGTTTGACATGACATGTGTAACCAATGTTTTATCTATAGGTGTCATTATTCACATGGGTGGAAACATGGTCTACACAACACGACATGTACATCTAGTACATGGCGTGTCCCACCATTGATTTCTCAACCTCATGTCTCTGCCCACACATCTAGTGACACTGTTGGAGACTACATGACATGTACATATATTACATGACATATACTTAATAAAAACATTTCCTTCATGAATAGAAGGTCAGATGGCATGTATTTATCATTACACGCCATGAATTCTGGGTTTTTCTAGACAGTAAGCCTTTGAAACAAGTCTAAATCCTAGAAAAAACTGAAACAAACATTAATGTGCCAAATTCCGATCCGTGACGGCTCATACTCTCTTCAAATAAATTCATGGCATCTTATAGGTGTTATATACGATGAATAATTAGGAAATAACCCACTAAATTTCGTTCCTTGAGGGCCCATAACACCTCAAGAACCAAAGATGGGTGTTCATTCAAGAAAAAATATATATAAACAATGCCCTATCAAATAGAAGGTATTCTATTAGGGCTTCTATCAAAAAAAAAAAATATTTAGCAGAATATCTACCAAAACAACATTAAATCGTTACTGCACCGTAAATGGCATGGCAAGGATGCATGACATGTGATTTCTAACGTGTACCTATATGATTCATGAGATGGGATAACCTCATATCATCGTGTTTCAATAGAAATAGAACCCCAATAATATCAACAATAACATCACAAAACATGTGAATCACCCAATGGTGAAATCAAATCAACTATAAAATTGAAAAATCGAAATTTTTTAATAACTATGTAAATTTGATTTTCCCTGTACAACGGTTAGCTACTCCAAAGATTAGATTATTACCAATTAATTATTTTGTCTTATACATGAATACATTATCCAAACAGTATGTCAAGAAAAAAAGAACCCTTTGATATCACTTTGTAATATCCTGGTTCCAGAATTTACCCAGAGGTGCCTCGTAGCCCGTTGGTCACATAGCCTGAAGTGCATTTCCCCTAAATCCAGAGGCTTATGAATAAAAGTGAGGGCCATGGTTTTGATAGTGGGGAAAATATTCCCTCATTGGTAGTGTAATGTAGTAGAAATAAACATTTAACAATAGCAGAAGTAATAATAAAACCATACAATAGTAGACAACGGAAGACGGAAAGAAATAAATAGCTGGAGTACATATATAAATGATGCAGGATACATATGTATAGGAAAGAATCCAAACAAGTCAAAATGATGGAATATAGTACTAAACCAATTTACAATGAAAAAAATAAACTCCAACAGCATATCAAGACTTATCTTTGTCCTATGCTCCCTATTCTCACAACAATTCAGTACCTGAAGTAGAAGGGTGGTTTCCCTTAGCTATACATGCATCAATATAATCTATTTGGGTCTAAAAGCATGACCCAAATAGGGTGTGAGACAAATCCTAGTAGGAAACCACATAGTGATATGTTCTTAATAGTCAGTGAATGTATATGGCATGCAATAAGCAAAATGAAGCATTAAACAAGGAAGTACATAAATGTAAACAATCCTATAGTTTCCATTACATCATTTACATTTAATAATTTAATCAACCTAACAGAAACCAAAAAATACCCTTGGAATGTTCTCACAGCCTATCACCTTTGGTTCAACCAATAATCTTATGTAACCCTCTAGGTAGTTCTCACGGCCTAACCCCTCTGGTTCAAAATACAAGAAAGATATAACGAAGACTCTCTAAGGAATCACTCACCATCAATTCCCCTTATATTTATGTGTAATAAAAGACTCTATGAGGAATCATTCACAGTCAATATCCCATATAGTCTTTTAATGTTAAACTATAGACACTCTAAGGAAGCACTGAACATCAATTTCTCATGTGGTCTAATAACGTAACTATAGACACTTTGAGGTAGCAATCAAATTCAATCCCCCTTATGGTCTCGTAGTGTTATAATTATAATAGATACTTTTGGAATCCCTCAATGTCAATTTTTCCTATGGTCTCACTACACCATGTTCTCGTAGCCCCATGTAAAGTAATTGTGCACAAATGATAATCAGTAGGCAAAGTAAAGGACAATGTACTACTTGGGTAAATTAGCTACAAGGCATGGAAAAACATATCAGATAAATAATCACTCCATTCTTACAACACTAGGAATGAAAAAAAGCCTAATAGGCAAGGCTAAACAAAACGAAAAAAATCTAACAGTCATTGTAAAACACATCCATATCAAGGTAAATAACCCTATTTACAATCATAAATACTCTACTCGAGCACACAAGGCATAGAAATAAATATCATGTATAGAAACCATAAACAGGCAATACCCTGAACAAGGTTATTGTGCACTTTTTCACATATAACTCAAAGACTAAGTACCGAAAGGCGAAAAACACCTACCTTAGAATTGTAGTAATGATATTCATGAACCATAGGCCTTGAATAACCCTAGAATGTTTTAGATCTACAAAAATGCTAAAAACGTTCAACTGAGTAATACTCACGAAAGAGGAGGAATCAGGAATTGGGGATCTAGATGAAGGAAGATAATACCATGATAATTCCAACACAATCGATAGCTGTTGAATTGGAGATCAGATGAAGAGTCTGAGACCTAGAGAAGATTCACACCATATTGACACTTTTCAACAAGAAAGGTCGAGAAGGAGAAGGATCTGTCGATTAGATGCAACTCTGGTCTGTTTAAATAAATAAAAATAAAATACAAGGCTTGTTCATTAAAAGTACATGGCTTGTACTTGACTTAACTAGTATCCACTTTCGGTGGCCTCCAAGGCACCTAACATGGCTAGCACATGGCTACTCATGACAACTGAGTACACGATGTGTACTTATAAGTACATGGAGTGTACTCCTGAAATTTCTAGAAACTCCTCTTTTTCTCAAAAACACCAGAAAACAAGACTCTTACTTAAAAATATGATCCGGGTTGTTACATATTTGGTGTAAAAAAATCCCTCATGCTATTAACCAGTCAAGAAATTTATCTTTTATTCATTGAATAAATATCAATAAACTATCGTCATCTATGTCATATATATATATATATATATATATTCATTGAACCATTATTCCATAGAAAGTCAATAGTTCAGATTTACTTTAATTCCAACCATCAAAAATCACTAAAAAATATATCAAATTTATTCACATAAAATTATACCAAAGAATCAATCTATTAACCTTCACATGAAAAATATAATTTTCATTAACATATCTCTAATTTAAATATATAAAAAACCCACATATTTATTTTTATTTTACTGCATTCTATCGTATAATAAAACTTTAATGACAAGGAATCATATATTAATGTGAACATGTATCATGAAAATGAAATACAACATTAGCCCTACTTCTATATTCAGGCTACTCCACAATGTGGTTTTCTTATTCCCATAAAAAATCCATATCATTATCATTTTCAACTCAAAAACTAGTAACATAAATCATGAATCACCTCACTAAAACATTGTGAGGTTTTATCATTACGAATTAACTCACCATCAATCCATTTATATTACTTTATAATATCGAATTATAAAAACACCGTTAATCAAGATAACTAAAAAACATTATTTAGTAAATATATTTACATATAAATTACATAAGGATTTTTATATTATAATAAATTCATATATGCCAAAACAAAATATCTTATGTTTTTTAAATATATTATCCATTATTTTATGTATACTATATAATTTTTAAGAAACAAATATTCTCTAAAAAACTCATAGTTGTTCTAAAAAATATATTATCGATTAATTAGAAATATATTATGAATCATTTGAACAAATATTGCATATTTCATAATAAATATTTCCTTGCTTATTTTTCAATGTACAGTTCATTGGATATCATACGAATGAACAATATATTATGCAGTTTATGAATATTCCATTTTATACTAATAAATGATCAAATATATCTTATGTAATATATTAGATATATTATGAATCTCATTAAAATCTATGGATTTTTCAAAATTCATCACAAAATCTAAATTCATACTTATTCCATGAAGAATGTTATTTGTCATAATAGAATTTTATAAATTACCACTTTCCACCTATTCTATAAAAATATTACATATCATATAAAATATAGACTCTATGAGTATACAATTCCAATTATTTTCTTATGTATGTTGGAAATTAGTCAATTATGCATGAAACTATTCCCTATAGGTTCTAGATATTATCTCCATATTCCACAACTCAACTCAATCCTTTGAAATTAAGGAAATATATTTTAAAAATATTTCAATAATTTCCAACATATATTTCATTGTTTTATGAAGTATAAAAATATTCAATATAAATTTTCAATGTAATTCTACTGCCACATCAATATTACTTCTTCATAAAATATCATTAGAGTATCTATTTTCATTTAAGTGGCATCTTCTTTAATATAATAGTACTTTGGATGGAACTCTTGACAACAAAATTTCTCAAACATTATCCTCATGTACTGATTAAAAATAAAATTTCATCCTCAAGTGGGTTCAATAATGGGATTGAAAACTAAATAATTAGATTAATTCATATATGTTAATGGAATACCATCATAAATGTTCACCGAATTAAATCTGCTTAAAAACGCAATGTGATATATTTCTTACCCAGAAATAGTAGTGAAGACCCCAATCATCCAAATGGGTAGTCTATCATAAAGATAATTTCCTCCTCATTATATAGCATAAGAAAAGAATTTAATGATATGAAACTAACCATTAGGTGACATATTATTGGAATATTTTTTTGGGTCACTCTTATCTTGGAAAACAAAGTTATTTCTAACATGCCTAAGAAAAAATTGAATTTATTTTCAATATATTGTTATGTGTTTAGTGGAGTTGATCACGATTCTTGGATTATTTTAATAAATTAAATCCTCAATATTTATATATGAATATTAATGGTGATTTATTCTGAAAAAATAAAGACATGTATTAATTGTGTTTGATAACAAATTGTTTAATACAATGAAGAAGTAAAAAAATGTGATGTGTTGAAGTGTTTCGTGAAAAAAATCATGGAGAATGATAGCGATGGTTTATTGGGTAGAAAAAAATTTAGTATCTTCCTATGTGTTTAAGATTTATTAACTTATAATTCTAGTACCAATGACCTGCTGTAGGATAAATCTTCTTCCATAACATAGGTTGAAACATGATTTAACCACATCAATCCTCAGGTTACATTAGAAGAGTCAAATCATCATTGTGGTAGCTTTTATATTGGATGGAATGAATGTACATATGATCATTTAGGACATATAATGAACATGGTTATTCCAAACATGAGGAAGCATGTTCTCACATGGAAGCATGACTTGTGAGTAGAGGTGTGTGAGTTTATATGAGAGATGACCTCGCTACCATGACCAAGAGGATGATGTAGTTTTGAGTATTATTATATATTATAAAACTACATGTAAATTCATTCTTGGATGAACACAATTATTGGAAATTGTTTATCTGATTATAAATATAAATATATAATTTGGATCATCTGATATATTTTTAAATATATTTCTATCAATATCACTGTTATACTTTGTTCTTTCAGTAATCCTTGCACTGGATCTATTAAAAGTGAGTCTTCCTGGTTGATGAATATACAATACCAGTAGATAAATTCTACCACATGAATAAATAATATACTATAAGAAGTTTCTACCCTATCATGATTATTTTATATTGGATGCAAGATATTCCAATCCATTTTAATATTAAACTATCTTTGGTAGGATTCCACGATCTAAGGATGGAACACCCACATGATGAAATATATAACTTAACACAAGAAAAAATTTATAAATATCACAATATTAAGAGACTATGAGTATAAATAATAATTGACCATAAAAATTTAGGTTTAGCTACAATGAATAACTACCTTGAGTTGTGGTCCTACCACATGAACAAATGTGAACCTAAAATAGGTTATCCTTTAATCTACCAAAACTGTGATCAACCTACCATAGAAAAAACAACTGCACAATGAACCGTGACTTATAGCTAGAATCTACAATTTTTGTAGTGATTTCACATGATTAAATTCTCAACATACCATTATATGGATTATTTTTACTTATTAGTTTAGTGTAAGGAGTTTCCACACACTTACTATGGCATTGAAAACACACATACTTTAAAACATGAGGTATACAATGGCAATTTTTTTCTTTTTCATGAGATGATAAAATGGGACATTTCATGTAAATATTGCTACATGATGTGTTTATATCCTTAAAAAAATATGATAATAATTCATATGAATATGTGTTTCGTGATACACAAAATATCTTCTTTATATAGATTTTTATTTCATACATGCATGAGAATTTTTTTTCAATGATAAATATACCACACATAAATTATTTTGAATGATATACCCATACATGAAGTTTCATATGAATGCTTGTAAATTGTGGGATATAAGATCATTTGTGCTAAAAACATGTGGCAGTGCCAAATATTGTTCAAGTGGAAGATTTATAGTATGTTTCATAGTGTAATACATATTTTAAATGAGATTCAATGATTTAATATATTTATATATCACTTGAGAAATTTATTATAACTCATGATTAATTTAAATAAACCTCTGATAGTTAAATTCAGTAAAGAAACAACTTGAGTCTTCATGTAGTGATTTAAATGAGAATAATATTACAATTTAGATAAATTTTAAATGATAATTCAAAAAAAAAGAAATATATTCTATGTTTAAAATAAAATGATAACATTATATAAAGATTTAATGAAATTATAAATTTTAAATATATATTTGTGACTATAAATATATGATATTGGGAAAAGAAGAGGGGTATAGATTTTGAGAAATCTAATTCATATTGGAATATCATTTTGTGAAATTTTTCAATGTAATGGCCTCACTCACTCTATGAATAGAAAATAGACATATTCATGAGAAGGACTCAAGGTTGACTACCTATACGCTAGAGGATCTTGATATAAAGCTCGGTCCTTGGGTGTGTCAATGGGGAGATTTCTCCCTCATATCAGATTATGAAAACAAATGATGTAACCAAACCTCATCCCCAATAGTAAATAATCTGAGTTCCTAATAAATAGATATTAATAGGATGTAATAGTGAATGAAATATAGTAAAGGAATGAGAAACCAAGTAATATATAAATGACCGGTCACCCACTTAGATGAACATATATTCATTAATTGATAATCTAAACATAACTAAAAAGTACAAGGATCTACTACCCACATTGTGCTACACCGTATAACCTACTACATATACATAACCAAGACATTATACGTGATTAATCCTTGGACCTTTCTCATCATGGGACTACATCCATGTGAATTTATTCTTGGTTACCATAGAGTATAAGTATCCCAAACATGGTGTGAGTAAAAAACACAATAGGGGACCATGAATGTGGTCATGTAGAGGAAATGTAAAGAGTGTATGTATATAAAATAAACTTTATTAGATAATATTAACAATAGACAACTGTTAAAAAACAATTAAAAAAATAATTCCTATCTATGTCATGATGGTTACCATAGTTTGACTATACTTGGTCCAACCTATGCTGAAAATACCTCAGAGAACTCTACAACACCACAAGGGATATAAGTCATCCATTGGATCTCCCATACCTGCCTCCATCAATTTTGATGTGTGATAGTAGGTATCGATAAGAAATATGATAAATATGACATTGATATGGATCCTATTAATCCTAGGAAACCCATCCAGGATGTGTATAACTAGTGGAACCCCCAAAACGTATTGACATTCCCCAATCCTATCTAATGTTAGATTACATGGTCCCAGTCCATTAGAACTCAAGACAATTAAAACAATATGGATTGCTTATAGGGATGTACCTTAGGAAACATGTAAGGAATACTCTTTTGATTCGACATATTAAATTGACAACATTCAATCACTGTATCAAAATCCAATTCCTAGAGAGATCTAGGAAATGAAATCATGGTGCATCTAACTGATCATAGAAAGAATCATTGGAATCAATAAAATTTATCAAAATTAATCATGAGGGATGACCCATGCATCTAGTTCTTGGGGAAAATGTGACACCCATGAACCTCTAGCATGACCTTAATCACACTAAACTAGGAATCATACGTGATACACTATCTAACAGTGGATTTCAGATGCACTCAATAACAAACTTTGTGTTCCCTGGGTATAGAGGGATCTGAGAGACACTAGAAATTGTAGTATGGTAGCATTAAATCAAATAAATCTCATTAGCTGGATCCCAAGAAGTATCCACAGACATCCACACCAATCCATTACACCTAATCAGACCCATAGGCTATGTTATCATATGTACATCTCAACACCTATTACTACATTGATAGAAAATAATTGAAAGAGTAAGTAAAAGAGTAGGGATGGCTTAACACCTAAAATTGTCTATATCTTAGTAGTCTCTCTTACTCATGTGATCGTTATTAGTTATGAGGTGACACATGATACCATCTCTACCAAAATCCATACAACACTTTACCAGTGTTTCTCAACCACTAGGTCACCAACTAGGTTCCCCTTGGTTAGTAAATTGTATAGAAATCCCTTTAAGGATCCTCAATGTCCAAAAAATTGACATGGTTTCCCTATTGGGGTCCCCTAAGTCAAATAACATGCAGAGGAATCCCTCATGTGTCCCTTGATCATAGTCTCATTCTCAGGTTGACCCATAATGCACCAAGATATCATGTCTCAATATTAAACATCCTTTCAAGATATAGAGGGTTTTAACCAAAGAAACTATAAGAAGATAGGTCATGACCTGTCTCCATGCCCGTTGTTCCTCTAGGATGGTCTAAATTCCCAACCCAATCCTAGTCGGCCAAAGGTCAATCCACATAAGCCTGCACAGGTGATGAAAAGCCTGATTGAGTCTAACCAGACCTCTAAAAATGTTGTGCAGAATACATGGCGTCTCAAGGTTCTTGTTCATGGCCTTATAGGTACAAATAATAAAGTTATCACTCAAGGGGTTTTGTGGCTCTCTAAATCCATCCATTATAATGGAAAAAATTAATTTAATTATGTAAAATTCAGAATAATTTTAACTAGTTTTATTTTCATGAAGAATATTTTTGATCATTTACATAACAAAATAAAAATGTACAAATACCATTATAATGGTATGAGGAACCACCTACATCATAATAATCCTTTGATATGTTTTCTAAGGGATGAAAACATCTTACATGGTTTTTCTATGATTATATTAGACATAAAAGGTCCTATCATATAACAAAAACACCATAAATTATTTAATTATTTTTAAACTATATTTTTTACTTAATCTGAACATGTTAAAAATAATAATTTACAGATACAACAATAATTAAATCTCATTGTATGATCTCATCACACCAAAACTATGGCCAAACACTTATAGAAAAACCTTATGACATCTTCATCCTTTAATTAGGAATACTACATAATCCACATCATCAAAAAAAATTACCAAACAAATTTAATTTAAAAATTGAAGCATTATAAAATCCCCAAGATGAAATACCACAATGAAACAACTTGCGATGAAGTGAGGATAACCTAATGGTTCACCCTCTTTTTAGGAAGAGAAAAATCCCCTCAACTAGTTTTTTATTCCACCATATATTAGTGGGATTAGAAAAAAAATCCTTAACCAATGAAAAAAAATTAAATGTAGTGGGAGGAGAAGACTCTAGGATCTTATTAGTGGATAAATAATGCCATAAAATGCTATGAAAAACTAGTAAGAACACCCCTTTGGGTGGTATTAAAGAAGTTATAGAAGGGGGAGAAGATCCAACTCATGTGAGGAAAGAAAATCAAAGAATGTGGGGGATTATACTTTAAAAGATAAATATGGAAAATTTTAAATTTACCTCCTTTAATGACATGAATGGTTTATCCTCATTGTTTTCCAAGTCATGCCCCAACCATGAAATCCATTATTCGCATCACACCCACCTTGCACAGTGACAATATATAGTTTAATAGATCATGTGGAAATCATGTGACATGTCTTAAATTAACTCTATACACCATCATGGATTTCTATAGCCACCCACACATCTTCCCAACTTATGTGGCTATATAGACTAGGATTCCTGGTGTTCCCTCATGGTTAGTAATAACTATATGCAATAGTGCACCATAGGATTCTCTTTTTTAAAACATTGTATACGAGCCTCGCTCTCCTAGGATGCTCTCAAAACATCCGAGTTTCCATATAAGACTCATTCTATGTCTAAAAACAAAACATTAAATCATTAAAACCTTAAAAATTAAATTTTGAATGTACGATGCAAAACTATCCAATCTAGTACTTGAAAATTCATTTTTTTTCCAGAAATATTCTCTTCATTTGGACAAATAATCATATTACTTCTCCATTTTAACACTTGTTATCGTAGAGAAGAATATTTGAGCATAAAAACTAACACCCTGACTTACATGGGACATGGAATCTATTCAAATTCCCATGTTTCATTTCTAAACCCCCAATGTTCTTCTAAGAGAAACATTAAACATATGATTCATAACCCACAAAAACTATTCCAATGCTTAAAAATATTTCCAAAACATCATGAGGAACGTACTCAAGCCTATCTACGTGGATCTGTGATCTCATAATTATATGATTCCTCAAATGGAAATGGTTCTCCCCCATTAGTTCCTACATTCAATAGGCCATCCTGAACCATGTTACTCCCGCCATAGGAATTTCTAACTAAATCATTCTTTTATTGTCCAAATGACTCTCTTAGTTCATTTCTCAACTCTCTACGCCTAATCACACATGAGAATACTAATAATGGTCATTGATTTTATCTAAATAGTTGAATTTGGAATCTAAAAATATTATATTCCTCATTAAATATTTTCATTTAAGGGACCTAACAAAAATTTTAATTACACCCATATTATCCCAATGACTTTTAAATGTTAGTTTCTCACTAATAACATCAAATTATTTGTGATAACTCAAAACAAACCACCTCCAAAAGAATATTATTGAAAATACTAAGTCTTAGTAACCAAACATCACCAAAACACAATTTTTATTCATTTATCTGATGGAACAATGTGATAATTAGGAAAACTATCATTGAAAACCAGAAAAGTAATCTGGTAACATTTCCTTGCAAAACCATACACTGTCTATTTCCATTGTTGTTCCACAACATGAATGTCCATGCTTTCCAGATCAAATACCATTGCATCACCACAAGAATCTAATGTTTGATTCTCATTATCATACATCACCAAAACTATTCACAAACCTATAGAAGTAATTTCACAAGGAATCTTGTATTATACAATCCCATCAATCCATTGTTATTTTAAATCCAAATAAATATCCAATGACTGGTCACATCCCTGAATGACCGTTTTTATCAAATGAGGGTCGCTCATGGGAAACTCATTACCCACACCTCACCTTAGGAGAATCATTTCCATCACTCCATCAAGATGAGATCTTGATCACCATAGATAACACAACGTAAATTTCTAATCATAGTAGAATCCATGACTTGGAACCCACTCTTTCCTAAGTACCAATATAAATGTGGGAAATCACCAATTCATAAATATACGGGAACAAAATCCATTTTATTTATCGAGTTGACCAAATAATGGGTCACAACTCCCAATTCATTTTTCAAAGACCCTGCAATCAGGCATTGTCGAATCCTTCTAATAATCAACCACACCAATATATTATTTATATTCCATTAACTAACCCATACCACCACTTCTTCAAGAATTTTATAGAAAGGTCCATGGTTGGTTCAACCATTTATTGGATCTCGATTTAAATAAAAGATATCCCTCAGCACTAGGAAAATCCCATATCTCACCTAAAGATTTAGGTATCCATGCATGGAAGCGTAAAATTTGAAACATTCTATCAATGGCACTCACACAGATGATCAATGACATTCCATTCCAAAAAGCCACAAAAAAATAGACACAAACTAAAATCCCACTATGGTGTGGGTGAAAAAACCATACAATATAACTCATGATCCCATGAGTGGAATGCTAGAAAGGAAAATCTAACCAAAATATATTAAAATTTTGTATCAACACACCAAGACCTCCCCATGAAGTCCTCCTAAAAATCAAGAATCTTACTTATTTGATGATATATCAATGATCAGTCAACTCACAACAGTCACTTTATCACTATACCTATGTGTCCTAGGTTTGAATCAAGATATCCATTTCATCAATATTATCCACCACCTAACTCAATTACAATCAAGATCTTAAAAATATACTCTGAAAAGATATTGAAATTATTCTATTGGTCAATATGTTCACACTCTCTAATTTTCATACTATTAAAATCGAACCATGATACCCAAGCACCCTTGGTGCTACCTTATAATGAAATAGAATCATCATCCTAAGGTCAAATACTTTGTAACAAGTTATTTTAACTGACCTCATCACAATAATACCATAGATCTCACTACCTCTAAGGGTATCCATAATCCTAGGCACAACCCACTCATATGTCTACCATAATCAAACCAAAAACTAAATCACTTAGGTTCATGTTGAAACTAAGTGACTATAGGACTCCCACCTAGACCTATAAGTCAATTATCCTGTAAATGTTACTATGTATGACCACATATACCATAATACTATCACGTAGGAACAACAAATCACATTATATATAATTAAATATTAATATCCTTGTTATCTCTATAACTATTACATTATATCTAAGATTCCTGAAAACCACTAAAAAGTGGTAAAAATAATGGTAGGAATGTTTAATATAAACCCAAGAGGGTGAAAAAATAACTACATAGTTCCAATTATACATGTTTTCAACCACATGTTATTGGGGAAAACACTATATATATTTTAATTAGTAACCCATTTAAATGAAACCCACTGGTATCTCATAACATATGTATAATTTTGGTTTCATAAACATTTATGGAATCACATTCCATGTGGCAGCCTATCATCCCATGATCCGCTATGAGAATACCAATATGGGAGTTCCCCCTAGATATTCATGATGTGAAGAAATGAAAAATAATAAACTAATCCTCACAAGTAATATATATAATGTAATGCCCCCAAGGTTCCACTTCACTAAAAACGTTTAGGTGCTTATCGAAATTGCAATAGACAATCCCACTAGATAAAAATTAAATACGATTAGTTAAGTAAAATATCATAGAAATATAGTTGGGAAACTTCATATAGGTTATTATGATTCTTTAGTTACACACACCTAAAAATGTACACCAAATAGAGGTTTACTGTATGGGAATTGCCTACACAGATCATCATGGGTCTCTTAACTATCCCTCTATTTGATTCTACATGCACCAAGAGAGCTTTTAAAGTTTCTAATAAGACATTATTTATGTATTATAACATACTAATTATCATTAGACCTCATATTCATATGTCTGTATAGATATCACCATTGTTAAGTCTCATCATAATGTTGTCCACATAGCCTCTCATAAGGGAATATAAAAAATGAGTTCCAACTATGTATAATTTAACTAAGAATAAATTTGGGAAAACCAATTTATGTTTTCATGGATACATAAACAATTCATCCTTAATCATTATAATTAATCACATACTAGAAGGAATATATAATTTAAACCACAGATGTCAAATATGATTCATGAACAATGTCTCTTGACTCTGTAGGAAAAGAGTGAAAACTACTCACTAACCTCATACTGTGGGCCAAGATCAAGAAATTAATAATATATCAAATAATCTACACCACAGGTGAAATTATGAAACAGAATATTATATACAAATGTAACATTTCTTGACATGAACAAAAATCTTGTATCCAGGGAAACTCTAATTCATACTAAAAAACATGTTCATGACACACCAGTATGATATCCTTCAAAGGTTCCATCACATTACTAACACCCCCTGCTACCATTTCTCATATAGTAATACAACTAGACATAAACTACTCTGATACCATTTTTTCACATTTTGTACTGGCTCACTCATTAAATAATAACTAGACTAGTTCACTCGAAGGCTTTAAGAGAGACTCAGCATATACCATAGGATTCCAAATATAATGGAGTGCATAAGTTGTTACCATAGGAAAAATATTCCATTAAATAAAAGTTAAAAAAATTAAAAATACAAAAAATCATCTAAAAAATCATATTGAATAAGTAATAAATATAATTAGGTTGTGATAGTGAATGAAATCATGTAAATTCTAGAACAACAATGTCATTAATACAACATCAATAACCAACAATGTCAAATACATATAAAAGAATAAATAAATGAAATATATGTAAAAAGTAAAAGGCTCCACTATTAATAATAATCTGCACCATGTACCCTAACACCCATACATAACTAAACTATCATACTGAATCAGTCCAAGGCCGCAATCCATGCCATGACTTTAACAAGGTGAATTTCATCTCGGGTACCCTAGTGAAAAGGAGTACCAAGTAGGGGTTGACTACAAAAATAGAAGGGAACCTACAACATGGTCTCATACTTTGAAATTAAATTTACTTTATGTCTATCCAAGCTAAAAATTTGATAACCATAATAATAATTGATAACTACTAAATAATAATAAATAAAAGTGATAACTAGGGCTGGATAACTACATTGGTCTGACCATACCTACTTTATCCATTGCTAGAAAGTTCACAGAGCAAGATTCACGACTATAGTGGGATAAAATTTCTATCCATATGACTATATATACTCACCTTAAATAAATATGAATTATAATTCTAGGTATATGATAGAAATCTCATAAATAAGGCATCAAGATGGATACTAAGCGTTGTATGAATACTACTCAAGGCTTGTGTAACTACTGAAACCCGAAATGCATCTTATCATTCAATTATTTAGTTCGATGTTTGAATTTTTTGTCCTTATCCATTGAAAATAAATACTTTGAAAACTAGATGAATTCCTAAGGCGGGATGACCCTTAGACAATGAGTAAAGAATACCCTCATGAACTAAGATAATAACTCAACATTATTCAATCAATTGATCAATTATATAGTCCTTGCTAGATCTTGGAAATGAAATCATGTGGAACTGTCTTGATCCTAAGGAGTATCCTAGGAATTAATTAAGTATATCCTCATAAAGCCTCGGGTATGACACAATAATCAAGTTCTTGGGGGAGGTTGAGCCACTATAAAACCGATAGAATCACATGGATCCATAAAAAATTTAAAAAGTAGGATAAAATCAAATTATTATGGCCTCTAATAAGCACTAAAAAACCTCATCTATGTTCCTTGAGTAGGTATTAATCCTAGTGAAACTAGGAATTATAGTCACGTAGCATTAAGTCAAATAATGTTCATAAGCTAAATCCTAAGAAGTGTCTTTTTGAATCCCCAACATGGCATCAAATATTTCCAGTCCCATATGCCACATTATTGTAAGAACATATCACCATACAAAGCTATATAAATATTAAATTAGTGAAAGAATAAGTAAAATATCATGTATTCTAAAGAATCAAACCCATATCTTCTACAAAATCTTTTCAAACTCTAGTGTTTATTATGGGATCGAAGGTAAAACCCACTACCATCTCTACCCACAACCACAATGAACTCGCTTGGTGTTAGTAAACCACTAGGGAACCCACTTGGGGCCCTAGGAAAATACACTAGAGAGGCATCCATTATGAGATCCTTAATGTCCACACATAAGGTGAGGTATCCCTCTTGGAAACCTTTAAGTTAAATCTTAATTAGAAGAACCCTCCATTGGTTACTAATTTACAATCCCAGCCATGTGTCATCACCTAAAGCACATGGATATCATTGGTCAAGACATTTTTAATAGGGTAGAATAGTGTTTATGAATACATAAGGTCCTTCTACTGTCAAAACTCTTAAGAGATGAGTGATGACCTGTCTCAGTGCCCTCGGACAGTCTATAGTTTTTTTACACTGCCAAACCAATCCTAGGATAGCTAAGGCTTATCCAACTAAGCCTATAAAAGTTCTTAAATTCATTATTTGGTCTATCATCAACTATTGCATATTCTATAGACTATTCAGTATCTTGAGGGTATCAGTCTTGTCCATTAGGGTTTATGGTATAGTGTTAGCACACATTAGTTGTTCAGGCACTTTGACATATATCCATTATAATTAACCATATTACTTTAATTAAATAAATCTTTTAATAATTTAATACATTGTATTTCACCATCAAGGGAAATCCTGAAAATTTATATACCATTTCAAATATGCACAAATACTACAGGGTATTCACATTAGACCCCAACCTCCTAAGACGATTTGCATACATTTTACAAGGCCAATCCAATATGATCTAAGAAATATTATGTCCCTTTTCCCCACAAAACACCATATATTAATTAATTATCATTAAAATATAATTAAATAATTAATAATGACATTATATTAAAAAATAATTATTTACATAGGCTTAAAGGCCAAAATCTAACTGACCAATTCTATCACACTGAAACCATGAACAATTTCTTACTAACAACCCAAGACACATAACCAACCATTCAATAAGAATAATCCATAATCCATGATGGGAAAAATATAACCCCAAAAATATAATATAATATTTAATGTTTTCAAAATAATCAATGTGGATACCTTAATAAAACTAAACATGATGCACGAAAGACAGCCTCTAAAGCTACCCTCTTCCCAGGAGAAGAAAATGTCACATCACAAATATCTTATTCCTATATAATTCAATGGGATATGGATTAAAATTCCTAACTATAGAAATTAAAAATTTGGAATGATGATATTTAATGTCTCAAGGATCTTTCCAGAAGAGAAATCATACCACAATAAAGAAATGGGAACCCCCTAAGGAAACACCCATGAAGGGGTTAGAAAAAGGACATTAATTGGTAGTAGAACTAGCTCATGTGTGGGATGAAAATTAGATAAATAGTGGGACACCCTCTCAATGGTTTAGGATGGAAAATTTTAATTTTCACCCTCTAATGGTTTTCACAATTTTTCTACATGGATGGGAGAACCTTGCACTAAACATACACCCACTATAACTGAGGAACAACCACCTTACATAGTTTTGACACATTTTCAATAGACTATGCACAAATTGTGCTATATGTCTACAATTAAATATTTTCACCCACATGATTTCCCCTAACTTGCCACATTCTTTCTCACCCCATGTGCCTATAAAAACTATGTTGCACAGTCAGTACATATTTTTAGAACTAACCATGTGCCAATCGTTTACCATTGGCCAAACATTTATAAATCTCATAATTGAGGACTCGAACACCTAGGATTATTTCAAAACCAATATGTTACCTTTATATCCACATTTCAGGACTATAAACTTCTGTTTGAGGGATTATAACTTTAATAATTGGTTTCCAAATATTTTTTAAAATATAAACATTTTTATAAATTTAAAATTAAAATTCCTCCCAAAATGTTCAAATCATATGATCATAAGATCTTACTAATTAATATATAAATTATCGACGAAATATATTGATCCAAAACTAGTAGTCCATGATGGAGACACAAATAAGTAATACATGACTAACGATAATCTTGGTCACACAATATTTGGATAGTGGTTCAAGACCAATAGACATAATTCAAGTATCTATTGATGATATTGAAGGAGTATATGAGCAATCCATAACCTTTAATATTGTGAAGAAAGATTACTCTGATAAAAAAGATATGTTTTTATTACTAGATGAGATCAACACATTTGAAGAGGATCTTGTAACTAGGTTTTGTATCCTATTTCTAAAGTGACTTATGGGAGGTTTGTATATCCATTGTAGGACAAAACAATATATTTGGGGTGTCAATACAATTGGGATGAAGAGTGGTTGGGGGTGGAAATAAACACAACTACATGATCGATTATTGGGGAATATAACTTGTTGCGGCCAAAAACTAGTGAATGGTGATATAAAAAACTTAAAATGTTTTGAACTCAAGTAAAATTTATAATTACAATAATATTATAGTAATAATAAATGATTGGTATTGTAACCAAATGGTAAAAAAAAATTATTAAAAACCTTATCAATACCATGATATTCTCTCTCATTCTGCATCATTTCATATAAAGTGAAATTGTGAGAATATATTGAGTGGATCTTGTACTCTAACATGTTTAAGATGATGAATTTAAATTGGGAACAATTTTTAAAAATTATCCACCACTTATTCACCCGACTTAGTGTTTGTGGAATAGTTCCTTGCCTCTAAAAGTTTTAACAGATCATATAGGATACATTTAACTATCAAATGTTTTTCTATGATGTTTTATTATCATTGATTAATTACATATTTGAGGAAATTTATGAGAAACCTTAAATTGGAAAAAAATATTGATTATCCTAATGATAAAAAATTGGATATTTTTTTAGAGATTATTAAATTGGGAAGAAAAGTTGGACATTCGGAAATTAAATAACATAAAAGTAAAGAGATAGAAACCACTCACTACAGGTAATAAGAGTGTCCCACAATTAGGGTACATTTATTGATCTATAGTGAAGTGTAAAAGAATTTTTTGTTATATTTACAAATGTATAATGATAAACTGATAGACTATTCCTAAAATATGTGGGATTTTCATGAGAAGAAATATCCTTCACACAACTTATAGTTGTATGTAGTGATCTTTGTATTGCTGATATGGTGACATTATGTATATATAAATAAGTGGAAAATATATAGGGATCATATGATACTAAAATGTATATTCACATGGAAGGATATTAAAATATTCAAGTAAAGATGATTAGATATGATCATAGACTATGAATACTTAACCCATTTCCATACCAGTACAAAAAAAAATTTGGAGATGCTCTAAGTAGGAAGGATCTCACAATTTTATCCATGATGAGAATTGTGAACGATCCAATCTAATTAGACATGAAATAGATGGATATATGAATAATAAATAGATTTTTATCCTTCCTTTCCCAAAAAATGTACTCAACCATCCATTCCGATGATGACCAAAGAGGACCTGAAATGGGATTAAGTAATATAGATAAGGAAGAGATTATTCCAGAGGTAAACATTAATAAATATATGGTTATATGGTTTTGAACCAGAATGTGTGTAACATAAAAACCAGAGATGAAGAGGTAGATTCTAAATGATATGTATATATTTTTCTTTCTATATTCATTCATGAAGCAGTAAGATATATAGATATCTAAATAAAACTTTTGGATGGATATCATGAAGAAGAAGATTACATAATTTGTATCTCAATTCTTGGTATGATAGAAAGCCAGTTCTATATAACATAAGTATAAGGGTTTGATGAAACCACTTCATATACCTTCATGGAAATGGGAAAACCGAGCCGTATATTTCTTTGATGGAATCCCTGGGTATAAGGCCCCTGCCTTAAACCTTACATAATCTTGAGTTATTACAAGATTACACATTGAGGATCTTTTTGGGTTTAGAGTTTTTGAGAATTAGATCATAAAACATGCATTACATTCCACATATAAATAAAGTGGTTACATAAAGATAGTATTCTTATTTACCATCAATGGAAACATATTTAAAATAAAACATGGATTCTTTCTTGGCACTTCCTTTACACTATCATCATATCATGTACCTTTCCGTTGACCTGTGAAAAACAATTCAAAAAACATGGGATGAGCATAAAAAGCTCAGTATGGGATATAAAAATACTGAAAGGAAACATGGGTACATATATACAAAAGAATGAAATCATACATTACCTATAAAACATAAGCACTTTAACATACCTCATCAAATCATGAATAAACCATAGAAATCATAAGACATAAAGGTAACTTGAGACATTCATAACATTCTGACATTGGGAGTAACCCTCTTTGTTACGTTTGGAATACCCATCACAGTATATTCCCTAAATATCATTGGAAAAACCTTAACGTTTCACTCCTTCGTGTTACCCAATGCATTGGAGAGATATATCGGGCTCACCCGCACTTAGTTTATCACGGAACCACCCGTCTTCATAATAATTCCCAAGAACCTCAACATAATCGTATCACATAAAACATGCATAAAGGAAACATAACATTTCCACCTTTCAATCATAAGATATCGATACAACACATTGATATAAAAACATTATGAAAACCATTTTCAATACCAAAATAAAAGAAAAGTAAAACATGGTATTTATTTTTCTTTTAAAAAATGGTATGGCTTGTAGAGGAAGCCGAAACTCAAATAATGGTCACGATGACGGAGAAGTCGTTGTCGCCGCATAAGTATGACAAAAACATTCCCTTTTGTCGTTTAGTAAAACACTTCATATAAAAAAGATTCCTTTTGGATAAATGTAAAAGTAAAAGGGGTTTATACACCGTATAAAAGATGGTTGTGTATAAAACAAAATATGCCTCAATGAAAGGAGATTGAGACGAAGTCCCATACCTCAGGTCCAACTTGACTCGATCATTATTTAATGTCCTGAATAATAAACTTGAGTTAATTTCTACTTGCTTAAGAACCTTTTTCAAGTTCATTATTCCCTTTATATCACGTATTTCCATGTCATGAACACTATGTAATTATTTAAGTTAATAACGGTCGTTTTAACGATCACTGGTACTTGAGTAAAAAATAAACCCTTTATAATTACAAGTTTTTCATATATCCATTATATCCAGAATTATAATCATGATGTATATATCATATATATCCAGTATATACATGCATTTATAATATTACATAATCATTTAGAGGTAAGAAATGAAATGCACCGTTCATGGAGACGGTAAGTCGTACGTACGCATGAACGCTACTTTCATTTCTATTTCGTATTTTATAGAATGGAATCATAATGATATAAAGGTATATTATAATTCCAGTATAATATCATATATAATATCATAGTTCCATCCTTTATACGTCCCACATATGGTATTTAACAAATCAAATCACTTTGAGGGGGTGGTAGTCCACATTTCTTTAAATGAAGATATCGCGTTTACCCATAATGGAAACCATAAAGGTATGCCCAAAATGAAAAATAAAGAATATGTAGGAAAACATAAAAATATTATATATCATATATAAATATAGTGACATCTTAATGGCCACCTTTGAAGGTGTTAAAAGAATGTTGAACAATCGTCGTTTCGGGAGGCATAAATTCACAATCCACGGAAACAGTATGTCCTTTAACCATTAGATGTAGGTGTGTGTAAGTATAGGTCGAATCCTTCTTATAAAAAAATCCAAGTATATTGAAGATACTGGAGTTGTTACAAATGAAATGAATAAAAAGAGTTTAGGGGGATGGAGAAGCAAAATAAAACAAAAGGACTCAAGTGAAGACATTACCTTAAAACCGGGTAACTCCCTTTGGTTTGAGCTCAAATAATTCCTTGGGAAGACTTCTGCCCAATGTGAGGCTTCAAGGAGTAAGAGAGGGATTTGGAGAGACAAAATGGGGAGGGGTTGTCCGAGCCAAAGGCTTTGGGAGTGTGGGTAAGGAGGTAGAGGTGGGGGCCTTTTATAAGAGGAGAGGAGGGGGCACTCTTGGATAGTAAAGAAATGTTACTTTATTTGAAAATTATTTTCGGATTTAAAAGGCCCCACATTGATATAATTATAGGGTAATGTGATAAGGGTTCGAAATACACCCATCCAGAAGGTTTTGGACATGTGTAGGTCATAGATTTCCCATTATCATTTCAATTTTTTAAATCCTTCATTAATGAGGTAATTGTTGCATCATCATGATGTCATAAATAATTTAATAAATTTAATGTCTAAAAATTATAAAAAAAATATCATGATGTAGGAAATATTTTTAGATTTCTAATGAATATTTATAGTCCTAAAGATCATTTATTTATACAAAATTAAAAATATTTTACTTAGGTGATACATTCTTTGTCACATTTAACATTTTTTAAAAATAAAAAGATAAAAAGTCACTTTCTCAAAAAAGTGATTCCATGGGGCCCCCAAGTTTGGCACAAGGAATCCCATGGTCGGCCATGAGACAACCAGTAGCCTTAGGACACATGTTGTGGTCTTTTTGTATTATTATGATATCATTATATTATCCTTAACTACCTGATTACTCATTAATCAAGATAATTAAAGATAATTACCGTCGTTACTATTCATAATGACAAAAAACAAAAGAGTCTTGATTAAATAATTTGGACCTTATGATTACAAATATGTAATCCATTTTACCAAATTCCAAACACAGAAATTGCAATAATTGATTTAAAAATAATTCGCGTTGTCAAAAAAATAGCTGGTTTTTTTGAAACAATATCTATGAAAAGTTTGGTATTAGTTTATGCCCAATTACAAAGTGAAATTAATCCTAATGACCACCATTGGATTAAATGGTAAAAATATATTCTAATTTAACTTTAAAAACAATTCAAAAGATAATCAAATCATATAAATAAAGTAGATTAAAAAGCTGTTTTGATGTAAAATACAGTATTTTTCACTATTCATAAAAAAATGAACATTGTAAGAAAAATACCAAAAATTCACAAAAAGTAAATTTTGATGTCCCAATCATAAAGAATAAGTTTATTTTGACAAAAATAGCTTATAGAATTGTCAAAAGATAGATTTAAAAATGGTTTGCCATCAAAAGGCAGTAAAACAATCCTTTAAAATATATTAGTGTATTCCATGCTTAAGATTGGATTTATTTTCATTTTAAGACTCTAAGACACTATCTAATTCATTAATAGACATAGATAAAAATATCTATTATTCATTACTTACTTGAGATGTTACATCCTTCCCCCTTTTATAAAATTGCGTCCCTGTAATTTATTTACTCATCGAATAAATGGGGGTACTTATCCTTTATTGCATTTTCAGATTCCCATGTTGCATCTTCCATCATGGGGTTTTTCCACAGAACCTTTACCTGATTAATCACCTTATTTCGTAACACTTGCTCCCGGTGGTCAAGAATCTGAACCGGTTGTTCCTCATAAGATCGGTTCTCTTCCAGCTGAACTACCTCTGGAATCAAAACATGAGATAAATCTGGCATATACTTTCTCAACATCGAAACGTGAAAAACATTGTGTACCTGAGATAAACTCGGAGGTAAAGCCACCCGGTATGAAACTGATCCAACTCTCTCCAAAATTTCATATGGTACAATGAACCTTGGACTCAGCTTTCCTTTCTTACCAAATCACATCACACTTTTCCATGGTGAAACTTTGAGAAAAACATGATCACCTACCTCAAAAGTTAGATCCTTCCTCTTGTTGTCTGCATAACTCTTCTGCCTACTCTGAGTTGTTCTCATGTGTTTCTGTATCAGCTGAACTTTTTCTGCCAACTCTTCTATGAATTCTGGTCTCATCAACTTCCTTTCACCCACTTCATCCCAGAAAGCTAGAGTTCGACACCGCTTCCCATATAATGCCTGAAATGGCTCCATCTGTATACTGGAATGAAAACAGTTATTATATGAAAATTCAACCAAAGAAAGATGTTGGTCCCAACTTCCATGATAATCCATCGAACAAGCTCGTAGCATATCCTCCATGGTCTGAATTGTTCGTTCTGACTGCCCATCTGAATGAGGATGAAATGCTGTACTAAAATTTAATTCAGTACCCAACGACTTCTGAAGGCATTTCCAAAAGTTAGAAGTGAACTTGGGATCACGATCAGATACAAAGGAGAGGGGAACTCCATGTAACCTGACTATCTCTTTAAGATACAAACGGAAAAGTTGATCTAGGGAAAAGGTATCTTGTATAGCAAGGAAATGAGCAGATTTAGTCAAGCGATCAACAATAACCCAGATTGCATTATTACCTCGAGATGTCTTTGGTAATCCCACAACAAAGTCCATGGATATATTCTCCCATTTCCACACTGGCACTGGTAAAGGCTGAAGCATCCCTTTCGGTAACTGCTTCTCTGCTTTAACCTGCTGACATGTCAAAAACTTCACAGTAAAATCAGCAATATCTCTTTTCATTCCATCCCACAAGTAATACTCCCGCAGATCTCTGTACATCTTATTACAGCCAGGATGAACTGAAAATGGAGAACTATGAGCTTCACATAACAAATCTCTCTTTAACTTTGAATCACAAGGCACACACAATCTCTTCCCAAATCTCAAAATGCAATCATTATCAATGTGGAATTCAGGCAACTTACCTTTCTGAACCAGCTCCACCTTTTTCTGCAACTCACTATCTTGCTTCTGTGCTTGCTTGATTCTGTCTAATAGAGATGATCTCACTGATACCTGAAACAAAACAGAAGAACTTCTTTCACTAACAACTTCAATGCCAAAGTTCATCAAATCCTTAACCAAAGGATCACATTCCGAACGCAGCATTTATAATGAAGCATTACTTTTTTGACTCAAAACATCAGCCACTTTATTTGATTTTACCGGATGGTAATGAATTGTACAATCATTATCCTTGATTAATTCCAGTCATCTCCTCTGTCTCATGTTTAACTCTTTCTGAGTGAATATATAATTTAAACTTTTGTGATCAGTATATATTTCACACTTTACTCCATACAAATGATGCCTCCAAATTTTTAAAGCGAAAACAAGAGAAGATAATTACAAATCATGAGTAGGGTAATTTACCTCATGAGTTTTCAACTGTCGTGAAGCATAAGCAATTAACTGATCATTCTGCATTAGGACGCAACCAAGTCCTTTCAATGAAGCATCACTGTATATAACAAACTCACCATTCCTGGAAGGTAGTGCCAAAACTGGAGCATTAACTAATCTTCTTTTCAGTTCCTGAAAACAATCATCACATTCTTTTGACCAGATAAACTTAACACCTTTCTGAGTTAGCTTATTCCTTTGACTATAAAACCATGAAAAATTTCTAAAAAACCTTGGGTAATAGCCTGCCAAACCAAGGAAGCTACGAATCTCTGTTACATTTGTGGGTCTTGGCCTATCTTCCACAACTTTTGTTTTTGCAGGATCAACAGTTATCCCATCTATAGAAACAATATGACTAAGGAAAGAAATTTGTTGCAACCAAAACTCACACTTGCTGAATTTCTCATACAATTTATTTTCTTTTAAGGTTTGCAAGATAACCCTTAAATGTCTTTCATTCTCCTCTTTACTTTTAGAAAACACCAAAATATCATCAATGAAAACCTCCACAAACTTATCCAAGAACTCATGGAAAATTCTATTCATTAAGTCCATGAATACAGCAGGTGCATTGGTTAGCCCAAAAGGCATTTCTAAAAATTCATAATGGCATTATATTGTACGAAACGCGGTCTTCGGAACATCTGCTTCATTTACCTTCAGCTGATGGTACCCCGATCTGAAGTCATTCTTTGAAAAATACTGAGCTCCCTGGAGCTGGTCAAACAAATAATCGATATGAAGCAAAGGATATTTGTTCATAACAGTGATGTTATTCAAGGCTCTATAATCAATGCAAAGTCTCATTGAACCATCTTTCTTTTTAACAAATAAAACAAGAGCACCCCATGGTGATGTGATAGGTCGAATGAAACATTTCTCTAATAAATATTGCAATTGCTCCTTCAACTCTAAAAGATCAATTTGAGCCATTCGATAAGGGGGTTTTGAAATTGGATTAGCATCAGGAACTAAGTCAACAGTAAACTCAACTTCCCGATCTAGTATTATTCCAGGCAACTCATCAGGAAAAACATCAGGATACTCATTTACCACTGGCACATCATTAATCTGAACAGTTCCCTTATTTCCAACAATTTGTGCAAGGTAACATTCATTTCCATATTTTACAAGTTTCTTGGCCTCTTGGTAAGTTATCAACAGTAAGGGTTCATTCTTGTACACAAACTGAAAGTCTTTCTGAAAAGAAACTTTTTTAGCTCGACAATCAATCTTAGCATGGTAAATAGAGAGCCAATCCATACACAGGATAACATCAAACTCTACTAGAGGCAGAACAATAAGGTTTGCAAGTAGGTTCTTTCCACAGATAACGATAGAAAGATTCTTATAAATTCTTTTTTCCTCAACATTTCCCCCAGGTGTTTTTACCAAAGGTTTAGGAGTCATTTCTTGAGATGGTATTACCATTTTACTAGAAAAGGTTTCAGAGATGAAAGAATGTGTGGACCCCGAATCAAACAACACACTGGCATAATATGAAAAAACAAACAAAGTACCTGATACAACTTCATTTGATGGCCCGACATCTGCTGAAGTAGTTGCAAAGGATTTCACCACCCCTTTCTTCTTGTAGTCTAACTGCTTCCCATCACTCAAGCTCTTTGTCGGACACTCGTTTGCATAGTGACCCATCTCATTTCACTTAAAACATTTCACTAACTGTAAATCAAATTTGGTCTTACCATCACCTTGACCTTTTTCAGTGTTATCACGAACCTTATGTCCCATCTTACCACATCGATAGAAATTTCCAGAATTCAGAAGACATTCCCCAGCATGCCTTTTTCCACATTTATCATAAACTGGAAAGCTAGATTTCTTACCATCAGACTTTTTTGAAGAATTCTTCCCTTCCTCATACCACCTTGGTCTCTTCTTCTGCTGGTTCTTATAGAACACTTGATCATCGGCAAACTCCATTTCCACCTTCTCAGCACATCGAAAAATCTTTTCATAACTTTTAAACTCATGAGAAGATAATTCTCGTCGATATTTTGGCTTTAATCCTGAGTAAAAATGATTGATTTTACTCTCAAGGCCTCAGATATAATTTGGAGAATACCTTTCCAATCGAGTGAAGCTTTCTTCATAGGTAGCCACTGAGTCTTCATATTGTCTCAATTCCAAGAATTGTTTTTCCATCCTAAGTCAAACAGCCTTAGGAAAATACTTTTCAAGAAACATACCTTTGAATCCATCCCAGTCGAGAGCATCAATCTCATCAGCATCCCTGATATTTTTAACCATCGACCACCACTGATCTGCTTCACCCTCCAAACAGTAAATAGAAAGACTAACCTTTTGATTGTCTGAACACCCCATGACATCGAAAATCTTCTCCAGTTCTTTAATCCACACTTCAGCTAGCACAGGGTCAGATGATCCTCTAAATGATGGGGGATGTTGCCTCATGAAATGTTCCACCACTGACATGTTCCTTTGCGGTTGATCTGGTTGATCTCGTGCATGGATACCACCACCATTTATCACTTGAGTCAACTACGCCATTACTGCAACAAACTGTTCAGTTCGAATTCCGACCATCTCAGGATGCTAATTCGGAAGGTTATTTCCTTCTACATGCCTTCCTAGCACTGCTTCCCTGTTTCCTCTGTGGAAAACCATTCTGAAAAAACATGTATTAGATGAAGCAACATGGTAATCTTCAAATACTATATAACTTCAATTTGACCATAAAAAAATATTTTTGGATAATCATTTAATAGAATTCTAACTCATAAAGTTATCTAAACCGACCTCTGATACAAACTATAAGGCCCCAACCTTAAATCTTACTTAATCTTGAGTTATTGCAAGATTACACATTGAGGATCTTTTCGGGTTTAGAGTTTTAGAGAATTAGATCATAAAACTTGCATTACATTCCATATATAAATAAAGTGGTTACATAAAGATAGTAATCTTATTTCCCATCAATGGAAACATATTTAAAATAAAACATGGATTCTTTCTTGACACTTCCTTTACACTATCATCATATCATGTACCTTTCCTTTGACCTGTGAAAAACATTTCAAAAAACTTGGGATGAGCATAAAAAGCTCAGTAAGGGATATAAAAATATGGAAAGGAAACATGGGTACATATATACATAAGAATAAAATCATACTTTACCCATAAAACATAAGCACTTTAACATACCTCATCAAATCACGAATAAACAATAGAAATCATAAAACATAAAGGTAACTTGAGGCATTCATAACATTCTTACGTAGGGAGTAACCCTATTGGTTACGTTTGGAATACCCATCAACGTATATTCCCTAAATCTCCTCGTAGAAACCCTAACATTTCACTCCTTCACGTTACCCAATGCATTGGAGAGCTATATCGGGCTCACCCACCCTTAGTTTATCATGGAACCACCCGTCTTCATAATAATGCCCAAGAACCTCAATATAATCGTATCACATAAAACATGCATAAAGGAAACATAACATTTCCACCTTTCCATCACAAGATATCAATACAACACATTGATATAAAAACATTATGAAAACCATAATCAATACCAAAATAAAAGAAAAGTAAAACATGGTATTTATTTTTCTTTTAAAAAAATGTATGGATTGTAGAGGAAGCTGAAACTCAAATAATGGTCACGGCGGCGGAGAAGTTGTTGTCGCCGCATACTTACGACAAAAACATTCCCTTTTTTCATTTAGTAAAACGCTTCATATAAAAATGATTCATTTTGGATAAACATAAAAGTCAAAGGGGATTATACACCATATAAAAGAAGGTTGTGTATAAAACAAAATATGCCTCAATGAAAGGAGATTGAGACGAAGTCCCATACCTCGGGTCCGACTAGACTCGATCATTCTTTAATGTCCTGAATAATAAACATGAGTTAATTTATACTTGCTTAAGAACCTTTTTCAAGTTCATTATTCCTTTTATATCACTTATTTCAATGTCATGAACACTATGTAATTATTTATGTTAATAACAGTCGTTTTAACGATCACTGGTACTTGAGTCAAAAAATAAACCCTTTATAATTACATGTTGTTCATGTATCCATTATATCCAGAATTATAATCATGATGTATATATCATATATATCCAGTATATACATGCATTTATAATATTACATAATCATTTAGTGGTAAGAAATGAAATGCACCGTTCATGGAGACGGTAAGCCGTACATACGCATGAACGCTACTTTCATTTCTATTTCGTATTTTATAGAATGGAATCATTATGATATTAAGGTATATTAAAATTCCAGTATAATATCATATATAATATCATAGTTCCATCCTTTATACGTCCCACATATGGTATTTAACGAATCAAATCACTTTGAGGGGGCGGTAGTCCGCACTTCCTTAAATGAAGATATCGCGTTTACCCATAATGGAAACCATAAAGGTATGCCCAAAATGACAAATACAGAAGCGTAAGGAAAACATAAACATATTATATATCATATATAAATATAGTGACATCTTAATTTCCACCTTTGAAGGTGTTAAAATAATGTTGAACAATCATCATTTTGGGAGGCATAAATTCACCATCCACGGAAACAGTATGTCCTTTAACCATTAGATGTAGGTGTGTGTGAGTGTAGCTCGGATCCTTATTATAAAAAAATACAAGTATATTTAAGATACTGTAGTTTTTACCAAAGAAATGTATAAAAAGAGTTTAGTGGTTTAGAGAAGCAAAATAAAACAAAAGGACTCAAGTAAAGACATTACCTTAAAATCGGGTAACTCTCTTTGGTTTGAGCTCAAAGGCTTCCTTGGGAAGACTTCATCCCAAAGTGAGGCTTCAAGGAGTCAGAGAGGAATGTGGAGAGTCAAAATGGGCAGGTTTTTTCTGAGTCAAAGGCTTTGGGAGTGCGGGTAAGGATGTAGAGGTAGGGGCCTTTTATAAGAGGAGAGGAGGGGTACTCTTGGAAAGTAAAGAAATGTTACTTTATTTGAAAATTATTTTCGGATTCAAAAGGTCCCACATTGATTTAATTCGAGGGAAAGGTGATAAGGGTTATAAATACACCCATACAATAGGTTTTGGACATGTGTTGGTCATATATTTCACATTATCATTTCATTTTATTTAAATCATTTATTAATGAGGTAATCGCTACATCATCATGATGTCATAAATAATTTAATAAATTTAATGTCTAAAAATTATAAAAAAATATCATGATGTTGGAAATATTTTTATCTTTATAATTAATATTTATAGTCCAAATGATAATTTATGTAGACAAAATTAAAAATATTTTACTTAGGTGATACATTCTTTGTCACATTTAACATTCTTTAAAAATAAAAAGATAAAAAGTCCCTTTATCACAAAGTGATTCCATGGGGCCCCCATGTTTGGAACAAGTCATCCCATGGTCGTCCATGAGACAACGAGTAGCCTTAGGACACATGTTGTGGTCTTTTGTATTATTATGGTATCATTTTATTATCCTTAACTACCTGATTACTCATTAATCAAGATAATTAAAGATAATTACCATCGTTACTATTCATATTGTCCAAAAACAAAAGAGTCTTGATTATATAATTTGGACCCTCTGATTCCAAATATGTAATCCATTTTACCAAATTCCAAACACTTAAATTGCAATAATTGATTTAAAAATAATTCCCGTGTTCAAAACAAATAGCGGGTTTTTTTTGAAACAATATCTATGAAAAGTTTGGCATTAGTTTATGCCCAATTAAAAAGTGAAATTAATCCTAATGACCACCATTGGACTAAATGGTAAACATATATTCTAATTTAACTTTAAAACCAATTCAAAAGATAATCAAATCATATAAATAAATTAGACTAAAAAGCAGTTTTGATGTAAAATACAGTATTTTTCACTATTCATAAAAAAATGAACATTGGCAGAAAAATACCAAAAATTCACACAAAGTAAATTTTGATGTCCCAATCATAAAGAATAAGTTTATTTTGACAAAAATATCTTATAAAATTTTCAAAAGATAGATTTAAAAATGGTTTTCCATCAAAAGGTAGTAAAACAATCCTTTAAAAAAATATTAGTGTATTCCATGCTAAAGATTGGATTTATTTTCATTTTAAGACTCTAAAACACTATCTAATTCATTAATAGACATAAATTAAAATATCTATTATTCATTACTTACATGGGATGTTACACTGGGAACATAAAGGCAATAACATAATCTATGTTTGTAGTCGATCGTCTTACAAAGTTGGCACGTTTCATTGCTACCATGGATGCCTTTTCACATTAACAACTTGTTAAGATATATATAAGAGAAGTGGTAAGATTAAATAGAGTTCCACTATATATTGTATTTTATTGAAATATGTGGTTTCCTTAAATCTTCTAGAGAAATATTTTTCATGAATTGGATACATAACCTATTTTCATTACAACGTATCACCATAAAATAGATGGTTAGTTTAATAGAACCTTCAAAACACTAATGTATATGATGTGTTATTATTAAATGGATTTATAAGGATGTTGGTATTATCACCTTCCCACGGTAGAGTTTTCATATAACAAAATATTTCATTATATAATTTAAATTTATCAATATGAGGATCTATATTGGAAGTGTTTTCAAACTCAAACATGTTAGGATATTGTTGGGTAACAGAAAATGATTGGACCTAATCATACACAAGAGATTATAGAGATGGAACAAACCATTATGTGTAACATGATGTCTTTGAAAATTCACTAAAAAATATATAAAAAATACCATTAACAAGACATGGAGTGTGAGTATGGGGATAAAGTGTTCCTATGTATTTCACAGTTGAAGAAAATTACAAGGTTTGGGAAGATGGAAATGATTAGATTGAGATACATTCCCCCTTTGAGATCCTTGATCACTTAAAAGCAGTGTCCAATTGATTTTCACCCACACCTAACCTATTTAATGTACATTATTAGTGTCCATGTATCCATCTTATGGAAGTATATACCATACCCTTTAGATGTACTAAACCTATAGGTGGTCATATTGGAAAATTACTTCTCATTAGAGGAGAAACGGGTAAAAATATTATATATTAGAGAAAATGTTCTAGGATAAGTGAAATATATCTTTGTAAAAGTGTTTTGGTGAACAAAATTGTTTTAGTAAGAAACATGGGAAGTGAAAGAGTCAATGTGTAGCGCTAAGACTCGATTAGTCACCCAAAAAGTGCTTTGGGCCATATTTCACTACTTATAAAGAACTCTTCTGGTGGATAATATGGTCGGGGTTCTAAAAAGGTTATTAGGGGAGTTTATTTTACATATTGGGAAGTATTATTTGGGTTATGTTATAGTAGGGATTAAGAAGTTTTCAAAATTGGTTTTGCATCCCGTGTTTGGGTGCCTATTTCTACATGAATCGGGGACATGCCATGTTTCCAGAGATGGGAATTGTTGTTCAATTTTTATCATTTGATATTTTATATTTTTTCTACCTAGAGTGGAACACATAGGTGTCATTGTTACCTATTGTTACATGTGATCATTGGAATGGTATGGAATGGAAGGATATTGGGACCCTTCTCCCTATATGGAGTGTGTGTTTTTTCTTGTTTATACTTTTGAGAGGCATATAGAATGTTTTAAATATATATATGAATGTGCTGTGATATAAAATAATTGTGATAAGTGATAACCATATACATGGGACTGTATCATATATGAGTAGGTAGGTACAATTATAATGGATGATATTGATCACCATGTTGGGAAATGTGGTCTTCGGATTGTGGAGACGTGGTTTGTGAGGTTGAGTGTGGCCCAATGTAGATGTGATACATGGATTTTATAAGGGAACATAAGGTGTTGAGGGTATGGATTCCATGTGGCCTGGTTGAGATGTTGGATAGCAAGGGAAGTGAGGTTGCAATTCCTGTTACTGATTTCTTTATCTATGATATATATATGTTATATGGGTCATCTGGACATGTATTGTTATTCAATGGGATTCCACCAAGAAGGGCTCGAATGGAGTTTCAGGGAGGTGGTGATGTGGTGACATAAGATCACAAACATGTTGAGACCACTGAGAGTTGGTTTGAGGCCCTCTAGGGTTAGGTAGGGCATGATATGTAGTACTAGAAAAGTGTAACACCCACAGATTTCATAGTAAGTTATTTTTTTGAAAGTAATTTAGTAGATTGTCCTACACGCAACACCGAGTTCGATCAAACCTCAACTTACCAAACTAGCCATTCAAAAACAAGATATTAATAGTATTAAATGTATTTTAAATTTTATTTACTCCATTTAATTTAAAAATCCATATTTTGTGTTTCTTAGACACAATATAAAAACAAATTCAAATTTTTAGATAAAAGAAATATTTTAAAAAAATACAATTTTACTGACTTTAAATAGGGAACCCTTTTTAAATCCAATATTTGAAACTTTTTTATATTCAATTTGACAAAATTAACTTCTTCTTTAGGAATAATATATAAACAAATTCAAATTTTCAGATAAAATAAATATTTTTCAAAAAATGAAATTTTTCCGAATTTTAATGCTGACCCATTTTTAAATAGAATATTTGACACTTTTTAAAATTTGATTTTACAAAATAATATTCTTCTATAAGAGAGAGACTTAAAAATTTAGTTTGGGTATATTTTTGGTGCATTTCTGATAATTTACATATTTTGATGAATAGTGAAAAATAATAAATTTTAATTGAAAATAAATTATTAATTAAAATAATTTAGGGTGTTAAATTATACATTTGAATGGTGATGAAGTATAATTAGATTATATTTTTATCATTTAATCAAAATTTTCTTATTGGAAGTTATTTAACATTTAAATTGGACATTAACACATATCAATCTTTTCGTAGTTTTTACTTCTCAAAAACCTACTTTCTAGTTTTGGAAATGGGAATAATTTTTTAAAATAATTAATTCATTTTCTAGATTTTTAATTTCTTAAAATAGAACTCATTTTTGAATTTGTAAAATCAAAATTCTCTTTGGGTGAATTTTTGGTATTTTTCTTTAAACTTTCAATTTTTGATGAATAGTGGAAAACACTGCGATATTGTTTAAAACCTATTTTTTATTTTAATAATTATTTCACATATTTTAATTTATTTTAATTCAAAATATACACATAATAACAATATAAGTTAAATTTAATAAATTGAAGTCAGTTTATAATAAAATTTGATAAATAAAATTTTATTAAACTTTTTATCATCTTTTACCCACCTTCTAGGCACATTTGCAAATTTGAATAAAACGTAATTTTAACAGTTATGTGAATTGAATTTCAATAATCCAAGAATCAAAGTAGACATCAGTAAGTAAATATTGGTTCAATAGGATCAAAATAGTTTTTGATGAATCATAACTTTTCAGTTTTATTTACTGCTGCTAAAAGTAAATCGTGTAATTAAAGGTAAAAATAATATTATAATTACCCTAACACATGTCCTAATTCTATTGGATAAGTGTATTTTGACCATAATAAACCGTGGGAATAAAATATGATCGTTTTTATCAACTTGGATTATATTAGGACATTAATTATTATTTTATTTAAAGAAGAGTTAAAAGTGTTAAATTCAAATTTTAATAACTAAACCATTTTTAATATAATGTTATAAATAAGATAAATCCAGCTATATATATTCATTAAAAGATAAAAAGATTTCCTACATAGTGGGATTTTATTGATAATTTCTAGATATTAAATAATTAAATTTATTTATGACACATTTATGATGCAATAATTACCTTATTAATGAAAGATTAAAATAATAATATTATAAATATCCAAAATAACTGTAAATTGAGTCTTATAATGAATTAAACAAATTATCATGGTTAATATGACATGTTAGGTTTTATTTTATTTATTTGGTTTGAATTAATCATGTTTTTTTCTTTCACAAAAACAAAATACTAACTAGTTTCAAAATTGACATAAATGAATTTTCTAAACAAATATTATATTATTAAATTTATAATATTACTAAAAATATACGATTTGGCCAAAAGACTAGTATAATGATATATATATTAGTAATTAACCACTTGGGGTTCTCTTGTCTTTTTATAGTATGATTATTAACCATTTATTATAATAATACAAGAATACATGATAATTTTTTAAGGATTTGTCTAACAGTTAAATCTAAAACATTGGGATAGTATGGTGAACTAAAACTTTCTAAAACCAATTGGTTGAGAGGTTTTTGACCCATCCTCACCTTATCCCCAAAATAAATCTTTTTTTGATCCATTATAAACTGAATATGATTGTATAATAAATTAATATTTTAAACATTTCCTAATGTGGCCCTCACCTCTCTTATAAAAGTGTTCTTCTCCTTCTCTCAAAATCACTGCTCAAAATCAATTAGGCTGAGCCAACCCCTTCTCAAATATCTTCCAGACTATCATCAATTTATCCAAGAATAATTAATTTTGTCAGAAAGCCTACATAAATATCCCTTTTGATGAAATCAAAAGGAAGCGCTCGAAGAAGAGGTAATAATTTCATCTCCTCTTTCAATGTTTTTTTATTCATACACTACCACGTTCATTGTTGTTTCCAAAAAAAATAACTCCAGTACCTGATATATACATTTATGTTATTATAAATATGGTGCAACCATTTTCATTATTCTATCCATCCTGTGAATGATAAAGTCACCAAACATGTGTACGTACGACTTACCGTCTCCACGTCGTGGTGTAGTTTGTTATTCAGCACTGCATTATTTTTACGGGTATAATAATGATAATAAATGATGTAAATAATAAATATAAAATTTTATTTATTCTTTTTATATTATATACAATCCAATTACATATTATTTCACCACTAATAAAATGATATTGTTGTTTGTGACTACGTACGACTTACCATCTCCATGATGCGATGAGATTTTGTTCCCCATTATAACCATTCAAGAATAATTTTCACATGATGATTAAAAATAATGATTAAGAACTTAATATAATTCTAGATATGAATAAAATACATCATATCCATAACAAACAGGACTTACGTAACAAGACATATAATAGAAAACGAATCAGTTAACACCCAAAACAATGATACTACTGAAATATCATTAACAAAGAAATATTAGAAGATCAGATATGATATCATTTTATGTATTTTTTTCTTGTATAATTAAATAACAATTATTTATCCATTATTCAAGAGGTTAACCTACCCTCTACTATAGAAAAGTACAAGGAAGGGGGCTTTCATCTCACTTTTTATTCTCACGAGATTCATATTAAATTTTCCACTATTACCTTTTTTTGTGGTGTATGTACTACCCATGATTGTATTCTTTGTGTAGCATACTTTAATTTATAAGTATTTACGTCTTTATTTAATGATCCTTCTTTAATGAGGTGTATGTTTCATAGTTTTTCAAATCGGTAAGGGAATTTCTAATTTCGATTTCTACTCATTGGGTTTTACGCAAACATCATTGATTATTTCACTCCAATATTACGTGTAAATTCACTATTTATTTCTTTATATAGTAATTTACAATACCCTTTGTGTGGATATACTTTTGATACACATAATCAATCCATTCATAAATTCTCAAGTAATCGATATGAAATTGATAAGAGTAATCTTAACTCAACTTCCATTCACTGAGTAAAACATCCAAGTCATTGGTGTTTTTTTACAAGAATATATGTGAATGTACTATGATTTATTTACACTGAATATCTAATAATATTGAGTTTATTTATATTTTCACACATATTTATGTAATTGATTTATCCTTAACCTTAGGATACAGTCTTTATAAGGGATTTCATCTCAATTTACATTCGATTGTGACTTCTTTGTTGTTACGCGCCAATTCAATTTTATATGGTGTATATACAATAATTTGACCTAGTATATCATTAATCACTTTATTATCATGGTATTATAAGGTTTTTTTTACCTCAATAATTTTTATTCAAGCAACATTCATTTGGTTAGGAACTATAACTAAAATATCATTTTAAATATTTTAAAAATTTATTCTTTTAAATCTTTCTCATTAATGTACCTGATTTTAAAACTGTTCTAAGGATTTATTTATATGGACCTGGAAGTTTTAAAATTAAAATTCCTTTTAAATGATTTGAAGTGGATTGGGAAACATTGATTCCAAAATCACTTTTAAATAGATTCTTGATAAATAGGGAGACTTTTAAATGTTAAAAAATGGAGAATTCTCTGAAATAGTTTTACTGGTTATTTTCATCTATATCAATATTCTTCATTAATCCTTATTGAGGTTGATTTATTATAATACAATCTGTCATATTGTATAGAATGAGTTAAATTTGACTATGGATGTGATATTTTTATACCATTCATGGTTTGTGGTTAAAATATTGACATCTCGTATGCTAGTTTTAATATGAATGTTTAGATTATGTTCCAACAATTTATTATGGGGAATTAATTGGACTTAGTATGTGATAGTTGGAGCATGAAATTACTCCTCGATGCATCGCAAGGTCTAATGAGACAAACTAGTCTATTGGCACAAGGCCTTGACAAAATCTTATTTTTAGTCTTGGGATAAGGCCTTGTCTATGTGATTATGATGTCCGGTATTATGCATTCCATCATTATGAAATTGTCTATTGATATTACATGTGATTATTCGACTAGTATAATATTCATTTGAATTATTAAATGGCATTATTTGATTTATATTTTCCAAAAAATGTTGAAGTTTATGTTTAAAGGGATTGTATTTTAGTCTTATACATTGCCTTATTATAACATCCTGGGTAAATAAAAAATAATACCATTTCATATTTATTAATATTTGTGTATTAAATTTTAATTTTAATTTAAATTGGATCCTATGTTCGACGGTTTACCAGATACACAACAATAGGTTTCTTTGAAATCTTACATTGCACACTAATAATATAATATTATTATTTTAAATGGTACTTAACACCGAGCCATTATATTGGTGGAAATGAATAGAACTAACTAAAATATTATTATATATGTTTTTTAAATGTTTTTACATTTATCCAATAAATTTTATAGGCCTAATATAAGAAAGGAATTCGATTTTAAGCATAAATACTCTAATATTCATTAAAGGGCCGTTTTACCTCCTTTTGATGAAGAACCATATTTAAATATAATTTTGGTCATTTTTATATGTTATATTTTAAAAAATAAAATTATTCTTTAGAATTGGGACATCAAAACCTACTTTGGGTAGAATTTTGGTATTTTTCTGATAAAATCCATTTTTTGATGAATAGTGAAAATTATTGTATTTTAATTCAAAACTGTATTTTAATCTAATTTATTTATATGGTTAGATTATATTTTTAATTTTTTTTAAATTTTAATAATATATTTTTACTGTTTAATCCAATGTTTGTCATTTGAATTAATTTCACCTTGAAATTGGACATAAACCAGTGTCAATATTTTGATAGTTATTATTTATTAAAAACATGCTATTTGTTTTAACAACGTGAATTAATTTTAAATTAATGAATTCCAATTTTATGTTTTTAATTTGAAAAAATAGACATCATTTTTGAATTCGGAATATCAAATAAAGCTTAGGCTGAATTTGGGGTATTTTTCTGAAAAACGTCAATTTTTTATGAATAGTGAAACCACTTAGTAGTTGTTAAAAAAAGTACTTTTAGATTTAAATGAAATTTTACCACTTCTATGAGTCGAATTTAAAAAATCTAAGAGATACGGTTAATATAAAGAAGTAAAATTTTGTTCAATATGAAGAAAACAATTTTTGGTGAATAGTAACTTTTGACTTTTATTTACCGCGGTTAAAGGTAAATAGGGTAATTCATGGTAAAAAGTATATTATAATAATAAAAAATTACTTTAACACATGTCCTAAGCTTATTGGATGAGTCATGGCCGACCATGAGCATCTTTGGGTCGATTTTGGGACCCCATGGAGCCACATGAGAGTGATAATGACTCTTTAGATTAATTAATTTTAAGTAATGACAAAAATGACACAAACAAGTATCTTTTAGTAAATAAATTTTTACATGGGGTTATATAAGTTATATTTTAGACTATAAAAATTCATTGGAAATTAAAAATTATTGCCTACATCATGTTTTTTTTATAATTTTTATACATCAAATAAATTAAATTGTTTATGACCCAATAATAATGCAGTGTTTACCACATTAATAAATGATTTAAATAAATAAGATTATAATGATTAAAATATTATCCAAAACCTATCCAATTCAGATTAGATGATTTTATTAATAATATTAGTCATTTTATATTCTAATTTAATTTGTTTGTACCATTTGAAACCGAAGATAGGTTTATAATAAAATAATAGTTTCACACTTTTATAAAGAGCCCATCCTCTCCCTTATAATAAGGTGACCACATAAAACCAATTATTTACACCTTTGAAGCCTTTTGGGTCGTCCAAAATCTACCCCATTAAGCTCCCTACATACCTCTCCTCCACCTATAAGCCTTTCCATAGGCAGAAGGCACTTCAAGAAGTCCTTTTGGTTCAAACCAAAGGGAGTTACCCAAATTAAAGGTAACCATTTCTCTTAAATTCATTTCTTTTATTTTACTTCTCCCACCCCATGAACTCTTTTTATTACTTTATTTTCTAAAAACACTAGTATATTAAATATACTAGGATGTTTTTATTAGAAGGATTTGAGCTACACTTACAAACCCCTCCATCTAATGGGTGAATAAAATAATGTTTCTGTGGAAGGAAAACTAACGCCTCACGAAACGGTGATTGTTCAATTATCTACCACCGCCTCTTATAGTGGCCATTATGATGGAACTGTATTTATATATTATTTTTTTTATGTTTATTTTTTATCTATGCTTATGTAATTGTCATTTAAAAAACACCAATATGATTTCCAATATGTGTGACCTTGATAATTTCATTTGAGGAAATGCGGACTACCGCCCCCTCAAGGTGATATGATTCGTTCATGACATTCATGGAACGTATAAAGGATAGAGTTAATTCAATTATGTAAAAAATATATCATAATATATTATACTGGAATTATAATATACCTATTTATCATTATGTTTTAATTCCATTAAAATAAAAAATTGAAATGAAAGTAGCGTTCATGCGTTCGTACGGCTTACTGTCTCCATGAAAGGTCCATTTAATTTCTTATCTCCAAATGTTATTTACTATTATAAATACATATATATACTGGATATATAATATTTATATGATATCTAAATCATTTATATCATTCTGGAGATAATTTACTTTTGAACACATGGACAAATTGTAATTATAACAAGTTCATTTTTGACTCAAGTTCCGAACATCCATAAAATATCCAATATGAACTCAAATAATTAACTAATTATTATAGAAAGGTAATAAGTGATATAAAGGGAATAATTAAATTTAAAATTTTTCTTAATCAAGTAGAAATTAACTTAAGTTTATTATTCATGAATAACAAGGAACAAACAAGATAATTCGGACATGAGGTAAGGGGTTTCTTATCTCACTTTTAATTCTGTGAGATTTCTATTGTTCACCACTCATTTATTTCATGTCGTGTGTGTACTGCCCATGATTTTATTCATTTTGGAATTTAATTTAATTTATGGATATTGACATCATCATTTTATGATCCTTCTTTCATGGTTGTATGTTTCGTAAGTTAGCAAATCGGTAAGGGAATTACAAATTTCAATTTCCACTCATTCGGCTTTATGCATACTTCATTGATTATTTTACTCCGAGATTATGGGTGGAATAAATATTAATATTCATATGTCATAATTTCCACTCCCCTTTATATGGATATACTTTTGATACACATAATCACTTCATTGATAAATTCTGATGTCATCAATATGAACTTGATAAGAGTAATTTTAACTCAATCTCAATTTATTGAGTTAAATATCCAAATCATTGGTGTTATTTTTACAATAATATGTGTGATTTTCCTCCGAATGATTTACAATAAATATCCAATCATATTTATTGTATTTATATTTTTCACAAATAATTATGTCATTGATTTATCCTTGACCTAAGGATATAATCTTTATAAAAGATTTTATCTCAATTTTCATTCCATTGAGACTTCATTGTTGTCATACACCAATTTACTTTTATATGGTGTATATAATGTACTTTGACATAGTATATCATGAATCACTTTATTCTCATGATATTATAAAGTTTTTATTACCTCGATTATTTGTATTCAAGTGTCTCTCTTTTGGTTAGGAACTCTAAATAAAATATCATTTTAATTGTCTTCAAGATTTATTATTCTAAATCATTCTCATTAATATCCATGTTTTAAAAATGGTTTTAAGGTTTTTTATATGGACATTAATGTTTTAAAATTATATTTTCTTTTAAAAGATTCCAAGTGCTATGAGACACTTTGATTCAAAAATATATTTTTAAACAGCTTTTTGAAAAATATTGCGACTTTTAAATGTTTTCAAGAAAAAAGGGGGATATTTCTCTCTAATAGTATTGATGAATATTTTCATCTATGTTAGTATCCTTCATTATTCTAGATTGAGGTTAATATGTTACAATAAAATCTTCTATATTGTATTGAATGAGTTATGTTTGATTGTGGATGTTCTATTTTTATACCATTCATGGTTTATGGATAATGTATTGACATTTTGTGTGCTAGTTTTAATATGAATGTTTATGTTATGTTTCATACATTCCATATGAAGAATGAATTGGACATAGTCTATGACGGGCAGAGCCTGCTATAGATCCTCGATGCATTGGTAGGTCTAATGAGACAAACTAGTGTCTTGGCACAAGGCCTTGATAAAATCTTATTTATAGTCTTAGAACAAATCCTTGACTATGTGGTTATGATAGTCTGGCATTATGCATTCCATCATTATGAAAGTGGTTATTGATATTGCATGTGATTATTTGACCAGTAAAATACCCTTGTGAATAAGTAAATGGCATTATTTCATTTTTTTCCATATTATTCTGAAGTTCAATTTTAAAAGGCTTTTGTTTTAGTTATGCATTTCCATAAATGTTTATAATTATTTTTGAAAGTTTCTGCTTTATTGTTATCCTTACTGAGCATTTGATCTCACCCCTTTCTATGTTTGATTTTTCCCAGGATGTGAAGAAATTAGTTATGAGTGACTTGCAGACATAATCTAGGAAGCTTGGTTGTTTCCAATGGAATAATTCATTGTTGTTTTTCATTTCAAGTTGTAATGTTGACCTTATGAATATATCTAGTATTTCCAAGGATACTAAACTGATCGTTCTTTTGGGACATGATTTCCTTTTATTATTCCAATGTTATGTAATAATGCACCGACTCTAGGTAACTGGGTTCGGGGTGTTACGGTTTGTATCCGAGGAAGTTTAGTGCAATCTTTGGAAAATAGATATAGATAAACTCTAATTAGAGCACATATCCCTAAGATAGACTTTGAGAATTGGTATAGAAGAACATCCTAAAATATTGGTATTGTAGAGATTTTGTGACTTTTCCAAGAAATACACCCCTGTATGGATACGAGCAGGTAGATGTGGCTCTGGCACAGATGTACCTAGGGGTAAAACCCGAAAACACCGCTTTGAGCTAGACTCGAACGGGAACTGGTGCACAAAAAGGGGCTTTGCAGAACTCTTGGTTACAACACTCCCAGGGGATATACTTAGGATAATTTAAATTTTATTTACAAACTGATTTTAAGGATTTTAATATAAGGTGAGAATAAATAACCATGGTTAATACTAGGGTGTTTTTGATTGAAAATAAGGTGTGATGATATTTTCTAAATTATTTTATGACTATTCTTAATCACACAATGTTTTCTGGTTTTAGTAAATGGATGGATTTGAAGGAATTCATAGTAACTTTTAGAATGATGTATAAGGTGGGAAAGATTGTTGAAATGAACAACAAAATGGAATGCTGATAGGCGTAAAATATATCGTGTTCATGCCAAATCGGTTTTCCAAAAATATGATCATCAACATACATATTAACCAACTCCCAGAATCCAAAAAGAAGAGAAAGTTGATGAATGATAAGAGCTCCAGCAGTGGAGACTATGTAGAAAAGAATCATCAATTTCTATTGTGCAGGAAATGTAGAAGGATACACCCAGGAAAGTGTCTCAATGGAACAAAGAAATCATTTACGTGTGGGAAAGAAGGACATAAAGTGAAGAATTTCTGAGGAAAAATGAAGAGTACTATGGAAGAAAATAAAAAGGGTCCCAAGAATTAATTTACAGTCATTTTCCATAAATGTATGGGATATTTCTATTACCCAAGTGAATTATCTATTATATAGGATATTTTCTTGGTCAAATAAGAAGATATGTGGAAATAAATGATTGAAGAATTTTTTTTAAAGTATTAGTACTTCTTGTTGATGGGATTAGTTGGGAATAACTTTCTCTTGTATTTGTAACCCTGCAGTTTGTCATGTGAAAAGGATATTTGAGGAAGAATTATCTTTTCTCTTGTGGATATAGTTATAAATATCCATTTGGTTTTATATGTTCATTGGGTTTGAGGCAACTACAAGTTATTATATTTTGGGATGAAAATTCATGGTATGAGATAACATTTGTGGTTAAATTATGTTATGGTTGTTTTGAGGAATTTATCTTATTTTGGTGATGTTATAAAATATAATTTTTACAAATGGACAGTAGGAAGACCGTTTGACAAACCATCACGTTGGGAAAATCTGTGGGAATCGAACCCACAACCAGAGTGCGATTGGGATATATCACATACCACTGGACTACTTGAAGTCCCTAGTTAGTGTGACTAATTATTTTTAGGTAATTTATATTATTGATAAATAATAAGTTGATTTGGTATCTTATGTCTTATCAAATGAATACCCTTATTATATGAAAATTATTTGGTGATTTAGTGATAAATGTTATTTGGAAGACATTGGCTTTGTTGGGAACATTATTTTCCCAAGGAAAATAGAATACTATGGGATTTCATTTGGGGAGTAATTGTGTATTTTTATATATGTTTTTATTGTGGATTTATAGTGATTTGGGTTATTTATCGAAATTATTAACCTATAATAAAGAATATGTGATTAGGTTAATTACTTTTATGTATGTGACTTTAAGAGTAGTTGATGTCATTTGGAGATACAATTTAACGTGGAAGACCGTGTAATCAAATTCTTCAATGTTTTGGGTTTCAAAATTAGTTTATATTATATTGATGGATTTTAATGACAATTTTTTATTGAATTTTATTTATTGTACTTTGGGTATTGTTGGTTTAATTTTAGAAATTAAGATTAGTATTTCTTTCTCTAAAGGATTATCCTTTTGGGGGATCATCTTATCTTGTAATAACCAATTTGGTGGTAGTTAATCTCTAAAGACAAGGTAAATATATTGTTTATCTTTGGTGGATCATGTGATTCTCTAGGAGTTGATTCTAGCTCTTCCGGTCTGACCAAGTCATCTTGAATACACATCGTTTGAAAAAAAAAGATTAGTTGGTGGTAGAAATTTATTAAAAAATGAAACGCTACTTAAAAAGTAAGTATATCTTGTTATGTTCTTAGTAAATCTCATAAATAAATTCCTCAAATTTATTAAATGGAACTTAAAACAAAAAATGTTATTCGTTTACTTTTCCTACTAGGAATCTATCGACCATTTATCCCATTACAAGTTTGTGATTTTCTTATTGTTAACTTTCTCCGAATCATGTTTTCTATCCCTCTCAATCAGAACTTGACACTTTTTTTCTCCTCGATATCAATGTTTTCTTGGAATACTAGTATCATTTTTATCGGGTAACCATTTACTTCTTTTAATTTATTTTAAAGTGATAGTTTTATTGACTCTTTTTATGATGTGGGGCTTTCAATGAAGTTTTCGAGCCCAGTTTTAAAATTTTAAGGACGTAATTCCCAAAAGGGGGGAAGGATGTAACATCCTGGGTAAATAAAGAATAATAAAATTTCATATTTATTAATATTTGTGAATTAAATGATATTTTTAATTGAAATAGGATTCTATGTTCGATGGATTACCCGATACACAACAACAGGTTTCTTTGAAATCTTACGTTGCACACTAATAATATAATAATATTATTTTAAATGGTACTTAAAGCCGAGCCATTATATTGGTGAAAATGAATAGAACTGACTAAAATATTATTATATATATATTTTTAAATGTTTTTACATTTATCAAATAAAAGTTAGAGGCTTAAAATAATAAAGGAATTTGATTTGAAGCATAAATAATCTAATATTCATTAAAGGGCAGATTTACCACCTTTTGATGGTGAACCCTATTTACATATATTTTTTTGTCATTTTTATATATTATATTTGAAAAAAAAATTCTTCATTAGAATTGGGACATCAAAATCTACTTTGGGTATAATTTTTTTATTTTTCTGATAAAATTAATTTTTTTTGATGAATAGTGAAAAATAATGTATTTTAATTCAAAACTATGTTTTAATCTAATTTATTTATGTATTTAGATTATATATTCAATTTTTTTAAAGTGTAATTAGAATATATTTTTACCATTTAATCCAATTTTGGTCATTGGAATTAATTTCCCTTTGAAAATGGACATAAACCAGTGTCAATCTTTTGATAGTTATTATTTCATAAAAAAACGCTATTAGTTTTAACAATGGGAATTAATTTTAAATTAATTAATTCCACTTTTATTTTTTGAATTTGGCAAAATAGTAATCATTTTTCAATTTGGATTATCAAATAAAGCATAGGCTGAATTTTGGGTATTTTTCTGAAAAACATCAATTTTAGGAATACTGAAACCACTTTGTAGTAGTTAAAAAAGTGACTTTTACATTTAAATGAAATTTTACCTCTTCTTTGAGTTGAATTTCAAAAATTTGAGAGACACGGTTAATATCATGAAGTAAAATGTGGTTCAATGAGATAAAAATAATTTTTGGTGAATAGTAACTTTTGACTTTTATTTACCGCGTTTAATGTTAAATAGGGTAATTCAAGGTAAAAAGTATATTATAATAATACCAAATTCCCTTACCTCTTGTCCTAACATTATTGGATGAGTTATGGACGAACATGGTCATCCTTGGGTCGATTTTGGGACCCTATGGAGCCACTTGAGAGTGATAATGACTCTTAAGATTAATTAATTTAAAGTAAAGACAAAAATGACACAAACAAATATCTTTTAGTAAATTAATTTTTACATGGGGTTATATACGTTATAATTTCAAGTATAAATATTCATTATAAATCCAAAAATATTTCCAACATCATGGTATTTTTTTATAATTTTTAGACATAAAATAAATTCAATTAATTATAACACAATAATGATGCAGTGTTTACCTCATTAATAAATGATTTAAATAAATAATATTATAATGATTAAAATATTATCCAAAACATGTCCAATTATGATTGGATGATTTTATTTCGAATATTAGTCATCTTATCTTCGACTTTAATTTGTTTTGGACCTTTTTAAACTGAAGATATGTTTATAATAAAATAATAGTTTCACACATTCAAAAAGAGCCCCTCATCTCTATTAGAAAAAGAGACCACTTTCAACCAATTATTTACACCTCTCAAGACTTTTGGCTCGTCCAACCTCTTCCCAATTAAGCTCCCCAGATCTCTATCCTCCACCTAGAAGCCTTAACTTAGGCAGAAGGCACTTCAAGAATTCCTTTTGGTTCAAACCAAAGGGAGTTACCTAAATTAAAGGTAACCGTTTTTCATAAATTCATTTCTTTTATTTTACTTCTCAAACACCATGAAATCTTTTTATTACTTTCTTTTTTTAACAACAAAAGTATATTCAATATAATAGGATGTTTTTATTCGAAGTCTTTGAGCTACACTTACACAAACATCCGTATAATGGGTGAATAACATAATGTTTCTGTGGATGGAAAACTAACACCTCACAAAACGGAGATTGTTCGATTATCTCCTACCGCCTCTTATGGTGGCCATTATGATGTCACTGTATTTACATATTATGTATATATTGTTTATTGTTTCTCTATTATTCTGTAAATTTATATTTAAAAACACACCAATATGCTTTCCAATATGTGTGACCATGATAAATTCATTTGAGGAAGTGCGGACTACCGCCCCCTCAAGGTGATATGATTCGTTCATGACATTCATGGAACGAATAAAGGATAGAGTTAATTGAATTATGTAAAACATATATAATAAGATAGTATACTATAATTATAATATACCTATGTATCATTATGTTTTAATTCCAATAAAATATAAAATAGAAATGAAAGTAGCGTTCATGCGTACGTATGCCTTACTGTCTCCATGAAAGGTGCATTTCATTTCTTATCTTCAAATGATATGTAATGTTATAAATTCACATATGTACTGGATATATAATATTTATATGATATCTAAATCATTTATATCATTCTGTAGATAAGGGAATTTTGACCACATGGACAAATTGTATTTATAACAAGTTCATTTTTGACTCAAGTTACGAACATCAATTAAATATCCAATATGAACTCAAATAATTAACTAATTATTATAGAATGTTAATAAGTGATATAAAAGGAATAATTAAATTTAAAATTTTTCTTAATCAAGTATAAATTAACTTATGTTTATTATTCAGGAAGAACAAGGAACACATAAGACAATTCAGACATGAGGTAAGTGGGTTCTTATCTTACTTTTAATTCCGTGATATTTCCATTGTTCACCACTTATTTATTGCATGTGGTGTGTGTACTGCCCATGATTGTTTTTATTGTGTAATAAAATTTAATTTATTTATATTTACATAATCATTGTATGATCCTTCTTTCATTGGTGTATGTTTTGTAAGTTACCAAATCGGTAAGCGAATTACAAATTTCAATTTCCACTCATTCGGATTTATGCATACTTAATTGATTATTTTACTCCAAGATTATGTGTGGAAAAACTATTCATTTTCATATGTCATAATTTACACTCTCCTTTATGTGTATATACTTTTGATACACATATTCACTCCATTGATAAATTCTGAAGTAATCGATATGAACATGATAAGAGTAAATTTAACTCAATATCCATTTGTTGACTTAAATATCCAAATCATTGGTGTTGTTTTTACAAGAATATGTGTGAATTTACTCTGATTGATTTATAGTAAATATCCAATCATATTGAGTGTATTTTTATTTTTCACACATAATTATCTCATTGATTTATCCTTAACCTAAGGATACAATCATTATAATAGATTTCATCTCAATTTCCTTTCCATTGAGACATCATTGTTGTCATACACCAATTCTATTTTAAATGGTGTATATAATGTACTTTGACATAGTATATCATGAATCCATTTATTTTCATGATATTATAATGTTTTTATGACCTCGATTATTAGTATTCAAGTGTCTCTCTTTTGGTTAAGAACTCTAACTAAAATATCATTTTAAATGTTTTAAGGATTTATTATTCTAAATCCTTATCATTAATGTCTGTGTTTTAAAAATTGTTTTAAGGATTAATTTATATGGAAATTAAAGTTATAAAATTAAATTTCCTTTTAAATGTTTTAAAGGGGTATGGGACACATTGATTCAAAAATCTATTTTAAATGGCTTCCTGACAAAAAGTGTGACATTTAAATGTTTTCAAGAAAAAGGGGGATATTTTTCTCAAATAGCCTTGATGGTTATTTTCATCTATGTCAATATCCTTCATTATTCTTGATTGAGGTTATTATGTTACAGTACAATCTTCAATATTGTATTGAATGAGTTAGGTTTTACTGTGGATGTTCTACATTTGTACCATTCATGGTTTGTGGATAAAGTATTGACATTTTGTATGCTAGATTTAATACGAATGTTTGTATTATGTTTCAATCTTTTCATATGAGCAATGAATTGGACTTAGTAAGTGATGGGTGGAGATCTCTATAGCTCCTCGATGCATCGGTAGGCCTCGTGGGAAAAACTAGTGTCTTGGCACAAGGCCTTGACAAAATCTTATTTGTAGTTTTGACACAAGGCCTTGACTATGTGGTTATGATAGTATGGTGTTATGAATTCCATAATTATGAAAGTGGTTTTTGATATTGCATGTGATTATTCGACTAGTAAAATATCTATGTGAATAAGTAAATGGAATTATTTCAATTTTTTCCATATTATGCAGAAGTTCATGTTTAAAAGGATTTTGTTTTAGTTATGCATTTCCTTAAATGTTTATGCTTATTTATGAAAGTTTCCTCTATATTGTTATCATTATTGAGCATTTTATCTCACCCCTTTCTATGTTTTATTTTCCAAGGATGTGAATAATTTAGTTATGAGTGACTTGCAGACATAATCTAGTAAGCTTAGATGTTTCCAATGGAATAATTTAGTGTTTTTTTCTTTTCAAGTTGTAATTTTGACCTTGGGAATGTATCTAATATTTCCAAGGCTACTAAACTAATCGGTCTTTCGGGACATTATTTCCTTGTATCATACCAATGTTATGTAATAATGCACCGACGCTGGGTAACTGAGGTCAGGGCGTTACACTTATTGTTTATTTTAATATACGATAGTATCCTCTATATTTTTATCCTTACTATGAATATGAGCTTACACCTTTATATGTTTTATATCTCCCAAGATTTGAATAAGTATATTACCATTAACCTGTAGGAATATGCTAAGGGATATGAGTGTGTTCAAATGGGACACAAGGTTGTTTTTTCCCATTTAATGATGTAATGTAAAACTTATGTATGTATTTAGTACTTCCAAGGATAATAAACTAATCATTATTTTGAGACTTTATCTCTTGTGATCATTCCAATGTTATGTAATAATGCACTGACTCTAGGTAACTCGAGTCTGGGTGTTATATTTGGTATCAGAGGAAGTTTTTTAAAAACCATAGAAGATAGATTTAGAAAAACCATGATTAGAAAACATTACAGTAAGATTGATTTTGAAGATTAGTATAGAAGAACATCAAAAAACCGACGTATTGTAAATATTATATGGGTTTTTCATGAAATGCATCCTGTTCAAGATATAATTATGTATAGGATGATCTGGAACATATGTACTAAGGGGTAAAACACGAAAACACCATATTAAGATAGACTCGAATATGAACTAGTACACGACATCAGGCCTTGATGCACTATTGGTTACGACACTCATGGGAGATATGCTTAGGATAATTCACATTTTCTTTACAAACTTATTTGAAGTATTTTAATGTAAGACAACAATAAAAATCCATGGTTAATCCTACGGTGTTATAGATTGAAAATAATGTGTCATGGTATTATCTAAATGATTTCATGACTATAATAACTCACACTATGCTTTCTGATTTTTTTCAATGGATAAATTCCATGGAAGTCATTATAACAATTAACAAGATTTACAAGGTGGGAACAATGGTGCAGATGAGAAACTAAATAAAATGTTGATAGGCGTAAAATATATCATTTTCAGGATGAAGAAGGTTTCCAAAAATATGATCAACAATATATACATTAACCAAATCCCAAACTAAACAAGGAAGATAATGATATAGAATGATAAGAGCTCCAGTGCTGGTGACCGTGGAGAAAAGAAATCTCAATTTCTATCAAGCCAGAAATGTGGAAGGCGACACCTATGAAAGTGTCTCAAAGGAACAAAGAAATTATTTTTGTGTGGGAAATAGAGACATAAATAAATAATTATCTAAGAAAAATGAAGAGTATTATTGAAGAAAATTAAATTGATCCTAATAATCCATTTACAGACATTTTCATAAATTTAGGGGACCTGGGCATTACCCGAGTCAATGGCCAATTCTATAGTATAACCACTAGGTCAAGAAATAACCTATGTGAAAATAAACGGATGGAGAAATGTTTTAAAGTATTAATTATATTTATTTATGGGATTAATTTGGAATACATTTCTCTTGTATGTGGAACCCTATAGTTTTTTATGTAAAAATGCTATTTGATGAAGCATTATCTTCTCTTTTGTGGATATACTTATAAAGAATTATTTGGGTTCATATGGTCATTGAATTTGATGAAATTACTTATTATTAATTTTTAAGATGAAAATGTGAGGTAAGAGATAACATTTTTTGTTAACTTATGTTATGGTCATTTTGAGTAAATTATCTCTTTTTGGTAATGTTATAAAATATAGTTTTTGAAAAATGATGACACACAAACCATGTGACAAATCGTCGCATTGGAAAAGGTTGTGGCAATCGAACCCACAAACAAAGTACGACTGAGATTTATTGCCTACCACTGGACTATGTGAAGTCCCTGGTTAGTGTGACTACTTATTTTTAGTTAAATTATTTTATTGATCAATAATACGTTTATTTTGGATTTTATGTTTTATCAAATGAATATCCTTAGTATAGGAAAATGATTTGGTGATTAAGTGATAAATTTTATTTTGGAAGACGTTGCTCTTTTGGGAACACTATATGCCTAATGAAAATAGAATACAATGGGATTTCATTGGATGAGTAATTGTGGATTTTTCTTTATTTGGGAATAATCTATGTTTTATATAGATATTCATGATTTTAATGGAAATGATTAACCTATTGCAGAGAATATGTGATTTGGTTAATTATACTTCTGTATGAGACTTTAAGAGTAGTTGATGTTATTTGGAGATAAATGTTAATATTGACTATGAAAGACTATGTGATTAAATTCTTATGAGTTTTGGGATTCAATAATAATTTCAATTATATTAAATTATTTTAAGGAATTTTTTTTATTGAATAGTAATTATTGGTCACTGGGTAATGTTTGTTTAATATTGGAAATTATGATCAGAATTTCTTTCTATAAAGGATTATCCATTTCTAGGATCATCTGATCTTGTACTACCAATTTGGTTTTGGTTAATCTCTAAATACAAGGGAAATATATTATTCATCCTTTGTGGATTATGTGATTCTCTAGAAGTTTATTCTAGCTCTTCAGGTGTGACCAAGTCATCTTGAATACTCCTCATTTGGAGAAAAGATGAGTCAGTGGTATAAATTTATTAAAATATGGAACTCTACTTAAAAATCAAGTATATCTATTTATGTTCTTATTCAATCTCATAAATAAATTACTCAATGTTATGAAATGAAACATAAAAAAAAATTTGTTTACTTTACCTACTGGGAAAATAATGAACATTTAAACCATCACAAGTTTGTGGTTTTCTTATTGGTAAATTTCTCCAGATCATGTTTTCTATCACTCTCCATCACAACTTAACACTTAGTTTATCCTCCAAATCTATGTTTTTCTACAATAAATCATAGTTTCGGTTATCTCAGGTGACCACTATACTTCTCTTTCTTTCTTGTAAAGTGATAATTTTATTGACTCTTTTTCCATTATGGGACATTCAACGAAGTTCCCAAGCCCAATTTTAAAATTGTGAGGATTCCATTTCTAAAATTAGGGAATAATGTAACACCCCAATATTTCAAATTACGTTATTTTCGTTAATGTAATCTGATAGCTAGCGCTACACGCAACGCCGAGTTCAAGCAAACCATGATTTACCAAACTAGTCATTCAAAAAAATGGTAATGAATATAATTAACTACATTTTGAATTTTATATACTCCATATAATATAAAAATCCATATTATGTCATTCATAGACATAATATAAGAAACAATTCAAATTTTCAGAAAAAAAGAACTATTTTTCAGAAAATGAAATTTTACCGCCTTTTAATGGTGATCCGATTTTAAATCCAATATTTGACACATTTATATATTCAATTTGAAAAAAAATAAAATTATTCTTTAGAAGCATGACATAAAAATTTAGTTTGGATAAATTTTTTGTGCTTTTTTGAAAACATTCATATTTTGATGAATAGTGAAAATACTTATTTTTGATGTTTTTTCAAATAAAAATAATTTGATCTTTTAAATTATACATTTGAATTAATTTTAAGTTTAATTATATTACATTTTTATCATTTAATCCAATGTTTGTCATTGGAAGTGATTTTATATTTTAATTGGACATAAACACATATCAATATTTTGATACTTTTTACTCCTCAAAAATTCGCGTTCTTGTTTTGACAATGGGAATATTTTTTTAAAATTAATAAATACAACATATTTGTTTTAAATTTGGTATCATAGACATCTTTTTTCAATTTGAAATATCAAAATTATCATTGGGTGAATTATATGTATTTTTTCTGAAAACATTTAATTTTTGATGAATAATGAAAAACACTACATTATGGTTTAAAACCTACTCTTTATTTAAATAATTTTTTATTTTATTTAAATTTATTTAATGTCAAAATATATACATAATAACAATATACTTTCAATGTAATTCATTATAGTCATTTTTTAAAAAAATTAGATGTATAAACGTTTATTGAACTTTTTAACGTATGTTACCAACCTTTTAGGCACATTTCAAAATTTGTATAAAATGTAATTTTACCATCTATTTGAATTGAAATTCAAAAATTCGAGAGAAATGGTTGACATCAGTAAGTAAAATATGTTTGAATAGGATGAAAATATTTTTTTTGAATAGTAACTTTTCAATTTTATTTATCGCGGTTAAAAGTAAATTAGGAAATTAAAGGTAAAAATGATATTATAATTACCTTAAAACATGTTCTAATTCTATTGGATTACTGTATTTAGAAAAAAATCAACCTTAGGAATAAAATATTATTCTTTTGGTCCACATGGATTAGATTAGGACATTTATTATTATTTTATTTAAAGAAGAGTTAAAAGTTTTAAATTCAAAGTCTAATAACTAAACCATTTTTAATATTGGTCGATAATTAAGATAAATTCAATTATAAATATTAATTTGAACTCTAATAATATTTCCAACATAATGGTATTTTATTTATAATTTTTAGAAATTAAAAAATTAAATTTATTTATGACACACTGATGATGCAGTAATTACCTTATCAACGGAAGACTAAAATAAGGGATATTATAAATATACAAATAAATGTAAATTGAAACATTTAATGCATTAAACTAATTTTTTAGGTTAATATGACATGTTAGGATTGATTTTATTTATTTTTTTTAAGTAATCAAGATTTTTTGAATTTCACAAAAGCCAAATACTAAATTGTGTTAAAATTGACATATATGAGCTGATAAAACAAATACTATATTATTAAATGTTATAATATTCCAATAAATTTAATGTTCAAATATAATGATATATATACCATTAATGAACAACTTGGGGTTCCCTAGTCATTTTATAGTCAGTTTATTGACCATTTATAATTATAATACAAGAATACATGGTAAAAGTGAAGCTATTTAAGTGATAGTTAAATATAAAAAATAGGGATTAATATGGTGACCTAAACCTGTCTAAAACCTATTGGTTGAGAGGTTTTTGACCCAGACCCACCTTAACCTAGAAATAAATTCTTTTGGAGCCATTATAAACCAAATATGATTGTATAATAAATTAATATTTGATGTTTTTCCTAAGGTGGCCCTCTCGTCTCTAATAAAAGGATACTTACCTTTCTCTCAAAATCACACCTCCAAAGCCATTTGGCTCAGAAAAAGCCTAATAATATATCTTCCCAACTATACTCACTTGATCTTTTTGTCCTTACATTGATAAAAAATCCAACCTATGGATCCCTTTTGATCAAATCAAAAGGAAGCGCACAAAGAAGAGGTAATAATCTCATCACCTCTTTGAATGTTCTCTTCTTCTTCCTCTTCTTCTTTCATTTTTTTCCATACCAAAAATAATAACTCTAGTACCTTCTAAATACTATGATGTTATTATAAATATTCTACAACCATATTAATTATTTTATTCTTCCTATTAATGACAACGTCATCATACGTACGTACGTACGACTTAACATCTCAACATCATGGTGTAGTTTTTTATTCAAAACATTATTATTTGGATGGGTATAATAATGATTATAACTAAATTAAATGATAAATATTACATTCTAATGATTTTTTATATATAATATAATATCCAATTATATACTATTTCACCACTAATCGAATGATATTGACGCTGTTGGGTATGTACGGCTTACCATCTCCATGATATGATGAGATTGTGTTTCCCAACGCAACCATTCAAGAATAATTTTCATTTGATGATTAAAATTAATTTTTAAGAACATAATATTATTCTGGATATGAATCAAATTAATAATATCTAAAACAAACATGACCTATGTAGAAAATCATATATAGGAAAACTAATCAGTTAACACCCAAAACAATGATACTACTGAAATATCATTAAAACAGTAATATCAGAATAACATATATGATATCATATTTATATATGTGGTTATTTTATAATTTAATAAAAATTATTTCACCATTATACAGGAGGTGAAACTACCCTCTACTAAGGAAAAGTACAAGGTAAGGTGTTTTCATATCACTTTTTTATTCCTTTGAGATTCATGTTATATTTTCCACTATTTCCTTTTGTGTTGTGCATGTACTTCCCATGATTGTATTCTTTGTGTAATATAGTTTAATTTATGGGTATTTACATCTTCATTTCATGATCCTTCTTTCATGAAGTGTATGTTTCGTATGTTACCAATTCGGTAAGGGAATTTCTAATTTCGATTTCCACTCCTTGGGTTTTACACATACATCATTTATTATATTACTCCTGAATTAGGTGTGAAATCACAATTTATTTATTTATATAGTTATTTCCACTTCGATATTTTTTGATATACATTGGATATACATAATCAATCCATTTATAAATTCTCAATTCATTGATATGAACTTGATAAGAGTAATCTTAACAAAATTTCCATTAATTGAGTTAAGCATCCATGTCATTGGTGTTGTTTTTAAAAGAATATGTGTGAATGTCCTCTGATTTATTTTCATTGGATATTCAATCATAATTAGTGGATTTATATTTTTCACACATAATTATTTCATTGAGTTATCCTTAATATAGGGATACTGTCTTTATAAAGGGTTTAGTATCAATTTACATTCCATTGAGACTTCATTATTGTTATGCGCCAATTCACTTTTTTATAGATTATGTGCTATAAATTGACAAAGTATATCATTAATCCATTTTATTTTCATGATATTATAATGTTTTTATTACCTAAATTAATTTTATTCAAGTGTCTTTTATTTTGTTAGGAAATCTAACTAAAATATAATTTCAAATGTTTTAATGAATTTTTCTTCTAAAAAATTCTCATTAATTTACCTGTTTTAAAAATAGATTTTAGGATTTATTTATATGGACATGGATGTTTGAAAATTAAAATTCATTTTAAAATTTTCAATGTATTATGGGACACTTTGATTTAAAAATATCTTTTAAATAACTTCTTAATAAATAGTGACACTTTTAAATATTTTCAAAAAGGGATAATTATCTCAAATAGATTTTTTGGTTCTTTTCATCTCTGTCAATATCCTTCATTAAACATGATTGAGGTTGATTTTTTATAATAAAATCTTCCATATTGTGTTGAATGAGGTATATTTGACTGTGGATGTGATATTTTTATACCATTCATGTTTTGTGGTAAAAATATTGACATTTCATATGCTATTTTTAATAAGAGTGTTGAGATTATGTTCTAACCATTTCATATGAGGAATGCATTGGACATAGTAAGTGACGTGTGGAGCCTGCTATAGCACCTTGATGCATTGGTAGATCTCATGAGACAAACTACAGTCTTGGAACAAGTCCTTGAAAAAATCATATTTGTATTCTTGGAATGAGTCATTGACTTTGTGGTTATGACATCCGACATTATGAATTCGATCATTATGAAATTATCTATTGATATTCCTTGGGATTATTCAACTAATAGAATATCAATGTGAATAATTAAATGGAATTATATGATTTATCTTAGCCATATTTTGTTGAAGTTAATGTTTAAAATGATTGGGTTTTAGTCTTACACATTGCCTTAAATATTTATGCTTATTTATGATGGTCTCCACTATATTTTAATCCATACTGACCATCCGCACTCACCCCTTTCTATGTTTTAATTTTCCTAGGATTCGAAGAAGTATGTTATGATTAACCCGTATGAATAGGCTAAGGAATATCATTGTCTTCCAAAGGGACACAATGTGGGTTTTTTCATTTCATTATGTAATGTAAAACATATGTATGTATCTAGTACTTCAAAGGCTACTAAACCAGTCGGTCTTCCGAGACTTGTTCTCTTTTGATCATTCCAATGTTATGTAATAATGCACCATCTCTGGGTAAATATGGTCGGGGCTTTACAAAAATGGTACAAGCTTTAGTGTAGGTGGGGAAGTTTCTAAACTTGAAATCTTTTGTGACATGGAATGATGACAATATCAGAGTGATCCTGGTTTGTTTCATCTTACGTTTTGATAGGGGAGCTCAGGGAGTAGATCCTTCGATGGCATACCTAACTTGGATGTTAAAGTCACATCACCCACTACTATTTCAATGTGAGGGTGGACTACAAGCACCTAAGAACTGGAAAAAAGAAATGAATATGATATTCAAGAAGCTTTTGACACCTCAACGTTGGATAGTGGTGCAAAATACATACATTTATAGAGGAATAAAAAGTAACTACTGTGACATCCAAGTGTAGGTGGGCAGATATGAAGGACTAGGTTTCAAGGTCTTTGAGTCTAGGTTCTTCGAGCACTTCTTCCCATAGATGTTGTGGGTATAGAGAACATGAGATTCCCTAAGACTATATTAGGGTGAGATGTCTTTGATGGAATATTTCGTGACATTCTCTAAATTTCATTGTTTGTCACCTAGTTTGTTGAGAGGTAACACCTTGAGGATGAGGCATTTTGATGAAAGTTTAAAGCATACCATTCAGGTGAATGTTAGTATCTCTAGGTTTTACTCATTCAAATAAGAGTTTGATCATGTGATCAATGCTAAGGAAAACATGAATGGTCTATCTTACCCAAGCCAGATAATGGATTTATTTTATTGAAGTGATGATTATTTAGATAGTTGGATGTGGGGATGAGAGGATTTCCACAAGGGTAATCATCCAGGGACCTAAGCATACCAAAATAGAGTGGAAAATTTATGGTGTGATTCTGGTGTGGGTAGCTAGGAAAAGTACAAACTTAGTGAATGTGACCTTTGAAAGAGTTTCAGGAATGTTGAAATGTTGGGCGTATCAAGAGATTATATGGTAATCTTTATCGAAATGCCAACTATCGAGGACCGGGGAAACTCCGGGTTCTAATATCAGACTGAGAGCATTACTAGGTGATGGTATCCATGTTTCATCTGCATGATGAATTAATTATAAAGAGAACATGACTTATTAGTTTGGTTAGTGGCCAGTGGATGGTGTTGCACCATAGAGAGTCCAAGCTATAAGAAATCGGTCTTTAAGCCAGGTGCATGCCCAAGATGATCCAGGTTCCGAGCATACAGGTGAGCCAGTTTCAATTAGAGGTATTCCATGTGTATCAATATGAATTTATTTGGAATTTAATTTTTAGATGTAGGTCTGTTTTGAGTGCATGAGGTGCATGAGATGTTTTTATATACTAAACTTATGCTAGTTTTTATGTGGGTATCAGCTCGGTTGTGTTATAAATACATATACATACACATATGAGGTGTGTGACACTATGACTTATATGTGGGAATTTATGTATGTGGGGATTTTATGAGGTGCATTGGAATTTGTGTATAGAGAGAATATGCAGTTTACATAAGGTGCATCTGCATCTGGGAAACTGTGTGACATGGGCATGAGGTGGGAACCAATGTCGTGCGAGAAACTAACGGGTGTCGGATATGAAACATGAGTACCTGATGAGGTACCAGAGTGACGATGAATCATGCGAGGAATTTGAGTCAAGGGATGGTTTTTTTACAATTAGGTTTCTATGATTTGGGGGTTGGGATGCGACCAAGTTATGTAAATCCTATGGTGGAAAGACTTCACGAGGTAGTTGACCTATACCATTTAGACCAGGGTGGACCAGGTTAAGAATAATTATAAGGGTATGTTCAGTACCATATTGGATTTATTTTTGATATTTAGGGGTTAATCTATGTTAAGGTGGGGATATTTTAACATACTAGATTTTTGGAGTGGGTTGAATTCCTCACATGTTTAGAATTATGGAGTTTTGTGGCTATAACAATTTATTTTTAAATTAAAGAATCATAATTACAAGATTTTCCATAACCTGATACCCTTTTTAGATGATTATTAATGGACATAATGTTTCTCAAGGTTTTCATTGGGTTTTATTAGTTCTTAATTCCCAAAAACCCTATTGTAGAAATATTTAGGCTAAGGTGCATGGTCAGATTTAATTGTGAGACCCTTATGTGAAAACCATGCAGCACCTTTATGAAAAAATCATTGTTTGGTAAATATTTGAGGAGGGGGTGAAAGACTGTGTGATATACTATATAGTTTTTATTAGATGGTTTATTAGGCCTTGTTCATGGTTTGGGATAACCGTGCACAAGCCACACATTTAGGGTGAAATGTACAGTACCGCTGCACTGTATCATGTTCAGTATACGTGTGGTTTGTCCTAACCATGGAATATAACCATTCATAGATTGGATCCTCTGTATCAAGATCTACATGGTTGTCTCACAGTTATTAGAACAATTGTGAGCTCACTAGGTGTCCCATTAAAGGTTTGAATTTAATTTTCTACTCCGGTTATTTTTTTCTCTGTATTTTTTCTCTTTCCCCTCCTCCATGTACACAAAACATAGAGCTCCAACCATTTCACCTCCTATATAGTATTTTTTCCACACCTCATGTCAAAACTCTATTTTGATCACCATCATGTATGTTGGAACCTCATTGATAATATCACGATTCCTCTTTATTTTATTCTTACACCCCCTATCTATATATTGAAATAACTCATTGGGTGTGGTTCTACCATAGTTTTAGGTAATTCATCAAAATAACTGATTTCTTCCAAACCGGTCTGATTTAGAGGCTATTATCGGACATTTAAGCATATACCAATGTGAGGTAGCTATTTTATAACTTTTTTTATCTTTTAATGATGTTTTGGGGGTTCATATTTTATCACATTGTCGGGTAGACCAAGAGATACCTTTCTAAATTCATGGTTTTTTAAAATATTTAATTAAACCCTTTAGAGATTTTAATGGGAATAATGACACATGAATAAAAATGGTATGATCCTAGTGATAAGTTTTAGACTTTGGGAAGAATTAGTTCAAGGTGTTTATAATTATTTTAGATGAATTTTGTATTTAATGTGATTTAAATTATATGAATGAATTTATTGTTAGATCCATGGGATCCATATGGGCTTTGCCTAAGGATTGAGATGGTGTTTTCCAACTAAATTCAGGAATTGTGACCATCATTACTGATTTGTACTATGACACTTTGGTGAAGAATATCACCAGTTGGGAGACTTGGTCATTCGATTGAGGTGGTGATGACATATAGCTATGGGAAAGGACAATGTGATATTTGAAGGAAATGGAAATCAGATTGACTAACACGGTTGCAGGGTAACAAGGTTTTGTAATGGTGTGGATTATGTTTTTTTTACTTATTTTCACTCTCCTTCCTTGGGAAATGTTCTCTTTGGAGTCATGTTTACATGTGATGACATGGATGTTGTGGTGGGTTTGACAACATGTGCTGGTAGAGGCCTCTAATAGTTTCTTAATATAGAATTGGTTGGATGTGATTTCCATAGATTTACAAGGGGTATGTGAGGAGCCATTATAAGAAAGTGTTTTGACTATTGGTTGGGGATGAGGCCCTCATATATTGGGGACATTATGCTAGGAGTTATTTGGGATAATGGACATCTTTGTTCCTTGAGACATCGACTATGAGTTCATGGTGATATTATTTTGATTGAAGGAATCATTGTGATGTGGATTTTGAGCAAAGGTTTGATAGGGTATGGCAGCAGCCATCGAGACAAGCCTGTGCATGCACATGAATGCATATCCGAACAACCATGTGAATGTGGAGAGCTGATTTCATGACGAAGATGTAGGGGATGAGCAGTTCCAAGTAGTTAGTCTGGGTTGTGTGTAATGTTTGAAGCCTATGGGGAAATTAATTCTTCTAAGGCCTACAGGCCATGTAATACTTATGCCTACGGGCCTTGTAAGGGTTCCACCTCATCCCTTTAAAGGTGGATTATCAAAAATCAATAAAAAATGAAGGCCTTCGGGCCATTGGATGGAAGTAAACAATTAAAAAAATCATAGGGTTTTTTATGAGCTATGGTCTGAGGGACTAGATACAGATTATTAAGCATGACTTTTGGATTCCATTTGATTGATTTGGACACAAGGTGTTGATTTTAATGATGTTTTGGGTGAATTTATTTGAGGTAGAACATGAGGGTTATCTTATGATGATATCCATCCATGGATTCCTTGGTATTAGGATAAGGGTACAATCCTAAAAAAATGTGAAAATACTTTAAGAAGGTGATAGATTTTTTGTGGATGTTGATCACCAATGAAGTTATTTTTTATTTAAATTCATTTAATGACTTTATTTATTTTTGATACACCTGCTAAATCAAATATGAATTATAGGAATTTTTTTGGTGACCTACTGAGTTTCATTCCAACACTCTATGTGTTCCCTTTCAGATGTATGTGTATTTCATACTTTTCTGTTTATATAAGGATGTGTGTTCTGGTGCTGGATAATAGTGATTGATTTTTAATGGGATGGATTGAAAGGGGCCTTGAGGATCCTACAACAATTGGAGTTATTTTATTTTCAATTCTGTTATGGATTATTATATATATCTATTTACTGTGGTAAACCATTGGTGACCCATATTTTATTAATATCTATGACCTATTTTAATAACGATGGTTAACTATAAATTGTATGTTGGATTTTTTAACATTTTCTCTACTAAATTAGTTATTCTTACACTAATGTATGATATTTCATGTGCTTCCACCATTGAATGTTACAGGTCCAGAGTCTGTTTAATATTTTCATTGGCTTCTTTATTTTTATAGTCAATTATTATATCAATAAATGATGCTATATTATCCCCAATAAAAATTATTTACACAGTCACATCTAGTAGAAAACAGTTTTAATATAGGTAGGCATGCTTGAGGCCCAATAGAACCCGACCCGAAGTACTATTCAGGTGGCTATTCTAGTTGGGGCGCTACATAATAAAGTGGAAGTACCCCCACCTATTTTTACATTAGTATGAAATATAACATTTCGAGGTTGAAATTATTTAATGTTTGAAGAATGTGACACTCAGAAAAAATATGATATATTAATTTTTATATAAATTCATTCTCAATAATTATTTGTGATTGAAAAAACACATGGTTTTAAATGATAAGAAATAATATATTGAAATATCATTTCATAACCAATTCCATTATAACCTCTATGTTAAGTTGGTGGGTGTGAATAATACAAAATAAATTATGAAAAGTTATATAGATTAATGATAGTAAATAAAATAAATGTTTATGTACATATTATAATTTAAATAACATGTATTTAAAATAAAAATCAATATTTTTTTTCAAAAGACATTATATTTCTTAAAAAATAAGTTTTTTCAAATTTGAAAACATAATTTAAAATGATGTTTTTACTATTTCAGAAAATCTATTTTAGGAATTGAGATTAATTTTTGAAATTAATATTTTAGAATTATCATTGGGTAATATTTTTGATATTTTTTTTGAAAATGTATCAATTTTTGATAAATATAGTAAATTAATGAATTTTATTGATTTTTTACTTTTTGGTCAAATAATTTTATAGAATATTTTTTTACTATTCTTTAAAGTATAATTAGTTAGTTGATATATGAATTAATTCAAATTATTTATTTTTAATAATTTTTATCTAAAAATTTGAAATAAAATCTTTTTCAAATGTTGATTGTTTTTCTATTGGAACACCATTTTTTCGACAAGTTTGTGGGTATAATTATAGTGTAAATTAAGCCACTTTAGTGAGTTTAATGCTGAAAAATGGATTAAATATTTTTTATCATATATGTTCATTTATTATAATATAGTGAAATTAATTTTTTACCATAATTATTAGTGAAAACCAGAACAATTATTCGCTATAGTAACTGTAAAAATGGGTTTACTGGGGGAGGGGGATAAATTTAAATTATATGTCTTTAAAATGACCAGTAACTTGTATAATTAATATTTTATTCATATATAGACCTAATTTATTATATGGTAAAATAATATCCTATTTTATAACCTTCTCGTGTGAAACAAACAAGAGTGAAATTATTTTTTTTATAAATTCAAATTTTTTCATCACCCCAACTTATACAAGATCTCACCTGCTCATCGATTATAAAACATCTAAAAAATATTGGTTCAGACAAGAACATGAAAAATCACATCCCTACATCCCTCCCATAATCCTAGTATAATTAATTTTTTTAATAAATCTATCCTTTGATGGAATTTGGTATAATGTAAAAGAATTTTTCCAAAGAATAGGTAACACCCTTAACTGTTCATTTTATTCTATTTCATTTTCCAAATTATTAAAGTTTAATTAAAAAATTGTGTTATAATAACCTCTGTATCATATATAATTAAAAATTTTAGGTTATGGGAATAACCTAAAACCATATCCTCCACCTTCAAATGGGAAAAAAATAATGTTATTGTGTGTACGACAGACTAGGGCATATGAACCAACAATTTTTTTTGAAATTTCATTATTACCTCATCTAATAGATGGTATATGAAAGGTTTATTGAAGATGTAAAATTATATTTTGGATATTATTATCCTCCGGGAAAGATAAAATTACTCTTACCTTCTTTACACTTTGATCTTAAAAAAGACTATCCATTACTCTTGTTTGCATAGATTATACCATATCCATGATTATAACATAGTTAATTGTTAATAACCATATTTAATGTTTGGTTTTATAAGAAAATGATTGTATAAAAATTATAATTATTACATTTTACCATTTTTTAATTGTTAATTATTAAATTATTAGACCTTAAAAAACATAATAATGTGATTTTTTATATATGATCAAAACAATATCAAAACATTAAACATGAACCTAAATGATTATGTAACTTAATATGACATGGTAATAAATAAAATTATATGAATAAAAATATTGTAAAATTTTCTTGATCATTTAATAATCAACATATGTTTATTATTTAGGGATATAAATAATAAATGTGACGAATCATGTATAAGGTAATGGACCTCTTTAAAACCCCATTTATTTCGGGTAATGAAATTTATCTCTATAACTCACTTTATTTGCAACATAATGTTATGTAATTTTTCAAAATTATTTATATATATCTATCTCATATATACCTATATTTGTGTACATTACTATTAAAGGGAAATACATTATTTACAATCATTTTGTTAAATTCATTAATTAAGAAATTTCATTTTTTATGATATGAATTATGATTATGAAACCATTTTTCATTCTATGTGTAATTCCTATGTTATACCACTAGATTTATTCCTTTATATGGAACACATATATCATGAAATTGTTGAGACGTGTGAACCTATATAAAATTCTAATACACTAGGTAAATCATTAGTCTCATGAGGCATCATATATAAGATTATGGACTAAAACTAATCCATTTTGGGATTTTTTTCTACTATCATATTTTATAGATAGGTATCCCTAAATAATTTTATATCATATTATATGTTGTCGAAACAATTTCTATGATTCCATGATCTTATGATACCATGTTTTATATGATATTATTCAATTAAACTAATCATGACACTTATTTTTTATGATATCCTGTTTTACTTATTACTCACATGTTTTTTTCTATTTCAATTTTTCCATTAATAAGATTTTTTGATCACCCATTTCATTACGTATTCCCGAGGTAATTCCATGAATTCGTAGAAGATAAAAATTAATTCAGAGTCTCGATATGGAGAATAAAATAAATATTCCATGTTTATTTTTCCATTAAAGTAATATGTACCTAATCATTCAAGGAAACATGGAATTAACTAACATTGTGTTGTATTAATTAGTTTTTAAATTTAAGAATCGTGTAATTATATGTGTAAAATTCAAGGGTCATCATGAAAGTGTGATTCATATTTCAAATGTATTTTTAAAAAATTTTGGTATAAAAATATTTATATTTGATATAAAATAATTAAATGGATGGTGAACTCAAGTGAAATAAAACATTTTTTTTGGAATAATGCAAAAGGTTGATATAAAATTACAAAAGATTTGTTATAGGAGAGGTTTTTGGAGTAAAGGATATAATATCTGGTTCATCCTTCCCCAAAAACATTATTTATTTTTATTTATACCCCTACGAACCATTGTATTATGCTTCCAACGGTGGATAGACAAATTTTATGGAGGGGGTGTAATTGATTTGGAGATCTTGAGAAGTAGAGTAATTTAAATAACTCATACTAAATATACATGTCATGAAGGGATGGAATTCTGTTAAAAACATTACATTAAAATATAGTTTGGGGGTATCGATACATATTAATTATATTGTACATCATTTTATGAATCTAATTTTACAAAAAGTTAAATTTGGGGGTTTTATATTGTGGTTGAAAAATCCAAAGGTGGGTGTTGAAGAAGCCCATGGATTTTTGGTTGGTTTTATAAATGGGTAAAGATCCTTGGGATTTTATTATGTCCTGGTTATTGTGTTTATTTACAACCATACTATGAGATTATTAGTAATTATAAAGATTTATAATCTATATTTATTGACATATATATCATGAATTAGACTCTTATGATGCCTAAAAGTGTTTTTAAAACGAGCTTCAAGTTTGATATAAGTTCCATGTTAAATTGAGAGAACTCCATAATTTTCCGTATCCATATAGCCAATGTGTAACATGTAGATATATCTACTACATATGGAAATTTATCCTTTGACATAGGAAAATATTATATTTAGTAATTGTTTATATATTCATAAGTATTAACATACCACAAAGATAAATTATTTGTGGGATTGTTTCATAGGCAATGTAATTAACACATGCAATTCATGTGACACATTCATTTCTAAAAAAATGATTTATCATGTAGAAAAAAATCACATATATGAATCATTTAACCAAATATATTATAAATGTTTTTTATAAAGGAACAACATAAATTATTTATTGATATATACAATTCAAGTAGTTAACTGATTTTTTGTTAATAATATGAGTCATGTAATCATTAATAGGAATTTTGAATGGGTGTTAATGATGCAGTTTCTGTGGATGATGGGATCTCATGTTATTTAAATATCACAGAAAGAATGAAACCTATAGATTATTGGGTAGGTAAATGAGGATGTGAGTTTGTGGATAATGATATCATATTGTTATAAAATTGAAGCTCATGTCATCAATATTTTTGAAAATGAACATTTGATCATGATTTAAGAGTGAAAAAATGATGAATTTATTCTATTACACTATGTGGTAATAGTTTTGAGTTTTTTTTCTATGAGAATGAAAACGAATAATTAGGGTTGAAAGATAATGTTTGATATTCAAAAATCCAAATATGAAAAATCATATTATTTCATAGTATTATATTTTAGTATGATATTATTTGTGTTATGAAAATCATGTCTTCATTCTAGGAAATTATTTTATGTATATTCAAAAGGCTCATTGAAGTGGAGCATTATACTTTGTAATTTATTAGACATGGTTTATTTAATGATGAAATCCATTCTGTGTTCATGATATTTTTCGAAACCCATAAATAATTGTTGTTGGGTGTGAATATACATATATGTGGAGTGGTGTTACATGAATTAATATAATTTTAAATATCATGTATCTATAGTGAATAGAGTCAATCATTGAGGGGTGATACTAGACATGGAATGGAGTAGAATTACTTATTTGATTTAATCCTCATAAAAATAGTATGTTTTTTATTGTATTTACTTTTATACATGATCTTATGAAGATAAGATTTATATTTTTTGAAAGGATCATACTCACACATGTTACAACATTTTATTTATATCGAAATAAATTAAAAAAAGAACACTCTACTAATTCAACCCAAATTATTAGTGGATAAAAAAGTTATATACAATATATTCATAAAATAATTGGAATAAATATTCTAATAGTTTAAATACTTCCAACTAGTGAAAACATTAAGCTAAATTCCACTTCTTCAACCTGTGAATAAAAGTTTCTAACAAACCATGCATTGTTTCTCACAAAATCTCCCATTTAATTGAACTTATTTATGAAAACCCACATTATTCCAATCTCATTTGTTTTATCAAGTTTTTAAAATAAATATAAATCATCATTCATTTTAATTTGATCTAATTTTTTTATTATTTACATTAAGACAATATTTATTATATAATTAATGTGTCTCATATTTAGGATTAACTAAGTAGTGTCATGATGTATGAGATGTTTACAAAAAAGGTATCCTAGCTTTTAAATACTGAGATTTATCTCCAATTATATTTTTTAGTTAGAAATAATTATATTTATTAGATGAGATGAATTTGATTGTTCTTCATCACTAAAAATTTATGGACCTTCTACCATAAGCTGTACAACATCGACACAATCATTTCTATCGAAAATTTCATCACATCACTGAATAAGAAAACATCAACATTTATTTTTCAAAACTTCTCTTAAAATATGGATTACCTAAATAAATTTTTTAGAATCATAAGATCAAATGTATAAAAAATTATGATAATATCCTATTAGCAATAATTTTATCCCCTATATATGTAGGACAAATTAATAAACAACATGAAACTCTTCTGGGATCTAATATACCTTAATATTAACCATTTAACATGATAACATATTTTCTACGAAATCTAAATGGTACATGAAATATGGATACATCTTATAATACATCTCATAAGAAACTATATCTAAATTTCACCTTTGCATAAAATGATTTGAATTTGAATCATTGCCCCAAAATCTTGTGTCGAAATATATATATATAAGTTTCATGATCGACTTGAATTTTCTGATCCATTTATATAAATCATGTTTTCTATCATTCAACCACAATTTTGTTTTTATATGGTACACTATGTTTATTTTGAATCCTTAACTTCTCTAAATAAGTTTCAAATTACTTATTTGTAAACCCATTTCAATTTTATATCAATATCTACTCAAGAGAAAAATGAAATTCTCTTTATATACCTCTTTAAAAAAATTCATCATTATAAGGCCTTATGCATTTATTCTATAAGAATATGACATGTAATATTTGGGAAGTAACTAATAAATGATATAAATTTCACATATCCACTAGTTGAGTTCATCCTCTTATACCCACACAAATATAAATGAATTATCATTAATAATTGAGAAGATTGAATCACCAACTTCTAATAAGATGAGTTAATAATTGTGCTATTATAACATGTTGATGAAATTCAATATCATTCTGTTTTTTTAAAATGAAATATAACAAACATTGATTCCTTATGGAAAAATTTAAATATCATCTTGGTAAAGATGGTAAAACTTTAAATTTCATAATTGATGCTCTTATTTCATTCCTATATACCATTTAAATTCCACTTCACATAGAATAAATTCATTTTTCCCACTATCATATGATCATAGTTGATCCATCAAATAGAAACATATCCCAAAATAAATCCTTATTAAATAAAAGTTTATTTCCATCAACATAACGTTTTGAAACACACAATAGATACTTCTCCAATCAAACAAAATAACGAGTTTTTGTATTTAAGGTTTTCTTTCCTAATATATAATAACCCAGCCCCTTTAAAATTTAGTGAACTATAATTTTCAATAGTCTCTGAGACATATGTTCACTTTTAAAAATCATTTATTTATTTTAAATCATAATTAATTTTGGATGATCATCGACTATCACACATCTAAGGTTGATCTCATTTTTAATTTTTTAAGATCTACTTTGAGAACTATGTATTCCTCCTTCCATGTATTACTCATAATTTAAAGATATATATTTTTAAACCATATATTCTTTTAGTTCATTAGATGCATTAGACATTTATATACATGGTGAACTGGTTGGTCACACCTTCTGCAATATTTTTCCAAAAAATAATTATGATTTTTTTCATTTCTAAATAATATTTTATAAATTTCCTAATGTTTTTTTCTTCATATGGATGAAACCCGCCACAAAAATTTAGTAACTATGATCTCTTCAAAATTTATTATGTTGGATGTTAAGGATTTTAATTTTTCCTGTAATCCAAAAAAACATCAAAAATAATAATAGTATCCTTATAAATTATATTTTCTATTATAAATTTCATGTTTTCATGAATATCTTGATTTACGTCATTCTTTTATGTTAATAATTATAACTCAATTTTGTATTCTAAGAATTTATTAATCATTTTACATCTTACTCTCCGCATTACACTTCTTATCTTCCTTTATAGATTCATTTGTTGTAGAAAATTTTGAATGAATATTTAGATTCCCAATATTAATAGATTTCCATGATTTATTTGATTTTCTAAAAACCTGATCATTTTGAACTTTTTATTCTTATTAAAACGTGATCAGTAACTTAAATATTTAAAAAATACTATAATGAATGCTTTTATCTATCTCCTTGGGATTATTTTTTATTTTACAATCCAAATCATCTTGAATATATCTACTAAAAATAACTTCGGACATGTTCATTTATTCTTCAAATAAGATCAATTTATGATCAACATGATCAATATCCCTATCCAAATCTATAATTATTTTTTCATGCATGATATTATTTATATTAGTATTATCTAGAAACGTATTCAGATTATGAATCTCCATTAGTTTCTAAATTTTTACTTTTTTCATAAAGTGACTCATTATTATTGAATAATTGATCACAATTATTCAATTAAGAGATTTATTTTTGCATCATTATAATTTTTTAGAGAAACTAAAACCATTATAGGTTTAATAATATATATATATATATATGGAATTCCAGATATCTTATTAGAGTGTTTCTTCCATCATCACAATTAGAATTTTTATCACACACCTTATCAATAAAATGTTTTTCATCAACATCATAGTCAGAATCAAGAAATACTTCACCACTTGTCTCAACTTCTTAAAAAAATAAAAATTGAGTCCTTTTTTTCCTGGATAAATTAATAAACATTATTTTGATGTGAATTTTGGACTGGATGTTTTTTTGTGATAATTTTATTTTTCATTCATTTTCTTTACCACTATCTTAATCATATTTATGTTTCGGATAGTTTATGGAAAAATGTCCAATATACCCACAGTGGAAAATTTTAATTGATAAATTTCCATTTATATTTCTCTTAGAATATATAATATTTTTGAGACAGGATTAGTCATTTAATTAAACCATATATTCATATTTTTACCAAAATTTGAACTACATGCTTTATCATCATCCCAAATATCATTCTTAATTTATCAAATTTATAGACATTTAAGGCAATATCATTTTCAACCATTACCTTTTTTTTTATAATAATTCCTTACCCCATTTCATAAAATGTATTATTACTAAAAAAATAATCATGATATGTTTCACTGAGATCATTTTCTAGGAATATGTATACTTCATCATTGAAATTTTCATATAAGATACAGAAGAGTATCTAAAAAATAATGGAGTCTTCTAAATTATCACCATAAAATATGGTCATTCTTAAAACATAATTCAAAAAAATTGATAATATATCAATTTTATCATTAAAATGTATCTAGAAATCTTCATATCTAAGTCTCTAAAACTTTATCTTTTCTCACCAAACTTTTCTATTCCTTTAAAATAAAATTTTTAGTTTGTCCCAATTATATTTTCCTATTTTGATTACATATAAAATCGTAAATAATCCTTAAAAATTAAAAATAAAATATATTTTTTGAATGTAGACCACTATTAATATTCCTAATGTATAAAAATGTTATGTTATCTCCTTCTGGATGTGGGGGAAGTATATCAACTACATCTTTCAAAGCTTCATAACAAATAGAAAAAAGATATTAAAACCTTTTATAATTAAAAAATATATAATTCCCATAAAATTATGAAGTCCACTTTATATTCCTAAAATAATAATAATTCAAAGTTGAAATATTAAATTATGTTAGATTCATCTTCCTAAGAAAGGTATCACACATCCAATCAAAAGTGAAGGAAATATTCACTTTGATACCGCTTTGGAATCCACCTTTAAGAAATATGGGTGATCACATAAACCATGTGTGAATAGATCATCTAAATTCATATAATATTTATTGAGAAAAAAACTTCCTCTTCTAATTAATGTGTAGTTATATAAACATTCACCACCTTGAATCACTCACCAAAATGAGAGAATACATTATACTAATAATCATAACCTTTAAAACATAGGTGTATATTATTTATTGTGAAATAGATTTTTATATCATAAAACTAACAACTAGAATAACAATTTTATTAACAATGAAAAGGGTATAACATTGAAAACCATGGTTACACATCTACCCACTATTATTGGGTGCCTCCAGTGCAAAAGGGAATCCAAAAGTCTTCAAACCTAAATGTGGGTAACGACTAATGATTATTTTAAAAAATATAATTATTCAATGTTTTTTTGTATTATGTTATTCTAATTCTTATTTAAATGAATTTTATAAAGATGGAAGAACTTATCCTCTAAAAATATGTAGAAATATGTTACTTTTTAAGGTTTTTTTCGCATCCCTTTCACAAAACCAAGTCGATATTATTTTATTTCAATCGATATTATACATTGTAAAAATATATAATTTTATGTGTTATTAACATATCCAAAACTTCCATTCTTCTTTTATACATATTCTTTTTTCTAATCAAAATTTTCTTATATCATAATCCAAATATACACGTGAAACATATTTTTCTAAAAACTCATATTTATATTTGAAATTATAATTACAATCCCCTTGGTAAATACATCCCTTATATGATATTCCATTTAATTTCCACCGTAATTTTAATTTCCAGATAAATAATATAGAATATCCACCTAAATGTCCAGATAAATACAGGCCATAAAGTTTTTTTCTAACTACCTAGATTTATACCCTTTAAGGCGTGGCTTGCTCAATTGTGGTGTTCTGTTGTATTTCAATATACTTAGTTTTAATTTCTCAATAACATAACAATGTGATGTTTTGATTATGTTATAATGGTATTTCAAAGGCTAGTGGCATGAGATAAATTTACACAAAATTATTTTATTACAAATTTATTGCATCATGGAGGTCTCGTGTTCTATTCCCCTTCCAAAATTTGAGACATTTGAATATCCTTATTTAAAATCATTTCCTGTGGAATGAACCACCTAAACATAAATTAGCTGCAATATAGTACATTAATCTTGGGAAATTCTTCTTCAAATTTCTAGTGATAAAGAAATAAATATGTTCCTTTCTATTTTATCATGATCATACAACTATGGATTTTGATCCCCATATTAGAATCTATAATAAATCATTTTTCCATTATGTTGTGGTGGTCATAAATTTAATAGTGACATGGAAATATGACCATAATTATATGTATAAAATATCACTATTTATGGAGTGGATTTATTCAAATAATTATTTCCATTAAAAACCAACTCAATATCATTTGTTTTGTAAAATTTATTTCATGGAATAAACAGTATTGTTAAATAAAATCTTATGATGTAGTGTCATTATTGTTGCATGAGGATCCTACCATATTGATAATTAACCATAAAATCTTTACATGATATTTAATTATAATAAAATGACATAATAATCATATGAATTATATTCTAACCACACTCACTTGTAATTAATTGTGAGTATGAATATTATATATACATTTACAAAAAATATATACTGAATCAAATATACTATAATATCTTATTCAAAAACTCCTCAAAAAATATCTTGAACACTTGTTGTTCTAAAAAAATATCCACATAAAAATTTGGTCTAATAATAAATACACCCATGATTTTATAGTGTTCTAGTGAACACAAAATTTATATGTTTATTTTTATTTATAAATTATACTGTGTGTTTTGCTTCTAATTTTTATAATATTTTTTTCAATTTTAATTTCAACTTATTTTGAAATTTTTCTATTAATTATTTGAAAAATATATATGCTTAATACATTGATATTTTAGTGGGATGAAAATTATATGTTTTTATAATAAAATTGATCTCTTCTCCCTCTTCTCAAGCATTACAATAATTCTTAATTTGAATCCATCGTTTTTAGAGCTAGTATATACTACTAATTGATACATTTTAATTTGTATCCCAACACTATATTTGATATGAATCAATATTTTTTTTAAATATTTTCAATGGAGAATCTCAGATTCCTTACTCTAACTATCCAATAGAGGAAAAAAATTACTATTTAACATATTCCAATTGGATGTATTGATAATATAAATTCTAAAGAACCAATATTTTTTAGCTAATTAATTCTGAATATTGGAGTGATTATGTGAAAACTTATTATATGCATTCATGTAATATAAATATTCATCATGTTAAGAGATATTATAAAATATCTGTAAAATAAGTTTGTAGTTTTAATTATGTCGAGAAGATGGATTACAGTATAATTTTCATGTTGGAAATAAATTTTTTACATTATTCATAGGATAATATATTTTCATACATCTTCATATAAAAAAGATAATGTAGTATTAAAAAAACATGAATATTAATATAATATGATAATCTATTGGAATACTAAATCCCAACCTCATTAGTCGAATTTAGTGATAATGCTCAGATCCTCTATTGTATACACGTGCAAAAATATAATTATTTAAAAAATTATCAGAGGATGATGTTGGTTCTAAGAGGCCATTGGTTCCCCAGATGAGGATATTAATGTCAAATTCCAAAATCTAAAATTTCCAGAGGAACAATTGTAATGATAACATTATATCAAATATTGATGGAGACTATAATAATAGTAATGTAGCAGTGTGAACTTGTTTTATCTATTTGTGACAGTAGTATTATAGTAATAATAACTTATTGTAGCATCGTGTGAAAATAGTAATATAGATCTATATAATTCCTCCCACATTAACTATAGAATAGTAGTACAACTATGTAGAGATGCTCTATAAAAATGAAGACTTTTACATCATTGTCCATCATTATGATCTCATTTTGAAATAGGTCTGAAAACATTTGATTTTTTCCTTCTAATTGTGTAATATATATAGTGAATTATTCATCCTTTATATAGATATAGGTAATATCTCTAAAAATTTAAATCTATTTGTTATTTTTGTTCTTTGACTTCTTTTTCTATCAATTTTACTATGATTTCTAGAATCATTTTTCAATGGATCCCATTTTTTCTTAAAATGGAATTAACAAATTGTAGATAATGAAAAAAGGAATATCTGAGTTTAATTTCCATAATCTTCTAGAAAAAAGTTATTCTAGATTTTGTAAATTGAAGGATGTCACAATAATCATTTATTCAAAGTATGATAACTATCCAGAAATTATAAAATTTTAATTATCACATATTAATTGAAAAATGTTTAGATTTAATAATAACTGGTATGATTACTAGAATAGAAAGAAATATAAAAGAAAAAGGATTGAATAATTGAATCCTTATAATTTTTTTATTATCAATAAAAGAAACATGGTTACATCAAAAAAGATTATTCAATACTTAAAATAAATGACAAAGAAGAAAAAAATACATCATAAAAGAGAGATAGAAAGTAATTTAGATCTAAAAATGACACATGTAGTTTCAATAATGATCCATATTTTTATATATTATCAGATAATATTGGTTATAAAAACAAATCAATAGGTTTTTATACTAATATTAATAATTATAAATAATTTAAGAGTTTAGATATATAGAATTAATAGAGATTAATCCTGATCATAATAATCTATATATAAAAGAATAGAAGAGTTATCAAATGATAAAGATGAAAATTATGAATAAATATAAATTTTGATGATGAGATATGTGTAAAATATCATAATAATTGGAAAGAATATGTTATAGATCTTGAAGTATCCTAAAATGGATACAAAATTCTTATTGAGGGTATAAAGTTATTATTGAGGAAATATGGTTTCTATATGAATATTCCATTTCCCTATGTTTTGAATATCATAAACACTTTATCTTATGTAAAATTATATTTTCCCTAAGGATTATTTTCATATGGAAAATTTCCCTTCTCTAAGGAAATATTTATACCTACTTATGTTTTCATTGTTCATTTTATAGTCTCTCTAAATCCAACTTATTTTATACTTAAATAAAAAAAATTCATTTCACAACTAATACCTCAGAATCCAATAAATCCTTGGATATAGGGTATTCTATTTTCAGGATCTGAATTCATTGAAATTCAGACTCTGAATTCTACAAAATTCAGAATCTGAATTCCTTACAATTCAGACTCCTTATTACTCATAATTCTTACTCAGAATTCCTCAGAATTCAGAATCTGAATTCCTCAGAATTTGGACTCCCAATTCCTCAAAATTTAGACTCTGAATTCCTTAGAATTCAGATTCTAAAATCACTGGAATTCCGACTCCGAAATCTAAAGAATTCAGATACCAAATTTATTGTAAAATAGAATCTATATATCCATTTCTTATAAAAATTGAATGTTTATTTGGATAGATTCCAAATTTTATTATTATATACTCTGAAAAAAAGAGATTTTATTATGTTACATCATTTTCCATAAACTTTTTATGAAACAATGTCTTACAATCTATTTCAAACTAACCATTTTTTGATTGACACATGTATAGGTCCCTTCAACATTCAAGGAAAAATATGACTATTGGATGAGGGAGCCGAGAAGTGGAGTAGTTTTTATAAATAGGATCTCATTTGAAAGAGCTCACAACTATTCCATCACTCTAGAGATTACATGAAGTTCCAATGATTTCTTGAAAGAGAGACTCTCATGCTTAGTGTCGTTCTGAACAACATGTTCATATTTCTATGTGTGACTCTGACTATTGTTGAGTACAATCGAGGGATTCTGAGGATAGAAAGACAGAGGTGTTGACTATATAAAAGATCGAGGACTTCCGAGGATAGAAAGACATAGGTTCCGAATTATTTAAAGATTGAGGGATTGTGGGGATATCAAGATAGATTCTAATTTTCCTATGGAGGGCTTACCCATGTGTTCGTAAGATATACTTTCATGAATGTATAAATCAAGGGACCTTTATCCAATGTGTTTGGATACCCTACTCAACGAGTTAAAAGATTTCATACTTATTACTTGTTTTTATTCAAGTTTACTTCTTCTGTATTTTGAAAAAATATGAATTTATAACTTTATTATACTTTATTATCACTTATATATACTCTGGTAAGTAGGATTATGTATGCTATAAGGTCGAATCATTTCACTATTAACATTCCTTAAGTTTCATTTTTGGAACCTAGATTTTTTTTAATAGAACGAACAAGGGTCATATGAATTTACCTTGATTAAATTATTTAAGCATAGTTTTCCTTAAGGTTAAAAACGAAAGTTTGTAAACATACAATTCACCCCACTTGTAATTGAGCATCTACATCATTATTTCAATCCTAAAATTGGTATCAAAGGTTGTTTCTAAAATAATTATATTAACATATTTGTTTTCTTACTCATGTTTCCCTTGTTCTAAATTTTATTTCTTAACATTTCTTAGTTATGTTCTACATAGAAGATTTTTATCTTTGTTTACAATCCATTTCAATTAACATGTTTTTGTGAAAAAATGTTTTTCTTTTAGAATGGAAAGAATGAATATTGGATCGATTGATAATCTAAATCCTACCAGACCACCTATATTTAATGGTAATGATTATAAATACTGGAGAGATAGAATGAATTCTTTTGAAATTAATACTAGAGTGGACAAATTTTTCATGCTTACTAGAGATTACAAAATTCCTAACAAGGAATTCAAAACTTCCACCAACCAGGAAAAGTTAGAATATCAACTAAATTACAAGGTATGAAATAATTTTTTGTATTCTGTGACCAAGAAAATATATAGACTAATTTCTTCATTGGAATTTTTTATATACATCTGGATGAAGTTGGAAGGTACATGTTTTGGTAAATCCAACGTTATAGAAACTAGAAGATCTATGTTAAAAGAAAAATATCATAGATTTATATTTCCTTATGGAGAAACAATATGAAAAGTGAAAAAGAATTATGACTATTGCAAACTATTTAAAATCTTTTAGAGAGAAATGTGTTGATGAAGAATCTCTCGGAGACAAGATTATTGATATTTCTGCCTAATGAGTGGGAATCCAAAAGAATAGCTATTGATGAGAATAGAAAAGCATCTCAAATTACTCTTGATGATATTCATTGAACTATTCTTCAACATGAGACAATAATTATAAGATATTCTGATATTAATAAGAAGAAGAATTGAAATGGATGTGTATATTTACTTTTAAAAAATCTGAAACTCCATAATGGGATAGAAGATCCAAGTCAAAAAAGGTTACTCTTTTAACTTAATCTAGTGAAAGTGAACATTTTGAGAATGAGATAAATAATATTTCTCGAAGGATGAACAATATAGTTGGAAAGAAATAAATTAAATATAGATATAATAAGATAGATATAAAATACAAGAAATACTCGGAAGTCACTTGCTACTAAGGAAAAAGAGCATGGCATATGAGGCCGTATTGTCCTATAGTTAAGAAAAAGGATAGAAAGTAAAAAATTCTGAGAGGAATAGAAAGAAGTACTAAAAGGTTAAATCTAAAAAAACTAAATTCTAATGACACCTAGAGTTCTAATGGTGGTGACACTACTAATGAATCCTCCGAGTATGAATCTTATGAATAATAGAATTTTAGTTTACTATCCAAACTACACATTGAAAGTCATTATCTGATAGCCAAGGTACACAATGTTGAGTCTATTACTAATGTATATTTTAGTGAAAATTATACTAATGAAAAATAGTAATAATCTTTAGATTATTATTCCTCTTTAACAGAAGATAATACATTACCATGTTATGAAGAATGTTCTAGGTTAGCTAAACTTATTGAGAATGAAAATTATAAAATCAAGAAAAATATTGACATGTAAAATTATAGATTATCTATTTCAAACAATGAAATACTAGATCATTCTAAAGATCATGATAAGAAAACTTTTGATTTTAATATTATTTCCAAAAATCATGAGGATGTTAATTCTATGAAAGATAAATGTTCTAAGGATCTTAAAACGTAATTTCTACAAAAAATATTTTAGAGGCTAACTATAGTGCTAAAACTAATGTTTTTGGGGATAAAAATATTATTATTTACAGAATTTATAAAAAAATTTCCTTAAGGAAATGACAGTCAAATTTTAACAAGATGTATTCCCAAATTCTCTATTTAATAAATTGTAATGGATTTGGTAATACTCATTCTAAAACAGTTTTTATTAATAACTATTCTGTTCCCAAAAGTGCTCTATTTTTCACAAAAATTCAATGTAGTGAACATTGGGTGAAAAAATATTCATTAAACAAAAATAAATCTTTTTGTTTCCATAAATAATATTTTTATAAGAAAATGTGGATATTTAAAATCATACATTCTAAAATTTCGGGAGCCATGAATGTTTGGATTCAGAAATTCTAACTCTTTTGTTTTTATGAAAATAAAGATAGTACCAATATAAATACTTGGTACATGGATAGTGGATGTTCCTGGCATATAACTTGTAACCAAAATTTCTTTCGAAATATTATCATGATGAAATGAGGAAAAGTTACTTTAGGAGATAATTCTTAGGGAGAAATTATTGGTATATGTAACACTTTTCTTCTTGGAAAAATGTTAATTTTAAATATTTTAGTAGTTAAGGGTATTAAGCACAACCTCATTAGCATATGTTAGTTATGTGATGATGGCTACCTTGTGAATTTTAGGAATCATAAAGGATTAGTTCCAAATTCCAAGGAAGCATTTATTCTTTCTGCCTATAGGCCATAGAATGTATACACAAAAAATGTGGAATACCATTGGATCCAAGATCCAACATGCCTTTGTGAAATGGAAGATAAATCATGGATATGGAATAGAAGGTTAGGATACATGAACCTTATGAAACCATCTAAACTCTCAATGAAAATACTACTTAATGATCTATCAAATTTTAATGTTGATTCTTAAAAAGTATATGACCTTTTTTAATTTTTAAACCAACATTAATCTTGTTTTAAATCAATCAGTGAAGTATCAACATCAGATGCATTATAGTTAGTGAATATGGATCATTTCGATCCAACACAAAATGGAAGTATTTGAGGCAAATATTATTTATTTTTCTTCATTTATGATTACACTAGATTCACAAGGGTCTACTTTCTAACAAAAATTCTGATGTTTTTTCTTATTTCTAAATGTATAGTTCCAAAGTTAAAAATTATAAACACCTTCCATTAATAACTATTCATAGTGATCCTAGAGTAGAATTTCAATATTTATATATCGAAACTTCCTATAGTAAAAATGGTATTAATCATAACTACTCAACTCTAAGAAATCCTCAACAGATTGGGGTTGTTGAAAGAAGAAATAAAATTATTCAAGAGATAACTAGAACCATGTTGATTGAATATTCTAAAGTTAAACACTTTTTCGTTTAATATCTATGTATTGATTTTTGTAATAAAATTATAGTTTTTGATAGAACTTTTCATTACAAAACCCCTTATGAATTGTGGAATGGTAGAAAACCTAGATATTCATATTTCATGGTATTTGGTTGCAAAATATTCATTCAGAATACTAATGATAATTTTTATAAATTTCCACTCAAATATAATGAAGGAATTTTCCTAGTGTACTCCTCAACATCTAAGGATTATAGAGTTTTTAATCAAAATACTTGTGTTGTTGAAGAAACAATGCAGGTTAAATTTGATGAAGTTGATCCATTTATTTTTAAACTACCCCAACCTAAATTATTGGTTTTGTTATCAAAATATGATTATCAACAATCGATAAAAGACCCTTCTGGTATGGAAAATGTTTAAGAAAATATTTCTGAAGGTTTTATCCTAAAATATTTCCTATTATATGTTGATTAACATGTTTCACAAAACCCAAATAGGTTATTTCTTAAAAATAATCCTATTGATAGTATCATTTGAGATGTAAATCAACCTGTAACGACTAGAAGTTCCTTATGAAATGAATTAGAACATATCAAATTCATGTCCCAATTAGAACCAAAATTCACTTTGTAAGATTTAGGTGATGATGATTGGATAAAAGCAATGTAAGATGAGTTACATGAATTCCAAAGGAACAATGTCTCGACCTTGGTTGAAAGACCTAAGGACACTTCTGTTATTGGAGTAAACAAGGTCTTCAAAAATAAGTGCGATGAAAATGGAATCATTGTATGAAATAAATATATATTAGTTTCTAATGGATATGTTCCACAATAAGTGACAGATTATGAAGAAACCTATAATCTAGTAGCTAGACTTCAATCTATTCATATTTTACATGCCTTTACAGTATTTTATAAATTCACTCATTTTAAATTGGATGTAAAATGTGCTTTCTTTAATAGATGTGTTCGAGAGGAAGTTTTTGTTGCACAACCTCCTCGTTTTGAAGACACAAAACCCCTTTAATGTGTTTTCAGACTTACCAAATATTTATATGGACTTAAACAAGCGCATAGAGTATAGTATGATAGAATTACAGAATTTGTTCTACAAAAAAAATTATGTAAAGGGAACTGCAGATCCAATCCTTTTTATAGAGAATGATGAGATTTTTTTTTGGATTTTTCAAAGTTATTTAGATAATATTATATTTCATTAAACTCATAAATCATTTACTGATTCATTTGAGAATCTAATGAAATTTGAATTTGAAATTTGTACGATGGGTGAGTTAACATTTTTAATATGTTTTCAAATTTTTCATAAACCTAAAGGAACAAATATATCTCAACATATGTTTATTAAATATATTCAAAAAAAGTATGGATATGACAAGACTAAATGTATATGTACATTATTCCTTACCCTCAAATTTTCTTGATCTTGATGAAGATGGGAAAACAATAGATCAAACATCATTTAGAGGTACGGTAGAATGTTTACTACACTTGATAACTAGTCATACATATTTATTTCTTTCAGTGTTCTTATGTGTAAGATACCAATCCAATCCTATGAAATCTCATTTCAAAGAAGTAAAAAAGATTTTTTTTCACTATTTAAAAGGAACAATGGATTGAGTACTCTTCTATACTTCTATAAATGATTTTATTTTAATAAGTTTTTTGGTTTCTGACTTTGGTGGATGTATAATTAATAGGAAATGTACACCCAAAACATGTAATTTATTATAAGATTCTTTAGATTCTTGGTCATGCAAAAAACAACAATCACTAGAACATTACACTATTAAAGCTAGATATGTAGCAGTTATAAGTTTTTGTTATCAATTGTTGTGGATGCAACACACACTCACAGACTATGGGATGAGTTTTATCAAAACAATAATATTTTTCGATAACACTATATCCATTTCCCTAATAAAAAAACATACTCATCACTCTCATAAATGACACATAGATATCAAGAATTACATTATTTTGGATCACACACAAAAAGAAGATATCATTTTTCAATCTATCGAAACATAAGAACAAGTTAATGATATTTTCAAAATAATCATTACCATATGAAATATTTGAATAAATTAAACAAAAGTTAAGAATGATAACTATAAGGTAATATTCCATTTTAACTTTTCGTTTAAACCTATCTCCTTAAATTAAGTATCATGTTTTCAAAAGGGGAGTACATTTCCGTAGTAGTTAAAATTTTTCATAGTTAAATTTTTTTGTAGTTAAAATATTTCAAAATTAAATTTTTTTGAAGATAAAATTTTTCATAGTAAACTTTTTTTGCAATTTAAATTTTTTTTAACTAAAATTTTTTGTAATTAAAATTTTCCATTGTTAAAATGTTTCTTAATTAAAATTTTTTATTGTTAAATTTTTCATAGTTAAAATTTTTCATAATTAATATTTTTATTTTTTAAATGTTTTTGTAAATAAATTTTTTGTAGTTAATATTTTTATAGTACAAATATTTTATAATTACAATTTTTCCTAGAAATTTTTTTTTCTTAGTTTAAATTTTCCATAGTTAAATTTTTTGAAGTCAAAATTTGTTTGTACTTAAAATTTTATTTGATAAAAAATTTTCATAGACAAAATTTTCCCAATTTTAAAAATTTTATTTCTTTACGAAAATTTTATGTAATCTAATGTTCTTCAAGAGGAATTTTTTTCATTACTAATAATTTTCCTAGAAATATGGAAGGTATATTTCATTACATAAAATTTCATAATAATATTTTACTTATTGGTATTTTCCACTTGTTTTCAGAAAAAATTTCGGATTCAATTTCCTTAAATCCGAAGTTTTATCTTAAAATCCTCAAAAGATCAGAATCATCCAAAATCCATCCTTGGATTTCATCTCAACTGCCATATCATATTTATCATGTTCCAACCATTAGATTAATTGGGAATATGAACTATCACTACAACATCCATATAAATCCCCCCTAATTTTTGTCCCACATTGGTTTTCAAGCCCTAGCATGCCAATGCTCTGCCTCTCTACTTAAACGTTGTTCTGTATTTTGGATCTACTCAACTCAAAATGTCTTTGGTGTTATCCCCACTAAAATAAATGTCGTTAAAAAGGAAATTTATGAATGGAAAATCTACAAAGATTATTTAGTTGATTAGAAGATATTTACAAAGTATGATTATCTCATTTCAATGAATATTAAGTTGAATGTCTTAGAAAGCCTCTGTGTAGAAAAACTTAAAGGACATTATCTGTTTTATTATGAGTTTCTTATTAAGTAATATGAATCTATATGTTTTTTAATTGAAGGTGGGAGAGACAAGTTCTCATTCAAAAGTTATAGAAAACCTTATTCTCTTTCAAATAGAAAGGAACTTGTTATATTGGAATACCGTACGAAAGAGAAACCATTTTCTGCACAAAAAACTACGTAATTAGAAAGGATGTTTTTTGAAAGTAAAATCTATTGAGTGCCTTGGGAACAAAGGAGTAAAAACACTAATGATCAACCATGTCTATAATAACTTTATAATGTTAGCTTTATGAGTTTAGATATTTCTCATTTTGGGAAAAGGAGAAAAGGACCCCTTAATGAAAAGTGAAATCTATGTTTTGGATTTTCTGGTCATCCTGAGAAAGATAAACTTAATGGAGTATATCATTCTAATGATTGAAAATATCAAAAGAGAATGCACAAATAGCATATCATTATGTAACCAGAAATCCTATCCTAGGTCACTGACTTATTCATAGAATAGTTCAAAATCCCTCATAGTTCAAAGCCCAGATCATTTAATGTCATGTTTCGCATTGATAATAGTTTGAGGAGGATGAAGGTTGGTTTCAATGAAAAATCCCAAAAAATTTATAACTTTTCTGAAAGTGAAAATAAATCCTTATCCAAAAAGATACAAGTAGCTGAAACTTCCAAGAAGGGTTACAAGAAGAGAATGTTGAAGGAGCCAAAAGCAAAGAATAAAATTTCTACAGCTTAGAAAACCCAATCATCCCCTCTAAAATCAGAGAATAAAAAGACCTATCACGATGTTTTTGTTTCTATGTGGATAAAATATACGAAGAACAAGAAGGAAGGATATCCTAGTTTTGGATTGTATCCTGCTGATGAAAAAGAATTATATATTAATGCTCCTGAGGAATTTGAGAAACAAGAAAAAGAGAAGAGGTAAAAGAAGAAATGTCTGAAGCTGGGATTGTTCAATTTCTTCTCAAGGATACTGAGAAAGCTTCTGATCAAGCCCATTTACTCGAATCCTATCTACAAGAATCAGTTATAGTGACTCCAGGAAACAAAATTGTTATTCTACAACTAAATGAAGTGGAAGATATTGTGCAGGAAGGGGAACTGTAATGAGAAGAATCAGAAGGAAGTGATGATAAATATGATATGATAAAAAAATTTGAAGAATATAAAGATATGGAGAGACCTTCTGAGAAATTATCAATTCAGACCTACCATGACGAATCTTATAAACATGCTACCCCAGGAAAAAGTGACAAAGGTCAGGAAGAAGTAAACAAACCATCAAAAGAAGAGAGCATCAACCATGATTTTTGTTCAACAATAGGACCTTGTGGTAGATGCTAAAAAGGAAGAGGATGAGGAAGATAAGATAGTCCAACTATTAGATAGTGAACATGAATCACCAATGGATAATGAGATCATTCCAAGAGATGATAAAATAAAATATCTGTTAGATGATGCATATAAGAAAGTCGAGTTGGCAAAGAAATATGATGGCATATCATCTAAAAGAAAGGATGTTTAGGTAGAGAGATATTCCTCTCCAATAAGATCATCTGATTCAAAATCATCTTCTATGGGACTTGATTTTTTAGTTTAATCCCAAATGAAATTGGTTAATACAATTACCATGTTTCCATGTTTTTTCACATGGTGTGAGATAATTTATAATTCATTTAATCAGAAATCATATTCTGTTTCCATGCTTTTGGAAAAATTAGTCAGGCTTGAGGAAAATTTTAAATCCTTCTATATCAGTTATGACGCACATAAAAGGATGTGAAAGGAAACTACCATGTGTTATAGGAAAAAATGAAGATATAAGAATCATTTTTGAATTTTAGGATAATTTGATGGATGATTTTGACACCAATTATATAAAGGTAAAATAGCTTACTACATTTTTTGATGAGAAGCTCAATCTTGAACAAAAATCTGGGAAACAAGAAGGCAAGGATCTGAATGGGAAACTTAATTTAGTGCCATTGAATATGAAGAAGTAAAGTGATCTCAGTATTATGTTCCAAGAAAACTTTTGTAAGAAAGAAGAGGTTTATAAGACTCGGGCAGAAATTTTAAAGTATTAGGAAGAAAAGGTCTAATTTTGTAAAAGAAAAATGAAGATCAAGACGAACAACTCAAACATTTTTTAGTGTATTATAATGAGCTTAAAAGGCTGAATACCATTTTCAAAAAGCTTAAACTGATGAAATAAGAAGGATTATTTTTTCCCTTAACTCCGATATTTTGTTGCATTACCTTCCTTGTACTTGTTTTTCCAATCATAATGAAAATTTATATTGTTATTCATATGTTTTTCTTATAGTACTAATATTTTATGACGCATATTTCTTTCCATTCTCTCAATTACATTTTTAAAATCACAAAGGGGGATAAAGGAATGATAAAAAGAATACTATGTACATATGATAATTCACTAGGTAAGGGGGTCTATCTATGGGGGATTTTTATCAAAGTAGATTTCCTTATGCCAGAAAAACATTAATTTTTTAAAGAAGGCTAGAATATGATCCTTAAGATTTTAATATCCTAATGGGGAATTAGTCATATTCATAATAATTTATAAAGAAAAGGGGGATAATTTTTTCTTTTATGTTCAAAAAAAATTTCTAAGTACTTATTATATTTTTCGTAAGGATGTTCATGACTTCCAAAAAGGTAGAGATTGGTGATTAAATAAGTTTTTCTTATGAATTTTTCATTTCTCTATGTTTTAAAAATCTCAATCACTTTATATTAAGGAAAATTATATTTTCTCTAAGGATTATTTTCATAAGTAATGTTTCCCTTTACTAAAGAAATTTTTATCATTGACTGTGTTTTCATTGTTCCTTTTATAGTCTCTCTAAATCCATCTCATTTTATTTCTAAAGGAAGAAAATTTGGTTTCATATCTAAAACCTCAAAATCCTATAAATTCATTGATATTGAGTATTTTTGTTTTTAGGAACCAAATTCCTTGAAATTCAGACTCCAAATTATCTGAAATTCAGACTATGAATTCCATAGAATTTAGACTCTGAATTCCTTAGAATTTAGACTCTAAATTTTTCTGAATTCAGACTCTATAGAATTCAGATTTTTAATTCATTGTAAAACTGAATCTAAGTATCCATATCATATAAACATTGAATGTTTATTTGGTTAGAATCAGAATTATATTATTACTTAGGCTCTGAAAAAAGTAGATTTTGTTAAGTAAAATCATATTTCTTACACTTTTTATGAAACTATGTCATATAATCTGTTACAAACTAACCATTTTTTGAGTGACACTTGTACAGGTCCCTCTGCGATTCAAGGAAAAATATGACCATTGGGGGAGGGAGTCGACCGCTAGAGAAGTTCCTTTAAATAAGAACTCATTTGAACAAGATCACAAATATTCCTTCACTTTAGAGATTACATGATGTTGAAGTGATTTCTAGGGACATAATCTCATGCTTAGTGTCATTCTGAACATCTTGTTCAGATTGCTACATGTGACTCTGATTGTAGGTGAGTACAATCAACTGCATCTAGGGATAGGAAGAAAAAGGTGTTGGCTACCTTATTGTTTGAGGACTTCCAAGGATAGGAAGGCAAAGGTGCTGAATACCTTAAAGTTCAAGGTCTTGCGGGGATATAAATACATATTTTCATTTTCCTATCACGGGATTACCCTGGTCTGGGTAAGACAGACTTTTTTGAAAGTATAAATCAAGGGACCATTATCCATGGTTTTTGGATACCCTACTCTTTGGGTTAAAATATTTCATACTTTATACTTTTTTTGTTTCAAGTTTATTTCCACTATATTTTGATAAAGGAAGAAATTATATCCTTCTTATACTTTATTATCACTTTTATATACTCTAATAAGTAATATTGAATACGCTTTATGGTAGAATATTTTCCTTGCAAACTTTCCATAAGACTCATTTATCAAACCATATTTCCAAAACCTAGAATGATTGTTTAATATTACTAAAAGAGGACTTGTAAATTTACTGTGTTTAACTGTGTTAAACATAGTTTTATTTAAGGTTAAAAAAGAATGTTTTAAAACATAAAATTCACCGCCTCTTGTAATTGAGCTTATACATCATTATTTCAATCCTAGAGTTGTGATTTCTAAAATTAAGTCAAAATTGATTAGATATGAGAGGGAAATTTATGATCTAATAGTTGAGTAGAGTGAAAAGTATTTTTCAATTTTAAATTCATAATGTTATTTTGAAAGGATTTCTGCAGAATAAAATAGATAGGTTCAATCTTTCTCGTAAATAAAAGATAAAAAACTATTTTATGAAGTTAATATCAGATGTTCAGATCATAAATAAATTTATGAAAAAAATTTCTATTAGATAGAAGAATATAAATAATATATATAATCATTTGAGATAAAAATAAAAAATAAATATTTAGAAGTAAATCCACAAACATATTTATTATCAATACGTATACTTATAGATAAATATTGAAACAATCTATAAAAGGAGTAAAAAGTTAGCTCATTTTGAATGAAATTCTTCTCAAGAAATTTTTAATCATTCCCAACTCATTTAGAACAAAAATAATTATAAAATTACACTATGTAACATAGAAAAGATGAAAAATAAGGGTGAAGATACTCTTTTCTTAAATTACTCTAGACCAAAGTTGGTATTGAAGATGAGGACTTATAAGTGAAAGAAGATGATTTAGATTTTCTAATATTAACTATTGTTTTTGTATCTATTTTAGGGTAAAAATCATTAAAACTTTATGAAATTGTAAAGTTGAATAGAAAATCTTTGATATACAAATATAACATTATCAACCACCGTGATGAAATATGAATCCAAAAAATGGTATAAAGAAAAAGAAGACCAAAAGGTAGAGACTATGAACTATATTACTTTTAATGTGAAGAATTTTATTATTTTTTAATATTTCAAAGAATTATTTTATTTTTAAGACTATTGTTCCTATTTTACATAAAAAGGTAAAATGGTATTATAATTAGTTCCAAAGTTTTTACAATCAACAAATTTCATTGCATAAATTAATCAACCGTGATATTTTCTTGAGTTATTACAAGAATATCATAATTATAATGAGGTGAAATATATTAATACAGATTTTTATCAATAAAAGGTGGAAAACAAATGTTATTGAGGAATAAATGTGTCCCAAAAAACATGAAAATGGTATAAATTACAGAAATGTCATCATCTGATGCATAAATAAAGAGGGTAATTATTGAGAAAGATGAGAAATAATTACATGAAAATAATATATATATATATATATATTAGGGAGATAATATTTAACATTTCATGGAATGTGGTATATCCCAATATAAATCCTTTTAGAATTGAATAGTGATAAAGTCCATGTCTAATTATAAGGGGTAAAATGATTCTTATTTTAATTAAAGGATGTTTTATATTAATCACAAATTTTTAAATTTATAATGGGCCATGATTATATATTTTTTTAGTTTGTAAATACTTGGTGGTCTTTTTTAAATCACCAAGGTATATATTTTAAGGAAATTGAAAATTTTGGTTGTTTCAAATTTGATGTGTGCTTAATAATGTGTTTTCAGGTTGAATTTTGGAGAAAAGTATTAAATAAGACATTGTGTTAGATGATCATCAATTATAACTTACATGGTCTTGTTATTTTATATCATAGTCAAAACATATTATTTCATTACATGTAATATGATTTTAAAAAATGGAGATATTTTTTAGCATGTGAATAGTTTTGTATCTAATGTTTGTAATCATAAAAACACATCATTGATGTTTTTATTTAACATTAATTTTAAATTTTTCTATAATTTTAAGATTTAAATCCCAGAAAAATAATTTCAATAGAATCAAACTGACACTCTATAACATGAAAAAAATTACTTAGTAGAATAATGGGAAATGTGACGGAGTTTTACTATATTTATTTAAAGATTCATAACTTCTTTATATGACATTACTATTTCACCCTATATTTGTATATGTTTATTTTGGACTAAGGTATATAAATACAACATCATTATTTTAATATTTTAAGAATAATACTAATAGTATACTTATAAGAGATCTTTCCTTAATCTTGAAGTTTCATAATAAACTCATTATCACAAATCACATTCAGTGATTTTATTAAATTCTGTGCGATAACAAAGAGAAACTATTAAGGGTTTATTTATTGAAATGATATTCATTACATTATAATATATTTACTTTTGATAATTAATGATCCTATATGGTTTATATGTTAAGAGACATTATCATTCAATCCTTAATGGATAATGATATTTCTAATAGAGGAAGATATATATTGTAAGTAGTTTTTGTATGAATTATTTTTTATTGGAATTTCTTTTGACCTATGATTGATTGAAGAGGTGGTTGTGGATAATTTACTTACTATTGAAAACTAATGATGAATTTTAGGGTATTTAACCTGATACCTTTCAATAGGTTTACATAAGAAAAATATAGGGATTAGAACTATTATAATTTGGATATAGTATAAAGATCCACCTACAAATTTGTTTTAAATGAAATGGTTTCTATCATTAGAATATGTTTTGATTAATATGTCCTTTATAAGATTACTCATACTATTATATGATTCTGTATTTTTTCATTATAATTTCTATTCTGATTGTAGAATATTAATTTACCTCTAATTTTATACAACATTCATTGATTTTAACAGAAAAATTATATACTGAATAACTTAATGTTTTAGTGGAATTAAAGTTTTATGTTGGATGTCAAAACCTTTTCACGCCTATTATAGATTACCACCAATTTATAATGGCAGAACATGATAGATTATAGAGACATTTTCTTGAAATGAATTCTTTTGAATTCATTATATTTATGATTCAAAACACATACCTTGTCTTACATAAATTACTTTAATTTTTTTCTTGTTTTATTTTCTGTAAACAATTCACTACTGAAGCTGTACATCAAGTGTTCTATTTTAATACCCTAATTTATGATGATTGGGAGAATATATGAATTAGATAAATAATGATGTTGTTATCAATTTATTGTTTTTTATGTAATGCCTAATGATCTTGGGTAATATAGTTGGATCTTTTTTAAACTTATATCTATCAATTTGTAAATGAGGATTAATTGAATAGGACATGATATTACAGAGAGAATATTACACTAATTAGAATCATTATACATAAATCTAGCACTATCATAATATTATTTAATGAATCATTCCATAATAATTTTCAATATATTAAATTTTGATTTCATATGTGGGGAAAAAAATTTAATATATATATATATTAATTTTTCTAATAAATGGTTCCAACTCATTATGATAATTGTTTTTTTGGGGACTGAAATATTCTATAGTTAAATAATGAGTGTGAAAAATTCTTGGGATTGAATTTCTTCTGTCCTTATTGGTCCAAAAGGGTAACTAGGACAATGATTCATATTGCTGATGGTTTGTCAAAAAAGTTCTATGTTTGAAGCTTGTAATTTTTTAACAGGATAATCAGTAATTTTTCAGGTTAATAACATGTATCAAATAGATCTAGGTATAGATCATCTTATGACATTGTATTAATATATATCATATTCAACAAATTTAAACTAATTTTATCAATTATAAAACCCATTAAAATATTTTTTGGGTTTCCCTCAAAAAATATGGGTTTTATTTTACTTCATTTGATCTTTTCAAACATTGTATACTTTATCTCTATTTTTTATTTTATCTTTTGAGTGTTTTTTATTTTTTAAATATAGTCAATTTAGTTGAGGATTTATAACTATTCAATAGTTCTATTTCCTGAGTTGGAGAAAATTGTATTTTTTATTTGAAATTTAATTCACCCACTACAATGTCTTGAAATACTAGATTATTTAGACTAAATATATATTCAATAGACCAATTCATATACAACACAACACTAGAAAAACACATGACTCAAACAAAAAATGACATAAAAATTTTACTTGAAAAATACAGTCATTAGTTTATCAAAGGATTATCCTCAATTAGTATAATTTCATATTATGAGTTTTTTTATATTTTAAAAAACATTTCCATTGGAAGAATCAATTATATAAGGGTTTATAGTTTATTATCTAAATTAATTAAATTGATCACATTTAATGGTTTATTATAATAGGTAATAATTATATTTTAAATATATAATTAAAAAATTAAAATATTTTGAATCTTATTGGAAATATGATTAAAAACACTTGAATATTATGATGTCATTTTTCAATAAAAAAATTTCTCTTCATATATTTTATTATAATTTAAATTAATAAATATTTCTTATTTATTTTTGATAAAATAAATTTTTTATTTATATCCTGATTTCAAAATATTATTAGGGTTAGCGTATGGGTATTTTTTTTAAAGGTTGATATTTAGGTGAATAATGAAAAATATACAAATGACATGATTTTTATGAAACTATTAAAAATAAATGTTAGTTGGAAGTCCATTAAACATTAATTATAAGACCAAAATTTTATTTTATATGTGAAATTATAATTTTAAAAATGATGATTTTATTTTAAAAATCGATATTTTACATTTTAGAAAATTATTTATATTTTTTCAAAAATAATATTTTAAATACATTATATATTAATAATTTAAAAATTATTTTTTATTTATTTTTTAAAAATAATACCATAATTCGGATTCTAATCATTGAATCGGTTAGTATATATAATATAAGTTGATAATTTTATTTTTATGAAAAAATGATAATTTATTTAGGTAAACACTAATTATAGTGATAGTAAATAAGATGGTAAAGGGAAAATATATATTTAATGAAATTAAATAAATGTTATAAACATGTGTGAGAATGTGTTGTTGTAAAATTGGTCAATCTTATCACTTTGTATATAAATTAATTCTAATTTTTGGAGTGATATTCCTTGATAGTGACTTCCCATTATTAAAAAGTCTCAAGTATTTATAAAAATTCCATCCTATTTCAAATACAAAATATTAACTCCTATCCTAAAATAACTCACATGATAACCCATATATATTCAACCAAAATCTACCAAAATCTATTCTAATTACTCTTATACAGCTTCTTGAGATATTTTTCTTCTTAAAATACCATCCATTATAGGTTTAATAACACTTTTAATGGAGATAATCCATGAAGTGCAGTATAAATTTAATACCACTCTGTTTTCATTTCTATTTCATTTTTTGAACTTCCTCTTCCTAAAATTAATTTACACTATATTAAAATTATTAAATAAAGAATATAATTATACTTTTAGGTTATTATAATTCTATTAAAATAAATAAAAACCTTTCCCTATAATATTAAGAAAAAATGAGATTGTCATTCGTGCATTGTGTGGACTACCACCTCACTAGGGAAATATGCTTTACATTAATTAACCTCATTAATGGGTTTTCATGTTTCAGAATTTATATATAATTATTATATTTATGAAAATTTTAATTTTCTTAAATTATAAAATTTATTACTCATTTTCCATGTTCTATGAAACCAAAAACATCATCCAAGCATATGTATAGACCACTGCCTCTATTATAGGACAAATTTGCATTTTTATATTTGTCACCACCCAATATAGATGGGAAAGATAATTATTTTAGAGGATAAATATGATGTTTATTAAATTATTAATGGTTTTTAATGATAAATACGACTACTTTTTATCATTTTTATCAATTAAAAATTTTGATAAATTCTATAGATAAAAATATCCTTCTATGGAAAAAAATGATTTCATCTTACAAAGAAATAATTTCCTATTGATTATATTTCAATGTTGAAAGGAAAAAATTCTTATATATTACACCAATTGACTTTGTATAATATAGTTATGTTTAATGTAAAATTATATTAAATAAAAATAATATCATAATCATCGAATAATTATTGGATAATCTTGTTTCGGTTGGTATAACCCCATAATAGAACAATGATATAAATTTATATCATGAATGAAAATGTGATTATTATTTATTTTTTTATATTATTTAAATACGAAATTATTTTTCCCCTGTAATTGGAATAAGAAAATATAACTCATTATTTCTGAAAAGAACCTTCATTCACTAAGAATCTTCAAAACATATCAATCATTAGTTTCATCATTTAGGGTTGTAACCTAAACTCCAATAGAATAAATTATATAATTATAAATAATTAATAAAAATAAATGCATCTATAATGTTTTTTTGAAATATGGAAATTGGTTAAAGAATTAATAAAATAACCAATGTCATGAAACTAGTTTAAAACAATCTAGACTGCTCACAACTAATATATAAAATAGACAATATCTAACACATATACATAATATAATAATTATAAATGAAGATTACAAAAAGTTTATTGACATAAAAATGTTTCATTAATGGGTTATTAATAATGTTATTTTTTGAATATAGGTTATTCAACCGCATTCATGGATGTTTGGAATTAAGATAAGTGTTTATTGTATCCTATTATCACATGTGGAAACATACTTATTATTAAACACCATTTTTTCATTAAATTGGTGTATATAATACCACATAAATATTTTTTATCATTATTATATTAATTTAAATAATGTTTAAGTTATAATTTGAAATCAAATCCTTGAAGGGGTTTTAATGAGAATTTTTTAATGTCATAATAGCATCTTTTTCTAATTTTCAAATCTCAGACACGTTTCTGATAATACAAGGTACAATTTTCTTATATAGTGTATTGATAGACAAATTATCATTATATATATTGAATATATCTCACTTAATGATACTAAACATTTAAATTTGTATTTACTCTCTACTTATTAAGTTACTATAATCGTAAATTTTCTTTGGAAGTTATATATCATTCATTCGGTTATGACAGTTCATCCTAAATTTATTTCATATAAGTTAGCTAAATTCACACATTTTATTTTATTAAGTAATTTATCATTGTTTTATAGAGATTAAAAATTATACCATGTTAATATTTTTAAAATTTTCTTTGTGGTATGAATTATTACATTTGAGAAGAATTTGGTGAACAAAATTTTATTTCCTTGTGTCAACATGTTATTCAAGGGTCATCATTATTAAATGTTTTATGTATTATTCTATTTCTAATTTTATACTGTATTTATTATATTATATCTTCAATAAATCAAATTTTTAACTCAATAATTATTTATTGATGAATTTCATTATCAAAAAAGTTAATCATTTTTAATATATTATTTTCATCTCCCTTAAAGATGTTGTTTCCTCCACTTACATGATAATTTCCCCAAAAATGTTTTTCATTATTATTTTGAACTTCAAATATGTGTTTACACTTGTGACCTCCATATTCTGTATCTCTTCATTTCAAATGAATGTTATACTACCTCTTTTAAAAATGGAGTTTTCAAAAATGGAATTTCAAACTATACAAAAGGCTTTCCATCCTATCAAAATAAATTGTTTTAACTTATATTGTATTTTTTTTGATAACCTTTATGTTATTTCAAGGATATAATAGAAATGTTTTATTTATAGAGTTATGATTTTTCAAATGCACTCACATAAAATTTTCGAATAATTTAATTATTTTTTTTGAAGGTTTATTTGTTAAAAAATTTTCATAAGTACTGTAATAAAAATTGATAAAGTATGTAATGATAAAAGTTAATAATCATTCATTTCCCTAGTTTGTCGGAATGTATGTGTGATTGAATTATTGTTCATGTAAAATAATGAATTAGATGTGTAATTTTTATATTATGTTGTGACACCTTCAACCAGAATGTATCATACGAAGAGAAAACCTATTACAAAAATAAAAATAATTAAAATCCTAATAATATAGAAATTTTAAATAAATTTTTTTAATTATTCCATAAAAAAATAAAATATTTTAAAAATATAAATATTTTAAAAATAAATTTTTTCAACACATAAAACATTAATATAAATATAACTATAGTACAAAAATTCAACCATTTTTTATGCATAGTTAAGACGAAATATTATTTTTACCATTTGGCATTACATTTTAATTTATGTGACACCCATAATAATAATATTACATAATAATATTTCTTTTTTTTATTTAAGAATATATAATAAAATTACAAAAAAAAATATTTGTAATATAAAATTTAAATTATTATTTATAAATCATTTAAATAATTAATTGAAATTATAAAACAATAATTCTCTACAAAAAAATTATTTCAAAAAAAGTTATACTAAATTCTTAAAAAAATTAATTCCCATAAACAATTTAACCAAAAATTTTTTTGTTAATAAATATTCTTTATTTCATATTTCTATAACCAGTAATTTTTTACCAAAAAATATTTAATTTTTGATAAATTAAGAAATTCCATAAAAATAAATACTTATCCTTTTAAATTTACATTTTTTTATTAATTACAATCATCAAATATAAAATATTAATTGTTTTTTAACATATTAATATTTATCAAATATATATTCATTAAAAAAATAATATTTTCAAATAAAATAACATCTATAATGTAAAAATTTTCCACTCCCTATAATAAAATATTATAGAATACTCATTAACACATTATAAAAAAATTCATTAATAATAATTTAAAAAAAATATGTTCATGTACATTCTAATATAACTGTAACATCCCGAGAATTTATGAAAAATATTCTTTTTAATTTCATTAATGTATTGTGTTATACGCTACACCAAAAGGAGCTTGCACAACACGCATCCTTGACTTACCTTGCATTACACACAAACGCGACCTTCCTCGATAGCGTGTGTAGTACGCAATACTGAGTTTCAATAAACAATGATATGCTATTAAAATATTATTAAAACTAGCCGTTATGAATAAGAATAACCACTTTTTTAAATTTTAGTTTTTAAAATGGACTTCATTTTTGGATTCGGAATATCAAAATTAGCTTAGGGAGAAATTTTGGAACTTTTTGGATAACTTTCATATTTTGATGAATATTGAAATTTACTAAATTGTAATTAAAAACAACTTTTTCAATCAAAATAATTAATTGTGATAAATTATTAATTTTAGTGGTTTTAAAATGTATTTAGAATATATTTTTACAATTTAATACAATGTTGGTCATTGAATGTAATTTCACATTTAAACCAGACATAAATAAGTGTCAATCTTTTGATAGTTATTATCTCTTAAAAACACGATATTTGTTTTGACGACGGGATTTAATTTTTAAATTAATTAATGCAACTGATATGTTTTGAATTTGGTAAAATAGATATCATTTTTGAATTCATAATATCAAATATAGCTTAGGCCTAATTTTTGGTATTTTTCTGGAAGCTTTCATTTTTTGATGAATAGTGAAACCACTAAGTGGTAGTTAAAAAAATGAATTTTTCATAAAACTTAATTTTACCGGTTCTGTGAGGGGAATTTAAAAAATCAGAGAGACACGGTTAATGTCAGTAAGTAAAATTGGTTCAATGAGATGAAAATAATTTTTGGTGAATAGTAACTTTTAACTTTTTTTACCACGGTTAAAAGTAAATAGGGTAATTAAGGGTAAAAATAATATTATTATTACCCTAACACATGTCCTAATTCTATTGAACAAATGTAATTCGATCAAAAACAACCTTAGGAATAAAATATGACCATTTAGGCCCACTTGGATTAAATTAGGACATTTATTATTAATTTATTTAAAGAAGGGTTAAAATAGTTAAAATCAATGTTTAATAAGTAAATAATTTTTAATATAAGGTAATACATAAGATAAATTCGGCTATAAATATTCATTAGAAAGATAAAAAGATTTCATATATAATGGTATTTTATTTTTAATTTTTAGACATTAAATAATTTAATTTATTCATGACACAATGATGATGCAGTAATTATCTTATTAATGAAATATTGACATAATTGATGTTATAATTACCCAAATAAATGTAATTTGAGACTTTTTATGAATTACACTAATTTTATAGGTTGAAATGACATGTTAGTATTGATTTAAGTAATTGTTTTCGAACTAATCATTCTATTATGATTTTATCAAAAATCAATTACTAAATAGTGTCAAAACTGACATAAAATAGTTTTTAAAACAAATATTATATTATTAATTGTTATTTTATTCTTAAAAATATAAGGTTCGGCCAAATGACTTAGATATGGTTATATATATTAATAATAAACAACTTGGGGTTCTTTCGTCTTGATATAGTAAGTTTATTAACCTTATAGTGTAAGAAAACAAGAAGACACGGTAAACGTTAAATTATCTAACTTAAAGTTAAATCTAAATGATAAGGTTAAAATTGATACCTAAACTTTTCTAAATTCTACTGGATGAGAGGATTTCGATCCCTACCCACCTTATCTTATAAATATATCAATTTTGAGCTATTAAAAATCGAATTTGACTTTATAATAAAATAATATTTTTAGTTATTCCAAAGGTGCCCCTCTCCTCCCTTATAAAAGGGCACCTCCTCCCCCTCTTCCTCACACCACTTCGAGACTTCAAGCTCGGCCAAACCCTGACAAGTTCTCCTCTATACTTCCCTAGAAACATCCTATATGTTCTGGTCTTCTTCAAAGACCTATTTTAGTGCCCTAAAATGAGGTCTCAAATAAGCACTTCAAAGAAGAGGTAATGTTCGTTACCGATTCTTTCATCTTTATTTCTTCTTCCACTTATTCTTCTTTAGTTGTTTCATTATGAAGTAATAACATCAGTATCACTAATATACTTATATGTTATTATATGTATGAAACAACCATATTTCACCATCTATCCATCCTACGGAAAAATAAATCACCGCGCGTGCGTACGTACGGAATACCGTCTCCACGTCGTGGTGTAATCAATTTTCCACCACCACCTTACTTGGATGTGTATAATGGTGTAAATAATGACTATATATGACTATTATAAAGTTATATTGATTCTGAAATATTATACATACACTCCAATAAAATTCCACGATCATAAGAACGATATCATCACTCGTGCGTACGTTCGGAATACCGTCTCCACGATGTGATGCGACTCGTTCTACATGATCTTCATTTCATAATGAAAATATAAATGAATTGAATGAATGAATATGATATATATTACACTAATAACATTCTAGAAATGAGGTATCTATAACCTAAAGAGAAGAATAATAATTTATTCGACAAAACATGCATAAGAACAAAAAGCAATAAACACCCGAATAACAAGTAGTAATGAAATATTACTAATAAGAAGCTAAGAATATGACCATATATGATATCATAACAATAAGTATGATTCTTTAATAAGTAAAAAACATTATTTAAATCATTATACAGGAGGTTCGGACACTTACGAAGCAAATCGGACCTAAGGTAAGGGAAATTTCACAATCTCATTTTTATCCGAGATTGTTTATACTTTGGAATTTACTAGGGTGTATTTTATCATCCACATACATGTTTCCTCAATATGTAATATTTATATCCTTCTACAATATTTTATATCCAATTTTACGCATGGGTGAGTTTTTAGTAAAAGATATGAAAAGAATATTTTGTCGTTTTTCGTACGAGGTACTTTTTGACTTTTCCGACAAAAGTACGGGAAGAATGTTTTTTTTAACTTATACGACATGAATTGATTTTTAAAACATTATTTCCAAGAGGATTTCCTTAAAAGTTTTCAAGTTTATTTTTAATCAACTTCTTTTAGTTTAGAATTGTATGACATGTTAAGAAAGGAAAAGTGTTTTTGAAGTATAAAGGATATTTTCCTCAAGAATGGAGTTCAAGTGTTTTATCAAAATTATTTTCTATCAAAGATAATAAAAGGGTTATGTTTTTATCCCTATTATTAAATTGATTTGATTATGTTGGGATGGAATTATTTTTATGAATTCCTTCATCTTATATGAATTGTTTTATGATGTCACGATGTTTAAGATTCCCATTTTTATTACATGGGTTATTCTATGACGTATGGTTTATGATTTTGTGGCACACATAAGAATGGTATCATTATGAGATGGGTGGGACCTATATCTCCCTCCATTGCATTGGGTAAAGATTTTATATCTCATGAGATAGACATGGCTGGAATGGTAGGTTATACCGGTTCAGTGAAGAAGGACTGAAACGGGGAGTGAACTCGGTTCAGAAATGAACTTTGTCCACTAAGATAGTCTTGGCAATGAGTTTTGACTAATAAGAAATGATTCTCTATGATTATGTGTGTATTCAACAAAGTTTCATGGTTTAAGTTATGATTATTGGGATTACATTTCACTACTATGATTTATCCCATGTTATGAAATTATGATCTCTTTTGCAGGTTAAGATTTCCAAAAGATATGTTCTTATGAATATGATGTGATTGATATTTCTTTTGTTTACCCTTACTGAGCATTTGAGCTCACCCTTTTATTTTTTCTTTTCCCAGGATATAAAGAAAGGTTTTAGGTAAAAAAAGGAAGATCTTTATGGGAGATGTTGAAGATCTTTCACCACGATTAGAAGATTATATTCCGAGTTTCCAAAGACACCAAACTATTACGGTCCTTGTGTGTGTGTTTTTGTAATGTACTAAGTATTCCGCAAAAGTAATGTAATGTCCATGTATGTGAAGATTCGGGTCTCTACAGTTGGTATCAGAGGAAAGGTTTAGTCAACCGTTGGAAACTAGGATGCGAAAACGTTAGTGATATCCCTAGAGATATTTCTAAGGTATGTCTAGGGATGCCCGTAAGGATAAGTATACGTATAGGATATAGTCCTAGAACTATGGTAACGATATTAGAATTTAACCTAAGTTTTTAGATATTGAGGGTACTCCTCCTATACTATGTTGTTTTCCCTAGCATGATTTTTTCCAGTCACACTATTCTTTTTGGGTTTTAGACGATGGCTGGAACCCGAAGGAACCGTGTTGATCAATGCAATGGACAATGCAATGATTTTCCTCCTGAACAAACAAATGTTATGGGAGATGGAGTGGAAAATATTATTTCTATACTTACACAATCTATGAATCATTCTGGACTTCCAAATGAGCAGAGAAGGGAACAATATTCTATTGAGTCCTTCATGAGGCAACGTCCACCTTCTTTCAGTGGGTCTTCTGGCCACTTGTTGCTGAACAATGGATCAGTAATACTGAAAAGATATTTTCAGTTCTTCAATGTTTTGAACATGATAAAGTCATCTTAGCAGTATATCGTTTGGAAGGTGAAGCTGATCAATGGTGGAATCTTATCAAGAATATGAGGCCAAAAGATGAAATTGAGTCCATAGAATGGGACGAGTTCAAGAACTTATTTTTCAATAAGTACTTACCTCGTATTCTTTGGACAAAGATGGATAAGGAGTTTCTTGAACTAAAGAAAACAGATGATGAATCTGTTGGTATATACGAAGCGAATTTTACAAGTCTTGCAAGGTATGCATCTAGATTTATCATCCAACCTGAAAGTAATGTTGATCAATTCTTCAGTGGCTTAAAACCAAATCTTCGAAGGGAATTAGCTATAAGAGACTTCAGTAGCTATGAAGAAATTGTGCGTTGTGCTATCAAGGTAGAAATGGAAGTTAGTGTTACTTATCCATATCATAGTTTTGACAAGAAACGAAAGATGGAGATCAAGGAGAAATCTCAGAATAATGGAGAAAAGAAGATGAATGTTTCCTTATGCTCAAAGTGTGGAAAGAAGCATGGTGGATATTTCCTTAAAGGGACTAGAAAATGTTTTAAGTGTGGAAAAGAAGGTCATCGAGAAGCTGAGTGTCGAAGTAATGGAAAAAGGGTTTCTAATGATGTGACTAAAGAAAAGACTGCAGAGAACGCACCAACAACACTTCAATGCTTCAAGTGAAGTGAAATGGGGCATTATGCTAATCAATGCCCAAATCCAAGGGTTAATGATGACCGACATGAGCAACCACTTAAGGCAATGGAAAAAGGGATGTCACATGTGATCACCATTGGAGATGTTGAATATGACAACGATGTGGTGGAATGATTAAGTGTTTATATAATGGGATTCCAAAATAATGTTGTATATAGTATCGTGGAATATTGGACTATTTATGTATTGGTCTATTGTGGTTTTCAATAATTTTATGGTACCGGTAACCATGGATAGTGATTGAGATATTTTTGGAAAAAAGATGATATGCGCATAATGAAGGGAAAACGAGAAAATGAAACATTTGACAGTATTCATGAGCTCATGATTGATATAAGGACTAAGTGATATCATGGTTTGAGTATATAGAATTTCGAGGATTTTGGTATGTGGAAAGTGTTAACTTTTAACTGCATTCATGTTTTCACTATGGTTCAATTAATGGGTATTCATTCTTCAAGAGAATACATGATTAAGGGATTCACATGTTTGTAATTTGACTAACAAGATATATCTTATGAGATATTGGGGATAAATGATGGCATTCACGTGATTGTTATGTGACATTACAAGTAATCATTTTCTTTATACTATGAGCTTGGACCAAAGTATTTTAGATAAGCCTAAAGATTGGAAGGGAATATGTTAGACATAAGTTAGTATTAAGGATATAAGTTTTTTCAATATTATTGATGGGATGTTATTGTAATATAGTTTTAGAAAAAGGACAACCTGCAGGACGGGCGACAGCCCATCGCGTCGGACAAGGCTGTGGGAATCGAACCCACAACCGTAGTGTGATTGGCCTTTATCTCCTACCACTGGCCTACAGGAAGTCCCTGTTTAGTAGAAACTTGTTTTATTATATTATGCAGTATGATATATGAAGTATAAGTCCATTTTAGGAACCATATATGAATAATATCACTATAGATGGACTTGTGTTTTTTTGATAACTTTTCTAACCTTTTGTTTTAGACAGATGAAATGACCCATCATTCTATCACATGATCTGCTAAAACATCACCAATGACAAATTCTACTTCATTTCATTAAGAGATAAAGTGGAAATTGTCCAAAGAACGACCAATGGTGAGACTATACCAAAATCACGAAAGTATTTCTTCTAATTCCAATTTCATCAACTTTAGGGAAATGATCTTGAAAACCAAAAATGTTTTCCTAGTTCTCTTATATCTGATTATTCAGATGGTACCATAGATCATCACAAATTTATGGCTTTGTGATTTCTGGCTTTTCCATAGCCATGTTCTCTACCACTCTCCATCAGAACATGATGGTTAGATTTCTCTTCCATATCCATATTTTTACCTATTTGGAAACCCAGTGATTAGTTTATTTGGGTAACCGTTACGTTTCATACTTTAGTTTTTAAATCCATGTTTTGGTATTCCTTTTTATGATGTGGGTTTCTATTAAAGAAACTTTCTAGTAGTAAACCATTTACAACCCTGACGAATTTCGAGGGAGAAATTCATTTTAAGGGGGGTAGAATGTAACAGCCCAAGATTTTATGAAAAATATTATTTTTAATGTCATTAATGTCTTGTTTTATATGCTACACCAAAAGGAGCTTACATAACACGCATCATTGATTTGCCTTGCATTACACGTAATCACGACCTTCCTCGATATCGTGTGTAGTACGCAATACTAAGTTTCACTAAACAACGATATGCTATTAAAATATTATTAAAACTAGCCGTTATGAATAGTAATAACCACTTTTTTAAATTTTAGTTTTCAAAATGGACTTCATTTTTGGATTCAGAATATCAAAAATAGGTTAGGGAGAAATTTTGGTACTTTTCGGATAACTTTCATATTTTGATGAATAGTGAAATTTACTAAATTGTAATTAAAAACAACTTTTTCAATCGAAATAATTAATTGTGTTAAATTATTAATTTGAGTGGTTTTAAAATATATTTATAATATATTTTTACAATTTAATACAATTTTGGTCATTGAATGTAATTTCACATTTAAACCAGACATAAACAAGTATCAATCTTTTGATAGTTATTATCTCTTAAAAACACGCTATTTGTTTTGACGACGAGATTTAATTTTTAAATGAAATAATACAACTGATATGTTTTGAATTTGGTAAAATAGACATCATTTTTGAAGTCATTATATCAAATATAGCTTAGGTCTAATTTATGGTATTTTTCTGGAAACTTTCTTTTTTTGATGAATAGTGAAACCACTAAGTGGTAGTTAAAAAAATGAATTTTTCACAAAAATTAATTTTACCGCTTCTGTGAGTGGAATTTCAAAAATCCGAGAGACACGGTTAATTTCAGTAAGTAAAATGTGGTTCAATGAGATGAAAATAATTTTTGATGAATAGTAACTTTTTACTTTTTTTACCACGGTTAAAAGTAAATATGGTAATTAAGGGTAAAAATGATATTATTATTACCCTAAAACAGGTACTAGTTCTATTGGACAAGTTTAATTCGACCAAAAACAACCTTAGGAATAAAATATCACCAATTAGGCCCACTTGGATTAGATTAGGACATTTATTATTAATTTATTTAAAGAAGGGTTAAAATAATTAAAATCTAAGTTTAATAAGTAAATAATTTTTAATATAAGGTTATACATAAGATAAATTCGACTATAAATATTAATTAGAAAGATAAAAAGATTTAATACATAATTATATTTTATTTGTAATTTTTAGACATTAAATAATTTAATTTATTTATGACACAATGATGATTCAGTAATTATCATATTAATGAAATATTGACATAATTGATGTTATAAATACCCAAATAAATGTAATTTGAGACTTTTTATGAATTACACTAATTTTATTGGTTAATATGACATGTTAGTATTGATTTAAGTATATTTTTTCGAACTAATCATTCTGTTATAATTTTCACAAAAATCAATTACTAAATAGTGTCAAAATTGACATAAAATAGTTTTTATAACAAATATTATATTATTAATTGTTATTTTATTCCTAAAAATCTATGGTTCGGCCGAATGACTTATATAATGTAATATATATTAATAATAAACAACGTGGGGTTTTCTTGGCTTGATATAGTAAGTTTATTAACCTTATAGTGTAAGAAAACAAGAAGACACGGTAAACGTTAAATTATCTGACATAAAGTTACATCTTAATGGTAAGGTTAAAATTGATACCTTAAACTTGTCTAAATTCTATTGGATGAGAGGATTTATAACCCTACCCACCTTATCTTAGAAATATATCAATTTGGAGCTATTAAAAACCGAATTTGACTTTATAATAAAATAATATTTTTAGTTATTCCAAAGGTGCCCCTCTCCTCCCTTATAAAAGGGCACCTCCTCCCCCTCTTCCTCACACCACATTGAAACTTCAAACTCGGCCGACCCCTGACAATTTCTCCTATCCACTTCCCTAGAAACATCCTAGAGGTTCTGGTCTTCTTCAAATACCTATTTTAGTTCCCTAAAAGGAGGTCTCAAAGAAGCACTTCAAAGAAGAGGTAATGTCTATTACAGATTCTTTCATCTTTATTTCTTCTTCCACTTATTTTTGTTTAGTTGTTTCATTATGAAATAATAACATCAGTATAACTCATATACTGATATTTTATTATAATTATTAAACAACCCTATTTCACCATCTATCCATCATACAGAAAAAGAAATCACCGCGTGTGCGTACGTACGGAATACCGTCTCCATGCTGTGGTGTAATCTATTTTCCACCACCACCTTACTTGGATGGGTATAATGGTGTAAATAATGACTATATATGACTATTATAAAGTGATATTTATTCTGAAATAGTATAAATACACTCCAATACAATTCCATGATCATAGGAATGATATCATCACTCGTGCGTACGTTCAGAATACCGTCTCCACGATGTGATGCGACTCATTCTACATGATCTTCATTTCATAAAGATTATATAAATGAATTGAATGAATTAATATGATATATATTACACTAATACCAATCTGAAAATGAGGTATCTATAACTTAAAGAGAATAATAAGAATTTATTCGACAAAACACACATAAGGAAAAAAAGTAATAAACACCCGAATAACAAGTAGTAATGAAATATTACTAATAAGAAGCTAGGAATATGACCATATATGATATCATAACAATAAGTATGATTCTGGAATAAGTCAATAACATTATTTAAATCATTATACAGGACGTTCGAACACTTTCGAAGCAAATCAGACCTAAGGTAAGGGAAATATCACAATCTAATTTTTATCCGAGATTGTTTATACTTTGGAATTTACTGGGGTGTATTTTATCATCCACATCCATGTTTCCTCAATATGTAATATTTATATCCTTCTACAATAGTTTATATCCAATTTTACCCTTTGGTGATTTTTTAGTAATTGATATGAATGGAATCTTTTGTCATTTTTCCTACGAGGTATTTTTTGACTTTTCCGACAAAAGTACGAGAAGAATGTTTTTTTAACTTATACGACATGAATGGATTTTTAAAAAATTATTTCCAAGAGAATTTCCTTACAAGTTTTCATGTTTATTTTTAATCAACTTCTTTTAGTTTAGAATTGTATGACATGTTAAGAAAAAAAAGTGTTTTTGAAGTAGAAAGGATATTTTCTCAAGAATGGAGTTCAAGTGTTTTATCAAAATTATTTTACATCTAAGATAATAAAAGGGTTTTGTTTTTATCCCTATTATTACATTGATTTGATTATATTGTGATGGAATTATTTTTATGAATTCCTTTATCTTATATGAATTTTTTTATGATGTCACAATGTTTAAGATTCCCATTTTTATTACATGGGTTATTCTATGATGTATGGTTTATGATTTTGTGGCACACATAAGAATGGTATCCTTATGAGATGGGTGGGACCTAAATCTCCCTCCAATGCATTGGGTAAAGATTTTATATCTCATGAGATAGACATGGCTGGAACGGTAGGTTATACCGGTTCAGTAAAACATGACTGAAACGAGGAGGGAACTCGGTTCAGAAATGGACTTTGTCCAATAAGATAGTCTTGGAAATGAGTCTTGACTAATAAGAAATGATTCTCTATGATTACGTGTGTATGCCACAAAGTTTCATGTTTTAAGTTATGATTATTGGGATTACATTTCACTACTTTTATTTATCCCATGTTGTGAAATTATGATATCTTTTGCAGGTTAAGATTTCCAAAAGTTATGTTCTTATGAATATGATGTGATTGATATTTATTTTGTTTACCCTTACTGAGAATTTGAGCTCACCCTTTTATGTTTTATTTTCCCATGATATAAAGAAAGGTTTTAGGTAAAAAAAGGAAGATCTTTATGGGAGATGATGAAGATCTTTCACCACGATTAGAAGATTATATTCCGAGTTTCCAAGGACACTAAACTATTACGGTCCTTGTGTGTGTGTTTTTTGTAATGTACTATGTGTTCCTCAAAAGTAATGTGATGTCCATGTACGTCAAGCTTCAGGTCTCTAAAATAACAATGAAATTAATTATTTATTTTAAAAATAATGTATGAGTAAAAATAAAATAAAATATAACCACATAATAAAAAATTAAATTAAATAACTAAAACATCCTAGTTTCACACGAATAATTTCAAAAGAAGATATAATTTTATTTACTTAAAATTATTTAAATTTGAGTATTCATATATTTTTGGCATCCCCCAATATGTTACTCCCACACATGGTAAAATGAGTTTGGTTATTAGACCTCAGATATGCTCCTCGTACACCAAAGGAAACTGACCAGCATTGAGGGTGTGGAGAACATAGTAGGTAGACTATAACCCATAGTTTAATGTTAAAATACATAAGAAATAAAAAAATATTAGTGTAACAGGAATAAGTACAACAATAAAAAATATAATTTGATAAAAAATGGATGAACCATGTAAACTAAATAATAATGAACTATGATATGCCATGCGGAAATGTGACTAAATGATACGATGGAAGCCATTATGATAGAATAATAATCAAACAAAAAAACTAAAAAGGCCATAATCTTGAATAACTGGTTTATTTAGTCTCCATCCTCCAACCCAACCCAATTTTAACCATCAACAGCTATGTCCCATTCTATAATCAAAAACTACATTCAATTAATACACTCTAGTAACAAATGGTGGCTTGAATATGGTGTGAGTTAATATTAATATATCAACACCCCCATTTATATAAATAAATTTCGAAGAAAATGTTCATTAAAATAAAGAATAAAACAAGTATATTAAATATTAAATTAATACACTACAATAATCAATATGCTTCAAAATTATCCCAAAAATATTCGATCATATAGCATAACCATTCCAACCTCAACCACAAGTCCAGTGCGTAATCACAGAACCAGGAATAAGCCCAATATATTATAATTTCACCACTACCGATCAATGACCAATAATCAATATAGTGTATCATGTACAATCCCTCTATATAATAATTTCACCACAATAGGTCCAAGCCCCAAAAGCATTACATCTTTTCCCAGCCTCGTCCCATATTTATGTTTTTGTGTTTGTGTGTGTGTGTGTGTGTGTTTCAGAATAACCTAGGTGATCCCTATAGTAATTTCATCATATCCTAAACATGCCATTTATAAGACCCTTCAACATAATCAAGGATATCCATATATTCATTACATCATGATTCATGACAAAATTTAAAATGAAAAGTGTAACACATCATGAAAACATAAAGAACAATGGTCAATTCAGCCAAAAAATATTTGTATGAAAATTAATCATTAGATTGATAGATTATATTTTAATATATTATCATTCAAGTATAAATATCAATATAATATCTAATTATCACTATTTATTTCATTAATGTAGAAATAAATTTCAATGGTGAAAATATGAAATGAAATAGCTTGAGGCCTCATTTATTTTTGAAATTTTTTTAGCCATTATCTAGATCATTATTATTAAAGGGTATAATCACCCTATGCATATACACAAGGGATTTCCCCATACTATTGGATCCAAAGGGATCTAAGGAATAGTAAAAACATATGATTTTGATCACCCATTATTCCATTAGTGAATGCACGCATTTAGTTGGTGCAATAATATAATATTTCATATAGTCAAAAAAATCGAAACATGACAAAGGTATTTGTTCTATAACTCATTCCGTTATTTGAATACTAGATAAATGATTTCAATAGGTAAAACTAAAAAATATTGGATGATATGGTGACAAAATATAAAACCTAGATCACAAAAACATCACGATTAAAGTAGGATGCAATGATTGTCAAGGGATATCACTACCTTAATGGATAATAATGAAAGAAATGGGGAATCCAAATAGAATAAAATCACCATGATCAAAAAATAGACTCATATATCCTGATGGGTAATATTCCCCCCAGAATCACCATGAGTCAAGTAGGATTTGAGGGAGATTTCTTAATGGTGGATGAAATAAAATCTCATACACAGCAATACTTAAATCCACTATTCGTAAGACATTAATGATGTGAACACCATTCGTGATTTGAATTTATTATTTTATTAGTTATATCAAAAAACACATCACCTCAGGTTAATGTAACTACGATCAATCTTATCACAATGTGAACCAACTTCAGGGCTTGTAAACATTTTACACTTGGAACCATTTGATAACATCTTACTAGAAACTATTTCATGTCATGAAATCTGTTCATGATTTGAAGATGTATAATATATATTGTTCATCCAGACTCCTATATAATGATCCCAAACATCCTTTTAGTCATTCCAAATCCATGTAAAACTCTTGCAAGCCCTTCTAACATTTCCCCTAGCCTCCATTAATTTTAAAAAAACATACTTCCTATAAACATTGGTTAGTTTACTTAGAAAATATATATACTTCCTTGAAAATATTATACCAAAAAGGATTTATGGAAAAAATAATTCTCAACTAAAAGAGGCTCAACCAAGAATAAATAGGGATATTCCTAGAAATGATGGGATCATACAACCTCCCCAAAATTTAATATCTGATACCCGGGCTGCTCGAATCATCAATACATGGTCTCAATAAACAAGTCAATTTATTGTTCATGAATATAATATTTATTCAACTAGGAATACACATAAAAATTAATAGGAAACAAATAAAATTTAATTGTATGTATAATATTATCCCATATATCCTTCTCAAAAAGGTCAATAATCCATATCAAATTCTCCTCAAATAGTGAATCTATACAAAGCTCGACGTCACCAATATCTAACACATGAGAATGGTCAAGATGATATCTATGATGTTAAGATGAGTAAAACACATTATTCATGGAACTATAATGTTGTGTAAGGACAATGATTATACTAATGGAGTAAGACTTTACTCTATCTCAAATGGCTGGATTAACATGGGTGCCAGCTTACCCTATTTCCTTCTACATTGTTTTACTATCCCAGGAGACACCTAAAGGAAATATCGATGAACTACCTCAAGCTACATAGTCCATATATGATGGTTAGTATAATATTTACATATTCTCTTCATCATCACCATCAAAATATTGATTAATAGAACATGATCAAACAACTTCAACATGAGACTTGCTAAATCAAGAGCTCACTCACCTGCCCCCAACCAAAAAATTTGAAAACAACATGAAAATCCATTAAATTCCCAGAAAGGATCAATTTCTATTTTTTACTGGAAGATGATATTATATGATAAGTCCAGTAGTGAAAATATTAACTCTGAAGAACCATTGAAATACAAATCATAAGGTCATAACATATTCTCAAGAATCATAATTTTCCATTCATTTTTCCCATTGTACTATAGATGATATGATATATTCAAAAGAACATGGGATCCCATAACCTTATAGAGACCCATATTGAATAGATTTTTTAAATGAGGATCTGTATCAGAAATGAAACTTTAGGGAGATCTGTGAAACCTAACTATCTATCATATGTAATGAATACCTTGATCATCATTAGTGAAGTATCTTGATTAAAAGAAGATAGATACCTTCATCCACTGATCTATGATCAACCATACTGTATATTTTTTTGATATTTCCTAGGTAATTATTTCACAAAATCAACATTAAATCATCTCATTGACATTATGAAATGGGTAGTGGATCTAAAAAACCAATTGGCCTCTAATGCTCAGAATTCCCCTACTAACAGGTGAAGTGGCAGTCCACAAATCTTAATACATCCTTATACATTCCAAGAGGCAATTGATATCTTTAAAGGCCATGATAAAACATTGTCACACTTATGTGTACAACACATCTTGAAGCATGAAAATCTAGCATCAATTCCTCATGCATACTGGTTGTAAAATTTACATAACCATAGAAGTGGATATATGTTCCACTCCCAAGAGAACACCATGATAGTGGAACCTACTTAGAAATGATTTCACTCATAGATAATCCCTCTACACCATATAACTACTCAATAATGATCAATTTTAGAAGAATGGATCTAATATATGTTGATGTCACATCTCCTCATACAATACACTCCTGAACATCTAGATGCATGTCTTTATAGAGTTCAACAATCCACAACTCATCAAAAGGCTCCCACGATGTCTTTATCAATTTTTTCATCTTATTTAATTAGTAATGAGGATAACCATTCCTGGTTTATATGACATCTCAATTTCCAAAGACTAATGATACTCATCCCACCCCATCTTCCAATAGTTTATGTCTTACAGAGAAAATATATACATGAGGATCTTGTGGTATGTGTACACCAAAAACCTTTCCCCCAAAATATCGTGTCTCTATAATTTCATGGAATGTACCATCAATGATTACTCCAGATCATGAGTGGGATAATTCATCTCTAGTGGTATCAGATGTTTGGAACCAAAAATTACCACTCTGCCCTTCTTCACTCGAACTACTATATGTTCATCTCTAGATGTGTCAAAAAAATGTGTTTTCTTTACCTGGAATATGTATAATGAGGATAAGTGTTTAGGTGCACTTGATCATCAGCTTCTAGAAATATCTCAAACAAGCATCAAACTAAACAATCATAGCCACTTTCATTGTCAACTTAGAAAATGGTTCTTAAAAATGAGAGAAGTATTAGACATAACAAAAAAATGACCTAATAAACCTAAAAAACTTTAAATTTTGATGAAATAATTGTGTCACTCCCATGATTACATGATTGAAACCTTTTTTGGGTACATAGACACTCGAAAATCTAAGATTAAATGGACTAATAATTTCACAACATAAATCTAGATATTATATTATAATAGCCTTCCATAAAGCTGACACTCTCTCCGTATAATCAAGATAGTGTCATTATATTGGGAATGATCGTCTGTAGAGGAAGAGGACACTATGATTTCATTGAATTAAACAACAAAAAATGATCCAATAAGTGAATAATGATCATATTCATAAAGAAAATGAATACGTATATTTCTTTAGACATACTGAATGACATAAAAACGAACATCTACAATCCATACCATCTCCTAAATATAGTCTGAGGCATGTATAACTATCTCACTCTAAACTGATGATAACATGATCTCAATTCAATTGTAGAGAAACATTTTGAACCACTCATCTAATAAAAAATATTTTCAATGATTGTAAGGTGACACTGGTTGTTGAAAATCATTCGGTTCAATCTCCAATAGTCTATATATAAGGACAATGTCCCATTATCCTTTTTTGGTATTAAAAGGACAGGAGAACCTCAGGGTGACATACTAGGGTATATGAAATCATTAAAGTCTAGATCCTCTAGTTTAAATTTAAAATAATTAATCGCTTTTTGATCTATCCTGTAAGGGGTGATAAGAAATGGATTTTATCCTATCACTAACACAATCATGAAATCGATCTCCAGCTCGGGTGGTAAGCCATATAAAACAATGGAAAAAACCTGAATATGGTCTAACACTAATGTAAATGTATCATACAGCATTCCAAAATCATCTAGAGAAACACATTTTATCTAAGCCACAAGAAAATAAACTCTACACTGAATAGGTCCTATACGACCATCCAAAACATCCCAATAACCCTAGAGAACAACATTATTCCATCTAAAGGAAAAAATTTAACTCTCCACTAGTAACATTCAATATGATCCTAGAGTAGAAATAAAAAATTCATCCACAAAACATTAATTTAAACCATTCATTTATAGTAAAAATATGTATCAAAGGAAATGATTTCCACCAATTTCTTGAGAACATGACATACAGCATCTGATATTCTCTATCTACTCTCTCAGTAGTGTATCTATGGTTAAAAAACCATCCATTATTCTGACAATAGGTCACAAAATATATATAAAAAGTATATTTAACTGAATGTTATTGTCCTAAATTCAATGAAACACATAAAAGGGTAGATGAGACAATAATTGTACCACTAATGAAAGAAGTTATTACATTCAAACATGAAAAAGAAGAATGTATAACGTGAAATTGAATTTCCTTATTCATTTTGCTCCATTATAACTCCTCTTCATTGTTCCTTAATCTCGGTACTTTCACTATAATACTAGGGTAACACATACTATGCCTCATCGTGAATTTCCAGTGGAACTCTGGCTATGATTCTTCTGAGGTATTGATTATTCTTCTCTTGTATGTGGTTCTATTCCTAATCCCTTTCCACTAATCTACTACTACATGCCTCTATAAAACTTCTAAAAGTGGCCTAGCCTACCACTAGTATAATAGTCAAATAGAGGGTCTGGATGTAGAGAATAGTTTTCAGAAAAAATATGAAATTGATTTCAATTAAATAAAACAGGATTCTTAGAGGTATTCCCACCACCCTATGTACTCCTCCCAATATTTACATAGAGATAATTATTTTAGATATGTTTCCTTCCACTAGAATAAGAGAACCTAGTTCACCCTTCTAAAAAAGAATTTTCACTTATATGGGTCACTATGAGAATAATTTTCTTGATGATATCTTTCTTCCTTACATATAAAGTGATATTAAAGATTAAAAAATTCACATATGACCTGAATTCATAGGGAATCCCATCCTAGAAACATATCTCCTTAGAAATCTCATTAGCTACTAAATATCTAAAAAGATTAGTAGGTTAGTGAAATGTCCAACACATTCCATCATCGAAATTCCATCCATCATTAGATGAATGGACTCACAATCCATCTCATACCTCAATATATATTGACATAAGAGTCCCAAAAAAATCATCTAATATTCTTTCGACGATAAATCATATTACATCAATGATTTCTCAAATGTGTTCGAATAATGATTGGAACATTCACAAATACAATATGAAGAAAGATTCACCCTCTTATTTTTAGGTGTCATAAGGATCTTAACGATCATTTGGACTGACTGGATCCAGAACTCAACTATATGGGGGCCTACCTCCTTAGTGAACGTATATGGATTCTCTATATGAAACCCACTCAGCAACTCAAACATAAAATTTATCGTAAAATAATATCATTTTCCATGTATTAAATGACAATAATGTAGCTATCAGGAACCTAAAATTAATCTATACCTCAAGATATACATGAAGCTTTGGTTCAACTGCATTAGGATCACGTTGATTAGATCTCTCCATAGGATCAATAAAATAAAAATATAAGTCATTTTATTTAATTGAAAAATATACTCCATAGAACAATGGATAAAAAATCTAATCCTAAAAATTTGACAAAAAAAGAGAACCACTCGATAATGGTATCTCTAAGCATTGCTTAATTATTAAATTGGCATGATAGAACAATTGTTTCATTTCATTTATCATATATAACATGTATATCATTTGAAAATTCATATATAAAAATAAATCACATGAAATAAATATGTCCCTATTAGAACAATGTGTGTTAAAATATATCTATATGTTCTTATCAAGATGAATTTATACTCATATTACACTATTTCTGGGCACAAGGTTAAATACCAATAAATAATAATATCACATAATTTTTGAGACACCAAAGGGGAAATATTATCAACTATAATAGGTGACCACCGTGAACAATATTACCTTTCCTATAAATATGTATTTTTCATCATACATTGGTTAGCTAATCTCATGCACATGATCATTCGCATTTACCGGCACATCCTAGTCACCTTTTTTACATTTAACAACTAGTAATGAAACAAAAAATGAAAACATCCCCTAATACCAATCCGTGATGTCAACTATCTAAAACTGATCATATGGCCAAATCTGGTTGGTTACTAGATCTCAAGCGCTCCACCCCATATGCAAAAGGCTACTAACATGGAGAGATGGTGTAGACAAAATAGTGGAGAAATAATACCCCATAGTGTAGAGTTATAATACAACAAAAATAAAAAAATAAAATAGTTTTAGAAATAGAGAAAACAATACAACATGAAATTAGAATACAAAGGATGAACCATGTTAATAAAATCATAATGAACCTTTTAATTTTAGGATGAAATATTATTAAATGATATTCTCGAATTCATGTAGAAAATAGAAAAATAGAAAATAGATAAACTCACAAGACCCCTACACTAAATCCCAGGTCCGTCATATCTCAATGTTGCGACCCAAGTAGCAAGAAATAATTAAAATCAATGTCTGTTTCAATTTTACGTACTTAAATCCATGTAATCTACTTAGTAACCAAATGATGGCCCAAATATAGTGGGAGTAAAACTCTATGGATTGACACCACAATATAAAAAGAAAAACAATTTGATAATAAGTCATGAAAATAAGAGTTAAAAGAAGTGTTTTAATTAATCAACTAATACAATATTACAATATACCTACACTAGAACCTTATTAGAATATCTCTATGCATGTTTCATAATTATTACAAAAGCAACCAAATGTTCATTTCATAATCACACAACCGAAAAAATCCTTATGTATAAATATTTTATAATTAATAGTTTAATCCCTATAAGCATTACAACATTACCAGGAAAAGCCCTAGGTATAATCATCTTTTCATTACCTGGCCAAGACATATAAGCATTACATCATTACTGAGCCATGTCCTCTATATAAGGATTTATTCTTAACTATTATGATCCTTATACACATTATATCATTACTAGGAAATGCCCTTTATATAATTATTTGATCATAAATGGGCTAGGCCCTGTATGAATTAAAACCTGATTCATGAAAAAAAAATTGACAACAAGTATAACAGATCATAATATCATAGGGCACAATGGTTAATTCATCAAAAAAAATTTCTAACAATTACACTTTAATTCCTTAGATTATATTTTCAACTGCTATCATGAATGTTCACACCCCCATATCATAAGAAATTATAAACAGTCATTTCATTAAGATTGTAATCCATTTTCAAAGGTGACAGTATCATAAGAATTCAGTTGAGGTATCATTTCATTGTTAATTATTTCAAATCCATTATCCTATTATTTTTTATGTATAGTCTCCCCCTATCGGTAGCCACAAGATATGTCTCTATAAAATTAGATCCAAATGGATCCCATTAATAGTCTCAACAAAATATTGTTATTATCCATTATTACATTAGTAAATGCGCACATTGTGCTGGTGTATTCACATAATATTTCATATACCCAAACCAATATAAATAAACCACATGGATTTGACCTAGAACACCAACATTTTCATTGCAAATAAAAAAACATATTCAATAGATAACACTGATAAAGAAAGCAGCAGATGAGGATCAGAACGAAAACCTAGATCATGAAAACATCAAGATCAAAAAATGATACAATGGTGGTCAATATTTCACATAGTTATAAATGAGAATAGTTTATGAAAGCGGCAACACAAAGTTAATAAGAACACCAATGATAAAATAGTAGACTAAGACGTATAGAAGAGAAATTTTCACTCCAAAATCTTGTGGAGACTCATTACATTTCTAGAAAAAACACATATATTTGAATAAATAAAATCATCAACACTAAAAAAATTTAAACTATAGGTCTCGAGATATTCACAACGTGAATCCCTTTTAAGAAGAGTATTTTTTGATTTTTAAGATATGATGAAAAACACATCACCATGGTTTAAAATAACCCTCATTAACATTTTCATGACATCAAACAATTTTATATAATATAAAAATTTATTAATCACAAATAGTTCATGAAATATTTTCTATTATAAATTTACATTCTGAAAACCATCAGAAATGTGAAAGTGTCCAATAGAAATATTTCATGCCAAGTCTTAACCATTGAAGCATTAAAAACTGAAAGAGGTATCTCCGAATATAATGAATCATTTATACATGAGATGCATTAATTAAAACAAACATATATCCTTAACATTAGGTCACCTTTCTGAGAAAAATATCTTCACTTCTAAGAAAAGGATCTACTTCCAATGTTTTAAGGATAAACTAAAACCCAATTAAAGGAGGCTCAACCAAAACTCAATAAGTACATTCTAGGAAAATATGTGATCCTACAAATTAATAAAATCAATATTTTTATTTAAATAATTATTCTCTAGTAAAATAAATAAATTTATTACAGACATAATTACATTACAATTAATAATTTATTCAAAATGACGACAATAAATCTTCATTGACAAAAGGTATTTCAATTTTATTATAACCACCACAAAATATAATGAAATAGAATTTATTTTAGAAACCATGAATAAATATATATTGTATTAACAATATCCCAATATATTAATAATTATACTATAACATCCTATATCTTAATTAACATTTCCAAATAAAATTATGTGATACTACTGAATAGTTATATATATATATATTTTAAAAATGATTATCATAAAATTAGAAGTCCTAAATTAATATATGATTATTGATGAAACTCTTTATATATTATTTAAATTAATATCTAATTAAATCAAATTATAATAATATCAACATGTCACTAATTTTCTAACACATTTCATAATACATTCAAAATTTATAATTATTTTTCATTTAATTATTTAATTATTATTACTAAAACAAAAATTATCATTTGATGAAGGGGAATTCCAAATTCTTTCCTATGAATTTATAAAGATTTATATTTTTTTATTATATTTATAATCATAATGCCATACTAATAGAAAATAAATAACATTGTGCATTTCATTATTTAAATAAATCTTCTATAAAATCATTTTTATTAATTTTGAATTCGTATTATGATAGTTACAATGATTTATAATAGAAATCATTAACTATTATAAAACATTCCATAATCGAAATAATTTTAATTTGGTAAAAATTGAAATATTTCTCATTATTAAACCACATTTCTACCAAAATAATTTTTTAATAAGACTTTAAAAACAATACAGATTCCATAAATTATTTATTTTCTATATAATTAATAACGACATGGGGAATTACAATCATATTGTGATGATGATATATTTCAGGATGAAATTAAAAACTTTAACAATCAAAAATTTATACCAAAATTAAATAAATAAAATATTATAATGACATTTTATAAATAAATTCTATATTTTCATTAATTTTTTATTATATCATTTTACCATATAATAATTAATTTTATATAATCCATATAGAAAACACATTATTAATTTTTACAAATAATTGTCAATTACTATTATTTTATAGAAATAAAATCACTGTTTTTTGGTGTTGTTTCTTAAAATCTATTTTAATGTATTTATTTTTGCTCTAAAAAACATTACATTTATTGAAATAATGTAGTGAAATATTTTAGTAGATGATAAAAATATTGTGATTTTAATTTCATTTATATGTTTTTAAAAATAGTTATGTAAATAGGGAATGTGTATTTAATTATGTTATAGATAAAGACATTCTTTTGAAAAGAAACCGAGGAGAGATATTTTTAATAATATTTAAATATATTTTTATCATTTTTTATTATAGTTAAAATTATTATTCATTTATATTTTAATTATTTATTTCCAAAAATGATATATTTTTATAATTAGGAAATAATTTATTTTAAATTTAATGATCACATTTATAATGAATATGTGATGACCTGAGGGTTATACTATTTTATTATTATATATATATAAATGGATAAATGGATATTCAGATTAATAACAAACTATATTTATTTTATGTTTCGCAATATTTATTACTTCAAATTTTTATTTAATCAATAGATTTTATGAATTTTGTTTTAAATTGGTGAAAATTTGATAAAATTGGCACTAAAATAATATATCGCATTTTTTAAAAGTACGTAAGTCATATAATGAATTATTTTAGTTAATTTTTTTGTATGGTAGTATTTATAAAATAATATTAATAATAGGTTTATAATTTTAATTGGATAAAAAATATTATTTTCCTTTTATAAAATAAAAATTTATTTTTTACATGTATTTTTTATAAATTATGTTAAATTTTCAAATAATAATGAGTTTATTAATTAAAGAGTTGTTCTATCAATTTTATTTTTAAAATAATGTTTTGTAATTTAATATTTTAGTGATAGTAATGTTTAAAAAAGAATAAGACCAAATATACTGATTAATAATTAATACTTATTGATGGAAAGGTAATTATTTTATCAAAAAATAATGTTATGAATTATTGATTTTTTTAATTACTATTAGGGGAGAAAATATAATTTATCAATTTTATAGTTCAATGATAATGATAGTGTGATAATATAATTATGAAATATATTATTTTTTGGTTTGTAAAAGAATGATATATATCTGAATTCTTATGGTCATCAATGAAATAGAAGAACCAAGGTAAAAAAAATTGTAAATAATTTCTATGTATATAACATTAAAATGTTACTGTGGGAATAATATATATAAATTAGGAATTATGATGGAAATATTAATAATTTTATTACTATTTCAATATTTTTATATATAATTTAATGTGAACAATATTAAGCATTTATATTATTAGGTTTAAAAAAAACTGGGTTCAGTTAATTTTCAATATATTATTTTTAAATTATTCAGTAACAATGAGAAATAACTTTATTTATTTATAATTAATTATTCATGTTCTCTTAAATATTTATTTTTAATTGAAATATAACATGTTAAACTAATGATGTAATTTATTGATGATTATGAGTAAATTTAATGATTATCTGTTATCATTTATATATTTAAGTATGTTGATTTATAATTAAAATGTGAGTTATTATAGTTTGGGATGACAAAAAAAGGAATTACAAAACCACCAAAGGTAGTAAGATGGATATAGAATAAATGAAACTCTAGTAAATTCATATAAAAAATGTGATTATGGCTAATATAAATTCAATCAAGGAGATTAATTCTATATTATAGATCTGTAAAACCATCATAAATACGATGAGGGCATAAGATTTTACATAGGTTATTAGAGTTCCACTGACAGCTATGAGAGTATTTGTAATAATTTACTATTTATTTAAAATGGGTTAAACATGGGTATTTAGTGTGTTTTAATATATATATATATATATATATATTCAATTATTCCACCTTTTATTAATGGATATAAATGTTTATCTCTTTTTTAATTAGGGTTCTCTTACCCTTTATCATGCGATAGAACTTCTATTCATTGATGTTTTTCGAATAACTGGAAAAAAAACCTGTGTTGAGTATAATGATTGGTACTCTTTATAAATAATTATCAATGGAGTGTTTTTGTGCATTAAGTTAAAATATATGCTCTGTTGCCTACTGAACGGGGGTCGATCAACATTTTTTGAGGAATTTGGAATTTATGGGTTTATTTGAAAATATTAAGGTTTTTCTATGGTGGTGTATCATATTATTGAGATAATTGGAATGTTATGGGGGTAGAGAGTGTGAAACATTCAAACCCAGGGTTTTAGTGAGAAACTATGTACCCTATGTGTAATGACCCCTACCTCAGTTTCTTAGAGATGAAGATTAATTTATTATAATGGAATAGATACAAAAGATCACATCACCAAGGATCGACAAGTATAGTAGTTTTAAAGAAACTATATACATTGATGCATCCCTTATTACATTGGTAATTAAATATAGAACTACACAACAGAGAAAAACCACATCCTCAACCCTTATTCAATAGTTTCATTTTCAGAACCTGGGGAAGGAAACCAATGAAATGGGTCTGCTCAAACACTCAGAAAGTGTTACATGAATCAATAATAAGTAAAGAAAATTTAATAAGGAATTTTCATAATGTTTAGTTAAATAAAAAAATTCATTCCATTAATAAACATTGAATGTAATGTAATCCATATATTTTTTGATAGTGAAAATATCCTGGAATGTAAAAACTAAATACTAAATGAAAAAATTGATTATATATTGGATGTCATGTATCTGGAACATAAAACATTAAGTCGTCAAGATTGTTTAAATATATTAGTAAAATCCCTCTAATTTTTATAGAAAAAAACATAATGGTTTTTGGGCCAACTGTTTTGTCTCATGAGAAATGTTGATACATCAAGAGGCTACAGTGGGCCCGACCCATCACTGCAATCCAAAATCATTCTTCATGCATATATTCAATTAATGAACAATTTGACTAATAAAAGTATCCATATTGAGTATAATATTCAAAAACAGATGTTGAAACATATAAAAATACTTTTTTAATGAGACCGTTAGAAAACTCTTACGGAAAATATTTTTTAAACATTCCAAAGGGTCCCATACCACATTAAAACATTTAAATCATAATACCTATGAGGTAATAACATTAATAAAAAATTATAATATCATGAAAATAACAAGACTCATGATATGATATATCAATAATATTATTAAAACACAACCAATGAATAAATGGTGAAGAGGGAACATATCTCACAGAAGTAAAAAATGGGATGAGAAATAACATTTTTTTTACTTTTGGAAGAAAAGTATGTTTGAAAACTAATTTTTATTGGTCATAAAATCATATTTTAAACATTTATATTCTAGAAATATGAATGGAAGGAAAACAAAATTACTTTTTAATTAGAAATGATTTCCAACATTTAAAAATATTTTTCAAGAAACATCAGAATTGAGCATGTTTAATGCATTTTAAGGGAAAATATTAATCTGTGATTAAAATGGAAAAAATGTTTAATTATTTTCATATATTTATTAATAAACTAACATATTGTTTCAAAATAAAATGTGTGATTTCATAAAAAAAATTGTGTCATGAAATGGATTATGTATGGTATGATAAAATGGGTAAGAAATTGGAAAGTTTTGTTAATAAGGGCATTCTTATTGAGCAGAATTGAAAAGATAAACATATAAATCATATATTTATAATAAATTAAATATGGAAATATCTAGGTACATGAGTTCTAAATATATACATATAATTATAAATATTTATATAAAATAAAACAAAATTATATTGGGTTAATGAGAATGAAAGTTTAACCTAGAATAATAGATGTCTAGGGAGAATCCCTTATATTGTGTATGAATGTGTTCTTCAATTGATATTAATTTCCTGGATAATTATATTAAATTCATTAATTTATTAATAACATTTTCTATATGTATTTTATTTATTATAATTTTTTTATTTTCATTTATTACATTTTTTATGAATTAATAGATATTATTTTTTGGTTGAGGAGCATTCATTTCCTTGGGTTTCATGATCGGCATACTTGTATATATGTATGGAAAATCATATAAAATGAGACTAGTTTTCTAAAAATGATATTATATAATATTAATGAACATAAATAATATTAAATGTTAATATATATCATTATGTTTATGGTATGTTGATGAATCATTTGAAAAAATGTTAGTGTAATCATTTAGATTATATTTGTGTTTTTTTCGATCATCAAGAACAATTTTTGTCTAATAAATTAATATTAGGCATATATATAATGGTTTATTAATATTATATATTTTTAATACAAATATTATAGACTTTTTTAACCATAAAAATTGTTTTATGACCAGAACATAAGGCGATATTGAAAAATTAAAACTCGCCGTCAACGAAGACCGTAAATTAGAACCTCGTGGATGATGTTCTCATTTTGAGAATAATATAGGGAAGGGAATGGGTATTATTATGTATTCTATATTTACATGATAAATTTAGAATATATTGATATATAATAGAGGCATAATTTTAGTTTTTATTGATGATTAATAGATTGAATAAGAAATAAATAAATTAAGATAAATTAAAAAATAATTTAAAAATAATTTTCTTCTTGAATTCCTCTCCTTGAGAACCTCTTTAAAGTAATTGATTTTTGGTATTTTTAGACAATGGTATATTTTCTGTGGGGGTGAGGTTTTTGGAATATTAGAGGGTAGAAATTGGACAAAATTCAAGGCATTGGTTGTATGAGGAGAATATTTAGTGATGTGTGTTTTTTATAATAGAGGATATGGGTGTGTTTTGATTATTCTAATCATTAATTTATTATTTTGGATCAAGAAAAGACATAGTGATAATTATTGTGATTACGTACAATAAATAGTTCATGTGTGTCTGAATCAATGGTGCTTACATCATCCATATATCATCTATGACTCATTAATTCATATATTTAGATTATTTTGTAAATTAAAGTATTTCACTGTTCACCAAAAAATCATCTATTATAGGGAAATCAAAAACATGTTACCATTTTGTATGTATATAATTCAATAATGAATTCCAGTTTATAAAAATAATTTTTTAAATATGATAAATTTAATTTTTATTTAAAATTATCTTTAATTTTAAAATTCCAATTTTAATGTTTTAAATGATATTATAAGAGATTGAAAAACTAGTTAAGGTATCATAAAAGTATCCTAAAATAATAAGAATGAAATTTTTATTTTATGATTATATTTTATGAAAATATTTTTTCTCGTAATCATTATATTAATTATAAAATGTAAATAAGCATTTATGTTTTATAAAAAAATAATAGTTAATTTGTCATTTTTAAATATTTTATTTACATATTCAATGATATAAATATATTAAATTGTAATTCATAAAATACCTGAATTTTATTTATAAATTCATAAGTGTGTTTACTATTAAAATAATAAATATACTGTTAATATAATGATAATGAAAATCATAAAAAATAAAGAACTTTCACTTATTCAGTAGAAAATAAATATTTTCAAAAAAATATGATCATTTCACCCTGTGATAATTTTCAGATTTTAATTTTAAAAATAGAAATTATTTTGTTTTAATATAATTTATAAATATTTCAGAATTTATTTTCAAAACAAATGCGCCATTAAAAGTTGTAAAACTACGGTTAGAAAAAAAAATATAGCCTTTTAATGCATAAAATTGGATTCATTCTTATCATATGGATATAAAATCATTGGCAGGAATGTAATTTATTATTATATATTTAATATATAAATTTAATAATCTAGATAATAATATTCATTTTCACCAATTTAATTGCTAGGTTACTCTAGTTGTTTTAAAATAATTTTATTTAATTGTATATCATTGTTCATTTAAGCTTAGTGTTGTGCGAATCAAATTTTGTCAAAGGAATTAAATTTTTAAAAGAATAATCATACTATAAAAGCTTGTGCTGTTACACTATAATGGTCATAGGGAAATTTTTTTTGGAGAAACCAGATGGGTTGAGGTTTTCACTTGTAACCTAGTGTTTCCCAGAATTGTTTTTCAAAATAGAGTAAACATTAGAAAATAACTACTTTGACTGATCAAACAACTAAAGGTTCACCATATATTTATTCTTGTTCAGAGTGGGGGATAAGTATAATGTGACTACCCAACCCATTGAATTTGGTTAGTTCTGTGGTGCGACAAATCAGAGGGGATATCATCAAGACACCAAACGCTAGGAATAAATTCAATGTTCATAGTAAGAGGCCAGTGAATTATTTTCTCTAAAGAAAAAACATAAATTGACTTCATAAAGTACAGAATCCAAAAACACTATATGAAAAATGAGTATCAATTATAAAACTCAATTAAAACCAAAATGAAAATAAGATTGGATTTTAATGAAATAGAATAAAAAATACTAAATAAAACTAAAGGATGTCTCGACACAACAACACCAATGTTGCGTCAGACTAGTTAAATCCAAAGGGAAACTCCAAACTATAGAAACATGATACTCTATAAGAGAAAAATGGGTTCTTTCCTTTACCTATGTCATGAATTATAGTGTCTACACACTCACTAAAGTGAATATGTAGGGTTGAGTAATCATACCTCATAGTCCATCACCAAGATTCATCCCTCTAATTCTATTAAGACCAGAAATGATACATATCATACATTATATAAAATATTGTATTATAATAAAAAATATTACCATATAAAAATAGCATAAGTATAGAAATTTAATTAATTAAAATGTTTGAATATTTCATTACATGTTTAATTCCTATTTATATTCCCTACTTACACAAAAATTCATCCTAAATAAAAGTCATAATTTCAGTGAGTAGTGATCTATCCATCAATAGGTCATCATAAGTTGATAATCCAATGTGCCTTACTGTTTGGAACTAAGAACCAAGTCTCTTTCAACAATTCTTCACACAATGTAACATGAACACATTCCAACATATATTCCAAGACAATATTCATCAAATATGTATATGAATACGAGTAAGATTATTTATTTTCAAAAAAAATTGAAATAGAAAATTATTCTTAAATTATTAAAAAAATCACCAATAGGGTTTAAGAAAATTCTTTTCAAACTAAATCCATTTAAGAAAAAAACTATTATTTTCATATATCCATTGAAACCATGATTTTTAAACCAATTATTAGTAGAGTTTTCTTTTTTGAAATTAAATCATGAGTGATTTATAAATAAAACACTTCTCATTATTGAAAAAATGTAGTGAGTTTGATTCCACTTACATTAATCTAATAACACTAAAAATGATAGAGATAGAAAAAGAGAGAATAAATCTATTGAATAAAAAATTGTATTTAACAAGAACTCCCCAACAAAAAAAAATGAATTCAGCAAATGGGTTTCCCAAAAGTGAAAAATATAAAACACCTAGAAAAGGAATACTTGTATGGGTTTTAAAAAGATATTTTTTCTAAATAAAATTTTTTAAAAACCTCTCAAGAAGAAAAAATGATAACAGATAACCCCGCCCAAATTATAGGTGTGGAAATTAACCATAAAAACATTGAATTTGATGTCACGATTCCCTATTAAATCTACCAAAGGCATGGTACCATAGATTTGGTGACATATAATTAGTGCATCATAACCGTACAATATGGAATGGTACACAATACTAACTACTTTTTGGGTCACAATACACTCTACCATAACCTAGTGAGTAATCATTGTTAATTTTCCTCATTGATCCACCTAGGTAACCATACACATGAAAATTACCATTTTGATTTCTATTGAGTTACATAGAGACACACCCAAAATAATAAAGATACCAATATGACATGCTTCTACCTAGGGTGGGCCTAGAATAGAAAAAACAATAAGACAATCCCTAAACCTAGACCAAAGTCTGAAAACCCAACTAAAATCATTAATTTTTTGAATAATAAAACTATAAGGGTATATAAACAATTTGATGGATCTACATTATTTCCACAATCGATATTTATATCACTTTAAAGATATATATTTTTATTCTTTTGAGTAGTTATAAAGATTACTAATAAATTTATTTCTCATGTTCAAATGTTTCCCAAAGATATAACCATGATTTCATAAAAATCAACCCAAATATAAATTTATTCCCCATAAAAATATCTATTCATATACCATAATCGATATCAACATGAGTAGAATATTATCATCCTTTAAAATATCAACATGGTAATATTGATTTACATGGTCAGGATCAGGTTAATAATTCTTCTATTAAGATACAAAAAATATAGTGAGTACGAAGATAAATCATTCTGGTAAATATGCACAATATATGACATTACTAATCCATTATAGTATTTCAAAATGGCTGATATATTAGTGGTGAAATTTTACATCATTCCCAATCATTGGTGCCTTATCATTAGGGATAATAACAAGAAAATATGGTCTCTCTCAACAAATGATAATGTCCTACAATGATGATCAACATAATAGTGTTGATAAATCTGAGCCTTCTCTAGCCTTTTCTCGATCATTAATGTATTCTCAATCATTTCATAGACAATAGTGGGTCCCAAAATTGATGGTTTTATGGTCAAAACAAAAAACATGGAGAAATACAAGAATTTCAATAAAATTCATCAAATTGATCCATATATATCAAGGAATGATAGTTGTTATTGTATAAGAACTCAACTAGAGGTATGTGATCCTTACATGAGCCTCATAATTACATAACACAATCTCAGATCATGTATTCTAATGTTTTTATCATCCATTCCAATTATCAATGTTTTTTAGGATGATGTACCATTCTCATGATCGACATGTAATCCAATGATTACTATAAATATACCCAAATATGATAGGTAAAACAATGATCTTAGTGAAAAAGATAAAAATAGTATTCTATGTAACATTTTGATTTCATAAATATAATTTTTACCAAGTATTTGAATGTGTTAAATTCATTAATAAGGATTAACTGCTCAAAAATTGTTAGTTCATCTACAATAACCTACATGGAATCATATTTTTGAACCATTCAGGGTAATATTTTCACAAAATCTAGATCTATTTTCTGACATTTACATATGGGTATTTGTAAATATTAAAACATACATGTGGTTCATTGGTGATGAAAATTGACACAATAGAATGTGATTCATTTTTATAGATACTATGCTAATTTTATATTCATTCCATCCCACCTAAAATGAGTCTAAAATACATTATTTATCTTCATTATTCCTCGATAAAAAAAATTTGAGTGCTGAAAAGAATCAAGGGTTTTATCTTATAAATATAGTGGAATAATCATTGAATCCCAAAAAACCTCCCCATATTTTTTCAAAGGTCAAAGGACTCCCTAACACTACCTTTTTTGTGTTACTGTAATAATACTAGAGATTTCCCATATTAATATAGGTGGGATAAGATTTAGGTGGTTTTGATGTGTCTTTGTTTGTAAACTCAAATGAACCACATTGGAATAAAACATGATTGATACTGGGGTTTAGAGTAATTTTAACATATTTACAGGAACTATTATAATAGTGTATACTATCTTGGAATTTGTTGTCCCTCTTCCTCATAATCTCAGTATTAGTGTTCCAACCTTTTCAAATGCATAAAAATATATTTCATCCCCTTAGGATTCAATTTATATCCCATTCCACCACCATCATTTTGTTAAAAATATTTTTTTAGTAACTAATATAAATGAAAAATACATTAGAAATGATTTTTGATCATATTCTAAAATCAATTATGTTTTCCTTTAAGGCTGTAGTAGTATGTAATTCTAGAGAATAATGAACTATGTTTATAAATATAGTTTCATACTCTATCACCTATAAATGTTTTTATTTACAATGAAGAAACATGTCATTATATCAACCTTAATGGTTTGATGATATAATTATTAATAGAATATTTGTTCAAAGTTCTACCACATAATTCTTTCATCAACAATAGATTCTAATGATAAATCCCACCACCAGTGTACAATATCCTCTTATATTTAGACCTCAAATCTTACATGTAAATCATCTAATGTTACTATGAAATCAAATAATTTGTTCATTATATTAATACACACTTCTTCATTTATAGGTTCTATATCCTCCTAAAGGATTGTTAAATTCTATATCTAAAATGAAATAGATATATTCCCTTGATGACTTCAATCATTCTAATTTCCTTCATCAAAGATTTTTAATAGATTGACCAATTTTTGGAAGAAGATATTGTTTTAGTTGTGGATTATGTGAAACCACATCTTCAATGAAATATTATATCTAAATTATACCACATATAATTTTTTCTACTTCACTATAAATAGAACATATCACCACATAGTAATAACTCACTCGAAAGTGATGGATTATAATACGAAAATAAAAAAATTAATCAATAGTCATATCTAATATCTGAGAATAATCAAACGCGTAATAAATAAATTCATCATAGATAAAAGTTTTGATACTAACACATGATACATTATACTCGTTGTCTAATGGAACAATGGTGATATAATTACACAACGTGTCATAGAATAAATTTCTGTACTCAGAACACCATGCTAACATGAGATTTTACATAAATATGGTTTCTATAAACTTTCATGATATACATTTTTTTCAGATATTTATATCACATTAGTACCATTGAATGATTATATATTGACAAAGAGTGATAACATTTATGACACCCTCACTCAACCCATTGAATTGGACTAGGTCAGTGATGCAACTTACCTTATGTGACATCTCAATGACACTAAAGGAAAATAATAAAATTATTGGTATTAGTAAAATATTAGTGATGATATTCCTTGATGAAAAAACAAAACATAATAGGATAAAATAAAACAACCAATCAAAATATATGATGTAGCAGCACAAAAAATAATACTCAATGAAAATAATAATAACAATCATATCAGTGTAGTAATGACCAATTATTCAAAATAATCAAGAAAAATTAATGTTTTCATGATGCTACAACAATAATATGCTACCACGCCAATGAAATATATAGTGAAAATATAAAATAAAACTCTATCCTAAGAAAATAGAATCCATATTCACAACTAGAGAAGAGAAATACCATTCCACAACGTATAACATAAAAAATAACATCATTACAGAATCCAAAGTTCATATGTATGAGTCTAGTAATCACACCCTATAGATTTTCTACAATAGATCTCTCAAAAATTTCAATCAGACTAGAAACAATTTACCTTATAGTTTATATAAATAATAAAGTGAGTTTAAAAAAATATTATACTATAATAAAATAGATTATGTAAAATAATTGATCTAAATTAAATTAGTAATTATTTATTTCCAATTTTCATACACATCTGTATTCCACACTAACATACATATGCATGCCAGATGTAAATCCTAATACTTGGGTGTGGTGATACTTACATCACTATGACATCATAAAATGATAATCCCATATACCGTTCTATTATAGAACTAAAAACAATGTCTTTTTAAACAATTACTGGAAAAATGAAATAGAAACACTTACAACAATATATTCAATAACCATATTTATTTTTATTTATTTAAAAAAATAGACTGTTATTTATTTACACAAAATCATTGAAATAAAATTTCATTGACAGACCATTAAAATGAAAGGATCCAAATTGATTAACTAATTTTTTTTTGAAACACAAACCATTTAACAAACATGAAATAAAATTTTTATAATTCAATGGAAACTTGAATTTTCATGCAAATAAACAATACAATTTTTCTATTGAGAATAAAAAATAGAGTAATCTAGAAATATAGGTCTTACGATTACTAAAAACATTGAAGGAGAGTTAATCTTCATACCTTAATATAATCATAATAAAAAAATAGAGTGTAATAAAACAACCCCATCACCAACATTTGACTTCCATAAGAACTCCCAAAAAACAAAACTCATTCAAAAAATGGATGCCCGTAAAATAAAAAAATATAAGATCTTATAAAAGAGAAACAGAATGGTTTACAAGGGGATATTTCTACTCAAGAACCATATTAAATTCCCTCTTAATAATAACAAAAACTAATAAATAAATCTTCCCATAAGATGGTGATGAAAATAAAAAATTAAATAAATGGTTATGACCAATACCATGGTATAGTGAATCCAACATGACTATAGTTCATTCAATTAGGCAACGTACATGAGGCATGACATGGCCATCCACAAGTCTTAGTTTACAAAACCATGATATTTTTGGCTCACTTGGCCCAAGACCACATTATGGTGATGCATAATTGGTTATTTTTGATAGAGTTCCACCCAGGGTGCCACACACCAAACCAAACACATTTTTCTTCCCATGATGTATGTAGATACATTCATCATAACACACCCATAATGATGGTGTGTTACTACCCATAGTTGAACAAAAATAGGACACAACCTCAAGAAATCACTAGGAACCCCACCCAATATCCCCAAACCCATCCAAAACCATAAAGAAAAATTTAAAACACTAGGAGAATAAAGATAAAACTCAAATTAGTGGATGATACACGATCCTTACACTAACACTTCTTAATTTATTTCCTATTGTTCTAAGGTGTTTGAATATTACTTTTTCATTTATTAATGGTTTTGGTGATGATTCCCTAAATGCAAGGTGGAGTTGATATATGATGATTGAGAATGGTTTTCTGTTTGTCATAAGAGAACCTATAAGGATGTATGATTTAGGATTCATATCATTTAATTATCATGGGACCTAGGATTTTCATGGGTGATCTACACTAGTATACTTATGTATTTCAGATACTCAAACTATCTAGAAAATAAATATTGTTGGAGACCAGTGGATTAGATTGGATTCGATGACCTTGGAAAAGACTATGTCAAGTATTATTTAGTGGAAAACTCTATGTTGGTGTAGTTATTTCCAAATATTACCACTTTATATGAGTTTTACAATATTTATTGAATTGTTGATCTGGGTTAGAAGGCTTTATTGTGTCATGATATGTCTATGAGTGGTTTTCCATCAATAATGAATGGATAAGGTGTCAGGTTAGGTTCTTAGAATTTTTAATTACATTATAAATTTTTTATTTACCAATTAATTTATATATAATAATTTGAGTGGCTTAGATTGAGGGAGATGAATCTGTGAGGGTCCCTATTCATTATATTATGGATCTCATGATCTAGTATGGGTTTATAATTTCATGTTTAGAACATATATAGAAATGGTAAATAGTGATTCCAAATAATATTGGTATAATTGGTCATATAAAATACAAAAACTAGTGAATGAAAGAATTAATCTAGTTTGATCCGTGTTTGGTTCCTTTGTATGAACAGATATATGTTTCGATAAATTATTTTTGGTTGCTTCATTAATCATTATGAATGAAACACCCATCCATTGATTTCCTATATGACTTGGGATATGGTATTCTACTTTGGTAATAAAACTATTCATGGTTTCCTAGTCCATAAAATATATTTTAATTCAAACAAGACATCCCAAAATGTTCATTGTTGAGGGAACATTCATATTAGTTAGCAAATGTTGTGATAAATTCTATGTGAGAAGACTTTTGTTTAATGTGAACCTTTATGGAATAATCAATTATAATATATTTTGTTTTATAAAATCATATTCCATGCCTTTTAGGGTAATTATTTATATATAAGTACATGATGTACTATATTATAATCATGATTAACCTAACAAGATTTCATATTAGTGGGAACAATGCCAATGGTGACTATGTTTCATATATTTCAATTAAATATATAATATTATTATAATAATAATGATTATTCCTTCACCAAATTGTGTTCATATTATGATAGATTGTTCACCCTCATTGTGGTTTCTGTAGTAGATCATCTACCTTTTGACTTGTGAAATTTTTATATTTCATTTTTTCAGATATTCTCAATGATATATCACTCAACATAGAGATTATGGATTGGTGAAAATTCCTTCACATGGTGATGCCTCGTCCACCTTCTTATTAAATAGTTATTCATCATTGACCAATGATATATCAATATCTATTTTCTATTTTTAGGGTCAATTATTCATTTAGGGATGTCTTTTGTGGTAGATCTTACTCCAAGTTGCTTATTGTGTTGGTATATCAATAGCATAAAAAATTTTCTATGGTAATAAAATTTTCACCTAGAGAGATAATGTTTTCCAATTTTTCATATATTGATACACCATTATCCAACAAACACATTTTTCACCATGAGGATGAAGTATTATGTGTACCAGAATACCTTGATCTACTCAATGGATGTGTATCCTCCAACCACGAATTTTTTGTGAAATTAAATACATCTAGAATTATTAGTTGAAATATATTATCATATTAGAGTTATAAACCTCTATCTGTAATTTTTCACATAAATTAGTGGAAAATCATGAAAACGTTTTGGGTGTAGAAAGAGTACGTGATTCCCATGTCCAATTATTATTTTTATTTATTTTTTATGGATAATACATAATGACATGATAAATAATTATCATATATAATGAATATACTTTAAGAATCATGATTTATGTTGCCAATCAATAACAGAGAAGATTTATATCACATAAATATTAATAATTTATTTAATAATAGAAATTACATTAGTCTTGTAATTCATTATTTGAAGAAGTTTTTTTCAATCATATACCATTCATGTAATATCATTATTATGATGATAAAAACCATGTTAGAAGATAACTATTTTTTTCCAAACATGGTCCAAAATAATTTTACTATGTTCATGGATATCTGCATTCTAGAATTGAGGTATCAAATATATTACACTATCACATTGGTCAAAATGAGAATTCATTAATCCATGAAGGATTATTTCCTTCTTATTGTTTGATTAATGTGATTAAAAAATAGATAGATCTTTTCTTGATGTTTAGATTACCCAAGAGTTCTTATTTTTAGACATGAGAAGAAATATCTTGAGAAGGAAATATTTATTTGTAGAACAACTTTATATATGAAATTTGATATATGTTCGAAAAATATATCTAGAGGTTAATAATGATAATTTTATATTGGTCCCTAAAAAATTTTAAACCTATTATATTCCACATTCTAAATATAAATTGTATTATTATAATTATTAGAACTTTATGACATGAAATTAAATAACATGAAGACATATAAATATCATTTTAATTAAATAACATAATCAGTATTTATTTAAGTGATATTTCATATAAAATCTTGTTAATAATATAACAGGTATACCTGTCACATTATCATGGTTTTTCCTTTTTGTTGACTAGGTAGGGTTGAGAATGAATTGGAAAATACATATAATAGTGATGTCAGAGATATGTTGGACTTTATGCTTTAACCAGCCATTTTTATAGAATATAGTAGACTTACACACCATGTAACTAGTTTAAATGCTATGTTATGGTCGCTAGGTGCAAACTAGGAAGGGTTCAAACCATGAAAGATACAAAAAGTGACGATTCATTATAGTTTGTGAGGTAATTAATGATTGGTTATAAATTAGATGCGACATGGATTTTTACCGGTTAAAAAAATGATTGTTTCTCAATGTTTAATGGGGTTTAACGTCCTATATTACCACTTATTAGGTTTTTAAATAGGAATAACAACATATATATATCTATTTTAGATCCTCTATAAATTCATCTCCCTAGACCCAAATACATCCTCACGTGATTTTGGAGCACTCCAACCATTTCTGATCATTTTGTTTGGCGTTTGATCATTGTTTCACTTGTTGTGTGATACTCTGGTAAGAATTGTCTCTTTATTTCATCACATTCATTATTTCTACTACATTGGGTTCAATGGATCTTCCTGAAATTGATGGATCATATACTCCGTGATGTTGGATATCATTTCTAGATTAATTTTCGAGGTCTTCATCACCTTCATTCTCATAGTCAGGTTTCATTGTGAGTGTTGAGTTTCGGGAAAAAGGTACGTGATTTTTTTCTTGTATGGCCAAATCAATTAAAATTGAATTGATAAATTTATTTATATTCTGGATTTATATTCCATTGTTCAAACTTATATTCATTTTTTTTTAATAAAACCCAATTCCATTAAATTTGGAGATATTAAATGGTTTTCGCATGAAAATTGTGAAAACCCACAATTCTATTAAATTGGGGTGTGTATGGGAAGTAGATGAATTAAAATTTTTAATTTAAATATTATAATTTTTGGAAACTATTTCAATTAAATATTTGAATTTAATTGTATAAATGAATTTTGAAATTGATGGAATTGGTTTTGAAATGATTTCAAACTTTTGAAAATAGATTAAAATGTTTTGATACCAACCTAGTGTTTTTATTCTGTTAAAATGAATGTTTTTGATTAAAACATGTTTTAGTCTTTAATGTAATAATTGGAATTTTAAATACAGGAATCTATTTTGAATTTATTTTATTTTTTCACAAAATAAATTTACCATCATTGATTTTGTAAGAGCACATTCAAGACTTACATAGATTTTTATTTTTTGGACACACTCTACGATTATACAATGTTCTAAAACAAAAACGTAGAAGGAAATATCCCTGATGGGATGGTGAAAAGTCTCATTTTTTTAGTGTTATAGGTATGTTCATATAACCATATTTTCATGATCATGTAGATAGTGGAGAGTATTATAGCCTGAATCATTCATACCTATTTGGTAGATGGCTATGTTCCTCTCTTGTTTTATATTTGATATATAAATATATTCCAATGTCATAAAAAATATATACATTCCTTATAAATTTATAAAAACTATTTTTTATAAATGTATTATTTAGTCCATTTTTTTGAACATATTACATAACTTTTAAATCCTTTTCATAATGTATATTCAATCATTTGAACCATATAGCATCATTTGTTTAAATATTCATTAATATGGTAAAAATTTATTTTAAAAATTGAAAGTATTACTTTGGTTAAAATATTATTTGAATATGATATTTAATCCTTTAGGTGAAAATACTTGGAATTTTAGTTCACACCCTACTCGTTACTTCGGTTGCATGTAGATTATCACCTTCCATGTTCAAGAATAGGACATGATCTCTTGGAGGTGGATCAAACTGTTGAACCATGGACTAGGTGAGTCATTTCCTTAGGGACATGGTTGTTTTTTACTATTTGCAACATTGGATGTAGTACTTTTAGATTGTTTATCCATTTTGGTATTCTCGTACATTACTCTGAGTGAAGTTTATTTTTATATGTGTACTATCTTGTTTCTTTTTCTTTTGTACTGTTAGTGGATAAATTGTTCCCACTTTCGTTTTGTATGATGCAAGGTGATTGTCTCCATCCCATGCAGATCATTAAAACTCTTTGTACTATTTCAAAGTCATCTACGCTATTGGGTTCATAGGGTACCTGGGCTAGTTTGTGAAAAAGTTGTAATAGAGGCAGGTTTAGGTTGATCTTTTGTCTTGAAGTCAATATGCATTTGTGAAATGTTGTCTGAACATAAGAGGTAATCCAATTGATTTCATGGATAGATCTCATGATAATGAACCTTAAAACACCAAAGGTGGTTTGGGAAAGATTTATTATGGATTAGTTCTAGTTTTTCCATATTGTGATTTGGATAGAGTGAAATCCAAAATTAGTTATCTCTATATGATGGGATTAATATCTATAGTTTCATAGTATGAGAATTAATATGATGTCATACTTGTTTTCTACTGATGTTTTGTAGCATCTAGATTTTGGAAATATGTGTGAATGAGATCTAGGAATAAGGTGATGTTGAACCTCTATAAGTAAATCTTATTGTAGATATGTATCTAGTTGAGGTGATCATGCATATTGTACTTCCTTTGGGAAATGCCCCACCTCCAGTCCCAATTCAAAGACTGACTATGGATCCTTATGGGTGTTTTCTTTATAATCATTCTCAATAGATACTTTTCTAGAAGCAACATGATTTTAAGGATCCACCGATCCACAACATGATTAGGAATGGTTGGGAATGATAGAACATCAATTTGAGTTCTTGGAGCAACCGTATGAAATCAAGGTGAATTGTGCCACCTTCATGGAGGAAGGATTGAGTAGGAGATGGTGGGACACAATTGTGACGGAAAAGAAAAATGAGGGCTAAGAGTGGAAATTAAAAATGGTTATTTTCATTGATAAGTTATATCCTAAGTCAATGGTATTTTACATGATTGTGGAGTTTTTCAAGGTTAAGCAGGTTAATAGAACCATGATTTAGAATTCAAATCACTTTTCTAAACTCATGATGTTTTTGCCTCATATTGTATCTAATCAGAGAGTAATGGAATTCTAGTTTGAGTTGGTATTTGCACTACATTTATATTATCAGGTTATCTTTATTATGATTCCCACTTCTGCTGATGTGCTAGATATGGAAACTATGTTGAGATGGACCTTTCTTGAAGGTTAGGGTTGATAGGAGTTCCTTTTTCTCATAGTGGAAGTGTGAGTTCCTTAAAGGGAAAGAAAATGCATGATGATTCCTATAGTATTTCATGATATAAGTAAAATCTATACGTCTTATAATACTAGTAGTAAGTAAATTGATTCTCTATCAGTGTGGAAATCCAACATATTTTTGGAGTTTTGTTACTTATGAACCTATGAACTGTATCTCCTATAGATATTTTGAATACATACAGAGATTATTCTATATCTTTTCTACTCTAAGTAGTGGAAGTAGATCATCATCTCCTCTTAAAATAGTGAGGCACTCAGATCCTTCATGTATAAAGTCTTTACAGCCCTATGCATCAAGAAAGAAGTTACTTCACACAGTGTAATACTCTTCATAGGAAGCATAAATTTTTCCAATGACTATGACAGGTACCATTACTATAGATTAATCATTAGTGACTGCTCTATTTTATATTAGTACATCTCATTCATTTATTTCAACATGTATTGTTAGTCAAATAAATCTTCATATGAAGATTTTATCTTCTGTATTGGACATCACTACAACCCTAAGAACGAATAGGGATATAAGTCTCTATAGTCCAACTTGTGTCTTCTATCTATCAGATTCTGAGAAGGCATGGTGTTTCAAGTCCACGATTTGAATCCTCTTGAAATAATTTTTATAACAGATTTTCTCATTTCCAGTAAATCATATATTCTTTGTTATCATCAATGGGTCTACCTAACTACACCAAGTGGTGCCTCTCTTATCTTTCAAGGAGAATAGACCCAAGGTCAACCAAGTATGGACCTTCTTATTAGGATTTGGGGAAGAAAATATCAGTTTTTCTTCATGATATAGAGAGGGAATCTTTGAGAAATTAGCTCCCTCTAGTGGTTATCAAAGTCCAGACCTATTTCATTCTAATTTCTATGGTTATCCACTAGTAAGGGGGGTTGGATTTTCCATTGAGATAATGTATGGTAATCGACTATTTTCTTTTTCATCATTCAATATAGATCTATATGAAATGAAGGAGATTACGAACCCACTGAATGATTTTATTGAGAAAGGATTTACAGCCCTGAGTGTGTCACCATGGGCGGTGCTAGATCTCTTTGCCGAGAAAGCTGGTTTTTCTATTCACTTCTGTGTTAACTATCGAAATATCAATCTATTAATAGAAAATAAAAAGTATTTGTTTCCTTGGATTGATGATTTTATTGATCATTTGTAAGGGTAGATGTGGTTTTCAAAGATCTACCTTCAATATGCTTATCATTAGTTGAGGATAAAAAAATATGGCACCCTGGAAACCACCTTTTGAAGTAGGTATGACCATTATGAGTAACTTATTATCACATTTGGCCTAACAAATTTTCTTGCAGTTTTCATGGAATTGATGAAAAATATTTTACATGAATATATTGATACCTTTTTGGTAGTCTTTTTAGATAAAAACCATGTCAACTTAAATTATGAGGAATCTTATGTGCATCATTTGAGAACAATTCCAAGCTTATTGAAAAATAAAAAACTTTATACCATGATTTCAATGCTTGATTTATGGATTTGGGATGTGAAACTCCATGGAAAATTGGTGTCTAAATAGGTTATATCAGTAGATGCTACGAAGGTGAAGGATGTTGTGAATTTGGAGGAACCATGAATTATCATCAAGATTCAGAGATTCTTGGGTATAACTTGGTATTATCACCGGTTTGTGAAGGACTTATCAATGTTGGATTCTACAATGATTGAACTAAATATGATTGGAGGGATGAATTAATGCAATGAAAAGAGCCAAAGAATTGGCGAGCTAAATCATCTTTTGACTACTGTGCTAGTGTTAACTCTTCTAGAGGCTGGACAAGGCTATGTGGTATTATGTGATGCATTGAGTTTAGGATTGGACAATGATCATATACAGGGTGATCATGTAGTTTCTTATGGATCTCAACAACTTACTCCATGCAAGAAGAATTATCCTACCCATTACCATGAACATGTAATTGTGATGCATACACTAAAGAGTTCGTGACACTGATATTTTTGAGATAGGTTCTCTATGTATCCAGACCACGAGAGCATGAGTTATGTTGTCTCTCAATACTATTTGAACCTACACTAGAGAATTGGTTGGAGTAACTACAATATATATACTTTTATATCGATTACACCTAGAGTTAAGGTAATGTCAATGCATATGTGTTGATAAATAATCTTCAAACATATGAAATGAATCAATCTTAGGAAGAGTGAAATTTTATAGAACCCTTTTCCCATTTCAATATTTGAGTTTATGAGAATGGGGATAAATATTCATTAGCCGGTTTTTAGTTGATGTCAATTATTCTTGATATTATTCTTCTGAATCAATAGCTTGATGATGGATACAATAGATGTTGAGATTTTCCTTATAATGGGGAGATATTTTCCTAGTGGTTATTCCACAGTGAGGATATTCTATGTTATCAGAATCATTTTGTTGTGCCATTTGTATTAAGGAAGGTGGTGATCGGGGACTGTCATAATTCACAATGGGATGTTCACTCGGTAACTACTATGATTTTTTAGGACCTTTTTTGGTAGTTATGGTGGTTAGGTATGTGATATGGAAATTTTATGTTAGTTTCTAACTATTATATATGACAATAGGTTAAGGTTGAGAACCAGAACCCTTTGGGTTTACTTCAGCCAGTTATAGTCACTACATAGATGTGGTATGAGATCTCTATAGGATTTATGTGTGATATTTCTAGTACCCATATATTGAATAATTTCATATTGGTTTTGATTGATATTCTGACAAAGTTTTAATACTTCATACCCATTTGTGATACATCAAAAGTTGAGGAGTTAGAAAATCTCTATATAAAAGGCATTGTCCGTTTGAATGGAGTTCCATCTACATTATTTTCTAATAGGGATTCTCAATTCATTTCTTTATTTTAGAGAGGCCTTTAAGAGGAACTAGGATCTAAGGTTCATATGAAGATGTCCTAACATTTATAGTAAGATGACCAAATAGAAAGAGATATAAATATTATAGAGGGCATGATATGCGCTTGTGTTCTCAACATTGATGGGGCTTGGGATGATCAATTAGGGCAGGTTGTGTTTTATTATAATAATAGTTATCATTACACGATTAGAATGGATCATTTTGGGGCCATGTATGGTAGGTCCTGTAAATATCTATTACGTTGGATAGGGATTGGTGAATATTCCTTAGTTGGTACATGTTTCATCTGTGAGAGGAACAAAAATATTCATTTAATTAATCATAGAATGATGATGTAAAAGATAAGATATAAGTCATATGATGATCATTTATTTAAACCTCTGGAGCTCTCATTTAGTGACAAGGTTTTATTTTAGTTTTCACTCTTGTTGGGTCATCGACATCTTGGGAGGCAAGGGAAACTTTCTCCTCATCTTGTGGGAACTTTTGAGATTTCTGAGCACATAGGAAAAGTGACATGCCATTTAGCTCTTCCACAATAGATGTTGTAAATACATAATGAATTCCATGTATCAAAGCTGCTAAAGTATTTATATGGTTCTATCATGTTTTGAACTAGAGTGATCTTGAGATAGAACCTGATTTCTTATTGAGTGAGTGGTCGGTCAAGATAGTTGATTCTGAGACCAATGTACTAAATGAGAGGAATATACCATTTTTTCAGGTTTTATGGGAGAAGTATTTTGATAATCATAAGACATGGTAAAATATTAAATTATAAGAGATCAGTTGGATCAACATTATGGCATGAAAGTTTCATTATAAGCATTTTTAGGATATAAATTTTTATGGTGGGGAGGTTCTAACATCCCGTAACCAATATGATAGGTATTCCATTATCCCTGTCTTGGTTTTTACTTATTTTTTATTATTATTTAGGGTTGATATGAAATTGGTAGGATACCTATAATGGTGATTTCAGATATTTTTTCAACTTTCATCTTTAACCTTCCATTTCTGCAGACAGCTATTTAGTTACTTGTTCTGTAACTAGGCTACATTCCATATAATGGTCTCTAGGTGCATACCAAGAAGGGTTCATTCTGTGAAATTTACATGCATTTATCATTAATTACACATAGTGAGGTAATTAATGATCAATTTTTAATTCAAAATGTTGTGTTTTTATTTGTTGATAGAAATTAAATATTTCATTATTTGTAATGAGGTTACATGTCATGTAATACACCGACTGCAATTTTAAAATAGGTAACACGAAAGATCTATATTATTGGATCCTATTGAAATTTATCTCTCTCAACCTAAATCCTTCACCATGTGATCTTTTTGGTTTTCAACACCTATAATACTCTCATTCGGTGTTCGATCATCATTTCTCTTACAGTGTGAATCTTGGGTAAGCATTATCTTTTTTCTTCATATCTTCCTCTATTACTCCTACATTGGGTTCAATGTATCATCTTGAAATTGATTGATCTATTATATGTGATATTGGATATCATTTCTAGTATGAGTATTGAGGATTTCTCCACCATCATTCTCATTGAAGGGTTTCATTAAGAGTATGGAGTTTCATGAAAAAAGGAAGCTTATTCCATCCCATTTGGAAAAATTGATTAAACGCGAATTTCATGATTTATTTCAAATATATATTTAAATTATATTTCTAAAACATGAATTTAATTTATATAATAAAACTAAATTCCATTGAATTGTTATATTAGAAATGGCTTTGGAAAAAAATTTGGGGAAACCCCTAATTCTATTGAATTCAGGTGTGTTTATGAGAAATGGTTGATTTAAATTGATTAATTTAAAATTTAGATTTTTTGGAAAATATTTAAATTAAATTTTTTAATTTAATTATGGAAATGAATTTTGATATTTATATAATTCATTTTTCATTTATTTCATAATTATAAAAATAGATTAATTTTTTCATAGAAACCCATATGTTTTATCATGTTAAAAAGGTATGTTTTTGATTAAAATCGTTTTTTGTGTTAAATGGAAAATTTTGAATCTGAGATGGGGGAGTTGGATTTAATTTTATATGAGTCAGTATTAATATAAATTTTCCATCATTTATTTTGTAAGATCATGAGAAAGCCTATGACATCCCGGACTCGGATGCCACTTAGCAGGTGCCCCAATCCCAGTGGCCCACATGGCCTCAAGCATATCTACCAAAACTCCAGAGGTTTCTAACTAGTAGTGAGGGACTAGGGTTTGTCCATGGGGAGACTATGTCATCATTATAATGGTTTACATTAGAGTATGGATGATGTAATTCTGGGCATTGGTCATTTCCACTAGGTTTTCTATCTTAAAAATGGATTTTTTGGATGGGTTTACATGATTTTCATTAGTAATGTTCCTTGATAGGTCATTATATCCACCAAAGGATGTTGCATGAAGAATATAAACTATTGGGAAAATTAGAAGGGATTTGGAGGCTTTTGGACCATTTTACCTATAACTATGCTTAATTGGAGTCACTCTGGGAAAGCACCAATTCTTGAAGGCTGGGAATTTCAATGATTTCAAAACAAACGCAACCCACACGCCCTCAGTTCAGTTAACCAAACCATGTTACTCCATAGAAAAACCATGTGGGGTTGATGTTTATGGAGGAAAAGTGCCTCCCATGGGATATTTATGGTTATATAAACCTTGCGGCTCTCCCTCAAACCATGTGGGGTGACATTTTCTGAGATAGAGGCTTATGCACGGCCGTTGCATAGTTACTCTAACTGTGTGGCCCAACAATGAAACCGTACGAGACATGCAAATTTTGGGAAAAAGAAAACTTCACGGCCTCTGCACAACCTACAAAACCACACACCCCATCTAGGAATGTCATGTTCCTTTTTGATTGAAGACAGAGCCATGTGTACGATTAGCGCATGACCTAACAGGTTGTGCGCCTAAACTGTGCAGACCGTTATAGCCTTTTCCTTTTCCGTTTTTACATTCCACAAAATCCTTGACCTAGATATTTCCTTTATACCTTCATTAAGTCCAATGGAAGAAGGAGATTTTTTATTGAGGATACCCTAGGTGGGGAAGGCTGGAAGGAGAGAGGTTCATTCTGGTGGTGGAGGGGTGTGGAGAACTTATTTTTTGAAAGAGTGTTTCGACACATATTCATTTAAAATTTTTATGTTTGTTCTAGTCTATTTTATTTGTAATGATCTCTTCAAGAAATTTCAGTAAGTCTTTTATCCTTTTCTACAGGAGTAGCTAAATACCCTTTGTGTTGGGGCTATGGGTAAAATGTGGGTTCATAAAATAATCGGGTTGTCCTGTACTTGTGTTTCTCATTCGTCCACACATAGTTCTCCAAAATTCATGACCTAATTTCACAAACAACACCATATCAGACCGCAAATAGAGTTTCCAGGGATCTTGGGAGAATTATGGAAAGTACACCCATGATCAGTGGGTTCACTTGTTTTTTCTAGAGGGCAGCTCTTAATGAAAAGGTAATGGAGCTCAATTTCCAGACCAAGGAGTTGATTTCTACCAATTTAGCCAGAACTCACTAGACCAAAGGGGTTCCAACACCAATTAAACCTCGAAATTTCGGTTATTATGAACAACACAGCATGGTAGGGAACAAGATTTTTAACATCCCACTAGAATTCACAGCCCTGAAACTTTTTCATCATCGTTTATCAAATCCCACATGGAACATTTTCTGTTTTTATGTTTAATCCAATGTGAATTGAAAAATTCCATGTAGTTAGTTTTCCTATGGGATCTGTCACTATGAAACCAACCAATAATATTTAAATTCTGAATCAAAACATAAGAAATTACAAATCAAGAGACATAAAAACCTAAACTACCCCATGTGGATCAACATCATACTTGCACACATAACTAGGTACAAGTTATAGAAATCAATTTTGGTAGCTGAAAACAATACCTTGGCTAAAAATACAACCAAATTATGGATCCATTTCTTGGGATTAGTTGACGATGTTTTTTTAATTCAATTGAACTCACAAAGTGAACAATAAAAAATAAAAATTCTAAAAAATATTTTCTTAATCTCATTTCTATTTTTCATTACATTTTCCCTTTTATGATTACTGGGTTGTTCATGTTGTACAGGATCATAGGTACCTGAGTGGTTGGATAACTCATTCCCAATGTGCTAAATCATCGGAGAGACATCCGCTTGATCCGAAAATCGAATGAACATTGTCCAAGCGACATTTTGAACTTACGGGTGATCACAACCTGAACGATCTTGTGGCAAACCATGTTGAAGAATAGGGGTTGTCCAACGAGTTGGGAAACCGTTTGTCATTGATGGAAGCCCACCACTAGGTGTTGATGAAGATAATAATATGAATAAACTAGTAGATTTCATGGGGTACATGTTGAGGAACCAATAGAGACCGCATGCTCTATTTATGCCGGGGTTCGGGCTACCACAGTAGTGGAAATATATTCCGCATGAGTAGCCTCAATATATTCCTCAGAATCAGCAGACATATTTTCCTCTAGAGAAGCAACATTTCATTCACAAATCACCATAGGAACTGATGCCTCTACGCTTTACTTATATAGAGTATGGATTATCGTCCATTCATGGAGTAGATACTTGTATAGTAAGACCACCTGTGCAGTACCAACATTTTGAGATCAATCCGGAGATCATAAAATTAATTCAATATAAAATTCAGTTTGGTGGCATTCCATGCGAAGACCCAAATTCTCAGTTTTCCATCATTCGGGAGATATGTTACTATTGACCCTCCTTTCCATCACAGAGTATATAGTAATGTAAAGGGAAATAACTTGGACCCAAAGTGATTCATCCTTTGAAGAAACATAAAAAATTGACAAAGGCATGAACCCAGATTCAAATGCACATAGGTCGCGCAAGTTCCACCAAGGTCGCAAAAGTATACACATGTGACACCCATTAGTCGCGCAGGTGACTTGCGTGCCTTGTTTGAAATTCGCCCAGGGTCTTCTCCAGCCTATAAATACCCCCTGTGGGCCCCCCATTAAAGGGAGGAAAAATTGCAGAAACTCAGATTTGAGCTCCCGGCGCCCTAGTCACTTCTCAAAGCATACGAACACATCTAAGGTAATTTCTTACCTAGAAGGGAAGATATAAAGAGGGGGAGTAAGGCCTAAGTGTTAAAACTCATCAACACTTGTGCGCTTAGGTGGCTAGCCCTTAAGGGAAATGGCCACACCTGCGAGCCACCTTACCCATTCAACATAACTTGTGTGCCTCTCTTATGGAAGTATCTAGGGGTAGTATTAAAGGCTTGAGCCAAGTCTCACCCATGTTCTACTATAAGGACTGACCGTCGTGCAAGTTCCCATGTGTCGCGCAGGTACACCTGCGCGACCAGGACATTCATGGCCACGCAGTACATTCGCACCAACCAGGACTTGTGCGCCCCTCTCTTCTTTGGTGCCCCTCCTGCCTATTTCACCTCTCCTATGTCTATCCATTTATCCTCTTTAATATTAAACCTTCATAAATCTCTCCAAAGACATATATTGCATGATTTCCTAGTTATATATCTTAACTGAAAGGAATTATATGTAAGATCTTATAAAATATAATGATTTACATATCTTTATGTCATTATGTTCAAAGATTCCATTCATTCAACCTAATCCTTTATGATGAGATAATCCTTAACCTGGGCCTCCTTTTTAGGAGTAAGCCCCAGTCCAAGTTCTTTTGACATGGGCCTCCTTTTCAAGAGTAAGCCCCAGTCCTAGTTATTTTGACCAAGGCCTCCTCCTCAAGAATAATCCCCATTCCATGTTCTTTTGATTTGGGCATCCTTTTCAGAAGTAAGTCCCAATCAAAGTCCCCTAATCTGGGCATCCACTTCAGGAGTAATCCCCAACCTTAATTCACTTATCTTGGGATTCCTTTTAAGGAGTAAGACCCAGTCTCAAATATGGGAATCCTCTTAAGGAGTAAGCCCCATGTCCCTTAAATTTTTAAACCCCTTTCACGTGGGCCTCCTTCTTAAGAGTAATCCCCAATTTTAATTTTTCTTAACCAGTCTTAATTTTATTTTGATCTAGGCTTTATTCTCAAGAGTAAAACCCATTCATAAGTCCCATGCTAATTATGGCATCTTCCTCAGGAGTAATCCCAAAGTTAGAGTATCCAAAATCTCCATGAAGTACATATACCTTTATGGACATTTTTCCTGGGTTTCTTCCCTGACGTAAATCCTAATCTTCATCTATTTGGGTAGTCATACATACATAAGCCCCATATCATTTCTAATGATGGAAAAATTCTCTGGTTTTACCAATACCTCTTGTTTCTCACACCGAGCATGACTCACAAGAGATTAGAGTGTAAAATTAATTATGACACCTTTCTTTGAGCCATCAATCATAAATAAACATTAGACTCATTTACTCGAACTACATGGGTTATGATTCCTTTTCCACAACAAAGGATACGTAGGTAGCCCATCTGCGGGTACGATCCCAACTCTGAAATAATCCATGTCCTTCTGAAAGACAATAAAATTCAAGGGTCCCACTCAGTGGCATTAAAACCAGTACGGTCATCACAATGACCAATAGAAATTTATGTATTGAAGGATACCATTGACTAAGAATCTCTAAAAAATACAAATGATTCCCTATGAATAAAGAACCTAGAATACATATTAAAGGTTCTCTAAATCTCCTACATATCAATCATTGATTGTCAGATCTAAAGGAAAGATCATTTTATACTTAGTATTGTAATAAAGATTCACGACATAACATAAATCTATAAAGAGAGTCCTGGAGTAGACAATAATTCCCCTCAAAAAGGTCTGATGAGTCCGACCTCCCATCCTCTGGACCAATGAAAATTCTTAATCCTCATCAGTCCACAACTAATGAGCACCTAACATTGAAATGTAGGTCCAAATGGATATGGAATCATTGGATGTTTCCAGTTCTACCAACAAACCCATTAGAAACCGATGGGAATGTTTGAACCTTCAATAAACAAGGTCAACCCCAATTCCAGAGGAAACAATGACATATTATGTTATCACAGAGTGTTAGAGGATTATATCTGCCTTATGTTGTTTCCTCCCTCATTAAAGGATAAGACGAATGGATTAATGTAGGAGCTTCCTCAAAGGTACATTCTTACCAAGGAGGCATTGGCCCAAGCTTTCTTATCCAAGTATTTCCCTCCCTCAAAGATGGCCACCTTGATGAATGAAATACCTAACTTCTAGCAGCATGACTCAGATTAATTGTATGTGTCATTGGAGCATTTCAAGTAGATGATGCACAAATTCACACACCACGTACTACCATTGTGGATGCAATTTCATATTTTCAATGGATTACTTATCACTAATACAATTTCCATAGTTGTTGTAGCTGTTGGACAAATAGTTATGAGGAAGTCCCCTAAAGATATTTTCATACTATTAGAGGATATGTCAGCAAATAGATTTTAGTGGCATTCTAAGTGGGGAACTCAAAAAAGGGTTATATATAATATTGATGCCACCACCATTCTTATGGCTCAACATGATGTCGTATCAATGAATATTGATGATATGAATCTGAAAAATCCATCTCAAGTTCAATCTGTCAATCAATCGACATGTAGTGATTGCGTTGATAACCTTTCTATGGGAGAGTGCCTGGGGGAAAGTGCAGGACTGTCTACATGCGAGGTATATTATTTCTCATAGAACTGAGGGCACAAAAACTACCATCAATACCAAAACCAGGGGTAGAAGTAGAATCAAAATAGTGGCTGGGGGAAACAATATTATAATCCTCAATCTCGACCACAAAAACCACCCGGTTAGGGTCAACAACAGTTTCAGAATTCATATCCAAGGTAGAAATAAGGCCATAAATTTCAGAAAGGATCATATCAGCAGCAAGGGTATCAAAACCATCGTCCTTCTCAATCACTACGACATCAACCTCTTGAACAAGTATCCAAGGAACCTCAACAGGATCATCCCTTAAAGATGGAAGAAATGATGTCAATGTTTATAGAAAATATTTAAACAAGATTTCAAAACCAAGATGCATCCATTAAAATCCTCGAAAACTAGATTGGGAAACTTTCCAATCAGCTCTCTCAGAGATAGCCCAACACACTACCATTCAATACAGAAACAAAATCCATGAGAGGAAGATAATGGTGTTATTTTACAATGTGGGAAGGAGCTAGCCCCGAATGCAACTATGAGTCAAGGTGTGGCACCTCTAAAGCAATCCACATTATCCTCAGGTGGAGAAGTTTCAACTGAGTAATCTTACCCGAAGCATGAGCTGTTAAAAGAACTGGAAGTCCCATGGAGTAAGGGCAAGGAGATTGTTAAGCCGTATGAACACCCCTTTCCATTTCCAGTAAGGATGAAGCAACGAAAGATGGACCAACAATTTTACATGTTAATGGAACTCTTCTGGAAGCTACACATCAATATTCCTTTTGCATATGAATTATCCCAAACCAAGGAATGATATGAGGTAGTCTAACCAAATAATGATTTGAGGTAGTATAACACGCTCTTCCTCTTATGCTCCAAGATTTGGGAAGCTTTATGTTCCCATGCACTATTGGACCTTGCATGTTTTGAAAGTACCACTGTGATTTGGGGGAGAGTGTTAATATGATTACCTTAAGAGTATTCAAGATGCTAGGGCAGAATGATCTCAATCCAACCTGAGTATAACTGCATCTTTCTGATCGTTCTATCAAATACCATTGATGTCTGGTGATGTACTTGTTGGTAAAAGTGTGAAAATTAATTCTCCTGGAGGATTTCGACATCCTAGACTTAGAAGAAGTCCAAAAGGAATATTTTATTCTCAGAAGACCCTTTCTGGATACGAGGAATTTTTTAATTGATGTAAACCAGGGAAAGATAATATTTTGAGTGGGTGATGAGAATGTTTCATACTATGTATTCAAGAATGTAAAATAGGTTTCAATTATAGAAAAAGAAGATTCTTGTGCATTGACAACAATGACCAATCGCTTTGTCCATGAGGGAGATGGGATGAAATGATTTTCATTCAGAAATGACTTTGACATTGAGGATGACCACCTTGAAGAATAAGTGAAGGAGATGAACATTATTGTTGGCCAAGGAGACTATTAATGGTAGAGGGAAATGGTTCCATATTTTTTAGAGAGGGTCGAGGTCGATCCATTAGTACCTTTCATTCTTAAGGCTCCCCAGATAGAGTATAAACCTCTCCCTTCTTCATTGAAATATGGCTACTTGGGAAAGGAAAATACACTGATGGTGATTGGTAATGCCTCACTCATAAACGATTAAGAAGGGGCTCTTTTGAAAGTCATCTGAAGAAGGAATCAGGACCTTGGAAGGACGTTCGCTGACCACAAAGTTATATGATCCAAAATTTTCACTCATAAAGTACATCCATAGGAAGGGGAAAAGCCTCTCAACAACCATAGAGAAGGCCGAATCCCCCCATGAAATTGATGGTCAAGAAAGAGGTGATCAAACTTCTAGATGCTGTAATTATTCACCCCATATCTGATAGTCTGTGGGTAAGTCCTTTATAGGTGGTCCCTAAGAAGGGAGGCATCACGGTGGTGAGCAATGAGAAGAATAAGCTTATTCTGACCCACATAGTCACGTGATGTCGAGTATGGTTTGACTACAAGAAGATGAATGATATTACATAGAAATATCATTTAACCCTTCCATTTATGGATCAAATGCTAGAAAGATTGGCGGGGAATTAATTCGATTGTTTCTTATATGTTATTTAAGATATAACCACATCTCCATTTCCCTTGGAGGATCTAGAAAAGAGTACATTCACCTATCCTCACAGAACCTTTTCAAACCGTCGATTGTCATTCAGGATGTTCAATTCTCCAACCACCTTTCAGAGGTACATGTTATAAATATTCTATGTTATAATGGAAAAAATTCTATAGGATTTCATGGATGACTTATTCATATAAGGTAAGTCATTCACTACTTGATTGAAGAATTTGGAGTTGGTCTTTGAACATCGTGAGAACACAAATATGGTTATCAATTGGGAGAATTTCAATTTCATGGTACAATAGGGATTAATATTAGGCCAAATGATCTCTATGAAATGAATTGAGATGGATCTGGAAAAAATTGATGTTATATCACAGATTCTCATTCTTATATCAGTCTGAGAAATTCATATCTTTTAGGGGCATGCTGGATTTTATCATCGAGCCATTTGTGATTTCTCCAAGATATCTCATCCCATTACAAATATCTTGTCAAAGAATGCAATTTTTGAGTTTGATGAAAAATGTACAGCAGCCTTCCAAAATCTAAAAGAAAGATTGTTCATAGTTCATGTGATTATTAATTCAAATTGGGAGGAGAAGTTTGAGATGATGTTTGATGCTAGTGACTATGAAGTGGGGGTAGTTCTTGGATAGTGGTTGGACCATATTTTCAGACCGATCTATTATTCCAGCAGAGGTTTTTGTGTTTAAAATATTCTGATCCTACTTAGTGCTTTCTAAAGATGTATGTTATGTTGACCATGTTGCACATAATTACTTGCTGAATAAGAAGGATTCAAAACTGAGACTCATCCATTTGGTGCTCATCCTCTAGGAGTGTGATTTCAAGATTAAGGACAAGAAAGGTAGCATGAATATTTTCGTTGATCATCTCTCCCAACTGGAACTACCCCATTTAGAGAGAAAAGATGAATGAGAAATTAAGGAGGATTTCCCAGATGAGCACCTACTTTCCATTGACGCGTCACATCGGCCATGGTTCACCCACATTGCACATTACTTGGTCACAAGATTTGTCCATATAGACATGTCATTTCAGTAGAGTAAGGGATTCTTATCAGATATTAAGAGGTATTTTTGGGAGGACCCCCTACTCTTCCTCTCATGTGGTGATGGGGTAATCTGTAGTTGTGTACCAGATGAAGAGATTCAAAGAATTCTATAATTCTATCACTCTTCTTTAGTAGGAGGACATAATGGGCCGGATCGAACGATAGAAAATTTCTTGCAATCAGGATTTTTCTGGCAATCCATGTACAAAGAAACCCACCATTTTTTTTATTTTTGTGATTTGTGCTAGAGAGCGGAAAACATGGGTAGTCATGCCGAGATGATGAAACACCCTATTCTTGAGGTTGAATTGTTTAATGTGAGGGGAATAGACATTATGGGCCCCTTTAACCCATCCATTTGGAACACATATATTCTAGTATGTGTTGAATATGTTTACAAGTGGGTGGAAGTCGTGGAAAAAACTTGTAACATGGCCACGGTCATCGTAACTTTTCTGAAGAAAAATATCTTCACGCGATTTGAGACCCCGTGAGTGTTGATCAGTGACTGCAGAACTCATTTTGACAATACGTTAATGAAAAATGTTCTATTGAAATAAGGGTTAATGTATAACAAGGGGACACCATATCATCCCAAATCCAATGGTCAGGTGGAGGTGTATAATCATGAGTTGAAGCAGATATTGGAAAAAATGGTGGGAGCATCAAGAAGTGATTTGTCCAAAAAGTTAAATGATGCATTATTGGCCTTCCAGACAGACTTTAAAACACCTTTGGGTATTTCCTCTTTCCAGTTGATTTATGGAAAACCCTACCACTGTCGGTAGAGCTGGAACACAAGTCTTATTGGGTTATCCATGCCATTAATTATGATCTGAAATATGCGGAAGACAAGAGGATATTTCAGTTAACCGATATTAATGAGACTAGGTGTGAGGAATATGAGAATGAAAAATTTAATATAGAGAAAACAAAGGAGGTCCATGACCGCATGATCTCCCAGAAATCCTTCCAGCCAGGTGATAAAGTATTACTCTTTAACTCTAATCTGATTCTTTTTCTAGGAATATTGAAATCCTAATGGTCGGAAACCTATAAGGTTATCACGGTTTTTCACCATGGAGCAGTGGAAGTAGCTAGAATAGATAGTCAAAAGTTTAAGGTAAACGGGAAGCACCTAAATCCTTATTTCAGCATGGAAGACATAGTGGGCACAGTTTCCACTATGCATATTGGGTAGCTCAAGGCTCAGGTAAGTCAAGATCGAGACTTTAAACATAGAACTGACTAGGATGTAACACGAAATTCTGAAAATTTTATGTTAAAATTAATTGTTTGTTTGAGTGTTACTAGGACCATATGTTAGTGTGATTTTCATATCCTATTTGTTTTAGTGTATAATTTTCACAACATGACTAGGTATCTTATTTAATATCTATAATAAAAGTCTTACACATCTTATGGAATGTCTGCAAACATCTTTTATAATTCAAGGGGACCAAGGATTCCAAATTCAAAGGGGAGTTTGAAGTCCAAAATAGGGAAACATGAAAAATTTCATTAAAGGGAACCAACGGCACTGTTGTTGCACAGTTTGGTAAACTGTGGGTTGACTATGCACCTTGGACTCCCCAAGAATGAATTATCTGCACGTTTGGCACATGGTTTCCCAAACCATGAAACCCAGGTCGTGTGACTACATAAATAACCCAAAATTTCATAAACCCCAGCCAACCCCACCTATTTCATTTCTTGCGAACCCCCTAACTAGGCTTTGCGAGCTCGCCCGACCCTCGTATTATTTTTCTTCTTCTTCCATCCATTCTCATTATTCCTTCAAATCGTCAACAGAGGTAATCACTTCTTGTTTTCTCATTATCTTGTCCTCTTATTTCTCTTTTAATTCTCTCTTTTTATCCATTGGTTTCATCCAAGCCCATTCTCTCCACTCTCTCTTTCATTTTCTTTTATTATTATTTTTCTTGGCCTCCCTTTATTATTCTTTTTGTTTTGGTTTTCAATGATTCATCATAGCACACATCCGCACCAATATTTTTGAATCAACAAACTTATTTTTGAACCTTAATTTTCTGATTTTGGGATTTTCCTTTGGTTATGTCAGGTTTTTTAATTTAGTAATTTAATTTTCTATCTATACTTATTGTGATAGTGTGGAATTTTGTTATCTATCGTGTGTGGTCTGTAGGTTCCCAAAACCCAAAACCCTCACTTTTAGAATGCATTTTTTCAAAAGAGCACATGGTTCTCCTTCCACCCTTGGACCGCATGTCAAATTTAGAAAGAAAGAAGAACATATACAGTACAGAACCCTATTAAATCATGAAATTAGTACCCACCATGAGTTTGGAATTGACAACCTTGCACCGTAAGGGAATATCGATGAAGTCCATATGTATATTTCTTAAGTAAATTTGACCCATGTCCTATCCATCCATTAGATAACCTATAAAGAATTTTTTCTAGAGTTTGGTTCCACCTCCTAGTGCAATGACTGATATGGAGAGGATGACTGGGGATTCACCAGTGAATCTGTAGGTGATGTCCAATTCCGCCTAATGAACAAATGGTTTGGTTTTTGGCTGAGTGAGTTTTCCACCTTCATTGGAATTTATAATAAAACCCATGTGAAAAGTGTTGAATACACCGAGGAAAAACTGGAGTGGAGTCCTACTACTGCATGTTCTTTTTGGGCTACCATTTCCTAGCTTGGAAAAGCATTTATACCTCAGAAGGCTAAGGCCTAGAATGTTTTCAATCTGATCCATCGCGTGTTTCACCACATCATCACCACATGATTTATCACACGATATGAAAGTGAGGGTAACATCAGTACTCGAGATTTGTTATTGTCCACTCAATGATCACCTTCACGGAGGTCAAACTGGATTTTCTATTCTCCATGTACATGATGGTGATGTTTTAAAATCCAAAGGTTGATTTTTCACGGGACCGTTCATCACTCTTATAATACACCGGCTGGATCTTGAGTATGATCTGGAAAGGATTGTTGAGTTTCCTAAGACCTCCTTCTATGATATTAAATTTCTTAGGAAGATTAGGATACTCGAGTCTGACGGTGCGAATCTTCCCCTAAATGGTCTTCCCAGGGCCACTATAGCTACAACCCCACCTACCGCCGCTGAAGAAGATGCATTTGATGTCTCACCCGCTGCCTCTCATCATTCCACACACCATGATGATTCCCAAACTGTCTCCTTCACCTATATGGCCCCACCAGACCAACAAAATTACCCATCATACACGAACCTGTAGGGAACTCCTTATGCCAACCCTAACCTATTTTGGAATTGGTGGTAGGATCTGTACAAAATGTTTCATTAGAAGCTCCAAAGGACTCAATCGGAGGTCAAGGGGCTCAGCATGGCTAGTCTTCTACCTCCTACCCTTAAAAAGGATGTTCACACCCATCCTATCTCCTAATACATGTTTGGAGCTACCCCATTTCAACCTGATCTAGCTTGGGGTTCCACGTCGATGGGAGAGCCCTCTGAAACCTCTGCTCCTGTTGATACAGTGGTCAAACCTCTGCCTGCAGTCGATCCGACATGGGACGCATCTGCTCGAGCCTTTTTTTATCCCATTGATCCATCTATGGGATGGTTTTAATGTGTTTAATTATTATTTTCTATTCTTATTTTTTGTGTGACTGTATTTTACTTTATTTTGAACCCGTGGATTTATTAATGTATGGTGTGATTATGTCCTGAAATTTTATCTCCCTATTTCTTTCCATGATTTTACATGCTTTACTCACCTGGTTTTCTTTTCTAGATAGTAGGGTCTTTACTCTTTTATGAAACAGCCACACTCCCGCTTGGTAGTCTCTCGCAAACCACTTGTTATCCACAATATACTGACCTTGAGGGGAGTTTCTTAGTTCCTCAATGATTAAAATTGTTTTTTCATCCCACCCTTCCATGAATACATTTCCCATCCTTCTTTAACTTATTCCTTTCATGGAGAACCATGATCAGTTTTCAGTGTGGGGGAGGGTGCCCAAAATTGGAACCCCAATTTTGTTGATTTATTGCCTAAATACTTAAGATGACATGTTTTCTTAGGAATTTCCAAAGGGCTATCATAGATGTCATAAGACTATACCAATTAGATAAAAAATGAATTTTGAAAATTATCTTTGAAAATGGATCAATTTTCTGAATTGGAGAACCTCATTTTTTATGTGAATAAACAATGTAATACTTGAAAATGAACATTTATTCATTCATTTAGAGAAAAATTTGTTTAAAATGTTTTTTTGATGTAGTAATTTGAAATAATGAACCCCTTAAAACGAAATTCAAGTTGTGCACAAAGAGTTATGAGGTTTGGGAATTTTTGTTGATGCACTAGTGGCTATTACGCTATATTAATTTCATAAACCCTTGACATGATATAAAATTTTCATCACGTATTGACATGAGAAGATTGGGAAAAGTTTTATTCTAGCATCTCTCCCCACTAAAAAGAGAACATTTTGAGATATGAAAAAGCAAGACCAAATTTTTTATGACCTTTCATCATGTTCCAAAAATGAAATTCAATGAGGGTGTGTGACCTATAAAAGTGGTTGCCCGCCAATTGGTGACGAAGAAGCTTGGGCTTTACTAACATGAGTGTATAATGAGATTGAAATGGAAGCTAGATCTTTATTCCAATGAAGAAGGGAAAATTCAGTTTTAAACAGAATTAATTTATAAATGAATGGTTGGATGTTTTAGATTAAATCTACTTTGTTGGATAACTTCATAAACATAGGGATCCATGAAGTACAAATGTTTTACTTTTTAACGATATTTGTTCAAACTTCACATTTATGTGAATGATATAATCGGTGATGTTTCTACCTATCTATTTGGTAATTCCTTTGTAATAATTTCCTATTCCTTTGTTTGAGGAAAAACAACCAATCAAGTGTAGGGTATTTGATGTAATTCTATGCATAGGGAATTTCCACGATGTTTTCTATCTTAAAAATGATTTTTGTGGATGGGTTTTCATGATTTTATAAGTAATGTTCCTTGATATGTCTTTATAGCCACCAAATGATGAAGCAAAAAGACTATGTAGTATTGGGAGATTCATATGGGAATTGGAGGATTTTAGACCCTTTTACCTTGACTAAGCTGAATTGGAGTCACATAGGCCAATCACCTAGATATGAAGGCCAGGAAAATTAAAAAAATTCATAATAGTGGCACCCGCACGACATTCTATAGGTTAACCATATCATGTGACTCCCTCGAAAAACCATGCGGAGTTGATGTTTTTGGATGTAGATAGCTTCACATGGGCTCCGCACAGTTACACAAACCATGAAGCTCCCCTCAAACCATGGCGCGACATTTTTTTGAGATAGTGGCTTCTACATGGCTGCCGCCCAGTAACTCAAACCATGGAGCCTAGCAATAAAACTATGCAAGACTTTCACATTTTGTGATAGAGACCACCTCACAGCCTCCCCACAACCTACCAAACCATGCATCCCATAACGAAATACATGTGCATTTGTGATTGAAAGCAGATCCATGCACACTGTTGGCACACGACCCACCAAGTCATGTGCCTAAACCGTGCGGACCACTACAACCTTTTCCTTCTCCTTTATCACATTCCACCAAATCCTTGACATGGGGATTTTTTTCTACTTGACAAGAGACCCGTGAAAAAAAATGTTCTTTTGGACTGAGGAGACCTTGGGGGGAACCATGGAGGGGGATACGATCATTTTGGTGGTTGAGGGTTGTGAAGAACTGATTTATTGAAGGAGTTTTTATTGACCTTTTCTTGTAATTATTGTATGTTTTTTTTGTAGTCTATTTTTAATTATAATGGACTATTCATACAATTTCACTATGTCTTTTCTCTTTTTCTGAATAAGTAGCTAAACCTCCTTTGTGTTGGTGATGTGGTTAAAATGTGGGTTTGTAAAATAATAGGGTTTTCCTATACTTGTGTTTCTCATTCTTTCTCACGTAGTTCTCCAAACTACTTTGCCTAATATCATTGTAATCCTCATATCGGACAAAGAATGGAGTTTCAAGTGATCCTTGGTAGAATGACGACATGTTAACCCATGACCATTGGGTGAACTTGTTGTTTTTAGAGAGTGTCTCTTAATCTAAAGTTAACGGATCTAAATTTCTAGACTAAGGAGTTGAGTTTTATTAACTTAGTTAGAACTCACCAAACAAAGGGTTTTCCAAAACCAGTGGAACTGAAAAATGTGGGTTATTATGAACAACACAACATAGAAGGGAATGAGATTTAGAATTTCCCAGACAAATTCATAGCCCTGACACTTTTTCATCATCATTTATCAATACCCATCTAGAACATTTTTAGTTTTTATGTTTAATCCATTGTGAATTTAAAAAGTCCAAGTAATTAGTTTTCTTTTGGGATCTATCGCCATGAAAACAACCAATGATATTTAAATTCTACATCTTCACATAAGCAATTACAAATCAATAGATGTAAACACCAAAACTACTCCTTGTGGATTGACCTCGTACTTGCACACTATACTATTTACAAGTTAGGGAAATAAATTTGGGTAGCCGAAGATAATATCTCAACTAAAAAGACCGACAATGGATAAAAATAATATTAGATAGTGAAAGAAATATAAATAAATGGAATCAATCTGAATCAATACATAAATGAGATTAATAATAACTATATAAACTAGAACAATGATGGTGTAATGTCATGTCACTAGAAAACTAGAAAACATTGTTACAAGGAAATAGGCACAACAGTTACAAAAAGTGAAAGAAAAAGAAGACTGCTACAAGAATCTTGAGATCCAACTCGGTCTTCTTCTATCAAGATCCACTACAAATAGAAATAAGTAAAGTTATTGGATCCATATTCTTCCCTTTGTAAACACCTGCAACCATGAAATCTACTCTGAGTACCAAACTTTTCTCAGAGAGGGTGTGGGATAAATCTCAGTGGGCCACCACCAATGGTGTATTCATTATTCATCCCATGTAATGGAATATATCAGTGTGTAGGAATGATTATATAATGTAAAGAAAATGGTATAATACAACTAAATACCCATGTATCCACTTCATCCCACAGCTGGTGTCTGAAAATGTAACCAGTTCATTTTATTTGTAATTACCATTTAATGTTAATATATCACTTGAGGAATAGCCATCACTGACATCACCTCATGTTAATATATGTATTGAAGTTCCCAAAACATACTATGGAAACTAGAAAAGGATTTTTGGTGAGGGAGTTTTAGGGTAAAAACCAAGGTAATGTATATCTCAAAGAGTGCTAACTCAATAGTATTTGAGTGTAGCTAAGGGTACGAGTGTAATCCAAGGATCTTAATATAAGGTATTAAATAATAAGGTTCCTAATAATTCTAAGATGATCGACCAAGGTAAAACGTGTTAAAGAAATATAGGGCCCAATGAGATTTCACTATGGCACCTAATAGTCAATGATAGATCCAAGGAGTGTATCTGAGGTATCATGTAATAATGTAAAGGACCCTACTTTGGTATAAGAGGCATCCAAGGAATAGACTAGAACTAGATTCTAGGTGGGTAACAACCTAAGAAAACTGCATCATTGAATTGGAATGGGGATCTTGAGACCCAAGGTATTCTCCTCTTAAAAGACAAGGTGATATTCAGTCTGTCCATTCCTATTAGATATTCAAATAATGTGTTAATTCATTTTAGTCCAAGTCTTTCCATCCATTAGAGTGGATAAGTCATGTAGGGTTACAAACTTTTTTTATTGGTCAGGTAATGTCTTCCATTTGTGTGGATAGGTCAATTAACATTTCAACCATTTTATCAAGTCTTAATTATCCATTAAGGTATATTAAATAATTGGTGTTAACTTCGCTACCTTCCATCGATATGGGAAGGGGTGGTACAGACATGTAAACTTTATTCAAGCATTTTTATAAGGATATGTTACATACTTAGTATACTTTTTTTTCACATTTCTCTTTTAATAATCATTCTGAGGCACTTATCTTAGGTGGGTCAAGTGGTAAGAATTCATGGTACAATCCATTATGCAATTATCATTAATAACAATACATTGATTTATATGAAGGCTCACCTTTTGGAAAGTTTGTAAAAGGTGCACCTGGATGGCAGATGTAATGAAAAAAACAGTAAAATCCAAATATGGAATAGCCTACATCATTGGATGGATTTATTTTTGGGTGTAATCGCTAACAACAAAACACATATCTGGAAAGAGCATAACCATACAATTATAACAAGAAAAATCTTGTCATGTAAATTTATGAAACTACTTCTAATGAAATCGGAGGGCGCCACACGAATATTCCAAAACCAACAAACATTACAGATAAGTTTTAAACCACCCACTATAGGGTTTCATGACTCTCCTCCTCTAGTATTGGCCCTTGATTTTCCTCAGATCGGAGTAGATTTAAGAAAAGGTGAAAATGATCACATGATGATATCTTGGTCATGGGTAAGAGAGAAGAAGATCGGAAAAAAATGATTCAATTACATACCATTGTACATTCAATGTGATGAAAGGAAACTCGATCAGATGTTGGACGAAGAAGATCTACTGATCCCTACCATTGGCCATCAAAAATCTCCAAAATGAGGGGAAATGATGTTAATCCTGGTGGTTCTCAGATTAGGGAGGAATAGTTGTCTTAATGTATCACTATGGAGTTTTAGACATTTTACCAAGGATTTAATCCAACACATGGTTTGTCTGCATAGTTTTTCAAATCATTCAAAAACCATGCAAGAGGGTTCTTCCCAATGAAAAATCCTCCGTACGGTTTGATCAAACCATGCGCAAGCCATGCACGTGCACATAGGAAACAAAGGGTGTTTGCATGGTTAATAAACATGGAGGTGGAGTAACCATGTGGGTTGGCTCTATTCGAAAAAAGACAATCTTCACAGTTTTCTAAACTATTTGGAATATATGCACGGTTTAGTCTAAACCATGGGCCCAACCAGTTTCCCCCGAAAAGATGTGTTTTGGGCACCAAAAAGCCCCGGAGACCCTCATAACCTTTACTAACTCATTAGGCATCCATATTAGTTCAATGTAAATATTTAGACCTAAAATTAAGGGATCCATACCTGAGTTAAAACTCGGGTTCTTACAAAGCCATAGATAGTTTGTGACTTATTCGGACACACTCTTTGATTAAAAACATTCTAAAACCTAAATCTAGTAGGTCAAATCACTAATGGGATACTGATGAGTTGAGCTTATCCATTATTAGAGGCATGTGTGTATATAAAAATTTACATGATCTCATAGAGTGTGCAGAATCTTATATTGTGGAACTTTCATACCTATTTGGAAGATGACCATGTTTCTCACTTTTTTATTTGAGATATAATTACATTCCAAAATTGTTAAACTACATTAAATGCCTTCTGAATTTATATATACTCTTTTATATAAATTTTTTATTTAAGACATTATTTTATAAAATATTTCATCACTTGTAACGTCTTTTCCTAAAGTATTTTATATCGTTTGAATGTTTTATCATTATTTTTTAAAATATGATTTTAAATTTCAAACAACTTTATGTTAAAAATTGAAAACAATCCTATAGTTAATTAGTTATTAGAGTTTGATACAGAATCCTTAGTGAGAACCTAATGGAATTTTTATCTAACAACCTACTTGTGCCTTCAGGTGTTTGTAGATTATATCCTTCTAGGTTCGAGAAGTATGAAATATTCTCTTGGAGTTGGATATAGCTATTGAAGACATAGTGAGTTGTGTCCATAAATACATGGTTTGATTTTTTTCTTATTTTTCACTTGGGTTTTATTAATTTGGTAATTTTTATTCCTTTTTTAATTTTGGTAAATTACTCCCATTGGAGTTTATCATTTTATATGAATATTGTCTTGTTTATTTTTCTTCTGCATTGTTAGTGGAAAAAACATTCCCATGTATTGTATGTTTGATACTAGGTGAAAGTAGCCAAACCATGTGAGATTTGGAACACCCTTAGAGCTATGTCAGGGCTAGCTCGGTTATTGAGTTATTAAGGTACCTAGGATGGTTTGTGAAATTTTAGATTATATCATTTTCTATCATCACGCCTTTAAATCAGACCCATACATAATCATTTGAATTTATTAAAACTGCATCATTAAATTAAACAAATACTTTTAGTTTGATATATATTTATAATTGAGGGAATTATAATTTAATATGTATTTTATATTCATGTAACTAAATAACTTATTTATTTAAAATATAAATAATGTTTTAATACATTGAAAATAGAAAAACCAGAGGTAAATAAATAATCAATCTTGTGGGATTATAAATAAATATTCTTTTCATATTCAACCCACATGTATATTCAATCTGAACATAACTACTATATATGTAATAATGTTATGAAAACCCTAAATAAATATTATTTATTTTTCTTTAGAATAATATATATTCAAACAATTAATCTAAAATATTATATAATAGAGATCGTATATATAGTAAGTGTGTGAACCTCTTGGACTCTTTCTTAGTGGCATTAGGCAGGTCCTCCTATTGTAAATATCAACATATATCCATATGCTATGATTTAAAACAATAAATATGATAATATATTAATTAGAACAACCACCTATGAATATTCTCTGTGTAATACAATTTTTTTCTTGATATCCCATATCATGTTGGTTTCATATTTCTGTCACCAACCTATTTTCTCAATTTATGTTTCTCTGATATCACAAAATAACCTTTTTAATCACCATGGTGGTATATTTTAATTGATTTTTCTATTTTAATACTAGAATGGAAATATATACTTCGTTTATCCGAAGGGAAAATAAATTCTTGATTTATTTAGTAATTCTATATCACTCCTAACACATGAATCTTATCATAAATAGTCATGATCATATTTCATCCCATTTTTTGAAAATACATCAAATTACCTGATTCCTAATATTAATTCATAATAATATCAAGTCTAAAGACCAATTCACATGTTTTTATATATTATTATACAATGAAATATAAATGTATGAAATTCCAATTGGGGATCTACCATTATAATCTCCAATCATGAACATTTATATAATTCCCCAACCCTAGTTACCTAAAGTCAGTGCATTATTACATAACATTGTCATGATCACAAAAGATCAAGTATCGAAAGGCCGATTAGTTTAGTAGCCTTGGAATCACTAGATACATTCATAATGTATATTACATCATACAATGAAAACTACAACAACATAGTATCCATAGTCCAAACTCATATCCCCACATACAATCCCTAAAGGTCATTCATAAAATACTTCTTCACATCCTGGAAAAAATAAAACATAGAAAGGGGTGAGCTCAAATGCCCAGTACAGATATCAATATATTGGAAACTTTCATAAAAATGCATAATCATTTAAGGAAATGTATATATAAAACAAAAGCCATTTAAACTTGATCTTCAGCATAATAAGGAAAAAATAAAATGAAATTATGAAATTTACTTATTCACATGGATATTCTACTAGTTGAATAATCACATTCAATATCATTAACCACTTTCATAATGATGGAATGCATAATGTTGGACTATCATAACCACATAGTCAAGGCCTTGTGCCATGACTAAAAATAGGATTTTTTCAAGGCCTTTTTACAAGACACTAGTTTGACTCTTGAGACCTACCGATGCATCGAGGAGCTATATCGGGATCCACCCATCACTTATTAAGTTCAATGCATTCCTCATATGAATAGGTTTAAACATAACATAAACATTCATATTAAAACTAGCATATGAAATGTAAATAATTTATCCATAAACCATGAATGGTATAAAAATAACACATCCATAGTCAAACATATCACAAAACCTTCAATACAATATGGATGGTTTGTATCAAAATAAATCACATTCAAATAAGTTTAAAATCCATCAAAGGATGTTGACATAGATGAAATCAAAACTAATTGAGAGAAATATCTCTTTTTTTTAAATCATTTAAAAGTCACATAATTATAACATAAAACATTTAATTTGAAATAATTATTATAATCTTTTAAGTGAATCTTAGGTGATTTTATAATGGCGGAAAATAGATTCACCCGCAGTATATGTTAAAAAAGAGATTCTTACCTTAATTCTGTTGAAAAGGATAAAAAATACCTTGTTCAGAAAACGACAGAAAGATTCCTTTATTAAATTCTTATAAAAAGTCAACAAGGGTAAAAATGACATTAACCCATAGTATATAATATAGTAATAATGATTTTAAATACATTATTAAGAAACATGGATGTGGATGATAAAAAGGTCCCAATAGATAATTACGTATAAACAACCTCGGATAATGAAGAGATTGAAAAATGAACACATAACTTTTACGTTTCCTTGGTTTAGGGTAGGTTATCCTCCTGTATAACAGTGAAATAATTTTTATTAAATTAGAGAAGAATAATATACATTAATATGATATCATATATGATCTTTTAACATTTCTTTGTTAATAATATCTTAGTATTAGCGCCATTTCGGGTGTTAACTTACTTGTTTTCCTTTATATGTTTTGTTACATAAGTTCTGTTTGTTATAGATAGGTTGTATATTATTCATATAAATGATTATATCAAGTCATTAAACATTATTTTTAATCATAAAATGTGAATTATGCTTGCATGGATACGACGGGGAATGAATCTCATCGCGTTCGTCGAGACGGTTGTCTGTACGTACACACGAGCGACAATATCATTCTTTTGATATTAAAATAATATATAAATGGATGGTATATCATATATACAGAATAATAATCATATTACATTAATTATTTATATCAATTACACATCATTATCATACACATCAAAATAATAATGTTTTGAATAACAATTACACCACGACGTGGAGAAGGTAAGTCGTACGTACGCACATATGGTGACATGTCATTCAAAGGATGGATAGAATAATGAACATGGATGTACCATATTTATAATAACATAATGGTATATATAATATACTGGAGTTATTATTTTATAATGGAAATAACAAAGAGTGAAGAAATTGAAGAAGAAAGTAATTTGAAAGAGGGTGGTGAAAACATTGCCTCTTCACCAGGTTCGTCCTTTTGATTTGATCAAAAGGTCTCCATAGGATGGATTTATGATCAAAATAATGCCTCTAGGTTGAAGTGAGGGAAGTTTATAAAATATTTCGGAAGGTTTTTTCTGATCCAAAAGGCATTGAAGGTGTGAATTAGAGGGAAGGGGAAGTTCCCTTTTATAAGATGGGTGAGGGGCACCGTTGGAAAAGCTAGAAATATTATTTTATATCAAATGAATATTCGATTTTTAATGGCTCCAAAGTGATTTATTTAAAATTTAAGGTGGGGATGGTTCGAAATCCTTTCAATAAATATATTTTATGCAGTTTTGGGTCACTATATTAACCTTATCATTTATATTTAACTCTTAGTGAAATAGTTTGACATTTACCATGTCTCTTTGTATTTTTATATTATATAGTTAATAAACATACTATATAACTCCAAGAGACCCCCAAATGGTCCATTAATGATACAACTATCATTATATAAGTCCTTTGGAAGAGCCATATATTTTTAGGAATATAATATCAATTAATAATATAATATTTGTTTTAAAAACACTTTTATGTCAATTTTGACACTATTGGGTATTTTGATTTTGATATTTTCATAACAGCATTATTACTTCAAAAAAAATTTATATAACCAATCCTAATATTTTATATTAAACTAGAAGATTACTGTAATTACTAAAAAGTCTCAAATTACATTTATTTTGATATTTATAATATCAATTATTTTAATATTTCATTATTTAGGTAATTACTGCATCACGAGTGTGTCATAAATAAATTTAATTATTTAATGTATAAAAATTATAAATATAAAAAAAATTATGTAGGAAATATTTTTTATCTTTATAATTAATAATTATAATTGAATTTAGCTTATGTGTAACCTTATACTAAAAATGTTTTATTTATTAAACATTGATTTTAACTCTTTTAACTCTTCATTGAATTAAATAATAATAAATTTCCTAATCTAATACAAGTGGAACTAAATGATAATATTTTATTCCTAAGGTTTTTTTTGGTCGAGATACACTTGTCCAATAGAATTAGGACATGTGTTAGATAATATTAATATCATTTTTACCCTTAATTACCCTATTTACTTTTAATCGTGTTAATAAAAGTAAAAAGTTACTATTTGAAAAATATTATTTTTATATTATTGAATCACATTATACTCCTTGATATTAACTGTTTCTCTAGGATTTTTGAAATTCCACTCACATAAGCTGTAAATTTATGTTTTTGAGAAATTCCAAATTCTCTTAGGAGGTGGGTAAAAGACGGTGAAATGTTCAATAAAATTTTTATATATCTAAAATTATTCTAAACTAACTCAAATGAATTAAATTGAACATGTATAGGTATTATGTATCTATTTTTACTATAATTAAATTTAAATTAAATAAATAATTATTTAAATAAAAATTTGGTTTTAAACTATAACTTAGTGTTTTTTCACTATTCATCAAAAATTAACTATTTTCAGAAAAATACCAAAAATTCACCCTAAGCTAATTTTGATATTATGAATCCAAAAATAAAGTCCATTTTGAAAAATAAAATTTATAATATTTCATAATGTGGGTATTAGTATTCATAACGGCTAGTTTGATTAGTCCATCGTTCCTTCTAGGAGTATTTTGTAGTCCCATGACAAAGTCCATAGTGATATTATCCCATTTCCACTTGGGTATGGGAAGAGGTTGCATGACTCCACCAGGCCATTGGCTTCCAACTTTCACTTGTTGAGAAACCATACAACGTGACACAAAATCAGAAATCTCCCTCTTCATGTTGTCCCACAAAAAATGTTCCTTCAAATCTCTATACTTTTTGGTGATCCCATGGTGTATAGAGAAATTGGAACTATGAGAATCATCCAACAATTCCCTTTTTAGATCAGGTATATTGGGAACACAAAGTCTCTTCCCAAATTTCAAAATTCTATCTTCATACACAAATTCATACAATCTCCCATCATTCACATCTTTAATCTTCTTTTGAAACTATTTATCATCAGTCTGAGAACTCTTTATACTTTTTTGTAAATATGGTTTGACATCCATTTGAAAAAGCATTGATGTTTCACCTTCCATGGTGATTTCCATATTCATCTTTACTTGATCCATGTATATAGGATCCTTTTCAACTCTCATCTTGTTCAAAACTCCATAATGATTTCTACTCAAAGCATCTTCCACCTTATATTCCTTCCCCAGGTGGTATTGTATCATGAAATCCTAATCCTTGAGTAGTTCATGCCATCTCCTTTGCTTCATGTTGAGTTCTTTCTATGAGAAAATATACTTAAAACTTTTTTGATCAGTATAAATATCACAATTTTCACCATAGAGATAATGTCTCCATATCTTCAAAGAAAATATTACAGCAGCTAAATCAAGATCATGAGTAGGATAGTTTATCTCATGAATTTTTAGTTGTCGTGATGCATAGGCAATAACTCTATCATTTTGCATAAGGACACAACCAAGTCCTTTCTTCGATGCATCACTATAAACAATGAACCCATCATTCCCTGATGATAGAGTCAATATAGGATCATTGACTAATCATCTCTTCAATTTTTCAAAATATTCTTCACACACTATTTTCCAAACAAATTTAACCCATTTATGTGTGAGCTTTGTTAATGGGTTAGCCAATTGGGAAAAATTATGGGCGAAAGGCAGCCAATAACCTTATAATCCAATAAAACTGTGTGCCTCAGTTATACACATCGGGGATGTCCATTCTTGGATCACCCTAGTCTTAGAAGGCTCAACAGAGATTCCATCCTTAGAGACAATATGGCCATGAAGAGAGATAACCTGATTCCAGAATTCACACTTGCTAAACATACAATATAATTCATGTCTTCTATGGGTCTTCAGAATAATATGCAAGTGATTTTCATGGTCTTCGTAGATTTTTGAATATACAAAGATATCATGAATAAATACCACTACAAAATCATCGAGATATTCCTTGAAAACATTGTTCATTTGATCCATGAAAACAGAAGGTGCATTAGTCCGCACAAAAGGCATTACTGTAAACATGTAATGATCGCACCTGGTTCGAAATGTTGTTTTCGGTATGTCTTTCTTCTTCACACACAACTGATGGTATCCAAATCAAAGGTCAATCTTTGAAATGTATTGAGCTCCATGTAGTTGGTCAAATAAATCATCAATGCGAGGTAGGGGATACTTGTTCTTTATTTTTATAGCATTGATTTCCCTGTAGTCGATACATAACCTCATGGATCCGTCATTATTCTTATAAAAAAGGATAGGGGTTCCCCAAGGAGAAACACTAGGTCGAATAAATCCCTTATTACTGAATTCCTTAAGTTGTTTCTTTAGTTCAAAAAATTCCAGAGTGGTCATTCTATAAGGGGCCTTAGATATGGGCCTTGATCCATGAATTAAGTCAATGGAAAACTCAATTTCTCATTTTGGAGTATGTCCCGGTAAATCTTCTAAAAACACATCAATATATTCTCTCAAAATAGGTACATCCTCTATTAAAAAATTCTTTTCCTTACCCACAGTTATTTCATTATCTTCTTCCCCAATAATTGAATTTAGTTAAGCTACTGGGGGTGGATCTAGGTAAGAATCAGGTGGTGATGATTCTTCTCTAAAGATAAGGTGTTATCTATCATCATCTTCAAAAATTGTAACCTCCTTCTTCTTACAATAAATCATCGCATAGTGGTCTGAAATCCAATCCATACCATGGATTATATCAAACTAAATAATAGGTATGAATATTAGATTAGCAGATAAAGAACATTTATATACCCTAATATGAACGGATCCATAGAACTTTGTAGCAATGATACTTCCCTTAGGAGTTTTAACTAATGTACGAACTCAGATCTTCATTTCAGGTATGATTTCCCTTTATTTGGAGTTTTTAATAAAAATGAACTTTTTGGAAATTTTCGAAGTACACGCCGTGTAATTTGGGAGTACACGCCGTGTAATCTTCTTCGGCTCGAAGCCGTGTGCTAGCCGTGACCAGCCCACACACACGGTGTGTAGGGGTGACGTGGAGGCCGATTTTGGCAGAGTACGGAAAAGACCCAGTACACGTCGTGTACTCTAAAATTACACGCTGTGTGCTTTTTTTTCATTAAACGCACCGGGGTTATGCTTGATGCACAGAAAATTCTTCTTCTATAGTTTCTGTTCGTCTAAAGCGACCCGTACGACCGAATCTTCGACGTGATCCCGCCTCTTCATCCGTTTTCCGATTCAAGTGTGGTCGATTGCGTTGGAAGCACATCGGTGAGTTCATCCTCCTGATTGAGCCTTGTTTCTTTATTCCACCCTGTTTTCATGATATCATAGGTTCAACATTTTCTGCGTTTTCTCAGATCTACGTCATTCTAAGTGGAATCTGTCGTCTTGGTTCACATATATCGATCTCTTAGGATCGAGGTAGGTGGTTTGTGCGGTTCTATATAAATTTGATGGATATTTTGTCAAATTCCACTAATTCTTTTGAAGGGGGAATTGGGGGCTTCCTGTTTTTTCCCGGCTTGTTCCCTGCTTTGCTTGATTGCTTTAGTAGATGTTGATGCTTAGGAGTAGAGTAATTTTTTTTGTGCTCAGGTTGCTTTTCCATTCTTGTTTTTCTTATTAGGCGTTTTCCAGTTTCCATGCCTAGTTGTAGGACTGTGGACTGTTGCCTTGTATTTCTACTGAGCCTTAGTTGATATCCATGTAGTTCTTGAGGTTTACTTGGACGATTCACATGAGCTGAGCATGTTTAGTTTCACTCAGGATTGTGAGAACCTAGAGTAGTAGACCAAAGGGAGAATTGACGGAAGGGCTTCTCCAGAGTGTCTTCTAATTATGATGCGAGACCATAGGGGGAATTGACGTTGAGTTATTCCTCAGAGAGTCTGTAGTTCTTCAACATGGGGCATAGGGGTAATAGATGGTGAGTGCTTCCCTAGAGAGCCTTTAGCATGATACGGGACTATAGGGGGAATTGACGGTGAGTGCTTCCCAAGAGAGTCAATTAATTTCATAGCTGAACCAGAGGGATGAGATTGTGTGTGCCTTCTAGAGAGTTTCTAGTACTTGTAGGATGAACCATAAGGGATAGGCTAAGAGAGCTAACCAGAGGGTTACCCGTTTTCTTATTATTGCTAGCTGTTTACTTGTGTACTCTGTTTGTTAGAACTGTGGATTGTTGCTGCTTGTGTTTTCCTGTTTGCTGCTTCTTGTTTTTTTACTGCCATGTATTCATTGACTGTTAGGCACAAATCTTCGGGTGATTTCCTACAGGGATTGTATCTCACACCACGTTTGGGTCATGATTTTGGTCCCAAATAGACTATGTTGTTGCAGGTATAGATAAGGGAAAGCGCCTTCTTTCCATAGATACTTGTACCTGCTGCATCATTGTCATGATTTCTATATATATTCATTACTCCCGCTGTTTGGTTTCTACTGTTATGCATGTTGTTACTACTTCTGCTATTGAATTTTGTTTTTCTGATGTATACCATACCGAATGAGGGCATAGTTTCCCCACCGACTCACCAAGGCCCTCGCTACTAGTCGGAAACCTCTAGCGTTTGGAGAAACATGCTTGAGGTCATGTGGCGAACCAGGTACGGGGCACTAGTGGAGGGGCTCCGGATTCAGGTCGTTACAAAGTGGCATCAGAGGAGTTCTTTTCTCTTCCTTTCTATTTAGAGACTTTAGCCAGGGATAGGATAGATTTAGTACTTGGAATTAAGCTATGCTCAGGAGTATCTAACATGTGTACAAGGAAAAGCCATACTACCTCGTTAATTGTAGTTATTCTGGTTTTGAGATTTTATGGTTGATCTGAGTTCACCTATAGTGATTCACCTGACTTGCCCTATTATTGTTTTGATACTTCGATTCTATTTCTGTCGCAACCCGATGAGATGATGGTATGCCATCTCATGCATCATATATTCACATGTTGAAATCACATTCCATGCATTCATTCCATGCCATCTGAGGTGCATTAGCGATTGCATGCTGTTGTGATAGACTCTGTGTAGATTATGCATGCTGTTGTGATAGATGCTTGATAGATTCTCTGTTGTCATGTTAAAAAATTGTTTTTTTTGTTCCTTGATTAAAATGAATGCTAAATTTTTGTTCTTGAGGTTTTATGGGCCCTCATTAATTGAAACATGGTGGATCATGATCTTGTTTCTCTAGTATATAACTGTGGGAGATTCCAGGCTTTGATTCGTGGGATGTATGGGCCCTCACGGATCAGAATTAGGCACCTCATTCCCTTGTTTTCAGTGTTTCTGGGGTTCTATGTAGTATCTGAGCTACTTCCTAGAAAAACCCAGAATATATGGCTTGTAATTTTTGGATACACGTTGTGTCACTGACCGTGTGAGTAGAACACGGTGTCATGGAAGTAACATCGAGAGCACAATTTGTATGAATAGTACACACTGTGTAAGTTCGGAGCCGTGTACCTAGCCATGTCTCTAAAAACACGGGTCGGGGAAGCTCGGGTAGAACACGCCGTGTCCTTAGGGAACACGCCATGATGTTCTGTCCAGGTACCCGGCCGTTTCATGAACAACACAGGTCGGTGTTACCTTCTTTTCCACACACCGTGTTTCTTCGGAACACGCTGTGTAGTCTTGTCCAGGTACCTGGCCGTGTCACGAACAACATGGGACGGGGTCACCTTACCTATACATGTCATGTTTGTTCAGAGAACGCCAGGTAATTGTCAGCCGTTTATACGACCGTGTTCTTAACAACACAGACCACCGAAGCCTTGACTAGTACAAGACGTATTTGTTTTGAACACGCCGTGTAGTCTCGGGTTGAGTCGGACCGTGTGGGTTAGCCGTGTAAACAGACTCGGGTAGAGGAACAGTTTCAAGTACATGCCGCATGTTGGGGTCAATATTCTGTGTAGTTGAGGTGTTACATGACTTGTAGGGAAAGAGTACACGCCCATGTCAGTGGATTAAGAAGACACGTCGTGTAGTTTTTATACACACCATGTAGTCGTGTTTTCAAACTTTTGTGTTTTTCATCCCCTATTTCTATTTTGTACTCTTGTGTTCTCTGTTTTTGTTTTACTAATATAAGGTGTACTCTTGATCTTTCAGAGCTATGCCTCCAAGACGTCCTCCGGTCATGCGTCTGTCATCAGGCAGTGATCAGACACCAGACAGTGCTGACCAGGGACTTCCTACTGATCCTCTAGTCGAGCCAGCCTTGGCACCGGCTATTATAACAGTTGTGGGCGCTGATGGAAAGTTCAGGGAAGGTTTCATGAGGATGATGCAGACCTTCCGGGGAGCACCGCCTCCTACCATGTCTATGGCAGACTTTATGTGGGTTTTCCAGCAGCACCATCATCCCACTTTTTTAGGGGAAGGAGGACCTCAGGCTGCAGAGTCTTGGCTGGAAGCCACGCTGACTATCTTTGAGCATCTGGAGACGCCTCTAGAGAGGTGGATCAATCTCTCCACCTACATGCTCCGATACTCCACCAAGATGTTGTGGGACGTGATCTCACAGGCAGGTCAACAGCAGGCTATTGCTTGGGAGGAGTTCTAGCATGTGTTCTATGACTACTTCTACCTGGAGACCCTAAGGGCCAACCGAGGCCGAGAGTTCATGAGCTTAGATCAGGGTACTCATTTTTTCATGGAGTATTCCGCTCGTTTCACCGAGCTGCAGCGCTTCACACCCCTCTAGGATGGGAGTGGGTTGTTCTTAGCAAGGAAGTTTGAGGATGGTCTCAGGCGGGAGATCCGCTCACAGGTGAACATCTTCCAGCTGAATTCAATTACTTCCATCATCAACCAGGCACTGATTGCGTAGCACAATCTGAGAGACTCTAGAGTTGTGATCCATGGCAGTTCTACTTCCAGAGCCTGTTTTCCTCTAGATGATAGAAAGAAGCACCATAGAGAGCCTACACGCGGTGATCTAAGGAAGTGAGATGCATCCTCAGGAAGCCAGGAGATATGCTACCAGTGTGTCCGGTCAGGGCACACGAGGCCGCATTGCCAGAGGGACCTCGTGGAGTGCCGGCCTTGTGGCAAGATGGGTCACCTTCAGAATTTCTGCCATGTTTTCTCACAAAAAGATGGTGATCGGGGTTCTTCCATGACTCCTCATTCAGGAGCAGCACCACCAGTTTCTCACCAGTCAGGGAACTGGAGTTCTTCCAGCCATTCGGGACGAGGTGGAGGTCTAGGCCAGGGCAGTCAGCCACCAGTTCCTCAGCACCAGTAGGGAGGTTCAGCTCAGAGTGGTCAGCTAGGGGCGTAGGTATGCGGTACAATCCAGTCTTTTGCCATGGAGCAGGCTTATCAGGAGCAGGATCCCGACCCTTCTACTGTCCGAGGTACGATTTTAGTAGCCTCAGTTTTATCTTCAGCCCTTTTCGACACTGGTGCTACGCATAACATTATCTTTATTGCTGTTGTGGAGAGCCTTGAACTCTGCATCTTTTCTTATGTCGACTCGCTGACACTAGACACACCCTTGGGGACGAGGACATCTAGTGTACGCTAGTGTAGAGAGTTCCCTCTCGAGGTTGCAGGTTATCGCTTCTTATAGGGATCTCTATGTCCTAGAGATGACAGGCTATTATGTCATCCTTTGCATGGACTGGTTGATTCCCTTTCAGATAGTCGTCGACTGCTATCTCCACAGAGTGAGTTTCATCTCACCATAGGGTGAGTATTTTCTTCATAAAGGCAAGTGGGACGTTTGGGCGAGTCGGGAAGGACTCGAGCATCTTGGGCTAGTAAGGGTGACAAACCAGATTTGTAGTCATTATCTGGAAGACCAAGGGACTCCATATTTGAACTTTCCTCTAGTGGTGGATCGCTTTAGGGATGTCTTTCCAGAGGACTTTTCAGGTTTTCCTCTGGAACATGAGGAAGACTTCTCTATTGAGCTCATGCCAGGAGTGGCACCGGTGTCCATTCCTCCCTATAGGATGGCTACACCTGAGTTGCAAGAGCTCAGGAAGTAGTTGGAGGAGCTACATACTAAGGGTTTCATCCGACCAAGTACTTCTCCCGGGGGTTCGGCTGTCCTATTTGCGAAGAAGGCAGACAGTACCCTTCGGCTTTGTGTGGGTTATCGAAAGCTGAACCAGTTTACAATCAAGAAGCGATATCCCTTGCCGAGGATCGATGACCTCTTTGACCAGCTTCGCGGAGCTTTGGTGTTCTTGAACATCTATATGAGGTCTGATTATCATCAGTTGCATGTCAGACCATCAGATATACCTCTAAAAGCCTTCAGGAACAAGTATGGTCTATACGAGTATACAGTCATGTCATTCAGTCTCACGAACGCAACTACAGTTTTTATGGCACTGATGAACCGAGTGTTCCATCCTTATTTGGAATCCTTCGTCATGGTCTTCGTGGACGATATCTTGGTGTACTCTCACACTTGACACGACCATGCCACACATCGTGAGATCGTTCCGAGTACACTAAGAGAGCATCAGCTTTATGATAAACTCTCGAAATGCCACTTCTGGATGGATCAGATTCACTTCTTGGGTCACATCATCTCAGAGGCAGGAGTATCTGTGGACCCAAACAATGTGAGAGCTATAGTATCCTGGGAGCCATCGAAGAACGTCTTTGAGGTACGGAGCATTCTAGGGATGGCTGGATACTATAGATGTTTCATTCAGGACTTTTCTCGTCTAGAAGAACCATTGACTGGTCTGACCAAGAAGGGGGCAAAGTTCTTATGGTCATATTCTTGTGAGTCATACTTTCAAGAGCTAAAAGGGTGGTTGACTTCAACATCGATACTATTCTTGCCGAAGCCAGGCAAGAACTACACTGTTTATTGTGATTATTCAGGTATCATGTTGGGAGTTGTCCTTATGAAGGGGGATGGAGTCGTTGTGTACGGGTCTCAGCAGTTGAGGCCACATGATAGGAAATACCCTACAATCTATCTGATGTTGGCAGCTGTTGTTCATGACTAACCCTGTAAGAGACACTATCTTCTGGGAGAGCACTTTGTGGTCTTTACCGACCACCAGAGTCTCAAGTATATCATCACTCAATATGATCTGAATCTATGGTAGTGCAGGTGGGTTGAGTATCTACAGTCTTTTGACGTAAATATTTCCTATACGCCAGGGAAGGGAAACGTAGTGGCAGATACGCTGAGAATGAGAACTTAGATTCAGGTAGTTCAGGAGGCCAGTAGTGAGTGGCAGCTGATGGTTCTGTTATCTGAGATGCTTCTAGAGTTGCATGACAGACAGGGATAGACCTTCCTATCTTCTGTAGCTGTTACGTCTACACTACTTGATCAGGTATGTATGAGGCAACTATCAGACTCAAAAGGCTTAGTACTGTGGGAGAGTGTGTTAGGAGAGGACCCTCTTCTTGGATGGACGATGGGTGAGGACGAGATCTTGCGTTTCCAGGGATGCTTATGGGTGCCAGCAGACATACGTGAGGAGTTGATGTTAGACTTTCATTCCTCTATTTGGGCAGTTCATCCTGGCATCACCAAGATGTATCAGGATCTTCATCGCCAGTACTGGTGTCTAGGTATGAAGAAAGATGTTGCTGGTTTCGTCATGAGGTGTTCTACTTGTCAGCATGTGAAAGAAGAAGAACAACGACCAATAAGACTTTTACCATAGTTACCCATTCCGTAGTGGATGTGGAACGATGTTCGGATGGACATTGTGACCAGGTTGCCGAGGTCACCCTGAGTAAACGATGCTGTTTGGGTTGTCGTCGACAAGCTCACGAAGGTTTCCCACTTCTTTTCGATCATGGAAACCTTCAGTGATGATGATCTGGGACGAATTTACGTCCAAGAGATCATTCTTCTGTATGGAGTTCCACACACCATTGTTTCAGACAGGGATGCGGGCTTTACCTCTCGGTTCTGGAAGGGACTTCAGACGACCTTGGGTACATAGGTACTTTTGAGTACAACATACCATCCCCAGACTGATGGCCAGTCCAGGGTCACGATCCAGGTGCTTGAGGATATGCTCTGAGCTTACAGCCTAGACTTTGGCAGTTCTTGGGAGAAGCATATCCCTCTAGTGGAGTTCGCCTACAACAACAGTTTCTAGGCGACCGTTCAGATGGCGCCAGATGATGCCTTGTACGGTAGGCCATGCCGATCACCCTTATACTGTGTGGAGGCAGGAGAGGCAGCTTTGCTGGGACCTCATCTCGTTTAGGAGACTTCAGAGCTGATAGAGCTGATTCAGAAGAGGATGGATACAGTACAGTCTCGACAAAAGTGTTATGCTGATCAGCGGAGACGACCTCTGGAGTTCGAGGACGGGGATCGGGTTTTACTGTGTGTCGCACCGAGGTTGGGGCACAAGAGGATTCAGAGACAAGGTATGCTTTCAACACAGTTCATCGGGCCACTAGAGGTCATGGAGAGGTTGGGGCCAGTTTCTTATCGGTTGTAGTTACCTCAGCGGTACCGGGCTATGCACAATGTCTTCTACGTCTCTCAGCTCCGACGCTACTTTTTAGACTGGTCTCATGTCATTCAGCCCGAGGAAGTCGCTCTTGAAGCGGATGCATCATTTGATAATAATCCTATCCATATTGTCGATCACAGTACGAAGGTTCTCCGTTGGAGGTCTGTTCCTCTGTACGAGTGCTATGGCAGCATGGTCGAGTACAGGACGAGACCTGGGAGAGGGAGGCCGATGTACGATCGCAATGGCCGGAGCTGTTCGGGGTTTCATCTTCTCCGCCTCATTAGGGAAATTCGGTGATGAATTTCATTAAGGGGGAAAGTTTTTAAGAACCCGGATCTTCTTTCCTGGTATGGTTTTCATTTTTCTGGAGTTTTTATGGAAAATTAACTTTCTAGAAATTTTTGAAGTACACGCCGTGTACTTTGTGAGTACACGCCATGTACTCTTCTTCGGATCGAACCCATGCGCTGGTTGTGCCCGGGCCACACACACGGTGTGTAGGGTTGACATGGAGGCCAACTTTGGCGGAGTACGGAAAAGACCTAGTACGCTCCATGTACTCTAGAAATATAGGTCGTGTACTTTCTTTTTTTTCATTAAATGCACCAGGGTGACGCGTAATGCACAGAATCATCTTCTTATCCAGTTTTCGTCCATCTGTAGCGACCCGTACAACCGAATCTTTGACAAGCTCATTCCTCTTCATCTGTTCTTCGATTCGAGCACGGTCAATTGCATTGGAAGCGCTGCTGTGAGTTCTTCATTCTTCTTGATCCTTGTTTCTTGATTCCACATTGTTTTCATGATATCGTAGGTTGAGTGTTTTGTGTGTTTTATCATATCTACAACATTCTAAGAAGAATATTTCATCGTGGTTCACAGATATCGATCATCTAGGATCGAGGTAGGTGGATTGTGGCTTTATGTAGAATTTTGAGGGATATTTTGTGAAAATTCCACCAATTCCATTGAATGGGGAATTGGGGGTTTCCTTTTCTTCCCTTCTTGTTGTCGGCTTTGCTATATTGCTTTAGTAGTGGTTGATGCTTATGAGTAGAGTAATTTAATTTGTTCTCAAGTTGCTTTGGAATTCTTTTTTTTCTTATTAGGCATTTTCCAGTTTCCATGCCTAGTTGTAGGACTGTGGAATGTTTCCTTGTATTTCTGTTGAGCCTTAGTTGATAGCCAAGTAGTTCGTAATGTTTACTTGGATGATGCACGTGCGCTGAGCATGTTTAGTTTCACTCCGGACTGTGAGAACCTAGAGTAGTATACCAAAGGGAGAATTGACGGAAGGGCTTCTCCAAAGTGTCTCCTAATTACGATGTGAGACCACAGGGGGAATTGATGTTGAGTGATTCCTTAGAGCATATGTAGTTCCTCGATGAGGGACACAGGGGGAATAGATGTTGAGTGCTTACCCAGAGAGCCTTTAGCACGATACGAGACTATAGGGGGAATTGACGGTGAGTGATTCCCCAGAGAGTCTATTAATTTCATAGCTGAACCAGAGGGGTGAGACTGTGTGTGCCTCTTATAGGGTTTCTAGTACATGTAGGTTGAACCGTATGGGTTAGGCTGAGAGAGCTAACCAGAGGGTTACTTATTTTCTTCTTGTTGCTGGATGTTTAATTGTGTACTTTGTTTGTTAGAATTATAGATTGTAGCTTCTTGTGTTTTCCTATTTACTGCTTATTATTTTATTACTACCATGTATTCATTGACTATTAGGCACAGATCTTCAGGTGATTGCATACTGGGATTGTATCTCACACCCTGTTTGGGACATGCTTTTGGGCCCAAACAGCATATGTTATTATAGGTATAGATAAGGGAAGTGCCCTTATACTTCAGGTTCTTGATTGCGCTTGAGCTGGAGAGTATGGGACCAAGCCGGGGCTCGCGATGCTGAGGAGTTATTTTGATTTCCCTTAAACTTGTTTTCAGTTGTATTCCATCATGTTTTTGTGTTTGCTTCTTTCCATAGATACTTGTACCTGCTGCATCATTATCATAATTGCTATATATATTCATTAATTACACTGTTTGGTTTATGATGTTATTCATGTTGTTATTGCTTCCTCTGTTGACTGTTGTTTTTATGCTGTATACCTTACCGAATGAGGGCATAGTTTCCCCACCGACTCACCAAGGCCCTCGCTACTAGTCGGCAGCCTCTGGCATATGAGGAAATGCGCTTGAGGTAATGTGGAGAACTGGGTACGGGGCACCAGTGGAGGGGCTCTGGATTCGGGTCGTTACAACTGAAAACTCAATTGTTAAATCAAATTGAAAATATCTAATTTTCTTTATAAAATGGGAAGATATGAAACAATGTGATGATCTAGAATCAAATAATGAATTTTATAAACATGGGGAAACCATTAAATTACCTGCTACCACGTCTTTCTGAGCTTCTACCTTAGCAATAGTGATAGAATAAGATTGGCCTTGATCCCTTGGCCTTTTCTGAGGAAATTTCCCTTAATGCTTAGGATATTCATTTGCATAATGTCCCATCTCCCTACAGTTGTAGAATTGAACATCAGTAGCTTCTTTATTCCCCTTGAAATCACGAGCTTGGTGGCCATTTTCACCACACTTGTAACAGACTCCCATTCATTTCAAGCAAGTACCGGGGTGTTTCCTCAAACATTAAATAAAGGATGGATAATAAACTTTTCCCTTATTCACTTTATTTCCATTTCCAGAGTGATCATCAGATCTCTTCTTTTCATTCTTTTCTTTAAAGTCGTAAGACGTAGATAATTCGTGTTCTGTCTTGATAGCACATGAGACAATATCTTTGTACGTCGAGAAGTATTGTAACACTATTACTTGATGAAGAAATGGTTTTAACCCATCAAAGAAATGATCAATCATACTTCTTGGGTTACATATATAATCTCCATCATACATTGCTAACCTCGTAATGTTAGCCTCATACTTTGCGACATTCTCATCCTCCTTTTGTCTCAGACTCAAGAAATTGCCTTCCCATATCTGGTCGATGGTCACGATGAAAGTATTTTTATAAGAAAAGCTCTTTGAATTCCCTCCATTCAATATTTGATACTTAATTATCTTGGTTTGTGTTTTGAATCAATGACGACCATTGATCAACATCTCTAGTGAGGTAGTAAACTGCCATGATAACTTTTTCCCTTTCACTACTCCCCAAGGCATGAAATATTTTCTCTATGGAATTTATCCATTGCTCAGCTACTAGTGGATTTGTACTCCCATTAAATGTTAGTGGTAGTTTCCTCATAAAGAAATCTAAAATTGAGCCTTCATGCTGTGGATCAGGGTGCTCCACACAGGTATGGTTATTATTCATAACCTGAGTGAGTTGTCCCAGTATGGTGATTAGCTGATCAGCACCAGTTTCATCCCCAGATCCATATAATTATCCTGAGTAGGATGGAAATCCTTAGATGGCGTTCGTGAATTGATAAAGTTTCCATTAATTCCACTAGGGGCCATTTCTAAACAATGTAATACACTAGATTATTTTATGAATCACAATACATAAATCCAAACTTGTAAAACAATTAACATAAATTGAACAGTTTATGGATATAATCCATAATCATAAAAATGTTTTCTTTGAGGAAGTATATACTCATACACCCTTCATAATGGTTTGCAAAGGAAATTTGAATTCTCCTAAGCATATCCCCCAGGAGTGTCGTATCCATGAGTGCAGCAAGGCCCGTTTTCGTGCACCAGTTCCCGTTCGAGTCTAGCACAAAGCGGTGTTTTCGGGTTATACCCCTAGGTACATATGTTCTAGAGCCACCTCTATCTGGTAGTATCCAAGAATGGATTTATTTCTCAGAAAACTCACAAAATCTATACAATACCAAAATTCTAGGATGTTCTTCTATATTATTCCTCAAAGTCCATCTTAGGTCTACATGCTCTAAGCCGAGTTTATCTAAATCTAGTTTCCATGGATTGTACTAAACATCTTCTGATACCAACTGTAACACCCCTACCCCAGTTACCCATAGTCGGTGCATTATTACATAACATTGGCATGATCACAAAAAATCATGTCTCAAAAGACCGATTAGATTAGTATCCTTGGAATAACTAGATACATTCATAAAGTTTAAATTACATGATAAAATGAAAACTACAACATCATAGTCTCCATATTCCACACTCATATTCCCTCATACTATCCCTGTAGGTCATCCATAAAACACTTCTTCACATCCTGGGAAAAATAAAACATAGAAAGGGGTGAGCTCAAATGCCCAGTAAGGATAAAAATATAGTGGAAACTTTCATAAATAAGCATAAACATTTAAGGTAATGTATATCTAAAACAAAAGCCTTTTAAACTTGAACATCAGCCTAATATGGAAAAAATAAAATGAAATAATTCCATTAACATATTCACATAGAAATTATACTAGTCGAATAATCACATGAAATATCAATAACCACTTTCATAATGATGGAATGTATAATGCCAGACAATCATACCACATAGTCAAGGCCTTGTTCCAAGACTACAAATAAGATTTTTTCAAGGCCTTGTTCCAAGACACTAGTTTGTCTCATGAGCCCTACCGATGCATAGAGGATATATAGAGGGCTCCACCCTTCACATATTAAGTCCAATGAATTCCTCATATAAACAGGTTTAAACATAACATAAACATTCTTATTAAAACACACATACAAAATGTCAATAAATTATCCATAAACCATGAATTGTATAAAAATAACACATCCACAGTCAAACATATCACAAAAACTTCAATACAATAAGAATGTTTTGTATCATAATAAATCACATTCAAATAAGCATAAAATCCATCAAAGGATCTTGACATAGATGAAATCAAAACGATTTGAGAGAAATATATCTTTTTTTAAATCATTTAAAAGTCACATAAAAATAAAATAAAACATTTACTTTTAAAATATTCATATAAGCTTGTATGTGAAGCTTCGGCAATTTTAAAATGACCTAAAATATCTGCACCAGCTGTATAAGTTAAAAAAGACATTCTTACCTTATATCTATCGAAAAGGTTAAAAATGACCTTTTTTTGGAAAAAGATAGAAAAATTCATTCATAAAATTATTATAAAAAGTCAACAAGGGTATAAATTACTTTAACCAATAGTCTGTAAAATAGTAAAAATGATTTGAAATACATTTTTAATAAAAATTTATGTGGATGATAAAAAAGTCCCAGTAGATAATTATGTATAAAGAACCACGGATAATGAAGATATTGTGAAAAAAACCCTGACCTTGTACTTTTCCTTGGTTGAGGGTAGGTTAACCTCCGGTATAATGGTGAAATAATTGTTATTAAATTATACACGAATCATATAAATTAATATGATATCATATATGATCTTTAATATTTCATTATTAATAATATCATAGTATTATCGTCATTTTGGGTGTTAACTTACTCATTTCTTTTATTTTTTTGTTACATAAGTCATGTTTGTTATGGATTGGTAGTATCTTATTCACATACAGGATTATATCAAGTATTTAAAAATTATTTTTAATCATAAAATGAGAATTAGACTTACATGGATATGATGGGGAATGAATTTAATCGTGTTCGTGGAGACTATAGTCCATACGTACGCACTGGTGAAAATATCATTATTTTGATATTAAAATAATATATAAATGGATGTTATATCACATATAAAGAATAATAATCATGTTATATTTATTATTTACATAAATTACACATCATTATAATACCCATCAAAATAATAATGTTTTGAATAACAATTACACCACGACGTGGAGATGGTAAGCCGTACGTACTAATGTATGGTGACTTGTCATTCAAAGGATGGATAGAATAATTAATATTGATGTACCATATTTATAATAACATCATATAATATATATGATACAGGAGTTATTATTTTAGAATGTAAATAACAAATAAAGAAGAAGTTGAAGAAGAAAGGAACATGAAAGAGGGCGGTGAAAACATTACCTATTCTTCAGGTTCTTCCTTTTTATTTGATCAGAAGGGCTCCTTAAGATGGATTTATGATCACACAATGGCATCTAAGTTGAAATGAGGGAAGTTGAGAGAATATTTGGGTATTGTTTAGCCAATCAAAAAGGCTTTTAAAGTGTGAATTAGAGGGAAGGGGGAGTGCCATTTTATAAGAGTGGTGAGGGGAACCTTTGGAAAATCTAGAAATATTATTTTATAATAAATCCATATTCGGTTTCTAGTGGCTCCATAGTGGATTATTTAATGGTTATAGTGGGTATCGATTTAAATCCTTTCAACCAATTGATTTTAGACATGTTTGGGTCACTATATTAGCCATATCATTTATATTTAACTCTTACTTAAATAGTTTGACATTTACCATGTCTCTTTGTATTTTTATATTATATAGTTAATACAATTACTATATACCTCAAAGAGACCCCCAAGTTTTCCATTAATGATACACCTATCATTATATATGTTTTTTGTCTGATATTTTGATATTTAGGAATAAAATATCAATTAATAATATAATATTTGTTTTAAAAACTCTTTTACGTCAATTTTGACACTATTGAGTATTTTGTTTTTGATAATTTTAAAACATCATTAGTACTTCGAAAAAAATTAATATAACAAATTCTAATATGTCATATTAACCTATAAAATTATTTAATTCATTAAAAGTCTCAAATTAAATTTATTTCGATATTTATAATATCAATTATTTTAATATTTCCTTAATTAGGTAATGAATGCATCACCATTGTGTCATAAATAAATTAAATTATTTAATGTCTAAAAATTATAAATAAAATAAAACTTTGAAGAAAATCGTTTTATATTTCTAATTAATATTTATAATCTAATTTATCATATGTATAACCCTATATTAAAAAAAGTTTAGTTATTGAACATTGATTTTACCTCTTTTTACTCTTCTTTGAATTAAATAAAAATAAATCTCATAATCTAATCCAAGTGGACCTAAAATATAATATTTTATTCATAAGGTTTGTTTTGGTCGAGATACACTGGTCCAATAGAATTAGTACATGTGTTAGAGTAATATTAATATCAATTTTATGCTTAATTACCCTATTTACTTTTAACCGTGGTAAATAAAAGTAACAAGTTACTATTCACAAAAATTTATTTTTATCTTATTGAAATACATTTTTATCCTTGATATTAACAGTATATCTTGGATTTTAGAAATTCCACTCACAGAAGCGGTAAAATTATGTTTTATGTTAATTTTTAAATTCTCCTAGGAGGTGGGTAAAAGACGGTGAAAAGTTCAATAAAATTTTTATATATCTAAAATTATGCTAAAAGAAATCAAATGAATAAAATTGAACTTATATAGGTATTAGGTACCAATTTTGACCTTAATTAAATTTTACTAAAATAAATAATTATTTAATTGAAAATTCTGTTTTAAACTATAACTCAGTTTTTTTTACTACTCATCAAAAATTGAATTTTTTCAGACAAAAAATTCACCCTATGCTAATTTCGATATTCCCAATCCAAAAATGAAGTCCATTTTGAAAGGTAAAATTTTTAAAATTTTAAAATTTGGGTATTACTATTCATAACGTCATGTTTTATTGGTTGTGGTGTGTGCTAGAACTCGAAGTTGTGTACAACACACAATACTGTATTATTCGAAGAGATGCGTATCGTGGAAGCTTGGGGTGTTACAATTTCAAAATTCAAACATGATGAGATGAAATTTCACCTGTATATAAGTATCAAACACTTAATCATGGATAATTATATACAATATATCCTATAATAGTATCCTCACAATTGGGACAATTTCTAAGAATATTATCACACCACATCAATGTTCTCATCTTGTCAAGTAACTTTCCTAAACGTTTAATGTAAAAAAAATACATGATGGATTTATAACATTTATGTTATTTAAAATAAAACACATCTGGTGACAAAATATTTATTAAAATTATGTTTAATAAATATAAATTCAATATTAATGTAAAATGTATTAGGTTCTATGTAATTATCCTAAAATGACCACTATATGTACAAGATCCAACTTCTTATGACTATTTGTCAATTTCCCACACATTAAATTAAAGCTTATACTAAAATTATAATTTATTTAATTATTCCACCAAGTTACTCTCCCTAGAAACTATTTTTACTATGACCTTAGCTCTTTGAAAAAATTCCAACATTATATGATATAGTTAGATTATACAATTCCTCATATGATTTGACCAAGACTCTTTTCTAAGAACCATAAAAGAATTATAATCCCAATAAATCATGATGGAATATTTACATTTAGGTAAAAAATTAAGACATTGAACAATTTTTCCTATCAAAAATATATCCTTAGCTATATCATCTGATGAAAATTTCTTACACTCTACTGCAGAATCAGTTACCACATGTTTCTTTAAACATTTCCATCCCACATCTACCCTATTGATGTAAAATACTTACCCTGATTATATGAATATGTATTAAAAATATATCTGAAAAATACAATCTTTATATCCCCACAAACTAGTTCCCCATATCCTGATAACACAAGGGACACCACCTTAATATGGCTTAGGCAATTTAGGATAATCATTACTGCTAACCAATGGTGGTCTCTGACGTCTATATGTTATTGTCATTTTTGGAGAAAAAATGTAAAGCCAATATGTTTTAATTGATTTTTATGCTCACAAATACCATCAATTTTTTTATTAAAAAGATACTCTAAATTGATTTAGGTTTAGTTTTATTTAATTTTTTTAGAATTATAGAATACTTTTATTTAGAAATAATCCTTATATTTTGATGAATGATTATGATATATATTATTTTTTATTAGAAAGTTCTAGAATCATAGGTTATAAAATCTAAATGAATTCTAAAATTTGTATTGAAATCCTTGATTGAACCCTACATTCGATTTGAATTTTATATTATGTAACCTAACTTCTAATACAGAACATCACCTTCTAGTACCAAGTATTTTATATATAGCTGATGTAAGTTACCTATTTTTTAAAATACCATCAAATGAGAACCAATCTTTGATATTATACTACACATTGTAAAACACTATTTTTAGAATCAATTGTATACAAGAAACTATAAGTTTGAAATCAACCTCATTATTTTCAATCCTCACATTGATCCAGTTATCCATTGGATTTAAAATTATAATTATTTTGAGTTTTATGAAATTATTTTTTTTGGATTAAATATTTTTATAAATGATTAAAATACATTTCTTGGAGATGAGTCATAATAATGTAATTTATTCCAGTTTTTCATTAATGTTATTCTATTTCATGGTTGTTAATATAAAAATTTCAAATAATTAGTGTTTTTTGTAATCATGAACTATTAGGTTATATATATATATATATGACCTAAATTGATTTCAATATATAATTTTTCCTTAATGGATATATCTGAATGGTTATGAAACTAATTATCTAATTAATATAGTTTTTGCAGTTATGTGATCCAGATCACTTACTTCTAAAATAATATAGAATCATTCTTTTATAGACGATATTATTCTATCTAATTCTAATAAATTTATACAAATCTATGGTACATCATCCGTAGTTCACTTAATATCATTTTAGGTTGATGACAATCTTATTTCAAAAAGTTAATTTTTTGTGTTTTTATTCTCCTCCAAAAGTTTTTATTTGGGTACAACTTTATGTAATTATTCATTATAGTTAATTTATAAATTAATATTAACGTATACACTTTTTATTTGTCCATATATTCCAATTACTGCATCTTCATCTTTATCCTATAGTTTCTACATGTGAAATATTTCATAGAAAATTTCTATAACCAATGTCAATCTCTTGGGTTTTAAACACTAATGTGTAAAGAATTTGGAAGACAACGTTTAATAAATATTTAAGGAATTTTAATATCTATTGTAAAAAGTGTTAGTTTATTTAACAGCACTTTAATGATCCATTTGAAAATGATATTCTATTGTAAATCACTAATCATATTGATATAGTGTGGGTGGATTGGACTTGGAGATATTTATCCCATAAATAACCATAAAAAATTATGTATCCATTTTATTTTTTTCTATTGTACACACTTTTTAATGAAAAGGGATCTAAAAAATCATTCTATGCATAAGAGGGTTCAGTTTAAAAATTATCATGTTTTTAAAATAAAGAATAAAATTATCCACAATATGTATTCATCTTTAAATTTAGAAAAAAAAATTATCCAATCCATGCACCACAAAATACTTCATTTTTTGTTTAAAATACCTGAGTTAGTGGTTTATAAGTAAAATAAAATGAATCAATGATTTTAAAAAAATCATGTATTTGATTGGGGATATATATTTTATTAGTAAAAATTATTGTTTTTAAAGGATCACATGGTTATATAGTTGAACAATCATCGTCTGAAAGATTAAATGAATGTTTTCAAGGTATATGAAATCAATAATGGTGAACCAAAAAAATTGGTTGATATGGAAGACATGAAATATGATCTAAATTAATGATCCATGAATGTAATTATTTATGGACTTGGTATACATTAATTCAATTATGTCTCTCAATGTGCTATTTACTTATAAATGTTTAAAATCAATGTTTTCCTATGAATGAACTGTTATGTTCAGAATGTTAAGATAAAATAATTATAAATTTATATATGACTAATATGTATGAATAAGAATGAAAATTAGATGAATGAAAATTTGATAGAGATATGTAATAGTTCTATTTTTCAAAGAATGCTTGTATTTGAGCATGATAATTCATTTTAAGTTCTCCAAGTTATTGTTGCTAGAAGGAATGGTATTTTAGACACATTTAGATAGACAAATCATGTTAAATATTTAATGATGAAGGAATTTATTATCACTCTATTAATTTATAAATTTAATTTTAATGTAGAGTTTTTTATCATAAAATGATTATCCAAGAAAATAAATATCGGAATATTGTATTCCTAAAAGAGAAAGTAATTTATATTAATATTATATATTATTTGATGTAGAGTCAAGCTATTCAAATTTAGGTGAGGAATTTTATCTTTATGTGATATTAACCAGAAAGCGTAGCCAGAGGCACAACCTCTGACCATTTATTAAAATAAAAGAAAAGATCAAGAAAAAAGCATCACAAACCCAGAACAACCATTATATATCATCAAAATCACACCCATCCCCACATCCATGAAAAGTAGATTCTTCCGCAGTCGCCGTTTCCCATGCCAAGCTAACATAGTGCTTCAAAAATTTAGCGTACTTCCTTCTTATGTTCAACCTCTCCAGTGATTGAAATTCAGAAGGAGATTGCATGTTATTGACGGTAGCTCTGCTAGCCATTGGATTTAGAAATTGGGAGTAATCCTTCCTCATCTTTCCTCATGGAGAAGCACTTTTAATTTCCTAGATTACCACTAACATCCTCTTCCCCCCTTGGAAAATGTCACTGTATGACGGATTGTCATTTTATTTATCACTATCATCAAGATCGCCCCATTGTCCATGAATTTGCACCTCTTGATACTTCACTAACTGGTCCCGCTGATTAACCATAGCCAAACAATGGGGGTACTCCACAACTTCCTGCACAATATTTTTTTCCTTCTTACCTACTGCAACATCCTCATGTGCTTCAACATGCCTGTTGTTAACATCATAGCCTATAGACGCATCATCCAGAGCCATACTTATTAATCCTTGGAATCAGTTACCTGTGGGAACATTTATCAAAACACCGCTGCAAGCATTACCTTGGCCACTGTATTTGCTAGCAAATGCCTCCGATGCACCCACTCATATCTTAGCTACAGCAGATCCAAGCTCCTTCCCTACTAGAGTCCGCCTGTGATCCTTGCCTATAACCAAAGCATCTCCATACCTTCCTTTACTCATACCACCACTACCGCTCCCCCTGCTCTAAAAATCCACACTATCACCAGTCCGGCTAATACCATCATGAGTAAGACCAGCCTTCTCCTGCACAGAAGAGTCCTCCTACTCCTGTTGAGGGATAATATTCATCAGCTCACCAGAAGGGCTTGCCACAGCACCACCAGCATCACCCCTAGGTCTACTGTCATTTGAAAAACTCCCCATTTCCAGATCCTGTCTATGACTATTTAACACAACAGACACCAAGGGATTTTCAGCAGCCCCTATGGATTTATCATCAGTCATTTGATCCCAAAGACCCACACTAGTATTCATACCTATGACAGCCACAGAGCGCCTCTCATGCACTGTCCCCGTCTTCAGTCCTGATGACTTCCCACGCTTGGCACCATTTTGACATCGCATGGCTGAGTGTCCCAATAGTTTGCAGTTGGGGCAGTAGTCCAACCAGGATTCATAAATGACCACTTGCATCCATCTGAACTCCTCCCCAACAGAGATCCAAACCCATTCAACCGGAGGTCGAGAAATATCCACTTCAACACAGCATAGAGGGTTAATCGGGTGACTCAGCGTAGACGTGCGCACATCAGAACACAAGAAGCGACCAATCATGTTGCCAAGCATACAAAGAATCACTGTATTTTGAAAGGGTAAGTGGAGATGAGGAAAACATACCCAGACCAGAAGGGAAGTTGGGTCACGATTCATACATAAGTCGATCGTCCACCGAAAAAGGAGAAATTTTCACCCATTGCATCACCGGGGTGTGCTAGACCATGCACTAACCAGATCTTCTTCAGAAGCAAAACAGATCATGAAATGATGGTTATCAAGAAGACCAACTACTGCGCGATCTCTCAAATCCCATTTACCAAAGATAGACTGATCAAAATCATCCACTGACGGCCTTCAAAAGTTGAATCGAGCCACCAGGGTTAGGCCTAGGTGCCTTGTCGCTTCAGAGAACTCTGACACAGAGATCAGACGATGGGGATTTCCAAGGTGAAGATCAGGTACCTTTGGATTTAGCACAATCACCGGGAAATCTGGAAGAAAATTAGAGTTCGTAAAAGGAACAAAAGTAGTCTGGTACTTCAGAGGCGGACGATCAAAATCATCCTCCCCCCTCCCACCACCGCCAGGGAGGGGTGGGGAATCTTCACTCAGCATTCACTAGTAATATGAGGTACAATATTACTATTATATGAGGTACAATAAAGAGATGGTGTTTCAGATAAGAATATATTATGAAAAAAAGTATGAAATGTCTGTTGGATACTAGGTGTGTCTCTAAATAATCATGCAATATTTCATGTTTTGAATATAAAACATAGAAATTAAATTTGATAACAAACATGGGATTTATGGATTAGTAATAGGAGGTACAATATTAATATTATATAGTTTTTGAGTATGAATTTGAAAACTACAATAAGAATAAATTAATTGAATATTCTTCTATGTTATAAGATAAATATGAAACCATAATAAAAATAATAAATATCCAATGTGCATTAATAATGTTGTCTTTAGTGTTAAATATACTCTTATATAAAACTCTTAGAATAAAAAAAATTAAATAAACTCTCTTTAAGATCATGTGAACATGATATTAAAATTAAAATTGTTACATGTGGAAGTAGAATACACAAAAAGTGAAGCTAGAGTGTTTACAAAAGATGAAGAGTATTCGAATAAGTATAATTAAATGAATATGTGTATGAAGGAAATATATTAAAATGTTATTAATGGTGATAAACCTAAATTGTACCAAATTTTTTATTTTTCCATGATCAAATTATTATATCTTATCAAATTATATGTACCTTTGTTGTGGTATTAATATTCATTTTTCAAATTATAAGAGTTAAAGGAAATATCAAACATTTAGGGAAATGAAATAATATATTTAGATAAGATTTTATAAATATTAATATCAAATTCAAGGTAAAATTTATCATCTCTAATCACTAAAATTATTTCTTGCTGACATTGTTGAATTGAAATGCATATAGGTACCAACAAAATAATTACCTGGAATTTTTTATGATTAATACCATTGGGATATACGTTTTTCATGTTATATGGATAGTGTTTGTTTAGGTCATTTGAATATATACACTTATATTATTTGTGCACTATTCATTATTTATTGAGTTGTAGTTAACAATGACTATAATTATAAATGGATTATACTTGTATTTGGGTCAGTTAGAGATCCAAGATTTATTCTGATAAAATATATTATCTATGATCAATTGTTGAAGTAAAATCAGATAATAATTTCTCTACTCTCGGGTGATGGTTTTAATGATTATTTCACTCATTATTCATATTCTATTTTAAATAATAAACTAATTATATTTTTAGAACATATAATATAAAATTATCATACTAAAAAACATAGTTCATTATGAGATCAATGTGTGAAATATTTAAATGATGATGTATGTTAATCGTGGATATGCCAAAATTGAATCAGTCATTGTAATATATTTTTCATGTAAAGTTTCTCTCTGTAGAAGCTAGTTTGTATTCTTATTTGTATTATTTTTTACGAGACAAGTATTTTTAACCCACATAAAACATCCAAGAAAAATATTTCAACTATGAAATATATTCACATGGTTTCTACCTCATAAAAGTTAGAACATATACACATTGATTTATCTGAACCTTCTAGAATAGCATGATAGCATGATTGAATGATTGATTTGTTTTTTTTTGTTTAAGGTTAGTATTCGACATATTTATTATGGTAATTTTTTTTATTTTTAATGTGATGATTTTTTCATTTTTTATATTTTTTTTAAAACTATTTATAATTAAAATGAATTTAATATAATTTCATGAAGATGTGATAATAGAGGATAATTTTATAATAAATTGTTTAATTATTTTCTCATAGTTATAGTTATTAAATATAATTCATCTTCTACATGGAAACCTACATAAAATTAAATTATTGAAATAAAAAATATATCAATTAAATAAATTACTATAACTATCATAAATGAGTATAGTTTACCTAATATTTGGGAAAATATATTAATACATCATTTTATATTATAACTAATATTTTAATTGGATCTCTTATAAAAATACCACATTATGAGTAAATGAATAATATAAACCAAAACATTGGTAATTTAATGTATTTGTATTTAAGGTGTATATCTTGAATACATACGAAACTATTAGTATGTTTGATCAGAAAGATGAGGAAAATATCATTCTTAGTGATTATATTACTTTTAATTTTTTTTATGGTTTTTGAAAAATGACAATGATATTTAAAGAAGCCAATTATGTGATGTTTAATTATATTAATTCCTTTGATCATAATAAGATATTAATATGTGAAGCTATTTATAATTTACATTATAGTAGAATTGATTACTCTAATGTTATTTATGTATGTAAAATTGGTTAAGATTATCATCAATCAATTTCTAAATTTAATGAAATCAAGTATTTTGAAAGTGCCATAATAGTAAAACCTATTATTTCAATTATATAATATTTTTTCTGTTAAACTAATTTAACTCTTGTATCATAGTCCAAACCCAAACACCCATAAACTAATTTAGAAAACATATTTAGTTCACTATATTTATATCTCATTATTTAATGAAGGTTTATTATTTTGAAGAACCTCCAATACTTGGAAATATTTATTTTAAAATTTATATTTTTATACTTAATAAATAACATTAATGTCAGAAATGGGAATCATGGTCTTTGTATGGGAGGTTATACTCTTTTCATTTTGAAAATAGTTTGTCTTCTATTTGAATGATCCTACAATGTTTCATAAATTATCTTCACATAATATTTTATCAATACAAATATATGTATATGATATTATTTATTGTTAAAAAAATAAAAACATTCAATAATCATTAAATAAAAATTTAAAATGTTCATTAAATGAGTATGATAGGAGAATAAAATGTATTTCATGAATTTAAAATCAATAAAAATTATTTTTTTTATTTTTGACCAAATTTAAATTTATTATTAGTATTTTGAGAATGTTTGTAATTGAAAAAATTAAAAATTATACAAAGTAGATGTGTAAAAATATAAAACATGATTTGGATTAGGATTGAATGCCCGTTAAAAACATGATATATAGAGTTAGTACTTATACATCATCATATTGTACTAGTAGTAAAACAGAAATAATTTTTTTGTTTTCTTATGTGAAATATTTCATTAAAATAAAAAATAGAATAATATTATTGTAGTAAAAATGATTTTGGGAAATTTTATAGGAATTGTTTCTTTATCTTTAGCTTATAGAAATCATTCTTTTTTTTGATTTAATTTTATCTTCGGTTATTGATTTTGGTGTTTATAGATTTGGTAGAAAAATGTACCACAAGAAACTGTCTATTTTTACCAAATACCATAAATTAATGGTATATGATGAAGTAACAATAATTTTCATTATCAATTATATACACATAATATATATGTGAGGGTGTCTATTGTGAACATTTTTTTGGATAAAACATAATCTTCTAGACATTGGAAATACTTTTGGTCAGGATCATTTTTTATGTGATAATTATATAATTATAAATATGTTTATAAACTAGTGGTCCAGGATATAACTAAGAATATTTATATTTAACATCATTTTTTAAGAGATCATGTCAAAAGTGTGAAATCTGTTTTGATTGATTTAATACTGAGTATCTACTTTATTATATTTTTACTAAACCTCTTCCCACTACATTTTTTTATTTTATTAAAGGGGAGTTAGAATTATTTCATTTTATGTAATGATTATATATAAATATACATATATATTATTTTTTTAATAGTTTTATTTATTAAAATTATCATTTAAAAAATTTTCCCCAATTAATATTATTTTTTTGTTAAATATGCTTTTAATAAATTTCTTAAAAAAATTATGTGGCTCGATTTTATTACCCAAAATTTTATTTTAAAATCCCAAACCATCTGACTAAAATATTTTCATGAGAAACCCAACTATCACATATAAATTTTCATAGATAATCTCATCTATATATCCATCCTTATAACACTTTTCTCTTGAATATATTGATTTCTAAATCTCTCAAACACAAGATATTTCAAACCCCAATCCTATATATAATATTTGAAATGGAAATGTTAAAGAAGAATGATGAGTCTTATCCTAAGAGAGGAATATGATAATATATTTAATGTTCATATCACCTAGATTTTTAAGGTAAGAAAGTCAATTTCAAATGGGTGTTAGAGAAGAATATTTTACTAATGAAATGTTGGAGTTTTCATAGTATGTTGACTATATTTGATTTAAGAAATTAAAAAAACATATTTCAAAGTAAAATTATTGGTTATTTCTATAAATACGAAGTTGTGTTTAATAAATTCTAAAGAAGTTTTCTATTCAAAATCGAATGAGCCTGAGGTTTTTGGTAGTGATTATAGATCCAATCACTTAGTGTCATCCTGAATAAAATGTTGTTTTGATACTAATATTTAGTGGATATGGAGTTAAAAAATATGAATACTTCTTTTATTTTATATTCAAACATATCATGTTATAATTTTATTAGTAGTGGACATAGTGGATAATCAAAATGTTCTTGATATGTTTTTCTAAAAAGTAAATAATTATAAGATTCTGAAATCAAATAAAAAGATAATGAAAAAATAATATTACCAGTTTTAAGTGAAATTAAGATGAATTTATGTCAGTATATATTGATATATGTGACTCAATATAGCCCAAATGATGCATGGATATCATTTGATCCTTGTGAAAGGCCGGTGTCTCTTGTTATTTACAAGAATAGTCTAATTGTTGATATCAGAATAGGGTTAAGCTATCCCCAAAAAACCATTCTATAAGGACTTTAAAAAGATTTGTTTCATATAGATTATAATTAATGGTATTATTATACTATTTGAAAAAATAATTAGATGAACCATATAGTGTTTATATTATGGGGGTACAAAGAATTCTTAACACTTATGCATGTACTAGACTTAGTGTTGAGAAAATTATTTAAACAAAGTATAAGTTGATGTAATTGAACCATAATTTACTATATGAGATGATTTATTGTATATTGAATCAACTGCTTCTGTTGATAATATCCATGAAATCCCAAGAAGGTAGAATTTTTTGGATGAGAATATTCTAATAAGATTCGTGGAAGTATATAAGTTTCAAAGGGTGTATTTGGAACCCTTTAATATGATATAACATTAAGTTGAGTTCGTTCAAATTCCTCTGAGGAGAGAAAAACCTACACAAGTTGAGTAGTATTCTAAATCATCAATAAGTGAAACTATTTATCTATCCCGAACTATAGAAGAAATAATAAAAATGTTATTTCGTTGAGGAATAAACTATTGATGAAGTTTCTCATTATCTAGAGTTACAAAGAATGGAAGAACTTTACATTACTCAAATGTGTTTATTCATGTTATATACCTAACAAAATTGGTCAATGGTCAATGAGTTTATTTATTTGAGTAACCCTTTAAAATTACTGATGAAGATGATTCTGACAGCACATCACTTATTGTGGAACTGTTTTGAAATTATGATATGTAATTGAATTTTCAATACCTTAAGAATGTTGATATTATGGAACACTCTCTAAGAGTAGATGAGGTACCTTTATATTAAAAGGATAACATAGTTATGATGAACATGCTCATAAATTTACATGGAGTTTGTTTTCAATATTTTATTTTCTAAAGGATGAATTTCAAAATATTCATGTAGAAATGAAATGTTCAATGAAGTGTTTTGAATAATTGAGAAGTGGTTCTATTTAAAAATTAGATAATTATTTTTAAGGTTTGGTTTTAGAGTTTAATGGTGAACTCAGTTTCGTAGAATTATTCTAGTTATATAAATAGAGATATTACTAATTAGATTGGATATCTGATAGAGGATAAGATGTCAATGTCTGATTTCAGTTATATGAAATGTTTTTTAAAAATAATTTTGATGTTATGGAAGCATCAAAATTACATCAGGGGAGAAAATCTATATCTATTAGAATAGTCTCTGGAGATGTTTGGAGAAATATAGATATGTTTTATACTAATCATAATTCTCTGGTTCAAATAATTTAGAATCTAAAATTTGATAGTGTGACTCTATACACTATTTTAAAAAAGTAGAATGTTTGAATTTCATGTTAAGATTATATCGAACCATATTTTATAGATATACTCAATCGGTTTGGAAGAATGATGGAACAATATATTATGTCTTTTTAGAAAGTTCAAAAATTTGTTAATGTGAATATTCATAATCATTTGGTGGATATTCAAGACTCCAAAGATCCTATAAGAGAATGGGATATGTTGTTGAACCATTAATCTATAGTTTGAAAATGTATCTTAAGGAAGATTACTAGAATCATAGAGATTCTATAACCTCTATCTCAACTCATTTAGAGTAAATTTAACTCATTATCCATCCCAAATCAATCCCTGAAAGGTATTCGGTATATTGAGTTAAAGTTTTCATTGTAATATGAATATAATTTATTAAATTTATGTTCTTTTATTAAATTATTTTGTTATTATGAATTATCTTTGTTATTGTTTTATTTTTAAGCATATTAAGTTTATAATAATCTTATATTTGGATTAAATAACATTTAAAAAATTATTCTAAACATTTAGTGCATCGTATTTAATTTGAAAACATTTTCTATTTGATCTCACTTAAGGGATGAGAAGTATAGATAAACCCAAAATATATTTTTAAAAACATTAAAAACCTTATACCATTAATTTACTTCATAAAATTACATAACCAATATATTTCCATTTTCTAATAATTAAAAACCTATAAGTATCTTTATGTTTACTTTTGTTTCTTTGGTTCTACGGGTTTTGTGATCATGATATGATTGATATTTTTTTCCATATGAATGTTAATCCATCAAAATTTCATTATTATTTATGTACACAAACACACTCATTTGTTATAATATAAATTTCTCGTTAAGGGGATTCCATGTTCATGTTTTGTTTTTTCAAGAATAATAGAAGTAATTTAATGATAAATAAACATTATATATGAGAGAAGGATTATTCTATAATTTATTTTATTTATTATAATGTTAAATAATCATAGTTTAATATATGTAGTTGAAACCTATCGTTGAAATCCGAACTCTCATTTAGAATCCCATGTCTGAGCTGAATGTTATTTTTGAGAACCTGAATTATGTTTAGGAACCTCATATTCATGTATACGATGTTTGATATACACCAAATGTAATCAATATCACATTGTAAATATACCTCAATTTCAGAACCAAATGTTTTCCATATACATAACATTTTATATTTCTATGTTTGAAATCAACCAAACATTGACAACAACACTTTTAAAATTAAACTCAACTGGTTCAATAGCCCTATTAATATAGTCAACTGTGGGATATAAAATTAAAATTATTTCAAGTTATCTGATTTTATTTCAATGTAAAAATAATTCTGTAAAGGGTTTCAAGGGCAGTTTTAGAATATCTCATTAATAGATTAATTTGTTTTAATTTATTATGGAAGATGTGGTGTTTCACAATTTTTGAAATTCAAAATTCAAATCCATGGTTAATTATTAAATAAATAATTATTTGGATAATTTTGTAAATATATTATAACTAAATAAATCTAGAAACTTATTTATTCTCTAATGATATTGTTACATGCATTTATCAAACATAAGTTTTATAATGATGTAATTTTATTAAGGTATATGATCAGAATATCTTACTCTTAAAATTAAATTAAAAATCTTTGATAATAGAATAAATTATTCTATCTATTTCTATTGTTTCTATAATTTATTATGATAGTTGTACTTTAGTTTGTTTATATCCTTTTCAAGACATAAATTTATATATATAAATTTTTCATCATGCTACTTATTTGTATCCATCCTCCAATTAAAAATGTTTATTTTTATACGACTTATTTATCTAAATATTATCAAATAAAAATTCATATATTTTACTTTAGGAAAATGATTTGATGATTTTGGTATATTTCATTGAATATCACTTCATATTGTAGTGGTTGTTTTAGTATATTAATTATTTAAAATATAATGTATCTAACAAAAGACAATATATTTTGGTTAAAAAATCTTGATTGTGGAGTATTTTGAGTAAATTAGTCATTCAAATATTATGGCCTTTTAGAATTTTCTGTAATAGTATATAGTTTCTTTCAATAAAATATCTATGTCAATTGGTAATGTATTCGATATTGAAAGTCACTTATCTTGTTGAGAGACTGTTACTTTATTTGTCTATGTGATTGATGTTCCCTAAAACAATATAACACTTTTTCGTGATTTATACATTAATTTTTTACCACATACCTTTATTAATGAATGTAGAACATATTATTTTTCCAAGCATAAGAGAGATCATTTTAAAAATTATAAAATGTTTTCAAAAATTACACTTTTGATCCCCTCTTGGGCTGTCATCGTCATTCTAGGACAACACCTCATATAATTCATAATGAGTAGGAAATATTAAGACTATTTTATAACATTACATTGAGAAAAAAATCCTACAACAGATTACTAGGGATTCATTATCATCCTCAATCTCCCCTATTGGGTCTGGGGGAAAACATTCTAAAATATATGAATTTAAGGTGATATTAAAAAAAACACTTATTGAATTTATCCACACTAAATATCTTTTGTTACTTATAATTTATAAACATCGATTTCATCTAAGTATTCTCTTAGATATATCATCATATATCATAATTCAATGAATATAGTCACAATCACCAGATTCATTCAAGGAAAATCATTTCTTTTACAATGTATTAATGGATTTCAAAAACAATATCTCATTTCCCATATGTAATATGTAACCAACATATAGTTGTAAGAACAAAATTGTGCTTCTAAAAAACATCTATTATCAATAGAATCAAATTAATTATTTACAAAACCAATTTACCTTATGGGTTGCTCACATAGAGTCCTCAATTATTACGATAGTTATGTAAACCTATAAATTAATCATTATGATTTACATGCATTATTTGCATGTTTTGGAGTCCCAAACCAATTTCATTTTCTCATATAGTCATCTTCCATAATATTCCAATTATGGGATGATTTTTTGACATTCATCTTACAAGTATCACATTCATGATGATATTCGTTGGATAGTATAATTATGATTTATATAAACATAGATACATGAATAAAAGATTCATCATAGTTAATAAATTAACATTACTCAAACCAATTAGAAACTCTTCATGGTTTACAATTACTTGTCCATCCATTTAAAATTTCTTATTGAATAATAATTCTCCCCTAATCAGATTAAAATTTATAAGATTATCTACATAATCCCAAACATTTATTTTCTACATAGAATCTATCTCATTATTCATATATTAATTCCACCATGATGATTAAGATCCTGATAATTATTCCATATACGATATATTTTCCTTAGTATTAACTAATTATGAGTCACTATCCTTACTAACAAGATAACCAAATCTATCTAGTTCTATTACCTCTATAATTATCTTAGTAATTATATATATAAACCAATAATTTCAATTTGGTTTCAGGAAATTTTTTATATGATATCTATTATATAATTTGGGCTTCAACATTATCATAGTTTCTCTTAGTCCCCGAAACTATTTTCATTATGTGTTCCCTCTTAAAAAATGTCAGATGTTTTTCTACTACTGTCTCTTTCTCTAAATATGTGTATAGGTACTATCATTTTTTTCATTAATATATCATATAAATGTACATTTAATCACTTTGGGTGTATGATTGTTACCTGAAACATACTTTAAAAATACATCCGATTCGAATGCATGGATATGATAAAAATGATTCTTCTCAAACTTATGACCATATAGTATATCATTTACCACTGTAGTAGACTTGAATGAATCCTCATCGACCCCACCATGTAAGAAAAGGTGCAATTCCATCTTTCACATACACTATTACACTTCATGTATAAAAATTATTTAACTAAAATATTATACTAAGATCATATAACTATTTGTTGAATTCTTGGAAAAATTATTCCCTACAATTGTCTGAGGATAGTTTATTTTTCTTATTACAAATAAAATTCTATACCTAATTCATGTATTCCATACATTTATCAAATTATTAAAACATATATAAAATTAAATAGAAATATAAATATATACTATAGAAATATAAAGAAATTTATGAACTGTTATAAATTATCACATGGTTAAATTTTAAATTTTAAAAACACACCTATATGAAACGTTTTATTGATCTCAATATCCCTTTAAACTTTTTTTCAAATGTATATTTGATTAGATTTTTTAATATAACTAATCATGAAATTCACCCAGTAGATTTATATTAAACATATCTGAATACCCATATTGAAATTGTCTTGTAATGTAATTCTATATTACATGACATAATCAGTGACAAAATTGTTGAGTGTGATATGTTCTATGTGGACCAGAGTTGTTATTGATTTCTAATACAATGTTTTTTAATCATGTAAAAAAATAAAATTTTGAATTTTTCAAACCAATAAAAATTCTATCATTGAATAATATAAAGTATTTATATTGAAATATTAAAATTAAACCAACCATATCTAATAATAATACAAAAAATAATCCTATTTTGTAAAACATGGAAATCAATCATGTATTCTACTTGAGGTGGTAGTCTCAATGAAATAGTCCCAAAATACAATAAAAACTAGATTATCACACATCTACCTCACTTAAGGAAACAATCAAAAATATTTATTTTATCTACATTGAGAAACTAATGTCAGAATAAAAATATGTATATAATATCCATATATATGAAAAATGAAAATTTCACTCAATAGTTAATGCACATCGGCTTCCCATTTATTATTCAACGAGGCACATTTTTTCATCCAAATTACAATTAATCAATACAAAAATCATGAGTCACCCTACTCCATTTATTGCACCTTTATCTTCAATTTCATAGAAAATAGGTGTGACTAATCCTTATAAGTGGTGTTATCATTGGATATTTAATTGTGTCACTCAAATTATCAAATAAAAGGATGTAAGGATTCACTGATTTCACATCCTTATGTTTCTTGAGAATAAAGTTGAGGTAATATTTGAGAGATATATTTTATAATTTCTATAATAAAAAACTAAAAAAGTGGGAATCACTGAGGTACTGATGTGATGATGAGATCAATTCACAACTTCTTAGTTAGATTGGAACCCAATATGTATAGTTGCTTAGTGTTAAAAATCATTATGACTATGGGAGGTCATACTAGTGAACTATTTCTTGGAATGAATATAAATTATGTGTTGGAAACCTTATATCACACCCATAATTACAAATCTTAATAAAGATAAATAATATTCAATGATATATTTTATGAACTCGTGAATATGTGAATATTTTATAGCTTACTGGACATGGGTGATAGCATGAGACACTAAACCGTGATAAAATTATCCATGTGATTCTACATTGTAATGTATTATCAATTTAGTTTTTTATCATTCAATATTTTAATGTTTTTTAAATTATTTAGTCACATTTAATCATGAAATAAACAAGTATCAAATAAAGTAATAAATAACTATGAGCATGAAAAACATTTAAATAAATAAAACGACTTGATTGTGATATTTAAAAAATTTGTTTCATCGATGAATGAATAACCAACCAAGGATAGTAAGGGAGAATTTTCTTTAGTTGGTATTTTCTTGATTGGAAATATTCTACCTCCCTCATATATAAATTAATGGTTGGTTTCATCTGAGTTTAAGTTATTATCTACACTGTTTACATTATGCTTTGTCATTTTATTATATTTACTCACTATAAGGTGATGGTAACTATGGGAGTGGGTTATATAAATGAACCCAAGGAGAAAGATTACCATATATATTAATAATGGGATGAATGATACATATATTTCCATTTGGAATTAACCAAACTACAATCAGATTAAAAAATCAAATAAATATTAAATTAACAGAACTGAAACACATACATTGGTTAGTCAAGATCATATTTTTAATGAAATCTTATTCAGACATGCTAGTATTCATTGAAAAATATTCTTATTGAATATATTTGTTTTCTTGAATTAATAATTAATCATCTAATTACCTAATTATCATCACCTCAATTATTAATCCAGAAAAATTATATCAAAATTATATTTATATCCTCTAATAACATTAAAAAAATCAATAAAATTATTTTATGTCATATTATTTATGTAGATGATATGTACTAACTGAAACATGGTTTTCTTTTTTCAATTTATATAGTAAATTTTTCTCAAATTTAATAATGTATATAACATACACTGGAAGATACATGGTATAAACAATTATTTTTCAAACTATTCTTATTTTTATAGATTATCACTTACACAATGTGCACTAACACAATATAATTTTTTTTATAAACTATATATACCATTAGTCATGTAATATTTACTTCACACATAAAGATAAATACATGGAATTCCATGATATACATGTTGGGTAATTCCATGGGTAAAACTATGTCATTTAAAAAATGTGCTTCTCCATATGATAAGATTGTATATGGGTAGTGTCTGCTATTTTCACTTTCAATATAGTAAATGGTGTGTAAGACCAAAATACATGGTTCATATTTACAAAACATACATAAATTTAATTAATCATTTACTTTTCCCTTTCGGTCATGATTTACTCAACATGTACCTGGGGTGATCAAATAACTGTCACAATGTGTGTAAAAATGGGTCAAAACTATTTTATTAATATTTAATTTTATCTTAAAATAATTTAATCAAACACCAAATTAATATTCTTGCATCCCTTATGTGACGTTTTAAGAGTTACACAATGTATTCATAGAAATAATGACTTTTGAATCCTTTTTTGGCCATAAATAGATATTCATAGTGGATTAGTATGTAACATGTATGGGATGTTTTTTATACAACATGTATATCATTATGGACACCATGTTGTACCCCATGGACAATGTCACTCATAAATTAGTTAATATAAAGGCATGTTATAAATATATACAAAATAAAAACCCAGATATATTGGATATGAATATTTAATATGGTCAAACTATGTGGGGTAAAAATGGATGAAATTAATATGACATAGTATGTAGATGTTATAAAAATTTGTGCCAACTGGCTATCACTACATGATATGTAATGTCACATTGCACTGTTTTCAAATGGACATTTCATTAATTCAACAGGTGTTTCCCTATCTAATTGATTAGGACTACATGACTTGTAATCATGTTAGATGTCATGTACCTGTAACAAATTTTAAAAATATTTGACACTTTTGGATGGTATCGTCATTCTTTATTAACATTTTCTTGGACATACTAATGTAATTAAACTAGTTATTTTTTTTAAAATAATGATGAATAATTAAAAATTAACAACAAATAAATTATTTCTATATAGATCAAAAAAAATTAAACAATTATAAATTTAAATATGACCACTCTAATATAACATTAAGGTTCCATGCACAAAATAAGTTGGTTGGGACGACCCCTAATGATGTATTTTCCACATTTTTAATGAAATTCTATAAAATGATGAAGAATAATCATGGAAAATGAATAAACGTGATGATAATTGAAGAAATGAATCCTAAAACATTATATATAATTATTTTTACATTAAAATTATAATCTTTTTAATAACGATAATATCAAAATTCATGTAATTAATTCTTATATTATGTATTTGATAAATAAAAAACAATTTGAGTTATACCATCGTTGTGGAGAAATAATAAAAGGTATTATCTCAATAGTAGTATCTACACATGATATACAATATCAATACAATATAGATATATTTTTAAAAGCTAAAATATAGGAACCAACCATCTTATATCATCCCATTGATCAGAATGAGAAATCCTTCATCAATGAAGAATTTATTCTATTTTGTTCTTTAAACAATAATATGGAGTAGGAGATAGATATTCATTTTATCTTGAGTGATCCATAAATATATAATTTTTTGGTGTTGAGAGATATAATGGTTGTAGGCACTATATATTTTTAATGGAATTACCATATTCATAAATAATACCCATGAACCATAATATAATTCAGAAAATAATTAATTATAATAATATTTTGTACACCCATAAGAAAAAATTTAGGGATTTTGAAATGTCTTCCATTTTTTTTAAATAACATAATAATAGGTAATATGTTTTTTTAATTTTTAGATAAAATGGAAGCTTAAAAAGGAATCCAAACATCCTATTATGTTTATAGTGGAGGGAATATTAATTTTCATCTAAAATGTAAAAATAAAATTTTTTATTGTCTCTAGTAATGAAATTAAATATATTATTTAAAATGATTCTATTTTAAATCCTTTGAATGAAAGTAAAGAGACATATAATTGAAATTATTATTATTTTATTTTCATATAAATAAATATATAAAATTATTTAAAAAATATTTTTATAGAATAAAATGGGTTTTAAGGGAACAATTAAATGTGTATTTTAGAAAAATTCCCCTACCTCATGTACAACACATCACATAATATCCATTACACAATAATAAAGCTATGTTAATTATTTAAATTATTGTGACCATTTTTCATGTTTATTATAATTTAATTTTTTCTCTTTCCAGGAAATAAGCAATTACTCAATCAATTTTGTTTATGTTGGATGTTATAATTATATTCAACACAAAATTATAAAATGGATTTAGTAAGTTAACTATGGTTATAGAGTTAGTTATTTAAAAACAATAAAAATAATACTCATGAAATAATTATATTTTTATAAATAAATTATACATGTAAAATGTTTCATGAAATATGGTTATGAAAAATGATCTATGTTAGAATCATGGAGACCGTAGGCTATACAAATTCATGGGTGACATTTATATTTTTTAATGATTATTATGGGAGAAAAGTATAATTTTATCCATATGGAATTATACTTATATCATAAATACCATATTTTTTATAAATACTTTTATATATAATACATGAGACTTGTTGAATAAAAAAACACATCACATTGTGGAGGTGGCAGTCCATATGTACGGACAAATTACGTTGTTAATTACAAATGATTAGAAAGGTTTGAATGTAAATGATAAATTATAATTCTAGATTTATAAATTTTTAACTATTATCATATATATATATATATATATTAAATTATTCATTATAACTGATCATGAGAGACAATGATGGAAAATGAATTACACTTGTTCGTGAGGAGGTAGCCCACTATAGACATGAGTGATAGTTTAGATTGAGATTTGATGGAAGATGAGATAGATATAGGTAATTTCATTAAAAACATATAAATATATTGAGGATATTAGTTATGTTTTTCAAATTTATTGAAGAATATTTTCTGAAGATGGAAAAGAAAAAAACACAAACATTACGTTAAAAACAAACCGCTTCATTGGAAAATCTCATTTACATTACATCTTAAGACCACTAAAGTTGGTATTATGCACTAAAAAATGCCTTTATATTGCAGTGAGTGATGTATGTGTGGGATTTATATATTATATATCATAAAAAGGATTATTCTATTTGAATAAATCAGAAAAATTGGTCAATTTCTAATTATAGGAGATACACTTTGAATTTCATAAACTATTAAATTAATATAAATTATTTTCAATATCCAAATGGATAAAAATTGATGATACTCAATGATAATATAATTATTATTTGAAATAATTAAATAAAATTAAATTTGGAGATGTATGTATCCCAACTGATCCCTTAAATATTTTTCTTACCCGTTCGTTAACTTATTCTACAATTCTAGGGATATAAATGTTTTTTACTTGTATAAGGTATATATATATATTTTTCAAGGAACAAAAACCCCACAAATGGAAAATAATTGAAAATTTAAACTATATCCTTATTATCTAGAATAATATAGTATGTAAATGATTTTAAATCATTTAATAAAGTATTGTTTTCATAAATTAAAAATAATATCAATTTAGCACTATTTAGTTACTTTTCCATTAAAAAACATCATGATAAAAACGAAATTAGAATATAATAATTTTAAAAAAGCATAATTTATCTTATTTTTCTTAAAAAAAATTTCCATTACAAAAATTATTTCAAATTAAAATACTTTTAATACTTTTAATATTATTTATTTTTTTTTTCCATTAATTGATTAATTACAACATCAACATTATGTAAGAATTTATGGTTATTGTTATTTATCTAAGAGATATAAATGAATTTTCCTGAATAATATTAATATTTTAATTTTAAATTTAATATTTATAACTGAAAATTTATACTATTTATCATAATGTTAAAAATATTTTATTTTTTAAAAACCAGAGTATAATATGTTAGATTTTTCATTGCATAAAATATTATAAAGGCCATACTCATATTAAAATTGGAAAAAAAATTATATAACAAAATATTGGACGAATAGGGATGAAATATATTCATACAATAAAACTATGTCATGTTTAGGGTCATTTTATACTCCTTATAATTTTATTTTTAACACTCATTTACCTAATTAATGCTTTATCTTCATGAAAACATTTATAAGTCTACTATTCATATTATCCAAAAATAATAGGGAAATATTTACTAAATTTAGAAATCATTATTTCAAATATCAATTCTATTTTTGAAAATTCAAAACATAGATGTTTAATAATTTTTCTAAAAAATAAATTAAAAAATATGATGAAAATTGACTTTTAAAAAAATACATTTTAAGCATAAAAACGTTTTTATAATACATTGATGTATAAAATTTATTTTAAAGGTATTAATTGGATTATGGTAAATAAAACTAACCTATTGAATATTTTAAAATAACATAATTTTATATTTTAAATAATATAAAAAATAATTCTTCCAATATAAATAATTAATATTTAACAATTCATTGGAGAAGAAAACTTTTCATAAATATCATAAAATTTCACCTCAAGATAATTTTTTTATTTTAATTTAAAAATTAAAGTTATATTATCAAATAAATTTTCCAAATTCTCCATAAATTTATTATAATATTTTATTAGAAAAATTAATAATAATCTTTTTTGAAGAAAAATTATTTTAGAAGCATCGAATGACTTTAATAATTATTGAGTTATTATTTATTAAGTATTAATCAATAAATATAAATATATCTTTAACTTATATATATATATATTAAAAAATTAATTAATCTTATTAATCACCTCCAATTTAATTAGTAGATTATAAGATTCATATTTAAATAAAAATATTTAACTGTTCATTTAGGATCAATGTTGAGTATCAAATATGTTATCGAACATAGTATTTCATTAAAAGTATCACGTTGGTACATTCTACTTACATTTAAAAAAATTCATTACCACAAATTTGAATATGATCCCGTAAAATAGAGGGTTGAAAAATGAAAAAACCTTTATGTATATCCTATATATTCAAAATGGTTTACAAAAATACTACATAAAAATAGAAAAAAGGAATGTGATGGATATCTAGAGTAACAGAAAATTTGGTTTCTAGGTATGGAAAAAAAATTAGTACAGAAAAATATAGACATTTAGGAGAAAAATAAATCCTATGGAATAATAGGGAGTGATAGAAAATAAGTTTAGTTGAAACTTAACAGCTATAAAGACATAAATTTGTTATGGATGGAAAGACCATAAATTCATAATAAATGAATATGTTATGATAATAAATTATTTCAAGAACCTTCTTCAAAGATTTAAATATTTATTTTACCATATAGACTAAGAACATATGTAAATGTACTTAAATAAACATTATAATTTCATACATGAATCAATTTCTAACCTCATATTTTTATCCATATGAGTATTAAAGATGAAATAATTATTACTAAAGAACTAGAATAATATTTTAATCGGCCATATAATACATTTTTGAATAAAAGGCTATTCATCCTATATTTAGACACTGCCCAAAACAAAAAATGATTATCAAAAGGAATTAAAATTCATAAATTCTATATGAAATTATATAGTGAAATAATATATTAATAAATAAAATTAAATGAAGAAAAAAATGTTTAAAAAATATAATTTCATAAATAATCAGCTTAAAAATTAATCAATGCATTCCATTATAAGATTTAAATGAAAAAAATTATAATTATTTGATCACATATCATTTCAAGATTTATTTAACATTTATCTAAAAATTAGAACAATCGGTCTTACAGTATAATACAAAAAATTATATTCCCAAATTATATAATATCAAATATATACAAATCGTTTTAATAAATAATCGAATCACCAAATCAGATTTCAATCTAATGGATATCTAAATTAAAATACATTTTTTTTAAAAATCAATTTAATAATTATCTATAAAAAAGTATTATTTTAAAAAAAAATACCATACTTAAAATGGAATCATGTATGTTAGTGGTATGTTATTCACCCTTTTCAACAATTGATTTTGGGTTGAATTCCCATAGCCTTACTAGAGGTGACGAGTTGTCAAATTGCATGTTTATTATTATTTTTTACATTCTATAAAAACATAATTGCATTAATGTTCCAAAAGAAAGGATGAACGTCTTAAAAACTATTATAATCATCAAGGATAATATAAAACCTAATATATATCAAAAACCTTAAACATATGTGCACAAAATAAAGTGATATTTCTTCCTAAAATAATAATTTATGTTATCCTAGGGGTTAATCATTGATCAAAAATAATCATAACAATGTAAATTTAACCCAATGAACTTCGATCACATAATAATTCTAAAGATAACTGATTATATTAAACATGGGATCATACATAGAACTACCCCCACATCAAAAATATATAATCCCAATATGTAGACATGTTAACCATTTAAATTTCATAAAGATCCATTATACATGATTTTACTTCATATTTAATAATACATCCTCCACAAAACGAATATGAAACATTTCTTGATAATGTGTCTTAGAGTATTGAAATAGACTTTAATGTTTCAGCCATCTCATAAGGTATGTGATTATTTTTAATTTTTATTTAATTGTGTAATCACGTTTTCATAAAGTGTTTTCAAAATTATAATGGTAATTCTTAGTTATTCAGTATTTTCACCATTCACAAAAAAATAAATCTCTTTAGAAAAATACATTGAATTCATCCAAAGATCCTACTAAAATGATTATATAAAATTATGTATTTATTTTTTCAAATAAAAATTCCAAAACTAGATTAAATTAATTATAACTTCATTTATTGTAAAATTCAATAAAAAACATATGATTATAACTTATTATTAAATAAGAAAATGAAATCATTAAAAATTTTATACTTAATTATTATGAATTAATCAAAAAATATAGATTAGATAAAAAGATTATATTTTTTATAATTTCACTATTACTATTTGTACCTTACAATTTAATGACTGTATTATAATTATTTCCAATATTATGGTTCATATAGACTCAAGGTTGTGTGTTAGGAAAGCTACCAAATTCTTAGAACATATTTAATAAAAATTAATATTTTCTAAAATATAATGGTGTTAAATTCTCTACCCTTAAATAAATTTGAGCATCATAATTTTATTATTTCTAATAAAATATTTCATATTCCAAAATACCTTTCTCGTAAACAAAAATCGTTAAAATGAATAATAAACCATTATTTGAAAGGGGATGAGAGAATCATAAATATTACCATAAATTACACATTACCAACTTCCTAGACTAGGATAACATTAATGTGAAGTGAAAATATGGACATGGGGGAGAAATATTATGTCTAAAGAATATTAGAGAGTTTTAGAGAACATGGTGATCTAAATGTTAGTAACAATTAAAACATAAATTAATGAGCGGTGAAAACGAACATCAACTACTAAAAAGTATATGTGAAATATAAATATGCCATTTCTGATATAATTTTTCCTAGATTTGATGACATTATTTACCATGAAATATAGAACAAAAAAATTACATGATTTACATATATTTATTATGAATAATTTCATCATTTGGTAGTTCCTTGATCATTTTATACATCATGGATTGATATAAAATATACACTTTTTTGGTCTTGGAATTAACACTTGGATTAGGGTACTGTCTTAGATAATTATCATGTTCCTCACAAATAATATATTAAATAAAAATTTATACTTTGGGTGTAATTTATTTTATTCCAACAAGAGCTTTCATTCCCCTAGTAATTACTGGATATATATCCTTATATTCCACAAATAATATATCAATATAATCCATTTATATATTTCCAAGAATAATTCTTACTATATCTTCAACATGTAAGATGATTAATTATGTTTCATATAATATCTTTATAAAACTATATATTTCTCTTATTTAGTTTAGTCTAAAACCCACCTATGTTATAGCTGTTAATTAGATAGAGAGATATATTGTTAGTAATATTCTTACTCATTCAAATTAAATCAATCATATCATTTAGTAACTCACAATAACATTCATTGCAGCAACCCTAAAGCTACACTCTTTGATTTGGTGCTTAAAATATAAATCTTAAATTTTTAAATTTTATACCAATAAATGTCTCCTAGTTTTTTTCAGCAAAAAATTAAATCATATAAAGTAAATATCGAATCGCTTATATACCCATGGAACTTTTCCTTTAGAGTGTTAAGGAATTAGGAATCAATATTAAAAAATATATTCATAAACAATTGGTTCATAGAGATGAATATAGTATCCCACTATAAACATATTTTCAAATTCCATATTATGTATTCATTATATAACACATAATTCTTATCATATAAATCCATTCAATACTACAATCACTTAACATTCTTCTTAATAATAGAGGAAATAAGAAAAATAATATTTGATGGGTCAAATGAAAAGTATGTGAAATTTTATGAATTTTTAATTCAATTTAATTAGTGATAATGAGATTACATTGATGGTATGATGACATAATCAATGTTAATGAGAATAACATGAGGGAATTCAAACCCATAAATACCCATATCATCAATTATGAATCATGGGATAAAGCATTAAAAAAAGAAAGGTTCATTGGAATCAGTAATCATGAGCCATGTAATGTAAATCATGATCAAATGAATCATTAAAAACCAATACAATTTCACCCATAATAAATATGAAAATACTTTCTATTACACAAAAAATATTTTGCTTACACTATAAAATCGTATGATTTTAGTTCAATCCCATAACAAATATAGATAATATATATATATATATATATATATATCTTGGGGAAACATTTTCATAACACTCTTATATATGGGGTAACCACTATATTCATTCAAGAAGTAACTATCACAGTTAAACATGAAATAACAATCAAGATTATACATGGAATAACCATCACAGTATATTCCAGTAATCTATTTAGAGAAACCCCATCCCTTAACTTCATCCCTTTACCATTTTCATTGGAGATATATAATAGGGTTACCCAACTATGGTTTATAATAGAACCACATGTCATCCAAAAAAATTACCAAGAACTATTACATAAACCAATTTTTAAAAAATTTATTTCATTATAAATACTATAAAATTATGTCATATTCCTTTCATAACTTCATTAACTAATGGAAAACGAATGGGTTCCACGAGAATCTATTTCAAACAATAATAAGACATACATATAAATATTAAGGATGGTATCATTAGAGAATATCCCAAGTGAATAATTAGTAGCACAAATTGTTTTTTTCATTGATGAATATAAATATTATTAGTTGATCATTAAATTTTTTTGTAGAAAATATACATTTCAATTTGAAAATAATTTTAATGAGTAAAAATTTAAATTTTTTTTGATAACCCATTTCCTATAATGTGTTCATAGAATATTATAAATGACAATTCAATGAAAAACTACGATGAGAAAGGTAAAATACTAGCATGTTTAATATTATCAAAATACATATTCTTTTCATATATTTTATAAAAGGATTCAAAAGTGACACATTTAGAGAAATGTAAATAAATTTTATTTTTAAAACCTTTAAAATAAATAAAAAATCATTTAAATTATCTGTAAGACGTAATTTATGTATATGAATGAACATTTAAAAGTAATACAAAACATGTATATGAAAGTGAAATATTCCCATTTTAATGTAAGTTACAATATCATAATCATTTACAAACACAGTTATTATATTTTATTCAATAAAAGGGTGTAAATAATAATTAAACAAGTAAAAAAATCATAACAATATTATAATAAATGATATATGGTTTACAAAATTATTAGCATATGATTTTACCCACAGGAACATTGATAACAAAAAATATTGAAAATAAAATATATTGTATCATAAATTCTTTGATCTTTGGAAACTCTTTAAACATAAGTCCCATGGAAGAATATATTAAAGGGAAACAATAAATATTATTAAAATAAATGTATTTATGTTATAACATTACAATAGTGTAGTATATACACCTCATAAAATAAGATTGGTTCATATAACAAACATATGTCCAAAAAGAATATAATTTTATATGAATAACCATTACATAGATAACAATATTGAATTGAGAAATAATTAATAATAAGACTATGTGTAAAAAATGTAAATCAATAGAAAATAAGGATAATTAAAGAATAAATAAATTTTTAGATACATTAAAAAAATAAATGATTAAAAAGGTATATTCAAAAGATTTAATACCCAATGAATATAAATTGAGTTATGAATCCACTTTCACCTTGGAAATATTAACATCAAATCATATTGGAAAATTTTATTCAAATTACCACTTAGAATACCATGAACTATAATGGATTAATGATTTAATAAGTAAAATTGATAGTTTATACACCATATGAAATACATTTGGTGAATTGCAAAAAATATTCCTTAATTAAAAAAATTTGGGATGAAATCCCTTACCCCTAAGTCATGAATTTATATGTAAGCCCATTAACACCACTTCTTCATAATACCATAATTTATGTACACCTTAAGACCTCTAATGATGCTCTTATTCCAAAACAATGTCTTTTATAATGTGGATAATGTTGTTATTAATGAATCTAGAAACACCATGGATGAACCAAACATGTTATTATGTTTGAGAACATGAAAATATTAAGTTCACCTTTATACGATATGGGAGGAGCACTTTAATAATTTTTTAAATTATTAAATAATTATAAATTAATTTTGATGTCCTAATGGGTAACAAATTATATGACTCAGAGATAAGATTTGAATTATTTAAAGAATCTCACACAATAATATTTGGACATGAATAGACTAAAAATATATCTGTATAATTTGGTTGTAATGCCCAAATAAGACTTTTAACACATACCATGAAAACAAGGTTTTATATTATTTGATGGTCTTCATAGATACTATATATAGTAAAAAAGGCCCATTAATTTAATATTTTTGATATTCTAAACCTTATAATAATAAATTTTATGTTTATTAGATATTTAGGAATTTCATATAATGTAATAAAATATTATTTTCATAAAATATCAACAACGTTAATATTTGATATATTCATTTACATTGAAATTTATAATATCATGAAAAAAATGAATTTGAATATAATAAACTCAAATATCCCTTTGATTTTATTTTTACCTAAATTTTTTATAACATTAATTCATTAAAATTATATTACATTAAATATTTTCATTTTTATATTTTTTATTTTTAAATTAATTTATTCTATAATGAGTTTGTGTTGTTTGAGTAGTTAATGTAATTATTTATTCACTAAAAATTTAAAAAAAAATTACCATGATGAAGATAAATATTGTATATTTCAAATTTAAATTTATAATAAAAAATATCCTCTATTTATCCCTATTTTTAAAATTGCATTGTTAATAAAAATATGAGTGTGATATGTTTCGATTTTCTTGACATAAAATATTATAACAGTCAGAATTGCATTAAAATTAAAAAATAGTCCATATAAAGAAACAATTTATGAGTAAGGATGATATTTAATAACAAAATAAAATTAAAGAAAACCAATCAGGTCATTTTGAGTCCTCATTATTTTATTTTTAACATTAATTATATGATTTACTCTTTACTATGGTAATAAATACTATTATGTTTACTATCCATATAAATTACTAATTAATGGTAAATTTTTTTAAAATATATGGAAATTCTAATTAAAAATATAAAATCCATATAATAAAATTTAAAACATAGATTTGGAGACATTAAATTGAAAATTAGTATGAAAAAATAGGATAAAAATTATTTTTCAAAAAAATACTAATTTACGTTGAAAATATTTTATATTTAATTGAAGTATAATTTATATTTAAAAAAATATTAATGGAATATTTTAATTTATAATTAAGTAATATTGTTTTAAAAATTATCAAAAATATAATTTGAAATTATAAATACTTTAAATGTAAATAATTTATTCAATAATAATAAGTATTTTTAACTATTAACTGAAGGTGGCACTTTAGTCAAATTACCAAAGAGAATTTTATTTAAAAAAATAAAGATTACATTACTCTAAAATATAGGATCATATTACAATCATTAACATGAAGAGGATGAAAATTGTCTAGATGCTCCCTGAGCCAGGTTATGTCTTGTGCAACCCCTTTATTGGCGAGTCGATCTGCAACCATATTTGTCTAACGATATTAATAGTTTGTAATAGTGGATATGGTTTAGAGAATATTAAGTATCACAAAAAAGAAAATTTTTTATTTATTAAAAATCCATTGATTTATCGATAATAAAATAAATAAAAAAAATTATTTAGTTTTCTTTTCATAGAGATTTGGAATTACTTTATCATCTAAAATATGAACATAAAAAATATGTTTACTTTCCATGTAAAATTTCATCCTTTCATCAACATCCAAAAAATGTCATATTTTTCTTCAATTGATGAGTACTGAAGATGATTTCTAACTAAATAATTGAAATTAACTTCTACTAGGTCACATAATCCAAAAAATAAAAACAAGATATTCATCGTATTGTTATAAATTAATTAAAACCAAATTAGTTAATAAATATAACACAATTCCCCAAATTAATAAATCATTATTTTAATAAAGGCATCTATAATCTCAAAAATTAAAATATAATACCTAAAATTCAAACTTATTCATTCCATGAATAAATATCCTTATAAATTTTTGGAATATTCCCAAGCAATATTGAAACCTAAAAAAATTAGAATGGTTTGACCACATATTCATCAAAGATAATTTTAGCATTTATATACAAATAATATTAATTACTCAAAAAACTATATAAACAAAAAATAATATACCTAAATCATATAAGTTCCAAGATATGATAATAATTTCCATAAATAAATGAAATCACCATAAATCCACATTAGAATCCAATATTCTTCCATAATATGAATCAATAATTATTCCTTAAATAAAATACCATAATATTCTATTGATCATAATTATATATGGTTTTAAAAATAGATAAATTATTTAAAAATAATATTAGTTACATAAAAACCAATTACAGTATCTACATCATGGATATATATATGAAACACATATATTCGCAAAATATACAGAAATTTTATTTTTAATACCCTTTCTATAGAATAAAATATCATAAAAACTAAGAATTCCCACAGGTAAGTGGTAGGATGTGTGCCGTTGTCTCCATATTGTTTTTGGTTCCTTCTCGAGGCTCTTATCGATGCAAGGAGTTATCACCTGACTTTCATTTTTTCCATTTTATGAAACAATATAATTCTTATAACATTCTCTTTTTCATAAAATATCATATAAGTCTTAAATATTATGAAAAAAATAACCTATATGTTTTTAAAATATAAATCATTATTCCACAAATAATACTTCATGTTAAACTTAAGGGTTAAATAAACCTCATCTAAATAAAAACTCTCCAAAAATATTAACATCTACATTAAAATTCTAGGAATTAAAACCTCAAAAAAGGTTGTCTAATTTTTTTAAAATATCATCATACTTAGATTTATAAACACCCATTGTTATCTATAACTCATAATAAACCCACACATCAAAACATCATAATCATTAATGTTATCTGAATCCTACTTTGATACCAACTATAGTATCTCTAAACCCAAAATCCATGATGTGGTGAAAAAAACATAAACATTATATTTATTTCTTTGATACTGATGAATGTGAAATAATTTAGTCTATCCAAACCATACAACAACAAATGGAAAAACTTGATCCCTTAAAAACCCAACGTAATTTATTGTATAGAGTTTCAAGGAATTAGAAAAAACTGTTAACAATTTGGATTCCAAAATTAGGGGTTACTAAATATTGAAATCTTATCCCACTATACACATATTTTCATATTTTCATATTATTTCATCAAAATCTCCCAAAAAATTATTCATATTTAAAAAAATTAAACACTCTAATCATTTAGAATCATTATCCATAAACATTAAAAATAGGAAACCTAAAAAGGATGAGTTAAAATTCAATGTAAGGGTAAACATAAGAATTAAAATTTTAATGTCATCAGTGAGAATAATAAAACCATGAGGATATGATGAAATAATCAGTGTACATGAGTATAACATAAGGAAATCAATTTAAATAAATATTAAGATAATCAATCATGGTTCTTGGAATAATGATTTGACAAATTTAATGGTATTCGAAATCATTAATCACAAGAAATCTAATATTAATATTAATAAATGGAATAATTAAAAATTTATATATTTTGACTCTAAGAAATATAAAATATTTTTTTTCAGAAATAAATTATTTTTCTTACCTTGTTAAATAATAATATTTCCATAAAATCTTATATCATGAATAGGTAAATCACATATGTAACATGAAAAATCAGTTTTATACCATTATTACACAAGGAGTATTAATCATACTCACAAATAGAGTAACTATCAAAATTACACATTAAATATACATCAATGTTAAACTTCTAATTACCATCATTGTATATTCCAATAATCTCTTAGGAGAAACCTAATCGCTTAACTCGATCTCTTACCCAATGATTTGGTTAGTTTCAATATGATCTCCCTATATCAGTTTATAATGTAAAAAACCATAATCCTAAACAATACCAATAACTATAAAATAAATAATGTACATAGAAAATTAATTTTATCAAAAAACACTTCTAAACATCCATTTTTTCCTTTCATAACATGATTAAATCATGAAAGAGAAATGGGTTCCATGAAAATATATTTCAGTCAAAAATAATCTAAATATAAAATGAATAAATATGGTGTCATTATAAAATATTCCCAGTGGATTGAATATATAATTCTGGGTTTTCATTCTAGAAACGTTGACATATCATTACAACATCCATAAAAAATATGAGGAAAATTAACTTTTCACTTCAAAACTAAAATTAAAAAAATCATTACAAATAATTATTAACAAATATGTCTAAAAATAACTCTTAAAACATATAAAGGGATCTTCAATGAAAATATTTTTCATAAAGGTAGAAAAATGCATTCACGTTTTATATTAAAAAAATAATATTCTTTTTTATATTCTATGTAAAATGATACCATAGTCAAAATATATGAAAAACAATATGAAATTTACACATTAAAAATTCATAAATAATGTATAATGATCTTGTAAAAGAGATTTAAGAAATAAATTATTTTTATAATTGTAAATTTTCAAACACAATTTAGAAAACAAGGACATTGAATAGAAATATTCCTAAACTAGGAGAATATACCAGATCATCAAAACTTATAAATTATATTAGTAGTGTTTTCTAAATAAAAAAATGATGGAACTGAAATTAAAAATGTAAAACAAATTAATTTATAGAGAAAAATGATTGATGTGTGGTCATTAATGCAATATAATATAATTTTCCACAAAGAAAAAAAGTACTGAAACAACTCTGAATATAATATATATTTCAATATTAATCCATTACAATATTGTAAATTTTTAACAATAAACCAAATAAAAACACATAAAATGAAACATTAATGGTTATGATTATATTGAGATTCATGATATAACATGTAAAAGGAGAATTATATAAAAATAATTAATTAATATATATGTATATCATATATATGTGTCTCAAAAAATAATATTTTATATGAGTAAACATTACAAAGATCATATCACTGAAGTGAGAAATAGTCATTAAAGAGATTATGTGTAAAAAATGTAAATCCCTAAAAAATATAAATAAAAAATAAATAAAATTTTAAATATATTAAAAAATAATCGTGGACTTACAATATCAATTTAAAAGATTTATTACCAAATTAATGGATATTGAGTAAAGAAAACTTTTACCACTTGGTAGCATTCACAAATTTTTTTTTGGATGAAGTCATTCAAGTTGCAATGTAAAATATCACGCAGTAAGACTCAATAATGAAATAATATGTAAAATCAATTGTATATTCCCCATAAAAAATAAATTTTGTGAATAATAGTAAAATATATGTTTCAATTAAAGGAAGTTGGGGGAAAACCCTTTACCTTGACTACATACTTTCTATGTATTCCATTTAACACATCTTCTTCAGACAACCTCAATTTCATTACATCGTAGAACCTCTATTTTATATCTTATACCTAATATATTTTTAATAGAACGTGTTGAGGGATATTATCAAATGATATGGGGGCATTAATGGTCAAAAAATTGGTTTTCTGTGTGGGAAAATTAGAAGAATTTGTTTTCTTTTAAAAAGGTAAGAGGGGAAATTTTAAATTTTCACAAAGTATTAAATTAATATAAATTAATAGTGGTATAAAAATGAATAAAAATGGATATTATTTAGAGATAAGATGTTTTTGAGTTGTAATACTACCATATAAAAAAAAATATGGACATATTTGGATCATATTTCTAAAACTATCGTTTATTTTTAAAACGTTATTGACCCTTTTCACACTTACTTTAACAATAAGATGTTTTAATTTTTGAGGGTCCTGATAGTTACTATAAATGAATAAATGAATCTTAACTAAACCATTATTGAAATTTTAAACCAAATACAAATCACAATAATTAAGATTAAAATTTTACAAATTTTATTTCATTTAATAATTTATAAATTTTATAAAATATCAATAATTTCCATTTTATAATAACTAATTCATAATAACATTTATAACATAAATGAAATTAAGGTGTAAAATTATGTTACCTGTTTTGATGTGTTTTGACTAATATATATTATTCCAAAAGTATTTTACCACTTTATCGATTTTTATTGGTGTTTTACTATACCATTTTTATGGTTTTTGGTCCTTTCCATGGTTTGTGTATGGTTAAACAATATGTGGAACTTGGGTTTCATGGCTTGCAAATGGTTTGATAATGGGTAAAATGAGTATGAAAGCTAGGAATAAGGGGTTTCACAGTTTTTGGATGGTTTTTATAAGGTTAAAAATAGTTTGTGAGGGGTTTATATTGTTTCTTCACAGTTAAAATATGAGTGCATCCTATGTGTGAAACTCTTCCAGGGGACCTGTTTTGGGTGAACAGTTAAGAACATGGTTATTACTAACCATTTGACCCAACCCAGAAAACTATACACATGATAAAAAAATTTATTAAACATTAGTCAAACTATTGAAACCCCTCAAATTTACACTAAACTCCCACCACTCAAACCTAAATCAATTTACTGGATTTTGGGGACCCTCTAAATCCATTTGGCTCCCAAAACCTTATCTCTTATAGGATCAAAGAGCCCATTCAATCATAGATCATCTATTTAGGGATGCTATTTTCCTCATAATATTTAATCTCCCTTATTCTATTGATTCCTTATTAATAATTATTATGGTGGACTTATGGTTTGTTGGATCTTGGTAGATTAATATGTAATTGTAGATCTAGGATCTCTTCTGTCTTATTTCGGGATCTATCTTCCTAGATCCGATGATCACAATCAGAGTAGTCTCATATCAGATTCATTATGAAAGGATTCCTAATATTCCAATAAGGTGTATCTATGGGTTTCTTCCATTTTATGATTAATTGTGGCTTGATAATTCATAGATACATGTTTATTAATTTCTAACACGCGTTCCATGAAATATTTCCATTTAATTCCTTATAAAAGATTCATTGACCCAATTCTATTTGAATTGAATTTTTCATTAATTTAATTTATAATATTTTGATTTCTATATAATTTTTATGATTTTTTTAATTTCTTATGTGTTTATACTTATTTTCAATGAAATTATAAAATATATTTTGTTGAAATTGAGGGTTTTGGATAAGTCATTGATTTAGTAAATCAAATTACCTGATTTTAAATAAATTAACTGAACAATTTGAGATTTTCTATATAGTTTAAAATGCATGAATATATTAAACGACCACTAACCCCCATTAAATTATTTTGACCTACTTATGAAATGGGTTTTCATAGGTAATTTGAAAAAAAATTGATTTATTCACATGTAAATACGGTTTCAACCCATGTTTACAAATATATTAAAACATTTTAAAATAATAATAATTCCATCTAAATAATTATGGTTTATTTGAAATAAAAGATTTTTAAAGGCCTATTTTTCATTATAATGATTAATTGAGAATAAAAGTATGTATTATTACACTTTTGATTATTGAATTGTAAAAAATGTATTGAAATAAGATTGATATCTCTTGAAGGCCTAGTTAGAACGTTATGGGAATTATACAATGTGATAATCCCTTAATTAAAAATTGATAGATTGTTATTCATAATATTTTTGGGGTTGGGGTGAAAAATAGACTATTTAATCTGACATTGTTCAGGGATAAGAGTTAGATGTTTTTGATAAGGATAAATGTGTGATCCTTGTAACTTGTTTATAAAACCCCTTATTTTGACTAGTCATGTGAACCTAAAATGTTATATGGTATGACCTAGATATATGTTTCACTAGGGGACTCATACACGTCTAGTGGATCTATAGAGAATGTGAAATATTCAGGCTATGGACATGAATCCAGAAAAGAGGGTGTTCATGGAATTGGTTTTCTTAAAAACCATCAAACAAAATGTAAGACCGAAGATTAGTCATTTTGTAATTTTATTATGTATTCTTAGGTGGACTCACTATCATACCCATAGAATATGTATAGATGTTACTTCATATGTGACAAAGTACTTTGTCACTAATTGGAAGTAGATTTTTGTTTCTTGATTCTTTTATTATTATTACACTCTATTAATCTATTATATTGACTCATCTTCATCTTTATATATTAGGTACATATTCCCATATTTTATTGATTAACTAATTTTGGCTAAATAAATTGTTCTCAATGCATTTTTTGAAATTTTTTAGTTTTCAAATGTTAAAATATAAATTCATACATGTTTAGTTTGATAAATTATTTTTAGATTATTAAACTCTAATTGTAAACTAATACCTTTACTTTATTATTTTTACTTCTCTTTTAGAATGTTTTCGTTTCCTTATGAAGTATCTTCATAGAATATATGGGAGATTCCTACTAGTCCCTTTATCTAACTCCATTCTTGTAATGTTTTTTTTGTATGTAGACCTTTATGATCTTATAGTAGGTGTTCATGCTTTAATATTTGTTTTTTGGGTTAGTCTTGGATGATGAAGGGTGGGTGACTTAGGACATGGTGGTTATTCATGGACAACCTGATGGTAGATTTTGGTTATTTTGTGCCACATTCATTTTAAATACTATGTCTATTTATTTCAATATATCTGTTATGATTTATAAATGTTTTTTTTTATTTTTTCATTGTTCTATTTTATTATAATCTTTTTAGGGAGAAATTATTCCCAAAATATTTTTTCATCTCTAGGTTCTTGTCATCTATTCGTGGAGATCGTGGAACCAAATTGGGTTAGTGGAGTATCATCTTGAATATTGTTTTAGATGGTATTCCAGGTTGATTCGTTACATAAGGAATTAAAATATAACTAATTAAACTACCAATAACATCTTATTTTTATATAATAAATTATTTTATCATGTTAATACTTTAAAATTATATTACTTTTCATATTTTTTATAACATTTATCTTATTTTTCAATTAATTGAATGATGTCCATGTCATCATTTCATAATTATTTAATGTAATAATTTATTCACTAATAAAAATAAAAAATTTCTTTAATGAAGATAAATATATTAAATTTGAAATAAATATTTATAATCTAAAATATTCGATATTTTTCCCAACGTTACAATTTTTTATTATTAAAAACATGAGTGTAATTTTTTGAAATTTCTCTATATTAAATATTCTAATGTCTATAACTACACTAAAATGAAAAAATGGATGTATTACAGAATATTTGATGATTATGATGAAAATAGACACCGAAAATATAATTTAGTAATGTTTTGTGGTAATTTTTCAGTCCTCACCATTTTATATTGAACTTTTATTACCCCATTAACCATATAGAACTGTAAGAATAAATTCTATTTTTATTAATCACATTAAAAAAATAAATGGAAAATGTTTACTAAATTTTTAACCAATGATTAAAAAACACTAAAAACTTTTTCAAAATTTCAAACACATAATTGACATAGTTCAATTAATAATTATACATGTAAAATAAGATAAAAAGTGTTTTTTATTATAATATTAAATTTTTGTATAAAATTTTTTATACTAAATTAATTTAAAAGGTTCAATTGAAAACCCATAATAAGATATATATTAATAAAAATAAAATATTAAAATATTAAAATTAATAAAAAATAAAATTGTATTTTTTAAAAACAACAAAATTAAATAATACTTTTATTACAAAACTATATTTACCACTATTTACAGAAAATCAAACTTCTCCAAAAATTCTCAAAATTTCATATTATGATATTTTTTATATGATAATATCAAAAACATTTTAATTTTTATAAAAATAATTCATGAAACTACCAAAACTTATTTATAATATTAAATCATAAAAATATAAAAAAACTATATTTCTATAAAAATATGTTTTGAAGAATAAAATGGAATTACTAAAAAATTGGTTCTTAATCTATAAATATTAATCAAAAAATTTATATTTTTTATGAACAATATATGTATTTAATTAATGAAATATTTTTATTTATACCCACAAATCCAATTGACCTGTTACAATGGTTTTATTTAAATAATAATATTTTGCGGCTCGTTTAATATTATTGTTGTATATTAGGTATTCTATAGATCATATTTTTAAAAAAATAATGATATTTCATTCTACTAACATTATTAAACTAATTCATCAAAATTTAATGAGGAAAACGGTAATTAAAATACCTTTTTTGAAATCCCACATCATAAAAAAGGTCAATAAAATTTTATCATGAAAATATGGAAAGGGAAATATGAATTCCATTTGTAGTAACACATAACTAGATTTATAGATATGAAATTATCAATGGGAAGTGAAAATATAGATATGGGTGAGAAAAATAAAGCCCAAAAATTACTATTGAGTGATAATGAACATGTTCATATGATATTTAACCATAAAACCTGTAAATCTGTGTTGAGTAAGAAGACCATTTATTTCTTGATAAGTAAAGTAAAAGGATAAATTTTTTGCTTCAAGATCATTTTCCTAGTGTGAAGGAATTTCGTAATGACATATAATAATTACATAATCAAATATAACTTATTTAGAACAATATTTTCAACCATGATTAAATTTACACTAGAATATTATCTTTTTTCCCAAATTATGAGTATTTAATATGAATAATTATATTTAGGATGAACTAATATCGACTTCTAAGAAATCACATTTTCCACAGTAAGAAAACTTTCTTCCTACCATCTCTCGACATATTTAAAATAAATAAAACTAGGATAAGGTAATATAATTTCCAAAATGAATAATCCATTATATAATTAAATTGACAATTAATCATAGAAATTAACAAGTAATACAAAAATATTAAATGAAATTATTCCAAAAATAATTCTCCCTGAAAATCATCAAAATATTCTTGAACGATCCTAAAACCTATAAATATGATGGATTTTATAACATATTCATCAATGTTAAATTTAAAATATAAGAAGAAATAGGATAATTTTCCCATAAATTATATACCCAAATAGTAATATACCCTAAACATATTATATAAATGGTATGATAATCACTTTTTTAAAAACTGAATCACCATAAATCTACATGAATACAATATGTTCTTTGAAAATAAAAATCAATCATTACTCATCAAATAAAATCCCATAATATTCTATTTAACTTATTCATATACGGTTCCAAAAATAGTGAACTTATTTCAAAATAGAATTAATTAATTATTCACCTAATAACATTTGTATCTCGTGGTTATTTATAAGATAAAACATATATTCACAAAATTAAATAAACCATTATTTTAACAATCATATATTTAAAAAAATCATACTTTCTAGGACTTTACCTTGGACAATGGTATTTTTTTCAAACTTATAACCATTTGGTTATAGATTCAACCTTGCAGACTTTTGGTATGTAATAGGTTTTTTCTCGACCTACGGGTTATGTTTTTAAAAAATATATATAATTCTTATAATGTTCCCATAAATCAAAAAAATCATATAAACCCTAAATATTATAAATAAAGTTGAAAATTATATCCAAAAATTTTAAATAAATTCTTCCTCGAATGATTCTTCTTGATAATCCGAATCATTATATATATCTTAACCAAATAAAAAATCACCCAATGTATCATTAGGTACCTTAAAATTACACCACATAGAACATCGAAATGGATGTCTGAAAATATGGAATTATTATTAATGTAAATCTTGTATACTCATGATGATATCTATACCTCATAAGAAGGTCGTAAATTAAAACATTCGACCTTGTAATGTTATCAAAAACATGCTCTAATACCAATAATAAAAAACCTGATTCCGTACTATCAGATCTGTGAAAAAAACATTACATTTTTTAATTGATATTGATAAATGTGACTTAATGTTTTCCATTAAAACCTTACAACATTTTAATTAAATATTTGATCACTTACATACCTAACAATTTTTTTATTTCATGGTTTAAAGAATTATAAATTTTTTTTAACAATCTGTATTCATAAAAAAATGGCCTGTACAGGTCAAAATAATCCTCCACTATACCGATATTTTTATATTCCATGTTATGTATTCAAGATCTCCAAAAAATTATTCACATATGAGATATTTTTAGACTAAAATCATTAAAGATTATTCAAAATAACTTGGGGATATAATAAATATTACAAGAGTGAGATCCAATTCTTAGTAAGGATAAACATTAGCCTTAAAAATTTATTGGAATTATAGAGAAAAAGATGATAATGAAGGGAATATGACTTAATTAAAGTACATGAGAATAATCTGATGAAATTCATATGTATAAAAACCTAGATTTTATTTCATGAAACATAGAATAATTATTTATTAAAGGTAATAGTCATTGGAAGAAATTATACAAGACATGTAATGTAACACTTGATTAATGAAATCTTTAAAAAATCTATATTTTCACTAATATGAAATTGCATATAATTTTTACTAAACATAAAATATTTATATTTTAGTGTGAATGCATAATATTTATGTAAAATAACATAGAATGTAAAGATAAATTTAATTTTTAACATAGGGTATCATTTTCATAACACTCATGCATATAAAGTAACCATTATGATCATAGTTGGAGTAACTATTTCAATTTTACTTGAAATAACCTTCACATTTACACATAGAGTTAACATCGAAGAATATTCCCAAAATCTATTAGGAGAATAATATAATGATAAATATGTCCCTTTCACTAATACATTGGATAAATATGATACGATCACCTCAAATTTATTTGTAATATAACCACCATTCATCATAGAAAATTCCCATAATCCAATAAAAAACTAATGTACATTGAGATTTAATTTCCTAAAAATTATTAAAAATGTACATTTTTACATTCATAACATGATTAACTTGTGAAAAATAAATTTTTTTTTATGAAACAATATTCTAAAAATTAATAATTCATATAGATAAATAATGTGTCTATTATTATTAAATAAATTTTTTCCAATGAAGCATTAGTAACGTCAAGTTTTATTGGAGTTGATGAATTTAAAGTCCATTAAGTGATCGTTAGAAAAACGTTTGTGGAAAATATTCTATTCAATTTGAAAATAAATATTATAAACTATGTATTTATAGAAGATAGTGAAAAAGAAATTCCATGAAAATAACCTAGAAAAAATATAACTCAAGATTCATTGAAAATAATTCTCATAATGTTGGGAAGATCCATTCATGTTTTATAATAAAAAAATTATAAATTATATTGTAAATTTTTAAAAAATTGACCCATTTGAAAAAAAAATATGAAATTTAATTGTAATAACCAGTTAAAACTAGTAAAAATATATTGGGAAAAAGGATTTATGAAATCATTTATGTTTATAAAACAATATTTAAAAAAATCCTATATATGGAAGATAAATATTCCTTATCTAAAGAAATATATAATATTTTTATCATATAAAAACAAAATTTCTGATTTTTATTCAATAAATAAGATTGGAAATGAAAATTAAACATTTAAAACACATTCATATCCATAAGATAATAAAATATATTTGGTTCATTAAAATAATTTCTAATTATTTTTGTAGTGACCCTGCACTAGAAATCTCAACGACGGTGCCTATGACTATTACATTTACATAACATACAATGAAAACAATTCCCAAAAGATTGATTAGTTTAGTATTCTTAGATATATAAATACATGAACAATTCTTAAATTACATTATAATAAAAATAATACATCATAATATATTTCTTTTGAGGATAATTTTGTTTCATGTAGTATATCCCAAAATACTTATTATATTAAGCTCTCTGGATTCCCCAGAAAAGGAAACAAAATAAGGTCGAGATCAAATGATTAGCAAGGGTTAAATAGAACATAAGAAATAATGAATCCATGAGAATAACCAACATTGAAAGGTAAATAACTAAACACACATGACATGTGATCAATGAACTAAGGAGCAATTGAATAAATAATATAGAATAATAAAAAACTAAAAATAGATTTCTTTTAATCAATAAATTGATAATGAAATTAAAATATATATTTTTCATAGTGAAAATATCATGGATAATAATAACTGAATTAGAATGAAGGAAATGATAAATTATTTGATTTCGTGTTTCTCAGGTACATGAAACATTTACTGGAAATGTCATTCAAAATATTGTTTAAATCATACTAATTTCATGACCTTACAAAAGGAAAAATATAAAATTATTTGATTCAAATGGAAAGGTTTTGTTTCCAAATTATTTTGTCTCATAAGACTTATGATCAATTGTTGTAATTACATTAAATGGTACCCCACCCATGTCAATCCTATACAAATAATTCCTCATAATTATAATAAAAATTTAATTCATAAATAATGGGACTTATCAAATATCCTTAATGATTAATGTTTCCAGATTTATCAATATTTACCTAGTTATTAAAATAATTTTTAAGGTAAACACCATATGTAAAAATTACTTATTTTTAAATAAATAAGAATATAAATGAAAAATAATATGGATATTAATGGGAAATTTGTATTCAAATGATCCTAGTAAGGTGATTATCTCAAGTAAATTATATTGACTACAAATTTGAATCAAGGAAGTGAATTTAAATACATTCCTTAGTCAAAATGATCATAAAACATCCAAATGGATATTAAGAAATGTATAAGTATAATATATACCTTTTTAAGTGAGAAGAATTTTTAGATTTAAACTATTAATGGAAAAAATATAAATATGTATTTCAAAAAATTCTTGATGCAATTACTCTTTTCATATTTATTTTCATTAAAATAGATTTTCTTTTGAAAATAATTTTGTGAAACTAAAATTTATGAAAACATTTTCAAAATAGTTTTCAATGAAAGTATCTTTTAGACTTCAATAATAATCTTGAAATAATATGATTTGTTTTGATGGATTTTATTTTAATTCTTGTAGTATATATTTAAACAATGTTTTCCTATCACTTTTTTGGTAAAATCCAAATGTAAATTATTTTAAAATATTAAAATATAATAATTTGATTTTTTGTAAATATTATTAAATGGGTGAAATTTCCTTTAATAAATCATTTTTAAAAAGGATAATTTTTTTAAAAAAATTATTTAAAAACCAGTTTTAGAAGATAACATATTTTTTTCTAAATAGGGAAATGAAGTCGGATTTTTTTTAAACACTTTCTAAAACATTGAATGTAACAATGAGTGGGAAAATAGTATTATCACTTGAATGTTTTCATTAATAAATTTATTTTAATAAAATATAGTGTTTTATTAAGAAAATTTTAAGTAATTTTCATTAATTTATATTCAAGAATAATAAATCTCAATTTGAGTGGGTTTTTGAAATAGACCCTTAAATGATCATAATTATTAGGAGAGAAATAATTTATTATTAAATTTTTTTATCTACAATAAACCCAAATAAAAAATGTTGAATCAAAAAATAAAATAATAAAAAATAATTACACAGAAAATCATAACATGAAATAATAATCTTAGTAGAAGTTTAACCAAATGAGTGAAAATTGAGTTAAGAAATCTCTTACCATACACTTCTTTTTAAATGAGTTTCATCTAACCTCTTATATACTGGTTTAAAACATGTCACTAAATTATTATAGAATCATATTAATATATATGAACTCATGAACCATGATTGACTTCTGTCCAATTTTGATACCTCACCCATTTTGTGACAATTTCTGAAGGGCGTTCCTGATCCCCACGAGCGAGAAAATGTTTCTAAGCATCAAAATAAACCAATGCAAACGATTTATCCCGAAATGAAACAACCATAATCAATAAAAAAGTGAAAATACAGTGTAACTAATGAATATTTAACATCAACAAATATACAAACTAATCTAAATACAATAGTTGAGGAATAAAAAACTGAACACAAAACCGAAACCAAACCACAAAATATAATCCCCATATGAGTACTTAGTCACAACCAACCCTAATACCAACCTTATGTGAGGAAAATATCAACTAGAAATTTGAACCAACAAAATATATGGGGTCCAATGAGGCTGAGTGGCATAAGTTGAGTGTGAGATTAAATCATTTATTATGTATTCAACATATAGTTCATGAATTTACATTCATGAAATTATCTAAAACTCTTGTTTAAAATACAAATAGAAAATAATCTTTAAATCATATAAGCAATCAAACACAGTTTTCCCAAATTTGAATTTTCATAACCATTGAAAAAAACTTTTCATTTTAAAAACTTACACTTTTTGAGACCCAGTTCAAACACACATCTAGTGACATATTCATAATAGATCACCCATACAAATTATTTTTGGGAATAACTGAAAATAAAGTTGGAATAAAATAGAAATTCCAATAACTAATAAGTAGTAGAAGAAATCAGAACATATAGATAGACAATCATGGTAATTTCAAAAACATCTATAGAACCAATCCCTATATGTTCTTAGTTCAGAATCACCGACTGATATATGGTTTTCGTTATAGTAAATATATAACTAGACACTCTAAACTAGCCAATCCAGTGGCACGTTCCCCCTAGCCGATTAGAAAATTCAAGGGGTAACATCCCATATTATTATACTGGACATGAAACCACCACTCAATCTTCTAGGTGACCCCCATGAATCAGATAATAATAGTAAATTTTGAAACATGGAATAACACCACAACCAACATCATCCTCATGCATGAGTCCTGAGAGGGGTACTCATGTAACATTCTAGTGGTTTCCAATCCATAAGACACTCCCAATATAATTACCATGAAAAAGAGACTAGATGGGATCCCATTCGAAGGTATAATGGTCTCCAAACATAATCCATGAATAAAAAACACACATGAAAAGACATTTCTTTCACAAATCTTTTTTAGTCAAAAATTACAACTCACATGGAAAACACTATTTTACACATTCAATAAAACATTAAAAATAATTTTAAAATACCAAATGGGCCTTCATGATACTCGTCTTACTAATCCATTTTACAAATAACGAAAATATCTCCATTGGGGATGTACATCGCGTGGGTTCAAAAACGAATTTTTCAAAACATCACAAGGTTCCAATCGGGCCTTTACCATCAAATAAATAAAAATATTTTAAGGACAATTCAAATTTCCACCCCATATTTTATCATTTAAAATAAAATTTCATTTCTATAATAATGTTCTTAACACACAGTGGGACGTACCACAACACGAAAAGGGACAAATGGGCTTCAATACTATTCGATTTCAAAAGCATACAGCAATGTTCTAAATAGTCCAAGCATTAGGGAACTCATTTAATACCAAATTTAAATTCACTCAATGTAAAGAGTAAATTTGGAAATAAATTTTGAAACCACTCAAACCACTCATAAAACCCATTTGGAAACACAAAATGAAAAGAACCCCTGAAATGAAACCAATTTCATAGACAAAACCTTTGTGAAATCAACATTCACACCAAAACGATTTCCAAACATGCATTCCACCACATAGAAAATTCATACATCATATCTATGAAACATACCAAAGAATATCATTTGTAATAAAACCCATTTCTTTTGGAAACCTGATTTTAGTCAAAACATCATCTTCAAATCCCTTTAAAAACACGTTTTTATTGAAACCTCACTTATTTATAAACCAATACAGCAAACCACGCATAAAAATCCCATCTTAAAAGTGAACAATTTATAAAAACAAGACCAAAGTCACATTACAAACACAACACCAAAACAAATCCAAATTAAAACAGCACCCAACATAGCCAATTTAATATTGAAAGTCAATTTGAATTTTATCAAACACCTTATAAGAATTGTAATATAGGAAAAATTAAAGAAACCCTTTAGAAAACCATTTAACACCCATTTTTCATAATAAAACCACCATAGCCATTTACGCTAACACATCGCAAAAAATATTATAAAATTTTAAAACCATTCAAGGAAAGATAAAAAATCAAATGAATGCGATGGAATGAAAATGGATTCAAACAACTACCTCAATGACTTAAAAATGAAATGTGACTTTTGGAAAAGGAACATTTATGCCTAGTAGACAATCTACACAACCTAACATCTATGAAAAAAATCCACACATCAAACCTAAAGCCTAGGGTTTTTCCATGATGAAACACCACAAAGAGAATCCAAAAACCTATGAGTGCATGGAGATGATAATAAAAAATCAACCAAAAAATCAAAAAATCATACATAGGAACCATTAAAAAGATTTAATGGAGATAGGAGGTAAAGTGAGGAGGTACAAAAAGGAACTTGTTGTAATACATTGTCAAATGATATAGGAAAATCCAGAAATGGGGTTAAAAATAGTAGGGGAAAAAGGAAATTCACAAGTTTAATGACAATGGAAACATGCACAGTTTGTTCACATGATTTGACAAATCATGTGCCAGTCATGCACACACTTGTACAGAAAAGGGGATCCCATATAGGTTGGCATCACTTTCTCCTATACCGTGCACCAACTATGCTAAACTCCACTATTCAAATTACATAACCCTTGAAATAGTTGTCCCACAGTATCCTTTAACTGTGAATAGGCCACATGTTATTCCCCAGACACCAACCCTTAAGATGCATGTTATATCCCTAGTCAATAAAGAATTTTTGATAATCCCTTCTCAAACCATGAAAATAAATCCATGAAAGAATGAAATTAATAAAAAAACATCCTCCATCATAACATGTCGCACGATTAACCCCCAAACCATGCATCTAACCATTGAACAATAAAAAAAACCACCTAAATCCCCCAAAACTCAAAAATTAAAACTGTGAAATCAAATATATCCTTATCCAAAAGAACCAAATCCATTAAAATAATAAAACAAAATAGATTATAAAAAAATGTTCTGAAAATTTTTCATTCCAATAACACATTCTTCAACCAGTAGTTCAAATCACGTAATGATAAATGAATATAGATCTTGAACTCAAATAATGCCAAACAAAACCATGAACTTTGGGTTGACCAATAAATTTACCAATAACACTTGATTAAATCTACGATGAAATAAAAATAATAACAATGAAAAGGATGAGGGTCAAAAAATATGTATTAGATACTAATTTTACTTTAAAAATGACATTTTGTCTGATAGTGTACTCGACACACAACAATGGGTTTCTCTGAAAGCTAACGTTTCACACAAGACTGATTTATACAAAAAAATAATATATTATTAATATTATTACCTTAAGTTGTAGTGATAGTTTTTCCATTAGAATGGATGTAATGAATGATATTAAATAATTATGAAAATATGGTTTATACATGGTTATTTATTGATTCATTTGTTAGAAAATGAATTATGAAATTAAATAAAACCCAATTGAATATAATGGATATTTATTTTATGAAAAACTATTTAATTGAAAACATTTGTGTTCTTAAAAAATAAAATTACTCTTGTCGAATTATATTAATTTAATATAAATTTAATTTTAATTTTAAAATTCTCTGTATATATTTTATAGACTTGATATAATAAAAATTATATTTTATGAATAAAAGGAATATTTTTCTAAAAGGAATTTTACCACCTTTTGAAATTTAACCTTTTTGAAATATAGTTTTTTAATTTTATTGTTTTCTTGGATAAGATAAACTTATTCCTTGTAATTGGGAGATTTAATTTTAGTTTTATAATTTTTTGGAATTTTATGATAACTTTAATATTTTAATGAATAGTGAAAAATACTACATTTTAATTCAAAACTACATTGTAATATAATAAATTGATATAGTTAGATAATATTTTTTACATGGTTTTAAGTTATAGTTATATGATGTTTCTATCAGTTAATATAATTTAGTTAGTGAAATGTTTTTAAAATTAAAATTAAATAGAAAAACTATGTCAAATTTTGATGGTTTTACTAAAAAACGTGTTTTCTTGATCCATCAAAGAGATTAGCGTTAATGCTAATTTAACCACTTTTTTGAATTTAATTTTCAAAAATGAACAAACACGGTTGTAATCAATATGGAAAATTTGGTCAAATATGATCAAAATAAATTTTGGTGAATAGTAACTTTAGTACTTTGTTTACCATGGTTAAATGTAAAAATTGTAAAAAGGTAAATTTAATATCATAATATTATAAAATTACCCTAAAACATGTCATAATCCTTTTGTATGATTTTTTGTCAACCATTACCATACTAGGGCCGAAACTGTGACATTTGGAAACAAATTGTGTGTGATTATGACATTTATAACATTTAATTTAAAATAATGGAAAATATTTCATAAGTATGAATTTTATTTCTAAAATAACTCTAATATGAGGTTATCTAGGTTGTGTATTCCACTGTGAATTGCTCATATAAAGATAAAAATATAAACTACAACATGTTAATTTATTTAAAAAATTTGGGAATTAAATATTTAAATTTAATTACGACACAATGATGATGTTGAAATAGATTATTTAAAACATGAATATAATAAATGATATTAAAAATATTAAAATAATTATATTCTTAAATATTTTATTCCCTACATAAATTTTATTGATTAATATGAAATGTTATTATTGTGTTAATGTGGTTTTTTCTAAGGAATAAATTTTTTATGATATGTGAAAAAGTTCATCTAATTAATAGTGTTCAAATTGACATAAATCATATTTTAAAAAAAATAATAAATGATATAAAGTTCCAAGAGATTATAATATTAGGACAATAAATATATATAATTCTTTATATAACATTAATGAGTCATTATTTGTTCTTTTTTCAAGATGTGGTTATTATTTTCACCCCTATTTAGAAATTACATGATAAACGGTAAGAGATAAAAGGGGTTAAAGAAAAAATATAAGAATTATGAAAATAATAAATCATTTATAAATCTAAATGGATTATTATTTGTATTCCCATACACATCCTATATTATAAATAATTAATTTTGGAAGCATTTTGAATTTAAATTTAATCTATATTAATTTAATACTTTTAATAATTTCAATGGTTCCCCACCCTTCTCCTATAAAAAGGAATCATACCTCACTTTTACTAACACTTAAAAAACTTTTTGGTTTGAAATTATCTTTCGAAAACCAATCCTAGAATCCCTTCCTACATTCTATAGGCCTTATTTTATGCAGAACACCCATTTTAGATGGGCTAAGGTGTTAATAAAGGTGATCATCTAAAGGAAATGTAATGATTTTATTTATGTATTTCTATTATATATCATCATCCATTTATTTCAAATATTATTCATCCATAATGAATAAATAACTACAGCATCCTCAATATACTATGATTCAATTATTTTAATATCATCACCTTAATGAATATCCACTTCTATTAAAATGGAAAGGAATTAATTATTCGTTGGTACGTGTGAACTATCACCTCCATGGACCGATCTAATTCATTTTCCATAAATATATCTCATGTCTAGTTATAACAATGGAATTATTGTTCATATGTGATATTCATGTCATATTAATCATTATATGATAATCTTATATCAATTTCACTGTTACTTTTCAAGCACATAAAATTGATAATGTTATTCATTTGTACGTGCGAATTATCACCTCTACGAAGCGATGTGACTCATTTTTATTAATTATATCATAGTACAATATATGTAATTATATTAAAATTATTAATATGATATTAATTATGTTTTTATCATTTTATGAATATAAAATAATACTTACATTATTTCTATAATAGTAAATGAAAAATGGAAAATGTTATTTATTCGTATGTACGCGTTACCGTCTCCATGATTATATCATCGTTAATTTTACATAAAAACTATTAATGGTTTGATATAAAATTATATTTATGTATAAAAATGATAATTACATCATTAATATTATTCTAGAGATGATGGAATTTTTACCTCATGAAGTATTGACATCGTAAAAAGTTGATTTCTGACTTGAGTACTTAAATAATTCCAAAGCATCCGACATGAACTTAGATAATTAAATAGTTATTATAACTTGGTAATTAATGATATAAAAGAAATAATAAACATTAAAATGTTCTTATGAAAGTAGAAATTAACTTCTGTTTATTATCCTGGTAGAACATAGAACTGACATGATGAATCGAGCTCAATGTATAGGATTTCATCTCAATCTCAATTAATTTCAGGCATATCCTGATGCTATAAACCTTTATTATCTGATAAGGTGTATATAAAACCATTTTAAAACGTTTTATCAAGAATTAATATATTCTCATGATATTTAAGGGTTTGTTTAATGTTATTTTGTAATGAATTTTTTCAAATTTTTCTCAAATGGTAAGGGACTTCATCTCAATCTCTTTTCATTGATGCATATTTTGATGTTATACACCACTTTAGCTTCATATGGTGTATAATAAACCCCTTTTAATTTCATTTAGAGATTATAAATTGTAATATTTTTGTATAAAAATATTTTCTTAATGAAAAAATAGAATTTTTTTAAGGAATGCAGTGACAATGACATTTCTGTCAATGTGACCATTATTTGATATTTTGATTCCTTTACAAGAAATAAGGGTTTAAAAGAAAAATAAATACCGTATTAAATTTTGAATAATTTTTTGAAATAATTTTTTTATTAATTGTTTTATTATTTCAAAAAAATAAAATGATATCTTGTGATTGTTAAGTGAAAATTTTATTTTTCCTTTATGGATGTTTTATGTGTTATGATTATGTTATGGTTCATGGGAATTGATTATGTATATAGGTGGTTTTGTGAAAAACCAAGGGAGGGTGAGCTTGTGATATATCTCTATTTAATTGGATACTAAGAACGAGTTAGTCAGTTTTGTTTATCATAAGTGAATCAGAAAATATACTATGATGGGTATTCCAAGAATACCATGAATGTCACTCCCTATATAACAATGAATGATATAATGTAAGTATGATGTGGATGCCACATGTTAACTTTCTAATTTATGATTTCTAATAATTTTTTTATTAATCTTATGATTTCATGAGTTTTGTTAAAGATTATATGTTTTATGGTGGAAAATTATAATTTTGTGGAAAAAACTGCATCACTTCAAAATAGTCAAGGACTAACGGTTTAATTCCTCATTATATATCCCTTTATGATAATTTTTTCTAACCCAGTGTTTTTTGACCTTTTTTCCATAGGTTGTAAGGATGGGTAATAGAACGGAATAAGTCAAGAAGATTTTTATCAAGAAAAATAAATCATGTTTAATTTTCAAAGAGTTTTATTTTGTGAAAAAATGGATAGTGAGTATACATGTTTACATTGTGATATTTGAGTTTCCATGTAATAGATATGTCTTAATTTTCTAAAACTATAAAACTAAAAATATAATCAATGTTAATTATTGAGTTATATCAATATTATGTAATTTTTAAAGAAATGGCCTTTTAGTTTGTATCAAATGTCGATTTTGATATCATTGGTGGTTAGGATTATATTTCATCATAAGATACAGGTAATATATAACCACAATAGTTAGAATAACAGAAAGAGTCATGTTTATTTTTAAAAAAATTAATGAGTTTTAGATAACATAAATATGTATTCCTTAGTGGTTATCTACCTCATAAGATATTATATGATGAATTTATAGATATACTCACACTTGAATTTTTGGTTTTAGTAAATGGATAGATCCAATATGCACCAAAGTGGAAATGGATGTGAAGAAAAAAGTGGTGGTTAATTGAATAAGAAGCCGAATGAAATAGAACCTAAAATGATAACTATAATGGTTATTATAAACCAACTATCAGGTGTAATAATTAACCACATGAACTATAGTGAATTTTTTTATGCATCACATATGATGTAAGTGAATCCCTATGGATGTTCAGGTAATAATGATTATAAAGGTGAACATATTCATCTACGTATGTGTCCATGATGTGGAATATAACACATATGAAATTGTTTTAAGGGATAGGATGGTTTTATAGATGTGTTAATGAAGTTCAAAAATAAATAACATACCAAGGAAAAAAATAAAGCTTTCAGTATACTCAAGTAAATTGAAATAAGTAATTTCTGAGTTATCAATTGAATTTTTTAAATATTAAGAGTATTATCATTACAGAAATAGATGTCCTTCAAAGAATGTTCACAAATGGGATTAGTTGGACCATACATATATTTATTTAGAAATACATAATTCTATTCCAATTGAAGATGTGAGAATTGAAAATGACATGTGAAAGGTATTGATTATTTTTGGACTCATGTTTTGACATTATTTGATCTTAGGACATGCATCATGTTATTGTTTGTAGGAAAGAGGTATTAATGAATACAATGGAAAATTGGGTTTATGGGAACATGAGGAATGCTAAATGATTCAGAAGTCTACATATAAGGAATAAGAGAGTTTTGTTAGATAGATGGATGATGAACTTAATAAAAGAATTAATGCACTTTTGATGATGGGATTACATTATAAGACCTTATCTAGTATGGCTATTCATGATGTTGGTTATGTGAAAATGGTATTTGAGTAAGAATTATAATAACACTTTAGGGAAATAATTATAATATAATAGATAACCTTTAGGGATTATAGCCTCTTTTAAGGTAATTAATGTTTATTAAATTTTGGGATGAAAAATGAAATGTATGAGATAACCATTAAGATTAAAATAGGTTATGGTTATTTTTAGTATAAAAAAGGCACACCTCATATGATGTGTGGCAACCTACTATGTCTGTAAAGGTCATGGGGATCATAACCACAACTGAATGTTGACAAGGGTGCATAGTTTACCACTGGCCTATGTGAAGTCCCTAATTATTATGAATTTTCATATTTTGTCAAATGAGACAATTGAATAATAAAAAGTTGATTTTGGGTACTTTTGTTTTATCAAATGGATATATTTATTATTTGAAAATGATTTTGGTATTAGGTGATAAATGTTATTTTGGAATACATTCACTAATTTGGGAACATTATAGGATTAAGGTCAACAGAATATTATGTGAATTTATTTGAGGAGTAATAGTTGGATTATATTTTTGTAAGAATCTATTATTTTTTATTATGGAATTATAGGGAATTAGGTTATTTATGGAAATGGTTAATCTATCAGGGATAGTAAGTTATTTTGAAATTATTTTTTGGTATGAGACATTAAGATTGAATTATTTTATTTGAAGATAAATGATAATATTTATTTTGGAATAATATGTTTTCTAATCCTTATTAATTTGGTGTTTCAATCCAATCTTGGATTATTTTGATGGTTTTTAAGGGAAGTTATTTGTTGAGTGGTCTATGTTGATCATTGGGTTTTAGTTTTAAATTTTGGAGATTTAACTAGTTTATTATATGGTATTTTTTTCAGAAATTTATCATATCTTATAAAAACTAGTTTAGTTACGATTAATGTCAATAGAAAAGAGAAAAATATTATCAATATTTTATGGATTATGTTATTATATATAATTTGATTACAATGCTTCATCACCAAAAAATTCATTGTAAATAAACATTGTGTGGAGAAAAATAAGGGTTTGTGGTGGAATTCGATTAATGGATGAAGCTCTAGTTTTCAAGTAAGTATATTTCATTATGTTATTATTGTAAGTATTAATATTATTTTATAACTTTATTAGAAGTACCTTAAAAAATGTTTTTTTTACTTTTCCTATTACCAATTCAAAGACCATTTAACCCATAACATGTTTGTGGTTTTCTAATTATTAGCTTTCTCTTGATCATGTTTTCTATCACTCTCCATTGGAACAAGATGGTTAGGTTTTCTTCTATATCCATGTTTTCATTAATGAAATCCTAGTATGTTTCATCATCGGTGAAATTTGTACATTGATTTAATTTGTTTAAAGTCAAATTTTTGTTAAATCGTTTTCCAATGTAGCATTTCATTAATGTAATTTTGAAAAGTGAAACCTATGTTACCGAACACAAATTTAAAATTATGATGACACTATTTCATAAAGGGGGAAGAATTTACCATACCAAGTAATTATAGAATAATTGTTTTTATATATATTAATAATTATGACTTAGATAGTTATTTTACATTAAAAAGGATGTTATGTTTGATAGTGTACCCTATATGCAATAATGGATTTCTCCTAAATATTACATTTCATAGAAGACTGAGTTACACTGAAAAATAGTATATTATTAATATTATTATTTTAAGATATGGTGATAATATAGCCATTATAATGTTAGGAATGAATCATATTAACTAATTTTGGAAATTAAGGACTACACATGTCTATATAATGTTTTATTGTTTAGAAAATTAATAATGAAATTATATAAAAAACAATTGAATATAAAGGACGTGCTTCTATAAAAAAACAAGATAATTGGTAGTAATTGTTATTATAATATAACAAAATAAATATTTTTGTATTATATTAATGAAATATAAAATAAATATGATGTTTAAAATTAATCTTATATATTATCTAGACATGATATTAGAGAAATTAAATTTTATGGATAAAAGGAATACTTTTCAAAAATGAAATTTTTACCACTTTTAATTGATAACCTTTTTAAATAAATTTATTTCCACTTTTATATATTATATTTGACAAAATAAAATTATTTTCAAGAATTGGTACATAAAAATTTAGTTTGGATAAAATTATTTTATTTTTTTGATAACTTTCTTATTTTAATGAATAGTGAAAAATACTAAATTTTAATTCAAAAAAAATTCTAATTTATTTACATTCTTATATTTTCATTTTAATAGGATTTAAGTAATAATTAGATTATGTTTTTATCATTCAATCAAATATAGTTAATAGGATTACTTTTTAAATTAAAATTAAATAGAAAAACTATGTGATCTTTTGAACATTTTACATAAAAAACATGTTTTCTCGATCCCCCAACGATATTAATGTTAAAACTAATTTAACCACTTCAGTGAAAGGTATTTTAACAAAAAGGAAATATATTTTTTTACTTAGTAGGAAAATTTTGGTCTAATAATGTAAAAATCTGTTTTAGTGAATAGTAACATTTGTATTTAATTTTCCATGATTAAATATAAATAACATAACTAATTATAAATTTATATTATAAAATTATAAAATTACCCTAATAATTTTCCTAATATTATTGGATCAGTTATAATTAACCATTACCAACCTTTTGATGAAATTTTATCTTGTGTGTTGTTATGACATTGATAACATTTAATTTAAAGGAAAATATGTCATAAATATGTATATTCTTACTAAAATAATTTTAATATGTTGTCTTTTAAATGATATACTTGAATATGGATAGTAAATAGAAATATAAAAATATTACCTATATAATTGTAGTTTATTTATAATTTTTAGTAATTAAATAATTAAATTTAATTATGACACAAACATGATGTAGTAGTAGATTTATTAAAGAAAGAATCAAATAAATGATATTAATAACATTATAATAAATTTAATTTAAAGTATTTCATGACAAAAAGTAAATTTATAGAAGAATATTACATATTATTATTGAGTTAATTCCGTATTTTTGAAGGAATGAAGTATTAATTATATATTAAAAAAGACATGTAATGACTAGTGTCAAAATTGGCATAATTCATATTTTAAAATATAAAATATACAATTTAATTATATAAAAATACAAAAAATAAATTATTATTCCAGAAGTTTTATATAATTCTTCATATTTAATTTGTGTTTCATTAATTTTTGTTTTTCCATGTTTGGGTAATTATTTTAACCCTATAAGTGTGAATTATTTGTAAAATGGTATGATTTAAATAGGAAGAAAGAAAAAAAGATATGGAATAAAAAAATTCTAAAATGTTTCTAATTTTTATTTTATGATTATATTTAAACCCATACAAATCATATAATAAAAAACAATTTTGGAACCATTTGAAATTGAAATTGAATTCATATTAATTAAATACATTTAATAATTCATTGGTTTACGCTCCCGTATCTTATAATAGTCACACATTACATTATTTTAATCCCACTTAAAAAACCTTTTTGTTAGCGGTATTATATTACAAAAAACCCTTCCTTGAATCCCTACCCAAATTATTGAGGCCTTATATTATGCTGAACACCTCTCTTAGAGGTGTTAAGGTGTTATAAAATGTGATCACCCGATGGAAAGGTAATGTTTTTATTTAAGTATTACTATTTAAATTTTTCATCCATTTCCTTTTAATACTCTTCATCCATGATGAAATAATAACTCTTGTATACTCAAAATAATAATATTTTATTATGTTTATTTCATTACTTAAATCTAACTCCACTTCCATTAAATGGGAATGTAATTAATCGTTCATTCGTACGTGTGAATTGTCAGCTCCATGAACCAATATAATTTGTTTTCCATAACTATCTCTCGTTACTAGTTATAAAAAAGGAATTAATGTTCGTATGTGATATCCATGAAATATTAATAATTATAATATAATAATATATAAATTATGTTCTTATTTTCCATGCACATAAAATTGATAACATCTTTCGTGCGTACATGTGAACTATCACCTTTATGAAGCGATGTGATTTGTTTTTATTCATTATATCCCTGGTATGAAATATATAAGTATATTTAAATGATTAATATGATATTATTTATATTTTTTATAATTTTTTAAATATAAAATAATATTAACCTTCTTTCTATAATTATCAATGAATAATGGAAATTTTCACTCATGATTATGTATGGATTACCGTCTCCATGATTATAAAATTGTTCATTTTTTCATAACCAATCAACATTATTTGATCTAAAAGTACAATTTATGCATAAAAGATAAAATATTTTCATGGATATTATTTTAGATATTATGGAATTTTACCCTCATTGACAACTGAGATCATTCCATGTTAATTTTTAACTCGAGTACAAAATATTGACAAAACATTATACATGAAGTCAAATAATTAACGTATATTTATAACATGTGAATTAATTATAAAAAAGGAAAACTAAATATTAAATGGTCCAGATGAAAGTAGAAATTATTATATGTTTTTTATTTAGTTTGGACAAGGAACATACATGACGAATCAGACTCAATGAAAGGATTTCATCTCTATTTCTTTTAATAGTGGTATATATTGATGTTTTATACCTTTATTATCCAATAAAATGTATATAAAAACCATATAAAATGATTTATCACAAATTAACATATACTCATGGTATTTAATGTTTTCTTAATTTTATTCTTTAATGAATTTTATTCAAGTGTTTATCATATGGTAAGGGACTTCATCTCAATATCTGTCCATTGAGTAATATTTGGATGTTATACACCACCTTCATTTTATACGGTGTATAATCAACCCCTTTGACATTTAATTTCATTAAAAGGTCTTCAAAAGTAAAATTTTTATATTAAGCATTTTACTAAATTAAAAAAGGAATGTTTTTTCATGTATAGGTTGATAATAATTTTTCTATCTCCATGACCATTATTTAATATTTGGATTTATCTACAAGAAAAATTGTTTTTAAAAGAAAAAATAAATAACATATTCTCTTTTTATTTATTTTTTATTGAACAAGGTTTTAATAATTGTTTGATTATATAAAAATCTTCAAATGATATCTTATTATTGTAAAGTAGAAATTTCATTTTCCCTTTATGCATGTTTATATGTTATGATTATGTTGTGGTTAAAGGACATTTCTAATTTAAATGGATGGTTCAGTGATAAAGTGAGGGAGGGTGAGCTTGGGATATCTATGCAATTCATTGCGTAATGAGACAGAGTTACCTGGTTGGGTTTCTCTTATGATATTTAGGGTATATACTATGATGATTACTGAAAAATAACTATGTAGGTTACTATCTATGTAGTTCTGAAAGCTACCATGTAAGTATGATATGAATTACACAAGTTACCTTTATCATTTATGATTTCAAATAATTGATTTAATAATCTTATTATCTCATTAGGTATGTCAAAGAGAATATGTTTTATGTGTAAAAAGTATTATTATTTTAAATTTTTTAATGAGTTTAAAATATTCCTGGACTAGAAGTTTTATTTATTATTTTATATCCCTTACCGAGATATTTTTTTTCATCCCATGTTTTTGAAATGTTTTTCATAGGGTATAAGTAAGAGAAATGAAGAATTCAAGAACATTTCTATCAAGAAAAAAATACATGGTTTATTTTAAAGAGTTTTTTGTGAATAAAATGAATAGTTAGTAGACGTGTATACTTTGTAATATTTGAGTATTAATGTAATTTGTTTTTCCTAATTCTCTAAAATGTTAAACCTGAAAAGATAATAAATAGGAATTATTGAATTCACTCATGATTATGTTATTTTTATGGTTAGTACCTTATACCACCACTATAAATTTAAATGGATAAAACATCAATTGTTTTATAAAAAATGAATGGAACTTAAAATGATTGAATAAAAAGTAGAGAAACTTTAACTACCACCCCTTCAAAACAATAGTTCAAATCTAGGATAATGTTCCACAAACACTAAAGAATTATAAATTGCAGGAAAATATTCACTTTAGGGACTATAGTTGGAGCCATGATGTCATTTAGCATCTTATTCTCGGTAGTCAAGAGGTGACACCCTCTGACTAAGATATCATTCTCAGAAAAACCATGTTTGAAAACATCCCCAAATGATGCAAATGAAAACAATGATGACATGAATTTGTAGGGTTATGAAAATATGGCTCTGAATGTCCAAATCAAATACACTAAAAGCACAAAAAAAACTATCTGATGAGTGAGAAGCTGGAGCAGAATAAAGAGGCTTCATAGAATGATATTACTCTAGAACACACCTCTCACTAGATGTAGAACCTTCACAAATGCCGATAAAGATGGGATTTTCAATAGTCACTGAATACACCCTAAAATAAATCTCTTCACAAAATTGATCGTTCAGTAACATCTAGGATATAATATCATTGGAGAATAAAGATCACCCCGTGATCTCAGAATGAGGACCCCTGATAAAAAGATGAGCTTTTCAATAGATCCTGAGATGCCACCATCAGAAGAAAAAAAAAAGAAACCAGTTACTTGAGTGATCAACACAAGCCTTCATTGTCTATTGTAATTTCTAAGTACTCTTGATCTCTTCCAATTTCATTTTATTCACCTACTCATGTACAAACCATAGGGTGAATGTGGTATTAAACACCTCTCAAATAACCCATCATGATGTGATGATGAAGAAATCATCCTCTATTGATCAAAACAAAACCCATCAAATGAACCAAAATCCTCATGCACTCTCCTGTATGTTGGAGTTACAAATGATAGAAAGACATTCTGAACTTTATAAACACATTATGCACCCTATAATAGACCTTGATCACCATAAAAGACAAAAATAAACTATGAAGAACTAAATAATGGACGAGGCACACTAGAAATCTTGGGGAACATCCTGGGTGGAATATTCTAAACAACATAAGGAACTGAAAACAAGAATCCACATCATCTGAAAACATAACCAAAAGAACATCTCAATCCGAAATAAGAGGCTCGAAAGAGAAAATTCATACAAAAATCCTTCAGATGAACCCAAAAAATCATGAACTCCCACAGATGTAGGGGTTCCCAATGATATAAAGGTATTATAAAATTCTTAAATACATTATGCACCCTCCGAAAGCTCTCATTCACCAAAAAATTAATCCAATAATGGAGAAGAACCAGAAAATTTATGATACACACTAGAAATATTTGGGCCTTTCTAGGCAAAATACTCTAAACAATACCAGGAACACAATACAATACTCCACATAATCTCAAAATGTATCCAAAAGAACATATTAATTCAAAATAAAAGGCTCAAATGTCAAAAATCATACTCAATATATGGATCCTCTTTTCTAAAACCAAATTTTCATTTCAATTCCAATCTGATTCAAATATCGAGACACTTTTCCAAAAACCAGAACTCACATCCATATACTGTTCAAACACTAAATCCCACATAATCAAACATTTGATACTATTTTTTATTGAAATTTTTTTTTGTGAAATCAAATTTTTTTTGAAAATATTTTCACAGTAACAAAACCGAACCCAAACAAAAAACTATCCTCAAACACCCAATACGAAGAATTAGTGGCTATGCATATCCGATTAACATGGTTAAAATACCATTCCTATAGTAAGAATCAAAAACTAATACAACTTATTACCATTCACACAAACTCAACATGGTTTAATACTCCATGTGAGATTACAAAATGACACAGACTCACCTCGGTTGTCATTCATAATCTATACCCAAAAAAACAGAATTGTCAAATCTCATGCTCCCCATGGAGAATCATGGATCTTAATGTTAAGGTTTTCATTACATTATTTCCATGGCTACCTCTAATTTCCCAACAGTTTTACTCTCTAATCTACCTGAAACCCCAAATAACAAGAGTCTTCTATGATACCATTTATTCCACAAACCAATATGGGATGCCATTAAATTCTGACACATGACCCAATATAAGATAAGGCTCCAAGGGTGTTCTCGATCCCCACGGGCTGGAAACTAGTATTGGACATAAAAAATAGACCAATGGGAATGATTTATCTCAAAATTAATCAACCAAGATGGATAGCCAAACTGACGTCACAAAAAAAACTAAAAACATAGAAAATCAATAAATATACAACCAATCTTGTTACAAATTCTGGTGAAAGAATATAAAATAAAAACAAAACTAAAACCAAAATATTAAACACTATCCCCACTTGACCTCTTGGTCACCACCAACTACAAGACCAACATGATCCATGGGAAATATAATCTATAAACTGGAACCTTCAAAGCTTCTCAGGTCTACCGACACCGAGTGGAACAAGTGGGGTGATATCTTAAATGGATCAGTTGGAAATCACAATAAGATCCCATGAATTTCCATTACAAAAACAATCAACAAACACTAATTTAAAATTCAAATAGAAAATATTATTTTATTTAGTTAATGAAATAAAACACAACATTCGACAATTTCCCTTTTAAAAACTAGGAACATAGATTTTCTGTTAAAAAATGGTTCCCCTTTAAAAAATGTAGTTCAAACCCACATCTAGTTATAAATAAATACCAGATCATCCATCGAAAAATTTTATTAGAATAAGGGAATCAAAAAAATCATGCACACACAAGAATTTATAGTATCCAATATGTAGTATGAGAATATAGTTTATATAGATATAAAATCATGCACTTATCCTAAAAAATCAATAGAAACTATCCCTAAACATTCTTAGTTTTGTCTCACTTGCTAACATATGGTCAATATTTATTTTCAATAACCAACTAGCAACTCTAAAATAACTAATATAGTGGCCTGTCCAAACTATACTATCATTAAATCATATAGGTGTCAAAAAATATAATCGAGGTCTACAACCAACTATCACATGACCCTCTAGGTGACACCCAAGAATACAATGATAATAGTACTTATAGAAATATGGAATAACAACTGTAACCCACAAAATCCTCATGCAAGATCCACTGGAGTGGAACACATCCTAAGGTCTAGTGGTTTTCAAACAATATATAAACATATACAACATTACCATTCCCAATATACTAGATGGGATCCTATACCATGGTCTAGTGGTCTCAAAAAATAATCAAAGAATCAAGGACCCACATGAAAATCTATTTATTTCACAAATCTATTCATCAAACAATTAAAACTCACATGGATACCACTATTTTCCATATTCAAACCCACTTTCCAAATCATTTTAAAATACCAAATAGGACTTCATGATTCCCATGTTTTCAATCCATTTTCCAAAGCATTCCATGACCCCACTAGGCCCAAACATCACATGAGTTCCAAAACCAATTTTCCAAAATTCACAAGGTGCATATCTGGATATCATAGAACTTACCATCAAAACAAAACCATAAGTGAAAAAACAATGTTCCAACCATTCCTTTTAAATTTAAAATCAAAATAATTTTTTAGAATAATTTTCCCAACACATGTTAGAACATAACACAACATGAAGGGCTCCAAATGGGAATTTATAATATTCTGTTTCCAAAACACTCTTCAATGTTCCAAACATGCCAAACCTTTCAGAACATGATTAAATCCACATTTAAATTCACTCAAATCACAACGTTCATTTGGAATCACATTTCACACAACATTAAAAATTCATCAGACCTATTTTAAAAAAACAATAAGAAAAGAACACATGAAATCCAACCATTTTCATATGAAAATATTCCTTCAAATCCACACACACACAAAATCCATTTTCAAACATTCTCTACAGCACTTAAAAAATTCATAAAAGATATTTACAAAAATAAAAAAGATACTCACATGGAAAAAAAACCATTACTTTTGAATTTTTATGACATATTCACACACTAAAATCCATCTTAAAAATCTATTTGAAAGAAACATAATTATTTTCGAATCCATCACAACAAACCAAACATAAAAGTGACACCATAAAAGTTACACATTTTCCCACAAAACACCTAACTAATATTCCAAACCCAATTCCAAAATATAACCAAAGGATAACACCACATAAATCATGGAATTTTACATTAAAACATAAATTATATTTTTACCGAACACCGTGTGTGCATTATAATATATGCATTATTAAATAAACCCTTCAGAAAATGATTTTCATCTATTTTCCATCATGAATGAACCATAACCATTTCTAAAAACACGTCAAAATAAATATTATAAATTTTTTAAAGAATTCAAGGGATGGTCAAGTATCAATTGAAAGTGTTGGAAATGTAATAGATTGAAACACCAACCTCAATGATGTGTGAATGTAGTGAGGCTTTGGGGAAACGATGAATCTAGACTGAGAGACAATCATAACACCCTACTATTGATGAAAATAACCTAGACATCAACCCAAACTATTAGGTTTCATCCAATAAAAATCCCCACCAAGGAAAACTATGAACTCAATGGAGGATGAAGAGGATAAGAGGGAACCAACAGAAAACACAAAGAATATTCTCTAAGAACATTCATTAAAAATAAATGGAGGATGGAGGGAAAGAGAAGAGGATCATGGAAGCTCCAATAGTGTGCCTTGATTTAATGGTGTAGGAAAATCCTGAAATTTTTTGAAAACAACGAATGGGAAAATATAAGTTCCACACATTTAATAACATAAGAATCTCAAATGGATTGGCTGCATGGTTTAAAAAACTATGCCCCAACCATGCACATCGTACTGTACAAAAGGGGAACCCCATAGGGGTTGGAATCATAGTCTCCCAGCCACACACCATCCATGTTAAATTCTACTATGAAAATTTCATATTCCCCTAAATGATTGTTGCACAATCACCTATAATTGTGCGCTAACCATGATCATTTCCCTAGACATCAACCATTAAGCCAAATAGTTTATCCCCTAACCTTGCACGGTTTGTCTCAAGACATGATCAAACCATGACAGGGAAACAATAAAAGAATTAAATAGTCTAGAAAAATATTATTCCTATATATTCCATACTATTATCCCCCAAAATGTGCCTAAAAACCATGTAAAAGAACAAAAACCACAAAAAACCTCGAAAACTCAAAAATTCAAATTAGGAGCACAACCCAAACCACATCCAGAAAGAACCGAATACAATAAGATAACAAAATAGAGATTATAATATTGAGGTGTGACATATTATAACAAATATGATCATTTTAAGACATTTTTCAACCATTCATTAGTAGTCATTTATCATTTTCATTATTTCACATAATAACTTCATTTTTTATTAATTTTTTTTGTCTTGTTACTTTTTTTTACTCTTACATGGATCATGATTTCATCATATCGAGAATATTAAACATGATTTAAATGTCATATATATCTAGTACATGTGTATTTATATTTACCCATAATATTTGGCGATAGGAAATTAAAGACATTTCTAATAGAGATGGTAGGTACTATGTACGCATGAATGATGTTTCCATTTTCTTATCATATTGAATGAAATAAAATTTAATGATATATGTATGTAGATTATCATTAAAAAATCATCATTATATATATATATATATATTATTTTTATTAAAACCATCCTTAATAAATTTTATATAATGCACAAATGAATCACCTCGCATTGCAAGGCTATAGTTTGGTGTACACACGATTGATGTTATCGTATTTCCAATAAATATGGAATCCTTGGAGATCAGTGTTATGTGAAAATTATTGAATCATTAATAAATTATAAATAAAATAAATCCATCATTGTTCCCAACCATATAACTTAGTAAAGGGAATATTGAATGACATCAGTTCTATATGAGGTAGTGTGTCATATACGTGAATGATGATTTTGTAACCCATTTGATGGATGTGTGTGAATATTTAAGACTTAACCATAAAATAATAGCTTATATGAAAATTTAATATATAGGGGTTATTATATAATCATGGTAAAATAATAATTTAAGCAGGTGGAGAATAGAAAAAAATAAAAACACATTTAAGAAGATCACTTCATCTTCTTTGGCTATTATGCTTACATATTCGATAATACCTTCCTATGATGGAATTATTCCCAATATTTAGAATATAATAATAGTAGATGTAATATGATAATTTATTTGGGATGGTCATGTCCAAACAAATTTGTTTTTAATTTTTGAAGAGAGGCGAAGGGGAGGTTCCCTTTTATAAGTGGGGTGAGTGGAAAACATTTAAATTTTGGAATGAGGGAATTCCACCGATGGTTTTCCCATGTAATATGGCTCCAATTATAAGATCTCAACCTCCTCTAGAGCCATATCAGGAAACTTTTCAAGTAATTATGGGTTTTTATGTACCTTTTGTTTGGACTTATTATTTGGGGTTCATTTGGGTGGGGTTCGAAGAAAGTTTAAGGATAGGGGTAGTGCATGGTTTGCATACGCCATCCCTAACTATTCTCCTATGCCAGCGCAAACCGTGCACAGAGTTTTATTTCATCCAAATATTCATTTAAAAACTCCATGAACCCCTGAACCCCCACCCCCATTTCAACAAATATATATGATTGATGTATTTTGGATCATCTCAAAGCTCTATGAAGGGGTTCCATGGCCATTCAACCACCATTTTTCAAGAGTCAAAGCCATAATCAAAGTTATTCTCTTCTTCTAATATGTTTATTTTATCTCGATGCATATCCTAATCATTCCTTCTTCTTCTAATAGTATTTTGGTGGTATTTATCCTTTGTTTTATTTGATCTAAATATATATGGTGAGATCTAGACTATGATACTAGTTGTAGATCTAGATTGATTAGATCATGATATTTTGGTATATTTATTTAAGGATTTAGATCTTGAATCTCAGATCTTCATCGTTGTACTGCTCGGATTTTTGGGATTTCAGTTGGGAAAACATTCATCAGCAAATCTAGTTGGGTAGTCTATATTTATTTTCCAAAGTCATCAATTTTCTATGTATATGAAAAATTGTAGAATTTATATAATACCATGGAAATTTATTTTCTGGATTTGGGTTAATTAGGTTTATGAATTGATTTATCATTTACTTTTTGAAATAAGTTATTAAACATCGAATTAAACATGAGACTAATGGGATTCCCTATTTAAAACTTAAATTAGAGAAATTTATTATAATATATAGGGGATATAGTCTATATAATTAATTAGGGCATTAGTTATTTGATATTTAAATGGATAAGTAGATATAATAAATTATAGATTGATTATGTTCCTTTGAAAATATGATCTATATAATTAATTGTGGGATTAATTATGGAAAGATGGGATTTGAATGAGATAAATAATATTGAAAAATTAATTATTGAATTTAAATTTTGATATTGATTAATTAATTGATGAGTTAATTAATGTTTAGAATCACTTTGTTAATTTTTGAGATAACTAAAGGAATTGATGTGTTTAACTAATTGTTGAATTAGTAATGGGATTGGGATGGATAATTAATTTCTTAAGTAATTATATGATAAATAATGTGAACATGTCCATTCTAAATCATGAAGTACAAATGGTTTCATGGTCATCATACACATGATTAAAGTGAATAGGGACACAGTCATTCAAAATTGAGAAGTATTCATGGTAACATGGAAAGTATACTTATGAGTAAATAGAATGGGAATATGGTCATTCTATAGAGGGTTATACATGGTAACATTGTCATATTAGTTACATTTTTGATTTTTTTATCTTTGGAAATGTGTCTTATAAATACGAAATTATTGAATAGAAACAATTGTACTCTGAGGTATGGCCTCACATGAGAATATTCAAACTCCGACATGATATTACCTGGGGATCACTTCGATCTCTATTATGAGATGAATTTACTATTGAGGTACATATATCCAAGGGAACCTTGGATTTAATTTATTTAGATAAGTATCAAAGAATATATGATAATCTGTTTATTATTTCATTGTACTTATTAACATATAGAACAACATGCAATATATTTTAATTGGGTGGGTTTTAGACACTATTGGTGCAGGACTAACGAGTCGTACTCACAACCTATTCGACCTTCCAAATCGGTACTCGAATAGATTATTTTGTTATAGGATTATATAATTACAACGGCCCGAGGATATGTGGTTTATTGGGGATCGAGTGTGGAGGAGGGAAATAGCCATTTTTTAGAACCCGCTTGGGGGTGGGGGTGTCTGGGGGATTCCAGGGGCAGTCCAGGGGGTGGGGTGGTGTCCAAGAGGTTGGGGGGATTTCTAGGGGATGGGGGTGTCCATGGGGGTGGGGTGGGGTCTAGGGGGATGGGGGAGGTCCAGGGGTGGGGGCTATCTAAGGGGGGTGGGGTGGTGTCTACGGTGTGGGGGCTGTGCACGGGGTGGGGGATGTTCAGGGGGTAAGGGAAGTCCACGGGGTGGAGGGGTTTTCCTAGGGGTCGAGGGTTTCCAAGGGTTGGGTGGGGCTATCCCTGAGGTTGGGGGTTGTCTAGGGGGTAGGGGGTGTCCACAGGGTTGGGTGGGGCTATCCGGGGGGTGTGGGGTGTCTATAGGTGTAGGCGGGTTGTCCACGGGGGGGTTTCTAGTGAGTGGGAAGCCTGTCCATGGGAATCGGGGCTGTCCACTGGGTGAGGGGATTTCCAGGGGGTAGGCAGGGCTGTCCACGGGGTGGGTGGGGCTGTCCACGAGGGTGGTCCGGGCTGTCTAGGGGGTATAGGGTGTCTAGGGGGTGGGGGCTGTCCATAGGGGGGGCTATCCAGGGGGTGGGAGGGTTGTCCTCGGGGGTGGCAGGGCTGTCCAGGGGGGTACCAGGTTTCTAGGGGGTGCGGGGGGGGGGGTTCTATGGGGGTGGGGTGGGTTGGGGGTGGATGGGTGTACATGGGGGTGTCCAGGGGATGTGGTGGTGTCTGTGGGATGGGGAGTTTTCCATGGGGGTGTCCAGGGGGTTGGGTGGTGTCTGGGGGTGTCCAGGGGGTGGGGTGGTTTCTAGGGCGGTTGGGTGGTGTCCAGGGGGTGGGGTGGTGTCCAGAGGGTTGGGGGGCTTTCCAAGGGGTGGGGTGTCTAGGGGGTGGGGTTGTCCAGGGGGTGGGGGTGTCCAGGGGAGGGCAGGCTATCCACGGGGGAGACTGAGCTGTCCAGGGCGTAGGGGTATCTAGTGGGGTGGGAGGGATGTCCACGGGGGTGGGTGGGGAAGTTCATGGGGTATGGGGTGTCCAGGGGGTGTGTGGGTTGTCCACGGTGGTGGGGGGATGTCCACGTGGTGGTTGGGCTGTCCAGGGGTACGTGGTGTCTAGTGTGTGGGTGGGCTATCCAGGGGGTGGGTGGGCTGGCCATGGGTGATAGGGGTGTCCAGAGGGTGGGAGGGATGTCCACAAGGGTTGGGGCCTATCCACATGGGTAGGGGGTGTCCAGGGGACTGGAGGGATGTCCATAGGGGTGGGCGGGATATCCAGGGGTGGGCGGGCTATCCACGGGGGTGGTCAGGGCTGTCTAGGAAGTACATGGTGTCCAGGGGGTGGGTGTGGTCCATAGGGGGAGGGGGTATCTCGGGGGGTGGGTGGGAAATCCATGATGGTGGTCGAGCTATCCAGCGTGTGGGTGGGTTGTCCACGGGGGGTGGGTGGGGGTTTCCAGTGGGTATGTAGTGTCTAGGGGTGGGGGCTATCCACATGGGGAGGGGCTATCTAGGGGGGTGGGTGGGCTATCCACGGGGCTGGGAGGGGTAGTTCAGGGGGGGTACGGGGTGTCCAGGAGTGGTTGGGTCTTTCTAGGGTGTATAGGGTGTCCAAGGGGGGGGGGGGTAGGCTATCCACAGGGGGAGAGGTTGTCCAGGGGGATGGGTGGGCTGTCTATGGGGGTGGTGGGGCTGTCTAGGGGGTACAAATGTCCAGGGGGTGGGGGTTTTCTAGGGGATGGGTGAATCAGTCACAAAAAATCATCAAGTGATGTTTTATTATTTATAGATAAAAAATAAGGATAAAAAATAAATATAATGTGACCAACATAATCACACAAATATTCAGGCACAACAAATCAAAAAACATCGAAGTTCAGAAATATCAATAAAAATGTAATAGATCAATCAGTCCTTCATCACCATGACTATCATCAAAATCATCATCACCCTCTACCTCGTCCTCATCATCATCCACATATTCTACCCCTCCCTCCTCCTCACCCTCACACACTGCCTCGACCTCCTCATCGCCCTCCTCCTCCGCCACAGCCTCCTCCTCATCCTCCTCCTCCACCTCGGCCTCCTCCTCACCCTCCTCCCCTTCTGCATCATCCTTCTCCTCACCATCATCTCGACCACAACTAGAACTACCACCTGGTGAACTATATATGAAACTCATTGATGACATATATTAATTACAATTAGTGTTATCCTCTGGTGGAAGTGATAGATGTAAAACTTCCATTAGTTTTATAAATGTAGTGTTTTCCCAAGAAGACTGTTTTTCATTCTCTATGGACCTTTTTTGATCTTGTTATGCTTGTTCCTTAACCTGATGCTACTCAATGGAACTACAACTCATACCTGAGAAGGGACAATACCTCATCAGAACTATACTCTTCCCAGGTTGGCAGCGTACTCTACAAAGGTGCTCGTCTCCCAACAGACGATGTAAGTGATCGTTGGGCCCAAAATTTTCAGGTTCTTGGGAATCAAGGGCCTATAAAGAAGCATGTTACAAATATAAATATATTATTAAGATACAAAATAGAGATTAAAATTTTAAATCTACAAATTAAAACATACAATCGGCTTCTGAGTCAATTCATTAATAACACTTCCATGTTTCTTCTTTCTACTCGAGAAAAATAGTTTTCCTCGAGGCACACATCCTTCTATCTTCAATTTATGCCTCTACAATTACATTGAATATTGGTAACCATAATTAAACTTAGGATACCAAAAAAATTAATTTTATATGTAAAATTATATAACAACTTTAGAAATCAAATAAATTAGGGAGGAATCAATAGAAATTGCAAGTCATAATGAAAGATTATAAACTGTCATACATGCTTCCTCTCATGATCTCGCATCATAGTACGTCGCAATTAGTGGACATATTTCTTAGCATCAATGTTCTTTTATTTCTTCTAGATAAATCCTAATGAAAATTCAACAATTATTATTAAAAAAACATGATAATTTTCATTGAAATACCTCTATTGTGATTAATACCGTAAATTGGCTAGTCATCCAATTAGTAATCATCTTTCAATACTGTTCTAATGGACTATCAACAATGATAGGGTCCACGTCTAACTATGTTCCCACTATATAATTCCATCCAATGTACAAATCATTCTTACAAGCTCTCCAAAGCTCGCCTAAATCCTTTAGACGTGTTGTCCATGCACCCTCACCATCGAGGAAATTAAACCGCAACTGACACCAAAATATTATTTCATATAAATAAAATAATTAATATGTTTCATTAAATAAAACATATTTTTTACCCATATATTTTCCAAGGTATTATCCTTGACTTCATTTGGCAGTCGTCTTCATGAGATCAGGCTGACAGGAATGATGTCGGAATATTTGGAAAGCATAGAATAAAATCTCCGACATTCCTGCTTGGATTTTTCAATCATCTGACTATCTTCATTGTAGTCCACTATCAACTGTGTGCGGTGGTTCCACACCACACACATGCATGTGCACTCCCACCCCTGCCTCCTATAAGTATATGTATCTATTATGAAAGAAAAACAAATATTTTATCAATACATGTTATATTGAAAATAAATAATGGAGTAAAATTTTTTTAGGGCTTTATAAGTATACCTATGGTAGACTGATCATTGGGCACCAATGGATCCACAGAAACTGAAGGAAAACCCTATATAGATGGAGTGGGTCCTAATGTATGCTCCATAGGGACAGACTATGGTGGAGCAGGAGTCAAAAAAGATAGAATATAAAAGACTAATGATAAGGAAGCAGAAGTAAAAGAAGATGACATGGATGGATGGTCGAATGCTGGATGGGTAGTGGGAATCATCGTTGGATATAGTGTAGATTTATGAGGAGGATCAGATGTAAACAGTGGTAAAAAATGGGAAGTGTAAATATCCTGTGTGTCCCTAACAACACAATGGGATCATCCTGTCGGATGGCCGGTATGTCTGTGGGAGGGGCATGGTCTAATCAGGTATGCTGACCAGATTATCTAGCTCTCATACCACCCCCCTCGTACGAACACCCTGGGTATGGGGACCACAACTAGGCTTCTTATCAAATAATTACCACCTAAAATATTGATCCTATAAAAATGATTAAAAAATTAATCACATGACATTATATATTATTTAAATATATATATTTGAAATAAAATACTCACTACATGCACTAGTTGTGGAATGCCCAGCTCAGTAATGCGATGATTATTGTCTAAAATCTGTTTTCATTGCCTCTCTTTAATTGGTTTCATTTCATTCATTTCAAAACAATTATGGAAGTAAATATAAAAGGATAACTAATGTGTAACCCAAAAAAATGATAGGGAATAGGGGGATTCATGTATAATATAACTAACCATTATTTTAGGCGATCTTGAAAAAATATATAATAAAGTAAATAAATCGTAAAATATGTAATAATTAAATTTAATTTTTAGTAGGATGATTATTTACTAAGTGTAATAAATCTATTAAAATCATGGAACATTGATTCTACTAGATTCATAATTCATAAAGTAGTTTTCAAAATTAAGGAAAACATTGATTTCTTTAGCTCCAGTAGATAATGTAGGTTTCAATACATGTTTTGTAGAATAATACAAACCATCATGTTTGTTACCTATTAAAATGATAAAGAGAGGTATTAGAGTATTAAAAATTGTATACAAATCATATTTTATGTATTGAACTGTTTTCCAAGTTAGAAATGTTGGTTTTTTAGGTTTGAAAACAGTTGAAATCCAAATTATAAAATGAAATTAAAATAAAATTGAAACCAATAAACATTGAAAACTCACATAATAGTAAAGTTAGATACAACATATTTGTAACCAATATTAAATAAATTTGAGTAGTACCTACCTTAATAGCCCAAGTCAAGGTAAACCAAAATAATTGATAACATGAATGGATTATTTTATATATTTCCCACCACAACTTCAGGTTCATAGTATACTCTGACAATTGAGCTATTGGAGTCATGAAAATTAATAAATGGATCATTTACAATGGTAGTATGGATGGTGTCAATTCCATAATCACAATCATCAAAAATATATCATGTAATTACTTCAACAGTGACACCAAATTAAGGTTGAATATGGTCATTGACATAAAAAACTTGTTTTTCCATTGATTCCAATACATATGGTTTATCGGTAGCAAGTGTGTGATTCATATCAATTACTCAAAATCCACAACCATCAATAAATTTGATATGCCTCATCGTCGAATCAAACCACTAACATATTAATAGCATGGTTCATCCATGGGAATAATAATCTTGGGGTGGGTGGGCTATCCATGGAGGTGACAGGGCTGTCTAGGGTGTACGTGGTGTCCAGGGCGGTGGGCGGGCTATCCACAGGGGATGGTCAGGCTGTCCACGGGCGTGGTGGGGTTGTCTAATAGGGTCGGGATGTCAAGGGGGGTGGTGGGTCTTTCCAAGTGTGAGGGTGTCCTGGGGGATGGGGGTGATCAGGGGGTGGTGGACGGGTGTCCGGTGGGTGGGAGGGCTATCCACGGGGGGGGGGGAACTCTGGGGGAAACAGGGTGTCTAGAGGGGTGGGAGGGCTGTCCACGGGGGTGGTAGGGCTTTCCAAGGGGCTGGGGGATGTCTAGGGGTGGAGGGATTTCCAAGGGGTGGGGGATGTTTAGGGGGTATGAGGTGTCCTGGGGGTGGGAGGGATATCTAGTGGGGTGGGTGGGCAGCCCATAGGGGGTGGTCGGGCTATCCACGGGGGTGGAGGGGTTGTCTAGTGGGGTCAGGGGTCTCTAGGGGTGGGGAGCTTTCCAAGGGGTGTGGTGTCTAGGTGGATGGGGGTTTTCAGGGGGATGGGGGTGTCTGGGGGGTGGTACACGGGTGTCCAGGGGGGGTGGGCGGGCTGTCAACAGGGGTGGAGGGTTGTCCATGGGAGGAGAGGGTGGCTAGGGGGTAGGAGTATTTCCAAGGGTGGGGGATGTCTAGGGGTTACGAGGTGTCCAGGGGGGTGGGCAGGCTATGTACGGGGGTGGTAGGGCTGTCCAGTGGGGTACAGGAGTGTGGGTGGGCTGTCAACGGGGGTGGTGGGGATGACTAGGGATGGGTGGGCTATCCATGGGGGTGGGGGCTGTCTAAGGGGGGGGTGGTGTGTACAGTGGGGGGGCTATCCTCGGGGGTGGAGGTGCTCTCCAAGGGGGTTTGTGGATCCAGAGAGTGGGGTGTTCTAGGGGTGGGGGTTTTCTAGGGGGTACGAGGTGTCCAGGGTGTGGGCAGGCTGTCCACGGGGGTGGGGGGGCTGTCCAGAGGGTACTCGATGGGTGGTCGGGTTGTCCATGGGGGTGGTAGGGCTGTCCAAGGGGGTACATGGTGTCTAGGGGGTGGGTGGGCTATACACCGGGGGTCTGAAAGCAGTACACGTGGGTGGAAGGGCTTTCCACAGGGGTGGTAGTTCTATCTAGGGGAGGGGTGTCCACAGGGTGGGGGATCTGTCCAAGGGGGTGGGATCTGTCCTAAGGGTGGGGGTGTCCACCCCAAAATTGGGGTCATAAAATCCAATCTTTATATAATTATAGCATGATTTCAAGACTACTATAGAATACCAAGAAGACTACTTCTGTAAACCATGAATATCATACGTATAAATAACAACACACCCAATTGTAAACACCCCACCAAAAATCATATGTGGATTGGATTTTATTACCCATGTTTCAGTGTGACAATACTCATTAGAGTATGAGCCTTATTATATCATTAGGTGATATGGAGTTATAAGAATGTTAAATTTGTATGAGATCAATATGGATAGTGGATAAGAACCTGAGTGATATTTCTTTGCAGAGATTACTTCTTCTTGGAAGATTAAGAGCGAGTGTTGGTATGGAACTTCAAGAAAAATCTTAATGTGTGAAAGAAACTACACATATGTTATATTTGTGTTTTATATTATTATAGAGGAAAACCCACCCCACTCCCTCGATAGCCCACCCCTCCCCCAACACCCCTATAGCCCCCTACCCTCCTACACCCCTCCAGATATCCCCCCCAACCCACCTGGATAGCACACCCCCTCCTCCCTTGACAACCAACACCCCCTCCCCCTAGACAGCCCACCCCCACCCCCCTTGGATTGACCCTGATAGACCACACCCTCCCCCACCTGGATAGCCCTCCCCCCACCACCCCTGGACAACCCAACCCCTCCCTGGATAGCCCACACCCCCTCCCCTACGGCCCCTAACCCCCCACCCCCCCCCCCCAACCTGGAAAGCCCCCCCACCCCCACTGGACACCGCCCCTCCTTGGATAGACCATACACCCATCTCCCACATGGATATCCTCCCCAAGACAGATCACCCCCTCCCGGGACAACCCAAACCCCTCCCCTGCACCCCCCCTCCCCTAACCTGAACAACCCCCCCCCCCGAACAACCACCCCCAACCTGGATAGCTCGCCCCCTCCCTGGACACCCCACACCCCATCCCCCATCTATACACCCCACCCAAACCCCTTGGAAAGCCCACACCCCACTTGGGGGCAGCCCATACCCCCACTCCCCACACCCATATAGCCCCCCTACAGTCCCCCACCCCCTCGAGAACACCCCCCCCCCCCACCCGAACATCCCCCACACCTGGAAATCCCTTTTACCCCTCCTACAACCCCATTTAGTGTAAATTTATTTAAAATAATTTTTTTCATTAAGAAAGTAAAATCATCATGCATTATCCATTTTATTCCAAATAACCCATTAAATTTACCAAAATATGAAAAATTCAATTTATCAAAACATGAAAAATTCAATTTATCAAAACATCATAAATTCAATTTATAATGCTCTATGGGTCACTTGTAAATTTCCATTGGAGAAAGGGTAAATCAACTACATTGTTAATTTCAATTTAAAGATTGGGCTATCCACCTAGGAGGTGTGGTGGTGTCTAAGAGTTGTGGTGGTGTCGATGGGGTCTGTCTAAGGGGGATGGTGGTGGCTGTCCAAGGGGGTGGAGGGTGTCTAGGGGTTGGGGGTGTCTAAGGGTGGTGGAGGTGGTGGGGGTGTCCATGGGGGGTGTGGTGTCCATGGGGGGTGAGGGGTGTCAAAGGAGGGTGGGGGTGGGGGAGGGGTTGTCCAAAGAGTGGGGGTGTCCAGAGTGGTGAGGGGGAGGCGTGTCCAAATGGTGGGGGATCCAAGTGGGTGGGGGTGTTCAGGGGAGGTGGGTTGTTCATGGGAGGTGAGGGGTGTCCCTGAAGGGTGGGGGTGGGGTGTTTAGGGGTGGGCATGGGAGCTGTCCAAGGGGTGGGGGTGTCAAGGGGGGTGGGGGTTGTCAAATGTAGGGTTTTGAAGGGGGTGGGGACTGTCCAGGGGGTGGGAGGTGTCTAGGGGGTGGGGTTGTGGGTGTTCAAAATTCCAATCCATCACCCATCCAATGCCAAAATCCAAATCCAATTTTATACTAAACTAAATTCCACTTAAAGTACCATATCACCCCACTAAACAAACCCTTTACCATGATTGAAGTGTAGAATAAAAAACATAAAACAAATAAATCGGTTCAATACACTAAATACAGTATGAAATCTAATTTATCTTAAATCAAAACAGTAAATAGAAAATAAAATATCAAGAACAAAAAAACTAAGGTAACAATTACTAATTTTAAGTATAGAAATAAACATTTGTTTCAATGTAGATGGATCTATGTTTGGAAGGAGTTTCACGACCAAGAAGATTTAGAAAGGAGCTCTGGATTAGGGTCTAATATCAGGCCGAGTAGGAGCTAGGGCACTAGGTATTTGGGGGAAAATATTCACAATAGTTTTTAAAAACCATTGGTGAAGCCTTTCTTTACCAATAGTTTTGATAATCCGTTGCTATATCTTAGAGAAACTAATTATTTCCCAATGGTTTTAGAAAACTGTTGGGAAATATTAGGTATATTTACACATTGCCAATATTTTGAACAAACCTTTGGAAAATATTTTCTTCTTTTACACTATAACAACGGTTTGAAGAAATTGTTGGTATATTACTATTGGGAAAACAACATATTCCAGTAGGGATTTATCAATATTTCCTTATTTAGTCAAATAACGATCAATGTAAACACCATTTGTTAAAATTAGATATGGTTTAGTGAATAATAATTTCCATGATAAATATTATGAATTTTAAGGGGAAATATAATTTCCAATGATCATAAGATAGTGAATATCTCAAAGAAAATTTATTGACTACAAAAATAATTCAAGGAAGTAAATGTCAATACTTTCCCTAGTCAAAATGATCGAAAGATATATATTGTAACATTAATAAAGGTATTATTTATTGATTAATATAAATAACACAAAATTCCATCAAATATAGTATGGTGTAAAATATCCATTTCATTTTGAAAAACAAATGAAAACACTTATATTTAAAAATAACATTAAAAAGATAAAATATCAGAATTTTTTAGGAAAAATAATTCATCTTAAAATTAAATTTTAAACAAAAATTAAAATTGTGTAACAATTTGAGTTTTTTTATGGATATAAGTTCTGTTCATGCTGTACAAGTTAAAATAATTTTTTCTAATCACTTTTTCAGTAAAATCCAAACAGTAATTGTTTTCAAAATATTATAAATATTCATCTTATTTTTTTAAAGATTACAAATGGGTGAAAATACATTAATAAATAAATTTTAAATGGTTAAAAAATATTGTAATAATTTTAGAAAATATGGTTTTGGAAGAAAATATATTTCCAACCATAGAGGGTAACGATGTCATATTTTCATGAAATTATTTTATATGAATTTTTATGTACTCGAGAGTTAAAAATGATAATATGAAATAAATAAATTAATTAATAACCACAGTAAAATAATATTTAAGGTTTGATTAGTAAATTCTCAATTAATATCCTTAGACTAATATTCCTGAATAATAAATCTCAATTAGAATGGAACTATGAAATAAACCTTTTATATGAGAATAATGTTGAGGTCAGAAATGATATATGAATTTATTATATATATCTATTATAAATTGACATAAAAAATTGGAATTAAAAAAAATAATCCAATAAAATGTCATTACACACATAATCTTATCATGACATAATCATCAATGTATAATTTTAACCCAATGATATGAAATTGACATATGAAACGCCTTGCCACATGTTTTTTTGGTAGTGAATTTTTTATCCTGAAGTATATTGGTTTTAAAAATGATAATAAAATATTAAAAATAATATAAATATTTAAGATATAATATATGGATAATTTGTAACAAATTTTCAACTTTTCGTTAATTATGAATCATTATTCACATTTGTTAGGTAATAACTTCTTTGTTTTTCAAGTATGTTTTTACATGTTATTTTTTTAGTCTTACTTAGATAATGGTTTCATATTTTCAATAATTTAAACCATGATTTAAATACTATATATCTACCATATATTTTTATTTATATTAATCTATATAATTTTTTATAGGAAATTAAATAAACGATTCATAGAGACGGTTGGCCATTTATAAACATGAATGCTCTTTCTATTTTCATGTCATTTGCATAGAAATAAAAGTAAATTGTAAATATTTAAATCATAATTAACATATCATATTTATTTAATATATATAATATATTTTTACTAAACCCATCCTTAATATATTCCATGTAAGATGTCATTGAATCACATCGCTTCGCCAGACGATAGCCCGTTGTACTCACGAACGAGGTTCTCATATTCCCATAAATGTAAATCATAATAATTTTTGATATATAATAATTATTCAAGAATATATATATAATAAATATTATAAATATAATAATTACTTAATTCTTACCAACCATGGAAGGTGGTAATGAAAAAATGAACAACATCGGCCCGCGATGCAGTAATCCATCATTCACATGAATAGTGATTTTGCAACCCATTTGATGAATGTGTGTGATGTTATAGGTGATTAAATCAACATAAAAACAAATAAATATATTAAAAATTGTTATTATATATTATAAACAGGTTATAATAATAATTTAAGGATGTGGAGAAGGAAAGAGATGAACAATTCTCTTAGAATATCATTACCTTTTATTTGGGTATCCTCTATAGGTATGCAATAATGATTTCCTATGCTGGATTTCAATATAGGACATGGAATCAACGATGAGTTTAGGAATGTTTTTAAGTGATTTTATTTATTATTTCATGAAATAATTGGGTTTGGATCTATGAAGAGAGGGTAAGAGAGGGTTCCCGTTTATAAGTGGGGTGTGGGAAACATATATATTTTTTACATAGAAAATTACACCCAGGTTTTTTTCCATTTAATGTGGTCCAATAATGCACAAAAAATGTGTATATATATAATAAGATTAATCTATGTTCATAAAAATGGTTTTTGAAACATTTCTATGTCATTTTTCCTCTAATGTATTATTTTTAGTCCATTGGTATACTCATTTTTTTCTTAATCACTATATTTAGTTTTGAATACTTTAAATAATAGATTTTATAAAATATTTAAGATAAAATTATTAGATATTATATGTTATAATTAATAATAATATTGAATCCATTTTTCAAAATTCTAATCATAGAAGTGGCATAAATTAATTTTTTTTAATCCAGCAAACATTTCATGAAAAGATAATTTTAATGTAAAAATATTAAAAAGTGTACTAAGTTTTAATATCTAAATTCAATATAATAATGATTACAACAGAATATATTTGATTAATATTTGTATAATTTAACTATTTTTACCATAAAATAAATAAATATTATATTTTATCATTATATTAAATTTAAAAAAAATGAAGTTTTCATTTAAAATCTAGTATTTACCCCTATTTATCAAAAAATTAAACTTCTTTGAAAAATATGAACAAATCAACATAAGATAATTTTGAAACTATAATTTAAAAAATGAATATTTTTTTTGAAATAAAATTTATTATGTTGAAAAAATTTGTCTCTAAGACAAGTGCGGTATTAAAATGCATCAAAAATTTATTTAATAAAATACATCCTTTTATACGTAAAAGTAGATTTTTTCTTATCTTATGACTATAAAATATATTGGATAAATGTAAAAAAAATATTTAATAAGTAACATATAAATTTAATCAACATAATTCAATAATTTTAATTAATTTAATATATTATGTTAAAATTCTATTAGTGTACAAAAATAGTTTTCTATAAAAACATTTCATGTATAATAATTCGTTTTTACATTAATTTATAATTAATTGGTACCCATTTAGTTCAACCATAAATTTTCATATGTTATTTACTCAAATATATAAAATCCAACATAATAAGCCATAGATAATTTAAATTTTAAAAAATAACATTAATCATATTTTGTAAAACTCGGTCTAGAGTGTAACAAAAGATTGAGAGGAAATTGATGGAATCAAGTTACACAATTTAACATAGTATTTCATACATTTCACGATATAGAAAAGATTAAATTTTTTTAAAATTATAAATATATTCAAAATCCTATGAAAATTATCATACTTTATACACATGTTGTTGCATGACATACACTTTATCAAATATGATGTTCATATTTTAAAATTTTTAGTTGTTATAATTTTCCCAAATAGAATCTTTAATATAAAGAATCATGAAGTAATAAATAGTTTGTAACATAAATAAATTTACACTTTGATAACTTTTCAATCATAATACCCATAAAATAATAATATCAAATGAAGCATTAAATATTATGAACATAAATTGATTCATGATTTAAAATTTCAAAATTCCATTATATGTTCCTTACAAAAATAGTTAGGTGAATATAAAAAATATTTATCCTGTAGAAAGTGAATTTTAGATGAATATCCCTAATATAGATTGTATCATTGAATTGAGAATTAATCAATGAAGTCATTACTTGTATCAAAATTAAATCCACTAAAAATTAGAGGAAACTAATAATATACCATTAAGGATATTAATTCACAAAATTTAATTCAATAAATATGAAATTTTTTAATATCTATAACCCATCAAAATTCAACTATGTTAATAATCGTTTCATCATTTCCCAATGTATTTTGAAATCCATTTGGATGAAGTAATGCAAATTAGAACATAAAATATAGTAACATATGAAGGGTTCATGATATAATATATAAAAGTGATATTATATACACCATATTAAATAAATTAGACACATAATAATAATATATTCCAAAATAAAAGGAAAATTATATTTAATCACATACCTAATGTCTAGAAATTCTCTATATTTCCACTAACACCGCTTCTTCAGAAATTATCCTATTATTTAATCTTTATTTCTACTAATTAATGTATTCTCACCAAACTAAGGGCTCTATAATATGAGGAGGGATGTGAGTAACGGATTTGGGTAGATATTGTTCCCAATAAATTGATCATGAAGTGTGTAGAAAAGAGATGTGGTTTCCTTTTATTAGAAAAGGGAAGGGAATATGTTGAATTGATTAAAGTATTTAATTAATATAAACTAATATTCTTGTTAAAATGGTTCCATATAGATATTACTATTATAAAATATGTGTATTGGTGTAAATAATCTCATATAATAAAATTTTGACATGTTTATATCACAGTTTTACATTATTTATTTATTTTAATCTCTTTTTACCCTTTTCAAACTTACCACAATAAGGTATTTAGATCCTTCAGTGTCATCATAGATACTATAAATTTATAGAGTAATAATAAATTTAATTTTAATGAAATATTCAACCATATAATAGTCACTTCGCTGAATACAGGGTTTTAAGAATTTTAAATCCCGTAATAACTTATTAATTTAATAAATATCAATTTTTGAACTCTTGATTTACCTTAAACATTACGACATAATGAAAAAAATCAATTAGAATGTAATCATTTAAAAAAATTCAAAACATGTTTTTTACCTAACTTTGTCTCATTAATTATTTGGATTTAAATTATTTTAAATATTTTTTTGTAATTTATTTAATTTTTCTATTATTTCAATAATTACCATGTCATCGTTGTATACGAATTTGTGGAAAATATTTAATAAATATGAATAAAAAATAAACTACCATGATCAATATATATCATATATATTTCAAGTTTATATTTTTAATATAATATATCCTCTCATTATCTCCATTTTCAAAATATTATCATTATGAAAAATAATACTGTGACATTTATAACATTTTTTTAAAAAAAATATTATAATGGACATAATAACATAAAAATGAAAACAAATCCCATGTAAATGAATATTGGATGGTTTTGGGTGAAATTTAATCCCCAAATAATATTATAGAAAGTCATAAGGTAATTTTTGTATCCCCATAATTATATTTTTGAAATTAAAATCCATATTTACTCTTTATCATGGAAATAAAAAATACGGTGTTTATTATTAATATTAAAAAAAATTATAAGGGGAAATTTTCCCAAATTTGGATCCACATATTCAAAATATTTAATGAATTTTTGATCTTTCAAAACACACAAATAGAATAAATAATTTAAAATCAATATAGAAAAACTAGATAAAAATGATTTTTTTAGAAATATGTCTATTTTGGGTATAGAATGTATTTATAGTAAATTCAAAAATTAAAATAATTTAAAAAACATAATTGTATTATTTTAATTATAATATAACTAATGAAATTTGAAAAATAATCCATAATATAATTTTATTTATAAATATTTTAAAATAATATAATATTTTCAATAAACATAGTATTTTTCGATACTCAGTGAAAAATGAATATTTTTGGAAAATTTATAACAAATTTACAATAATAAAACATCGATATAAAGATTTAAAAAATTATATCTTTTTTATAAAATAAAATTAATAATTTTTTAGATAATAAATATAAATATCCACCCACAAAATTCATTATAAAAAATTATTTGAAGATAACATTTCATTGGAGAATAAATTTATTTACGAATAATTGAGTTCTTATGTCTTAAAGATTAATAAATAAATATATATTAACATAACACTTGATATTTATTTAATAATTCAGATATTTTTATCCATACCCTAAAATATAATGACTAGGTTATAATGGTTATATATAAATAATAATATTTCAATGTTCATTTTAAATGGATGTTCTATATGTTATGCATTATCAATCATGGTATTCCATTTAAAATAAATGGATTTTAAAATTATTGCATTAGCTGGAAAATACAAAATTTATATGATTTCTCTCGGTTGTAGACATTAACAAAAAATAAATGATTATTTTGTGAAACAGTAATGAGTAATCTTTTAATTATGGAGTAATAATTCATAGAATGTCTAAATCATGACACATTCATTTTAACCCATGAATCCATAGGTTTAACTGAGGTCATACATGTTCATTATCAAATTAAATCAATCATACTGAAATTTAAATAATATTTAAATTAACTAAATCATATAGTTTAGTAATTTCAATGAAAATGTGTAATAAGGGACCACTAACCATGAAATAGAATGATGGATGGGATACACATGACCAGCTATCTTCTGGGTTATTACCCCTAGATACATCATTTCCAAAATGACATCAACTTTTATTGTCTACAAAAGGATCTGTTTTAAGAAAACCATACTCTATTATTTACCATAATGTAGGATGTAATCATATATATATCTATATGATTATACTAATTTTTCACATTAAATATTCAATTTATAATTTTTAAAATTTATTAAACCTTTATCTAATAGTATGTATGATGACACCAACCCATTAATTCATCAATAATACATCTTATTTTTAGGATATTAATTACATTATAATATGATACATTTTAGAATAGTATAATTTAAGTGTATTTGGAAACATGGATATAGAAAAAAAAATATACAAAAATTATGTACATCATTTCCCATTACATTCATCATAAATAGAATGATTCTTAGACATATCATAATTAAAAACATTGATTATATCATGTGGAAATAAAATATAAGAAATAGTGTGTTGTGAAGCTCAATATGTGTAAATATGTTAGATGTTAATAAATGATCATAATTGAGAAAAATCTAAGTATAACAGTTTGAGAATATGATTAAATCATATAGTAATTATAACCAACAATTCAATGATAATAAAAGTAGGAATCATGGAATAATGTTTTTTAAATTAAAATAAATAATACATAAGTATGTATAATTTTCAATAATCAATCTTGATCTATTAAAACATAACAAAAGCAAAATACATAAGTTTTTTTGGAAGTTACATAATCACAAAAAAAAAACTATTCCTTAGTCAAGGTTCATTCTTAAGAATAATTGTGTGGAGAAGGACCCATAGTGAAAATTCCTAACCAGTATTTTATATCATTTTCTCAGGAGTAACATCAATCTAGTTTACTCTATTATCTCTTAAGAGTTTATTAATCCACACATCCCTTAATAGTTTCTCAACTCTATAATCCTTACCCAATGCATTATAGGGTTATAAAAGACCCAACCATCATTATATTATAATGTAACCACAAGTCCTTGGTTTTTTTTCTAAATCAACCATCACATAATAAGAACACATTCCTCAGGATCATGAAAACAATTATCATTTCATGAAAGAATATCCTTGAGAAAGTAAAATTGTTTTACCAACAATTAATCATCGTAAACATAAACCACCAAGAGAAATATTAAATATGGAAACATTTGATATTATCCCCAATAAATTATAAGAGTCATAAAATTATATGGTTATATATTAAAATAAATATAAAATATTAGTATAATATTGGTTTTGAAAAACACCTGTCCACAATGAAATCAATTACATAAAATAAAAAAAATAAAAACATTAAGTAAAAAATATTAATTCCAATGAATATTAGAAACTAATATTTTATTCTAACATAAAAGTGTATCCATTATTGTTGTTTAAACCATTCATGTATTTTAAATTAAAATAAAAATTTCATTTACATTTCGAGTAAAATTTCAAAAGTACCACATTTTAAAATGATAAGAAAATTAATTTTAATCATTCTAAAATAAAATAAAATATAGTAAAAAATGAATATAATTAATAATAATACAATAGTAAAAGTATTAAGGATATTTTTTAATTAAAATATTTCCATCCAACAAAATATTCTTAAAAAAAGGGAAAAAAGATCGTTTTTCCTGATAAATGTTATTTCAACCCCTTAGGTAAATAAAGAGAGGAAAATGAAAAAATAAATGTGTAATATTATGTAATAAAATGAAGGTAAAATTAGTCATAATTTTTTTAAGAGATATATTATATAATTATATCTCATAAAACTTATCATTAACAATCCTGATGAAAAATTCCATTATTACGTAAATCCCCCACCACTATAGTAACTTATGAATCATAACCCCATTAATGAAATCATATCAAATTTAAAATTAAATAAATTAAACATAAGGATATTCATGACACAACATATCAATGGTGAATTATATGAAATATATAAAAATAGTTATATAATATACAATATGATTCGTTGAGTACAATTTGAGATGATAAATCCTTTCCACATTGGTACCTTTCGAATCAAACCCCTAGTTATAATAAATTGAAATATATGTTTATATTCCATGAATTAAGAAGGATCCATAGTATAAAAATTTCATTTTATTATAATATACCTATCATAAACCTTATTTATTTCATAAAATCAATATTTTTTAAACAAAAAAAAAACTAAATACCAAAATATATTATAACTTTTGTAAATATTAATGAAAATATCATTAGAATCTTGAAAACCATATAGTATTTTTTTTAAATGAATTAAATTGTTGATAATTGACATATAAATTACAAGTAAGTATATAATCCTTAAAAATATTAAATTATTGAATAATATTAAAACAAGTCTTAATCAAGAAAATTTGAGGCAGAACCCTTACCATCATTACATCATGATTTGTAAGTGATCTAACACGAACTTCTTGAAGAAAAATACTTTTTTATGGGATTATGACCTGATGTAATGGCATTAATTGATTTTAAAAATATCTATGATTAAGGTAAGGAATATAAAAATGATTTTGAGTAGGTACTTAATAAATTAAGAGTTTTAAATTGTGTCATTTAGGGATGTGGAGAGGTTCCTTTTTATGAGTAAGTAGAGGGACACACATACAGTTATTTAAAATATTTCATTAAAATAAAATCAATTTTATGGGAATGTGGAACCAAATTTATAGGTATTTTATAGAAGGATAAAAAATAATGAAATATATTCATCCAATCAAAATTTGACATCTTTAGGTGGAAAAAATAACCGTATGTCCTTGTTGAACCCCTGATAAAGTCAATTTAACATTTAATATGGTAACAATGTTTTACTATTTTTACACTTCACTATGAAAAAAATTATGTTAAACGAATTAAATTATAATATTTTTATTATTCTAAATAAATAATCCATATTAAATGATTATATTTCTCTATGTTGTCGAATTTAAGAGTAAACAAACCCACAAACCAAAATGAAAATCTTTTTTAGAAAAAAAAACATTTTTAAGTATAACACATAATTTTCTTCCATTTATTCCCTTGGAAAACTATAAAATCAATTTAAAAATATATCATTATATGTTTAATCTATATTTTTAATTAAAATAATTAATCAATATATATTATTTTGACATGTTTTATTAAAAATATTGTGCACACGTACAAATATTTTTTTTGAAATATGTGTTTTTTAACCAAAGAATTTAATTATAAAAAATATACTATATTTGTGAAACTTATTTAATTAATTAGATTTAATATAATTAAATGGCATTTATCTAACCTAATTGTCAATATAAATTTCCCATTGGCCTTTTTTTATCAATAAAATGTAGCATTTTATAGTTATTTATATCTTTAACAATTCACTGGAAAATAAATCAGTATAGAAAAACATAAAAAATAACCCTAATATAAAAGTAAAATTATGATTTAAAAAGTATTATTCATTTACTCAATGTTTTTAAAATAATTAATAAATGTATTATTATATCCATGTGTGTTAAATTCAATAAAATACCATTTTTTTAATGAAATTGTATTTTTAAGTATATAATGAATTTACTATAAATCGAGTATTTATTTTTTATTCTCTAAGAAATAAATTGGAAATTAATTAAAATTTTTATATGTATTTTTTATAATGTGATTATTTTTATTCATACCTACAATTTTATTGAATAGCTTATAAAAGTAGCTTATACCATAGTTCATATAGAATTAGTATTTTTTATAAGGAACGATACCAATAAATTTAAAATAATTTAAAGAAAAATATATATATATATTATAAAATATCAAGGTGTTATAAGTGTTTCTTGAAAAATGTTCTCTATTTCCCAATAAATATTAATTTTATTCAAGATACAGAATGGATATCATTTTACCAGGCATTGATAGACTGTAGTTGTAAGGTATTTATATTTATTGGATGAGTTTATGTTATTATATAAAAATATTTTCACAAAATTGAAAACATATCAAGAATTATAATAGTCGATAGAATATGATAGTGAAGATTATCTTTTTAATATATCTTAAAATGGAATAATTAATCAAATAAGTTATTTTTTGTAGTAAATGAATATCTCGATTCATTTCTTGAGGATTAATATGTTGTTATTCTAGACGAATATGTTTAATTGACTATTAAATTAGTAGCTGATGCTAAGACATATTTAACCCCCCCCCCCATATTGACTAGATATTATAGATCATTTTGAATTAAAAATGATGTTATAAGAGTTTCTTGGTAATGGAATCATCGAGACAAGAACTACAATATGGGGTGATTCTATTATATTTTTTACCTCAAAATCTAATTTTTTTACTTCTCTAAAATCCATTTTATGGATTAGTATTAACCTTGCAATAAATAATTCAATATTCAAAACACAATGATTGGATTTAAAAGGAAATTTTCAAATTTCAAAAATCAAGAAAACATTATGATACCGCATGAAGTACATTGGTCTTATCACCATCAGAACGTATTGAGAAAAGCACCACTATTGGTGAGATCCCACTGGTGGTCATTCCTCAATATCATTAGAACACAATATAATACTTATTAGCATAACCATCTTAGAAAATAGAATCTTTAACTAGAGGAAACCATCAGACCAAATGAGACCTAAAACTTGCACAGATCTAAAACAAAGTGATCCATTAATACACCACTGTCTTGGCCATTTTCCATCACCACATCACCACAAATTCTAGAATATCTACTCCTAAACTACCAAGAACCCACCACCACATCACACCATACACCCAAAACCTCATGTTGACTAATACACTTGACTGACCTGGAAGGGGGTAGTGGTCCTGGAATCCCAGTAGGGGCAAGCAGAGGAACATCCATAGTAAGACATCGAGCAAGCATTGTCGCGTTAAAACCTATTAGAGGGAATGAATGAAAAAAGTAGTAGGGATGAAAACCTATAGGGAATATAAATTAATAATAAGTAGGGATCGCACATGAAGTGTTTCATGTTATATTTTCTACCATATGCTTCTTCTCATAGGTATTCTAATAGTTATTTCTTCATTGTATTTCTAGGCTAAGGAGGATCCCTCAATTGACCACTCCTCCACCTCAATCCCATCAGTCATTTCATGTGTCTACCCTTCCCCATATGTGGGTAGGTAAAATTTATATATGTCCAAGGGATGTGGAGTGACCCTTCATTGTCTGGGCTAGAGGATGTTAAATGGTCTAGAACCTACATCCTAAACACATGATGTTAATTTATGATCTACACATGCATAATAAGTCTGAGTGGACCAGAAAGGGGATTGGAACCAACACCCTCCCACTCCATCCCTCTATTTGGGCTTTGTCTCCATGTGAACCTCGGACAGTATCCACGTAATCCCCAAAACACTTCCTTGGGCTTCCCTCCCAGAGTAAGACCTAGTCTCCATCTATTTGGGTCGCTATCCATGCATAATCCACACACCACCTCTCTTGGAATCACCTTTCGCAACCTGACTATCAGGCCCGTTGTTACCTGTTGATTCTGAAAATGATCAAGAATTACGTCGCCTTAGAGTAACAATTACCATTACAACCATTTTGGGCCACTACTCATGGATATACCCCAACACTACATTTAGCCACATTCAATACACAATCCACATTCCCCCAATACTAAACTACAGAGGTTTTGATCCAATTTAGAGACATATGAAGCCTCCATGAGGTTCAATCCCAACCAATGGTAATATATCATTATCCCTTCTTGGGATGTGCCATCTTGATGTGACATCATCCCTTTTGTGGATTCATCTTTCAAATCCACCTCCTTGATGTGTTCTAATTAATAATGGCAACTAACCATGCAAAATCTCAACACTTCACCATACACCAAAAACCAAGAGTGGCCATATTATAAAGGTACACTAACCACACATAATCCCACAACGCATATTTGAGTTGTTTTCCTTTTTGTATGCCCGATTCTATTCACCCACACTGAACTATAATGGTTTTGATAATTTTTGGGTATGTAAGATGTTTTTTTAAGGTTCAATTCCAACCAATGATAATCTTCGGTGCTCTCTCCAAGGGATATACTTTATTTGGGATGATATCCATGTGTAATCCCCAACATGTCTCCTGGTTATTGTCCTTTTTGTGCACCCCTATTTTATACCCCTATAACCAATTACATGGAATTTGATCTCTATATTTTTAACACATTATATAATAAGCCTTTATGTGGTTCCATCCCTTAAAATTATACAATACATATGTTCCAAAAACATCATATCAACTAACTCTATTACTACATGAGGTTAAACTAAATGAACCAAACTATATGGGGCAGATCCCTTTTAGGTATATAAGAAGACCCCCTTGAGGTTCAATCCCAACCATTGGGAATCTATTGTGCTACCTCCTAGGAATGTACATTTATTGGGCCTCTAACAATGCAAAATCCCTAGCATGTCTCCAAGTCATTTTCCTTTATGTACACCTCAATTCTATGACCCCATACCAGACTACATGGGGTTTGATCCCTTTCAGGTATGTAGGAAACCTCCATTAGTTTCAATCCCAACCAATAATAAACTCATGTGCTCCCTTTTAGAAATATACTTTCCTGATGTGACATTTTATCTTTTTTGGATGCATATTCTACATCTTTCTTCTTGTTGTGTTTTGATCCCCCCTGGAAGCTAACCATGCATAAGCCCTATACATAGACATACTCTTCCAACAAAGAGTGACCCTCTTGTGATGGTCAGATAACCATGAATAATCATGTAGATAATATCTTGGTCAGTGTCCATTGTGTACACCCCAAATCTAGGTCCCTATCCTGAACATCATGGACTTTGATCCCCACATTTCACATAGGGTATGCTGGAATTCCCCCTAAGGATCAATCCCATTACCCATTTCGCATTATAGTCCCACCTTTGAGCCAATGTGTCTCTGGAAGATCGTTCCCCCAACCAAGATGTTCAAATTTCATTGGGTTCCCATCCATACATTCTATTCTCACTAGAAACCTCCTTAGGTGACCCATGGATCCACCGAACTATGTGAACTTTGCTTCCTATCCACCAAAATATGTAGGAAGCCTCTGTGAGTTTCAATCCCAACACCATCATTTTCAGACAAGTTCCACCCCTTTCATTTCACTTACATCATTCTAAGAATTCATCATTCATTCAAATTCTTACCTAGGAAGCCACATCCTAATGATATCGTGCCACACATTCATCCCATCATAGCTCCTTATAGACCCCTGGCTGTTAACAATGCATATTCCTCGCACATCGTATCTATCCAACCAAGAGTGCACCTCCTACGATGGGAATCTAACCTAGTGTAATCCCCAAATCACCCATTCAGAATACATGGGGTTTGATCCCTATCTTCTAGAAAGGTTAATTATTATGACTCTTCAATGTTCAATCGCATCCAATGGTAATCCTTGGTGGACCCCTTTTGGGGGTTCACCTCCCTGATTCATCCTTTTTTATTCCCAAATATTCCTTCATGGTGGGAAAACATACCTTTTTGGGACATTCCATCTCTGTCTTATCTTCATTGGGTTTCTTAATCCATCCATATAGTAAACCATTAGGTGATTCTTTCTAGGTGTTTAGCAATCTTGTCCAATTTTTTGAGTTTTATGATCAGTCTAATTCATCTTCTTTAGGGTTTAAACACACGACATATCCAATGTTAACCATAGGAATACAAGGAAAAACATGGTGAAATGACTCGAACATATGTACCCCATAATCGACTTTGGATACCTCAGAATTTAGAATCCCTTTATTAAGATAGAATTCAGGTGTACTAATGTTCCAGCATTCCGAAAAGCTAGTGATCCCTAACGTGACTACTCTCATGACCAAAGGTTGCTGCCCGACTTGACACTTTAGAATATCCTTACAAAAGAAATGTAAATAAACAAAATCCACAATGTGATAGAATAGGTAAGTGTTTAATAAACAATTTCATAATCTTTGTGGGGTACCCAGAGTAGGCGTTGAATTCTAAGGAGGAATCTGCAAATGGAGATACCATCATACCATCATCCTTTTTCGATCAAGGAGCAATCAATGTTGAAGAAGTGATGAATTCTACATGCCTTTGGTAGAATTTAATGTGAGGTAGAATTCATCCATTATCATTGACAACATGCATGGTGGTATGCCCCGATAGAACGCACTGAAAAAAGAAAACGGTGAACTAGACGTGAATGTTTTAAACATTAACCATGGGGATTTGTGGAACATGATACATCATTAAATAATATTGTCATCGTATCCAGCTATATGGCACCAGGTCCTACCAAGAAAGTACTACACTTAGTGTGGAACACACTAGAATTAGCAGTATTTATTCATTGGGAATTATAATCTCCATCATCATCATTATGGATCTCTCTATACATCACTGGATGAATGAACGATGTTGGGGAACTAGGAACTACATTACCAATATCTATACTAATGATGGAATAGTTTTTCTTTATAGGACCCAAGCTTCATGAAACTAGTCACCTCTCTATCGCAGTGGTAGGAGCACGAGAAATTCTTATGTGGAAATCTCGTACATCTCCACCTATTCCATGACTCTATCCACAACCATGGATAAAGGGTCACCCAAACCGCGTCTCACCCACATAATTTATCCAGAGAAGGGTGATGGAAACTCTTTTTTGATGTTATGAATATGAGGGGGTCATCCCAATCAGGGGTATATAACACCTATACTAGGAGGCTCTTACGAATCACTGTCACCTCACCACAAAGGGCTGCATAGGTTGCCCATGATCCCTACTCTATTGTTTAATCGTTTTGGGAGCCTGTCTCTGGAATGGTCCCATGAATCACTCCCTGTCAAAAACAGTTTCAGGGATGTACGATTCATCCCACACATGGCCACCACCTGAGATCCACCAATGAGGGAACCCAATAAGTTTTTTCAATCCCTCCATTCATTCCCTCAGGCTGAGGAATACGTGATCTATACCCTATCATCGATAGCCCTGTTTCAGATGACCTGACACCAAATTTAGGTAAACATATATGAGATGCTCATCTGGGGGAGTTGTCTTCAATAGAATTATAGCCCCATTACACCCTATTAACATTAAATTAGATCCTTTCTAATTTAGACTAGGGATTCACCATCACCTGATTGGGATTGAGAATCTATCTGCCCCATGGGTAGACTAGGTTGACTCTTCCTATCATCGGCATGATTGGAGACATTTCATGCCCACCCAAGATGTCAATATCTTATATGGAAGTCCTCCCAATTCCATCACAAATCCATGTAGAGGCCATCCTTATCTTGTTAAAATGTGGAATGAAGGTCCTCGCCATGTTCTCCCTTTCTCTAGTGGAGGTCCTTCCAGCTCTAGCAGCCACAAAAGAGAAGGCCCTCACAGTTTTGTTGACGGTTGACATGAAGGTTCTCCCCATGTCCATCTTGAACATCATGAAGTTCATTCTAGTGCCTCTATATCCAATTGGAATAGTGGTATTCCCTATTCCATAGGCATCTCGCATGGAGATTATCTCCATGTTCTCACCTTCTCTAGTGGAGTTACTCCCCATGTTCCCATCAACCAGTACTAAGGTCCTCCCCATAACCATGTTTCTCAACACAAAGGCCCTCCTCGTTCCCCATTCAATATCTTCCCTAGTTCTCCTCACACTACAGCTCACCAAAGTAGAGGTCCTCCTCAATATCCTTCCCAACATTGAGGTCATCCCAATGTTCTAATCAGCACCCACAATTGAGGTCCTCACACTCACTCTATAGTCCAATAAGAGGACCTCCCTACTATGAAAACAATATGTATGGAGGACATCCTGGTACCCCATTCATATTAGGAGGAGGTCCTCCCTGATCCATCACCAACATTCATTGAGGTTATCCACATGTCGAAGATCTACCATGCCCTGATCAGATATCCTAGGGCAGGAATGTGAACCTTTTGTGTCGAAGGAAGATATCTGGAAAGCACGAGATCCTGGTCAATCAAGTTTGATTTTTAGATTCTGAAGCATAGTGCGATTGAATGACAAAACCTTGACCCGAATCATCTATATCACTATCTGGATTAGGAACTAAACGTGTGGTCTTTGTCCATATGAAATGTGAAATTCATCAAATACCCAAATTGAATCATAGGCACAAACATGAGGAGAAAAATTTGGAACCTTTCCATAGTCTCTCCATGCAGTCATCTATGTCTTCTCTAGGCTCAATCTCTACAAAGACACATGATTATGGATAGTTGTTCAAGGGACTAGTATAAAATCAGCACAATCCAGACCAACCACCAATGATCTCTAAAATCGTACTGGAAGAAGTGGTAGAATCATCATCCTATAAGGAAATTATGATCTAATCAGTATCGTCTCTGAGAGATGACATAGTGAGAAATAGCCTATCAAATTGTGCACCATTACCTCCACTTGCTAGTCCTCCCCCGTAACAGTCCATATCTGTTTTGTATCTAGTCCCTCAACCTCATCCTAATGAGGATTGGGAAAACTAGACATTGGATCCCACTTCTGAATGGATAATATTCTGGGACATTCTCAGGATGGGCCATTTTCCCGAGATGTTCTTGATAATCGCAACTCTAGATTCAGCATCCTAGAGTCCCTCACCCAGGAAGAAGAAATATATTTATTCCATATTCTCTATGAAAAAAAATTTCCACACCTTCATCATTGAATATATTATTCAAAGTGCCATGATAATTATGAAGATATCATACAACAATGGTTCATGGTTTACCTAGTCGCCTTTCTCATTACTCATCAACATGCCTCGCCCGGTTATCATCAAGCCCTTCAAGAATGATGCAATCAGAGCATTATTATGCTCTATAAAATTATTTTTGAGGAATCCCCACATTTCCAGTTCCATTCATGGTGAAATCATACAACTCTCCAACATGGTCATATGCTACACCAACCCAACTTATTGGGTGATATTAAGGATATTCTACCAGGTGTAGTCACAGTTAACATGGATAAAATTAATCATCTTAAATAGAATGACAAAAAGATAGATATCATGGAAGATTACCTACCCCTAGGAATATATCAACATCTTAAGGATCCCCTAGGCATTATCACTCACTAGAAAATACCCTTTCTTTTTTGTGTTCAAACTTTCTGGTCATTTCTTCTTGGTCAGGTACCCAACAAGGGAAAAGGACACACAGGGGAAATGAATACCTCTAAACCATCTAGATGGAAGAATAAAATTGAAGATGATCCAGACAAAGATGTGCTACATCAACATCTTGTAGAATAGAAGAATAGCATTAATGAGCTTCTCACTCAGAAACATATTGGATAAAACCCATACTACGGTGATCCTTAGTAGGTTCACATCTTCCCTACACTGAGGTAGCAGGGGGGAACCACATGTTTTCTTTGATGAATTTCCACTCATTGACCCCAAAAACTTTAATATACCATTAGGGTAGAGGTCATATTTTACAATAGAAAGTCATAATATACCTCACTGAATCCACTCGAGTTTTGAGAGAATCTTCCCTACACATGGTTCCACAATCCATTCCTCCAGTAACTCGTCAGGTTGTACATCCAGTAGCTCCACAAGAAACCGAGTCAGCTTATCATGTTAAAGAAAAAACCAAAACATATGTGGTTATGATTCCTTGCCAAGATAAGAACCCCCTCCTAGAGTTTTTGATAGCCAGTCTCAATCATCTCCTTTAGTCTCATCAAATACTGTAGGTAGTCATCCCAGCTGATGGATAGCCGTATCCGTAATGGATATATGATATGCCTACACACTCGAATTTTGGGAACCCCGCATTATCATCTTTCAACAGGTTGGGGGACCTGTTGTAGCATCTGGCCCACTTTATCACAAGATGTAGTCCCACACTAGGAACTGCAGTGCATCAGGAAGTCGTAGTGCTATGATTTTTTATATAGACATTGGAAGGGCCCACACTTTTCTAGTATATCCAACTACACATTGGGTCCCTAGACGGTTTGAAAGATATATTTAAACAATTTCATTATCATCTCAGCTCCACCACATGAAATAAAAACATTTCCTCCCTATTCAAGTGAATACAATGACTAGCTTAGTGAGCCACAAACTTTATCACTAGGTGGAAATTCCTCACATATTCACTCGATATGTCGTTGACTCAAGAATATTTGTTGATGATGTTTTTGGGGAATGTGAAGGCTGAATTGGTCCCCTCCCTCACCACTCATAACATTCCAGGATGATTTTTAAATTTCTATAATAAGGCTCAGGGCCTAGAATACTCCTTGAATTAGGTTAAACATGTATGTCCATTTCATACCACGACTCCTTTAAGAAGATATGATAAGGCTGAAACTGCTACCGTAGCATAGGTAGAGGCCCCCAAGATGATATATTTGTTACCAGTATACCCATTTCTATAGACTCACTGAGTGACATATCCTCAATCCTAGCATCAGGCTCAGCATATCCCACCTAATAATTTGAAGGAACAACCGCTTAATGCACCATCACCACCCAGGAGAGATAATATGGTTACACCTCTTCACCAGGATCCATCCCCTTTTCAGGGCTAGGCTCCCAGGGTACCTATACAAAAGGTGAAAAACTAGACCTACTCATTTGAATATGATCATTTCCCCATTTATTTTTGGATCACCTTAGATCAAGGGATACTAATGTTGTTGGAATGAAAAATACCCCAAGAGGTTGATCTCACTAATTACCCCAACTTTTTCCCCAATCACTGATTCCTCAAACATACTATTATGTAGTGCTCTGTATGCATGGTCTTTCTCTAGGATTAGGTTGATAAAAATGTAGTTAGGTTGAGTCCTACCCTAGAATAGGTGGTGTGTGTCTACAAAAATATGGGAAATGGCCACAAGGGTGAATTGACATAGCTCTCTAGTCACAGGTCTTAGAATTATGACAGTTGGTTGACCCATAGGGTAGTCGATCATGCCTAAAGTATCATATGTTCCCATTTGAATCAACCTGATACTTTTTATGTCACCATTATTCATCCCACAACCACTTATGCATCTATGCCTTATCGTTATTCTTTTTAGAAGGGAAGGCACCATCAGTGCAAGGTAAAGCAAATCCCCCCCCCACTGGCGCCCAAGCACTCTCACAATATTGATGTATTCATGACTCTAGCGATGAGCTTCACCCTTAAAACATTCCTAGTGATGGATTATTCCCCAAGTGATGATCATGAGTATTCATCAACCAATACTGTCAAACTGGTGAACCCCTACATGGTTACCAACAACAAGGAGTGTCAGGTTGGTTCTCCTAATATCCACATTCACTCAGTTGTATAAGTAGTTGTGGTATTTTGAACCATCAGAATTCATACACCAATGATTCCAGCGAATATATAGATGATACAGAGACTAGAAAGTAGGCTTTATATATATCTTGACATGCATCACCCTCTCATAATGTCTCATCATCTTTTCTCAGACTACAGTTTTTGCTACTCGATCAGGAAGAGGAATTTCGATTGTGTTATACCCATATACATTTAGCTATGGTCTGAGCTCAATCATATGATAGATATTCTATATTAATTTCATGTGGATCATTGAGTGAATTGATGGATATCCCCAACACTATCCAGAATCTTATGGTTGGACCAGTAATGCCCGTCATACCATATGCTGCATACCAACTGCATGTCGATAGAAAATTTGTGCCTAGTGAATAAGTATTATGTGATTAAGAACCTTTAAATCAATCTTAATATACTCTCAGTCCCTGAGGATATCCTCCTGTCAGAATGTATGCATGAATCCCTGGAAAAATATTTAAAACCCCACTTTAGTCTGAAATAAAGGTAGCAACTGCATATGTCTTGAATTTTGTGGAGTCTGAGAAAACATAATTCAAACCATCAAATCATTTCCGTGTGAAGATGAAGGTTATCCTATATAGCGCCACATCCACCCATTGTACATCATAGAAAAATTTAATGGCATGGAAGTCTATCATTGTCTTGTAAACACCTATTTCAGTAGCAATCTCATCCTTTATCATACAAAATAAAATATAGGGATGACTGAAGTAAAAATGAGTCCATATAACTTCAAAATTCAAGGTTATGATAGGACAGACCAAAGACTGCATGATTAGATTCTCATGAAGACCTATTCTGGTGGTCTGGTTGGTAGCACTAAATTATTGGTTATCTTGTAGGACACTGCCTAAAATTCATTAATGTGAAGACCTTGGCCACATCTTTACATAGGTGTTCCCTCATAGTATCACCAATTCCTCAAGATATCACTTAATTGTCGAGTGGGAGTTCTCTAGGGTGATGTGTCTCCCTATTCCTCTTTTGATGATCATTAACTATATTATAACTATTATAAGAGTGAGGACATGTTGGTTCAAAACAATGAAGTTGAGTATATGACCACTATGGTTGACCCCAGGAAAGACTTGGATGATTATTTCTTCCTCATGAATCAATGGTTAGAGGCCACAACCCTGAACATGGGACACTGGTTCATTATCTCTGATAAAGGGGGGTGTTACCTAGTACATGGAATACCATAATATTGAATCTTACTATAATATGAATCATTATTGAGTTATTCCATATCTCCTTACCGATGTAATATATTGTGACATTCAACCCATGGAAACAAAAATACGCCAAACATTCTTGTTCAACCTGACCGGGTTTAACCAAATTAATCTGATGTGACAATATTTCTTTGATATTATCAAATTTGACCCCTTGGGTAGAATGCCTCGTGAAATTATGTTGAAAACATTCATTTATATTGTATCATCCTTGTAGGGGTCTTCCGATGATGATTACATCGTCGCTTAGGTCAGTACCATCATTCATCAAGGGTCAGCTGAATTAGAATAATTGCTTCCGTTCAATGATACTCTCACCTCATACGATGAAGTGTATTTGAAATAAACTCCTCCATCATAAGAAGAAGGCATTTCTGCCACCATAGATGAGTTGGTAAAAGTGAATATCAGTACCAATGCATACTGAAGTCCAATACTGACAAGGGTAACTATTCCATCTAAATATCACCAACTAGATGTGGATTTTTTGAAGCAACATCATGATTTTTATTCTTAGAGTTGTGCCAATATGCCAGAACTATATCCTCTGGTATCCATTCACCAACTTAGTCCACTGGTAAGGCATAGTGGGTTCAAGTAAACTCCCAAAAATATTCACCCATCTCTTGCAGTAATGATTCATGTCAATATTGATAATATCATCAAAGAAATCTCTTTCAAAAAGGAACATTACCCAACATGGTTAGACAGTATTGTTCCCGTTAGGAAGAATAATTGATAAACTAGAGTCTTCTTTGACTTTTGGGATCTCATTTATTACTGTACGAAGGATTATTTCCCCTTCCTATGACAGAAGTATTGATTAACACCACTATGTGATTCCAAGACCTTTTCATCATGGATTGATATTTTAGGTATTAATAAATTTGGATGGCACCTGAGGATGAAGAATCCACTAACATCACAGTCCCATAGGGAAAATTCTAATATCATGTAATTCTTTTTTATAAATATTTATAGGGATACTTATCAGCATGTTATGCACCACATATTAAAGCCAATCCTTGTGGACATAGTGAAGTATCATTTGGATAATTTGGTAGTAAAATAAATCATGTGTAATGAAAATATTAGAGATCATGAAAAAGTGTTTGTCTTCCGATGCTCCAACCATATTAAGATGAACCCCTTAATGTGTGCCTACAGGGTTACCTCTGGAAAGTTCCTCAGCCTTTTAATTAGATACAGTGGAATTGAGACCAATCCCAAGAAGATCAAGGGTATCCGTTAGATTCCTCCTCAGAACAACCATTATGATCTAAATGGTATTCAATTCCACTTAGTCTACACACACTGATTCATTAAAAATATATCTAGAAATTATAATCCCCTTTACTGTATCATGAAGGAAGGTGTCATCTATCATTGGTCTGAATAATGCCAAACCTCTGTCGAATTGATCATGCAATATTTGCGACAGTCCCTAGTTTTGTTTCCCAACATCTCTAAAAATTCATTAGTAATTTATGTTAGTACCCTAGAATATTCCCTATGAGATAGTATTTCGTGAAGAATAATGAAGGGACAACAAACAGTTTGTACTATTCTAGTCGCATGCTCCTTGACACCGAGACTAGATACTCTTCTATCGATAAGAGCTTCCTTACATTAGTTTTTTAAGTGTAGAAGTTGTGGCATAATCTTCAGCATCATGAGACACTTCTGGTGTCCTGAGTTGATCCACTAATTTATATTCTGAACCTCTCAAAGTTGAAATGTCTTCTAGCTCAGGTTGTGTGATATTTTAGAAGTACGACATCAGGTTCATTCTTTAGAAAGAATTCAATGGTTAATCACTGGAATATTTTCTAGGTGCCCATATGGCCCCTACAGAGCAGTCCCTAGATCTTGAATTTCTAGATGAGGTCATCCCCTCATTGGATCAATCCATTCCCTATTAGCATATTCACTTCGATGGTGCCTTACAGAGCCCTCCTGGCATGAGACTAAATGATCCTAGGATGAACACGGTAAGTTTGGGTATTTTCTTCATCAACCCTACATAGGATGTTTTCCCTATTTGTTCTTGTTGTCAGAAGGTTTCACCGACAATGAGTTAGAGTATTTGGCTCTGATCACTGGTCTCGAGCAGACCCTCAGGATTGATGATCCCCACCTATATGTGAAGGGGTATCTTTGGTATGGTAATCAAGCCGATCAATAGTGACTATGTCATCCAGAATACATAACTTGTGCCCATGTCAGAGTGCACTCGCTAGCTATGTCCCATCTCGCTTCTCAGATAGGAATCACTAATGTTCCTCAATCACAGAATGTTAAAGCTGATGTCTTGTCCATCCTTATAGCATCTCTTACTGGTCATAGAAAGGATGATTTATTTAACTATGTGGCACATTGAAGGGTAATCCCTCCTGTCACCCCAAATGATTATGATACCCAGCAGGTAATCCATATTACAATCGATGATTCCACAATAGGACATCCAGATCCTCCAACCACAATAGAAGAGACCCTTTATTAGAAAAATTCTTTTTTCGAGTACATCTGACATGGAAACATCCTGACAGACTAGAATGAATGTGATAAAATCCATCGGTATGAAATTCATTTAACCCTATATAGCGCTCTAAACAATGATAATACAAGATAAAATGTGAGATTTATGGAGTTATCATCCACATTATTTGAAGAGATGATATTCCCCATGTTATGCGGGAAGCCCATACTAGTTCCTGAGGAGCTCATTAGTCAGGTTTGAAACTATCACTCCAGATCCAAAGGATGGGATAATTCTGGACTCCACGGTTCATGACTATATTGAATTCTCCAATAGTTTTCATGCGTGTCAGATCTATACCAATAATGTGAATGAACAACTAGAGCCTCTCCATACTAACAAGAACTGTTTTAACTTTTCAGTCTAGGGACATGATTTCATTGGACCATATCCTCAAGAAATATCTCTCTAGTAAAGCTTCATTCTGAACACCATAGATATCTTATCCATGTGGGTAAAAGTTATTTCACTCAAAGAATTAAATGCTCGTTCAATCATTGATTTCATAAGATCCAACATCATTCAGCGATTCAGATTCCCTTACACTATCCTCATCTTTATAAGAACAAATTTCCATGTAGTTTTGATGAATAAAAAATACGCCAAGTACAACATCTGTTCTAACCATACTTCTCAAAACCATGCACTATCAAATGTTAAAATCTTGGTGTTTAACAAAATATTGTCTAACATTTTACAAATGATGGTTGGTTAGAACAGAAATAATTTTCCAAAAAATCTATTCAAAGCTCATTAGTCTTACCAGAAAATAGATCAAAATTCCACCCATGTGACCCAATATTTCCCTTTTATATGGGATAAATGAAGTCCTACCAATAAATATTCAATTTACATCACTACATATACCAATATATGATCAGAACATGTGAGATAGGGTAGTAGAGTTTCCTCTGTCTTAACTAGACATCCTTGATAAGAACATGCTCCGGGCCTTGCAAAATAAAGAGAGGCGCCAGAACAAGATAACCAATGTTTTCAACAATACATTTCACATATGCTCCTTCCATTAGGATGACACAATATTGGACCCACGAACTCCTACCATACCAAGCAGGAATCCACCTAAGCTAGATCCCAAATTGGAGGGACCTTAAATAATTCCCAAGGTTTATCCCAATGGTGTATAATCTTAGATCACCATGGATGGAGAGAAGATCAATTCTCCTAGCAATGCCAATTTCCTAAAAAGTACTTCACATGAGTAAGTTCTCATCCTACATGAAGATAAACTAAATAATATATATACAATACTTTACAGTTCGATATCTATGACCTTGAACTAATTACTCTTTTTTTCTATGTGATGTTAAACTAAAAGTATGTCATTAGGGATGTTAAGCTTCAAGAACCCTTTTTCACATATATAAAAATGTTAAATTGAACATAGATTCATGAATCCTTAATGGATGATGTTAAACTGAACAACATTCAAGAACTCTATTTGTCGTGATTCCTTCATTCATAGGATATGTAGGAATGCCCATACATTTTGTTTTTGGGTCGAGTTCTAGGTTTTCCTACACCCTCCATCTCTTCATCCCCATGGCCTATGTTCTTTTTGAGGAGTATGTGGTGTGATATGAGACCTATTTGGTTTTTATTCACATTAGGTTTACCGAAGAAACGCCATGTAACTCCCTTGGGGTTTTCCTTTTATATCATCCTTACTATATGAAATTAAACTGCAGTATTCAAGAACTATTTCTATCTTGATTCCCAAACTTATGGGATATTCAGGAACACACAAACATCATCTCTTCGAGTCCATCCCAAGGTTCCTCAACCATTGTGGCCCTTTTGGCCTTACTTTATGGTCTTAGTTATGTGACCAGAAAATAAGATATCATCCAACCCATATGATGTTATACTATTGTCTCATGCCTTCAAGACATTAAAATGTGTGGAATTTATTTTCATATCTACATGACCTTAAAAGGGAAGTTCCCCTTTTCCCCAAAATACACAAAAACTACATCACCCCACATGATGTTAAACCATTCATTTGTCCTCACTGAATGACATTTAATTGCATGACATTCAATAATTACATATTCTTGATTTCAATCCTGATGGGAGACATGTGAATGCCCAGAAATTTGTTTTTGATTCCATCCCTTGGATTCCCAATTTCTTTAATCCTTTTGGCCCCTATCAATAACTTCCTCTTGGGAGTGTGTGGTGTGGTGTAGATCTATGTGGTTCTCATTCTTATTGGTTTTATTTTACCACACCACACACATCCCCTTTGAGATTCCATTCCATTTCTAATGTCATTTCCACATTTTCATAAACTGTGTTGCAATCTGTGTCCTTACTGTATGATGTTAAATTGCATCGGACATCATGAATTATATATGGATTGATTCACATCCATATGGGATACATTGTAATTCCCAGAAATTTTGTCTTCAGGTCCAACCCTAGGTTCATAAAAAATATTTGCCTCATTCCTCAACTCAATCTCTTGAGTCATATGTCCTTAATTGAATTACTTAACATTTTTTATGACCCATTAATGTTGTCGGTTATTTCATGGTGTGGGACCTAGAGTTACATATTATATATGGATATTATATCAATCCATCTCCATGTTTCATGTGTCCCTTTATTTGTGTCTCAAATATCTTTCATGTCAGAAGGGACCCCCTAACACTACGAATGCTTTACCTCATGAATCACCTACCATCCTAGGAAAACATCCTGAATCATTTTGAATGTTATTTTGAGTTAGGTTTTGCGTTTTGAATACAGTCAATGAACAAATTCAAGTGTTTCTTCCCATACCAGGTTACATGATACATATACTATGTCTTGAATATGGTCTATAGTTATCATGTATTGTTATTCCAACCTCATTATGTTTGAAATATCCTGATCTATGATTCACATAATTTTCTATATCTTTATGTCCATAAAGAACATGAACACTCTGAGTGTTATCCCTCTGTGCACCATTATGCATTGAGCGGGAGGATCGACATCATCGGGTCATCCTTGACGTAGCACATTCGTTCACCTATAATGTGCTTCCATGTGTCATAGTGATATAATCCTCTTTGTGTTTTCCACATTGTGCATGGGTCACATGGCCACAGGTTTCATGGTATGGTTTATAACTACATGGGAGAATCATAACATCATATGGTCAAAACTCTATGACCTCAAAATATGAAGTTGTATACTACATGATTCGATGAATCATGAATTTAAACTATATGTGTGTTACCTCAAGAACGTGTGGTGTTGTGTAGAGGTATTTGGTCCTCATTCACTCTAGGTTGCCTCATTCTACCTCACAACACACTCCTGCTTTAGAAGGACCACTATAAAGTCTAATCTCTATGACCATAAATGAAGGTTTCTAATGTCGAAGATCGCATTCTAGTAAACTATGTAACAACCAAATTTTTCCTCATTTGTGAGGATGTTGTCCCCTTTTGGTATTTTCCATTTGTCGTGCTATCTCTAAGAACAATGTATGGATTGATTCCCACACTTATAGGATATATATATTCACCAAGACCTTTTGTATATAGTCAAGTTGAAAATAATTTCATATGTTTAGTCTCATATCATGGGTTATTCACATGGGTACATTGTGTGGTTGAGTACATTTTAGTCCTCATTCATATTGGGATTACAATGGACACCATTTACTTCCCTGAGAATGCACCTGGTCTCGCCTGTGGATACATTTCATCATAATTTCCATGCTTCATGCATCCCTGTACTTGGGTCTCTATTATATTTCATATCTAAAGGGACCAATTAGCATTTCAGATTATTGGCCTCATAGATCACTTACTATCTTAGGGAAACATCCCAGAATATTTTGAAAGACACTTTGAGATAGTTCCCACATTTTAAATGTGGTTAGTGTTCAACCCTCATTTGTTTGTTCATGTACTATGTTACATGATATGGATGTTGGATTTTAAATATGGAATATATTTATCCTCTATCGATACAACTCCCCCATTGCATACCAAATATCATACACCATGATTCATGTTTCCTTACCCCTCTGTTCTTATTGGTCTTCAATAGCCATGGTGTTTTCCCTCCATGGATCCGTGTGCATTGAGTACGACTATTTTTCTTTTTGGGATTTTCCCTCCCAACATTAATTTTTCACTACTTTACTCTATCATTTGATGTTTAAATCCCAATGTCACTCCTTTTTTATGCACTGAGCATGTATCATGTATAATTACAAGTTTTTTAGGCTCATACCCACAAAAATGCCAAAATTTATGGTCTGATCTCCACATAATTAAAATAAGATCTCATGTGTTTGGTGATTTGATGCTAAATTATGATGCTTCATCCCCCATGGTGTTAAACTATTTCATCATTGCCATATTACTTTGACATGCATGGGTTGTCCCTCTCATATGACCTTAAATCATGCCATCATCATCCTGGCTTCATGATGAGAAACGAAATAACATTGTGCTGTTCTCACTTGAGAGGGAATCACCTTTGACACTGGTCACCACCATTCCACTTGTCAATACTTACACAAATATTAATTCATATAGTGACTTTCACACTTTTCATACTGGGTTTGTTTCTTAAAAAAAATAACACACATCAACAAAAAAAAAAGAAAACTTGAAATATCAAATTTTTTCTCCTTATAAATGAACTACATGTTTATTGATTCCCATATTTACGGGATACATAGTGACACGTAGATCATTGATCTGGGGTCCAGATACAATATTTTTTCCCCTTTTTTATGTTGAGTCACATTAATATATACTGCATTATGTTAAACTATATGGTATTCATGAACTAAGAGCTAATATCCTCAACGGATGACATTAAACTACAACCCTACCCCAAACAAGTTTAGGATGCACCATGATAGTTATGTGAATCTATATATTCCTCACTATCAGGAATTTCCCCCAAGAGTGTTGGAGTCATATTACATTCTGTTTCCAGAACTACGTGTGGCTTTATTCACATCCTTATGGTATACGCAGTGATGGATAATCATTCTGAATTGGACCCAGCCACAGGTTCATTAACCACCCAATCCCTTTAGTACTGATTATGGTCTACCTCACATATGCCTCTTTCCCATATGTTCCTCGGGGTTTTATGGTGCGTAAGACAATTTTGGCTCATTCATGTCAGGTTGTCCTCATCAACACCATGAAAAATTTATAAGAAGTTACGTAATTGTCTATGAAAAATGAATTTAAACTATTTGTTAGGGTCCATATAGAATGACCATAAACATTGTGCAATTTCATAACCACATGACATTAAACCACATGAATCGTCTTGATCACATGACATAAAACTATTCCATGAATCTCCCTCATTGTATGATGTTAAACTACATATGCATCATCTTTACATTCATGCGGTGAAATTGAAAATCATCCCAAGCCCTCACTTGAGGGGTTATCTCTCATAGTGCTGGTCATCCAAAACATTTCTTATGTCATAATTTATTGTTCAAACATCCAAGATGACATTCCCCTGGAAGATGGGTTTGATCATTTTTCTTACCAATGTGGTCACACCAATGTTCTTTCATCACGGTGGTGCAATTTCATGTTTGTTGGAATCCTTTTGAAAATTACATCACCCCACATCCATGATTTTTATGCCATTTTTTTGGATCCACTTCCTCTTTCATGTCAAAAGAAACCCACTGATTCTCTTGTCCCATGATACTTTAGCGCACCAACCTTTTGGGGGCAAGGATGACATATGATGACATTTCAAGTTTAGCCCCATGTTTTCGAATATGGGCAGTGATAGGAACTTTTTTGTTTTCACCCATTTTAGGACAGTGGTATAGGTACTTTGTGTTGAATATTGTTAGAAGTTATCCCATATTTTGATTCCACCACCATTGTGTTCCGAATTTTGGGTATCGCGATTCACACTTTTCATTCCCCTTGGTTTGGATTGATTACAAATCTCCGGGTGTTATCCCACTCATGTAGTAGAGCATGTTGGGAAATGCATGTAGGTTATTCCAAGGATCCTATTCTATAGTCATAGCCTCCTCTTAGCGATAGTACTCTGGGAGGATAGTCATCAAATAACATACCCATAGTGTTCAATGATTTTATAATTATCTCATATTGAAAATGGATAATTATGTGGTCCTCCCTTATTTCTCACATCAGGTTTGACCCATGTGAGCATACGGATAGATCACTAATTGTTTCAAAGATATGATTGAGATGTAATAATTAAAGAATGTAATAATATATAAATTAGCTCTTTTTAAATAATAAGGAAAGTAGAGAAAGTATGTTTCATGGGTTTTTCCAAAACAAAGCCCTCGGGAATCTACTCCTTCAATGGGATTCTACCACCCTCATGTGTGTAGATCTCAGAGTTTCATATCTTCTATTAAGCTCCCTATCCTCCCCAATATGCATAATTTGAATCCTATTATCCCTGATTTGCATTTGATCCCACATGGCTTGGAGATCAACTACTTAAGAGATCGCATGTGCTATATTTTCTTGGGATTCCGCAAGTTGGGCCTTCCATCATTCAATTATCCCAATCTACTTCATGAAGAATTTGAAATTCACATACATATTTACATTGAGTAATTTGATCACCCAAATGATCTATTGGATATTCTAAATGTTATCGGATTTTTTTTGTTACTAGGAAGTGTTCTAGGAAAGACTACTCACCTACATCTTCTCAGTGAGGTGGTCTCAGTTCCGCTTGTGACCATTTCACGCATCATCCCCTCTAGTGTATATTTGAAATATCCAAATGTAGATTGATCTCATCTATATTACCCCCAAATATTCTAGAACCTTTTCATGTTTGTGTTTGATTCGTTTACATGCTTGGTGCCAAGTCTTATAACTATCCTCAATTTTTTCATGATAAGATTCATCCTGATTTATAATATTATCTAGATCGTTGTTTGGAAATGCATCCAAGAGCTCAATAGTAGGATCCTCTACCTGCATCACATATGAAGATTCATGCTCTAGGTTGTCTGGCTAATCCTCTTTACATGATACTATCTCAATGATGTTCTCCAACCTAGCTCTAGGTTTTGCCCCACAAGTGGTGTCACCCACGATAACAATTGATCATTCATCATGAAATGTGGCCTGACCAACATGGTTAAATGGTTCAATATGGACCAAAATTCCTCTCAATAAAGGGTCCTCGTGTCCTCTGAACATCTATCAATGTAGGTTGATTTCAGTCCTGCTAACAGTGTAGATGAGGGTCATGTCCGACATGTTTATTAAGAAAAAAACCAAAGTGACAACGTAAGGTAAGAAGCATATGATGATTGAGAATTGGGTGCCCATGCTCTTTGATATGTCTTATTATCAATAGTATTCCATATAATTGAAAAAATATTTATAATGGTGGGTGTTAGCATTCAGAAGAAGTCATCATTGCCTTGACAGTGCTGCTGGAATATGGAGCTTTAATTTTTCAATATACAGGTCCTAATGATTGGTCATCCACACCTATCACAATACCTCTATCCCCATAAATATGAAAATTCTGCACCATATCCTCCTGCATAGGTAGATGTCAATTGAGAAGCCCCATTTCTGAAACAAAGATGATGGAACATAGGGGATGAGTTTGGGATTACTTTAGGAGTAGCAACAAATCCACCCAGAGAGGTTTCCCATGAGTCCATGATTTCAGCTTCTTCCAGAGAACCTCCCCTAGAAGCTCTTTCCCTATCATCCATATGTGGTTTCCCTCACTAGACTCTTCTCCACATGATCAATCTATGTTGTTAGACAAGGGGAGGTTTTCTACTATTTAATCATCCGACAACATTGGGGGGTAGATTCATGTTTAACAGCACCCTCACTCGATTTTTCATGGGATTCGTAGTACCTCGGGAGTGCACAAGTTCCTCCAAATCTGTATTGAAATTTCTCCCCATAACTGGGTCCATGTTGAATATTCCTTTGGAAAAGATGATTTTCCATAGTGCCATACCATACCTGTTAAGGTTACCCCTCATGTCATCGATGTTATTGGATTTTCTGTAGGTTTCCTAGTATTTCCAGTCCTTTGGATAGACGACATCAGGGGAAGCACCACATAGTGAATTTTATTCCTATAAGTGTCAAGAGGTGTATTTTAGAATTCCCTTGACTATTTCTCTCTATTTCAAGACCTCCTAGTCTGATCCACTAGGTCTTGCATTATAATATCCTTTTCTACTTCACCTCTATTCAGTGGTGGTTCATGGTCTGTTGAACTTTATTCCACCCATGATATCTCTTATATACTAATTTTATTTGACTTTGTGGCTCATGGAATTCTTCTTTAAAGACATCGATTATTTTCCAATTTACCATCTCACTCGAATAAGAAGATTCTGAGCTATGTGGATACCTGTGAATTAGCCCGAATGCAGTGGTTGGTGGTGGACACTCATTCCACATCTTTCTATCCCACATGTGAACATCATCCAAACATGCATCATCATGAATGGGTGATTCTCATTAGGCCCCTCTAGATACACCTCTATAATCATCCTCTTCATTCATTTGAACTATCATAAGAATCAAGTTGGGGTTATGTGGCTCACATAATGGTCAAAAGGCCACATAGGTCCATAACACACAATCAAAAAAGGAAATGAGATATGATCACTTCCCTATGGTGTGTTTTATGTTATCGGTAAATGATCTCATTGGTAGAGGGAATGGATGAAATATGAATTTTTCCACTCTCCCTATCTTTTTTAGCATGGCCATCAGACCTAGCTTGAGCGGAAGACTCCCCATAAGGTTCTAAGTTTCCTATAAAAATCTTGGAAAATGAGGATAAATGGGATTCAGGTATTCATAACCCAAATATACACTACAACCCATCTGTATAAGAAGTGGAATGACCCAAGAACACGCAATGTCCTCTTCCAGTGACTGATGTGTCAATGTAACTTGTACAACATTTATAGGACTGTGATCCCTAGGTTGATACATTTTCCAGATTCCAGAATCAGCGCAATGATAAATGTGGTTATTCCCACCACCATGGGTGTTTCTCTCAATTCATAAGGCACAAACTTCAGTATACTTCACTAATTAGTGGTTCCTCTTTTAAGAAGGGACTCTCACCACAATTAATCCCCTAGTGAGTCTCTAGGACGCTGCCCTTTGTTTACAACCACATTCTATGCCCCCATACCGAAATATGTGGGTTTTGATCCCTTTTAGTTATATGGAAAACCTCATTGAGGTTAAATACCAACCAATGGTCAACTATGGTGCACCCTTTTAGGGATGTAACTTCTTTTGTCCATATCATGTATCTGGGTCGTTATCCATTTTTTACTGCCAGATTCTATGCATCCATACCAAACGACGTGGACTTTGATCCATGTCTTTCAAAAAGGGTATGTATGATTCCTCTCAGAGGTTCAATGCCTCACTCTCTAAAATCCATATGTTTTGATGTCTTCATGTTATCCCACTCTCATCCTCCATGATGTTAAACTAAATGCACCAAACTATGCAGGTTTTGATCCATTTTGGTTATGTAGTAATCATGCATGAGGTTCAATCCCATCCAATGGTAAATACTGGTGCTCACTCATAGGGATGTACCTTATTTAGGACTGAAACCATTTGTAATCCCCATCATGTCTCCACATCTCATTCCATTGTTCACGCCTTGATTCAATGCCCCTATATTGCACTATGTTTTTTTTGATCCCTTTAGGGTATACATGAAGCCTCCTAAATGTTTAATCCCAACCAAAAGTAATCTATGGTGCTCCCTTTTGGGAATGTACCCTCCGAATGTGACATGTTTTCTTTTTGGGATGCATCTCTTAGGATTATTTTTCTCAAGGTGTTCTGATCCACCTAGGAGGATAACCCTGCCTATGACCCACACATCACCATACTCCTCCAACCAAGAGTGCCCCTCTTATAAAGGGCCTCTAACCACACATAATCTCCTAGCACGTCTCCAGGTCATTGTCCGTTTTCTATCCCCCAATTATATTCCCCCATACAGAACTAGGAGGACCTTGATCCCTGCCATTCATATATGTTATATAGGAATCCTCCTTGATGTTCATGATGATCACCCATTTCCTATCCTGTTATATCCTTCAAGCATGTGTGTCTTGGGAAGAACATGCCCTAAATCAAAGGTTCTACTTCCTTCAGTTCTGCATCCATAGTTTCCAGTAACACCCTAATATTTTTATGAGATGTATTTTTTATTAATTTCATTGATATCTTATGTTGTACACTACACTTAAATTAGATTTCACTATATGTAACACCGACATAGCATACAATATAAGCATTAGTAAGATTGTATTTTTTGAACATTATTTTATGGTCTTATTATAGAATCAATTTCACACAATATAGAGTTTAGGTGAAAAAATAAATATTATTATGTTACCTTATAACATTGTCATTATAATGGTGTGTTTGAATAATATTAACATTCTTCTTAAAAACTATTTAAATGTTAATAAGTGAGTTTATAAAATAATAAAATAACTCTTGATAGATTTTATTAATGTAATATTTATTTAAAAAATTAATTATAATGTTTGAAATTAATATTATATTTTTTAGACATGATATAATATGAAATTATTTTATTCGTATAAAAGATGTATTTTTTAATGAAAATACAATTTCGACGCCTTTTGATGGTGCACCCATTGAAATTATAAGCTTTGAAACTTATAGATAATATATATTAAAATATAATTTTTATTTGGAAGTGGGATAGAAAAGTTTAATTTGGAATATTTTTTGTTAATTTTTTTGATAAGTTATATGTTTTTTTTGAATAGTAAAAATATACTATATTTTAATTGAAAACAAGTTTTTGCATCAAAATAAATTATATGAATGATTTAGCTTATTGGATGGTTTTAAAGTAAAAAATGGAAAATATTTTTATAAGTTAATATAACTTTCTACATTGGAATTAATTTTACCAAGAATTTTTATATAAAAATATTACAATCTTTTGCAATGTATTAACATTTAAATACATGTTTTAAATATGAAAATTGGATTAATTTTAAATTTATTTATGTAAATTTTGTGTTATAAATTTTTAAAAATTTCTTCCACATATATAATAAGTTTGTTCAAACTATTTAAATAGAATTATTTTATTTTTTCGCTTTATGAATAGTAATATCGATAATTTTTATTAATACGGAAAAAAAGGATAATCATGTGATTAATGGTAAATGTAATATTATAAAATTATCATAACACATATCCTAATATTATTGGATAATTTATTTCAGAACTAATCTATCCTTGGGCATAAATTATACCATTTAAAAGCCTCTTGGATGAGATAATGACATCTAATATATTTTATATAATGAAAAGATAAATATTTCATATTCATTTTTTAATAACATTATCAATTTTAAGTAAGTTTATATAGAAGATAAATTAAGTTATAAATACTAATTTGAAATATAAAATGATTTTATTTATCGGGGTAAATTATTTGTAATTTTTAAGAAATAATTAATTACATTAAAGGTTTATATAATGATGATATAGAAGTTATTTAATAAATAAAAAATAAATAAAAAATATTTTATTAAAATGATAATTACCATTAAAAGATAAAAACACTTGAAATAATGTTATTGGTGAACTATATGTCAACCATAACCATCCAGGGTTCAATTTATTGTCTACATCGAGCCTTATATAATATATTATGAAACTTATATTATTTTCATTAATGTGATATTAAATTTATCATATTATTGTTTTGATAAGTAAAAATTTTTTAATGTAGACATTATAGAAGATATAAAAGACAATAAGTATTCTAATTGAATATATAATTTTTATCAAACTCATATTATTTTATTTTGAATTTTTTACCCAATAAAGAATTATATTAAATAATTACTCAAAGCTGATGTAGTAATTATTTTAATAATGGAAACATGAAATTTATGTTTCAAAAAATACTAAAATGAATATAATTAAGGATAATTAATATATCCAAAAAAAATATAAATTATCATGACACCATATAGATGTAATAAAATATTCTTTTAGGTCAAGATCTTATGTTTATATATTTTTAAAAATCCCTTAAATGAATTGTTTCAAAATAAAACCATTTATATTTTCTCTAAATAATGTTTTTTACGTTATTTAAAAATCATAATATGTTTGAAAAAATGTAAATTAATTATTTTTTACTATAAAATACTCTAAATGTTTCACTTATGGTCTAATTTTTATCAAATAAGTAGAAATTTCACAATTTTAATATTTAAATTTTTTTAGCTTTATTAAAATTAAAAGGGAAGGATTAAGGGTAAAACGAAATTATATACTTTTAGATGAAATAAAAAAAAAGTCTAAAACAATCGGTTGATAATATCACAATGTTATGTCTTATAATACTAAAATAATCAAATTTTTCATGTTTTTGGATGTTTTTTGAGTTTGTTATAAATTAATATTTTTGGAGTTTCTAAAAGGACACCTCACCAAAATTATAAAAAGAAGCATCCTCCCATATCTATTTACATTACATTGAGCCTTCAAGATTAGAAATACCCTTGACATTTAAATTCTCAACTTTTCAAGTTACATTATAGAGGTTTCTATATTCTCAAAAGACTAACTATATTACCTTTAAGTGGAGTACTAGAGGGAGCACATTGAAGAAGAGGTAATCTTCTATATCGATTCATTAAAACTTCATTCTTATTCCACGTACACTTCAAGAGTTGTTTCCATTATAAAGTAATAACTCGAGTATCACATATATAATTATTCATTATTATAATTATAGAGAATATATATTCCACCTTCTATCAATCTAATGAAAAATGAAATCACCAAACATGTGTACGTACTACATACCATCTCCACAATGTTGGGTATTATATTTTTAACCACTATATTACATATATGTGTATAAAGATTGAAATAATTACTATATATGATTATTATGAAATGATATTGATTTTTTAACAAAATATAGTCCATAAAATTCCATAAAATTTCACAATAATTGGAATGATATCATCACTCGTGCATACGTATGACCCAACATCTCCACAATTTGATGTCATACATTATAAATTATATCCATTAAATCATGATTATATAAATGTATTCAAATAAAAAGTATGATATATATTATATTAATATAATTCTTGAAATGAAATAACTATAACAAAAGAAGAGGAATAAGAATTTATCTGACGAACCATGCGAATGAAAATAAAGTAGTTAATACCTGATTGATGTGTAATAATATTATTAAAAAATGTTTATAAAATGATAATATATTATATGATAAAAAATTATATGATTTTAAGATAAATCAATGAAATTTTTTAAATAATTTTATAGGATGTTCAGAAAAATAAAAAGGATATTAGTCCTATGGTAAGGAATTATTTTGTCTCACTTATATTTTTGTAGAACATATACCTTATACAACACCTATTTCTTTTGTGTTGTGTTTATTCTTCCCATATATGTTTTTATTATTATTGTTATGAAGGGTCTAATATTTCAATATGAATATAATTTTCATTATTTTATGAGGAATATGATTCTACATATTTTAAATTGTTGTGGGATAATATTTCAATCTCATTATTATACTAGATTGATTATACATAAGTATTTATTGGGGTATATTTATCATCCATGTCCATGTTTTATATAAAAATCATAAAATATTTTAATAGTATTCTATGGATGTTTAAATTAATATTTACCCATTTTATACTTTTCTACTAAATGGTTTGAAAGGAATTTTTATTTCATTTTATAAATGAGGTACTTTTTGACTTTTCAACAAAATTAAAAGAAGAATGTTTTTTTAACTTATATGACATGATTTTATGTTTATGATTTAATAATTTCTTATTTATATGAAGATTACCTTAGTTTTTTTTAATTTTATTTTTAAATAAATTGTTTTCTTTTAACATGACAAATTTTTTAATAAAAATAAATTTTTATTGAATAGGAATTTATCTTTTCTTCGAAAATTAATTTGAAGTGTTTAATCAATAAAAATTTCCATCTATGATTACATTATTTAATAAGGATTTGTTTATATTATAATATCCATATTATTCCTATTCTTTTATTGTGTTTAATATGGAATTATATTTTTGAATTCTGTTTGTTTTATATAGAATATGTAATGATGGATGGATGATTATGAAAGACATTTTATTTCATGGGTTTTTACATGATAATGATTTATGATTTTTCAGAACACATAAGAATGATTTGATTATGAAATTGTTGTGACATATATCTCTATAAAATTCACCATTTAAAGATTAACATCTCATGAGATAGATAAGAATTGAATGGAATGTAATTCGTATTTAGTAATACATGGTTGGAATGATATGTAAATCTTGTTTTGTAATACAGGGTTGGATTGATGAGTGAACTCGGTTCATTAAAATACTTTGTCTAATATGATGGTATTGAAAATGAACCTTGAAAAATATGGAAGGATTTTAAATTATTTTGTGGAAGCCAAAAAATTACATGCCTTTTGTTTTGACCTTTGTAAATATTTGCATTGATTCTTTAGGATCTATCAAGATTTATTTCCTAAAAATATATCATGATCTATGATATGCATGAGATGATTTTCGATTTTCATATTCTTATATATTATAATAATGATATGATCAATATCTCCATTATTTAACCTTTCTTATCATTTGAACTAACCCTTTTTATGTTTCTTTTCCCCTAGGTTATGAAAAGGGTATTAAGTAATAAGTGAAAAAAGGGGTTATGGTTATGAAATAAAAAATAGGCGATGATGTCGACGTTATATGAACAAGTTGAATTTTTTCCCCAATTTGTAATGACACAAAAAAAACATGGTATCTGTTTTTCTATTTGTGTCATGTATTATGTAGTCCGAAAATATAAATCAATTTTTATGTATTCCATCCATGGGTTTTTATAGTTAGTATTAGAGAGAAGGTTTAGTTTACATTGGGAAACAATGATGCAAAAACATCAATGACATTTATAGAGACATTTCAAAGGATTTTTCATAGGATGACCTATGGATATGTATACTTATAAGTTATTGTTTAAGAATTTTGTAAATGATCATGAATAACCTAGGGTTAAACAAATAATTATAGAGATTTAATTTACTCCCCCTAATTATGTTTTTCCCCAGTATTAATTTTCACCTCAAACATTTCATTTTGAGTTTTAGAAAATGGATAAAAAGAGGAGGATTCAAATTAATGAGGAATATGATAGAAAATTTAATGATTTTCATATTGAGAAATCAAATGAAATAGGAGTGGGAATGTGAATCTTTGTTATTATTAATAATCATCAATCTCCTGATATGAAAGAAAATATAAAATTTTATGAGTTTCTTGACCCACTTAATAAGAGAAAGATGGAATTTTATGATTAAAATAGAGGAAATCATGTTCAATTTTACTCATACAAATCTGGTGGAAAGATTCATTAAGGAGAATTTTTCAGAGGATTTAGAAGATGCTTTGGGTCTGAAAAGAAGGAAACGAAGAAACTAATTTCAAAAGAAAAATGTTTAGTTATAATAATGAACAAGGACAATGGTATTGATAAGGATCACTGATTGTAAATGTTTAAATGTGGAATATTTATCCATTATACAAATTGATGCCCAATATTCAAATCTCATGATGAGAATCATCATGGTCATATGAGAAGTATTTATATTGAAAGAAATGAAGAGATTATGAATGATATATGAGATGAAAGAAGTTTTAAAGAATAAAATAACTAATCTTGGTCAATGGTTTAAGTAGATAGTGTGTGATTACATGTTTATCAAGAATAATTTTGTATAATTAATTTTAGGGTTTTATTGAATAAAGACAAATATAATGATTGTTACACTATTTTTTCCTTATGTATATGAAATTATATATTGAATGGTACCAGTAACAATTAAAATATTTTCATTTTTTTGGAACACATTTAGGGAAGGATAATAATCTTTATAAGCATGAAAATGAGATAATGATATTTGGATAAATATATGATGGATATGAATTAGTAAATTAGACGCTAATGATATCCATATAACCGATTAAGGGTTTGTTTTCAAAAGGGTTATTCTATCAACGATGAAGTGTACAACTTTTTTTCACATAAGGAATACATAAAATATGTTTTTCAATAAGGAAACATGAATGTTTTCAATAAGGATATATGGTAATTCTTATTATTACTATGAATTAAGAAAATAAATGATGATTATGATCAGATGTTTGTAATTGGACCAAAAAGAGATACCCTATGATATACAAGGGATAAATGTTAATCCAAGTTAGTGTACCTCTTTCTAAGGTTTTAGATTTCATTTTTTTAGAAGGATTGTACGATTGTCCATTTATGGATAGTATGTGTTAAACTCTTGATGAATTTGGTATTATATCATTATAGGTGTACTTTTGCATATTCGATAACTTTTGTGAACATTTTTTTTGGATAAGACAGATGAAATGAAATATCATTCTATTTGTGGATCACAAGATCGATAAACAATTTAGGAATGGCAAATTCAACTTTATTAGTTGGAATAAGAACTAGAGGGGAAATTGTTCAAGGAAAAATAAATAGTGAGATTGTACCAAAAACAAGTAAGTATATATTCTCAAGAAAATTATTCAAAATTGTGAAAAATTGATCATGATGTATACTAGTGTTTTATTATCATAATTTTATATGATATAAATGACCTCTTTCACGCTTTATTAGTTTACGGTTTTGTGATTGATTAACCTTCATTAGATCACCAAAATTATTGTGATAACCAATATTTATCAATATCTTTCATTATTTATGAATTTCCTCCATGCCCATTATTCAAATATGTTATACTGAATAGAAACATAGTTATCATTTTTTGGGTAATCATTATTTTCCAACTATTTGTTTTTAAAAACGAATTTTTAGTCATTGTTTTTATGATGTGGGTTTCTATGAAATAAAATTTCACGTAGTAAATCTTTTAAAAACCTAGATGATTTTTTAGGGTGAAATTAATTTGAATTGGGTATAATGTAACACCCAATGATTTTTATGAAATATGGTTTTCTATTTTCTTTTATGAATTGTGTTGTACACTACACCAATATAAGATTCCGCTACATGCAACACAACCTTAGCTTGAAGTATGCACAACACAATGACTGGCTTGTGTTTCACACAATTTAAAGTTTTTTTGGTTGAATTAACATCAGAAAAGGAGGAATTTTAGTAAACTAATCATTGATTTATTACATTATATCCTTGTCCTTATAATGGCTTGTATGAACAGTTATAACACTCTTATCAAAAACTACTTTAATTTCAATAAGTGGGTTTATAAAATGTTAAAATCAGTATTTTTGGATTTTATAAATGTAATATATAGGTAATATATTCAACATAATTATAAATATTAATCATCTATGTTTTCTAGACATGATATAAGAAAAAATTCAATTTTTCGGATAAAAAAATATTCTTCAAAAAATAATGCTTTCTTGCATTTTGATGGCGCACCCATTTTAAATATATTGTTTGACACATTTATTATAACGACAAATTCTTTACATACATTTTTATTACTTATGAATTGAATCATACTTATCACAACAAATAAAAAACCATGGTAGGACCGTATAGGTATAGTGTCTTTAGAAACTGGGAAACATAAACAACTGGTTCATAAAGCATCTAAATTGTCTCTCGTTTATTTCATAATCTCTAGACTCCCTTTTGGAATAACCTAATTAATAACCTTCTTCCTGACTTGGGGAAATAAAACATACAAAAGGGTGATCTCAAATGCTCAGTAAGGGTAAACAATGGAAATATCATATTCATAAAAACACATCATTTCGAAAATCTTAACCTGAAAAAAAGATCATAATATCATAACATGGGATAAATCATATTAGTGAAAAGTAATCCCAATAATCATAACATAAAACATGATACTTTTTGGAATACACACATAATCATAGAAAATAATTTCTTAGTATTCAATACTCGTTTCCAAGACTATATTAGCGGACAAAGTTCATTTCTGAACCGAGTTCACTACTCGTTTCAGTCCTGTTTCACTGAAACATATTAACCAGCCGTTCCATCCATGTCTATATCATGAGATATAAATCTTTACCCAATGAATAGGAGGGAGATATAGCTCCCAAACATCTCATAATGATACCATTCTTATGTGTTCCACAAGATCATAAATCATATATCATAGCGTAACCCATGTAATAAAAATGGGATTCTTAAACATCATGCCTTTATAAAATAATTCATATAAGATAAAAAGACATCGTAAAAATAATTCCATCATAACATAAACAATTCAATGTAAAAATAAGGACACAAACAGAACCCCGTATTTTCTTATATGGAAAATAATTGTGATAAAACACTTAAACTCTATTCTTGTGGAAAATATCCTTTCTACATCAATATTTTTTTATTTCTTAAAATTTCATAAAATTTTAAAATAAAAGAAGTTGATTAAAAATAAACATGAAATCTTTTAAATAATGCTTCATGGAAATAATGTTCTAAAAATATATTCATACCGTATAAGTTAAAAACCATTCTTCTCGTACATTGGCCAGAAAATTCAAAAAGTACCTCGTACAAAAAAACGACAAAAGATTCATTTCATATATTTTACTAAAAACTCACCAATGATTAACATTGGATTTAAAAAATTTTAGGAGGATGGAAATAATATTTAATATTTAGGAAACATGGATGAGGATGATAAATACACCCCAGTGAATACCAAAGTATAAACAATCTCGGATAAAAATGAGATTCTGATATTTTCCCTTACATTAGATCTGATTTGCTTCGTATGTGTCCGAACCTCCTGTATAATGATTTAAATAATGTCATTTACTTATTCCAGAATATTATTCATTATTATGATATCATATATGGTCATATTCTTATCTTCTTATAAGTAATATTTAATTGGTACTTGTTATTCTGGTGTTTATTGCTTTTTGTTCTTATGAGTGTTTTGTCGAATAAATTATTATTCTTATTTTTAGGTTATAGAAACATTGTTTACAGAATGGTATTACTGTAATATTTATCATATTTATTCATTCAATATAATCATTATGCAATTAAGATCATGTATAATGAGTCACATCACATCGTGGAGACGGTAGGTCGTACGTACGCACGAGCGATGATATCATTCCCATTATCGTGGAATTGTATTGGAGTATATATATACTATTTCATAATCAATATCACATTAAAATAATAGTATATAGTTATTTTTTAAACCATTATACCCATACAAGTAATTTGGTGGTGGAAAACAGATTACACCACGGCGTGGAGATGTTCTTCCGTACATACGCACGCGCGGTGATTTCATTTTCCGTAGGATAGATAGAAGGTGAAATAGGGTTGTTTTATATTTATAATAACATATAAGTATATGAGTGATACTGATGATATTACTTAATAATGAAACAACTAAATAATATGAAGTATAAGAAGAAATAAATTTGAAAGAATCGGTAACGGACATTACCTCTTCTTTGAAGTGTCTCTTATTAACCTCCTCTTAGGGTACAAAAGATGGTCTTTTAAGAGAAAAATGACCTATAGAAAGTTTCTATGGAAGTGGATAAGTGAAATTGGCATTTTTTGGCCGTGATTGAAGGCTCAATGTAGTGTGAGGAGGAGAGGGAGGAGGTTCCCTTTTATAAAGGAGGATAGGGGCACCTAAGGAAAAACTTAAAATATTATTTTATAATAAATTCATATTCAGTTTTTAGTAGATCAAAATTGATTTATTTCGAAGATAAGGTGGGGATGGGTCTAAAGAATCTCAACCAATAGATTTTAGACAAGTTTAGGTTACTATTTTAACCTTATCATTTAGATTTAACTCTAAGTTAAATACTTTAACTTTTACCGTGTCTTCTTGTTTTCTTACACTATATTGTTAATAAACATACTATAAAAATCCAAAAGAACCCTAATTGGTTAATTATTAATATATATAACCATATCTAATTCATTTTGTAGAACTTTATATTTTTAGGAATAACATAGTAATTAGTAATATAATATTTGTTTTAAAAACTATTTTATGTCAATTTTGACACTATTTTGTAATTGATTTTTGGGAAAATTATAACATCCTGATTAGTTCGACAAAAGTTAATTGAATAAATAAAAACATGTCATATTAAACTTTAAAATTTGTGGAATTCATAAAAAGTCTCAAATTACATTTATTTTGGTATTTATAACATCAATTATGTTAATATTTCATTAATAAGGTAATTACGGCATCATCATTGTGTCATAAATAAATTAACTTATTTAATGTCTATAAATTACAAATAAAATTCAATTATGTAGGAAATATTTTTATATTTCTAATTAATATCTATAGTATAATATATCTTATGTATAACCCTGCATTAAAAATGTTTTTATTTATTAAACATTGATTTTAACGATTTTAACACTTCTTTAAATAAAATAATAATTGATTTCCTAATCTAATCCAAGTGGACCTAAAGGGTAATATTTTATTCCTAAGGATGTTTTTATTCAAATTATACTTATACAATAGAATTAGGAAATGTGTTAGTGTAATGATAATATCATTTTTACCCTAAATAACCCTATTAATTTTAACAATGGTAAAAAAAAGTAAAAAATTACTATTCACAAAAAATTATTTTTATCTTATTTAAAAACATTTTACTCCATTTTATTAATCGTGTCTCTCAGATCTTCAAAATTCCACTCACAGAAGCAGTAAATTTATGTTTTATGTAAAATTTCAAATTCTCCTAGGAGGTGGGTAAAAGACGATGAAAAGTTCAATAAAATTTTTATATATCTAAAATTATAATAAAATGACTCCAACGAATTACATTGAACTTATATAGGTATTATGTATCATTTTTGACCAAAAATAAATTTAAATAAAATAAATAATTATTTAAATAAAAAGTCGGTTTTTTAAATTGTAACCTAGAGTTTTCACTATTCATCAAAAATTGAATTTTTTGAGAAAAATACCAAAAATTAACCCTAGGCTAATTTCGATATTCCGAATCCAAAAATGAAGTCCATTTTGAAAGACAAAATCTATAAAATTTCAAAAATTGTGTATTACTATTCATAACGGCTGGTTTTTATAATATTTTAATAACATATCATTGTTTAGTGAAACTTGTTATTGCGTACAACGCAAGCTATCGAGGAAGGTTGCTCTTGCGTGCAACACAAGACAAGACAGTTTTGTGTCTAGTGAAATATTCCTTTATATAACATTATACAAAAAAACAATATATTTCTCATAAAATCTCGGGTGTTACATACTACCCCCCTTAAAATGAATTTCTCCCTCGAAATTCGTCACTTTGTAACAAACAGATGAGGATACCTCTCCCTCGTCATATCCTCAAGTTCCCATGTAGCTTCTTCTAATTGGTGGTTCCTCCATAAAACTTTCACCAAGAAAGTGGTCTTGATCTGTAGGACTTTTTTCTACGATTCAGAATCTATATTGGTTGTTCTTTATAAGAAAGATCTTTCTCTAGCGGTACCACTTCTGATCTTGCTACATGTGAAAGATCAGGTAAGTACTTTCTCAGGAGAGATACATGGAACACATCATGAAATTGAGAGAGATTCAGTGGAAGCACCAATCGGTAAGCTACGTTCCCAACATGATCCAGTATTTTGGAAGGACCAATATACCTAGGTCTCAGCTTTCCCTTATTTACAAATCTCATTATTCTCTTCCAAGGAGATATTCGTAAGAACACTTTATCACCCACTTCAAACTCTAGGTCTTTTCTTCGGTTTTCAGCATAACTTTTTTGTTGACTCTGAGCTTCTCTTATGTGTTGTTGAATATATCTGACCTTTTCTGCCATCTCATCAACAAGATCAGGTCCTAATTGCTTTCTTTCCCCAACATCATCCCAGCAAGTTGGAGTCCTGCATTTCTTTCCATAGAGAGATTTATAAGGAGCCATGAGAATAATAGAGTGAAAGCTATTATTATAAGAAAATTACACCAAAGGTAGGTGTTGATCCCAAAAACCTTTGAAATCCATAGAGAATGATCTTAACATATATTCTAGAGTTTGAATTGTTTTATCAGACCAACCGTCTGTCTGAGGATGATAAGAAGTGTTGAAACTCAAATCCATATCTAAAGTATGTTAATGACTTCACCACAACATCAAGGTAAACCTCGGATCCCGATTAAATATAATGGAAATTGGTACCCCATTAAATCTTACCACTTCATTCACATATATCCTAGCAAGAAGATCCAAAGAGAAATCTTATCTAATAGCAATGAAGTGTGGTGACTTCGTAAGACGATCAACTATAACCCATATAGCATTATTGCATTTGGATGTTTTAGAAAGTCCAGTGACAAATTCTATAGTGATGTTTTCCCATTTCCGTTCTGGTATGGGTAATGGTTGTAACATCCCCTTATATTTTTATCTCTCAGCTTTAACTTTTCAACAAACCAAGCATCGAGAGAAATATTTAGCAACATATCTTTTCATGCCATCCCACCAGAAGTACTCTTTTAGGTCCCTATACATATTCATGCTTCTAGTGGGAATAAAGAATGATAAACTATGAGCCTCATGCAGTAACTCCTTCTTTAATTCAGGTATGGGAGGAACATAAACCTGATTCCTGAACCATATTACCTCATCACAATCAAGGTAGAATTCAGGAACATTTCTCACCTTCTTTTGCAACTCTACGTCTTATTTTTGTGCCTCTTTAATCATCGCATGTATAGATGGTTGAACATTCATTTGAGAAAGATAAGATTTTCCCCTTCCATTATAATTCCATGATCCATCCTCTATAAATATATGAATATTGGATCTTTTGTGATCCTCATCATGGATAAGTAGCATGGTCTTGTCGACTTAATGTGTCTGCCACCATGTTTTCTTTCCTAGGGTGATAATGAATTGAGCAGTCGTAATCCTTACTCAGCTCCAACCATATTCTTTGGTGCATATTCATCTCCTTTTGTGTGAAAATATACTTTAAACATTTATAATCTGTATAAATATCACACCTTTCACCATAAAGATAATGTCTCCAACTCTCTAATGCAATGATTACCGCATCTAACTCCAAATCGTGAGTTGGATAATTTTGCTCATGAATTGTCCACTATCGTGAGGAATAAGCTATCAGCATATCATTTTCCATATGAACACACCCCAATCCCTTCATGGATGAAACACTATAGATCACAAACCTTTCTCCACTACAAGGTAGTCTGAGCACAGGTTCACTGGATAACCTTCTTTTTAACTCCATGAAATTCTCTTCACACTCATCCATCCAAATGAACTTAACTCCTTTTTCGAGTCAACCTGGTGAGTGGATTAGCTAATCGTGAAAAATCATTCACAAAACTTTGATAATATCCAGCCAATCCAAGAAAACTTCTGATCTTAGTTACTGTTGTTGGTCTCGACCATCTTTCGATAACCTCTGTTTTTTCTAGATCCACAGATATCCCCTCTTTTGAGATTATATGACCCAAAAATGAAACTTTTTGAGGCCAAAATTCACACTTGGTCAATTTGGAATAATGATTCTCCTTTCTCAGGGTCTTTATTAAAATTCTCATGTGATCTTCATGTTCTTCCTTTCTCTTTGAATAGACAAGAATATCATCTATAATGACTACCACAAACTGATCAAGATAGTCTCTAAAGACTCTATTCATTAGATCCATGAAGATAGCAGGGGAATTAGTAAGAACAAATGGCATCACTATAAATTCATAGTGTCCATGCCTTGTACAGAACGTTGTATTTGGTATATCCTCTCTTTTGACCCTTAGTTGATGATACCATGAACGAAGATCAATCTTGGAAAAGTATTAACCTCCGCGTAGTAGGGCAAATAAGTCATCAATGCGTGGGAGAGGATATTAATTCTTGATCTTGATCTTGTTATGTTCTCAATAATCAATACAGAGTCTCATTGATCCATCTTTCTTTATAAAAAATAGAACAGGTGCTCCCCAAGGACTAGGGAATATGAATCTTTTATCAATATTCTCTTAGAGTTGCTTCTTCAGTTCTTGAAACTCAATTGGGGCCATTTTATAAGTTGTCTTTGAAATGGGAATAGCACCCGTTATGAGTTATATTGAAAACTCAACTTCACAATTTGGTGGAGACCTGAGAATTACTCCAGAAATACATCACAAAACACCCGTACAATGGGTGAAATCATAATCGTTGTTTTCTCTCCAACTATTTGAGATAAATACCCTTCATTTAGTGGAATTAAGACCCATAATATTGAAGAAATTTATTCTGGAAGGTTATGTTCATTCTTGCATCGATAGACGATCATATATTGATCTGAAATATGAAATATGACTTCCCTTCTTTGAAAATTGATATGATCTCAATATAAAGAAATCCAATCCATGCCAATAATCACATCAAATTCCACTATAGGAAGGATCACAATATATACAGGAAGCACTTTCCCACAAACTTCATTCGGAGAAGAATTTTAAAATTTTTATGCGACTGTTGTGCCATTAGGGGTTGTCATAGCTAAGTCAACATCTAATTGTTGAGGTAATATGGAGATACCCTTATAAAATTCTTAAGAAATAAAAGAGTGGGTGGATCCAGAATCAAATAAAACATTTTCTACATTATAGTGGATTGCATGTGTACCTTTCACCACTTTGTTATCGTACTCCACATCACTGATAGAAATTGCATGTGACTTTCCTTTGTCTTTAGCCTTAAGAGATTGTTGACATTGATCATCATCAAAAACACTTGGATTAGGTCAATGACTAGCCTAATACCCCATTTCCTTGCACTTGTAACATTTAAGTGTAGGAAGTGCACTCTGTGTAGCCTTTTCTTTGTTCGCATCACTAGACATCTTCTTCCCATCATTGCGGAATTAAAATTCCCGATGACCTTCTTTTCCACATTTGAAACATTTACTTGTCCCATTAAGACAACTCCCTCCATGTTTCATTCCACACTTTAAGCATAAGTGAAAATTCATCTTCTTTTAAGCGTGTTCTTTAGATTTTCCTTTCAATTCCATTTTCCCCTTCTTTTCAAACACATATAACTGTTGGGTTACTCTAATCTCCATCTCAACCTTGAGAGCACATAGAATGATTTCCTCCTAGCTATTGAAGTCCCTTATGGAAAACGCCCTTAGAATACTTGGTTTTAAGCCACTAATTAATCGATCGATCTTACTCTCAGGTTGGATAATAATCCCATAAGAGTACCTTGCAAGCCTTGTAAAATTTTCTTCGTCGGTACCAACCGATTCATCATCCATTTGCTTTAGTTAAAGAAACTCTTTCTCCATCATTGTTTGAAGAATACGAGGGAAATACTTATTGAAAAATAAGTTCTTGAAATCGTCCCATTCCATGGACTAAATTTCATCTCTTGGCCTCGTATTCTTGATAAGATTCCACCATTGATCAGCTTCACCTTCCAAATTATAAACTTCTAAGATGACTTTAACATTATCAGAACATTGAAGAACAGAAAATATATTTTCCGTAGTACTGATCAATTTTTCAGCAACTAATGTATCTGTAGACCCGTTGAATGAGGGTGGATGGTGCCTCATTAAGAATTCAACAGAATTTTGCTCCTTTCTTTGCTCTTTTAAAAGTCATGCATGATTTATAGCTTTAGAAAGTTCTGTGAGCATGGATTCAAGATTTTTTATTCCCGCTCCCATAACGTTCAGTTACTCAGGGGGACAATCATTGCATTGCCCATCGTATTCAGAATTAACACAATTCCTTTGGGTTCTAGTCATTGACTAAAACCAATAAGAATAGTGTGACAAACACTATTCATAACTGAAAAACCACATAATCAAGAATAAACTTTCACACTTTAGATATTAGCATAGGTTATTCTTGGACATTTCTAAAACACTAAGATTTTGTCCTATTCTTAGACATATCCTTAGGGTTCTTAATATGGATTTCACATCCTAGTTTACAAATGTTGACTATACATTTCCTCTGATACAAACTATAACAACCCATACTTTACATACATTTTTATTACTTTATAATTGAAGAATACTTATTACAACATATAACAAAACCATGGTAGGACCGTATAGGTATAGTGTCTTTAGAAACTGGGAAACAGAAACAACTTGTTCGTAAAGAATTTACATTGTCTCCCATTTATTTCATCATATCTAGAGTTACTTTTGGAATACCCTACATAAAAACCTTCCTCCTGACCTGGGGAAAGAAAACATACAAAAGGGTGAGCTCAAATGCTCATTAAGGGTAAAAGAAGGAAATATCATATTCATAAGAACATAGCATTTCGAAAATCATAACATGCAAAAGAGATCAGAATATCATAACAAGGGATAAATCATAGTAGTGAAATGTAATCCCAATAATCATAACATAAATCACGAAACATTTTGGAATACACACATAATCATAGTGAATCATTTCTTAGTTGTCAAGAATCATTGCCAAGACTATCTTAGCGGACAAATTCTATTTATGAACTGAGTTTAGTCATCATTTCAGTCTTATTTCACTAAACTGGATTAACCTGTCATTCCAGCCATGTCTATCTCATGAGATATAAATCTTTATCCAATCCATTTTATGGAGATATAGGTCCCACAAATCTCATAATGATACCATTTTTATGTGTGTCACAAGATCATAAATAATACGTCATAGCATAACCCATGTAAAAAATGGGATTCTTAAACATCATGCCATCATAACATAATCCATATAAGATAAAATGACATCATACAAATAATTCCATCATAACATAAACAAATCAATGTAAAAACAGGGATACAAACAGAACCCCATATTATCTTAGATGGAAAATAATTTTGATAAAACACTTGAACTCCATTCTTGAGAAAAAAATCTTTTCTACATCAAAAACATTTATCCATTCTTAAAATGTCATAAAATTTTTAACTAAAATAGGTTGATTAAAAATAAACTTGAAAAATTGTAAAGGAAGATTCATGGAAATAATATTATAAAAATCCATTCAGGCTGTATAAGTTAAAAAAAATTATTCTCATACTTTGGCCGGAAAAGTCAAAAAGTACCTCGTACTAAAAACGACAAAAGTTTAATTTCATATCTTTTAATAAAATCTCACCAACGAGTAATATTGGATTTAAACAATTGTAGGAGTATTGAAACAATATTACATATTGAGGAAACATGGATGAGGAAGAAAAATACACCCCAGTAAATACCAAAGTATAAACAATCTTGGATAAGAATAAGATTGTGAGATTTTCACTTACATTAGGTCTGATTTTTATTATACATGTCTAAACCTCTTGTATAATGATTTAAATAATTTCATTGACTTATTAAAGAATCATATTCATTGTTTTTATATCATATATGGTCATATTATTATCTTTGTATTATAAATATTTCATTGCTACTTGTTATTCGGGTGTTTATTTCTTTTTGTACTTATGCGTGTTTTGTCGAATAAATTATTATTCTTATTTTTAGGTTATAGATACCTCATTTACATAATTGTATTATTGTAATATATATCATATTTATTCATTCAATATAATCATTATGCAATGAAGATCATGTAGAACGAGTTGCATCATATCGTGGAGATGGTAGGCCGTACGTACGCACGAGCGATGATATCGTTCCCATGATCGTGGAATTGTATTGGAGTGTATGTATAATATTTTAGAATCAATATCACTTTAAAATAATCGTATATAGTTATTATTTACACCATTATACCCATCCAATTAAGGTGGTGGTGGAAAATAGATTACACCACGGTGTGGAGACGGTATTCCGTACGTACGCACGTGTGGTGATTTCATTTTCCATAGGATGGATAGAAGGTGAAATAGGTTTGTCTCATATTTATAACAACATATCATTATATGAGTTATAATGATGTTACTTCATAATGAAACAACTAAAGTATATGAAGTATAAGAAGAAATAAAATTGAATGAATCAGTAACTGACATTACCTCTTCTTTGAAGCGCCTCTTCTTAACCTCTTCTTAGGGAACTAAAGATGGTATTTGAAGAAGAGCGGGACCTCTAGGATTCTTCTAGGGAATTTGAGAAGAGAAATTATTAGGGGCTGTCCGAGCTTGAAGGCTCAATGTGGGGTGAGGAGGAGAGGGAGGAGGTGCCCTTTTATAAGGGAGGAGAGGGGCACCTTAGAAAAAACATAAAATATCATTTTATAATAAAGTCATATTCGGTTTTTAATAGCTCTAAATTAATTTATTTCGAAGATAAGGTGGGTATGGGTCGAAATCATCTCAACAAATATATTTTAGACAAGTTTATGTTTCTATTTTAACCTTATAATTTAGATTTAACTCTAAGCTAAATAATATAACTTTTACTGTGTCTTCTTGTTTTCTTACACAATAGTGTTAATAAACATACAATAACAATCCAAAAGAACCCCAAGTGATTCATTATTAATATATATAACCTTATCTAAGTCATTTGGACGAACCTTAGATTTTTAGGAATAAAATAACAATTAATAATATAATATTCGTTCTAAAAACTATTTAATGGAAATTTTGACACTATTTGGTAATTGATTTTTGTGAAAATTATAACATCATGATGAGTTCAAAAAATGTTAATTGAGTCAATAATAACATGTCATATTAACCTATAAAATTATTGTATTTCATAAAAAAGTCTCAATGTACATTTATTTGTGTACTTATAACATCAATTATGTTAATATTTCCTTAATAAGGTAATTACTGCATCATCATTGTGTCATAAATAAATTAACTTATTTAATGTCTAAAAATTAAAAATAAAATAACTTTATTTTGGAAATATTTTTATATTTAAATGAATATCTATAGTCTAATTTATCTAATTTATAACCCTACATTAAAAATGTTTTTAGTTATTTAACATTGATTTTAACTATTTTAACACTTCTTTAAATAAAATAATAATAAGTGTACTAATCTAATTGAAGTGGACCTAAAGGGTAATATTTTATTCCTAATGTTATTTTTGGTCTAATTATACTTATCCAATAGAATTAGGACAATAGTTAGGGTAATAATAATATCATTGTTACCCTTAATTACCCTATTTACTTTTAACCGTGGTAAGAAAAATTTAAAAAGTTACTATTCACCAAATATTATTTCTATCTTATTAAACCACATTTTAATCCTTGATATTAACTATGACTCTCAGATTTTCGAAATTCCACTCAAAGAAGTGGTAAAATTAAGTTTATGTAAATTTTCAAATTCTCCTAGGAGGTGGGTAAAAGACGGCGAAAAGTTCAATTAATGTTTTATATATCTAAAATTATTATGAATTGACTCCAATGAATTACATTGAACATATATAGGTATTATGTATCAATATTTACCTAAAAGAAATTTAATAAAAATAAATAATTATTTAAATAAAAAGTAGGTTCTTAAATAGTATCCTAGTGTTTTTACTATTCATAAAAAATTGAATGTTTTCAGAAAAATACCAAAAATTCACCATAGGCTAATTTCGATATTCCGAATCCAAAAATGAAGTCAATTTTGAAAGATAAAATTTATAAAATTTCAAAAATTGGGTATTACTATTCATAACGGCTAGTTTGTATAATATTTTAATAACATATCATTGTTTAGTGAAACTTGGTATTGCGTACAATGCAAGCCATCGAGGAAGGTTTCTCTTGCGTGTAACGCAAGCCAAGACAGTATTGTGTGTAGTGAAAGATTCTTTTATATAACATTATACATAAAAACAAAATATTTCTCATAAAATCTCAGGTGTTATATTTATATATTCTATTTTCAAAAAATAAACTTCTTCTTTATAAATGGGATATAAAAACCTACTTTTTATTAATTTTTGATAGTTATCTAATAGGTTTTAAGTTTTGATTAATAGTTAAAATTTCCTAAATTTTAATTGAAAAAATATAATTTCATCAAAATATTTTTTGTCGATATATTATAATATTAAAAGAAATTAATGTAAAAATAGAACATATTTTTATAATTTAATATAATTTCAGTAATTGGAATTAATTGTAACATTTCTTTATGTAAAAATAGTTCAATATTTTTCAATGTTTTAACTTTTAAAAACATGTTTTTCATTCTGAAAACAGGATTAGTTTTCAATTATTAAGTGAGACTTCTATATTTTTAATTTTTAAAAATGGATTCAATATTTGGAATCAGTGGTTCCAAATTATTTACATAGAATTATTTTACTTTTGGGAATTATGAATAGTAAAATTAGTAATTTTTATTAATATGGAAAAAAGTTGAATTAGATAATTATTGGTAAATATAATATTATAAAATTTATATAACACTTTTTATAATATTATTGTATGAGTTATGTTCTAACAAATCTATCATTGGTCAAAAATTATACCCTTTGGTTTCCACTTGGATGAGATTAGGACATATAATATATATTATTTAATGAGAATTCAAATATGTCATACCCAATTAGAAAAACATTATAATTTTTTTAAATAAGGTTATTCAAAAGATAAATTCGATTCTAGATACTCATATGAAATGTAAAATATTTTTTTATCATGGTAATTTATTCTTGATTTTTTGGAAATTATTACTTAACTAAAATGTATATATATATATATATGATGTAAAAATTATTCAATTGATGAAAAATCAATAAATTATTTTTCAAAAAATTATAATGACCATCAAAAAACACAAATAGTTAACAAAATCTCATTGGTCAAGTATATCTCGACTATAATCATTTACGGGTCATGTTATTTACCATCTGAAGCCTTATATAAGAGATTTTGACAGTTATATTATTTTCTTTAAAGTGAAATTAAAATTTTAATGTTCATGATTTAATAAGTATAAAACATTTAATATTTTTTTTAAGAAATATAATAGAATATAAATTTTATTATGGAATATAATGGATTTATATTCTTCATAGTATATTTTTCAATTTTTTACCCAACAATTATGTATATTAAATAATTACCAAAAACTGATGTAGTAATTATTTTATTAATGTAAATGTAAAATTATAAAAAAATATATTACATTGACCCCTTATAGATATAATAAAATATATATTTCGAGGTTAAATTCTTATCTATATAATTTAAAAATTAAATTAAATTATTAGTGACGAAAAGGCATTTTGATATTTCATAGAAACAATTTATATTGTTCGTTTATGGTCTAATTGATATCAAATAATTAAAAATTAAACTAATTAAATATTGAACAATTTGTTACCTTAGTTAAAATTAAAATAGAATATTTAAGGGTTAAAAATCATATGGTTTAATATGAAATAATAACCTTTCTCAAAATTATTGGTTGATGAGATTACAAACGTAGCTCATCTCATATACAAAATAAGTACATTTTTGAAGTTTTTGGATATAGTTTGAGTTTATTATAAATTAATATTTTTGGAGTTTCCAAAAGTGCCCCTCACCTCAATTATAAAAGAGAACCTCCTCCCTCACCTCTTCACATCACATTTATCCTTCAAGAGCAGCCATCCCCTACCCATTTCCCTTGGAAACTTCCCTATTTACATTCTAGTGGTTTCAGTCTTCTTAGGTATAGTGGGATCCATCCAGAGAAGAGGTAATCTCCTCTATTGATTCTTTCAATATTATTTGTTCTTATACTTCTTTTTCATGAGTTCTTTGCATTCAAAATTAATAAATATAGTATCAATTATATACAAATATGTTACTTTATTTATAGAACAATAATATTCCACCTTTTATTCATCTTATAAAAAATGAAATCACCACTTGTGCGTACGTACAACTTACTGTCTTCATGCCATGGTGTTATATGTATTTCACTACCACTTTAAATAAATATTTATAATGATGGAAATAATAACCATATAAGTTTATTATAACATGATATGGATTCTTGAAAAAAAAAATATACCATCCTATTCTATACCATAACACAATCATGGGAATGATTTCTTCTCTCTTTCATATATAAAACCTAGTGTGTCCATGATGTGACGTGATTCATTCAACATTAAATCTATTAAATTAAAATTATATAAATATATTGAAATAAAAAATAGGATATATATTATATTAATGACATTCAAAAAATGATACAACTATAATATAAGAAGAGGAACAAGAACATATCTGACAAAACATTTTTAAAGAAAATAAATTAGTTAATACCTGGTGGATGTGTAATAATGTTACTAACAAAAAGATGATAAAAAGATAAAATATTATATCATAAAAAATGATAATGACTCTCAAATAAATCAATGAAAATATTTAAATCGTTTTAGAAGAGGTTCAGATTAATACAGAGGATATTAGACCTATGTTTAGTGGTTATATTGGCCCACTTTTATTTATGTGGGACATATTTCTTATACCCCACTTACTTTCTTTTTTGGTGTTTATGATGCCCATGGATGTTTTTATGATTCTTCTTATGACAGTTATGATATTTAAATATTCTTATAAGTTTCTTTATTTTATGAGTTATATGATTCTATTGATTTTAAATTGTTAAGGGATAATTTTGCAATCACATTATTATCCGAGATTGATTATATATAAGTATTTACTGTGTTATATTTATCATCCATATAAATGTCCTATAAAAATGTTTTCATAAAATGTTTTTATATTCTTATATGGATTCTAAATTTCATTATTACACATTTTTTATTTTTAAAATATTCTTTTTAAGGAATATATATTTCGTTTTTAAAATGAGGTACATTGGTTTTTTTGTGGAAGATTAAGAAAAATAATGTTTTTTTAATTATATAGTACGAATGTATTTTTACACTTTGAGAATTAATTATTTCTATAAAGATTACCTTACATGTTTTTAAGGTTATTTTAAATTAAATTCCTTTCTTTTAAAATTGTTTGGTGTTTTATGAAAAAAAAATCCATCTAACATGACATTGTTTAATAAGGGTATGTTTCAAGAATACTATCCATATTATTCCTATAGTTTTATTGGGTTTATGATGGAATTTTAATTATGAAATCTATTTTTATATGGAATTTTTTATGATTTAATGATGTTTAAAAACCCCATATTATTTATTGGGTTGTGATATGATAAATGATTTTTATTTTTAAGACTCATGTAAGAATGATTTTATTATTTGATAGTTGGGTACTATATTTCTTCCAATGCATTGGGTAAATATTTATATCTCATGAGATAGAAATTTTTTTTACAAAAAAGTAAATTAGTTTCACTAATATAGTACTAGAAGGACAAGTCAATCTGATTATGTAAAACAATGCTGGAATGAAGAGTGAACTAGGTTTAGAAAAAAACATTTCCCACTATGATGTTATTGGAATTGATCCTTGACAAATATGAAATGATTTTCTATACTTTTTTTCATGGAAAAAAATCCATTTCTTATGTTATGACCTTTTTAAATATGTTCATTGATTTTTTATGATCTATTATGATTTATTCCATGACATCATATCACGATCTATGATATAGAGGAGAATATTTTCAATTGTTATGTTTTTATGTATTATTTTTATGATATGACTATTATATCCATTTTTTACCCTTTCCAATCATCTTAGTTCACCATTTATTTGTTTCTTCTCTCCAAGGATATGAAGAAGGTTATTATTTAATATGCGACAAAAGGGGTTCTGGTTATGGATGAAAAACTAGGAGATGATTTAGATGTATTATGATCAAGTTGTTTCTGTTTCCTAGTTTCCAAAGACACTAAACTAATATGATCATTGGGAATCTATTTTTTTAATATATTAAGTATTCATCAAAATTAATGTAATGTCCATGTGTGTAAAGCATTGGTCGTTACTATTAAATTATCATGGTACACAACCTTAGGTGTCCCATCACCCCATGGAACTATGTGTAATTTGATTCACAACCACCGAGATATATTAGATGCCTTCCCTAGGTACAGGACCAACAATGTCATTTTCATGTTGGTTACACCCATTTAATTTCACTCACAACATTCAAAGACTCAATTATCCATCCAGATTCATACATGGTCCACCACATCTTGGTGAGATTATGCCACCCATTCATCCCATTCATTCCCCTTACAGCTCCCAGGAAACTAATTATGCATAATCCTTGAACATTGTATCCATCCAAACAAGCGTTGCCCTCTTTTGATGGGAAGCTAGACATTTGTAATACCCTAATAAGTCATTTAGACTATGTCGGTTTTTATCCCTATCTTCTAGATAGGTTATGTAGGAAGCATACATGATGATCAATCCCAAACAATGGTAAACCATAGTGTTCCCCTTTTTAGGGTGATCCTCTATGATTCGTCCTTTTTAATGTCTATATTAGCCTTCATGATGTGAAACCTTCCCATTTTGGGACACACCATCTTAGGTCTGTCCACATTGGGAATCCTGGTCCATCCATTAGGTAAACCTCAAGGTGTTCCCTCATTGGGATGCATGAATCTGATCCACTTTAATTAGTGTTTCGATTAGTCTGCTCTATCTCTTCTAGATGTTAATATTGAGGCATACCCATTGTTAAATATGGGATCATGAGGAAACCCTTAGAGACATTCCACTGATATAATCATCTCACAATTGATTTGGGATACCTTTGGCTTCCGCACCCAAGAGAAAAACTCTAATAAGAGAGAATTCATGTCTATAAAAGATCCATCATCCAAACATTCCAGCGATGCCCAACATGAGTACTCTGATGATGTATGGATATAGCCCTAGCATGACCCTTTGGAATGTCGGCAAAAAGTAGAGTAATTAATGATCATCCACAAAGATGTGGAACCTGGAAGAGTTTCATGAACAATGTCTTAATCAATAAGGGATACCCATACTAGGAGATGAATTTTGAGGAGGAATCAATTGAAGTAGAGACCTAAATGACATCATACAATTTTGATTAAGGAGAAAACATCACTAAAGAAGTGGTGAATTATGCACAACTTTGGAATGTGGCGATACATGGTACAATATAGCCATCACCATGGACAACACGTACGGTAGCGCGCCACAGTGGAAATCGTGGGAAACAACATTATTATATTAATTTTATATAAATGAAAATCTATCACGTAAAAAGATATTTATTAACATTCAGGTCTTCCACTATACAAGAAATCATAATATAAAATATATATTATAATATTGTTGTATATCATCAACCCGGGAATGAGTTGGGACGATACACCATTCACCCAACGCAATGAGAAACTGGTTAGTATGAGGCTGATATATTGGTGGCAATACATCATCCAAGAGCTAATTAGGGGTGTTTAATATACAACCATATATGTGTTCATATTATGCAACCTACAATAGAATTAGTGTTGATGGTATACCATACACGTGATTTGTGATATGTTACCCACTAGTCAATGTATCATTCTCCATTGATGTTGGATTGGGGGATAATCATTCAACTTCATGGGTCTTGGTGGTGATTCCTCATTCAACCAATGATACATGGTGATTAAAAATCATTTATAGTGATTTTAGGATGAGGAGTGATACACTGATCATCATTGATATGTGTTTAAACTATGGGTGTGTTGTCCCATTCTGACACTGTCCAAAAATGATATGTTTCCACCATTATAGTAACATATCTAGTTTTAAATCGAGTGAAAAATTAATTCATGAGAAACTCAATGTAATTTTCAATAGTTATATGCATGAACATGTATAAGATATTTTATTATGGGAACAATTTCTATTTTTCATTTTAGTTTTTGACTCAACACACCTGGGTCCATTAGAAAATATGAAACCATATGTTTTTCATTCATGGTTATGTAATGGATATAGTATAGCATGATGAGACAGGATAGATCAATATAGGTAGGTGCATAGGGTTGACGTGATTTAAATGATAGTAATTAGTTCTCTTATTTAATATTTTTAGTTTCCTTTTTTCTCATTATATGAGAAGTATTTGGGTGATCGTTCAATTTTTTTTAATTTATGACATGTATGAATTATGTTTAGTTATAGTATGACTATGTTATTATTATTTTTATTCTGATATAATTCAATATTTATTATATTGATATTAAAAAATTTATATATATTTATTTATTAATTTTTAATTATTTAAAAAATATTTTTGGATATAGACACCCCTAATAGAATATAAAACACTTTTCGTTTCATAGGATCAAATTACACATTATTATAATAATTGAATCAATCATCAAAATACAATCCAAAACATACCATAATTTATACCCAAAAACAATGTTATATCTAAAATGAAAATTATTTGTTTGTATGTTATAAATATTATTTTTTAGAATCAAATTCCTAATATAGTTTATTATTATCATTATAAGGTAGTTGATGGACTCCATCCTCTATGGCGTATTTTGGGAAAATTAAAACAACCTGATTTTTTAAAAGGATAATATTATCTCCCACTTTAGACTAATTACTTATGATTTTAAATTGAAGTTGAATGAAGAGATTAATTTAAAAAATGTAAATAATTCTACATGAACATCCATGACCTTCAACCATGTTTTACTTGTTTTAGGAACTCTCCTTGAGCCCTATGTATTTTTTATTACATTAAATAGTCATGATTAAAAACACTATTATAACATCTAATAACCCATCGATCAAATGTGTAATTGAATTTATCAAATAAATGAAATGTTGAATCCCCCTATATATAATGATTTATTATATGTATGTACAAATATATAAGAGTAATTATCAATAATGATCCACCTTGAGAACGGAATTTGATATAACTTATGTTATAAATATCATACCATATGATATAGTTATGGATTCATATTATATATATTGATTTAGGGAATGTCTATTTCAATTTTTCACTTACACAAAGGCATCATATGTAATGACCCAAACCTTCATTAATAAAAATTCTTCTAGATCTAATTAAATGTATTATTATGTAAAATGGATATATAAAGTCTAAACTTCAATGGTTTTATGTTTTTGAATTTTAAAATATTATTAATAATTTGGACCATTTCTAATATAACCATTGAGTAGTGATCACATGATTAGTATAAATTTTGGGCTTTAACAAATCCAATTTACTCAGAAAAAGGAAGTGATGACTTTATCCTGTTGAATTCCCCATACGGAGCCCATTTGTATGAGCTCAGAAAGTAGGTGGCATCATTGGGATTCACTATTGACCAATCCCAAGTCGAGCTTCAATATGTTAAGCTTGAATGGAACCGCCTACGGGAGAAGTGGAAGTTGATAGAGATTTCGAACCGAGCGATGTTATCCGAGCCACCCCAAGAGTATGTCACAATCACACACCTTACCCTTCAGTATTACATGGGTGTTATAAGGTTTTATGTAACAATACCCTAGTACTATGATTATGTACATTATTTTTGTATTGATAATATACATTCATTTCATTATTGTTACTTTGTAAATAGTTTTTAAAGCACAATTATTATTTTTTGGTTAATTTTCAACATAGGAATCTATTTTGATAAATTAATTGATTTTTGAATTAAATATTACTTCAGTAAAATATCATTATTAGTAAATTACTTTTTATTAAGTATAAATGATTGTATAATTTTTATAGACAAAATTGTAGTTTTTATTAATGTTTGAAAGCTATTTTTGACAAAACCGATGAATTTTCAATGAATGTCAGTTTTTATTTTAATAGTGAAAATTCACATATTTAGAAAATTATTTGGATAAAATGAATATTATTTTTGGAATCAGGACATCGAAAGTATCCAACGTCGAATTTTTCATAATTTTTTGAGACAGACGAATGTTTGGGTTAAAATTAAATACTATTTAAATATATAATGTATTTTATGACATCAAAATGACTCAATAGTGATGTAATAAAATACTATAAACATTATATTCTGACAATATATTTTTTACCATTAATATAATGTGATTTTGGGTTTGTTTTTTTAATTTTACAAAGCATCAGTGGACCCCTCAAGGATTATAAAATGTTTTTCCTTTTAGTATTGTTTTCTTTGAGAGTGTGACTCACCTCCACATAAGCAACCCTAATATTTTAATAAGTTAGGCCATTATCCTTATAAAATATTGTTTTACAATCCCTTTTTTCAAAACCCCTGGGCATGAACCATGGACTAGTTTGTGGTTTTTATTAGTTTAATATGTGGTGTCCCAAACCCAAATAATAAAGAATTCTCTCTCTTTTCCAATAAAAACCCCACCAAGCTCCCAATTCCTCCTTACATAATGCCTTTGGAGATCAACCAACCCCTTCCCTTATATATCTAGAATCCTCCCAAAGCACCCCAAGATCCCAAGAGGACTCTCTAAATCCCCTCCCAAGCCCTTTGGGATTAAATTTCCATGTAAGGGATCCCTTCCTTTCTCTTTTTATCCAAGTTTCTTAATATTGTTATGCCCCATTTATTTTCAATTATAAATATTGGGGTATAATTTCTCACCACCCCTATAATGTCCTATTTATTTTTTAATGATGAGATACCCATTTATCTCTCATCTGTGCCTTCTATATATGCCTAGTACCCTTCCAAACTTCCATAAGAAATTTTCTCTCCTCGATTACATTCAAGCAATTATTTTGTATTATGAATCTAAATTCCATTACGTATGATGATACATATATCTATAATACTTCCCTTAATATCTATTTCATGTACTTATTATGTTACACCCCTTTCACTATCATCAACCATTTTTATGAAGTTTTATTTCATGCCGTTATGCTGCCGAAATTGCACCGTAATTTTCGAAGCCAAAATCATTATGTAGTGAATACCATGCACATTTCTCTATCAAGGGTATTCACCTTTATGAACATTTACATATTAATGTAAGAGTTTAATTTACGAATTCCACATTCCTTAATCATTGAATATATTATGATATTTTATTAATTCATGTTCTATGATGTTGTGGCACACTTATGCATGAAATGAAATGTTTAAGAAGGGTTCACCCTGATAGCGCTACAATGCGTTAGGTAAAGTATAGTATCATGATATGTCATGTGAAATGAGTGTTTACTCATGCTAATTGAATTGCAATGAGGGTTTACTCATGCTTCATGTGCGATGAGGTTTTACTCATGCTCCTTGTGCAACGAACCTTGGTTGAAGATAATATCATGTTTAAGGTTGTTGCCACATCTCCATGTTATGATTATCATGCTCTATCATGTCCTTGTGTTCACGTTTTTTATGATCTTTTGATATTATTATATAATAAAATGTATTCTATTCTTCATGTTATACCTTGTTTACTGCCTTACTGGGATTTATAGATCACCTTTTTCTTGTGAATGTCCTCAGGTTATCCCATAAAAAGCTGAGTATAAGAAAATCTAGTGGTCATGTAAGGGAAATTTTCAAAAAATATGTTGTGTTTCATGTTTTAAGTTGTTTTGTAATGTTCCTAAGCCCCAAAGAAATTATACATCTCAATATTCCATGTTTCTTCAAGAGGAGATTTTATGTAATAAATCATGATTAAGTGTGTAATAAAAGTAGAGTTGTTATAGTTAGTATTAGAGGAATTGTTTAGTTATTTTTGGGATTATGATTAGAAAACTCTAGAAAATCTGTAAAAATAAGACTAAGTATAATAAACAAAATCCTTATTTTTTGGTGGGTATTGAGTAAGTGGTTTATCATGAAAATACATCCATGTCTCGATACGAGAAGGTAGAGGCAGTTCTGGAACAGATGTACCGAGTGTTGAAAACCCCGAAAAGGAGTTTTGAGAATGACCTGATGTATCCTGGTACATGACAATGGAACTTGTTGCACTCTTGGTTACGACACTTTCGGGGGATATGCTTTCGTAAATTAACAAACTTATTAAGAACCATTATTATGGGAATTAAAAAAATCCTCTAAAAATACTTGTTATAAAGTATATCATGGATAACATAGATTAAATATTATATATTTATAAGTTAATGAAAAAAATGTTTTATGTTATCCATATTTTCCTTTAGATTCCTATTTATGTGTTAAACAGTTTAAATTACTCATCTCGTGACTATAACGGATAAGGTAGAACCAAAATCAAAAAGTGAAAGGTAGGGTTATCGTTCATCATTCCATGCATTCTTTTATATCCCAAAATATTAGAAGAACAATCCCAACTCCACCACATATCATTGAAGTAAATATGTTAGTTAGTACGGAAAATGGGGAAAACACTCAATCCCATGAATATAACTCCCCCCAGTCACAATATGTAGATTGAAATTTTTGAAAACCTTGTCATACTCCCTCTAGTGTAATTTGATGAAATTCTTGGCATGGATTGACATTATTTATAGAGATCCATGATAAATTTATGTGAATGGGAAATCACTCTAAATATGGAGAATCGACCCCCGATTATATACAAGTGCAAGGAGGAAGATGAATCTTTTTTAGCACCATCATCTCAAGCATGGATATTACTTCCCTATGAGCATGTGTATCAGGATGAGATGATTGAGTATAAGGAGAAAATCATCCTTGAATACATTACTATTGTGAGGGACTTCACTGAAGTGTTTCCTAATTAATTGTCTTGTCTTCCTCCAAGAATAGATGTTGAATTGTCAATTGATCTTACACCTGAGTCACTTCCAATATCCAAGAATCCATATATAATGGATATTTTGGGGATTTAGGAGCTGAATAAAATACTACAGGAGAATCTAGATAAAGGGTTTATACACCCAAGTGCTTCACCATTGTGTCAACTAGTCCTCTTTGTCAATAATAAATATGGGTAAATGCACCCTTGCATCGATTATCATGAGGTTAACAAAATCACAATAAAGAAAAAGTATCCTCTCCCTTGATTTGATGACTTTTTCAATCAGTTGTGTGGTTCATATTACATATCAAAGGTATATTTACATTCAAGATATTATCAAGTAAGTGTGAAGATGGAATATATCCCCAAGACTACTTTTCCAACAAGATACTGGCACTATTAATTCATAGTAATGCCTTTTAGACTCACTGATGCTCCAAAAATATTCATGGACATGATGAATAATGTCTTTAGATATTAAATCATCAAATTTTTTGTAGTATTTATATATGATATTATAATATAGTCCAAAACCAAAGAGGATCATGAGGAGAATCTAAGAATTTTACTAGAGACCATGCGAAAGGAGAAGCTATATTCAACATATAGAAAGTGTGATTTATAGTTGAAGGAGGTCTCATTATTAATCCATGTCATCATAATCAATAGGATATCTATGCATCCCTCCAAGATAGATTCAATAGAGGGATTTCCAAGGCATACATTAGTAATGGATATCAGTAACATTTTGGGGTTAGCTGTATATTATCGATGATTTGTTAGAAATTTATTATGATTGTCCAACCCTCTTACCAAGATAACTCGGAAGGGAGTAATGTTTTGTTGTAGTGATTAATGTGAAGAAATATTCCTGGACTAGAAAAAGGGGCTTATCATTGCGCTTGTGCTCACTTTACCCACAAGTAGAGAACTATTTGGGGTATTTAGTGATACTTTGAAGAAGGGAATCAACTGTTTGTTGATGTAAAATAAAAATTCCATTTCTTATTATTCAAGGAAATTGAAGGTTTAAGAGTAGAATTATCCAACAAATGATCTGGAGTTGGTTTCGATGATCTTCGCTTTAAAATTTTGGCAGAATTATCTCTTTGGGGAAATGTGTGAAATATATACAGACCATAAAATCCTCAAGTATATATTCACATAGAATGATTTGAACATGTTCCAAAAAAGATGGTTAGAGATGATAAAATATTATGACTGGTCAATCCATTACCACCCTAGGAAAGCAAACAAGGTGGGGGTGCTCTATATAGAAAGGACCCAGCGATTCTGTCATTGAAGATATCTGAGAAGTATCCAATCTTCTATAATTTTATGAATATGGACATGGGAATCATAAAGAAGGGAACGTCATCAATCCTATCACAAGTTATTGATAAAACCTATATTTGGAAAAGGATAAAGGATGCCCAAAAGGATAATCTGGGAATTCAGAAGGAAGTGGAAGCTATCAGAAAAAGGAAATTTGTTGAGTTTAATGTTAATGAAAAGGAATTATGAGATTTGGTAAAAGAATATGTGTTTCATAAAGTCTGGAGATGAAGAATGAACTTTTGGATGATTCAAATAGTTAAAAAATTTCTATTCACCTAGGAAACAAAAATATGTATTGAGATCTCTGATAGAATTATTGGTGGGAGAATATAAACAAGTAGATCACTAAGTATACATCAAAGTACCTAGTGTGTCAACAAGTGTAGGTAGAGAGGTAGAAGTATAAGGGGATGATGCAACCATTTCCCATACCAGCATGGAAATGGGAAAACATCACCATGGACTTTGTCACCAGACTTCTAAAGACATCCAAAGGCAACAATACAATCTCGGTTGTTGTGGATCATCATACAAAGGCTGCACAGTTTATTTTAATTCTATTGGATTTCTCCTCAGATCAACTGGCACATATATATAGCAGGGAAGTGGTAAGGCTGCATGGAGTACCACTAACTACTGTATCCGATTGAGATACCATATTCACCTCCATGTTTTGGTAGAGTCTTCAACATTCTCTATATACTAAACTAAACTTCAGTATGACCTACCATCCTCAAACTGATTTCCAATCTAAGATAATTGTTCCGACTCTAGAAGTTATGTTAATATCATGTTCAATGGGATTTAAAGAAGGATGTGATCAACATATTCTGCTGGTGGAATTATCCTATAATAACAGTTTCCACTCAAGAATCTAAATGGAACCTTATGAAGCCCTATTTGGTAAGAGGTGTAGAACACCGGTATGTTGGGATGAAGTTATTGAGCATAAGATTCTAGAACACGAAATGGTCTAATAAATGGTGGAGAAGGTGAAAACCATTCCACAAAAAAATCAAGGCATCCCAGAGTTGACAGAATTATTATGTAGATAACTGTCGATGAGACCTTGAGTTCAAAGATGGAGATATGGTGTTTTTAAACATATCTCCATGGAATAAGGTCATGAGGTTTGGAATGAATGGGAAGTTAAGTCCTAGGTACATTGGCCCCTTCGAAATTCATGATCATTTCGGCGTTGTGGCCTATCGACTAGAACTTCCACCTACCATGGGAAATGTTCATGATTTCATTCATGTATCTCTATTAAAGAAGTACATACCAAATCCTTCAAATATACTCTCTTCAGAGGTATTACAACTATAGTATGATCTTTCATACGAGTAGAAACCAGTGAATATCTTAGATCATAGAGAAATAGTTCTACAAAATACTACAATTCACCTTGTCAAGGTGTTGTGGCACAACCAAAAGTTTGAAGAAGAAACATGGGAATTATAGGAAGTGATGAATCAGAGTTACCTTCATCTATTTTAGTGTGGTAAAATGAAATTTTGATGGCGATATTTCTTAATGGGGTAAGCTTGTATCAACCTAAACATTCATTAATGAAAAATACTCTTGATATAATTAAATTTATTATTATGTAAAATAGATATATAATGTTTGAATTACATTGGTTTTATGTTTTTGGATTTTAAAATACCGTTAAGAATTGTGACCATTGGTAATATAGTCGTTCAATAGTTATTACATTATTAGTATGAATTTAGGTCTTTAACAAATCCAATTTACATAGACAAAGGATGTGGTGGCCTCATCCAGTAGACTTGCCCCATATGAATCCCATTTGTCTAAGATCATAATGGCGGTGTCTTCATTGAGCTTCACTCTTGACAAAGCCCAAGCCGAGCTTCAACATGTTAATCTTGAGTGGAACTGCTTATGGGAGAAGTGGAAGTTGATAGAGATTACCAAGCAAGAGATGTTATCCGAGCCACCCCAAGAGTTTGTCACAATCGCACACCTTACCCTTTGGTCTTCTGTGGGAGTTATATAAGGTTATTTAACAAGGCCCTAGTACTATGTATTTGTACATTATTTTTGTATAGATAATATTCATTTATTTGATTATTGTTACATTGTAAATTGTTTTAAAAGAAAAATTAGTATTTTTTTTGTTAATGTTTAACTAAGGAATATATTTTGATAAATTAATGTACTTTTGAATTAAATAATATTTTAATAAGTTATTGTTATTATTAAATTACTTTTTATTATGTATAAATGATCATATAATTTTTATGGATACAGTTGTAATTTTTATTAATGTTTGAATGTTATTTTGGTCAAAACACATGAATTTTCAATAAATGTCAGTTTTTATTTTAAAAGTGAAAATTCACATATATAGAAAACTATTTGGAAAAAATAAAAAATATTTTTGGAATCAATACATTTAAATCATCCAATGGTTAATTTTTCATAATTTTCTGATACAGTAAAATTTTTGGGTAAAAATTAAATACTGTTTAAATATATAATGTGTTTTATGAAATAATAATGACCCAATAGTGATATAAAAAAAATACTATAAACATTATGTTTGTAAAATATAATTTTTAACAATAAACTAATTTGATTTTTGGTTTGATTGATTTATTTTACAATGCTTTAGTGAACCATTCCAGGCTTATAAAACATTTTGTGTTTTTAAATTGTTTTCCTTGAGAGTGTGACTCCCCACCACATAAGCAACCCTATTATTTTAAGAATGTATGTCATTGAACATATAAAATATTGTTTTCAAATCCCCTTTGGAAAAACACATGGGAAAAAACCATGGGTGGGTTTGTGGTTTTGATTAGTTTAATGTGTGGTATCCCAAACCTAAATAATAAAGAATTCCCTTTCATTTCCTATATAAACCCACCCAAGCTCACACTTCCTCTTCAATCAATGCCTTTTTAGTTCAACCAAACCCTAACCCATATCTCTATAATCCTCCCAAGGTTCCCAAAGCTCCCAATAATCCTCGCTCAAGCCCCTCCCATGCCATTGAGATCACACTTCCAAGTAAGGGATTCCTTCCTTTCTCATTTTATCCATGTTTCTTAATATTGTTATGCCCCTTTTATTTTCAATTATAAATGTTTGGGTATGATTTTTCACCACCACTATACTTTCCTATTAATTTTTTAATGATAATATAACATTTTATCTCTCAATGGTTCCTCCCATATATACCTGTTACCATGCTGAAATTCTGTAAGGAATTTCTCTCTCATCATTTACATTAAAGCACTTATTTTGTATTATGAATCTAAATTCCATTACCTATGATGGGACATGTATATATATGACACCTCATACATCCCATTTCATGTAAATATGATGAGACACCCCTTTATCTCTCATCAAACATTTTTATAAAGTCTTATGTCACACCGTCATGTTGCTGAAATTATAATGTAATTTTACAAGCCAAAATCATTGTTTAGTGAACACCATGCCAATTTCTCTATAAAAGGTATTAACCTTTATTCACATTTACATATTTATTTAGGATTTTAATTTATGAATTCCAAAATCCTTAATCATGGAATAAATTATGATGTTTTATGAATTCATGTTCTATGATTTGGGGAAAACTTATGCATGAAATGAAATGATTAAGAAGGGTGTGCCTTGATAGTGCTATAATGCATTGACTAAAGTATAGTATCATGATACGTCATGTGCTATGAGTGGTTAAGCATCCTAATTAAAGTGAAATTAGGGTTTAATTATGATTCATGTGCAATGAGGGTTTACTCATTCTCTATGTGCAATGAGCCTTAGCTCATGCTAATATCATGTTAAAAGTTGTTTCCACATCTCCATGTTATGATTATCATGCTTTATCATGTCCTTAGGTTAATGTTTCTTTTATGCTCTAATGATATGCCAATTTATTAACATGTATTTTATTATTCATGTTATACCTTCTTTACTCCCTTGCTGAGATTTATCGCTCACCATTTTCTTATACTTCTCCTCAGGTTATCCCATTAAATGCTATGTACGAGGGAATATAGTGGTCATGTAAAAGAATTTTTCAATAAAGATGTTGTGTTTCATGTTGTATGTTTTTATGTAATGTTCCTAAGACCCAAATTCTCTAGACCTCTTGATCTTATATGTTTTATCAAGTGATTATTTTATGTAATAAATCATGTTTAAGTGTTTAGTAAAAGCAGAGTTGTTATATCATAGATTAATTTCCATTTCACCATATTTTATTTGATAGATAATACATTTTTGAACCATAAATATTTTTTGGAAAACGTAAAAAATATTTTTATAAAGCTATAATACATTTCACATTATATCACATCATTTGTAATAGCATGAGAAAAAATATAAAACGATTTTGAATAAACTAAAAAAAATTATAATGTCAATCAGGTGAATATTATATCCAATTTTAATCAATTACAATGGTTTACCACCCAAGACTCTATAATATTAATAGAAATATGAATTCACAAATTTAGAAATGTATGTTAAGAGAAACCACTATATAATAATAACTTATACATATGTTACAAAGCAATACTATTTTCTCTTATCAAACACATGTATCATGACACTATTATCTATGATCTATCTCATATCAAACAATATATTATCATTTGATCCCTCTATCCAGGACATTGAGTGAATTTGAGGCATGATGTATGTCAATAAAATATATAAAACTCATATTCAATCAATTATATATATATAATATGGACTTGTTGGTGAATACAATACATTCCATTCACCAAAAACAGATGATAAAATCACTTTCTCATTACTCAATAGATATGTACAATATATGTTTTACCTAGGTGAATAGATAAAATTAATTATTCTATCTCAATTTATGAAATAAATGTTTTACTCGTCATTTAAGAGGAAACATACCATAATTGTAAATCTTGACAACTGAAATTACCAGCTATATGAAAAACTAAACCCCTATTTTTTATAATGACTGAATACTCCTACACATATTATTACAATATTTGTATAAAAAATATCTAATAAAGAAAACTGAGGGATCTGTAGGCCTATTGTTTTTTTTAATATTGCGAACATAAATCATTGATATGAAACTAAATTGAAAAATAATTATTTTAATGTACATAATTAGATCCAAAATATTTTTTATATTTTAAATTTTATAGTATAACTGGGGGTATACATAAATAAAAGGGGTCACAATAAAGATAATTTTTAGAATTATCTTGATAAAAAAGCATAATAGATGGATAAAATTAATTATAAGAAACCATAAAAGATGAAAATAACTGATAATTGTATTTAAATATGAAAAACAAACATTGTATAATAAGACTCTGGAATCATAGGAATTTAGAGACATCTTAATCCATGGAATCATAATAACAAGTTAAGACTCACCAATTAGATTTCATAACATGGTTTAAAGATTCAAATAATGGATTGGGTTTTCTCCCTAATCACATTTTTATCATATCATGAGATATAAGCATCTCCCAAATCATTCGATCCCTAGATGGGTTCGCCCATCATAACATATAGATACATATATCTTACATATACGGAAATCAAACATAATAAATTTATTATCCATTGAAATTGGATAATATTAAATAATTATATCTAATTATTTATGTGTTTCAATGTCCACGGAGTCCAATTTCAGTATAATATATAAATTGAACTTTATTTCTCATCACAAGTGTTATTCATGTTTATAATAAAAATTTGGGGCCAATTTTTCATCTATTTGTGAAAAAAATATACTAATTATATGAAAATTATATTTTTTATATAATAAATCACATTATGTGGAAGTTTTTTTTTAAGATCAATGGATGATTCTTAATAGATTATAATGATTGTTTCCAATGATTATATAAATTTTGGGACAAAGCATAATGGGTCATAAGCCCATCAAACAAAATTAGGGCCCAAAATTGTAGCCCAATGAAGCTAAAATTTTATCTAAAGATACATAAATTTATGGGGATAAATTAATTAATCTTTATTCAGATCTAATTTAGAACTAATTATGGATATATCGGGATAATAAGTTGAGGATTAAATTGTGTTACAGATCAGAATTCCCGAAAAATCAGCCCAAAATTTTAAACATTACCTTAGAAAGGATGATCCAATTGAGCTGAAATATTAGCATCTATTATAAGAGACATGGAAGAATATATTTATATTATAATAGAATCAATCAAAATAACATATTCGATGTGAAATTTTAATAAAAAAATATGGATAAATCTTGGATAATTTCCTAGTCAACTATGATAGACTCCAATTTTGTTTTCCCCTGACCCTCCTTTTGTCTCCCCTAATTATTAGGGTTGTAATTTAATGTTGGGGATAGAAAAAAGAGTCATAATATTACTATTTAAGGATATTTTTGTGAAGTTATTATGGGATAATTTTACTCTTTTAATTTTAATGTTTCTATATAATTTTTTAATTTCTTTTTCTTTTTCCATTGTATATTTTCTTTTCAATCACATTAGCTTCTAAATTAATGTTTTTCTCATTATTCTTCTTAATTTCATAATCCCATTACCATGTCACAATAATAAAATTTCCTATAAAAGTGGGTTTATTCACATCATATTTTTCTGAAATACTTCATATAATGGTAGAGGGATTATTATTTCTATGTTTTCACTTATTCAATACCACTAATTTTTGTCGACTCTCCACTTCCATTGATAAATTTTAATCTATATAAGGATAACCCTTTTAGGACCAATTATTACATGTTTCTTATGATTTTATTAGATGTTATTTTTTGTTTTTAATTTTATTATTCATTCAATGGTTTGACATATCAAATTATTACTTATTTCTTCTTCATCTTTACCGACTTCAATGACTACAAGTTTTGAGTGCTAGTATGATCCAATTATATAGAGTGATAATGAATGTGTTCTTTTTAGTGAATATGTTATTAGACTTAGAATTGTGTAAGGATTAAATTATAGAATTATATTTTTCATTAATCTCATTGATTTAATATATCTTGAATCGGTGAATGAAAAATTAATAAGAAAGAAATTACATCCCTTATTCTTCTAAAAACGAACTAGGATCGACCCATCATCTTTAATTGATATAATATATGTCATTGTGTTTTTTTAAATTTACTCAATAGTTATTAAAATAAAATTATTCCAAAAAAAATTCTACTTCAAATCCAATCCTTACATCAAATATGAGTGCTTTAAGTTCACTTCTTTAGTCCCTGTGGATTTGATCCCTAACTAAACTAAAAAATGTATATAACTATCGAGTAAATATACACACAAAAAAATTTTGGAACCATTTTCAGGGACCCAAGAAAGTATTTTAGACACTCAATCTTTTCTCCCCCTTTTCTTTTTTCTCACCCCAATTTCGCTTATCTTCTACCCTTTCGGTTTGTGTTTGTCCTGGATATCCTAAATCTAAAGTTCAATCCACTTCAATAAATTATATTCAATATTTCTAAAACATAAACTCAATATTTAATGAAATTTGAAATCAATAAATTGAAGAACCTAGCATTTGAAATTTAATTGATCAAAATTTCAATGAATGTCCCAAACCCAATGAGTTGTACAATCACAAGAAAATGGTTATTGATGTTGAGTCAATAAGGTTTTCCTTATGACTTTTCCATTCCTTCTTGTTTTGAAAATCACAAACACCTTATCTTTAAGGAAAAATGCTTTCTTAAGGAAAATCGCTTTTGTAATAAAAAATGCTTTCTTAAGGAAAATTGCTTTTATAAGGAAATTTGCTTTCTTAAGGAAAAACGCTTTTATAAGGAAAATTATCCTTATCATATTTTCATCAATATTTTTCTTAAGTATAAGTTTCGGATTCACTTTCTCGGAGTCATAAAAACTTTGATATAAAAGCATTCTGTTTTTAGGATTCGGTTCTGGACAAGAACTATAAGGAAGTTTCATTCCCAATTCCGGATATGAATTCTGACTTAGTTCTATTCCAGATTCAGGATACGAATTCTGAAGAAGAATTCTCATTACGAATCTAATGAAGAAATCCCATTCCGAATTCTCATTACGAATTCTGAAGAAGAATTCTCATTACGAATTCCAATGAAGAATTCTCATTACGAATTCTAATGAAGAAATCTCATTCCGAATTCTCATTACGAATTCTGATAAAGAATTCTTATTACGAATTCTGATGACGAATTCTCATTACGAATTCTGATGATAAATTCTCATTACGAATTCTAATGATGAATTCTCATTACGATTTCTGATGACGAATTCCTATTCCGAATTCCTACTCCGAATTCTCATTCTGAATTCTCCTATTAAACAGAATCTGATTATCATTGTTTTATACACTCTGAATTTATTCACTCCGAACCTTCACTCCGAAGTTTCTATTCCGAACCTTTATGTTAGAGTTTAAAACGATGTCGTACTTTCTGTTACACTTGTTTTGTTATAAAACGATGTCGTCCATTTTGTTATAAACTAACCGTTGTCTAAGTTACACGTGTACAGGTCCCTCCGAACTTTAAGGAAATATGACCGTTGGAGAAGGAGCCGACCTTACCTATAAATAGGAGCTCATTTGAAAGAGCTCGTAGCTGTTGGAGCTGTTGGAAAAACAACTGAGCTTTGTGCATACATGCTGTTGAAGTGATTTCTAGAGAGAGAGTCTCTTATAAACTCTCAATGCTTCGTGCGACTCCGAATGTTGGTGATTACATTCGAGGGCTTCCGAGGATAGGAAGACAGAGGTGCCGACTACCTTAAAGATCGAGGGCTTTCTTGCTGAGAAAGACAGAGGTTGCCGACTACCTTAAAGATCGAGGACTTTCTTGCTGAGAAAGACAGAGGTTACCAACTACCTTGAAGTTGAGGGCTTGCGGGGATAGCAAGACAGAGACACCGATCTTCGTATCGAGGGCTTACCCTGGTGTGGGTAAGACAGACTTGCTTGAAAGTATAAATCAAGGGACCTTTATCCAAGGTTGTTGGATACCCTTCTCTTTGGGTTAAAAGACTATTATCTTGTTACTAGTAGTTTTACTACTTGTCTTTATTCCGCTGCAATTTGTATCTTAAGGAAAGTATAACTTTCTTATACTTCCTTACTTACTCTGATTAGTTTAGATTCTATACGCTTTAAGGTAGAATCTTATATTGTAACTTTTGTTAAGTTTCATTTTCCGGAATCATATTTCTGAAACCTTCTTTTGGAATCCCTTTCCAAGTTCAGTTCGGTGTTAGAGGTGTTGTGAATCTACTTAGTTTAACTTTGTTAAACTTAGCTCTTTCCTTTTCTTAAGGAAACTCTAGTTATTCATAACTAACTTTAATGGTTCCAAAGGAATTTTTAAAGTATACAATTCACCCCCCCTCTTGTATATTGAGCATCTCATATTATATTTCGATCCTACAATTGGTATCAGAGGTTGGAAACCTCTTACTCTATACCATTCTTACATTTGGTATCAGAGCCAAGGTTACTGAAATACTTGTACTCACATACAAGTTTTTCTTGCTCAACTTTTCTATTCCGAACTTTGTCATTCCGATTTATCCATTCCGAACTTTTCCCATTCCGAACTTTGTGATTTCGATTCTAAGCTACTAACAAGTTTGTTTCCAAGTTATTATTTAGTATGGCAGGAATTAATGTTGGATCTATTGACAATATGAATCCTACAAGACCACCTATCTTTGATGGTAATGATTATGAATACTGGAGAGATCGTATGAAGAATTTTGTTATCAATACTGGAGTAGACAACTTTGTGATGCTTATTGGTGATTATAAAATTCCTGACAAGGAAGTCAGAACCTTTACTAACCAGGAAAAGCAAGAATATCAACTCAACTATAAGGTACGCAATACTTTATTATGTTCAATGACTAGAAATATATATAGCCAAATTTCTTCTTGTGAAGCAGATAACTGTATATGGAAGAAGTTGGAGGTTACACACTTTGGGACTTCTAAGGTGATTGAGACTAGAAGAGCTATGCTTAGAGCTGAATATAATGGCTTCAATTTTCCTTATGGAGAACCTATCTGTAAAGTTCAACAAAGATTTATGACAATCGTCAACAGTTTACAATCTATGGGAGAAAAAGGTTTAGATGGTGAAGCTCTTGTAGACAAGATAATTGATATTATGCCCAATGAATGGGAATCCAAGAGAACAGCTATAGATGAGAACAGGAAGGTTACTCAAATTACTCTTGATGAATTATTTGGAACTCTTCTACAACATGAGACAAGAATGAAGAGAGATGCTGACAACATCAAGAAGAAGAATGGAAATGGTACTGTTGCTTTTACTACAACTTCGAATCAGATGAAAGCTAAGACTCCTGAGAGAGTAACCAGATCCAAATCTAAGAAAGTCATTTTCCAATCCGAATCTAGTGAAAGTGAAGTTTCAGAAAATGAATTAGCCAATCTTGCTCGAAGGATGAACAAGATAGCTGGACAGAGAAACTTTCAATCCAAGTATAAGAAAAAGGATAGGAAAGATAAGAAAGATGGAGAAGTTACATGTTATGAATGTAAGAGAGCTGGACATATTAGACCAGATTGCCCTATGCTCAAAAAGAAAGAAAGGAAGGAAAGACATTCAGACAAGAACAGGAAGAAGTATTACAAAGCCAAAGCTAAGAAAGTTCTGAAAGCTAATGACACCTGGAGTGCCAGTGGTGGTGACTCTTCAGATGAATCTTCTGAATATGAATCTTCAGGACAGAAGAATCTTGGTCTTATAGCCAGATTACCTATTGATAATCATTGTCTTATGGCTAAGGTACGAAATGATGAATCATTGACCAATGTTTCTTTAAATCCTAATGATAGTAATTATTATAACTCTTCTGATGAAGAATCATCTTCTGATGAGGAAAATACTTTACCTACTTTTGAAGAAGTCTCTAGGTTTGCTGAACTTCTTGAGATTGAGAACTCCAAACTCAACAAGAAACTTGATAAGGCAAATTCTAGGAATTCTATTCTTACTAAAGAGATATCAGATCTTTCTAAAGATCTTGATAAGAAAAATGCTGATTTTGAAAATATTTCAAAAAATATTGAGGAAGTAAGTTCTGAGAAGAACAAACTTTCTAAAGAATTAGAAAAAGTAATTTCTAATAAAAATGTTTTCGAGCCTAACTCTAGTTCCAAAACTAATGATTTAGAGGATAAAAACTTGGTTGTAAAACTAATGTCCGAAATTTTTTCCTTAAAGAAGTGTTTATCAAACTTTACCCATGGTAAGGAAAATTTTGATAAGATGTATTCTCAAATACGACCTTTAAGAAATAAATCCGGATTTGGTTATACCCAAGCAAAACCTGTTTTCAGCAACAATTATTTTGTTCCTCAAAGTGCCCCATTTTGTACCAAGTGTCAATGTGGTGGTCACTGGGCAAGAAATTGTTCTTTAAACAAAACCCAATCCTTAGGTTTTCATAAAGCTTATTTTTCTAAGAAAATGTGGGTACCAAAAATTTTATTGTCTGGAAATCTCGGATCCAAACAAGTTTGGATTCCGAAAATCTAACTTTGTTCTTAATTTCAGGAAAATAAAGAAAGTCCCAGCAACAATATTTGGTACATGGATAGTGGATGTTCCCGGCACATGATTGGTAACAAAAGATTTTTTGAAAAGATTATCAAAACCAAAGGAGGAAAGGTAACTTTCGGAGACAATGCTAAGGGAGAGATTGTTGGTATTGGTAATATTGTTCTTTTAGGTAAAACTTTGATTTCAAATGTTCTTTTTGTTAGAGGTCTTAAGCACAACCTCATTAGCATAAGTCAGTTATGTGATGAAGGTTACCTTGTGAATTTTAGGAATGATAAATGCTTAGTTCACAATTCCAAGGAAGAATTTATTCTCTCAGCCAATAGGCAAGAGAATGTTTACACCTTAAACTTAGAAGACCTAAGAAGCCAAGATTTACCTTGCCTAAGTGCAATGGAAGATCACTCTTGGTTATGGCATAGAAGATTAGGACACTGTAATCTTAGAAACCTATGTAAACTCTCTAGGAAGAAACTTGTTAAGGATCTACCGGAGCTTAGATTTGATTCTTCTAAAGTTTGTGATCCTTGTCAATATGGAAAGCAACATAAATCTAGTTTTAAGTCAATCGGTGAAGTCTCAACAACCGATGCATTACAGTTGGTGCATATGGATCTTTTTGGTCCAACACAAACTGGAAGCATTGGAGGCAAATACTATGTGTTTGTTCTAGTTGATGATTACACTAGATTTACTTGGGTCTATTTTCTAGCAAGGAAATCTGAAGCTTTTTCTTATTTCAAAAGTTTTAGAGCCCAAGTTAAAAATGAGAAAAACCTTCCATTGAAAACTATTCATAGTGATCATGGAGGAGAATTTCAAAATTCAGATTTTGAAACTTTTTGTAGTAAGAAAGGTATTACTCACAACTTTTCAGCACCTAGAACTCCTCAACAGAATGGTGTAGTTGAAAGAAGAAATAGAATTCTTCAAGAAATAACTAGAACCATGTTGAGTGAATATTCTATTGCTAGACATTTCTGGGCTGAAGCTGTAAGTACTACTTGTTATACTATAAATCGAGTTTTGATTAGACCTTTTCTTAATAAAACTCCTTATGAGTTATGGAATGGTAGAAAACCAAGACTTTCCTACTTCAAGGTTTTTGGTTGCAAAGTCTTCATTTTGAATACTAAAGATAACTTACATAAATTCGCACCAAAGTCTGATGAAGGAATTTTCTTAGGTTATTCCACAACCTCTAAGGCATATAGAGTTTTTAATAAAAATACTTGTACTGTTGAGGAAACAGTACATGTAAAATTTGATGAATCAGATCCTTTTGTTTTTAAAACCTCCCAACCTACATCTTCGGATGTGTTTTCAAAAACTGATTATCAACCTTTGATAGAAGAATCTTCTGATAAGGAAATTGTTCTAGAAGATACTTCTGAAACATTTACCCCAGAATACTTTCTACCCTATGTTGATGAACAGGTTTTACAAAACCCAAACCAGATGTTTCTTAAGAATCATCCCAGTGATAGTATCATTGGTGATGTAAATCAACCTGTAAGGACCAGAAGTTCCTTAAGAAATGAAGTAGAACATCTAGCATTTCTTTCCCAATTAGAGCCTAAAAGCACTGTTGAAGCTTTAGGTGATGATGATTGGATCAAAGCAATGCAAGATGAACTAAATGAATTCGAAAGGAATAAAGTCTGGACCTTGGTTGAGAGACCTAAGGAAACTTCTGTTATTGGAGTAAAATGGGTTTTCAGAAATAAATGTGATGAAAATGGAGTCATTGTTAGAAATAAAGCTAGACTTGTTGCTAAAGGATATAATCAGCAAGAAGGAATAGACTATGAAGAAACCTATGCTCCAGTAGCTAGACTTGAATCTATCGGTATTCTACTTGCCTTTGCAGCATTCTTTAATTTCAAACTATTTCAAATGGATGTGAAATGTGCTTTTCTTAACGGTTATGTTCAAGAGGAAGTTTTTGTTGAACAACCTCCTGGCTTTGAAGATACAAAACATCCTGATCATGTGTTTAGACTTACCAAAGCTTTGTATGGCCTTAAACAAGCCCCACTAGCATGGTATGATAGACTCACTGGATTTTTGCTTCAAAATAACTATGTTAAGGGAAATGCAGATCCAACCCTTTTTATAAAGAAAGATAAGAAAAATGTTTTGATTGTTCAAATTTATGTTGATGACATTATATTTGGTTCAACTCAGCAATCTTTGACTGACTCTTTTGCTAGTCTAATGAAATCTGAGTTTGAAATGAGTATGATGGGTGAGTTAACATTTTTCCTTGGTTTTCAAATTTCTCAAAAACCAGAAGGAACCTACATATTCCAACATAAGTATATTAAAGATCTTCTTAAAAAGTATGGTTATGACAACACTAAGAGTATAAGTACTCCCATTGGTACCTCAAACTCTTTAGATCTTGATGAAGCTGGGAAACCAGTAGATCAAACATCTTTTAGAGGTATGATTGGAAGTCTACTTTACTTAACAGCTAGTCGACCAGACTTAATGTTTTCTGTATGCTTATGTGCAAGATATCAATCCAATCCTAAGGAATCTCACTTAAAGGCAGTAAAAAGAATTTTTCGCTACCTTAAGGGAACCATGGATCTAGGATTATTTTATACTTCTGGAAATGATTTTGTTCTAAAAAGATTTTCTGATGCTGACTTTGGTGGATGTAGAATGGATAGGAAAAGTACATCCGGAACTTGTCATTACTTAGGAGATTCATTAGTTTCTTGGTCATGCAAGAAGCAACATTCTGTTGCACTCTCCACTGCTGAAGCTGAATATGTAGCAGCTGGAAGTTGTTGTGCACAAGTGTTGTGGATGCAACACACACTCACAGACTATGGCTTGAGTTTTACTAAAACTCAAATTTTGTGTGATAACACAAGTGCCATTGCCCTAAGTAAAAACCCTGCACATCACTCCCGTGCAAAACACATAGATATTAGGCATCACTTTCTTAGGGATCACACACTTAAAGGAGACATTATTCTTCAGTTTATCGGAACGCAAGATCAACTTGCTGATATTTTCACAAAATCTTTACCTTCTGATAGATTTGAATATATTAAACAGAAGTTAGGAATGATAACCGTAAGGTAATCTTCCTTAATTAACTTTCTGTTGAAAAATCTCCTTACAGTAATAAACTCCTTTTCATAGGGGGAGTACATTTGATTGTTTGTTTAACAAAGTTTTTCAAATTTTGTTTTCAAATTTTTCGGAACGAAAATTTCCGGAATGGAACTTCCGGAACTACCATTTTCCAGAATGGATATTTTCATACAGAATACTTCTGGAATGAAAGTATTCGTATTGAAAATTTCCGGAATGGACAACTTTCGTACTGGGACTTTCATAACCAGATTTTCGTACCAAGTTTTGTTTTTCATATGTTACTTTTTCATATTGAGTTTTTCGTATTGAGTTTTTCATATTGAGTTTTTCGTATTGAGTTTTTTTTTGGTATTTAATTTTACGTAGTCGTCTTTATATTACCCATTACGAATAACTTTCCTAAGCTAATCCGAAAGGTATGATTTCCTTACTGAAGTTTTCGTAATCATATTTTACTTGCTGGTAGTTTCTTGTATTTTGTTTTCAGATTATAGTTTTCTTAAATCTTTGTTTTAATAAAACCTCAAAAAGATCGGATTCAAGCTTTCAACCGTCAGATCTAATCGCAGATCATTCTAAACCGTTAGATCAGCTGAGGAAGTTGAACCGTCATCCCATTGCCTATATAAAGGGGACCCTATTTTCTCGTCCCACATTGATTTCAAGCTTTTGCGTGCTGAAGCTCTGACTCTCTGATTTAAGGCCATTCCGAACTTCAGCCTTCTCAGTTCCGAACTTCTCAGAGACTTCTAATCCGAATGTCTGCAGAGTTAGCTTCTCAAGAAATGTCTTCAACTAAGCCCATTTCACAGTGGTTAGTCTACAGAGAAAGGTTAGTTCATCCGACTTTCTTCAGCAACTATGATTCTATCATTTCGACGAATATCAAGTTGAATGGCTGGGAGGATGTTGCGGTATCAAAAACCGGCAACCAAGATGAAGTCTTCTCAGATTTGCTTGTTGAGTTTTATGAGTCGGTTGCTTTCTTTGAGGAAGACAATAGAGAAAAATTTTCTTTCAAATCGTATGGAAAGACATATAAGCTATCTTACACCAAGGCTGCAAGCTTGGTAGGGTTGAATTATGAAGGTGAAGCTGAGTTTATCTCACACGTTCTGCCAGACTCCTTGGGTAGTTTCAACAAGGAGAAAGCCTTAGAAATTCTAGGATTGGATGATGACAAGGCTCCGAAAATTGCAAGTCTTTCTACAAACATCCGGATTCTGGAGTTATGGGTGCAAGGGCTTATTGTACCGAGAAAAGGAGATAAGGATAGCTTGAAGAAGATTGAGATATACATCTTGGATTTCTTTATAAATCTAAGAAAGTTCAACTTGATGAAGCATATTCTTCTCAACATTGATAATTTGAAGAAGGGGAATCTGAGAGCTCAGATAGTGATGTACCCGGCAATATTGTCGAAGCTGATAGTTCGGTGCCTAGAATCCTTCAAGGTGGCTTGCAGTTCTAAGCCGAAAGTTTGTAAGATCATGTTGCTCAGTGATGCCACTCTTAAAAGGATGAATATAGCTTTTAACAAGGAGTCAGGGAAGTTCATTGATCTACCTCCTCAAGTAGAAGTGACTCCGAAAGTGGCTGATCCGGAATCATCCAAGCCGGTAAGGAAAAGGAAGCAGAAAGAAGTGGTAGTCGATGCTGAGGAACCTAAGTCTAAGGAAGTCCATTCCGTACCTCCTAAGCCTAAGAAGAAGAAGACATATACTGATGAGGTTGCAGCGAAGTGGAGAGCTGACAAGGAGAAGAGGAAGGAAGGAGATCCGCAGTTCGGATTGGATCCTGCAGAGGCTAAGGCTCTGAAAGAAAAGGATGCTGATGAGCTTGAGAAGCAAGCTAAGGAAAAGAAGCTGAAGAAGAAGTTGTCAGAAGCTGAGGCTGTGCAAGCGTTGTTAAAGTTTAATGAAATGGTTTCAGCAACCATTCCCGTTCCGAGATCTTTTTCTCTGGAATCTCTACCTGAGACTCTAGGAAGAAATCTTGTAACTCCGGAAGAGGCTGTTGCTACTGAGGAAGTAGAGCAAGTGGAAGAGGTTGAAGAAGTGGCTGAAGGAAGTGGTGAGACAGGAGATGTGCTCAAACAAGTAGATGAATATAAGGGAACTCCTTCGGAACACCTCTCGCTCCGAACATCTGAAGCTCAATCTTCAAAGCTTGCTACTCCTGTAATGGAAGAAGAAAAGGGAGAAGAAGAAGTTACTTGTCAAGAACATATTTTACTTGATGCTGCTCAGATGGGTAACGTAGAAGACAATGTTCAAGAAGTTGCTGATGAGGAAGATAAAATTGTTCAAGTCTCTGATAGTGAGAACAGATCTCCAGAACAGGTTTCAATTCCGGAAAAAGATAAGGGAAAGCAAATTCTTGCTGATACCCCGAGTTCAGAAAAACAGATGAGGAAGGAAGCTGGTAGTTCTTCTAAGAGGAAGTTGAATCTTATTGAGGAAGAAAATTCTCCTAGCAAGATTTCTGATTCGGAGTCATCATCGTTGGGGCACGATTTTGTTGTTCAGTCCTTGAAGAAGTTGGTGGGAACCATTCCGACCTTCTCCAGTATAGAATCTAGATGCCAGATGCTTCAACATACGATGAATCAGAAAACCGACTCCGTATCCATGGTTATGGATAAATGTGTTGAGATAGAAGCCCAGTTCAAAAATTTCTTTATTTGTTACGAAGCCCATAAAAGATCTTGCAAAAGGATGACTAGCTGGTCGAAGAAGAATGTGGAAGAGATGAGGTTGCTGGATGAGTTTCAGGAGAATGTTAAGGATGCTTTTCAAACCGAGGACAAGAAGTTTCATGAGATGACTGCATCATTCGATGAGAAATTGACAGAGGAAAAGAACATTCGGAGTCAGGAAGTAAGAGATCTGAATGGAAAGCTCAATTCTGTTTCTCAGAATTGGAAATCTGAAAGAGATCATCGGATCAATTTTCTAGAAAGGATAAAGTCTCAGGAAGAGAAAATGGAAGCTCAGGAAGAAAAGTTGAAGGCTCAGGAAGAAATAATTAAAGCTCAGTTAGCAAGAATAGTTCCCTTAGAAAAGCAAGCAGAGGAAGATCACAAAGACCACAAGAAGATCAAGACGATTCTTAAAGGGCTCATGTCGAAGGAGAAAGATCCGAAATGACCAATCCGATCTTTTTGTTGTAATTTTTTTTTTGTTGCTGACTTTACAAATCTAATGAGAATCGTGCTTGTTGTTCCTTTTGTTGTCATTACTAATCTTTCAGGTACGTTGTTATTTTTTCCATTCCCTCCAAATTCATTTTGAAAATCACAAAGGGGGAGAAGGAAAAGATCCTTAAGAAAAAAAGGAAATCTAATAAGGGTTTTTTCAAAGGGGGAGAAAGGAAAATACCCAAGGAAAAAGAACTCTAATAAGAGTTTGTTTAAGGGGGAGTTTTTCTTAAAGAAACATCACTCCGGAAATATGAATACGATCCTTAGAGATTCAAAGCCTAAGGGGGAGTTAGTCGTATTCATCTATATCCTTAAACCAAGGGAGATAAGCTTTATTGTGTTTCTTTCTTCTTAGAATAGCTTTTTTCGTAAGGATGTTTGTGCTTTCCAAAAAGGGGGAGATTGTTGAGTCAATAAGGTTTTCCTTATGACTTTTCCATTCCTTCTTGTTTTGAAAATCACAAACACCTTATCTTTAAGGAAAAATGCTTTCTTAAGGAAAATCGCTTTTGTAATAAAAAATGATTTCTTAAGGAAAATTGCTTTTATAAGGAAATTTGCTTTCTTAAGGAAAAACGCTTTTATAAGGAAAATTATCCTTATCATATTTTCATCAATATTTTTCTTAAGTATAAGTTTCGGATTCACTTTCTCGGAGTCATAAAAACTTTGATATAAAAGCATTCTGTTTTTAGGATTCGGTTCTGGACAAGAACTATAAGGAAGTTTCATTCTGAATTCCGGATATGAATTCTGACTTAGTTCTATTCCAGATTCAGGATACGAATTCTGAAGAAGAATTCTCATTACGAATTCTAATGAAGAAATCCCATTCCGAATTCTCATTACGAATTCTGAAGAAGAATTCTCATTATGAATTCCAATGAAGAATTCTCATTACGAATTCCAATTAAGAATTCTCATTAAGAATTCTAATGAAGAAATCTCATTCCGAATTCTCATTACGAATTCTGATAAAGAATTCTTATTACGAATTCTGATGACGAATTCTCATTACGAATTCTGATGATAAATTCTCATTACGAATTCTAATGATGAATTCTCATTACGATTTCTGATGACGAATTCCTATTCCGAATTCCTACTCCGAATTCTCATTCCGAATTCTCCTATTAAACAGAATCTGATTATCATTGTTTTATACACTCTGAATTTATTCACTCCGAACCTTCACTCCGAAGTTTCTATTCCGAACCTTTATGTTAGAGTTTAAAACGATGTCGTACTTTCTGTTACACTTGTTTTGTTATAAAACGATGTCGTCCATTTTGTTATAAACTAACCGTTGTCTAAGTGACACGTGTACAGATCCCTCCGAACTTTAAGGAAATATGACCGTTGGAGAAGGAGCCGACCTTACCTATAAATAGGAGCTCATTTGAAAGAGCTCGTAGCTGTTGGAGCTGTTGGAAAAACAACTGAGCTTTGTGCATACATGATGTTGAAGTGATTTCTAGAGAGAGAGTCTCTTATAAACTCTCAAAGCTTCGTGAGACTCTGAATGTTGGTGATTACATTCGAGGGCTTCTGAGGATAGGAAGACAGAGGTGCCGACTACCTTAAAGATCGAGGGCTTTCTTGCTGAGAAAGACAGAGGTTGCCGACTACCTTAAAGATCGAGGACTTTCTTGCTGAGAAAGACAGAGGTTGCCAACTACCTTGAAGTTGAGGGCTTGCGGGGATAGCAAGACAGAGACACCGATCTTCGTATCGAGGGCTTACCCTGGTGTGGGTAAGACAGACTTGCTTGAAAGTATAAATCAAGGGACCTTTATCCAAGGTTGTTGGATACCCTTCTCTTTGGGTTAAAAGACTATTATCTTGTTACTAGTAGTTTTACTACTTGTCTTTATTCCGCTGCAATTTGTATCTTAAGGAAAGTATAACTTTCTTATACTTCCTTACTTACTCTGATTAGTTTAGATTCTATACGCTTTAAGGTAGAATCTTATATTGTAACTTTTGTTAAGTTTCAATTTCCGGAATCATATTTCCGGAACCTTCTTTTGGAATCCCTTTCCAAGTTCAGTTCAGTGTTAGAGGTGTTGTGAATCTACTAAGTTTAACTTTGTTAAACTTAGCTCTTTCCTTTTCTTAATGAAACTCTAGTTATTCATAACTAACTTTAAAGGTTCCAAAGGAATTTTTAAAGTATACAATTCACCCCCCCTCTTGTATATTGAGCATCTCATATTATATTTCGATCCTACAATTGAATAGATCAATTTTCATTCACTCTTAAGGATTATTGAAGAGATCAATCATAGTGAAGTCCATAATTTTCATCCTTTCATCTAATATATTCAACATTAATTTCACAAAAAAAATGTGTAATGAAATGGAGATAATGAATTCTAAGGTTCCATTTTGGAGACTATAATCGCAAATAATTGAAACTCTTGAGGAACTTATCCATACTGTTACTTTCCGTTCCATAACCATATCTGGATTTTCTATATTCCAACAAAAAGTTCATGAAAATAATGAAGAACCAAAATTTGAATTTAGGATAGATGAATAAGATAAAGGAATTATTGGTAGGTGTTTAAATCAATAAATACTGATTTTTTTTATTCAGATGAAAAAATATGACTTCATCGATTGAGATTCAATAATATAACTCCCTTGATTATTTTTAAACATCCCATATAACTAAAACATTGGGAGAAATCACAAACTATGAGTCCATACCCATTCTAGAAACTTATCAACCAAATTATTTGGTTGAATATACTTTTCCAAAGGAACAAATTTTGTAGATAAATTTTGAAAATAAAACCGAGTTCGATTATAAGTCCCAATATTTTTCTAAAATAATTATTTGAACTAAGATTCAATTCAAGGTTTATATATCTTATATCTATTATTCCATCAGAGGGGATAATTAAAAACATGTATTCATTGTTTCATACTCACTTATAGATAATGGAGAGAAAATTCTCCTTGATGTCTTATGTAGGATAAGGAATGAAATTGGAAGGACCCATTTCAAAATTCATGGGATTATCTGTTTCACTAGAACCTATATGAATTTTCTTGAGATAATTTTAAAACGTTTTTTCTAATCCCATTTGTGACTGAAACTCGATATTATAAAAATGATTAAAATTTATGTCCATAAAATGATGAAATATGGTATTGTGTATGTTGGGGGTATATATAAATTTAAACACTATAAACTAAGAACTTTCTAGGAGGTGACACGAATTTGGAATTTATTTTATTTTATATTATTTTAGGTTGTTTGTTTTTTGTGTTATTAATAGAATCACATTGTCTTTCCTTATGTTATATATTTTAACTTGTGTAAATGATTTTGTAGATGAATAATTTCAGTATTTCTAAATAAAAAATATGTCTTCTAGAATTCATCCCCAACTTCAAGCATCCCTGAGGTGTCTACACCTAAAAAACCCAAAGTGACTATTTACTTTTGATGGGTTATCAACATTAAACTAGGTTGTTTTGTTCTATGTATTAATTTCAAATCCCTTCTCCCCATATGTCTTCCCAATCCAAATCTCTCTCTTATCTTCTCCTTCAATATTTAGGGAAGTGCCATTCTGTACTGGGGGAGTAAAAATATGGTTTCTTAAAAGTTTTTTCTTTTATGATAAAAATTTATGTCACTGAAAGAAAATAAATTCATTATCCTTTTATGTGTTAATGTACATTTTGAATCAAGAAAATTGTATATAAAATGATTATAAATTCTTTGATTATGATTGTAAGGGACTTTAATGTTTATAAGCACTGTTTTTGGAAATTACAATTGTCTGGTTTGATTTTTCATCATTTACATTTTCATTCTCACAATCAAGATACCATAATGCACCTATATTGGATTTTGGGTGTAATAATAATTTCTTGGATCCCTTTGACCATATCATTGTTTTCAGGGATACTTTTTGTTTAATTTGAGTATCCAACAAAAAAAATGAAAAAATGACTTTGTAGATATGTGTTTTCTCCAAATGTGTGGTGTTCGACACTTGGGTATCATGACTCTATAGTTTTGTTACCTAGAGTTAGGATCTACATATCTATTTTAGACTATATAATTGAAAAAATTTCTAGAATTCGACACTTGGGGATCATAACTCCATAGTTTTCTTGTCCATAGATAGTCTTTTCATCCCTATTGTGGTTAAAAACGAAAAAAACAAACAAATCTAAAAAAATAAAAAATAAGAAGATAAAATAAAGATAAAATTAGATAAAGTTGTTTTGTTTTAATGTTATTCCCTCCTATATTTTCCATTTCTTTCCCTTTGAAGATGATACAGGGCTCAATGTCCTTTGAGATACATAACAAATCATAATTATTAGTTGATATTGGTTGAAATGTGGTGATGAATTGGAAAAAAAAGAATGGGATTGTGCTTGGTATATTCTAGTGAACCTATATTGTGTGAAATTATTGTTATTTTTTTCATTATAGTTCAGTATGATTTAATTTTGTGTTCATTGTATGTTATAATTTTTTTTAAAAGAGAATAAAATTTCATATATTTAAGATACTTTTTTCTTCATTCTAGAAAAAAAATATTGGGGTGTGAATAGCCATAAAAATAGGCTAATATTCATTGATTATATTTTAAAATTCATGTGTTTAAATGTTTATAAACACCAATTTGAGTGAATTATATAAATAGAACTTCATTTCTAATCTAAAGTGAAATTCATGTTTAATGTGATAATTTGGGCCCAATACATCTTATATTTATAGAAAAAATTATATTATTAATTTGAATTTCATATTTTGAGATATGATCAAACAACATTATTGGAACATTATTTACTTTAGGTTTTTTGGCTGAATCATAGAGGAATATAATTATTTTTGTCAATGAATGTAGAAATTTCTGGACAAAGCATAATAAGCCTTAAGCCCATCAAACAATATTGGGGCCCAAAATTCAAGATCGAGGAAGCTATAATTATTTATGTTGATAGAATGTTTTAGGGAAATAATTTCATTAAACTATGCCCAAATATAATTTGGATATTTTCATAGAGATATCAGGATCCCATGTTTAGGATTAAATCATGGGCCAGATCTAAAGCCCTATAAAATTAGCCCAATATTTTGAGATTAACATTCAAATTTCATGTATGATTGTCCTAAAATTGTGACATATATTATATGAAACATTTAAGAATGTATTTATCATCTATTAGAATCAATTACTATAAGATATTAATTGAAAATATTGAATGAAAAAAGGGAATGGATCTTGTAGAATTTCAACATCAACTTTGAATGACTCCAATTTAATTTTTTTACTCACCCAAATTTTCACTCCACTAATTAATGGGGAAGTAATTTAATGTTTTGAGACCTATAATAACCTCCTGATTTACCGATTTAAGGATTTGGTAGTGAAATAATTGAGGATGGATGTTATTCTTCCAATTGTAATGTTTCCCTCTAATTCTGTTATTGCTTGTTCGTTTTATCCAATGTATGTTTTTTTCTAAATCACATTACTTTCATAATAAAATATATTCTTTTTTTATTATTAATTTCATATTTAATTTACCATATTACATTGATACCATTTACTTAGGGAGTGAAGATATTCACATCATATTTTGTGAAACTCTTCGTAGAACAATTGAGTGATCCTTATTTCAATGTCTTCACTGCTTAAATCCTACTTCATTAATGATGCTCTCACCTTACATTGATATATTTTAATCGATGGAAGGTTAGTCATTTTTTAAGTTATTGAGTGCTTCTTGGGGATGGATTTGATGGTATATTATGTTCTTAAATTCACTAATGAAATATATGGTTTTATATTTCTATTCTTGACTTATATCATATTCATATTCATCAACGTTAAAGACTACACATACTGAGTTATAGTATGATAAAATTATATATACTGATCATGAAAGTGTATATATAAGTCAATTGGTGATTAGACTTGGAATTTTGTAATGATTAAATCATAGAATAATATTATGGGCTTATCTCATTGACTGAATATATCATGAACATGAAATCGAAAAATTAATAAGAAAACAAATACATCCATTTTTATCTAACAACAAACTATGAATGATCCATCATATATATAGTTTATTTAATTAAATCAATTATGTTAATTTTATTATTTTTATATTAATTCATTAGTTATCAAAATAAAATTTATCCAAAATATTTGACACTTCATATCCAATCCATCAATAAAATATTAGTGTCTCAAGTTAAGTTCTTCAGAACCTTTGATTCAATCCATACATATAATAAAACCAACACATATACATATAGGGTAAAATTGGGTGCAACCATTCATAAGTATAGGAAATACCCATAGAATGAAATCAGTCACGTAATCATGACACAAATCATAATAAAAGTGCATATCTAATGGATTCCTAATTTCACAATGAATTAAATATTTTTTGAATATATGTCCTGATAAATAATAAAATTCCACTAATTTAGAGTTTATATAAATAATATTTCATGAGAAAGTATAGAGATGTAATATTGGTATTAAAAATATTTAACATTATTTTAAAAATGAAATTTATGAATTATTAAAGACAACAAGAACAATATATTTTTCTTAAATGAATATGGAAACTAAAAGGGTTGTCTATAAAATAATGAGTATTTATTTTAATGTTTTTTTGATTAAACACATTTTCTAGGGTGTCTCATAACATTAAATAATTAAAATGAATCTCTCATAAATTGAGTTTCCATAAAATAATAATTTTGGAATAAAACATAACAATCTAATAAATCCCCAACAATGAAAACAAGGATAATGTAAGTATGTATGAATGGTAATATGTAAATAATATATAATACAATAATTTATAATATAATGAGATAATGTCACGTAGTGAGAGATAAGAAATAACCTAATAAAATAAGGGTGATTTATAGAGTTTCGTTCCCTCCGGTCAGGATGCGTTTTATTAATTATTTTAAAAACCTCAATAATAAAATTATTTTTATTAGATAAGTTTTTTAAAAAAATTAATCAATTATATTTTACATATTATTAACATTTTATGTTATTTTAATGTCAATTAATTCAGATATAATTTCAATTTCTACTGTTCTATGGTCAATCGCGTCAAGGTTCTAGTTTCACATAACATATCGATAATCACAGATGCTCTTAATGAAATGGTTACATAAAATTATAAGTCTATTGAAATTGTGTTGAGTTTATTATAAGAGTTAAAAATTATTATAAAATTCCAAAGTACTATAAGTACACATTGTTCAGAGAGTTTAATTATTATCATTGTATGTTTATTTAATTGAGGTTGTTTTTCAGACCATTGTGATATTATATTGTTTTCTTTAAATTTAAAAACATTTATCAATTGAAAAATATGAAATAAAACAAAACATAATAATTTATTTTGTTTTTTAAAATTATATTTGTATTAAGTCCATCCATGAATTTTGTGGGGTAAAATTAAGTATGTTTTTTATTGTGGTGGTGAAATCTCCAGAACATGAACAATCATTTTTAGAATTGATTGAGGGGAGTGTATACAATTTATATTACACTATAAAAATAACATATCACATTATTTATGATATTTATGTTACTTTGTAAAGTTTTATAGAAACAATATGGTGGAGATAAAAGATAAATAAAATTGAAATATTTTATGTTGAGAAATTTCCTATTTAACTGGGTTTCTCCTCTTATACATGCCATTAAGGATACATAGAATAGATTATATTGAGACTAGAAACACTAGAACATGTTGGAGAGATATGGGAATTTCATTGTTCAAAAATTTATTAGGATAAATAGCCTAAATATTTTGAGATGAATGAGTGGTATTTATAAGGGTTGGGAGGAGTATTTTCGAATATAATATTGATTAGATTATTTTATTTTCCCCATACTATCAATTATTTTGATTATTGTGAATATATATAGTAATTAGTCATAGGTTGTTTAAGATATAGGCTAATTACAGAAGACATGTCCCACTAATTAATGTCTGTAAATGAAATTTTCCATGTTGTATTTCACAATTTTCCAAAAAATAAACTATTTTATAAAATTACCAAAAAATAACCCTTTTTTGAAACTTTTAAATTTAAAAAATGAAGTTCATTTTATGAATACAATTTTCTAATTATGATAATTAATTTTTTTTATATAATCCTTATTTATTTTAATATAACATTTTTATATTATGATATATTTTGACCCCTTTGATATATTACTTATGGTGTTATATAATTATATTATATTTATAAGAAATTTAATATTATTTTGTAAACCCATATTATGATGGAAAATGTTCTATTCAATCTTTAATGAAACTAAAAAGTGGAAATAAAACATATGTGTTTTACCAAAAAAAAAATCATATTTTATTATTATTTTAAAATATTATTTATTCATATAATGAAATAAATTACTTATATTTTAATTTTATAATGTAAATATATATTATTTTAAAATTATATAATTGAGTCTATGATTGTAACAGTTAGGTTACAATTTGTAAATTTTATAATTCAATTCCAGAAATAATATTATTATTTCAACGGTCTGATTTATAAAGTTATTATGACTTCCTAACCTTCAATAAATACCTTATATTTACTTCATTATTCATTACCTTATAATTTTATCATGCTTATATATATTATTTTTAAAAATTAATATTTCATTACTAATATTTTGAATTATTTCGACAGTGTTCTTCAATATTAAGATAATTCTATGGGATTATGCATATCCAAAATTTCATATCATAATTATTTTATTTTTTATTTATCCCGTTGTAACACTTTAAATTCTTATGGAAATATTTATTCCCTAAATTACATTATCATGTAAATATAATAAAAAATTAATTTTATAATTTGTTTTTCATTAAAAAAATATACGACACAATTAAATTATTCCCACCTTATGATATTTTACCATTGAAATTTAATTACAACCATAATGATATAAATAGATTAGGGAACTTTTATTTTATTTATCCTATGATTCATATGTCTCCTCCTCATACTTATGGTTTCACCATATAACATTGAGTTGTTGTATAATCTAGTTATGTTGAGCTTGGTATCTATAGTCAATGGTCTTCTACAAGTTCTCTACATAAATGAGATCATGATCCCACTATACCACCTCTAGATTTAGTACATGTGAGAGATCTAATATGTACTTACTCAAGAGGGAAATATGGAACCTGTGATACATTGTGACTAGGTTGGTGTGAGTTCTCGTCGATACTCTATAACTTCAATTTGAATAATAATATCTAAGGTGTTGTTGTTTCTGGGTTAAAACATTCCCTTATCTTAAAATAGTGATATTTAAAGGAGCACATTATCTGCTACATCAAACTACATGTATCTAAGATGGTTATAAACATATCTAATTTTTTAACTATAAGTCATATAGATGTTGTTTTCAATGTTCTTTAAATATTATACCATTTATTCAACCAATTAAGGTCCTAAAGCTTTTATTAATAAACTTCATCCCAATAAACATATGTTATATATGTCTTCTCACAGAGGGCTTCATAGGAATCCATTTTAATTCTTGATTGGAATTATTTATTATATGAGAAATAGAATAGCAGAATATTTTTATCCTGTTATCATTTTAATTACAATAATAAATATCTCATAATATGCTTATAAGTCCTGATTATCCACTCATAATGGATATCCATTTTTTGGGTGATAAGCCATACTAAATTTTATCTCTCTAATCAAATCATATTGGATTATTATATATGATTTTTAGCTTTATAAAATATCCTGATATAATCAAAGTGAATGTATTGTTCCATGAAACCTCACCACTTACCTAATGTATATCCTTTCTTATTGATAAGTTGAGAAGTCCACCCGAATAGTAATGTAATTAAAATGTTTGTATGTTGATCCTAGGTAGAACAAATAGAAATATTTTATCTAGCTGACTTAAAAAGTTCATTGGTAATGTCTTAATCTATGTTATATAATTTCGATATAAGTAAGAGTAAGGGTTGCATAATTCTTTTGGGAATTTAATTATAAACTTTACTTGTTGAATTACCATGTACATAAATGTATATTTTTTATCACCTTCTTTAAAATTTCCTTCCAATAGTAATCATGAAGATATTGTAACATATTCATAGTCCTTGTGTGCATGAATAATGCCAATCCACATGTGTAATCAAACAACTATTTCTTTATCTCATGGTTTTATAATATATATAGTTATGAGTCAATTATTATAACTTGTTATTTATCAATGTATAATTTCAATGATTTCTATTTCTTAATAGCGTCCACCATATTCTAGATATCTATATAATACTTTTAAAAAACCTTTATCTTCTATATTGTAAATGTTTGAGTAAAAATTTGAGTCACATTCAATGTTGTATCTTCTTTATAGATAACACTTATACACTTTTCAAGTCTAGTCATATAGGATCCTTAACAATTCTCATAATTGATAAGGTATTGCTTTCCTTTCATCATAGAGAATCTTCAATAGTATTTTCCTTCACAGTATCAAAAATTATTAAGCAAATATAGTCCTTAATCAGCTAAAACCATCTTCACCGACACATATTAAGTTATGTCTCTATGAGTATATACTTATGAATTATACAACACATATATATATTAAAAATTATCCCCTAAAGGATAATGTTGCTAAATCATCAAAATGAATATCAGTAAAACCAAATATTGATCATGTTTTGAATAGTCGTACTAATGATTATTTTACAACATGATGCATAGAGTATCAACTAGTAATTTTTCATAATTATCCATTAAAATCCATTCATTGATTCATCATTTTATACTAAAAAAATTCCCCACATAAATGTAGTTTGAGTATTAGTGTAGTGATAATAATCCCATTCCATTATATAACTCTCTTCGAATTCATGGATGCACAAAAACTTTATTCCCTTCCTAGTTATCATAGTTAATATGATTGAAAATATGAGTATATTCTCATAAATCATTGATTGTACCCAACTAGTGCATTGAAACTATAGGTATATATCATAGATATTAGTATGGTCAAATCCAAAATCCACTTTGGATTTGTAGAATCAATAAATTTCCCATTGTGGGGATAACATGCCTTAAAATGATATATCGACTATTCAAAACTGACATTAATAGTAATTTTATTTAAAATTATCCTTTTGGAAATAACATTATAAAATACTCAAATTCTCAGGTTATTCCTTCTTAATTTTGGAGTATATGTAGAAACCCCCACCCTATTATCCTATATCCAGTTCATTCTTTATTACATAAGCATAAGATACATGGAATCAAATCATGATGTACATAAAATTATTGTTGTCTTGTTGAACCAAATACATAACTGATATGCATATTACATTTGAATACACATATTTAAAAAATAATTTATCCATTTTGTGGATATCATTATTCTATATAGCATATCCTTGAATATAAAACTGAATACACTTCAAGTATTCCTCAGAAAAAATAAGGGTGTTATCAAATTCTCAGTCAGGGTTAAGTACAACTGAAGCTATCATGAATCAATAAGAATAATTACCATGGAAGGGCAATTAAATGAGTACATATTCTATTTATATAACTTGATAAAAAAATAACATTTATGAAATTGTAAATAATTGAGTACACATTCTATTTAAATATCTGGATAAAGCATAATCAATATGGAATGGTACATAACTGAAAACACATGATATTTAACCAATAATATGAAAGCTAAATAAATGTAATGATAATATCATAGTGAATATATCCATGACAATAAAAAACTCTTAAGGAATCCAATACTTAATATTTTGGTGTCATGTTTACTAAGAACATGATACCTTTTTCATAAATAACTATTCTCAATGATGTTTTTAATTGATGGGTTTAATCCCATGTTACTAAAGATATCCAACTGATTTGTCCCATGAAAATATAGACGCATCGAGAATTAAATATTAACCAAGACCCACCCATATATATAGGTTAAAATAATTCCTCAAATATCTAATAATGAATTTAATTCATAAGTAATGTACCTCATCAGCAAACATTTATAGTCAGTAAGAAATATAGATTTATCAAAATTTCCCAAGAAAAAAAATAACATCCAATGTAAAAATATATATATTGAAATGAGATATTATATAATAAATAGGTATACCAATAAAAAATAAAACGGATTCTTAGGGGAAATATATTGTATACTTATCCTATGATTGTGATTAATTTAAGGGGGTGTTAATGATTAAAAAAAGAAATAAGAAAGATAATTTAAATACTTTATTTGGTAAAAATAATCATATAACATCTAGAGGAAGAATAAGGATTTTATCAACATATACCCATTGTATTAAGAATAAAGTTTTATTGTCATTAATGAATAGAAATACCAAAAAATGGTCTTTAAAATCATTCTTAAGGAAAATACCATTTTATTTTTGAAATAAAATATCAAAATCATTGTCATTGGAAAGTCATATTTCAAAACATTCATTAAAAACATCATCATTAACATGAAAATGAATATTCAATGAAATGACAGTCATTAGAGAGGATAATTATATAAATTATATAATATTAAATAAGAACATTTATTTTTTAATATAAAAATATCATGGGAGGTCCTTCTTCATAAAATAGAATGATGATTCCTTTAACATTATCAATATAATCCAAATGGAAATTTGTTTGAATCCAAAATAAGATTCCATTGATAAAAAATGGGAAAATTATAAAAAATTGTAAAATTACAATTGAAAAATCATTTAAAATTGTTTAAAAACAGTTTTCAAATAAAATATATAAAATAATGTTTTTAATGAGAACATATTTCTGTCTGATGAGAGATGAAAGATTTGTTTTAAATCATTTCCTCAATTAATTTAAGTAATAAAGAGTGAAATAAAAGGAGTGACCACATTAAATGATCTTGAATAAATATATAAGAATAAAATTAAATGTTTTATTAATTATATATAAAAGAAATTAATATAATGATTATTCAAGAATGAACATTCGTGATTTGAATTCAATTGTTAAATGAATACATAAAATGATAATAACATCGAAGTGACAATTAGTAAATGAATCAACTATGTGTATCTATTTTAAATAAAAAGTAAAAAATTTATATATATTTTAATAAAATAATATTTCACTATACACATAATCAGATACTATCAATTATAACTAAGGAGTAATTTAATTCAATCCATCAAAATTGAGTTGAGAAATTCCTTTCTTGGTATGTTTTAAGTCTAATCCCCTTTGATGAGTTAATTAAAATTGAATCATGAAGAACCATTAATAATGAATTATTCCTGATATTACATTCCATGGGGGTAGTATATACACCATATAAAATAAACTATCTTCATAACATTAAATATTCCTCAATGAAATGAAATTGAGATGAAATCAGTTACCTTACACTCACTTTTTGTTGTACCTGATTTAACATAATATATAGTGGTTTCAAGATATTATTAACTTATTGAATAACCGTTTTAATATTTATAATATCATATATGACCCATTTATATATTTTTATTACATGTTCATTAAAAATATTTCATTATTTTCATTGTTTCTAGTGTTAATTACATTGTTTTCTCACTAATATTTCATCCATAATTTCCATATTCTATAATACCCAGAATAAAAATAATATCATAATTAAAATATATGAACATAAATTTTAATTTTTAAACCAATATTCAATGATTTTTATGATAAATTAAGTATGTTACGATCATAGAGACAGTAATTCATACGTATTCATGAGTAAGAATTTCATTTTTCAATTATTATTATGGAAATAAGGTAAGAAATATTTTAAATTTATAGAATGATAATAATATCATATATATATATAATATAATATATAATTTTATATATAATTAATGTGGTTTTGTGGTTTAATGATAGTCACATTACTTTATAAAGGAGGTAGTCCACACGTACGAGAAATATGTTATCATATTAATGAGAGTGAAAAGGAGAGAAAGGAAATGATATATATATATATAATCATGAAAAAGTAAAAAATATTTCATTAATATCATACTTATTTTATTTTTGTCTCATATAATCATCATTAATATCTTTATCACCCTACATGTTAAGTGGTCGTGAAAGATGAATCGCATCGCATCATGAGGCAATAGTCCTATGTAAACACGGGTGATGTTATAAAATCTACAACAGAATGTGAATTAAAATGATATATATAATATATTTACTCCCAAAGAATAATTATCTATTAAATATCATATATGAAATTCATATCCATCATTATAACCAACATTTAAATATATTAAAGGAAATAAACTAATGACATCATATCTAAAGGCGGTAGTCCATTGCACACATAAATTATGATTTCACAACCCATTTGATGGATATAAAAATAGTTTCATGTTCTTAACTTATTTAAAAAACTTTCCATTATATTTAAGATAATATAAATATTATACGATCATATTTTAATAAAAAATTAATTTGGTGAGAAGGAAGTAAAATAAAGATGCTTGATGAATAACATTATCTCTTATTTGGGAATCCCACATATGATTGCATTAAAGTGTTAATAGGTTTTACTTATTCCAATAATATGGATTCTATGATGAGGGGAGGGATTTTTTTATGTTATTTTTTATTTTATAGGCTGATCCAAATTTGTTTTAAGGTTTTATGTCGATATTATATGAACTGTCCAATTATTAGTGGGGGTGAAGAGACAATCAGTACTTTTGAAAAGAATTGAGTGACACCATGTTTTTCATTTTTCACAGTGGTCTAAAAAGGAGAATATTTTAACCTCATAGGATTAATAGTTTAAATATGGATAGGAAACAAATTTCCGAAAATTTTATAGTACATTTATATCGTTATCTATTTAATTTAGCCTCTCAAAAAACCCATTTTACCTTAACCCCGATAATTATTTTTTATTGGATGCACTGTCAAATTTAATCAATAATTAATTCAAAATTAGTATAAAATATAAATTATTCTGACTCCAAATATATAATTCCTTTTTCAATATTAAATTTATATTATTTGTAAAAAATTATTTAGAATTAATCTTACAGATGTGATGAAAAATAGGTTTTTAAAGAGACAATGCTAAAAAAAATATACAAATTGGATTAATTTATATAAATATTAACTAATTTTTCATTAAAACAAATTAAAAATATAATTTAACATTATAAATTATTTATATTTTTTTTATTTTTCAAATCAAATTCTATATTATTTTCTATTCATAAAAATGAATCATTTTAAAAAAATACTAAAAATTATCCCTAAGAAACAGTTGGTATTTTGATTAAAAATGAATTTTCATTTTTCTATTATGTTATATAAATTAAGTAGAAATAAATTTTATTATAAATTTGAAATGTGTGACTTAACAATGTTTAAACAAATATCATTCTATGGAAAACATTTCCTTTATTTTAAATGATACTTATTGTCTTATTAATAAGAAGATAATTAATAAGAATAATTCAAATATATATTTTTATAATCTAGTTAATCAAATTCAAACTATTTATTCATATGTATAAGATATAACTATCATATTAATGAATAATAATATTATTATATTGTTTTTAGGTAAAAATAGGTCATGTGTGTATCAAATTATACTGATAAAATTATTATTAAGTATACAGAAAGATATAAATAAAATTAAATTTATTCTTAAATAAATATATATTAATGTCTTGGGGTGTTATATTATCTTGTAATATATGTTTTTCAAGTAATAAATTATGCTAGATACAATTTTCATATTTTTCAATTTTGGGGTGTTACCATCTCCTCACCTTAAATAAATTATTTCCTCTCAATATAAACATAATATCAATAATTGATGGTATTAAATTTTAAAATTCCATTGCTGAAAAAACCATATTGTATAATTTTTCATTATATATCATCTAAGAAATAGATATATTTAAGTGTCAAGGTAATTTTTAATAACACATAACTAGAACTATATATAAGAAGCATTGTTTTCATATGAATATATGGACATAGAAGTAAAGAATAAATAATTATAGGGAGTGATTGTGGTATTTCATCTGATAAATTTGAGTGAACAATGGAATGTAATGGTAATCAAAAATAAAATAATTTTTTAATTTTAAATTCCATCTAATTCATAATATATTAATTTAATATAATAATAATTTTTTCAAGATCTTTTTTTTATATTTAATAATTCTTTTACTCTCTATGAATAAAAGAAAATATACATTCTTGATATATTTTTATTTCATACATAATTTTTTTTAATTTTTGGTTATGTTTCAATCAATTTATAATTCATCCCTTACCCCAAGTAAAGAATATTGTAAAACAATTTTTTTATACATGAGGCACAAAAATTTACTTTTAAAAAGTTTTATGATCCATAAATGAGTGGGAAGTGACTCCATATATCACCTACTATTTTCCAAAAATAAAATGGTTTGAACATGTTATCCAATTTAACAAATTAATCTCCCATCCTAAAAAATAAGACCATTGGTTCATCATTTATAATTATTTTTTGAATTGTTTAACTAAAAATAATGAAATATTTACTAGGACGTCACATTTTCCCTTGGTAGTCACGAAACCCTTATTTTCCTTCAATCATTTTGTCATGACCTGTTGCTTTGAGGGACATGATGGGTTTTAAACCAGCATGAATGTAGTTTTTTGTAAAATATATAAATATATTCCCAAAAATAATATGATGCACATCCTTGAAACAAAATTAATCTTTAAATAAACTATATATTATGGTTTTCTATACATCATTTTTTTATCATTTAATAATACTGTTTAAATATTATTATAATTTCATTAATATAAATATTATCCCTAAAGGTTATCAACACCATTAAAGATATACCTAAAAAAATTAAAGGCATTATTCTCAAAAAACATCATGAAAACATATAATTTCATTAAATTTCCCATAATATTTCTTTAATCATGGATGAATCTCATCATATAAATACAAACAATATGTTTTTATGAATTTTATATTATGATAAATCATTGAATCATAATCTCATGATTTTATTCAAAAAATTAATGATACCGAATGAACATATTCTTCTAACATTTAACACAATCCTTATATGTTTCATGATTTTCATAACAATAATTCATTGATAAAAATACTTCAATAATTTAATTCTTAAATCATAGTAAACAAATAATTCGTGTAATATATTTAAAAATATCATCCAATAGTCTATGGTTTAACCATTATAAGAGGGTATTAACTCAAATAATTCTCTTGTTACCCATATTTATGAAAATAAACTATAAATGGATCTATATAATGATTTTAATCTTCTTTTATCGTACTCTTCATTTTTACTCTACAATTTATTGATTTATGACCTTATTTTCCATATATAAACCTTTTTAAAATTAATTTGAGACACTTTATTTTAAATATAAGATTTACTATGATTATCCTATGTAATTAAATGATATTATAAATTCAAATCCTTGAAATGTTTTTGTGAGAAAATATTAATTATCGTACGAATATACCCGAGGAGTATAAAACCTGGTATGTAGTAATTCTCATTATCTTGCACCAGGTGATGATAGGGTCAAGAATAATGTTCCATTTTTAAATATATTACACTTAGTACATTTATTCCAAAACCACATCAACATGTAGGATTCAAACAGAGATTTATTTGTAAGAAAATACACACAATATAATCCTTACAAAAACATTTGGATGTTCCTATGTACTTACCTAAGTTTATTTCATAGGGTTATGATTTCTAATCTTTGTTCTCCTAAATTTATTTCCTATTATTTCTAATAATATTTCCTATTATACCAACCATAGGGACCCCAACCCTATTAGATCAAAGATGGTTCCATATTAATTACATAGACATAAGATATATGGAACCACATCCTTAAAGACAAAATAGTTTATCATTATTGGTGAACCATATACATACATGATTACCATATTAAATTTGAATAAAATAATTAAAATACAAATTTTTTCATACAAGAATACCATTGTTTTTTCAATCATATAATTTCATATGAAACATATTGAACTTTAGGTATTCCTATGAAATAATGAAATATGGGTGAGCTCAAATTATCATAATTGTTTTTGTAAAATGGATTCTATCATGAATCAAAAATCATAATAAACAATTATAGGTAAATAAATAATCATCTATTTCAATTAAATAACTTTATAGTGAATAATAAATTTAAAAAGGTAAATAACGGAGAAGACATTAAATTTAAATAACATGACAAGGAAACATCAATATTGAAATATAAATAACTAAAAACACAGGAAATTGAATAAATAAACTAAAAATGAAATTAATCAAGAGATATTATCATTGTAAAAATATTCTAGATAATAATTGTTGAACACTCAATGGAGGAAATTGTTAGTTAATTTACTTCATGTTTTCTAGACACATAATACCTTTACAATCAATATATATTCAAAAGATAGGTTACAACTGATGGGTAAAAACACATTTAACAAAGTCAAGAAAACTAATTCATCTCATGAAACTACAGATTTGTCAAGGGGATATCATTAACTAGTCCCTATAAATATATCCAGCTCCAAATCATTCATTATATATTGAAACAATTATTTAATTAATAAAAAATTTGTATTATCCTAAAATATCCATATTGAGTTAGGAATTCATATTTATCAACATTCCCCCAGATAAATAAATAAATTGCAAAGTAAAATACCATATGTAGAAGTGAGATAAAATTTAGGTAATAAGTATATATAAGGTAAATAATATTGATATTTATAGAAAATTTACTTTTTAATTATCCTAAGAAAATGAATATATGAATGTGAAGATTGTGACTATAAAATGAAACAAGAATGTGAATTTTAATAATATCCTTCATAAAAAAAACTCATAAAACATCTTAAGGATTATAATATGTTATCAACATATAAACATTAGTGTAAGAAAAAAAAATTTGTCATTTATGAATAAAAATACCTTTTAAAGTTAATTGAAAAAATTATTTAGAAAATTATCCTTTTCAATTATGAAATTGTTTTAAAAATAATATTCTTTTAAAATCGCATTAAATTTTTTTAAAAAAAATATCCATGTAAACATAAAAAATAAGATTAAATGAAATGAATATAATTGCATAGGGTAATTACATTAATGAAGTAAAAGTATAAAAATAAAAAAATTTCTGTATTTTAAAAAGGTTAGGAAAGATTCTTTTTATGAAAATGAAAAAGAAGACTCCTTTCATATTTTCTATATAATCTACATGAATTTTTTTTCAGAATGGCATAAGATTATTTTGAACATTTTTTAAAGAGTCTAAATGGATTAATACACATTTGATAAATATTCTTCAAAAGGTTAAAAACATTTTTGAAAATAATTTTTGATAAATGGCTTTTCATGAAAAAAGTAGTTTTGATCAATGAGAGAAATAAAGATGGATTTTATTAAAACATTTTCTCAATTAATATAGAAGACAAATAGATTAACAATAGTACTATCACTTGGAAAATATCATGTTTAAATAAATTATATTAAAATGAATTGGTTTGTTAAATAATTATCAAATAATTTCCTTTAATGGGATTCAATAGTTTACAATCTCGATTAGAATGAAATTTAGAAATAAACCCATAAATAATCATAATGTATAAATAAGAAATAATCAATGAATTTATTATGTGTATCAAAATTAAACCCAAATAAAAGAAATTGAAATCTCAAAAAAAATATAAACAAAAGTTAATATACAAAAATTCATAAAATACCAAATATAATGAATTTTTTTTAACCTGATGAAATGAAATGGAATTTTGAACTTATTTAATTTGTAATTTTTTTATCAAATCCCCTATGATGGTATAATTAAAATTGAAACATAGAATAACATTAATAATGAATTATTCCTTATATTATATGTTAGAGGGTTAGTATAAAAAACATAAAAATTTATCTCTGTGAATAACATTATAATATGCCTCAATGAAATGAAATTGAGATGAAATTTCTTATGTTACTCTCCTTTTTAGTTGAATGTTATTTATACCATTTTATACTGTTTTAAAAATTTTATAAAATTATTCTTGATACATTTTATTATTTATAATTTCATATATAATCTTTTTTAACCTTTTATTTTTCTGTAATTAATAATCCTTCTTTATTTTTATTACATGGGATGTAAATTCCCTGGTTTTATCATTAATGTTTATTCATGAAAGATGTTTTTATTGAACCAATTATATAGTTACGTAATCTATAGAATAATAATACCATAATTATAATACTTTTCATTAATTTTATTTTTTGAAACCCATCATTATTTTTGGTTATGAAATATTAAATATATTATGATCATGGAGAGGGTAGGTCGTACGCACGCATTAGAAACGTTTCCATTGTTCAATGATCATTATGGAAAGTATAAAAGTAATATTTTACCATTATAGAATCATTATAATATCATATATACCATATTATATACTTATATATATAATCCTTCTGGTGGTTTCATTAAAAGAGTGTTAGATCTCTTTATGAAAGAAGTTGTCCACACATACGTGAAAGATGTTATCATCATTACATTAGTGAAAAGGGAAGAAATTAAATTATATATATATATATATTAAAAATAAAAAGTGATAGATAATTAATTAATATCATAATTATTTCATTTATATCAAATTTAATAATTATTTTTATCTCTATCACATTCCATGTGAAGCGTTAGTGAAAGACGAATCACTTTTTTTCGTGATGTGGTTCTCTGTCATACACATGAGAAACATCATCGTATCTATTTTAGAATATAAGGTAAAAGAATATATTTCATATGATGACTCCATATTTATAACTATATTATAAATAATATATACAAACCTTATATCCATCATCATATCTATTAGTGAAATGTCCTAATGGAAGTAAAATTATGTCGGTTCTCCATGCGGCAATCCATTGTACACAGAAAAAATAATTTTGAAACCCATTTGATAGATGTAGATATGGTATTTTGACATGAAAATATTATAAAAATATCCAATTATATGTATCATAAGGATTTTATAATATCATCATGGTTTAAAAAATATAAGGAGGTGTAGAAATAAATAAATTAAAGATTCTCATTGAAGAACATTACATATTTAGGCATCCTCTTTAGGTATTCATTATACCAATCCTAGGATGAATTTATAAGAAAAATAAGTCCTCTATGATGAGGTGTGGGGTACATTTAGAATAGATTTTAGTACATATTTTCTGATGCAACTTTGTTTTTAGGTGTGATGTGGATTATGTAGGGATTTTTTTTATAAGTGGGTGACATGATATACTTGGTATTTTGAATATAATATAGTTATTCTATATTTTTTATATGATACTAGGGTCCATAATAAGGGATTATGATTCTCGATTGTTTTAATGGTAAAACTATATCCATATAATATTTGTATGAAACGTTTGTATGTTAATTTTCCCTTTTATTTTGAATTTCACCCATGGTAAGTCCATTTTTACCTTAACCAAATTAATTATAATTTACAGTATTCACAATTAATTTCGGTAAAAAATTAATATTAAATTTTTGGACAGTATAAATTATTAAGAGAAAAAAAATAGAATTAATTTTTCCATATTCATTTCAGATGAGTTAAAAAAATACAAATTAAAAGTAATCCTGAATATGAGACGAGAAATAAGGGTTTTAAAGATAAAATATTCACATGTTTAGAATGTCTTTTTAGCTAAAATAAATACAAAATTATTTTAAGGAGAAAAATTTAATTAATTTATATAAAATTGACCTAATTATAAATTAAAACAAAATAAAAATTTAATGTATCGTTATAAATTGTTTAAAAAAATTAAATTTAGATTAAAAGTCATCATTTTTTATTTTTCATTAAAAAGTAATTCATTACAGAAAAAACATAAAATCACTATAAGATAAATGTGGTATTAGAATATAAAAAATAAATTTTTATTTATGATATAAATTTTATAATATAAGTAAAAATAGTTTCTAATTGGTTACAAAAATAGTAACTAAACTTTGTTATAGAAAAAATAATGTTTTTAGAAAAAAAAAGTATTTCTTCCAAATTTTAAATATTTTATTATAAATTAAATTATAAATAATAAAAATGTATAAAAAATATATTTTCATATGTTATTTAATCATATTAATACCCACAAATCTAATTTATATATGATAAAAATAATATTAAATAATAATAGTAATAATATATTGTTGTTCATTAAAACTCTGTCTTGTTTGGAATAAAAAGTATTAAATAAAATAGTTGTTCCAAGTATCGTTGTTTACCAAAAAATGAAATTTAGTACAATAAAAATATGTTCTAACTCATTGGGGTGTTAAATTCAATTTTATGCTTGGTTTTTCATGTCACACTTATTATTGAACACAATGTTCTTATATTAGAATTTTGGGGTGTTACAGAAATTGGAATATAATGTATAAATACAAAAACAATTGTTAATAAAGTATTAAAATAATATATTCATTATTTCATGATTATTTTTATAGATTTGGTGAGTCTTAAAGGTACCACAATTAACTCAAAGTTTCTATCAAATGCATAAGAGGCATTCATGTGAATATCTCTCTTTGTGTTTAATTACTGATATCTCGATTAAAGGTCCTCTTATGTGACTTATTGGTCCTCACAAATTTGGTTGTAAAATTCATCAATCTATGGTAGGAGACCCTTTTTCTTTATCATGATTTTTATTGAGTTCATAATAATCGATAAATATCCTAATTTACAAATCCTTGTTCATGATGAAGAGGATTGGTGTACAACATGGTGAAGCACTCAGGCATATAAAACCCATGTAATGAATCTATCATGACTGTTTTAGTTCTTTTAATTTAATGGTATCTATTATTTATGGATTCCTAGAATTTGGAATATATCATTATTTAATTTAAAATGAGAACTAAATCTCTCATCTAGGAGGGAAAATAAAAAACTATTTAGAGAAATATGAGTATAGTATCTTATAATGATAATATCTTATAGCATGATTTTATCATTTATATTAATAATTTAATATAGATTCTCCTTCTTATAACGAAATAATATACATTATTTATAAGAATATTCTTAAGGACCTTAATCTTCCACTTTAATGTTTTATAGAATATGAGGATGTTTTTTATGTAGAGTTCAATTTACCTCTACCAAAAGTTGTGATTGTTTAATATTACCACAATAAATCCATTCCAAGTATAAAATAAAATTCCATAAATGCATTGATTATAATATTTTCATGGTGATTCAATATAAAAAAATTTACTTGCTTTGAGTGATATAAATGAGATACAATAATTTCACTAATTTTTATTCTCAAAAATAACTCAACTTCCATGTACTAAGGTGCATTTTGAAATTTTAATCAAAAAATGAATGAATATGAAGAAATGTAAATGAATATAATCACATATGTCATTGAAATATCTTGAAAGGAAAATAAGCTCACCATTCACTATTTTATTTTTACTCTTATCATTTAGTATATCCAATATAAGCATAGGTATGTGAATAATCAAAACAATATTAATATAAAACGAAACTATTAGCATAGAAATAATAAATTGTAAATGAAAAGTATATCCTAACGTATGAGTCCTTAGGTTTCAATATAGATAATCCAACATATTTTTTTAAATATATTATTTATCCAAAAAATCTATTTAAATACTTCATAATAGTTTGTAAAGAGACAACTAATTTATTAATTACTATCACACTCAAGTTTTCAACTATGTGTTTCGAAGGCCTATTTTAAGAGAAGAACATGCATTTCCTGTTAAGACAAAAAAATTATTTTTTGTTTGATTACCCCTTGTTACACCAGTTCAATAAGAACATCCACTTATAGAATCTAAATAATAATTTTATTTATTGGAAACCACTTTATCTATATATTACCAAAATTTTATGATGTTTTTTATACTTGGTGTTACCCCTAAGTGTTTGACTAATTTATTTTTTTCCTAATCCCATAAAATAAGTAGAAATTTCTTTGATACCAACTATATTTACCACATACTATTGCATATATTATATAATACATGATCATTGACATTAATGTTGAAAATTACTACCCAAAGATCAAGAGGCATGATGTGTGAGGAAGAGTAGGTATGTTAAACATTAACATGAATTATATTTATAACAATGCATAACATCATAAACATAAAAACTTTTTTATTTAATTGTGTATATTCAATAATAAAGAACAATCGTTTTCATTTTAAAATTGATTAAAGAGATGGTAAAAATATATATTCTATTATTATAACTGATTACCGTTATATTTAGTATACTTATGTTACAATGTAAATGTTTTTGAAACAAATGGTGATGGTTAAATAAGAATAAATATAAAAGAGGTCCAATTGAGAATGTAGATCTCCCTTTGGGTGTGTCTTCTTAGGAAACCTAGTAAGGATCCTTGGAATGGTCATTAGTGAGACTAGAAACCCAAGGAAATTTGGTACAGGTTAAGAAATATAATTTAGGATAAATTTATCAACATCCAAGTCTTATAATGTGTTAGGATAAGGGAATATGAATGGTGGTATTTATAACGGGAGGAGAGGAGTTATTTATATATATTCTAATTAGTTAATTAATTTTTCTCAAGACTGCCAGGAGTTAATATTATTATAACTATATAAATTAATGTGTTTATGTGACTTATAGATAATTATTTATTACATCATCCACGAATCAATAATTATTACAGTGAAATTATACTGTCAAATAATGTAATTTGACGCATTTCACTATTCATAAAAATTAAAAGAAAAAATAAAAATAAAAATAAAATCTATGAAAAGTATCAAGGTATAAATTATAAAATTAAAATGCAATTATGAGAATAATTTTAAAAAATATTGTATGATTAGTTATTAAAAACAATTTTTGATTATTTGATAAAATCTCATTTTTCATATTATGAATGATTTTCCGACCCTTTGAAAAATAAATTATTGTATTATAAAATAATATTATCATTGTAAAACATTATAATGTAATTTTATAAACACTTGTTATAAAATAATATATCTTATAAATTTATATATTTTTCATAAAAAAATACAATATTTTTTTATAAAAATACAAATAATTTTTATCATTTTTAATACATTTATTTAATTTTAAAATGCAGATTTTTTATATTTTCATTTTAATATATTACTAAAATTCAATTTACCATAAAATATGGTAAGTACCAATTATAATTTCTCGGTTAATATTCCTAACATTTACATTTTTCTTCTAATGATTAGATTACATTTCCAATTATTATATTTTTTATAGTCAAATGGTTTCTTAATCTTCTATGAAAATATAAAATTTCATTCATTAGTCATTCAATTCTATTTCTTATCATTGATATATATATTTTAATTTTTGAAATTAATATTTCATTTGTAATATTCGGTCTTATTTCAATTTATTTCATGAGTGAGATCATTCTAGGGGATTGAGCATATCTAAATTTTCTTATTCTAGTTATATTTTTTCACATTATAGTCCCATTATATCGAATTCATTTATTATTGATATATTTATTATCTAAAATTTAATTTTCAAGTCAAATTAAAACTATGTTACCCATTCTATAATTTGGTGAATGTGCTTTATATAGTACTATATAACTAAATATGAAACATTTATATAATCTTGAGGAAAATTTCATTGAATTTTGTTGGAATGTGACATTAGATATATGTTAAGGAAATCATGGGGTATGTATCAAAGTAAAAATTTTATCATTGTAATTATAACTCTAACCTAATGTTGTGGGAACACAAAATTTGAACCATGTATCAAATTTATATTAATGAAAAAATGTATGGCCCTCAATTTGGTATAATTAATTGGTTATAAAATAAAAAAGAACAATTGTTTTACCCAATATGAATATTTTATATCCCGATATAATAATTATACTCAATCTAACATTAAAATTTAATCAAAACATATAATACTCCGGGAAGAACCTCAATTAACATACATGTTATGTTTTTAATTATCATTTTAATTTATGACATATGATTGAAGCTATCCTAAATGAATGATGATGTAGAGATTTACTTTTTTATAACATGTCACATTATATATCATTAGTCATCATTATGAAGACATAACAATTCTATATATAACCTCAATCGAAATATAGATATTATGATTGAATTCCATATCAGCATTATGTTTTCTTTACTTCTAAGGGGTTATATAATGTCATCATATTTCTATGTAATTCCTTCAAATTAAATATATGATAACCTAATAAAACCCTCTCAAGAAATTTTTTGTGAGTATAAATTACGAATTAAGCTACATTGAATAGTGATGAGATATAAAAATTATATTTATAATATTCAAATCTTGAACATGTATTTGAACACCTTCCATTCACAACATCCTATTTCTCATGTATGTATAACTTCTTCTTTATATTTATAATTATTCTATAACAACCATAATAATTATTTAATGAAATTCCAAATAAAATTACCTTGAAATATTTTGGTAACTAATGAAAATTTTTTATTAATATTTTACAACAATATCATATTTTTTTGGATAATGTCACATTCCCTTTATATTTCATTTGGAATAATAATTTATTTTTCTTCATTGAACTTATCAAAGTCCAAAAATACACCAAAAATACTTCTATAAATTTCATTCCATTTATTATATCTTTCTAATATACAAGAATTCAATTATGTTAGGAAAGAAAACATAATATATTAACTTTTAAATTTATCAAAAAATGTATTATTTCCATATCATGATGTGTATTCTTTGTCTGTTAGAGAATATCTATTGAACTATGATTCTATTTTTTATAATATTCTAATGATGGACGTGAAATCCCAAATCATCATATTATAACAATCAGTTGGTTAAACACATTCATCCAAGAAACAACTTCTTTTATCTTTTTATTATTTTCAAAAGTTATATAGAACATGATGAATCATAAACAATTTCTATTAATAAAATATTTATTAAAAATCATAGATAAAAAAGAATTATCTTCTCTTATGGGGTAATGAAATGAAAAAAACACCATTTACAACTTTACATCTAGGTTTTATTTATATTTTTTCATCCAATTCATTATTAAATAAAAAAAATTCATTATTAGATGGAAAAAAAACAATCCTAATTAATTATTTCATTGATTTTAAAGCCTATAATATTTCAGAACATTGAAACCAAATATTTTTTATCAGATAAAATTTAAATAACAAAATAGTTATTTATAAAATTTGTAGCTGACATAGAAATTCCATGGAGTTTTTTAAAACCCTTAATGCATCTCAAATGATTCCATCATATGGATAATTATTACTCATTTATTATAAAACATGTAGATTTCCATGTCCTTGATTTTTCAGATGAAAGAAAATTATTGGACTATATATCTAAAAATTTTTAATTAGGTTTAAACCTTTACCCACCTATAATGTCTATACAACACTAAAAATTAGTCATCACATTCTAATTAATTTATCTAGATAACTTTGAGAAAAATTATAACCATTTCATAAACTTATTTAATTTTTTGGATCATTTCCAAAAAAAAATATAACTAAATTAAATATATAGGCTGAATAATCACTGTAAAAATCTTTCATCCACCTAAAGTCATTAAAATATCTAATCATATTGAATATATTTTCATCATCTAATTTTTTTCTACATAATTATTCTATTTCTATTGAAAACATCAGTGAATCGTTACATGCTTATAATAAGACTCTAAATTCATGTGTTGGGAAATATCAATTATTGGTTACTGAAGTAGGGGTTACAAGAACATAAAATATTTCATTAAAATATTTTTTAATTAATGTACCCATATTAGGAGGTTAATTACATTATGATAATAATTTTTTTATGATTGATATAAAATTAATGTTTTATGACATTATTAATATTGAATATAAAAAAATATTTTATCATATAAAAATAATGTTTTAAATTCATCATATAAAGAACATAATAGATTTATATACCTCTAAAATGACAGAAATAGTTTTGAACATCATACACATTTTCGGTTGCAGATCAATATTTCATCACGAATTACATTGATTAATCCTGTATATAAGTCATCATTATATATAATAATCAATAATTTCAATCAAATCATATATGAATCATTGATAGTTGATTGTTTAACTCTTTATGCAATATAATATATAAATTATTTTACCATGCTCCCTTTGATATCATAGTGGTTAGGGTTTCCTTGTTATTTATAACCAAAAGTGTGAACAAATGATATTCACCATAATTATTGGGGTCATTCTATTAATTTTATTCCTGAAATATGATAACTCAGGGGAAACCAACATCTATAATTCCAACCCAGTTGGATGATTTCTCTCTTAATAAGTGTCACATAAAAGAAATATAAGACCGTATATCTTAAAGGATAAATTATCTCACTGTCTTATCTCTTATATTTCTTGTACATCTATGAATTATCCTAATGATTTCTTTTGGAATATAATACCTTACCACAAATCAATATATTCCAACCATATTGATTGGTATCCCATTACAAAACTTGTAAATTTCATTACTAACCTGAATTAAAATCCAATTATATTTATATATATTCAAATGTTTCATATATATAATGTTCATGAAACCATTTCATGTAATGTAATAAAATTATATGAAACAAAAAAATTTCCACAATAGCCTTCATTGCAAAACAAATAACAAACCACAATTTTATTGAACAATGCATTTTTATTTAAGAAAATGAGTAATCTAAACCAAATTCCATCTACCAATGGATAATTTAGTCATGATAAATGTAAATTAAATCATAAATCTAACACCTAATTTATAGAAAATATAATAATTTTCAAAATTCCATATCATAACCTAATTTAAACTGAATTCATTGTGAAAAAAACAAAAATCAATTATCAGACCAATCATTTAACTCAGTATACGCATATATACAAATATATAGAATTAGTTTAATGATTAATAATAATGAATATATCACATTATAGAAAAATATATATATTAATAATAAATCAGGGACTACAAAAAATGAAAAATTCATATATTTTTATACATGTTAATAAAACATATGAATAAATCGTAATTAAAAATAATCATAAAGACACAAAAAATTAGATATTAAATGTTAATATTCTATAACTATGTAAACACAAACACCATATATTTAATTTTTATATGAATACCTTCATATTATCCTTCATTGTAACATCCCAGACTCTCATTAACATTTCTTTTCTATTTAATGTTTTTAGAGGCTTTATAGGGATGTTTGGAGGCATTCTTGAATATAGATTTTTGTTTTCCCCATTTTGTGGTCTACCATACCTTATAGAATAAATGGTGTGGTTTTATCCTCTATTGTTTTTTAAGTGGAAATTTAAGATAATGGTTTTGAATTGGGAAATAACTTTGAGTCATTAGTTTTGTTTTAGTGGCACCATAGTGAGTGAAATGACCAAAGTGGACATTATAGTGTGTGTTTACAATGTCAATTACCGCTTTATAAAATTGTGATGTTAAAATTTCCATAGAGAGTGATTTAAACTTTATTTTTGATATAGGTTTTCTCCTTTGGAAAAAAAATTGAAACTACCAATTCAATGGGTATGGTGGCAGTTCATGTTGAGAATATGGTAGTCTAATGGGAGTATAGGTTGGTGTAATAACCATCTATAGAATTACGAACTGAAGAATACATCATGGTGGTCTAAAATAGTCAATACATTATACATACACTATTTTTAGGGGTGTGGGGGCCTATAGGAAGGGAAATATTATATATACCAGAACATGGTAATGGTGTGGTGGAATTCAAAGTGTTTGATTTCCAATTTTAAAATACATGACAGTTAGGTGATCAATCGATTAAAATATGTCAAAACTGGTATTTTTTACAATTTATTTCATGATCTATTACATTAATAAACATATAACACAATCTGAATAGATAGGTTTTCCTAGTTTAATTGGTAAATTAGATACATAGAACAATAGCTTGAAATATGTATACAATTAAATCATTTAAAAGCTCTATAACATGGAATTATATTAAATTAACCATTTAATATTACACAAAATAACTTGGGAATGTATATAAGAATGGGGTGAGATAAAAATTCCCATATGTTAATTACCAAATAATAGAATAATAAAAATTAGTACATGTATTTCAAAAGCAATAATATAATGGTGAGAATTATTATCAAGATTGTTTAAGAATGGTATGATATGATGATCCATGCATCTTTATAAGGAGGATACAATATAATCCATGAAATCATTAGCATAATTCATGTATAAACATTGATACATAACAATATTGTATGGTAATGATATCTTCCCATTACACATACATGGAGCCTCATGAGATAACAAAATTACTCAATGTAGTGTAGGGCTATATAATTTATGGACCACACAACATATTCATATTATTTACATGACATTGTGTGCCACATAGATTATATAAAATAAGAACATATTTTTCACTATTAATACAAAGATTAATGAGTATGGTTTTCATAAATGGATTCCCCCAATTATTTATGGATATTTACATCTTAGTGAGTACCAATAACTGTAAATTGGGATGGGTACTCCGAACACAAAATGATGGCATAAAAAATCATGAGATAATTTGAGTAGCATAACTAGTGTACATAATGATTCATCATAGTTTTTAAAGAGAGTGAAATGTTTCCTTGTATTTCATAGAAATAATAAGAAAATAAATGGATGTGTAAAAACTCATTATAATATAATCAATTAGAAATAAAAACACCTAATACTAATAAAGTACATAAATAAAAAGGAATATGAGATAATCCCTTACCCAGATATGGTGTCTATAAGATATTGGGGTGGAGAGTATTAAAATTCTAGCAAAACCATGAGTGGGATTTATAGTGGGATAATTAATGTAAATTCAAGATCAATGGGTTTTGAGTGAATTGAGATGAGAGTTTGGGTGTGTATTTATAGAAACAGAGAGGGGGGTCTTTATTTATTTCTAATCATCGATTTTGGAACCAAAGTGATAAAATAATCTCCAATAGAGACATTACCATTGGGTTTTCCCATTTTTTTAATACTGAACAGTGGGATGAAATATTTTATTAGTCTAATTACCAAAATCATTAAAATTATACCGTTAATGTTGTGTGGGTGAGTCTTTTCAATAAAAAATTATTTTTTAAATGATAATATATAATATATGTTTTGGAGTATTCAGAATAGGTTTGTAAAATTAATTATATATATTTACAAATATATTATTTTAAAGGTGACATCAATTTTTTTCGTGGATTCCTTTTATATCATTTAATACATAACTATTAGTTTATTTTGATGTTATAATACACATCATATATTTTTATTGTATTAAATTTTTTCCCAAAAACTCAAATGCTTTAGAGTATTTTGATAAATTGACAATTTTCTAATTCAGAAAAGATGATTTCAAAAATAATATTTTATTTAAAAAAGTAATAATATATCTATGATAATATAAACATTAAAAATTACTTACTTTTAATTGAATAATCATTTTCATAACACTAACCACATCCTAGTCCTAAAAAAATACATTTTCCATTATAAAAAAATATTATGGTCTATATTTAAATAAATATATTTTATAATAATATATAATGAAGGTTAAATATAATAAAAAATTATTAAATTTATCAAAATGAGGGTTTTAATTTAAATTAAATGATTCATAAATATATAATTTTGGGTTTTTTATATAAAAATGTAATTTTTATCAAACTAATTATATAACCATGTATATTAAAATTTTATAATGAAAAGGGATATATAAAACAAATATTTTACTAAAAATAATATTTACATATTTATACTACTATGGTCTATATATAGAACCCCTTATTGCACTAGCATATGCGCTAAGGGTAAGGTGTGTGATTATGGTTCATTCATGGGGTGGTCTAGTGGATATTTCTTGGGATGTGATCTGAAAAAGCATGAAATCTCTTATAAATGGTTTCACTCATGTTTTAGTTATTTAATATCATATTAGGATTGGTCACGGGAAACACCAAGTGATTCCATCTACCTTATAAGTGTTGAGAAATGGGATTTATAGGGTATGATCCTACTAGTTAAGGCCACCACATATTCCATCTGTGTCAATTATGTATAATTATAATCCTTAATATATAATATTCATAATTATCGTTATATAATGACAATCTTGTCCATGGTTATCATGCTTAATGATATTTTAGAACAAACCGACTATATTTTAAAACATACCAAAATAATCATTTTAGTGAATATGTCTTCTATATCTAAATTATACAACATTTAATTAATTGTTTCAAATGAGAAGTTAATTTTTAAAATATTGGATCAATATATTCATCCCATATTTAGATATTTCACTATTGATATTTCATTTAATTTTGAAAAAGGATGATGGTACTTCGATTTCGTTGACTATTTTGGCTCTTGTGCTTCCTCCGCAATCACATTACCTCACCAAAGTACATTGAACTAGTGATATTTCTTATTTCATGGATCATTATATTTATGATCAATAATATTGATTATTTTATCCAAATAAAAGATATCCCTCTCCAAATGTATGACATATTGATTAATTATATATGATATTTCTATTATATACTTATTTAGGAGGGATAATAGGAACCCATAATTTACCTGATAAAGGTTATATTATAGTTCTAGTAAATAGTTCATCCTTTAGATGTGATAAATTATTTAAAAAGGGATCATATATATTGTACCTATAATTATATTCTTCCTAAACTTCATGAATTTCTTCTATGGTGATATATAAATGAACACAATATCTTTGAACTCAAAATCATTTTCACATTGATGATTGTATGCATCAATTTTATATCATCCTTTTGAGTATTTCAAATTTTTCTAAGTAGTATTAACCTTATCAATTCTATAATTCATAAGAGTAGGTCCAATCAGTTACCACTCTCTAAGATCATCCAGGCATGTTGGGTCTAGCACCTCTTCATGTAGAAAGCCTACTGTGGTTCCCTTTGAATGGTAGAATATAAAATAAGGATATATGTTAACTTCTCTAGGGAAATATGAAAATACCCAATATAAATGTAATTTAATTGAACATTTAAGTAGAATATCTTCTAAAGTTGGAAGGAATTACGCACTCTGAAAATCCATTTGAATGTGATATGCAGTATCGAAACTCGTCATTATATCCAATGCTTTCTAAAGGAATATCAAGAACCTTAAGGTGAAACCTGGAACATGATAAGAAATAATGTAGAGAGATACCCTATTTAGTTTTAACACATCCCACTCAAACACACATACTCTTATATTAATATTATCTTCAATAGATAAATATTCAGTGATAGAAATGAAATGAAATTAATTTTTATAGAGACTGGGTACCACCCAAATGACATTATTCCCATTAGATTATTTAAATAGTTATACGATGATATAATTTGTGATTATTTCCCATAGCCATATTGGTTCAGGCAATGGTTACATCAAAACCTTATTCTTATATAATTTTCTACTCACTTGTTGGCATAACAAGCATCAATATGCATATTTTTAGTATCTCTATTTATGTTTTCCCACAAAAAGTTTTACATTATATATCAATACATCATAGTTCTTCATATAAGAATATAAAAGTATGATATATAAAAATATATAGATGTTACCACTTCATTTATTGTTTTAATGGTATTCATATCTGTTTTCTAAACCATATATCTTCATATTTAAAAAATTTATCCTCCAAAATATTTTCTACCTTTCTCTGTAGTGCCTCAAAATTTATTTGGGACTACTTGATCCGCACATGAATAGATGGTTAAGAAGTTATTTATGAATGGTAGGATTATATTTCTTTTATGATTCCCATGTTTATCATTTTAATTTATAATAATATTTGATCCCTTTCAATCCTCATCATGTTTTGGGTTGCATTCTCATTTCTACTAATAGAATCTATCACATTGTTTTCCTTATCAGGATGGAAATGGATTGATCTATCATAATCATTGATTAAATATGACCACCTTAATTTGTGCACATTGAGATCCATTTGTTTTAATGTATAATTAATTATTTTATTATTCGAATACATGTGACAGTTAACCCTATATAGAAAATTTCACAAATAATTAATTCAATGATCACTACAACAAATTCTAAAAAATGTGTTGTGAAGTTTTCCTCATGAATCATAAATTGGTGGTAGGTACTGACTATAAATTTGAAGTTCTTCATTACTAAAAAACACAATAACTTTTTGTACAAATCATTATAGATTAAAAATACTTCCCTGGATGTTGGTAATGTGATCATTGGTGTAGTGGTTAGCCATTTCTTTATCTCTTTAAATATCTCTATGAATTAATTATTCTAGAAAAACATGACTCTAGTGTGAGTTTGTTTCATTACTGTGCATAAAAATCATTATATGTTTCTATAAAATTTCCAATGATACCCATATGATCCATGGAAATTGTATACCTCTATTACATATGTTATTCTGGGCCATCCAAAAAAAATTCCTTGAAGGATCTATAGATATATTTTTTTTAGCGATAACATGCCCATGTAATGTTACAAGATCTATATGGAGAATGAATTTTGTTTAGTTTATACAAAAAAAATTCTTTTGATAGTACTTATATACAATTTTAAAATATTTCTAATTTCTTTCCTTACATTTTATGTAGATAAGAATATCATCTATAAAGGTTATAACTGAATTTATGATATAATACCTATAGGATTTATTTATAAATTCAATTATTGTACTTGGAAAATTAGTGTGTAAAAATTATATACCTCCAAGACTATAGTGTCCATAAAATATAGAAAACATAGTGTTGGGTATGTCCTCCATATTAATCCTTACTTTAATATATCATAATAAAAGATTAACCTTGGAGAATTTATTGGCTCTACAAAGATGGTAGATCAAGTCATCAATCAACTAAAGAGGATTCTCTTTCATTATCAAAATATTATTAAGATCAAGGTAATAAATTTACTTTCACATTGAACCATCCTATATTTTTTATGAAAATGATTGGTTCATTATATAGTGAACCATATGAGCATATAAATTTTAGGACCAAGAAAATGATGATAGCGATTGTATTCATGTATTGTATTTTATTATCAAAGATGTTTATAAAGAAAGGGAAAATCACCTCACCTTTTCGGGTGAAATTCGGACTGACCATAAAATTTCGAGAATCAGACTCACAATGCTTAGAATGATCCATCATATTTGGGAGAAGATGGATGGATGAACTCATTGGATTGTCACTGAATCTACAATAAAAGGATTGATCATATTGAGAATATTGCTGGAATTAAATGGTCCTAAAATTAAATCTGAATCCAGTACATGAAGAATCAGTGTCTGTGTGATCAAAGTCTGCAAGATTATGATAAATCAAATGTGATGATGCTTTTTGATATTGTAGTTCTCACAAATCATAATAAATTTTTGAAACTTATGATTTAATCTTGAGGATAAAAAGTGGACTGAAATAAGAATTTTGGAGATTGTATTCAAATTGATTATATTTGGATGGAATGAAATAAGGTTACTAGATATCATATTCAACCTAATCATATTTTGGGAAATTTTATTTTTCAAATTCAAATATAGGATGGGAAGAAAATATAGGTGTTTCTTAAAGAAAGGGATGTTATAATTATTTCCAATAAAACAATATGATGATGCAAAAGCTAAATGTCAATATGATTAAATTCATGAAAGAAGTGATGATACATGCTAATGATTGTGAAAGAATTAAGTTATTGAGAAAAGAGAAATATGCTTGCAAGTGGTATCACATTTAAAAGAAAAAGATGTTACTGACCAGACTCATGATGAAATTGTATTTAGAATAGAAATTTCTTGATATTGATGAATGAAATGAAGAGAAAATATTGTGATAAACAATGTAGTAAAACATTTAAAATATATTTAATTACAATGTTTGTTTTTCAATTGGGTCAAGGGAGGAGCTAATCAAAATAGATGAATGTGCTGTCAAGGGGAACCACAAAATTCAAAGAAGTTGTTTTTCTATTTCAAGAGGTTCAAGATCCCTCATATTTGAGATGATTCTGATTTATCCTACTAATCATATTTAGAAATTAGAATTTAGAAATAGAATAGGACTAATCTAATCATATTAGGAAATCATAATCAGACTCATGTTTTAAAAGAAATATGATGGAATAGTTATGTTGATAAAATATTTTAGAAGGATTGAGATGATTTTAGAATATTTGAAGAAGTCAATATTCACCCTAAATTAAAGGGAAATTGAGATTTGAGAGAGTTTGTTTGAGAGGAAAATATTTTTAGATTATCATGAAAACTACCTTTGGGTCACCTATTAATGGGGATAATTACATTGTATATTTTCTGAGGGATGTATTGTTCATGGGAATATAAAGAATCATAGATATTCAATAGAGATAAATAAGTTTTATGTATTGTTTTTTTTTTGAAAAATTATCATTGGATAGAAGTGAATTGAGAAGAGAAAAGATAAAAAATTTACTTAGGTATCCATGTTATTCAATAATCATCTTATTTAGTTATCTATCATATTCGGGTTGTCATAATATTCAGATGGTCATTGGATCTAGTTGAATTAATAAAATCAAAGATTTTTGTATTGGGATTTCTATATTGTGGAAGGAATTCTTAATTGTCAAGGTTGTATTATAACAATGTTATATCCATAAGTCTAGGAAATTGGATTTGAAGAATCAAATTGAGAAGATCTGAATGGAAAATTAGACTTGAATTATTTATCATCATCCATGACATTCTTACCATCTTCTAGGTAAGAAATTAAAAAAATTATTTGAAACAATACATTTTTTGAAGATGAAAAGAAGAACAGCTAAAATGAGTTTTTACACAAACGTTGTTGTACCCTATTTTTACTAAGAGGGTGCACACACACTTTTGCATTGTCTAAAAAATTCAAAATGAGTGAATGGGTATATCATACATGTAGTAATCCAAGGATTTTTTTTATGTTTATTGTATGGTATTGGAACATTTCCACACCATACCAAGGACATATATATTCTTATTGAAAAATAATCCTTGTAAATACTTATGTTCATGTGGTTGTGTGTATGAATTGTTTCTTAAGTGGGGAAATAAATATATAATAGGATGTGAAGGCTGGTTTGAGGAAACATAAAAGCAAATAGTATCACTGATTCACCCCTCTCAATGATATAAATATACGAACATGGAAGTTTCAACTGGTATAAGAGTGTAGGTTCACATTTATTATTATTTTCTCATTGATCATTTGTATTGTGATAATAGTCAAGGTATTTTGGTGTTTGGTGGTAAGAATTATCATATCTACAAAAAATGAATTTTACTCTATCGTAAGTTGATTTTTTATTATGTTATTGATGGTGAAACAGTTGGGTTTTTTTCCTATTGATTGTAAGGTTCCTCTAATTGTTGTCGATATGAAGAATCTTGAGAATGACAGAAGGGAAAGGAATGATTTACTATCATCACAATCTGAAATTTAATTACTAATGGTGAAAGGTGTTTCTACATCCAAAGGTATGATGGTAAAATTGAAAATCATATATAAAGGAAATAAAAAATTAAAGAAGAAAATGTTACAAATTTAGATATTGAAGTAGAATTATTTTAATATAGGGGAATTTGAACATGTTAGGGTCTTATTTAACAGGTTAAATGTCATTGTCAACACTATCATATAACTTAGTGAAATGTTATATGATTCTACAGTTTCTAAGAAGATCTTAAAAAACCTTCCTGACAAGTTTATAAAAAAAATTTCATCATTATAAGATAGACATCCTGAACCATTATGTCATGATTATTTGAATAACACTCTTATCACTTATGAAATGTGAAAGAAAATCTATGAGAATAAAAAAAATGTTGATAGAGAAATCTCTTTCAAGGTTGAGATGAAAAAAAACGTCAAATAAAATTCTTATTGAAGATGATACCGGTGATTCAAATTATGAAAATGTGGCGTTTAAAAAGTTTGATAATTTTTTTTGTTTTATGAAAATGAGGAACATGATATATAGGAATTAAAATGGAATATTCCTGTGGAATGATCTAAATTTATAACCATTTTACACATTATGTTTAATTGTTCTCAAATAAAGAAAAAATAGGATAGTGATGAAAACTAAATAAATCCAAGAAGATCATAAATTAAATAGGAAGATAGAGGGAAATTTTATTCCATAGGAAATGGAAAAAAATTAAAACCCAAAAGAAGTAGTTTTTTATCTAATGATAAAGAAGAATGTTATAGTGATGCTGAATCCAAAAAAAATAATTGATCATGGTATTTAAATAATTTTTTTGCAACAATGGATGATAATGATTTCATAAATACTATTTCAAAGGAAGAATATAATCAACTTGAATTTATTTATAAATAAGAGTTGAATGAATGTTTTAGAATGATCAAAAGGCTTCAAAATCAAAATAGAAAGATGGAAGATGAATGTTTCTAAACAAAAAATCAAGAATTATTTTATAATGTGAAGTTAATATTAGTAAAAATAATTTATTATTTAAAGTAATCTATTAGATAATTAAAGAAACGAAATGATCATATACTTTTTTAGTTGAATGTAAAAGAAAATATTAGGAACATTTTAAACAAAAGATATCTCAAGGTAAGATGAAACATATATGTTTCATGAAATCTATTATGGATGTTGGTGAATTTTCTAAAATTTAGAAACCTGATAAGGTTTGTAAAAATTTACCCTCAAAGGGTGAAAAAAACATGGGAATGTTTTTGAGAAGAAATAAGGTGGGAATGTAATTTATCTTCCTAGGACTGATAAAGTGACATTTATAGATGCTTCAAAGTATCCTAAATCTGAAAATGATTTATCTAGATCAAAAAATGTTTCAAATAATTATAAAATAGATAAATGTGGTAAAAAGAAGAAAAATATGATTGACAACGGAATGGTTGGTGTCTTAGAAAAGAAATAAAATAATGATTATTAGAAAGGTATTCATAATTCCACTCAGAAATGAAGATTCATATGTGAATAACTTTTTTAAATAAATTACTGGTGTTTTGGTGGATTTTGAAACACATAAAATATGTTTTGGTTCATCCAAAAAAATTTCTATTACCCCATAGGTTTTTTAAAGAATGGTTGAGGGGTAGTTACTAAACTCAATTGTAGATGTTTGAAAAAGGTTGTTTTGAATAAACCATATAAGGGAATATAAAGTATTGAAAACAGTATCCAACCTTTTAAATCTATTTGTAAAAGATGTAAAAAACCATTATACCTATAAAAATAATGTCTTGTTCTGTTACCGAAATAACAAAATATATTTAAAAATTCTTAGAAGCCGATGGTGATGAAATAGAAGGCAGAAGAAAATTATTTTTTTATTGAAACAACATCGAATCCTACAAAAGAATAATGATTATGGATTCTGGATAGTCGGTGTTCTTCTCATATGACAGATGATTTGGAAATTTGAAAAAATGTGAATGATTTTTAAGAAGGAACATTGACATTTGGAAATAATGAATCCGTGAAAATTAAAGGTTTTGGATCAACCATTATTGGGAAAGAAAATATGAAATACAACAAAACCAAGTATGATGATATGCTAAAACACAATATCCAAAATTTTTCACAATTATGTGATGAGTGTAACAAATTTATCTTCAGAAAATATGGATTTTTTAAGAAAACTGATGAATATGGGATGATTATTAGAAGTGGCCAATGTAAAAAAAGAGGCTTATTTCAGGTTGGTGAAATATAAATGTCATGTTATAAGGTTATGGTGAAAGATATTAAATTATGGAATAATTTGAGAGAAAAAATGTCACAAAAAACATGAGAATGTTTTCTAGAAGAGATAATGTCTCAGAAAAATATTATTTACCATGAAGAATAGATGGGTGTCATAGTATTTTCTAAAAAAGAAATAATTAAAAATTTAGTTTATAAGTAGGATTCGATTTGTTCAAGAAAACTCTTAGAGATGATTCCTTATGATAGTTTTTGGGTCAATGTGAAAATAATCAAAAATATATATATAATTACTTGATCACATTAATTGATGATTTTACTCTCATTATCATTGTTATGTATGTGAAACATAAATCATATGCTTTGAATATATTTAAATTTTTTAGAAGGAAAGCTAAAAAGGAATGTGATTACTCTGTGAAGAAGTTGAGAACTAACAATGGTGGTGAATATAAAAGTGAATAATTTGACATTTATATGTAAAATCATGTAATTTTTTATGAGTATAGCTCCCCATTGACTCAAAAAAATTGGGATACTAGAAGAAAGAAAAAAAGTTTGGTTGAAATGGGAAGACCCATGTTACTAGAACATGTAATTTCTAATTACATTTGTAGGAATCCAATATTAACAGATATTTATATATAGAAAAATTGTTTCTAAAGGCCTCATTATGATATGAATCCATATGAATTATTTTATGTAAAAAAATCCATGTTTATAACACTTTAGATTTTTCAGAATTCTATGTGTTATAATGAAGAATGGTGGAAACTATGGAAATTTTGAGTACAAAATGAAATGATGTAATATTTCTGAGATATGATTCTGAATGTAGAGGATATGGATTTTTCAACCAATAAATAAAAGGATTATTTATTTTTTGGATGTGAATGTAATTGAATGTGATAATAGAGAAAAACATTCTCAAGTAGAAAAAGATGTTGAGAAAGATATGGAAATACATTCTGATAAGGATACAAAATTGTAATCCTACTAAATAAGAATAATCAGAACCAACAATTTCTTACAATGAGAGATATATTCAAAAATCTAATCTTAGGCTGAAGAAGCAAGTGCAATCTCATAATATCTTTCCGGATTAACATAAAAATTTTCAAACTAGAATAAAATCAAATTTTATAACACATAATTATTCAGATTCAACAATAGAGATGAATGAATTGAAATAATCCTTTGAGTATCCATAATGGGTTCCATCCATGAATGAAGAGTTGGATCAGATTGAAAACAATGAAATGTCATAACTCATACCCAATCCAAAAATCAATACCATTATTGTTCACAAAGTGGGTATTGTAGAACAATTTGAATGAAGAATTTTAAGTGATATGATGCAAAGCATGATTTTATGCAAAGGGTATTCACAAATGGATGGTATTGAATGTGATGATACCTCCTCTCTGGTGGAATGATTAGAATTGTTAGAATTGTTATTTCTATTACACCACAAAGTGGTTAAAATATATTTCAAATGAATATTAAATCTTAATTCTTTAATGGTGATCCTGAAGTCAAAGTTTATAATGAACAAGTGTTTTTCTTTGTTGTTGGGAAAGATGAATGTTATGTGTTCATATTGAAGATGGAATTTTAAAGAATAAAACAAAATATAAGAGCTTAGTATCCTAAATTGGATTCTATTTTATGGAAAAGTAATTTCACTAAAGGAAGAGTTTGTATAAATTATTATATAAAATAAAGTCAAGAGTATTCCCTTATTGTAATTGATTGTGTTGACCACATTATATTTACTCGAATGGTGAAAGATGTTGTGATTTATTTTCTGAAGAAATTAAAATTTTTTAAAATTTCCATGCTAGGGAAAATTAAATAATTTATAAGTTTACAGATTTTATATAAGGATACATACATTTTTATTTATCAAGAAAATTATCCAAATTTACTTCTCATAAAGATTTGCATGGAAAACAAAAAAAACCAATTTCCACACCAATTGTAGTGGGAAGAAAGATGAGTAAAGATGGGAAGGAAGGGAAGTTAATCAAAAATATTTTTGGAAACTGATTGAATGTTTATTGTATTTGAATACCTCAAGACCCTACATTGATTATGTTGTTACCATATGTGCAAGATTTTAGAGTGCTTCAAAAGAATCACATTTTTTTTCTAGATGAATAATTCTCTTATACATCAAAGGCACAAAATAATTCAGAATCTGTTATGTAATCTCATATAATATTGAATTTATTTTGTATTCAAATGGTGGTAGGGTTGGAAATATTGATGGTAGAATATCCACATCTGGGGGAGTATTCTTTCTAGAAATGAATTATGTTACTTGGAATAGAAATACATAGAATTCATAATGTCTCATTATTTTTTAAGATTGGTATATTTCCTCCACTTTATCCCCTACTCAATTTATGTGGATGAAAACAAAATTTGATTATTTTCTTGTTTAAGTGAAGTTACCCTTTCTGTTAGGTTGTGATAATCAATTTAAAATAAATATCACTAGGAATCGGGTTCAACATTCTCATTCAAAACATATTTATATCAAATACCATTTCATCAATGAAATTGATGAGAAAAAATAATTTATGCTTTAATTTGATCCAAATGATATTACACATCACAGTGATTAGTTTTGGACCTTTTTAAATTAAAAAATATGAACTTATTTTATATTTCAGTGATCTTTAGGAAACACACATTACATATATCATATGTTTTATAGGGTTAAAAATATTTTTTTAGTGTTACTAAAATTTATTAATGAAAAATTGAGATGTATTTGTTTATAGAGTCACATAGGGAAGATACCATTCAAAAAGTCTAAATTCAAGGCATGTTGATAATTATAAATGAATGAATTCATGATGAAGTGGGAAAGGATTAAAAAAAGTGTATCTTTGTAGATGAATCCTTTAAAACTATTCACTTTGATATTATGTCATGTGTTTGTGTAATTTGGAATGAAATTTATTGAAAATGAGTTGAATCCAATGGTGTTGTTGATCATACCTCAATGATAGTTTTTTTAATTAGTGGACAAATAATTATTAGTGATACAATTTGGTTATAGTTTCATGATTTAAAATGGGTTTAAGAGTAGGAATAAGACGAATACTAATTGAAAGGAGAACCCTCAATTTAATGTAAATCTTTTTGAATTTATTAGAAAATATAATTCTAAAACTGAATTACTAGATACATGAAAATTTGATATTTCAAAAACACACATTGAAATTATAATTATTAGCTATTAAATGGAATATGTAACACTGAATTAATGTTTTTTATTAGGAAAGTGGTCATTAATTCCCCCAAATGAGATGTAATACGTATATTAGAAGTTGGTTCAACTACTTAGTGTTTGTAAAGTAGATTTAAATTTATATAATATCATTGCATGTAGAATATTAGATTGAGGAATGTAGTGGTGGAATTGAATGATTTAATCAAGAAAATGGTTTCTCAAATTGTTGATCAAAGAATCCTGCTTGAATAAACATCATTTTATAGATGAAAACAAATGTCTACAAAGAAGGAGAAAAAAGTAAGCATTATCACTATTTAATCATAAATTGAGGAGAGGATACAATTTTGAATAGAAGTATGGTCATCGTTAAAGAATATTTTTTCCAACTAATATAGAATGATGGTGATATTAATAAGATTAAATAAAGGTTTAAAACCTCTATGAAATTATTAATATCACTACTATGGAAGAATAAACAAGTAGAGTAATTTTTTTTTGGAAATCATTAATTAGTAAAAAAGTAGAATAATATTTCCAAATTATGAATTTAGGGCTCTTGAATAAAGTTATATATGAAATTATACTATTATATGAATTATTTAACACTATATGAATGTTTTTTCAGTATACCAATGTCCATAATGTGGATAGAAATGTACTATTATAAAATCCCAACTAAGTCTATTATACGAAAGGAATGAATTATGAGGGTGATGTTTTATATATGATAATCAGTGACATTTGGGAATAGATTATATAAATATAGATGATAAATGATTCATATAGAGACCATTTATTCTTATAACAATGAAGTATACAATTTTCAATTAGAAAAATATATTTACTGGAAAATATATTTCTCACATGACTAGAATATAATGATGAATCTTAATAAAGTGTGTGTGAATAAAAAAAGGATTTTTACTCATATAATCCCTCTATCTTTGAATGAAATTAAAACATGAATGATCATTTAAAAACAATGTCTCTCTAGTTAGGATAATGAAGGATGATGATATTAATAAATAATTATTAATTATAAACAAATATGAGGTGGATATAAACAATTTAGGTAGAATGACCAAGAATAATGTCTTAGTTATTTCATAAAATTTATTATAAGGAAAGAATATAATATCATTGGAGAAACTCTTATACGATAAAGGAATATTGATGAAGGATGAAATGATAAATCATTAAATAAAGAAACAATGATAATTATAATTTATTATATAATAGATTGGAATATGAAACAAATTAAGATATAGGGTTCCAAAGAAAATATCAAAATTAATATCATATAAATTCTATTAAAAGTCAAACCACTAAGAAAAAATATCTGATTCTAAGAAAATGGGTTTCATTGAAAATACCATATAAATTCCTGTAATTCTGGACACCCAAAAACTACCCTATCTTTATTTTATTAAATTAATTAATTTATTATTTATTTGGTATAACATTAAGTGAGATATATGATCCATATAATTTACATTATAAAATAAATATATTAGAAAAGTTTTTTTTACCCAAGAACCATTTTTATCAAGTTTTAATCCTAATAAATAAGTATATTTTGTTTTCCATTATAGATTTAAAAATATTAATATAGAATTATGTATTGATTTTATAAAGTGGAATATATTTATATCTTAATCAAGATTTTAAGGGTCCTAAAATCCATATTTTAATTATGAATTTGAATGAACATATATTATGGGATTAGTATATACAATTAGTCAATTTTCCTTGTGATATTAACTATTTGACAAGATAAAATCATAATCTTGATAGATGAATGGAATTAGTAGCAGAAACATAGAGTTTCGATGATATTGACTTATTATTTATGCTATAAATGACTTCTTATAAAAAAATCCTCGATGATTACTATATATTAATGTTTCATTGAGTGTATAACTCTATATTTAATATATGTCACTTAAATATATGTATGCATGTTGTGAGAAAATAATTTATAGGGGAGGTTATTAAAAATAATGATTTATAATCTACAATTTTGGAATAAAATAAGAAACCATATTTTTATGATTTAAATATCATCTATGAATCATTTACAAGTATTATAACCCTCAGAAAATATTATTTATGATTAATTCTCTAATAGATTTTTTGTAATTGTGATTGGGATCATATAGAGAATTGTTAGAGGAGTTAAATTATCAAGTTAAATGATATCATTAGATTTTAGTAAGTGAATTATATAACATTGAATTTATTTCTAATATCACTTTTTTCCTATAAAGACTCTAAAATTATATGGGCTTATAGGATATATTGATGGATCTTTTCTAAGTTAGTTTCCATTAACAATTTGTGTTTTAAAATTTTCATCTTACTTGTAAATGATGAAAATCATAATTAAATATAGAACATTGGATGATATTCTATTAAATTTATTTATTTGTTAATGGAATAATTAGAATGAAATGCGATAGAAGGAGAACAAGTAGCTGTATGTTACCAAAATTTTTAAATCAAAGTTCTTAGTAGTTATAAAGTGGATGATAAAGAGCTGTATAAAAAATGGTGATTAGAAACATTTAAAATATTTATATCATAAGTTGGTGCATAAAATATAAGTTAATTTTGAAAATAATTGCATAGAAAATAAGAAATATTATGAAAATAATTCTTTATGAATTATCCCATTAAGGGGGTGAATAGTTGATCATAATACCGCATAAAAATATATGATAAAGGATGGAAAGAATAAAAAACCAAATATATATAATGATCAAGAAAACCATTTTATTTTACAAAATAAAATTAGAGAATAACATCCATTGAGAATATATGATTTATAAATTAATGGAAACTTATACATTACGTTCAGTATGATAAATGGATTCATGAATAATTGTTTACAAAATAAAAAGTAATATTATTTTACAACCATTTTTTTTGTTTTTTGTTTTTTGGCAGTTAATATTGATGATAAAATAGAAATATACATATATAGACAAAAGATATACTTAATTCGAAATACATAAATATGTATTTTCTTTATACATAGTATAATTCTTATAGAAAGAAAAAATATATAGATTTTTTTTAGGATGATTTATGGGGTAGTATTAATGCCTATACAATAGTTATATGCATTTTTGGTAATGGAGATACCATGATATTTTGATTTATCAAGTTTATGGTATAAGGAGATCATGACATGAAGTAAGGTGAAATATATATAATTAAATTATGATAGATGATGTACATTTTGTCTATTCTATTCTAATGATGTGTTATTATAAGTATGGGATCAAATTATATCATTCTAAAAAGTCTATAGTGTTCTGGTAAATAATAAATTTCATTCCACAATAATAATGTAAATTCCATAATAAAATATTCCATGAGATTAAATAGAGGATACAGAAGAATAATTTATTTTTAGAAAAGTGATGCTCCTTGATAAAATAGTATGTATTTAATGTGTTCCACTACATATTAATATATAATTATTTGATGGATGGTTGTTCCATGATGAGAAATAGTAAAAAAATAATTTATTAGTATGAATAATTTTAAATGTTGAACTGTTGTGTGAGATTAATCAGATATGTTTAAAATAATTTAAGAGTAAAATAAATTATATAAAACTATAAAATACACCCCAACAATATATGGAAATATAAAATAGATTTTAACTGATAGAGAAGTGAGAACTATGGGATGAAGACATGAAATAGTGTGGATCCATGAGAAATTAGTGTTCTTAAAAATTTAATCATTTAAGGAGGTTAATGCCACGTTGAATATATCATACATAAAAAAGTCAATACTAAAATGTTTCATAGTATGATATAGGAATTTAAACAAGAAATATATATTATTTTTATTATTCTAGAAGTCTTTATCCATTGAGTATGATAGCCTTTACACCATGAAGAGTGATGTTATAGAGACCCATTATTTTTGTAACGACCCAAAGTTTCATTAATGGAAATCCCTCTTGATCTAATTAAATGTCTCTTTATGTTTATATAAAATGTCAAATTCTTTGGTTTTATGTTAAGAATTTTGACCATTGCTTATAAAACTGTTGAACAGTGGTCACATGATTAGTATAAATATAGGGCATTAAAAAATCCAATTTACTCAGACAAAATATGTTATAGCCTCATCCAGTAGAATTGCTCCATAAGAAGCCCATTTTTCGGAGCTCGGAAAAGAGTTGGCATCCTTGGGCTTCACTCTTGACCAATCCCAAGCTGAGCTTCATCATGAAAAGCTCAAAAGGGACCATCAACAGGAGAAGTGGAAGTTGATAGAAATTACCACTCAAGCGATGTTATCCGAGCCACCCCAAGAGTCTTTCACCATCGCACACATTACCCTTACGTCTTATGCGGCTGTTTTAAGGGGTTATGTAACTAATCGCTAGTACTATGTTCATGTATATTATTTTTGTATATAATAATGAATATACCTCCTTGTAATTTTTGATACATTGTAAATAGTTTTTCAAGTACAAATAATTTTTATTGTTATTATTTAATTACGAATTCGATTTTGTTAATTTAAGGGATTTTTGAATTAAATAATATTTTAATAATATATTGTTATTATTATTAAATTTATTTTTATTAAAAATAAATGATCTTATAATTTTATGAATGCAATTATAATTTTTATTATGTCTTGAAAGCAATTTCTGTCAAAACCCGTGAATTTTCGATAAATGTCGGTTTTTATTTTAAAAGTGAAAATTAACATATTTAGAAAATTATTTAGATAAAATAAATTTTATCTATGGAATCATGACGTCGAAATTATCCAATGGTGAAGTTTTCATAATTTTCTGAGACATTCAAATCTTTGGGTAAAAATTATATACCGTTAAAATATATAATGTGTTTTATGACATCATAATGACCCAATAGTGATTTAATAAAGTAATATAATCTTTATGTTCGGCCAATATATGTTTTACCATTAAAATAATGTGATTATGTGTTTTTTTGACTTACTTTGCAAAACATTAATGGACCCCTCAAGACTTATTAAACATCCTTCCTTTTTAAATTATTTTCCATGGAAGTGTGACTCACATCCACATAATAAACCTTATTATTTTAGTAAGTTCGGACTTTTCCCTTATAGAATATATTTTTTCTCTTCCCTTTTCCAAAAACCATGGGAAAAACCATTGGTTGGTTTGTGGTTTGGATTAATTTAATGTAAGGGGACCCAAACTTAAATAATAAAGAATTCACTCACCTTTCCTATATAAACCCTCCCAAGATCCCACTACCTCCTCACTCAAAGCCATTGGAGTTCGTCCAACCTCTTTCCTACTCTCTCTAGAATCCTCAAAATGTTCCCCAAGATCCCAAGAAGCCTCTCTCAAGCGTCTCTCAAGCCTTCGAAAGCACACTTCTAAGTAAGGGTTCTTTCTTCCTTTCTCTTTTTGTCCAATTTTCATTAAGTCGTTTTTCCCTTTTAATTTAAATTATGAATGTTGGGGTATGGTTTCGCACCTCTATCATACTTCCCTCTTTATGTTTTAATGATGGGAGACCCCTTTATCTCTCATTAAATTCTTCCCATGTATACTCATTACTATGCCGAAATTCCGAAAGGAACTTCTCTCTCCCCATTTACATTCAAGAAATACTTTTCTATCATGAATCTAAATTCCATTACAATTGTTGGGACATGTATCTATATGACCTATTTACTTTCCATTAAATATAAATATTATGAGGAACTCATTTATCTCTTATCATCCATTTTTATAAATTCTTATGTCACGTCATTACACTGACAAAATCGCACCGATTTTCTAATCCAATGCCATTGTGTAGTGAATACCATGCCCATTTCTCCATCAAAGGTAATAAACTTTATAAACATTTACTTATTTATTATAAAGTTTCATGTATTAATTCCACATTACTTTATCATGGAATATGTTATTATGTTTAATGAATCCATTTTTTCTGATCCATGTGGAACACTTATGCATGAAATGAAATGTTTAAGAAGGGTGCACCCTTATAGCGCTCTAATGCATTGGGTAAAGTATATTATCGTGATACATCATGTGAAATGAGTGTTGACTCATTCTAATTCATGTGCAACGAGATTTTACTCATGCTTCATGTGCAATGAAGGTTTACTCATGCTCCATGTGCAATGAGCCTTGGCTCATGCTAATTCCATGTTAAGTGTTGTTTCCACATTTCCATGTAATGATTATCAAGCTTTATCATGCCTTTATGTTAATGTTTTCTTATTCTATATTGATATGCATAATGTCCAACATTTATTTTACTCCTCATGTTATTCCATGTGTATTCCCTTACTGGGCTTTATAGCTCACCCTTTTCTTATGCATGTCCTCAGGTTATCCCATGCAATGCTAAGTACGAGGGAATGTAGTGGTCATGTAAAGGAAGTTTTCAATAAAGATGTTGTATTTAATGTTCCAAGTTTTTATGTAATGATCCTAAGCCTCAAAGACACTAAACCTCTCTATCTTCATTCTTGTATCATGTGAAGTTTTGTATAAAAAATCATGTTTAAGTTATAATAAAATGTAAGGTTTCCATAATTTTCATACATAAGTATCACTTCTTTAAATATGAATATTAAACGTGTTTCATAAAAACATGATATAGGACCAAGATAGTGTAGATTCATTGAAGACTGGAAACAAAATAATATTATTTTATCATATATCTTAAACATATCCAATAATAGTCTTCTTAGATGGTATTACTTTAAGTCATACCATACCTAAAGATTTATTTATAACATGGGATCACATGAATTTTTAAGATAATTATCTTGGTATGTGATCGTAAAAATAACTTATGAAGTTCATAACCAACAAATCCCAGATCATTAGCATGATTAATTGAATAAAACATTATCATTATAGAAATCATGTCCCATAAGAGAGATATTTCATCATAAATCAATCATTAAGCCTTTTATCATGTCATAACTATTTTAAACCATTATAACTACAGAATAAAATTTCATAAGTCAATGTTAACTACCATGACTATCAACACTGTGGAGCATGAATCTTCTCATGTCTCTCATTATGTATGTGTTGTACAAGCATCCCAACGTGGATGCGAACTCAAATTTTTCCCATAGTGTATCATGCCCATTGTCATTTTTCATATTGTTATATAATGATATACAATGCATTAACCAATTAATTTGTGGATATATTTGTCCCATGAATATCATAATGAAAACAACAAATATGTGTACCCAAATATATTTAAATATTCATTATATCATCAAATCATAACCAATGTAATGGAAATTTATTTCATAAATATTTCATCAATTAAACATAGCATAACTCATAAAAAATAAATAATATGCATAAATATTTCAGTAACGTAGAATGTAATCATCTTTAGAATGAATCAGGTTAGCATCATTCAATCATATCACCAGTAAATCTTAACTAACATCAAATAATGCCATCTGTGATGGAAAATGTTATTGAATGGGAAAAGTGAAATTTTCTTGTGGAAAATAGCCTTAATATCTTAATTTTTCTTTAGAACATGAAAATTTTTCAGAACAATTTTCATTGAAAATAAAATTTATAACATATAAAAGAATCCCTAATAATCACATAAAAACATATAATTAAAAATATCTTTTCAATATTGAAATTTTATTTCTAAAACATAAAAAACATTAAAAATTATTTCTTTTAAAATTAATTTCAAAAATTCAATCGAATCATTAACGATGACTATTCATGGTGGTGGTAAATGCTCTATACATTAAAACAATGATTCCATTGACATTTTTAATAAATAAAGTTCCATGTTTTGAAAACTAAATTGTGATATAATTTAATTTATTTAAAAAAATTTAAAAGGTTACATATTAATTTAATGAACCCCTTATAATAATTAAAAATAAAAAAATTAAATAAGTTTATGGAATAAAATAATTTTTTTTCATCGAAGAGTGAAATAATGCCATTTTTATTTAAAAACATATTTTCGAATCATGAGTACAAACAAAGAGATAAATTATGGAAAACACATATTCTTAAGACATAGTTTGAGGAAAATAAAACTCATGTTTCTTGAAAATTATATGCTAATATTTAATCATCGGATGCATAAATATAAATAATACTGATAAATAAAGAGATTGTGTTGTAAAACCCTTACAAAATTTTTAACATTGAATCACATGACCAATGAATTTACAAAATTAATTTAAATAGAAATTATCCTGAAAATAATTAATTTCATGATATTTCATGTCAAATGGGATGTATATACACCTCATAAAGAAGATATGTTCATATCATAATGGATGTCCTAATGAAGAAAAATTTAAACAAAAATCACATACCATATTGGTAACATTGAAACAATAAACCTGATGAAGGTTGAATATGAATCTGGATAAGTAATTAGCAATAGTTTCTAAGAATATAATTATAAACTAAAATAATTATTTTTATATACTCACCAAAAAATAACATGGTGAATATGGAATGTATCTCACATAAAATGAAAGTGAGATGAAAATCTAGTACCTTATGTCCTTACAACCATTGCACGCATTAAAAATCATTTATAATAAATATAATTTTAATATAATTGTATTAAAAATACTTGATTTATATATAATACCATATATTATTTAATTATGACCATTTATTATCTTTTTATTTAAAATTAAATGTTAAAATCATGTTTTGGGTAAAAACTTTTTACTGTTTCATGTATGTATTGATTTTTTTCAGTCCAATTAATTTTATTCTGGTTCCAAAATATCTATAATTTTAACCCTGATATAAATATCAAATATATATTAAATATAAATTTTTTATCACAATACAAAAATGATAGAGAAATAAAATGAAATACACAATTCAAGGAGACAGTAGATTATATGTACGCATGAACACTATTACCATTTTCTCTACGAATTGAATTTAAGGAAGGTAAAAAATAATTCACAATTACATATTAATTATTATTAAATATATATCAAATATCATTCTTAAGTATATCCTTATTACCATAAATTTTTGTTGTTAGTTAAAAATGAATCACATCACTTCATGATTTAGTAGTCTATTATACACTCTAGTGACGTTTTCATATCCCCCACGGAAGTGAAATTCATAAAGTATAGGTGATATTATAATTATAGAGGTAAAATTATTTTAAATATTATATATATATATATATTCATTTTATTTTTCCTTATAAACATCTAATTAAAATGTAAATGGAAAAAATACATCACATCAATTCTTGAGGCGGTAATCCTCCATACACACGAGCGACATTATTATTTCAAACTGGCTTGGTTGTAAGAAGGAACATGTTTAATTATAATCCCAAAAATATAATAATATCTTAAATATCACTTATAAAAACCAAATCTATCAATATTTTCATCTATAAAATGTTGTGATGGAAAATGTATCACAACAGTTCATGAGGAGGTAGTACTTTGTTCACATGAGTGATGATTTCATATCCCATTTGATGAATGTGAAAATGGATATAGGTAAATACATTAATATAATTTCATTTAATTATATAGGGTATATAGTTTTTAATATATCAGGGTATGTTTATAAAATATTATGGAGGAGGAAGATGAAATAAATTAAACACAGTTGATTACGCATAATACCTCTTCTTCAGAAAACCACCTTAGGTAAGAAAAAAGGTTTCATAGGATGGATTTATGAACCAAATATAAGATATAGGTAATGTTTCAGGATGTATAGATGGTATTTCGGTTGGTCTTGAAAATATAAATGGTGTTTGAACATGTAAAATGATGAGGATAGGTTGGGGGATTTTATAAGTGTGGTAAGTGGCACACTTATAATTTTTTTTAAAAAAAAGGCATGCTGAAAATTTTTATATTCCACATTTATAAACCCCAATATCATTTAAATGACTATTTCTTTATGTATTTTAATAATACATAATGAGTTTTTTATATTCATAGGGGCTTTGAAATTTGTTGGGGAAAGTTTAAGAGGATTACGATTTGAGCATCGTTAATAGACACTATGCAACACCTCCAGGAAGTCATGTAAGGGAATAAAATGAGAACTAGGTAGAAACATGGTTGTTGAAATTTATTCCAATACATGTAAGTGATCAAGAGAAACCTTGAAATTCTACTATCACATAGATAGTATCTCAAATAGTTTAGCACATTGTTTGACTAACTATGATCTTTAACCTTGCATCATGTGGTTGTTGATCCGAAAAGGAATGATATAATATATGTTAATTTTTGGGACCAATTTTGTTTTCGAAATCATCAAAAATAATTAATTGATTTTCCTCCCAAGTCTTCATATGTTTTCCCTTTGATCTTTTAGAAAACTTAAGTGATTCAATTCCATTTGGTGATCTACATTCCCCTAAGTCTCTAGTAAAGGCCATTCTTTTATAATATCTATGCTTTTTCTTTCTCAAAATAGTAGGTATAATATGTTGGGGATATATCCTTATTCATTGAAGGTTTTATAATCAAACCAAGATAAACCATTTATAGATCAATGTAATAAAGTTTGGTTCATGATCATATCCAAAGAATCAATTTTTTGTTCTTCATTTTCACCGACTATTATGAGGTAGGTGGATTAAATATCAAGTCCTCTTTGTTAGAACATAAGATAATATTTTGAAAAAAAAATTATTCATGAAATTATTATTAAATTATTTTGGGATAAATAAATTAAACATACAGGTTATGGCTTTTAAAATTTATTAAATTGGATGGTTTTGTAAAAATTATACTTTGATGAAAATTTTAAAATTGATATTTTAAAATAATGTATTTGATTTTAGACAATGAAAATGGTTGTTTAAATTTTATATATAATGAAATGTTTTATGGGAAATAAAATGGAATTTATATTTTCATACAATCTTTGTGTGGATTAATTTTAGTTATAAGTGATGTAGTGGAAAGACTGTGTGATATTACATCTCAAGGTATTAGTGACCTAGTGATTACTTAGTAGGTAAACAAGAGATAACCCATGAGTTAGTAACAGTCACATGGGAATGTATTTTTGGATTTTCTTATTAAGGGATGTGTGGAATCATTGAATTATTATGAAAAACAGAATTGTGAATGGTTTTTAATGTTGTTTTATTTCATTCAATCGAAAACTATTTTTTCATTGTTGTAAATAGTTTTAGATATTTTTTATTATTTTCTACGAATTTTGAAAACTAGTTCGTACCCTAATGTAAGGAGTAATGAATTCATGGGGTAAATCCTTCTTATTTTATATTCACCCCTTTTACAGGCACTATTGTGCATCTATAGATGTCATTTATTAAGAAATAGGAAAGGAAGATGTATATCTATACTTTAGTGATGATTCTTGATATTTTGGTTGTGGATTATCGAGTTGGAGCTCGGAGCAGGTTGGAAGTTCCTATATTGGTAAATTTTGTGTCTTTGGGTTTTGTTTTCGTTTGACTCCTTTGAGTATGTAACATTGCTTTCATTTTTTTACTCTGATATGGTTATTTGTTTTGTCGTGTTTTTAGTTTTAATTTTTTTTACTCATAAATTATATAGAGATTTATTTATTATACTATTGTGGTATGGATGTTTATATTTGAAAGGTAAATTCATCCCACTAATATTATTTAGGCCCTTGGAATTTATTTCCGGAAATTTGTGTCTTGATATTGTCACATAGGGAATATAACACCCACTACCTCTCCCCAATTCAATGGGATAGGGGAGAGATGTTAAAATTTATATTAGTCTTTTTGATCATTGGGTATTAGTTATTATTAGTCTGATAGTTGGAAATTTTATATGTCATGATTGGTTAGTCTGTTTCTTTAGAAGGTATAAAGAAGATAATATTATTTTAACATGAAATGTTGATCAAAAAAGGAAAATCTAACCTCCATATTTTGAACATCGTGATACTAGGCTGTGGGGTGCATAAGTGTTTTAAGACACTTCTATGTGAGTTTTAAACTAATCATTATAGGTTTAGAAAAAGAGTATAATGAAATTATTTGGTACTATGTCTTCCACTAAGGACATTATTGTTCATTATAGAGTTAATGATTTATGGAAATGGTAAAAAGTAATTCATTTTCTATAACCATTGAAAATTCTTTATATGGTGATATTTCAAAAATTCATCATGGTGATATATCAAAATAAATAAATTTTTTATTATTGATAAAGATTATTTTGTAACATGTTGAAATGGTAAATTAAAATAGTTAAGCCTTTAGTTTATAGAGAGTGAGTGAAAATTGATCTTTTGGTTATAGAAAACGGTATCAGGTATGAACCATAAGAACCAACCAGAAGTTGTTGCTAATAATGTGGTTGCACCTAAGACATAGGTTAACCAATAGTTGGTCCAAATTATTTTCCAAGATTTTCAGGCTATGGATAGAAGGAATTAAAAGGATTATACAAGGAAACTGGATCCTTCAATTTAGTTCCAAAAGTAAAATCCCCTAATCTTATAGGATCATTCAGAGTCTAAAAATGAAGAAGTCTAGTTAAATAAGATAAATTGAATATTCTATTTCTTTGGGACACTAAAAGGGTTGATATTAATCTTGTCGAAATTAAGGCTTGAGGATTTATCTGTCGAGTGGTGGGATTTAGAAGTTAATGATAAATTAGACTAAGGAATTTCATACGAGAATTTAAAAGAAAAGTTCAAAAAATAATTCAATCCTATACAATTTATCAAGATTATAACAAAAAAAATTATTCTGTTTAAAGTAAAAGAATATATTTTTAATATAGTATATATATAATTTTATGAATTTAGTCCGCATTTCATTGGATGTTGCTACAAGTGTTTCCCTAAAGGCATTAATTTTTTACCTTGTTTTGAAGCCCGAAATTTTCTCTAGGATTTCCTCACATTGTATAATGAATTATACAAAGATGGACAATATAGATATTGTTAAATAAAAAGGAAACTCATAATTAATGATAATAGGATTCATATTTATTATTATGAGAACATGTGGGAACTCCATTGCTGAAAACAAGAAGAGGGGGGAATCCTATTATCAAGGGGGTGGTATATCTCAGAATCAGACCATTGTATTGGTAAACTTTTCCCCTTAACCAAAGAGTATGAATGACAATTTTTAGTGTGGTTTATTTGATCATAGGAACTGATATTTTTCAACACTCTCTTGACAATATCAAAATATCAATGAGATGGTGCATCATTAGAACTATTATAGTAGTTCTCTATGGTCGGGTGTAAGGAAAACATATGTTTTTCTCATACATCATATTCCTCAATGTGATGAGAAGAAAATAATACATCTTATCATAAAAATCAAGAGATGCATGTTTATTATTGGAATATAATGGTGTGTCAAACTATGTAATCTAATCATGTTAACAGAGAGAAAATTACAGAATGTAATAAATTATATAGTGCTAATAAAGTGTTCATTGATGATCATTTGGGTCCTTATAAATTTATAGGTATGAAACTTTTTTAATTATTCACTTATGATTAATTATATGAATGCATATAATTAATTAATTTCTTCCCATGTCATTGATATCATTGTATTACAGATTGAGATTATTCCGTTCATTTTGAAACACTAAACACCTATTTGAAAAAGACGGTGTTATTATGTGAAATATGGTTTGTGTTATAGAAAAATAAATAGTACTATGTTTGTATGATATTTCTCTATGATAAAGGTGGATGTCAATAAATTGATTGTCGGAATGGATTAGCTGACATACTTTTTGTTTCATATTGATATTTTTTTAATGAATTGTCCAATTAAAATCATAGGGTGATGATAAACATATCATTAAATGATATTTGAAAACGAATTAAAGTAGAGAAGGACCCTTAGTATTTTTTTTATAAACTATTTATTACCAGTTTATTAGAGTTTCCTTATTAGTGGAAGAGAACACTGAGAATAGGGATTTTATAACTATAGTGGACTAATCCCTTGATAATTATTCTGAAAATTATTTTTGGCTTCCACACAAAAGGGATGTGAATTTAAAGATTGATATCCAACAAGGTACTAGTCCTATTTCAATTGCACCTTGTCATATGACACAAATAGATTTGACTAAATTTATGGATTAGTTGTAAGAGTTGGAAATAAAATGTTCATCTAAACTTGTACTTTTCCATGGGTAGAAATGGTTCATTTTGTAATGAATGGAAATGGAACTCTTTGTTTATTATATATTATAATTCACTTAATGATGTTATGATAAAGAATCAATATCATCATCCAAGAACTGATGAAATGTTTGACTGATTGAGGGGGGCCTATGGGTTCTTTAAAATTGTTATGAATTCCGGATATAACTAACTATGAGTTCATAATGTAGATATTCATAAGAATGCTTTCATAAATAGTTATGTCCATTATGAGTTCATTTTTATGACTTTGGGTCTTATAAATACACCATCCATATTTATGGAATTGAGGAACTAGATATTTTAAATGTATATTGAATCATTTTTGGTTGTGTTGTTGCAATACATACTATTGTATTCTTTGGAAAGGGAGTATCATGAGAAGTAATTGAATATAGTGTTGGATATCTTGTGGGAGAATCACCTTTATTTCATGTTATAATTGTGTCATATATGTATATATAAAATAATTAAGTTTCCTTGGATGTATAATTTTTGAAAATATAATTTCTATTGATCATAAATTGATATAAGATATTATCTCTTTGAAATGGCCAAAGAATTTATTTAATCTATGTGGATTCCTTGGATTATAAGGATATTATAGGAAATTTGTTTGTGAATTTTAACATTTGTAACCACCTATGACAAATTTTATAAGGAATAACAGTACTTTCTAGTGGAATGAGAAATTTCAGAAATCCTTATAAGAAGATTATGGCATACTTACATCAACATATATCCTCATGTTCCTATATTCTGTATAGGTATACATAGTCTATTGTGATTCTTCTGGTTTTAGGTTGGGATGTTTTCTCGTATAGGGAAAATATATGGGTTATTATGCATCATGGAAAATGGTTAAATTAGACAAAAACCTAGAACATGGCTTGGAATTAGGTGATGTATTCTATTCTATGTATACATGTAGTTTTTATTATTATAGGGAGATATTTAAAGTGTTTACATATCATAAAAGATTGAAAATCATTATCTAAAAAAGAGATTTTTTCAATGGAAAATAAGATGGATCTAATAATTTAAAATGTTCAACATATACTTGATATATATATATATAGAGTAAATGATATTCAATATAAGATTCATTTAGTAGGATTTCTTATAATCAGTGGGAAAAAAGAATCATCAGATCAGTGGTAGCTGATATCGGTTATCGAAGACATGAATCTAGAATATATCTACCTAGGGGATGTTGTATTTTTATTCTTAGTATCATTTTTTCATTATTTGGTTAATCAATTTATAAAGGCTAATATATCTGATTAGGAATGTGTTTCAATGATGTTAAAAAAAATTAGAGAGAAAATTGAATGATGGAAATGGTCTATGTGTTCATTCATTTATTATATAGATCGGAACATGATACATTAGTTTATTAAGAAAACAATTTTATTTCCTACCACAATTTTAAATGTGATGTTCATCCACACATTCAAAAACTTTATTGAGAAATGAATATATAGTCATGGTGGGTGCGAATAAAATGCCCATAGGATGAATTTTTTTCTATTTACTTCACCTATTAGTATGCTAGTATAGACACCAATGACCAGTGGAAATGATTATGTCTTCTCTAATTCCCCTTTGTAAATTGTATAAGATATCCATGGATTTTGTGACAAATTTTACAAGGAATTATATTAAATATGATTCTATAGGGGTGATACAGTATTAGATGAAAATTCACCTCATTTCATCCATACCTATGAAACTACTGTGGTGGAGAACATTTCCAAAATACAATATATGGTAAATTGTAAAGCTACCTAGAATTCTTATATAGATTATATCTAATAGAGACCCCAGGTTTATGTCTCATAATTCAAAATCCTTATACATAGTACATGGGGAATAGTTGACAATGTGAATAGAATATCGTCCTCAAATTGATGGATAATATAAAATTATGATACAAATATTGGAAGACTTGCTTACCACATTTGAAATATATTTTTCTGGATCAAAGGAGGAGAACATACCATTAGTTGGGTTCTTATATAATAATCGTTATCTAGAAATGATATATACAGATCCTTTTGAAGCATTGTATTATCATCCTTATTGTTCTCCACTTTATTGGGTGGAAATAGATTAATCTTCTCGGGTAGGAAATAGACTTGTGGATGATGAAATATAAAATATTTAGTTGTTATAAAGAGAATATAGATATCCCAGAGTCATCAGAAATTGTACATGGATCATCTACAATGACTGTTATCATTTTAAGTGAGTGATCATGTATTTTCAGAATATTTATATAGATCAGGAACCATCATTTTCGTAAAAACATGATTTTTCCTCCCCAGTACCTAGCCCATTTTGTGATACTTGAATGAGTTGGTTAGGTGGATGATTTTCTTTCATTTACTAGAAGGTTCAGTTCTGTGAAAAATATGTTTCATATATCTCAATTGAATAAGTACCAACCTGATCTTGAAAATTTGATTGGATGGGATGATGTTGACCTAGAGATGGATGTTATGTTTATTCATGTGATCGTAAAGAATGTGGATAGTAAATTGAATTTCTTCTAAGGGAAAATTATTCTTCTAGTGTTGTGTTTTTGGAAACATGGTTAGATCGAGGGAGAAATATGGGCGCATGATATAAAAATGCTGGAGCATTGGCCTAAAGCCTTCCAAGAAAACACTTGGTTTTTAAATTTTGTAAATGAATGACTAATGTTATAGAGAATGTAATAACCCCATAATAAGGTTCATGGCCCTTTATTTATATATTTTATGTATACATAATGATTGGGTTATGTTTTAGGAGGTTGTAAGTGGGTTTTACAATTTTTGGTGGCTTTTCTCGATGTTCATGGTTTCTAGAGGCATAAAAAAATCAAACAAATCCCTATAGGAAATCATGCATGGGAAGACATTGGGAATTAGGTTGGTGCACAATTTGATCATGGTTTATCAAAACTGTATAGGTTCTTAGGAGAAATAGTGAATATCTATTTTCCTTTCGATAGTATCATGATCAGGATTAATGCACAGTCTCACTAACCATGCACCCTGTTCTTGAACCATGGTGTTACAGATATGAAAATCATGGATCTAATTCAAAAATAATTCTCTATAACCCTAATATCATACTAATTTTCATAAATATCGAATTCCTTTTCATCCTAATGAATGAGAGGTATATTTCTTTGATCTAGAAGATTCTTTTTCCCTCTAATGTGCCTATTGGAGATCTATATTTTCCATTAATTCTATATTCTTGTGTATTATCCTATGGTCTTGTCTCCATAATTTTATCATAACCATAGATATAATTCGATGGGTTATATACTTGTTCATTTATATATTCATAATGATATTTTGATGAATCGTTTATGGATCTAGGTAAGGAAAGGTAGTTCATTATCAGATCTGGAAATCATTGTGCCATTCTTGGTTTCCACCAAACATTATGAGGTAAGTGGATTCACTCTAAAATCCACATTATTAGAGAATGAAATACTATATTAAAGATTTTTTTTTGTCGAAATAATTTTGAAATTATTAAGTGATACTTGGTGGAAACCTCATATTGATGGTTTTAAGAAATTAAAGAAATTGGATGAATTTTGGTAAAATATTATTCAATGAAAAATTTTGAATGGTTATTTTAAAATTATTATTTTGATTTTATATATAGAAAATGGTTATTGGTTGTTTTAATGAATGAATGGTTTAATGTGAAATTTAATTGAATGAACTTGGAATAAATGTTTGGCATCGATTTATTTTCATTCGACATGACCCTATGGAAGGGGTGTGTTCTATTTGGGACATGGTATTGGTTACCCTTAGAAGTATTCACAGATTGAATAGAAACCGCTCAAGAGTATGGAACTTTCACCTTGGCATGCATGTGAGGATGTGTGGATGTGTTGTTTCATATAATGGGAATTTAAAATGGAATTTAAAAAGGTGTTAATGTTTTGTTTCATATATTTTCCTATAAAACAGTTTTTTAATTTTTTTTATTTGTTTAATATAATTTAAATAGTATTGTAAAATATATGAAAACATTAAATTATCTAAGTCTCATTAGTTGGGAAGTAATCACTGAAATCCTATTGAGTTTAGACTCACCCCAAACCTAAGCAGTGTAGTTCATTTACATATATTATCAATCAATTCACATGTAAAGGGATGTAATTTTAGTTATTTAGTGATAATTAATAGTACAATGGGAGTGTCTTGTCGAGTTGGAGAATTGATCATGTTGGAAGTTTCTGGTTTGATTATGCTGTTGTCTTTTGGTTTTGTTTTTTCCATTCCTCTGGTTATGTAACATAGATTTAGTTTGTACACTAATATGGTTTTTTTAGTTATGTTTTTAGTTGTAATTTTTCTTATCATACATCATATATAGGTTTACTCATTATACGGTTATGGTTTGGATTTTTTATTTTGAAGGGAAATTAGTTCCCCAAATTTAAGTGAGGCCCTTGGCATTTATTGATAGCATATGGTTTCATGGGGATGTCACCTTAGGCCAGTAACACACATCGACTCTTCCCAATCCAATGGGATAGGGGAAGGATGTTTCAACACAAGGCTCTAAAATAGACCATTATTGAACCATAGATGTTATATAGTATAAATATTGAAATCCAAACAGTCTTGGAATAGATTTTTTGTTATTTTACCCTTTATATTCTTATTTCAATTCAATGTTAACCTATTTTACCTTCACATCCTTAATTAGTTTTTTACATCATTTACTATTCGTAATCGTGAAAATTTATATCAAAATAATATGAAAATATAAATAATATTGAGTCCAGATATAGAATATAATTTTACATATTGTTTTATAAAATTGAATGTTTTAATATAATATTAAACCCTAGAGTTGTGAAGAGAAAGTGGTTTTCAAAAGGAATAAAATTCAAGAGTTCAAAATGATTTCTTTTCAAAATAAAATATGAAATTTACTAAAATGAGTGAAATTTGATTAATAGATTTATTATTTATGTATTATTACTTTTAAAACCATCTTAAATACATTGGGAATATATAAATCTTATAAAATAAACGAAAATTTATAATAAAAATTAATATGTTTCACAATTCATAAAAAATTATCTTCTCTAAAAATTATAAATCTTTAACAATAATATAATATTGAGAGGATGATTTCAAAAAATAATTTAAATTTATCAAATAAATTTTCTCAATGTATAATAAATTAATTATAAAATAACTGTGAAAAATTCTACAAAAACACTTTATAAGAAAATAATGTCTTAAAGGGTAAAATTTATTTTATTTTAGTATCATTACCATAAAACACAAAATATAAATTTGAAAAACATGGTTTAATATATAATATATAAATTTCATTTAATTTATTCATCAAAATTAAATTGAATTTTATTTATTAAGATTAAATGTGTTTTTTTCATAAAAACTATTTTTGAGAAAATGGTTTTCTATAGCCCGTAAAACTCATTCGGATAAGCAGTATTATTGAACCAGACAAAGCAACAAGAAATAAAACCAAAGACAGATAAAGCACCAAAACTATAAGACAAGTAAGCCTCTCCAGACCATACAAGTGAACGTCGAGCCCATTCTATGGGTTTGGTTAATATATGCCAGATTCCACCAAGTATACAAATGAAACCTAACCATACATGTCCTCCGATTATATCTTCCAAATCGTCCACACTCACAATCCATCCTTCTCCTCCAAAGGGAGATTTTAGTAAATAATCAAATATCACACTTGGACTAAGGTTCAAGTTGGTAATTTTTCTTACATCTCCCCCTCCTGGAGCCCAGGTATCATATACACCTCCAAAAAAATAGCCTTGAATACTAGAAGAATGGAACCTATACCTAACAAGATTAAGTGAATACCCAAAATTTTAGTCATTTTATTTCTATCTTTCCATACATAACCAAATAATGGAAAAGATTCTTTTTCCATTTATAATTAATTGGTCACTAAATAATTTTGTTTATATACATGTGAAAACCATATATCATCATAAATTAGTTAATCATATTCAAACCCACCATTCTAAACAGTAAATGATAATGACCATATTAAATAATATTGTTTTAATAGTATGTCGTGTTATTTTAACTTGATTTTTCTTGTAAGGTATTCTTAAATAAGTGTTGGGATTAATGAAAACTTATCGTAGTGTTTCTATAACATCCAAGAAGTTTGGGAATATGTATAACTGCACATTAAAATGTCTTTGTTTATAATTTAAATTACTCAAAGTAACTATTGAATATAAGTTATGTTAAAATTTTAAAATTATTCAACCAATTATACTTGTACGAAAAATATATTGTTTTCAAATGTTATGTTATAATATTATTAAATATATTATGGGTTTTTAAGAAATATTATTTGAATATACAAAATCATAAAGAAAAAAAGTTTTTTGTGGTATTATTTGAAATAATAATTTTCATATAAATATATTTATTTTATTATTTTTTAAAACAAATATGTTTAAAATAAAAAAATCAAAAGTTACTATGATATTATAATGAAAAATTATATCAAATTAAAAGAAACAAAAAAAGTATTTATATAAAATTTCTTTGAAACTAAAATGATTATTAATGTTATGTAACAATTAATTGAAAAATGTAAGAAAATATTTTTTCCTGAAATAAATCATTAAAAAATATAAATATTTTTTATGGTAATAAATAAATTAAAATATATACACTTTAATTAAAAAATTATTTATCTTTATAAATGATTAAATTCAGATAATTTTTTTTAACAATTTTAATATTATAATTTTATAAAATTGTGGAATTGAAGGTAATATAGTTATTAAATAAATGAAATTATACTTAAAATTATATATATATATATATATATAATATGAATATTCATATTTTTTAATATTATATTTTATAATTATATTATTAAATGAAAATACGAGTAATATTTAGTTAATATATTTTTTACAATATTTGATGGTAATATATGAACAATAAATATTAAAGTTAATTATTAATATATTATCAATCAAAATTACTATAGAAATATTTTGATAATATCATAAACTATGTGTTGTGAAATATATTAATATTATAAAAAGATGAATAATTAATATGTTAGAGATAATGTATGAGGGTTAAGGGATTCATTTCTCAAATCCAAGGTCGAGGTACTGATTGAGTTGACATGAAAATTAAAGAAGGGGAGGCTAATCACATTAAACTAAGGTGAGTTATTTTATTTCGACCAAATAAGATGGTAGAGTCACAGACAGGTAGGGTTGAGCATCAAGATATGACAGCCAGATAAGGATCCAGGCTTAGTTGAAGGAGATCGGTATCTTGTGAGTGTTGTATGCCAGATCTTAGTGTAGTTCAATCATAGAATGTGTAAATATCATGTGTGAAGTGGTATATCATTAACATATTTCTCTTGATTTTCGATTTGAAATTTATCAATGGGCGGTGTTAGTTTCTGTTTTCAAAAAATACTTTTTATGGGTTATTAATTATCGGTTTTGGATCTTTTTCCTCTACCCGTATTTATAGACATAATGATTATTTTTTATTTCTAATCTTAAATGATTGAATTATTTTTATGAATTATTTTTTTCAGAGTTGACTCGTTTAGTTTACTTCTTCATTGTTTTTCATCCTCGAATCAAACCTATCAACATTGAGTATTATAAATACACTTGTCATATGACTTTCATTTAAAAACCACAATATTTGATTTATTTTTCTTACTCAGCAAGACATGTAGTATTTTCTATTTTGGTTTTTGAGAAGGAATATATATATTTATATATTCCACTTCATTGTATGTATACAAAAGATTTAAAATCACAACTGAATCAGTTATCTGTCTTAAACAAAATTAATTAAAAATAGGAATTTCATCAAGAATGCATTAATTTTGGGTGTGTCTATTGCATTTATAAAGATACCATAAAATTGACCTCCCATAGTTTTTTAGAAAATCGACTTTATAATATTCCTTCTTGTGAGTTCACATTTCTAGAAGTAGGTTTCTAAGATTATATATTACAATTTTTAGGTATGAAAATTAAATTATGATGTAACATAGATTGGTTTTTTGGATCATAAAATTATATTTTAGGGTATGGGTTTTGATTTTAAAAATATGTCGTTACGTATTAATTCATATTATTGGGAAATTAAAGATATGAATTTTATAATTCTACTTTAATTCGAATATTTTAAGGGAATTATATTAAACTTTTTGTTAATTTTTATTCAGAAATTACTTATATATTTACAAACACAATGGAGAACAATTTTTTAAAATGTAATTTTTTTGAAATTGTATATAAGGATTTTCTATTTTATGATAACATTTTATTCCGTTAAATATAATTTTGTTGGTATTATATTTTTCATAAAAATAAGTACGATATTATGTTCCAAATAATGTCAGAATTTTGTTATTATTACAAAGATATAATTTTTAAATTTCAATGTTTTATTTAATATTTTAAAATAGTAACAAAATTCGGCTTCATTATTCATTATCATTAAAGAAATTTGGTTTTATTAAAAAAATTATATTATTTCTAAAGGTAAATTCTATCATTTTTGTGAAAATATGTTTTTATTATCAACATTATCATAAATGATACCATATATGGTCAACATTTATATAAAAAAGTTTGTTTTTTAAATGAGTCATTGTTCTACTTTTTTGAGCACTAAATTTAATTATATATTTTATAAAAAAATATTTCATCAAAAATGTTGATTTTTCATGGGGAGTAACATAATTATTTTCTTTTAATAAAATAATTTATCTCAGATTTTAAAATGTTTTAACGGGTTTTTATTGAGAATGGATGATATTTAGTAAAAAAATCTTAAAATTAAATCTAGTACTTGGGTATTAAATGATTTGATGTGGAATGAGGAGTGAACACATGACATCACATGAAATTTTCTAAGTAGTGGTATTACTTGTAGCCACATGGTTCTCATTAGATCTTCCATATATCATTTTAATGCATAAAGTGTAAAATTATCAAATTGTTTTCACGGATAATTCCAAACATTGTGAATGGAGTATTTTTAAAAATAATTTTTAAAATGATAGGTATTTTATAAATGTAATATATATATATATATATATATCTCAAATATCTATATTTGATATAATTCATTTTAGAAGTGATTTTAAGTGAGTTTTAAAAAATTCATTTTCCCCAGTTTTATAACCAATGATTTAGAAATTCTATGGTCAACGCATGTTTTTAAAATCATATTAACAGTTCAATTAGATGTTCTTGAAAGGATGTCTTTGTTTCAGGAGATAGAATACATGAAGAATATTAGTTATTTTATTTTATTTTTTTAGAACTATGATAAATTTGAATTATTTTCCACTATTCTATATAACCTCAACCAGAAAAGGTCCTATAATATAATATATACAATGTATAGTTTAGTTTCTTGTTGAAAAAAATTACACAGTGTTTTTAACATAGAATATGCATGTGCGGGTTCGGGGTATTTAAATTTTGTTAAAGTTCAATTGTGTAGAAACATTTACAGAATATGCATTGTATTATAAAGGAAATAAAATAATTTTGATAGTATTTTATTTTATCTTTTAGGTAAATATTTTTTCTTTCGTATTCTATCTTGTCTTAATTCTGATGATGGAAATTCAAAAAAAAAATTTAGTCTGACAAATGAATTGTGAGGGAATAATTAATTTATCTGGGTGGGGAGAATGCGACATCCCATATGTTTGAGAATATTAATAAGTGATTATTAAAATGATCTTATTTATAATTTAAATAAATCAAAATTAAAATTAATGATATTTTATTTTATGATTTTAAAATAACAAAATCAATATTTATTTTATGAATAATTAATAGATTGAAAATGTTATGCTATTATATTTTTAAATAAAATATTTTATATTTATGAAATATGATTTGAATATTAAAAATTAAAAAACAATTTATTTATGTGTTATTTTTTAAAAGAATTATTTGATTATAAATATATTTATATAATTATTTTTAGAAAAATATTTTTTAAAAATTGAAAAATAAGCATTTGTTGATAAATTATTATAAATAATTATTTATAATTTAATGTAATGTAAATATGTTTTAATATAATATATCTTTTTTGAATCTAAAGTGATTATCAATGCTTTGTATTAGTTAATAAAAAAAATTGTTATAATATTTGTCCATGAAATAACTCTTTTAAAGAATATAAAAGACTTTTTATAAAAATTAATAAAATTTAGGAATTATACATTAAATAAAATAATTATCTATAATTAAAATTTCGTAAATTGAGATTTATTAATTTTAATAAGATTTATATTTTTATGAAATATGATATGAATATTATAAATTTTAAAAAAACTATTTCTTTATGTTGTATTGTTTAAAAGAATAATTTGATTACAAATATAGTTATACATATTAGTTTTGAAAAAATATTTTTTTTAAATTGAAAAATAATTATTTATTATTAAATTATTATAAATATTTATTTAAAATTAAATGTAATAAAAATATGTTTTAATATAATAAATATTTATTGAAACTAAAGTGGTTATCAATGATTTTTATTAGATAATAAAAAAATTAATAATATCTATTCATAAAATAATTCTTTTGAAGAATATAATTTTTTTTAGTATATATTAAAAAAAATAAAAATTATACATTAAATTAATTAATTATATATAATTAAAACTTCATAAAAATTGATAAATTAATTTTAAAATTATGAAATTAATTGAAATATAGTTATAAAATAAATTAAAGTATACATTTAAATTATCATATATATATATTTCTAATACAAATATTCTAATTTTGTAATATTAAATTAAATAATTATAATAATAAATAGATATATGAATAATATTGTGATCATATATTTTATATGATATATGAAATTAATTCAAAAATTGTATATATTAAATATAATATTGAATATATTAACAGATGAAATTACTATAATTATATTTTGAAATTATTATAAACTATGATTTATGGATTATATAAATGTTGTAAAAAACAAATAGAAAATTTATAATTAATGGTTTATGGATGAGGGATTAATTTCTCAAATCTGAGGTTAATGTATTTACGCACGCATGTCGTAGGGCGTGCCAAAAGAAAATTTATTTTCCTAATTCAGCACAGTGGCTGACCAGGGTCGTCTCACTTGAAGAGTGTTGAAGTCAATTCAATCACTTATTCTAGTTCACCTAATCGAATTCATTTTGTTGTTTTATACATTATGAAATAAATGGGATTTAATAAAATAAATGAAATTCATAAATCAAAAGAAACTAAAATTTAATTCTAAATTACCATGGAATGCTAAACAGAATGTAATTAGAGAAGAAAGGAAGTTCTCCTAAGAGAAATTCAGGGAGCACCTTCATTGGCCAGATTCAAATATTCTTAGGGAACACACTCCATCGTATGTGTGCACACCTTATTCTACCCCGGTAATGAATGAAATTTCTACTTAGCAATCTCCAAGCACACCCTCCATTCACCTCCTCAATCGAGGGAAAATGGTTGTATATTAAGAAGTTAATCTTTAGAAAACCAAAGTGAGGATTACACCCACTATAAATTATCTTTATAATTAACTCAAAGAATATTAAAAACATGGCGTTAGGTTCAAGAACTTGATTACTCCCTCAGGATATTCCTCATATTAGTTACTCATTATCATGAGTATTATAGTTCATTATGGTAAGAAGAGATAAAGAAAAGAGGGTGGTTGGGTGGACACAATAATAAAAACAATGCACGAATTTATTTGAAATCTAAATTACAATTAAAAATTAAAATAAAAATAAAGAAAATTAATGAATTAGAAAAGATTTTTGTCCAGACTCCCTCGGTGGAGATCTCCTCCTTGGTGCCTTGAAATAGTGTAATGGAGAATGGGATACTTTGAGGAGGAGGAGCTCTCCTCCTTTTATAGGAAGATTTCTATCCTCGAAATTTGACGCTTTCTAAACCCCATTAATAACCTCATCACCAGTTCCACCCTTCATAAATGTTTTTCATAAATATCTTGGCCGTCTCTACTAAAAATTTCAGCTAATTTGGAAATATGATGAAGAAGTTATGAATTTTTTATTCTCCGTTTCTGTTTCTAAATGAAGCTTCTAGGATGGTTCCTCCACAAGTATGTTGTTTAGTGGCCACATTAATGACTTCCAAACTCCCCCAAATTTGTTTTAGAGTTGTTCCTAGATTTCCTCGTTCTATCACAGGTATACACACCTCATTTGTATATATATATAGGCTGATTTTGGTTTATGTTATAGTTGTGGGGTCCACATTGTCCGCCCGAAAAAATGTCCAAGTTCAATGAATTTTTAGACCCTTTAGATGGCCAAATAAGCTCCTAGTCTAGAAGACATAAGTGTATGAAATAAAATCATTATTCTAAATAAATTTTAATAATAAAATTTGGAAATTTATTTTCCATAAAATTACTAAAATACCCTTGATGTATAAATCTCTCTAAAATACAGAATTATGCGTTTTCACATTTAGGCTCAAAATAACACTAAAACCTAAAAACATAACAATTACCCATCCAATAACAATATAGTGGGATTACAAAAAATGATTTACAGAATGAGATATATGAAAATTTGAGTCTCATCACTCCCCCACACTTAAACATTGCACTCCTTGGAAATCATCTTACATCCAAATCAAAATTCACACAATAATCAAAAATGAGAAAATATCAATGATTTTTTTCCAAAATATAATTCCATCATGTCTAATATATGGATAAAAATTCTCTCTTATTTTAATTTAAATCATTAAAAAATTTTCAACCTCATAAATAAATCCATGGCCCGATCACAACCTACCTCACATTGAATTTTAGGTCACTCTTCACTCAAGAGAAATTGAATCTAGAGTTATACTCATACTTGAAAATCGCATGTATAACCATAGGTTTGTGAAAGTTCCCATTTCTCTACAGCGTGAAACATGAAAATGAATTTAATCCTGAGGGATTAAATTAAAGGTTCAAATGATTCTGTGGCTTAGGGTTGGTGGGAAAATGATTGAAAACGTTTTAGGCTAGAAAGAGGAGCTTGGACTTTTAAGTACATTGCATGATTAAATCAAGGTATAACACAGGTAATTCCTCTCTCAATCCCACATGAAAATTTGAAACACAACACCACCCCTCTTATGACATGGTACATGTGCCAAGAAGTTATTATAATTAGTTATATCATCTAATTTCTCCTTTTTTTCAAAGCTCAAGAAGGGCACAGATTTATTTTCATTTTATTTTTTTCATGGAGGATGATCTGAAAATTGAATAAAATTAATGAATTAAAATTCATGCCCTTGATTTTTGAGAGGTACATGAGTGATAAAAGAATGTAAAATGATGAATTCAAGATCATCTCAATTTTTTTCTTTTTTAAGGAGAAATGGATAAAATAAAAAGAGTACAATGAAATGACGATACATGCCCAATTCCCTTATTGCCCACTGAAAAAAGTATTGACACACACCTCACACCACCCATAAATGATTTTCATCTTAATGAACACAAATTAAAGGCCCTTACCCACAATCAAACGTGAAATAACCATGCAAAAATACTAAAAGTGTGGGTAGGTAAGGAAAAATTGGCTTGTAATGTGGCTTAAACCTATAAGGCAATTCATGGAAACTAAGGGATTACCAAGGATAAATATAAAGGTAGGTCTCAAGATAAAATTCATCTAGCCAAAGAAATGCCTCATTAATTTAAAGTACATTCCATGAAATCCAAAGCTTCAAAATAGAATATTCACAAATTCTGGTTCTCACACAAAAATCAAGTTTCCCTCAAGAAAGTTTGGGTATTATGAATAATGTGTAAAAGTGGTTTAGAATACCTCACTGGACTAGAAAAATATTTTCAGACAGTGTTTCATGGGCATGGATTTCAAAAATCAGTCAAAATCATTAAAATTCTTGAAAATCCATTTCAAGGGAAAAAATTCATATCAACAATCATTTAAAATCCATTATTTCAAAAATCATTTCAATTCCTTCAAAATCAATTGATGTGTAAAAAGTGATAAGAATATTCATTAAAACTCAACATATGTTTTGGACCCAAAAATGAGAGGAGTTTAAATGATAATCATAAAAATTTAACTCCCTTTTGAAATAACGATTTTTTCCTCCTCCTCTAATTCTCATAGCATCCTTCTTCCTTTATGATCCTACAAAAGAAAAATTACTAAATTAATCAAAAGGATCATTTCATTTAAGCCCAAAATGAAAAGAGGGAGGGGCCACATGCTAGAATAATTCATAATACTGAATTTGAAATATAAATTCATCATATTTAAAATTAAATTACTATAATGAAAGTAAAGGATAAACCATGGTATGATCCCCAAGTGGGCCCTGGTTTCTTTTAATGCCTCCAGAGGGCAGTTCCAGCTGTTATCCAAAGTCTGATGGTGGTCGGGGATTCTTTGACATGAACCACCACATTTCGTTTTTCTTACCATCAACTTCTTCTTTCTTTTTGAGGATGTATTGATGGATAGAGTACACTATATCCCCCACCTTCATAATTTGTTACAGCTCGGATGGCGGGAGTAAGATGAAGTAGGGAACCTCCTCTTCATTTTTTGATACTTGTGCAACACTCTTCTTCTCTTATTGTACACCATCTAATGAATATTCAATATCTTTAGGAAGCATCAAGTGTTCCTCAATAGGTGAATATTCTTTTTCATCTTCTTTTGAGGCAATGTAAGGATTTATCAAATCTGAAAATTCAAAATTATAAGGACTGATGCTCAAATCGAATTGAATGAAATCAGAGAAGGTAGAATTCATGGAAGGATCATCTCCCTGAGTTGGTTCTAGTTCAATCACTTCTTCAGTTGAAAGTGCCTCTTGGATTTGACTATCACTGGATAGAGGTAGGTAGTCAGTCACCTCCATCTTGACTTCAAATTACACCAATTGGGTGGGGCCTCCTTTCAGATGTACTGGCTCTTCTTCATTGCAAGGCTTGTGAGATCAAGAAGCTCCTCACATTCATTCCAAAATTTATCCAATTCTTGTTGATCTCCCATATTTTGCTCGGCAGGAAAGTCATCCTCATTTCCATCTATCTCGTGTAGAATTGGTTGAGTGAGGATGAATGAGTCTTCAGGTACCCAGACATTTACCTCTTCTGGTTCTTCAATTATGAGTGGTGAAATTTCTTCCACCACTATCTCAGATTCTTACTCCGGCTCACGGTCGAGTTTCTCTATCCTTGTATGAACATAGTCCAATGACCAATCCATTTTCTGCCCCAAATCGTCTAAATTATTACTAATCCTTTAAGCCTAGTCATTTAGATCATGATAATCAATTTCTTGGTTCTTGATATTGCACCTGCGAGTAAACTTCCCATGAATAAAAATTTGAATTTGAATACGTCATTAAAAAAGAGATTTTTTTTAAATATTTTTTTAATAAAAAAATAAAATAAAATATTTACAAAAATGTGAATTTTGAAAAAGTGATCGAAATAACTTCTTAGCTCCCTAACAACGGCACCAGTTTTGACGCACGCCTGTCATAGGGCGTGGAAAAAGAAAATTTATTTTTCTAATGCAGCACATTGGCTACCAGGGTCGTCTCACTTGAGGAGCATTGAAGTCAATTCAATCACTTATTCTAGTTCACCTAATCTATTTATTTTTTTGTTTTATACTTTATGAAATAAATGGAATCTAATAAAATAAATTAAATTCATAAATCAAAAGAAACTAAAATTTAATTCTAAATTACCATGCAATGCTAAAGAGAATATAATTAGAGAAGAAAGGAAGTTCTCCCAAGAGAAATTTCAGGGAGCACCATCATTGGCCAGCTTCAAATATTCTTAGTGAACACACTCCATCATATGTGTGCACACCTAAGTCTACCCCAGTTATGAATGAAAATTCTATATCGCCAAGTACACCCTCCATCCACCTCCTTAATCGAGGGAAAATGGTTGTAGTTTAATAATTTAATCTTTATACAACCACAGTGAAGATTACACCCACTATAAATTATCCTTATAATTAACTCAAATAATATTAAAAACATGGTATTATGTTCAAGAAACTAATTACTCCCTCAGCATATTCCCTGGATTAGTTACTCATGATCATGAGGATTATAGTTCTTGATGGTAAGAAGAGTGAAAGAAAAGAGGGTGGTTTGGTGGAGACAATAATAAAAACAATGCATGAATTTATTTGAAATCTAAATTAAAATTGAAAAGTAAAACAAAAATAAAGAAAATAAATAAAATGGGGAAGATTTTTGGCTGGCCTCCATCTGTGTATATCTCCCCCTTGGTGCCTTGAAAGAATGGAATAGAGAATGGGATACTTTGAGGAGGTGGAGCTCTCCACCTTTTATAGGAATATTTCTGTCCTTGAATGTCAACACGCTATAGACCACATTAGTGACCTCTTCACGTGTTCCACCCTGAATAAATGTTGTTCATAAATATCTTTTCCGTTTGTCCTCAAAATTATAGATAATTCAAAAACCAGATGAAGAAGTTATGAATTTTTCATTCTTGGTTTCTGATTCTGGAAGAAGCTTCCAAGATGGTTCCTCCAAAGGTATGTCGTTTAATAGCCACCTTAATGACATCCAAACTCCCCCAAATTTGTTTTAGAGTTGTTCGTAGATTTCCTTGTTCTATCACAGGTGTAAAAAACTCATTTGGAATTTTTTATGCCGATTTTGGGTTCTGTTACAGTTGTGGGGTCCACGATGTCTGCCCAGAAAAATGTCCAACTTCAATGAATTTTTAGACACTTTAGATGGCCGAATCAGCTCCTGGTCCAGAATAAAAAAGTCAAGAGACTAAAATCGGGATTCTAATGAAATTTTAATCACAAAATTTACACATTTATTTAACATGAAATGACTAAAATTGCCTTTAATGTAAAAATCTTCCTAAAATACGAAATTACGTGTTTTCACATTTAGGCTCTAAATAACACTAAAACCTAAAAACGTGACAATTACCCATCCAATAACACTATTGTGGGATTATAAACAATTATTTACAGTATGAAATATACTAAAATGTGGGCGTAATCATGTATAGAAGAATATGGATCGTGGACAATAGATGAGGAGGCCGACCACATTTGACTATAGAGAGGACTTCGATTTCAATCAAATTAGAAAGGGGAGTTGAGAACGTGTTGGGTCGAGTGCCAAGATTTAACCATGTGACATGGAGTCAATCTTAGTTGTATGAGATCAGTTGTTGATGAGCATTAAATGAGAGATATGAGTTAGGTTCAACCATATAAGGAGTAAAAGTCAAGCACTAACTTATATCTCGCTATCTTCCTTCACCTGATTTTTTATTTTCTCTTTATAAATGGTATGTTTTTTATTATGGAGTCTTAAAATTCTCATTTTGGGTTATTGATTCCCTAATTTTGATCTTCTTCCATGTAAAATATTTTTGGACACAATGATTGTTTTTTAATACTGGTTTTAGATTTTTGAATCATTTATGTTATTGATTTTGTTCAGAGTTAGATCATTTAATTTCCTTCTTCATTGTTTTTCTTCCTTGAAGAAAATATGAAAATATTGAAAAATATAAACATACTTATTGAATGAAATTAATTTATGTAACATAATTTCGGGTTTCACTATCTTTCTCAGTAATCCATAGAGTTTCATCTTTTTTATTCTTGGTGAAAAGGGATATATAAATATATATATATATATTATCATTGTATGTATATAATTGATTTAAATGCACAAATGAATACGTTATATATCTTCATATAAATCAATTAAAAATATTTAATGTATCAACACTATATTTAATTTTGGTATAGCAATTAAATTCTTAGAGCTACGAAAAATGGAACTCACTTCATTCTATAGAAATCAATCATTATTCTTTTCTATCCTGTGAGTTTACATTTGTTGAAGTTGTTTGCATGGATGTTTTAGTCCAATTTTGAGTTAATGGAATTATTTTTTATAGATAAATATTTTTGTACTTATTTTTATAAATATTTTTAAGTTATGTGTTTTTATTTTCCATATTTTAGATTATGTATTTTAAAAAATTAATGGAAAGAGGATGATGTTATTTTTATAATTATAATTCAATTAAAAATTTTTAATGGATTTATTTTCAAATTTATTTTTATATTACATCAAAATTAAATATTTATTTTATAACATAGTACACATGTTTTCTTAAGATTAAAAACATTATCAATGAATAAGAATTACATTGTTTTGAAAAATTCATATTATTGAAATTATAATGATTAATTATCAATTTTATAATAAAATTTTATTATATTAAATAAAATTCTTGATATATTATATTTTTCATAAAAATAATTATAATATAATGTTCCAAAATATATAAGAATCTAATGAACTTTACAAATCGTTATTTTTACGATTTCAACGTTTTATTTTTTATTTTAAAATAGTTTGGAAACATGGTTTCTTTATTATATAATTCTAATGAAATTTATTGTTATTAAATATTTCTATGTAATTTCAAAAGTTAAATTATATAATTTTATATTCTAAATGGTTTTTATTATATGTATTTCCATGTATTCAAACAGATAATTCCATAATCTATATACATGAATTATTTTATTTTAAATGAGTATATGTAATATGTTTATGACATTTAAATGTCAGTATTTATATTATAAAAACCAATTATACTAAAATGTTATTTTTTAATATTAAGGGGTCTTAGAATTATTTTATTTTATAAATATAATTTATATATATTTTTTATGATATTTAATGGGATGTTATTAAAAAAGTCATAGCTTTAGTGAATATAATTTCACAAAAATATATCTTAAACTTGGGTTGGAAACTAGATGATGAAAAATGGAGAGTTAACCCACATCCTCATAGAATATTATACAATTAGCGATATTTATTATGGTCTAATGTTTTTCATATGATCTTGAATGTATCATTTTAATCTATTAAAGTATAATTAATTTCAATTTATTTTTATGTAGAAATACAACCATTTAAAACCCCTTACTATGCAATTTTATTCTCATCCCATGTTTGTGAAATTTTTTCATAGGTATATTTGAAGTAATTGTAAGGATGTATTTATTTAATGAATATAGTATATGAAGAATATAAGTTATTTTATTTTATTTTTGTACAACTCTAAAAAAATTTAAGGATTTCTCCTAATTCTCTATACCATTGATCATAAAATGTCAAGGAATGTAAGATATACTATGTATTACTCAGTTTAATTTTGGAAAAAATGAACAATATTGGTAGCACTGATTCTAGAGGCAGGGTTTAGTGGATTTATAGTTTCATGTAGAACAAGATAATATTAGTGTTATCTATAATGAAATATATTGAAAATATTAATTTCACTTTGAATAATTTTTTTTACAAAATCTTGTGGTGTGACATTTTACACCCCTTAAATTGAACTACACACTTGAAATTAATCACATATATAAAAAAACGAAGGATAATTCTGCATTATTATATCCTTGATTTCCAACCTAACAAACTCAATATACTTATTTCATAGAAAATATTTGAAATGTTGATTAGTCTTGTTTCACAGAACATTCTCAATATGATAAAAAATCTTCATATGTTCTTCCTCATAAGAAGGATCATACTCGAATGGTATGACATATGATTTTATTATAATTGATGGATCAATAATGTACATCATCAAGAGAGATAAATAGAGAAAATCCTGAACCCTGGTGAGGTTTGATGGAAGTATCAAGTTAAAATATATCATCTTAATATGATCAATACTATAAAATGAACTGATATACCTCAGAAATGTCATTCTTTATATCATGAGAAAGATATCATATTTTGGTTCTGCATCAATCAGTTTCTAAATCATCTCTTTCTCAATTTAATGAATATTATTATTTTTATTCATGAAGATGTAATGGATCACAAGATAAATAATAGAAGATATGTTATTCCGTCTATCTATTGTTATCATCATAACTAAATGGTTATCCCATGTTATAAAATATTCATAAATCATTATATATTGATTTAATACATTAATATATAAAAAATCATCCAAATATCAGCATAATATATTATATTAAAGTTTAAGCAAATTAACCTTCTAGAATTTTATACTTATAATGACTTTCAATAAATTTCCCAAAAATAAATTTATCATTAATCCCCTAAATATCATTAAGTTGTTATTAATTGTAACATTCAAATGTGTTAATACCTTTTACATATGTTATTTTGAGGCATGGTAAAAATGATAATTAACATAAAAGCATAAGCATAACATGAATTATTCATAATTTCATAACTGAAACCATAAAATATTAAATATATTCATCAATTCCAAATGCATTGTAATTTCTTGCAATTATAACATAAACCTCTTTTTCTAGAAATAATTAACCTGTTATTATTTCATAAATACTATCCAATTAAATTTATCCATATCATTCATATCATTATCTAAATTAAAAAAATTCTTAACATCAATATAATATTAGTTTTTATCATCCATAATTTGTTTTCCATAAAATATCACATTTCCCTTAAATCACATTTCTAGCTCACCAATACTCTTTAACATATTCTTGAAAATCCTTAATGAAAAAAATCAATAATACAATCCTTATATTTTTTATTATTCATATAAATTAGCTTTTAAATTTATAGATACAAAAACTACAATCATCCAACTTTATTCCTAATTCATTTACTAGGATTCATCATATTATTCAATAATACATCCTTCCTTTCATATTTCCATTGTAGTCCCTTCATCATCAAATGAAATTATATAACATGTTCCATCTTGTTAATAATTTTCATGATAATTCTACCTAGTACATCAATTTTTATAATTACCATGCATTCCACATTTATGAAATTCATCTATTGATGATTCCATTCTTAAGCCATTATTCTCATCTATAGAGTTAAGTAAATTATTCATTTTTTCTCATCGATTACTTACTCAATTTCCTTATACTACACAGGTAAAAAAAATTCCATTCCATTAATAAAACCCAAGGATTACTTAGTCCTACACTATCAACATGTAATAAACTTAATCATCTTTACTCTATATTCTTCACTACCTAAATGCATAATGAAAATTACCCTTTTCTTCTTTGGTGTGTTTTATAGTTGGATAAGGTTCATGTTGTGAATAATATATTCTGATAACTAATTAGTCATAATCGAAATTACCATTAATCTAGTCATCATACCATTTGGTTTATCACCAATACATTTTCTATCGTATTCAATGTTAACCTAGTTTCTTTTGGATCATTCAATCAAACAAAACCATAAATAATTATTTTAATGAAAATAATCATAAAAGGGACCATAAAATCATGAATAATAAACTTTATGATGTCTAAAAATGACACATTATTTTTAATCATTGACACCAAAAGATTATCCTCATACATTCATTATCATTATTCAAATCCTTCAGGATGTTTTATAATGTGTTATTTAATCTCAAAATAATATCCCCTCGGAGTTTCAAGTGAGGTGTGTAGAAATGCCCATTATCATGCACCAGGTGATGGTCAAGTCTATTTCAATACATCGTTCTCGAGTGATTACCCATAGGTACATATTTTCCAAATCCATATCCATATATATTATCTAAATATGTATTTAATTTCATGGAAAACCACATAATCTATCTCTTATAAAAACATTCAAATTTTTATCCAATGATTATACGTATTTCAGGTGTTTTCACTAATAGTTTTCTAATCATAATCTAAAAATATTGACATAATAATTCCCATAATAAAAACAATAACAACTCATACTTATCATACAAATACAACACATGTTTTTTGATGAATATCCAATACATTTTATAAACAAATGCATGTATATAATAATATTTTATAGCCTTTAGAGACTCAAAACACACACTTCTAATTTCATTATTGATCTTAAATGTCCCCCACAATGATATTATCATATAGTAATCTAATTAGGCAAACCCTGCCTAAATATTCTTCATAACCCATGGAAGGAAACATAAGAGTGGGTGATCTCAGATGATCAGTAATGGTAAACATAGAATTTATCAACATATGATTATATAAAAGGATAATATAAGGCCCCGACCTTAAACATTACCTAATCTTGAGTTATTTCAAGAATACAAGTTGGGGATCATTTTAGGTTTAGAGTTTGAGAGAATTAGATGATAAATCAATCATTACATTCCACATTTAAACAAAGTGGTTACATAAAAGATAGTACTCATTTTTACAATCAACAGAAAAATATTTAAAATAAAACATGGATTCATTATTGACAATTCCGTGACACTATCATCACATCATGTTCCTTTCCCTTGACCTGTGAAAAACATTTCAAAAACATGGGATGAGCATAAAAATCTCAATAAGGGATATAAATGTACGAAATGAAAACATTAGTCCATGTATGAAATCATACTTTACTCATAAAACATAAGCATTTTAACATACCTCATAAAATCATGAATAAATCATAGAAATCATAAGACATAAAGGTAACTTGAGGCATTCATAACATTCTTACGTAGGGAGTAACCCTCAAGGTTAATTTTGGAATTCCCATCATAGTATATTCCCTAAATCCCTTCAGAGAAACATTAACATTTAACCCCTTCGCGTTATCCAATTCATTGGAGAGCTATATCAGGCTCACCCGCCCATAGTTTATCATGGAACCACCCATCTTCATAACAATGCCTAAGAACCATAACATAATTGTATCAAATAAAACATGCATAAAGGAAACGTAACATTTCCACATTTCAATCCCAAGATATCAATACACCACATTGATATAATAAAGAAATTATTAAAACTATTTTCAATACCAAAATAAAAGAAAAGTAAAACATGGTATTTATTTTTCATTTAAAAAAAAGTTATGGCTTGTAGAGGAAGCCGAAACTCAAATAATGGTCATAGCGGCGGAGAAGTCGTTGTCACCGCATACGTACGACAAAAAACATTCCTTTTGTCATTTAGTAAAACACATCGTATAAGAAGATTCCTTTTGAATATAAGTAAAAGTCAAATGGGTTTATACACCGTATAAAAGAAGGTTGTGTATAAAACAAAATATGCCTCAATGAATGGAGATTGAGACAAAGTCCCATACCTCTGGTCCGACTTGACTCGATCATTCTTTAACCTCCTTAATAATAAACATGAGTTAATTTCTACTTTCTTAAGAACCTTTTTAAAGTTCATTATTCCTTTTATATCACTTAATATTATGTCATGAACACTATGTAATTATTTAAGTTAATAATGGTCGTTTTGTCGATCATTGGTACTTGAGTCAAAAATAAACTTCTTGTTATTACAAGTTGTTCATGTGGTAAGATATATATTATATACAGAACTATATTCATGATATAGATATCATATATATCATATATATCTATTATATACATGCATTTATAATATTACATAACATTTAGAGGTAAAAATGAAATGTATCGTTCATGGAGACGGTAAGCCGTACGTACACATGAATGCTACTTCCATTTATATTTCATATTTAATTGAATGGAATAATAATGATTTAAAGGTATACTATAATTCCAGTATAATATAATATATAATATCATTAACTCCAACCTTTATACATCCCACATATGGAATTAACGAATCAAATCACTTTGAGGGGTGGTAGTCCGCACTTCCTAAAATGAAGATATCGCCTTTACCCATAATGGAAATCATAAAGGTACGCCATAAATGAAAAATAAATAAGATAAAGGAAAACATAAACATATAATATATCATATATAAATATAGGGACATCTTAATGTCCACCTTTGAAGGTGTTAGAAAAATATTGAACAATCATCGATTCGTGAGGCAGAAATTCGCCATCCACGGACGCAATATGCTCTTTAACCATTAGATATAGGTGAGTGTATGTTTAGCTAGAATAATTCTTATTAAAACATCCTAGTAAATTTAAGATACTTGTTTTGTTACAAAATAAATAAATAAAAAGAGTTTAGTGGGTTGGATAAGAAAAATAAAACAAAAGAACATTAGAGATGTCTTTACCATTAAATCGGGTAACTCCTCTTGGTTTGAACCAAAAGGGTTTCTTGAAGAGATTTCTACCTAAGGTAAGGATTCTAAGATGAAGATAGGGATCTGGAGAGATTAAGTGAGTAGATTTTATCTGAGCCAATGGCTTTAGAGGTGTGTGTAAAGAGGTAGAGGTGGGGCCTTTTATAAGAGGATATGAGGGGCACTATTGGAATGTTATAAAAGGTTACTTTATATTAAAATGCGTTTCAGATATTAAAGGTCACACATTGATATATTTTGCGTATAAGGTGATAAGGGTTCGAAATATACTCATCCAATAGGTCTTTGACAAGTGTAATTCATAGATTTTACATTTTCTTTTCATTTTATTTAAATCGTTCATTAATGAGGTAATCGCTGCATCATCATGATGTCATAAATAATTTAATTTATTTATTGTCTAAAAATTATAAAAAAACTACTATGTTTTAGGAAATCGTTTTATCATTCCACTGATAATTTATATTCCAAGAGATCATTTATTTAGACAAAATTAAAAATGTTTTACTCGGGTGATACATTCTTTAGTGATATTCTCCTTTCATTCAAAATAAAAAGATAAAGTGTCACTTTCACCCAAAAGTGATTCCATAGGGTCCAAAAGTTTGGCACAAGGCATCCCATGGTTGGAGATGAAATAACTAGTAGAATTATGAGACATGTGGGGGTCATTTTCTATTATTATGATATTATTTTATTATCCTTAACTACCCTATTACTAATTATTCAAGATAATTAAAGATAATTACCGTCGTTACTATTCATATTGTCCAAAAAACAAAAAAATCCTAATTACATAATTTAGACCTTCTGATTAAAAATATGGAATCCATTTTAACAAATTCCAAATATATATATTTCAATAATTAATTTAAAAATAATTCTTGTTGTCAAAACAAATAGCGGGTTTTTTTGAAACAATATCTATAAAAAGTTTGGCACTTGTTTATGCCCAATTCCAAAGTGAAATTAATTATAATGACTAACATTGGATTAAATGATAAAAATATATTCTAATTAACTTTAAGACCAATTAAAAAGATAATCTAACCATATAAATAAATTAGATTAAAAAGCAGTTTTGTTGTAAAATGCAGTATTTTTTACTATTCATTAAATAATGAACATTGTCAAAAAAAATTACAATAATTTATCCAAAGTAAATTTCAATGTCCCAATCCTAAAGAATAAGTTTATTTTGACAAAAAGAGCTTATAAAATTGTCATAATATAGATTAAAAAATGGTTCTCCTTCAAAAGGCGGTAAAACAATCTTTTAAAAAAATTAGAGAATTCAACTCTTAAGATTGGATTTATTCACATTTTCAATCTTTAAAACACTATCTAATTTATAAATAGACATATATAAGAAAATATATTATTGATTACTTACTTGGGATGTTACATCCTTTTCCCCTTTATAAAATTGCATCCTTGTAATTTATTTACTTATCGAATAAGTGGGGGTATTTATCCCTCATTGCATTTTTAGATTCACATGTTGCCTCTTCAATCATGTGGTTTTTCCAAAAAAAAACATTTACTTGATGAATCACCTTATTCCGCAACACTTTCTCCATATGGTCAAGAATCAAGACCGGTTGTTCCTCATAAGATAGATTCTCTTCCAGCTGAACTTCCTCTGGACTCAAAACATGAGATGGATCGGGCATGTACTTCATTAACATTGAAACATGAAAAACATTGTGTACCTGAGAAAAACTCAGAGGTGAAGCCACTTAGTATGCAACTAATCCAACACTCTCCAGTATTTCGTATAGTCCAATGAACCTTGCTCTCATATTTCTTTTCTTACCAAATCGCATTACACTTTTCCATGGTGAAACTTTGAGGAAGACATGATCATCTACCTCAAAAGAGATATCATTCCTCCTATTGTCTGCATAACTTTTCTGCCTGATCTGAGCTGTTCTCATGTGTTTCTTTATTAGCTGAATTTTTTATGCCAACTCTTCTACCAATTCTGGTCCCATCAACTTCCTTTTACCCACTTCATTCTAAAAATCTGGAGTTCGAAACTGCTTCCCATATAAGGCCTAAAATGGTTCCATCTGTATACTAGAATGAAAACTATTATTATAAGAAAACTCAACCAAAGAAAGATGTTGGTACAAAATTCCCTGATAATCCATCGAACAAGCATATAGCATATCCTTCAAAGTCTGAATTGTTCGTTCTAACTGCCCATCTGATTGAAGATGAAAAGCTGTACTAAAATTTAATTCAGTACCCAACAACTTCTGAAGTCATTTCCAAAAGTTAAAAGTGAACTTGGGATCACGGTCAGATACAATGGAGAGAGGAACTCCATGTAACCTGATTATCTCTTTAAGATACAAATGGGAATGTTGATCTTGGGAAAAGTATCTCGTATAGAAAGTAAGTGAGCAGATTTAGTCGAGCGATCAACAATAACCTAGATTGCATTATTACCTCGAGATGTCTTCGGAAATCCCACAACTAAGTCCATGAATATATTCTCCCATTTCCACTCTGGCACTAGTAAAGGATGAAGCATCCCTTTTGGTAACTGCCAATCTTCTTTAACCTATTGAAAAGTCAAACACTTCACAGTAAAATCATCAATATCTCTTTTCATTCTGTCCCACTAGTAATACTCCCAAAGATCTCTATGCATCTTTGTACTTCCTGGATGAACTGAAAATGGAGAACTATGAGCTTCAAAAAACAACTCTCTCTTCAACTGTTAATCAAAAGGAACAAACAATATCCCCTAAATCTCAAAACACAATCATTATCAATGTTGAATTCAGGAAACATACCCTTCTGAAGCAGCTCTACCATTTTCTGCAACTCACTGTCTTGCTTCTGTGCTTTCTTAATTCTGTCTGATAGAGAAGATTTCACTGATACCTGAAACAAAATAGAAGAACATCCTTTACCAAAATCTTATATTCCAATGTTCATCAAATCCTTAACCAAAGGATCTCGTTACAAATGCAACATTGTTAATGAAGCATTATTTTTTCGACTCAAAGCATCACCCATTTTATTTGCTTTTCCTGGATGGTAATGAATTGTACAATCATAATCCTTGATTATGTCTAGCCATCTTTTCTGTCACATGTTAAATTCTTTTTGAGTGAATATATACTTTAAAATTTTGTGATCACTATATATTTCACACTTTACACCATACAAATGATGCATCCAAATTTTCAAAGTGAAAACAACATCAGCTAATTCCAAATCATGTGTAGGGTAATTTACCTCATGAGTTTTCAATTGACGTGAAGAATAAGCAATTACCTGATCATTCTGCATTAGGACGCAGCCAAGTCCTTTCAATGAAGCATCATTGTAGATAACAAACTCTCGATTCCTAGAAGGTAGTTCCAAAACTAGAGCATTCACCAATATTCTTTTCAATTATTGAAAACAATCATCACATTATTTTATCAAGATAAACATAACACCATTCTGAGTTAGCTTTATCATTGGACTAGACAACCAGGAAAAATTACTAACAAACCTTCGATAATAGCTTGCTAAACCAAGAAAACTATGAATCTCGGTTACATTTTTCGGTCTTGGCCATTCTTCAACAACCTTTTTTTTGAACAATCAACAGTTATCCCATCTTTAGAAACAATGTGACCAAGGAAATAAATTTGTTGCAACCAAAACTCACACTTGCTGAATTTCCAATACAATTCCTTTTCTTTTAAGGTTTTCAAAAAAACCTTAAATGACTTTCATGCTCCTCTTTAAATTTAGAAAACACCAAAATATCATTAATGAAAACAACCACAAACTTATCCAAGAACTCATGGAAAATTCGATTCATAAGGTCCATGAATACAGTAGGTTCATTGGTTAGCCCAAAAGGCATAACTACAAATTCATAATAGCCATATCTTGTATGAAACGCGGTCTTCAGAATATCTACTTCCCTTGCCTTCAACTGATGGTACCCTGATCTCAGGTCAATCTTTGAAAAACACTGAGCTCCCTAGAGCTAATCAAACAAATCATCGATATGAGGAAAAGGATATTTGTTCTTTACAGTGATGTTATTCAAGGCTCTATAATCAATGCAAAGTATCATTGAACCTTCTTTCTTTTATCAAATAAAATAAAAGCACCTTATGTTGATGTTCTAGGTCGAATGAAACCTTTCTCTAATAAATCTTGCAATTGCTACTTTAACTCTAAAACATCAAGTTGAGCCATTCGAAAAGGGGGTTTTGAAATTGTCTTAGCTTCAGGAACTAAGTCAATAGTAAATTCAACTTCCCAATCTGGTATTATTCCAGGAAACTCATTAGGAAAAACATCAGGATACTCATTTACCACTGGCACATCATTAATCTGAACAGTTCCTTTATTTTCAACAATATGTGAAAGGTAACATTCATTTCCATCTTTTACAAGTTTCTCAACCTCTTGATATGTTATAAAAAGTAAGGGTTCTTTCTTGTACACAAACTGAAATTCTTTCTAAAAATAAAATTATTTAGCTCTACAATCAATCTTAGCATGGTAAATAGAGAGCCAATCCATACCCAGGATAACATCAAACTCTACTAGAGGTAAAACAATAAGGTTTGCAAGTAGGTTCTTTCCACGGATAAGGATAAGAAGATTATTATAAATTCTTTTTGCCTCAACATTTCCCCCATGTTTTTTTACCACAAGTTGAAGAGTCATTTCTTGAGATGGAATTCCCAATTTACTAGAAAATTTTTCAGAGATGAATGAATGTGTAGATTCTGAATCAAACAACACATTGGAATAATCTGAGAAAACAAACAATGGTCCTGATACTACTTCATTTGATGGCCCAACATCTTCTGAAGTAGTTGTAAAGGATTTCAGCACACCTTTCTGCTTGTATTCGGACTTCTTCCCATCACTCGATCTCTTTGTCGGACACTCGTTTGCATAGTGACCCATCTCATTGCACTAGAAACATTTCACTAACTGTAAATAAAATTTGGTCTTACCATCACCTTGATCCTTTGCAGTGCAATAACGAGCCTTATCTCCCATATTACCACATCAGTAGATCTTTCCAGAATTCAGAAGACATTCCCCAGCATGATTTTTACCACATTTATCACAAACTGGAAACATAGTTTTCTTACCATAAGACCTTTTTAAAGAATTATTCCCTTTCTACTGCCACCTCGGTCTCTTCTTCTGTTGGTTGTTATAGAACACTTGATCATAGGAAAACTCCATTTCCACCATCTTAGCACATCGAACAAGATTTTCATAACTTTTGAACTCATGAGAATCCAATGTCCTTTGATATTTTGGCTTTAATCCGGAGTAAATACAATTGATTTTACTATCAAGGTCTCAGATAAAATTTGGAGCATACCTTGCCAATCGAGTGAACCTTTCTTCATAAGCAGCCACTGAGACTTACTCTTGCCTCAATTCCAAGAATTGTTTTCCATCCTATTTCGAATAGACTTTGGAAAATACTTCTCAAGAAACATACCTTTGAATTCATCCCAATCGAGAGAATCAGTCTCACCAGTGTCCCTCGTATTTTTAACCATCGACCACCACTGATCTGCTTCACCCTCCAAACGGTAAATTGCAAGACAAACCTTTTGATTGTCTGAACACCCCATAACATCTAAAATATTCTTCATTGCTTTAATCCACCCTTCAGCTAGTACAGGGTCAGATGATCATCTGAATGATGGGGGATGTTGCCTCATGAAATGTTCCACCACTAACATGTTCCTCTACGGTTGATCTGGCTGATCTCGTGCATGGATACCGCCACCATTTATCGCTTGAATCAATTGTGCCATTACTGCAAGAAACTATTCAGTTCCAATTCCAACCATCTCAGGATGTTTATTCCAAAGGTCATTTCCTTCTATATGCCTTTATAGCAGTGCTTACCTGTTTCCTCTGTAGAAAACCATTCTAAACAAACATGTCTTAGATGAAGAAACATGGTAATCATCAAATTATATATCATTTCAATTTGACCATTAAAAAAATATTTTTGGATAATCATTTAATATAATTATAACTCCTAAAGTTTTCTAAACCGACCTCTGATACCAACTATAAGGCCCCATCCTTAAACATTACTTAATTTTGAGTTATTTCAAGAATAAAAGTGAGGATCTTTTCAGGTTTTGATTTTTAGAGAATTAGATCATAAACCAATCATTACATTCCACATTTAACCAAAGTGGTTACATAAAAGATAGTACTCATTTTTCCCATGAACAGAAACATATTTTAAATAAAATATGGATTGTTTCTTGAAACATCCTTGAAACTATCATCACATCATGTACCTTTCCCTTGACCTATGAAAAACATTTCAAAATATTGGGATGAGAATAAAAAACTCAGTTTGGGATATAAAATTACGAAATGAGAACATTAGTTTATGTATGAAATCATACTTTACTCATAAAACATAATAATTTTAACATACCTCATCAAATCATGAATATATCATAGAAATCATAAGATATACAAGTAACATGAGGCATTCATAACATTCTTATGTAGGGAGTAACCTTCATGGTTATGTTTGGAATACCCATCACATTATATTCCCTAAATCTCTTCATAGAAACCTTAACATTTAACCCCTTTGCATTACCCAATGCATTGGAGATCTATATCGGGCTCACCTGCCCTTAGTTTATCACGGAAGGACCCATATTCATAACAATGCCCAATAACCATAACATAATTGTATCACATAAAACATGCATAAAGGAAACATAACATTTCCACATTTCAATCACAAGATATCAATACAACACATTGATATAATAAAAAAATTATGAAAACCAATTTCAATACCAAAATAAAAGAAAATTAAAACATGGTATTTATTTTTCATTTTAAAAAAAGTTATGGCTTGTAGAGGAAGCCGAAAATGAAATAATGGTCACGGCGGTGGAGAAGTCGTTGTCATCGCATACGTACGACAAAAAAAAATTTGTTGTCGTTTAGTAAAATGATTCGTATAAAATTAGATTCCTTTTGAATAGACATAAAAGTCAAAGGGGTTTATACACCGTTTAATATAATGTTGTGTATAAAACAAAATATGCCTCAATGAAAGGATATTGAGACGAAGTCCCTTACCTCGGGTTTGACTTGACCCGACCGTTCTTTAACCTCCTGAATAATAAACATGAGTTAATTTATACTAGCTTAAGATCCTTTTTCAAGTTCATTATTCCTTTTATATCACTTATTACTATGTCATGAACTCAATTTAATTATTTAATATAATAATGGTCATTTTGTCGATCATTGGTTCTTGAGTTAAAAATAAACTTCCTGTAATTACAAGTTGTTCATGTGGTAAGATATCCATTATATCCAGAATTATATTAATGATTTAGATATCATATATATCAAATATTTCCAGTATATACATGCATTTATAATATTACATAACATTTAGAGGTATGAAATGAAATGCACCGTTCATGGAGACGGTAAGTCGTACGTACGCATGAACGCTACTTCCATTTATATTTTCTATTTAATGGAATGGAATCATAATGATATAAAGGTATAATATAATTCTAGTATAATATCATATATAATATCATTAACTCGATCCTTTATACATCCCACATATGGAATTAACAAATCAAATCACTTTGAAGGGGCGGTAGTCCGCACTTCCTAAAATGAAGATATCGCGTTTACCCATAATGTAAACCATAAAGGTACACCATAAATAAAAAATACAGAAGCTGAAGGAAAACATAAAAATATTATACATCATATATAAATATAGTGACATCTTAATGTCCACCTTTGAAGGGGTTAGAAGAATATTGAACAATCATCATTTCGTGAGGCAGAAATTCGCCATCCACAGAAACAGTATGCTCTTTAACCATTAGATGTAGGTGTGTGTAAGTGTAGATTGAATAATTCTTATAAAAACATCCAAGTATATTGAACATACTGGTTTTGTTACAAATGAAATGAATGAAAAGAGTTTAGTGGGTCAGAGAAGCAAAATAAAACAAAATAACATTAGAGAAGTCTTTACCTTTAAATTGGGTAACTCCTCTTGGTTTGAACCAAAAGGGTTTCTTTTAGAGATTTCTGCCTAAGGTAAGGCTTATAGGATGAAGAGAGGTATGTGGGAAGAAAAAATGTGCAGAGTGTTTTTGAGCCAATGGCTTTAGAGGTGTTTTTAAATAGGTAGAGGTGGGGGCCTTTTATAAGAGGATATGAAGGGCACTCTTGGAAAGTAATAAAATGTTACTTTATATTAAAATGAGTTTCGGAATTTAAAGGTCCCACATTGATATATTTCTAGGTTAAGGTGATAATGGTTCGAAATATACTCAACCAATAGGTCTTTGACAAGTGTACATCTTATATTTTACATTATCGTTACATTTTATTTAAATCGTTCATTAATGAGGTAATCGTTGCATCATCATGATGTCATAAATAATTTAATTTATTTAAAGTCAAAAAATTATAAAGAAAAATACAATGATATAGTAAATACTTTTATCTTTCCAATTACTATTTATATTCTAATATATCATTTATGTAGACAAAATTAAAAATGTTTTACTCGGGTGATACATTCTTTAGTGATATTCTCTTTTCTTTAAAATTAAAAAGATAAAGTGTCACATTCACCCAAAAGTGATTCCATGGGGTCCTAAAGTTTGGCACAAGGAATCCCATGGTCGGCCATGACAGAACCAGTAGCATTAGGACATATTTTGGGGTCATTTGTTCTTATTATTATATTATATTATTATCCTTAACTACCCGACTACTAATTAATCAAAATAATTAAAGATAATTATCGTCATTACTATTCATAATGTCTAAAAACAAAATAGTCTTAATTACATAATTTAGACCTTATGATTCAAAATATGGATTCCATTTTACCAAATTTTAAACATTAAAATTTAAATAGTTAATTTAAAAATAATTCCCGTTGTCAAAAAAAATAGCATGTTTTTTTATACAATATCTATGAAACTTTTGGCACATGTTTATGCCCAATTCCAAAGTGAAATTAATTATGATGACTACCATTGGATTAAATGGTAAAAATATATTCTAATTACACCTTAATACCAATTAAAAAGATAATCCAACCATATAATTAAATTAGATGGAAAATCTGTTTTGATGTAAAATGCAGTATTTTTCACTATTCATGAAAAAATTAACATTGTCAAAACAAAATACCAAAAATTTATCCAAAGTAAATTTCAATGTCCCAACCCTAAATAATGAGTTTATTTTGACAAATAGAGCTTATAAAATTTTCTAAATATAGATTTAAAAATGGTTATCCATCAAAAGGTGGTAAAACAATCTTTTAAAGATATTAGAGAATTTTATGCCTAAGATTGGATTTGTTCTCATTTTAAGTCATTAAAACACTATCAAATTCATAAATAGACATAGATAAAAAAACTGTATTATTAATTACTTATTGGGGATGTTACCGATAAGATAATTTTAAGGTCATGTGATTGGGGATATAACTTAGAATGTTAAAAATCCACCTGTAATTGATCATAATCATGATTTATGAAATAAATTATTAAAATTTCAGAAAATATTTTCCTTAAGAGTGATAAATCGGCCTAAATCATTCATGAACCTTAATATATTTTCATAAAAGTTTCCTACTATGATATATAAAGAGTCCCATTTCATATTTTGTGGTAAACTACATATAACATCAATATAGTGGATCCATAAACATCACATATTTTCCATTATAGACCAAGATGTACCTTTTTCCTATAGTGGATTATGAATCAGATGTTTCGCATTATGGATCAAACCTGTCGACTGGTTTCCCATCATTATATCATGATATTCCAACTATTAACCAATGTAATGGAGGGAGATATTGGACCCAACCATCTCATAATTAAAACAAAACTTATGTGTTCACCAATATCATAAACATTTCATTATATCATCACGTTACACCCCATGTAAAGAAAATAGCTTTCATAAAAATTTCATCTATTCACCACATCACATACCCTTAAAATTAAGTGGGTTTCTTAGCTATTTCATCAACATGGACATTAACCATCTGGAAACAAAATGAGAATTGAATCATTTAATCTTTTCTCCCATAATGTTTGTGTAACATCAAAGGATTTCTCCTTAGATAGAAAATGATTTTTAAATTTATCTTGGAACATTTGTTTTTGGAAAATTGACATTCCAATTTGATGAAACCTTTTAAAACATAAATCATCTTAAAAAAACTTTTCCTTAAAAATAAACATGAACTCTATAAAGAACCCTTCAAGAATAACACAAAACATTTAAAGAGGAAACTATCCTTTCAAAATTTAATTTTTTATAAATGAAAAAAATTAAAAAACCCTTCTTATGAAAATAACCATTGAAACATATAAACTACATTATAAAATATTTAGTGTTTATTATGGTTGGAAATGTCTTACAAGTTAAAACATAGATTAATTTCAAATTTTTAGTAAAATGCAAAGAATCCTTTATTTTAAAAAGAAATGCTAATTATATTTAAATTATTTTTTAATGAATAAAAAATGGGGCAAATGACTATAAAAATTATTGAGGATCAATAAAACATTTCTTAAAACATTTTTATAAAACATGTATATGGATGATAGAGAGTTTTATAATGAATAGATAAATAAGGTTGAATTTTAAAAAAAATGGTTTGCAAAAATATATACATAAATAATTGAAAATCAAGGAGTAAAATGTATTCTCAAAAAAACTAGATGATAAAAAAATCCTACGTTTTTGAGAGATACATCATATGATTTCATTAACAAAATCAATAAAAAAATTCTGATAAACAAATTGATTTTATCTCAATACCCTTATAACATTGGTAACATTTTAACATAATACCCATGAAATAATAACATGAAATAAATATTAAAATGTCATTACAATAATTAAATTTATGATTTTACATGCTACTAGTTCAGTATATTCACAAAATAAAAGATGATAGGTTTATATCATAACATATTCCTCCAAGAAGTCAAATTAATAGAAATCCCTCTAGATATTTGGTATCTTTTGAAAGGTAAACCCCATTAAACCGATATCAATATATGTATATATAAATCTCAATAAAATTATAGATAAGAATCATCAAATACATTCATGGGATGTTTATACCCCACATAAAATAGGTATATAGAGAATATGCAATGTCTATCTTATAAACTAAAAGTTGGGTGAAAACCCATTACCCTAAGTCTCTGCTTCCTTCATAAATTTTTGAACATATTTTATTATAAATATAAGTTTATTATAATATAATAAAAACTATAAATATATATATAATTCCATATATGATTTATTTAAGACTTATTATTAAACTTTTATTAACAATTCCTTGTTAAAATAATTTTTTGGATAATATTTCATTTATTTTTTCTAATGAAATTATTGATAGCCTACAATAGAGTTTATTCAATCCTATAGAAATTTGTAATGAACCAGATAGGTGTATCTTTAAAGGTTACCCATATAGAGACATCATTGTAAAATATTTTAGAAGGGTTATCATGACACCTTATCATGGGGATAGGTAGGTTGAGGTGTTGTAGTGCATGTACATTCCCAGGAAGTATACCATTCTATAATGGAGATTTTGGAATCTAACCCAACTATATAATGATAACATAAAGAGAAATTGTATTAATATTTCATTCAGATGTTTGCGATGTAGGTACCAGAAGAAGGAGAGAATTCATCACTTACTCTTCGAAGGATTCAAGGTATCAAAAGTTTGGTCTATGTTTGGAGATTTCATGGGAATATCCCCTCAAGGTGTTCAAGGCTCTAACATTTTATAAAATTAGTTCTAAGTTGTGGGAACAAATGGAGTGTAGTGGAAGGTGTGATCTCTAGTTTTACTAGTTGTCTTCTGGAACCTTGGGCGGGATCTTAATGTCACTTAGTTTGACGGTATGAAATTCATAGTTCGGGTTATTTCTATAAGAAAAAAAATCTTCTAGAGGAAATGGTTCACCTCATTAAAAACTGGGAAGATGTACCTCCCCTAATACTTATAGCTATTTGTATAAAATCTTCTCAATCTCCATAGGCATGATCGGGGTTGCTGAGTTTGCTGGAAGCCCACCCCCTCTCTAGTGTACAGCTCAACAGGGTTGGATCTATTAGCTAGGGGATTATGAAAGGTGGAGTTGTGGTTGCTAACAATTTGGGTCTATTATTCTTTTGTTCTGTAACACCCCATGATTTTATGAAAAATATTCTTTTTAATTTCATTAATTTCTTGTTTTGTATGCTACACCAAAAAGAGCTTACACAACACGCATCTCTGACTTGGCTTGCATTACACGCAAGAGCGACCTTCCACGATAGCGTGTGTTGTACGTAATACCGAGTTTCGCTAAACAACGATATGTTATTAAAATATTATTAAAACTAGCCGTTATGAATATTAATACCCACTTTTTGAAATTTTATAAATTTTATTTTTGAAAATGGACTTCATTTTTGGATTCGGAATATTGAAATTAGCCTAGGGTGAAATTTTGGTATTTTTCTGGAAACTTTCAATTTTTGATGAATAGTGATAACACTGGGCTACTATTTAAAAACCGACTTTTTATTTAAATAATTATTTATTTTAATTAAATTTATTTTAGGGAAAATTGATACATAATACCTATATAAGTTCAATTCAATTCATTGGAGTCATTTTATAATAATTTTAGATATATAAAAAGTTTATTTCACTTTGCACCGTCCTTTACCCACCTCCTAGAAGAATTTTAAAATTTACATAAAACTTAATTTAACCTCTTCTGTGAGTGGAATTTCAAAAATCCGAGAGACACGGTTGATGTCAGTAAGTAAAATGTGGTTCAATGAGATGAAAATAATTTTTGTTGAATAGTAACATTTTACTTTTATTTACCACGGTTAAAAGTAAATAGGGTAATTAAGGGTAACAATGATATTATTATTACCCTAAAAGATGTCCTAGTTCTATTTGATAAGTTTAATTCGACCAAAAACAACCTTAGGAATAAAATATTACCATTTAGGCCCACATGGATTAGATTAGGATATTTATTATTAATTTATTTAAAGAAGGGTTAAAATAGTTAAAATCAATGTTTAATAACTAAATCATTTTTTATATAGGTTTATAGATAAGATAAATTCGACTATAAACATTAATTAGAAATATAAAATGATTTCCTACATAATGGTAATTTATTTGTAATTTTTAGACATTAAATCATTTAATTTATTTATGAAATAATGATGATGCTGTAATTATCTTATTAATGAAATATTGACATAATTGATGTTATAAATACCCAAATAAATGTAATTTGAGACTTTTTATGAATTACATTAATTTTATAGGTTAATATGACATATTAGTATCGATTTAGTTAACTTTTTGTGAACTAATCAAACTGTTATGATTTTCACAAAAAATCAATTACTAAATAGTGTCAAAATTGACATAAAATAGTTTTTAAAACACATATTATATTATTTATTGTTATTTTATTCCTAAAAATCTAATGTTCGGCCAAATGACATAGATAAGGATATATATATTAATAATAAACAACTTGAGGTTCTTTTGGCTTGTTATAGTAAGTTTATTAACCTTATAGTGTAAGAACACAAAAAGACATGGTAAAAGTAAAATTATCTAACTTAAAGTTAAATATAAATGATATGGTTAAAATAGAAACCTAAACATGTATAAATTCTATTTAATGAGAGTATTTAGACCCATACCCTCCTTTGCATCGAAATAAATCAATTTGGAGATGTTGAAAACTGAATATGACTTTATAATAAAATAATATTTTTAGTTTTTCCAAAGGTGCCCCTCTCCTCCCTTATAAAAGGGCACCTCCTCCCTCTCTTCCTCACACCACTTTGAGCCTTCTAGCTCGGAAAACCCCTGCCAAATTCTCCTCTAAATTTCCCTAGAAACATCCTAGAGGTCCTGGTCTTCTTCAAAGACCAATTTTAGTGCCCTAAAAGGAGGTCTCAAAGAATCGCTTCAAAGAAGAGGTAATGTCTGTTACCGATTATTTCAACTTTATTTATTCTTCCAATTCTTCATCTTTAGTTGTTTCATTATGAATTAATAACATCAGTATCACTCATATAAGGATATGTTATTATAAGTATGAAACAACCCTATTTTACCATATATCCATCCTACGGAAAACAAAATCATCGCGTGTGCGTACGTACGGAATACCGTCTCCACATCGTGGTGTAATCTATTTTCCACCACCACCATACTTGGATGGGTATAATGGAATAAAGAATGAATATATAAGATTATTTTAAAGTTATATTTATTCTGATGTATTATACATACACTCCAATAAAATTCCATGATCATGGGAAAGATATCATTGCTCGTGCGTACGTACGGAATAACATCTGCACAATGTGATGCAACTCGTTCTACATGATCTTCATTGCATAATGATTATATAAATAAATTTAATGAATGAATATGATATATATTACACTAATACCATTCTGGAAATGAGGTTTCTATAACCTAAAATGAAAAATAAAAATTTATTCGACAAAACACGCATAAGAACAAAAAGTAATAAACACACGAATAAAAAGTAGCAATGAAATATTACTAATAAGAAGCGAATAATATAATCATATATGATATCATAACAAATGAGTATGATTCTATAATTAGTCAGTGAAATTATTTAAATCATTATACAGGAGGTTCAGACACTGACGAAGAAAATCGGACCTAAGGTAAGTGAAATATCACAATCTCATTTTTATCCGAGATTGTTTATACTTTGGAATTTACTGGGGTGTATTTTATCATCCACATCCATTATCCTAAATATGTAATATTTTTATCCTTCTACAATATTTTATACCCAATTTTACCCTTTGGTGAGTTTTTAGTAAAATATATGAAAGGAATCTTTTGTCTTTTTTCGCACGAGGTACTTTTTTACTTTTACGACAAAAGTACAAGAAGAATGTTTTTTTAACATATACGGCATGAATGGATTTTTAAAACATTATTTCCAAGAATCTTCCTTTAAAAGTTTTCAAGTTTATTTTTAATCAACTTCTTTTAGTTTAAAATTGTAAGACATATTAAGAAAGGAAAATGTTTTTGAAGTAGAAAGGATATTTTCCTCAAGAATAGAGTTCAAGAGTTTTATCAAAATTATTTTTTATCTAAGATAATATTGGGTTTGGTTTCTATACCTATTATTACATGGATTTGATTATGTTGTGATGGAAATATTATTATGAATTCTTTTATCTTATATTAATTTTTTTATGATGTCACAATGTTTAAGATTCCCATTTTTATTACATGGGTTATGCTATGATGTATGGTTTATGATTTTGTGGCACACATAAGAATGGTATCATTATGAGATGGGTGGGACTTATATCTACCTCCAATGAATTGTGTAAAGTTTTTATATCTCATGAGATAGACATGGCTGGAACGGCAGGTTAAACTGGTTCAGTGAAATAAGACTGAAACGAGGAGTGAACTCGATTCAGAAATGGACTTTGTCCACAAAGATAGTCTTGTCAATGAGTCTTGACTAATAAGAAATTATTCTCTATGATTATGTGTGTATTCCACAAAGTTTCATGTTTTATTTTATGATTATTGGGATTACATTTCACTACTATGATTTATCCCATGTTATGATATTATGATATATTTTTCAAGTTAAGATTTCCAAAATGTTGTGTTCACGATGTGATTGATTTTTCTTTTGTTTACCCTTACTGAGCATTTGAGCTCACCCTTTTATGTTTTCTTTTCCCCAATATATAAAGAAATGTTTTAAGTAAGAAAAAAAGGAAAGATCTTTATGGGAGATGTTGAAGACCATTCACCATGATTAGAAGATTACGTTCCGAGTTTCCAAAGACACTATACTATTACGGTCCGTCTGTGTGTGTTTTTGTAATGTACTAAGTATTCCGAAAAAGTAAGGTAATGTCCATGTATGTCAAGATTCGGGTCTCTACAGTTGGTATCAGAGGAAGGGTTTAGTCAACCTTTGGAAACTAGGATGCGAGAACTTTAGTGAGATCCCTATAGATATTTCTAAGGTATGTATAGGGATGTCCTTAAGGTTAAGTATAAGTATAGGTTATAGTACTAGAATTACAGTAACCTAAGATGTTAGATATTGAAGGTACTCCCCCTTTATTATGTTGTTTTCCCTAGTGTGATTTTTTCCTCTCACACTATTCTTTTTGGGTTTTAGACGATGGCTAGAACCCGAAGGAACCGTGTTGATCAATGTAATGGACTCTGCAATGATTGTCCTCCTGAACAAATAACTGTTATGGGAGATGGAGTGAAAAAATTTATTGCTATACTTACACAAGATATGAATCATTCTGGAATTCCAAATGAGCAGAGAAGGGAACAATATTCTATTGAGTCCTTCATGAGGCAACATCCACCTTCTTTCAATGGTTCTTCTGATCCACTTGTTGCTGAACAATGGATCAGTACCACTAAAAAGATATTTTAAGTTCTTCAATGTTCTGAACATGATAAAGTCATCTTAGTAGTATATCGTTTGGAAGGTGAAGCTGATAAATGGTGAAATCTTATCAAGAATACGAGACCAAGAGATGAAATTGAGTCCATGGAATGGGACAAGTTCAAGAACATATTTTTCAATAAGTACATCCCTCGTATTCTTCGAACAAAGATGGAGAAGGAGTTTCTTGAACTAAAGCAAAAGGATGATGAATCTATTGGTATATACGAAGAGATTTTTACAAGGCTTGCAAGGTATGGATCTGGCTTTATCATCCAACCTGAAAGTAATGTTGATCAATTCTTTAGTGTCTTAAAACCAAATCATCGAAGGGCATTAGCTATAAGAGACTTCAGTAGCTATGAAGAAATTGTGCACTATGCTATTATGGTAGAAAAGGAAGTTGGTGTTACATATCCATCTCATGGTTTTGACAAGAAACGAAAGATGGAGTTCGAGGAGAAATCTCAGAATAATGGTGAAAAGAAGATGAATGTTTCCTTATACTCAAAGTGTGGAAAGAAGCATGGTGGTGATTGTCTTAAAGGGACTAGAAAATGTTTTAAGTGTAGAAAAGAATGTCATCGAGCATCTGAGTGTCGAAGTAATGGAAGAAGGGTTTCTAATGGTGTGAATAAAGACAAGACTGCAGAGAACACACCAACAACACTTCAATGCTTCAAGTGCAATCAAATGGGGAATTATTCTAATCAATGCCCTAATACAAGGGTTAATGATGATTGACATGAGCAACCACTTATGGAAAAGGACAAAGGGAAGTCACATGCGATCACTATTGGCGATGTTGAATATGAAAACGATGTGGTGGAATGATTAAGTGTTTATGTAATGGGATTCCAAAATAATGTTGTATATAGTATCGTGTAATATTGGAATATTTATGTATTGGTCTATTGTGTTTTTCAATAATTTTATGGTACCGGTAACCATGTAAAGTGATTGAGATATTTTTGGTAAGCAGATGATATGCACATAATGAAGGGATAAGAAGATAATGAGATGATTGATTGTATTCATGAGCTCATGATTGATATAAGGACTAAGTGATATCATGGTTTTTTAGGATTTTGGTTTTTGGAAAGTGTTAACTTTTAACTGCATTCATGTTTTCACTAAGGTTCAATGGGTATTCATTCTTCAAGAGAATACATAATTAAGGTATTCACATGTTTGTAATTTTACCAACAAGATATATCTTATGATATATGGGGGATAAATGATGGCATTCACGTGATTGTTATGTGACATTTCAAGTAATCATTTTCTTTATACTATCATCTTGGACCGAAGGATTTTAGATAAGCCTAAAGATTGGAATGGGTTATGTTGGACATAAGTTAGTATTTTTTAAGGATAGAAATTTTTTCGATATTATTGATGGGATGTTATAGTAATATAGATTTAGAAAAAGGACAACCTACAGGACGGGCGACATCCAATCGCGTCGGACAAGGCTGTGGGAATCGAACCCACAACCGAAGTGCGACTGGCCTTTATCGCCTACCACTTGCCTTCAAGAAGTCCCTGGTTAGTAGAAACTAGTTTTATTTTATTACGCAGTATGATATATGAAGTATAAGTTCATTTTTGGAATCATATATGATTAACCTCACCATAGATGGACTTATGTATATTTGATAACTTTTGCTAACCTTTTGTTTGAAACAGATGGAATGACCCATCATTCTATCACATGATCTGTTAACACTTCACGAATAACAAATTCAACTTCATTTATTTAATAGATGAAGTGGAAATTGTTCAAAGCACAAACAACAGTGAGATTATAGCAAAATAAAGTAAGTATTTATTCTAATTCAAATTCTCCAACTTTAGGGAAATGGTCTTGAAAACCAAAAATGTTGTCCTAGTGCCCTTATATCCGATGAATCAGATGGTACCCTAGATCATCACAAATTTCTGACTTTGTGATTGTTGGATTTTTAATAGCCATGTTCTCTACCAGTCTCCATCAGAACATTACGGTTAGATTTCTCTTCCATATCCATATTGTCACCTATGTTCTCCTATGTAGAAACCCAGTTATTAGTTAATTTGGGTAACTATTACGTTTCATACTTTAGTTTTTAAATCCTTGTTTTGGTATTCCTTTTTACGATGTGGGTTTATATTAAAGAATCTTTGGAGTAGTAAACCATTTATAACCCTGACGAATTTCGAGGGTGAAATTCATTTTAAGGTGGGTAGAATGTAACACCCCAAGATTTTACGAAAAATATTATTTTTAATTTCACTAATGTCTTGTGTTGTAAGCTACACCAAAATGATCTTGCACAACACACATCCTTGACTTGGCTTGCATTACATGCAAGCAAGACCTTCCATGATTGCATGTGTTGTACGCAATACCGAGTTTCGTTAAACAATGTTATGCTATTAAAATATTATTAAAACTAGCCGTTATGAATAGTAATACCCACTTTTTGAAATTTTAGAAATTTTATTTTTGAAATTGGACTTCATTTTTGGATTTTTAATATCTAAATTAGCCTAGGGTGAAATTTTGGTATTTTTATGGTAACTTTCCATTTTTTGATGAATAGTGAAAACACTGGGTTACTATTTAAAAACCGACGTTTTATTTAAATAATTAGTTATTTTAATTAAATTTATTTTAGGGAAAAATTGATTCATAATACCTATATAAGTTTAATGAAATTCATTGGAGTAATATTATAATAATTTTAGATATATAAAAATTTTATTGAACTTTTCACCGTCTTTTACCCACCTCCTAGAAGAATTTACAAATTTAAATAAAACTTAATTTTACAGCTTCTGTGAGTGTAATTTAAAAAATCCTAGAGACACGGTTGATGTCAGTAAGTAAAATTTGGTTCAATGGGATGAAAATAATTTTTTTGAATAGTGACTTTTTACTTTTATTTACCACGGTTAAAAGTAAAAAGGGTAATTAAGGGTAAACAAGATATTATTATTACCCTAACACATGTCCTAATTCTATTGGATAAGTGTAAATCGACCAAAAACAACATTAGGAATAAAATATGACCATCTAGGCCCACTTGGATTAGATTAGGGCATTTGTTATTAATTTATTTAAAGAAGAGTTAAAATAGTTAAAATCAATGTTTAATAACTAAATCATTTTTAATATAGGTTTAAACATAATATAAATTCTACTATAAATATTAATTAGAAATATAAATAGATTTTATACATAATTGTATTTTATTTGTAAATTTTAGACATTAAATAATTTAATTTATTTATGACACAATGATGATGGAGTAATTATCTTATTAATGAAATATTGACATAATTGATGTTATAAATACAAAAATAAATGTAATTTGAGACTTTTTATGAATTAAATTAATTTTATAGGTTAATATGACATGTTAGTATTGATTTAATTAACTTGGTTAGAACTAATCATTCTGTTATAATTTTCAAAAAAATCAATAACTAAATAGTGTCAAAATTGACATAAAATAGTTTTTAAAACAAATATTATATTATTGATTGTTATTTTATTCCAAAAAATCTAAAGTTCGGCCAAATGACTTAGATAAGGTTATATATATTGATAATAAACAACTTGGGTTTCTTTTGGCTTGTTATTGTATGTTTAATAACCTTATAGTGTAAGAACACAAAAAGACACGGTAAAAGAAAAATTATCTAACTTAAAGTTAAATATAAATGATAAGGTTAAAATAGGAATCTAAACATGTATAAATTCTATTGGATGACAGTATTTAGACCCATACCCACCTTATCTTCGAAATAAATCAATTTGGAGCTATTTAAAACCGAATATGACTTTATAATAAAATAATATTTTTCGTTTTTCCAAAGGTGTCCCTCTCCTCCCTTATAAAAGGGCACCTCCTCCCTCTCTCCCTCACACCACTTTGAGCTTTCAAGCTCGGCCAAACCCTGCCAAATTCTCTTCTCCACTTCCCTAGAAACATCCTAGAGGTCCTGGTCTTATTCAATGACCAATTTTAGTTCCCTAAAAGGAGGTCTCAAATAAGCGCTTCAAAGAAGAGGTAATGTCCGTTACAAATTCTTTCATCTATATTTCTTCTTCCACTTCTTCTTCATTAGTTGTTTCATTATGAATTAATAACATAAGTATCACTCATATACTGATATTTTATTATAAGTATGAAACAACCCTATTTCACCATATTTCCATCCAACGGAAAACAAAATCACCGCTCGTGCGTACGTACGGAATACCGTCTCCACGCCGTGGTGTAATCAATTTTCCACCACCACCTTACTTGGATGGGTATAATGGTGTAAATAATGAATATATATGATTATTTTAAAGTTATATTGATTATTAAATAGTATACATACACTCCAATACAATTCCACGATCATGGGAATGATATCATCGCTCGTGCGTACGTACGGAATACTGTCTCCATGATGTGATGCGACTCGTTCTACATGATATTCATTGCATAATGATTATATAAATGAATTTAATGAATTAATATGATATATATTACACTAATAACATTATGTAAATGAGGTATCTATATCCTAAAATCAATAATAAGAATTTATTCGACAAAACACGCATAAGAACAAAAAGTAATAAACACCCGAATAACAAGTAGCAATGAAATATTACTAATAAGAAGCTAACAATATGACCATATATGATAACATAACAAATGAGTATAATTCTGGAATAATTCAATGAAATTATTTAAATCAATATACAAGAGGTTCGGACACTTACGAAGAAAATCGGACCTAAGGTAAGGGAAATATCACAATCTCATTTTTATCCGAGATTGTTTGTACTTTGGAATTTTCTGGGGTGTATTTTATCATCCACATCCATGTTTCCTCAATATGTAATATTTATATCCTTCTACAATATTTTATACCCAATTTTACCCTTCGGTGAGTTTTTAGTAAAAGATATGAAAGGAATATTTTGTCATTTTTCGTAAGAGGTACTTTTTGACTTCTCCGACAAAAGTGCGAGAATAATGTTTTTTTAACTTATACGGAATGAATGGATTTTTAAAACATTATTTACAAGAAGCTTCCTTTAAAAGTTTTCAAGTTTATTTTTAATCAACTTCTTTTAGATTAAAATTTTATGACATTTTATGAAATGAAAATGTTTTTGAAGTAGAAAGGATATTTTCCTCAAGAATGAAGTTCAAGAGTTTTATCAAAATTATTTTCCATCTAAGATAATATAGGGTTCTGTTTCCATACCTACTTTTATATGGATTTGATTATGTTGTGATGGAAATATTTTTATGAATTCCTTTATCTTATATGAATTGTATTATGATGTCACTATGTTTAAGATTCCCATTTTTATTACATGGGTTATGCTATGATGTATGGTTTATGATTTTGTGGCACACATAAGAATGGTATCATTATGAGATGGGTGGGACCTATATCTCCCTCCAATGAATTGGGTAAAGATTTTATATCTCATGAGATAGACATGGCTGGAACGGCAGGTTAAACCCTTTCAGTGAAACAGGACTGAAACGAGGAGTGAACTCGGTTCAAAAATGGACTTTGTCCACTAAGATAGTCTTGGCAATGAGTCTTGACTAATAAAAAATGATTCTCTATGATGATGTGCTAATGCCACAATGTTTCTTGTTTTAAGTTATGATTATTGGGATTATATTTCACTACTACGATTTATCCCATGTTATGATATTATTATCTCTTTTGCAGGTTAAGATTTCCAAAATGTTATGTTCATGATGTGATTGATTTTTCTTTTGTTTACCCTTACTGAGCATTTGAGCTCACCCTTTTATGTTTTCTTTTCCCAGGGATATAAAGAAAGGTTTTAGGTAAGAAAAAAATGGAAGATATTTATGGGAGATGTTGAAGATCTTTCACCATGATTAGAAGATTACGTTCCGAGTTTCCAAAGACACTAAACTATTACGGTCTTTGTGTTTGTGTTTTTTTATGTACTAAGTATTCTGCAAAATTAATGTAATGCCCATGTACGCCAAGCATCGGGTCTCTACATGTTCACTATGTATTTTGGCATCGACGACTCCCTCCATGATGAAGTGATAATGATGTTGATACTTCTATAAAAACATAACATTATCATCCTGAATAAGATTGAAATAGACTTTTGAGCATTATACAAGTCACTATACGGTCTATGTAACATACATTGGTCAATTACACTCATCATTAGAAGGCGCATGATTCTTTTTAGCAACGAAAGGATGGTTCTTCAAACCAGCAGAGAGGAAAAAAAAAGTGGTAGTTATCCTTGATTCAAAGGCAAAATGAGGTAAAATCGTGCAATTCTTCCCTAGAATTAATTATCTATTGGAAGAAGGTGTTAAGATAATTGTTGTATATTCCCCTATTATTTTCTATTTTTGGCCTCCCTAATGCCTGATTTCATTATTTATTCCATGCTATTTTTACATTCTGTGCGGACCTTATTTGATTGTTAATAAAACATTAATGTTGATATTGATGACTCAAACAATATTATTTAATATATATCATGGATTTCAATTTAATTCATCATTATTACATTCCAATAAATGTTTTTCTTAAAGGGTATCATAGAGATTCGTGAGGTGGCAATCCTTTGTATACATAAGAAACATTATCACATCTCTCATGGAAGGAAAATTAAGAAGGTATATGTGATATAAAAATTTATATGGTGTATTTATGTTACAAATATAATAAATATGCCTTATATATATCCATATTTCCATCTATATAAAATAAATACAAAAAAACTATATCACATAGTTTTGTGAGGTGGTAATCCTCTGAATAAAGGAACGACATTATTGTTTTCCAATTGGTTGGAATGTAAAAATGTTATATGTCATATTATAGTTTGACAATTATAATAAAACCATATATATTATATAAAAACATTATATATATAATTATTTACATCCATCGTATGTGGTTATATAAAACCAATAAAATCGGTTTGCAAGGTTGTAGTTTATTGTACACATGAATGATGATTTCATATCCCATCCGATAAAAGAGGACATGGGATTAAGATATTTCATTTACATAAGAACAATTCACAACATGTTAGATATTTTTATTATTATATCTCTATAATTGATGAATATTTTAGGGATGAGGAATAATAAATAAAATAAATACACTTATTTAAGAATAATACCTCTTCCTCAAACATACTAATTATGTAAAAACCAAAAGGATTCATTGGATAGAGTAATGATCAAAATCAGAGATCCAGTTCATAGTGAGGGAATTAGTTAAGATATTTATATGTCTCTTTTTAAAGAAACATGGATTTTAGGGTGTGAATATAAGAGTTAGGGAGTGTCCTATTATAAGGGAATTAAGTGGCACAATTAAATTTTTGGACTAAAAAAATATTTAACTTGATTTTTTAAATGCCAAAATGTTCCCAAATAGGCCATTATTGAACCTTATAAGCTATAATGTGTACATATGTCCATACAATGGGTTTTTTAAAATTTTATATTTCAATTTACCTCATATCTTTTTACTTTCAACTCTAATAAACCCATTTTCACCTTAATCATTTTAATTATCTTTTTAATACTTTTACTAAATGTAATGGTCAAAAATTTAGAAGGAATTATTAGACAATATAAATTATTATTATTCAATGTATATAACCAATTTTTCAAAATATTATTTACATATGTGGAAATATATAATTTAAAAATAAACCAACTGATGTGCTAATAAACTAGTTTTCGAATGAGAAAATGTTCAGATAATTAAAAAGGTTTTATTTAAAAATTAAATAATAAATTTATTAAAATGATCCAAATTATATTAGTAGATATATAATTTGACTAATTTAATATTTAAAACAATATTTGAAAAAAATTTATGTTTTTAATTGTTTTAAATCAATTGAAGTTATTAATAAATAACCACTATATTTTTGTATTCACCAAAAAAATGTATCTTCTCAAGGAATTCTCAATAATTCATCCTAAGGTAATTTTGAAATTATTATTTTAAAAGATAATTTCCTTTATATAAATAATTAAATAAAATTATGGACAAATAATTTTAAAATAAGTCCATAAAATGCACAAAAAAAATTTCTAGAAGAATTAAAATTTTGTGCATAAAAATTTATTCATTTTTTCTCATTCCTTGAAAACACAAATGATGAATGTTAAGAACTGTATAACATATATAATATAAAAATAAAATTAATATAATAATAAAAAATAAGTTATTTAATATATTTAGATAAGACACATTTGTGTGAAAAAAAATTATTTTTTTGAATAATATTTCATTTATTTCAAAAAAAAATTGAATTGCATTTGATACTAATTTGTCACTGAATAATTTATTTAATTAAGATTTCTAAAACTTATATTTTGATAATTATTTATTTTTATTCATACCCATAATTTCAATATCTTGTTTATAGAATTCATACTAAATAATAATATTTTTTATATAATGTCCTATTTTTTAAAACTCTATGCTGTGTGTGATGAAAGATAAATAATATGTTTCATGTAAAAAATATAAATAAATAATTTCATGCAATTAAATATAAACTCATTTTCTTTTGTAATAAATAATATATAGATGAAAAAATTAATATGAAAAAATAGATCACATAATCTCATGCTGTTACATATGTCACACTATATATTTTTGATATTTGTTGACATACTGATAATCATGATAAGATTCCTATTTCAGTTAACAATATACTATATTATATTTTTATGATCATTCTATTGACTTATTAGCACGTCATAGTGTAATGTTTTATTCTATAATAAGGGGTATCAGATTGTGATTAAGATATTTTCATAAGATCATGAGGACTCTAATTTAATATATAATGAAAAGGATTTATTTTAAATTTATTGATATATACTTGATCAATTTATAAGTCATTAATGACATTAAAATGTATGATATTTATATCATAATCAAGAAGGACTATTATGAGAAACATGATCCAAACCATGGGATCAAGGGTTAGATACAAGGATGAAATTATATAATATAATTAAATTAATTCTGAAAAATGAGATCCTAAAAAATAGATATATTAAGATTAATAAGATAAAAATACAATTAAAAGATCCCTAAAGCTAATTCAATGATCATAACCAATTTTTAAATAGGAATAAGGATATACAAAGAAATTTTATAATTGAAATATATTTCTATTATATAATTAGTGAAACAATAATAATTATCTTATTATATTGTTCTTTATCTGAAGGAATATGTGTAGTTGTTATGTTAATTTATAGAAAAAGAATATCTATCTACCTCATTTCAGAGTCAGTATTATTTATCATTGATTCATTGGAAGCATAGGGAAGATAGAAATGATATATAATCTTAAATGGTATTTATTAATCAACATATCTTAGTGAAATATGATGGAATACATTAGAACATCATGTATAAACATATTTAATGATTCCCGATTGTATATTAAACTAATTCCATTGTAAAACTAGTGTATTTAAAAGAATAAGTATTTTCCCTTTTTACACAAACTATAAACAACAAAAAATTTAAAAATTACATGTGTCTGGGTGTATATTAATGATAAGAGAATTATATACAATAAACCTATATATAGTGGATTTTGGCATAACAGCCCTCCATGGGTGTGTGCTCCTTCGACGTAGCCATTTGTGGAGAACAGTGTAAAATTATCATGTGATTACCATTTTAAATTTATATATTTATGTGTCATTATGTTAGAGTGACATGAAAGGTATTAAAATAAATTATTTCCTTCAAATGATGTAACATGACCTGATAAATATGAGAATGTGGTTGGGATAGAAGTTTCAATTAGGAAAAAGAACAATTCACCTCCAATTATAGGGACTCAAATTTAGTGTAGTCTCATAACATTTAGGGTTTTCTTGTACATAGGGGTGATTTAATGATAACATACTATTTTTAGTTATTTATATCCCACTTTTTAGTTTATAGAGAACATGTTTTCCTCAACCATCCTCTAGGAAGCTTAAATGCATGTGAGTATTCATTGAAAACTAGGTTATAGTGAACCTAAAAATCTTATTATGTAAATAATATTCAATATTATTTAATTTAATATAATGATTTTAATGTCATTGGAATCCTTTCACTTTTTTCATTATAATATTAAACTAATGGACTCCTTTTTAGAACACCTTTATAATTAAAACTTTTTATATCGTTTAATTAAAAACAAATGTGTTTAATAACATTATTCACACACACAAAAACAAAATATAACCACAAAACCATATATAACCACTAATATTTTTAAATATAATATAGTTGTAAAAATATATCTAACCAAATTATAAAATATATGTAAAAATAAAAATAATGTTCATTATTTCTACAAAGTCTTAGATAAAATTTCAATTAGTATAGATAAAAAATAATTAAGGTTGATTTGTGCTTCAAAATGAAATCCTTTTAAAATTTAAATTAAGTGATTTATTAAAGTATAATAGATATATTACTTATATACATTATTAGTTTAATTAATAATATTTTTACACCAAATTTTATAAGAATTTGATGTTAAATATAAACAATAGTAGTTAATGTATTAAAAGGTTATTTTCCTATAGAAACAAATTTTAATATATATATATATACTTTATTTAAAAATTAAAATGTTTATATTAAAAAATTAAATTTGAAAAAATATAAATATTTTTTAGATAAATAATTATAATATTGTATTATGTTTATTTTTTTTATTTTTTTGAAAAGGTTGATTGCTATCTGAATGGTGAATAAGATTTTTTACCAAATGTGTTGTTTTTATGACATTATAATTATATATGAAAGACATAAAACTTTATAAAAACTTCTCGATGAAAAAATATGTGTTTAAATAGTAAAAATGTAAATTATTTATTTTAATTAAAATTTTATAAAACTTATGTTTAACTTCTTTTGAGAATGAGTAATATTTTCCAATAGAAGAATATATTTTTAGCATTTTCATTAAATTAAATATTTTTTTTAACATTCTGGATTTTATTTATTGGAATTAAACATAAAAATTAATAGTATAAAAATTAACCAATTTTTATAATTAAAACAAATATAATTAATAATTTTAACCTTTAGATAAATTTTAATCATTAAAATATACTTTCTAAAAACTGGTTTTTAAATATTACTTGCACAAATTCTAAAAAAAGTTTTCATAAAAATTGTTATTTTACCTAATAAAATATATTTATTATTGGGATTTAGTAGGTAAGAAATATTTTATTTGGTCTATTTTATTATTAGTCATATATAATTAAATACAGAGGTAAAATGTAGTTACACCGATAAAACCAAAAATGGTAAAAGTGAAATGTTTAATAATAAATGGCATAGTTTTTTTAAATGTATGAAAATTAGTATTTGTGATATGATCAACCTTATAACAAATTTAAATCCATTATTTTACATTTCTTTTCCTCATGATGGGTGATATATGTGATCTCATTATATTAACTAAAAACATTTACAAATATAACACTATCACAATGTATAAACATTTACACTACCACAACATTAACACCAAAAATTAAATTTTATTTTTCATAAAATATAATTATTTTAAATTACAAAAAATAATATTTATTCATGTTTTACCTTTAGGAATAAGATATTTTAATAATACATTTTTTTCCAAGGATTCTTATAGGTGAAATTAAAATTCATCAACATGGATACTTTTTTCACTAAATTATTTTCAGTTATATCTTATTTTTACAAAATATAAAATTATAGTTCCTATGTAATTATATTTATATTTTTTATTAATTAAATTTATTATTATAATGGAATAACTCTTTACCACCGTTCTCTTTTCAATTATTAAAAATGAAATCTTCATTCCTGCATTGTGAAGACTACCACCTCCACAAAGTGGTGACTCTTTTTCGCCATTACCTATCTTACCTAGCTATAAGGGTGAAATTAACGAATAAATTTGGCATATATAATATTAATATTATTAATTAAAAAATTTTAATCCTCTTTATTTATAACTAATTATTTGTGAAATGAAAAAATTACTCATGCATTGGGTGGACTGCAACCTCTTTGAAGTAATGTATCCAATTTTCCAACTAGTTCTATTAATATTTATAAAACCTTTTCAAATATGATTCCTAAAATTAAAATTATATAAATAATATCATATCTTTTCTTTATTAATGAATTTGTTTTAAAAAAACTATTTTCATAATCATAATCATTGAAAAATTATGTTATGTTCATGTTTGGGTTGATCTGACTACCACCATGAACAATGCTATAAATTATTATCATGAAGGACTAGTATAAAATAATTAAGGATGATATATAAAATAAATAATCTAGTAAATATTTTATTTTTTCATCAGATTTATCATTAGTTTAAAATTATTGAATTATTATTCAAATGACTGTTGGTATAAAATCATTGAAACATGCTCATTACTAATTTCATCTTTAATAATCACAACAAAAAATACTATAGAATAAAATTATAACATTATAAACAATGAAAAACATAAATTTTCTTGTCTTATATGATTTATGAATGATTAAAATATAAGAAATAATGAATAAAATCATTGGTGTTATGAAACGTGTTCAAAATTACTAGAATTACTCTATCCTGGTATTGAAAAATATAATTACTATGTAATATAAATTCAGTGAATAATAATAAATAATTATTATTAAATTTTATAGCTATTAGTAAGGTTATTAAACTGGTGAGTGAGATATTTTTTTATAAAAAGGATTCAACTACCTTAGTGAATGTATGTAATTAATATAATGGTTTCTTATCTCAATTTTGAAACCCATAAGATATAATTATTATAAAACAAAATAAATTATTTGGAATGGTGTTTCTACTACACCTTAAATATTTTTTATCATGACCATCTCATTTTTCATGGTATTTAATATTTCATTTTAAATAATATTCTTGGGGTTTTTACTTTATTTTTTCTAAGGTCATAAGGGTTTGTGCAAACTAATGTTTCATCCATTGATTTAAAAAAATTATTAGATAAATATATTATTTAATTGGTGATTTATTTATCAAATTTAATAACTTATATAGTATTTCCTCCTTCCATTATGGATATATAAAATTCATTATAATAACCTCATTATAAAACTATTCACACAATAAATAATATCATTTTTGAATAGATAATGTTTTTCACAATTTTAGTCCCCATGAGATAAATTTATTATTATAATCCATGTTTTATATTATATGGTGTATTTATTAGAACATTAAATATTTTATCATGATCCACTCATTGTTCATGGCTTATAAGGTGACATTTTATATTCTATCCTTCATAAGTTTTTTATTAGAATGATTTAAAATCATATTTGGTATTTGTCACTATTTTCAATTCCACGAGACGTGTTTATATTACAAACCATCAATAATTTTAAATGGTGTATTGAAAATAATCTTTTCGTTATGTATAGTGAATATATTTCATTTCATTATATTTAATTTTTATATTATCCCTCTCATAATATTTTTATTCATATATTACCATCACACTAATGTTTTTCCCATAAATTTGTTATTCATTGAGATATTCTTATCATTCAACAAATTATTTAATTATGTTGCGTATTTATTTTGAAAGTATTACCTTGAAACATATCTAATGTTTTTTTTATTAAACTATTATAAATCCATTACATTCTTTTTCTATTGAATTCCTCTTATATTATAGGAAAAAAATTCAAATACTGTTCCTTTAGTAACACTCTATTTTCCATAATTTAGTGGAGGAGTTGTAAATTAGATTTGAATACAAAAAATTATTTGGAAAAATATTTATATAACTATATGAAATTAATTCATTTCATTTTATCTATAAGGAAGTTTACCTAAAAATATAATGAATATTTTTATTTGTAAATTATTATTAATTTTCATTCTTGTTATTTTAATACAAATATTTTTTACTACTATTTAATGTTGGTTATGTATTTTATAAATTATTAATTATTGTTGGTTTGTTACCGATATATATATATATCCATCAATGAATCAACAGGTCTCATCATAAAAACTAGAAATTTTATTTTATATTTTGTATAAAATTAATATAATATTTCATAAACTCTTGGGATTTATGGTTAGATCATTTTATCTTAGTTTATGATGTTTGGATTATGGGATGGAATTGTTTTTTAGATATGAATATAATTGAAAAGGAACTAGTTATTTTTATCCATGTAATCATTTATTTTTATTTGTTTATATGTATACTTTAATATTTTAAGTCCAATATATTGGGGAATTATTTTTTTCATCAATTACTAAAATATAATTGATGTGTATTTTATTCTCAATATGATATTTGATTGTTATAAATTACATTTAACCATTCTGTGTTATAGAGAAAACCTTTCTTGTCTTTCCATTTCCTCAATTAGCCAATAAAAATTTTATACATGATATCTCTAATAAGATAACATCATTGGATAATTTTTGGGAAATATCAAAGACTTGTTATCTCGTAAATATATTATTATATAGGGGGAGAAAAGACCATTATATTATAAACTATTGGGATTTTTTAGTCTATGATTTATCCATGTTCTCTAAATATATAAACCTTAGAGGTCTTGCGAATTGATGTAATGATATAGTTTCATTATGTCATGTAATTTTGAGATATTATGTATGAGAATATATTTATGGTATTGAAACCTTTTGTATAGTTGGTGTTTTTGTCACCGGATCAATGATTATTTGTTTGTGATATCGCATTTGATATTAGAGAAGGCTTCAAATAACATTAGTGGTTAGAATTTTATTTAAATACAATTTATGTGTTAGTGTTTCATTTATGATTAATATTTTAATGTTATAGATAATCCATTAGGTGATTTGTGGTAATATAGAAAATTTTAGTAGTTGGGATAAGTGACCTATAGTGAGAATCCCAATGATATTCCTTTGGTTGATACTAATATATTAGATATCATTATGTATAATTGATAATATAGAAGTTTTTGGCTCCACAATTAATTAGACTAATGCATGGAAATTTGAAAGTGGATGCATCAATTTCACATATTAACCTAGAGGTAATCATCCTGAAAATGGTTGTTGAAAATCAACTCAATCATATATCTAGTTCATTATTAATGTGCTAAGACTATAAAACTGAGTAGACACTCCATGGGTAAATGCTTCGGTTAATCAAATTCCCTTTTAATTCCATTATAAATTATGTTAAATAAAATTATAGATCATAAACCAAAAAACATAGATTGAAAAAGGAGATATTTATGATAAATTAATATCTAATGTGTTATTTTCAAAGAGTAAGACATTTTTGTGGATGCATTTTACATATAATTATATTAATATAATAATATTATACTATTAAATTTTATTCACTCATGATTATATAATTTTTTATATAAAAATTTATGAATAAAAATAAAAACTTAAAAAAAATTGAATGCATGGAAAATGCATAGATTGTAGTAATAGTCGTCTTTATTGGATAATTTCTTGAGTGATATATCATTTCATTATAGAAAACTGACTTTCCAAAACTATAAATAACATTTTTAAAAAAATTGAGTTTCTAAAAATATTAAAGAAGAGAAGGGATGTTACTCGTGGAAGTTGAGGTGATGTAGATGATGAATGAAATAAGAATCATGCTCCTTCGAGAAATAATTATGTATTAATTTCTAAGGGGAACACATTAATTGAAAAAAAAGATACTTCATGTGTTGAAAACTATAGAATAGGGAAAAATGATTCAATGGAAAGAAAATGAAATAGGATAATATAATGGATGGAAAATATTAGCCTTCTATTCATACCTATTATATTAATATTGAAGTCTCATTCAAAATTATATCCTGATTTATGTCTATAATTTATTTACCATAAACTAATTTTATTTGTGGTTTTAAATTATAATTATTCAGATGAAATTTATGTATGGGGGTAATGTAACACCTTGAGTATTTAAATTACAATTAATTTTTCATTAAAACCAAATTTTTTCAATATATTTCTTCATACCCCACACCAAACTAAAAAACTATATAACATTATATAACAACTAATTTAGTACTCTTAGTTTATTGTATATTCTTAATTTACAATATTTCTTCTTTTTTTGGATAATTATATTGGATCATCAGTTTTATTAACTTGAGTAAGGAGAGAATAATATGTAATATTTCTATAGTATTTGATTCATGATGTGAATAATTTATTATAAATTTCTAGGAATTCTACTCATGGATTTAATATTATTCAAGGATATTAAGTGTTATATTGTTAATTTTTTCATATGTTCATATCCTAAATGTTCACGGCATGAACTCAGATTTGACCATATTAATTTAGTTTTTTAGCCATCCCATTTAATTTCATTGACCTATCAATTATTATTGGTTTCAAATCATCTCACTTCAACCCAAGGATCAATTTATAATTTTCTAATCCCCTATATATGGAGTTCGATTTTGTTAAATCATAATGATTTGTATGTTGAATATGAAAGAAAAACTTATTATGAAATACATATCTATGGGAGTATATGAAGATCCATAATTTCAAATATTTTTAAGGGAGGTATTTTTTCAATCCTTATATGGAATTTGGAATGCATGTACATTTCAATTTCTGGTGGAATATATTCCTATATTGAAATAAAACTATTATTCTAAAACTCTATTGGATTGTGAAGTATATTATTTATTCTTGGAACATGGGTTACAGATGGTTCCCATAAGTTTTTTGATGAATTTATTTAATTATTTTAATGAAAAAATGGGTTTGATGTGTTAACATGAGATATTATGGTTCATGTTTGTAGATGTCTGCATTAGACCCTCTCTTGGCAGACATTGTCATAGTGCCAATTTGGGCCAACAATAATCAATAAGGGATGAGTTGGTGTGTACGAAGCACATCTATAGTAGCTAATAGATTTTTTTACTATGTTATAATTGATTAAGATATAAGGGATTTAATCTTTATGGTCTGATCATTTTACTATTTCGGATGAACTAGATACATACATGATTCAAATTTTACACTGAAAATAAAAAATAAATAATAAAAAAGGAAAATATTCAACATCCTTGAACCAAATTCAATAAATTATTCTTCATATACATTGGAAATGAATAATGGTGACCTAAAATTTTCAATAATTTTAATGTAAAATCTAGGATACTATAATTAAATTATTAATAATCGACATTTAAATTTAAATAAGTAAAAACACATTCCATTTAATCATTATCATGATCAAAAAATGTATCCAATGGTAATATGAATGCAAAAAAACTAATCGATATTAATAAATTATTTTGTTAATTTAGGTAATGCATTATAACATCCCAAGTAAGTAAATAATAATATATTTATATATCTATATCTATTTAGGAATTAGATAGTGTTTTAGAGGCTTAAAATGAGAATAAATCCAATCTTAAGCATAGAATACTCTAAAATTTTTAAGATATTGTTTTACCGCCTTTTAATGGAAATCCATTTTTAAATCTAAATTTTGGAAACTTTATTAGCTCTATTTGTAAAAAAAATCTTATTCTTTATAATTGGGACATTGAAATTTACTTTGGATAAATTTTTGGTATTTTTCTGACAATGTTAATTTTTTAATGAATAGTGAAAAATACTGCATTTTACTTCAAAAATTCTTTTTCATCTAATTTAATTATATGGTTATATTATCTTTTAAATTAGTTTTAAATTGTAATTAGAATATATTTTACCATTTAATCCAATGTGGGTAATTATAATTAATTTTACTTTGAAATTGGACATAAACAATTGTCAATCTTTTGATAGATATTGTTTCTTAAAAACACAATATTTGTTTTGAAAACAGTAATTATTTTTTAATTAATTACTGCAATTTCTGTGTTTGTAATTTATTAAAATGGATTCCATATTTGGAATCATAAGTTTAGAATCATGTAATTAAGACTCTTTTGTTTTTTAACATTATGAATAGTAACGACGAAAATTGTCCTTAATTATCATGATTAATTAGTAATCGGGTAGTTATGGGGAGTAAAATAATATCATAATAATATAAAATGACCACAACATGTGTTTAAATCCTCATTTTTTAGTCATTTCCGACCATGGGAATCTTTTTATCGAACATGACGGCCCATGGAGTCACATGGGTGTGATAGTGACTTTTATGACATTATTTTTTAAAAAGAAGAGTAATACCACAAAGGTTTGTATATCCTAACTAAAAAAAAATTAATTTTGATTACATAAATGATATATTATACTATATATAGTCATTGTAAATCCAAAAATATTTCCTATTTTATGGTATTTTTTTATAATTTTTATACATTAAAAAAATAAATTTATTTCTGACACCATGGTGATGTCGTGATTGCCTCATTAGTGATCGATTTAAATAAAATGAAAATATAAGGTTAAATATAAGACATAAAATTCTCTAAAACCTATTGGATTGGTGGATTTAGAACCCTTATCTCCTTATGCTCGACATATATAATTTTGTGAAATTTAAAATCCAAAAAACATAATATAATAAAGTAACATTTCAAGCCTTTCCAAAAGTGACCCTCCTCCCTCTTATAAAAGGCCCCCTTCTCTACCCCTTTACCCACACCTCTCAAGCCATTTTCATGTTCAAACTCTGATCATATTATCTCTCCACATCCCTATCTTACTCCTAGAAGCCTCACTTTGGGCAGAAGTATTTCCAAGGAATCCTTTGGCTCAAATAAAACACATTTACTCGATTTAGAGGTAATGTCTTCTCTCGAGTTTCTTCCTTTTATTTTGCTTCTTCACTCACCACAATATTCTTATTATTTTATCCCACAATGACACCATTATAATAAATATACTAGTATGTTGTTATGATAAGGATTATTCCAACACGTACACACACCTCTGTCTAATGGTTAAAGAACATACTGTTTTTGTGGGTGGTGAATTACTGCCTCACGAAACGACGATTATTCAATATTATTTTAACACCTTTCATGGTGGTCATTATGATGTCACTGTATTTATATATGATATATATGGTATTTATTTTCTCTATATTCTTCTGAATTCTCTTTTTAAATCACATCGTTGTTCTTTTTATGTTGTGTAGTTGTGCTAATTTCATCTGAGGATGTGTGGACAACTGCCCTCTCAAGTGATGTGACTCGTTCATGAAAAACATGGAATTTATAAATAATGTAATTAATGAACTTATGTTAGCTATATAAAATATATATTATATTGGAATTATAATATATATATGTCTCATTTAGTTTCAATTCCATTAATATGACAAAGAAATGAAAGTAGCATTCATGTGTACGTACGGCCTACTATCTCTATGAACGGTGCCTTTAATTTTTTATCTCCAAATTTTATGGAATAGTATAAAATGAATATATACTGGATATATATGATATTTAAATCATTAATACAATTCTGGAGATGATGTACTAATAACTACACGGGCAATTATTTTCAAACAAGTTCATTTTTTACTCATATACCAAACATAAACAAAACATATGATATGAACTCACATAATTAGCTAATTATTATAACATGATAATTTGTTATATGAATTTAATAATAAACTTTAAATGATGTCCTTAAGCAATTATAAATTTACCTAAGTTTATTATTCAGGAATACAAAGAACGAACGAGAACAAGTCGGACTTGAGGTAAGGGACTTCATCTGAATCTTCTTTCATTGAGGCATACATCAATTTATATACGGCCTTATTTTATTAGTTGTATAATAAACCCTTTTGACATTTTATTTCATTCAAAAATAATCTTTTTACACGAAGTGTTTTACTAAACGACAAAATGAATGTTTTTGTCTTACGTATGCGGCGACAATAACTTCTCCGCCACCAGGACCATGATTTGAGTTTTCGCTTCCTCTATATGCCATATTGTTTTTAAATGAAAAATAAATAACATTTTTTACTTTTCTTTTATTTTGGTATTGAAAATGGTTTTGATAATTTTTTTATTATTTCAATGTTTTTTATTGATATCTTGTGATTGAAATGTGTAAATGTTATGTTTCCTTTATGCATGTATTATGTGATTATGCTATGGTTATTGGGCACTGTTTATGAATTCAGGTCGTTCTGTTATAAAATAAGGGCGGTTGAGCCCGAGATATCTCTCCAATTCATTGGGTAACACAAAAAAGTTAAACGCTAAGGTTTCTCCAAATAGATTTAGGGAATATACTATGATGGGTATTCCAAACATAACCATCTGGGTTACACCCTACGTAAGGATGTTATGAATGCCTCAAGTTAAATTTATGTCTTATGATTTCTATGAGTTATTCATAAATATTATGTTTTCATGAGGTATGTTAAAGTGCTTATGTTTTATGAGTAAAGTATTATTTCATTGATTCTTATGCATACATGGACTAATGTTTTCATTCCATATTTTTGTATCCTTTACTGAGGTTTCTATGCTCATCCCATGTTTTTGGAATGTTTTTCACAGGTCAAGGGAAAATTTAATTATTTGAAGATAGTGTCGAGGATGTTTCAAGAAAGAGACCATGTTTTATTTTAAATATGTTTCCTTTGGTGGGAAAAAAGAATAGTGTCTTTGATGTAATCACCATGTTTAAATATGGAATATAATGCATGATTTATGATCTAATAATCTAAAACTATAAACTTGAAAAGGTCCTCAACGTGAATTCATGAAATAACTCAAGATTAAGTAATGTTTAAGGCTGGGGAGTTATAATTGGTATCAAAGGCCAGTTTACATAAATTTAGGAGTTATAATTCTATTAAATGATTATCCAAAAATATTTTTTTACATTATGGTCAAATTCAAATGATATAGCTTTTGAATATTACCATGTTTATTCATCTAAGAAATGTTTGTTCAGAATGGTTTTCAATAGAGGAAACATGGAAGCAGTGCTAGGAAGTCATACAGAAGGAAATGACCTTCCAAATCAGCATCCTGAGATGGTCGGAATTGGAAGTGAACAATTTATTGCAGTAATGGCGCAGTTGAATCAAGCGATAAATGGTGGTGGTATCCATGCACGAGATCATACAAATCAACCACAGAGGAACATGTCAATGGTGGAACATTTCATGAGGCAACATCCTCGATCATTCAAAGGATCATCTGACCATGTTCTAGCTTAAGGGTGGATCAAAGAACTGGAGAATATTGTCAATGTCATGGGGTGTTCAGACAATCAAATAGTTAGTCTTGTTGTTTACCGTTTGGAGGTTGAAGCAGATCAGTGGTGATCTATGGATAAAAATATCAGGGACGCTGATGAGATTGATGCTCTTGATTGGGATGAATTCAAAGGTATGATTCTTGAGAAATATTTTCCTAAGGTTGTTCGACTTAGGATGGAAAAACATATCATGGAATTGAGGAAGGAGGACGACTCTGTGGATGCTTATGAAGAAACATTCACTCGATTGGCAATGTATGCTCTATATTTTATCAGAGACTTTGATAGTAAAACCAATCATTTTTACTCAAGATTAAAGCCAATATATCGAAGGGCATTAGCTTCTCAGGACATAAAAATTAATGAAATTTTTTTGATGTTCTGAGAAGGTGTAAATGGAGTTTTCCGATGAGAAAGTTTTCTATAACAACTAACAGAAGAAGAGACCGAGGTGGAAGGATAAAGGGAAGAATCCTTCAAAAAGGATTGATGGTAAGAAAACTAAGTTTTCAGTTTGTGATAAATGTGGTAAAAAGCATGCTGGGGAATATCTTTTGAATTATGGAAAGTGATTCTGATGTGGTAATATGGTACATAAGGCTCGTGATTTCTCTGGAATAGATCAGGGTAATGGTAAGACCAAATCTGATTTACAGTTTTTGAAATCTTTCAAGTGCAATGAGATGGGTCATTATGAAAATGAGTGTTCGACAAAGAGCTCAAACGATGGGAAGCAGTTAGACTACAAGTAAAATGGTGTGGTGAAATCCTTTGCAACTACTTCATCAGATGACGAGGCATCAAATTAAGTGGTATCAAGTACTTTTTTTGTTTTTTAGATTATTCCAATGTGTTGTTTGATTCATGTTCTACACATTATTTCATCTCTAAAAAATTTTCTAATAAATTGGGAATTCCATCTCAAGAAATGACTCTTGAACTTGTGGTAAAAACACCTGTGGCAACTTTTGAGGCAAAAATAATTTTTAAGAATCCTCCTATCTTTATCTGTGGAAAGAACCTACTTGAAAACCTTATTGTTTAACCTCTAGTAGAGTTTTATGTTATCCTAGGTATGGATTGGCTCTCTGTTTACCATGCTAAGATTAACTGTAGAGATAAAGAAGTTTCTTTTCAAAAAGTCTTTCAGTTTGTGTACAAGAATGAACCCTTACTATTGATAACATACCAAGAGGCTGAGAAACTTGTAAAATATGGAAACGAATATTACCTTAAACATATTTTTTAAAACAAAAGAACCGTTCATATTAATGATGTGGTAGTGTTAAATGAGTATCCGGATGTTTTTTCGAATGAGTTTCCTAGAATAATACCAGACCGGGAAGTTGAGTTTACTATTGACATAGTTCCTGATGCTATGCCAATTTCAAAACCCCCTTATATAATGGCTCAAATTTAACTTTTAGTATTGAAGGATCAATTTCAAGATTTATTAGGGAAATGTTTCATTTGACCTAGCACATCACCCTGGGGTGCTCTTGTCTTATTTGTTAAAATGAAATATTGTTCAATGAGACTTTTCGTTGATTATAGAGCCTTGAATAACATCATTGTTAAGAAAAAATATCATTTGCATCATATCGATGATTTGTTTGATCAGCTCCAGGGAGCTCAGTATTTTTCAAAGATTGAATTGAGATCGGGGTACCATCAGTTGAAGGAAATGGAAGCAGATATTCTGAAGCCCACATTTCGTATAAGATATGGCCATTATGAATTTTTATTTATGCCTTTTGGGTTAACCAATTCACCTACTGTATTCATGGACCTTGTGAATAGATTTTCCATGAGATCATGGATATGTTTTTGTTTGTTTTCATTGATGATATTTTGGTGTTTTCTAAAAGTAAAGAGGATCATGACAATCATTTAAGGGTTATTTTTAAAACCATAAAAGAAAAGAAATTGTATGGGAAATTCAGCAAGTGTGAGTTTTGGTTGCAACAAATTTCTTTCCTTGGTCACATTGCTTCTAAAGAGGGAATAATAGTTTATCCTATAAAAAAATGATGTTGAAGAATGGAAAAGACCCACAAATGTAACCGAGATTCGTGGTTTTCTTGTTTTGGTAGGCTATTACCGAAGGTTTGTTAAAATATTTGCACGGTTGTCCAGTCTATTGATTAAGCTAACTCATAAGGGTGTTAATTTTATCTAGACAAAATAATGTGATGATTGTTTTCAGAAATTGAAAAGAAGAATGGTGAATGCTCCAGTATTGGCACTACCTTCCAAGAATGGTGAGTTCATTATCTACATTGATGCTTCTTTGAAAGGATTTGGATGTTTCCTAATACAGAATGATCAGGTAATTGCTTATCCTTCACGTCAGTTGAAAACTCGTGAGATAAATTACCCTACACATGATTTGGAATTATCTGTTGTTGTTTTCGCTTTAAAATTTTGGAGGCATCATTTGTATGGTGTAAAGTGTGAAATATATACTGATCACAAAAGTTTAAAATATATATTCACTCAGAAATAATTGAACATGAGACAGAGGAGATGGCTAGAATTAATCAAGGATTATGATTTCATGATTCACTACCACCCAAGAAAATTAAATAAAGTGGCAGATGCCTTGAGTCTAAAAAGTAATGCTTCATTAACCATGTTACGTTTGGAACGTGATTCTTTGGTTAATTATTTGATGAATTTTGGTTTGGAAGTTGTTGGTGTAGTAAATTATTCTATTTTGTTTCATGTATCAATGAAATATTCTCTATCAGACAAAATTAAGCAAGCATAGAATCAAGACAGTGAGTTATAGAAAAAGGTAGAGCTGATTCATAAGGGTATGTTACATGAATTCAATATTGATAATGATTGTGTTTTGAGATTTGGGAAGAGATTTTGTTTGCCTTGTGATTCAAAGTTGAAGAGAGAGTTGTTATGTGAAGCTCATAGTTCTTCATTTTCAGTTCATCCAGGCAGTACTAAGATGTATAGTGATCTTCAGGAGTATCATTATTGGGTTGGAATGAAAATAGATATTGCTGATTTTACTATGATTTTTTTGACTTGTCAATGGGTTAAAGAAGAGCATCAATTACCGAAAGGGATGCTTCAACCTTTACCAGTTCCAAAGTGGAAATGGGAGAATATATCCTTGGACTTCGTTGTGGGATTACCGAAGACACCTCGAGGTAATAATGCAATCTGGGTTATTGTTGATCACTTGACTAAATCTTCACATTTCCTTTCTATACGAGATATTTTTCCCCTAGATCAACTTTCTCGATTGTATAATAAAGAGATAGTCAAGTTACATGGAGTTCCACTCTCTATTGTATCTGATCATGATCCCAGGTTCACTTATATCTTTTAGAAAAGCCTTCAGAAGTTGTCAGGTACTGAATTAAATTTTAGTACAGCTTTTCATCCTCAATCAGATGGGTAGTCAGAATGAACAATTGATAATTTGGAGGATATTCTAAGTTCTTTTTTGATGGATTATCAGGGAAGTTGGGACCAACATCTTTCATTGGTTGAGATTTCTTATAATAACATTTTTTTTATTCCAGTATACAGATTGCACTATTTGAGGCATTATATGGGAAGCGGTGTCAAAAACCAGATTTTGGGGATGAAGTAGGTGAAAGGAAGTTGAGGGGACCAGAAATGGTAGAAGAGATGGCAGAAAAAGTTCAGCTGATAAAGAAACACATGAGAACAGCTCAGAGCAGGCAGAAATGTTATCCAGACAATATGAGGAAAGATCTCTCTTTTGAGGTAGGTGATCATATCTTCCTCAATGTTTCACTATGGAAATGTGTGATGCAATTTGGTAAGAAATGAATGTTGGGTACAAGGATCATTGGACCCTATGAAATTCTGGAGAGAGTTGGATGAGTTTCATACCGAGTGTATTTACCTCCGATTTTATCTCAGGTACATAATTTTTTTCATGTTTCAATGTTAAGGATGTACATGCCAGATGCATCTCATATTTTTAGTCTAGTGGTAGTTCAGCTAGAAGAAAATATATCTTATGAGGAACAACTAGTCCAGATTCTTGACCACATGGATCAAGTGTTTCAGAATAAGGTTATTCATCAAGTAAAGTTTCTATGTAAAAACTATATAGTTGAAGAGGGAACATTATAATCTAAAAATACAATGAGGGATAAATACCCCCACTTATTCGATAAGTAAATATATTGTGGGGACACAATTTCATAATGGAGGGAAGGATATAACATCCCAAGTAAGTAAAAAATAATATATTTTCATATCTATGTTTATTTATTAATTAGATAGAGTTTTAGAGGATTACAATAAGAATAAATCCAATCTTAATCACAGAATACTTTAATATTTTTAAAAGATTGTTTTACCACCTTTTGATGGAAAACCATTATTAAATCTAACTTTTGACAATTTTATAAGATCTATATATCAAAATAAACTTATTCTTTGGAATTAGGGCATTTAAATTTACTTTGGATAAATTTTTTGTATTTTTCTGACAATGTTCATTTTTTAATGAATAGTGAAAATGATGCATTTTACTTCAAAACTGCTTTTTTCCATTAATTTAATTATATGGTAAGATTATTTTTTTAATTAGTTTTGAAGTGTAATCTGAATATATTTTTTCCATTTAATCCAATTGTGGTCATTATAATTAATTTCAATTTAAAATTGGATATAAACAATTGTAAATCTTTTGATAGATATTGTTTCTTAAAATGCGCTATTTGTTTTGACAGCGGGAATTATTTTTAAATTAATTACTGAAATTTTAATGTTTGGAATTTGGTAAAATGGATTCCATATTTGTAATAATAAGTTCCAAAATCTGTAATTAAGACTCTTGTTTTTGTACATTATGAATAGTAACGATGGTAATTATTTTTAATTATCGTGATTAATTAGTAATCGGGTAATTAAGGGTAATAAAATAATATCATAATAATATAAAATGACCCCAACATGTGTCAAAATACTCTTTTTTGAGTCATGTACGACCATTTAAATCTTTTTACCGAACTTGAGGGCCCATGGATTCCCATGGGTGTGATAGTGACATTTATGACATTATTTTTAAAAAGAAGAGAAATATAACAATGGTTTGTATATCCTAAGTAAAAAAATATAATTTTGTTTACATAAATGATATCATACACTATAAATATTCATTTTAAAGATAAAAATATTTCCTACATCATGTTATTTTTTTATAATTTTTAGACATTAAAAAAATTAAATTTATTTAAGACACCATGATGATGTAGTGATGACCTCATTAATGAAAGATTTAAATAAAATGAAAAGATAAAGAAAAATCTAAGACATAAACTTGTCAAAAACCTATTGGATGGGTGTATTTAGAACTCTTATCACCTTATCCCCAACATATATCATTGTGGTACCTTTAAAATCTGAAAATAATTTTATAATAATGTATTATTTCAAGACATTCCAAAAGTGACCCTCCTCCCTCTTATAAAAGTCCCCCACCTCTACCCCCTTACCCACACCTCTCAAGCCCTTGGATAATCCAACCTCTACTCATATTATCTCTCCACATCCCTCTCTTACTCCTAGAATCCTCACTTTGTGCAGCAGTCTTTCCAAGGAAGCCTTTGGCTCAAAAAAAAGAGTTACCTGATTTAGAGGTAATGTCTTCTCTCGAGTTTCTTCCTTTTATTTTCCTTCTTCACTCACCACTATCTTCATATTATTTGATCCCATAATACCACCAGTATTCTCAATATAATATTATTATATTTTTATAAGTATTCTACCTACACTTAGTCACACAGCCGTCTAATGGTTAAAGAACATACTTTTTCTGTGGGTGGTGAATTACTGCCTCACAAAATGATGATTTTTCAATCTTCTTTTAACACCTTTCATGGTGGATATTATGATTTCACTATGTTTATATATGATATATATGGTATCTATTTTTTCTATATGCTTCTGAATTTTATTTTTTAATCACATCGTTATGCTTTTCATGTTGTGGAACTGCGATAATTTCATCTAAGGAAGTGTGGACTACCGCCCCCTCAAGTGATGTGACTCGTTCATGCCAAACATGGAATTTATAAAGAATGCAATTAATTAAACTGTGTAACCTATATAACATATATATGATACTGGAATTATAATATATATATGTCTCATTTTGTTTGAATTCCTTTAATATGTCAAATAAATGAAAATAGCGTTCATGCATACATACGGCCTACCGTCTCCATGAATGTTGCGTTTCATTTTTTATATCCAAATATTATGGAATATTATAAAATGAATATATAATGGATATATATGATATTTAAATCATTAATACTATTCGAGAGATGATGTATATATAACTACATGAGAAATTCCTTTCAAACGAGTTTAATTTTGACTCATGTACCGAACATCGACAAAACGTATGATATAAACTCACATAATTAACTAATTATTATAACATGATAATATGTTATATAAATTTAGTAATAAATATTAACAGAATTCCTTAAGAAATTAAAAATTGAACTAAGTTTAAAATTTAGGAATATAAATAATGAACGAGGATAAGTCTGACTTGAGGTAAGGGACTTCATCTCAATATCCTTCCATTGAGGCATACTTCAATTTATATATGACATTGTTTTATTAGTTGTATAATAAACCCATTTGTCTTTTAATTTCAATCAAAAATAATATTTTCACATGAAGTGTCTTACTAAACAACAGAAGAATGTTTTTGTCTTACTTATGCGGTGACAATGACTTCTCCGCCGTCGTGACCATTATTTGAGTTTCGACTTCCTCTAAAATCTATAATGTTTTTAAATGAAAAATAAATACCACATTTTAATTTTATTTTATTTTGGTATTGAAAATGGTTTTGATAATTTTTTGATTATATCTATGTTTTGTGTTGATATATTGTGACAGAAATATGGAAATATTATGTTTTGTTTATGCATATTTTATGTGATTGTGATATGGTTCTTGGGAATTTTTTATGAAGTCGGGTGGTTCTATGATAAAATAAGGGCATGTGAGCGTGAGATAGATCTCCAACGCATTGGGTAACGTGAAGGAGTTAAACGCTAAGGTTTTTCCGAAGAGTTTTATGGAATATATTGTGATGGGTATTCCAAACGTAACCATGATGGTTACTCCCTACGTAAGGATGTTATGAATTCCTCAAGTTACCTTCATGTCTTATGATTTCTATGAGTTATTAATAAATATTATGATTTCATGAGGTATGTTAAATTGATTATGTTTTATGAGTAAAGTATTATTTCATTGATGTTTATGTATACATGGACAAATGTTTTCATTCTGTATTTTAATATCCCTTATTGAGCCTTTTATGCTCATCCCAAGTTTTTGAAATGTTTTTCACAGGTCAAGGTAAAAGTACATGATGTGATGATAGTGTTGAGGAAGTGTTAAGAATGAAACCATGTTTTATTTTAAATATGTTTCTTTTGGTGGAAAAAAAGAATATGGTCTTTGATGTAACCACCTTGTTTAAATGTGGAATGCAATGCATTATTTATTATCTAATTCTCTAAAACACTAAACTTGAAAATATCCTCAACGTGAATTCTTGAAATAACTCATGATTAATTATTGTTTAAGGCTGGGTCCTTATATGCATAATTTTAAAAACCATGATCTCATTCATCCATATATCGTTATATTCAATAATATTCAAAAATATTGTTTACTATATGTGTAGATATACACCAAAAAAATCTTTTAATTTGGGTAATCGATTTGTTTCAAGAGACCATTCAATGAATCACGGGTATATATAAATCTAAACCCCACCCACCCCACCATTTGAAATTCAGTTTTCAAATATTGAATGTAAAATGTAATAATTTATAAAAATATTAGTTTATTAAAAAAAATTGGTATTGAATAATAAATTTAGAACATAAATATTTTCCCATAAAATCAAATGAAAACAAATGTGAAAAATTGTATGTATTAATGATATATGTTTTACGAAATAATCAGATCGATGAAAGAAATAATGTTGATATTTAAGATAAACATGATTTCTATTGATAAAAAGTAAGTGAATATTTCAATATAAAATCAATGTCTATAAAACTAATCAGGAGAGGAGATAAGTCTCTCTAAAAAGTAGATTTTATATTAAAATAAATTCATTTAATGAAAATAAGAAAATGGGAATATTACATTTAATTTCATTTCATAAATAGTTTAAATTGAAAAATCATTCAATTATTATATAATATATGGATGGGTTATAAAAGTTTATTGCGGTGGGAAATTTCAATTATGTTTTATACGTTCATAAATATATATATTAACATTCTAAAAACAAATTAAAAATGAACATTTAAAAAATAAATTGCACTTATTCATTTAAATACTTTTAAATATTAAAGGTTATATTAAAATATTCTTTTATGTAAATAAATATGTTTTTTTATAATTATTTTGAATAATATGTATATGGTTGAAAAATATACCGCTCAAAACAAAAATAATGTAGGATGTTCTTTTAAAATTATATTTCTATTATTTATGTTGCAAATTTTGGGTAATTTGGAATTAAATATGTTAATTCCTTATATATTTATAGGATTAGAAAATATATGAATTTGAAGAAGGATATAAAATAATATTCATTCAATGAAAATAATAGGAATCCCAAAAAATATATTTTCAAAATAATTCTTATCACTCTGGAATCATTTAAATTGTATCCTTTTGAATATTAAACATGAAATTAAATATTAATAACAACAAATAAATATATATTAATGTTAAATACATCAATATGTAATTATATACCCTACACAGAAAAATAGGTGCATAACACCAAATATGTCCCAATTGAGAAAAAATTAAGGGTAAATCTGTTACCTCATGGTTATCCATTGTTGAACAAGATTTATCAACTTATATTATGGTTTTAAAAAAAATTATTTAAAATAAGAACTATATTAATATAAATAATATCATATATGATCATCTTATAACATTTTATCACCCATTTTTTAATAATCCTCCATTATTATCATTGTTTTGGGAGTCAACAGCTTAATTTTTTTGTGCAAATTTTATAGAAGAGGTTCTAGTACATGAACATTGATTTTGGTTCCATAATCTCTATAATAATAATATCAATATAAATAAACATTTATATTCATTAAATAAAACCATTTTACTATCAATGTAATTTATATTTGAAAAATAGTTCACATCACTTTGTGGAGGTGGTAGTACACAAGTACGTATGAGTGATTTAATCAAACTCCAATAGAATGGATGGTTAAAAGGTATATGTGATATTATAATTTAGAAGAATTTTTATATTCATTACTTCTATTTTAATGACCATACCTGAAAATAGTGATAAAAATATTATACCGCTATGTAGTGATGTTAATCCATACATATTCATGTTCCATATTCTCACGTTATGTAGGATTGAAAAGAGGCAGAAAATGTTTCAAAAATAGTCATAATAATATATCAGTATATTTATTATCATTGAGTTATCATTTTATAATTCTTAAAAAAATCACATTATTTACAAGAAGAAAGAAAATTGAATGAGTTGTTAAAGACGATTACCTCTTCTTAGATGGTCATCCTTTATCACTCCTCTTATGGGGCCTAGAGCTTTTATTTTTGAAATATTATCAACTATAAATGATGGATAAATATATCAAGATGAAAAATATGTAGGGCTTATTTAAGCTATATTTTTTACTAGGGTGTAACGATAATGAGAATCATATTCCATTAATAATAAAGGAGAGGGGAAATATTTTAAATATTTAACATATTAAATAAATAAAATTAGTTTTATTTTAAAAATGAATCCAAAATGATATAATTCAGATATAGTATTATGGAAAGTCCAAATCATATCACAGTAATAAAAGATTGACTTGATTCTATAATTTATTTTCCATATTAATTTTTTTACCTGTTGTTAACACTTTTATCAATTATTGTATTATACAAATTTTATACAATTAAGTGCCATTAATCATAAAAAAAAACTAGACCATAAATATGAAATGAATGAAATATTAGACAATATAATTCCCTATATTTCTTATTTAAAAATATTTATTATTTTTAAATAAATAATCGAAGATTTATTTCAATAAAATATCAATAAGGTAAGTTTTGACTCTATTAAATCAATTTCACATTATTAACATTAAGAAAAATATGGAATTATAATATAATACATTAATATAGCACTAATATTTCATATTTATCAATAAAATTTTTAGTAAAGAAAAATTATTCCAAATTAAATTATTTTTATTATAATTAAAAACATTTATTTTATTTTTCTATTAATTAAACAAGTAATATGTTGGTGTTGAAAAGCAATTTAGGCTATATCTTCAATCACATAAAATAGAACATAAATTTTATTCATAAAAATAAAATAATTTTGTTCCAAAAAAACGTTAATTCAATCATATAGTATTTTTATCCTTTTGTTAACTTATAAATTTTGTTAAAAGTAAGATAGTGTCATTTTTTAATTTTACTTTCGTAAAATAATATATATTCTTATAATGTTGAAAAATTCTACCAAAATGTAAAATATTTTAATTTGGGAAGGATATGTTCATGTTCCTCCTATATAATCAAATAATGGTATGTTTTGGGTCAATTATTAATTCCTAACCAAAGTATTATTATCCTCAATTACCAGATATACCCATTTGTGATCTGATAATTTCTATAACAAATATTATACAAATTGCATAAAATTAAAAGGGTGTATTTTACTATATTGGACTTTCTAATTCCAAATACTGAATCCTATTATAATATTTCAATATCTCAATGTTTTAGAAATTTATTTAATATAATATTTATAATGAAAAGAAAAATAGTTTTTGTGAAAAAAAATTCATTTTATGGATAAAATTAATTCTACACCTAATCAAAATATTAAATTGACTCTAATGAACATAATTAAATTATTAAAAATATATGATAACTAATTTTTATTCTAAAAAATAAACAAACAAAACATTGTAAATTCTTAAAATAGAAATATTTTTTAAAAAAAAATAGAAAATTATATTATGATAATTTCGACACTTTGATTCAAAAAAATAATAATTAATGTAAGATATATCAATTTAAAAAATTCATGAATTTTGATTTTAGTTAGATTTATTAATAAAACAATGTGTGTTGTGCTATTATTTCTCAATATATGTCGTTACATCCTTCCTTCATTCAAAATAATATGTCTTCATAATTTACATAATTTCCTCATTAAAATATTTGGGTAGTTCTTAATCACAAATTGTTTAGATTCTCATGTTTCCTATTTTATAATATAAGTTATGAAAACTATCTTTACTACTTGATTTATCTGATTCCTCGTAATGGTTTATCCAATTTCCAGATCTATGATAACATCTTTTGAGTATATTAAATCAATTTCTAACTCTATTTTCATCATGAGTATAACATGAGTTTTATTGGGTATATACATCCCCAATAAACATATATGGAACATGTCATGTAATTTAGAGAGTCTTAGTGGTATTTCAAAAATGTTAAGACACGAATCCAATTTATTCATGATTTTAAAAAGGTCTTACATACCTAAGGATAATATTTCATTTTGTACTACACCTTATAACACCTTTAACTAGAGATACTTTAATGAAAAAATGATCTTACACATAAAATTTATATTCATGGCTTGATTTTTAGAATATATGTTTTACCTGATTTTATATTCTTTAATATTAGTTTTCATAGTATTTACCTATATCATTTTCTCCCTCATAAATTTAGGGTCATAGGATTTCATTATCCCACTTTATCCCAACATGTCAGAGTATAAAATAGAATTCCATATAATGATTCTTATATAACCATTTTGATACATGAATGGAAACCATTTTTGTAGTTACCCCAAGGTAAATAGTGATCCACATACCTCAAAATTATATTTATCATAACCTAAACATGCATTCTAGTGATTGAATAGTTCTTTTAGAATTTCTATAAATTTTGGTTTGATAGGTATTTCTAAAAAATGTTCAGTATCAAGATAATTCTAATGAAATTTCCAAAATTTTGATGTAAATCATGGATCATAATCAGCCCGAATTGAAATAGGTGCAGCATGATGTTTTAAAAAAATTAGTAATTTTCAATCATGTATAGAATTCAAGAAGTAAGACATCCCCTCTAACAAGGTAATGTTTATATTATTATGGAAAAAAAATTAACCATATTATATGATTCTTTCATGGAGTCACAGGTAATCTAGTTATAATGACTTCAATAATTTCATAGCATTTCAATATAAGAATAGGTAGATATGTCTTAAATCTTTGAGGATATTATCTCTTAATTATTAATTGTCCAATAACTAAACATCCTAACACATAATCATCAATTTCCCAAATAATATCATCCCACAAAAAATTTCTTTCAGTTATATATACATCATGGTTCTACTGGGGTGTTTTGATAAATTCGAGCAATGATATTAATCTAATATTTCACTTTACATCTCATTTATAGATAAAAGTACAAACAAATTTTGAAATTTTAGAACACCAAATTTGTATATGGAGTAATCCAATATCTTATCCAAAAATCATTAATATTATTTTCAAAATTCTCATCATTTAGATGATATCATTATTTTTTTAATTAATATCGTATGGAAATAATTTGATATTTCAGTGATGTTTCCCATTCTATATTAATTTATTGTGCATTTTCCCTAACTATAAGAACATAGTGTCTCTATTAATCCACATTTTGGTCACGACTCCATGATATTTCTTACTCAGTGTTTCTAGTACCTAATTTTCATTTCATTGGTGGAAGGGTATAGATAAATAATAATCCATGAGTAAAGTGAGTCATTTCTTTGTCTCATTTTCATTTATTTCTTTGTAAAGATGTATTTTAGTCACCAATGTTCTTGGTATATCTAAAAAATTGTACCATAGAGATATTTTCTCCATATATTTGAAGAAATGATTAAGAATCCCAACTCATGATTATGAGTTATATAATAAAATTCACGATTCATTGAAAAGATTCAATCATTATGAATAAATTTACCCTTCTTCATAAGGACACAACCAAGTGTCATATTCAATGAATCACTATATAAAAAAAATACGTAATTTCAAAATAATATATTAAAAATTATATCATTGAATATTATTTACTCATATCCATAGAAATATTCATCACATTACTTTATCTATGTGAACTAAACCCCTTTATCTTTATTTATTGTTAATATTTTACCCAATTGAGAAATATATAAACTAATCTCCTATAATAACCAGAAAATCTAATTAATATACATACCTTCTTTATATTCCTTAGTGTAAGAAATTATTTTAATCCCAATGTATTTTGATAATCAAATGAGATTGCGTCCTTATAGGTAATATGACCAAGAAATAAATCTTTCTAAATACAGATTTCACACGTTCTAAATTTCCAATATAACTAATTTTATCTTACATTAACATGAATGATACCATAGTGAGTATCCTTATCATCATATCATTAAGAGTACAAAAACACATCCTAAATATGTATAATAAATAATTATCAATATATTACTTGAATATTCTTTTCATTAGTTCTAGTAAAATAGTGGGTACATTAGTCAATCCAAATGAAAATATCATAAACGTGTAAATTCTATGACTCATATGAAATATTGTCTTCAAGAATAAAATCCTTCCTTACTCACAATTAATGATTCCAAAAATGAAATACAATATCAAAAGATTATTTAGTTCAATAATGTTTATCTAATAAGTCATATGTGCGAAGAAAAAGATACATGGTATATATAGTAATAAAACTGATTTACCTATAATCAAATCATAGTATCATAGATAAATGTTCCTTAATAATAAAAAATATGTGCTCTCATGGGTGAAATAATGTAGAATATAAATCATTTTTCATGAAATTACTCTACCTTTATCTTAAACTCTACTAATTTCATAGTGGACAATATATAAAAACTATTTGATACATTTCATGCATTAGGGATTAAATAAACGGAAAAATCAACATCACATTATAGATAATTTCTATGTAATTACAGATAAAATAAATCAATTTAATCCTATAAAATATGTACATCCTCTATTTGAAGAGTAAATTATTCATCTATAGACTATGTCTGATCTTCTTCCTGGAGAATCTAATATAGAATAGATAACATAGGTACACCCCAATATGAATAATATGTTGAAGATTACCCTATATGGATAAGGAATTATACATCATCATCCTGAATCATAATTAATATATTTAGAAATAATTTTTTCCGTATATTTTGAATCTAAATCCAGACTACAGATTATATCAAAATTTAACATAGTTATAATAATCAATTTTAAATATAGGGCATGTTTATGTGTCATAATGGGAAATGACTAACACATTAATGTTGCAGTGATATTTTTACTAAATATTTTGAATTATAACTCCATTAATAAGGTGATATGGATATATACATATATTTCATGGAAAATATGGATGATATAATGTAGTGAAAAAAAATAATAATTGGAAAGTTTGAGGCTATGAATAATATACCCACCTACAAATATTTTTTACCTTCAACGTCAGTTGTAGTGATCGTATAAATTTTTCCTTATCCTCTGGGTGTATTTTATGTTTCCTTTCATTAAGGAATTATAAATTAGTGGGAATAATTCTTCAATTCTATAATTATGTTGCATTGGTCATTAATATTATCTTTCTTCACAATTCATTTTTTTACATATAACCATTATATCCTCACTTGTATCCAACTCGCATGCCCATAAAACATTTTGTATGATGAATCATTCTACAATTTTCACATGATTAAAATTGATTTCTTCTCTCATTCTTCTTATTCATATTCTTATTTTATGGTCTATATTTTTATTTTTTATCATAAAACCTCTTCTTATTTTTATTTCCCTTGAATATATGGGATCTACAAAATGAATTATCAGTTTTTATTGAACATAATAATATATAATTATGTGACATGAAATCTTTTGAAACTATTATCTTTTGGTGTTCTCAATTAAGACACTAAAATAAAAAAGTCATTCTAGCTCTCTAAATAATTTATGTAATCCATATTATACATAGAAATACTTGTAAAGGTATCATCATAAATTATATATCTTTCTTCTCCTGTTTTCTATATGTCGATGAATTTTTTCAGGATTTCAGTCAATTCTATATGAGGGAATTTTTTTTTGATTAATATATCATTAAAATATCCCCATTAAATTTTTTCCATTTCTAATTCCTCTATAATATTATATATAAACCACCAAAATAGATCTACATAACTTAGTATTCAATATCATTCCAACATAACCTTTTATATTTCATTATTCCTAAGGGAAAAAAATATTTTAATGAGACATAATCAATTTATCATCGACCATTGTATTAGTAGTTGCACAAAAAGATAGAGTTTTTTCTCCACATCAAATAGACAAATATAGGTGTATAATTTCATATAAAATCATGTTTCTCCTTATGAAAAAATAAATCATTCACAACTCAACTTCCCTACTTTGGAAATCAACTTCTCAATTTTAAAGAGTATTTTTATTGGATTTATCAACAGGGAAATACCTTTATTATTTATGGGTATGAATTCATTTTCTTCCATTAGGAATGATTACTAAATAATGGAACACAATGTGTTAGATTTATATCATTAATAATATTTATTTATTAAATAATACCCCATATAATGGTAAGTGTTTTAAAATATCACAATATATTATCATAATTCTCATGATAGCTTTGTTCATTTAAAATATTGTTCACAAGGTTACTACTAATTTTACATTGATAGAAAATGTAATTTAACAATCTCTGGTAATCAATACACAGTGAGAAATTAATTAAATTAGAAAAATATATAAGTAATCTCATCATGATGTAATGATCAATTTGAAAGTCCTAAATAACTATATAGATAAATTATTTATATTTTAAATTGTAATTAAAATTTTAAAAAGAATAAAATAACATGATTGAAAACCATGAAATAAATTCAATAGATTTTACTTCACAACATATGGAAAACAATCAAAATAATGGTGAGATAAAATTATTCGTATGGGTTATGTGAAATGAAATATATTATGATTAAAACACATGTCATTTAGTCATTAACTTCAAAATAAAAAGCATTCATGGATAGTATCAAATACACCAACTTCTTTTATAAAAATAATTTCATTATAAATGAAGGGAATGTATTCTATTTAATGTCCTGATATTGGAAAATTTTTTGTATTTACTATCAAGACCATTTACCAATGTACTTTAAACTATGGGTAGTTATACACAAAAACTAATTTAATTTGGACAAATTATATTCTTTATAAGACATATCAAATCATCGATGGGATATATAATTTTGGGATTCCCCTATCAATACATGTCTAATGAATTCCTTATAGATTTAATGATAAGTTTAATTCATAAGAAATAGTAATTATCAATAAATATTCATATTGAATAATCAATAATGAATATCAATAATTTCATTATCAATCAAATTACCTTCAATGTAAAATATCATGTGAAGAAGTGTTATATTAATTGGGAAATAATAACATCTATGAAACAATTAATATATATTTAATAGAAATTAAATATCAAATGATCAAAAGTATGTTATTGTTTTTATAGAAAGTCAACGTACATAAAATTAATCAATAAATAAGTGATAACCATCAAAAAAGTATATTTGGTATTAAAATAAATTCATTTAATGAATTGAGTAAAAGGTAACATAAAAATTTAAACAATATTCCCATAAACAATTTCCTTTTTAAAATCATTGAAATATTATCAAATAAGCTAACATGAGTGAAATAATAATAGTAATTGGATATCTTTTAACACTATATAAGTTAACAAAAAAATACCTTTTCAATTTTCCCAAAGAACTGAAAAAACAAGGCGTTAATATAATGTAATACTAATTTATTTAAATCATTATAAAAATTCATGGAAAAAATGAAATTACATTTGATTAAATATAAAGGTCTTATCTAAAGTAGTTTTTCAAAATATGGATTTATAATAAAAGTGTAACTGATCAAAAGATAAATATGACCATCTTTCTTTTTAAACATATCATTTAATAATTTAAATGAGAAAAAATAAATTAAGGAAGAATGGAAACCCCTAATGTATCAGGAGGAAAATAATATTGATTTATTTTAATAATAATAGATAATATGATTTCACAATAAAATTAAGAGGAATAAAAAATGATATTGTAAGACCAATTTATAACACTTTGGTAACAATAAAATTTTATAACCTTGAAGTTGTAAACATTGAAATAATATTTCATCATTATTAATTAATAGATATATATTTAAAATACCTCTATGTGTTAGTACATACACAATAAGAAATAAACTGGCTTCATAATACCAAATATGTCTCAATAGAGTTAAATTCAAATGAAATATCAAACCTCATATTTCTCCTTAGTTGATTGGAGTTATACTTCATTAATTTTTGTTTCAAATAAGTGATGTTTTTATTCAAAAAATATATTCGTATTTATAATATCATATATGATTTTATTATAACATATGATCACAAAATATATATTAATCATTCATTATTATTATTCTTTCAAGTGTTAACAGCTTTATTTTCTAATGCATGTCTTAACTCCGAAGCATTTGTGATTATTATTTGATTTTGGATCCATTATCTCAAAAATATTAATAATGTTATAAATATCATATATATTCATTAAATCTATATTTATTAACAACCATAATAATAGAAAATAAAAAAGGGGTCACATTTCTCCATGGAGGTGGATGTACGCACAAACGAATGAGTGACATTATCATTCAATAATGAATTTGAAGGATAGAAGGTATATATATATATATGATATTATAGTAATAAAATAATATTTTGGCCATGAGTATACAAAATATTCATTATTTATGACTTTATAACCATCCTAATAAAATTATGATGGAAAAATAAATGCACCGTTATGTGGATATGATAATACATATATACATATGATCAATGTTTTCGCATTAAAAAGAATAGAAAATTAGTGTAAAATGGTTGTTACATAATAATAACCACATATAATTATATTTATTAGAATATAGTAATTATTTATAAAGTTAACAATAGATTTATTGGAATTATTATTTGATATCAATTTGAATGAGTTGGTAATTATGATTACCTCTACTTCATTTGAATTTCTTTATATCACTTCTTTGGGTACATTAGGATGGAATTTTGGAAATAAAATAACATATAAAACATGGATAAAGATTATTTAAGTATAATTATATGGGTTTATTTGATAGATATTTCTCAATGCGGTGTAAAGATAATATGGAGTGGGTGCCCATTTATGTATGGTGGAATAGTCGCTTATTGAATAACTTAATGTATTAAGTTAATATAAATTATTTATGATGTCTTAAAGTAAAAAAATGTATAAAATTAAGAAAAATGTGTGGATGATTTGAAATCCTCTCATAGAATAATTTTTTAACATGTTTTTGTGATTTCATCACCCTAACAGATTTGTTTTATCCCCACACAGACCTTTTTACCAATTATAGAAATACAAAAAATTTAAACACTTTGACGATTAAGAACAATAACATAACGTGACAATTTTTTGATAAATGGGAAAGGGATAAAATTTATGACCCTATATTATCCCCCTTGTACATGTACATTTTTAAGATATTTAAAATATTTATTAAAATATTATTTTCATAAAACACCGTTACTTTCATGTTTGACTCTATTGATTTCATTTTACATTACAAACAACAAGAAAAATATTTAAATCAAATATAAACCATTATTACATGACAAATACATTATAAAAATATATAAAATTTGTTCAAAATAATAATAAATCATAATAGTATTAATTTTACTACTCTTAAAATCCTTTATTTATTTTTTCTATTAATTTAATAAATACATTGTCATTGTTTTTTAAGGATTTGATATAATTATTTAATCACTTTAAATTATAAAAAAATAAAAAAGGAAGAAAATAGTTATGTTAAAAATAATTTTTTATAGTCGATCATAACATATTCATATCCTTATTTATAGGTATCATATCTGTTAAATGAAAGAGAGTGACATTCAATAATTACCATTACATAAAAAAAATTCATTATCAAGTTCAAATTGTAGAAAAATTACATATAATAGAACTTTTATTTGATGTGTCTAAATATTTACATTAAAATTAAATATTGTAAATTTTTTTGTCGATTTTTAATGCTTTATCACAATATTACTTTCAATAATTAGTATATATATCCATTTTTAATGTGATATAATTTTCTATAACTAAAATAAAAAATAATTAAAACAAATGGAAACTATTTATAAATTTTTTAATACTTTATTTCATATAATAAATCCATTTTATATGATTCAATTCCAATATGTGGTAGAAATTAATTTAGAATAAAATTGAAAAACTCATTGAAAAATGGTTTTTTTTAAAAAAAATCGGATAAATATGTTTTTTAAACCAAATTCAATAATAAAATTTATTATAATGAACTTAATTGAAAAATGTATAATATATGGGAGGTAATTTTTAAATAAAACCATTTTATGTAATGGATCAATTTAAATATTTGAAAAAAAAATACAAATTTGAAAAATTATTTTAATTATTAACTAATATATAAATTTTGTAAGAATATATAAATAACATTTTCTAAGATCAATTATACCATACATTTAAAAGATTTAAAATAATTTAGGACAATTAAATTTATAAAATTTTCGAATTTATGTTTAAATCACATTCTTGATTAAAAATTTGTGTATTTTTTAATTATTTCATTAAAAAAATGATTTCGATGATTGATGCCATAGTGTTATATGATGGAGGAATAATTTTTTGTCATGATAAAGGGAGGTTTTATTAAAAATTCATGTGTTTGTGTTTGTGATTCCATGAAAGGGGTGTGAAAATTTATTTAAATATCACCTTTCTAATGCCTTTGAGAACTATTTATTTTGGTGATGTTCTATTAACATTAATTCTTTCTATTTTATATATGAATATATTTTGAACCTTTTTAATGCATTTTGTATAATGTTCAACTGTATTATAAAAATTATAATATAAAATATTTTTTAGATAAGTTTAATATGGTAAAATTAATATTGGTTTTTTCCAACATTATTTTTATACTCGCCACCTATATACTATCTTTTATGCATATATAGACATTGTTTTCCATGAGAGATGAAATGGGATGATTTAGTAGTTCACTAGTGATTTTTTCGGATGTAGCCTTTATATATATTTTAGTATAGGATTGTAGGAGGTGGTGTTCTAGTAGTCAATGTTAATTTCTTCTCCGTTCTAATGTGTTTTTTTATTTTGGATTCTTATTTATTAATATTTTTCTAATGTCAGATTACTTATTAATCATGTTATATTTTCTGTTTTATGGTTTACATTTCATTTAATATCTAGTTTTGTTTTTTAATTATTTTCTTATTTCCATAAATCTACTTGAATGGTAAAAATTGTAAATCATCCACCAAAAATTTATTCATGAATTGGAATTAATTTATAGATTTTTTGTATGGGGTATTTCACCTAAGGTTTGTTTAACCACTATTAGTTACATGGAAATGGTTAGAAATGGGTTGTAAATAAAATTATTAGATACAAAATAGTCTGGTATCTGAGATAGTGGCAAAGAGATATACTATGTTGACATTTAAAATGTATAGAAAAAAAATATGTATCTATATACTTTATACTGAAATTCGAGATACAATAGAGGTCAGAGTAGAAAATTATTATAAAGAATGTTTAGGATCTTTTTCAACCCATCATCAAGGGTTTAGCTGATGAGCATTTCATATCATTCACTAAAAGAGAGACGACCCTCTAGGACTACATTATCATATAAATATTTTATTTTGGTATTGTGATATTATGATTATCAATTTTTTTTCTTATGATATATGATATAACAAAGAACAATGAAGCAGTAATACAATTAAATAGAAATTGTGTATATGTTTATATATCACTAATTCTATAATTTAGAATAATGAGGAATAACCAATAGGTTTTATAGGATATTTTGTTTTCATATGAACCATTAATTAACTAGTATCTTGTCTAAATTATTGTGGAATCATTAAAAGGTGTGAAAAATGGAAATCGAGACAAATAATCTCATTACACTAATAAATCATCCCAATTCAATAAGAAACATCTACAAACATTTCCAAAAATTTCATGACCTAAACAAGTTGTAATATTTCTTTTTAGGATGAATAAGGTATTTTAATTACTTGAAACTACTACACAATAAAGTTCTAGAATATGAAATATATGATTTAATATTCTACATAATAATTTTTGGATTTTACTCTAAAAGATATTTGGTATCATTATCTGACATTGGATATGTTCGAGGAGCTACATAATAAAATTATTTATGTGCACTATTTTTATCCCATAGGGAATGAATAATTATTCTAGCTAAAATTTGGAACTATGTCAATGAATGAATAGGATTATTGATGCATGCACTATGTTTTCATTAGACTAAAATTATCTTCTAATTAATGGTATAATGAATGAATGTTCACGGAAAGTATGTAACATGATTTTATATCCAATTTAGTCATGTTCTTTATTACTAACTATAAATAGATAGTGAATAATGTTTTGTTCATAGAGATAGTTTTTATACGTAATCCCAGTAAGGGGGAAACCTTCACCCATCCAAGTGCATTTTGAAAGTCCAGTGAAGGAATTAATAAAAAGGGGATATCTATTCATATGAAATAAGGGAATTATAGAATCATCCTACTAGATAATTCATTAATCAAGAATGTCACAACAATGTTCTCTATTTCTTTATGGGTACCTCCCTTCAATAGTCGATGATGTTCTACAGTACAGTGCCTTGATATTGTCAGAACAATGGAAAAATATGACATATCATTAAATAATTATTATGATATATGTATTAAATGGAATGATATAGTTTTAAGTAGTCCCATGTTTCACATGATAAATTTAGATTACATTACCATAATAATTTTTTCCTATAAAATACAATGAACCATGATGAATCCAAAAATATATTTATTTTCTAGTCGATGCAACAATAAAGGAAAAAATAGTATTCAGTGGTATTTTATTGATATTAATATATTGAAAAAATGATATTTTGACAATGAAACTATGTCCCTCAAGGGTGTGATATGCCAATATTCTAAGCTCAACCATTAATAGTGTCTTGTTTGATACCAGATCACCAATTTCTATTCATTTCTCCAGTTTTGTTAAACAATTGGGATTCCTCATGGAGATGATTCCTCACATCATGAGCATTAGGAAACCACTTGGACAAAAGGAATTAATTAGATTCAAGTGCCCATATTATACCATTACCGTTGATAAAATATTCCTCCATTGGGATTTCACTATCTTGAAGATGTATATATTTGATGTAGTGTTTAAAACAAACATGTTGGTGGAATTAAAAGCCTGTATTGATATCTATGATTAAAATGTAACTTATATACCCCTTCATGGAGTTGTTCAGTTATTCAAATGGATTTTGATATGAATTACAGAACAGTAGGATCTTAATAGACAAATTAAAAAACCTTTTTTAGTTAGCTTGTATAAATGTATATTATTGAAACATATGAATTCGGAATTATAACTAGTCAAAAAATAGTGGACCTATACTTAAATTAATTTTTCTAAAAATTCATAGTATAATCCATATAATTGGTAATTGATTTTATATCGATCTATATTAATGGAAATTCCCTATTTTACTTCCATTAAAGAGAATATCTCATATATATGTGTGTGACTTGATGGTCTGTCTATATAAAATGGGGATAAGGGGTTGCGTTATACTAAGTACATCACCGTTGGGGATTTTAGTATTCTACTCATAAAGAGGATAGACAATTCCCTTCTATTGTGTGTCGACTACAAAAACTTTAATCAAGTTATGATAAGAAAGCAGTATCTATTAATCACAAAATGTTATATTTAATCCATTTAAAGGATACATTAGGTTCTCCAAGATTTTTTATAATCAATATTTCTCCAACATTGAGATAGTAAAGGGGATAATTCAAAGACAATATTTCAGATTCAATATGGCCATTATGAATAAATTTCCTAGCCATTGTTCTTATGAATTCACATGAAATATTTGTGTCCTTCATGAACAATATCATCCACATGTATTTTATTAATATTTAGTTTTATTTATTGATGATTTTTTGGTTCACTCATGAATAATTAATGAACAGTAAGATTACATAAAAAATTATTTTGAGTATATTTCATTATCATTGAATATATAAAACATTATCTAAGTGTGGCTTCTTGATATTAGAATTATGCTTCCATATGAATGTAATTTTAGAGGAAGTAATGTCAGTTGACCATTGGATGATTGAAAAAGACATTTATTATAATAAACTAAATAATTTATTCAATGTATATTTCAATAAATGATTATATGGATATTATATTCTCAATGATCGGGATTTCTCAAGGATTTATTTTTTGATGACCACATTAATAATAAATTGTATTCAGTTTTAATATAATAGGGAATTTCAGAAATCCTTCGAGGATCCTTATGATTCTCTCTATTTATCACTTATCCTCTTCATACATGATCTATGTTCGGTATATGTGGTACATTTTTATGGTTCTAGATCCTGAATGGTTTCTATTATTATAAATATTGATCATATTATAGGAAATGGATCAAGATATAAGTGATATAATGAAGTGATTTATCCAATGAAAGACCTTGAATTGGATATAGTGGTATATGCTTAAAAAGCATCCTTCCACATTCAATTTTGTAAAATTCTTACTAAATTCACTAATATTAAATTATAAACATATATATTCTCTTAGAGAGACTTGAATTGTTTGTAATAGCATTGTATGGTGTATTTATAGATGTTTGAATTCATATTGTTGTATAAACTTAGGAATGGGAATGTAGTGTCTATTCCTTTAAATTATAAGCATTATAATGAAATACTCGTAGGATATCATGTCTAATGGATGTTTGTATCAACCAAATGCCAGATATCCTAGAGCTAGTGTCTACTACTAATTAAATTGGCATGATTATATTGAATCAAATAAAGAAGGAATTAGAGTTTATTAGTCTTGGTTATCAATATACAGTAACGATTATTGTATTAAAAATTAATATACTAATTATAACATAATTTTTTTACTTTTTTATAAATAAACAACTTCAATGACAACATTATTCCAACTACTAAATAACAAAATATCTTTTATAGTACTCTTCTTGGATTCCTAGGGAATGAAACATAATAATGGTGATCTCAAATGCTCAGTAAGGGTAATGTAAATAGGAATAAATAATGAATAAATTATATTAGTAGTTGTGACATTATATAAACTAAAAAAACATTCAATATAATAAATATATAGGGAAAGAAATAAATAAATAGTATGGAAAGGTGATTACTAGAAACACATTCCATTCAAATAAATAGATAAGAAAAAATAAATTTTGAAAGGTAAAAAACTGAAACACGTTCCATTTAATCAGTGAAATAAGATGTAATGTATCCATAGATATGTCATCAGAAAATCTCATTTATGAAAAATAATTAAAACTAAATGAGGGTAATCATATCATAATGGAAATCATTTATGTGGTACATGAAAACCAATACCATCAATACCATTCAAAAGAGGTTTTTAAAACATAGATAAAAACTCATTTAATTTGAGAAACATATTTTATCATGTGAAACTATCTATACATTGAGGAGCTATAAAAACTCTAGGCTCCACCCGTCATTTCCAGTAAGAAAATATTACTCATATCAAATAATAAAAATAAAAAATATGCCTTATTAAATATCTATATTAAAAAATAAAAATATAATTATCAATATTTATTCAAATAATCAAATAACTTTTAATGTAAACAGAGTGCGTAAATGGGTATATGGTTTAGGAAATAATAATTTCCATGATAATTGAAAAGAATAATTTAGGTAAATTCAATGTTCAATGATCATCAGAGACCAAATATTTAAAGTGGACTAAGAATTAAATAATGTTAGTGGATGTGAATATTATCCTTGGCCATGTTAATCATAAACCATATAGAGGAATAGTAAGGATGGTAACAATACAATATATCCCATGAGGAGTAAAATAATGGTTTGTTATTTTTTATGAATTTAAATGTTATAAAAAGATCATAAAACCATTCTTGATGAAAATATCATTTTTCTTAAAAAATTTCTTTGAAAATCAATTTTGAAAACATTTTCTTTAAAATTTAATCTTTTAGACATGAAATGGAATCTTTAAGGAATTGACGGTGGGTAAATATGAACTTTTCATATGAGGTGAAAGAACCTCCTTTTTTAATGGTAAAAACGTTTGAGAAATGGATTTTTAGGAAAGAGACAATAATATACCTTTGAAAACATTTGTCAAAAAAAGGTAAAATTTTATTTACCAAATCATTTTAGAAGAAATTTTTTGAAATAAATTTTATTAAATATGCCTTTTAGAAAAAAAAACAGATTTTCTTACTAAATAGATAGATGAAGTTGTGTTTTACTAAAAAAAATTAAAATAATTTGAGTACCAAAGAGTGCAAAAATTTTACTAATGCATGTAAAAGGTCACGAATTATATGTGGAGTGGAAAATGAAAGTGTTTATTGAATAATGGTAATAAAATTTCCTCAAATTGAAATACCATTAAAATATAATCAATGTTATTGTTTGGGAAATAATCGTTAAAATTTTCAAAGTGTCTCATACAACTTTGAAACATTTGAAATCATAATCCCCGTCAAGTAATAATATTAAATTAAATCCATAAATTCCATTAAGATAAATGAATTCATGATATAATATATAAAAATGGGTTATAGATACACTAAAAAATATATAGGTGGTGTACATGACATTTATTTCACAGATGTAAAAACTAAGATGAGAATCTCATACCTTGAGATTGTTTTCAACTAAACATCATTTATACTTTTATATAATAAAATTATATATTTTTTTTACAATATTGAGATGCTTTTTCATGTTTATCATTACTTTTATGTCACTTTTTTACTATTATTTATACACTTTCTTAACCAATTATTTTTATGTCAGTTGATTTACCAAATTTAGTTTATGTGTCAAAAACGGTATTGGTAGGTTAATTGTGGTCTAAGGGGTCATTATATAAAATGTCCACAATAATAACCATTAAATATTTATCACACATATATATTAATTATATTTTTAAAATAAATAATTAAATAATTAAATGGAAAATGAATAAATGTTATGATCATGGAGATGGTAGGTCATACATATGCATGAGTAATATTATAATTTTTTAGTGATAGTTATGGAAAGAAGTTAAGTCAAATTACATATTTCCAAAATGATAATAATATCATAAATAAAATATTATTTAATCATGACTTCTTATATATAGAATTTTCATAATGAAAAAGGAATAACATCGTGTCGAGGAAGTAGTAGTCCAAACTTCCACGATCGATGTTATCAATTTTTTAGTTAGTGAAAGGGTAATAAAAAAAATTATATATATATATAGTATATTTATAGAAATTAAATTGTGTAATGAATATCATATAGAGGTTTTTTATTTAAAATATTTTTAATTAAATTCATTATTTTTACATACCATGATTAGTGTGAATGAGTCACATCTTTTCGAGGGGTGGTAGTCCACACTTCCTCAAATGATGTTATCATATTAACATAAAATGTAATGTATTAATAGTATGACTAATAAAAGTATTACTGAAGTATAATGAAATATAAATATAATTTAAATTTTATATATAGAGAGTATCCATCATAATTCCCATCATGATAGATGGTAAAGGAAAAAATGAACAATAATCTTTAATGAGGCAGTAGTTCGACTTACACAGAAACTGTATATTTGTTACCCATTATATTGAATGGTTTGTAAGTATAGGTATAACCCATTACAAAAAATGTCATAGTATATTGAGGATATGTTTTTTGTTACATAATAATGTAATAAAGATATTTGATGTGGTGGATAATACAAATAAAATTAAAAAACTTGAGTGAAGACATTGCCTCTTAATCAGGTAAGTACACTTGGTTTGAAAAAATAAGTGTTCATTGGAAGGAATTATTCCCAAATATAGGCTTCATGTTCTCAGATAGGGATTTTAAGAATCTATATGGGTAGATATTATCATATCCTAAGTCATTTTATAGGTGTGACAAATGGAGAGAGGTGGTGGCCTTTTATTGGGAAGGAACATGACTCACTTGTAATTTTTTTAAACAAGTTAGGAGTACACATGTTCATACCTAAAAAAAGTTATAACAACCGATTAAAACTCAATAATGGAATTTATGTCAATTATTTATGACCATAAAATATGTGTTATAGAATTGGATATGTCATTTTCTGTCCATAATTTAAAGTTTTAGTCTTTTATTATCCTTAATTTTGCTTAATTATTATAATTAATTGTAATTGCATTCACTAATATTTTTGGTAAAAACCATGTAAGTATTAATATACATTATAAATTATTTGTATTACAAATATGGGATGCCTTTATAATAATTATAATCATATAATAAAAATAGTAATTTAAAATTCATCCCGTGGTGGGACAATAATGGGGGGTTTTCAAAGTAAAAACATATAAATGTTTTCTTTATTTTTATAATCAATTTAAAAGTAAAATTGATTCCAATTACATCTTTTATAATATTTTATAATAGTATTATTTAATTAAAAATGAAAACAATTTAAAATCATAATTTATCCATATAAATAAATTGTATGAAAATCCAATTTTAAACTAAAATTCCATATTTGTAACTATTCATTACACAATGATATGATTCCAAAAAATATAACAAATTTACCATAACATAATTATTAGCCATAAATTTTAATTATGTTGTTTATTTTGAAATATTAAATAAATAAAAGTCTCAAAATTCCTATTTAAAATGGATTCTCCCTTAAAAGGTGGTAAAATTTCCTCTATAAAAATATATGTTTTTATATGTGAAATAGGGTTTGTTAGAATATTATACATATAAAACCTACTGGATAGGTATAAAAAATATTTTATTTTTTTTATAACATATATATTTCACTAAAATCAGTAACTAATTGAAATTAACTATGATAATTAAGAAAAAACTCATTTGGAAGAGTAAAAAAAATATTTCTTTTTTATATCCAATTGGTTTATAGTTTTGATTCGCATTAAATGGTAAACCATGAATTAATAAAAAAAATTATAAACCCCAAATTTTCATAGGTTAGTTAATACTATTAATAACCACTAATATATCATCTTGTTTATATCATATTACATTAAATAATAATATTTTTATAAAATGTAGTTATTATGTGAAACTCAGTCTTGCGTTTCACTAAAGCCATCAAAGAAGGTATCTCTTATATGTAACACAAGCTATAAAGGAAGGTCACTCTTATATGTAATGAAAGTGAACTTGTTGTTTCATTCATTGAAATATATTGAATCTATTTTGAATAGAAAATATACTATGAAGTATATATATTATATATTCCATTACATGTTTGTTGTCTCGTGTTATACACACTTTCATAAACAAGATTCTTAATTTAGATTTTTGGGGTGTCTAATTCTCCCTGTGTTATATAAATTTCATCCTCATAATTTAAACATGACCACAATGACATATTATTTGATAGTTACTCCCATTGAAATCCCTCATCGTTATAAGGGTTCATAAGTTATCCTATATAAAATAGAGAACTAAAAATACAAAGGTAACATGGATTAACATGTCACTAGGTCTCTAAGTAGGAGAACATCAATGGAATTTCAAGATATATTCATGGAGTGAAAGTGTAAATATTTATAAGGAGTTATTTAGTTCATCAATTAAAAACACCTAAATGAACAATGGAATGTTAAGGGTCGCAAAACCATGAATCAATGATGATTTATAGAACATTGATTCAACAAAAATTAAGGTATTTGGCCACCATTTTATTTATAAGTAACTTTCCTAATGTTGGGTAATTATTTTACTGCCCTTAAATATATAAAATATTTATACTAGATAGGAATTAGTTTCATGTGAACAATGTGCTTCTATAAAAGTTGTATTCTTCCATTTATTCCGAGAAATTAATTACTAATAAATATTTTCGTATTCATGTACCACTAAAATATAATTTTAAGGGATCTTAAGTCCAATAAAGAGTGAAAAGTCTAACTATTTTTCATTAATTATCTTACAAATACTATATGGTTCATAAATTAATCTATAATACTAAAAATGGATAATTATGGTTCAGTATTATCATTTATTCTTCATATTATTTAACTAAATCAATGAAAAATTAAATAGTAAATTGTGTAGGTATATATGGTATACATGAAACCCTTATTGTGCTTCATTCATGGGTTCAAGACCCACAGCCTTTGCGGAATTTTATTTATTATCACCCAAATTATAGGTTGTCTTTTTAAAAAACTAAATTAATATAATTCAAAAAATAAATATGATGTAAATCCTTGAAATTTTTTAAATAAAAAAATATCCTTTTAACTAATGTTTTCAAAATAGCCTCAATACATAAAAACTACGTCCATATATTTTTACATAATCCTTTCCGTGGTATTGGGTTTATAAAAAATATATTTTTTATGATTTCTAAATCATGAAACCCTGTTTTATATCTACAACACATTTGGATTAACCTGGTCTATTTATTATGTATCTAATTCATTCGTAATTTTTAGTAAAAAATGTGAATTATCCTAAGAATATCCCTCAGGAGTGTCAAATTAGGTGCACAGTAATGCCTTTTTTCATGCACCATATTACCTCGAGTCAGGCCTAGAACACCTTGTTATAGTTATTACTCTTAGGTATATCTTTTTCTAGAACCATATCAACTTGTAGTGTCTATATATGGATATATTGTTAGAATGCCTCAAATAATATCTAACTTTCCCAAATTCTTGGATGTTATTATATACTTATCCTCAATTTCTACAGTAGGGTTATCTTTAATAACCAATGTTTTACTAAATTCATTTCCCAAGGTTACTATAAAATTTCCTTTAATAACAACTATAGTGACCCGACCCCATATAGCCTGGAGTTGGTGTCTGCTACTAATTACATTGGCAGTATTACAAGGAATAAAATATCAATTGAAAGAGATTTTATTCATCTTGGTTAACTAGATACATTACTGAGTATTGTATTAAGAATGAATACAATAATTACAACATATTTTTTCACTTATTTATAAATAATAATCATCGAGGATAACATTATTAAAACTTGAAAATATGTGCATATCATTCATAGTATGCTTCTTGGATTCCTAGGGAACGAAATATAATAAGGGTGATCTCAAATGCTCAGTAATGGAAATGTACAAAAGATTCAATAATGAATCAATGAGAATAATAGTTCTCACATGGTATAAGTTAAAAACACATGAAATATAATCAATATATTAATATGTAACTACAAAAAAATATGGAAAGGTAATAAATAGAAACACATTAATTTCAAATAAATAGATAAAAAAATATGCAATGGTGTAAAACTGAAACACATTCCATTTAATAATTAAACTATAATTTAATGTATCCATAGATATGTCGACGAAAAATATCATGGATGAATAATAACTGAATCTAAATGGGTTAAATGCTTCCTAATTGATGGCATGTCTGAGGAAAAGAAAAACCTAGGCCATTAATATAATTCACAATACGGTTTAAACCTTGGATAAAAATCCCTTTAATTTTCACAACATATTTGTCTCATGAGAACTGTCAATGCATTGAGGTTCTATATAAATTCTAGGCTCCACCCATCATTGCTAGTCCAAAATAATCCACATATCAAATAATCAAAAAAAATGCCCTATCAAATATGCGTATAGAATCAAGAATATGAGATTATAAATATTTCCCCAAATAATCAAATAATTATAAAATTATACACCAATTTTAATATGGCATAAATTTAGGAAATTTTAATATCCATGATTAATAAAATGGAAAATTTTAATGAATTTAACATTCATTGATCATAGAAGATTTAATATTTCAAGGGGACTATAAAATAAATCAAGGAGGTGAATGTGAACACTATATGTAGCACCCCCTAGTTTCTAGTATGTTACCCTTTTATTATTATGTTAAGTATATAATGTATATAGTGATGTTTGGAAGAGTTTGGAGAACATTATTTGCATTTTTAGGGCTAAAGGGAAGGCATATGGGCGGCACATGATTTTTTCCCAACTGTGCGACATCCTGGAATAAACCATGTGTCTTGGGTATTTTGAGGTAGTGGCTTCAGCATATTTGGTGCATAGTTATGGACACCATGTGAGGAGACCAAGTGAAGGGTCATCCTTAAGGTAGTTAATAACACACGGTTACTGCACAGTTTTCATAACCAGGGAACAAAATCGTGCGGGGGGAAAACCCCAATCCTTAAAAATGGATCTGACACTTTTTTCCATTAAGTGCCATTTTTTCCTTATATGTGTCCATAACTCAGGATGTTTCTCCCTCAAAGGTCATGTAAGGATCTCACAATTATCTGTAGGTAATCTAAAGGCTTCACATGGTAATTACAAGATGACTCTTTTATAGTATGTGATCATTTAGTGTTGTTCTTGATGTTTTTATTAGATATACTTCAGCCCTATTCTCATTTTCTTAGATCTATGAACTGTATAGGAATATATACGATTTTGAAAGATGCATAAGTCTATATTTTTCATCTCATGGGACAGAGGAAGATATCTAAGGTGGGTTCATGAATATTTAACCAGTTTTGTTAGCGTTATTCATATGTTTATCATTCTCTCCCAAACTATCAAGGTAGGTGGCTTTACTCTCAGCTCATCTATCTTTAATTGATTATCTAAGATTCAAATTATATTATCATATTGAAAATTATTTTAAAATCATGGTTCAAATCATGATAAAAATTATCTTTAATTATGATTTATGGTTGTTGGTGAAATTCTAGAATTTTTGTGAGTTGTTGTGTGAAGTGATTTAGTTTCTTGATTTGAAAATTGTAATTTTAAAATATGTCTTTGGTGGAATTTTGAAATTTTTTGGTTTGAAAAAAAAACAATAAAATTTTGTTTTATTGAAATGTTTTTGAAATATTGGTATTGATAATGATTTTGAGCATACTTGGTTTGTGAGTTCATATTGAATTTATGAGGCTTCGTTGAAAAATGATCATATTCTAGATTCCATAGGATTAATGGAAAATGGGATATAATTACCTTGGGATGACAATATAGATTGATGGGAGACTTCTCATGAGTTTGGAACCACCGTAATGATGCATTCATAGATGGTATTGTGGTTTTCTGGAATAAAATTTATATGCCAAATTGAGTTTGATTAATGGTTTTAAAAGCATGTTTTTTTTAATTATTCATTAATGGTTTTCAATGGAAAATTCTTTATTATGATACTTGTTTAAATTTAGTTATAAACTATTTAATAAGTTTTTTATATTTATTTATAATCTTTTTTAAAAGTTGTTTATATTTAGTTATAATATTTTTTGGAATTTTTTTAAATAAATGTTTTATATAAATGTTTTAAACTCTTATATTATAGTGGAATGAGTAGGTAATTCATTAGGGAAATCCTACTAAGATTATGTACACACCCTTTAAAATGGATCTTTGGTTATGTTGTATATTTCATCTACAAGTACATAGTCAAAGGTAATGTATCATAATTCTTTAGAACTAATTCGTGATTCTTGTCTATTTGGTGATGTCAAAGAATGAAGATTGTGAGGCATGAAGTCTTTTGGTCATATTAGATAATTATGAGTCATCATTATATGTTTAAATTGATGTTACATAGTATTCTATTATGGAACACTTTGGTGGATTTTGATATAAAATAATTGGTAGAGTTTTCTTTCTTTTTATCATGAATTATATAGAGGGTTGTTTAGTTTTTTTTGTTTCCATTTTTTATTATTAAAGGGTTAATCATACACCATATGTATTGAAACCATTTTTCATTTATTTCCATCCTTTGGCATCTTGGGGATGTCACTTAAGTCTCATAAATTCTTCACTGCTTTCTGAAGACAACGAGAAGGGTTGGGCCATCGTAAATGGTTTCATTTTTGTTCATTCCAAAAGCATGTTTCACAAAAGTGGTATATGGTGGTTCCTTTTCTTGTAGAAAATTCAGTTATAAAATTCCTTGGTCTTGGAGTTAAATTCATTATTTTCTATTCTATAGGTGGTGATCATAGAAAAGAGTATCATTTTTGAGACTTGAAATGTATATCATAAAATTACATAGCTAATATTTTTATGATAAAATTCATGTTTCCATGGAGTTTCATAAATAAGTTTTTTGCATTCACTTATAGGAAATTGGAAATATCATTTTCATGGGTTTAGCTAATGAAAATATCATTACATGAATTAGAGGAATGAATTACCACGTCGATTTCATATTTCAATTTTAGTAATGATATATTATTTTTTGTACTCTGTTGATTTTTGAAAAATGTTTCTTCTTTTTTCAAATGAAATAAATTTGAAAGAGAATATATTGTATATTTTAAAAATTTATTGATTTTGAAAAGTGAGTTAATTTTTATCAATGATGGTTGAACATGAAAAAGTTTTATTATGGAAAACTGTGTTACGATAGCTAATGTTATACAATTTGAAATTCTAAGACTTCGATTTATAGAATATGAGAATTATGGTGTTCATTGTTGGTTTAGAAAATTTCCCCTGGTAGGCATTGTATAAACAAACTTGAAGAAGCTGTAGAGAATGTGGTTTCACCTAAGCCACAGTTGAACCAACAATTCGTTCATAGTATCATTAATGATATCTATGTTGTGGACACAAAGAACTAGAGGTATGATCCAAGACAAGTGGATTGTTCCAACAAATTCCCTAAATAGAATCTACCCATTTATATGGGTGATTATGAAAAAAAGGGCATGGGTATTGTTGAACAGAATGAATTGTATCTTTGATTTCATCATCACACCAGCAAACACGAAATTCAAGCTAGTGATGTATATGCTATAGGATCTTGCATGGAGATTTTGGGATACAACGTTACTGGATAAAGTGGATAAAGTCAATGGTTGAAAGTATTTAGAGTAATTTTTCAAAACAACAATTATATCCTTATACGTTCAAGATTCAGAGAACAAAAGACTTCATCATCCTAAACCAAAAAAATCCACCTAGCATGGACTACAAATATAAATTCATTAATTTAGTGCTCTTTTTACTAGATGTTCCATCTAGGGTAACCTTGAAAGCACAAATATTTGAATCAGGGTTAAGGCATTAGATTCACATGAATATTATCATGCTATGTATTCCTGACTATATAGATATGTTCAATAGAGCGATAGTGGTTGAACATGAAATATTTGTAGTTATAGGAGAAGGAATTATCATGATACCTATTTCAAATTGTGGGAACTATAATGCTTGGATAAAGAGGAAGAGGGAAACCTACTTCTATGGTGGGAGGGGGAATCAGAATCGGACAACTGGATTAGTGAATATTCTTATAAGACCCACGAAAACGGAGGTATGTTTCCAATGTGGTTCCTTCAACCACATGAATAAATAGTGTACAACACCACCAAGTTAATGCTATAATTTACACAATATGGGTCATATGTAGAACTATTATCACAATGCTCCATGATCGGTTACTCCAAACACTTATATGGGGTCACAAGCATTTTATACTTTAATAAGGCGAGGAAAATATAAATAGTCTTGTTAGTAAAATAGAGATAGCCATGTTGATTCTATTAATATAGTTACTCATCAAAAAAAATTAGAAAGGTGATATGGATAAAGGTTATGTGACGAAAAAATTATTTGGAGCTAAGAAGAGGAGTGTAGATGATCAGGCTGGACCATCTATGGTAAGAGGTATGATTCTTTTGAATTTTATAATTGTTGATAGAGCTATGCTCAAATGGGACTTCTCAGGGTTCAAGAATGATGTTAATGATGTAATCATGGGTATGGACTGGTTGAAAATAGTCAAGGATCACATGGATTGTTATAACAAAATGGTTTGTTTCATAACTGAGGATGGCACTGAAAATATCTTCAGAGATGAAAGGGTTCTAATGACAGGTCTAATGATTTTTTTGGAAATAATAGTGATAAATATGTCTTACCAGTTGGTGGATTTAACATTGGAATTTATAGAGGAGGTCAAACATTGCATTTTATAGTATACATGGATCATTTTCTAGATGTTTTCCTGAGAACATCTCAGGGTTACAACCTATATGGGATGTTGATTTTATGATTGATCTACTTTCTGGGACTAGTCCTATTTCCCTTGTGTCTTATAGGATGGAACCAATAGAATTATGGTAAATGAAAGTGTAGTTGGAAGAGATGTAGTGAAGGGGTTCCATTCGATCGAGCACATGTCCATGGGCTGCCCCAATCTAATTCATAAAGAAAGAATATAGAACTCTGAAACTTTTTGTCAACTATCATAAACTTAACAAAGTTATGATAAAGAATAGATATCCACTTCCACACTTTAATGACCTATTTTATCAATTAAGAGGATCTTATTGGTTATCCAAAATTGACATGTGATTAAGATATCACCAATAGTGAGTTTGGGAGGAGGGTATTCTGAGAACATCATTCCGAAGTGGATATTTTTTGTAATAATATGTGTCAAAGAATTTCAGTCTTATCAATGCATCAGAAGTCATTAGTAATGGAAACCATGATATACCATTGTTTTTATAAAAAAAATCAAAGTGTTATTTTTGGATATAATAGGTTTAATTTCTAGGCCATGTAATTTCTGAAATATGTGTTTCAATGGATCTAGAGAAGATAGAAGTTGTTATCTCTTGAAAACCACCAAATAATATCTTTGAGATATAAATTTTTTTTGGTCTAGCTAGTTATTACCGACACATTGTGTGTGAATTTTTAAATCTATCATCTCCTATGATATTTTTTACAAAGAAAAACGTCCCATTTCAATGGAATTTATAAATTCATATATCCTTCCATGATCTGAATGTTAATCTTACATCGACACTCATCATGGTTTTTCTAGAATTTGGATAAGGGGATGTGGTGTAATATGATGCTTTGGGATATGGTTTTGGTTGTGTTATCATGAAAAGAAATCATTATATCTATTATTTATCAATGTAGTTGATGGTCCATGAGAATAATTACCCAAAGAATGATTTGGACTTAGCTGCAGTTGTCCATGACTCGAAGACATGGCGTCATTATCTCTTTAGTGTAAAATTTAATGTGTTCACGGATCATAAGAGAATTAAACATATCTTATAACAATGATATTTGAATATAAGGTAAGGAATATGGATAGATTAACACAAGATATTCGGCTATGACTTGATTTATACACATGGTAATGGAAAACTGGTTATAGATGAATTAACTAGAAATCCATATTCTCAGTTGGAGAAAGAATATTTAGATGAGTGTAAACTGATGGTAGTCTTAGCCGACATGTATGTTAAATGTGATGATCGAGGAGATGTTGGGGTTTTCCTTTCAGTTGTGGTAGTTTTTGATTTAATAATGATGGTTAAAGAGGCACATACATATGATGTTGAATGTGTTATAATGAGTTCAAAACTTAATGGTTGGGAGACTATTGAGAGTTGGATGCTGGATGTTAGTTCAGTGTTTTAGTTCATGAATCAGAATCTTGCATCTATATTTTTCTAGGTACAACTTCTTCATGTTAACCACTATTTGATATGGTTTTTTCATCCAAGATTATAGAATATGTATAAGAATTTTAAAACATAGTTTTGGTGGAATGGGATGAAATAAAATGAGGTAGATTTCATTCCGTGATGCATAACTTGTCAAAAATTTAAGACAGAACATCAGTGACCCATAGGTATGTTGCTTTCTTTACTTATCTAAATTTTGAAATGGGTGGAAATAATGATTGATTTTGTTACAGGACTCACATGAAAAACTCAGAAAATGATTTCATATGGGTGATATTGGATCAATTAAAAACTTCATCCCATTTCATCCCTATTTTTGAACCTAATATAGTAGAAGATCTGTCCAAATTAAAAATCTGAGAAGCGATAAAAAGACAAGTAATAGTAGTTTCGATCGTATTAGAGAGGGATCTATGGTTTAAATCTTGTTTATGGAAATCCAAATAGAATTATATTGGGACTCAATTGACTATGAGTTTGATATATCATCCTCATGTGGAAGAGAAACCCAAAAGGATGATAAAATTTTTAGAATAATTGCTATGAGTTTGTATAATAGATTTTAGTTGATCATGGGAATAAAACATACCCATAGTGAATTTATCCTTTAATAATAGATATTAGTCCTCGATACATATGGCTAAATTTGAATCATTTATTGGTATCCTTTTAATTACATACTTTTTTGGGTAGAAACAAGTGAGACATTACTGGGTGGGCCAAGATTTGTCCATGAAATAATGGAAAATATTCATTTTATCAATAAATGCATGGTTATGGATGATAGTAGTCAGACATATTATGCGGATCATTGTTGTAGACCATTGGAATTTCTAGTGAGTGATCATGTGTTTTAAAGGATTTCTCTACAGCATGGTCATTATCATTTTGGGAAGTATGGAATGTTATCTTCTCATTACATAGACTCTTTCAAGGCACTGGAATGGGTTGGAGAGGTGAAATATTAGTTTGAATTTCCACCATGGTTAAATGTGGTGAATAATGTGTTCCACGTATTACATTTGAAAAAGTATCGTCTCGACCCTGACCATGTGATCATATGGGATCATGTCTACCTAGAGACAGATTCTTCACTGCTATATATCATGTTGTGGATTCCGGATAGACAAGAGAATGTCTTATGTGTAATGATTATATGTTCAGTTCTAGTTATGTGGAAACATGGTAAGATTTTGGAAGAGACATGGGATCATGGGAGGGAAATGAAAGAGCCATGACCATAACTCTTTCAAGAAACCGACAATATTGTACATTCTGTGAACATAAAGACCAATGGTGGGGAGAATATTGTCCCCATGTTTCTGTTATATAACCCTATATTTATTTTTTAAATTGTATAATTTATATGAGAGTAGTTTGGATGATTTTAGAGAACATTATTATTGTTTTTTGGGGCTAAAGAGAAGGTGCGCGAGCAGTGCATGTCTTGTCAAAACTGTGTGACTGCCTGAGAGAAACCATGTGGCTTTGTTTTTTTTTTGAATTGGCATCTGCATAGTTGTTGTATAGTTATAGAGACTATGAGAGTAGACTATGTAAAGGTTCATCTGTATGGAAGTGGTTAATTCACAGTTATCACATGGTTTTCCTAACTATGTGACTTAACCATGCGCGGGTCAGAACCACCTCATTTAAATGGAGATCTTAAATGTTTTTTCAATTTTTTTCCCCATTTTTCTTTCTATTCATCCATAAAATGTTTGTTTCCTTACCTAAATGTCATGGAAGGTTCCCCTATGGATCTGAAGGCAATATGAAGGCATCACATGGTGATTAAGAAGTTAATTTTTTATGGTATGTGATTATTCGCAGTTGTTCTTGACATTTTAATTTTATCTACCTCGCTCATATTCTCAGTTTCAAAGATATACTCCCACTATGGGTAGATCTAAGGTATTTTATTCTGAATAAGTTTATTTTTGGCCTTGGTTGTGATAGGGAAAGATATCTATGGAGGGTTCAAGAATATTTAACCGGGTTTTGTTGGTGTTCTTCATTAATTTATCATTTTCAACAAATCTCTCATGGTAGATGGCTTCACTCTTGAATCATCTTTCTATAAGTGATTGGATTAGTCTAAAATTAGTTTATTTTATTTGAATTGATTGTCAAATATTGGTGAAAAATATGATATAAATCCTTTTTATTCATGATTTATAGTTTTTTGGGATACTATAGAATTTTTGAGAATTTTTGTGAAAAGTGATTTAGTTTCTTGATTTTGAGTTTTAAATTTTATAATATTTCATTTTTTCGATTTTGAAATGGATTTTTGGAAAAAAAAATTCAATAAAAATGTTATTTTATTGAAATAGTTTTAATATATTTGTATTGACATGGTTTTTTATCATTATTGGTCTTAGTTTTCATATTGCATTTATGAGGATTTTTGGAAATACGACCATGTGATTTGTGATAAAGGATTAATGGAACATGGAAAATAATTTCCTTATGATGAAATACTAGATCTACGATAGACTGATCATGAGTATAGAAATGTAATAATGAATTATGCATAGTTTGTATTGTGGAAGTTTCAAATAAAATGGAAATGCCAAATCGATTTCTGGAATGGTCTTCAAATTATGGTTTGGTTTCTCTTTTGAACAATTTATTTCATTAGAAAATTGTTTATTATGGTAATTATTTATTTTTAGTAATAAATTTTTGTTGAAGTTGTTTATATTTAATTATATATTACTTGTGGAATTATTTTATATAAAATATTTAATATAAATGTTGGAAACTTTTATATACTGGTGGAATGAGTAGGGAAATCATTGGGGAAAACCTACAAAGTTTTAGTACTCAACCCCTACTTTATAAATTTGGCGCCTTTTCAGATTTTATCTACTGGGACATCAGAAAAGGTAAAGTATCACAATTCATTATCACTACATCATGATACATGGTTTTTTGGTGATCTTGGATAATGGATCTTGTGGAGAATACAGTATTATTATCTTATTGGAGTATTATGAGACATATTCTTGGGTTTTCCTTAATATTAGTCTGGCTTCCATTGTGTTACACGTTTGTGGGTTTGGAAGTAAAATTATTGGTTGAGTTGTCATTATTTTTATCATGCATCATATAGTGGGTTTTTTGGTTTTTTGGGTTTCATTGTTTTATGTCTAAAGGATAAATCATTCCCTACATGTATTGAAACCCTTTATCATTCATTTCCAACCTTTGGCATCTTGGGTATGCCTCTTAAGGACCAGTAATGCCTCACCACATTCTCAAGGTAATGAGAAGGGGTGGGATGTTGCACTATCCTTGTAAAAATAAATCATAAACCATTCAGAGTAATATTAAAGATGGTATCAATACAAAATGTCCCAAGTGGAGTAAAATGAAGTCTTTTTATTGATGAATAATTGTAATATTATAAAAAGATAATTAAAATTTTTATAAGGAAAATATATTATTGTTCTAATTTTATTTGAAAAGGAATTTCCTTGAAAATCTATTTTTAATAGCATTTTTTAAGTAAAATTTTATACATGTGATGGAAGCTTGAAATATTTTATGGTGTGTAGATTCGTACTTAACATATGTGGTCAATGAACATTAATTTTTTACGATAAAAATATTTGAAATATTCTTTATTGAGAAAGAAACAATTTGATTCTTTGAAAACATTATTAAAAGAAAATGAAGTAAAAATGTCCTTACAAAATAATTCAAAAACCATTTTGGAAACCATTTCAATAAACCATGAGTTTTAGAAGAAAATATGTTCTCTGACTAAAGATAAAAATGATGTTGGGTTTTCATAATAAAAATTAACATACATTACTACCATAAAGGGGAAATGGTTTCAATAATTGAAAATTGTCATGAATTACTAGAGGAGTTTAAAATTAACGGGTTTATTGAATAATGGTAATATAATTTCATCAAATGGAAATGACATTGAAATATCAATAAATATATTTTTGAGTAAAATAATATTTAAACATTTATATGTGTCCTATACCACCTTGAAACCTTTTAAATCATAAACCTCATGAAGAAATAATATTAAATGAAATCCTGGAATTTTATTTAGATAATGGAATTCATTATATAATATAAAAAATTGGAATTATATACACCATAAAAAAATATGTAGGTGGTGAAAATGACATTTATAACATGGATGTAAAAAAGTGAGATGAGAATCCCTTACCTAGATTTTCCATTCAGGTGAACGTCCTCTAACCTTATGTATAATTATATTATGTAATTTTTATGACATTGATAACATTTTTATTTTTTATCATTACTTTTAATTCACTTTTAAAATATATCATATACAACTACTTAAATAATTATGTTTATATAAGGTGTTTTGACGAAATTCATTGTATGTGTCAAAAAAAACATTGGTAGGTCAGCTATTGTCTAATGGGTCATTATATAACACCTAGAGAACTAAATACATGATATAATTATTGTATTTATTATATTAATTATTATTTGAAAATAAATTATTAAATGTGGATATGATAAATGAATCAATGTTATGATCATGGAGGTTGTATTTTTAACGTACATATGAGATTATCATATTTCTTATATTAATTATTATTTGAAAATAAATTATTAAAAATAGATATGATAAATGAATCAATGTTATGATCATGGAGGTTGTTGTTTTAACGTACATATGAGTAAAATTCTCATTTTTCAATGATCATTATGAAAAGAAGGTAAGTAGCATTAAATCTTTAAAGAATGATATTTATATAATATGTACCATATTATTTAATCATTTGTACTTATATATTGATTTATTGTAATGAAAAAGGAATCAAATCTTGTTGAGGATGTGGTATTCCAAACATCTATAATTGACGTTATCACTTTTTATGTGTGTGAAAGGGTAATAAAGAGTATATATATATATATATATATATATATTATTTAAAGTATTGTAATTATGTAATGAATATTATATAGAGTTTTTTTATGTCACATGTATTTAATTAAAACCATTATTTATATATTCAATGTTTACTGTGAATGAATCACATTGCTTCGAGGGAGTGGTAGTCCATGCTTTCTCAAACGATGATATCGTATTAACATAAAATCAAGATTATTAAAGTTATGTGTAATAAAAAAATTATATAAAAATAAATAAATAATATATTTTATATATATCATATATAAACTAAGTTTAGATCATAATTTCTACCATTGGTGGTGGTAAATTAAAAATGAACAATCATCATTTTCGGAGGTAGTAGTTTTCCGTACACAGAAGCAGTTTGTTAATTACACATTATAAGGAATTATGTGTAATTTTAGTTATAAAAAATTACATAAAAACATCCAAATATATTTAGGATAATTTTTTATATAATAATTGAATAAATATATTTAATGGGGTGGACAATGGAAATAAATTTAGAAAAAATGAGAGAAGACGACACCTCTTAATTGGGTAACTACTTTTGGTTTGAACCAAATTGCTTGATTGGAAGTATTTATTCATAAAGTTAGTCTTAAAGGTATATGGGAGGCATTATGGTAAGATATATTGGAAGATATTGGACTATCATAAGTGGTTTGATACGTGTGAGGAATGGGGAGAGGTGGTGGCCATTTATAAAGAAGGAAAATGACTCACATGGAATTTTTTCAAACAAGTTATGTATACACATGTTATTACATAACCAAAGTCAAACCAAACCAAAAAAAATATAAAGGACGTTTCATGTAAAATTTAAAATTTTTTATTTTGTTTTTTATTAGTGTATAGGTCATTTAGGCCCCCCATGTTAAAGGTTTAGTCTTTTATTAAGCTTAATTCTTCCTTAATAATTTTAATTAATTTTAATTTCAATCATTAATCTTTTTAATGAAAAACAAATCGGGTATTATTATGCATTAAAAATTATTATCATTCCAAATATGGGATCCATTTATCCTAATTATTATCATATAAGTGTGAAAAAATAATTTAAAATTCATCTTATAGGTGGGACTATAATGTAAGTTTTTTATAGTAAAAACGTCCGTATGTTTTCTATGTTTTTATAATAAATTTGAAAGAGAAAATTATTATAATGAGATAAATAGAATTATTTGATAAAAATAGTATATAATTAAGATTTAAAACAAATTAAAATTAAAATTTATCCTTATAAATAAATTAAATGAAAAATTAATTTTAAATGATTATTCTTTATTTTTAACTAATCATAAAAAATGATATGATTCCAAAAAGTATCCAAAATTTACCATAACCTAATTTTTACGTCTATATTTTATTTATGAAGTTTATTTTTACATATTTAATAAAAAATGTGTCAAAATTTAGATTAAAAATATATTCTCTATTAAAAGGTGGGGAAATTTCCATTATAAAAATATAGGTTTTTAAGTTTGAAATAAGGGTTGTTCTTATCATATCTCTATCAAACCTAATAGATAAATATGTAAAATATTTGATTTAAAATATAAAATATATATTTCATTATATTTATTAACTAATTGTAATTAAATATTTTTATTAAGACAAAACTTATTTGGATGCATACAAATAATTATAAGTCTTTTTATATCCAATTGGTTCATATTTTTGTTTCTCATTAATTAGTATCCCATGAATTCATTATATATTTAAATAAACATAAAATTTACATAATTTAGTTAAAACTACTATACCCACTAAAATAGTGGCTATGTTATATCATTTTACATTAAATTATAATATTTTAACAATAAATTTATATTTTGTGAAACTCAGCCATACATGTAACAAAAGTCATCGAAGAGTGTCTATCGTATGTGTTACACAAGATATAGAGGAAGGTTGAAATTTTATGTAACAAAAGAGGACTCGTTTATTATGATTTTAAATATATAGAATCAACTTTAAATAGCAAATATATTATAAATTATCTTGATATTATTTTCCCTTGCTTGCTAAGTGTAGCGTTTCAAACATGCTATCTTATAAAAGGAACATACATTAGATTTTAGGTGCCTCAAAATATTGATACAAATTATTAAAAACATGAAACATGCTTATGTTGAATATAAAAAAATGTAGTTTTTTCTAGTTCTCAGATGTTTATAATTTTAGGTGTTTAGAAAAAGTGTCTCAAAGATTAGATCATGACTCCACCATCATTAGGACAAATCTAATTTGTTGGGAGAAAATGGGTTCCTAAAAAAATGATGCAATGTTAGTTTAATATTTTAAATATAGATTTATAGAAACCTAGTATTTATATTAATATAATATTCTAGAATATCTCAAGTCAAAATTTGAAATTCCACACGGTACTCAATAAATGTAAATGGGTTTTAAAGTAAATTAATATTGTGGTGGTATGAAAAAAATATTATTGGTTAAGTTATGAAATATATCACTCTTCAACTAGTAATATATTAGCATCAATTTTCATATGGTATAATATAATACATACCTATAAAAGTTTAAAAATTTGTGTAGGATTCTATTTATTTTATTAGTTATCAACCACTCATTTTTTAGAAGAATGAATCAATTTTGGAAATTATAACTCAACTGAAAAAATAAACACACTTTTTCCTAATTCAATAGTCAAACATGGAAAGGGGTTTGGAAAATCATTATATTTTTCATGTGGTTAATTTTCATGGAGTACCCATATATAATGTCTCCATTACATATCATTGATTAACCTCTCTAGTTTTGTTTCTTTCTCCCTAGGTTATTGGAAAACAATTGAACAAGATAAATGAAATATCATCCTCATATTAATGGGTAGTCAGAAAATATGATTCATATATTGGAACATATTATTAGATCATTCTTCATATACTATTTTGGCTCATAAAATGATCATATTTATTTAGTGGAGTAATTATAAAATAAAAATACCCACCCTTTATATATATGGATCTTTTAAGGTCATTGTATTTGTTGTGTTTTCAGTCTCATCATTATTGGGTGGAAATGAGAGAAACCTAAATAATTGTACCTATTCATGTCTAGGTCACTGTGAAAAATATTTAGATGATTAGGAAGTATATATATATGATCCAACAATAAAATATATCACATTGAAACCATCATTTTCACCCATTATCTTTTTATATAAGAAAATATGTATTCTTGAATTTTTTATAGTGATTGGTTAATAATTTATTGGAAATTTTAGTAAATTATTCCCCTTGATATGTATGAAAAATTTATGTTTTCAAACATATCAACAACCTTGAACATAAATTTACATTACTATCACGATTTAGTGTTACCATACTGTTTTTCATTTTTATCAACATAAAATGTTCCACACATATCTTATTTGGGTGGTGAACTATGATAAGGTTACTTTGAAGTATGTTTCAATGATTATTCATGCACCTCATTATATTATAGATAGTTATGAAAAATTATTTCCATTGAGACACATCTCTATGGTGTTATTATAATAGATGTCAGGTTATATTCAAGAAGAAACATGTAACATACTAGGTAAACAAACAATATAACATTTCACATGTATTAATATTTATGAATTAAATATTAATTTTACTTTAAAAGGGATGCTATGTTTGATGGTGTGCCCGATATGTAAGAACAAGTTTCTTTGAAATCATACATTGCACACTACTAATATAATATTATTATTTTATTGGTAGTTAATGCCTAAATGTTGTAATGGAAATAATGAATTTAAATAACTAAAATATGATTATACATGTTTGTTAAATGTTTTTACATTTATCTGATAATTTTTATAGTCTTAAAATGTGAATGAATCCAATTTTATTCACAAATACTCTAATATTCTTTAAAAGGTCAATTTACCGCCTTTTAATGGTGTACCATCTTTAAATCTAATTTAGATTACTTTTATATGTTCTATGTGACAAAATAAAATTCTTCTTTAGAATCGAGACATTAAAATTCACTTTGTATGAAATTTTGGTACTTTTTTTGATAAAATTCAATTTAATGAATATTGAAAAATATTGTATTTTAATTCAAAAGTACCTTTTAATCTAATTTATGTATATGGTTAAATTATCTTTTTAATTGGTTTTAAATTGTAATAATATTATTATTTATCTATTTAATCCAATTTTGGTCATTGGATGTAATTTCACTTGGAAATTGGATTTAAATAATTGCCAATCTTTTAATAGTTATTATTTCCTAAACACACTCCTTTTGTTTTGAAAACGGGAATTAATTTTAAATTAATTTCTGTCACTTATGTGTTTTGAATTTGGAAAAATGTATTCCATATTTGAAATCATGAGGTCCAAATTGTGTAAATAAGTAACTTTTATTTTTAGACATTATGAATATTTACTTCATTAAAAAAATTATTTACCATGGTTAAAGAGTAAATCTGGTAAATAAGGGTAATAAAATATTATTATAAAAATATAAAATTACCCTAACATGTGTTCGAATACTATTGGTTGATATATTTCTGACCATGGCCATCCTTGGGTCAATTTGGGGACCCCATGGAGCCACATTAGAGTGATAATGACACTTTATTTTAATTAACTTAAAGTAAAGGCGAAAATGACATAAACAAATTACTTTTAGTATATAAATTTTTACATGGGGTTATATAAGTTATATATTCAAATATAAATATTAATTTAAAATCTAAAAATATTTCCTACATTATAGTATTTTTTTTATAATTTATATACATCAAATAAATAAAATAATTTATGACACAATAATGATGCAGTGTTTACCTAACTAATGAATGATTTAAATAAATAAAATTATAAATACTAAAACAATATCCAAAACCTGTCCAATTCATATTGAATGATTTTATTTCAAACATTAGTCACATTATTTTTTCTTTTAATGATTTTGGACCTTTTAAAACAAAAGATAAGTTTATAATAAAATAATTGTTTCAAACATTCCTAAAGATCCCCTCCTCCCCCTTATAAATGGACACCACTTATAAATCATTCCTCACACCTATAAATCCCCATTTCATGACCAAACGCTTCTTAAATAATCTCTTCACATCCCTATCCTACTTATGGAAGCATTTCCTTAGGTAGAAGTAACTTTAAGTAAACGTTTTGGTTCAAACCAAAGGGAGCTACCCAATTTAAAGGTAACATCTTCTTTTAAGTTCATTTATTTTCTTTTACTTCTCCAACACCCTAAACTATTTTTATTCATTTATTTTATAAAAAACTAGTATGATAAATATAATAGGTTTCTTATATTAGATTTATTTGAACTACACTTACACACACCTCCATCAAATAGATACGAACATATTGTTTCTTTGGACGATGAACTACAACCTCACGAAATGATGATTGTTCAAATATATCCAACTACCTATCATGGTTGCCATTATAATGGTAATGTATTTATATATGAAATATATTTTGTTTATGTTTATTTATTATTAAGTATTTTTCATTTATATCATACCTTTATGGTTTCCATAATTGGTAAACATGATAATTTCATTTGAGGAAGTACAGACTACCGCCCCCTCAAAGTGATATGACTCATTCATGCCTTAAGTGGGACATATTAATGATAGAGTTAATCAAATTATATATGAAATTATACTGGAATTATAATATACCTATGTATAATTATGTTTTCATTCAATTAAAATATGAAATAGAAATGAAAGTAGAGTTTATGTGTACGTATGGCTTACCGTCTCCACGAATGGTGCATTTCATTTCTAATCTCCAAATGTTATTTACTATAATAAATACATATATATACTAGATATATATGATATATATGACATCTAAATCATTAGTATCATTCTGGAAATAATGTAATTTCAATCACATGAACAATATATAATTATAACAAATTCATTTTAACTTAAGTTCCGAACATCGACAAAATGTCTGTTATGAACACAATTAATTAACTAATTGTTATAGAAAGGTAATAAGTGATATAAAAGTAATAATAAACTTAAAAAAGGTTCTTAAGAAATTATAAATTAGTTAAGTTTATTATTTAGGAAATTAAATATCAAAGGGGTCAATTCGGACATGAGGTAAGGGAATTCATCTCAATCTCCTTTCATTGAGGCATATTTTGTTTTATACACGACTTTATTTTATATGGTATACAAACACATTTTCATTTTCATTTTTTTCAAAGGGAATAATTTTCTACAAGGAATTTTATTAAATGACAAAAAAAATATTGTTTTATTGTATGCGGTTATAATTTCCTTTTCCACAGCCGCAAGTATTATTTGATCTTTGGCTTCTGTAACAAGTCGTAATGTTTTTAAAAGGACAAAAATACCATATACACTTATAAGTATTTTGGTATTGAAAATGGTTTTAAAATGTATTTTGTATGTCAATGTGTTTAAATGATATATTGTGATTGAAATGTGTAAATGTTATAATTCCTTTATATTTGTTTTATGTGTCATGATTTTATAATGATACTTGAACATTTGATGGGTGGTTACGTGATAAACCAGGACAAGTGGTTACATTATAACCTCCAATGCATTGGGTGTTGTAGTCAGTCGTATGGATATTCTATTTAGTGATATGTGTGGATGTTGACCGTATGTTTATTCAATTTTTGTATGTTTATTTCCCAAGTTAACTTATATATTATATGTTCATTATATGGGTTTTATGGTAATATTTTGGTTACAAAATGCTAAGAAATGATATTTTATTCAGTAAAGATTATTTACTACTTCATAAAGGTGAAAATTATTACTTATGATAAGGTATTCATGGTTCAGTTGTTGTTTTGAAAAACTAACAGTTTCCCTTCTTTTTGGATCCCTTAATGAGCTTTTTAGGCTCTTCCCAGGTTTTTGAAATGTTTTTCATATGACATAAAGTAGATTAGGGTGAAGGATGGGATCATGGAAAAGTCATGTTTTCTAAAACATAGTACTAGACATTACACTATTTTTTCAAAAAGTATATATTTTATGAAAAAAATGGAAACTAAGTATAAGTGTCTTATTTGTAATTTTTGAGATGAAATGTAATAGTTATGGCCTAACTCTCTAAAACATTAAACCTAAAAATATTCTCAATGTGAATTACTCATTTAATTCAATATTATGTATGGTTTTAAGGTCAGGTCATTATAGTTGGTGTCAAAGGTCGGTTTAGACAACTTTAGGTGTTATAATATTATTAAATTAATTTATGGTAAGATTAAAATGATATAGCATTTACAGATTACCATTTTGATTCACTTAATAAATTTATGTATTCAGAATGGGTTTCTGCAAAGGAAACAGGGCACTTATATTGTGAAGGAATACAAAAGAGAATAACCATCCAAATCAGCAACCTAAGATAGTCAAATTTGGCAGTGAATAGTTTACTGCAGTGATGGAATAGTTGACTATGGCTATAAATGGTGGTGGTATTCATGCACGAGATCATCCAGAACAACCACAAAGGAACATGTCAGTAGTAGATCATTTCACGAGGCAATGTCCCCCATCATTCAAAGGATCATCTAACCATGTGCTAGCTGAAGGGTGGATTAAATCAATGAAAAAGATTTTTGATGTCATGGGGTGTTCAGAGCATCAAAAGGCTAGTATCGCTATTTACCGCTCTGAAGGTGAAGCTGGTCAGGGGTGGCCAATGGTGAAAAATATCAGGGATAGTGATTATATTGATTCTCTTTATTGGGATGAATTAAAAGGTATATTTCTTGAGAAATATTTTCCTAAGGTGGTTCGTCTAGGGATGGAAACAAACTCTTGTAATTGAGGCTGGAGGATGACTCAGTGGTAGCTTATAAAGAAAAATTCACTCGACTAGCATGGTATACCCAAAATTTCATCTGAGATCATGATAGTAAGATAAATTGATTTTACTCATGACTGAAGCCACGATATCGATAACAATTAGAATCTATTTAATTCAAAAGCTATGAAAAATTTTTCTTATGTGCCAAGAAGGTAGAAATAAAGTTTTCTAAAGATTAGGTGTTCCAATAGAGAAAAAAAAGAAGAGGTATAGTTGGTAGGAAAAGGGAAAGAATTCATCAAAGAAGCCAGAAGGTGAGAAAATTAAATATCCATCTTATGATAAATGTGGTGAAAAGCATCCAGGAGATTGTTTTTCAAAGCCTAGAATGTGATTTTGGTGTGGTAAGTCTGGTCATATTGCTCATAACTGTAAGGAATATGATTAAGTAGGCAATGAAAAACCAACGGTAATATGTTTTAAAAGCAAATGAAATAGATCATTATGAAAATGAGTTTCCAATGAAGAACTTAACTGAGGGAAAGTAGCCAGACTATAAGAAGAAAGGGGTGGTGAAATCCTTTGAAACTACTTCATCACATGTTGGACCATCGAATGAAGTAGTATCAGGTATAATGTTTGTGTGTTCTTATTATTCCAACGTGTTGTTTGATTCAGGGTCTACGCATTATTTCATTTCTGATAAGTTTTCTAGTAAATTGGGAATTCCGTATCAAGAAATGAATCCTAAAAATATGGTAAAAACACATGGAGGAAATATTATGACAAAAAGAATACATAGTAACCTTCATGTCCTTCTATGCAGAAATAATATACCTATAAACCTTATTATTTTTCCTCTAATAGAGTTTGATGTTATTTTGGGTATGGATTGGAATTATGTTTATCATGCTCAGATTGACTGAAGAGTTAAAGAGGTTTCTTTTGTGAAATAATTTCAGTTTGTGTACAAGAATGAACCCTTACATTTGATAACATATCAGGAAGCTGAGAAACCAGTAATAGATGGAAATTAACGTTACTTTGCACATATTGTTGAAAACAAAGGAACATTCTAGATTAATGATGTTCCGGCTGTAAATGAGTATCTTGATGTTTTTCCTGATAATTTTACTGGTATTATACCTGATCGGGAAGTTTAATTTACTGTTGAATTAGTTCCTGATGCTAAGACAATTTCAAAACCCCCTTATCGAATAGCTCAAATAGAACTTTTAGAGTTAATGAAGCAATTGCAGGAGTTATTAGATAATTGTTTCATTCGACCTAGCACATCACCATGGGGTTCTCCTATATAGTTTGATAAAAATAAATATGGTTCAGTTATACTATACATTGATTATAGAGAATTGAATAAAATCAATGTTAAGAACAACTATCATTTGCCTCATATCGATGATTTGTTTGATCAGCTCCATAGAGATGGTATTTTTTGAAAATTGACTTGAGGTTGGGGTACCATCAGTTGAATGTAAAGTAAGAAGACATTCTGAAGACTACGTTTCATACTTGATATGGCCATTATGAATTTTTAGTTATGGCATTTGGGTTAACCAATACACCAATTTTATTCATGGATCTTATGAATTGAATTTTCTGTGAGTTTTTGGATAAGTTTGTGGTTGTGTATATTGATGATATTTTAGTCTATTCTAAAAGTAAAGAGGAACATGAAAGTAATTTAAGAGTTTTCTTTCAATCCTTAAAATAAAAGAAACTGTTTGGGGAAATTAGTAAGTTTGAGTTTTGGTAACAATAAATTTCATTCTTTGGTCACATTGTTTCAAAAAATGGAATAAATGTTGATCCTACTAAAACAAAATTTCTTGAAAAATGTCCAAGACCCACAAATATAACTAATACCCATAGTTTTCTAGGTTTATCAGGTTATTATCGGAGAATTTTTGAGAATTTTTCATGGTGAATCAGTCCAATAACTAAGTTAACTTGAAAAGGTTTTATGTTCATCTGGACAAAAGAATGTGATGATTGTTTTTAGGAATTTAAATGAAGATTATTGAATGCTCTAGTTTTAGAACTGTCTTCTAGAAATGGTGAGTTTCTTTTCTATAGTGTTGCTTTGTTGAAAGGACTTGGTTATTTTTTTATGATCAGGTAATTTCTTATGCTTCTCATCAGTTGAAACCTCATGAGTTAAGTTACCCTACACAAGATTTGGAATTAGTTGTTGTTGTTTTTTTCTTTAAAAATTTGGATGCATCATCTGTATGGAGTAAAATGTTAAATATATATTGACCAAAAAAGTTTGAAGTATATATTCACTCATAAATAATTAAACATGAGACAGTGTAGTTGGTTGGAATTAATCAAGGATTATGATTTCATGATCCATTACAATTCATGAAAGGAAAATAAATTGGATGATGTTTGAGTCTAAAAAGTAATGCAACATTAACTATGCTATGTTTAGAACGAGACCCTTTGGTTTTTTATTTGATGAAATTTTACATAGAAGTTGTTGGTATATGAAATTACTTTGTTTTTTTATGGTGTTAGTGAAATCCCCTCTATCAGACAGAATAAAGAAAGTGTAGAAAGAAGATAGTGAGTTATAGAAAAAGGTAGAGTTGGTCAAGAAGGGTAGGTTTCCTGATTTTAACATTGATAATGATTATGTTTTGAGGTTTTCAAAAATATTATATATGCCTGGTGATTTACAATTAATGAATGAGTTGTTATGTGAAGCTCATAGTTCTCCATTTTCAGTTTATCCTGGCAGTACTATGATATACATAGATCTTCAAAAGTATTACTGGTGGTATGGAATGAAAAGAGATAATGATGACTTTACTATGAAGTGTTTGACTTCTCAATAGGTTAAAGAAGACTGGAATTTACCGAAATTAATTTTTCAGTATTTACTGGTGCTAGAGTGGAAATGGGAAAATATATCTGTCGGCTTTGTTGTGGGATTACCAAAGAAACCTTGATGTAATAATGCAATCTGAGTTATTGTTGATCGGTTGACTAAATCTGATCATTTCCTTCATATTCAAGATACTTTGTCTCGAGATCAACTTTATTGGTTTTATGTTAAATAGATAGTCATGTTGCATGGAGTTCCCCTCTCTATTGTATCTGATCATGATCCCAGATTTAATTCTAACTTTTGGAATGGCCTTTAGGATTTATTGTTTACTGAATTAAATTTTAGTATAGCTTTTCATCCTCAATCAGATGGTCAGTCATGATGAAAAATTCAGACCTTGGAGGATATGTTATGTGCTTGTTCACTGGATTACCAAGGAAGTTGAGACCAACATCTTCCTTTGGTTGAAATTTTATATAATAATAGTTTCTATTCCAGTATATAGATGGTTACATTTGAGGAATTATTTGGGATGTGATGTTGAACTCCAGATTTTTGGGAAAAAGTAGTTGAAAGAAAACTAATGGGACAAAAATTGGTAGAAGAGATGGCATAAAAAGTTCATTTGATTTAGAAGAACATGAGAACAGCTCAGCACATGCAGAAAATTTATGCGGATAACTGGAGGAAAAATCTTTCTTTTGAGGTAGGTGATCTTGTCTTTCTCAGAGTTTCTCCATGGAAAAGTGTGATTCATTTTAACAAGAAGGGAAAGATGGTTCTGAGGTTCATTAGACCCTACGAAATCCTGGATAATGTTGGATCATTTCCCTACATATTGGCTTGAACTCTAGGTTAATCCAAGGTTCAAAATGTTTTTCATGTTTCAATGTTGATAAAGTATATGTCAGATCTATCTCATCTTTTGAGCCCAGAGGTAGTTCAGTTGGAAGAGAATCTCTCTTATGAAGAACAACCCATTCATTTCTGGACCAAATGGAGAACGTGTTGAGGAATAAGGTAATTCATTAGGTAAAGGTTTTATGGAAAACCATATAGTTGAAGAGGAAACATGGGAATCTCAAAATTCTATGAGGTATAAACACACCCATTTATTTGAAAAGTGAATAAAATTGTGAGGACGCAATTTCCAAAACGGGGGAAGGATGTAACATACCTGTTAAATAAACAATATGACATTTCATATTTATTTATATTTGTGAATAAAATATTTAGTTTACTTTAAAAGAGATTTTATGTTCGATGGCGTACCCGATACACAACAACGGGATTCATTGAAATCTTTCGTTGCACACTAATAATATGATATTATTATATTTAATGGTAGTTAACGCATATCCATTATATTGGAGGGAAGAATATAACTAACAAAAATAATGATAATATATTTTTGTTAATTGTTTTTACATTTTCCAATAAAATTTAGAGGCTTAAAATGTGAATTAATAAAATATTAAGCACAAATAGTCTAATATTCTTTAAAAGGTCGATTTAACGCAATTTAATGGAGAACCCTATTTAAATATATTTTGGTTACTTTTATATGTTCTATTTGAAAAAATAAAATTCCTATTTAGAATCGGGATATCAAAATTTACTTTAGATGAAATTTTTGTATTTTTTTTGATAAAATTCATTTTTAATGAATAATGAAAAATACTATATTTTAATTCAACATTTCCTTTTAATCAAATTTATTTATAAGGATAGATTATCTTGTTAATTTTTTTGAAAGTGTATTTATATTATTTTATTACTATTTAATCCAGTTTTTGTAATTGGAAGTAATTTCACTTTGAAATTTGACATAAATAAGTGTCAATCATTAGATAGTTATTATTTCTTAAAAACACGCCTTTTGTTTTGGTGGCGGGAATTAATTTTAAATTAATTTATTCCACTTTTGGATTTTGAATTTGAAAAATTAGATTCCATATTTTCAATTAAGTGGTTCAAATTGTGTAAATAGGTAAATTTTATTTTTATACATTATGAATATTTACTTTAGTAAAAAATTTATTTACCATGGTTAAAGGGTAAATCTGGTAAATAAAGGTAAAAAAAATTATAATAATAATATATAATTACTCTAACATGTTTCCTAATCATATTTTTGGATAAATTTCTGATCATGGGCATCCTTGGGTCAATTTTTGGACCCCATGGAGCCACTTGGGAGTGATACTGACACTTTATTTTAATTAACTTAATGTAAAGGCGAAAAAGACATAAACAAATATCTTTTTGTAAATCAATTTTTAATTGGGGTAATATAAGTTATCTCATTGCCTATAAATATTGATTTTAAATATATAAACATTTCCTATATCATGGTATTTTTTTATAATTTTTATACATAAGATAAATTAAATTATTGATGACACAATAGTGATGTAGTGTTTACCTCATTAATGAATTATTTAAATAAATAAGATTATAAATACTAAAAAATATCAAAAACCTGTCCAATTCTAATTGTATGATTTTATTTAAAACATGAGTCATCTTATATTATAATTTAATTTTTTTTTACCTTTTTAAACCGAAGATAATTTTATAAAAAAATAATTGTTTCAAACTTTTCTAAAGAGCCCCTCCTCCCCCTTATAAAAGGACACCAATTATAACTCATTACTCATATCTCTCAAGACCATTTTCCCAAAAACAAATCTACCTAAATAAGCTCCCCACATCACTCCCCTCTTTCTACAAGCCTTAACTTAGGCATAAGGCACTTCAAGTAAACCATTGGGTACAAACCAAAGGGAGATGCCTGATTTAAAGGAAATGTCTTCTTCTAAGTTCTATTATTTTATTTTACTTCTCCAACCCCCTAAACTCTTTTTATTAATTTATTTTATAACAACACCATTATCCTCAATATTCTTGGTTTTTTTATGAGATATATTCTAACTATACTTACAGACACCTCCATCTAATGGATACGAACATACTTTTTCTGTGGACCGTGAACTATTGTCTCACGAAACGATGATAGTTCAAATATCTCTAACGACCTATCATGGGGGGACATTATGGTGGAAATATATTTATATATGATATATATTATGTTTATTTCTTCTTTATTCTTTATTATTTTTCATTTATATCATACCTTTATGGTTTCCATAATGGGTAAACGTGATAATTTTGTTTGAGGAATTGCGGACTACCGCCCCCTAAAAGTGATATGACTCGTCATACCTTATGTGGTACGTATAAAGAAAAGAGTTAATGAAATTATATATGATATTATACTGGAATTATAATATACCTTTGTATAATCATGTTTTCATTCCCTTAAAATATTAAATAGAAATTAAGGTAGTGTTTATGCGTACGTACGGCTTACCGTCTCCATGAACGGTGCATTTCATTTCTAATCTCTAAATGTTATGTACTATAATAAATACATCTATAAACTATATATATATGATATATATGATATCTAAATCATGAATATCATTCTGTAGATAATGGAATTTATACCACATGAACAATTTATAATTATAAAAAACTCATTTTAACTCATGTTCCGAACATCGACAAAATGTCTGTTATGAACTCAGATAATTAATTAATTGTTATAGAAAGGTAATAAGTGATATAAAAGTAATAATAAACTTGAAAAATGTTCTTAATCAATTTGAAATTAAGTTATGTTTATTATTCAGGAAATTAAAGAACAAAGGGGTCAATTCGGACATGACGTAAGGGAAATCATCTCAATATCCTTCCATTGAGGCATTTTTTTTATACACGACTTTTTTTTATATGGTATATACACACCTTTAAATTTTCATTTCATTCAAAGGTAATCTTTTTTTATGAGGTGTTTTACTAAATTAAAAAAATTGATAATGTTTTTACATAAGTGATGACAACGACCTTTTTTCCGCCGCAAGTATTATTTAATCGTTGGCTTCCTTAACAAGACATAATGTTTTTAAAAGGAAAATAAAAACCATATACACTTTTATGTATTTTTTTGTTGAAAATGGTTTTGAAAATGGATTTTTTATGTCAATATATTTAAATGATATATTTTGATTGAAATGTGGAAATTTTATCTTTCCTTTATATTTGTTTTATGTGTTATGATTTTATAATGATACTTAGACATTTGACGAGTGGTTACGTGATAAACCAAATGATTGGTGGTTCCATGATATACTAAGATAGTTGGTTATGTTATAACCTCAAATTCATTGGTTATGGAAGTCTTTCATATGGATATTCTATTTTTCGATATGTGTGGAAGTCGACCATTTTGTTATTCCATTTAAGTATGTTTATGTCTCGAGTTACCTTTATATGTTATATGATCTTTCTATGGGATTTATGGTAATATTTTGGTTAAAAATGGTAATAAATGATCTTTTATTCAGTGAAGAGTTTTTACTACTTCATAATAGTTAAAATTATTACTTATGATAAGGTATTTATGGTTTACTTTTTGTTTTAAAAAACTAAAAGTTTCTCTTCTTTGTGTATCCCTTACATAGTTTTTTGTTGTCTTTCCATGTTTTTGAAATGTTTTTCACAGGACATAAAGTGGATTGTGGTCAAGGATGGGATCAAGGAAAATTTAAGCTATCTAAAACATGGAACTATACATGACTCTTTTTTTCAAAAAACATTTGTTTTATGGAAAAAAATGGAAACTGGGTTGAAGTGTCTACTTTGAAATTTTTGAGATGAAATGTAATAATTATGGCATAACTCTCTAAAAATATACACCTAAAAAGATATTCAATGTGAGTTATTCATTTAATTCAAGATTATGTAATGTTTTAAGGTCGGTTCTTTATAAAACATGTGAGGTTGAGAATTTTATTATGGTGTAAAGACCTAAACTTTTAAATAAAATCCCAATATCTTCATTTAAAGGGAAAAAACCCAATAGTTATGGATAATATGATACCCCCAAGTTTTGTTACATCTATATTTTATAATGTTCATTTGGTTTTTTGATTATTGTATTGTAAAATTTATTATGTTCAGAGGATTAAGGATAGAAGAAGATTGAATCTTTCTATAAGAGGTGATTTTGTTTGTTAATAGTTTTTCATGATATGTTTTTTTAAATTTGAGGTGAATTCTATTCAAGGTGTGAATATGCTTCAATGATTTTAATTGAGGGGTGATAATTTTACAGTATGCGTCTATTATAATGGTTAATGTTATAAACAAATATTTCACATCATGAATTTGGAAGGTTTTAGGTTGAACTATTAATTTTAGAATACATTCTGTTATGAATTTTTTTCATTCATTCCTCTCAAGTATAGGAATCATTCTATGAATTTTTGGGTGATTGTCTCCTTATGGAGTCATGATTTTTCAAATAATATGGAATTGGATAATAGAAATCAATGATAAATGGAATATGGATTTTTTATCTATGATATATTGTAAAGATCCTAATTTACGTTTTTGAGTTAGGTGAGTTTCCCCATATTCTAATTTTCATTGAATATAAAGTCGCTTTATTTTATTAAACAATGTCTTTCTACTTTAAAATTAAACTATCATTCTATAACTCTTCTAGAGATTTATCTCATTGCTTGGTTCTTAAAACACGTGTTGTGGGTGAAATTGAAATGGTGTTTGATGAATTTATTAAATTATTTTCATAATATAAGGAATTATTTTTCTTTATGAATAAGGATCAGTGTAGTTTTCATGTTTTCATGTGCATTAGACACTGTCTAGAGGGAATTGGTGATAGGATCGATATTGTCCTACTTCTATTGTTATGTATTGAATTGGTGATGTATGTATCTAAAATTATGATAAATAGAGGTTTAATGTTTCCTACATGTGTGTGTGTGTGTAGAAATGTAACAACTTTGGAAATGATAGAGTAAATAATTTGATTATTATTTATTATTCTTGAATTATGTAGTTATATTCATTATAAATATTTTATCTAAATATTTGAATCAAAATTAAAATTGTAATTTGATATAAAAAATTATAGATGACCATGAAATTATAGGTATCGCATAAAATATTTGGTCAAATTTTATATTTTTTCATTATATTATTAATGTCAATGTAATGAATAGTTCTAAAAATTTACATTAGGGATATTTTCTATTAAATATTATTTTATGAAATGATAAAAAATTTATAAAAATAGTTATATTTGAAATTTGAAGGATATGGGTAAAAATATAAACCATGTTCTATTAATTGGACTTTTTCCAATACATTGTTACTATATTATCCCTCAATGAAGAAAAAACAATGTTATCACGGTAAGATTTAAAGATGTTAAATAGGGGTTAAAACAAAATGATAATGGTATTAATAAAATCATAAATTGTATAATTTTTATTTTATTAGGTCATATTGACCTATAATCATATCATATTTTAAATAACATACATGGGAGACATTTTTAATAAAAAAATAATGATTATTATTTTCATATTTTGAGAAATGCCAAGAGGGCCCCTTCTATTTGTTAAAAAATGGGACCTCTTATTCTCATATCTACTCACATAAAAACATTTTTTTATTGGATCATATTTTCCAAAATTACTTAATATAATCCATGCCCACATTTTATAAGTCTTTATTATGGAATAAAACTGACAATATAGGTCTTAAGGTGGTCATCAAAATTAGGGTTTCCAATGAAGAGATATACTTTTTTATCCACATGTTTTAGTTATATTTCTTCTTCTACATCATGTTATCCTTATTAAAACCTAATAAAATAATAAATAAATTATTTTATATATACTGATATGTCATTATACTAGTTGGATTTCATATATCCATATCATATTCTATCAATTGGGAAATTAAATCATCATTCATGTGTACGACAGTGTACACCCTCACGAACCAATGTAATTCATTCTCCATCAAAATCTCTCAAAGGAGGTTATAATTATGGAATTAATATATATATATATATATATATATGATAATACTGACATCATTATCATTTTAAATTTATATTTCATCATTTAAATTCTTATATTTCTATTCACTGAAAAATTCTAATGTCGTTCGTGAGTATGTGTGGACTACCACCTCTAAGATGCAAGGTGATTCATTTTTTATGAGCACATAACTTGGATAATATATATAACTAAATTTAAATAGTTGATATGATATTTAAATTATTTTTATAAATATTTATAAATTAAATTAAACTTATTATCAATCTATTATATTCGTCAAAAAAATGGAAATGTTACACATGTGTATATACAAACTATTGTCTTTACGATTGTAACATTGATCATTTATCATAACCACATTTAATGTCTATATTAAAAAGTGTAATTTATGTATTATAATGTCAATTATTTCGTGAATATTATTTTGGATATGTTGTAATCTTGATCTCCATGGTTATAGTCATCCTACCGAATTCATTTTGGACATATATACTGAATATCTTCAAAACACCCAAAGTGAATTTAAATTATTTTATATTTATATATAACATGGAATTAAGTGATAAAATGAATAATAAACTTGAAAAGGGTTATTATTAATGTACATAAATAGTGAATTTTAAATTTTCAAGAAGATAAATAATGTAAGAGATGAGTTTGGCTTAATGAAGGGGACTTTATTTTAAAAATTATCTTTTATATATTCCCTTTACACTATCATTTTTTCATATCCATATTTTTTAAAAATTATTTAATGAATGTTTTAAATATTCTATTATTATTTTTTCTAGTCATTTTTACCCAATGATTACTTTCTATAAAAATAGTTTGACACTAATATTCTTTTCATTTTCCAAATGTGGTAAAAAAATTTAAAACAAAAATAATACATGAATTTTTTTAACTTATATTAAAAAGTATTTTTTCCGATAATCAGAATTAATAAATAATTAATGATCCTTCACAATTTTATATGTTTGTTTTTAATTATTTTTTCCTTTATTATTACAAAAACTTTAACATATTTTTTTTTCAAAATAAAAATGTTATTTTCATCTACAATTTTTCTAATGATATTTTCTTCAATGAGAAAACCTTATTCATTGTGTTCTATTTGTTTGGTATTAAAAATTTATTTATTTAGAAGGTATTTTTATATCATATTTTTTCCATATCAAATTTCAATAGTTTTCCAAAGGACATATGATGATGTGATGAAGCATAAAATTCTTTATTCTTTATTTGGTATATGAGAATTATAATACTAGCCAGAGAGTCCGACATATCTTATATAAATGGTTGATTCCCATTATATCACATGGGTGATTCTAATATATCCTATATGTGGGGTATGGCCAACAACATCGGGTGATCCTGTTATTGCTTTAGGTGCACCCAGATAGCTCTCCCCAACAATAGGTATTGTACCTTATCATTATGGGAAATTAAGAGGGAGTACCCAAAGGTTTTCTATGATAGATTTAGATGGAAATTACTTATTTCTGATATAGTATTTTAATAGTTTATGAATATGATGATCTATGTTTCCAAAATTGGTTTTCATTTTCTTACAATGGGTCTTAATTATTTTCATTGACAAATTTTTTTTGGTTTTCAAAGGAAAATGATTTCTTTCATTAATTGAGGGAAATTTGAGATAAAGCTAACTATTATATAGTTATTCATTTTTTAGTAGACATATGGTTTTATTTACTTTTATTTCCATACTTTTATGTTCATCCCATATTTTTTTTAAAAAATAATAGGTTTTAAGGATGGGTAAGAAAAATGAATATTTCACATTGAATTTCAAGACATTTATTCATGGAAATAAATCATCATTAATTTTTATGATTTTTTATGGGAAAAGTAGATAAGTTGTATAAGTTCCCACTTGTAATATATGCGATTAATGTGAAATATTTTTTCATATTTCCCTAAAATTATAAATTGAAATGATATTAACAATTTTAACAATGTGAATTATAGTTAAAATAAACTAGAATATTCATTTCATAAGGGGGTCCCTAAAATTTGAATTAGAGGTGGGTTAATAAATATTTGGACATTGGGATGTTTTCATGTGATTTATTTTTAAGAGTTATGGTTATAATCTTCAATTTATAATTTTATGTTTGATCATGGGTGGAATGTCTTAGACACCCCTTTTGATGATATTTGTTATGAAATTTTAATGGTACTATTAATAATTTGGGAGACATTTATTTTTTAATATAATTTTGGATTACAACATTATATTATAAAAATTAATTTTATGCGACAATGATAGAGGTTAATTTTTTTAATTATTAAATAAATTATGTCTATTTTTTAAGTGGTTTTAATTTTTTGTTCGATTTTTATATGGATTATATTTTTATATTTTTATAAAAATAAACACCAATAGGATAGGTGAAAATTGGTTACATTCATCAAGGCTATTGGTATTGAACCCAAAAATAAAGGGAGACATGGGTGAATCACCTTTCATTAGACTTTTTCAAGTCCCATTTAGTAAGAAATTTGATTTTTAGTCTAAAAATTTCATATTTGAAGAGTAAGTTAATTTATGGGACATAAAATTTATTACATTGATAAAAATTGTTATTTGAAATGAATTTTTTGATTACGTGATTAATGTTATTTTGATGAATGTTCATTATATTAATAAATCAATATGATTAAGGTAAAAAAATTAAATGGTATTATATTTGAGGAATACTTGCTAAATTATATTTTGGAAGAATATTTTATTTTATTATGGATTTATATTTATTCTGGTTATTTATATAAATCGTTAGCATATCATGGAGATTATGTAATTTCTAGAATTAAAATTGTTGTATGATACAATAAGAGTGATTGATTTTAATTAGATATAAATGTTAAAATTTATCATGTAAGACTATATGATCAAGTTCTTCGTATTTTGAAGTTTCAATATTTTTCTATAAAAATTTTGAATAATTCTAAGGAGAGTTATTTATTTAAGGATCTGTGTTGAACTTTGGGTATTACTATTTCATTGTTGATATTAATTTAGTTTATAACAATATAAATGTTTATTATTTATAGTGAATAATCTTATATTATACTAACTATTTCGGTTTTTTTAGTTTCTATAGGCAGGATGAATAAATAGTTGTGATTTCATTATTATGTGATTTGTAGATGTTCATTCTAGTTTTTTATGGAAGAATCTTTCTTCATAAATACTCATAGTTTTGTGAATAAAATGATAATATCATTGAAATTTATTAAAGGATAAAACAATACATGTAAACTATATTTATTTCACTATTTTACTAGTATTTATGGAAATTCAATTCCTCAAATCTATAAAATGGATCATGAAAAAAATGTATTATTTTTTTTACTTATTATAACAAGAAATCAATGAATTTGAATCCAATTATTGATTTAGGGATATGTTATGGTTAAATTTATTTTGGATATGTTATATATCAGTCTCAATAAGTCCATTGGAATTATTTTTTATCTTTCATGTACTTATTTCCAACAAGAAAACCTAGTACATGTTATTCCAGATGACCTTCATAACACCCCTTTACTCATTTAATGTGGATTTTTTATTTACCCTATTTACAATGTGGGTTTTCAAGAAAGGTATTTTAAAAATTAAAATCTTTATTACTGTGACCATGTTATAAATTATTAGGATCAAATTTAAAAAAGTGGGAATAACGTAACAACCCAAGTAATGATAGAATAAATAATTTTTAAATATATTATCATTCTAGAATTATGTTGTTATATTCATTAAAAATATATTAAGTAATTCATAAAATAATAAAGGAAATGGTAATGTGATCAACAAATTTTCTAGATGATCATGAAATGTTACTGATATAATATATATTTTTAAATTTATTGATGTTTTATTAATATAATAAATGTCAATTAATTGAATAGTTCATAAAATTGACATTATTGATATTTTATAGTAATTAATATTTTACTAGATGATATAAAAATCCAATTAATGTTAATTTATTCCATAATCACAGGATAATGTTGAAAATTTAAACCATGGACTATTTATGGGTGGTTATCATTTTATTGTAACTATGATAACCCTCAATGTGTAAAAACTCTTTTTTTGTGGTCGTAAGACTTGAACAAGTTAAATATTGGATAATATTAAAAGATTAGATTATAAATATAACAAAAACTAGTCTATTTTTTGGATGAGGATATCTTGACCGATAATAATATTATATATAAAATAAACCACTTTGGATCTATTTGGTATTTAAATTAATTTATTTTAAATTAATATTTTGAGAAATTCCAATAGTGCACCCCCGTCTCTTATAAAAGGGCAGTTGGTGTTCTCATTTATCCAAACCTCAAAAAAAACTTTTATGTCCATACATTCCCAAATACCTTCCAAGCATCCCTAACAACAATATTTTTTTAATTTTTAGTTATAACACCAATCATATAGGTTATATGGTGTTGTAAAATTGATGTGTTTCAATGAATAAATATATTTTTCATCTTCTACTTTTTGATCTATTTATTTATCCAAAAAAATCAAAACATATTCAAACAAAATAAAATAATATCATAAATATCATAAATATAGTTATCTGTTATTATATTAGTGGAATCAACTAAAAATATATAATCTTCTGGAAAATGGGTAACAAAATCACCATTCATGTGTATGGAGGAAAAACTCATCACGAACCGATGTAATTTGTTTTCCATTACCGTCTACCAAGACATGTTATAATGATGGAATTAGTCTTTATATATGATAGTATTTATCATTTTAAAAGTATAATATATCATTTATCTTCCTTTATTTCTATTCATTGAAAAATTGTAACTTCATTCATGTGTACATATAGACTACAACCTTCAAGAATTAATTTGATTAAATTTTAATCACCATATCACATAGATGAAACATATAATTACATTTATATAAATAATAAAATAATGAATATATTATGATTATTCTAGAAAGATAAAATGATACATTAAATATTTCCAGAATGAATTTTGAAAAATGGATATGTTACGCATTCCTACATATGACCAACCATGTACATGATTGAAACATAGTTCATATTTCACAAACCTATTTAATGATTGTATTTGAAATTATATTTTATGAATAATAATTTAATTTATTTAATTAATATTACTCTATAAATTATGTAATGTTGATATCTTTGACCATACTTAACCAACTATAGTTGTTTTAGACATATGTAATTAATATCATCAAAACAACCAATATGGGATTAATTAATTAATTAATTATATATAACATAGAAATAAGTGATATAAATAGAATAATAAAGATGAAAAAGGTTATTATTAAATAACATAATGATGCTATGTTTATTTATAAGAAAATAATGATAGTACTTTTCGAGTCAAACTCAAGGTTATAGACATTATTTTAAAATTTATGTTTTAATGATTCCATTAAACTATATTTTTATTCCTTATCAATATTTTATAAAAACAATTAATTATTTTTTTATAATTATCATATAATATTTTAATTTCATTATTCCCATGTTTGATTTTTTTATGAAAGTGTTTGAATGGAATCTTTTTATCATTTTCCAAATGAGTCACTTTGTGATTTTTTTGACACAAATACTGAAGGAATTTTTTCAAAATTATATGACATGAGTGGATTTTCTTGACTATAGGAATTTCCATTTCTTGGAAGCTTCTATTGAATGTTTAAAATATTATTTTCAAAAAAATTATTTCATTAAAATTTTTCTTTGTTTAAAATATGTTTTTTTAAAATTTAATACCATTTTCCCCATGAATTATTTTAATGATATATCCTTCAACGAAAAAACTTTTTACATTGTCTTTCATATTTTGGTGCTAATTATTTATAATAATCATGAGTTTTTTTATATCTTCAAGTGTTTTTTATATGTTTTGAAAGAAATTTTCTGATATTTTTATGATGAAATTTGAATGATTAAAAACTTTTCTACGTGATATGGTACTGCAGAATTATATGTCAAATGATTAATCTCGATAAAACTTATAAGATGTTTTGAGACTCATTATAGATCATGGTTGAGATTTATATAACATATATATGGCTTGTTTCTTGAAATCATTAGGTGACCCTATAATAGCATTTGGTGTGCATAGATAGAATTTTAATGAAATGGGTAATGTACCTTGTTTTTTATGTCATTTAAGTAGTCACCGAAGGTTTTCTCCCATGTATTTAGATGATATCCACTTATTTATAAAATTGTATTAAAACAACATATTAATTAGACGCATTATGTTTCTAATAAAGGTTTTTATCTTCTTACTATGAGTTTAAATGGTTTTATTTGACCTAAAAGTTTGTTTCTATTAATTTTAAAGTTATTTATTTCATTAGCTCAAGGATATTTTAAATAAATGTAAATATTACGTAGGATTTAATTATTTCACTAGACTATCCTTCTTATTTGTATTTTATTTCCCTTATAGATTTTTTTATGTTTTCCAAAATTTTAAAAAATTCATCACAGAAGTATTAATGATGTGTACAAATAAAATAAGATGTTAATTTGAAAATCAAGATTTTTTTTCATGAAATGAAATTGTGTTTAATTATTAATGAGTTTTTATGGGAATATAGATATTGAGTAACAGTTTCCACTTTTAATGAATGAGATTACTATATAAGTTTTTTTGAATTCTCAAAGTTGTTAAACCAAAAAGATCTTATGGATTAAAATAATGTTACATCTTGTTAAATACACTAGAATACATAATTATTTAGTCCAGGTCTTTATAAAAAACAAAAAAGATACATTCCATGTTTTTTAAAAATATTTTTTTCAACTCTCTTTGAAAACGATATATCTTTTTTTATCTATATTTGGCTCTCATCCCTGCCATTTTATAATATATAAATTCTGAAACTTTTTTACATAATTTTTTATTAGGTAAAAATATAGAATACAATATCTAATCTAGACTAATTCATAATTTAGTGATAGGTGGGGACTGCCTGTTGGGTTTTCTGACTAGGTAGTAATATTGGCCCCCATAATATGCACCTTGGTGTGTACAAAGATATTGTTTTACATGAAAGAATAAATAAGAATTTTTCTTATTTCATTATTGTTTCATATTGATGCAGATATCATGGATTTTGGATGTTGGACTCACCTATTTTCATAATCCCAAATAATGTCTCATTTAGGTAAATCATCTTGTTTCTCTTACAACATAATCATTTATGAGAAAATCATGTTTATATAAAAGTAATAACTATTTAATTTTAATCTCACTGCTCTCTTGTTTAAGCTCACTGTGAAAATTTTCTCTAAGTGAAAAAGGTAACTGATTCAAGGTAACTATTGCAAGGTCACCATTGAAAGGTCATCATTGCAAGTTCACCGGTGCAACGGTCACAGATGCAAGTTCACCATTGCAAAGTCACCATTGCAAGGTCACCATTGCAAGGATATAAATGCAATGACACCATTGCAAGGTTTCTGATGTAGGCTAACAAGGGAAGGTTTCCGATAGAGAGTTATCGATGGAAGGTTACAAATGGAAGGTCACTATTGAAGGTTTCCAGTGTGAACCTATTGTTGAAGCCTATCGTTGTGAAGGCTACCATTACCAATCTACCAAACTCTTCTACTCCATACTTTTTCACATTCTTAAGATTATTTTAACGGTCATATTTGATAAATAAAATTCTTGTTACATTAATTAATGCTGATTGTAGACATATCAAAATACTATATCTTGGGACAGTATGAGGTACATAAAATATCGCATGTGATGTACTTATTCCTATTGTCGAACCTCAAATATATAAAAGATAAGGCCGAGGAAAAAAATCATGGATGCCTGAGTACCCAAGTCTAGAATATAAGAATGTGAACAGAAGTAATAGAGATGTAGACTATGAAGGAGCTTACCTGCTAGATCAAAGAAGAACGATTTGAGCACTTACACTATGAACCCAAGAACTTCAAGAAGATCATTTCTAGAGAACAATTTCAAGGTTGACTTTTGTGCCTCATTAACTCTTAATCAACACAAGAAGAATAACACTCAATTCCTTAAAGCTAGAACCTATAGTTTTGATAATATGTTTTGGAGATAAATTCCAAATAAAGACTTGAACAGTAAATTCATCACTCCAAGGAGTCAAGAGTCGAACTACAAACACATAGAAATTTCTAAACTCATGATTATAATCTTAGCTCTATTGTGTTTCTTATTTTTATATTTTATAGAAGTTTGTGTTTATATGTTACAAACACTGTCTCATGTGCTTAAACTAGAGGATACTGAATATCCTCACATCAAACTTCTCTTACATAATTTTTCCCACGTATAACTGTCGAAGAGACAGTGTGTGGCCTGTATTGTAGGTTTTTCCCATAAATAATTGTGGTTGACTGTGTGAACCTTGGATAGCTTGTGAAAACTATTTTAAATCCTAATACAGGTTTTGTATCACGTTTATTGTTTATATTGGCTACTTGGTGGCAGATGGTCACCATGTGGAGATGAATAAGTCTCATCTTGAGTCTGAACCTCTTTTTTAACTCCACTGTGCTCTATATTTTTATTGTACTCTATTTTATCTATTTTCTGAGGCTTATAATTGCTAAAACCTAAAACCATTTTTCATTCACTGTGACAGTTACTTTTGGTTAGTGTGTGTATGTGTTTAATTCAGTAAACTTGTTTCAAAATCTTGATTATTATTTTATACTAATTCAAATGAGGACTAATCACCCTTTGAGAAACATGTGGACCAATTAGACATCTATATCTCTACTTCCTTAATTAACTGGTCCGTGTCAAAATTTAGGGGATCTATGTAAGAATGTTTTTAACAGAAATTTTAAGTAGGAACTTAGTTCGCCCCCCTCTTGAGATTCCACTCTGACTAACACTTTCTATCAAAGGATTTTTATTTTTGTTGCTACTATCAAAACTATTATGCAAGTTGTCAAATTTTCTTCAACTGTGATTTTAATTGTATCTTAAAGATCTTAAATTTTCTATCATATATATATATATATTCAGTTCTTTAAAATTCTAGTTAACTATGGATAATAGAGTTGAGGGTGATGCTACTAACAGGACACCTTTCTTTAATGGTAATAACTATGCTCAGTGAAAATTAAAAAAGAATATGTATCTAGAGAGCATGGGACCTGAAATCTGGGACACAATTAACGAAAAACATGTATTTCTTTCTATTGTTAGGGAAACATGGTCTCAGTTAACTAAAGCCACATATAACAATAATTGTAAAGAAATGAATGATTTGTATTGTTCTCTAAGTGATGAAAAAATAAATAGAATATCTGCTTGTGAAACTGCATACGTAATTTGGGATACATTACCTTTCACTCAAGAGGGAACTAAAAATGTTAAAGAAATCGTATTAAATACATATACTATTAAATATGATAATTTTTAAATGAAGCTTGATGAACCTATCTCTGAAATGTATCTTAGGTTCAATGAAATAGTGAATACCAAGAGTTTTCTTGGGAAACCAGTGGATAGAAAGGATCAGATTATGAGATTGCTTCGATGCCTTCCTGACAGATTGAAAAGAACCTATGTTTCTATCTGATAATATTGTGACATTGGAAAGATAGCAGTGAAGAAAATAATTATAAAAATTATGATTTATGAAGAAGATATTAACTTATATCAAGAAACTGATGAAGAACCAAGAATGTAATTTGTAGCATTCAAGATAGCTACCTCAAAGAATAAAGATAAATAAAAATTTCAAGCTCTCGTAGACACTTCCACGAGTGAAGACTCAGATTCTGACAGTGATGATGAGATGGCTCATCTTGATAACAGATTCAAGAAGTTATGCTGTAAGAAAAAGTTCATTAGAAAGTTAAACTATAAAGGAAGGTATGATAATAAAGGACAGTAGAAAAATGAAAGAAAATGGAATAATAACACAAATGAGATAGTCTGTTATGAGTATAGACGATAAGTTCATGTGAAATTTGATTTCCCCAAGCTTAAATTTAAGAAGAAGCATGAAGACAAGGGAATGTGATATAAAAAAGGCTATGAAAGCCACTTGGAGTGACTTAGAAGATAGCTCAAGTGGATATGACACTTCTAATAATGACAATAATAAACATGCAAACTTGTGTTTCATGACAGAAACATCTGAGGTAACACCCAATTCTCCTGTACTTAATGTTTATTATTCTAGGAATGAAATTGAATCAAATAATGTTGAGAATATGACTAAGGATGAACTATTTGAATATTGTGGAATGCCTGAGGGAACCTTTAATGAACTCAAGGACAAATATAAATAATTTAAAAGACAACAGAATTTAAATACTAATTACAAGTCTGATTTGGATATTGAGAAATAAAAATGTGCTCATTTGTTAAAATAAAATACTAAACATAAATTATCCAATGAGAAATTAAAAAGAGCTCTTGAGATGTTTTCTGTAGGAAGAGATACCTTGACATAGTTTCTAGGGAAACAAATTGCTCCAAAATACACAACAGGTATAGGATATCAACCAGGATATATAAGGATTATTAAAATTTAATTTTTTTCTAATTCTGGACAGTTCACTTCTAGTTCAAGTTTTGGACCATATTTTGAAAAAAAATATCTAAACGACCAAATAATGTGTTGATGTCTCAAAACATATGTATTGATTAAATGAAACTTGTGAGACAAGTATGGATTCCCAATTCTTTACTTGCTAACATCTATGGACTCAAGAAAATCTGGGTACCAAAGTTACCCTACAGATAATCTATTTTACAGGAAAATTGTGTAAAGAGATCCTACAAAACTCTATGGTACATGGATAGTGGATGTTCAAGACACATGACAGGAGACTATTCATTCTTTAAGATCCTAATTAAATTTTATGGTGGACATGATACATTTGGTGATAATTCTAAAGGGAAGATCATCAGCTTAGGCCAAATTGGTAACCCTAATACTGTGTTAATTTCAAAAGTAATTTTTGTTTATGGGTTAAAGTAAAATTTACTAAGTATCTTTCAGTTGTGTGATGATGGATTCAATGTTAAATTTGATAATTATGCATGAAATGTTTTTAATTATAATAATTATTTAATATTTACTACTCTTAGAAATGAAAATGAATATACTGATGATTTAAATTCTTTAGCAAAGAAAAATGTATCATGTTTAAATGTGTTTTATAAAGAATCCTGGTTATGACATAAATGATTAGGACATTGAAATGTGAACTCACTTAAGAAACTAACTAGGAAAGTTTTATTTAGAGACTTACCTTAATTGGAATTCCCACATAACAAAGTTTGTAATCCTTGACAAGAGGGAAAAGAACACAAAGGTTCTTTTAAACCAAATAAATATGTTTCTACTTCTCAATCACATGAGTTGGTTCACATGGATTTGTTTGGACCATCTAGAGATTCACGTTAAAATGGGAAGCACTATGTTTGTGTTTTTGTAGATAAATTTTCTAGATATACTCGTGTATACTTTCTGGCTCACAAAAGTGAAGAATTCTCTTACTTCATTAAATATTCCAAGTCTGTAGAAAATCATAGTGGTCTTAGAATTAAGACCTTGAGAAGTGATCATGGTCGTGAGTTTGAAAATAATAAATTTGAATCTTTTGGATAAAAAATGGCTATACTCACAATTTCTATGCTTCTATAACACCTCAATAATATGGAGTTGTAGAGATAAATAATAAGACACTTCAAGAGATTTCCCAGACTATGCTTAATGAGTATAATCTACCTATCTATTTTTGGGCTGAGGCTGTTAATAAATCTTATTACATTATCAATAGAGTCTTAATTATACTTGTTCATAAGAAGAACCTTTATGAGATTTGGAATAATAGGAATCCTAAGGTTAATTACTTTAGAGTTTTTGGTTTCAAAGTCTTTATCCTTTACACTATGTACAATCATGAAATGTTTTCTTCCAAAAGTGATAAAGGAATATTCCTATGTTACTCAATATCTAGTGAAGATTATTGAGTATTCAACAAGAGAACCAAATGTGTGGAAGAATCAGTTCATGTGAAATTTTATGAGACTGATCCAAAAGAACCCAAAACCTCTATTGAACATCTTGAGGATGTTATGTCAATTCTAGACCTAAATGATAAATACAGTGAGCCCGTAGTGAAAACAATGAGCTCTGGAAATTTTCCAGAATCTGTGCATGGTGAATCTGAACCTATAGAAAATCATGAGGTGTCTAGTTCAACTCTTTCTAGATGTATTAGAACTCTCAAAAATCATCCTTTAGATATTATAATAGGTGATATAAATAGAGGAACACAAACTACAGCTTCTCTGAGAAACCTGGTTGAACATCAAGCCTTTATTTCACATCTTGAACCTAAAAATATCAATGATACAATAAATGATGAATTCTAGGTAATAGCTATGCAATAAGAATTATATCAGTTTGAAGTAATCATATTTTGGGAATTAGTAGAAATACCTAAAGACACACTGACCATAGTCACTAAATGGGTGTTTAGAAATAAATTCGATGAATATGGAAATATAGTTAGAAAGAAGGCTAGACTATTTGCATAAGCATATAGTAAAGAAAAAGTAATAGACTATGAGGAAACCATCGCACATGTAGCTAGACTAGAATTCATTAGGATACTACTTGCCTATGTTGCTCATCTAAATTTAAAACTTTATCAAATGGATGTCAATAGTGCATTTTTAAATGGGTACATAGTTGAGCATGTATTTGTTGATAAACCCCCTAGTTTTACGAATCCTCATTTTCAACTCATATCTTCAAACAGTCAAAATCCATATATGGTTTGAAACAAGCTCCAAGATCTTGGTATGATAGAATTAGTTCTTTTCTTATTTCAAAAGGTTTTACTAAAGGAATAGGGTATCCTACTCATTTTTTTAAAAATTTATCCAATGATTTTCTAATAGTACAGATTTATATAGATGAGATTATTTTTGGATGCTTTAAAAATTAGTTATGTTCTGATTTCTCAAAAATGATGCAGGTTGAATTTCAAATGAGTTTAATTGAGGAAATTAAATTTTTCCTTATATTTCAAATTTTTCTAAATAAAAATGGTATTGTTTTAAATCATAGTAAATATACCAAATATCTTTTGAAACGTTTTGGTTTGGACAAAAATAAAGGTAGTGATACACCTATGATTACCACCTATAAGCAGGATGCTGATGAAACTGGTAAACTAGTGGATCAAACCAATTACAGAGGAATGATTAGAAGTGTACTTTGTCTTACTACTAGTAGACCTAATATTATGTTCAGTGTATGCATGTGTTATTGCATTTAATCCAATCCTAAAGAGTCTCATTGAACTGCTTTTAAAAGGATTTTTAAATATCTCAAGTATACTACAAACTTAGGACTGTTTTATCCAAGAGGACAATAATTTGATTTAATAAGCTATTCGGATGCTGACATTGTTGGTTGAAAGTTATATTGAATGAGCACCTCTGTAATATGTCACATTTTAGGAAAGTCACTAGTATCATGGTGTATTAAGAAATAGAATTCTATTTCATTATCTACTAAGGAAGCTAAATATATTTCTGTTGGTAGTTGTTGTGCTCAAATTTTGTGGATGAAACACACTTTACTATACTATAGATATCAATTAAAACATGTATCTATGAAGTGTGATAATACAAGTGCTATTAACATCTCTAAAAATCTAGTATCTCATGCTAGGACAAAAAACATTGATGTGAGACATCACTTCTTGAGAGATCATTATCAAAGAGGTGATATCACTCTTGAATTCATTGGTACCGAACACCAATTGGATGATATATTCACAAAGCCGTTGAATTCTCAAAGGTTAAATTACATCAAACATGAGTTAGGTATGATAAACTGTTAAGGATTACAAACCTCACCATTAGATACCTCTTCATTAGAAACCTCGTCGTTTGAATCCTCACCATTAGGAACCTCACCATTAGACCTCACTGTTAAATACATCACCGTTGAACCTCACCAATAGATCTTACCGTTATGACCTCATCGTTAGAAACCACACCATTGGGCCTCACCAATAGACCTCACCGTTGGAAACCTCACTATTGGACCTCACCGATAGACCTCCCTGTTAGGACCTCACCGATAGACCTCACCATTCAACTTCACCGTTAGAAACCTCATCGTTGGACCTCACCATTAGGACCTCATAGATAGACCTCACTGTTAGGACCTCACTGATAAACCTCACCGTTAGGACCTCACCGATAGACCTCACTGTTGGACCTCACCGATAGACCTCGCTATTGTTACCTTACAGATAGTCTATGTTTCTAGGACTTTTTATCTGCTGGAATATGAAACATTTTATTTAGTACTTATTTCTTTTATCTTATTTGTTTAATGATCCCTAAGTGGTAAAATTAAAGTACAAACTACATTTCTATCCACCTCAAACTCTCTCCCAAATCTCTTTCTTCCTAACCTCAGAACCTATTCCCCTTTTGAATACCTCGAACTACTTCAAACTACATGGAAAGAGTGAAAAGACCATTGGTCAGTGGTGAAGGGGATGCACCAAATCCAAAGAGACCTCAAGGTGAGTCGAGAAGTGGAATCCAGGCTGTGGAAAAACCGATCAACCCTCATCTTTCAAAGTGGGAACTCATTGTTGAAAAAGAGCATAGTTCAGAATGGTTTCTAATGAGCAGATCATTAGTACTAAAGGCACTTGAAGCTCAAGGGTGGGTTGAATGCTTTGCAAAAAACAATGGACCCTATTACGTGAAGTTAGTGAAATATTTTTATGAGTATTTGAAATTAGAATAGACTGAAGATGATTATAGACTGTCCCCAAGGGTGAATCTAACAAGCATGAGTTTTTTCTCTATTGAATGGGTTGATTTTCCGAGAGTACCAGGAAAATGGATTTATGATTACTACTCAGGAGTGTTGTATCCCATTATGGAGTTCTTCTATTATGAATAAGCCTTAGTCGAACTGACAGGGAGTGGGATCCCAAGGAAAGTCATTGTTGTTGATATGGAAGGAGAATACAAGCTACTATTTAAGTTTTTCCAACATTCCTTGAGTCCCAGGAGAGGGAACATTGCTACATTGAAACTTCATGATGTATTTCTATTGTATCTGTTAAAGCTTGAATAGAAGATTAATTTTTGTAGGCTACTGATGATTCAATAAGAAGATATGACAAATATGAGTTCCAAATCCAATGCCTTATTTCATGCTATATTGATATCCTTGATGTTGAGGGTGAATTTTTTTGCTAGAGATAAGGAGTAAATAGTTGTTGTAAGGGAAAATTTCTACATTAAAAAGGTAATTTTCAAGTTGATAAAGATAAATTGGATCCCCTAGAAAAGGAGATGAGTACATGATGAGGCTAAGCTATATGAGTACTTCAATCTTATTACTCATCTTACCATGCCTAAGGATAAGATGGATCCTATTCTAATCCCTGATGAAGTGGAACAAGTATATTCATATGAAGAAGGAGAAGATGAAGCTGCACTAGAAAGAGAGGACTCTCCTTTAAATGACATGAGTGATCCAGACCTTCCCTCCAATCCTCGTATTAATATTGTATCCTTTGGTGAGACTATCCCACTAATGAGATTTCCTATAAGGGAGAAATTCCCAAGGGACAATGATGATAGAGAGGCCAGTGAAGAAAAAGTGGATGAAAATGTCTTAAGATACATTAGAGAAACCTCAAATACAGATGACAACACTGAGTCTAATCATGACGACATTGAGACTGCTAGTGATGTGAGTGAAGAAGAATGTCTTAGTCTCAGTCCTCTCATAGGGAATACAAAAATGGTTAAAAGTGTAGATAGAGAGTTTTCTGAATTAGTAGAAGTTGTAATTGTTTTGGGAGATGTTGAATATTTTGTAGAGGAAGTGGCAGTGGAACCTTATGTTGATGTAGTTGCTCAAGGAGGTATGGAAGAGATGAATTTGGATGATCGAATGCATACTCCGTGTGAGGGGGGGAACCTGTTGCTACAGGTTCAGTTTCAATTTCTCATGGAATAGTACGTTGGTCAAAAGACCCTAGATTTGTGGTGTTGGGTTTAGATTATGGAGATTCTGATGATGACCAGCCTATCAAAAGTTCTCCAATACCTTCAGTTACCGAGACTACTATTGTGTAGCTAGTAGTACTTCTCCCTCTAGACTATGTGAAGAAGGATGATTTGGAAAAAATAAATTCAGATCTGAAGAGCCACCTTGATGAGAGATTTGTTGGGTTAAAAAGGGTTGTGACTCAAAATCAAGAAGCTGCAACATATACAATAGAAAGACTAATTTCTAACACTCACTCCATCCTTCTAGAGGAAGTAAAGGACTGTAGGAATCAGATCATAACCTTGAATGATTATATGGAATTTTTGAAATAGTCTATTGCCAGATTAGACTACTATATGGATTCAAGGGCTCAGGTGGATATATATCTTAGATATGTTAAATGTGTGGTTCAGCAAATGGTCACTGTGTTTGAGGACTTTAAGAAGTCTATGGAGACACATGTGAGTGGCCAAGATGATGATGTGAAAAGGATGATTAGTGGGATGAAAAAATATTTTAAGGAGACAGTGGATTTCACTATGGAACCCTTGTGTGCATCTTGTTCATCATCAGCTGCTATTCTAGTAGATCTAGAAACCTCCTGGTCAATTGTTAGAGAAGAAGTGGAGAAGTTCTCTGATGCATGTCCCTCAGACCCTCAGTCTATGACTCAAGTTATTTCCACTACCAGAGAGATTCATAATCTTGTGGGAAATTATTTAAGGGAAGCTTCTCAAGATCAGAAGTCCATCAAAGAGAAAGTTGATTTATACTACAAACGGGTTTATACTAAACATCTGATGGATGGTCACTTCAAGTTATTGTTGGAGAACTTGATAATTCAACCTGTAACTGAGAGCATTTAAGGATCAGGTTTGAAAGCTCAGAGAGTTGAATCCTATCTTAGTGAAATTCATGAAGAATAAGGATGATTTTATTTCAGCCAAGGAGAGAGGAAGAAGTATTATTATGGATGTCAGAAATCTTCTTCTACCCTTCCTCCATGTGGACTACACTCCCATCATTGTTCCTCGAGCCTTTCCTTCTACCTCGGCAGCTTTAGGATCTACTAGTGTAGCACCAATGATGACTCTTACACAGGCCATCAGAAGCTTGACCCCTATGATTCCTTAGATATCTTCTCACTACAGTTCTACTGATGCCTCTATTGCCACTCCTCCTAAACTACTTACTATTATCCCTTGGCCTATCCCTCCATCTTTAGACCCTGCCTCCTCCATTTCAAAAGACAAAGTTCCCTTGGAAATATCTGATGTGGATTGAATGTGGGTTTTCATAGTTGAAATGGATCTTTGTAACATGTTTTTATATTATACTTTTTCTTCATTACTGGAAAATCCCCTTTAGATTATTTTTATCCCCTTGTATTTTTGTTAATAACAAAGGGGGATAATTATATAAGCTTGAATCTCAACATTACCCAAAGGGGGAGAAACATGTATGGTTACAAGTTAGGTTTATGTTTTTAAACTGCCGAAAATGATGATAAGTTTTTAAGTTGAATTTTCATATATATACTTTTTTCATAATAATCATGGTTCAGATGTTCTTATACACACCTCTGAAAATATTATCAAATGTTCTTAACCTGATTTAAACATACTTGCATAATTTGTGATTATCAATAAGGGGTAGATTTTTGGACTCACCTGTTTTGATAGTCCCAAATCATGTCTCATTTATGAAAATATTCTTGTTTCTCTTACAGGATAATAATTTATTTGAAAATCATGATTATATTAAAGTAATAATTATGTACTTTTAATCTCACTTCTCTCTTATTTATGCTCACAGTGAAAATTTTCTCTATGTGAAAAAGGTCTGTGATGCAAGGTCATCGTTGTAAGGTCACCGTCGTAAGGTCACCATTGTGAGGTCACCGTTGCAAGGGCACCGTTTCAAGGTCACTGTTTCAAGGTCACCAATGCAAGGTCACCAATGCAAAGGTCACCAATGCAAAGGTCACCAATGCAAGGTCACCATTGCAAGGTCATCGTTGCAATGTTACCGTTACAAGGTCACCAATGCAAGGTCACCATTGCAAGGTCATCGTTGCAAGGTCACCGTTCCAAGGTCACCGATGCAATGTCACCATTGAAAGGTTACCGCTGAAGGCTAACAATGGAAAGTTACTGATTTAAAGTTATCGACGAAAGGTTACCAGTGGAAGGTCACCGTTGAAGGTTGTCTGTGTGCACCTACTATTGAAGCCTGCCATTGTGAAGGATACCATTACCAATCTGTCATACTCTTCTACACCATACATTTCAAATTCTTAATATTATTCTAACAGTAATATTTGATAAATTAAATTCTTTTTAAATTTATTAATGATAATTTTAGAAATATCTGGGGACAGTATGAGGTATGAGAAAGATAGAATGTGATATTCTTATTCCTATTGTTAAACCTCAAATATATAAAAGAGAATACCGAGGAAGAAAAGCATAGATGCATGAGTTCCTAGGTCCAGAAGCTAAGAATGGTAAGATCAGTAACAGATAAGTAGCGTATGAATGAGATTAATTGGTATATCAAAGAAGAACCATTCGAATGCTTGCACTATGAACCCAATAACTTTAGGAAGATCATTTTGGGAGAACAATTTCAAGGCTTCCTTCTGTGTCTCGTTAACTCTCGATCAACATAATAAGCTGAACACTCAATTCTTGAAATCTAGAACCTAGAGTTGCATCACTCTATTTTGGAGACAACATCCATTGAAAGACACGAACATAAAATTATTCACTCCATGGAGTCAAGAGCCCAACTGCACACACATAGAGCTTTCTAATCTCAAGCTTATAATCTTAGCTCTATTGTGTTTCTTCTTTTTACATTTTTGAGAAGTGTGTGTTTTCCTGTTACACACACTGTCTCCAGTACTTGAATAGGAGGATACTGATTATCCTCACATCAAAATTCTCTCTCAACTTGTTTCCCAAATATAACTATGGAAGAAACCATGTCTGGTCAATATTGTTTTTTTTTCAAAGAATTTTGGTAGAGGGTGTGAACCCTAGATAGTTTTTGAAAACTATTATAAATCTCGATACAGGCTGTGTTTCAAGTTTATTGTTTATATAGACATTTTGGTGGCAGGTGATCCCTGAGTGGAGAGGATTGTGTTTCGGGTTGAGACTTAACCTCTTGTTTTACTCCACTGTGCTCTGTGTTTTTGTTGTACTCTATTTTATCTATTTTCCACTGCTTATAATTGTTAAAACATAAAACTATTTTTCATTTACTTTGATATTTATTTTTGGTTAGTGTGTGTATGTGTTTAATTCAGAAAACTTGTTTCAAAAGTTGGAGAAGTATTTTACACTAATTCAACTGAGGAATAATCGCCCTTTTAGAAACCTGTTGACCAATTAGATATCTATATCTCCACTACCTTGATTAACTGGGTCACTTCATATTTTGGGGGATCTTTATAAGAATGTTTTTAACAAAATTTATAAGTAGGAACTCAATTGAACCACCTCTTGGGATTACACTCTGACCAACATTGGATATAGATATTGATATAGGTTATATTCTAGGAGTATAGAGTAGATTCTCCTTCCTACCAATGATTTTTGTAAATTTGGAGTCTTTGTTGTTCGTTCTATTTGTATGCAATTAATATGATTATTCCAAATATTATATTTTGTGTTGTACTGTTTAAAATTCATGCATCATATAATATTGTTTTAGGTTGTTTTTTTATTTTTATAAATGGTCTTGTATGATTGAAACTAAATACAATCCTTAACATATTTAGTAATACCTTGGAAATTAAATAATCCCTTTATTTTATAATTTATGTCTCCTAAGATTAGTGTCACATCAGTCCTATGTAAGATAATAGTTTGGGTTCTATTATTAAAATTATGGTATAAATATAGAAGAAGTTGGTGAAATTATAGTAACCCAAATAATGAAATATATTTAGTCAAAAATAAATATCATTTTTAATAAAATTACGTTGATAAAACTTTAATTAGTGGAGACAAAACTAATACAACAAATTTAGGAATTAAAATGATACCTTACAATATACTGTATTATGAAATATATTTTTAGATAATAAATATTTTATCTATAACAGATATTTCTAAAATTAGTATTTTTTAATGAAATTTTGGATTGAATTTGATTGGAAATAATATTAAGAATTATTAATATATAAAATATTATTTTCTTATAAAATTAGTTTTCATTAAATATTTTGTTTTTTATATAAATGTGAAACATTCAATATTTATATTGATAATTTGATATAAAGAAATTTGGATTTATCATTTTAGTTTTATCTTAAGATGAATTTTTAGAATTTTTCTAAAATAGTTTATTTATAGTTAAATAGTGAAAACACAGTTTTCACCAAATCTATAAAACTTATAACTATATAATTATATATGAAAGTCCTAGAAAATTAAATACCTTATAATTTATAAAAAATATATTTTATGAATAAACCTATGAAATTTTATATAATATTATGAATTTATACAACCTATATTCAATATTTTATGAACATGAGTAATGTTTTCCATTAAAAGAAACTATTTTTGGCCTTTTTCAAATATTATGTCGGTAAAATTAGGGTTTGGTTTAATGTTTTAAACACTAAAACATCTTTAAAAAAATATTACATTTAAATATTTTTGTATTTATTGCAAAACATAAAGTTCCATTCTGGAATCATTTAGTTCTAGTGCCTTTAGAAAATTGGACACATAAACAACTAGTCCATAACTGAGCTATATCATATCCCACTAAGATACTCATAACTAGAACCCTTAATTGAAATATTATACATAATAAAATTATTTGTATGCTCAGGAAGGTAATTATATGAAATTATGATATTAGATTCACAATAAGGGCAAACAAGGGATATATCAATATAACATGATCATAAATGTATGAGAACATGTGACTATAATTTGATAAACCATACCTTTTATATCATATATCATAAACATGAGTTATGAAGTAAATTTTTGGAGTTCATAACTCATGAATCTTATTGGAATCTAATAAAATGAACCATCAGATCGTAACAGTGGAATGATATCTTGATTTGTGGTATATACATCGGTATATAATATCTTATGTTAAGGTAATCCAATGAGATATTTCTTTGGTTATCAAACCATGTAACTGAATTTGTTTTGGGATAAAACTACTATAACATATTTTAGGGTTGGGATAAACACTCGTTTACCAACATTCGTGCCAGGGATACCGTCATATGAACCCTCTTTCATTACTGGGATAACTTCTCATATACCCATTAGGGTCATATAACATTAATAATTACCCAATTCATTGGAGGTAAATAGATATCACACCCATCTCATAATCCATATAGTTGTGTGATAAATAATCAAAAAACATTAATCATATTATATCCCATGGAATTCAGTGGGCTTCATAACAAATTTATTATTGCACCCCAAGCTTCCACGGTACGCTTCTCTTTTAATAATCAAATAGCGTGTGTTGTACGCAACTTCGAGTTCTAACACACACCACAACCAATCAATCTAGCCGTTATTAATATTAATACCCAAATTTTGAAATTTTATAAATTTTATCTTTAAAAATGGACTTCATTTTTGGATTCGGAATATCAAAATTAGCTTAGGGAGAATTTCATATATTTTTCTAAAAACATTCAATTTTTGATGAATAATGAAAAAACACTGAGTTATGGTTTAAAACAGAATTTTTATTTAAAGAATTATTTATTTTATTTAAATCTAATTGAGGTCAAAATAGATACATAATACATATATATGTTCAATGTAATTCATTGGAGATAATTTAGAATAATTATATATATATATAAGTTTTATTGAACTTTTCACCGTCTTTTACCCACATCCTAGGAGAATTTGAAAATTCATATAAAACATAAATTTACCGCTTCTATGAGTGTAATTTAGAAAATCTGAGAGACACAGTTAATATCAAGGAGAAAAATGTGGTTCAATAAGGTAAAAATAATTTTTGGTAAATAGTAGGTTTTTACTTTTATTTTCCACGGTAAAAATAAATAGGGTAATTAAGGGTAAAAATGATATTAATATTACCCTATCACATGTCCTAATTCTATTGGATAAGTTTATATCGACCAAAAACAACATTATAAATAAAATATTATCATTTAGGTCCACTTGGATTAGAATAGGTCATTTATTATAATTTAATTCAAAGAAGAGTTAAAAGCGTTAAAATCAAAGTTTAATAACTAAAATATTTTTAATATAAGGTTATACATAATAAAAATTAGATTATAAATAATCATAATGAAGATAATGATATTTCCTAGATAATGGTATTTTATTTATAATTTTTAGACTTTAAATAATTTAATTTATTTATAAAAAAATGATGATGCAGTAATTACCATATTAATGAAAGATTAAGATAATTGATATTATAAATATCAAAATAATTGTAATTTGAGATTTTTTATAAATTAAACTAATTTTTTAGGTTAATATGACATATTTGGATTGGTTATTTAAATGTTTTTGATGTAATAATGTTGTTATGAAATTATCAAAAACAAAATACCCAATAGTGTCAAAATTGACATAAAAGAGTTTTTAAAACAAATATTATATTATTAATTGATATTCTATTCGTAAAAATCTAAGGCTCAGCCAAAGGAATTATATAATGAAATTTGTATAATTAATGTACCTCTATGGGATCACTTGTAGGTATATAGTAAGTTTAATAAATATATAATATAAAAATACAAAAAGACATGGTAAATGTAAAACTATTTAACTAAGGGTTAAATATAAATGATAAGGTTAATATAATGACCCAAACCTGTCTAAAATCAATTGGTTTAAAGTATTTCGACCCATAACCACCTTAAATTTTAAATAATCCACTTTGCAGCCATTTGAAACCTAATATAAATTTATTATAAAATAATATTTCTAGTTTTTCCTAAGGTGCCCCTCACCCCTCTTATAAAAGGGCACTCCCCCTTCTCTCAAATTCATACCATCAAAGCCTTTTGGTTCATCCAACCCTACCCAAATATTCTCTCAACTTCCCTCAATTAAACCTATAGGCCTTTTTTTGATCATGAATACAACCTAAGGAGCCATTTTGATCAAATCAAAATAAATAAGTCGAAGAAGAGGTAATGTTTTCACCACCCTCTTCCAAGTTCCTTTCTTCTTCAAATTCTTATTTCATTGTTATTTTCATTATAAAATAATAACTCTAGTATCTTATATATAATATGATGTTATTATAAATATGTTACATCCATATTCATTATTCTATCCATCCTTAGAATGACATGTCACCATACATGTGTACGTACATCTTACCGTCTCCACGTCGTAGTGTAATTGTTATTAAAAACATTATTATTTTGATGGGTATGATAATGATGAGTAATTGATGTAAATAATAAATATAAAATGATACTTATTCTGTATATATTATATACCATCAATTTATATATTTTTTTAATATCAAAAAAATGATATTGTCACTCGTGCGTACGTATGGACTACTGTCTCCATGAATGCGATGAGATTCATTCCCCATCATATCCATGCAAGTATAATTCTCATTTGATGATTAAAAATAATTTTTAAGGAAATTATATCATCCTGTATATGAATAAGATACAAACTATCCATAATAAACACAACTTATGTAACAAAACATATAAAATAAAATGAGTAAGTTAACACCCGAAATGACGATAATACTAAGATATTATTAACAAGGCAGTGTTAAATGATCATATATGATATCATCATAATGTATATAATTATTTTATAATTTAATAACAATAATTTCACCATTATATAGGATGTTATCCTACCCTCAACCAAGGAAAAGTTAAAGGTATGGGTATATTTCACAATCTCTTCATTATTCGAGGTTGTTTATACGTAATTATTTACTAGGACCTCGTATCATCCATATCCATGTTTCTTAAAAATGTATTTCAAATAATTCTTTCTATTTTATATAATATGGGTTAAAGTCATTTATACCCTTTTTTACTTTATATAAGATGTTTATAAATCAATCTTTCTGTCGCTTTCCAAACAAGGTCCTTTTTAACCTTTTAGGCAAAATTAAGGTACGAATGTTTTATTATCTTATACAGTCGGTGCGGCTATTTTCTGCCATTATTAAATCGTCAAAGCTTTCCTTACAAGATTATAAGAATATTTTCAAAGTAAATGTTTAATTATATAATTATGTGGCTTTTAAATGATTTTCAAAAAAAAGATATATTTCTCTCAAATAGTTTTGATTTCATCTATGTCAACATCCTTTGATGGATTTTAAGCTTATTTGAAGTTGATTTGTTATGATACAAAACATTCATATAGTATATAAGGTTTTGTGATATGTTTAACTGTGGATGTGTTATTTTTATACCATTCATGGTTTATGGAGAAAGTATTGACAATTTGAATGCTAGTTTTAATATGAATGTTTATGTTATGTTTAAACATGTTCATATGAAGAATGCATTGGACTTAATAAGTGACGCGTGGAGCCCGATATAACTCCTAGATGCATCAGTAGGTCTAATGAGACAAACTAGTTCCTTGTCATAAGACCTTGACAAAATATTTTTTGTAGTCTTGGCACAAGGCCTTGACTATGTGGTTATGATAGTCTGGCATTATGCATTATATCATTATGAAAGTGGTTATTGATATTGAATTTGATTATTAGACTAGTAGAATGTCCATGTGAATTAGTAAATGAAATTTTTTCATTTTATTTCTACCATATTATGCTGAAGTTCAAGCTTAAAAGATTTTGTTTTTGTTATACATTTCCTTAAATGTTTATGCTTATTTATGAAAGTTTTCGCTATATTGTTATCCTTACCGAGCATCTGAGCTCACCCCTTTCCATGTTTTATTTTTTCCAGGATGTGAAGAAATATTTTATGAATGACCTGCAGGGATAGTATAAGGGGATATGAGTGTGGAGACATGATGTTGTTGTAGTTTTCACTTTATGATGTAATGTAAACATTATCAATGTATCTAGTGATTCCAAGGCTACTAAACTAATCGTTATTTCGAGACTTGATCTTTTCTTATCATGCCAATGTTATATAATAATGCACCGACACTGGGTTACTGGGGTTGGGGTGTTACAGTTGGTATCAGAGGAAGTTTAGTACTATCCTTGGAAACTAGATTGAGATAAACTCTGATTAGAGCACATAGACATAAGATGGACTTTGAGGATTATTATATAAGAACCTCATAGAATTTTGATATTGTAGATATTTTGTGAGTTTTCTAAGAAATACATCCCTGTCTAGATAAGAATAGGTAGAGGCGGCTCTGACATAGATGTAACTAGGGCTAAAACCTGAAAACACCGCTTTGAGTTGTACTCGAATGGGAACTGGTGTATGACAACGGGCCTTGCTGCACTCTTGGTTACGACACTCTCGGGGGATACGCCTAGGATAATTATCATTTTCTTTGCAAACCATTATGAAGGGTTTATGAGTATATACTTCCTCAAAAGAAAACATTTTTATGGCTATCGATTATATACAAAAACTGTTCAATTTGTGTTAAGTGTTTTACAAGTTTGGATTTATGTATTGCAATTCATAAACTAATCTAGTGTATGTCATTATTGATAACTGGTGCCTAGTACAAGATATTTAAATAGTATCAATGAATGCACTCCATGTAGGGATTTCCCTCATGCTCAAGATAATTATTGTGGAGCTGGTGATGCAACTGGTACTGATCAGCTAATCACCGTTCTGGGACAACTCACTCAGGTTATAAATAATATCCTTACCTGTATGGAGATCCTTAAATCGCAAAGTGGAGGATCAATTTTAGATCGATCCATGAGGTAAAAACCACCAAAATTCAATGGGAGTACAAATCCATTGGTATCTAAGTGACAGATAAGTTCCCTATAGAAAATATTTCAGGCTTTGGGGAGTAGTGAATGAGAAAAAGTTATCATGGCAGTTTATCTCCTCATTGGAGATGTTGATCAATGGTGGTCATTGATACAAAACACGAAGGAAAATTATGAAGTATCAAATATGGAATGGAGGGAGTTCAAAGAACTTTTCTTGATAAAATACTTTTCTCGTGACCATCGATAAGATATGGAAAGGAAATTTCTGAGTCTGAAACAAAAGGAGGATGAGAATGTCACAAAGTATGAAGCTAACTTTAAAAGGTTAGCGAGGCATGCAAAAGATTATATACATAACCCGAGGAGTAATATTGATCATTTCATTTATGGGATAAAACCATTTCTTTGTCGAGCATTAGTCTCACAATCCTTCTCAATATATGAAGACATTGTCTCATGTGCTATGAATACTGAAAATGAATTCTCTATTTCATACGACTTTAAAGCAAAGCAAGAGAAGAAGAGATCTGCTGCTCACTCTAGAAATGGAAATAAGGGGAAGAAGGGAAATGTTGAATATCAATCCTGTAGTAAATATAGGAAGAAACACCCTGGTACTTTCTTGAAGGGAATAGGTGTCTATTACAAGTGTGGTGAAATAGGTCACTAAGATCGTGATTGCAAAGGAAAGAAAGAAGCTACTGATGTTCAGTGTTACAATTGCAGGGAGATGGGACATTATGCAAATGAATTTCATAAGCGTCAGAGAAATGTACCTCAGAAAAGGCATAAGGATCAAGGCCAAGCTTATGTTATCACTACTACTGAGGTTGAAGCTCTGAAAGACGTGGTGGTAGGTAATTTAATGGTTTCCTCATGTTTAGCCAAAGAATTATTTGATTATGGATCATCTCATTGTTTCATATCTTCCCAGTTTGCTAAGAAAATTGGATATTTCCAATTTTACTTAACAAGGGAGTTGTCAGTTAAAACTCCTAAGTGAAGTATCATTGCTATAAGTTCTATGAATCAGTTCCCATTGGATCACATAAATGTTCATTATCTTTAGGTCTCATTGTCATACCCATGATTTATTTTCATATAATCCTTGGTATGGATTGGATTTTAGACCATGATGTGAAGATTTATTGTAACAATAAGAAGGTTAAGATTTTTGATGATGATGATAAGGAACACTTTATCTTTGGAGAAGAATCATCACCACCTAATTATTATCTAGATCCACCCCCAGTAGCTCAACTAAATTCAATTATTGGGGAGGAAGAGAATGAAATTACTATGGGTGAGGAAAGGAATATTAAAATAGAGGATGTACCTACTGTGAGAAAATATGTTGATGTCTTTCTAGAAGATTTACCTGGACATCCTCCAGATCGAGAAATTGAGTTTTCTGTTGAATTAATTCCTTGATCAATTCCCATGTTGAAGACACATTATAGAATGGCCACTGTGGAATCAGTGTAACTAAAGAAACAACTAGAGGAATTGAGTAATAACGGATTTATTCGCCATAGTGTTTATCCATGGTGAGACCCTATCCTTTTTGTTAAGAAGAAAGATGGATCCATGAGGTTATGTATCGACTACAGGGAAATCAATTCTATAACAATTAAGAAAAAGTATCTCCTACCTCTCATTGATGATTTATTTGACCAACTTCATGGAGATCAATACTTTTCAAAGTTTGAACTTCGATCTGGATACCATCAGTTTTGTGAGAAGAAGGAAGATATTCTGAAGACAGTATTTCGAACTAGGTATGGGCATTATGAGTTTATAGTAATTCCTTTTGGGATGACTAATGCACCCTTCGTTTTCATGGATCTAATGAAAAGAGTTTTCAAGGAATATCTCGATGATTTTGTAGTGGTATTATTGATGATATCTTTGTATATTCTAAAATCTACGAAGACCATGAACATCACATGCGTATTATCCTGAAGACTCTTAGAAGACATGAATTAAATGAGAAGTTTAGCAGGTTTCAATTCTAGCTTCAGGAGATCGCTTTTCTTGGCCATATTGTCTCTAAGGATGGAATCCTTGTTGATCCTTCTATGTCCAAAGAAATCCAAGAATGGCCTGCCCCAACGAGTATAACTAAGGTACGCAGTTTTATTGGTTTAGCAGGTTATTATCGGTGTTTCATCCAGAAATTTTCCCGATTGGCTAACCCATTAACGAAGATCACACGTAAAGGGGTTAAATTTTTTGGACAAAAGAGTGTGAAGAATATTTTAAATAACTTAAGAGAAGATTATTCAATGCTCTTATATTGACTCTAACATTGGGGAATGATGGGTTTTTTATTTATAGTGATTCATCAAAGAAAGGACATGGTTTTTTCCTTATGCAGAATGATAGAGTTATTGCCTATGCATCACGACAGTTGAAAATTCATATGAAAAACTATCCTACTCATGATCTTGACTTAGATGCTCTAATCATGGCTTTGAAGATATGGTGACATTATCTCTATAGTGAAAAATGTGATATTTATATTGATCACAATAGTTTGAAGTATATTTTCTCACAGAAAGAACTCAACATGAGGCAAAGGCAATGGCTTGAACTAATCAAGGAATATGATTGCATGATACACTACAATCCGGGGAAGGAAAATAAGTTGGCAGATTCTTTGATTACAAAGGATCATGGAGTTTTGAACAAGATGAGAGTTGAAGAGGTTCTTATATACATGGATCTAGTAAAGATGGATATGTGAATCACCATGGAAGGTGAAACATCAAATCTTTTTCAAATGGTTTCCAAACCATCATTACTGGAAATGATAAAGAGTTCTTAGACCGATGATGACGAGTTTGAAAAGAAGATTAAAGCTATGAATGATGGGAGATTGAGTGACTTTGTGTATGAAGATGGAATTTTGTAATTTTGGAAGAGACTTTGTCTTCCAAATATACCGGAACTAAAAAGAGAATTATTGAGGATGCTCATAGTTCTAATTTCTCTACACACCATGGGAGCACAAAAATGCATAGAGATTTGAAGGAACATTTTTCTTGGGACAACATGAAGCGGTAGATTGCTTATTTTGTGTCAAGATGTATGGTTTTTCAATAAGTGAAAGCTGGAAGGCAACATCCTGGATGAGTCATGAATCCTCTTCCTATACCAGAGTGGAAATGGGATAATATCACCACGGAATTTGTCATGGGACTACCAAAGACTTCTAGAAGGAACGATGCAATATGGGTCATTGTTGATCGTCTTACCAAGTCAGCACATTTTCTTGTTATAAGATAAGATCTACCACTTGAACGTCTATGAAAACTATATATTAATGAAGTTTTAAGACTTCATGTAGTACCCCTATTGATTATTTCTGATCTTGATCCCGGTTTTACTTCAAGATTATGGAAGAGGCTTCAGAAGGCCTTGGATACTGAACTTCGTTTGAGCACTTCTTAACACCCCCAAACCGATGGACAATCAGAATGGAGTATTCCAACCTTAGAAGTCATTTTGAGATCATGATCACTTGACTTTCAGGGTATGTGGGATCGATATTTACCTCTGGTAGAATTTTCCTATAACAATAGCTTCCATTCAAGTATTCGGATGACACCATATTAAGAGTTATACAGAAAGAGATGTCGCACACACACCTGTTGGGATGATATTGGTAAAAGAAAACTCGTAGACCCAAAACTGGTGGAGGAAACGATGGAAAAGGTGAAGGTAATCCAAAACCACATCAAAACATCTCAAAGTAGGCAGAAAATCTATGTTAACAACAAAAGGAGGGATTTGTAATTTTAGGTAGGAGTTCATGTTTTATGGAAGGTATCTCCATGGAAGGGAGTTATACATTTCGGTAATAAAGGTAAATTGAGTCCCAGGTACATAGGACCTTTCGAAATTCTAGAATGAATTGGGGTTGTAGCTTACCATTTGGTAATGCCGCCAAGTCTCTCCAAAGATCACGATGTGTTCCATGTATCACTGTTGAGAAAATACATGCCTGACCCAATGCATGTACTTACTTACAATGAATTAGAACTGGAACCCGATCTGTCTTATTGTGAAGAGTCCGTCGGGATTCTTAATACAAGATAACAAGTGCTGAGAAACCGAAAGACTCATCTGGTAAAAGTTCTATGGAGAAACCATAAAATGGAAGAGACAACGTGGGAAACCGAGGAACATATGAGGAAGAATCCCCCGATTCTTTTCATGCGGTATTATTCTTGATATTTCTAGGATGAAATTATTTGAAGGATGGGAGAATGTAACACCCCATGCTTCCATGTTATGCTTCACTTTGAATAATACAACAGTGTGTGTTGTACGCAACTTCGAGTTCTAACACAAACCACAACCAATCAAACTAGCCGTTTTGAATAGTAATACCCACATTTTCAAATTTTATAAATTTTATCTTTCAAAATGGACTTCATTTTTTGATTCGGAATATCGAAATTAGCTTAGGGTGAATGTTGATATTTTTCTAAAAACGTTCAATTTTTTAAGACGAGTGAAAAAACACTGAGTTATATTTTAAAACAAAATTTTTATATAAATTATTATTTATTTTATTTAAAGGTAATTAAGGTCAAAATAGATACATAATACCTATATAAGTTCAATTTAATTCATTGGAGTTAGTTTAGAATAATTTTAGATATATAAAAATTTTATTGAACTTTTCAACGTCTTTTACCCACCTCCTAGGAGAATTTGGAAATTCACATAAAAAAAATTTAACACTTCAGTGAGTAGAATTTCAAAAATCTGAGAGAAATGGTCAATATCATGGAGTAAAATTTTGTTCAGTAAGATAAAAATATTTTATGGTTAATGGTAACTTTTTTCTTTTATTTACCACGGTTAAATGTAAATAGGGTAATTAAGGGGAAAATGATACTAATATTACCCTAACATATGTACTAATTCTATTGGACAAGTGTATCTCAACCAAAAACAACCTTAGGAATAAAATATTATCATTTAGGTCAATTTGTATTAGATTAGGACATTTATTATTATTTAATTCAAAGAATAGTTAAAATAGTTAAAATCAAATTTTAATATCTAAAACATTTTTAATATATGGTTATACATAAGATAAACTAGATTATAAATATTATTTATAAATATAAGACATTTTCCTACATAATGGTATCTTATTTATAATTTATATACATTAAATAATTTAATTTATTTATGACATAATGATGATGCAGTAATTACAGTGTTAATGAAAGATTAAGATAATTAATATTATAAATATCAAAATAAATGTAATTTTAGAATTTTTAGGAATAAAACTAATTTTATAGGTTAATATGACATATTAGGATTGGTTATATAAATTTTTTTCAAAGTAATAATTCTGTTATGAAATTATCAAAAACAAAATACCCAATAGTGTCAAAATTGACATAAAAGAGTTTTTAAAACAAATATTATATTATTAATTGGTATTATATTCCTAAAAAAACTAAGGTTCGTCCAAAGTACTTATATAATGATAGGTGTATCATTAATAGACCACATGGGTGTCACTTGGAGGTATATAGTATGTTTATTAACTATATAATATAAAAATAAAAAGAGACATGGTAAATGTCAAACTATTTAACTAAGAGTAAAATATAAATGTTAAGGTTATTATAATGACCCAAACCGGTCTAAACACTATTTTCTGACAGGATTTCGACCAATACCCACCTTAAACATTAAATAATCCACTTTTGAGCAATTATAAACCTAATATGAATTTATTATAAAATAATATTTCTAGCTTTTCCTAAGGTTCCCCTCACCCCTCTTATAAAAGGGAACTCTCCCTTCTCTCAAATTAATACCTTCAAAGACTTTTGGTTCGGCCAAACCAGCCCAAATATTCTCTCAACTTCCCTCACTTCATCCTAGAGGCCTTATTTTGATCAGGAAGCCAACCTATGGATCCCTTTTGATCAAATCAAAAGAAAGAACCTGAAGAATAGGTAATGTTTTCCCCACCCTCTTTCAAGTCCCTTTCTTATTCAACTTCTTCTTTATTTGTTATTTACATTCTAAAATAATAACTCCAGTATCTTATATAAACTATGATGTTATTATAAATATGGTACATCCATATTCATTATTCTATCCATCCATTGAATGACATGTCACCATACGTGTGTACGTACGGCTTACCGTCTCCACATCGTGGTGTAATTGATATTCAAAATATTATTATATTGATGGGTATGATAATGATGTGTAATTTATGTAAATAATAAATATAAAATGATAATTATAATGTATATATGATATACCATCTATTTATATATTATATTAATATCAAAAAAATGATATTGTCGCTCGTGCGTACGTACGGACTACCGTCTCCACGAACGTGATGAGATTCATTCCTCATCGTATCCATGCATGTCTAATTCTCATTTGATGATTAAAAATAATGTTTAAGGACTTTAAATAATCCTTTGTGTGAATAAGATACAACCGATCCATAACAAACACGACTTATGTATCAAAACATATAAAATAAAACGAGTAAGTTAACACCTGAAACGACGATAATACTAAGATATTTTTAACAAATAAATGTTAAAAGATCATATATGATATAATATTAATGCATATGATTCTTTTATAATTTAATAACAATTATTTCACCATTATAAAGGAGGTTAACCTACCCTCAACTAAGGAAAAGTACAAGGTAAGGTTTTATTTCACAATCTCTTCATTATCTGAGGTTGTTTATACGTAATTATCTACTAGGATCTCTTTATCATCCACATCAATGTTTCTTAAAAATGAAATTCAAATCATTCTTACTATTTTATATACTATAGGTTAAAGACATTTATAACCTTGTTTAATTTTTATAAGATGTTTATAAATCAATATTCTTGTCGCTTTCTAAACAAGGTCTTTTTTATCCTTTTCGACTAAATTAAGGTGAGAATGTTTTTATTCACATATATGGCGGGTGTGGCTATTTTCCACTGTTATAAAATCGTTGAAGCTTATTTTACAAGATTATAAGAATATTTTCAAATTAAATGGTTAATTTTATAATTATGTGGATTTTAAATGATTTCAAAATAAGAGATATTTCTCTCAAAAAGTTTTGATTTCATCTATATCAACATACTTTGATATATTTTAAGCTTATTTGAAGTTGATTTATTATGATAAAAAACATTCATATAGTATTGAAGGTTTTGTGATATGTTTAACTATGGATGTGTTATTTTTATACCATTCATGGTTTATAGAGAAAGTATTGACATTTTGAATTCTATTTTTAATATGAATGTTTATGTTATATTTAAACCTGTTCATATGAGGAATGCATTGGACATAATAAGTGATGTGTGGAGCCTACTATAGCTCCTCGGTGCATCGGTAGGTCTCATGAGACAAACTAGTGTCCTGGCACAAGGCCTTGAAAAAATCTTATTTGTAGTCTTGGAATAAGTCCTTGACTATGTGGTTATGATAGTCTGGCATTATGCATTCCATCATTATGAAAGTGGTTATTGATATTTCTTGTGATTATTAGACTAGTAGAATGTCCATGTGAATAAGTAAATGAAATTATTTCATTTTATTTCTGCCATATTTTGCAGAAGTTCAAGTTTAAAAGGCTTTTATTTTAGTTATTCATTGTATAAATGTTTATGCTTGTTTATGAAATTATCCGCTATATTGTTATCCTTATTGGAAATCTAAACTCACCCCTTTCTATGTTTTATTTTTTCCAGGATGTGAAGAAGTATTTTATGAATGACCTGAAGGGATAGTATAAGGGGATATGATTGTGGAGACGAGATGTTGTTCTAGTTTTCACTTTATGATATAATGTAAACTTTATGAATGTATCTAGTGACTTCAAGGCTACTAAACTAATCGGTCTTTCGAGACATGATCTTTTTTGATCGTGCCAATGTTATGTAATAAAGAACCGACTCTAGGTAACTGGTGTCGGGGTGTTACATTTATCATATTAAAACCCATTATGAGAAATTGGTTTTAGAAAACTGTCCTTATAGAATAGTCCATGGAAGAGAAACACATCTGATTAAAATCTTTTCATCATCCAAAAAAACATCCAATGAAAGAAAAGGTATGGCATCATTGGGTCATATCACAATAAATCATAAGTAACATAAATAGATTTTATATTATATGTAAGATGATTTTGAATGATCTATTAGAACTTCTCTTGAGGAAAATAAAATGTCAACATTAAAAATTACTTTTTTAAATCTAAAAGGTCACAAATGTTTTTGAAAATTATTATTTTTTAAAATATCCGTTGAAACTTATATATGAATCATTAATATATATAGTGGTCATTATAGTGGTAAATTTATTTTTTGTTGAAATCCAAATGATCATTGATTGAAAAATTACATGAATATTCATTTTAAATCATTTCATAAAAAGTAATATAATCGAAAAATGTCATTAAAAAATAATATATGAACGTTATAACAATCTTCAATATTTTTTAGAAAACATTTATATTAAGGAAATAAGTTTCCCAACCGTAGAGATAAATGTTGTTTCTTTTCATTAAGAAATAAATTTTAGAATCATGAGTACATAAATAGAATAAAAATATTGAATAATAATATTTTTAATGAAATTAACGAAGGATAAAGTTATTATTGATGTATTAGAAAATATAAAATAACATTTCAATATCAAAAGTATAATCATAAATAACCCCCATAAATAATGATATTGTATCATCGGATCCTTAAATCATTTGTAACTTTTTAATCATAATCCCCATGAAATATATAAAAATATATTATTATATCAAACAAATCATGAGATGAATCATATAAATCATTCATGGGTAATATATACACCACACAAAGGAAACAAGTGGGGGATATGGTGTATGTATCCTAGAATTAAAAGAGATACTTGAACTCCCTAACATGCTTTGGTATCTTTTAAATCATCATCCCCATTAAACTAAGAAATCCAATGAAGTATTTAGTATCCTAATAATATGAAAATTAATTATTTTAAAATAAAAATTTGTTTTATATACACCTTATAAAATAATATTGATTCATAACATAACATATTTCCCAAATAATGCAATTTGAGATGATATTCCATTACCATAAGTTTTAAATTCCTTTGTAAATGTTCAAAAAAATATTTTTTATTATAAATATACTATCACACCATAATCATATTTATCATAAAATTTATTATTTACTTTTGACCTTTAAGTACCCATTTATTAATAATTCGTTGTTAAAATCATGTTTTGGATAATGAATGCTTCATTTTTCAGGAATTTTTTAGATTGGTATATTCAACTCATTAATTTTGATCATGGTTCTATCATATAAATAAAATTACCAATAATATAAATATAAGTTATATTCAATAAATATTTATTTACAGTAACCCATTCATTTTATAGATAGGAAATGAATTACACCATTCATGGAGATATAAGGCCATGAATACACATGAATGATGTGTCTATTTTTTGTATTGATAAAAAAGGAAGGTTAATAATATAGTATCATTATAAAATCATATTTGTGTCATATAAATTGTATATATTCATTGAATTTACCTTTATCACATCCTATATAATGAGTAATTCCAAATGAATCACATCATTTCTCGAGGGGGTATTATGTTGTACAGGAGAACGATGTTATCTAATTCTCACATAATGGAATATATGAAGGTATATGTGCTATAGTAATAACATAAGTATAATTATATTATAAATGTAAAATATATAAAAAAATCATCACTATATCTTTTCATGGGGGTTGATGGGGGAAAACATATAACATCGCTTCATGTGGTGATAGTTTTTCATACACATGACAAATGGTTTTCTTCCCATTTATTGAAGAGTATATTTATTAAGTTCATACCATTAACATAACAACAACTCATTATATTGTAGATACTTGTGTTAATATATTATTATATTTTGAAAATATACAAAATAGGTGTTTTGTAAGATCCAGGAATCCTTTTAGGTATGTTCTTTTTCGTGTTTTGGTTTAGCTCTCTCCAATTTGGTTAAAAAAATGTTTATTGGGAACATGTGGAGTCTGCTGGGTGTTCTAGGGGTTCATTAAATGAATGATGGTAGAAAGTTCCCAACCAGTTCAATTTATATTGTTGTCACATGTTTATTATTAATTGTGCTCCAAAACTATGACTTCTTAGAGGAGGGGTGCATGGTTTATGAATCCATGCAATGGAAGATCCCAAACCTGATAGGATTGGATATGGCCACTCTACATGGTCAAAAAATGGGTTTCTCAAAAATTTTGGTCTTCCTAGGAAATCGTCCTAGTTAGACCCCTTTTGGCCAAAGGGTGGCACTTGGTTTGGAAACGATGTGTCTAAACCGTGAACACCATTAAAAATGTTGGATTTGTCCATTTTCCCCTTAGTTATTTATTATACATCACCTGATTTTCTCTCATATTATATTTCCCATAGAAAGTGTGACAAACCAAAATCTCCCAAACAACTCAAGGGTTGATCTCCCTCATTTCAAAGCCATTTTGAGTTCTAATGGGTGCAGATCCAAGCTATAGTTGAATCTTACAATCCTCATTAATACATTTTCTAGATTAGGTATTATACAATTGTTATTCTTATTTTGAAATCCTAAAACCCTATTTTTCTTTAGGATCATTCTTTTAGGATTTTAAATGTGTTTTAGTTCAAATCATAGGCTCTAGTTAAGTGGGAAATCATCTTAAGAATTAAAGAAGGTTTTCTATAAGTTATAACCCATATTCATACTGATTAGTGCATTTGTATTTGATTGTGACTTGGTTCTGTTATTCTATTAGTTTTTTTCCATGGTATAATTGATGTTTTATTAGTTTAATTGAATAATTGAATCCCTTGTGATATCTATGGGATGAATTAAGTGTAGTTAGACTTGGTTTAGGGATACCCATCAGGTGTACCACTTTGTGTACAAAGAAATGGAAATTTTTAATGTGGAAATGAATTATTATGAGATATATCCCCTGATAATTAAGTGTCATGTTAGCATAGGTTATAAAATGAAACTAAAGGTAATTATATATAGGTGATGACCTTACATAAGGGGGGTTTGGTATAATTGTAATGATTTAATTGAATTATGGTTTACGAGGTAAACTATGCCAATGGGTTAATGTGTGTAATTGAAAATTGAGATAAATTAGTTAAGACATTTATGTAATAATGTATTAATGGGTTAAGTCATAAATATTTATTATGTATTGAATGAACTATTGTTATATATGATGACTATGCTAATGAGCTATACCGTGATATTGACTAATGGGTAATGAATTGTTAATGAAGCTTGTGAATATATCTTGGTGGTATGTGGGGTATTGATTGGAGGTTCCACACCCATGTTTTTTGATGGAATGAGGATCTAAGCCCAACCTATAGAATCCATGTGTTATATAGTGCGATAGAGACTCTATGCCCCCTAACAGTTTCATTTGATAAGGCTAAGTAGACTCATGCCCTATGGATAGTGAGATGTATTGTTATTTTTTGAAATTCTATCCCTAGTGATATTGGTAACTTGGATTGTCCATTTAGTTATATTTTTTTACTAGCATCAGTATTTGTTTAACTGATGAGAATTTTTTACCCCTGGAATTAATGTTGAAAATGATTTAAGTGAACAATGTTAAATAATGAAACCCGATTTATCTTTTGTTTATTGTGTCATTATTTTATTATATGCATACACTATATAGTTGGAATAGATATTTTGTATGAACTATTGGTGGTGGCCTACTGATTTGTACTCACCTCCTTCTTAGGCTGTTGTTGGGTACCAGATCAGACTTAATGCTTACAGGTCCAGAAAAGGGCAAGGGCCCTATGCTTGTTGGTTGATTAGGGTATGAGATTTTCATGGCTGAGGGATCTAGAATTAGAGTCTAGAACCATGTTGGGGATTTTTTTTCCTTATTTTAGTATTTCCTTTCACTTGGAAATGAATGAAATTACATAGAATCTTTAATGTTCAGTTGTCGTCTTGTACCTAGTATAGGAAAACAGATTTTTGATTCTTAGTTATCTATTATATTTTTTCCTTTGTTTCTCATGTTATCTATTGTGTAATAATTTGATAAAGAGGATATAGTCTACCCATGTAGTACAATATACACTTATGACTATTCAAAATCATCAAGAATACAAGGAGGTGTGCTAGAGGTCATGTGGTGACCCAGCTTATGGCACCAGGGTTAGTGTCTACCAGGTTAGGACATTATATGTTGGTGTCAGTTGGGGTTTTTTCTATTTGGTAATGGATGATATGAGATAATTATGTTTCTGACTTGATAATTAGCTCGTGCATAGGAGTACATAACCCATGTATAGGGGAAATGCAGTTTCCCAATGTGGGATTGTTGTTGTTGATGGGTGTTGTTACGGTTGAACAATATTTTACAATCAGGATAGGTATATGTTGTGTGATGTGACTATTTTATTATATCTTTATCATTGATAAATGGAATAGGATTATTCATACAACAATCATTTTTCGAACCAAGAGGTATATTTGGCATGTATCATAGAAGGTATACACATAGAAAATATGTTGGATGTGATTGGTAAAACATATTTCATTTTCATTGAAATTTTAATGAAATGTGTTTAAAAAGATGATAAATAAGGTTAAATGTAATGATTGTAATAGAATGGTTAAATATTATTACCTATTATAAAGTAATAAATGTTTTGAAATCATTTTTTAACAAGTGGGAGAAATGAAAAAGATGCATGAATGCGAAATATATATGTTGTGAAGGTAAAATGAATAAAAATGGTGTCTAATGAAGGACTTGAATCCATGAATGTTGGATTACACTATTTTATCGTTGTCCATGGTAGGGATGGATGAGAGTATTGATAGGAATGTGACTAAATCCATCGACCTAGTGTATGAATAATGGGTTCTTTATGGCTATTAGAGGTCCTTCTTCTTCAAAAAATATGCAATAATTGTCTTATTTTTTTAGATGTGTTCTTGGGATAGTATAGAGATTCCCCTATAATGATTTGTGCTAATTTGGAGTGATAATGAAATCACAAAGAACACTCCTCTGGTAGTGGAGCATGAAACCCCATTGGTCCAGGGTAACAGTGGGTCAGAGTAGTTATAACGACCCAAACTTTTATAAATGGAATTTATCAATTCTTAAAGTATTATCATATTTTATAAATCACATTAAATCAGTTATATATCACAATAAAAATTTTATAAATTAATAATTAGTGAAAAAAAATTATATCTAGGAGTTAAGGATCAAATATCGATGAATTAATAACTTGAAATTGGGAATATTTATATGACCCTTGTGATTAGTAAATAAGATAAATGATTAGTAACCCCTCCCATGATAGTATAAATGAAATTTAAGCATATTATAAATTTAATTATTATATAATTATATCAGAGTATAATTAAATAATTTTTTCAAATATTATTAATTATGTTTTGTTAATTTTTTTTAGTTATAAATATTTAATTACATTTTATGATTAATTTAATAATATAAAAAAAATATTTTCAAAAAATGTATTCATATATTAATGTTGTGGTTTCTTATTGTTTTATGATAATTTAATGAGACCTTAAATAATGTTTTAATGAGTTTTAAAATCAGTTATGAATTTAAAATCATCATTTTCCAAGTAAATGATGATTTAATTAAAAATTAAATTACCCATGTTCAGAAAATTATTTTCATCATATAATGATCATTTTTTAATTCTACTTGTTAAAATGGAGAGGGTGAATTTTTCAGATTTTTCTGAAATACTTGAATTTTTATGGAATAGTAAAATACGATAATTAACAATATAAACTATATACATGAATTATGGAGTAATATTTGTTATAAGTTTGATGCAATCCCAAATTCTAAAACTATACATCATTTTTTTGTATTTTTAGAGATAATTATCAAAATATTCATTGTTTTGAAAGAAAATAATGAATTTATATAGAGAAAACACCCATCTCGTCCACTATAAATACCAACCCTCACCCCCTCTTCTCCCCACACTTCTCATGCTTTGAAAATTTTAAACATTCATCCCAGAAATTTTTTATAGTTCCTTCCCCATTTCCATATGCTCTTTATCATACAAAAATTCCAAAACCATTCCCTAAGGGTTTCTCAAGGAAGATAAATTGAAGAGATAAATCATTTCTCTTTCATTTAATTTCCTTTCAATTTAATATATGTTTCCTATTATCTATGAAAATATCTTCATAAAAATGGTATGACACCACCAGTATGATTGCTTTAAGGGAATTTTATGATGTTAATGAAATATTCACCATTAAACTCCACACTTTATCACTTTAATTGTAAAAAAGAAATCATCGCCAGTGATATATCAATTTGCCAACATCATGAGTGATGCACTTTCATTATTCTGTAACACCTTCAAGTATTTTAATAAAATAATAAAATTTTTAGTAATAGTTTTAAATTTGTATTTTATAACCATAATTATGTTCTATAGAATAAATTATATACATAATAAAAATTCATGAAACATAATGAGTTTGTTCTGATGGAAAAACCGCCAATGTTTACCTAAATTAGTCATCATTAAATTTTATCTAAATATTTATACTAATGTAATATATCCATATTAATAAAAATTTTATTAAAAGTCTATAATATCGTTAATAATAAATAATAAAATTTTGGATATTTATCCACATTTTACATGTACTTCAATTCACGTATACAAGTGAATCGATCATGCGAACAATGAAAAAAACACCCCCAAATTCTGAAATTAAACTCTACAACTCATATAAATTGCTATAAAAGAATACAATAAAACCATAATGATTAATATTTATGTTTAAATGTTTATATCAATGTAAATAAATGATTCTAATGTTCTTATATAGAACATTAGTTTTCGGACAGAATGTAAGGGGAATTCTCGAACCCAACTTTCATTCTTTGGGTTTTCCATCTTTCACCCCATTTTCAGTTTGTATATTAATTAAACATAATTAATTCATAATTATATTACCTTTCTTGGGATGTATGTGATTTCTAGTGTAGTTAATTAAAAACAAAAAAATTTCCAATAGAACCCTTCTTTCAAGAAATTATACCTTTTAATTCTCGATATTTTATCTTCATCACTCAAGAGTAATGATTGTTATATATTTTTTTATTTCCTCATTCATTTGGGAACCCATGTTAGGAATGTATGATTTATGAAATGAAACCCATTCCCTTATATCAGATATTTTTTGCTATGATTGATATAAATTCTATGTTTCATCCATGGTAATATAAATGTTATGATGTGATTGGTGCACTTAGAATTATATATCACCCCAATGAAATTGGTAATCTGATTAATATCATGAGATAGAGTGAAATATTCATGAACTTGAGGTTGGATTTATTAACAACTATATATGGTATTTGACAAATAATTCATTATGATTTATTTTTATTCATTTACGGATTCTATGAATTTTCTTTATGCTTTCTCTCAAGATTATGATCCTAAGACTATTTTATGATGATACTGATTCTACTCACCCCATGTTATATTGTTTAATGTTCTTATCTATACTCTTACTTAGAGTACATCTCACCCATTTTTTATATATAAACTCAGATGAATACTTGTACTAAAAATAATTCAATTCCCAATTAGAATCTAGATAATGAAGAATTAAATAAATGATTTTGCTTTATTTTGAAAAAGTTATGTATAGTCATTGTTTCCCTAAATAATAAACCTTTTTTTCATGATTATGCAATTATTTTATTTTTTATCACTAAAATTATTAAATAGAAATTTATGAAAAATTTGTATTACCATAGTGGGTATAATAGCATGGTTTAATTAATTTGGGAATTTGGATTAAAAAATCTATTTAAAACCCTTAGAATGAGGCTATGTGTGAGTAACCACCCAAGAAATTGTGTGTTCAAAAATGCTAAAAATATCGATCCCATGAGATATTACGTTAGAGATAATTTTACAAAGGGAAAAATTATTACTTTTTGAATTGTGTTTTTATTTCCTTTTCCATTTTAGAAAATTATGGGAACCCAAATAAACCTAGACAATAACCCATTCGAGGGACAATGCAGCGATTACCCAAATAACATACCCATTGCCTTGGGAGGTGGGCTTAAAATTTTCATGGATATTCTTACCCATATTTTTGAGATTATGAACAATAATATAAATAATGAGGAACAGATTCCTTCACATAAGAGGGAGAAACTGAATACCGGGTGTTCTATGCAGCAACAACCAACGATGTTTAGTGGATCCTCTAATCCAATAGTTTTAGAATATTGGGGAAACTCTATAGAGAAGATCTTTATTATTCATCACTATTCTGAGATAGATATTTTCATCCTCACTATTTATCATCTAGATGGAGAGGATGATTAATGGTGGGTGTTGTTTATAAACACCAAGACAAAGGATGGAAATAAAGTAATGGAGTGGGAAGACTTTAAGATAATTTTTCTTAACAAGTATTTCCCTCAATCTATTCAAAAAAATATTGATTAAGAAATCATAGAGATGAAGATAAATAATGTAGAACTATAAAGGCCTACAATGAAAATTTTATGAGGCTTATAGGGTACACTTTTTTTATAAACGGTGATAGAAACATTGATAGATTATTTAGTGTTTTAAAACCACGCCTTTGAAAGGATCATATAATTTGAGACCATGATAGTTATGTAGAATGATTGTTATGTTCTCTCAAATTGTATATAGAGTTTGAAAAATAGTCCCATTGCTATGGTGATAAGAAACGAAAAGTGGATTTTCATGCCTGATGATCTAATGAGAAAGGTGGTAAGAAAACTCAACCACCAACATGTAAAAAAGTTTGAATATGCATAATTGGAACTACATCAAAGGGATGGGGAAATGAATTATGTGAGGAAGATAAGGCCACTAAGCTCATGGATGTGGACAATACAAGATGAATCAGGACAATGTTTTTGAAGAAAGGAGATAACCACCCATGGTCTAATGCTACAACATTAAGGAGGAAGGTAACTATGAAAATCAATTCACTAAAGAATGAGTTATTGAGGGTAATCAGAATCATTAACCAAAAAATATACAAGATAATGGAAAGGATTATTACAACACTAAAATAGAAGTAGCGAATAAAAATGAAGTCGTATAATGTAGCCTTCTTATTTAATGAATAATGGAAAAAGTATTATTTGATTCTAGTTTTACACATTCATTTATATCTTACAAGTTTTCTATAACTATTTAATCAAAGCCTTGAAACCTTGAATTATAGATATATATAAACACCAAGTTGTAAAATCATTGTAACCCAAGGGTTGGACAATTCTTTTATTAGTGTATGTGGGATGATTATTCTAGAACATATCATGATACATCCCTTAATGGAATTTAATTCTTTAATAATAATGGATTGGATCTCTCTATATGGAGCATATATCCACTTTTTCAGAAAAGGAAAAATCATTTCATATTCCAAATATTCCAACGGTTTTCTACAAATTCAAAGAGTATCATGAACCTCCTTTTGAAAACCCTTCAATAATGTGGGTGTTGATTCCCTGGAAATAATCAAACCTCACACAAATGGTTGAGTAAAAGGAGGTAATAAATATATGGAAAATTCCCTCTATTGTGGAATATAATGATGTATTTCCTGAATAGTTACCAAAACACCCCACTATGTATTGCAAGGTTCTGTTATCAATAGAGTACATATCTGGAGAAACTCCTATCTCGATGTGAACCTATTGGATGGATCCTATCAAAATAGTGGAGCTAAAGATGTGGTTACAAGAGAAATTGGAAAAATGATTCATAAACCCTATTTAATCACCTTGGGGTGCACTAGTTATCTATGTTTAGAAGAAGGATTGATCAGTGCAGATGTGTATATATTATGAGTATGGCCTACAACCGCCAAAATATTGGCCAATATGAAAGGGAAACATAAATTCTTGAAGATATTATAAGATCGTACTCTTTAGAATTAAAGGAGGATGATATTATCACCTCCCATTGGCAGAGTTATCATAAAACAATAACATCCACTTCATTATTATGATGGCTCTATATGATGATTTATATGGAAATAGATGTAGAACACTAACCTATTGGGATGAATATGGTGAAGGAAAGATACTTGGACCTGATCATGTACATGATATAGTAGATAAGGTTGGTGTCATCCTTCAACATATCAAATTTTCTCAGAGTTGAAAAATATATATTCTGACAACCTTTGAAGGGATGTGGAGTTTGATGTTGCATATAAATTCTTCCTTATAATATAAATATGGAATTGATTCATGATTTTAGTGAATAAATGGAATCTAAGCCCAAAATACATTGCCACCGTTGAGATCCATGACCATATAGGAGCTATAGTTTATCATCTTTCATATCCACCAAATATGGTTCATGTTCCTGATGTGTTCAACATATCACTATTGAGGAATTACATACCAGATCCCTCACATGTATTGGACTCATAAGTGGTACCATTGGATTATTATCTCTCTTATTAATAGCATCAAGTAAAAATTCTAGACCGAAGATCCATGTTTCAATGAAATAAGAAAACCACCTTGTCAAACTTTTGTCAAGGATTTATAGGTATAAAGAAAAATCATGGGAACTGGAGGAAGTGATCAAGGATAAATACCCTCATCTGTTTATGTAATATGGAATTTTGAGGGGGAAAGTTCTAAAGGAGGAAGAATGTAACAACCTAAACATTTATCAAGGGAATTTCTCTCTTAAAATAGTAATGAAATATAGTATAAATCACAGAATATCACATATAGACCACAATAAAATTTTAGAAATGGATAATTAATAAAATAAGAAGTATTTCTAGAAGTTAAGGATCCAATACCGATGAGATAACATCTTGACCATAATAATAGTAATATGACCCATGTGAAAAGTAAATCAGTGAAATTAATAGTTACCCTACCCATGAAAGTATAAATAAATTTTAATCCTCTTAGAAATAAAATAATGATATAAATATATCATAGACTAAGTAAATAAATGTTTTAAATATTATTAATTATGTGTTGGTATTTTTGTAAGTCATTAATGTTTTATTACAATTTTATGATTAATTTAATAATTTAAATGAAAATTTATTTTTAAAAATGTATTCATAAATTAATATTTTGATTTCATAATGTTATAAGATAATATTATGAGACCTTCAGTATATTTTCAAATTGTTTTAAAATCAGTTATAATTTTAAAATATTTATTTCCCACTAAAATGATGATTTTAGTTAAAAATTAAATCACACATATTTAAAAAATTATTTTCATTAAATGGTGTTAAATTTTTTATTCTACACATTGATATATGGTTATTTTTATGTTTTGTTATTTTATGAAATACTTGAATTTTTATAAATAGTAAAATACTATAATTTACAATAAAAGTTGAATACAAGAATTATGGAGTGATAGATTATGTAAAGCTGATGTAATCCCAAAATAAAGGACTATCAATAATTATTTAAATATTTTTATATATAATTCAAAAACTATTCATAGCCTTGATCCAAAATAATTAATTAATGAATATAATATAGAGAAAACACCCCTCTACTCAACTATAAATATCACCCCTCACCCCCTCTTCTCCTCAGACTTATCAAGTTTTGATACATTCTAAAATTATTCCCAATAATCTTTTATATTCTCTCACACGCATCTATGTTCTCTTAGTCTCACCAAAAGGACAAATCCTTTCCATAAATACGTTCATGGGGTGGATAAATTCAGGAGGTAAATCATCTCGTTGTTTTAATTTCATTTTTATTTCATTTCATTTATTATTATCTCATAACCTACCTTTATCCAAATTGAATGATAACACCAGTATGTTTTATATACTATAATTATATAATGTTACTAGATGATTATTTAGTAAAATCCACCCTCTCCCTCTTTTATTTAGAAAATGATATCATAGTTTGTGATGTGTCAATTTAACTGCATCTTGAGCGAAGGTCATTCATAATCCATTAAATATTTTATGGATGTTAATAAACCCATTAAATAATCAAAAAAATATTTTAAATTGTATGTTATAAATTAATTTGGCTTCTATAATCTATCATGTATACAAAATATTACATTTTAAAACAAGTTGTGTTCATTGTGATCTAAAAACTGCCAAAATTAACCAAAATTACATTATTAAATTTTCTCTAAAGATTAATCCTCATAACATATAACCAAATTAGATAAAATAACATTTAAACTTATAAAATATCATTAATAACATATAATAATAATTCAGGATTTTTATCCACCTTTTACACGAACATCAATTCATGTATACAAGTGAACCAATCATTAAAACTAAGAAAACAAACATCCCCAAACGATGAAATTAAACTCTATAACTTATAAAAAGTCCCATAAAATAACTTAATAAAATATAATGCATCATATTAATTTATAAATTTTTATGTAATTGTTAATTAATGAATCCAATATGACTATAGATGACATCAATGTGAAAAAATCATTCGGGCACAAGGTAAGTGGAATTCTCAAACCCAACATGATTTCTTTTGGTTTTCCTCATTCACCCTATTTCCAATATGGATATTCTCTAAATATAATTTATTCCTGATTATATTACCTTTTTTGTATAGACATGTTTTCTACTTGAGATAATGATAAACATAATATTTTCCAAAACAACTCTTCTTTCAAAAAAGCACCGCTTTTACTTCTCGACATTGTTTCTTCTTCACATAAGGATGATTATTATTTTATCCAGTTTTTTATTACCTCATTCATTTGGTTCCCCATTAAGTATTGTATGCTTTAAGAAATGTAACCCATTCCTTTCTGTGGAATATTATATGTCTATGATTTATTTACATTCTATGTGGTATGCATGATAATTTTAATGTTATGATGTTATGAGTGTGCCCATAATTATATAGTTCACGAATGCATTGGGTAATGAGATGAATCTCTTGAGGAAAAGATAAATTTGTGGGATCATGATGCTATATTTTTTCACAACTATGTGTGGTAGTCGACCACTAAGACATGATGTGTAATTTTTATGAATTTCCACATTCCATGCCTATTATTCATTATTCCTCTCATGATTATGATCATATGCCTTTGTTATTATGATAATGATTATTCTCACCCCATGATATATTTTTTCATGTTCTTATATATCCTATTATTGAGATTTTATCTCACCATTTATTTAATTATAGTATCATGTCATTACATGTACAAATTATAATTCAAGGGCCAATAAGATTCTAGAGAAGAAATAATTAAATAAATGTTTTAGTTTTAGTTTTTTAGAAGTAATGTATTTTCCTAGTTTTCCCACGATACTAGGGTCCTAGTCATTTAACACTTTTATGATGTTTATCATTAAAATTATGTAATAGTAATGTAAGAAAATCTATTTTTATATAGTAGTATAATGAGATCACATATCATTTGATGAAAATGATGGAATGGAAAATAGGGTATTCTTCACTAATTATATTTATTTTGAGTAGAAGGTTTTTGTTTAATAACCCTCCAACATTTTCTAGTGAGGGTGGATCTGATTGAAAAATGTTCTTCTAAATGAATCATAAAGTGAAATGGGAAGTGGGTATCCAAATTGTTGTTATTAGACCCTATTTATGGTTGGTTTTTTTATTTATAGATCCTTAATTTGGAGACCTTGATGATTTTTTATGTGTGGGACATAGGGGTGTTCCTTATTATAATCTCAATAGTTCTCTAACCCTGAGGTTTTTGGGTGTTTCCTATAAATTTTAATATTGTAACTTTATGTGTTTTAATCATGTATGTTGTACATGGGAACCTAATATTGGGATTCATGGGTTATGGAGCCATTCATTGTAGTTGTGTTGTCACGGGTGTGAAACTAAGAGTAAATGGTCGCTTGGAACATTAGACACCTTGTGTTTTAGTATAGAGGTTGTCTTTTCACAATGTGTTGTTTCTTATCATGTTTTGATGTGTGTGTTTAAGAGGGAGAGCTAGTGACACTTTCTAGATATGATTCCAATTTAGGTATGTTTTTTGGTGACCTTTGTGGCTATCTCGTGAGACGATTTGAAAGGTATGCTAGTGCTTTTGGGTGTGAATGGAACTACTGGGTGCTTTGGACTGCAACAGTGGTTGCTGGGAATTGATACCAAAAATGGTTTTGTCTGAGAGGGAGATGTAATAAATCTGATGGTTTTGAATATTCAACTAGAGTTTTTTATTCATCGGTGGTTTTGGAGAACCATGGGTAAATTTTATGGAGGATTTCTTGGTGTTTTAGGTTCCGTTAGATCTGGAGTACGGGCTGGTTCTTCAGTTGTTGAATCGATTAATTGTTGGTTCCATCAGATTTAATTAAAAATATCATGATTAGGATTCAATTAATCTCTTAAAGAAGATTTTGTGTATTTTATGTTGTATTGAAGGTCGGTTTCAAGGGGCATGATTTTTATAGTGCTTAAAATGGATGTTGATAACATTTCATGTGGGAATCAAGTTTAATTTTGTGGAAGATAAAATGATTATTGAAACATTGATTGAATATTTTGATATGGTAATGACACATGGATGAGGGTGGGGAATGTGTTTGGGATTTTTTTGTGAAAGTATGGGTTGTAGGATGGTAATGTTTAGAATGACTATGGTCCATTGATGATGACTGACCAAGATGAACAGTTAGTTGTGTAAGTAGATTATTGGGTATAGTGATGTATGACTTGTGAAATCCAGGGTCATGTTTAGTGTGTCATCATAGGAAATTGATAGTCCTTTAAGGCTCTAATGAGTTCCAGATTTGGGTATGTTCTTAGAAGGCATGATGCTTCTTGGGATGGGTGAACAAGTTGCTTAAGATAATTGCATGTCATTTTCCATGAAACTATGTTGGAAACCCCAATTATGAAAGATAAGATTGGTTTTTTATTATTTTGGGGTACCATTATATTTATATTGGGAAATAATGGTGTTGTACTAGAATAATTTGAGCGGTGTGGTAGTGCTAGTGCCAAAGGACGCATTAGTTCACGACTGCTTGTTAGAGAGGCAAAATGCATTGGTGAGTTTGTTAACACCCTCCTTTTGGATTGGTAGTGGGGGTTGAGTATTGATGAGATTATGGAGGGTAGGTAAGCTCAATATATTCCACATGTTATAGTGTCCCTATATTATAGGTGAAATCAGGAATGGATAAATTTTGATGGTATTCATCCACAATATCATAGTTTTCTCCTAGTTTTTGATGATCATGAATAATATATTGACATTATCTTGGATAAGTTATGAAATATAATAACCCAAACCTTTTAAAAATATTATTACAAGATTTTAAGAATAATTATCCATTAAATAACAACAAAGGATTATAATGTATAGTGTATTTCTAGAATTAGATACATGATTAAAAACCATAAAGCTAAAATAAAAAAAATCTTTTGTTTAATCTCAATAAATATATCGTAACTTCCTTTTAAATATTAGATCATCATAGGATAACTAGGGAAATACATGAAAAAACTGATGAGCTAAAAATACATGTAAGTGAATAAGAATATGAATAATTAATTTCACATGGGTATGGAGGCATCACATGATGACATAAAAGTCATTGCACATAAATAAACATATGGAAACATAAAATAAAGAACACGTGATCATGTAATAATGAAAATATAGAAATGTGGAAAAAACATAAAATATTACATAATCATTAGTTAAGGATAACATCCAAGACCATTTCACATGGAGGATCATGTGCCAAGGCTTACCACCATGACCATTGCACATGGAGGGTCATAATTCGAGACTAACTACCTAGACCATTGCACATGGAGGTGTATGATTTAAGGATAGCCAGCAAGACCATTATAGATAATTTCTCATTAGACATAACATTACCCAATCCATTGTCTTACCATCTAAAATCACCCAAAATAAAAATTTCTGGTATATTCTTTCCACGTGAATAATCAATCATAAGGAATGAACATAAGGGTTACCCATCGAAGGAAATGTGTATCATGTCATAAAGTATAACCAAATGTAATATCAGAATGGTGTCTATAAATGAATGGATTTAAATCATACATGCACATTAAAAAATTAAATTAGAAATAAAACATGAAATTTGATCTTAAATTGAAGTGAAAACATGTAAAAATTGTTTTTAAGAAGCTTTATAAATGAGACACTTTAGTACGGTTCAAGGGAAAATGTTAATGATTTTTTAAAATAGGAAAGGAATAATTTTTTTTTAAATAATAAATGAACCATTATAGATTTTAGTATAAAATGATTTATTTTATAAAAAAATTGACTTATAATAGATTATGGAGTGCACATGAAAATTGGTATAAACTCATGAAGTTCCCTTTAATTGAGATTTCTTATTGAGAATAATTAAGAAGGAGTCATATTTAAAACATGTGTTTCCCCAAAAAAAGAAGGATGTACTAATCTGAATAGTTTATTTTGGGTCACATAATCATATTTTAGATTAATTATATATAATTAAATAATATTTTCAATGGGGTAAAGAGATAGAAAGTGTAACTAGAAGGAAAATGAAGGTTTGAAATAATCCCTTACCCTATGTCCGTAAATGTTCTATGCATGAAATTATTGTACTAGATAATCAAATTAAATACAGTAATTAATTAACTAGAAGCATTTTTTATATGTAATTTATTTATTATAATTTTATAAATTCATTTATTTCCTTTTTGATGTGTTATAAAATATAATTTCATCATTCAATAGTGTCCATTTCTTTGGTTTTGATGATCAGTTCACTTGTATATATGTATGTAAAATTATGATAAATGAGAATTGTTGTCTACAATGGAAATTAAATTTTATTATATAACATAAAAAAATATTTATTGTAATTATATATGAATTTTTTCTATATTTTTGATGATTTAAAAGATAAAAAATTATTGAAAACTGTTTATATTATTTTGGAATTTTTTATCATCCTGAACAACTTTTGTTTTATTAATTAACATTATATATATACTTGTTTTAGATCAAATAAATTATCTATAATTAATAAAATTTAATATATGTTAAATATAAAAAATGGATTGATGACTAGACTTGATGGTTTTAATAGAAATTGGAAACTCGTCACCATTGAATGTTACAAATCAACACATCAAAGATGATGTATTCATTTTTAGAAAAAATGGATAGGGGAATATAATTTATGATGTTATGTTCCATATAAACATTATTATATATAAAATATTCTATTGTTATAATTTCACATGGATTTTTTTATTTTTGTAGAGGAAAATAATATAAAGTAAAATTAATGAAATTATAGGAGATCGGAATAGGATTTCACCTCTTGAATTTCTCATCCTTGAGTACCTCTATAGAGAAATTGGTTTGGTATTTCTTAGAAAAAATTATACTAGACATGTGGGGAGATGCTTGGGAGAGGATTTGGTATAATTTGGTAAAGATTTATGGATTGTGAGGTTGAGGAGAAGGAAATACATTTATAGTGGGGGGAAAGGGGTTTATTTTAATTTTTTTATTTGTATATTATTTTTCCTCAAGAATATTATTATTGTTGATATTTGTAACTAATTTTAGTAACTAGTGTAGGTGATTTCGATCTAATGATTCTTACATCATCAATACATCAATTATATCTTAATAATTCATGTATTTAGCTCATACTTTAAATTATTCTATTTCACTATACACCAAAAATTCAACAATTTTAGTGAAATTACAAGAATAAAACCAAAAAATTAATAGAAATGTAAAATTAAAAATGAACTAAATTTTTTGACAATTATTTTTAATATATGAAAAATTAATTTTTTTAATTAAATCTATAAATTATTCAAAAAATATAAATTTTAAAATTATAGCGTGTTTTAGAACGCTTTGAAAAAATTCTCAATGTATCAAAAAACTGACTTATAATAAAAAAAATTACTAATTTAAGAATATATTATATTGATATAAATTATCTATTAAATCCTTATAGAAGTTATAAAATTATAAATATACATTATTTTTTAAGAAAAATAAAAACACTTAATTTATAATTTCTAAAACATTTAATTTCTTAAGCCATGAAATAATAATATAATGTTTTCATTTATAATATTCCTAAATTTTATTTATACCTTCATAGGTGAGTTTACTATTATATTGTTAGAATTACTTTTCTTGAGGGTCACATTACAATTCCAAAGGCTATGATACTATTCCACTAGTATATACACCTTAATTTCTATAAAATGATTCTTATTTCAATAATTGTACATTTATAAAGTGTTTTATGTGTTCCTTATGTTATTTTATTTGATTTATATTATATGAAATAATTATAAGATTTGAAATTTCATTTATAGAATTCATGGTCATTACATTCTTCCCCCCTTATGAACGTTCTCTCTCATAATTTTGTTATACATTCTTGGGTGAATAATTTTAGGGTAATTATCCTTCATTTCTTCCTTTAGTTCCCATGTTTCCTCTTAATACTAATGATTCATCCATAGTACCTTGGGAAGGTCTGTAATCTTGTTGCATAGAACTTTGTCTCTACGATCTAAGATCTTCACCAGTTTCTTCTCATAAGAGAGGTCATTCCACTACTATAACACCTCTGAATTAAGTAAAAGTGATGTATTTAGTATTTACTTACTCAAGAGGGATACGTAATATAAATCATGTTCTTGATATAAGGTAGGTAGAAGTGTTATCTGGTAGGCCACAACTCAGACACAATCAAGCATATCTAAGGGTATGATGTACGTGGGACTTAGATTTACTTTCATCCCGAATATCATGATTCTCTTCCATGGAGATATTGTTAGCCAAAATAGGTTAAATACCATGAGGGGTGGGTTAATTAGGGTATGACAGATTAAAAAACCCTCTTCTTTATGTCTTTTTTTCATAAATCAAAATTTTATTCTCTCTGTTTCCATTAGCAATGTATGGAGAGAAATAAAATCATGCACAAGACACAATGATTTCACATGGTCCACTGTCTCTAGGTTACATTCAAGGAAAAAATGATAATGTCCTAATATGCCAAATCCACTAAGACTCATCACCAAAATATAAGTTTTGGGATAGATCTCTTCTATGCCTACGCTCACTGACATTACAACATTTAGGGTCCACTCACTATTATCCCATGGTTCAATCACTAACTCAATTTCAATGTATCCCAACCAGGGGAAAGGATAAAAAAATTATTCCCTTTCACACTACTTTGGAATGGATCCACACATAGCTTATGATCAATTAGTTCCTTTCCTTATATATAATGAATGCATCCTCAAATGTAGATATATTCTTTTTTTGTGTTCTACTATCACCCAATTTATTAATATATGTTTACCACATATTCACTATTAAATCATTACTAAACACTTTTGTGATGCTACCTAACCTCGCAAAGCACAAATCTTTTGTGATGTTCAAATTGACTTCATGACATACCTGACATTCATGAAGTTCACTTCTTTCACAAAACTCAAATAAACAATATAAACACACAACATTTATTCGACTTTTTATGGAATTCGTGAACTTTAATACTTTATAAATGAAAAATATTTTATGTCAGGTTTTATAGCCTTCATTATCCAGCTTTATTCACAATAAATTTCAAAAGAACTCCTTTTATGAATAAGCTTCGTGAATTCGGATACTTAGTGTCTTTGTTAAGTCTCTATGCTTTTCTGAAGGTGTAGGGAGCTATTTATAGGTGTTTCTGCTAATTACAAAAGCTTTCATATGCATCAACGCCATTTTTTATGCACACCCATTTCATTAAAAATTCAACCAATATTGATATGGCGCCATTAGAAATTTCAATTATGGAAGCTTCTCATAGTCATGGAGATTACCATCAAACCTTTTAACCTTTATAATGCTCCACTCATGATGATCCATACTAGCGTGCAACCCATGTTGCAGAACTGAGTCTTTTTGAAACTCATTTCCTTAACATATTTTAATAATTCCTTCAAGGAAATACATCGTTACTGACACCATCCTTCCTCAAAATTTTGGACCCCATAAATTTGGCAAACACTAAGAAACAACATAACATTGAGTATGCAATTTTCTATACTTCTTCTTGGTAAACACTTATTTTTTCTTCTATGTTTGTTAAAATATAATATTAAGAATATCTATGGAGAACCACAACTTAACTTGGACACCCAAAATTTTTATTACCCTTCCCTCCAAAGATACCCCTCATGGGATGGCAATGAAGAAAGAGAGATAGTGACTCCCAGGTCCCACCTCCAGTATTTCCTGGGATGGAAACTAGCACCAAGGGTGTACAGCCTCATAGAATGAAATGCAATACCCTTTTTAGGAAAGCATGATCAGGAGATAATATGGATCATCCAAAAAATAATTTCAAGACATAACATAAAAAGGAATTCAAAAAAATCACCCCACATGAATGTGAAAAATATAACTGTTACAATAAAAATGGTTGCAAATAAAATAACAAAATTAAAGCTATGCACGACATAAAAACTATCAAGATTCAATCTATTAATCTCTAGAATGGTTCCCCAAATAATCTCAGAAACATGAAATTTTTTTATATACATAGGGTGTTTATAAAAATATACTTAGTATGAAAACAAATGTCTCTCATACTCATGTGAAATAGGAATAATATTGAATATGTGGAAAAATAGAAAAACCAAATAGTACATAAGAAGGTATACTAACCATCCCATACTCACTAAGGAAGACTCGCCAAGTAATGAAAGTCATGTAATATAATATAAATAACATAAATGATAGAGTAACCCACACCCCATACCCACTAATTAGCTTCTATCAAACCATAATGTAAAACATCATGGTACTCCCACCTCTTTCGGATCCACCACATCACAACCCACCAATAAACACCTAGGCATCATGAATCACATCACATTCTGCACAAAGAAACATGGGCCACAAACCACATCACAACTCGCCTGCGAACACCTGCGGATACCTGGTCCACAAACCACGTCACATCCCACTCACAAGCAACTAGACCATAAACCATGTCACATCCCACAAACAGAAACCTTGTCCACAAACCACACCTAATCTTGAAGACGCCTAGGTAATCACAACAACACTCATCCCAAACACACATTGGAAATGACAACACCTATCAACCCTATGACACATTGGAATGAAAAACTCACCCCACACACCTGGGCCTTACAACCATAACCTGATCAAAGAATTTTCGGTTATCACCACCTATAAAAGGGATAAGGGAAGGGCTGGTGGTCATTAATATATCCTCCCACCGGGATGTCTGGGAAAGACACCCTCCCCCATGACGATGGGGGTGTTCGGATGATAGGGTTCAACTAGGGTGGAGTGTATATTTAAATAAAGAGGAAAATACAATTATTTACATATATTTTACCAAATGATCAAGACCAACTTATGGGTTGTGAAACAAAGAAATATATCACAACACCGCCAGCATTGTTGCTTCCTCTAAATGAAAAACACCACACATCATTTCATATAACACATTTCATATTCCCTACTAAATTTATTTACCATTTATATTCTTTATTAGACAATTTGTTTAACCATTCCATCACTGGATAAGAAACTACTATGAACAACAAACATCAGACAATGAAATAAAATACATTTAGATGGTGAAAACCATTTTAAATCAACCCACACCACATTAAGACACACCAAGCCACAACATACATGTTTAACACCCATTCATGCCATAAAATATATTGATCTCTATATATGGGGTGATACTTTATACATGTTCCTCTTGGAGAAAATCTATGTGAGTTAACCATAAAAACTACTATGATTATTCTTCAATGTCATCCTTCTGAAGACATACATCTATTCAGGGAAACCCTAGACTCCCAACCACCTCCCTCCACACATTAAGCCACAACCAGATTTTCTACCTCACTGTACGAACATACCACACCCAGATTACCATATCCATAAACCCAAACCCTTGTGCACAATTGTTACCACAATAACATTACCACACAAATCAAATCATATCATTTTCATATTTATCAAGTAATTACTTCTTTTATTCAACTTATTAATTCATGTTTTATCATAAAAATAGTATAATCCTAGGGAATCTAGTTATTAGCTATATGTATATGGTTACCAGTTTTCATATAAATGTGTTCAATGAAAACAAAAAAAATCCATTCTGTAACAATCTTTTCAGAAAAAAAGGCCTCCCAAAAACCACTATTTTAAGTATGTAGTTATCCCATAAGAATTCAAAATATTAAAAAACCCTAAAATATAAAAATGCTCCATTTTTCATTGTCCCCTATTTATTGATTTAAACTGGATCAATTATCATTATTAATTGGTAATAAACTATTTTTTCAAATTAATAAATTCATACACCTACCATGCATGATGCACAAATAAAAGAGATGAAGGAAAACTTACTTGAAAGAAGATATGATCAAAACTTCCTAGTTTTACTAAGATATGGGTGTGTAGGCAGCATGAAAAACACCAAGGAAAAAAAATCTAGAAGTTATGGCCTGATTGAACGACTCCTATGAGAAAAAGTGTTTGGGGTGCCTCCTACCAGGGGTAAGAAAGAATTTTGAACAAGGGGAAAGGTATCTCAACCTTCAAAAGATCAAAACATAGAAGCAGATTTGCTTTGATTTTTATTTTCCAATAATGGAAGATCTGGTCAAGATAACACATTTTGACCAAGAAAAATATCCAGGACCCTTCAGAAATATTAATTCTAGTATTATGGGATTTGAATTGGTCTTAAATCCCTTCAAACAAGGATTTAAAAGCATTTTATGTCAAAGAAAACATCAAAGGGTAGAAACTGTAGGATGGTGGGAACACTGTTAAGACCCACCATTAGATGAGGAAGCACTTGACAAGTGACCATTTGGGGAGTCACCACTCGGCGAGACACTTCTTATAATCTATCTCTAGTCAGTACAATACTAGAAAAGGCACCACTAGCCAATTAACCACTAGTGAGTGACAAAGAGTGAGCGACCACCAGCGAGAAACGTCTAGGAAGAGATTTCCAATAAACACTATAGATTCACCACTAGTGAGTAACATCTTTGGTGAGAAACCATTTGAAAACATGAAAAAATGGGAAAAAATTTATGTGACGAATTTAGCCGACTTGACCTCCCTAAACATCTCATACACCATATTTTCACAAATTAATGGACCAAAGTGGTTCATAACATGACATTAGATACATCAAAATATATTTTCACTCTCAGGATTTCAAAAACAAACCAAAAGAAAACATAGGAAGGGTCCGAAAAAACATCCCTCAAGATACCTCTAGAGTATCCCACTACACTTGAGATGTCAGTGTCAACCAAACATACCAATGTTCAATGATAAACTACCCTAGGTTGTTTGAAATATATAAGGGAAACCCTACATCCAATACCACATCCTCTGTCATCTTCTATCCTACACGTTATCCCAAAGAATAAAAAACATGCAGAATAGTACAAAAACAATAGTTTCGAACATAAAAATTATATATTTTATTCCTCTATGTCCAGATATTATCCACTATGGGAAGAATTGACTCACCCGTATAGGATTAATCACGTCATAGTTAATTCATCTTGATTAGGAATTAGGTCCTACCCTTTTCATATTTCAATAATTTATTACCCATCACATCACACACACCACAATCCAAAGAAATTATCTCATCTAATAATCATCAAGGTTCAAACATTTCATCAAAATGAAAAATAATGAAAATAAAAACTCGAAAAAAACTCTTGGTATTAGGAACGCATCTACATCTCCCACTCCCAATTACTCTCTTCTTGGTCACCATGATTCTCCAGTACAAGAACCAATAGTATGTTCTATCAACAAATCGCATTCTCTTGATGATCTTGTATTTCCATAGGTCACTCCACAAACGTTGCAGTATCCTCGATATCAAACTATCCCCAGTCAATGACATGGATTCATTAAGAAGATATCCATGATGGTGAGAGATATGAATGAAATCATGGATCCGCTCTAACAACAGTGAAAATTCCATCCAGTATGCCACCATTCCAACTCTCCCTAACACCTCAATGGGTCCAATGAACCTAGGGGGAATCTTACTCCCTCTAACGAACCTTCACTTCCCACACTAAGTGGAATCCTTCAATAATATGTGTTCTACAACCTCTAAAGCTATGTACATCCTACTAAGATTTTAATATGACTAATGTTCTTCGAATGTTGCTTTCATCCTATCAAGATAAGATGAACCTTCTCGGTCGTGCGCTGTAGAAACTATGGACCCATAACAGTTGTCTACCCATCCTTCATCCCTCATAATAGAGAATGTAATAATCTTACTTACAAATACTCAAATGAGGACATGCCAATGGAAGAGTGTTAACTATTATTATAAATGAACTCTACCAAGGTATGGTGACATACCCAAGTTCCACCAAAGTCCAAGACTCATGCCTGCAACATATCATCTATTGTATAGATTTTTTGCTCAGTCTTCCCATCCATTTGAGGGTGAAAAGCAGTGTTAAGGAATAACTAGATGAAAAAATCATGTCGCAGTCATCTACAGACCCATGAGGTAGATCGTGTGTCCCGATCAATGAAAATAGACCTTGAAACTCTATGTAATTACACTACTTCATCCACGTACCTTTTAGCCAAGGAATTCACATTTCCTGACTCCTTGATTGCTATGAAGTGGGCCGATTTTTTCAATAGATCCACTATCACCCAGTTAACATCATAACCTATTTGATCTCTAGGTAACCCTATAATGAAATCCATAGATATTTCATCACACTTCAACTTGGGACATCCAAATTCTACAAAACCCCACCAAGGAAGCAATGTTTATCCTTCACCAGTTGAAAATACAAGATCTTCAAACCAAACCCTACCACTACCCACGTCATTTTGGCCACCAAAACTACATCCTAAACCCACAGAAAATATAAGGATTTACAGGGTGTACCACTGAGGGTGAGCTATGAAACATACAAAGGACTCCACTATGAATCGCCACCAGAACAAACAACTTAACTCCAAAGAACATATGGTTCTGATTATCTTACAACTGTCCCTCTAAAAAGTCACCATAGCTAACATGATCGTGAAAAACAAATACCTCTAAGTCTCCCCACTAATACTCCTCCACCTATGGAATTATTGAAGTCCTCACACCAAATAAAAACAAATAGAATCTATCATCATCTACTCATGTATCTATGTGCAAGGATTCCAACTCCTCCATAATTTTTCAAGAATTTGAAGATTCATAAAAACCTCCTTCTATGAATTTCTACTCAAAGAATCAGCAACAACATCCCCCATTAATGAGGTGTAGGAGATATCAAAATCATAGTCATGAAGAAACTATATCTACCTTCGATGTCATAGGTTCAGGTATTAGTGGGGAAAAATATATCTCAACCTTTTGTGATCTTTAAAGACCAAAAAGAGCTCTCCAATGAGTAAATTCCATGACTAAATTAGAATGAACATAACTTCTATTAACTCTAAATCATGGGTGGTATATTTATTCTTATGGTGCGGTAATTTCCTAAAATCATAAAGGATCATTGTTCTCTACTGCAACAACATGCATCACAAACCCATATGGGAAGCATCAAAAAACACATAAAACATCACCCTTTTCTATAGAAACTAGTGAACCGAGGCACTACTGAAGTTCCCCTCATGTAAGCTAAAAAAATTGTCGCTGCTCAATCCACAAAAAATATTGGTCTTTCTTGGTCAATGTTTTCAACGGGGATGAAAAATGGAAGAAATTTGATACAAACCTCTAATAATGGCATGTGATACGAAGAAAACTACAACATTATGCCACATTCTTGGGTACTTACCATGAAGCAAACACTTCATCCTTTGACCTGTCCACTGCTACACCCTACTAAGACACCATATGTCTAGGGAAATTTACCACTCATGTTCAATAATTCCACTTAGAAAAATTTCAATAGACATGGTGGCATTAAAGAAATATTAAGATAGTCCTGAGATTATTGACGTGGTCCTATTATGAATATGAGTAGATAAAGATATTTTTTATGAATATGATGATGTACCAGTCCAAGAACTCATATAAAAAAGAGTTATTAAGTCCTGTGAACATAGCTAGTGCGTTTATAACACTGAATGACATGACTAAAAACTTTATGTTCCCATACCTTATTCTAAAAGTAGTCTTCAGGATATTTTCTTCCTTCACCCTTAACTGGTGATATCCAGACCATAGAACGATCATATAAAACTAACTCATCCATTTCAACTGATCAAAACATATCTTCTATACTTGGAAGAGGGTAGCAGTCTTTGATCGTCACCTGATTTAACCTACATTAGTCTAAACACAACCTTAGAAAACCATATTTCTTCATTACAAAAAATAGGATCACCCCATGATGACACAAAGGTCTGGATAAAAATATTCTTCATCAGATAGTCTTTCAGTATCCTCATCTTCTGCAACATAGAAGGTGCCATCTGACAAATATCCATCGAGTCTTGAGAAGAACCCTACTGCAAGTCTATCGCAAACTCATCATGGTGTCAAGGTTTAAGCATAAAAACTCATCAGGGAAAACATCCATGAACTCCTCAATGAACTCAGGAACCTCCACCATATTAGAATCTATAATTTATAATAACATTTTTTCCAACAAGGAAAGAAGGGGTTCGGCACACTAACTTCCCACCTGAAAACCTCACTTGAAAACTTAAGCCACACACTATCCAAATTAAAAAAAACAACTCTCCTCTACAATTAATTGATAATAACATGAATGAAACCCAACAAGTCGATGCCAAGGATAGAATTATATAGATATATCAGTAGTAAAAAGAGATCCCCATTGGGCAGATGTATTGCAATCAACAGTCAACACCCCTAGCACAAACCAAACAAGATGGTCTGGCCTCAGACTAAAATACTCAATAACAGGGGAAAATGAAGACTCTATACTTATATTACCAAATCATGGGATAGTGTGGGTGCTACAAAAGAGTGTGAGGATCTTGAATCAACCAATTCACATGTAAGGGTAATGAACAAACTATTCATACCTATGATTACTTCTAGAATCTCCAGAACTATCACCTCTACTACGTGAAACTTTCCATACCCATATCCTCTTCTTTTTTGATGACGAAAACCTCTATGGACACACTTCGGTCATAGTTTTCAAGCACAAGGGACATCTGAAGTCTAGTATCTACCTACCCCATCCCCCTCAATGGGGAAAAAGTATGCTTCCCCTACTGCTGAAACTATATTGCCAGCAACTACTGTTAAGGATAATGATAAACATATCCACCTACACCATACTGAGCTCGAATAGATAATGGAAACTGGTTCTGAAGATGGACACGAAATCCACATAATAAACACCTAATCCCAAATCCCATAGGAATATCATAGCGATTATCAACACCAAAAGAAGGAAAAGGAAACTACAAAGGTTGTCTCCCTGCAAGTCTAAACATCAAAGGTCATATCCCCTGGGACCTCCCGTGGATAACGATTCCTCTAAAGGATATATGTTTGATTCCTTGCCGCAGTAGACCTCCTTGCAATTGAATCTATTTAATCACCTACACCTATTTATAATACTCCATATATGTTGTGAATGTAATAGTAGTAACAATATATTGGATATAAGGGTGGAGTGCCTCTTCAGGATGTCTCAAACGAGAATCCTCATCTGGGAGAAGATATGGTAGAAAATGTAAGAAAATTGTTCAACTTTATCCCAAGCTCCCACACTCTCATACTCCCCTAATTTTGGGAGAGTAACTCATACTACATCTTTGTCTTCATGGTTAATGAACAGAACTCCACCCAGAATTATTTTTGGATGTTTCCCCACAATACGTTTGCATCCTTCCATTCCCCCAGATACATCTTTCACTATGAACACGCAGCTCCCCACAACTGACTGACTACTAGAGAGTCCAAGTAACATGTCGTGGACTATATAAAACCAAAATTAATCCCAACATCCTCAAACAAGATCTATCTTTTCATATGTGAAATTATTCCCACATAATTTTTGAATACATTTTATGAGAAAGCATGCAACTTCATCTTCCACTTATTATACTCCTCAGCTGAATCAACCATGTGGCGATCAACCTGATTATCCTACTAAACCTCCACTACATTATACATACACTGATGACAACCAAGATACTTAGATGAAATGAAAATAATGATTTCCTATGTCTGAGTAGCATGAAATTCAGTTGCGGTTCATTTTAATTCATTATATTCATCCATTTTAACATTCCCAAAACAACCCAAAATGAAATAAGAACAAAGGTTATTAAGATTCATGTACCATCCTATGTCTCGATCTTGCAAGTAGGTCCATCATTACTATCTATTAAATAAGCTCAGGGTTTGTGCACTGGATCATGGGTGGCCTAAAATCCCATGTCATGGCTAGTTTTCTTGGCCTTCGTCTCACAATAAAGGAAATTGTAACTTCTTCCATTACATCCCATTCAATCCAAAGTATCCTTAACCCCAAACTACAACCTTTCTCTCAACCACCTCCTTGGATACCACTCTCTAACAACCCCCTCGCTCCAATGCCACCCCTCCTATGATGGAAATGATGAAATAGAGATAATAATCCCTATGTCCCACCTCTAGTAGGCCACTAGTTGGCGGGTAGCTCCAAGGGTGTACAATCTCATAGTATGATATGCATTATAATTTTTATAAAAACAAGATCGAGAGATAAAATTAATCATACACAATGAAACCTAAAGACATAACAAAAACGATATCCAAAAACTATCCCAATTTCATGTTAAAAATAGAATTATTATAATAAAAACATATCCAAAGTAAATACCAAAAGTAAAGCTAAGAATCGACATTAAAACATTCAAGATTCAATATAGTAAGGTATCGCATGGTCCATAATATCCTTATAGAAACCTAAAAACTATTTTTAAATAGGTAGGATGAAAATACAAGTATTCTCAATTGGAAAATCAATGTTTATCTTGTATATGTGAAAGAGGAATAATAATGCACCCCTGAAAAAACAATAGTATAAAACATTTCCTAAGTAGGTATATTAACCATCTCATTCTCACCAATTAACTCTCAATAAATAATGAAGGTCATATAATATAATATAAATAACATTAATGATAGGGTACCCCACACAACTTTCCCACTAATTAGCCGCTCTCACTATCTAATGGTAAACATCCTAGAGCTCTCACCTCTTCTGAATACACCACCTCGCATCCTGCCCACACACACCTAGGCCTCACAAACCACATTTCACCCCGCTCGCAGACACCTGGGCCACACAACACATCATATCCCAAACAAAGACCCCTAGACCACAATCCACTTCACATCTAACCCATAAACACTTGGTCCACAAACCATGCCACATCGCACCCACAGAAATGTATCCAACAAACCACACCTTATCCCTAAGACATGTGGGAAATCATAATACCTGTCATCATGAAGATACCTTGGAAAGTAAAACACATCTAATTTTGAATAAATGTTTCAAATAACAACTTTCCCGCACACACCTGGACATCACAACCACAACCTGCAAGAAGAGTCATCGACTATAACCACAGGGAAGAGGGATCTGGGAAGAGGGGTGGCTAGCCATTTATCCTCCCACCATGATGTTTGGAAAATACACCCTTCGCGATAATGATGGGGTGTTTAAAACATTAGTCTCAACTACAGTGGGGTGAATATCAAAAACACAAGGAAAATAAAAGTATATAAATATATGTTACCAAATACTCAAGCCCAATTTGTGAGTTCTCAAAAAACAACCATCTCACTATACACCCATATTTGATGGTACCTTTAAATACACAACACCACAGATCATTCCATAGAACCTATTTCACATTCCCCACAAAATGTATTTAACCATTTCAATTATTTATGAAATAATTAATTTAACCATTCTATCACTACCCATGAATCTAATAAGAACAACAAAAAATAGATAATGTGTAAAATATCATTCATATGGAGAAACCCATTCTAAATCAACACACTTCACATTAAGACACATTGGGCCACAAATAACATGTTTAATGTCAATTCATGTTAAAAAATATATTGATCAATCAATACGGGGTGAATCGTTATTCATTAAACTCATGAAGAAAGAACTGGTGAATTACCCATACCAACCACTACTAGTATTCTTCAAATTCATCCTACCAAATACATCCATATAACTAGGAAACCCCCCCAGCTCGTAACTACCTCTAGTAACACATTAAAACACAAACAGATCTATAGTCTCTCCCAACAAACATACAATCCTCATATTACCATACACAAAGAACCAAACCCCTATTCACAACTATTCCCACAACCACATTACCACATGAAGGATACCAAAACATATTCAGATTTAAAAAGGAAATCCATCAGTAATTCCACTTGTTAATTTAGGGGTTATCGCAGAAAATGTATGATCCTAGGGAAACCATTTTTTAGATGAGTGTACGTTGTTAACTATTTTCATATAAAATTATTTAATGAAAAAACGACATGAATTATACAAATATGTTATGAAAAAACAAGGCCCCCCAACAACAAAAATATTCAATGGTTAGATAGCCCATATGAATTACAATATCAACAAAACAATAAAACATAAATATGCATCACTTTTTCTAACCCCCTGTTTATTGATTTGAACAAGTTTAATTATATTTAGTAATTTTTATTATACTAATTTCTAAAAGGAATAAAATCATACACCAAACCTTCATGATGAAAAAATAAGGGAGATGAATTAAAAGATACCTTGAAGTATAGGTGATTAGAACTTCCTTCTTGCACCTAGACATGGATGTGAATGCAACAAGAAAACACTGGGAAAAGATGATCTCAAAGATACAAACCAATAGTATGAAACATAAGGGAATAACGGTTTGGGGAACCTCAAACCAAGGGTAATGAAAAAGTATGAATGGGGGGAAAGGTATATCAAACTTTAGAAAATCTAAATAGATCAGTGGTGTAGATATGTGTTTGATTTTCTATTAAAGGATGATCTAGTCAAGAAAACGTGTTTTGACTAGATAAAATCCCCATTACCCAAAGTAAAAAAATTAAGATGAGATTTATTGGATTTTAATTGGTCTAAAATCCCTTAAATTAAGTCTTTAGAAGCATTTTACATCAATGAAAAAGTCAATGGGGTGAAACAGTAAGAACCTGGGAACACTGTTCGTGACCCACTGTTAGACGAGGCACCAATTGTTGAGTCACCATTTAGTGAGTCACTACTCAGAGAGGAACTACTCATGAGATACCATTAGGTGGGGAACCATTGGATAGGGCACCACTAGGTGATAATGAGACAAAAAGTCCCCATTATTGAGTGACTACCTATGAGCAATTGCCAGTGAGTGACCGCCAGCGAGTGATCGCCAGGGTGAGCCATTGTTGGAAAACTAGAAAAACTGGGAATCATTGAAAAGTGATAGAATTTTTCAGCTTGAACTCCCAGAAAACCTCTAAAATTATATTATCAATATATAGGGGGTTGTAGAGGTCCGGGAAATTTCACTCTTTATTGCAACAATAACGAACCCAAGAATATTACAATGTTAATTTGATGGGTTTTTTCAATAATCTACCCCTTTATGTTAATTGAAAACGCTTCCGATTTTGACAATTCATTGAATATTCATCCAAACTCAACCAAAAATCACTTCTTGATATTCAGATAGTAATCATTGATTTACTAATCACACACTCCAAACCCAGATGATCCATGCTCGGCATGAGAAAAAAGAGTAGCACTAAAAGTGCAATAATGAATCAATTTATTCAAAAATACTAAATTTTTTTCATCATGAACATCATTTTTTATGACATATAACCATTAATAAATGTCTTTTAGAATCATCATATTTAAAACTCCCACCTACTTCACTACTTGGGTTATTTTACTTTGGAATTCATCATGATGTCCCAGCTAAGATAGTATAACCATTAATTGTTTCCTTATAATACATAATTTTCATCATGTAATAGAATATTTGCATCATTTTTTTTTCAAAAACCATCATCCATTAAATCATTGAAAACACCCTACATAATTTCTCACATTATTAGCTTCTCCCATATCTTGATTAAAAAATTCATCCTCTTTAATAACCACAATTTCACCTCCATTTTCAATGAACATATAGATCCCCTCGTTATTGTCTACTAGAGGGTAAATAATATATATTACATCATTAGGAAACAACATGCCATTCCTCAGGGACAGGGGGTCCTACATTAAAAAAAATATGTGTGGGGAGTTGACTATACTCTGTGATCTAGTTGATTTTTTTCAAATGCTTATTTGGGAAAGACTATAATTTGAATGTCTACAACCTGTAGTTTGGTAGGCACATAATCCAACATCACAAATAGTTCTTATACCTTCTCCTTGATAAAATTGTATTTTATTTAAATGTTCTTTTCCTTAATGAGATCAACTATATTTTTGTTATGATTTATATCACATGAATTATAGTAATGGATTCCAATCAGAGACTTCACTTCACCCCCATATCATCATGTAATGGCTTCATGCACAATAAAAGTATAATTATAGGACGACCCAAAATATATTCAGATTCTATAATTCTCATTTAAATGAAATATTATTTTATTCGTAGAAATGAAATACACAATCTTCTAATACTGAATGCACCACCTAACATTAATTTTCCATCATCAACTAACCGGGCCCAATCTATATCTTTATATCCCAACTACTTGTGATGATAATTGTCATTATATTGAAAAATGAAATCCACTCTTCTCTTAATATAATGATTTATTATTTTTACTAAAATAATTTGGATTTCCTGTGGATTTCATTGAAACTTTTCTTCTTGGCATGTAGTGAAAACAATATCAGGTCTTGTCGTTGCCAAGTATAATAGACACCAATACTTTTTCAGTATTCTATTATATTAAATACATTACCTTCATCATCATAAGACCATTTAATCCATGTATCCACTAGATTAATCTTCTTAATGGAATTATCCACTCAAAATATTATTAAAACCTCATTGGAATACTAATTTTTGTGAAATGAATGTATTATTATTTATGTGTGTTACCTGTAAATCAACGATAAATTTAAGTTCACCAATCATTGACATTTAAGACTCAAATTTAAGGAATTCAACAAAATCTCTACACTGACCATCAAATGGTAATCCAAATATTATATCATCGAAATACACTATCACCATAATCCTTTGATTGCATATATTTTTTACATATAGATGGTGATCAAGTGCACCATACGGAAAACTGATCTTCTTCAAAAAATGATTGAACTTTTAATACCATGCTCTTGGTTCATGATTCAACCCATATAGTTTATTTATCAATAGAAAAACCTTATCATCATCTTCATTTATGATAAAATAGCTATCTAGTCAATAAAAACATCTTCTTCTCGAACCCCATTCAAAAATGTTGACTTCACATCAATCAGAAATTCCTAAAACATTATTTGAACTATTTTGGATGAGAATAGTCTAATTGTCTCCAACCTTTAAATTGTTGAAAATATTTCCTCAACATAGATACCCTATGTCTAGTAGTTCCATTTTCACTATAGTCATTCTTCATTTCGAAACACTACAAAATATTCAATCATCTTGTTGTGAAAGACCTGTTTAGTCCCAATTACATTATTATCTGTTGGTTACAAAACAATCTCTCATGTATGATTTTTCATAATTTTTTTATTCTCATCATTCATAGACTGAATAAAATATTAATCATTAGATGCTTTATTATAAAATTTAGGATCTATATATATTAGGAAGGTTTCATGTGGTAATGAATTCATTCTTCATGTTTGAACTGGAACTTCTTGATCAACAATGATGTTTTACCTATCAATTTAAGGTCAAACCTTTAGTTTTCATGCTGATATAGATTAAACATCTTCTTCGTCATAATCATTAACTTTTTTGATTCATAGTTTTCCACTAAATGTACCCTTGTGTTTCTTACCTCATCACGAATATCATCATGGAAATGTTTATTCTATTGTTGAATATTTTGATCAATTTTTATTATAGTGACATAATTTCTCTCAACTACATTTCCCATCATATTTTTGAGACGTTTAATTTATTTTCTTTCTTGAGTATCCAATTAATACCCCCCATCTCGATGAAACTCATATTTCATGATTTTCTCTGTATTAAGAATAAAATACTAAGTTGCAACATTTAAAAAGTTTATCAATGTTGGATTTTTTCATACCAGAACTCCTAGGAATTCATTTCTTTATTCAGAGACAACATAGACCTATTAGATATATAGACTTATTTCAAAATTCCTTCCTATCAGAATGTCTCTCGTATGTCCATTTCAATAAGCATTGTTTTATCTGTCTTATGGATTATTATATTTATCTACTGAACCACACCATTATGTTGAGGGGTACTTACTACATAAACACAATATCGTATCCCATGTTTCATGAGATAATATTCCACCTAGCTATTTTCAAATTATGTGTCATTATCAATATGAAGCTTTAGAATTTTCTATCCTAGAATCATTTCTTTTTTCTACCCACATTTTTTAAACAAGTAAACAAATCAGACATGTGGCAAATGATATATAAACATGTCATCATGTTGAAGTCATCAATGAAAAGAAAAAAATACCTCTTCCCATCAATGAATCTTGGTGATACAGGTCCACTTATATATGTATTCACCAATTACATCACTCATGTTAACTTTTTTCTTTTTTCTTTATATTTTTTATGATGATATTTTCTTGAGTATAAGCATCACAAATGTTACTATGATCATGTGATAACATTGAGAGATCTAAAAATACATAAAATTTTAATAGATCTTCCATTTATGGTTGAGCTATGTGGACAAGAAATTTATGTTGAAGCCTATTTTATTTCTCTATATATCAAAAGAACCAATCATATTTTCCACCCACAAGGTAAAAATTCCCATTTTCCTCTTTCTTGGTTAAACCATTGCACCTTATTTTGCATTGATGATGCAAAATTTCATTGAAATCCCTATATAATTTCTTGAGTCACATTGTTGGATGACACTAAACATTATGTGTTTGATAAATTCAATAACTAATATATATTATTATCTCATGTCTATTCTCCCAAACATAGATTTTCCCAGTCCAACAATCTTCAAGCATTAATTATTTCCAAATATTACGATACATTCCTTACCATAAATTATTAATGTCACAAGAAGGTTAGATTACATTATATTAAAGGTGAATCCACTATAAATGATCCATAATCTAGTGTGATATAATTATTTTAAGGATATATCTGTAAGCACTATCTGGTCAGTTATTTTCTTTTTGATCCATGCTTTTTACTTCATACATTGTTTTGATTCATAATATTTGCCTTCCATTGAGTATAATGAATCAAAGTCAAATTATAGATATTCAAACTAATTTTTCATTTAATCTAATTTGATGATGCATTGAGTTGTGGATTATAACAACATTTAGTTTACTTTGATACATTTCACCACATTGTTGATCAGAAATATTATTCGATATGACTGAATCCTCCGCACTTAAAATAGTAACCATCAAATGGAATCCTAGAATATTTAGCTTTTTATGTATTCTTATATTAGTCTTGTTCCCTTTAGTAACTCTTGGCAATAGAACAGACATTTTGTGAGTGTCCCATCTTATGACAAAAATAACATCCAATGTGGGGTTCATTACTATGTATCATAAATGCACTAATGGTTTTCCCTTGGGTTCTCAAAATATTATGGTTCTAATTTATACCCAAATTATTATTCAATATCAAAGAAAGAGATTATGGTGTGACTTAAACCATTACTGATTTCATTTTTTGATTAATCCCATTCCTGCCTTCTCATTGGATTTTAATGTTTCTTCTATTTTAATGGACCTCTAGGATATACTTACATCTTTTATATTTCCTTAATGATATGATTTCCAGATGTTATACTGATATTCATGAGTTTTTTATAATCTATAAAACTTATTCTTAGGCTGATGAATTATTCTTAAAGTTCTTCAAAACATATGATTTGATCTCTTCTAGTGTTATTCTAATGATCCATTTCTATTTTTTCATTAATTTTGATCTTCTACTCAAAATTTGTTTTTATGTTCTCTATAATTTAATATTACAATTTATCAATTTCTTCATTCAGATTAATCTTATCTTCTTCTTCTTGTTGTATATAATTATTCTCGTCATGAAATAATTTGTTAGTTTTCTTCATTTTGGATGTCCAAAAATCTATTTTATCAAGAGTGGATTCTAATTCTACCTAACTGTCAAATCTTCCATCGGCTTATACTTCGTCAATGTTTCTTTCTTCCCCTATTTCTTAATTTCAATAAACAGTCACCATAGCCTTTTTTTCATGATCCTAGTAGTCCTCTAACTCTTATACATCATATTCTTATGAAATGTCTCCTTCTTTTGAAATTATATTCTTTTTTTATGAAACGTATCTTAAAAATTCATTACAATTTTTATAGTACTAATACCTCTTCATATGAAGTATGAATTCAACCTCTTTACCTTATTGATACTTATTGGGGAATCTTTATTCATGATTTCTAACCATTCAACATTGAAATCATGCAAGTGATGTTTTCCATTTAAACGTTCCTTTTCCTCTATGAAGATTCAGTGAAAGGAAAGATATGACCTTATCAATCTCTTCATCTTCCTATCCATCTTCAATGGTGATATTATTCATTTCCTTGATTTCCACTCCTTTGGAATTTCCCTTTTCCACAACATCATTATCATAATTTCACATTTTACATGCAATAAGAGTAATTTCCAAGTTATATAATGTGATCTCCTTCACATTTTTATCATCTAGGATAGAAACATTAATATTAAACCATGGTGGATGTTTTATCAATATATTCTTAATAATATTTATATCTTTAATAATTTCTCTAAGACCATGCATGTATTCCACAATATCATTAACCCAGTCATGGAATGTATCGAAAAACACATTAGGGTGCAATCTCATATCTTCATACTTATTCCAAAAAATAAGTATCTTTGTTTTTATGAAAGTTGTGTATCCCTCATAAATATTTAGAAACTTTTCCCACATATCATTTGATAAATTACACATAATCACCTTTATATATATTTTATTTGATATGGATCAACCTAAAGCATTGATTCTTTAGTGTCACTATACTATACCATTAGGTTGGATTTTGATAATGAACCACTATCTATATTGGAAGAAATTACATGCATTTATGATATAAAGACATCTATTTCAAAATATTTTAAGTAGTTATGCATTCTATTAATCCATATTGGAAAAACATTTCCATCAAATATCAGAATTCCTTTATGATTCGCCACCTCCATTTATCTTATCAAGAGAGAACCACTAGATTTCATCCTTTTCATCTTATACCAATTGTTATCCCAACTAATTTAAATACTCTAAGAGGGTGGGGTTAATCAAGTTATGGAAGATTAAAACCACTTATTTTTTTGATCTCATTTCTTCATTAAAAAAACACTCTTGTCTCCATTTATCATAGGAATTTATGAATAGAAATTAAATAATGCATGAGACACAAAAATATTACATGGTTCACCCTCACTGGGATACATCCAAGGAGAATAGAATTACAATGTTCCAATGTACCAAATACACTATGGCTCACTACCAATATAAATTGTTCGTGCTAGATCACTTCTTCAATAAGGCTCACTTCCTTTATAATGTTTAGTTTCAACTCACTTATTTCCCAAGAGTCACTCCCTAACTCTCTTTCAATGTGTCATTGAAAGTGGAAGGGATATCCTTATTCATATTACTTTCATCACTACTCTAGAGAGGATCCACACACAATTAATGGACATATAGGTTCCTTTAGTATATATGACGAATTCATACTCAACTTTAGTTACATGATCTATATAAGTTTTATATTCTTCCACTTGATGAATATCTCTTTACCATAGATTCACTAGGCTATCTTTTCTAAAACATTTCCTGATTATCACTAAAATTTCTATGAACACATATTTTGAAATACTCAAATATAATTTGTGAAGAAACCACATTTTGCAAAGATCAATTCATTCACGAAGCTCAACTTTCCTTTGATAATCTCAATGGTTTTTGTCTAATTCTTATAGACTTCATGAACTTCAATTCATTTTTTGTTCTCAAAATAGTAGAACATATATTATATCCTTCAAGAACAACCATATTTTCATGAATTTTAACAAAAACACCCTTCATGAATAACCTTCCCAAATACAGAGCCTTATAATCTTCATTAAGTCTCACTTCATTTATAATGAAGTGGAGGTCTATTTATATGTGCTTCCGCTAATTCCTTAAGCTTCAATCCACATCATCACCCTTTCATGATTATTTATTATTTTTATTGTGATTCCTCTATCTTGGGGAATAACCATGGGAACTTACCATTCGTAAAGCTTCTCGTAGTCACGATGATTAAACTCAAATGTGTTCACCTTTAAGAAACTCCACTTGTGATGATCCATACGTTCAAGAAACCGACTTTATGAAACCTATTCTTCACAAAACCCATTTCTTTACCAAAGTTTTACATGTTCTTCAAGGAAACACGTCATCCCTGATGTTATCCATCATCCAAATTTTGGACCTCAAATTTTTCAAAAATAATGGGAAATGATGCCACCTTGTGTAAGAAATTTTATATACAACTTCCAAGGTATCCATTATATTATCAGCGATCTTTGTCAACATATCGTGCTAAAAATCTCTTTTAAACTCCACATAATTCCTTGGAAATATTCTTTTTCAACAAGAATAATAAACCCCACAATATTGTAGTGTAACATTGAAGTGTTTTTTCCAAATATATATACAGGGGAATACCATATCTCCAACTTTTAACTCTAGGACTCATTGATGATTATCTGTGTAGCTATTCTATCGACTTTGGGATTCATTAATGTGTTGTTTAATGGTTTTAACCTTTTCCACTATTTCTTCAACCATTTCTGGTCCTTCCAGCTTATGTTCACTGACTTCTTCCATTCATTCCAGTTTTATAAATATTTTCCCATAAAGGGGGTCATATAGAGCCATTTGAAAGTTTGAGTAGAACCAATTAATGAAAGAGAACTCAAAAGGAGGTAGATATTGTTACCATCATAACTTGAAGTCCTTAAAATACACTATCTGTAATTCTTCCAGTGATTCAATAGTTTGTTTCGATTGGACCTTAGTTTGATGATGACTGGCCATAATAATGTTCATAATAGTGTTTAGATAATGTTGGTGACTTTTCCTATTCATAGAGGTAATTCTCATATCTCGATTAGATAAAATTGATAGTGGTACACATGAAGCCTCACCACTTATCTATTGTATATTTGTGAAAGTTAGTCCAGTTACAAGTACTCTAGAATTATGATAAACTAAGTTATCCTTGTAAGACGATCCACATCAATTCATATGCATTTTTTTCTTCTATAAGTCTTTAGATGTATAGTAACATAGTATATGGTGATGTTTTCTTATTTATAGGGTTGTATGGGTAATGGTTTCATCATCTACTTATACGTTTTCCATTATTCCTTCACTTTATATCATACAATGAACTTTGATTTCTGTTCAGCAATCTCCTTCTTCATATTTTCCCACCAATACTTCTCTGAGAGATCTCGATACATCTTTCATCATCTTGGGTGAATATAGAATGTTGAGATATGTGATTCATTCAGAATATCTTTCATTATACATGGATATTATGGTACACGTAGTCATGACCCAAATCTCATGACTCCTTTCTCATCCATTTTTGACTCCATGGATTTCCCATTTCTAATAGCTTACACATTTTTCTAAAAAACCTCATAATTTCATTAAGAATACATTATATATTTTATAAGGGAATACTGAGAAATAATGTGACAAATTATTTAGGATATTCCTTCCTTAATTATTTATATGTTTATCCCTTCAAAATCTAAGAATATTTGATCCTTCGCAATTATCATCTTCGATAAATATTCATGATTCTTTCTACTTATGGCATATATGACCTATTTTTTTACCTATATGTTAAAGGATTGAGAAATTCTAATCCTTGATGTGATTTTGGGATCCATATTTTCTCTAAATTTCATGTTTGTAACCAACATCGATAAGACAATAACCATCTTTTTCTTTCTTGTGTTTCTGCTATTGCCCTATGGAATTATGTGATTGATCTTTTTGAGTGAAGATGGTTACTTAATGACTCAATCAACACTCGAATTCAACATTTTTTGGATCTTGAAGACTCTCATAAAATTAAGAGCATTTTATTAACTACAATTGCTGAACTTTTTTATGTGCTCTAGTATGATAGGAATCCTATTATTCATATTAACTAATCACTTAGTTTACATGCAGTTCAGATGTGGGTCCTCATAGCCATTCAGGAAATTTCTTCTATTCAAAATGGATTTTTAAACAAAAAAGTGAATGACATTGGGATTCTACGTTATATTGGGGTTGATTGTCTTTATCCACAACCCAAATGCACTTTTGAAGTGTTCTGGAAAGCTCTACTCCTAGGATGGATTAAAGTGAATGTCAACATTGCATTAAAAGGAAACCCAGGACTTTCAAAATGCAATTATATTTTTAAAAATCACTCTAGGTAGATTCTTGGATGTTTCTATGGAACTTGTAGAATCTATGTGGATTTGGAGGTTGAAAAGATGAGTGTGATCTAGGCTATCTCTTTCATCAAGGAACATGGTTGAAACAACATCTGGATTGAAATTGAATCGAATGCCATCATTCAATCTATTTGGAATACTATGATGCACCTTGCACAGCCTCTTACACCATGATAGGTGGACTATATTCATTTACTGGTGGACTTCAACTACACCATTTTGTGTTCCATTTGTGAAGCGAATACGGGGGTGGATGGTCTTGAAAATATAGGATTCAACCATGTCACCACATGGTTGGATAACTTCCTTGTTGATTTACTTCCACTTTATGATATATATTGTAAAAGAATATAGTATTCTCGACTCATTTAATTCTTTATTTAAAAATATATTTTGTTCTATGGTCTTTCACCAAGGCACCACCTTCTTTAAAAATTAAAATAAATAAATAAAAATTAAAAAAATATTTTAGGATCCTATGATAAATATGCATCTTACACTTCTCCCCATATATATAATTCTTCCATATTTTCAATGAAATTATCATATCCCCCAACTCTAGATAATGTGTGGGATAGTTTTTCTCATGAATTTTAAACATCCTTGTGAATTAGGATATGAATTTATCATTTTTAATTAGTACACAACTTAATATTTCTTTGAAATATCATTGTATACCATATAGATTTCCCCATAGTTGGGATGTGTGAGTAGTAAAGAAGTGATGAGACACTTTTTTAACTCTTTAAAAAATTATTCATATTTTCTACTACAGATAAATATTACTCCCTTATATGTTATCTTGTATAGTTTTTTTCAAAATCAAGATATGTTCTTCACAAATCATTAGTAATACACAGCAAGACTATGGAAACTATTGTTCTCCATTACTGATATTATCCCGGTCTACTGTTTGATTGCTTTTATCTTATAATGGTCTAAATATATTACATTTATTTTGATAAAATAACCCAATAGTGATACATCCTTCATCCCTAACTCACATTTATAGTACCTTTAGTATAGTTTCACCCTTTATAAATTATTTACAAATGAATTGAAATTCTTCTCATGTTATTCCATTATCTTCGAGTATATCATAATAACATCAATAAATAGTAAAACAATTTGTTGAGGTAATTTATAAATACTCTAGTTTTAAATCCATTAAAATTAATGGATAATTAGTGAGTCTTAAGGTAATCAATTTGTACTCATAGTTTCCATACCACATTTGAAAGGAATTCATGGAAATATCTTTCTTCATTACCTTTAATTAGTGATATCCCATTTGAAGATCCACCATAGAGAAATAAATGGCCCCACATATTTTATTTAACAAGTAATAGATCCATGGAAGAGGATACATATTCATTATCATAATTTTATGAGCTCGCAATAATCATTGTAGAGACGCATTAATCCATACTTTTCATAATAAGGAGGACTTGTTCACCTCAATATGAAGAACTCGGGAATATAAAACCCTTGTCAAGATTATCATGTAATTGCTTTTAAGTTCTGCCAACAATATTGTGTCCATTCTATAAGGTATATTTGGAATATATATTGATCCAGTATAGGTTCAATTGATAAATCAACCTCTCATTGATGAGAAAGAACAAAAAATACTTCATAGAATACATTATTGTAGTCCCTCACAATGTGGAAGTCTTTAAGAATAATTTTCTCCATTGTCTCAATAATTTGTGATAGATCTTTTTGACCATAAGATAAAATATATACAATATAAATGACGTTTCTAATTAATAATCTTATTCAGTTGTACATTTGTACGATGTTGGACGATGATTTGGTATATAAATTGTGATCTCCCTTTCTTGAAAGTTTATGTTTTCTTTTTATAAAGATAGCTAATCAATTCCCAATATAGAGTAAAACTCAAAAACAGAATTAAGAAGATATTTTCTTAGAGGTTTATTCCAATAAAAATAACCATGGATGATTTATATAATTTGGATGTAATAATTTCACCATTTTTTCTTCTCATAGATAAAACAACCTACATATTTTGAGGTAGTGTTTGAATTGTTATACAAAGATTAATGATATGAAATAATGAGTAGAATTGGAATAAAATAGTATATTCACTATTATTTAATGAATAACCAGAATACCTATCATCAAATTATATTTGCGATCCACCTCATTAACAATGATATCATATTCCATTTTTTCAACCTTGGAGTTTTTTATTGTTTATTTCCTCCAAAACATCATTGACTTAGGGAAATGGGAAATGTTATGGACAAGATTATTTCAATTCAAACACTGAAATATGGGATAATTTTTCATTTTAACCATCATTTATTCTTACACATTAGTTATATTCTCCATATCCCTTTGAAGGTTATTATCCAGATGCCATATTCTTCCACATTTTTTTCATTTTTTGGTTCCCCTTAGACGGTTCCCAGGATGTTTATACCCAAAAATTTGAAACCTGGGAAGATTGATATTCTCTATATCATGGGATTTATCTACTGATCCTCCCATATTAATCACCTTTTTCAACTTCTTATATCTGAGTTCACATGACCACTGAGAGTCTATATAACAACCCGGCTCTTTATTACACACTTAAACATGATTTATTAAATAAAAATGAACATCAGACAACTCTGAGGATCAAGAGGTCTAGTGTATTGGGAAATTAGGAACATTATATAACAACATAGAACATAAAACAAAACATATTTATTGAAAACTTCTTTTACATGACCACAACATTCCTTCGTATTTAGTATTGCATGGGATAACCTGAGGACATGCATAAGAAAATGGTGAGCTATAAATCCCAGTAAGTGAGTAAAAAGGAATAACATGAAGAATATTGTACATGTTAGGAAATAGTAATATCAATGGATCACATGAAAAAAATGAACATAAAGGCATGATATAGCATGATTATCATAATATGAAAATGTGGCAACAACATTTAACATAATGTTAACATGAGCCAAGGCTCATTGCACATGAAGCATGAGTAAACCCTCATCGCACTTGCTTTACCATGACTAAAACATCTTTTAACTTGAATTATCATGAGTAAACCCTTATTGCACATGGAGTATCAGGATATTGTTCTTCACCCAATGCATTGGAGCGCTATCTGGGCACACCCTTTTGAATCATTTCATTTCATGCATAAGTGTGACATACGTATCATATAAATGGAGTCATTCAACATAATAATTTATTCCATGATAAAGAAATGTAGAATACATACATAAAAGTATCATTCAATATATATATTGCATAATTTTTAGTACCTTTTATAGAAAAATGTGTATAGTATTCAATTACATGATGATTTTGGCATGGAAATTTTGGGTGTAACTTCAGCAGCTTAACGACGTCAAATAGAAATCATAAAATGGGTTGATGAGAGAGAAAGGGATCTCTCATAATTTATACATGAAATTGAATGTAATGGGGTCATGTAACATAATATTCCAACATATGTAATGGAATATAGATGCATAATATAAAATAATTGTTTGAATGTAAATGAGGAGAGAGAAATTCCTTACGGATATTCAGAATGGTAATGGGTGTAAATGAGAGGCATTAATGAGTGATAAATAGGTATCTCAACATTAAAACATATGGTTTAATGTATTGGGGAAGTGAAAAATCATACCCCAAAATTTTTAATTAAAAATATAAGGGTATAACAACATAAAGAAATTTGGAAAAAACTGAGAAAGGAAGAAATCCATTATGCGGAAGTGTGATCCCAATGGCTTTTAAGAGGCTTTAGAGAGGGTTATAGGATGATTGGGAGCCTTGTAAGGATTATAGAGAGAGTGGGTGGGGTTGGTCAAGCTCAAAATGGTTTGAGTGAAGAGGAATGGGAGATTGAGGTGGTTTATATAGAAAAAGAGAGGGAATTATTTATTAATTATGTTTTTGGACACCACACATTAAACTAATCAAAACCACAAACCATCCCATGGTTTTTTCCCATGGTTTTTTCAAAATTGGATTGGAAAAAAATTATATGTCCAATGGCCGAACTTATTAAAATATTAGGATACTTATCTGAAGGTGAGTCACACTCTCAAGGTAATCATTTTAAAATGTTAAAATGATTTATAACTCTTGGATGGTTTACTAAAGCTTTGTAAAATAAATAAAACAAACCTAAAATAACATTATTTTAAATTTAAAACAAATAATTTCCGAAAATACCATTTATATTATTATATTACATCACTATTGGGTCATTGTGAGGTCATAAATTACATTATATATTTAAATGGTATTTAAATATAACCCAAAAAAATCAATTGTCTCAGAAAAATATGAAAAATTAACCATTGGATAATTTCCACACCCTAATTCTAATAATAATATTCATTTTATTTAAATAATTTTCTATGTATGTGAATTTATACTTTTAAAATAAAAACTGAAATTTATCGAAAATTCATCATTTTTATCAAATGCATCTTTCAAACCTTAATAAAAATTACAATTTCATTCATAAAACTTATAAGACCATTTATATTTAATAAAATGTAATTTAGAAATATTATTTTATTTAAAAATCCAATATTTCATCAAAATAGATTTCATAATTAAATATTAAATAAAAATAATATTTCTTCTTTAAAAACTATTCACAATGTATTGATAATAAAATTAATGTATATTATTTATTCTATACAAAAATAATACACATAATCATATTTCTGGGGTCTTGTTACATAACCCCTTATAAGACCCACATATGACCTAAGGGTAAGTTCTGTGATGGTGATAGACTCATGGTGTGGATCAGATAACATTTCTTGGGTTGTAATATCTATCAAATTCTACTTCCCCCTTATGTGGTTCTATTCAAGCATAAAGTGTTGAATCTTTTCTAGGGATTGTTCAAGAGAAAAACCCAGTGACGCCACATCCTTTCCATGCTCTGAAAATATGGGTTTTGTATGGAGAAATTCCAATGGATGAGGCCATCACTTCATTTGTCTGAGTAAATTGGAATTTTCAAAGACCTATATTTATAAAAATCATGTGGTAATTGGTCAACAACTATATTGGAAATGGTAATAATATATAAAGGTATTTGAAAATACAAAAACACACAACAATGTAAGTGAAAATGTTTTATATAACCATCTTAAATAATAATATATTTAATCATATCAAGAGGAATTTTCATTAGTGAAATTTTGGGTCATTATTATATTCCCCCCATAATAAATTTTTCCCTCAAAATTTTCATTTCTAACACTAAAATATATGTGGGTAAATATGCTTCATCACTTCCTCTGATTCAAACGGTTTTTCTTCAAACATGTGGTCTCACCACAACACCTTCATGACGGGCATTGTCTTATTTTGTAGGAAATTGTTTTCTATGATCTAATATCTTCACTGGATTCTAATTATAAGATAGGTCATTCTATAATGGTACCACCTCAAGATCGAGTACATGTGATGGGTTAGGTATGTACTTCCTCGAGAGTTATACATGGAATACGTCATGTACTTGAGATAGGTTTGGTGGAAGTTCTAGTCAATAGGCCACTGCCCCAATGTGGCCAAGGATCTTAAAATAGTCGAAGTACCATGTAATAAGCTTTCCCTTCTTTCTAAATCTCATAACTCTCTTCCAAAATTATATGTATAAGAATACCATGTCTCCAACATCAAGCACTAGGTCTCATTAAGGAATTTCAGCATATCTCTTTTGTCAACACTGAGAATCTTTAATGTGTGGCTGGACGGTCGTAAACTTCTCTAACTATTCTTCGATCATTTATGGACCTTGTATTTTTCACTCCCCAACTTCATCCCAACATGTTGGTGTTCTGCACCTCTTCCCAAAACAATCTTTATAAGGATCCATTAGGATGGTTGAGTGTAAACTATTATTGTAAGAAAACTCAACTAGGAAAATATGTTGATCCCATCCTTATTTGAATTCCATTGAGCATGATCTCAATATATCCTCACGTTTTTGTATATTTTTCATAGATTGGGAATCAATTTTAGGATGATAAGCCACACTAAAGTGCATCTTAGTATTCAGATCATATTGAAAACTCTTCCAGAACATAGTGGTGGATCATGGATCTTGATTGGATACAATAGATAGTGGTACTCCATTAAGACATACCACTACTCTGATATATATATATGTGCTAGTGGATCCAATGAGAAATCCTCTCAAATTTTAATGAAGTGTGATGTCTTTGTAAAAAGATCCACAAAAACCCAGATAGCATTGTTTCCTTTCGATGTCTTCGGATTTTCGGTGACAAATTCAATAGTGATGTTCTCCCATTTATTTATTGGTATGGGTAATGGTTGCATCGTCCCATTAGAGTTCTTCCTCTCATCCTTCACATGATAACATACCAAGAACATTGATGTATACTCAGTAAATCCCCTTCTTCATGTTACTCCACCAATAATGATCTCATATATCTCAATACATCATTGTGTTTCATGGGTGAATGGAGAAATTCAAACTATGTGCATCATCCAAAAGTTTTTTCTTTAACTCATGATTTAATGGAATGCATAGACATGACCCAAGTCTCACAATTCATCTTTCATTAACATTGAACTCTAAGGATTTATCTGTTATGATATTTTATACTTTCTTCTAAATTCCCACATCATCCTTTATAGCATTCTTTAACATTTCAAAAATATATAGTCGAGCAATCATTTGTGAAATTATTTATGATGTTCCCTTCTTTATGACTCCCATGTCCATCTTTATCAAATCTAATAATATTGGATCCTTTTCAATTCTCATCAATTATAGAATCTCTAGGTTCTTTTTACTTAGAGCATCCCCCACCATGTTATCTTTCCCATTGTGGTAATGGATTGAGCGGTTATAGTCTTTGATAAGCTCTTACAATCTTCATTATAGTATGTTCAACTCTATATCTGTGAATATATACATGAGGATTTTGTGATCCATATATATTTCACACTTCTCCCCAAAGAGGTAATGTCACCCAATTTTCAAATCTAAGATTACTGCATCAAACTCCAGATCATGTGTTGGATATTTTTTCACATGAAAATTAATTTCCTTAAAGCATAGGCAATAGATTTTTCATTTTTCATCAACACCCAGCCCCTGCCCTTTCTTGAAGCACCACTAAATACCACAAAAAATCTCCACATGAGGGTAGTGTGGGCTCAAGTGCAATGATAATATTTCTTTTCAACTCGTTGATCCTCTCTTCACGTTCATCACTACAAGAAAACTTGACTTCCTTCTGTAATAGGGTTTTACAATCGTGATAAATTCCTCTGAAATTGGCGATAATATCTAAATAACCCAATGAATCTGTGAATATCCATCACCAATTTTTGCCTCATCCATTCTTCTATTTCAACTATCTTGGAGATATCCACATATATGTCATTGCTTGTGATTATATGACCAAATAATGATACTTCCTTGAACCACAACTCACACTTGTTATGCTTTTTATAGATTTTATCCTTTTGCATGGTCTCTTGTATAGTGCATAGATTCTCCTCATGCTCCTCCATGGTTTTTTAGTATATTGGAATATCATCTATAAAGATTACCATAGATTTCTCGATGTAATCCTTAATGAATCTATTCATCAATTCCATGAAAATTTCTAGACAATTAGTGAGTCCTAAAGGCATTACTATGACTTCATAATGATATTTCCCTATAGGAAAATAAGTCTTGGGGATATCCTTCTTCTTTACCCATACATGGTAATATCTTGACTGCAAATCCCCCTTGAAGAAGTATTGTGATCCACGTAGCTGATTGAACAAGTAATCAATTCTTAGAAGAGGATACTAGTTATTTTTTTTATTTTTTTTGACCTCATGATAATCAATGAAAAGGAGCATCGACCCATCCTTCTTCTTGATGAATAGGACTGGTGCACCCCATGGTGAAGCACTTGGGTGTATAAACCATTTTTTCAGATTCTTCTGTAGTTGTTTATTTATCTCTTAAAGCTCTACAATATCCATTATATAGGAAATATTGGATAGTGGCAATTCCCCTGGTATAAGATCAATCAAGAATTCAACATCTCTTCTAGGAGGAAGACCAGGAAATTTCTCGGGAAATACTTTAGCAAATTACATCACAATAGGAATGTATTAATTGATGGTTTCTTCCTTAGACTCAATCATCTAAACATGATACATGTTCTCATAGGGAATTAATATCCATGCTTGAGATAATGGTTCTAAAAAAGATTCATTCTCCTACTTTCAATTGTATCGAATCAAGGACTTATTCTCCATATGGAGAGTGATTTCCCACTCACAACAATTTATGTTGTCTCTATATAAATAAAGCCAATCCATGAGAATAATTGCATCAAATTATATTAGAGGGAGTATGATGAGGGTCACTAGAAATTTCAATCCATAAATTATGATAGGGGTGGAGTTATAATCATTGGATCAAATAATTGACCCATTTTATATTCTCACCAACATCTTTACTTCCATGATTTTTGGTAGTGTTTTGGATTTTTCTACTAAACATTTTGGATATTGAACAAAGTGTAGAACCATGGAAGATAACCCAACATTTCACTTTTGATTCAGGTTCAACTCTATCTGATATATACAATGGTATGTGTATCTTAAAGTATTAACACACATAGTGGAATCCAATGATAAAAAAGGATAACTTATAATTTACATTCAATTCCTTAACTTATGAATTTATAGGCTTCAATCTAATTTATCCATGATCTACATCCTGACATATATTCATATGGGAATTTTTTTATTCCCTTAATAATGGTTCACACTAAGCTTATGAATTTTCCATAGCATATCCCCCAAGAGGGTCATAAACAATAGTGCAGCAAGGCCTGTTTTCATGAACCAATTCCCGTTTGAGTCTAGCTCAAAGTGGTTTGTTCAGATATTACCCCTAGATACATCTATTTAAGATCCTCCTCTAACTACTCATATCCTAACAGTGATTTATTTTTTTGATAAAACACTTAATTGATACTCACCAAAATGTAGGGATTTTTTTATTATAATTAGTCTTATCCATAAGGCTTTAACTAGTGTTCTATAATCCTAATACTAAAAATAACTAAACTTATCCTTGTATACCTACTATAACAATTCTTCTCTTTATTACACACATAATCATTATTTATTAAATAAAATTTCACTTAAGAGGACTATGGGGATTGAGAGGTATAGTGTCTTAGAAAATTAAGAACATTACATAACAACATAGAATATAATACCCAACATCTTTATTGAAAACTTCTTTTACATGGACACAACATTTCTTCGTACTCAACATTGCATTGGATAACCTGAGGACATGCATAAGAATGAGGTGAGATATAAAGCATAATAAGGGATTAAACAAGGTATAACATGAAAAATATAGTATATATTAGGCAATGGGAATATCATTGGAGCACAAGATAAACTTGAACATAAAGTCATGATATAACATGATTATTATAACATGGAAATGTGGAAAAAACATTTAACTTGTTATTAGAATGATCCAAGTGTCATTTCATATAGAGCATGATTAAACCCATTTTTCACTTGATTTATCATTATTAAATCCTCATTTAACTTGAATTATCATGATTAAACCCTCATTTCACATGGAGTACCATGATACTATTCTTTACCCAATGCATTAAAGCGCTATCGGGGCACACCTTTCTTAATCATTTAATTTCATGCATAAGTGTGCCACATGGAGTCATTAAACATCATAATTTATTACAAGATAACATAATTTGGAATACATACATGAAATAATCATACATAATTTATATTATCATAAAGTTTAATACCATTGATTGAGAAATGGGTATGGTGTTCACTTAAAAGATGATTTTGGCACCAAAATTTTTTGTGTAACTTCGACATCTTAACGACAACAAATTGAAATATTAAAATGGGTTAATGAGAGAAAAAGGGGTATCGCTTCATTTATACATGAAATGGATAGTAATTGGTTTAGGTAACATAATATCCCAACATCTGTAATGTAATTTATGTGCATAATATAAAAGAATTGCTGTATGTAAATGTGGAGAAAGAAATTCCTTATGGAATTTTGGAATGGTAATTGGTGTACATGGGAGGAATTAATGAGAGATAAAGAGGTATATTTTCATTTAAACATAAATAGGGATGTATGGGTGATGTGAGAAATCACACCCCAAAATATGTAATTGAAAATAAAAGGTTTTAACAACATAGATGAATTTGGACTAAAATGAGAATGGAAGAAATCCCTTACATGGAAGTGTGATCCAAATGTATTGGGATAGGATTGAGAGAGGGTTCTAGGGAGAATGGGGAGACTTTAGAGGATTATAGAGAGAGGCTTGTAGGTTTTGTTCTAGTTCTAAATATTTTAAGGGAAGTGGAATGGGAGATTCAGTGGGTTTATATAGGAAAGGAGAGGAAATTCATTATTTCATAGGTTTTGGACACCACACATTAAAATAATCAAAAACACAAACCATCCCATTGTTTTTGCACATGGTTTTTAAAAAAATTGGAGTTTAAAACATTATTTATATGAACAATTTCCTAACTTATTAAAATATTATTCTTTCTTAAGTGGAGGTGAGTCACACTCTCAAGGAAACAGTTTTAAAATGTTAAAATGTTTTATAATTCTTTCAGGGTCCACTAAGGCTTCATAAGATAAATAAAAAAAACCTAAAATTACAGTATATTAAAGATAAACAAATATATTGGAAGAAAATTCAAATTATATAATTTTATTATATCACTACTGGGTCATTAGGATGTTATAATACACATTATATATTTAAACGGTATTTCATTTTTACATAAAAATTCAACTGTATCGTAAAATTATGAAATATTCACCATTGGATAATTTTGACATCCTGATTCCAAAAATAATATTCATTTTATCTAAATAAGTTTCTAAATATGTTAATTTTTACTATTAAAATAAAAATTGACATTTATCGAAAATTCATGGGTTTTGACAAAAGAATCTTTTGAACATTAATAAAAATTACAATTGTATTAATAAAAATTGAACGATCATTTAAATTTAATAAAAATAAATTTAGTAATAATATTTCTTGAAATTTTAGATAATTTAAAATCCATTAATTCATCAAAATATATTTCTTAACTGAATATTAACATAAAATACCATTGCTTCTTTAAAAACTATTTACAAAGTAACAATAATAAAATAAATGTATATAATGTATTCTATACATAAATAATGCACATAATAATAGTTCTAGGGTATTTCTACATAACCCCTTATAACACCCTCATATTACCTAAGGGTAAGGTCTGTGAGGGTGATAAACTCTTGTCTTGGCTCAGATAATATCGCTCAATTAGTAATCTTTATCAACTTCCACTTCTCCCGTAGGTAGTTTCATTCAAGCTTAACCTATTGAATCTCGGCTTTGGCTTGGTGAAGAGGGAAGCCAAGTGATTCAACATCCAGTCTGATCTCCTAATAATGGGATTTTACGAATAAATTATACTGGATGAGGACATTGCTTCCTTTGTCTGAGTAAATTTGATTTGTCAAACCCCTATATTTATACTAATCATGTGATCACGGTTCAACGACAATATTAGTAATGGTAACAATTATTAACAGTATTCCAAAATCCAAAAACACAAAACCAAGGAATTAAATATATTTTATATATCCATTTTACATAATAAGATATATAATCAGATCAAGAAAAAAAAATTATAGTAAAATTTTGGGTCATTACAGTTTATGATCTCTATTTCAATCATAGGGGAACAACAAAAACAATACTCATAGAAGTGAAAGTATTGAATCTGAAACACTTTTCAAAGACTCATATTTTGTCATATGATGAAGCTATAAACATTTATTATGGTGTTCATGAAAAATATAGAGATATATCTATGAATAATTTTATAGTTTTCTTTATAAACCCTTCTAGACTCGTCTTCCTTTTTCTATAGTTCGATGAACCCCATTTCTATCTTACAATGAATAGTTTAGGGGCAATATCTATTGAAAATATGTTCTTTTAAATAATATCATTCCATGAATTTTATTTCCTCCTTGTTCTTTGTGTTCTTTATCAGTTTCAACTATATATTAACCTCCCCATTAAAATGATATAATTATAGTAAAAAATTCTCCTCTTCCGGTCACTATAAGACATATAATATCTCCTCAATAGAGTTAATCCATTTTCCTATAATTATGGTATTATAATATCCATTAAATATGGTAGGCATTTTTCATATGAGTTATTAGACAAAAACATACTCTTTTTTAGGAGAATTATGGATTTCCACATGATTCATGTTATTAATCCTAAATTGAAGTAGTTGATCAAGTACTTTCTTATTTTTTTGAGCACCCATTCCTGTCATATTTGTTATATAATTATTTAAATCATCACTTTTACTATCAAAGATTATTTTAAGAAGTTATTATATTTCTAGATATTATCTATGAAAAATAAAGTACAATTAGGGGGAATGAATACTTATCTAATAATAATATTAAAGGAAACTGTGAACATAAAAGGATAAACTTGAAAATGTAAATTATAACTTATCTTGTGAATCCCTATATTTTAATCTATGTTATCCATGGTTCTGAAATTATACCCTTGGTTCATACTAATGTGCTATAGTTAAAATCTCTAGAAATAGGTTTACCATGTTCTAATACCAATTATAATGTCCCAAACATTTTAAACATATTATTACATAATTTTAAGAATAACTAGACATCAAATAAAAACCAAGGATTATAAATTCATGTGTCATTGGATGATTAGATAAATGAAAAGAAACAATATATACCATATAAAAATATCTTCTATTTAATAACCATAAGGTGATCTTGTCTTATTTTGAGCTCTTACATCTGCATCAAATAACCATGGGAATACATGAACAAAGGGATGAGAAAAAAATCCTAGTTAGGGAATAATCATATGAATGAAGTATAGCTCATGGGTTAGAAGGAATAACATGAGGCAATAAAAGTCGTAGAACATGAATAAACATATTGAATATTAACATAATAATTATGGGATCATGTAATCCTAGAATCAGATAAATGCATCAACAAAATACTACCTGACATATGCATGATTCAAGGAAAACTTCAAATACCATTTCATAAGGATGATCATAAGTCATGGCTAACGACCAATATCATTGCACATGAAGGAACATTACTCATGGGTAACCACTGAGACCATCAGACATAAAATATCATGATAATAAACATTACCCTATGAATTTGAGTTATATTTATCTCACCAATCATAACATTTTCATGCATATCTTTTCCACATGAATAATCAATCAAAAGGAATAAACATATGGGTTACCCTTGTAATGAAATGGGTATCTTGTCATAAAGTATTACCAAAATGAATATCATAATAGTTTCAATAAAATAATGTATTTAAATAATAATTATAAATTCATAAGGTAATATATCTATATAACATGATAATTGATGTCAAACTAAAGTGAAAACATGTAAAAAGTGTGTTTAAGAAACATTAGAAATGATCCACTTTAATGCGGTTTAAGGGAGAATTTTAATTATTCATTAAAACTAAAAATGAATAATTATTTGTATAAACCCCTAAATGAACCAAGATAGATTTTCAGGATAATATTTTTTATTTTATGAAAATATTGGATACTTAAAAAATATAGTGTAGTTTACTTGAAAACTGTGGACAAATCGGGTAGTTCTCTTTAATAGAGATTTCTTATCGAGTAGAATTGAGAAGGAAACCTTGTTAAAACATGTATTTCCACATCAATGATGTATGTACTGATAATGATACACGATTTTGGAGAATATAAATTTTATTTAGTATAATTATATAAAATTAATGATGTGTTATATTGGGGTAATGATAGAAAAAGCGCAATGCATAGAAAGAATTGATGTTCAGAAAGAATCCTTTAACATATGACCGAAATTGTTTTTTCTATTGAATGTAATATATTGGAGAATCAAAATAAATACTTTAATTAATTAATTAAAAACATTTTTTCATTTATTAAATTTACTATAATTTTATTATGTTCATTTATGTCCTTTTTTATGAGTTATAAAATATAATTTCATTATCTGTGAGTTGTCATTTCTTTGGTTTTCAAGATCGATTCACTTTTATACACATATCAAAAATCATATAAAATTATAATAGTTATACCATATTGAAATTATATTTTATTAATGTTATATAATAATATTTAATGGTATTATATATAATTATTTATATATTTTATGTTTATTTAATCGATAATACATTAATGATAATTATTTAGCTTATTTTTTCCATTTTTTCGATCATCACAAACTAGTTTTAATTCATTAATTAATATTAGGATTATATAATGATTAATGAACATTGAAATAAGATATAATACCTAAATTTTAATATATTTTAACAATAAAAATAGATTTATTTCCATCCATGGAGGAGTTAATAGAAATTGAAAACTCGTTATCCTTGAACGTGTTAAATAAACATACCACATATGATGTTTTAATTTTTAGAACAAAAGAAGATGAGAGATAATATAATATGGTTTATTGAAATAAATTATATTATATCAACGATACTAGATTTACCCTATCACATGGATAAGGGGAGTCTAGAAGATGAAAAGAAATGAAATGAAAAGACAACTGATGTGGATTTTTCTCTTTAAATTTTTCTCCTTGAGAACCTCCATAGGAAAGTGGGTGAGGGTTTTTATTCATATAAAAGGATCCTGGAATTTAGGGTAGAGTATTTGAATATAATTGGGAAATTGTGGACATGATTCAGGGATTGGGATGTGTGAGTAGAAGGGGTGGTATTTATAGTGGAGAAGGGGATTGTTTTTTTATTTTTCTATTTGTTTATTATTTTCACTCATGACTATTAATAGTGTTTATTCTTGTGAATAAACATAGTAACTAGTGCATGTGATTTCTAACTAATTATTCTTACATCATCCATACATCGATAATGTCAAAAAAAATCAAATAATGATCTTATTTCATAAATTACAGTATGTCATTAATTACAAAAAAATCAATTTTTTTGAAAAATTAAAAAAAATCACTCCAACCATTTATAAAAATTTATAATTAAAAAATGTACCCATTTTATGATAATAAATTTCTATATATGATAATATTAATTTTCTATTAAAAACATCATTTCTTCAAAAAAATAACGATTTTAAAATTTTATGTGATTTTATAACACTTTAGAAAACTAATTACTATCTCATAATATTAAATTAAAATTATAATATAAAGAAAAATTAATTTATTAATATAATTTATGGAAATAAATTTTCTTTTAAATAATTATAATAATTATAAATTATAAATAAACATTTCTGTTTTATAAAAATACTAAAATTTAATTTGTCATTTTTAAATCATTTATTTACATAGATCATTATATAAATATATCGTATTTTCATTTATATGATCTATAAATTTTATTTTTACTTTCATAGGTGAGTATACTATTCTATTTCTTAAATTAGTGTTACTAAAGATCACATAACAATTTCAAGGGTCCAGTTACTATTCCATTGGTATATGTTCCTTAATTTCATGAAAAAGATTCTTATTTCGTTAATTATTCATTTATAATATTTTTTCCCTTATTTTATTTTATTTGATTTATATAATAATACATAATTATAATATGGGAAATTTCATTAATATAATTCATGGTCTTTACAAGATAGCTTTGGATTTTCACCTAGCTACCTGAATCTGTTTTGGCTGGATATGGGGCCTCTTAGTGGTTAAGTTAATGGAAGAGTATATGTAGAGATATATGGTGTGAATTAAACTGTTGAATAACTTTATGTGAGTTCCTCAAGATGTACTAGATAATTATGAATTCCCTAAGACCCGTTATCGAAATCCATGAATGGGTAGTGGTTGTTGATGTATTGTTGTTATAGTGGAATCTAAAAGACCAGAACCATTTTTTGTTTCTTTATATTGTTATTAGAAAGTGTGTATTAGTTATTATAGATTACTAAGTAATATTATTACAATGAAACTCTGAAGGTGGGAAGTGGTATATCAATCACGGATGTGTGGATCTGATCATGGACTGGATGGGGTGGCATCAGGATTCCAATAATAAACATGGGTAGGGTGTGTTTGGATTCTGTAGGAAATTCTGTTGGGGCCTTGGATGTGGTGGTTGATTGATACAAGAATTGGATTTGGGAATAAGGATTTCATAAAATTAATCTATGATGTCGTTGTTATAATCATTGATGGTTGTGATTTGGCCAGAAAACAGTTCATGGCAGTGGAGTTTTAGTTCTAGAACCTCATATGATGTCAGGAATGGACTTCGGTAGGTGTCTTTGGGTGAAAATTTAATGTATTTATGTGTGAAGGATCATTGATCATGTTATGTAGTGTTTTCCCAGTAATGAATATAATAATTCCAGGAAAATTCCACTAGGGATGTATCAACTTAGTCAGAAATATGTACAAAAACGGTGACTTATAAACAGAATTTAGTGGATGTTTTGGAATGAGAATTGTCTTTCTATAATGAAAATGGTGTTTGAGGAAGGGCCAAATTGACTTTAGTAAATTTATATATTGTGTAGGTTCTTTTGTTAGGAACGTTAATGAGTGTGGTGGAGAATAATGAATATTTGAAGAATATTATATGCCTTAATGGTGGGGTTTCAATTGAAGTAGGTGAATGACACTTGTAGGTGCATCAGATAATGGTGGTATTCTTTAAGTGATAAGTTTTTAGGGGATGGAAATTGAGGTAGAGTTTCAATAGAGGAATAAGGGTATTTGGGACATGCTAGTCAGGGATATTCTGACAATGTATGGTTATAGTAATGGACATGGTTTGTTATAATCCACCACAAGTTTTATTGTTTATGGCATGTGAAATTTGTAAATTAATGAAAATATTATGTAGATGAAGTTATTCTTAGTCTACAATGGATGGTGAATTTAGGACCATTCATGGTAGTTTTGATAGTGGGTCTTGAGGCCAATGTTGGCTGGAGTTCATATGGATGTTTGAGTGTGGTGAGGTGTGAAATGAATCAGGTTTTTTTTAAGAGTTTAGGTAAGGTATTGGATTAAATTTTTATGGAGAATGTTCCCACGCCAGAAGATGGTGGTGGTGAGATATACCATATGTTGGAGAGATACATATTGGGAAAACAAATGATGTTGGTGGTGTGACCTATGTTTTAGGTTAGATTGGGTAGAGTATGTTCTATATTGGTGTTTCGATTTTGGTGATGAGTTGTTTCCTATGTTTTGACTGGTTTAGTGAAATTACTTGAAGTTTGATCAGTAATATCACTTTTAGTATTTGAATATGGATAGAGGAAGTTAAAATTTGATTTTTTGCCTGATTTATGTTAGTAATGTGGTTATAAAATTATATGATCACATGGTGATGCTGAGTTTGGGTCACATTGCAATTTTGAAAGGGAGAAAGTTGGTTCCATCTGATTTGAACCATGGTACATGGATATGATCAGTTTTGTACAGTGATTATTAGTATTCCAACAATAGTATGATTGTTTCCCTGATATTTTCTTGTATCACGTTTCAAACAGTGTTTCCATAGCTTCCTTATGAGGTCCTAGTTGTTGATGTTTATCTTGAGACTCATGCATCCTTTGAGAAGCATCTTGTTCATATTGTGGATGATAGTGAGAATGTCTTGCATTGAATGATTGTTCATATGGTTCCAGTTATTTAGAAGCATTGTAATGTTCAACAAGATACCTAAGAGAGTGGGAAGGATATGTGGTCTTAGTGTCATGATCTCTTTACATTAGAATATTAGTGATTCTTGGGAGTGTAGCTCAAGGGAGGGCTGTTATATGATGGAGGGTTTGTAAGATACCAAATTTATGTTGATGAATATAATTTTTTATGTTTTAGTTTAACTCTCTCTAATTTTCTAAATAAATGTGTATTGGAGGTATCTGGATTGGTATTGGTGTTCTAGGAGTTTGAGACACATAAGAGGGGAGAAAGTGGACAACCAGTGCATGTTTTATGATTGGGTCATGGATATTACTAACTGTTCTCCCCACCCATGCATGCCTAGAGGATGGTTGTATGGTCTCATAATTCATGAAATGGGGGGAGGCTAAACCATCTGAGATGGGACATAGATATTCTACACGATCACTTCATGGTTTTTCTAACCATGTGGCCTTCCCAAGAAACTATGTGACATGGACCCCTTTTGGATAGGGGTTTCATGTGGTTGGTGAGTGATATACCCAGTCATGTATCTAAACTATGCACCCCATTAAAAATATTGGATTTTACCATCTTTCCTCAAGATTTAAGAATAATTATCCAAATTTATCACATTTTATTCCTCCAGTAGAAAGAGTTTTGAAAAAATCTACCAAACTTCTCAAGGGTCAATCTTCGTAATTTCTTATATTTTTAGAGCATCATTGGGTGGAAATAGAATCTCTGGAGAGTGTAACCCAACTCTATTATCCCTTTTCTAGATTAGGACTTGTGAAGTCATTATTCATATTCTAAAATACTAAAACCCTATTTTTTAATGTGTTATCGATTGAAGCATCAAAGGGTGTTTGAGTTTTAATAAAAATAAAATGTTAAGTGACTGTTCATATTCAGAATTGAAGTAGGTGGTCAAGAAGTTATATCCCAGTCTTATTTATTATTTCATGTGTATGTAGTTTTTTTTCGGTGTCATTGTGCTGACCAGTTCTCTTTACTTAGTAAAATTGATGATTTAGTTGGTAAATTGATGACTTGAAAACCTCATGATCCTATTAGGATGTATTAAGGTTTATAACAGTGGGTTAAGGGATTCCTATGGGGGGTTCCACTTCTAGTACATGGAAATTGAAATGTTAAATATGTAATTGAATTATTATGAGATAGATCACTTGATAAATAAGTGACACGTTACATTAGGTTATAAAATGAATCTAATAGTAATTATGTATAGTTGTTGACATGTCATAATTGGGTGTTTGGTATAATGGTAATGGGATAAATAAATCATGGTTTGTAAGGAGAAATTATGTGTATGGGATAAGGCATGTAATTACTAAATTAGTTAAATGAGTGAAGATATGTAGGTATGAATTTGTAAACAAGTAAAGGGATGATGATGGATTATGTGTTTAATGAACTATTGTTGTATATGAAGAATGTGTTAATGAGTGACGATAAGTGATTTATTTATGTGTGATTAACAGTGAAAGTAGCATCTAAACATGTCTTAATGGTATATGGGATTTTGACTTGAGGTTATATGCCCATGAGTGTGGTTGTGCTGAGGATCTAAACCACACCCATAAAATGGATGGGTTAAGGAGTCAGAATGTGGATACACCTCTATAATGGTTTCATTTTATTAGACTACCTGGATAGAGGATCCATGGAACATGCGATATAATTGGTTTTGAGGTGTTATCCCTAGTGGTATAGGGAACTTGACTTACCCTCTTTTTCATAGTAGTTTACCAGCATAGGTCGTAGTGTAATTGATAAAAATTTCTAACATGTGTAACAAATGAAGAAAATGGTTTAAGTTAATATTGTTAACTAATTAAACATGGTGAATATATTATTTTGTGTTTAATTCTTTATGTACATGCATACACCATCTGATTATATTGAATATTTTTTAGAAACTACTGGTGGTTACCTAATGAGTTTTACTCACACCATACTCAGACCATGTTGGGTACCCAATCAGATTTCATGATTATTGGTCCTAAAAAAGTCAAAGGGACATATTCTAGTTTGTTTATTTGGGCTTTGGATGTTTAGGGATGAAAGATCTAAACATGCAGTCAGGATATATTTTGTACATTCATTATTTTTTCCTTATTTTGGACTTTTCGTGCACTTAGAACTATATGAAATTATATAACATGATTATGATTTTATTTTGATCTTGTACCTAATTTTCAGAAATATATTTGTGATGCATAGTTTTTAGTTATATTGTTTCCTTAATTTCTCTTGTTATCTTTTATGGAACACCATAAAAAACAAGGCATTTTCTCTCCCATATTTCATTAGACACCCACTTCTTATCGGCAGCCTCTGGTGTTCACAGAGGCAATCCTGATGTCATGTGGATACCCAGTTTGGGGAACCTGGTTTTTTTGTACAATTTTGACAATTTTACATGTTTGAATAAATAAAAAGGCATAAAATTGTAAATATCACCTCTTTTTCATAGATTTATACTTAAATAATTCATAGGAGGATTTCCTAATCAAATTATTGAATCTAAAATGTTGTTAGAGAATATTGAATGACATTTTGTTAGAAAATATCCAATTCAAATGGTTTGGATTGTGTGAATAAGATAGTAGATTGGGTGTCCATTTAAAAGTCGGGGAAAGGGTACACATGGAATTTTTTAAAATAGTAAACTGTACCCATATTTATGACATGCCAAAAGGCCCCAAAATTGGAAATTATCAGTCCTCATAGGTGATAAGATCCAAAAATATTAAATAAAATATATTTTTTATAGGTTAATATTTTATTTTCTCTATATAATTTTAGTTTAATGTAAACCAATTTTAACATTAACCATGGTAAACAAAATTTACTTTTTTACTATTCATTTTGGGAAAAATATAATTTGACCTTATTCTTTTTTATTTGTTATAATAAATAAAAATATTAAATCAATTTTTGAAAATTAAAATCATATATGTGTAAAGTTTTAATTTGAAATTAAACTCTTAGATGCGACGAAAAAGTGGTTTTCCAAAGAGAATGTTTTTTTAAGTTTAAAATGTTTTTTATATAAAAATTCATTATGAAAATAATTAAAATGATCTATATTAAATTAATTACAATATAATTGAGATCATTTTTCTTCCTGAACCATTTTGAAACAATATTTATCCTTATAAATTCTTTAAATGAAAAGTTAGTGTTATGTAAAAACTATTATTATTCACTGTTGAACAAATTAATTAATCATTTTAGAGTAATCCAAAAAATTCGACATTAGGTAATTTTTAAAAATGTATAATAAAAGGTAAATTTTTAAAATAAATTTTCTAAAATTATCATAAATTCAATTTTTTATTTGATCATAAGAACCCACACAAGTCATTTATTAGATATTTTTTCAAAGCATATAAAGACATTTTTTAAAATTATGTACCTTTTTATAAATATGATTTAATTATATAATACAATTATACTTAATTATTATAATTTTTTATCCCAATTTATTATACCATATTTAATGAATAGGTAATAATATTATTTTTTAATTAACAACAAGAATAGTTTTTTATATTTTGTTAGATCTTTGTGTTGCGTGTAACCCAAGATATTAAATAAAAAATTTGTTTTTGAAAAAAGATTTCATAAAATATTTGGGCATTACCAATATTAATTTCCCAAAATATATAATTTATTATAATAAAAAAATTAATCATTAAAACCAATTTAATTGATAATTTTACAATACACATTACTTTTAAAATTAAAAATACCTATTTTTCCCAAATGGGGTTTTCGGCATTACATGCACTAATGATAGAATCATGTTTTATTACACAACTAAGTATTTATTTTTTACATTTATTTAATATTTTTAATTATAATTTAAAAATTATTTAATAATAGAAATCATATTTTTATTCATTAAAAAAATTTAAATATGTAAAAACTAGTTACTGTAGTAAAACAAAAAATGCTAAAAGTGAAAATTATATGAGTAAAGGGAATGGAAAAATGTTTAGACTTATGAGATAATGGATCTTTGAAGTCTTAATTAAATTATATCATATAATACTCCATTATTTTTAATTTTGGATTCTTTATCATATGTTATAAATTTTCCCTCTTTATATTAAGTTGAAATATTTACAAATACTTTATTCACATTAGTTATAGAATTGGAATCTCACAACTCTTTGAAGAAAATAAGAAAAATTTATTTCCTCTCAAAACCCAACCCTATTTTATTTCCCTGTAATTCTATTTCATCACCTTTCTTTTAGGTTCAAAATATATAGGATTATGACCAAAATTTATATGGAGTATTAAAATGAAAATCCCAAGACTTTAACTTGAGTATTTTTTATGAAATATTTTCCCTTATAAATTACTTTACCAATAATATTTTTATACATTATATATAATTAAATGAGTATTTATTTTCATTTATTTTATTATTATATTGGATAAATTAATAACCAATATTCCATTTTCTTTTATGAAAAATAATCATCATTTTCTTTATTTGGTCTAATGTCGCAATGAAGTGGTGACTTATATTTCTCACCAACATAATTGTTTTTTTGTTATAATGGTGTCATTGAAGAATGAATGAGAAATTTATAATATGGTTAATAATATGAAGAGTAAATTATAATCCAACTTATTTACATCCAATTTATTTAAAAATAAAATCATTAATCATGAATTGTAAAAACTACCTCCTCCACAATGTAAAATATCATATTTTTCATCTATTTTATTTGTTATTAAAAAAAGAATATCATTAGCCACCATAATCATATTAAAATAATATCATTAATATTTTTGTATAATAATATTATTCATATATTAACTTATTTCATAATCATATTTTCCCATTAATTATTTTATATTTATGATTTGGTCAGTCTAACCACATACTTTTAAAATAATATTATATAATTTCATATTGGGCTATTAGAACTTTATTAATGATAAAATATCTTATAAATAGTCAAATAAATGTTTTATTTGTGTTTTTTATAGTAAAAATATTTTGAATTAATTTATTATTTTACAATTGTATAATCATAAAACATCATTGAAACATAATCCTCACCAATTTAATATTTATGGAACATTACCAAAACTCCCATTGAAGGAAATTATGACATTAATAAAATTAGTAATAAGACCAAAAATAAATTACCATAATTGATCTAAGAATATTGAAATTTGGTAGAATAATGAATAAAAATATATATATTGTGAAACTAGTTTAAAATGATTATGAAAAATGACCCCCCATCTTTGAAAATAGATAAAAAATAAATAATATAATTTTATATAATAATTATAAATGAATATTTTAAAATTCTATATAAATTAATAAATTTATAAAGTATGTGATTACGATAGTTATTTATGTTATATTGTGGACTCAATATATTTAGTGAGATTTAGGAATTAATTTAAGGGTTCCTTATCTCATTTCTAAGTCCCATGGGAGATACATTTTATTATAAACCTAGTTTTATTTTAGATGGTTTATAAACCACACCATAAATATTTTGAATTTTTAATCTATGATTATTCTCATTCAATAATGTTTCATTATAAATTGTAACCTTCTTGGTTGTTTGACATGAATGTTTATAAGGATGTATGGGTTTGTGGAAGCTATATTTACTGCTATTGTTCTACAAAAATTAAAATTAAAATATACTATTCCATTATTTATTTATTACTATAAATATATAAATGATTTGGTATTTCTGAAATCTTTTATAAGGTTCATTAATTCACAATTATGACCTTATTATCATATGATTATGACATCATTGATTATGTTACCTAAAATTTGATTATTGTAACTATTTTCTCCCACTTTAGTCATATTTATTATTATACACAATGTTTTTTATTTTATAGTGTTTCTACTAACCATTAATATTTTGTTTCATAATCATCCCAAAATTTAAGGCATTTAATTTTTATTTTCAAATTATACCCTTTAAGGGTTTTTGAGTCGACTGTTTCCAAAGTCATCTTAGTAATTTGTATTCATTTTTAATTTTGTTATACATATTTATATAGTGACACCTATTTTAAAAGATATAGTGATGTAAAATATAAAATTGAAATATGTTTAATGAGTATATTTCCGGTCATGATATTTAAATTTATGAAACCCAATTATGTTTTATTGATTCTTACATTACCATTACCATATGTTCTATTGCATCCTAATTTACATTATTTATTGAAACATGATTCATATTCACCACTAGTATCACTTTGGTGGTCTTTTTATTTGTCATGTTTTACCATCTACATCCTACAATACTAATTCATATTTCGGTATTGATCTATTGCGGATACCTAATTATATTTTTCATTCTATGTAGTCTTATATTATAGGTGTAATTTTCCTTCCAATTCATTTCCTATGTGAACACTAAAAATTTCATTCATTTGATTGGAGGGTGTTCAACCAGATATTCATTCATTGATTCATAAGGAAATTAATGACATTACTATATACCATAAACCATTATTGTTTTATTTTTTGTGATGATCATATCAATAGACATTCCATTTCTTGGTTGGGGAAATATGGAAAATCTATATACTTTCTATTTCAATATTGATTCTTATTGATTGTTAAGGATTGGAGGTTATGTATTATATAGTTTATTAATTATATAAAATTATTAATTATTGTATATAATTAGTGTTTTCTGGGACTTAGAATAGATATCCACATGAAACATTAGTAGTCTTTATGAGAAAAACAATTTTGATCATTTATAGTATTCCTACACAAATAAATATTACAGTTACATAGGGTCATTACATTAATATTATGATGTTTTGGAAAAGGGCATGTAATTAGCTATATAAAATTATAGATTTCATAAAAAATGAAATATTTATTATTATGCATGTTATATTTTTCTTTCCTTTTTTATCTATGTATATATTATTCTTTGTGTTTCATTCTACTATGGAATTATTTTTTTTATCTCTTCCCAAAATTTTATTTATCCTCTCATTATACTCTGTAATGATCTTATATTGTTATTTAATACATTTACCTTCACTAATTTTTTGATATCACCACTATTCTGTTTATAATTACACATTTTATGATGAAAAGTATCACACATGTTATGTCAGACATGATAGCTTGTGTAGAGGTGTTTGGTATGATTTTGTCAACTTATTATGGATTAATTAGTTTTTTATATAATAGAATGAAAATTTACATTATGGATGAAATACATGGAATTTATTATATTATAATTTATACTAATTTTAAAAATATTTAAACCTAAAATTTAATGTGAGTGTATGTAATGAAATATTTTATTTATGTCATTAATTATTGGATGGTTATGATAAAGACTAAATATTTTCTAATGAAGCTAGTATGTAATGTATGTGTTCTCAACATCAGGTTCACGAGTGTGGGTATGTGTTTCAACACTCCTAGTTCATTTCTTTGGATAAATAAACCAAATTTAGAATATTTTTTATATAATATATATTTTATGTTGCTTAATAACCTATGTGGATCATAGATTCCCCTTTAACACATTATTAGGGAGTTTTATACACTGTGAGATATTCTTCTCTCATCCATTTCAAATTTATGCAAATATAATAACTAAGAGTTGGTTAGTAGTCCCATGTTTATTATTAATCCATTAACATCAATAACATATGTCATTTTTTCACCTTATTCCTCTATAATTTTTTAGTTTTTCCATATGGAATTTAAAAAATTCTGAACATGCAAGTCAATGGTTCTATAATATGTTAGTGATTATTCATTGAAATTGGAAGCCCAGTGTCATGGAGTATATAGCATCACAATTTTTAATAAAAACACATAATTCGTGTTTTAATTATTTTAGAGGAAAGGATGCATGTTTAGTTTTAGAAGTAAAAAGAGAAATGTTGAAGCAAATTTCCGAATAAGGTATTGCGAGTGGTCTAGTTTTTTTAAAATATATTGAATGATAATGTTTCTTATTGATGTATACCAATTATGTTTTGGGTTAATTTATAATGGATTAGTATTTATCGCTGATTTTGGTTTCTTTTTTGGGTTGCTTCATGTTTCCAATAGCCTATGGAAAATTGTGAATATCAATATAATTATTAACTTTTATAATTATAAATATATTATAAGTATATTTTGGAACAATTAATTTATTTAAATTAATGATTAATACCTTTAATAAAATGTTATATATTATAGGATATGTTGTTAAAGATATTAATATTGATGTTAGCAATAATAATTTCATTATTATTGTAGTTGTTTTTTATTACTATTCTAATTATTATTATTATTTTTATCAATAGATTTTTTTCAATTTATGCTTTTGGGTTTATGCCTTGATTGGTAATGGTTCTAAAACATTGAAAATACTAATATTATATCTCAAAGATATATCTTAATATGTTGGTTTACACATTAAATCATTCCAAATAATGAGTGGATAAATAATTATATCTTTTACTTTTTCTCTATAATAGATTCTTGTATGTTAAAAAATGGAGAATATGATTGTTAATTGATATAGTTTACTATTTTTAGAAAAATCTAGAGTATCATATCAACTCTCTTTAAAATCATAAATCTGCATGATTTTTATATGGGAAACATTAGGAATATTATTAAGATCATTATTATATATTCTAGACTCGGGATTCTACAACCTTCAACTATTCTCAAGATTCTATTGGAAAATTTATAATTATAGAAATGTCATCATTCATCATGTAATATTTTCCTCTTTAAGGTATAAACTACTAAGAATTAATGAAATTATAGCAAAACAAAATAACATGAAAAATGGATGTGTTGTAAACTCAATCATGGATTTCATTATTATGATAATATATTTATTTAAGGGAAAATATATAGCGTTAATATAATCCATTATGATTTCATGGATATAAATAATATGAGGGTAGAAGAAATTAAAAACTAATAAAACATTTATATACTATTTGAGATAGACTATTTATGGAGCTATCTAAAGAGATACTGATATACAATTTATCAATGAATTCTTCCAAAACTATGGTAATACATATTTTTTTATATTTTAGTTATGAGGAGTTCTCAATGAAATAGTACATTAGAACTAATGGGTTTAGAGGTCCTTATTTATGGAATGATACTATACATGCATTCTCTAGGATATAATGATATGAAAAACCCCATATATAAGCGGAGATACTTCTATAGTGGGGTAAATATATTATAAATAATTACCCAATTAATTTGTATTATCACTTATACATTTATGGAAACAAATTACTTATCTTATTTCCTTAAACATAAAGGTATTATTTATAATTTATATTTCTTTTATGGATAGAGTGACACGAGATATGCATGGTATTATTGAATGGAAAAATGTAACTATCCAAATTTTTTAATGTTTTTATTTAATTATATATATATATTGGGATGGTATTTTCGTTTTTCACCAACCATTCATATTTTTATTATTATTCTTATTATTCCTACCTCAACTACTACTACTACTATCACCAATACTACTAATAAAACTACTAATACTATTGTTTTCCATCCTCATCATCAAATATTTTTTAATTATATTTTTTATAAATATGGGTAGTTTTATGGTTCATCCATGACCATTTATTTATCCTTTTATTGTTATTATTATTACTACTATTAATACTACTAATACTACTATTATTGGTGACTATAGGGATATCAATGTGGGATCCTGCTATTTATGGATATTTTTTTTATCGTGGTGGAATTTGAATGGGATACAGAGAATTATATAGTTATTGAGGGAGGAATCACAGGTTTTCCTATGGAAATTGATCCTTTTAAGAAATAATTATAGGAAACTTCATCAAGGAGTATCCAAAATATATGTGGTTCTTGATGTAATCTTGATATAGAATTTATGGATAATGATCCTTCATGATCAATGAAGATATCTGTTATATTTCATATTATTGAAATTTATGTGGTTCTATTTTACATGAATACAATTTTTCATTAGTCATTTATTGAGTGAATTGTTTTTTCCATCATGATTAATCCTCATAATACTGAGGAACACATGAAATATCTATTGTCTATTCTACAATTAAATATCAAGAAATGAATCTTAAAGGGGTGTAGATACATTCATATCCTATACCCATATAAATATTTAAAGCGAAATTCATGATGTCTTTAGTCCGTTCCTTGCAGGACTGATATGATTTTCTTATATTAATGTGATTAAAATTTTAATCTTTTTGGAATTGAAAACTATCATGCATAAACCTACATTATGGTATTCTGTATGAGTCAGATTTTATATATCTGTTGTATTTATGTGATATTTTTAGATCTATTAGTATTCCCATTATGATTTATTGGTTAAATATGGATTCTAATATATGTATTATTTCATAATTCTTATGGATGTGGTCCTAAAGTATTACTTAAATAATGATGTGGTTCAATCAACTATAGATTATGACTAGAATTTGTGAAATTAATTTAAGATAGGACATTATATTATATCTAGAAAAAAATATATTATATATATTTTGGAGAAATAAGAACATAACATGATCCCTATATTTACATAAGGGGCATGATATAAGGAATTGTCAAACGAAGACGAATCATGGGTGTGTTATTGTTATAGTGCTTTCATCTCTACGACATGATATTGTAAAGGTGATTTTATCTAGGAAATTATTATTCCTGGGATATTTTTTAATTATATTTGGATGGGTAGTGGATTAAAAATAAAAAACATAGATATGGGATTCCTCCTATAGATCAAGATTTTGATTTAATGATGGGTAATGATTCAAGGGGTGTTGAAGAAATTTTCCAATGGTATATATAGATAATGTAATGATGCCTCTAGTAATTATCTAGGCTAGGATATGATGTGATCAAGTTATACATCCTGAATTTTAGAAAACATAATATGTATCGGAATATGAATTTGATTGAATATTCAAAGAATAACATTGATGTTGAGGGGAATAAATATTATGGTGGAATAATTTTCAACAATAATCTATGTAAAGCTATCTAATGGTAGGAAAATGTTGAAACACCTAAGGATAGAGAATCTAATTTTGAGAAATTAAAAAAAGATGATATTGAAAAAAAAAATATCGAAGAGTCTATTTAATGAAAAGAATATAAAAAATTAAAAATTAAAATTATTGTGTATTTTTAATGACACTAAGGTCTATAAAGGGTTAAAATTTAACATGAACTGATATCTGGCTATTAAGGGAAACAATCTTACACTAGGATAAATAGACTTTGGTGAATGTTGGAGCACCTTCCCACCTAAACTATACTAAAGGACTAATTTCCTAATAAATAAGTTGATAAGAAATTAAAACACAATGTTAACAAATTATGGAAAAAAAAATTAGCGAAACAATTTTGTAAATAATAAAATAAAAGGTAATGATATTTCTTGTGTAGAATAATTTACATCCACTAAGGGAATAAATAATTCACTATTTTACTAAGAGAGAAAAATTGAATTTAGTTCAAATGATCCACAAAAATACTATAATACACATATATATTATTTGTGATGGAAAAAAACTTTTCAAAAATGTTTGAGTTTAAACTACTGAAATGAAACTTAGTATTAATTAAAATACACCTAAGATAGGTTTTGAATCAGGTGTGGAATAATTTTACTAAAATAAGGACTACTAAAATTCACACATGTGTTTTTACAAGGTTTGATCCTAAAGTGGGAACCAACTCTTTTCCATGATCAAATCTCAGTGAAAACAATTTTCTCAAATAAAATATTTTAATAATTTATATATTCGAGTTGGTCCTATTTTTATCCAAACCAATAGTCGCTATATTTTACTAGCAAGGGATCATAATGTTACATAAGTAGTCAACTGCTCATTTCGTGTCATTATATGAGGATTTCACTAGTCTTCATTATAGATATATTTACAACATATTAATGTAGATCTCCAGTTATTTTATAGGTTTTCGCCACATCAAAAGGTAATTATCTTCAATTAACACATAGACTTCAACTTCCAAAACAGTTTTTACTGAAAAATAATTGTCTATGATTTATACAGGATTTCTTATTCTTCTTAAGATATTATATACTTGCTTCCCCTAAATCAACATCGAAGAAAATATCCCCATAAAATCTTATATAGAGAATATAAAATAACTATAACAACATCTATATTTTACCAAAATATATAGATATGAAACTCTGGGCTCTCATCCTTCTCAATGCATATAGTACCCCCAACATATTTATTCTACTTTTATATCTCCTTTTATGTAAATGTCTCTATCCCATAGAATATGTCCTCACACTACTATTTGGTGGATCAAATAATTTATCATGATCAATTTTGTATATATATATTTCTCATATACTTTTCAATGATACATAGATGATATTTCATTTCTCATAGAATAATAAATTCCCATATCTTCCTAAATTCCCAATGCAGTGGCTTATCCTCCTCCATCTTCTTCAATATATCTATAGTTCTCCTGATTCTCTACTACCTACTATTAATACATGTAATCCCCTTTTATTTTTAATTTATACATAAAATTCATATTAAAGGAATCATAATTATTAATTATGTTTGGTTTTATGATATTTATATAAATAAAAATGTCATAGAATATACATGAAGTCATACAAAAGTAATCCTCTAGTGTCACAATTATTAAATTTGAGACATGGTTTCATTTATATTTTATTTAGTAAAACATTTTTGAACATTTCAAAAAAAATGATGATATATTATTCTCCTCATTTTTTTGTAGTCATATTTGTCTTTTTATATTTTCTATAGTTTCCTCTATATTATATTGATCTAAAAATATATTAGATAAAATTTTCAATTCTATCAATGTTCATAGATATATAAAGTATAAAAGAAAAAAAGTAACTTTTTTGTGGGTATCTATTTCATGACATGATATCGTCCCATTAAAACTAGTAAAAATCTTTCTTTAGTTTATAAAATCCAGTTATTAACTGATCTTTAATTTTTTATCACACAAAAATAGACTCACAATAGTGATGCATCAAAATTAGAGTTAATTATGATGAAAACATAAGATATATTATTTCATTTATTTGTATTATTTTATTAAAATAATATCATCATTATGTACATCTTTTACATTATCTACATAAAACTATGCTTGATTCTTTCCCTACCAATTATCATGATATAGATAATCATAACTGATCTTGACAATAATCATGAAAAATAATTTTTATCCTCGATTATTGAACTCTAAGAACATATAATTTTAAAAATATAAGTATGAAAAATTCATTTACATAAATTCCAATATTTAATCCTTTACTATTATGTGGATACTAATTCATTTAAAAATCCTCACACATGTATTCAATATTTGAAGTGGGTCACAATTATATTTGAGATTCACATGTGTTGAACTCTTTTATTTTTATTTAAAATATAAAATCCCAATTATGTGGAAACCCATTATGTGATGACTTTAAATTTTTTCAATATTTCTATTATAATTATCAATTTTCTCCATATTGAATTTATTTTATATTATCCAATCTTAACCCACATCAAATAATCATGGAAATACTTCCTTAAATCCATAGAATTAATAAAGTAATTCCTATCATTTTTACCAATTTTCCTTGGAATTTTTAAACATAAAAAAAATAATGATGACAAATAATTTTATGAAAAATAAAACCATATAATTGTATTTATAACTGGTTCACTAGAAATGAATTATCTAGGAACGATTTACCCCGAAAATCTGTAACTATGATTCTCAAGAAATCTATTATGTTATCTCCCACAATTTTCATTATTTTCATCAACACTATAATCTTGATTAAATAATTATTATGAATGTTATACAAGTTGTAATGTATCAAGATATATTCATCCATCTTCTTTCACAACCCCAATCACTCTGTTATTACCATGTTGAATACAATAATTATCGCACTTAAAAACATTTATTTGGAAAAATAATAACTATAAAATACTTTGATGTATACGGTAACCATTGAATATGTCTAACTATGTAATCATATAGCATCACGTATTAATCATTTCTAATTTATTCCCCCATATAGAAACTCCATTATTATTTAGTATAAATTGATATACATCAAATTGAAAACCAATTGAAAAAATTTAAAACATCAACATCACTCAACCAATGTGATATTCAATCTCCTACTTTAGATTTTTTGTAATTAAAAATTTACTACCAATGTTAATGTGTTTTTTATCCCAATAATTGAAAATTAGAAAATTATGGAATTTTTTATCCACATTAATAAAAATATAGGGATTTATTTTCCCATCTAAAGCAGTCTCTTATAAATTTAATAAAAAAAATATTCTCCCCTATTATAGATTCACTTTTAATATGGAACAATTTACCATGTGATAGAAGAAAATATCCACATATTACGTAGAAATGTGTAATCAACAGATAAACACTAATTCTACAAGGGAAATCGTTTCAATAAAAAATGAGTAATATATTTAGTAAAAAAAGATCTCTAAAATTATCCTTAATGTGATATTCTAGTTATATGTTCTTTTCACATAGATATAAGATATTTTATAAACCTTCGCTTAGTTGAACACAATCATCAAAAACATTCATGTGTAATTTATTTTACACATTTAGTTAGATAATTACTCAATTTTATGACTACAACACTTATATGTCACAGAAATGATTGAAGACTAAAAATCATACATTATCCTTCACTTTTTCACGATCTATATAAAATGCTAAATTTAATCCGAACCATTAACAGTAATAAAACCTAACACTTTTTCATAGATCTCAGTAATATTATTCTCTACATAACATATCAAGGATGATTCTTACGTTTAATATTTTCTCTAAGAATGAATGGGAAAAAAATTTATGACTTACGGATATTAAAATTTATATATATACTATGTTTTTTTCATGATGGAAGACATTTTTTATTTATTTAAAATTATAGTCCTACAGTATCTCATATTCTCTATTCACTATAAATTACCTATTCAAGAGAGTATAACCACAATGATATTTGAATAAGGTCAACTACCATCAATAAATAACTATGATAAATAGTGTGGATATTAATTTTTTTGAAAAAACTTATTTATTTTATTTTCGAACATGTTAAGACGACCTCATTCTTTATTCAATCCTGAATATCAAAAATATGTAATTATTTGGGAAGCATGAATCTCTATTTATATTAATATTTTTTCATTGTTCTAATGGGCCTATAAATATTAGCTAGTAAGTAACATCGTGAATCTTAATATTACGCAAATATTTGACACTCTTCCTAACATTTTGGCCATATAACCAAGAATTAATTAGTGTCGTGGTCAAACATCATCTTTTGGATTGATTTTTTTTTCACCTCAGTTCACTTACCACTATAACAAATTAGTTATTTTCCATCACCAATCAATAATTCATTTTTCAGGAATCGAGGCTATATATCTGATATCTACGTGTCGATACTACTTGGAACATCGCAAAACATCTTCATTAGGTTTTTGGAAACCTCTTTATTTCATCTTTGGCGTCATGGAGATATTCTTATCAGTAGTCTTCTTCACTAATTTTTCTCCCTAGTAAATATTTTTAAATTTTTTAACCTTCTTTATTTCCTTTTATTTCATCCATTTATTCATATAATAATTAGAGTTACATTATATTGTAATATATAATAACTACTCAAAAAAGTAAACCTCCTTTTCATTACTCATATAATTTCATCGAACAATAAACTATGTTCATTAATGACTAATTATTCATTTTCTATGGAGTATTTATTCTTATAGTGTGTTTCAACAAAGACAAATACTTTTTATCCATTTTTAACTATTTTTTGGAGTTTTACATACTAATATTGAATTCTATTAAATAATCAATCTATTCCTAAATTTTAAAGAGTACAGGCACCTATTAATCAATCTCATTGTTTTCTCTTTGGATGTACTATATATATCATGAATGACTTTCTATTATTTAAATAGTTTGACCACTATTTTAGTATTATTTTTTGAATAATCATTTCATGTACATTATTAAATCCACTATTGATATAATGGTGAGATTATAATAATTTTTTGTCAACCATTATTATAAAATTTGTTGTTTTTTAATTTTCACATCCAATTGAATAAAAAAACTTATAACAATAAATAAATTTGTTCTGGGAGACACCTTCCCACTAGGATGAGGTAGATACTTCTCTATATTATCTCAATATCATATTTTTATTGTTTTAGTTAATTATTTACTAAGTCCATATTTCAAATATACCTATAGATGTACATCCCGTCATAAATTTTGGGGATGTTCTAAACCTGGTACATTCCATATTTTTCAACATGACTTTTATTTCAAAACTTTTCAAATTAAGAGAATTCATTTAATATTATACTAATATTTACATGTCTTACCACTCATTTATAATCATTTAATCTCAATTATATTGCTTCATATTTTTCTCTTCTAGAGGAAAAACATGTTTTCTTATCCTCTTGATTTTAGATTCTTGTTGAGTAGACTTGACATCCATGAATACATTATGAAATTTATCTAATTCATGGAAGAAATAAATGGGAAAAATTTTAAACACATATTTTTATATAATATTATTTTTAATTTTTCACATAATTGATAAATTATTTCATTTTAAATATTAATATATTACACATTGATATTTACCATCTTTATGGTATTTTCACAAAAACTTACCATATTATCCAATAAAAAATTTATTGCATTGTCTGTGACATTACCTAATCACTCACTTTAAATATGGGAATATATTCATTACCACTTAAATGGGTGACATTATTCAAATAATACAAAACATTAAGGTATAATTACATAGAAAATTCAATTAATATTTTCTTATATCATGAACATTAGTCATTATAGGAATAGTAGTTAACAGATTCATAAAAGAAGTTACCACTATGACAAGTCTCAGTTCATGTTGATTAATTATTATTTATTAAAATAATTATATTTTTTTCAATAATTTTTATTCAAACATATAATGTTATTTTTTAGGTTTACACATTCATTATGACTTGAAACATGATTGATTCTTTCATCTAAGGAACTTTTAAATTCTCTTCTAAGTTTACATGAAATCTAAAATTTATTTGATTTAATATTAAAATTGAAAAAATGTTTCAAATCTAATTATAGGGTACTCTATTAATTGACATAAACTTTTGTAAAACAATATATATCTTAAGAGAGGTGTCCTAGGATTTGATACCAAATTGAAATTCTCATTTGGATTAGTGACGACAAACATAAGAGGGGATGAATTAAGTGTTGAATAATTTTACCAAATTAAAAATTATTATGTTAATCTATTTACCCATTTGGTATTTTAATATATAATACTTGGTAAGTAAAAAAGGATTTACTTTTTATTATCCTATAATAAAATTTTATCAATCTAATGTAAAAAAGTAAAATAATTATTGATGTTTTTACATGGTTTATCCCAAAAATAGGAAAACTACTTCAATCAATGCATATATATTATTTATATATGGAATATCCACTAATATATTGTTATCAATTACTTGTGTATTGTGGGTTGTTGTCATCCAAACCCATTTTTACTATATTATATTAGTGAGGGATCACAATACTATATAGTGATCAACTTATCCCAATAGTTATTTATATTGGCGTCAACAACATTGTGTTCATCTCATCACTTCCCTTCATGATGTAGATCCCAATTTTTATCTAAGGATGCTAAAATATCCAATTATTATCTCTTACCTCATAAAAAGAGTCTCAAAATGCTTAAATATATTTAATAAATTCAATAAGTAACTCATTAGTTTTTTCTTCCAAACTACCAATTATTTTATATATATTGTATGGTCTCTTCCAAGGACTGAGTGTCCAAGAACACAACCCCTAATTTATTAACTAGAGAATATATAATAAATAGAAAAAGTATTGAATTTTTACTGTGGATATATTATGAAAACTATTGGTTTTTTCTTTCTCATTCCATGAAGTTCCTTAACATATTTTTTATTCTTCTTATTTTCCAAATAGTTAATAGTATATGTCATCTATAATAGATAAAAACACTCAACATCAATGGATCAGATACTCTATCTTTATCGTTAGTATATTTATCCCATAATATTATCTTTTTCATCAAAAAATAGATAATGTTTCAGGGATCACAATGTATTTACTTCTTAGGGTTTATTCTTTTCACAATGAAAAGGCACCATATTCTCCTTCTTTTTTGAAAGATCACTGGTTCTATCAATTTCCCACCACCTACCACTGGTAAAACACTTCCCATTGAAATTTTATTTGTGTTATCTAAATACAGTATACATGAATTTTGATTTTCTTTATGTGGGGTCTTCCAAAATTTCCTAACATGGAAATAACTCAGATTATACATCGAATAATGAAAGACTTATCACTCATGAGATCATTTATCTAAGGAATCATATTGTTTTTTCTATTTTTTTAAGGACATATGTTCAGAAGAGTATTATTATAATATAGTTAAATTTTTCTTCTCATTTTTCACTCATATATATATGAATTTTTGAATTTTATAGATTATTATCGGCATTATATTCTTCCATAAATATATTATACAAAATAATATATTCACTAAATATTCATATATGTATAAAATATATAGTACAATAGTAGAATGTAGTGTAGGTATCTTATTTTCAGCAGGAGATCATCCCATGATATTAATATTGACTCGTGATTAATTTTTTCCACTATTTAATTTCTAAAACAAAAATTACTTCCCACAAAAAAATAGATACACAATATATCTCAAAAAAAATATACCATGGGTAAAAAATATGTTTGATATAATTTTAGAAAATTATTCATGAAAAATCAATTTCTTGATTAAGAATGTAATGTATATAGTCTTTTTCCAATTCACGTTTAATATTACATTAAAATTAATCATGATATTAATTAACATAAATGATTTATACAAGAATCGTGTGAAATAATGTTAATCCTTAAAATTAAAAATATGAACAAATAAAAATATCTTCCTATAAATATAAAAATTCCTCTTTTTAAAATTTTAAAATATCATTCATGACCTTTATAGTGATCGTCATACATTTTAGACTCATATTATAGAAACTCCATTAATTTACATGGGTCATATATGTGGTATTGGTTCATGTACATGGGACACATATATGTTTTCTTCCTTGAAGCCATTTTGTATAGTAAAATCCGTCACATGATGCCTTTTTCATTTTTCTATAATACCTTTAAAATTCCATATTTTCACTAATTAGATTCAATATTATCTCAAACCATCTCAAAACATATCATTGAATATGTAAATTTAAACCATGTAATTAATATATTTATTATAAATATATTTAACTAATTTCCAAGGGAATGTATACCATAAATAATCACAAAATAGATCCATTTATGAACCCCAATGCCACCTTAGATGTGTTTTAAATTCATCATTTATAATCCATCATTCATGTGTGATATATAACTAAAATTAGAATCATTTATTCTAATGTATATTAGGATGGTTTCACCCATGATTGGAAATATTTTCATCAACAAATCAAACATGTGTAAACCATTATGATGATAACTATACATATCTTTGAGTAATAGGTTTAGTTCATACTTATACCATCGCAACAGCGGTTCCTCTTTTTTTAACATTTTTTATACAAGACTAGTCACACATCAGTACTTGACTTTAAAATGATTAATTACTATACAATCATATGGTATAAAATATTCCCATTGATTATATCCAACTATATATTGAGGATATAATAACACTTTATGATATTACATTTATTCACTATAGTGATAACTTTATTCTTCTTTAGTGAAAATTGATATCTTTCATATTGATAATAAATTGAAATTAAATAGAATTTAATATTCATAAATTTGAAGTAAAAGTCAACTGACTTCAATGTAAAATAATTTTTTAGATCCTATAAGTAAACATTAGTGTAAAATGTTGACATCCAAATGTCTTTGTTCTACTCAAATGGATTGTGTCAAAAAAATTGTGAACCCATGTGAAGAACACATAAAAATAACATATCTAACTCTATGTTCCTCATAAACCTAGTGTGAATTTCATAACAACTACTCCAATTGTAACCATTATTCTTTTTCAAAAATAATTATGGGGTACTCTAAACCCCAAACCCTAGAACATCTCTATAATGGATAACTCTTACACTATATCTATATCTTACCTCTGTGTTGAAATTAAAAATTATTGTAGTGTCATAGTTTAAAGTCTAAACCACAACAAATATTTATCACCATATCTCAAAATTTAATCACGTAGCGACTGATTAAAAATATACTATCCTCTAAAAATAATATCAACTAACAGTATTTATTATGATTCCTCCCTCACATATTCATTATATCTGAATTCTTATTGAGTCACAATCATGTCATAATCTCTTATAGACAATAAAAATAGTTTTCATGTTAGATGTATTATTGATTAAATAATTCTTCACTAAGTTAATAGATTGAACCATCCATCGTAGATGGATGAAATATTATTTTGATGGAATGCGGATCATTATAAAATTAAGTAGAAGAATCATCAAGGATTTATTACACTATGTATATTAGAATACAACACATTAATTCCTTTCACTATATCCATCTCTATAAAAAACATCATTTTGGAAAAATTCCCACTTGATGGTGTTTTTTGGTTGTTGTCATTTTTGAAATGGTTGGGTGTTTTATATATAATTTGTTTAAAATTTCTTTTTTTGTTTCATGGTGTTTTAGAATAAATTTTTTGAGAATTAATATTACTATATAAGTCTAAATGATCTCATAGAGAACTTAAGACTTAATGGATCGCAGCTAGTGAATTAGTTCTAAATTATAACATGAATTATGAAATACCTATAGAATAATTTGGAGAACATGAATATAAAGGATTAACACTAATGAAATAAGAGGTTAAAATATGTAAATGATAGATAATTGTTGAAGTAACTTGAAATAATGTGATATCATCTCATAACCACATACATTAATTGTATAATTGAAGAAATTTTAGAGAAGGTGGATGTGTCTCATAGTCACTCAAAATTATACAAATACTAGAATTATCATGATCATGACTTCCAGAAAACGTAATGTGATGTTCATGAAGGTTATTTCAAAAGAAATTATGAAGTCTTATTATGGTCACTCTAAATCATGTAACTACATGAGTTTCAAAGGATCTCTTTAAAATATCACTATAATCTTTTTATCATGGTTTTTATTTCTAAAGTACTGTATGTAATGACCCAAACATTTGTTAATAAAAACTGATCTAATGAAAAGTATTATTATGTGAAATGGTTATATAAAACATATGCACTTTCGTGGTTTTATGTTTTTGGTTTTTAAAATACCATTAATAATTGTTACCATTGCTAATATAGTCATTGAACAGTGATCACATGATTAGTATAAATATATGGATTTAACAAATCCAATTTACTCAGAAAACGGAATTGATAGCCTCATGCAGTATAATTGCTCCGAATAAAGCCCATTTTTTATATCTTAGAAAGGAGGTGGAATCACGAGGCTTTGCTTCTAACCAAGACCATGAAGAGATTAAACACCTTAATATTGAACATAACCGCTTACAGGAGATGTAGAATTTAATAGATATTACCACATGAGTGATGTTATCTGAGCCTCCCCAAGAGTCTGTCACCATCTCTCACCTTATCTTTAGGTCTTATGTGGGTGTTATAAGGGGTTATGTAAAAAGACCCTGTAACTATGATTATGTGCATTATTTTGTAAAAAATGTACATTCATTTTATTATTGTCACTTTGAGCCCAAATAGTGTTTTCTTTAGTTAATATTTAAATTCAATTAAGAAATCTATTTTGAAAAATTAATGTATTTTTGGAATTAAATAATATTTTAATTTAATATTATTACTAAATTAATATTTATTAAAAATAAATGATCGTATATGTTTTTATGAATAAAATTGTAATTTTTATTAAGGTTTGAAAGTTGTTTTGGTCAAAACCGATGAATTATTGATAAATTCTGGTTTTAATTTTAAAAGTAAAAATTCAGATATATTGAAAATTATTTAGATAAAAAATATATTATTTTTTGAATCAGAACGTCAAAATTATCCAATGGTGAATTTTATCATAATTCTCTAAGACAGTCGAATTTTTGCGAAAAAATTAAATACTGTTTAAATATATAATGTGTTTTATGACAATATAATAACCCTATATTGATGTTATAAAATAATAAAAATATTATTTTCCCAATATATTTTTTCCATTTAAAATAATTTTATTTTAATTTTGTTTGATTAATTTTATGGTTCCTTCATAGACCCTCTGAAAGTTATAAACATTTTTAATTTTTTAAAAGATTTCCTTGAGAGTGTGACTCACCTCTACATAAGAAATCTTAATATTTTATTAAGTTAGGCCATTTTCCTTACAAAATAATTTTTTACACTCCCCTTTGGAAAATACCATGGGAAAAACTATGGGTTGGTTTGTGGTTTTGATTAGTTTAATGTGTAGTGTCCAAAACCTTAATAATAAAAAATTCCCTCTCTTTTTGTATATAAACACACCCAATCTCCCACATATCAACATTCAAAACCCTTGGATAACGTCCCTACTCTACCCTCCTCTGTATATAATCATTCCAAGGTTCAAAATCTCCCATTATGCCTCTCTGATGTATCTCCCATGCTTTTGGGATCATACTTCCAATTAAGGTATTTCATCATCACTCATTTTGTCCAAGTTTCAATATTCTTCTATACCCTTGTATTTTCAATTAAAAATTTTGGGGAATGATTTCAATCCTCTCCTATACTTTCCTACATATGTTTTAATGAGGATATACCCATTTCCCTCTCATTAATTCCTCACATGTATACCTGTTACCATGCCGAAATTCTATAAGGGTTTTCTCTCTTCTCATTTACATCAAGATATTATTTTATATTATGAATCTAAATTCCATTATATATGTCGGTAAATATATCTATATCACCCCTTTATTATCCATTTCATGTGCATATTATGAGATAACTCTTTCTCTCTCATCATCCATTTTTATGAATTATTATGTCACGCCGTTATGCTGCCGAAATTGCACAATAATTTTCCAAGCCAAAGTCATTGTGTTGTGAATACCATGATCATTTTTCTATCAATGGTACTCACCATTATTCACATTTACATATTGATTATATAGTTTCATGTATGAATTTAACATTATTTTTTCATGTAATAAATGATGATTAATGAATCCATGTTGTATGATCAATTTGGTACACTTATGCATGAAATGAAATGATCAAGAATGGTACGCCCTGATAATGTTCCAATGCATTGGGTAAATATTAGTATCACGATGCATAAAGTGCAATGAGGGTTTACTCATGATATATGTGCAATGATCCTTGGGTCATTCTAAAATCATGTAAAATTTTGATGCCACATTTTCATGTTATGACAATTATGCTATATCATGCATTTATGTTCATGATTATCTTATGCTCCATTAATATGAATATTGTCGAACATGTACTGTATTCTTCATGTTATGCCCTGTTTTCTCCATTATTGGGCTGCATAGCTCATGGTTTTCTTATAAATGTCCTCAGGTTATCCCATGCATTTCTAAGTATGAAGGAATGTATGTGTTCATGTAAAATATGTTTTTAATAAAGATGTGTATTACATGTTTTCAGTTGTTATATAATATTCCTAAGCCCCAAATACACTATACCTCTCGATCTTCTATGTTTTATAAAGTGATTATTTTATGTAATAATTTATTTTTAAGTGTTTAATAAATATCAAGGTTGTTATAGTTGGTATTAGAGGATAAGTATAGTTATTTTTGGTATAAGAATTAGAAACCCCTAGTGAAATCCATAGGGATAAGACTAAGTATAATAAAAACATCTCTAAATTTTTGTGGGTATTGATTAAGTTGTTTATCAATAAAATACATCCCTTTTGGATACGATCAGGTAGAGGCGGCTCTAGCACAGATGTATCTAGCACTAAAACCCAAAAACACAACTTTGGTCTAGACTCGAATGGGAATTGGTGTATGACAAAGGGCCTTATTGCACTCGTAGTTACAACACTCATGGGGATATTCATTGGTAAATTCATAATATTAGTATTAACCATTGTTAAGGGAATAATAAAATCCCCTAATAATATATGTTGGGAAGTAGATAATGGATAACATAGATTGAAGCCCATAAATTCATAAGTTAAGGAAATATAAGTAATTTATAAGTTATATATTTTGTATTTGGATTCATCTTTATGTGATACCCCCCTAACTTTCCTTTTATTCTATCCAATGGCCAATAATAGTAGTACTCATGCTAACAACCGATGTGAATATCAATGTGATGAATATTCTAATGAGATACCCAATCTGATGGGAGTGGTAATCATAAACTTTGTCATGATACTCTCTTAGTTAACTGATGTTTTGAACATAAACACGGGTCAATATTAAATTTCAACCCCCCCCCCCCCAAGAAAGAACAAGTTGCAATCAAGAACTTCATGAGATAAAGGCCTTGTACTTTTAATGTATCATCTGATCCCTCGATCACCAAACAATGGATCAACTCCATTGAGAATATCTTCTTCATCCTTCTATGTTATGAACAAGAGAAGGTAATTCTTGATTGTTATCATATAGAGGGTGAAGCTAATCAATGGTGGTAATTGATCAAAAATACAAGGCTTGATAATGAGATTGAGGCATTAGATAGGAAGGATTTCTAGAAAATGTTTTTTGATAAATATTTTCCATGCACCATCCAACTTAATATGGAATGGGTCTTCCTTTCCCTCATTAAAAAAATATGAGGAATCAATTAGAGTGTATGTGGAAAATTTAACAATACCTTCACAATACACCTTTTCCATAGTAATTACCCCCAAATTCAAGGTTGATCGCTTATTTGGTGGGATAAAACCTAGCCTACAGAAATCCTTAATGATCCATGACTTTGATATCTCTGAGGAAATTTTCTAATGTTCCCTCAAGGTCGAAATGGAGATCGGTGAATATGAGGTGTATCATATGGATAATAAGCATAAGGTGGACTTTAGTTTTGGAGGTCTGATGGATAAATCCAATGGTGCTATTAAAATGGAGCACCCCACTTACCAAAGCTGCAGAAATAATAACCCTAGAAATTTCATAAAGGGGATGAGGAAATGCTTTAGGTGTGGAAGAGAAGGGAACTTGTCCATTAACTATTCAAAAAAACCTACTACTGTGACAGAGGAGAGGAATGATCCTTTTGACACTCAATGTACTGTTAATTTCTTCAATTTCAAAGAACTAGGTCACTTTTCATACCAATACCATATGCCAAGGGTTTTTGGTGAATACCAATAGCCTCCAAGTATGTAAGGGTGAGATTTTTCCATCACTGCCACTAAATAGAACCCCTAAAAAAGTAGTGATAGATAATTCAGTTATTCATTCAATAATAGTGAATGTATTTTTGGATTATAGTTCTATGTATTCTTTAATATCTTGAATGTCTAGTAGAATAATCCCAACACCACCACAAATCATTTAAGTAAATATGTCATTGAGAATGAAAAATGGGGTAATCATTGCATCCCATGAGTATAACTCTTCCTATGTCGTAAATTCTATATTGAACTTCTGGGTGAACCTCATCATACTACCTCTAGTGTAATTTGTTTCAATTCGTGGCATGGATTTTCTTACATTATATAAAGCCAATATAAATTTCTATGAGAGGGAAATCACTCTCCATATGGCAAATCAACCCCCGATTCTATACAAGTGAAAGGTGGGGGATGAATCTTATTTAGCACCATCATCTCATAAATGGATATTACTAACCTATGAGAATGTGTGCCATACTTATATGATTGATTCTATGGAAGAATTCATCCATTAGGACATACCTATTGTGATGGATTTCGCTGATGTGTTTCCAAAATAATTTCATGGTCTTCCTTCTAGTAGAGATGTTTAATTGTCGGTTGATCTTATACTTGTAGTGTTTCCAATATCCAAGACTCCATATAGAATGGTTTTTGTGGGTCTTGAGGATCTAAAGAAACAACTATAGAATAAATATAAAAAAAGGTTTATATGTCCAAGTGCATCACCATGGGGTGAAACAGTTCTCTTCATTAAGAAGAAGGATGGTTCAATGTGCATTTCAATTGATTATCATGGTATCCAAAAAATCAAGATAAAGAACAAGTATCCTCGACCAAAGATTCATGACATGTCCGATCAACTACGTGGAGAACAATACTTCTCCAAGGTGGATCAGCAATTAGGATATTATTAAGTAAGGGTGAAGAAAGAGGATATCCCCAAGACTGCTTTTTGTACAATATATGGGAACTATTAATTCATAGTAATGCCTTTGGGACTCACTTATTCCCTAGAAATATTCATTGGCATGATAAAAATAATCTTTAGATATTAACTTGAAAAATTTATTGTAGTCTTTATAGATGATATTCTAATATACTCCAAAACTAAGGAGGAGAATGAGGAGTATCTAAGCATTTTACTGGAGACCATTTGAAAAGAGAATCTCTATGAAAATTACAGCAAATGTGAGTTCTGGTTGAAGGAGGTTTCATTATTGTTCTATATCATAACTAATAATGGGATATCTATGGATCCCTCCAAGAATGCTTCAATTGTGGGATGGTTCAGGACAACATTGGTGACAGATATCTATAGTTTCCTGGGGTCAGCTGGATTTTATTGCTGATTTGTGTGAAATTTCCCATGATTTTCAAACCCTCAAAACAAGAAAACTCGGAAAAGAGAAATTTCTTCTTAGAGTAATGAATGTGATGATAACTTCAAGGAGTTGAAAAGGAGTATTATTATTGTGCTTTTGATCACACTACCCACATGTAGAGAACTTTTCTGGTATTCAATGATGCTTAGATGAAGGCCATAGGATGTTTGTTGATGAAAAATGAAAAATTCATTGCATATGCTTCACGAAAATTGAAATTTCATGAGAAAAAACTATCCAACACATGATCTAGGGTTGGCTGCAGTAATATTCACATTAAAAATTTGGTGATATTACCTCTTTGGGGAGAATTGTAAAATATATACAGATCACAAAAATCCTCAAGTATATATTCACACAGAAAGAGTTGAACATGCGCCAATAAAGATGGTTAGAGATGATCAAGTACTATTATTGCTAATCCATTACCACCCTAAGAATGAAAACAAGGTGGTGGATGTTCTAAGTGTAAATGACCCAGTGATTCAATTATTTTTTGGGAGTTGAAAATGATCCAATCTTCTTAGATTTAATGAAGATAGACATGGGAATCTTAAAGAAGGTAACATAATCAATCCTTTCCCAAATGATTTATCAACCGTCTCTTTTATAAATGTTAAATGATGTTAAAATGATCATGTGGTAATTAAGAATAAAATTGAAACTATCAAAAAAGGGAAATCCTATGAGTTCAATGTTAATGAATAATAAATTGCGAGATTTGGGTTAAGACTATGTGTTCCATCAAATCTGAAATTAAGGAAATAACTTTTGGATTATACACATAGTTCACATTTCTTCATTCCCCTAGGAACCACAATGATATATCAATATATAAGAGAGAATTATTTGTGGGATAACTTTAAGAAGTATATTGATGAGTATCCATCAAAGTTCTTATTATGTAAGCAAGTGAAGGCTAAGAGGTAGAAATATAAGGGTATGATGAAACCATTACCCATACCATCATGGAAATGGGATAAAATCACCATGGACTTTGTCACTAGACATCTGAAGATATCCAAAGGAAATAATGCTATTTGGGATTCTGTTGATCTTCTTAAAAATACATTACATTTCATTGCAATTCGAGAGAATTTTTCATTGGATCAACTAGCATGGATATATATCAGTGAAGTGGTAAGGTTTCATGAAGTATCACTATATATTGTATCTAATTTAGATCATTGATTCACCTTTATGTTCTAGAAGAGTCTCCAACATGCTCTGAATACTGATTTGAACATTAGTACGACTTATCATCTTCAAACTGATGGCCAATATGAGGGGACTATCCTAACACTTGATGAAATTTTGAGAGCATGCTCAATGGACTTCAATGGATGATGGGATTAATATCCTCCTCTAGTTGAGTTGTCTCACAATAATATTTTCCACTCAAGAATACAAATGGATCCTTATAAATCCCATTATGGGATGTTTTTCAGAACACTGGCATGTTGGGATTATGTTGGGGAGTGAAAACTCCTAGGTCTAGAAATGGTCGAAGAAATGGTGCAGAGGGTTAAGACAATACAAATACACATTAAATTTTTGTAGAGTCAACCAAATATCTATGCTAATAATCATCGAAGAGACCTAGAGTTTGATGTCAGAGACATGATACTCCTCCACATATCATCCTGGAAGAGAGCTATGAGAATTTGAAAGAAGTTAAATCTTATTCCAAGTTTCATATGCCCATTTGAGATTCTTGATCCCATTGGAGCTTGGGCATATCGACTAGCACTCCCACCGAACCTATATCATACACATGATGTATTCCATGTATCACTCTTGAGGAAGTACATACCTAAACCATCGCATGTACTCAATCCAGAGGTGGTACCATTGGAGAATGACCTATCCTATGAAGATAATCCGGTAATGATCATATATCGTAGGGAAAAATTTCTACCAAATAAGACAATGCCCTTATCAAGGTGTTGTATAGAAATAACAAGTTTAAAGAAGAAATGTGGGAATTGAAGGAAGTGATGAACCAGAGTTACCCTCTTCTATTTTAGTGTGGTAAAAGGAAATTTAAAGGGAGAAATTTCTTATGGGGGGAGATTTTAATGACCCAAACATTTATTAATGAAAATTTATCTTGATATAAATAAATGTATTATTTTGTAAAATGGTTATATAAAAACATATGGACTTACTTGGTTTTATGTTTTGGGGTTTTAAAATACCATTATGAATTGTTACCATTGCTAATATACTTGTTGATTTGTGATCACATGATTAGTATAAATATAGGGATTTAACAAATCCAATTTACTCAGACAAAGGATGTGATGGCCTCATCAAGTAGAATTACTCTGTACGAAGCCCATTTTATGGACCTCGTAAAGGTGGTGGTGTCACTAAGATTCTCTCTTAATCAATCCCAACTCAAGCTTCAATATGTTATTCTTGAACATAACCGCTTACAGAAGAAGTGGAAGTTAATAGATATTACCACCCGAGAGATATTATCTAAGCCTCCCCAAGAGTTTTCACCATCACACACCTTACCCATAGGTCTTATATAGGTGTTATAAGGGGTTAAATTATAATATCCTAACACTATGATTATGTGCATTATTTTTTAAAGACTGTATATTAATTTTATTATTGTTACATTGAGCACAAATATTAATTTTTTAGTTAATATTTAAATTCAATTAAGAAATATATTTTGATGAATTAATGGATTTTTGGAAATAAATAATATTTTAATAAAATATTATTACTAAATTAATTTTTACTAAATATAAATGATATTTTAATATTTTAGGAATATAATTCTAATTTTTATTAAGATTTGAAAGTTGTTTTTGTCAAAACCAATGAATTTTCAATAAATATATATTTTTATTTTAGAATTACAAATTCACATATTTAGAAAATTATTTAGATAACATGAATATTGTTTGTGGAATCAGGATTTTGAAATTATCCAATGGTGAATTTTTCATAGTTTTCTGAGAAAGTTGAATTTTTTGGTAAAAATTAAATACCGTTAAATATATAATTTGTTTTATGACATCATAATGACCCAATAGTGATGTAATATAATACTATTAAAATAATTTTTGGCCAATATATGTTTTATATTTAATATAATGTTATTTTATATTTGTTTGATTAATTTTATGGTGCCTTAGTGGACCCTCTAAGACGAATAAAACATTTTAACTTTTAAAATGATTTCCTTGAGAGTGGGACTCACGTCCACATAAGCAAGACAAATATTTTAATGGTTTCAGCCATTAGAATTATTAAATTAGGTTTTTCAATCCTCTTTTTTAAAACCCATTGGAAAAAACTATGGTTTGGTTTGTTTTTTTATTAGTTTAATGTGTAGTCTCCAAAACCTAAATAGTAATGAATTCCCTCTATTTTCTTATATAATCCCACCCATACTGCAGCTTTCATCACTCAAAACCCTTTTATAACATGCCTACTCTTCCCTCCTCTCTCTAGGATCTTCCCAAGGAACCCCAAGCTCCCAATAAGCCTCTATTAAGCCTCTCCCAAGCCTTTCGGATCACATTTCCAAGTAAGGGATTTCTTCCACTCACATTTTTTTCCATGCTTCTTTGTGTTTCTCTAGCCTTGTATTTTCAATAAAAAATGTCCGAGTATGATTTTAAACCTCCCCTATACTTAACCTCCTTATGTTTTAATGATTAGAGACCCCTTTCTCACTCATTAATTCCTCCCATATATACCCATTACCAACCTGAAATTTTGTAAGATATTTCTCTCTCCTCATTTACGTTCAATCAATCCTTTTATTTTATGAATATCAATTCCATTAAATATGTTGGGACACATAAATATATGACCAAATTACATTAAATTTCATGTACATATGATTATATACCCCTTTCTATCTCATTAGCCATTTTTTATGAATTCTTATGTCACGCTATTATGCTGCCGAAATTGCACTAGGATTTTCCAAGCCAAAGTCAATTTGTAGTGAATACCATGCCCATTTCTCTATCATCTTTATTAAGATTTATGAAAATTTACTTATTTATTAAACAGTTTCTTTTATGAATTCCACATTCCTTTATCATGGAATAAATGAGGATTAATGAATCTATGTTTTATGATCTATGTGGCACACTTATATATGAAATGAAATGATTAAGAAGGGTGTGCCCTAATAGTTCTCCAATGCATGGGGTTAAACTTAGTATCATGATATGTCAAGATTAATGAGGTTTTAATCATGATAATTAATGTTAAATGAGGGTTTAATTAGGATTTATGTGAAATGATCCTTGAATCATGCTAATATCATGTTAAATGTTGATGCCACATGTCCATGTTATAATAATCATGCTATATCATTCCTTTATAATCATGTTTCTCTTATGCTCCATTGATATGCCTATTGCCTAAAATTTACAGTATTATTAATTTTATGCCTTTTTTACACCCCTTCCAGGCTTTATAGATCACCCTTTTATTATTCATGTCCTTAGGTTATCCCATGAAATGTTGTGTACGAAGTAATGTGTGTGGTCATGTAAAAGAAGTTTTCAGTGAAGATATATATTTCATGTTTTATGTTGTTATGTATTGTTCCTAAGCTCCATATACACTAGACCGCTTGATATTCTGTGTTGTGTCAAGTTAATTTTTTATGTAATAATTTTTCTTTAACTGTGTTTTAAATAGAAGGGGTGTTATAGTATAAGAGATATTTTTCTAGGTGTTACAGATTTAAACTAGTTCATTTATGAGAATAAATACCTCATAACCCATTCTTACTAAGTTGTATAATTTAATTATGTGGGTCGATTTGATATGAAGTAAAAATATTTAATTATTTATAAATAAATGGATTAATGTGATAACATTTTTCTGATAATAATTAGTGAGTATGGGATTTTATGTGAATTGAATTCCATTACATGATCAAAGAAGAAGTGCATAAGTTTTTTTTATGATAAGTTGAGAAGGTCATTTAATTACTAATATGAGAGAGGTATTTATGTTTTATGAGTTTCATTAATTGGCATACAAAGATACACATTAGGGTATCTAACATGGTTTAAGATTCAGGTTATGGTGAAATTGTTATGTTCAAGTGTCTCATGAAAGAAGATACACACTAGGGTTCTCCTGGTCAAGTGTTATGTGGTATGGGGTATTCCACTTGAGGTGTATCCCTGTGAAAAGTAATATTATCTTGTATATTTACTAAAGTTTTATAATTAAAAATATAATTTTCACCATTTTAATATATTTTCAAATGTATATTATTCACATCTATTTCCAAGGTAATTAATTGAAGAATGTAATGCTACATTCCTGCAATGAATGGATTTATAGAAACTACCATGAAAGAGGAAATATAGGAATTTATTGAAGAAAATTCCAAGGTGATGAGAAGATTCCGTTTACTCTCATGGAAAGGTTATCTTTGTGGGGATGTTCATATAATGGCTTCGAAGGATCATGTGAAGCTCAAATGAACCAATCACACATTTAGTAAAATTCTCAATATTACATTGCATTATTATTTCTGTTTCCTGATAATATTTTTTTAATGTAGTGGGTATAAGAGGAAAGTCTAATGGATATGATCCATGGGAGATAGTGTGTCTGACCAAAACCATTTTATGGGTATGGAGTCATAAGAATAGTGGACTAGCCTATTTCATACATGTAGTGAGAATAGTGATTTTTATGCACTAACAAACAATCCGATTCATACTACTTGGACTAGACCATTGTGGTAAACCATGTAAAAATATATGATTCTTTTTTTTCTCTATTTCTGGTAACTTTTTCATCAAAATAATATAATTTTGGAAAAATAAATCAAAAGAAATACATATATTAGAAGCTGGTCCAAAAAATTGGATTAATATATACTATAAATAAAAATATATGTAACCCTAGTAATAAAGAGGTTGTGATATAGTGTGTCATGAAGAATTTTGTTTATCTTATCTATAAAATTATTCATCACATATCATGGTATGTAATCCCATTTTTGGAAAAATATTGGTATCAAAGAATAAGTTTGTTTAATTATAATTTTTTTAAAATTGGTTTATTGAACTGTTGATGATGGTGTTTTAGTTTATTATTATTTTATAATTTTCAATGGAAAATGATAGAAAATCAAAGAATAAGAATAAATTTGTGGGAATTTTTCATTGTTTATGTTTCAACAGAAATAGTGACATTCAGTTCAAGGACACCAATAACTAACTAAATAATGATTCTGATGAAAACTATGGAGATACTAATTAAAAAATAAATGATTATTTGGTAATGAATGAAGAAAATTGAATTAGAAGTTAGGTTGGAAATTCTAATGATAAAAAAAATTCTATAAAATCCAATAGTTTTATGTTTTCCATATGATAAATGAAATGGATCAAAAATTTAATGATGAAAATATTTCATAAGATTTCTAGATCTGGGAATAAGATATTATTAACAACTTGATAAAATGAATAAATTAATGAGTTTCTAATTTTTTTAATGATCTATGGTAAAAAAAATAAATCCCATGTCCTTATAAACTTATACATATAAATAAAATACTTAAATTTACAGAGACATAATATCACTCCCTTTGATATATCTCAACACCCACATCATGACTTCTCAGTGTTGTCTTCATTGATTTTCCATGAACCTATTATCAAATCCTATAGTATGTGCTTCTTTTAGTCAAGTTAAAATCATGGAAAACACAAAATTTTAAATTTTTTATAAAAAAGGGATTTGTTGATGTAGTCATATTCACCAACTATCTTCATTGACTTCCCCATTGTTAACATAAAGTGACTCATAAGAGGAATATCGCCAAATTGTTATCCCTCTTATTTAACCCACTCAAAACCATCTCCACATTGGTTGAAATTGAATGATTACTCTTTCTAGAAACATGTTCTCATATGATCCTCATCAAACAATTATGTTTTACTTACCAAGATTTATAGTTTCAATTCTATTATTAATATTATCTTCAAATCATTGATCATTTTCATGTAATCCTATATATTGAGAATATCATCTAATTATTAAAATATCCTGACATTTAAATTAACAAATGATATAAAATATGAACATTAATTAATTAATCTTCTCTTGAATTAATTCATTAAGATGTATTAAAGAAAATTATAATTCTATGACCTCAATTATTAGTTCAGTACATATCAACTCATGGTGTTCTTACAAACAAGATTTTGTTTTTTAGACACAATAAATAGTTATGGTTTATATATATGTACATATAATCCTCCAACTCTCGATTAAGGTATAAGTATTTTAAATTTCCCTTTTTATAAATTTTATTTATTTAAAACTAAAATAATTAATACAACTCTAATAGTGGTTACATGAACCTCAACATTATGAATTTCTGTCTAATCCAAACTATCCCTATGTTGAAATATTTTTACAACTAGAAATTCCTTATATAATTTCATACTATAATTGTAAAGAACACATCCCTATTATCTTAAATATAGTTCCTAACTTTATTACATAGGCATGATTACATGGAATAGAATTCCAACTGACCGAATATTTGACTACTCTTGAAGAACTAGATACATATATGGAACCCATATTACATTAGTATTTAAACATAAAACATAACTAAGTAAGGTGATTTCCATCCTTGAGCTTATTCAAATATTTCAACTTCATCCCATGGGGAAAAGAGAAAAAAATATAAGGGTGAGATTAGATACTCATTAGGAGTTACATATAATGGAAGCTATCACGGTACCAATAATGCATAATAAATAAATAATGGTAAAATAATTGAACTTTCATTTCATTTAATCAATTACTTATTTATAGTATGAATCCCTGGATAGTATCACATTGAAAATATCTTAGATAAAAATAATATACTTCTTAATGAAGGAAGTCATAATCTATTTGACTTCATGTTTCTCAGGAACATAATACCACTACCGTCTATACCATTCACATGAAAGTTTAATATTAATGGGTAAAACCCATTTAATTTGGATATATTATTTGTCCCATGAGACTAATAATGAATAGATTGGGTTTTCTATATATGGTACCCACCAATTATTTCATTTCCAAATTATTCCTCAAATATGGAGATGGTTGATTTAATTAATTAATAAATATGCCTTATCAAAAAGCATCTATATCTAGTAAAATATATGGATTTAACAACATTTCTCATGCAATTAAAATTACATTCAATAGAGACCCCATATGTAAAAATGGAATACGGTCGTGGAAATAATCAGATGAATTATATCTATCAACTGTGAATCAAAATAAAACATGAGTAATTACAATATAAGATAATCAATTATCATTTCGCATTTATTCATAGCATGGAATAATCAATGGAGTGGATTTTTATCCCAAAGAATGGAAATTGGATTATGGAATCCCTTACCACATGTAATTTGCAAATTTATATGCCTAAAAAAGTAATAATTGTGAAATAAAAATAATAATAATAATAATAAATTAATTATATTCATGATATGATATCTAAATTTTCATTATATACACCACAAATACAAAATATGTTGTGAATATGGAACGTATCATACATAAGTAAAAGTGAGATTAAAACCCCTTAACTCATTCTTCCTTTTGGTTTTACATGCTTTTACCTCAAGTATGATGGTTTAAACAATGTTATTAATTAATATCAAAAGAAATATATTTTTAATATATTATATATGATTCTCTTATATCATTTTATAACCTGCATGATAAGAATATTTCAGTAATACCCTTATTTCAGGTGTTAACTACTTCACTTTATTAGGCATGTTTTTCTATGTAAGTCTCAGTTCTTCTACATTGGATATACTTTCATCATCTCTATAATGATATTAATTTTATTAATTTAATATTTAATCATTAAATACATTTTTTGATCTATTATTTAATTTTGGATAGGTAAAATGAATCACATAGCATTGTTTATATGATAGGTTGTACGAACGTGCAAGCGATAATATTATTTCCATAATTAGTGAAAGGATAAGAATTTATATGGTATAGTAATTTTACATTAATAAATATAATTTAATAGTTATATTATATATCTTTAATCTCCACCAATATACCCATCCATGTGATGTGGTGAGTAAAAACATATTACACCATGATGTTGAAAAGACAAGTCATACATACACATGTAGGGTTTTTTTATCGGATATATAAAAGGTGTAATATGGTTGTCCCATATACATAATAACATCAAAAAATTTATAAGATACCTGATTTATTACATTATATTAGAAAAGACACATGATTATGAAGTAGAAGAAAAAATAAAGTTGAAAGAGTCTCTAATGATGATTAACTCTTCTTTGGTGGACTTCATTTAGATCTCTTATTAAGTGATCTAGGGTAGGTATTTGGGATGTACAAGAACCTATAGAACATAAATATGTATGTTACGAAGAGGAATTTTTAGGTTTTGGGTTATTATATATTTCTAAAAGGGGTTTAAGGAAGTGAGTTAGGAGGTTCCCTTTTATAATTGTAGTGAGATGCAATTTCATAAATCCTAATAATATTAAAATATAACAAGGCTTTTCTATGGTAAAATATATAAAAATTGAATAAATATTAACATGGAAATACATTTTAGACCACATCTTGTCCCATTTTTTATTATTTTACATTCTTGTTTTTTTTAAATAATTTTATAAAAAATTAATTCAAAAAAATATCATTATTTCCATATTTGATAATATTCATTTATTTTGACATCAAATATATCAAGAAAAATAGTGAATACTAATAAAATTATTTAAAACATCTTTAATGTGTCATATATATCTATAAAATTAATTTTACACATTATAAAATTCCACATATACCAAAAGTAATAATTTTAAATTCAATTATTTTATTATTATATTAATTTAATAAATATCATATTAGCATTGAAAAAACGTTTATGGTAATTATATAAAATCTAAATAATAATAATAAATTCTTATAATTAAAATAATATCATTATATTAAAAATTGACATATAGTTTTACAAATATCTTGAATTTTTCACTATGTGGGAACATAAATTATATTAAACACAAAGAGAGTGAAATTTCATAACTATCTTTGATTTAAATAATATATATGACATTTTCAGGTAAAAGTGTCCATTAGAAACTCTAATTAGACTTTATGATAATAAGGGTAAAATTAGCTTCATCGAATAAAATTTTAGACAAGTTTAACTACAATTCTTACACTTATCTTTGGGTTTTAACCCTTATTTAATCTCTTTAAATTTTTCCATAACAATAGAGATTTTTACTATTTGATGGTCAATATAGTTAAAATGATAAAAAAAAGAGCCATAAATAGATAATTTATGAAATTTTAAATATTATAACATTCATTAATACACATTTAAAATTTTTAGGAATCATAAATCATTTATTGAAATATTATTCATTTTTAATTATCAATAATGTCTATTTTGACACTATTGATCACATTGACATTAAAAAGTACCAATAAAATAGGATATATTTACAAAGAACTATTAATAAATCCATAAAATATCTTGGTAATATATTAAATATGTGGATGACACTAAGTATCTCAAATTATATTTATATTAATATTTTTAAGATGATTTATTTGATATTTCCATTAATTATATAATTATTACATCATCATTGTACAAGAATTAAAGAAAATTATTTTTTCATAAAAATTACAAATTAATTAAATTGATTAATATAAACATCTTATAATTAGAGATAATATTTATGGACTAATATATACCCTAGGTAACAAAATATTAAAATATTTAACTTTTTAAAAACAAACGTATGATATCCTTGACTTTTCCCTAAAATAAAATACTATAAATGGATTACATTCATCCAAGTGGACCCAAGATCACATAAAATATGGGAAAGGATTATTTTGGTAAATAAAAACTTTTCAATCAAATTTAAGACCAGTGTTTGGGTATTTTTCTAATATTTAGAATATTTTATTACCCTTCATTATGTGATTTACCATTAACCATTCTAATAAAAATAAAGAGTTACTATTCATATTGTCAAAAAATAAAAGAGACGTGCTTACTAAATATGGATACTATGATCCCAAATATGGATTCCATTTTTAAAAATATATATTCCAGAATTGGCTAAAATTAATTTGAAATGTATATCTTTTATGGAATGAGAAAATAAAGTTTTCAAATGAAAACATTCCAAATATTGAAATGTTTTTATATCCAAATTCACTATAAAATTGATTCTAATTACATATATTATTTTAATGGATATAAAATTGATCTAATTATCATTTAATTCCAAACAAATAAATAATTTAAAATCTAAATTATTGAGACCAAAAAGATGTTTTCAATCAAAAGTTAGTATTATTCATTTTTCATCAAAATGTGAATCTTTTAAAAAAATTCAACCAAATAAAATTTCAAATTACTTCTTCCAAAAATGTGGTTTATTTTTTCAAATATAAATTTCAAATGTGTCAAAAAAAATTCAAATAAATGCAACATTAAATAGGGAAAAATCCCCTTTAGAAAAATATAGTTTTTTATCTTTTACATTGGAATTATTCTTATCTTATAACTATCAAACATATTGAAGGAATTTTAAAAAAATATTAACTGAAAATATAACATGAAATTTTTTTTAATATATCTCACTAATAGTGATTAATTTTATTTATTAATAATGTATTAAATTGTATGAAAAAATAGATTTTTTATAAAGACATTTCTTTTATGTTCAATTGACTTTTAAATTTTACTTATAATTAATTGGTAATCAATGAGTTCATTTTAAAAACATGTATAAACAATATTTTCATAAATTGTTTAATCTCATTTATTCCCTCTCCAATGAAACTCCAACCTTGTCTGCATCCATGGGATTTCATATGAGTTCGTTGAATAAACTCTCTTTAGGAAGTTTTTCTTCTCATAATAAGTGTGGATTATTTCATGAGGCTAGCATCAGGCGTGCCTTGTTTCCAAGATATCAATGATCAACTGGAATTGTCTAGGCATGGGATCTAAGTCAAGATAGACTTCAATTATAATGAGGTCATTTACAATAATTTATTTTTAGGTGCAGTACTTGGTCCCAATAAATGCTTCTCTAAAATATCAAACATTGTGCATATAATAAACATGCACAACATCCTTCATGTCAACCCCTGAAACCAACAGATAAGGATATTCTAAAAATCCAATTTACTTGTGGAACTCATTTGGGCCTTAGATCAATTTATCAATAAAAGCATTACAAGTTTTTATAGCTTCCTATTCTTCATGTTCGTTAAGGGAAATTTTGATGATCAGGTCTAGGAGGATTTTTGGAACTATCTTGAATACATCAATCCATGCGAATCCATCTAATTCATAGGAGGTTAATTTAACATATTAGTTAATTGTAAGTATAATAAAGGTAGGGGAACCTTTCCAATGAATGTAGTCCATGTGTTCATCTCCTTCACAGCCCGATGCGGACTATATGACATGTGATATAATGGTGAATTTTATACATGGTGCGACAAATAGAGGGGAACCTATGATTCTAGATTCATCTCGAACACTACCTCATTAATTCAGTGTCCATTTATGATTTCCTATATGCAAAGGTAATTCACCTACTATAGATTCTTGTATATCATTCTCCCCTTTTAGTTATATTTTCTCCCAATAAAGACTCTAGTGCTCACTTCTCCTTATCTCAATAGTGGACCATAGTACCCGTGTATCATGATATAGTGAGTGCATCATGGAATAAATTGGATTATGGAATTGAAAGGATGGTGATCCATAACAATCATCCAAGGCTCAAATCAGGCCTTTAGTCATTGATCTGAAACCAACCTCCTCACTCCCATGATATTGAGGTGGCTAAGGTGGATCTCAAATAGTTAGAGATAAGTTTAGAAATATGTTGGGATGAATCTATGTTCTTTGACCTCTCCAATAAAAATGTAATTATAGGAGAATTGCTTCTAAGATTGGATAGGTTTAGGTGTGAGTAGTCTAGGGTCAATTGGATTAGTGAACGTAATCAAATCACATCATTTTTTCACACCTATATCAGAGAAAAGAGGTGGGTCATCATACCAAATTTAAGGATGGGTAGTGGAACCTATAATGATAATATATGTATGTTTTTCATTTGGGAGAGCCCCATTTCACTTCAACTCTTCACGTTCCCAACCCTATCATCCATGGGGGATACCCAACGGGCTTTGGGGACCTTCTGGATGTAGTTCCCTAAGAGGATTATTGTTTTGATAATGTTTTCATTGAAGAAATTCATGATGAAGAAAAGATTTATTAGGCCATGAGTGTGATTAACCGAGAGCGTACACCAGTATCATATGGTTTCATGAGGTTCTTTTACATAGCCTCATGGGATTTGATCAAAACTAATATGGTAAATATAGTTAAGTATTTTTTTTTTGGGTGTCCCTTATGTGGCATATTCTACCATAAATGTGATAGTTCCCAAGATCAAGTACCCCTCATCCCTCCACAACTATCATCAAGTAAGCATTTTTAATGTTTCAAAAAAATTATTTTAGGTTTTATCAACATATGAATCTCAATGAATCTTCCTCAAAAAATATCATATGAACAGCATGGCTTTTTCAAAGGGAAGACTATCCCAAGAGAAATCGCTATAGCTCAATATGTGATTTGTGAAATCAAACGAATAGTCCTTTGATATAATTCAATATTAATGTTGGTTATGGATAAATAATATGACCATGATTAGTCTAATTTTATTCTCAAGGTGCTGGAAAAAGTGGGTTTATCTCCTTGTGTCACAAATGTTATGTTTTTGTTCTTTAGTTCCCCTTGGATATCCATATTTTTCTTGGGGGGAAAATGGTTTTTTCAAATACATTTGAGGGATGTGACAATGAGACCCAACTTCCCAAACCATATTCACTATTTCCCATGATAAGCTCAGTCGCCTCATCAATAAGAGTACTATTCAATGGGATATGACACCTTATTGATGTACCCAATGCTCAAGTAATATATCCCTCCTCGTTTTTTCCAATAATACCATTATTTTTACAAATGAGAATATGATATCAGTCCAAGGAATCAAAAAAATCATTGGTGACTATTTCAAATGGAGTGGTCATATTATCTATCAGACTAAATTCAGCTTTTATATCTCTTGGAGGTGCTCCGACATAAGAACATCCTCACCCATTACTAACCTTGACATGAAGAGGAGAACATTTATTATGGACAACTTACACACATCCATCTTTCCATGGAGGACCAATATTCATCATATTGAAAAAATACTTGACAATATTACTAGAAATTTTTTGAATTGGAAAAATTGGTACCTATCATTTGATTAAAGAATTACACTAGTGAATAGTGTCATTAGCTCCATTCCAATCCATTATATATTAGAAACTAAAGTTTTAAAGTCATTTATCTCATGTATTAATAATAATTTGGCATCATTCATATGGGATGATCATTCATAAGGTAAGCATCATTGGGCATCCTAGAGTAGAATGGCTAGGAAGGTGAAGGAGGGATGCATTAATGTGAAAAAACTACCAGACCCTATCTATTGCATGCCTGAAAATTGTCTTCGAGTTTCTTGAGGAATAGATCAGTTGGGGTAGGTTCATTACAAGGAAATTAAGTAGTGATAGAGATATGATGAGATGTGTTACTACTCTCTATGTTCTATCACTCAGCCTCATCTCATGACTCTACAAAACCATACAAGATGGATTATGGGATTGGGTATATTTTGTATTTGCATAATAATTGGTCCAATTCCATGCTCGAGTTCCCTAGATGCATGGTCCCATATATTACATTCATTAGTTCTTCCATTCACTAATAGTTAATACACAAAACTTTTGAAAAACATCATTGGGATTTATTTGTCCTCATTGAGATGAATAAAGAACATGATCGGTGAGTATTTATGAAATCATCAACAGGTGGTTTTTTCAATTAAAGACATCAGGTGGGTGTCGAGTTCATCATATCAAAAGGACAAGTGGGTTGAGCTGTTGTGGTGAAAGGAGTCTCTAGTTATATATAACATCCTTATGTGGAAAATCTGGAACTGGTCTCAACATACTGATGATAGTATCAAATAGTTAGGAATTTACACAGTGTATAGGTGCTAATGTGGTAGAAACCAAAGGGATGATAGCTTCAAGAATTTTTTTTCCCTTGAAGGGGGTTGGGATCATATAGTGCGGAATGTGCTAAATAATTAAATAGGTCTTTACTCCCAGTATTAATTAGTTTTAATATTTCTCATTATCTACTTCTTTGGAGTGCTAAATGAGGGAGTGGAACATAGATCGAGAACACTAATTCTCTTTAAAGGCTTTTAGAGTATCTTGTAGGTGAGGAATAGTGCTCGAGTAGAGGGTAACCCATTCATGGGAAGAACCATCTCTATCTAAACTAGATAATATCTTGTTGATTTTATTCCCCATGTAAAAACATGGAGTATTCACCCACAATAATTCCATTAAATTCTATTAGAACAACCTCACACTCTACTATGAATGTTAAAGTTGGAAAATAGGTATGCCGATAACCTCTTTTCTTCATCTTAACACTGCACATGAATTGCTTTTGTATCTTAGTCATCATGAGGGGAGGAGGTATATTGTGGGACTAGTGGGGGTAAGGAGGGGGTATCACCCTCATGTTCACAACATTTTATGGCTTTGGTTACTCTCTACAAAATGAGGCAATGATGATGCATACATGTATCCATTTATGCATACAAAAAATATATCTAACTAGTGGAAGAAAAAATGGACTATATAACTCTGTACAACTCCCTTCAATGATAAGGTATCATTACATGGTCAATATAATATATTATTATAATGTTTATGGGGGAACATTAACTATCATAAAAATTCCTTCACACATGGATGAAGGAAAAATGTAGCAAAACTCTTTATTTTAAATGTGGGACATTATGACAGGACCTATTGGTTCCCTAAAATGAGATCTATTTTAATAGAGGGGGTAAAAGTAGTGGAAGAAGATGCATTGGGACTTCATTATTTTTTCCCTCCCTAACTCTTGTCTATCCTCCATATATTTCATGTTTTTTATCTTTACCCTCTTTTTCTTCAAAAATAAATATATGATTTTAGTACTAATAGATATTATTACTTGATTTCACCTCATAAGTACAATCACACACTTTGGTACTGCTTCGATCTCCACCCTTATGTTTAGAAATGGTTTTCTATAATGATTTTTTATACCTAAAGCATTTTAATAAATATTAAAATCCCAAATTCGTTACTTCAACTATTAAATTTTTGTTGAAAAAAATGGATAACATGTGATATCTAATATAATATATCATATTTAAACCTCAAATAATAATATCCAGTGTTTAAATTCATCCATTTAATAAGAAACTAATATTAAGACTCATTCAAAACATTTATATCCAAAATCAGTTGCCAATATATTAGAAGGAACATAAATAAATTTACCAAAAAATTATTTCATTAGATTCCTCAAATAAAAATAATGTAACTCTTAATATCACATATGAAATATATGAATGCATTGATCCCCATTAAAAAATAATGAATTCATGTATTCTTTTAAAAAATAAAATCATAGATTGATTATTATATTATTTAAATAAAAACATATTATAAACTCTATAAAGCATAAAACTATTAACCAATTCCATGGTCACTAATACATTCCCTTACACAATTATTTTTAATTATTATATAAATATAAATAATATATTAAGGGTCATATTCTCTCAATCATTTTTTTGAAAGTTAAAATTCCAATAGAAACACTTATCCTCGTTACTAGAATTATTCCATACATGCTTACAAATACTTAAAGAAGTTGTATTATAGTTCATACCTTATATATATTTAGAATATGATTGATAATGTTGTAGAAAAATTCATGAATAAATATACAAAAGAACATAATCATTTGACATCGTCTATATTAATATAATAATCTTGAACTTGATCCATTTACTTATTCTGAGTTATATTTCATTAATTCTTTTTGAATTCATTTTTATAGTGCCCCTTCTTCTTAAAATTTAATTATTACACATTTATATATTGGTTATTTTAATTAATTTCATTATCATGGTCTCCTTTCATTCTACACATGTAACAATATCTCATTCCCTCAAAGTATTTACCACAGTTATTATTTCCACAATTATCACATGTTAGAAAACCCCTATTTCCCTTCTTCAATATATCCATATCATGCATCACTGGTCTCATATTCTCTTTCATTCCATTAGATTCATAAGACATAGATAATTACTTATTTATCTTTATATCACATGATACTATATCATTGAAAATGATAATGTCTGGGAGACCAATTCCCTTCAGAGTAATGGATTTAACCCATCAAATAAACGATTAATCTTACTCTATGGGTTACACATGTAGTTTGTAACATGGATTTTTATTCCTATAATTTTGGCTAGATACAAAGAAAAATTATAATCCTCCATTTTTCTCATACTTAATAATTTTTTTCATATATTGTTAAAATTTTTTTGTGAAATATTTTTCCATAAAAGGATCCTTATAATAATTTCATTCCATGTTTTCTATTTCCTCCTCCTCATTAGTGTTTTGAATCAATTACCACCACTGATCTTCATCTCTATAGATATTATAAACATCCATGAATATTTCCCCCATTTATTACTTCCCAACGAAAGAAATATCATTTCTAAAGAAATTATCTATTGGTCACCTAAAAATGGATTTTGTGTCCCATTGAATGATGGAGGTTGATGTCACATGAAGTGGTCTAATTTTTTTACACAGCATTTTGGATCCTTCCACACCATACATGAAAGGATATTTTTTATAAAATGATATATTTATACAAATATAGTTATAATTAATTCATATCTTGTTGTAGCTCTAACACTATTTTTAGCTCCAGCTTCGTAATCCTACCCAATATGATAATCCATACACTGATTATGTGCATTGGTACGGTTCCCATTCCTTCTAATATAACAAATTTATAAATAATTTAATAAACTCTATAAAATCATATCATTATGAATCATAAATTATTTTCACAAATTTAATGAAATACATAACATAAATGGAAAATTTTATGTGTATCTAATGTCATTATCATAAACATGGTTTCGTTTGGATATTCTTATTTGATTATCCACATAGTCTATCTTAGGTTTATTTCCCCTAGTCTATTTTTTCCTACATTTTAGTCCTCGTGTTATCTAATAAAATTCCTCTTATACTAACTATAAAAACCCCGACACCAGTAGACTAGAGTTGGTTCCTTAGATTGTTAAATTGGCATGATTACATGGAATCACATCCTGAAGGAAAAAACAGTTTAGTATCCTTGATGAACTAGATATAAACATGGAACCCTTATTAAATTTGTATTTAATCATAATATATAACAATGAAAGTTAATTTTCATCCTTATGTTTGTTCAAACATTTCATATTCATCACTTGGGGAAAAGAGAAAAAAGGTGATATCAAATTCTTAGTATGTTTTACATACATCAAATGCTATCTTGAAATCAATAATGCATAATCAATATGTAAAGGCAAAATAAATGAACACACATTCCATATAATCAATAAATTTTTCAAAACCTAAATATAAATATAATATCACTGTGAAATAATCGTGAATAATAATAATAGAATTCACAATGAAATAAATTATAAACTATTGGATGACTTTTTCCCATGTACATAATAACTTCACCTTAGAGACCTTTCGAAAGATAGTTAAAACATAACATGTAAAAAAACACATTTAATTTTTCCACCTTATTAGTCTCATGAGACTACCAATGCATTGTGGGGATTTTAGATATACGTTCCCCACTCATTCTTGTATGTCAAATAAATTCCTCATATATTGATATGATCAGTTTAATTCATTAATAAATTAGCCTTATCAAAAAGAATATTTATTGAGTAAAAGTTACTAATTTTACATTATTTCTCAAGCAATTCAGATAACATTTAATATAGAAACCATCTGTAAAAATGATATAAAATTTAGGAAATAATCAAATGAATTATGTGTGTCAACTATAAATCTGTATAAAAATGTGGATATACAGCATAATATAACAAGATTTCATTTCACACTTCATCACAGGATGACATAATCAATAGAGTATAATTCTAACCAAAATAATGGAAATTGGTCATGAAATACCTTACCACATGTAATTGGTCCAATTGTACTCCTAATGAAATTAATAATTAAGAAGTTAAAATTTTAATACAATGAAAATAATTATATTAATTATATGATGTGTCAAAGGGCATTATAAAAACAAAAAATAGGAAATAATTAGTGATTAAGTCATGTATCTCACATAAGAAAAGGTGAGAGAAGAGACACTTACCTCACAGTTCTTTTTGGTTGTATATGCTTTAATAAAATGTATACTTTTTTAAAGAATGTTTTTAATTTATATTAGAACCATTTTAATATTTATAATATTTTATATGATCATCTTATATCATTTTATCACCTTCATGTTAATAATATTTCAATATTATCCCTTTTTGTGTGTTAACTACTTCAGTTTACAAGGAATTTTTTGTTGTGTAAGTCATAGTTCATATGTATAAGATATAGTTCTTGCATAACTATAATAATATCATTCTTATAAATATTTTATTTAATCATTAAAATAAAATATATCTATTCTTTAATAATGTATATGTAAAATGAATTGCATCACATCATGGAAATAGTAGACCGTACGTACGTACGACTGATAGAGTAATTTCTTTAATGATTGACTTTATAAGGAAATATATTGTATAATAATTTTTAGACAATGAATATCAAGTCATTATTATCATTTATATCCATTATTTTTATAATTATACCCATTTAAGTAAAGTGGTTATGAAAAACAGATTACTCCGCATCATGAAGACCATAAGTCATTCGTACACACATGTGGTGTTCTATTTTATTGTAGTATGAATAAAATGTGAAATATGGTTATCCCATAATCATAATAATAGAAAATTGTAGGTATTAAACTGGCTTCATATGGGATGCTACATCAGTGGGAAAAACACCCTGGGTTTCTTGGGGAAGAATGGAAAGGTAAATCCATGAGGGAGGTATTAACTTGAAGAGCTTAGAATCCACTATACAATGCATGCACACAAAACTGGCATGGTAAATGATTGAGGTGCACACTTTATAGGGAAATACCATGAATTGTAATAGGGGAGGTAATGCGGGAAACCAGTCTGCGATTAGTTCTCCTCTGTGGTCTTTGATTTTCTCCATCATCTTGTCTCTTTAACAGCACTGACAATGGAGCATAGGGTATGGAAATAATAACTTCTGCTTCGACAAATGGGCTAGAGAAACAATAGGGTATCCAGTTTTCCCTACACCCTTTATTTTTTTCTGGTAAGGGATTCATTATCCTGAATTTATATCGATGGCCTTGGATGAGAAGAAAACAATGGTGTTGAATATTATTCTCATAAATTTGGTACTAGATAAATGCATATTTACTGTTTATGCAATAGGAAACATCAATACTATTGATCCCTCTAGAAGATTGTTGAATTCTTCCTATGATTTCTATTTTAATAATCACAAATCATCAATTAATCCGGTTGGATTTCTCATATACGTAATCACAGTCTCTTAATGAATCTGTGTATATTCGATGGATATGTTTTTATCTATTTGTTATTGATTTACAAGTATTCTAGAAGTTATCCATATAAAAGGACAACGGTCGCACCGATCCATATCAAAGGACAGTGGTCGCACCAATCCATAACAAAGGACAACGGTCGCACCGATCTATATCAAAGGACAACGGTCGCACTGATCCATATCAAAGGAAAACGGTCGCACTGATCCATATCAAAGGACAACGGTCGCACAGATCCATATAAAAGGACAACAGTCTCACCGATACTGGTCAAATGATTCACTAAAGATGTATCACCGATGCTGATCAAATGAGTCACCGAAGATGTCTCACCGATGCTGATCAAATGAGTCACTGAAGATGTCTCACCGATGATGATCAAATGAGTCATCGAAGATGTCTCACCGATGATGATCAAATGAGTCACCGAAGATGTCTCGCCGATGCTGATCAAATGAGTCACCGAAGATGTATCACTGATGCTGATCAAATGGGTCACCAAAGATGTCTCATCGATGCTGATGACCCACCGATCACTTGACACACTGATAGTCATAAACAGCTGTTTGAATTTATTTATCATTATTTAATCTAACCAACGGTCATATTGGGAATATTTTAAATGCTCTATCATTTATTTAATGTGTGTTGTTGGATGTCAGGGAACCGTACCTCGTACCTGCAAAAAGAAATCATTTCTTTTGTCGGAGCACGTGCTTTAAATAAAAGAAGGATGTTCTACTGCAAATGAGTAGAGAGAGACACGTAGACAAATAGAAAGACCGCAAGGTGTGCTGGAAGAACAACAGAGCGTGAATGCAAAGAGACGACTGAACTTACACAAGGAACTCTTTCATCAATGCTAACCAGTGAAGAGATGAGAATGAGAACATAAAACAAGAACTTTATCAACTACTTCTTCTCTATCTCTGAACCTGGAAGTCAAGGAAACAGACGATACTCTGTCTTCCAGACAAAAACCAGAAGAGGACTCAGAGTAAATTCTAATCAATCAAAGGAGTCCAGAACTGCACGACAATCACTTGAGCCATTTCTAAACTCTAACTATTTGCTCTGTGATTTATCTTTTTACATATTGAGAAGTGTGTGTTATATGTTGTATTTTACACGCACACTGTCTCTTGTGCCTTAACTGGAGGATATGTAAATCCTCACTCAACTCTCTTACTTCTTTTATTTCCCACTGGGATAGTGGCAGAGGTCGTGTGACCTGAATAGCTGGTTGTTGTTGTGTTTGTTCCCACGAATAAATATGGTAGAGGTCTTGGACCTGGACAGCTGGTTGCTGTTGTTATCCCTGATCCAGGGTGTGGATCATCTTTTTATAAAAGCTTTTGAGAGGACTAAGTCTCAGCTTGAGACTGAACCTCTTGGTTATATCTACTGTGCTATATCTTTCAAAGTTATTCTTTTATTCTGCTACTAATCTCTTTAAAACCAAAACTGTTTTAAAGTTACTTTGTTTATTAACTTTGCAAGTGTTTATATCAGTTGTAAATCAGTAAGTTGGTTTCAAAAGTTAATCAACCTTTCTGTTTTGATTAACTAGGAAATAATCAATCCCTTGAGAACCCAACCGAACCCTTACTTTGATATAAATTCACTACAGTTTAATTCAGTATTTTATTTGGGGGTTTTTAAGACAATGTTTATAAAACAGAAATTTTAATTGGAAATCAATTCACCCCCCTCTTGAGTATCCTTTCCGACCAACAATTGGTATCAGAGGTTGCTTTAAATATTTTCTAAAAGTTTTTTTAACTGTGATTTTAGTTTTATTTTGGAGTTATTAAAATTTCTGTTATTTCTAAATTTTTATCTCTTTAAAATATTTGCCTTAAGTAAGATATCATGGATAATAGAGTTGAAGGTGTTTCTACCAATAGACCACCATTTTTCAATGGCACTAACTATGCTCAGTGGAAAATCAAGATGAAAATTGATTTAGAAATCATGGGTTTTGATATTTGGACTGTTATAGAATCTGAATATAAAATTACTACTACTGTTAGAACTACTTGGAATGAAGCTACTAAGACAGCCTACAATAATAACTGCAAATCTATGAATGTCGTGTACTGTGCTCTAGGAGATGAGTGAATTTAATAGAATATCTGCTTGTAAAACTTCTTATGAAATTTGGGATACCTTAGATGTTTCTCATGAAGGAACAACTAATGTTAAGGAGATGAGATTGAACACTTATACTATTAAGTAAGTTAATTTTAAGATGATGCCTGATGAACCCATTTCAGATATGTATCTCAGGTTCAATGAAATTGTCAACACAATGACTTCTCTGGGAAAGGATGTTCCAGCAAAGGAACAAATCATGAGAATTTTGAGATTTCTACCTGAAAGATGGAGAGGAACCTCTGTCTCCATTAGAGAATCATGTGATATTGGTGAACTACCAGTCAAGGAACTAATTGGAAAGTTTATGAAGTATGAAGAAGAACTCAAGGTTAAAAAATAAGAAGATTATGAACCTAGAAGGAACTTTGTTGCCTTCAAAACTATAACCTCAAAGAATAAGGATAAGGAAAAGCTTCAAGATATCAATGAAAGTTCAAGTTGTGAAGACAGTGAGAGTGATTCCGAAAGTGATGCTGAGATGGCTCACATTGCTAGAAGGTTTAAGAAATTTTATAGGAAGAAGAAGTTTTTTAGAAAGTCAAACTACAAAGGTAAGTATGACAACAAGGGACATTGGAAAAAGGATTGGAAGAAATCTGACAAATCAGATGAAGTTGTCTGTTATGAGTGCAAAAGGAAGGGACACATAAAAGTAGACTGTCCAAAGCTGAAATACAAGAAGAAGTATGAATAAAAGGACAACAAGTATAAGAAAGCCATGAAGTCTACTTGGAGTGCTTATGAGGACGGTTCTAGTGAATCTGAAGTTTCTGAAACTGAACACAGAATCAAGGCAAACATGTGTTTTATGAAAAACACTTCTGAGGTAACTTCAGAAACTTCTGCTTTTAATTCATATTATTCTGGAGACGATTATGAATGTGATAACATGTCTAAATTTGAACTGTTTGAATATTGTGATATGTTAGAAGAAACTTGTAATGAGCTAAAAGAAAAATACAAAGGTTTAAGGAAACAGTATACTTTAACTGTTAAAAATAAATCTGATCTTGATATTGAAGTAGAAAAGAATGCTCAGCTGCTTAAAGAGAACACTGAACTAAAATTATCCAATGAGCAACTCAAGAAAGACTTAGAGAAATTTACAAATGGTAAAGATATTCTTACTCAGATACTAGGTAAGCAAATAGAACCTAGATACACTACTGGTATAGGATACCAACCTGGACAAAAGAAGATTACCAAAACTAAATTCATTCCTAAATCTGGACAGAATGTAGCTAGTTCTGAAACTTCATATGCTTCAACTATATATATTCATAGTTATGGATCTAATAAAGTTTATCTCTAAAAGTTTGTTGATTCTACAACTCTCATGAGACCCATAAGGAAAATTTGGGTACCAAAAGCTCTGATTGCTAACCTGTCTGGACCCAAGAAGATCTGGGTACCAAAATCATTTCCTATCTAAATCTGTTTTGTAGGGAACCTGCTTAAAGAGATCCTGTAGAAAGTCTTGGTATTTGTACAGTGGATGTTCAAGACATATGTCTGGAGACTTCTCATTCTTTAAAAGCTTAGTCAGAGTTGATGGAGGTTTTATCACCTTTGGTGGTAATTCTAAAGGGAAAATCATCACCTTAGGCCAGATTGGTAACACTGACTCAGTACTAATTTCTACAGTTTTATTTGTTGACGGACTTAAATACAATTTGTTATGTATTTCTCAGTTATGTGATGATGGTTTTTATGTTAAATTTGAAAATGATTCTTGCAATGTTTTTAATTCTAAAAATGCTTTAGTCTTTTCTGCTTTAAGAAATGAAAATGTTTATGCTGTCGATTTAAATTCTTTATCTAAGAAAAATATTGCTTGTTTAAATGATTTTCATAAAGAGTCTTGGCTCTGGAACAGGAGATTAGGACACTTCAATGTGCATTCACTTAGAAAACATGCTAGGAAGAACTTAGTTAGAGACCTACCCAAATTTGAATTTCCAGCAGACAAAGTTTGTAATCCCTGTCAAAAGGGAAAGTAACATAAAGTTTCTTTTAAACCAAAGAATGAAGTGTGAACTTATCAACCTCTCATGTTGGTTCACATGGATTTATATGGACCTTCTAGAGTTTCTAGTTTAAATGGGAATCATTATGTCTATGTTCTTGTAGATGACTTTTCTTGATACAAATGGGTATACTTTATAGCTCACAAAAGTGAAGCTTATTCTTACTTTGTTAAATATTCCAATTCTGTTGAGAACCTTAGTGGACTTAAGATTAAAACCCTGAGAAGTGATCATGGTCGTGAGTTTGAAAATCATGAGTTTGAATCTTACTTCTCACACAGTGGCTATAGTCACAATTTCTCTGCCCCTAGGACACCTCAACAGAATGGTGTAGTAGAAAGGAGGAATAGAACCCTGCAAGAAATTGCTAGAACTATGCTTAATGAGTATGATCTACCTGTTTATTTTTTGGCTGAAGCTATAAATACAGCTTGTTTTTTTATCAATAGATTCTTGATCAGACCTGTTCTTAAGAGGGCCCCTTATGAGTTATAGAACCATAGGAAACCTAAGGTTAACTACTTCAATGTTTTTGGATGAAAAGTCTTTATTATTAATACTAAAGATAATATTGATAAGTTTTCATCCAAGAGTGATGAAGGAATTTTTCTAGGTTACTCAACGTATAGTAAAACCTGTAGAGTTTTCAATAAAAGAACCAAATGTGTGGAAGAATCTGTTCACATCAAATTTGATGAAACTGGTCCACATGAACCTAAGACCTCTCTTGAAAATCTTGAAGATGATCTCTCTGGTTTGAACCTTAATGATAAAAACAGTGGACCTATAGTTAAAACATCCAGTTCTGGAAATTTTCCAGACCCAGCATCTATTGAACCTCAACCTATAGATGAACCTAAAATCTCGAGCCCTACCTTTTCTAGATCAACTAGAATTATGAAGAATCATCCTTTAGATGCTTTTGTAGGAAATATTGATAGAGGGACATAGACTAGAGCTTCTCTTAGAAATCATGTTGAACATAAAGCCTTCTTGTCACAGCTAGAACCTAAAAATATCAATGATGCTATCAATGATGAATCTTGGGTAATGGCTATGCAAGAGGAACTAAATCAATTTGAAAGAAACAAAGTCTGGAAATTAGTAGAAAGACCTAAGGAAAATATAACCATAGGCACAAAATGGGTTTTTAGAAACAAAGTTGATGAATCTGGAAACATCATTAGAAACAAAGTTAGGCTAGTTGCACAAGGTTACAATCAAGAAGAAGGAATTGACTATGAGGAAACCTTTGAACCTATAGCTATATTAGAGGTTATTGGGATCTTACTTGCCTATGCATCACATCTAAATTTCAAATTATATCAAATGGATTTGAAATTGATTTTTTAAATGGTTTTATTGTTGAAGAATTTTTTGTAGAACAACCACCTAGTTTCACAAATCCCCATTTTCAAAATCATGTCTTTAAACTTTCTAAAGCTTTATATGGTTTAAAACAAGCTCCAAGAGCTTGGTATGAAAGACTTTCAAACTTTCTTATTTCAAAAGGATTTAAAAAAGGAATAGCTGACCCCACTCTTTTTATAAAAAGGATTTCAAAAGATGTGTTAATAGTACAAATCTATGTTGATGATATTATTTTTGGATCTTCTAAAAATTCTTTATGTAGTGAATTTTCACGGGTTATGCAAAATGAGTTTGAAATGAGATTAATGGGAGAGCTTAAGTATTTTCTTGGATTTAAAATCTTTCAAACTAAAGATGTTATTATTATAAATCAAATTAAATATACTTAGTATTTATTAAAACTTTTTGGTCTATATAGTATTAAGGAAATTGATATACCTATGAGTACTACATGTAAATTGGATATTGATGAAACCGATAAACCAGTTGATCAAACTAATTATAGAGGTATGATTGGGAGTTTACTGTATATTACTGCTAGTTGACCAAATATTATGTTCATTGTATGTATGTGTGTTAGATTTCAAGCTAATCTTAAAGAATCACACTTACTGGCTGTTAAAATGATGTTTAAATATCTTAAGTATACCGTAAATTTATGTTTGTTTTATCCAAAAGGACAATTATTTGACCTAACTAGTTACTCAGATGCTGACTTTTCTGGATGCAAGTTAGATAGGAAAAGTACATCTGGAACATGTCATTTACTTGGATAATATCTAGTATCATGGTGTAGTAAGAAACAGAACTCAGTTGCATTGTCTACTGCTGAAGCAGAATACGTCGCTGGTGGTAGTTGTTGTGCACAGATTTTGTGGATGAAACACACCTTATTGGACTATAGATTTTATTTTAAACAGGTTTCAATTAACTGTGACAATACTAGTGCGATCAATATATCTAAGAACCCTGTGTCTCACTCTAGGAATAAGCACATTGATATCATACATCACTTTCTAAGAGATCATTATCAAAAAGGTGATATTTCTCTAGAATTTATTAGTTCTGAACATCAATTAGCTGATATTTTTACAAAGCCTTTATGCTCTGAAAGAATGAATTTTATTAAACAAGAATTTTGTATGATAGATCTGTGAAACTGATCTGTGAAACTGATCTGTGAAACTGATCTGTGAAACTAATCTGTGAAACTGATCTCTGAAACTGATCTGTGAAACTGATCTGTGAAACTGATCTGTGAAACTGATCTGTGAAACTGATCTCTGAAACTAATCTGTGAAACTGATCTGTGAAACTGATCTGTGAAACTGATCTGTGAAAATGATCTCTGAAACTGATCTGTGAAACTGATCTGTGAAACTGATTTGGGAAACTGATCTGTGAAACCAATCTGTCTTTATATTACTTTTTATTTTTTGATTAATTAACTACTTTTATCTTTATTATGGGAACCCTAAATGATGAAATAAATGATATGTGACTATTCCTATTCCCCAAACTATCGACCGTTCATTTCTTTCCTACCAAACCGTATTTCCTCTCTTCTCCTCCACTACGAACCTTCGAACTCCTGCTTTCCCCAGAATCGTCAAATGGCTAAGCAGAAGAGACCGAACAAAGGATCAGAAAGTCCTGAACCTTCAAAGCGTGCTCGAGGCGAGTCGAGTAGTACCACTCAAAGATCAGTAAATCTGAACCTGGAAACTCGGATTGTTGTTGTAGAAAAGGAAGTCATCTCCGCCTGGCTTTTGAAAAGTAAGTCGCTATTGTTACAAGTTTTAGATTCGCAAGGATGGAAAGTCTGGTTCTCAGACAACACTCGTGTATACAAACCAAAGCTAGTGCATGAGTTTTATATAAATCTGCAAGTTACGTTAGATGGTGTCGAGGCTGCCAGAATGCCTTCTGTAGTGAAAGGAAAGAAAATATCTTTTTCGTCTAAACAATGGGCTGAATGTTTAAATGTACCCCATGAGGGTCGGTATGAGGATTATGCTGGAAACATTCCTCCAACCACTGAATATTTCTCTTATGAGTTAGCATTAGTGCTTTGGACTGGAAATAGAGAGTCAAGGAGAATCATAGCATCAGAGCTAGATGGTGAATGTAGACTTCTCTTTAAATTTATTCAGCACCAAATTTTCTCCAGGAAAGGATATTTTGCTGCTGTAAGATACCAGGATGTTTTTCTATTGTTTTTACTTAAGACCCATGAGAAGATCAATCTGTGTAGATATCTAATGGTACACATAGCTGGAATGGTGAAACCTTCTAAGAAAGCCACTGCCCTGTTCTATCCCAAAATGATCTCTGCTATGTTAAAAAGGCTGGAATGTGTTGATGGAGATGATGAGATAGATGAATCTGATAGTGCTTTTTATATTACCAAAGAAATTTGTAAACTGATGAAAATAAACTGGAACCCATGGAAAAAATGTTGGGTTACTGATGAGGACATGTTTTATGAATCCTACAATCCCATTGATCATGGAAAAAGGCCGAAGGGTTTGAGAGACCCTAGTTTGAAATCAGATGAGGAACCAATTTATTCTAACGATGAAGAAGAAGTAAATGTTGAAAGGAATAAAGACAATAAAGAGTCTGGTAAACAAGGGATGGAAGACGATGAAACAGAATAAGGAAGTATGTCACCTCCTGATTATAGGAGTGATCCTGATACTGTGAGTCCTAAGAGAAGAATAGACTTTGGATCTGCCAGTCCACCTTTACCCTTACCTGAATCAGAACCAGTTCTTGGTGACAAAGAAGCTAGTGACACTAAAGTATCTGACAGTGATGTTTCTGTGAAAAATGTAAATGAGAATGGAGATTATGATGATAATGATGATGATGGTGATAACCGACCAGTGGATGGTCTTATTGTACCTCCAACAGAAACACATCAAACTGTACCAGAAACAGATTCCAATGGCAAGAGAGAATCTCTTGAAAACAGTGGAAAGGCAAGTTATGATAAACCAAAATATACTCTGTGTGCTGCTGTCTGGGATGATTACCCTGGTTTTACTGTTTTGGGTTTACATTATTCTGAGGAAGAAGAAGAAGAATCAGAATCTAATGTGGTTATGAGGGAAAGACAACCAGTTGAGGCAAGGTCTGCTCATGTTGTTGATGCTGCAGGTGCTCATCTACCTAGTTCTACTGTCTCTCAGTCTGATTTTGACTAGTTCAAAAGGGAGTTTCTTACTGCTGTGAGAGACACAGTCAGTGAAGAAATCTCAAATGCTATTACACCAGACCTGGCCAATACTGGTGAGTTTATTGGTAGGCACATAGCCTCTCTAAATCAGATTCTGAAGGATCTACAATATGGGTTAGTTTCTTTATCCAACGAATTTAGATCCACCATCTCTGGTATGATTGAAGTGTTGATAAATCTGATTGAACATCTTAAGAAGTTTGATTTGAGAAAGTTTAAGGCTGAGATAACTCAGATAGTTGCTCAAGCCATTACAGCCAAAGTAACCAAGATCACTACTCATGAGCTAGAGGCTCTAAAGCAGATTGTGCATGATGAATTGGCCGCCATTAGGCAAGTTCTTGATTTGGACTCGTTGAGAAAGATGAAGGAGCACAGTGATCACATTCATAAGATGGTAATAGTATATTCAGTAGATTCCACTAATCTTAGAGAGAGATCAAGGAAATGGTTGATCACTATATTTCAAAAATCTATACCAAGCATGAGATGACCGCGAATTTCAAAGTGTTAGCTGAAAATATGAGACTACCTCATGTCACTCAAGCATTCAAGACTCAAGTTCGACAGTTGCAAGATTTTACTCAAACCTTGGAACGGTTCATGGAAAATAAGGATGATTTTGAGAAGGCTATGCAGTATGGTGCAGAAGTTATTCCAAATTTCATAAATCTTTTGAAGCCTTATCTGAATGCACAAGCCACTGCCATTGTGCTTCCTACTGTTGACCCTCTCGGTGCCTCTGATGTTGCTCTAAATCAGATCTCTGTTGCTCAAGCTCTCTCTCAACTCCGACCAGTTCCTCAGCAATTATCTCAACCAGCTCCTACAGTTCCACAGCAAATCCCGGTGGCATCCTCTCCTCCAACCTCCAGAGTCATCTTACCACCGTTTCAAATTCACCCAGTTCAACCTGCCTCCAATCCTTCCAACTTACCCACCATTGATCCTTACGACAAGGGCAAAGCCCCATTACACCCCCAGAAATAGTTGTGCGTTGTTGTTGATTGGGTGAACCCTATTGTGATTGTACTGTGATGTCTTATAAACTTTATTCTCTCTTCTTTTTATTCTCACTGCTGCCATCTTTTAATCTCTTCTTTGTCTATTTTTCCTCCTTTTTGATTATCCCAAAGGGGGAGAAATCTGTATATTTGTATATCTGTATATCTATGGATCTATGGGAGATATAGGGGAAATGGGAGAAATCTGTATATCTATGGATCTATGGAAGATATGGGGGAGATGCATCTCTAAAGGGGGAGATGAATATCTTTGTATGGAAATGCTTGAATAAGTATTTAAAAGCCCTAATTTCAGGGGGAGATTTATATCTCATTTTGTTTTTATTCTTATTATTCCATATTATTGATGATATCTTATATTTATTAATGGATAAGCTTTGTGATTGGCTAAGAGTTGTGATTATCAAAACGGGGGATATTGTTGAGCCCTCTGGAAGATTGTTGAATTCTTCCTATGATTGTTGTTTTAATAATCACAAATCATCAATTAATCCGGTTGGATTTCTCATATACATAATCACAATCTCTTAATGAGTCTGTGTATATTGGATGGATATGTTTTTATCTCTTTGTTATTGATTTACAATCATTCTGGAAGTTATCCATATAAAAGGACAACGGTCGCACGGATCCATATCAATGGACAACGGTCGTACCGATCCATATCAAAGGACAACGGTCGCACCGATCTATATCAAAGGACAACGGTCGCACCGATCCATATCAAAGGAAAACGGTCGCACCGATCCATATCAAAGGACAACGGTCGCACCGATCCATATAAAAGGACAATGGTCTCACCGATGCTGATCAAATGAGTCACTGAAGATGTCTCACCGATGATGATCAAATGAGTCACCGAAGATGTCTCACCGATGCTGATCAAATGAGTCACCGAAGATGTCTCACCGATGCTGATCAAATGAGTCACCGAAGATGTCTCACCGATGCTGATCAAATGAGTCACCGAATATGTCTCACAGATGCTGATCAAATGAGTCACCGAAGATGTCTCACTGATGCTGATCAAATGAGTCACCAAAGATGTCTCACCGATGCTGATGACCCACCAATCACTTGACACACTGATAGTCATAAACAGCTATTTGAATTTCTTTATCTTTATTTAATCTAACAAATGGTCATATTAGGAATATTTTAAATGCTCTGTAATTTATTTAATGTGTGTTGTTGGATGTCAGGGAATCGTACCTCATACCTGCAAAAAGAAATCATTTCTTTTTCCGGAGCACATTCTTTAAATAAAGGAAGGATGTGCTACTGCAAATGAGTAGAGAGAGACACATAGACAAATAGAAAGACCGAAAGGTGTGCTGGAATAACAACAGAGCGTGAATGCAAAGAGATGACTGAACTTACACAAGGAACTCTTTCATCAATGCTAACCAGTGAAGAGTTGAGAACGAGAACATAAAACAAGAACTTCATCGACTACTTCTTCTCTATCTCTGAACCTGGAAGTCAAGGAAACAGACGATACTCTGTTTTCCAGACAAAAACCAGAAGAGGACTCAGAGCGAATTCTGATCAATCAAAGGAGTTCAAAACTACACAACAATAACTAGATCCATTTCTAAACTCTGAATATTTGCTCTGTAATTTATCTTTTTACATATTGAGCAGTGTGTGTTATATGCTGTCCTTAACACGCACACTGTCTCTTATGCCTTAACTGAAGGATTTGTAAATCCTCACTCAACTCTCTTACATATTTTATTTCCCACTGGGATAGTGGCAGAGGTCGTGTGACCTGAACAGCTGGTTGCTGTTGTGTTTGTTCCCATGAATAACTGTGGTAGAGGTCTTGGACTTGGACAGCTGGTTACTGTTGTTATCCCCGATCCAGGGTGTGGATAATCTTTTTATAAAAGCTTTTGAGAGGACTAAGTCTCAGCTTGAGACTGAACCTCTTGGTTATATCTGTTGTGCTATATCTTTCAAAGTTATTCTTTTTTTCCGCTTCTAATCTCTTTAAAACCAAAACTATTTTACAGTCACATTGATAATTAAATTCGCAAGTGTTTATATCAGTTGTAAATCAGTAATTTGGTTTCAAAAGTTAATCAACCTTTCTGTTTTGATTAACTGGGAAATAATCAATCCCTTGAGAACCCAACCGAACCCTTACTTTGATATAAATTCACTACAGTTTAATTTAGTATTTTTTTGGGGGGTTTTAAGACAAAGTTTTTAAAACAGAAATTTTAATTGGAACTCAATTCACCCCCCTCTTGAGTATCCTCTCCGACCAACAAATACAAAGGATTATTTTAGGATTAATTTTCCCCACTCTCAAGGTGTTATATGGAGAGAGGTCGGGCGGTGCAATAATATTCCTTCCAAATACTTCTTCCTCAACTGGTGGATCAGAAATCATGTCATTACTTCAGATGATAGTATAAAAAACTGGGAATATGTATTTCCTCCTGTTTCCACTATTATAGAATTAATTGCAAGGAGGATGCTAATCACATATTTTTTGAGGGAGACTAGGCTCAAGCGGTGTAGAGACTCTTCGGTGAGTTCACAACGTACTCTTCCCTGGTTCACAGTGACGAACCCTTCTTCGAGAGATGGTTTCAAGGGTTGGACATAATGGGAATGAAAAGAATCTATCACGCTATTATTCTCAATGATGGATGCTGGTGTCTCTAGCAAGAAAGGAACCGGGCGAGGTACGAGGGGATTCCTTCTTCATGGAGTTACATCATTGCAAGAATCTGAAGCTTACTGGCGATCTTGGTTCCTTTTATTCAAAAACATGGAGGAAGCACCTTCTATTAAGATTCTTTGTGTTTCTTCCATAGTGGCTCACCCCCCCCCACTTCAAATTTGAATGTCATTCGGTGTGACGGTTTCCCCCAAATGTTTTATTCAATCGAAATACAAAATGGTTCATATAAAGAAGGCATTTTTCGGGGTGGAGGGGTCATGTGGGATTATAGGGGTAGTGTGGTTTTGGCCATTAAGGCCCACTATAGGAATGGTACTAGAATTCAGGCCAAGGCCAATGTATTACTATCTGGAATTATGCTGATCATCTAGAAGAACATTAGGTTATATCACGTGGATATTAATTAAATGATCATTCACAACTCCCTTCACGGTAAAGATAGAACCCCATGGTCAATATCTTACATAATAAGGAAATTCAGAGCTATCCTTAGCAATGATATAAAGTGTGACGTCCTGGACCCGGTTCCCCTCAACCTGAGCCTCGAGCCTGGTTGGCCACATGACCCCTGGCTCGTCTCCCCATAGGCCAGGGGCTTCCGACTAGCAACGGGTGTGTAATGGTAATCAATGCGGAGATTGTACCCCCATGTCAAAGTAAAAAGTGGTATAGTAGGAAAGTAATAGATATAGTGGAAGCACAACCAATGGATAAACATGAGAAAAGTGGGAACATACATACCAACCAATAGAAAAAGGAAAACCCTGATAAATATACAAAAGCCACATAGGCAATGTCTGATACAAAATGGATGCATGGAATACTGATACAATGGGAATAGATGTAAATAATTCTATACAGTAATACAAAAAGAGAACAAATTTAGTCCATGAGAATCTCTAGCCAAGATCGTTCCTCTGCTCTGGAACTCCAGCAAGAACATACATGTATCAACAACCTGAAGCTGGACCTTTCCCCTACTAGTACCTCCAACAGTAAAGTCTAAACGGGTGCCCAGGTGGTCGCCTGCATAGGGTGTGAGACAAGTCTCAGTATGTCCCCACCAACTTTGTCTACGTGTAATCCAAATAGGCGTTCGCAAAAATAAATAGTGTGTAGTAAACTGCAAATAAGTAAAGCAAAGTAATAAACAACCCTCCCGCTCAGGTTCTAGAAGGACACCTGGCGGGTCTACCTGCTTCAGCTCATGGCTGGTATTCTGAACAACCACCAGAGTATAAGTACATAGTTATAGGTTATCACTGGCACAAGGTAAACATGCCTCTCGTCCATGCTTCTCACATACGTGCAATTATCACTGGCCCGCGGTATGAATGCCTCTCGTCCACAAGAACGGTAACTAGCGTGGGGTAGAAATTCCTCCCATCTATAAAGGTTATATAGGAATGAGGTATAAATTCCTCTCATCCTCAATAATTGTAGCTAGTGTGGTGTATAAATGCCTCCCACATGTAAAGGTTATATGGGCACGAGGTATAAATTACTCTCTTCCTCAATCACTGTAGCTAGAATGGGGTAGAAATTCCTCCCACGAGTAAAGGTTATATCGGCACGAGGTATAAATTCCTATGGTCCTCAAACACTGAGATTTATCTGGCACTGGGTAAGAATGCCCCTCGGCCACACACGGGTTATCAAAAGCATGTCAACACAGCAAAGGATAACCATTTACATCACATTATATAAGGCAAACCATCTTATATCATATCACATTAGCAATTCAAGGCATATCCATCTTAAAATATCACATAAGCAAAGCATGGAAAACATACGTTTCAATTCATTAAATGGGTTCAGTCTCTCTCATCATCGCCAACCTCTATCCATGTCATCTCATTTGCCTAACATGTAAAATTTCCTTTCAAGACATATCGTTAAGGTTCAATGGTAAAAAAGGTCCAATTCTCAAGGCATAACACCTATGGTTGACCACTTCCGGTCTATACAAAATATAAACACCCTAACAAGGTTATAGTCAGAAATATCATACCACACGGGTCATTTAGATATGAATTAGTCAATATAAATACGAGGTTTGATGAAAGAGAAACCATAGAACGACGATAACAACTCAAAAAGGTAAAAACCCAAAATGGAAACCATGTGACCACCTACCTTAGAGCTATAGGAGTAGGCTCACTTGATATCGACCTCATATTCGTAGTATATTGGAAGAGATCTGAGTTCTAGTCCAAAGCCTTGAAAATAGGGCATATGAGCCTCCATCAAAATAACAAGACGCAAGGCAAGATTTACCGAGGAAAGAGGGGTGCGTGAGGTTAGCCTTACCAAGGGTGATCCAACACTTCTGAAGGATCAAGAATTGGGTTCCAGATGAAGGATCCAGCAAGAAAAGAGTGAGTGAGGGGTTTGGGAGCTCAAGGAGGGCTCCTCCTATGTTATGACTGCTAGAAGGAGGAAGAAGAAGTCTTAAGGCCTTATAAATTAATTAAGGGAAAATGGTAAGTTTTACCCAGAACTGGGTCACATAGTTTAGGAACACCATTTACCAAACCGTGCACAAACCATGTGCATCTCACTGCCTTCAGATAAAGGGCGGCACGGTTTAGGCTCACAGATTACCCAAACAGTGCTCAAACTGTGCGCACCTCCTTACCTCCAGACCAATGGCCGCACGGTTTATCCAACCCGTGTGCAAGCTGTGCGCAGGCTGTGTGCCCCTGTCTGCAAGTCCATTTCTTAAACTCTCGGCTCCGAACAAACCCCGTACACTCCTCTAAGATTTTGTAGAACACTACAAACACTAAACAAGATTTAAGGAATGATTCGAAAGAAAACTAATGTCTATACCTTTTCCAAATATTAGGGTCATTATAACCTCCCCTCCTTAAAGAAACTCATCCCCGAGTTAACCTTATGAGGGTACTGAGGTGTCATCAATGAAAAGCTCTGGCCATTGAGAACGTATATCATCCTCTCGCTCCCAGGTCTCATCCTATACCTGACTGTGCTGCTAGAGCTCCCATACAAGAGGAACAGACATTCCACGGAGTGTCTTCACACTCCGGTCAAAAATTCACTTCGGATACTCCTCGATGGAAGCATCCACATACAATTCTACCTCAGGAGGCTGAAAAACATGAGTCGGATCCGAAAAGTACCGACTTAGCTGAGATACATGAAAAACATCATGCATGGCCGGATATCTCTATGGAAGTGCAAGCTGGTAAGCTACTAGTCTGATCCACTTCATCGCCTCAAAGGGTCTTGCGAACCTTGGTGAAAGATTACCATGCTTCCGTATACGTCTCTACCCCAACCTGGGTGATACCTTCAAGAAAACCTAGTTCCCAACCTCAAGATCAAGAGGTCGTTGGTGCTTGTTAGCCTAGGACTACTGTCTAGACTGTGCTATCTGCATACGATTCCTGATAATTTGTATCTTCTATGTAGTCTCCTACATAAGACATGGTCCTAGAATAGATGCCTCCCCTGATTCAAGCCAACACAAAGGTGAGAAACAAGGACTTCCATATAAGGCTTCATAGGGAGCTATCTCAATGGTAGCCTAGAATCTATTGTTATAACTGAACTCGACAAGAGGAATGTGTTTCTCCCATGAAGCTCCAAAATCGTGAACACAGGAATGTAACATATCCTCTAGTGCATGTATAGTCTACTCAATCTGTCTGTCAGTCTGTGGGTGATAGGCCATCTTCAAAAGTTCTTGCGTACCCAAGGCATTCTGTAAAGCCTTCTAGAACCGAGATATAAAACGAGGATCTCTGTCTGAGACAACAGATCAAGGTGCTCCATGAAGGTGCACTATTTCCTTGACATAAATTCTTCCCAAGTCATCAACCATGAAGGTCTCCTGCACTGGTATGAAATGCATGACCTTCGTCAGACGGTCAACGATAACCTATACTGCATCATTTCCACGAGGTGACCTGGGTAAACCGATTACAAATTACATAGAAACATCATCCCATTTCCACTCTGGAATGAACAACGGCTGCAAAAACCCTGCCGAACACTGATGTTCCACCTTCTCCTACTGACAGGTGGAACAACGCGTGATAAAACCATCTGTGTTCTGCTTCATATTAGGCCACTAGTACTGTCGTCGCAACTCACGAAACATTTTGGTGATGCCTGGGTGAACTGCCCATGCTGAGACATGGAAATCATTCATCATCTCCTCTATGATGTATATTGGGACCCATACACGCCCACAGAACAATAATGTATCACCTTCATCCATGGTCCAATCTATAGAGACATCATCAGCGACACTTTCTTGTTGAACAAGGCCTTCCAGATCTGATAACTGTCTAGCTCTGACCCGTTCCAAAAGAGTAGACGTGACTGCTAAGGCTGAGAGAAAATTTTGACATTGAATCTCTTGAACCTCAACGTGCATCTCTAAAAATAGGGCCATCAGCTTCCACTCCTCATTAGATTCCCGAACCACTTGTGTATGAGTTTTCCAACTCCGCACATCGGCTACTGAATTTCCATTCCCAGGAGTGTAGGCATGTTCGAAATCAAAGGATAGCAGGTACTCAACCCACCTGTTTTGCCTGATATTTAGATCCCGTGGAGTGAAGATATATTTTATTATTTTGTGGTCAGTGTATACCACAAAGTGCTCTAGAAACATATATTTTCTACAATAGCATAAGTCATGTACAACCGCTGCGAGCTTGAGGTCGTGCGTCAGATAATTCTGTTCATGAGGCTTTAACTGACGAGAACCATACACAACGACTCGCTCGTCTTGTATCAAGACAACTCCAAGCCCGATACCTGACTCGTCACAAAAGATCATATAAGAATTTACTGTCTCTGGAAAGATCAGTATCGGTGCTGAAGTTATTCTAACCTCCTAAAAAATACTTCACAAGGTTTTGACCAATCGAATCTCACCCCCTTTTTGGTCAAAGCTGTAATCGGCGCTGCTAGGCATGAAAAGTCCTGAATGAACTGCCTATAATATCCAGAAAGTCCCAAGAAACTCCTGATATCAAAGAAGTTCTTGGGCTTCTCCCAAGAAAGTACATCACTCACCTTCTTAGGATCAACTGAAAACCCTGACTCAGAAATAATGTGACCCAGGAAGTGAACTTTATCTATCCAAAAGTGGCATTTATTGATCTTAGCATAAAGATAATGCTCTCTAAGTGTATTCGTCACAATCTCAAGATGGGTTTCATGGTCGTGTCTTGAGCATGAATAGACCAAGATATCATCCACAAATACAACCACAAAAGAATCAAGTTAAGGGTGAAGAATTTGATTCATAAGATCCATAAACACTGCAGGTGTATTCGTAATCCCAAACGGCATGACTAGGTACTCATAGAGACCATACCTGCTCTTTAATGACAAGCGAGGTATGTACGATGTCCTAACACGCACCTGCTGATAGCCTGACCTCAAATATATCTTTGAAAACACCTTTGATCCTCGGAGATGATCAAAGAGGTCGTCAATTCAGGGCAAAGGATACTGATTCTTAATATTCAGTTGATTTAACATATGATAATCCATGCAAAGACGAAGGGTACCATCTTCCTTCTTGGCAAAGAGAACTGGTGATCCTCAAGGAGAAGTACTGGGATGTATAAAGAATTTTTCTTCTAGGTCCTCTAGCTGACTCTTAATATCCAGAAGTTCCTTAGGTTCCATCCTATAATGAGGAATTGTCACTAGTGCGGCTCCTGGTACAAGATCAGTAGTAAACTCCACCTCTCTCATTGGAGGTATACCAGAGAAATTATCAGAAAAGACATCACTAAAAAGCTCCACCATGAGAGGATAAACAAAGGTTTGTAACCCTTGGTCATCGAGATAAAGACTGGAAACATGTGTCGTGACACCACCTAAACTATAGTGTTCCCATCCTACTCGTGTCCCACTAGGATCCCATTCTCCCTTGTGCATATGTGTGTCTCCCTCTGGTGATGTAAACGCTACCCTCCGATGATAGTAGTCAATCCGGGCTCTATTGGGAATAACCAGTCCATCCCGATTATTACATCAAAACATGTCATATCCAGAACATACAGGTTCCACACGAAAAGGCAACCGCCCACCTCGAGGGGACAATCCTGAGAACGAAGAACACCCTCTGAACGGATACCCAACGAGGTATCTAACATGTTCATACAATGATATGACTCAATGTCGAGGCCCAAACTTCTGATAATCACCTCTGATATAAAAGAGTGAGAAGCGCATGTGTCAAACAAAGAAGATACTAATGTAGAGGCAACTAGAATCGTACCTCGTACAGTAGATGGTCTGGCATACTGCTCATGCGGGGTAGGCTCGACTGCATACAACTATCTGGCACCATGAACCTGAGTCGTAGCATGGGTACCTTGAGCAGACCCTCCCTACTGGAGTTCAGAGTCATTCACCTGATTACCTCTACCTCGACTACTGCCATGGCCTGATCGGTCGGCGGTATTACAGCCGCCTGATTGACGTGATCCTATCGATCCAGCACCAGATCGTTGGGTAGGTACAGATCCCTACTCACTAGGCCCTAGGGGAAAATTCCTACAGAAATGTTGGAGATGACTCAAGCTACCACAACCTCTGCACTCCACTGGATTTCACGTACACTGCCTCCACATATGTCCCGGAACCCCACATTGGTGAAAGATAAGAGTACCACCTATGAAAGGGTTCTGACCACCACTGACACCACGAGAGTCCTCAAAATGCCACTTCTTCCCAGAAGCATATCCACTGGAACCCTTGGGTGACGAACATCCCTGGTTCACACTATCCGCTTCTCTCAAATTCCTCTCTATGATCAAAGAATTATTGAAGATCTCTGAAACGGTATCCATCCTGAACACGTTATCCTGTGATCGAATGGCGTAACGCAGCCCATCCGGAAAATGCTTAGCAGTCGTGAGATCATCAGCATCTAGTGTAGGAGTAAAAAGATGTAACTTAGTAAAAAAGGATGAATATTCCATGAATATCATGGTCCCTTTCTGCATATTCATAAACTCCCTAGCTCTGTCATCCCTCAAAGTCTGGGGAATGAAATAATCGTAGAAGACAGTCTAGAAATCAGTCCAGATCAGATCTCTCTATTGTCCCGACTGGGTGATGACATCCCACCACCTCTTGGCTGAACCGCATAGCATATAAGCATCGAGATTGACCCTCTACTCTGGAGGAGTCTCGACGTGCTCGAAGATGATCAGAATAGCCTCCAACAAGGACTCTGCAGCAAGTGGTCTGCCATCTCCCATAAAAGTAGTAGGATGATGTGAATGAAACTCATGGGTCAACTCTTCCATACTCGGGGAAGGTCACCCTCCACCTTTCACACTTTGTATCATATGCAAGAAGCTCTCACAGAACTGGGAATCAGCACCCATCTCAGGAATATCAAGAGGTGCCACAGGTGGCTCGACAGGAAGATCAACTGGCGGCTCAGGGCCCGCCACCTTAGGAACATGATCATCACCAACTTCAACACGCACGACTTGAAGACATCTTAGAGGCATAGTGCTACAATACCAAACGAATGTCTCAAAATAAGGAACCAACAAATTAATGGTTTAACTCTAGAGGCTAGGACAGGTACTAAGCCTCCCTACCCCTACGATCACATATCCACACCCATAGAAAAAACTTAGTAAAACCCACAACTGCTCAAAATTAACTTAATCCAGTGATATGGAATTTCCCAACCCATAAGGGCCCATACTCCTCATGAACTGAAAGATGACACACACTTGGATTCCATCCCCCATTTACTTGTGCTAATCAAGTATTTGAATTTCCATTAAAGTAAATGATTGGTTTAGTTGGAATGTCATTTTCCAATCCATAAGGGCCTATACACCTTATGAACCAAAGAGTGACACCCACTAAAATCACATCATTCCCCAAGTCACAACATGCATGAAAGGTTAGCACATTTTCACACATATTATCAAGGCATGGAAATAAAAAACAGACAATACACGCAGAAAATTTTAAATGTGGCATGTAAAGATTCATGGCCTAATCATATTGTGCCTATCGTGATGCATGTTCGATTTCTTAACCCTCATTTCATTGGGTTGAACCATGAAATCCAGATTCCAACTTTGCAAATGTCAATAACATCACAAGACATATGAAGAACCCAATGGTGAAACAGTATCAATAGTAAATAGAAGAATCAGTAACAACATAAAATAGGAAACATGACCTATACCCCGTACATGGGTTCACGACGCCCAAGCACGGCTCGTGGCTAAGTCCCTAAGCGTCCCCAGTCTCCAAGTCTATTGTTTACAAATAGAAATGAAAGAAAGAAAGAAACCTATGATACCACTTTTTGACATCCCTAACCCGGCTGGCCCTCAACCCGAGCCCCGAGCCCGGTTGGCCACATGACCCCTAGCTCGTCTCCCCATAGGCCAGGGGATGATGACTAGCAGTGGGGGTGTGATGGTAATCAGTGGAGAGACTATACCCCCATGTCAGAGTACACAGTGGTATAGTATCAAAGTAATAGAAATAGCAGAAGCACAACTAATGGATAAATAGGAGAAAAAGGGGGACATACAGACCAACCAATAGAAAAAGGAAAAACCTGATAAATATAAAATAGCCACATAGGAAGTCTCTTATACAAAATGGATGCATGGAATGCTGATACAATGGGAATAGATGGTAAGAATTCCATACAGTAATACAAAAAGAGAACAAAAGTAGTCCATGAGAATCTCTAGCCAAGCTCGGTCCTTTGCTTTGGTACTCCATCTAGAACATACATGTATCACCAACCTGAAGTTGGGCCTTTGTCCCTACTAGTACCTGCAGCAGTAAAGTCTACACGGGTGCCAAGGAGTCCACCCAGGTAGGGTGTGAGACAAGTCTCATTATGCCACCACCAACGATGTCTACGTGTAATCCAAATAGGTGTTCGCAAAAATAAATATTGTTTAGTAAACTGCAAGTAAGTAAAGAAAGTAATAAACAACCCTCCCACTCAGGTTTCGGAAGGACACCTGGCGGGTCTTCCTGCTTCAGTTCATGGCTGGTATTCTGAACAATCACCAGAGTATAATTACATAGATATAGGTTGTCACTATCATGAGGTAAACATGCCTCTCATCCATGCTTCTCACATACGTGCAATTATCATTGGCCCGAGGTATGAATGCCTCTCGTCCACAAGAATTGTAACGGGCATGGGGTAGAAATGCCTCCCACTCGTAAAGGTTATATGGGCATGAGGTATAAATGCCTCTCATCCTCAATCACTATAGCTGGAGTGGGGTATAAATGCCTCCCACCCGTAAAGGTTATATGGGAACGAGGTATAAATGCCTCTCATCCTCAATCACTGTAGCTGGTGTGGGGTAAAAATGCCTCCCACCCGTAAAGTTTATATGGGCATGAGGAATAAATGCCTCCCATCCTCAAGCACTGAGATTTATCTGGAACGAGGTAAGAATGCCTCCCTCCCACACATTTTTTATCACAAGCATGTCAACACCGCAAAGGATAACCATTCACATCACATTATATAAGGCAAACCATCTTATATCATATCACATTAGTAATGCAAGGCATATCCATATTAAAATATCACATAAGCAAAGCATGACATACATAAATTTCAATTCATTAAATTGGTTCAGGATCTCTCGTCCTAGCCAACCTCTAACCAAGTCATCTCATTTTCTTAACATGGAAAATGCCCTTTCAATACATATTGTTAAGGTTCAAAGGTGAAAAAGGGCCAATTCTCAAGGTATAACACCTATGATTGACCACTATCGGTCCATACCAAATCTAAACACCCTAAAAAAGTTATATTCATCAATCTCATACCACACGGGTCATTTTGATATGAATCAGTCAATATAAATATAGGTTTTGACGAAATACAAACCACGGCATGATGATAACAACTCAAAAAGGAGAAAACCCAAAATAGAAACCACGTGACCTCCTACCTTAGAGCTGTAGGCGTAGGATCGCTTGATATCGACCTCAGATTCGCAGTAGATTGGAAGAGATCTGAGTTCCAGTCCAAATCTCTAAAATTAGGGCTTATGATCCTGCATCAAAATAACAAGACGGAAGGCAATATTTACAGAGGAAAGAGGGGCGCATGAAGTTAGCCTTACCAACGGTGATCCAACACTTCTGACGGATCAATAATCGGGTTCTAGATGAAGGATTCACAGAAAAGATTGAGGGAGGGGTTTGGGTGGTCAAAGAGGGCTCCTCTTGTGTTCTGTCTGCTAGAAGGAGGAAGAAGAAGGCTTAAGGCCTTATAAATTAATTAAGGCCAAAAACGTAATTTTCACCCAGAACTGGGTCGCACGGTTTAGGCACACGGTTTACCAAACTGTGCGCAAACCATGTGCATATCACTACATTTAGATAAAGGGCCGCCCGGTTTAGGCGCACGGTTTACCGAAATCGTGTGCAAATCATGCGCACCTCCCTGCCTCCAGAGCAAAGGTCGCACAGTTTACCCAACTTGTGTGCAAGCTGTGCGCAGGCCATGTGCCCCTGTCTACAAGTCCATTTCTCAAACTATCGGCTCTGAAAAAACCCCATACACTCCCCTGACCTTATATAGAACACTACACACACTAAACAAGCTTAAAGTAAATATTCAAAATAAAACTAATGATCTGTACCTTTTCCAAAGAGTCGGTCGTTACATTAAGGTTACTCATACCTAGCATGAAGGTAATAAAGTTCGAGATCATTTATCCTCTCAAGCTGACGAAATCCTTGAATTTACCAGCTCGCTTAATATTTCTTTATTTAAACCTGATGGCCTGTCACTTATACAAGGGGATGCCCTCAGCCTGCATTATTTTAGGCCCCCTTAGGCCATGTTTTTTCTTCTTTCTTGTCTCTATCTTTTCATTCAATAAAAACATAATCATCGATGATGATTATTAAGTATTCTCTATTTTTAAATAATTTAATAAAATAAATATTCAATAACATATCATTATTTTCAAAGTTATTTCTATTCATTTAATTTGACTTTCAATACATCAATAAAAAGAGAGAATTCGAATATAGTACTTTAAAAAATCTCTCACATATATTATAGATCTATAAAATTAATCATAAACATTAAGTATTCCCAAAATAAAAAATTAATACCTTTAAAATCATTTATTTTATGTTTCTCTTAATTAAATAAATATTGTATTAGCATTCCAAGGGCATTAAAGGTAATTTTATAATTTATAAAAAATAGAAATAAAATTTTATAATGAAAATATTTTCATTAGGGTCAAAATAGACCTTTATTTTAAATCATGTATTAAATATGGTAGTATTTTGACACATAAATGCTATTAAATTCAAAGTAAGGGTTATTTTGTAACTATCTTTGATTTAAAAAACATATAAGTTATTTTAATGGAAAGATGTACATTAAAAAACCGGAATTAAATATTAATGAGATGAAGGGTAAAATATTATTCATAAAATAATTGTTCAGATGTGTTTAGGTCATATTATTACACTTCTCTTGTAGATTTAACCATTATTTAATCCTTTTAACTCTTATAGTGAGAACATAGATTTTTACTCATTGAGGAAAATAATACTTACTATATAATAAAAATGATCAATAATTAAATAATTGATAAAATTTTTAACCTTATCCAAATAATTTGGTGAAATTTATGATTTTTGTAAATTTTATATCATTTGATAAAATATTATTTATTTTAAAATATAATTAATTTCTACTTCCACAATATTCTTTACATTCACATTAAGAAATATCAATAAAAGATAATATCTTAGAATAAAATATTATAATACATCCTTAACATGTCAAGGTAATTTATTAAATACATGTACAACATTTTGTATCTAAAAATATATATATTAATATTTTTAATATCATTTCTTTGAAATATCCATTAATTAAACAATATTTGTATCATCATTAGGAAATACATTAAGTTAATTATTTATGTAATAAAAATTAAAAATAAAATACTATTATTAGGATAAAAAACTATATTTCAAAATAATATTTATAATCTAGTAAATACCCTAGGTAAACACATATGAAAATATATGACTTGTTAAAAACAAAAGTATGAGATCTTGAAATTTTCATTAAAATAAAATACTATAAATTGCATAAACTCATCAATGTGAATCAAAGATCTCATAAAAAAGGACAACGAATTATTTTGTTTGAAAATCACTCATCCATTAAAAATATTACAAGTTTTAGGGTAATTTTATAATATTAATAATATTATTTTTAACTTTAATTACCCAATTTACCGTTAACCGTGGTAACAAAAATTACTAAAGTTACTATTCATATTATCAAAAAATAAATGGGACATATTTAATAAAATTTGACCCTATGAATACAAATATTGAATCCATCTTTCAGGATTAAGAATATATAATTGGATAGAATTAATTTAGAGTTAATCTCATTAATGGAAAGAGAAAATGATTTGTTTATGTTAAAATGATCAAAATATTGAAATGTTTTTATATCCATATTCAATGTGAAATTGATTCTAATAACCTATATTATATTAAATGATATAACATTTATCTTATTATAATTTAATACTAATCATAAATACAAATTAACAATATAAATTATTTATAAGGGAAAGCAATTTTCAATTAAAAGCATGTATTTCCCACTATTCATCGAAACATGAATCTTATCAAAAAAATAAAAACCATTAAACTAATGTAATTTTTTATATTATAATTTCAAAAAATAAAGTATATTTTTCAAAATGGTATTTTTAAATGTATCAATTTTTTTTAAATTAGTGCGGCATTAAATGGCGACAATTCGGTCTTTAAAAAATTATACATTTTTGTACATAACATTGGATTTATTTTTATCCTATGCCTATCAACCTTATTAAATGAATTTTGAAAAAATGGCTTGAGTATATAACATATAACATTCATTAAGTTGTCTCACTAATAGTTATTAATTTAATTTATTTATATAAAATGGCATTATAGGAATAAAAATAGTATTTTATAAAAACACATCCTTTAGGTTCAATTAGCTTCCGTTTTAATTTATTATTAATTGGTAATCAATGAATTCATTTTATAAACATGTGTAAAATATATTATCATTATTTAGTTAATTTCATTCATTCTTTATATTTCAATGTTTGGTTGATAACTATAATAATTAAGTAATAATATTTTAATAGTTTATTATGCTCGATGTTCCCTATAATGTAAGCTATTGAAAATTTTGAATTTAAAAAGATAAATACCCTAAAATCCTATGTTTTTACAATAATATTCATTCAAGATTCATTATAATAGTATTTTTATGAAATACCTTCTTTTCATCTAGTAATGCTGCATGTTCCCTTGTTGTATTATTATGTAATGATGGAATTTCACATTTGATTACTAGATCTCAATTTCTTAAATCAATCGCATCCACTAATTCTAAATAATAGTTGGATTATCTTTAATTAGTAGGAACTAAATAAAGAAAATAGTTTGTATATAATCGAATAATTTTACATACAGTTTTTCGTCACCTCATAGGTTTATCTATAAAAATTCAAACAATTGATTATTTTTCAACACAATATTTTTTTTTGGGATTATTTCATGTTCAAGTAATCAGGAGATAAGGGTTTATTTATCCCACTATCTTATTCAATATAATATAAATAATTATAAATAAAATATTCATTTATTATTGCATACCTTCTTTGAATGATCTCTCTATTTTCGTTATCATATAAGTAATAACCAAACAAATCATTTCCAAGAAACATTTAAAATAATTTATGTTACCAAATATCCAACTTATCCTGAGATTGTAATTCCAAATTAAAATATTATATAAAATCAAAGAAATTAAAATGTGAATTATTTTACTTCTTTCTTATACATAATTAATTATGAATTTTATCTTCCAATAATATTGTCAATCCATGATTTAACAAGTTTATCTCAATGTTAACAATGTTATCCCAAAAAACCAATGTAATCTAGAATACAGCCTCATACTCCTAAAATCTCTAGTTTATATTCAGTTTAATTTATTTTCCACACTATTGTTATAGGTAATTCATGAATTTTATTCTCAATACCATTTCCATTATTCTAAAAACACTATTTTATATCGCTACTATCATAATATCTATAATAATCATATATCAAACACTTTACCTTTAATGCTATTTCATTTTCAAAAAGACTCTATACGTTTTGAAATATAAACATTCATTAGATTTATTTTTCAAAAAAGAAACTCTTACCTTTCGCATTGATTCATCAATGAAAGTGACATAATAAAGTTTCATGTTGAGATAATTTATTAATATGGATTCCAATACATTAGAATGTATTAGCTCTAGATTTAATTTCTTCGATGCAATTTTATTCATTTGTGAAAGGAACATTAGTCTATTTCCATAAAATAAAATCCTTGAAAACCCCAACTACAAATTATTTTATATCAATTAGAATTACCCTAATTATAAGGAACTTAATTACCTTATAACTCATCTAAACCATCCTATAATTCCATGATTTTTAATTTATTCTGAAATTAAATGAAGTCATAATATGAAATGAATGATCAATCATGTAAAGTGTTATGTTCTTTACAACCTATGACATAATTATAAAAACTTTTAAAATATTATGAATCCCTTGAACAATTGTAGTTTAGTATCCATTATCACCATGATATCCCAGAGGTATTAAATTTATTCCCAGTTAAGAAATTTTTCTATCATAATTCAATATCCTGAGTAAATAAATCATAATCAATATGACAGAATGAATAATAAAAAAACATTATATTTAATTAATAAAATGATATGAAAGTATATCCATAGATAATATCAACAAAGAAATCACATGGATAAAGGAAACTAAAATATAAATAAAGTAAATGAATTTTTTTGACCTTCATGAAAACACCATAAACTCATCCGGCAGGATATCCTGAATTATACTATAAAGGATTTATCCAATAATAATTCATTAAATGGGTATAGATACACAAATTACTGAACTATTATGTCATGTTCATTCAACCTTGATATATATATCATGTAACATTTTTTCCCTAATGATACCTATCAATGTATCATGTTTTTATCTAATATTAGTCTATACATTTCACTATCATGTCATATTAATTAATTATATGTTTACTAATAAATAAAATTAACTCATATATTTCCTTATAAAAAAATTATTATCTATATTTAAATGAGAATATGAAACCATAATATTTCCCATATGAATGAAAAAAATTAGAATTCATGAATCAACTAATCCAAAACTTGTAAGTGTTAGGAGTTAAATAAAATGTAAAATAAGTTGAAATGATACTAAATTCAATTATATAGTCAGAGACCTAGATTCCACTCAATAGAACCTAGATCTCGACTGGACAAATAGACTCCAGAAAATATCTCTAAAATCCATAAGTTTTTTACTAATAGTGAGGTTCTAGGTCAGTCTTTGAAGATATTATACACTCATCGCCATTTTGTAGCACAACAGAATAATAATAACATATACGTATAACAGAAGAAATAAAATAAAATGCAAAATTAAACAAAATAAGACTAAAATATAAAAAATTCCAAATGACATCTCATATAAAAAATGATGATTATGTCATATGTCTCTAATAATGAGTCTAAAACATGTATACATTGTGAGTGTACAATACTGGGAACAAAACTAAAAAAGGAAAAAAAAGTAACCCAACTAGAATTGTGCACCTCAACTCAATTATATGCTCCCATAATCCTAAGAATAAATTAATAGCCTATAGTATGGTGAATACCATTATCAATAAGTACAATCATATAGTCTTTTTGGGTACCCAAAGGTGGCCCAAACAGGGTTTGAGATATAATCCTAGTAGGAAACCACCAAAGGTACAGTTCCAATCACTCAATGAATATTTATAATTATAGATTGTAGATAGAAATAGAAAATGATAGGTAAATATTTAAAAGAAATCATCATATTTGTATAGGTTCTCATTTTTTTATCAATTTCATTTATTCAATTTCATTTTAAAGATAACTCTATGAACTAATAGTCAGACATGTTTCATTTATAAGTTGGATCAATTAATGACAGATTTTTTTTCATCAATATGTCTCGAGACCCAGCATGTGGCATGATGTCCCCCATTATATCATGGTTAATGGCACCTAAACATGACATCTATAGAGTTAAATAGAAAGAATTAATCCAAGTTGTTTCTTAGTCTTGGAATACGTGTCAAATAAACCATTTCATTCAATAATCAATTTTGATTCTGGTCAGGTCCTATAATTCATAATTTGGAATCTAGTTATCACTCAAGGTATAATAAAAACCAACACCCTACATGCTCATCCATAGTGAACCTCTCAATAACCCTGGTATCACTCTACTGTTGGTAAAACATCACTACCATTCAATTTTGTTGTTGGTGGTCTGTCGAGGGAACCCACGTATCACCCATGGCATATATGATCAATGAACCTTGATTTTATCCATGGAATTTTAAAATGAATCCATTAATATCAATTCATATAAGTCATGAATTAGATTCCATTCATTGAAATTTACTAGGGTTTCCAAGTATCTCTTAGGAAAACACAATGTTAAATCCAGTTTATTTTGTCCATGACATTCTCATTTGAATGCATTTATCACCCAAGGTATATAATAATTTTACCAATTTAATTAAATTATACCAAGGTTCATCAACCTAACAAATCCAATTAAATCTCACTTGAAAAGGTGACTAATGTTAGGGGATAATGTTACAAAAATTACCTTAGATTTACTCACATGGGATTTTGATTATAATAAACATCTTCAGAAAAACGAGCATGTAAATGGCCTAAGACTAGAAAATTATCATCCATCCATTCTAATTAACCAATTTAATTGAAATTATATTCAATATTCAATTGGAACGTATATCATAAATCAAATTATAACTCATTACAATTAAATCTGTTAATTCATCATTAAACATACATTAATGGGGGTAATGTTTCACACCTCAAGGTTTCCAATTTCATATTCCATCATGAATGGCCTATTAAAATACATAAAACATCTATGGAGTGGTTTCAAGATAATGTTATTAACCTATAAACATTCCTTAACATGCCTCCATAATTGAATATGCTACATATATCAGATCAATTTATGTAATTTGACTCATTACAAGGGAGATGCTCTGAGAATTGGGAGTGGAGAATAATTACAAAACATTAACACTTCAACGTTTAATGAGAGAAATAATATCAACTACCGTAGGTCTATAGGTGATATCTTTTCATGCATCAGCTCATTGTTTTGTTTATATTAAGGTAAAATTTAATAATGGATGAAAAACATAAAAATATGTACAATTATCTCGCACCTAAATAGAACATCTGATACCAAATAAAATTTTAAATGGATAAAAGGAATCAATAACTCACTGAAGAAGATCCAACGAGATAAGGGTTGATCGAATCAGAGATTGGATTGAGACACACTGTAAAATACTTGAACAGGATCAAAGAGGGAGCTTTAAGAGTGTGAGTTACTAGGTTGTAGTGGAAATGAGAGATAATTTAGAAATATATTTTAATTAGGTAAAAAATGGTCATTTTACCAAAATAACTAGGACACATAGTTTGATCACATGATTTTTCCAATTCATGAACCAATCATGAAAGCTTAATTATAGAGAATATCACATTGTATAGTTTTTCCGCATGGTTTGACTAACAGTACACAAATCATGCCAAAACACACTATAAAAATTGAAGATAAGGAAACACGACCATGAAATCAAAATCCCAAGGTTTGGTCTAACTATGTGGACATTCCCTATACTCTGACTAATCCTTGAATAGTATATCAGACCATAGGGACTGCCCTGCATGGTTTTAATAAACTATGTGCCTAGCTTATTTTACTAAAAACATGGGTTATGGGCTTCAAACATCCTCATTCACTCCCAAAACCATCATAACCACAAATGTAATTCAAAAAAAGGAACATTTAATCATTTAAACTAAGAATTGGTTGAATGTAATGGATTATTACCTCAACAAAGAACCATGTTCATACAAACATTCCCCATAAATAAATTCATCCTTGAATTGAAATTCCAATGGTGGGGAAACATGATTTGTGAATAACTCTAGGAAATATGATTGTACATCAGCCTCCCAATCCTAGGTCTCATCATGTATTCGGTGTTTATGCCTTATCTCCCATAAAAAATGAACCAACCACCCTTGGAGAACCATTATGTTATGATCCATAATATATATAGGATAATCCTTAAAGGACACATTGTCTAGTAATGTAACCTATTTGGGATGAAAGGCCTAAGATAGGTATGAATAGTAACATTGATGATGAGATACATGGAATAAGGTGTACAAGGTTCGGTACCATTGAGGTAAAAAACTAATACGTTTCTAGCTCGACCTTCTCTAGAATCACCAATTCCCTGAAATAACATGGTGAAATGTTACCTTCCTCATGATTCTCATGTGTCCCAGACTTGGTAATATAGGTATGAAACCTCGATCCCTAGAGTCAAAATCTAGTGTTTGTATATTGCGATCAGTGTATGATTTCTGATGATACTGTGTAGTAGCAGTATGTTTTTGAATCTACCACACCTACTTTTTGGTATCCTAAACATGATGAGGTCCCAGAATAGCAACATCTCCTACCTCTAACCAACACGGGGTGGTCAATAGGGCCTACAGTACAAAGCATCGAAAGGATCCATATAAATAGTACCATTAAATAAATTGATATAGGTGAATAAAAATATGGGTATATTATTCTCCCAAGATCCCCTAAAATCCATGAAATATGCTCATAGAAAGTATGCATTCATCTGAGCTATATTCTTTGACTAGCCATCGTTCTGAGGGTGGTATGACATCTTCGAATGAACCTATTTACCAAATACCCTCTATAACCCTTTTTAGAATCATGAAGTAAACCAAGAATACGTATATGAAATGATATTACATGGATCCCCATGATGTTGTACTATCTCAGGGATATACAACCTCTTGACCTCATCTACACTAAATGTTTAATTGATTGTAAGGAAATGTGAATCCTTCGTGATCCTATCAACAAAAACTCATACAATATTAGTACCTTGAGGATACCTCGATAATTATATCACAAAATCCATAATAATTCCATTCTATTTCCACTCCATGATAGGTAACGACTGTAAAAGTATGACTTGTCACCGATGCTCGGCCTTCACATGCATACTGGTGGAACATATAATGAAAAAATCATCTATAACTCTTTTCATACCCAGCGAGCAGTACTGATGATGTAAACCCTAATACATCTTGGTGACACTGAGGTGAACTACATGAGTTAAAGCATGAATGTTGTGCATTATATACTTTTGAATTTCTAAAGAAATCCATAAACGACCATTTACACATATGAACTCATCCTCTTCTGCAATCCAACCAAGAGGAGGGTCCTCACCAACCATACTATCCCATAGGACTAGTCCTTATGAGTTGGACAGATTCATCATCCTCACTATATCTTGAATAATAAAGGTGATAGCATAGGATGATAGAAAATTATTTCCCTAGCTGCTATACACCTCCAAGTTCATATTAGAGAACAATGCCATGAGCATCCATTCACTATTGTAATGATGAACTACTTATATATATATATATCATCCAACCCATTTCATTAGAAAATACATTGCATTTACCAGTGGTGTAGGACATAGGGCCTTTTCTTTCCTTATAATTCATTGAAATATATATATATATATATATATATCCAGAGTTGGGTGTTGAGACAACATTCAATTCCAAGGCCTAGTGTGTATGGAATTAATTTTATAAAATATTAAATATATTTTATACTACGCATGGAATTAGTAAATTAAAATGGGATAACTCTTAATCATCTGATCAGATTAAAAATCTGATGACATGGTTGAATAGGGAACATTTTGTTTACCTTAGGAGAGATATAAAATGAGTCGGTGTGGGATATTTAGGACCCACACTCATTGACGGTGCATTTAAGTGAATTAATAAATTATGTAAATTAATTAATTAAACCTTTTGACCTAAAATGCATTTATAAATATATTACTATGGATAATTCCCTAGGGATAGACCATAATTCATCCACCACTGGTGAATCTCTCTTCCTCTTCTATTTGGGGAATAGAGATCAATTGATGATGTAACATCAAACCAGTTCAAATCAAGATGTAAAATATGCATCAACTTCTTCCAATAATTGAGTGAGCACATTATTCACCAACTATTGATCCAAAATATAGGTATTACTAATATTTTGGTGTTTTTTTCCATTTTGATTAAAATACTGAGTACATAATTATTCCTTCTTTGATATGTATCCTTTTATGGCCTTTTTATTGGCCCAAGTACTAGATATCGTAATTTTTAATAAATGTTCTAACCCCAGTGCCCCATTCTATAAGATTTTCTATAGTTAGTGGTCTACATATTTAGTCTTGTTAAGACCCCAACGGATCAATTTTTAGCATTATAAGCCATCCTTTTCCACAAACTAGGTTGATATTGGTGGATCTTAGTTTCATAGAAGCATGATGGGTCAACACCCTCATAGGATGACTTCCAACATTTGTTTCATGAGGATTAATACCCCTTTGTCTTACACTATGTTTAGATCCATAAGCTTTTTTAATTGTAACAGAGATACATGATGTTGGCTTAGTACATGGCATGGTTCAAAGACCATACATGATACTCTCTTTAAATGATAATAGATTCCAAATTCAGAGCAAAAATATTTTAGAAGGGACTCCACCAATAGATATGTCCTAGTATAGTTCCCTTGTGAATCCCCACCAATGTCAGCATACTATAGTAGTCACTTGTGATAGAGAAATTTCTTTCCGAGGGATTCCACACACAAGGAGTTGGAAGTGGGTGTCGTAGAGCTAAGCTCTCTGTAGTAGCTAGCAGGTGCCAGATGATGGGATCATGGTGAAGGATACCCCTTTTTAGCAAGCTCATAGATTTGGTTCTACAATACATGGGTAATGTAGAGAACAATGATATCCAATGGAGGGTTAGTGCTTGGATTGTGATGGGAAAGGTCGCATGTCTTGAGACTTCTCAACTAGATGTGTTATGAATCCTAGGTCGATAGTTGATGGACCACCACAATAGAGGAAACACCATAATCAGGGATCTCCTAGGCATGGACAGGGTGGTCCCTGGGGAGGCAAATTTTGAATAGGAGCATAAAGAGTATTACATGGAGGATAGAGTTATGAGGTCCTGCCACCACGACCACTTAGTTACCCATTTCAGGCTCACATAACTGTTTTCTGGGGCCATAGAAAGCTGCATGATCAGAATGTCTCAATCCCTTAATACATTATATGATTATAGGTACAATTTGTGTTTATCCTACTCAATCCTCAGTATTTGTATACACATGTTCCAACCATTATTTTATCTTGATACTCCTGGTGTAAAAGATGGAGCTCCTAGTAATGGTGTAACACATAAAATTCAATTTGAGTATCCTATCAGGAATTCTTATTCTATATCTTTTATATACATATAGTGTGAGATATTTCTTGGAGAAGAGATATTCAGGTTGCAAATTTTAGATGCCACAATGGAACCCTATGAACTCATCATGGTTATGGATTGTATTTCCATGTTTCAATACTATATTTATTATCACTACAGACAAGTTAGATGCCTATACACTGATTAGATGAGATTCTAATTCTCTAGCAAGAGAGATATCATGGATGGGAAAATGTGTTTAGTGATCATGAGGCTACATCTCATCACACATTAGTTAGAAAGTTTATCACTTGGTCCAGTAGGGTCTTTCATCTTATAGGTTCCTTTATTTTTTGGGGATTATATTAATGCCTTCCCCGAAGATGTTCTAGGACTACCTCTGAGAAATGATATGGAGTTTTTCATTGTCTTGAATCTTATTATTTCCCTAAAAACTTTTGTGGAATATCGGATAACATCTACTGAGATCTGGGAGATACGTTTTTAGTAGGATGAAATTAGTTGGAATGGTTTAATCAGACCTAGTGTGTCCCATCGGACAGCTCTAGTGTTGTTCATGAAAAAGATAAAAATGAGATTATTGATTTTCATGGATTTTCATTCCCTGAAACTGGCCATGAAAAATAACAAGTACCCATTGTTGAGAATTGATGGCCTCTTTTATCAGTTACAAGGTGTGATATGTTTAAAAAAGATCAGTCTCAAATCCAACTACCACTAGTTGAGGGTTTACGAGGCTTACAATCCAAATATATCATTCAGATTTCTCAATGGAATGTATGAGTTTCTAGTGATTCCATTTAGTGTGATGAATTCACATTCCATTTTTATGGATTTGATGTAGCAAGTCAGTCATATATACATGGACCATTTTTTTGTCCTCATCAATGAAATACTTGTATAATCTGAAAGACTTGAGGAGCATACAGATCACATGAGGATGGTTCTAGACCTATTTTGAGAGCACTATAGTTATAGAAATCCCTCAAATCTTGAGTTCTAGAAACATGAGGTTCACTTTCTTGGGAATATCATTTTAAAAAAAGGTTTTTCCATTGATCAATAATTGATCAAATAATTTATTTCATAAGAGCCACCGATGAATGTATCATAGGTACATATATTCCTTGTCTTGGAAGGGTACTACACGATGTTTGTAGCAGACTTCTCTAGGATCACAACTCCTTTGAACAATATGACATGAAATAGGAATCAATTTACCTAGTCTAGGAAGTATCATATAGCCTTTGAAAGATTTTAGGTAGGAAATGATGAGTGATCCAATTTTGAGACTACTACAGGAAGGAATTGAGTTCGGTGTGTATTGTGATTCCTCAGGAACCTTTCTCAGTTGTGTGTTGATGCAGCAATAACCAATCAACACATATAGGATAAGGATGTTGATACCCCATGAGAAGAACATTGAAACTCATGAACCATAAATTCCAGTGATATTCTATTCCATGAGGATGTAGAGACACTATCTTCTAGGAGAGTGATTTATGGTTTAATAAGACCACCAGATGCATAGTTACATATTCACTCAGATAGACATGAACATGACAAAACAAAACTAGTTCATGTTCCTATATGACTACAACATGATGATATTATATACACCAAGGAAGTACATTTTTGTTGATTATTTCCCTAACAGGAACTCACTAGCTTGAATAGTGAAGGAATTGTCGATGTAGTCAGCTTCCTTATAGCTAACTCTGGGGAAGGAGGAGGGTATAACTTTTCTTTGGATGATTGTTTTGACTCCCTCTCTCCATGAGTGTGTGAGAGATTCCAAACTGTGATACATCAAATATTACGATTTATTTGATTATATATCCATAGGAAACACAACATATGGATATTCTTAAGTAGGTAAATCACATTATCTTGTTCCAGGAGTGAATAGTGGTTTGAGACATGATGTGGGAGGAGTATATGTAGGAGTTCCGCAATTCTCCACTATATGTATATCATGGTGCATGGAAAATAAACAGAGACCTTCAAAATTAGTTTTTGTGGTCTAGCATGAGACGAATTGTAGCAAACTCCATCTCTCAGTCTGTCACCCATTCGAACATGATGTGGTGAAATTTGACTTTTTCATTAGTTGTATGATTGAGGCATGTGAATAGCTTATCTTGATTATTTTTTCATTTAGAACACAATGGTTCACTCCATTGTGTATTTTTAGATAAGATGTGAGATTTTCCAATCATGAAACACTAAGGAAACACCCAATGGTGGCACTAATCAAACAAGATCACTAGAGCTTTCTAGGATACCCTTCAGTAGGGTTGGGATGTGGTTTCCCTTGATGATAATTTTGATTTAACCTTATGTAGGATTGGTAATTAGAGTTCTTCAATGTTCTATGATTTCCCTCCAATATATATTTCTAGTTTAATTCCTCTATGATCTTTCTGAGTTATGCTTGAGAAGGGATGAGAAGTAGAGTTTCTCAATGTTCTAGGATTACCCTTCAAAAGGATTGGGTAGTGGAGTTCCCTGATGGCCTTACTAGTATTACCCTAAAGTAGGATTGGGTAGTGGACTTCCCTAATGACATTCCCAATTGGTACCTTCCAGTAGGATTGGGAAGTGGATTTCCTCAGTGAATATTAGAGTTGGACCATCGTGTCGTACAAGGGAATGTGACTCATACCATGAATTTGTGGGCCCTCGATAGTGAGGAACAAAGATTATATATGGGTTGAAATATCATTAGACACACAAATAATAGAGAATCATTCCTCACCAAAACATGTTCTTATGATGCAACCTAAAACCATGCAGGCTAGTTTGTTCCACATAAAGAGGACAGTATCATGTCTTGGAAATTGAGCCCCTTAGAATTTTTTGTAAGGGGTAGAAGAGTAAGATGATTTGAATCGTTGAAGGTATTCTTCTGAAACTATTGGTGAATCTTCTTCTATGGATGGGCTATGAGATAGATATCCCCTTACACCCTCTATTGGGATTATTTTACTAATCATTTATATATATTCTTTCTTCTAGATTAACACATTGGATTTGGATACTCTCTTTCTAGGAGAGACAAAGAATCACAAGGAATGCCACATTATTTCTATTTCATGCATCTCATGGTTGGATGAGTCAAATATCCTAATATATGTGGAGAAGTCTTGATGGATAGTTTATCTACTCACTGTGTTTAGTCCATTGTGTTTGGAGGATATTAATTTTACTCTCTTGTTAGGTTGAGTTGGACTCTTTCATTATGCATTGTTCTATCTACTACTTCTCTCTTTAGTTTTATCCATTATTGGTCCCCATTCACCCATTTTGGGGAGTAAAAGTATGTATATATATACTCACCCATGCATGGGGTTTTCCCACATGTGTCGTGTATTTTTCAAAAAATGGATTGGTTGACTATGAATTTAGAGGATCTTAGGGATACTAGGTTCTTGGACCATATAAGGTGGTCTTATATTGGGATACAAAAGCTGTGAAATCTCATATATTTACACTTTTCACGTTTTTTTAGGTTGGTACATTTTTCTAGTTGGTCATGAATATTACCCCTTTAATTTCATTTTACAATATCTTACTTTGGTATTGTCTAAGATTTTATAAGTTCCATGTTTATTATATAGAAGTGTTGCATTATTTTCATTTACCCATGAACATTTGTATTTATTTGGATGTGTTTGTTCTTACAGGTACATATGAAAATTCCCCTTCAAGTTTAGTTGTTCCTTCATCTCTTATTTCCTCCCCATGGACCATGGAGGCGGGCTTGGTTTATTTGTAGCTTGAGTCATTGGATGGCTCGGGTCATGACATTGGTAGGATCAAAATCCAAAGACTTTATCTATTTCACCCACCTCCACTACCTCATATTAAAATCACATTGTGTAAAATATACATGAGACTTGGTGGTCCGTGTACCACAAAACACTCTCCATATAAGTAATTTTTTTGACAACGTTATGAATGAAAAATTGTATGTAGCTCGAGATCCTGAATAAGGTAATTATTCTCCTGTGGACTCAACTATAGAGACCTGTGCTCGACGACACTATATCCCTACATAAGAATATCTCCCATCCCAATACCCAATGTATCATAATAAAATGTTTAACGCATGCCTAGCTTTGGAAAAATAAATATTAAAACTGATTTCAATCTCCCTTTCAGCTTCGGAAAGGCTGTATCATATGAATTTAACCTAATGAACTACATACCCTTCTTAGTCAGCCTCGAGACCTGACCTTCTTGACATGATCGTTCCTATATGAAATTCTTTAGAAACTTGAAATCTCTAATAAAATCCATACTTCAAATTATTTATTGGGATACTTCTAGAAAAATATATCTCTCGCCATCTTTGGGTCAACTAATACTCTTGTCATTATGGTAATGTGAACTAACAAGTAAATATGATCCATCTTGAAGTAGAAATATTTAAGATTAGCATATAACTGATGTACTATCATTTTATTAAATATGATCATAATATTTTTAGAATAGTCATGATGATTATGAGAATACACCATGCTATCATCCAAAAAAACCACAAAAATAATAATCCAAATAAGGATGGAACACTCAGTTCATCAATTCCATGATGAATGTTGGAACATTAATGAGACTTTATGACATAAAAAAAATACTCATATGTACCATATATGCTACAAAATTTCATATAAGGAATGTCTAATGTTATAACAAACACCTAATGAAAACCAGATCTCAAATAGATCTTTTAGATGACCTGATCTCCTCAGAAGTAGTCAAAGAGATTATCTATCTTCGGTATAGGATATCAGTTCTTATATGTCATTAAGTTTAATTTTGGGTAATCCATTGGTAGCCTGAGAGTTCCATCCACCTTTTTTTATAAAGGGTCAGTGAACACCATGGTGAAGTACTCGGTCAAATGAACCCCTTGCCCTCTAAACCCACTAGCTACCTCATGAGGACTTGCATCTCAGTAGTAGCCTTCCAATAAGGAGAAATGGATATAAGTGTAGCTCTTTCACTATCTCAAATGATAACACTACCTATCTCACTATAGGTAATCCTAAAACATCATCCCATAAGATGTCCGTGAAATGATGAACCACAAGAGGGAAATCAGTATGACGCATTCCCTAATCATCTAGATATAAACTCACAATCTGGTTTGTTATTCCTCCTATCCAAGGTTTCTCGAGTCTTCTTCAGCTCCCTAAGACTTCCCATTATATCATATGAGTAAAACTTTCACCCCTTTGTTATGTAAAGGTCACCCTATTGTGACAGAAATAAAACAAATAATTAAAGGGAACTAACCTTTTCATCCTAATAATGATATCAAGTCCTATCCTCTAGAGGAAAAATAGGTCCCATAGTAAGTGACACCCAACAATGTCAAGGGGGACTCCTTGAAGTAATGTAGATCCTCTGTTATAATCCCAAATGAATTTTCATGCTTTATAAATCCATCAGCTTCTTGAACACTAAGTCTAAGGATCTCTTCAATTGGCATAGATATAAATCTATGTTAATAAACCACATCAAAATGTGCTGAAGATAAATTATAGGCTTCTAGAGTAATACCTATGACAGAAGAATGTCTAGGATAAATCTATTCAAGGTTTTGTTTCACTAGGTATATCTAGACTTAATTGTATTTCTATGATATTGTATTTATCCCCTAAGAAGATCCAACCTGATATCTCTATGAAATTGTGGTCTTACTACCATGGCCACAACCACCACCTCGGCCTAATCAACCATCTATAATCCAGATCCCACTTAGATGAGAAGCTGGTGACCCCGCTATAGAATGTGGAGTCATTGTAGACACTATCTCACTATCTAACAGAAGAAATGTTCTACAGAAGTGTTTTAGATGGCCTATCATAAGGCAAGATCAGCACTTGACTGGGTCCCTTACACACTATGTCCTCACATGTCCCAACTTACAACACTATTAGCACATCATCTTGCTACCTGAGTATGTTCTCAATGTACTATTATCATCGTGTTGAAGGTACATATGACACTTACTACTTCTGTTTGATGTCTTACCACATCTAGTTGTCGAACCACATTAGTATAGACCTATATCCTCTCTTAATTTATTCCCTATGATAAGAGTATCATTCATTATTCTAGGAATTTTAGTACTCCTAAAGTTATTCGCCTACGATTAGATGTTGTAAATTAGACCATCCTAGAATATATTGTAATTATATAAATTTTAACTCATCAAAATAAGTGTGTTGAACTAGAACACTATAAAACAAGATGAATATTCCATCACATATAATAAATTGATCTTTTAGGTGTAATAATTCACAGTCTCAATCATCCTTTAATATCTTAGGATAGAGGTAATCATTAAGGCTATATGAAAATCTTTTCATGCCTTCTCCAGATGATGATATGTCTGATTAATGTCATTCCACCATCACTTTTTGGAATCATATAGTATATAACTATTGAGATTTACCCTCCTCTTTGGAAGAATCTCAAGTTGCTTGAAGATAGATAGCATGGCCTCTAGCCATGACTCTACAGCTTATGGTCCACCATACCCTAAAAGAGAGGGTAAATGTTATTGCTAGAACTCACGAGTCCACCCTACCACAGTCAGGGAAGGTCGTGATGCTCCATGAACAGTATATAGGAACCGCATAAAGCATTTAATGAATAGTGCATCAACACCTGGGTATGGTACAAGTACTAGTGTTGTAGCTGGCGCTACAAGAGGATCCACTACCATCCCATGGGGAACCACCTCCAGAGTTTGGTTATATCCACCCTCCTAGAAAACGAATGGAGGATATCATGGAAGAATATAGCTTCAACTTCCAATAACAAGTTGTAGAAATGAACATTATCATTTTTCATAGATCAAAATTGTAGATATTAAAATAGTATAGGTACAATCCTTTTTATATAAAAACACACCCCTATGTATGCTACCAGAGACAGGTTTGGGTGACATAAAAATCATATATAAGCATGAGATACTACCAAATACCCACAACTAAGGTAACAACAGGTAATTTTCTATACTTTAATAATCTCAGTTTCCATTTTAATTCTCACTTTAATTCACATATTTTTTTCATTTGAGTTCATTATCATTTAACATTTATATCACAGATAATTTAAAAATGTTGAACCAGTGGTCCTCTAAATTCTGATCCAGTGGGAATATAATTTTGAAGGACCAAATTATAGCATCTACCTAATTCATACCATAACACACTTTGGAATACCTATCACAATAGTAGGTATATCTACCACAAAACATATCACATCATAATGAAACAAATATTTCATCCAAAATGACGTGACATAATGCATTGTATATAATTCCAATAAAGTAACTAACATGGTGCACGATATGGGATTACCTCATCTCATTGGGTTGAATTATATAAACCCAAAATTTTATCAACGATAACATCACAGTACAAGTTCAACATCCAATGGTTGAATAAAATCAATTATAATAGAGAAAATCAAGAAAACATCAGTTTAATTTGACGTAATTTGTATTTTTCTTGTATGTGGGTCAGCTACACCTAGGCAGTGATCTTTACAAAATTCTAATATCTTCTTATACCTTTCTATTATCAACAAATAATTAAGAAAATGAGAAAATAATTCACTTAGATACCATGTTTTAACATCCCAGACCTAGATTCCACTCAACAGTGGCCCGAGAGAAGGTTTTCCATATGTCCTCAAGCGCATCTCCCCGAACACCAGAGGCTTCTGACTAGTAGTGTGGGACTAGGTGTCTCTATGGGGAGACTATAACCTCATCACCAGAGTGTAGAATAGTTAAATATGAATAAAATGTATGTAACGAAGCAGTTATACAGTCAGATAAAAAAATTAAATACTGTAAGATTGATTAATGCATAATGATAAAAGACATTTCATATATAAAATGATGATACATGTAATATTTATCAAATAATTATTCCAAAACTCGTAAACATAGAATGTTTAAAATACATGAGAAAAAATTAAAAAAGGAAAACAAGTATCCCAACTAGAATTGTGAGACTCTGTTATATCCCATGCCTCCCTACTCTAATGCATCAATCAAGAATCAATAATAGGAAAATTTATATTATCTGTATGTACAATCATATAGTCTATTTGGGTACCCAAATTCGTCCCAAATAGGATGTGTGAAATAATCCCAATAACCACCTATGATATGGTTCTATTCAATCAGTGAATATATATAACAATAGTGTGTAGGAAAAAATATAAAAATTAAAGGGAAATATTCAAAAGTAAATATCTTATAAGTCCAAGTTCTCATTTTTTGACTAGATCATTTAATAAATTTCATTTAAAAGGTAATTATTTTAATTACCAGTAAGGTATGTGTCATTTATTAGAAGGATCAATTAATGATTCAATTTCATTTCATCAATAAGTATCAAGATCCAGTGTGTAGCATGGCATATACCATCATATTATAATTATGGATGCCTAAAATTGACATCCATAATGTGGAATACAAAGACCGAATCCAAATAAGTGCTTTGTCTTGTATGACACTTCATATAAACCATTTCATTCAATAATTAATTTAGAACCTGGTCAGGCCCCTGGAATTCCAAATTTTGATTGTAGGTATCACTACAGGTATAATAAAGACCAAAACCTTAAAACTAAATCCATGGAGAATCTCTCAAGAACACAGGTATTTCTCTAGGTGTGGTATAATGCCACTACTATTCGATTCCTTACTTTTTTTCATGTTAAGGTAGTCTAAGTATCACCCATGGAATATATGATCAATTACCATTAATTTTATACATGAAATTCTCATATAAATCTATGCATGACAAGACATATAAGTCAATATTTAGTGTATATCCTTGGATGTCCTCTAGGTAGTTCCACTATATATCATGAATAAGAAAGTTTCAAGACAATTGAGCCCATCCATGGAATTATCATTTGAATCCATATGTCACCAATGGAAAATATGAATTTAATATATTTAATTCAATTATTATAAGGGTTATCACCCTAACCAATCCAATTAAATTTAAACTTAAAAGGGGAATAAATTAATGGGATTTGATTAGAGGGAATGACTTTAATTTACTAATGTTTTCATTTCATTATAATATGAATCTCAAGCTTAACAAGAATATACATGGCCCAAGACAAGGGAATTTTCATCCATCCATTCACATTAATAAATTTAATTTATTTAAATTTCAAATTAAATTATAATTTATATTACAGATCAAATAATAACTCATTACAATTATAATCATTAATTCAAATATATATATCCCTTAACAGGTGGTAAATGGGAACACCTCAAGGATCCCAATTTCATATGTCATCATGAATAGCCCACTTAAATACATTAGACACGCATGGGGTGGTTCAAAATCATGATTCTCAACCTATAAACATTCATTAATGGACCTATTTAATTAAATTGGTTAGACTTATCAATTAAATTTATGAAATTAAACTCATTTCAAGGGGGATGCTCTGATAATTGGGAATGGAGCATGAAAAAAAATATAAACACATTGACTATTAATGAATGGAATGAGACTACCTACGTTAGGTCTATAGTTGATCACTCATCTTGTATAAGCTTCTAATTCTTGTTGATATCTGTAGAAAATTAAATAGGGGGAATTGAACCTATTAATGAGGAAAATTATCTTGTACCAAAATATTCTTATTGATACCAAATCAAATGATGAACAACTAAAAAGAAATTGAGAACTCACTAAGGTAGATCCAATGAGATGAGTGGTGCTTGAATCAGAGATTGGATGGATACTTGTCAAAAAAAATCCTATAATAGGCTCAAAGTGGGTGCTTAAAAAAAACTATGCTATTGTGCAGGAGAGTAAATGAGATATAGGTTAGAAGTATAATTTAATTTGGGGGAAATTTTCATTTTTCCCAGAATATCTGGGCCACATGGTTCAGTCGCACAGCTTCTCCAAACCGTGTGACAACCATGAAAGCTTAGCTGTAGGGATAGACAAATCACAATTTTTTTCTATATAGTTTGTCTAACAATTCACATAATATGAAAAATACCATTTTCATAATTGAATACATGTCCTCACATTCGTGTGACCCAAATTGCATGGTTTGGTCTAACTGTGCGGCCTTTCCCTTCTCCCTTCCCAAGCCTCACATTGTTTATTAGACTATACGGCCTATCTGAGATGATTTGAACTAACCATGTGCTTCGATTATTTCCCCACAAAAAAGGTTCTGGCCTCGGAACTAGACCCTAACTCCCCAAAATCATTAATAACCTTATGGGGAATTTACCAAAGGAAACCTTTAAACATTTAATCATTGAAGTGATGCAAAGTAAAGGATCTATACCACAAAGAAAAACCATGTGCGTACATCATCAATGATATTGGAAATATTAATGTGAAGGGGAAAAATAATGTCACCTAAATAATAGATAGTGATATGACTGAATGGAAATTATTTTTTTATTATAGAAGAATTGTTTTTGAAAAAGTGAGAAAACTCAAAAGTTTTAACAAGAGAAACATAAAAAAGAATAATATATTAAAAAATTATTTAATGGAAACTTGAATGTATTTTATGAAATCTCCCTATATTATTTTTAAAAGAGATATGTTACATATTATTGGTTCATATAGGATAATATCATTAAATATATAATCTATAGTGTCCCAAGCATGGATGAATTCCTCCATGGTTATCTTTTGTTCATTGAATGCTCGTGTCAAAATTAGATATTTCTTATTTACCTAATAAATATATTTCGCATTTGTATCCAATTAAATTATTCTTCATTCCATGATGTATTAATCCTCATTAGAAGCATGAATAAACAATGAATCTAGGAAAATTTATTCATTTGAGTGTAGGAGAAGTTCCAAATACTTTTCCATTACCTCCTCACCTACTTCTCATTGTGTTCCATCCAGAATCTCAATTGGTGCATCAAAATTTATAGTATCATTACCTAATGGACCATGAGCGGCCATCAAAGAATCCTTAATTATAACAGAGTCCACTACAACAAAAGGGGGCAAGGGAAGTGATGCACCTTTAATAGTACTAGTGAAAAAATCATTGATAAAGGTCTACTTTTAAATAGCACTAAAAAATGTGTTGTTAAAGGTGACCCCTTTATCAACAATTTTATAAAAGCTCATATAAAGGGTATATTTCAAATCTAAAATTAATTAATAAGATTTTTAGAAAAATAGGCTTATAAAGTATTTTTAGAAATATTTATAATTAATATTTTTTGGAATTTTTATCATGTAATGGTCATTTAATAACATTTTGAATATAATAAAATAAAAAAAATTAATAAAAGATCAAAAATAAGTTGAAAATGAAACTTGAACATCAAACAGTCATAACATTTTTTCCAGGTGTCTGTTTGAGCTCTACAGTATATCAAATCGATGTTTGCGATGATCCATATGTGATAATTATCCAAGGGAACCTTTTGTCAATTTTTTAGGCCAAAAAAGGACCATAAGGCCTCCAAATTAAGTTTTTAGTCAGGATGCCCCAATTTTTTAACATTCAAATAGCAATAAATTTTGATCCGGATGTTCGTTAGGCCTCTACCACATGTCATATCGAATATCATTTTATGTTCATCGATTTTAATAGTTGTGGAGTCGAAACGGACTTCTGGATTGGATGTTATGGTCGTGTTAACATTCGATGGATTTTCAGAGAGATATATATATATATATATCTGTGTCTGTGTGTGTGTGTGTGTTTATTCTTAAATATATATATATATATTTGTTTCTATGTGTGTGTGTTGTATCTATGCATGCATGCATGTATGTATGTATGTATGTATGTATGTATTTATTTATTTATAAACACACATAAGGAAACATATTTTATAAATGTATTTAAAACTAATCTTATAAATATACATTAATATACTAATAAAAATACGTATAAAAAATTATAACTAAATATATATATATGTGAATATATATATAATAATATAACTAAATATATTTATATTAATATGAGTCTATATTAATATACAAATAAATATAACAATATATATATATATATAAATAGATATATTATTAAATTGAAAAAAAATAGCATAGTGGTAAAGGTGCCGCCGTGCAAGGGGGGAGGTCTGGGGTTTGAGTTCTAATGGGTGCAGGGTCACGCATGGGAAAGTGCATTGGGGGATAGTTCTGTTAAAGGGAGGGTGTTGTGTGGGCAACTGCAGTGTGCAGTGAGAGAGGGGGGCTCTACCTAGCACTGATAATTGTGGGGGTAAGCACTGATAAAAGTGGGGGTCAAGCACTGTTAAAATCATCACGGATTAGATATTTCTTTTTAATTTTTTTTATTTTTTTATCAGTGCTTGTTTTTAATGATGATAATGGGGACCCCCCCCCCCCCATTTATCATCCCAGCGATTAACAATGCTTTTCTAGCTCTATTAAAAGTGGTTTATATAGCTGATAAAACCCTGTTTTGTAGTAGTGGTCTAACCGGGTCTGGATATCCATCATTCCACCCATATTCTTAATATATTATTCTTTAGAACCACCACCTTTACCCATTGAGTTACCAATTAGAAGTTTCAAGATACTCCCCTTCACCTTATCTTTTTTGAAGGATCACATTCAATCGACATAGACCAAATATTCATGGCCGACCAAGTGTCCATTAGTTTAGTTATGTATGAATAACCATCACACCCCTTAGATATCATGCACTTTATCATGATGCAACTCCCTCAATACATGATTCCTCTCTTCCCAATCATCCTCCTTGGGCTATAAAGACCGCTTCTAAGCCCTTCATTTGTACTATCATATGAGACATGACCATAACACTCCCCCTGACTCTTCCCATGGAATCTAGATCTCTCAGGTTGTACTTTTACTCCCAATCCATCAAAGATATTTTCTAGGTTTAAACAAGGTAAGGTTCTTCATTGTTTTATCCCCTTATGAGTATATTCCCACCCCTCAGCACATTGCATTGTGTTCTCGCTATTCAGATAGAACCTAGATCCTTCCTATATTTTAATATATTCCCTCACATTATTATTAAGTCCACTTCCATGTTGAATATCCCCTACAAAGGAACTCCGAGATGAATTTAAGGGAAAAGGAACCAATGCACCCACATCATTGACCTCCTCTGTACCCATTACACTCAATTGAACCAACACAACTACTACAATCCAAACATATTTGACTAGACTTCAGGAAACATCAAATTACATATTGATTTAGGGAATTACATGGTGGAAAAGTGATTTATTCCTATTGTCAAAAATGGATATCTACCTACATGATTACCTAGAATAAACAAAATCAAAGGATTTGGAAACAGTAAAGGGAGAATAGGGAAACTAACCTAGATCGATATGGTTGGGGAATAATGCATCATTTAAAGTCATAATTCCACCTAAATAAGAATAAAAAATATTTTTTTTTAGTTTAATCGGGCCATGTACCATGCTCTGAAAATTCATTCTCTTATGAGAACCAAACCATGATATGATTGTTGTGAAGAAGACCCAACATTGCTCTATCCTGTAAACCATGGAATATGAATACATTTATGTAAAAATAATCCACTAAAAGGTAGTTTTGTTTGAACTGAGCATTCAAAAACATATTCAAAAGAGATGAGGTCTCATTGAACTCTGAAGATAAAATCGAAAGATGAGTGAATCCATTGAACAGATCATAAACTTTAAGGAAAATTTATATCAGATGGAAGTGAAGAAGGAATTCCAAGATGGAAAAGTGGGAGAAGGAAATAGATGGATCTCCCTAGTAGGATGAAGAGGTTCCCTCCCCCACTTTGTGGGGGGGGGACTATCCCGACATCCATTTATATCAGGACAGAAGGGGAAGCACCATCACAGGCGAGCTCTCCCACTTGGTCAACTATTCTTGTGTTTTAATGTGATATAGAGTGATATAACCCATGATTGCAATAAATATAATGATAAAATGAATGTTTTAAACATTTTTTCATTAAAGTGTGAAAGAAGAAAATAAATTCATAAAAAAATAAGGTTTTTATACTAAAATCAACCCATTCAAAAATTTATTATAAAATATAATTAAAATAGTAAAAATAACGTCCATGTAACATTGTGTAAAAATAATTCTATAAATCAATATAAAAATTTGTTTCATTACATAAAGAAAAAAATTACCATTTTCTTTTATTATCATTCAGAATTATGATTTCATAAAATATTGAGGAAATATTTTATTATAAAATAAAAAATATACATGAAAATGATGCTTCAATGAAAAGAATAACCATCATATTGAGAAATATATTAATTCGATAAACATCAAAAACAAATATTTTTTTCACACTATTAGTAAAATTCTAAAGAGTTCATTGATTGGAAAATGATATGTTAAATCATCGTAAAACCATAAAAAATAAGGTGTGGTATGAAATAAATTTTAATAATCAATTTACCATAGATAAATATATAATTTTTTAATAATTTTAATGAACATGTCCTTTTAATAAATATTATGTTGAGAAATGAAGAATAAGTCTGAGTTTATTATCCTGGAAATATTATGTACCTAATATATTAAAATTTTGTGTAAAACATGTAAAACACGTAAATAAAAAAAATATATGAAAATTATTTTTTAGGGTGGTCATATCATAAAACTCTTTAATGAAATTTAGACAAAAATAATGTGGATTAAAAATGAGTATGTAAAATAAATCCTTACATTTTTTGTATATTTTGAATCAGAACTCATTAAAATTTAAAAAAAATCAAACCATTAATAACATTTATAAAGAGTGATTCCTTATATAGCATTTCAATTGTGGCAGTATATACACTACATAAGAAAAAAAATATGGTTCATAATGTTGAACTTGTTTCATTGATGTGGAATTGAGATGAAATTACCCCTTACTCAAGTCCAGTTGAGTAAATTTTCAATATTTATCACATGTAAAATAAATTTATATTTTTTATAAATATATAATAGAACTTTACTAATATTTATAATAACATATATTATTTAATTATATAATTTTTTCACACTTTTATTAATATTTCATTATGAACACAACATCCCAAGTCGTGCCTATTTATTTTTTCATACAAGTTTTGGTTCAGTATTCTACGTCCGTGTTTATTTTTCATGATTTAATCATCTCAATAATATTTATCATTAAATAATTATCATTTTTTACATTAAATACAAATTTATATTCATTCATGACACACAAAAAAAACATGAAAAATGAATCACATCGATTCGTTGAGGTGGTTTCCAACAAGTGTGTAGGAAAAATGTTTTCATTTTCCAACAGATGGAAGGGATAAAAAGGTTATAAATATCGTATATGTTAAAAATAATAACAATTTCATTAATGTAATATATATTCATAAAATACATCATAATAACCATGCATGTGATTTGATGATGAAAAATTAAATACAACCCTCCATGGAGGTGGTAATCCACACATACACACTGGGAACAATTTCATTTACCATAGAATGAAAATAGAGATCAATATGGGTTATGAAATGAACATACTTAATTTTCAGTATACGTAAAATAATTATTTTTTTATAATATCATGTTTTCTTAAAAACCGAATGATGTATAAGATAAAAATAAATAAATGAACTCATTTAAGATGTATACCTCTTCATTGGAAATCCTTATTTGGATTATACATTACACATTCACAGAATGGTATTAGGGTAATAATAGATGCTATAATATGTTTATATGGACTCTATGATGGTATTTGGTTATATATTTGATTAAATATATGGCTCATGTAGTGTGAGGAAGAGAGGAAATGTGGTTTCCTTTTATAAATGAGGTCGGTGGAAGCTTGGTAAATACTTGAAATATTAATATATATTGACTTTTTAACTCAATTAAAATGGATCAAAAGTGATATATAACCAATGAAATTGAGGATATGGTTCAAATATGAACCTAATATAGGATTTTTAATGATGTTGAGGTAACTTTAAACTATGTATTTTTGCTTCATCTCTTCATTAAACACCGGAAAACCTTATCCATGGTCACATGAATTTTCAAGCCTAAAGGGTCATGATATTAATTTTGAAAATTCCCAGTGGTGCATATATGAACCATGACTTATATTATAGAATATTTTTAATTGAATAGAATTAATATAGAATTTTTATTAATTTTTATGATTAATTTTTGTTATTGATAAATCTGATTTAATATTAAATTCATGACTATTCAATTATCATGAATTTAAATGTATAAAAATACTAAAATAAATTTAATATTAATACATTTAACATAAATACTAATTTAAATTTATGTAAGAAATTCTCAAAAAAAAATCCAATAAATATTACATTTAATGGTATCAAAATCATTTACTTCATTTTTCAACATCCTACACAAACACTACATCACCATTATGTAAGTGTTATATGATGTTATATGATGACAACAAGTAAAAAAACAATGTTATTATCGATATGGGTGATTTAATATCATAAATTTAATTAAAGGAATCATGTAGATTTATTTTGAAACTGTATCCGTAGTTTCAACCATGGTTATCTCGTTTTCTCATTATCATGGTGATAATCTTTTATCATGGTTACTATTTATTATGAATAAATATAAAAGTAAGCAATTCAAAAAAAATTCATACCACTGATTATATATTTGAAATGGGTTTTTTTATAATATCCCAGTATTTTTGAGATATTAATTTTAATATAAGTACACAAATGCATCAAAATATTTTTTTTTTAAAATACAGTTTTTTGATATAATATTTCCTTGAAAAAAATAGTGCATAATTTTAATTACCATAGAGATAATAGAGTTTTTTTTATAAAAATAATAATTATATTATATTGATAAAAATTTATAAACACAATGGATACTTGAAATTAAATCTGAATAAATGACATTTTTTTCTAAAATTTTTAAATTTAACTATTCACCTAAAAGTAATCTTTTTTAGAAAATTATCATCGATAAACCATTTGATGGTTTTAATGAATTGATTTCAAATATTATTATAATTTTTCAAAATGAATTTATCATATTTGATGAAATTATTTTTAATTACAGAAACGTAAAACTCCTAAAATAATTTATAGAATAAAAAATATTTTCTTAAAAAAATCAATTTATTTTTATATATTAACAAGTAAAAAATTATATGAATGTTAAATCAATATATTAAATTAATTATATTTATTAAGGAAATGATATCTTAAATACACATTATAATGTTTTTGAGCTGCGTGATTCAGGTGCGCAAGGGTTCTAGTGCGTGAGGGTTCATGTGCACGAGGGTTCTAGTGATGGAACCCTCGATATCTAGGGCGTCGTGATCTAGGGTTTTGGTACATGATGATCCCTCCTTTCATCAGCCAGGAACTAATTTCGCACCCATCATCGGATGGGGATTGTTCATTGGATTTCACTGCATTTTTTCTAGTGTTGTGGTGTCCTTCCAGAGGGCCCTCTCTATAACGAATGGTTATTAGGGAGATACTGTTAATGTATCTTGGTCATTGGTGTTCGGAGACGGAAAGAGCAGTCAAGCTTCCACTGAAGGACTGGTTGGGGATTGTTTTTTACCTATCTCTGATGTGAAATATGCACTTGAGATCTCTTCCTAGAAGTCTTTTCCCGCAATTCATCAGTGAGTAATGATTTTCTTTTCCTCTAACTGATGCAGGGGTGGTAAGGAAAGAAATTGAAAGTCAAACCAAGAAGGCATCTTATGATGAACCTCAATGTTTTTAGGTGACTGATGTATCTACGCTTGTGGTGTTAGGCGATGTAGAGGATGGTCAAAGACCCTTTTCGGGACTGGAGAACCAAATCTGGAGAGGCATGTTGTTCCTGATGGGGGGATTCTATGAATCGATCCTTTTCTTTCTTTAAAGGTGTTCCTAATTAATCTATTTGAGGAAAGGGAAACATTGCACGTTCCAAATCGGTCCCCGATGCTATTTCTAAGTGGTTTAAAATGGGTGATTTCTCAATCATTTCTCAACTGTTAATTCCTAAATTCTCTCACGTTTTAAAAATTGATGAACCAAAAAAGATAATTTCATCAATTTTGGGGAATTTTATCATGGAAATGTGTATCACTAGGACATGATACATCTATATTATTTTCCCCACAAACAAAATGAATGTTAGAGCTTGGGGATTTCTTTCCATTGCTCTCAAACTGGGGATTGTTCACCTTTGTGAATGTGATAAAATAATTCAATTCCTTTTGTGGTTGGGAACACCACTATAGAAAGTTGGGTAAGCGTATGGGTTGAATTTGATACTCCACTACCCCAAAATTTTCTATGATATGGCACTACCAATTGGAATCCCCATCAAAATTTTATGTAAATGGAAATGGATCGATTTGGCCTTTATTCTCCTTTCATATTTGTGGTTGAATTGGGGTCAACCCTAGTTGATATTTTTATACTTGAAACTAATGGCCAAATTATTGAGATGAAGATCATTTATAAAAGAATCCTAAAATTCTACAATGTATATAACATTATAGGTCTTGACTCATCTAGATATAGGCATTAAAATGTTTTTATTTACCAGTATTCACATAGAAATGAGATGAGCAATTGTCTTAAAAATAATAATATTAAACATGGTCAAAAGCCTATGGATAGAAAAGAATATTGTAAAGGCGATGATGGACCTGTCATTCCAACAGTTAATCTGAGTCACAATGTGCAAGGAGCTGTTCCTGAGGATGTTGTTAATCCAATAGTTGATGACAAGGTGGGTATGTTATGTAACACACCTAATACCTATGCCTCTACATCTGAGAATAATCTTAAGTCATGGGCTACCATATTTTTTAGAGAGGCAAATATACAATATAATGATACTAATAGAGATTTCATGTGTGTTGATTTTCATAAAATTCAAATTTATCCGTCTCCTCAAAAGTCAGGATGTGATGAAAACCCAAGATCTGAATAAGATACTAAAGATGAAATTCAGAAAGAAGTTGAATGTCAGCCCTCATATGATGGATAGTTTCTTCGGGTATTCTAAAGGGTATGAAAATTTTAGAATCTAACTCAACCATCATTTCTAAACATTTTCATGCTTATTGAAAACCCATTTTTGATCATGAAGGCATTTAGGATGTTTTCTACCAGATGGAAAAGTATACAACTATGTCGATTATAGGTAACCCCAATCCTTCCATTGGTTAAAATTTTGATGATGCCACTGGGATGTTGTGTACCACTCAGGTCTCTCCTGATGAGACTCAGGAAGTCCTTGCCCCGACAACCAAAATGGAAGGATGTTCTTCTCCCTGAAAAGGTAATGTGCAAAAAGAAGATACCTCTAATTCTAACATCACTTATGTTGAGAGACTTTTGGAAAGTCTTCATTCTTTTCTTTCAAGTGGAGGAAGATCAATAGGTAGAGGTCGTGGTCTCAGAAGGGCTGAATGTCATGCAATTCAAGAATAAAAAATAATTATAAGTGTTTGATTGACTAAAAGTTAGGTGGATAGATTTCTACCTTGGGATTTTACTTGTTTTCTTTAATCTTTTATGTTACAATATTATGTTTTTTAATAAAAGAGGAAAAAGCTCCATATTTCATAAAAAATACATAATAATGTTTTCTTCATAACCATATATGATAATCATTAGGCTAGGGGTAAAAATCATTCATAAATTTTATTTTTTGTTGTTCATTTAATCATTATGATGTTTTTATTACACACTATAATGTTATTTTTAAATAACATATAAACCAAAATCATTGGGTATTTCATGGATAATTAAAACTAAATTCAATATAAAGGAAATATATACATTCATACATTTATCATATTTCCGTCAAGGCAATGACAAGATATAATGAATATAATTATTATGGTTTGGGATAAGATAATTTCAATTAATGGGTTAGTATACATCATTTAATCAACTATTATGAAATTAATTTATAGTCTCGACCTATATAGCATTCCATACTTTTATATCTTTTGAGGCTAATTAATGAATAGGGATGATATCTTTTACTGGTCCCTACAGGTCAATTTCACATCCTATTTATTCCCCATATATAAAATGCTCAATTCAAATCATTCAAAAAATTTATTATAAATAAACAAATATAAGAATTAAATAAATAATCTGTAAAATCAATGTTTCCCTAGTAAATGAAATTACATTTTTATTATGAATCCTTTTGCTAAAACGAAATATTTAAATTATATAGAGTTAATAAAATATAAAATTAATAGAAATGATACAATATATATAATGACCCAAACTTTTCATACATATTTATTACATCGTAAAATAATAATATTAATTATATAACATAACAATCCATTCAATAATGATAGTGGTATAATGCCTTTGGAAACATGGAAATATAAACAACTTGTTCATAGGTTAAATATACCATCTACCACTAAGTTAATCTCAAATATATACCTTCTTTGACATATAATACATTGTAAGTATCTTCATAACCGAGCAAAAATAAACATAACAAAGGGTGATATTAGATGATTAGTAGGTGTAAACATGGGAGATATCAACATAACACAAGTATAGAGGTATGAGAATAAGGTAAATAAATCATAAAGATGAGTCATTGAATATATATTTATAGTTCTGAAGAATAAATAATAACGTAATCAAATAACATGAGTCATGAGAGCATAACATTGTCATAATACATAAATTTGTATCATACACATAAGAAAAAATAATAATTTCCTTTGTAGTCAAGGATCATAAAAAAATCATAGTATAATGGGTTCACACTCTAATCCATCACAGTAGTCATGTTTTAGTCCAAACACTATCATATTTTTCAAATTCGCTTATTGAAATGGGTTAACTCCCCATTCTAGTCCTCTTTATCTCATGAGAAATAAATAATTACACAATTAATTAAATGCAGATATAGGTCCCACCCATCCCATAATCCATACATATTATCCCATAATATCATAAAATATTTATCATGTCATATACTGTATAAAGAAAACGGGTCTCATAAACATTTCATCCAAGTATAATGCAAATAATGGAAATAGTTTTCATAATCATATTATCAATTTGTTAAAGAATAAACCATTGAAAATGAATGGGATTAATAAAAATATCATCATACTAATTAAAAACCATCTAAATAATAAATAATTATTCTATCCATTGATAATATCCATAGATGATATTATGTAACCTAAAACTATTTCATCTTAGATAGAAATTTATTTTGAATAAATACAAGGAATTGTTTTAGGAAAATAATCATTTCACATTGAAAAAATGATTTTCAAAAACTAATAGTTCAAAAAATATTTAAATATATTTTTATTTTAATATAAATTTAGTAACTTGTAAATGAATATATAAAATATTTTGTGTTCATAATGGAAGAAATTATTGTTCATTTCATTCACATTAAAATAATGATTCCTTTAAATTTTTTGTTAAAAAGTAAAATGTATATCATTTTGAAAAATAAAATATAATTCATTTTAAACCATTTACTAAAAAAATAAAATATGGTAAAACATTAAATTGTGAAATTATATTACATCAATAAAAAATTAATTAAATCATTTTTAGAAAACCAGGATATGAAAGAAATAATATTTTTTACTGAAAGGGAAACATGTCAATTTTACATAAAACATTCTTTTTAACTCAAGAGTAAATAATTAGTGGAAAATTATTGAAAACATTAATTTTCATGAAATAACCTACGAATAATAATATTCATGTTTTTATTGAGTATTATTCCATATGATCTCATAATTAGATTCATAATCATAATCAATCACAATAACCAAAGAGATTTTAACATAATGATTTTAAAACCTTGGTATCTTTTAAATTATTATCCACAAGAAAAAATATTCTATTTATATGTTTATCCAAAAAATTCATTTTTATTTTCTTAATATAAATTCATTGGTTTTATATACAGTAAAAAAATGAAATAAGTGGTGTAGAATCCATGTGTCCCACAGAAATAAAAGTGAGGCAAACATCTCTCACATCAAGTATCAACTTTATTCATACTCATTAAATAATCATGTGTAATACATATTGGTTTGTAATTTATCTATTAAATAACCATAAATATATATATATCATACCATTTGTGATTTACTTATGACCATTTATTACATGTTTAATAACTACCCCTCTTTAAAAATTGTGTTTTATGTAATAACATGTTCTTTTCATCAATATTTTGAATATGGTATTTTTAGTAAAATTACTATTATAATGTTTAAATAATATCTATAACTATAAAAATTTCATTAATATAATATATATTTAATAAATATTTTTTATTTTAATACATATATGTAAGAGATATAAAATAAAATACATCATTAATAGGGATGGTAGGTCGTACATACACGTGAATGTTGTTCACAATTTATCTAATGAATAAATGAAAGGAAGTTAAATAAAATAAAACCGATGGAAGGTTTTATTATTTCACATAAATAATATATTCTAAATAAATATATTTTTATTACCTTTTATGTAAGGAATATTTAAAAATGAATTACATCACATCGTGAGGTGGTAGTCCGTCGTACACATGATATGTGTTATCTTATTCTGAATGAATGGAAATAAAGAGAGTATATATGATATCATAATTAAAAAATTATCATTTTTTATTAATATAATATTAATTTGTTAAATTTATCATTATTTCCAGATGTGAGTGGTGGTGATGGAAAATGTAGTAAATCGGTTCAAGAGGTAGTAGTGATTTATACATCTGACCAATAGTTTCATTTCCGATTTTATGAAATATTATATGGATATAGGTTATTACATTAACATAAAAAAATATTATTATATGGGGGATAAATTATTTATTAAATAATTATATTTGGATAATATTTTATAGTTGTGGAAGAATAAATAAAACAAAAACCTAAGTTTAGAAATTCCACCTCTTCTTGTGAGGACCCCATTATGTTTATACCTACCAACTTCTTGGAGGGTTTCCCAATCAATATAAAAAAATACAAGATGTAGAAATGTAATAAATGAACTAATTTTGGTACGTATTGGATAAAACAAATTGGTTAGAATATTTTAATTAGAGGGGAGAGTTGGTCCCCTTTTATAAGTAGGGGAGTGGACACCCTTGGAAATTTTGAAAAGGAAAATATCTACAACAATATTAAACATAGAGAAGGAACCAAAATGGATAATACAAAAACTATAAAGGTTATAAAGTCATTACATGTCAATTTATCTTGGATTTCACAATTTTTTGGTAATTTTACACCTACCATTGTAGTTTAACCCACAGTAAACTCATAATTACTTTAACCACTATAATTATTTTTCACTATTTTTTTATTAATTTTGACACAAAATTGTGATGAAATTATTATGTTATACTAAATATTAATATTCACAAAATGGAATCCATTTTTCCAAATTCCATTCATATAAGTGGAAATTTTTAATTTAATGTAAAACTCCTAGATGCGAAAAAAAATCATTTTCCCAAAGTGAAAATTTTAATTATCATATGATGTTTTAATATCAAAAGTAAACCTAAATTTGATTAAAATTAATTTAACTAGATAAATAATATTATTATTAGTCTAATATTACTTTTATAACATATTTTTAATATTTATCGTTGTAAAATCATTAAATTAAAGGTAAATGTTTAATAAAAATAATTATTTTCCACAATTCAATGAAAAAATAATGTTTTCATAAGATTATCAACAATTCAATCTATGAAAATTTTGAAAAGTTGATTCCAAAAATGAAATATATTTTTTCAATGAAATTTTTTAAATATGTTTTGAAAAAATTATTTCATTGTTCACAAATTGAATTACAAAAAATTTTATGAGATAAAAATATTTTTAAAGAATTTGTAGTCTTTACTAAAAATTACATACATATTTATAATAATATTTTATTTTTATATAAAAAATGAAACCTAATATCAATAATTTTGTTATTAATATTCATAGATATAAATTTAATTGATATGTATAAATGTATAGGTTTAAATAATAATATAAATATTAGATTGTAGTTCTTTAAAACGTGGTGTTACATGTAACACAAGTTATTGAATAAATTAAAATTATTCCGAAAAAAATATTTCATAATATTTTAGTCTATTAAAATCTACCCACAATAAAATTCATTTAACACTTAAAATACTATAAATTATTTATAATCAACTAAGGATACCTTTTCCTCATTATAGGCTCATGTTATAAGGTATCTTTCTAAAGCTGGTGGTTTTGTACCAAAACCTTGTTCTCCTGAATGGAATTTCATTGTAGACATTCATCTGTATAATAAAAAAACACCTATATGTTTTTCAACAAAAATAAGATCATGTTTTAGTGGTATTACCTATCAGTTCAGTATATATGATGAATTAAGTATTTATATACTTAATAGAATTACATGGAACATATTATAAACAAGAAACAAGTTCGGTGAAATAGCCAAGGGATAAGCCATGATACTTACACGATCAAGAATTTAAAGGGGACCAATATACCCATGTATTAGTTTTAACATATTTAAAAATATTCAAAAACTTATTCATTGAGGAAATTTATAGAAATTCCTTCTCACCATTATCAAATATTAGATTGCAAGGAAAAATATCACCATAACTATTTTTTCATAATTGTGATACCTTTATGTGTTTTTGAATTGATCAAAGGTGCATTGTAATTTCATTCTCTAGATATAGCCCCAATCACTTTATTTCTCAAACATTATCTCAACACATTATAGTTCTACCATTATATCAATATATATTTTTCTAAGGAGCCATATAAATGTTCAAGTCAAAGTTATTGTTTCTATGAAAGAGAACTATAGTAAATAGTAGAGATATAAACCATATCATTTTACACATATCATTAAATGATTTTAAACTTAATTAAACATAAAATTAAAAGAAAATGATTGTAATGTCTAGTGACTTTGAAGGATTAGGTATATAATTAAACATCATAGAAGCATATTTTATTTAATATCCATAATGAGATCCTAAAATCCATTGAGCTACCATAACAACATAGGATAACCTGGGGAATAAATGAACAAATGGGAAGCACTAAAAAACCCAATACAAAAATAAGCATTGGAATAAAACATACTACACGGGTTTGATGGAAATAAACGAAGACATAAAAATCATGAAACATGAATATAAATAAGGAATAAAGACATCTGTAACATGGGAAAATATAATAATGACATCATAGAACAGAAAAAACAACATATAAAATGACATAAAAATGATTCAAGGCAAACCACTAAGACTATATCACATGGTTGATAATGTCCCATAAAGGAATAAAGTTCACTCCCAGTCCCAACATGATGTATCATATGACTAAACATTACCCAATGAATTTGAGTTATATATAGGTTCACCCATCATAAAATAATCATGAATATGAGTTGCACATGAATTATTATACATAATCATTCAATCATAACATAAGAGTTACCCGTGGAATGAAATTGGTATCATAATCATGTCATAAGGCATTACAAATGGGCATATCATCAAAGTGTCCCTAAATGAATGTATATAGAACATATGTTCTTACCCATAATGTAATATTGGAAAAAATAATTATTAATTGTGTCCAAATAAATTAAAACCCTTTTAAATTTTATTTTAGAAACTTTTTAAATTAGCCACTTTTGTACATTTTTACAGAAAACATCAATGAGTTTTTAAAAAGCAGATGGCGTGTTTTTTTAAAAAAATATATAAAGGAAACATGATAGATTTATATGATAAAATGAGTTATTTTAGAACTGTAATTGTGGATTACTATAGATTATTTATATAACATGATGATGGTTAAGAAATTGGGATATTCCCTATAATCAAGGTTACTTATAGGGAAGTTTTGAGAAAGGGACCTTTTTAAAACATGTGTCTCCCAATAAAATATGGATTATGCGATATGGATATATTATTTTTCAGCATATATATAGATATTATAGTATGTAAAGAAAAATAAATAATAATTAATTGTGATAAAATAGAGACAAAGTGAAACCCGAAGGAAAAACGGGGTTTTGGTAAGAATCCCCTAACTTATGTCTGAAACGGTTCTCCACTTCATCTTAATGTGAAAAATAAAAAAATTAGATTAATTAGTAAAAAAATTAAATATTTTTATAAATTAAATTTATTTTTTATAATTTTATTAAATTAATTTATTCCCTTTATAAAGAGTTATAGGGTTCAATTTTGTTATTCAGGTGTGCTCATTTTCTTGGATCTTATGGTCGGTTCGCTTGTATAAGAGTGTGGATGTTCATGTAAAATAGAAATAAATGTCTATAATTGAAGATATAAGTTATTAATGAACATATATAATGTTGAATTATAATAAAATTAATTTTATTATTTTTTGTGAGTATGAATCATTATATAAAATATTAGTGATAATCGTTTTGATTATTTTGGGTCGTTTTCAAGTGCCACAAACATTTTTTGTTTCATTATTTTATATAATAGATTTATAAATGTGACATAAAAACATAGAATATGGGATAAATATATTATAATTATTTTAACCATAAATCTTTTTTTCTAATCATACTTGAAGGTGTTAAGGGAAAATGATAATTTCCCGTCCTTGAAGGTGATAAATTAACACCTCACAAACAATGTTTCCATTTTTAGAAAAAAAGGGAGAGGACAAGGGGTTTTTATGATATATTATTCCATTATAATAATAAATATATATTATATGTGATGTAGATTAGTTATCATACCAAATTTACGAGTTTATGTGAGGATAGACTAAGAAAATAACATGAAAATAAATTAAAAGAAAATGAATGAGGAATTTACCTCTTGAATTTCTCTACCCTGAAAACCTCTTTAGGGAAAAGGTTTTGGTATTTTTATGAATACAAGATATCTTATTTATGAGATAGGGTATTGGGAAGAGTATTTGGAAGAATTTTTAGGAGGCTCAATGATTGGAAGGTGTGAGGCGAAGAGGTCGTGAGGGTGGCATTTACAGTGGAAGAGGGAGTGTTTTCCCATTATTTAATTCATTGGTTTATTATTTTTGGATAAAGAGAAGAATATTTTATAATTATCACTAAATATATCAATATAATTAAGGATTGCTCTATATTTTTTTCTTGTATCATCCATATATCATCTATGACTATGATTCATGGATTCAACATTTAACGTGAATTATCGTATTTTACAATTCACGAAAAATTCATGTATTTTAGAAAAATACAAAAAAATCCATAATAATTTATTGGTGTTTAGAATTAAAAAAATGAACTCAATTTTATGAAAATAACTTTCTAAATATGGAAACATTAGTTTTGAACAAAAATCAACATTTACCTGAAAAATACCAATTTTAAAATTATAAATGATTTAGTAACACTTTGAAAAATTAATTAAGGTATCATAAAATTATCATATACTCATAAATAAACAAAATATTAATTTAATAAATCATTTTATGGGGCCAAATTATCTTTTAAATCATTATACTAAATAAAAAACTTATATTTATAACATAATAAATACTAAAACTAAATTTATCATTTCTAAAAAAATTATTTACTTATTTTAAGATATAGATATGTCATATTTTTAATTATAGAATACCAAAATTTTATTAATACTTTCATAGGTGAGGTTACTATTCTATTAGAAAATTTAATATTCATAAGGGTCGTATTAATATTCCAATAGTCAATTTACTATTTAATATATATATATATAGGTTCCTAAACTGCTTGAAATACTTATTTTTTCATTAATTATTCATTTATAAAGTTTTTATTGTGTTCTAAAAGTGATTTAATATTATTTATGATATATGAAAAATTATAATAATGGAATTTCCATGATAAAAATTTTGGGTCATTAGGTGCTTCCCCTTATGAAATTTATCCCTCAAAATTTTATTGATCTTGTAAAGTAGCAAATAGTTGTGTGTACATCTCCTTCATCACCTTTTCCAGTTACCTTGTTGCCTCTTTGTACTTATGGTTTGACCATATTACATTGACCATGTGAGTAGTCTTGTTTCATAGAAAATTGTTCCTATTATACAAGATATTCTCTAGCTTCTTCTCATAAGAGAGATCATGTTCCAACTGTACCACATATGAATTCACCAAAATGTGAAGGATCCGGTATATACTTCCTCAAGAGGGATAAGTGTAAAACATCATGAACTTGAGAAATTATTGGGGGAAGTTCTAGTCAATATTCCACATGTCTTACATGATCAAGAATCACATAGGGGCCGATGTACCATGGACTATTATTTCCTTTCATGCCAAATCTCAAGATCCTCATACATGGATATATGTGGTTGAATAAAATATATCCAAACTTAAACTCATGGTCTCATTGATGATTGTTGGATTAAATATTTTTGAGATTTTGGGATTCTTTTTCATGATGATGAATGGTTTTCACCTCTTCCACTATTTATTCAACCATTTCATGTCCAAGAAGCTTATGATCACCAAATTCATCCCATAATTCTGGTGTTCTACATATTTTAAATTAAAAGGATTTATGTGGAGCCATTTGGATGCTCGAGTGGAAACTATTGTTGTAAGAGAACATCACCAGAGGTAGATGTTTATATGGTCCTCCCTTGAAGTACATAGAACCCACTCTCAACATGTCTTATTATGTCTGAATAATTCTATCATTTTGTACATCATTTTGATGTTTATAGGTCGTACAAATTTGTATCTTAATGTATATAGAAAGTAGGATACACTTCCAGAACATCTTGGTGAAACTCAAATCCCAATAGGATATAATCAATAGTCATACCCCATCTAGCCCTAATAATTATCTAATATATATCCATGAAAGTTGAACTAATGAGAAATCATACCAAATTATGATAATGTGACCAGTCTCTATATGTTGATCCACAACCACCCATATAAAATTGTTTCCCTTGGATGTCTTCAAATGTCCAAAAAAAACATCTATAGTAATGTTCTTAAAATTCAATGTTGGTATGGGTAGTGGATGCATCATCCCTTTATACTTTTGACTTTTATCCTCCACTTTCTGACATACTAGGAACATTGATGTATATCTAATGATCTACTTTGTGATATTGTCTTCCCAATATTTCTCTTGGAGATTTCGACACACCATTGTGATCACTGGTTTAATTGAGAAGGTTGAGCTATTTGAATCATTCGGAAGATCCATATTTTTCTTTGGATTGGATAGTACACATCATTCAAGATTATTACTAAATTTCCACATAATTTGAGTAGTAATAATACTTTATGAGCTCTATCTATATTCTCTATTTATATTAAACTCATTCTATGTGAATATGAATTTGAGAATCTTGTGATCAATATATATCTCACACTTCTCCCCACAGAGATATGGCCATCATATTTTCAATGAAAAGATCATAACTACAAACTTTACATCATGATTGGGATAGTTTTACTAATTGTTTATCAAATTCCATGATGCGTAGGATTTCACTTTACAGTTTTTCATTTCTACACATCCTAATACTTCCATTGAATCATCATTTTAAACCACAAAGAGTTCCTCAATTGTTGGTAGTGTGAGAACTGGTGTAGTTATAAACCTTCTCAACTCTTTAAAGTTGTCTTCACATTCACTTTTCTAGAAAAACAAATATCCCATCCAGGTTAGCTTGGCCAATGGGTTCATCAATCATGATATGTTCTTCACAAATCACCAGTAATACCCAAATAGACCATGGAATCTATGGATCTCCATTATAGATATTATCTTGGGTCAATCATCAATTTATATTATCTTCTAAGAATCCATGAATATCCCTTTTCTGGTGATACCATTCCCCAAGAATGATACTTCCTCCATCAAAAAATAACATTTATTGTACATTACATAATGTTTCTCCTAACATAATGTATTTAGTATAGTATTGAAATGATTCTCATGTTTTTCCTTTATTTTAATGTATATAGGAATATAATTAATAAATACTACCAAAAATATGTTGAAATAATGTCTCAAGACTCTATTTATTATGTCCATGAATATTTTTGAAACATTAGTTAGTCTAAATGTAATCACTATGAAAACATATTATTCATACCTTGTAGGAAACATAGTCTTGGCAATGGTTTCCTTCCTCACATTTAATTGGTGATATCCTGACTGAAGGTCCACCTTAGACAAATAACTGGCCCCATATATATAATCAAACAAATTGTATATCTAATGAAGGGGATACTTGTTTTTTATCATGTTTTTTTAGATTAATATAATCAATGAAGATTCACATTCATACATCCTTCTTCTTGAAAAATAAAACCAGTTCACCCCATGGTGAAGCACTCAGGTGTATAAAAACCTTATGCAAATTCTCATGTAACTACTTCTTTAGTTCTTCTGTTAAATAATGTCCATTATATAAGGTGTTTTTATTATTTTCAATGTTCCAGGAATAAGTTTAATTGATAAATCAACCTCAATACAAGGAGTAAAAAGGACAATCTTCAGGGAATATATCAGTGGAATCCCTCACGATTGTCATTTCTTCAACAATGATTCTCTCCCTTGTCAAAACAATTTAATATAGATATGGTTGCTCATTAAGAAACAATATACAAAATTAAGATGTTTATTTTTAAGGATATTCAATATCCACATTACAGTTTTACATCATTAAAGGATGCTTTAGGAGGTGACGACTGATCACCATATCTCAATAGTTGATGTTGGATCTATATAAAGATATACCATCCATGCCCAATATTGTATCAAACTCTACCAAAAGGTGTATGAAAAAATTTTAAAGGAGATTCAGTCCACAATAATTATCATTGAAGGAGTTATGATATTTAGATGTAATAATTACCAAATTATCTATACTTAGAGATAACTCAACAACTAATTTTCAGTTGGTGTTTGAACAAATATACTAAACTTACACAATATGAAATAATTCATAGGATCATAATCGAATAGCGTGTTCTCTATTTTTTAATGAATAACCATCATACTGGTCACCCCATAATTGTTTGGATTCACATTAGTAGTAGTGATAGAATATGCAATTCCTTATTTCTGTGGAGGTTAATGTTTTTATTTTCTTTGAAAACCATTGACTTAGGTAAATGGTTTGCATAATACCCATATTCCATGTTGTTGAAACACTACACTTAATGTTGAGTATAGATCTGAACATTATTTTATTCTTCTGAATTAATGGGATTATTTATATACCTTCCAACATTTTCATCTATATTTCCTTCTCTTCAACATTTGAATAATCTCTTGGTTCCCTTTAAGTAGTATCCAAGATATTTCTTCCAACATTTTTTATACATGGGATGTAGGATCATCCATCCATCATGGGATTTATCACACATATTAAACTCCATTTCCCCTTTTTCATTGGAACCATGAGACCACTCAGAGTCCCCAATCACCATTAAAACATTGAGGGCACAAATACACAATCTCCTCAAAACTGTTGAAGTCATTACTCACCAATTATTTTCAAATATATGGATTTTTGTCTGCTAACAAAAAGATCCACCTTTCTATAAGTTTTCATGATAAATTTGTGGGTGAATCCTGAAATATTTTCCTTTTTTTATTCATACACCCCAAGAGAATATTATTCATTTTTAATTAGTATGAGAAATTCCCTTTTCCATATTGTGATGGTGGGTTCGGGGAAAATTTTAATTGAGTTTTTTATGAAATATTCTTTTCCATGGAATCAATTTCCTCCATGTAATTTGTGTTATTGATCAGTGTCCACCACTGATCAGCCTCCCCATCAAAATTATATAATTCCAGTAAAAATTTATCTTCTTTTATGCACTAGATGATAGTTAATATATTCTCAATTTTTTTAAATAATTATTATTCGATGAGAGGATTAGTATATCCACTAAATAATGGAGGCCTTTTTGGAATGAAAGATTCAACTAAAAATTTCTCTTTATTTGGTGGATGGTATTCCACATGATTCATTTAAATATAGATAACTTGAGATAGATGAGTATGTATTGTCATAATGTATTGATCACCCATTCCCATCATATATTTCCTGTTATAATGGAAATCATGACATATCATATAACATTGAGTTTTAACATCAGTTCATTTTTTCAATACATAAACTAAGAAAAAGTAATTATAATTAGGTACTTTAATACTTAAATAATAAAAATAATAAAAGGAAACATTAAATATATCAAGATAAACATGTAAAGAAAATAGTATATTCTAACTTTTTATTCTCTAGGTTTCAATATAGGTTTCCTGTGATATTCTTCCTAACATATATTATAATGGATTTTTTTATTCCCTTCATAATGGTTTGTAATTATATTATCAATTTAATAAAGAATATCTTCTAAGTGTATCAAACTAGGCACTTAGTAAGTCTTGTTTTCATATACTAGGATACACAAGTTCATGACTAGAACAACTTTTGAGAGTTTTTACTCTTAGGTAGATCTATACTTGAATGATATCCACCTGTAATATCTAAAGAGGTATTTATTTTATTGATAGACCACTTACTCTATACTAACCTATATTTAGGGATATTTTCTTATAATTATCATTATCCCTAGGTATTTTTCTATATTTTTCTAATAATAGAACCAATAATAACAAGACCATCCTCTGAAACCAACTATAGAGACCCTGTACCTCATGAAATATCATTAATGGATTTTAAGCATAATTAAATATCAAATTACATGCCAATAAACGTAAAGCGTAGTGTATTTGGAAGATTATCTAAATAATTAAACATTATGAAAACATATTTTATATAATATATATATAATGAAATCATAATTCCATTAATCTGATATAACTGCAAATGATAACCTGAGGAATAAATTAATGGGATGAGGTAAAAATCCCAGTATGGAAATAAACATATATAGAAATAAAACATAACAAATGGGTAAGAAGGAAAAAAATGATTGAATAAAAGGAATGTAACATGTATATAAATAAGGAAGAATAAAATGTAATACATGGAAACATATAATCATGACATCATAGGAATTTGGTAATAACAATTTTCATGTCATAAACATGAGTTAAGGATAACTTCAAAGACTATTTCCAATGGTGGACAAAGTCCCGTAATTGAATCTGGTTCGCTTCTTGTCCCTACATAAAATATCATGAGAATAAAAATTACCCAATGAAAAGGTGTGATATGTGGGCACACCGATCATAATATAATAATGAATATGTATGTTACATGATTAATCTTACATAAGGAATAAAACATAACATAAGTTTTAACGAACGAAATAAATAGTTTTTTTAATCATGTCATAAGGAATTACAAAGGGGTGCATCATTAAATCATTAATAATATAATTTATTTAAAAAATAAATGGACATTAATAAAATAAAATAAACATATATAATGATAAATATTGTCCAAATAAATTAAAATAATTTTAAAAGTGTATTTATGAAATTTTAGAAATTAGTCACTTCTATGTGGTTGTAAGGGAAAACAACAACAGGTATTTAAAATTGAGAATGAATATTTGATTACAAAATACTAAACAATAACCATGATATTTATCAATAAAAATGAAAAAATATAGACAATTAAAGTTTTCTTAAAACATATTATGAATAAAACATGACAATGGGTAATAAATCTGGAATTCTCTTTAATCGGGATTTCTTATAGAGAAGTACTAAAAAGGGAACCTTTTTAAAAAGTGTATTTCTTTATAAAATATGGATGAAATGAACATGATATATGATTTTGAAAAATATAAATAGTATTTATAACATTTAAATAGAAATAAAGAAGAATTATATAGAGTTAAAGTGAGAGAAATCTATACTCAGAGGAAAATGTGGTTTCAGGTAAAATCCCTTAACTTATGTATGAAATGATTATAAGCATCATTTTAATTTCATAAATAATCAAATTATATGAATTATTTAATAATTAAATTAAATTTTATAAAGTTGATTTATTTCTTAAAATTTTATTAACATCATTTATGGAATTTTGTTGAGTTAAAGAGTTCAATTCCATTATTCAATAGTGCACATATTCTCAGTTTTAATGATTGGTTCGATTGTATTACAATATAGAAGATAGTTTAAAATAGAAATATATGTATAGAATTGAAGTTATAATGTATTAATTAACATATAAATTATTAAATTTTCATAAATATCATTTGTCTGTTTTGGGTGAGGATGAAAAATTTGATAATATGTTATTGATAATTGTTTGGATTATTTTGGGTGTTTTTCACCCACAATGAACTTGTTTTGTTTTATTATTTAACATCATTTGTATATAAAGGTTATAGAACAATAAATAGAGTATAATGAATATATTATGATTTATTTTAAATATAAAAATGGTTTTATGACTATTGTTTAAGGTGTTAATGGATGATAAAAATTGGTCGTCGTGGAAGGTGATTAATTGAAACCTCAGGAACGAAGTTTTCATTTATAGAATAAAAGGGTGAGGATAATAGAGTTTAAGGATTTAATATTTCTTTTGAATATTTTAATTAAATTATATTTCTGGTAATAGATTTATCATACCTATTGGATGAGGGTATGGGAGTACAGAATAAAAACGAACATGAAAATTAAATTTAAAGTATAGAGGATTTTACCTCTTGAATTTATTCTCCTTCAAAAACCCCACAAGGAAAATGTTTTGGTATTTTTATGAGACCAATATCTCCTATAATTTTGGTTCAGGGAAATTTTTAAGAGTATTTTAAAAAAATGGATGGGGATTAATGCATTGATGGTGTGAGGAGAGGAGGTCATGAGGGGTGGTATTAAAGTGGGGGAGAGGAATGTTTCTCATTATTTAATTAATTAGATTATTATTTTGGATCAGGACTATAAATATATTTAGAATTTTCACTAAATATATTAAAATAATTAAATATATTTCGATTAATATTCCTTACATCATCCATACGTCATCCATTACTCCATAATTCATGTATTTATATATTTTCGTGAAATATCGTATTTCAGTATTCTACAAAAATTAATCTATTTTTGAAAAAACACAAAAATACACAATAACCATTTTCTATGTGTAGAATCAAAAAATAAACTCCATTTTATGAAAAACAATTCATTTTATGAAAATTTTAATTTTTTTCTAAAATAATCATTCACATGGAAAATACCAATTTTAAAATTATAACAGATTTTGTAGCATATTTAATTATAAATTAAGGTATCATAAAATTATCATATAATCATAAGAAAAAATATATATATTTATGAATAAATTTCAGGAAAATAAATTTACTTTTCATTCATTATATTAATTATTATATGGCTATTAAATATTTATAACATGAAAAAAAAACACCAACTCGTAATTTATCATTTCTAAAAAAATTATTTAATTATTCTAAGATATAGATATATCCTATTTTTGTTTATAAGATATCCAAATTTTATTTATAATATCAATGGTGAGATTACTATTCTATTGTTTGAAAAACAATTTATAAGTGTCGTATTACAATTCCAAAGGTCATGTTACTATGTCATCGGTATATGTTCCTTATCCTCTAGAAATACGAATTATTTAATTAATTGTACATTTATAATGTTTTTATTGAATTCTAAAATTGATTTAATGTGATTTATAATATATGAAATAATTATAATAAGGTAATTTCCATTGATAAAAATTTTGGTTCCTTACAATTGTTCCCAAACTTTGTTTAAATTTATATAATAATATATTATTATAAAATAGATGGATTAAATAGTTATATTACATTGAACCAGTTTTTGAGGATTATATTCTTTCCTTAATGTTAAAATTTTATTAATTATATTACTAAATTATTCCCCCAAACTTCAAGATAAACCTTAAAATTCAATCAGATACAATTTAATGTGGTACACTATGATATCTTACCACATAATTAATGCATGTTCTAGAATGCTGTTAAAAATATAAATATTATCTCATAGAAATTAATTATGATGAATTTTTAAGTAAATCAACTAACACTCATATATCATTATATTATTTATATATTTTGGGGAGTCTAATGAAAAAATACATGTCAATATTTTCAAATTTATATTCCGGTATGGGTACCTTTTTAACTTCCCTTAATAATTTTGTCTCTTAGTCTTAAGATACTGACATAACATGAACCAACATCTAAGCTTAGAAAATTCTCTCTTCATTACATCACACTAGAAATATTATTTCTGAACTTTGTACAACTTTTTACATCTACGATGAATTGATAATGATGATCTTCATGCTTCCATTAATAACTCACTCATCAAATATGTTATGTATGACACATATACATAGTTCTCAAACTATATCCTTCTATAATGATCATGGTTAAAATCAAGATCATTTCTCACCATCATCTGAATATCCATATCATCCCCCATTACTATTTTATCCTCACATATAATGATGGGTGAATATATATTATTAAATGATAATATCCCTCCCCTTCCATTAAAATCAAATTAATTGGTTTCAAAATCCATAAATATTTTTTATTTTGTGATAATACTCATAGATAATCTTGTATAATCCACTTGAATCAAATCACCAGCCAAAATTATGTATTTTCTAGGGTTATAATTTATTGACCAGTGATAATATTTAATAATATTTAATCACATCCCTAAGAAAATATTCATCTATTTTTTATGAATACATAAATTAAATATTTTTAAACATTATATATATCACACTTTTCTTCATAATCATAATTCTTCTATATCATTAATTAATAAATTAGCTAAACTAAATCCAAATCATCAGTTGGGTAATGTTTATCATTTACCAAAAATTCTATGAAAGCCTAAGATATAACAATGTCATTCTACATGATAATTAAACCTAGTCCCTTCAAAAAATTCTAACTATTAATAAAAAAACATTCTTTAATATAGGGAAATGTAATCTCATGTTATATAACTAATATTCACATTAGTTTATTGAAATATTTGAACATTCATCAGTCTATAGGAACTTGTCTCCCTTCTGTGTTAACATGGTGAGTGGATTAAAAATTCATGATAAATTCTACAAAAAACTGTGGTGATATCCATCTAAACAATGAAAAAAATGGATCTCATTAATATTGGTTAGTATTTTCCAATATTCAACAACCTCTATTATTGATAGATCTACCAATATACCCTATATTGAGATTATATGACCAAAAATGAGTCCTTTTATAACAAAAATTCAATCCATTTAAACAATGAATATATTTTATCTCTCCTAAATGTTATTTGTGAAATTATAAAGTAAAATTCTCGCTCCTCCATTAATATAGAATATATGATAATATCATATATAGGACTACCATAAACTACTCAAGGTAATCTCCGTAGAATATATTTAGCAAATCTATTAAGATAATGTCTGAATTAATATGAATGAATGAAATAACTTTATACTCATAACACCCATACCTTTTATGAAATGTGGTTTGGGGTTTATCTTCCTTCTTTACCCTCAAATGATGAATTAAATAATGAATTTTAATCTTGGAAATGTATTTATATTCACACAGTTGATGAAACAAGTCACAATATATGGTAAAAGATAATTTTTCATGATTGTGATTATGTTCGGCTCATAGTAATCAATGCAGGGTCACATCAATGAAACATTTTTCCTAGAAAACTAAATAAATGAACCCCAAGGGGATACACATGGATTGATAAATCCTTTTTTCAATGTTCTCATTGATTTTATTATTCAATTCCTAAAACCATGTTTGGAAAATTATATAGGGTGTCTATGAAAGAGGTGTCACAAAATTAATTAGTATTATTGGGAAATAAACTCAACATATCAATGTAATAAAATGATTGTTTTCTAGAAATACATAAAATCCATTTCAATAAAAATATAAACAATATTGAGTTTTTTCCAAAACATCTGAGATAAAACCCCATATTAATAGTAATCTATACTCGCAAAATTAATCCAATTTATCTTGTAAATTCATATTTATTATCACACTAATAGATGGCTATTAAAATAATTTTTAAAATCAAACATAAAATAACTACATCAATAATTAATTTGGTATTCGTATAGAGAAATACAATCTATTTCTACGATAACATCAAATTTATCCAGTGGGAGATTATTGATATTTATATGAATTACACTACCACGAACATCAACTAGAGAAGAATCATAGACTAGATATTCGATCATCACACAATTAGATATTTTCAGTACTAATTTAATATTTAATCATCATGGATAAGAAATATCATTCCAAGAGGATTTTTATGATATAAATGAATCCATATAATTATTCTCAAATAAGATACTTCATTATCTAAGAATATATATCACCACGTCACCTTCATATGTAATGCCCCATAAATTCCATGTATTTTTTTAAATATAAATGGGAATTTTACGATTCTACAAAAATTAACGGTGTGTGATTCTAAGGCCTAGAGTTCCCAGAATGTATTTATGAACTTATTTTCAGGTACTTTCAGTAAACGTGCAAGTGGTTTTTCTAAATTTTCAACCGAGGAACAAAATTGAAATCTAATGGCCTTGTTGAACTCGTAGCACCGATAGTTGCTTAAGGAGACCTTCACCTCGACCGCAGTCGGTCGAGGGTGGAATTTATTTTTTCACTTATTCGTGAAAGAATAAAAGAAAATAAAATTTTGTAACATTTTAGTTTCATTTGAAACTCCCATGTGGATGTTAAGAGGTAAGGACCACCAGAACTAAACCTCTCATTTGATTCTTAAAAAGTGGGGACCACCAAAACTAAACCTCCCATGTGGGGTTTTAGAGGTGTGGACCACCAAACCTAAAACCCACAATTTTAATTTAAGGGTGGGGACCACCCAAACCCTCATAATGTGAGAAACCACTTGAAATCCATCATTAATGAGGGAGGTGACCTTTAGGTTACCCCAAAAAAATTTATTATGCCAACCTCAAAGTAATTGTGATGGAAATTTAATTTCAGCCAACAAATTAAATTGGGGAAACATATCATATTGGATACCTTTTATTTTTGGTGGAATTGGGGGAAGTGTTGGAAAAGGGAAATTGGGAGAGAACCTTGGAGGAATTATTATTCTCCCATGAAGAATGCTCCTCCAACGAAGAACACTAATGCACGACATTGACCTCTTCCTCAGGACATCCTCCAATGTGTTACATCATTAATCAATTATCACCCTTCCCTCTTCATCAACGTCAACAAAAGAGTGATATATGGTGTGTTTTAAATTGATTAATGTTAATATTTCCTCTCACATTTAATCATTCCCATTGAGCTGCTTGCTACAGCTTTAATGTGGAGGGTACGGGCCAAACAAACATGGAACAACCACTCCGCAAACCTTATGGTTTATTTTTGTGTTCTTCACAATGGTGACGGTGACTGGTGCCAGCGTTTGGCACCAGTGGAACTCGAGAACCATGGTCGTCACCACAGTCGACTGCAAAGAAGGTGAAAAATGGAGGGTGGCAGGTCAAGTCGGCCATCAGTGAAGGCACGACACGCGTCTGCACCACATGGCCAGCCACTGAGGACCGACGCCCCGTGACCTCACGATCCTCATGGGGTCACTGCCCCACGGCCCCTACGGCCTCGCCGCTCCACGGCCTCGCAACCCCCGCGGCCTCACCGCCCCGGAGGCCTCGCTGCCCTGTGGCCTCGCGGCCACCCGGGCCTCACCGCCCCACGGCCTCGCGACCCTCCTGGCCTCGCCACCCCGTGGCCCTCTGCGGCCCCCGTGGCCTCACCACCCATGGACCTCCGTGGCCCCGCAGGATATGTCGTCCTGCATCCATCGTAGCCCCAATGACCTCCTCGGCCCCGCGACCTCTCGGCCACCGTGGCCCCAGCAGCCTCTGCGGCCCCATGGCCCTTCACGACCCATGCATCCTTCACCACCCCAACGGCCTCTACGCCACCCTCACGGCCTCGCTTCACTCTATGGCCCCGGCTCCGCCCAGCACGGGCCGAACGGGACCCAGCAAGCCAGGCCAGACCCAGTGGGCCAGACCAGACCCAGCAGGCCGGGTCAGGCCAGGTCGCACCGACCGGGATGGTCCAGACCCAGACCAGCTATGAGCTTTTCACTTTATCGGCCACAACATTGGCATCACATGTCCATTTGACAAATTATCAATGGAACTATAAACCATGGAGCGAGTCGATGCCTTTGGTATACCCCCACTAGAGTTTTCAGTAATGTTGGGGTACAGTCGGGTTGGATTGATCCGGAATCCAACTGTGCCCTCAAGACTAAAAAGCTAATAACTTACATATCAGTTGTCCGATTGACACACCATCTATTGTGTTGAGACCCCGATGATGTGGCAGTCCTTTGAGATACTTCTTCACGGTACTTTGTGGAATTTGGAGTATCGACCAGTGTCTTGAGGAGTAGAATCTCCTAGAGACAAGAAATAATAGTGCAGGAACCCTGTAGAAGGCTATGTCTTGAGAAATAGATTCTTCACGGGTCTGTGATTGAGGGTCCCACATGAAACTACTCTTGGATTCCATGCAGGACCACTCTATGATTTTGTGTGGGTCAACACCGAGCGATCCTGTGTGGGTCATCATCTAGTGATCCTGTGTAGGTCAACACCGAGAAATCATGTGTGGGTCAGCACCAAATGATCTTGTGTGGGTCAACACCGACTGATCCAGCATGGGTCAGCACTGAGCGACCCTGAGTGGGTCAGCACCGAGCGATCCTATGTGGGTCATCATTGAGCGATCATGTGTGGGTCAGCACCTAGAGATCCTATGTGGCTCATAACCTAGAGATCCTATGTGGGTCAGCACCTATCGATCCTATGTGGGTCAGCTCCGAGCGAACCTATGTGGGTCAGCAGTAGAGCCTCTTGACAAAATAAGATGATCTAACTTTATGACTAATTATTTATAATTTTGTACTTAAGTTATACCTAGTGTGATCTGAGTCCATACCTGAGAAATACATTCTATTATCGTAATACCTTGGTGGTATTCTTCTGTGTGGCATACATGTGTGGTACTTACCATCGGGGTAGTCCTTCCTTTGTGGACCATTTTAGCTTTGAGATTTTGAGTTGGACTCTATGTTTCCTCATGATTGAGATGGGTATACTTGATAACTTAGGTATATGCATGGTCATATACATAAGTAGGGTTGTCAGTTGATTTCATGCTTTGTGGTTTATCGTTTGTGGATTTTGTGAGACCATGAGGGTCTCAGGGTCCCTTTTGAGTATCAGTATAATCACCCCTACACGGGCTATGCCCAAACATTGTTGTGTTTGGTGCAGACAGTGGACAACGTTGGCTGAGTACGAGAGTACCAGGACTAGATGTATCTCGTAGGAATACCTTAGATGAGGCATACCATAGAGACGACCAATTGAGAGTTTTACATACCCTTCAGGTAGGATACTTGGTGGGTGTTCACATGAGTTGTTCTGATTTACTTGTACTTTCAGTTTCGTGTACTTTCCAGTTGGGTTTGTATTCTGGACCCTTTTACTTTCTGTACTCACTATGTTAACTATTCAGTTTACTTGAGTTTGTATCTTTTTTAATGATTGGTTGCGTGTTTTTATAGGTTATAAAGGAAATTCATTCCTGGTTTTAGGGAATACTCCTTCGGTACTAGTCGCCAGCCACTAGCCTATGGAAGGAGGGCTTGGGGTAGTCATGAAACGGGCCCCGGGGGACGGGTCCTGACAAATTGGTATCAGAGGAGTCAGTTCTACTGTAGAACATAGGACTTTGATTTTTTTTTAATGTCACTAGTGTTAAGTGTAGTGACTGGGGTTATCATTTTAGGGAATCCAATGTTGGCGCGGCGGTGGACGTATCCATACATAGGGACCCTGATTTATGATTTCCGACGCAGGGCATTAAAACACTGATTTCATGTGTGTTTTGAGGAGTTTTCTGTGTGATCTCTTTGAGTCAGCTCACCAAGAATATCATATTGATCGTGGAAAAACTGTTTCTTTTTAGGATGCCTCCACACAGAAAGCCATCTAGGGTTCCAGATATAGTACCCGCTGATAACCCACTGAGCAACGAGGCCTCAGTACATGGCCCTAATCCAGCGGGCGCATCAGTGGTACCATTAACTGTTGGGCCACCAATGACAACATCCCGAGAAGCAAAGGGTTCACGCTGATTGAGTGTATTGCATGAGTTCCATCGCTAGAGTCCACCCAGGTTTAGGGGAGAGACGGACCCACAGGCGGCTGAGGATTGGTTAGATGTCGTAGTGAGAGTCTCTTGACTGGTAGGGACAGCAGTTGATCGCATGGGGATCCATGTCGTCATCCTTCTACAGGAAGTGGCAAGTAGATGGTGGAGCTTGATCCTCCAAGTTCATGACTAGGTGACACTTCTCAGGGAAGACTTCGAGAGCCTGTTTCGGGCAAAGTTTGTCCCAGCGACTCTTCACACAATGCACATACATGAGCTTCTTCATCTGCAGCAGGGCAGCATGAATCTAGCTCAGTACTCAGTGAGGTTCACGGACCTCTCATGCTACTCCACTGATATGTTTTGGGACCCATTCTTCAGGACCTGGACCTTCGAGTAGGGGATCAGGCAAGATATCAGGGCTTTGATGATTTCTCTAAGCATCCTGATGCAGGTTGGGGTGTTAGAGAGAGCCCTCAATGTGGAGATTTTTCTTATTGAGTAGTCACCAGCAGTGAGACACACCACCGAACGTCACGTAGGAGAGTCTTATATAGATAGAATAAGACATATGTCACATAGGTCCAAGAGGACCAGAACTATAGGTGGACGACCGCATGATTCAGGGTGGGTTGTGCGGGGCACCCAAGGTTGATCCAGTCGTGCCAGGAGCAGGCAGTGTTACACATGCGGCGGGGAAGTTCACATGGATTGTGACTGTCAGACCCTCTATATATATAATCAATAGACGGTCGATGGACCACCTTGGAGTAGACATATGATCTACCGAGGAGGTCTGCAGGGGGAAGGCCGGCGTGGTAGAGGAGCTGGTCACGCAACTGGCGGTGGGCGATGATTCGAGAAGTCACAGCAACAACCACCAAGTTGTCCACCCTTACCACAGAGAGCAGGAGGATCGGGTCAAGCTCAGCTCCAGGTAGCTGAGGCCTATGACCATGGCGCTCCAGAGATGATACAAGGTACAATCTGTGTCTACTCCATCTTATCTGCAGTACTTATAGACACAGGTGCCAGTCATTATTTTATTTCCACTGTCCTCGTTTGGAGCTCAGAGATTCTGATAGAGTCGTTGGCTTGATCCTTGCGTCTAAAGACTTATATAGGAGCAGATTTGACAATTATGCACTAGTGTCGCTAGTGCGAGCTTACTCTATGAGGCGAGAGCTTATGCTGGGATCTCTTAGTACTGGCGTCGGGGACTTACAACGTCATATTGGGTATCGAATGGTTATCTACATTCCATTATCATATTGACTATATTAGGCACAAAGTGTAGTGTTTCCGCACTGATGGGACTAGGTTTACCTTCACCGGCAAGAATGGAGCCTTCACAGCACATGATGGACATACACGAAGGAGAGTGTAGTCAAACATTGATCAGTTGGATAGCCTTACCCATGGAGAAGTTTATATGGAGAGTTTGAGATATACTGTAGTGGTGGACTAGTACACGGATGTTTTCCCTGATGATGTTCTGGGTCTACCTCATCGTAGAGAGGTGAAACATTACATTGAATTGTACCTCGGGATGACACCGATATCTAAACTAGAGTATCGGATGGCTCCCGTGGATCTTCGTGGGCTGCAGGTATAGCTAGAGGACTTGCAGCGGAAAAGATTCATTTGGCCTTGTGTTTCTCATTGGACAGCCCTGATTTTTTTCACTAATAAGGCGGATTGGAGTTTGAGTCTTTGTGTTGACTATCGGCGCCAAAACTAGGTGACTGTGAAGAACAAGTACCCACTTTTGAGGATTGATGAACTCTTTAATCATCTGAAGGGAGAATAGTGGTTCTCGAAGATAGAACTCATATCAGGCTATCACTAGCTCAGAGTACGAGATGAGGATGTGCAGAAGACGACTTTTAGATGTCGTTACGACCATTATGAGTTATTGGTTATTCCATTCGGTGTAACCAATGCTCCAGTAGTATTTATGGGACTCGTGAACAAGATCTTTTAGCCATACCTTGATAGATTTGTAGTAGTCCTCATCGACGACATTCTGATCTACTCGGCTACTGAGGAGGAGCATGCCTATCATTTGCAAGTGGTACTGAACACACTCCGAGAGCACCAACTTTATAGTAAGATCTCGAAGTGCCGGTTTTGGATCAGTGAGGTTCACTCTTGGGACATGTCATATCAGAGCCTAGAGTTGCAGTAGATCTAGCGAATATTGAGGCAGTACATTCTTGGGATCCACCCAAGAGTGTGACAGAGGTACAAGGTTTCATGGGTTTGGATGGATACTATCGGATATTTTTGCCATATTTCTCCAGAGCTCGATCACCACTATCAATGTTGATGAACAAGGATCAACCCTTCGTGTGGTTGGAGAGATTCCAGAAGAGTTTTCAGGAGCTGAGGTAGAGGCTGACTAGTGGCACCATCATGAGGCTACTGGAATAGGGTGTAGGGTACGCAATTTACTGTGATGCATTAGGGACCGGGCATGGATGTGTTTTGATGTAGGAGCGAGAAGTGATCGCATATGGTTCTTGAAAGATGATACATCATGTGAAAAACTATGCTACCCATGACCTGAAGTTAGCAGTAGTGGTCTTCGTATTGAAGATGTGGTGACATTACTTGATGGGCGAGTGTTTTACAGTCTACTCAGATCACAAGAGTCTCAGGTATATCTTCTCTCAGAAAGACCTGATCCTGAGACAATGACGTTGGCTGGAGTTCCTCTAGGAATATAAATTCTAGATAGTCTATACTCCTAGGAAGGTGAACGTTGTTGCAGATACTCTCATCATGAGATCTGGTATACAATTACTTGGTGAGGTAATAGCGCATCAAGACTCTTTGCAAATATCCATTATGGATCGAGATGGAGAATATTTTATTCAGCCTCTTACAGTCACTCCCACGCTACTTTAGTGTGTCAGGGAGGTGCAGCATGGGAACACTAACTGTGAGACACGACGTACTCAGATATCTACAGGACATGCACCTGATGGATTTTTTGAAGGTGGGGAGCACATCATCCTCTTCGGAGGACATACCATGGTACCAGTATCATTTCAGGAGAAAGTGCTGAGGGATTTCCAAGCTTCCCCTCTAGAGTTATATCTAGGAGTGGAAAATAAGTACTAGGATCTCCAATGATAACACTGGTTGCTAGGAATGAAGAAAGCAGTAGCAGAGTTTGTCTCTTAGTGCCTCACTTGTCAGTAAGTAAAGCAGAGCAGCAGGTACCAGTAGGCTTGGTTCAGCTTTCAGAGTTCCCAAAGAGGAATTGGGATGGGATATCAATTGAATTTGTGATAGGACATCCATGTACATCCATGGGACATGACTCGATTTGGTTGATCTTTGACCGACTCAGCAAGTCAACCTACATCCTACCTATCAGAGAGAAAGGTTCAGTAGAGAGCTTGGGACGCCCCTATGTGAATGGGATTGTGTGGATACATGGAGTACCATTAACGATTGTCTCCGACCATGATGCATGTTTGACTTCCCGACTATGGAAGGGGTTGCATGAGGCTTTCAGGACGTAGCTTCGTTTGCGAACCACTTTCCATCCGCAGACGGATGGTCAGACTGAGCAGACCATTCAGACCCTCAAGGACATGTTGCATGCTTGCGTCCTCAACTTTGGTCGTAGATGGAAGGATCACTTGCTGTTGGTGGAGTTTTCATTCAACAACAGCTATCACTCCACCATTGGGATGGAAACTCTTGAGGTGTTGTACGGGTGACCATGCAGAACACCTTTGTGCTGGACTGACCCAGGGGAGTCAGCACTCGTGGGACCAGAGATGGTTCAGGATGCCCTAGAGAAGGTTCATATCATCCAGGAGTAGATGAATACTACACAAAGCAGGTAGAAGTTGTATTCCAATAGGAGACGGAGACCTCGGTAGTTCGAGGATGGCGACCACATCTTTCAACGGGTCTCACCTCGATGAGGTTTGTAGAGATTTGGCCAAGGTGGCAAGTTATCTCCGATGTTCATAGGACGCTTTCAAGTTATCCGTAGATTTGGAAAGGTGGATTACTACTAATCTCTTCCACTTATGTTGCACCGGGTTCACGACACCTTCTGTGTATCCCAGCTGAGAAGATACGTGCACGACCCTTCCCACGTCATCGACCATAGAGAGCTAGATGTCGATGACTGCGAATTTTATGGAGGTTCTAGTTAAGATTTATGATTGACAGGAGAAGGTATTTCTTGGACGGTCGATACCTCTAGTTCATATTCGTTGGTAGCAAGGGAACCTCCAGGAGATTACATGGGAGCAGGAGGCTCAGATTCATGTTCAGTACCCCACTTTTTTCCTATTTTTGAGTTTCGGATTACGGAGATGTAAAGCCCTAAGGTGGGTAGAATCTAATTACTTTGAAATTACACATAATTTTTTTTAATTTAAATGGGAATTTTACGATTCTGTAAAAATTTATTGCGTGTGATTCTGAGACCTGGAGTGCCTGGAATGTATTTACGAACTTTTTTTAGGTACTTTCAGTAAATGTGTGATCGAGTTTTTCTAACTTTTGAACCGGTGCTCAGAATTGAAATCTTAGGGCACTGTTGAACATGCACCACTGGTAGTCGCTTAAGGAGACATTCACCTCGACCGCAGTGGGTCGATGGTGGATGTTATTTTTTCACTTATTCATGAAAGAATAAAATAAAATAAAATAGTGTAACATTTAATTTTCATTTTAAAGTCCCATGTGGATGTTAAGAGGTGAGGAAAACTATAACTAAACCTCCCATTTATGTTTTGGGAGGTGGGGACCACCAGAACTAAACCTCTAATGTGGGGTTTCTAAGGTGGGGACCACCGAACCTAAAACCCCCAATTTAAATTTTAGGGTGGGGACCACCCAAACCCTCTTATTGTGAAAAGCCTATTGAAATCCCTCTTTAAAGAGTGAGGTGACCATTAAAATCCCCCAAAAAATTATTATTCGAACCTCAATGTAATTATGATGTCAATTTAATTTATGCCAACAATTAAATTAGGGAAACATATCATATTGGCTATCTTTTCTTTTTAGTGGAATTGGGGGAAGTGTAGGAAAAGGGAAATTGGGAGAGAACCTTGGAGGAATTATTCTTCTCCAAAGATAAATGCTCCTCTAATGAAGAATGATGATATATGGCTTCAACTTCTTCCTCCGGACATCCTCCAACATGGGATGTCTTCAATCGACGATTGTTCTTCCCTCTTCATTGACGTCAACAAACGAACAAGGTAGGGGTGTCTTTTAAATTCATCAATGTTAATTTTTCCTCTCACGTTGAATCATACCCCTTGAGCCTCTTCAAACCGCCCTAATGTGGAGGGTACGGGCAAAACAAACATGGACCGACACCTTTTCAAGCCTTATGGTTCATTTGTGTGTTCTTCCCAATGGTGATAGTGACCAGTGATGGTGTTTGGCACCGGTGGAACTCAAGAACTGCGAGCGATACCACAACCGGCAATAAAAAATGCGAGAAATGGAGTGCAGCCAGTCAAGCCGGCTGCCAGCGAAGGCACAGTGTGTGACTGCGCCGCATGGCCAGCCACGATAGACTACCACCTCGTGGCCTCCACCGTCCTGCGGCCCCGTGGCCCTCACGGACTCACCACTATGCATCCGTCCTTGGACCTTGCGGCCTCGCCGCCTAGCGGTCTTCTGCAGCCCCCGCGGATTCGCCGACTTGCGACCCTCCATGGACCAACATCCTCTGCCGTCTCATGGCCCCCCAGATCCCTCTATGGCCCTTGTAGCCTCTGTCGTCCCATGGCCCTTGCGGCCACTGTGGCCTCTGCCTTCTCGCGGCCTCGCATCCTCTGCGACCCCTGTGGCCTTCACCGCCCTAGCGGCCTCCACGCCACCCCCGCGACCTCGTGCCCCTCCACGGCCCACGTTCCACCCAACACGGGCCAAGTCGCCCAATGCGGGCCTGGTCAACCAAAACTGGGTCAGGTCAGCCCAGGCCGGTTCAAACCAATTGGGTCGGTCCAGACTTGGACCTGCTACGAGATTTTTGCTCTTTCAGTCATAACATTGGATCTATGTGTCTGTTTGACAAACCATTAATGGCACTGTAAACTATCGAGCAAGACGATCCCCTTTCGTATACCCCCACCAGAGTTTTGGGTAAAGTTCTGGTATGGTCAGGTTGGATCGAGCACGAATCCAATTGGACCCTCGAGACTGAGATACTAATAACTTACAGACCGGGCATCCGATTGACGCAATGTCTATCGTGTTGATACCCCTATGAGGTGCTGGTCCATTGAGATACTTTTTCATGGGACTTTGTGGTAGTTGGAGTATCGACCAGTGGCTTGAGGAGAGAACACTCTCGGAGACGAGCAAGCTTAGTGCGAGAACCCTGTAGCTGGTTGTGGCTTGAGAAAGAGAACCTTCATGGGTTTGTGATTGAGGTTCCCACATGGAACCACACTAGGATTCCATTTGGGACTACTATATGATATTGTGTGGGTCAACACCGAGTGATCTTGTGTGGGTTATCACCTAGAGATCTAGTGTACCGAGCGGTCCTGTGTGGGTCAACACTAGTGATCCTATCTAAGTCAGTACTGACCGATCATATGTGGGCCAGTACCGAGTGATCCTGTGTGGGTCAGTACTGAGTGATCCTATGTGGGTCATCACCTTGGGATCTTGTGTGGGTCAGCACCTAGAGATCCTTTTTTGGTTCAGGAACAAGAGATCTTATGTGGGTCAGCATCTAGCGATCCTATGTGGGTCAACATAGAGCGAACCTGTGTGAGTCAGCAGAAAACCCTCTTGAAAGAATAAGATGATCTAACATTACTAATAATCATTTGTCCTATTTTACATAATTTATATCTAGTATGAGATGAGTTCGTACCTGAGTGATACTTTCCTTAATGGTAATACCATGGTGGTATTCTTCTGTGTGGCATACCTGAGTGGTGTTTACCGTCGCGACACTCCTTCCTTTGTGGAACAGTTGAGCTTTGGGATTTTGAGTTGTACAATGTGTTTCTTCATTATTGAGATGGGTATACTTGATAACTTAGGAATATGTATGGGAATATACCTAAGTAGGTTTGTAAGTTGATTTCCTGATTTTTGGTTTATCTTTTATGGATTTTGTGAGGCCTTGAGGGTATCGGGGTCCCTACTGAGTATCATTATACTCACCCCTGCACGGAATATGACCACACTTCGTTGTGTTTGGTGAAGATGGCGGACAATGCTGATGGAGGATGAGGGTTCCAGGACTGGAGGTAGCTCGGAGGTGGACCTTAGATGAGGCGTACCACAGAGACGACCGATCGAGAGGAGTACCTACCCTTTAGGGAGGATCCTTGGGGGGTGATCACATGATCTATTCCAGTTTACTTGTACTTTCAGTTTCTTGTATTTTCTAGTTGGTCTTGTATTATGGACCCTTTTACTTTTTATACTCACTATATTTACTATTCAATTTACTTGAGTCTGTATCTTGTTGTGTGCGTGGTTGTGTTTGTTTACAGGTTATGAAGGTAATGGCTTCCCAGTTTCAGGTAATATGCATTTGATTATAGTTTCCATCATCTAGCCTATGGAAGTCGGGCATGGGGTAGTCATGAAACGGGCCTTGGGGGATGGTTCGTGACATCATAAGTCTGTCTTTAATCCCATTCTAATACCAAAATGGTTATCCTAATCATTTGGAATATTTGATCACGGGATCCATTATGAAAAATCACTCATAAGATTTCTAAATCATGATTCATACTTCCCCATATATGGAAAGTAATGTTTAAAAAAGTTCATTAATATTCCTAATATACTCAAATCCTTCATGATGGTTGATAAATATTCTATGAATTTCCAAAACATCTGCATTGTGAGTGTCAAACCAACTATGTATGATGTCTATATTTCATGCACAAGGTGATGATCGATTCGAGCTTAATGCACCCTTTTTTGTGTTATTAACCATATGTATAGTTGTTCCTGATCCATATATACATATACTATCTAGAGAGGGTTATAAATTCATGGAAACCACCCACACTATCCTTTATCAAAATTCTAGGACATTTTTTTATATATTGAAATATCCTTTGAATTATCCTTAGGGATATCCAAAAATTATTACCAACCTTATTTCTAGTGGTTAAATGAACCTTCCCCAATTACAACTATTATGATCCAAACATTCCATACATTCATATATATAATATAATTATAGGTCAATATTTATTACACCACATAACAATTTGAACTAGAATAATGTATTACTATGGAATTTTGATAATTGGATGTAGAAATAACTTATTCATGGGTAAACTACATCATCTACCAATATGTTCTTTATAACTATAACCCTTATTAAATATAAAATAAATAATAACATTCTTCATAACTTTGGGAAAATGATAATAAGAAATGGTGATATAATTTCTCAAAAGGGGAAACAAGGAAGATATCAACATATTGTGATCATACGGGTTTGAGGAAAATAGAATAACATTTTAAAATGACATGCTATATATAATTGATCATAATCCTAAGTAATTTAATATAACATTTCACTTAATAAGTCTTTAATAATAATGGAATCAAAGAATATTATCCATGAGATCATAACATTGACATAAGGAATAGATTTTCGAAATACAAATATCTATAGAAAATCATTTTATTAGTAGTCAAGGATCATCACCACCACTATCATAGTGGAGTGGGAACATTACAAAAAACCATTTTATTAGAAAAGGTTTACTTATAAATATATAATAACATCAAATTTCTCTTTCTAAACTAGGTTCACTCCCCATTCTAATCATTTTTATCACATGAGATACCAGTCATTACCCAATGCATTATTGGGAGATATAAGTCCTCCAATCACATAAATCATACATTTTTATTCCATAAGATCATAAATAAATAATCATATTATAAACAATTCATAGTAAATTTTTCCCATAAACATTGCATCTTATCATAAAACATTGAAATGTAATTTGTTCCATAATCATGTCGTTAATTCAACATAGCATAACCTATGGAAAATTAATGAATTCCATTCGCATCTCATCATCATAGTCACAAAAAATAATGGGAATGAATAAGTATTATATTATTGTATTATATCCCCTGTAATGTGTATATAACAAAAAAATATGTCATCATTGATAGAAATTTATTTTTAAAGATAACATGGAATATTTCCTGTGAAAAAAATATGTTCACTATGATAATAAACTATTTTTAAAATTAATAGATAAAAAAATATAAAATTAAATTTCAATGAAAATAATATTTTAAAATATTAATATATTCATTAAAACAATTATTTGTAATGAAAATTTAAATATCCATTATTTCATAAATGTTAATACAAAAATTTCGTTTACATTTTCAGTAAAATGTAAAAAAGTTACACATTTGGATAATTAAAAAAATATTTCATTTAAAAAATTATACAAAAAGTAAAAATGGGTAAAAATTTCACTGATAAATAATTTTCTAATTTTAAAAACATATTTGGAATTTTTTTAGATAACATGATCATAGAAGAAAATATATGTTTTACCGGAGAGGAAAATAAATTCTGTTATCCTTAAAATTTTATTATGAACTCCTGAGTATGGAATGATTGAAAACTAAAAGGAAATAATTTATATTTCCTGAAATATCCATATTTTAATAAACATTTTGTGTTTATGGGGAGTTATATAATAATATAAAACCATTAGAACAATAATAATAAATAATCCCAATAAACAATGAGATTGTAATATAAACCATTCACATCTTTGGTATCTTTTGAATCAAAATTCTCATGAAGGAAAAAAATTATATGGATATTTATATCCGATAATTTTCATTATAATAATTATGAAAAATATTAACGGGAAGTACATAAATACCCCAAATGTGATAATTTGATTATAAGGCTAGTGTCCCATAGAAATAAAAGTGGGATGATAATCTCATACCATAAGTTTCAACTTCCTTCATACATGTTTTGAACATAATATATTCAATATATTATTATTAAAAATCTATTATATGAACATAAAAATAAATATCATACCATATATTCTATAATTATGAAATTTTATTAACCATTTATTAGCAATTCCATGTGAAAATTATTCATCGATTTATTACTATTGTGTTTTTATTTAGGTTACGATGTGGTATTTTTCAATAATTTTACATTGATCATGGTTCCATAATATACAGAATTATTACCATTATGTATATATCGAATATATTTATTACATATGTATTGAGAGTAATCCATAAATGTTTGAGATTTAAAATAAATTACTCTATCCATAAAGGTTGTAGGTCATACGTACACATGAATGTTGTTTCTGTTTTCTCGATGAAAGGAATGAAAGGAAGTTAAATAAATATCACCATTAAATATTCATTATTATTTAATATATATAACATATTTTCATTAAATCTATACTCATTACCTTCTATGTAAATTCTATGTGAAAAATTGAATCACATGGCATTGTGTGACAATAGTCCATCGTACACACAAGCGTTGTGATAATATTCTCACAGAATGAAAAGGAAGAAGGTATATGTGAAATCATAATTAATTAAGTATAATTATTTCTCAATTATCATATATATATATATATATATATATGTGTGTGTGTTAAATCCATTATTATATCATATTTTGATAGATGGTGATAGAAAATGAAATAAATTGATTCGTGAGATGGTAGTATATAGTACACATGATCAGAGATTTTGTTTCCCATTTGATTGAAATAGATATTCATATAGGTTATGAAAATAAAATAATAAATAGTACTTATATGGGAGATAATGGTGTTATTATATCATTATATATTAATAATATTTTAAGGAGTTTTTTTAACAAATAAAACAAAAACACATATTTTATAATTTTCCATCTTCTTTAGAGAACATATTTAATGTTATATCGAAATAATTCATAAGAGGATAACTAATAAAAATAAATCCTATAAGATTAAAGATATGTAACTAAAATATTTTGGTAAATAATTTAATAAATAAGTTGTTTTAGAAGTGTGAATTATAGAGGAGTGTGGTTCTTAATTATAAGTGGGGGGGAGGAAAACATGAAATTATTGAAAAGAAAAAGGTGTACCATCATTTTAAATATTCCCAAAGGATATAAAATGGCTCATTATTGATATATAAGGGATATAAGGTTGAAATATGACCATAAAATGGGATTTGGATGGTTTTTAGGTGATTTTGCCTCTAGTATTTTTAGATTATTTATCAGTAAACCAGTTTTTCCCATAACCACGGTAATTAATATTTAATATTTTTACAAATAATTTGGACCAAAATTTGTATTTATAATATTATAATAAATTAATTATTTTGATTAAAAATATAAACACCATTTTTTAATATCGCATTCACTGAAGTGGAAAAATATAATTTAAAATTAATCATGCAGACATTATAAAAATATATTCCCAAAGGTAAACTTTTCTTTATGTGTAGAATGTATTAATTTAATTAATATGAAATAATTTGATTCAAATGACCTATATTGGTTTAGTAATTAAATAATTAAATTATTTTAACTATTAAAACATTTTTTAATAATATTTCACATTATAACATTTTTTAACAAATATTATGTTTTTAAGTAGAATTAATATTTTTAGTATTAACTAAAATTTTCTCTATTATAAATCACATTAAAAATTCATTTCATTAGATTATGAATATAATAACCTTACCCTTTAGTGTATCTAGAAATAAAATTGAAAAAAAATGGAACTCTTTTTTTGAAAATAAACATTGAAACGTGAGATTCTTCTAATAAAAAAACAGACATAATGGTTTTTAAATCAATTCCATTGGTAAACCATAAAAACAATGATGTCTTACGTGCATTTGTTAAATATTTTGAATGCTCCTTTTTATTATAACTAATTTTGGATTATTTTTAAAATTATATTAAAAATTGTGATAATATAAAAATTGACCATAAATAATTATTTGATCATAGAAAACAACATTCTTGAAATTTAATTCAAGAACATGGATGTTGAATAAAAATGTGCACCAATAAAAGTGGAAATGAGGTTAAATTATCTTAAAACCATTCCATTTGTCCTTTTTTGTATGAAATAGAGGATAAAATTGATGAAAATAAGGAAACACTTTAAATAAAAAATCAAATTAATATGTTCATGTTTAATGAAGCATGAATTGTGAAATAATTTAAAAAAATGTACATATAAGTAATCTCGATAAAAAAACTAGACTGTGAAATAATTGGAATTATTATACCCTAAATTTAAATTTATAATCATTCATCAAAATGAGATATGAAAAATTAATCACTTCACATTATTGAAGTTATAGTATTCACATACACACGTATAATGTCATAATTCTCCATGAAATGGAAGGGTATAAATAAATGTAATATAATATCTTTTCATAATAAAAATAATTTAATTTTTATAAAATAATAAATCATAATAAATATCATTTTGAGACTATGAAAAAAAAAATCACTTTTTTGAGGCAATAGACTACAAGAATGTGGGTGGGGTACTTTCATTTCCCATAGGATAGAAAAAGATAGGAATAATGTTTTTAAAAAATCATAATTGCGTATATATTAATTTAAAATACATTAGTTAGTATATAATCTTATATATATATTAATTTAATTACAAATATGATGAAATAAAATAAATGACCATGTTTATGAGTTATAACTTTTCTTTGAAAAATGTCATTTGGCTTACAAATTATTCATTCATTGGATGGTTTTAGGGTACCTATATAATATATTCAAAGAGGGGAAATGATAATGAAATGTAATTTTGTTGTGATTGATTAATCTGAAGTGTGAGGAATATTGGATAGGTCGTTCCTTTATATATACATTATGGGAATCAATCGTGTAAATATTTTAGATATTTATATATCATATTAATATAAATCATTAAAAATTGATTCAAATAGAAATATATTCAATGAAAGTGTGATTATAGTATAAATAGTAGAAACTAAAAGAATATAGAATAGTTATATGTTATTTAAACCATATCTTTTGGTTTAATCCCTTTGTTAACCATAATTAACATTAAGTATGGTAACAATTATTTCAATCATTATAGTTTAATAATGTCATTATAAAATTCATTCATTACAATGAAATGGAAAATAAATTATAATTTATAAAATTTCTCATTCACCTCTATTTAGGTATGATTTTAGTGATTTTTTAATTATTTAAAAATAAATTTTTAACATCAAATATTAAATAATGTAATTTTCAGGACTATTCACTTATATTAACACTAAATGAATAAATTTAACATTAAAGAATATAATTTAAATACATTGACCATCAATAGTAATATATAAATATCCACAAAATACGTGGAACATCAAAATTTATCAAATACATAGTCATTTAAATATTTTCAAAATCAATTACCTCACTTTTTCTACCGTTTATACATGCACTGCATTCGCGTTGTGTATTCCTTGAAGGTAATTATACCATCACTATAAATTAATAATTGTTTTCATTAAAATATAATTTATTCAGATTGAAAATAACCAATTTTAATCATTAATATCTTATTTTTATCACTATAAAAATATATTAAAATATAAACAATGTGGATATTTTAATTTTTTATATATATAAAATAATACAATGTTCGTAATCAATGTCTTGTGACACCAAAATTACATTATTTAGAAGTTAGGATGGTATTTGTCCTATTATTATGATTTTATTAAATAATGGAAAAGGTTAAGTTGATTTTGTGACATTTTACAATAGTTTTAAAAATTATTTACCCATTTATCCCATTATTAGGGTGATAAACCTTTACCATGGTTACCAATCAATATGAATAAAAATGAAATAGATCTATGTAAAAAATATAAATCATATGATTCTAATTATAAAATCAAATTTTAATATTTTAATTCCCAATCTCATACGAAACTAATTTTAATATAATTACATGTAAGAAATCAAAAAGAATTTTTTTTAATACTATACATTATATACATTTAAATTATTTACACCAAAACCAAGTATAATTATAATGAGATTGGCATTTTGATGTCCATTACAGTTTTTTAGCCTTAAATTTTGTTTTTATTTAACAATAAATTTTTTGAACTAATTTCTATGGGATTTATGTCAGTTTCATAGTTTTTTATGGAATTTTTGATAGGTTATAGTATGAGAATAGATTCCCTAATCACTTTGATGCTCATTGAATGAATATATATAGTGACATGGACTCAAGGGGTGGATCATGGTTATGTTTCAAGGTATATAAAAAATTATAGTATCTCATGAAAAGATCGATGTCACGTTTCCTTCACTAGTAACATTACTGGGACATGTTTTGAGAAATCATGTGACCAAAATGTACAAACAAATCATGTTCATGTGAAATAATTATCCAAAAAAATCAATGAAAATTGATTATAAATTTTCAAATATTAATTCATATAAATGTATCTTTATTAATAATTGAGAATCATATTGATATCCTATAAAATTTCTTATCTTTTATTATTTATTTTGATGGATCCAATAGTTTTTTTGATTAGAAATTAAGGTTTGTTATCTAAAAATCTATGTTCTTAGGATTTATTCTAGATGTACATATTTTTTTCTAAGATTATTCATAGAAATGAATTTATATTCTCTACCCTATGGATTATGAATTCATATAATGATTTCTTGTTCTATTGTTTCTAGAATGGTGGTTGATTTGATGTGTTAATGAAATACCTTAACTACATCATGATCTCCCACAAATTATGGTTAAATCGTGGTAAGTTGTCTTATATTGATCAATATAATAAATATTATTTCTTAATGATCGGTTTATAATGCTATTAGGATTATATATTATTGGTTATTGATTGTTGTTCACAAGACCCAATGTTATCAACATTATTTAATATAGAATTCTCAATATATCTGTAAGTAGACAATAAATCCATCCCATTGGCATCATATTTTTAAAATTATCTCATAAATATTTATTTTTTATTTACACTGTGATATATTTTATTCTAGAAATATCTTTATTTTCATATAATCATTTCTGTTTTCATATCAAAACATCATCTTTGATAAACCAAAATCACATAAATGCATCCTTGATATGTAAACTACCTTTTTTTGATTAAAATTTTGATTTTTACATTAATTATTTGACTAATATTATAGTAATTCATCAACATGAATAAGTTAGTTTTTGGATTTCAATTTTTATCCTTTCAATAAACATTTGAACTTGTTATGATATGTTTTTTGGAATATATTTTATTTTGATTTTTCAATATAATTTCTTGTGTGTGAATTTGTATCCCATAAAACTCATATGTGATGCTTTATTCCATGTGTATACATATTTATCTTGTTAGTCATGTTTTATTTTGATCACATGTAATGAAAATTCAAACTGATTCTCAAGGTGAAATTTTATGATATTAACTTTCATTCACATCATATGTATGTGTCATTATAATGCTTTTAGACACATAGCATTGGAACATAAAACATATTATCCTTCTCGGTATAGAATTCTCTTATAGGGGTATTATGCATGATGTGTTATGATGATGGAGATAGACACAAAATGGTAATTATTTCCTTTTTCTTAACCTATGGTAGCGACTTCAGGAGTACATAGACTGGACTCCCTGACCCAAGGCATAGACTATAGACAATGTCATTATAGCTCAACATATTATAAAGGATGGAAGGGATGACCTTATTACTCGATCCATCTCAGTGCATTAAGTCCACTGAGAGATATGTTCCACATCCTTTTGGCTAGCCCTTTTTCACTATCGACGTCCTTATTATTATATATTCATTATTTTGGTAAGGAATGTATTGTTAAGGATTTTGGAGGCTTTTTTAGAACCATAGTGCTCATAATATGTTTTTTTATTCATAATTATGATGTTATTTTTGTTATTTTATACACTTATAATACCCATAAAAACATATAAAGAACATATTTTTGGTATCCTACTAGGTTTTATTACTCACCCCCTTCACTGGGATAACAATTCACATTCCTATATCATGGTTATATATCAAATAATGGTATTTTGATCCATAGTTCATAACTAAATATTGATTATGGAGCTATATGTAATAATAAAATGGACTATATAGTATTTTCAATTTGTTTTTTAATTTATCTCCTTGAAACTTTATACTATTGTTTAGATTTCCATATTTGGAGCCTAGTTTATTTATATGTGTGACATATTTTACATTTATTATTTTATTATGATACTTTACACTCAGTCTTGATACTCCTATAAAATTTTATTTGTTTATTATTATAGTGTGTGGTTAGGATTACCTATGATATAATATGACCAGAAGTGGTGTGTAGACCCTTTATGCTAGTAAAAAAGATTTTTCAAACCATGAGGTAGATAGGTAGTATTGTATCTTTTCGACATAAAACCAGTTGATTAGGTTGTATAATTTAAAAATACTATCAGATCCTATGTTTATTTTCATTCTTTACATCTAAAGTTGGAAATTGTAAAATGAAGATAGTTTGTGTAGATCTCTGATAGGGGAGACTCCATGTTCCTTACCAACTCATGTGTGACAGTCCTCTATGTTTCCATTTATTGAATTTATATTAATTTTTATTGGGATGTGGGTGAATTCAGGAATAATTATTACTAATGTAGTATCACATGCCACATATATACCCATTATATAATTTCAAGTATTTTATAATTCAAAACCCTGATTTTTGATATCTTTTAGAGATTGAACAATATTATCTATTGAGTTATATACCTATATTTTATACTAATATGGTAAATATGTTTTGGTATTAATTTAATAAACTTTATCATCATGGTGTTATATATATATATATTTATATATTTCAATAACGTATTGGTATGGTAAGTCTTTGTCAGTTCCAGGAGGGATATACCATGGATTACAGAAATATTTCTATGTTATCCTTTATGTAATCCAATATAATGATTACGAAATGTCTCAAAGGATTGTGGAGATAGACAATTATATTTTAGTTTCTGAAAATATTTCACATTGGATATTATAGAATTTATATACATGGTTTGAAGTGATAGTTCTACTATGGGCTATACTAGAGGATACATCTGAACATTATCCTACCATAAATAATTGGTTCATTAATTGGATCCATTCTGACCCATATTCTTTTGAATTATTCCTATGCGTGGATGATTATTAGGGAGGACCATGGGTTCCTATGCATGGCACTTCCAGATCAATATTATAGAATCCCTTTAGAGGATTGTAGGACTACATGATGCTTAGGGATGTTTATACATTATTGAGGACATATTTTATTTGGTTAAGACACTATATGATGAATGGAGAAAGTGAGTGATGAATATTTTTTATGTAAATTTTACGAAACATTGGGGAGTCATGAGATAAGAAAATCGAAATAAGGGTCATTCATAGAAATACTTCATGAACATGTTATTCGTGTAATTCATTCCCATCATGCTATAGCTTAACCATTATCATGAATTCCTAGAGATTAGATAGAGACCTATGAATGTGATATCAAACTTCACTCGTTTAATTAAACTACTACATTTTTATCCTCTCTTGGATAGAAATGATATACAAAAGGCTATGATGTTTAGGATTTGTTTTTTACATGATATCAGATGGTAAAATTTTTCAATTTTACATTATAACTCGTTATTTTTTATTAGGACTTGATTTTTTGTGATGGCCTTGGTGAAGAACTGAGAAGATGGTTTTCTTCAACCATTCATTACTCAATATATTAGACCTCATACTTTTACAATGATTGTGTACTCAGGTAAAAGGAAGAGTAATACTGAATTCATTCAATAAAGAAGTGGTAAGAATGTGTAGTAGAGTATTGATTCTTTATACCTCTTAAGAAAATTTACACAGTGCTTCAACAATAGGAATTTTAGAAATTAATAGAGGTTATTCACGTCACAATCTATAAATTTTCAACTGTGTGGTAGAATGGGTTATCTCCATTGGTTATTATCAAGAGTATTGATGTATTGTTTCTATAGGGGTGTTTGATATACAAGAATCATGGCCCAATGATCCATATAAATTCATCAGTAGTGGGATAATATAATGATGAATAAGGTGAGTCATGTACCTCAAGGTGAGATCCATTGAGCTGAGCCAATCCAAGTTTATGTACTCGTTGAGGATCTAATAAATGGTGGTGAGGGACCATAAACTATTCTATGTACATTATTTATTAGTTCTAAACTATATTCTATTTTTATATAGATTCTTAATATTACAACATATCTTCACATGGTTTCATTGAAATGAAATTACAAGTGAAGTTATATTCCCATTTTGATTACATTGATACGCAATTTGGAATGATAGTGGACCATTTTCAGTGATGTTATGATATTCCAATAGTATTTTTTGAGTAAGTATATATGTTGGATTTTATGATTATATATATGAAAATATTCAATGTAAATATTTCCTAGGAATAGATGAAATGTCATATATCCCACATTTATTTCTATCATATAAAATTTTCATTTACATCATTAAGTATAGAAATGTTAGTGATGATCAGGGAGTAGAATTTGAAAATTGTTATACTGGGTACTGACTTGATCTATCAAGGGATGTCTATGGTTCATATTGTAGGCATTGATGTTTTTTAGAGGTCAATGGTATCCCCACATCATTTTCTATATTAATAGATCTATATATAAAAATCTTCAAGGACATCTTCATAGTACTTCCTCAATATTGATGAGTTAAGTTAGGGATAGAACACATTCTAGGTCATAAACCATTTTGATACCCCATTATCATATATCTCTAAAAAATATTATCTTGAATTCAAAATCATGGACATGGAATAAATATATTTTATTTACTAGGTTACATTTTTTGGGTGGACCTATTCATTCTCCATGAATGTGGATGATTGTGTTTGATTCTACTTAGACTTCAAAAATTTAAATAAGGTGATACTGATGAATACGTACCATTTTCACATGATCAATAATCTCTTTGATTTATTTTAGTAGGCACAATGGTTCCATATGATTGATCTCTATCTGTGCTATCAACATTTAATGATTAATGAGGATTAAATTATGAATATAGAATTTATGAGAATATATAGGTTTTATAATGACTTTGTGATGTTTTTTGGATTAAATAAAGTAGTTAATGTTTTCATAGAACTAATGAATAATATCCTCCACCCATATTTGTGCATATTCAACATGTTTCCATTGGTGATATCTTTATTTACTCACTAAAATCAGTGTATCATGCAATATATCTCGAAATAATACTAAATGAACTTCATTAACATCAACTTTATGTCAAGAAATCAATGATTAAATTATATTTCTTAGAGGATATATTCATTGGGAATGTGGTTTCTGAGATATTTATGTTATTATACCTTGATATTATAGAAGTATTGATGTCCTGGGAATGTCCCTTGAATATGTTTGAGATTAAAATATTCCTAGGATTGGTGGGATGATGTGAAAATTTTATCAAAGCCTTCTCCGAGTTCATTTAACTCATGACTACATTATAGAAGAATGTGGTAAAGATTTAGTGGTCATAAAAATGTGACTAGTATTTTCTAGAGTTGTAAAGGATGTTGACTATGCCCCCATTTTTTATTCTTCTATTTTTTTGTTTGGATATGTCATATACATGGATTCAATAGAATTTGTTTTTGGGGTAGTATTGTCAAAAAGGGTTAATGTAGTAGCTTATGTGTCATGACTATTGTAACCCCATGAGTGGAACTATCCTACCCAAGACATAAGGATTGATTTGGTGGTCCACTATTTGAAGTGTTGGCGATGCCATCTCTTTGGAGTTATTTATTTTCTATACATACTGCAAGTGCCTTCTCTCTATCTCATCACAATGGGATCCAAATTTTAGAAAAAGTCATTGGGATGAGTAAACCAAGAACATCATATTTGAGATTCCCTATTGACTAGGAAAATGTAACATCATTTCAAATTATCTTAGATGTAAGATGTATGTAGCTCATGATCACATTTAACGTCTTTTGATGTAATAATGATGCTCGATTATAATTATTGGATGAATGGAGGATAGAATCTTTTGAGGACTAGGGATTATTGACATATACACCATTATGGATTATATATAAATTAGTATAAATAATGAAGGCTGATGAAGAATCATATTCTAAGTGTGTTCTCATGTGAGAACAACTACTAGATGGTGACCTGATAAATGGATGATTATGATATGATCACAATGTCATCATTATATGTGGGAGAGTTATAATCCATTATTTCATTAGGGATAACCCGAGAAGAAATTTTCATACCTCAATGTGGGTGATACATCTTGGAGTGAAAAAGGTATTCCATTATTTTAGGAATATTTTATTGGGGAAAGTGTTAAATAAGGGAATTACTGATTCATTTTATAATTCTTTACCTTCTAGAGGATAAATGACAATAAAAAAAATCGTGTGACTTGATCCAACCCATTCATGTGCTATGTGGATGTATTAGCGCATCACAATGCACTTTTATGGGGTCATTGAGAACCACTATGATCCAGGACATTGTTTCAGTGATATTTGATCTACTAAAAAATGCTTCACATTTCTTACCTAGCCATGAGATTTACATGGTAGATTAGTTGGTAATTCCATACGTTTAGGATATTATTTATTGCATGGATTTCCATTGATAATTTTATCTAATTGAGATTCCCATTATATTTCTTTTTTCACAGGGATTAAAGAAGGACATTGGTACTGAATTGATATTGAGTACATCATTCCATCCCTATACAAATATATATTCATATTAGATGATTCATACATTAAATGATATATTATGGTCTTTTTTTATTTTGGAGGAGTTCGTGAGGATCACCTAGCATGTTCTGAGTTTCTATAAAACAAATGTTTCCAATATACTCTTTATGAGGGCCCTTATGAGGAATTTTTTTTTATTCCATGTACTCTATCACTTTGTTGGATATAGGCTAGTGACTTGGAAGTTTTCTGATCAAGAATGTTGTTGGAGACCTCTAAGATAGTGAATATGATTACAAATTGGTTTACCACCCCTCAAAGTAGATTGGGTTCATATTATGATCATGGAAAATAACCCTTTATGTTGATTATTAGTGACATAGTATTCTTAGGTGTGTTTCATCCACTAGGGAACAAATATTTTCACATTCAGGGAATAGTAGCATTAAAATTTGATATATAGTTTGAGATTTCAAAACATATAATATCACTGGATTGTCAATGGATCCTTCCATATTTATAAAAAGGTATACATGGTTTGTTTCATTTATCTCATATCTAGAAGAACATTCCTAATTAAATTAATGCTATTGATTATTAGGATATTGGGATGGATACAGATGAATCAAAAATGGAATGACCTATATAAATTGGAGATTGGATCATGAATGTGTTTTAGGTAAATGAAAAACCACAATTCTATATCCAATAGTGACACATATTGGCCCAATAGGAATATTTTTAGTGGGATTATGATATTTGATTCTAGTGGGCTGAGTTTTTTTAGCATGATTTGTAGAGATTCATATCTTTTATGTGAAGTCAATTGTATATGGGGTGATTCTAATGACTTTATATTTTCATTTGTGTTATTTTTTTTTCTATCATTAAATATTTTTTTACTATGAACTGATTGGGATGGGTTATGAGGGTTAATACGTTGTTTTGAAGAGTTATTAAGCCTTTTTTATGGTGAATGGTTTGAGGATGTTTCTCCCAACCCATTATTATCCTATATTAAAGAATGAGTCTTATGATAGGGACTTAATGGGTGGATAATTGTTAAAGAACACTGTTTATAAAATCACGCTTCTTTCATTATAAAACTGTGTTATTTAACCCCATGGTAAAAAACATGATTGGGTTATGATTTAAAACATTATATTAGAAAATGGTGTGGGTTATTAGAAGTGTAATAAGCCTCCATATTTTTTGTTTATAATTTTCCAAACCTTGTGACCAATCCAAATTCACATGAAATAATAATCACAAAATCCTGTTTGAAAACAATTAATTTATCATTTTGATCTATTATTTATTATACAGTGATCCCTCTAAAATCCTAAGACTCGTTTTTCCCTTATTCCCTATTTTTTGTCTCTTTACCAAACTTATTCTAGCAGGTATAACACTATTTTCGATCCTAAAATAATTTTTTTTATATAGACCCTACTATTCTTTAAGACTTTATTATCAATATATTTTCCCTTTGAACATATCATGATATTTCATACCATTACTTGAACTAGGTATTCTGATTCAATATAATGATGAATTGAAGGATTATTTATAGAATAATAGTGGGTTTGAAGTGTCAATGACATCCCCTTGACTATAGATATATAACTTGTGAATAGTGGGTAAATCTAGTTATGTTATCTTAGATCAATCGTATTAATAATTTCTCATTATTTATTCTAATATTTGATATCTATATTAATGATGAGTTTATGTTGATTGATGTTTATTAAATATATTTTAGATTTTATTCAAGATATGATGTTGAATTAAAGATTAGTTCTTAAGTAGAAAATAGATTCAGGTAATTGGAATATGATCCATGTACAAATATGAGAACTAGTTCCACTAATGAAATCTATAAGGTAACTCTTTCTATATCTACCCTTATACTCATGGAATCTATTGGTACTCTTTTATAATCATTTTATTGAATGAAACAAAATTATATATATTTATCCTTGACATGTGAACTACATTTTGTGGCTGAGAATTATGATTTGGGAATTGTGCCATAATTGAGTATTTGAGAACATCATCAATAAGAATATGTTTTTAATTTTGTTAGGATTTGAGGAAATTTTATACACATGTTCCCTTGATATGATTTATGTGTTTGCATATCATGTCTAAAAATCCATGATAGTGTTGAAATTTGTGTGCATGAATAACACGTGAGACTCCCATATAATATTTTGATTCCATGAGTGTGATAATATTGTTTGTTATCCAAGTTTTATTTTGATCACATGTATCATCTCTTATTATTGAATCTCATTAGGTCACATTCTGTTCTTTGTTTACATGATCTACCCTATTATGTGTTACTAAAATTATTTTAGTAGAATTAATTTTGTACCTAGAAGAGATGGACCATTATGATGTGATCATCCCTTATAGTGGGAGTGAAAAAACGGTTTTATGATTATGAAAATGGACTCAAACATAGGGTTGGGTCATACTGGCCTTGGGGGAAGTCTAGGTGAAGAAAAAATTGGTGTATGATGACCTTGTTTCCTATCCCATGGTGTAGATGAGATATGATGGCCTTGAATCTGAACCTATGATTGAAGTGAAAAGTGATGGTCTTTTAGCCTGATCCAACACAGTTTCTAGAGATTCATGAGATATATGTTCACTATAATTTTATCTTTCTCTTGGTTACTTATTAAATCCTTATGATTATACATACAACAGCGAACTGAGGTAGGTATGACAGAGGATATTGGTGGCCTGGTTAGTACATGAGTTATTGATATATGATTTCTTATTTTAAGATTTTCCTCCATTTTATTATTTTAGACAACTAAAATACCTTTTATAATATGTTATAAATGCATTAGTGGGTTTATCTTATGTTTTATTTCCCACATTCTGCATGACAAGCATGATTCACTGCATATATCATGGTTAGACAACTCCGAACGGGAAAGGGACACACAACAGATAACTGACTAAGGAGAAGGGATATTTAAGTGGTAATAGGATAGTCACAAGTGGATTTTCATTTTTTCCTTTCTTATTTATATGTTAGCACATTTATACCCTATTTGGATTTCTATATTGGGTGGCCGATTTAATTACATGCATGACATGGGTAAAGTTCATAGTTTCATTAGTATAAATTTATTTCCACTTTAATAAATTTATGTTTATATATTTTATTTATTAATATGGAGTATATATATTATTATAGAGAGTATTCATCTGTAATCATGGTTTTTGGACCATTTCCTCTAGTTAGTAGCCTCTTTCATCTGGGGATTCATGCATGAGTTTGTATTTATCTCTAGCACAAACCTAGTGGTTCCGGGTAGGGAGTTAAAACAATATTGATTCTCATAGATACTATTGGATTATTATTAATTGTAGGATCATTATCTTAATTATATTATGTTGACCTCACTTGTTTTGATAATCCAAATTATACATTCATAAACTTTGATAATCTCAATCCAATTCTTTTCTATATATTACTTTTTTCAATCTATTATCAAGATGATAATAATATTAAAATCATCTCTGAGATAGTTTAATATTTGTTTATACATGTTTATATAAGTTCTAAAGTAATTCTAACCCATTCGGATATGTTCTGTATGAAACAGATAAGTATTATGTTACTGGTCTGCGTTTTAGCTAGAGCTACCGGTACTCAGTCTACCGATAGACTTAGTCTACCAATAGACAGAGTCACTGATACACTATGGTCACTAATATGTACAGAGCTACCGACATACAGACCAGAGATACCGATATGAGTAAGTCTACCGATATAACCAGTCTACCGAGCTACCAATATAGACAGACCAGAGCTACCGATATGAAGAAGTCTACCGATAGAACCAGTCTACCAAGCTACAGATACAGAACTAGCCAGAGCAACCGATAGACAGAAGTCTACGGATAGAGCCAGTTCATAGATAGTTACTGATACAAGTATAGTCACTGATATATCGAGTTACCGATAGAAGTCTGCTGATAGTATAAGTCTACCGATAGACTACTGATGCAACGAGCTACCGATGGGGAGACAGCTACCGATAACAAGCGATACTGATGGTACTAAAGTCACCGGTATATGATCTACCGATGCAAGATCAAAAGAGCTAATGATGGAAGGTTCTGAGACACAAATACCACCGTGCATGTCTACCAATAGAACGCTACTAATTCTTGACCAACCAGTCAAACCCTATATTCTTCATACTATTTATTTATTTAGCTAATGGTTACATTTGATGGTTTTTATGCAGTTAATGTTATTTAATGACTTCTGTTGCATGTCAAGGAACCATACCTAGTACCCATGCAAAAGGCAATTATTCTTTTCTGCCGAAGCAGAAAGCTATAAAGTGATGGAAAGAGAACACTGGAGATATATGATTCATATGACACTCTTTGAAAGAAAAAACGAATACACACGAAGGGTGAAAGAGAAAGAGTTGAACAAGAATTCAAAAGTGGAGCATTTTGTTTTCCCTAATCTACATCCATACTTCAAGAATCTTGTACATACACAAAAAAACTTATTCTAGAAGAGAACACAAGCTGCATCTTGAGTGAAGAACTACAACAAACATTTCATGCACTCAGGCTGCTAAGCTAGACCAAGAATCAAAGAAGAAAACGACACTCTGTTTTTTTAGAAAAACTGTTGAAGGACTCAGAAGATTTTCTATAAGGCCCCATACTTAAACAATACTTAATCTTGAGTTATTTCAAGAATACATGTTGAGGATCTTTTCAGGTTTAGAGTTTTAGAGAATTAGAACATAAATCATGCATTACACTACACATCTAAACAAAGTGGTTACATAAAAGATATTACTCATTTTTCCCATCATCGAAAACATATTTAAAATAAAACATATATATTTTCTTAACACTTCCTTGACACTATCATCACATCATGTACCTTTCCCTTAACCTATGAAAAAAATTTCAAAAAACTTGGGATGAGCAGAAAAATCTCAGCAAGGGATATAAAAGTACGAAATGAAAACATTAGTCCATGTATGAAATAATACTTTACTCGTAAAACATAAGAATTTTAACATACCTCATCAAATCATGAATAAATCATAGAAATAATAGACATAAAGGTAACTTGAGGCATTCATAACATTCTTACTTAGGGAGTAACCCTCATGGTTACGTTTGGAATACCCATCACAGTATATTCCCTAAATCTCTTCGGAGAAACCTTAACGTTTAACTCCTTTGCATTACCCAATGCATTGGAGAGCTATATCAGGCTCACCCGCCGTTAGTTTATCACAGAACCACCCATCTTTATAACAATTCCCAATAACCATAACATAATCGTATCACATAAAACATGCATAAAGGAAACATAACATTTCCACTTTTCAATCACAAGATCTCAATAAAACACATTGATATAAAAACATTATGAAAACCATTTTCAATACCAAAATAAAAAAAAGTAAAACATGGTATTTATTTTTCATTCAAAAAAATTTCTGGCTTGTAGAGGAAGCCAAAACTCAAATAATGGTCACGGTGGTGGAGAAGTCATTGTCGCCGCATACGTACGCCAAAAAAAACATTCCCTTTTGTCATTTAGTAAACGCTTCGTATAAAAAAGATTACTTTTGAATAAACTTAAAATAAAAATTGGTTTATACACCGTATAAAATAAATTTTTCTATAAAACAAAATATTCCTCAATGAAAGGAGATTGAGATGAAGTCCCTTACCTCATAGATGACTTGACTCGATCATTTTTTAATCTCCTTTAAATCGGGTAACTCTTTTTTATTTGAGATCAAAGGCATCCTTGGAAAGTCTTCTGCCCAAAGTGAGGATTATAGGAGTAAGAGAGGGATGTGGAGAGACAAAATGGGTAGGTTTTGGCCGAACAAAAGGCTTTAGAGGAGTGCGTAAGGTGGTAGAGTTGGGGGCCTTTTATAAGAGGAGAGGAGGGGAACTCTTGGAAAGTTATAAAAGGTTACTTTTTTATAAAATGCATTTCGGATTTTAAAGGTCCCAAAATTATATATTTCGAGGATAAGGTGATAAGAGTTATAAATCAACCATTCCAATAGGTTTTTGTCAAGTTTAGGTCTTATATTTTACATTATCTTTTCATTTTATTTAAATTGTTAAATAATGAGGCAATCGCCGCATCATCATGGTGTCATAAATAATTTAATTTATTTAATGTCTAAAAATTATAAAAAATTATCATGATTTAGGAAATATTTTTAGATTTCTAATTAATATTTATAGTCAAAAATATGACTTGAATAACCCCATTTAAAATTTGTTTTAGTAAACCAACACATGTTTGTGACATTTTTATTTTATCATTAAATAAAAAGTTATTAATGTCATTTTCCTACCAAAGTGGCTCCATGGGGTCCCCAAGTTGACCCATGTATTTTTGTGGTCATACATGACTCTTCCAATAAGGGTAGTACATGTTTCAAGGTCATTTAGTATTATTAAAACATTATTTTTACCTTAAATTACAATAATTAACTCTAATCGCGATTAAAAACATAAAAGTTACTAATCGCCAAAAAATTATTTTAATCCTATGGAACCACATTTTACTTACTAATTACAACCATGTATGTCTGATTTTTGAAATTCAAAACACAGAGGTGGTAAATTTTCATTTAAATGAAAAATCAGTTTTTTAAGTACCACTTAGTGGTTTTACTATTCATCAAAAATTGAAGTTTTTCAGAAAAATACCAAAACTTCACCCTAAGCTATATTTGATATTCCGAATTCAAAAATTATGTCTATTTTAAAAAATTCAAAACATATAAGTTACATTAATTAATTTAATAATTAATTCCCGCTGTCATGACAAATAGCGTGTTTTTATGAAACAATATATATCAAAATATTGACACTAGTTTAAGTCCAATTTCAAAGTGAAATTAATTATAATGACCACTATTGGATTAAATGGTAAAAATATATTCAAATTTCTCTTTAAAAACAATTCAAAAGATAATCTAATCATGTAAATAAATTATATTAAAAAGAGGTTTTAAATTAAAATACAACATTTTTCACTATTCATTAGAAATGAACTTTATCAGAAAAACACCAAAAATTTACACAAAGTAAATTTTGATGTCCCGATTCTAAAGAAGAATTTTATTTGGTCCAATAGAATGTATATGAGTGGCCAAAATTATATTTAATGATGCTTCACCAACAAAAGGCGATAAGTGGACCTTTAGTGAATATTAGAGTATATATGCCTAAAAATGAATTCTTTTCGTATTTTAAGCCTTAATATTTTATTGGATAAATGTAAAAATATTTAAAAAACATATATAATCATATTGTAGTTATTTCTATTCATTCCCTTCAGTACAACGGCTACGTGTTAAATACCATTTAAAATAATATTATTTTATTACTAGTGTGCAACGTAAGATTTCAAAGAATCTCTTTGTTGCATATCGGGTATGCTATTGAACATAGAAACCCCTTTAAAGTAAAATTAATATTTAATTCATAAATATTAATAAATATGAGAATGTATTATTCTTTATTTACCTGGGATGTTACATCTTTCCCCCCTTTTGGGAATTGCGTCCTCGCAATTTTATTCACTTATCAATATAAGTGGGGGTATTTATCCTCATAGCATTTTCAGATTCCCACATTGCCTCTTCAACCATATGGTTTTTACACAAAACATTTACCAGATGAATTATTTTATTCCGCAACACTTGCTCCATATGGTCAAGAATCTGGACTGGTTGTTCTTCATAAGAGAGATTCTCTTCCAACTGAACTACCTCTGGGCTCAAAACATGAGATGGATCTGGCATATACTTTCTCAACATCGAAACATGAAAAACATTGTGTACCTGAGATAATCTCGGAGGTAAATCCACTCGGTATGAAACTTATCCAACTTTCTCCAGAATTTCATATGGTCCAATGAACCTTGGACTCAGCTTTCCTTTATTACCGAATCACATCACACTTTTCCATGGTGAAACTTTGAGAAAAACATGATCACCTACCTCGAAAGATAGATCCTTCCTTCGGTTATCTGCATAACTCTTCTGCCTGCTCTGAGCAGTTCTCATGTGTTTCTGAATCAACTGAACTTGTTCTGCCATCTCTTCTACCAATTCTGGTTCCATCAGCATCCTTTCACCCACTTTATCCCAAAAAACTGGATTTCGACACCGCTTCCCATATAATGCCTCGAATGGTGCCATCTGTATAGTGGAATGAAAACTGTTATTATAATAAAACTCAACCAATGAAAGATGTTGGTCCCAACTTCCCTGATAATCCATCGAACAAGAACGTAGCATATCCTCCAAAGTCTGAATTTTTCATTCTGACTGCCCATCTGATTGAGGATGAAAAGTTGTACTAAAATTTAATTCAGTACCCAACGACATCTGAACGCCTTTACAAAAGTTAGAAGTGACCCCGGGATCATGATCAGATACAATGGATAGGGGAACTCCATGCAACCTGACTATCTCTTTAAGATACAATCGGAAATTTTATCTAGAGAGAAAGTATCTCAAATAGGAAGGAAATGAGCAGATTTAGTCAAGCGATCAATAATAACCCATATTGCATTATTACCTCAAGATGTCTTCGGTAATCCCACGACAAAGTCCATGGATATATTTTCCCATTTCCACTCTAGAATTGGTAAAGGCTGAAGCATCCCTTTCGGTAACTATCTCTCTACTTTAACCTGCTGACAAGTCAAACACATCACAGTAAAATCAGAAATATCTCTTTTCATTCCATCCCACCAGTAATACTCCCGCAGATATCTGTACATCTTAGTACTGCCTGGATGAACTGAAAATGGAGAACTATGAGCTTCACATAACAAATCTCTCTTCAACTGTGAATCACAAGGTACACACAATCTCTTCCCAAATATCAAAACACAATCATTATCAATGTTGAATTCAGGAAACTTACCCTTCTGAACCAGCTCTACCTTTTTCTGCAACTTGCTGTCCTGCTTCTGTTCTTGCTTAATTCTGTCTGATAGAGAAGACTTCAATGATACCTGAAACAAAACAAAAGGACATCCTACACCAACAACTTCTATTCCAAAGTTCATCTAATACTTAACCAAAGTATCATGTTCCAAACACAACATTGTTAATGAAGCATTGCTTTTTCGACTCAAAGCATCAGCCACTTTATTTGTTTTTCCCGGATGGTAATGAATTGTACAATCATAATCTTTGATTAATTCTGGCCATCTACTCTGTCTCATGTTCAATTATTTTTGAGTGAATATATACTTTAAACTTTTGTGATCGGTATATATTTCACACTTTAATCCATACAAATGATGCCTCCAAATTTTTAAAGTGCAAACAACAACAGCTAATTCCAAATCATGTGTAGGGTAATTTACCTCATGAGTTTTCAACTGTCGTGAAGCATAAGTAATTACCAGATCATTCTGTATTAGGATGCAACCAATTCCTTTCAATGAATCATCACTGTAGATAACAAACTCACCATTCCTGGAAGGTAGTGCCAAAACTGGAGCATTCAACAATCTTCTTTTCAGTTCCTGAAAACAATCATCACATTCTTTTGTCCAGATAAACATAACACCCTTCCGAGTTAGCTTAGTCCATGGACTAGATAACAGTGAAAAATTTCTAACAAACCTTCGATAATATCCTTATAGGACAAGGAAGCTTTGAATCTCAGTTTCATTTGTGTGTCTTGGCCATTCTTCAACAACCTTTGTTTTTACAGGATCAATAGTTATCCCATCTTTAGAAACAATGTGACCAAGGAAAGAAATTTGTTGCAACCAAAACTCACACTTGATAAATTTACCATACAATTTATTTTATTTTAAGGTTTTCAAAATAACCCTTAAATGTATTTCATGCTCTTATTTACTTTTAGAAAACACCAAAATATCATCAATGAAAACAACCACAAACTTATCCAAGAACTCAAGGAAAATTCTATTCATAAGGTCCATGAATACAGCAGGTGCATTGGTTAGCCCAAAAGGCATTACTACAAATTCATAATGGCCATATATTGTTCGAAATGCAGTCTTCGGAATATCTTCTTCTTTTACCTTCAACTGATGGTACCCCGATCTCAGGTCAATCTTTGAAAAATAACTGAGCTCCCTGGAGCTGATCAAACAAATCATCGATATGAGGCAAAGGATATTTGTTCTTAACAGTGATTTTATTCAAGGCTCTATAATAAATGAAAAGTCTCATTGAACCATCTTTCTTTTTAACAAATAAAATAGGAGCATCCCATGGTGATGTTCTAGGTCGAATGAAACCTTTCTCTAATAAATCTTGCAATTGCTCCTTCAACTCTAAAAGTTCAGTTTGAGCCATTCGATAAGGGGGTTTTGAAATTGGATTAGCATCAGGAACTAAGTCAATAGTAAAATCAACTTCCCAATCTGGTATTATTCTAGGAAACTCGTCAGGAAAAACAACAGGATACTCATTTACCAATGGCACATCATTAATCTGAACAGTTCCCTTTTTTTCAACGATATGTGCAAGGTAACATTTATTTCCATCTTTTACATGTTTCTCGGCCTCTTGATATGTTATCAACACTAAGGGTTCATTATTGTACACAAACTTAATGTCTTTCTGAAAATAAACTTCTTTACCTCTACAATCAAACTTAGCATGGTAAATAGAGAGCCAATCCATACCCAGGATAACATCAAACTCTACTAGAGGTAAAACAATAAGGTTTTCGAGTAGATTCATTCCACGGATAAGGATAGGAAGATTCTTATAAATTCTTTTTGACTCAAAATTTCCCCCAGGTGTTTTTACCACAAGATCAAGAGTTATTTCTTGAGATGGTATTCCCATTTTACTTGAAAAGTTTTCAGAGATGAAAGAATGTGTAGACCTAGAATTAAACAACACACTGGAATAATCTGAAAAAATAAACAAAGTACCTAATACAACTACATTTGGTGGCTCAACATCTACTTAAGTAGTTGCAAAGGATTTCACCACCCCTTTCTGCTTGTAGTCTTACTGCTTCCCATCACTCGAACTCTTTGTCGGACACTCATTTGCATAGTGACCCATATCATTGCACATAAAACATTTCACTAACTGTTAATCAAATTTGTTCTTACCATCACCCTGATCTTTTTCAGTGCAATCATGAGCCTTATGTCCCATCTTACCGCATCGGTAGCACTTTCCAGAATTCAGAAGACATTCCTCAGCATGCATTTTACCACATTTATCACAAACTAGAAACTTAGTTTTCTTACCATCATACCTTTTTGAAGAATTCTTTCCTTTCTCATGCCACCTCGGTCTATTATTCTACTGGTTGTTATAGAACACTTGATCATCAGAAAACTCAATTTCCACCTTCTCAGCACATCAAACAAGTTTTTCATAACTCTTGAACTCGCGAGAAGCTAAATCCCTTCGATATTTTGTCTTTAATCTTGATTAAAAACGATTGATTTTACTATCAAGGTCTCGGATAAAATTTGGAGCATACCTTGCCAATCGAGTGAACATTTCTTCATAGGAAGCCACTGAGTCTTCCTCTTGCCTCAATTCCAGGAATTTTTTTTCCATCCTAAGTTGAACAGCCTTAGGAAAATACTTCTCAAGAAACATACCTTTGAATTGATCCCAGTCAAGAGCATCAATCTCATCAGTGTCCCTAATATTTTTAACCATCGACCATCACTAATCTTCTTCACCCACTAAACAGTAAATAGCAAGACTAACCTTTTGATTGTCTGAACAATCCATGACATCGAAAATCTTCTCTAGTGCTTTAATCCAACCTTCAGCTAGCACAGGGTCAGATGATCGTCTAAATGATGGGGGATGTTGCCTCATTAAATGTTCCATCACTTACATGTTTCTCTACGGTAGATCTGGCTGATCTCATGCATTGATACCACCACCATTTATCGCTTGAGTCAACTGCGCCATTACTGCAACAAACTATTCAGTTCCAATTCCGACCATCCTAGGATGCTGATTCGGAAGTCCATTTCCTTCTGTATGCCTTCCTAGCACAGCTTCCCTGTTTCCTCTGTGGAGAACCATTCTGAACAAACATGTCTTAGATGAAGCAATATGGTAATCTTCAAATGTTATATCTTTTAAATTTGACCATAAAAAAATAATTTTGGATAATCATTTAATAGAATTCTAACTCCTAAAGTTATCTAAACTGACCTATGAAACCAACTATAAGGCCCCAGCCTTAAACATTACTTAATCTTGAGTTATTTCAAGAATACACGTTGAGGATCTTTTCAGGTTTACAGTTTTAGAGAATTAGAACATAAATCATGCATTACACTCCACATTTAAACAAAGTTGTTACATACAAGATAATACTCATTTTTCCCATCATCGAAAACATATTTAAAATAAAACATAGATTATTCCTTGAAACTTCCTTGACACTATCATCACATCATGTATCTTTCCCTTGACCTATGAAAAACGTTTCAAAAAACTTAGGATGAGTATAAAAATCTCAGCAAGGTATATAAATGTACGAAATGAAAATATTAGTCCATGTATGAAATCATACTTTACTCTTAAAACATAAGAATTTTAACATACCTCATAAAATCATGAATAAATCATAGAAATCATAGACATAAAGGTAACTTGAGGAATTCATAACATTCTTACGTAGGGAGTAACCCTCATGGTTACGTTTGGAATACCCATCACAGTATATTCCATAAATCTCTTTAGAGAAACCATAACGTTTAACTCTGTCGCATTACCCAATGAATTGGAGAGCTATATCAGGCTCACCCGCCCTTAGTTTATCACGGAACCACCCGTCATCATAACAATTCCCAAGAACCATAACATAATCGTATCACATAAAACATGCATAAAGGAAACATAACATTTCCACTTTTCAATCACAAGATATCAATACAACACATTGATATAAAAACATTATGAAAACCATTTTCAATACCAAAATAAAAGAAAAATAAAACATTGTATTTATTTTTCATTCAAAAAAAGTTATGTCTTGTAGAGGAATCTGAAACTCAAATAATGGTCATGACGGCGGAGAAGTCGTTGTCGCCGCATACGTACGACAAAAAAACATTCTCTTTTATCTTTTAGTAAATGCTTCGTATAAAAAAGATTACTTTTGAATAAACGTAAAAGTCAAAGGGGTTTATACACCGTATAAAATAAATTTGTGTATAAAACAAAATATGCCTCAATGATAGGAGATTGAGAAGAATTCCATTACCTCGTATCCGACTTGACTCGATCGTTCTTTAATCTCCTTTAAATCGGGTAACTCTTTTTTATTTGAGCTCAAAGGCTTCCTTGGAAAGACTTCTACCCAAAGTGAGGCTTCTAAGAGTAATAAAGGGATGTGGAGAGACAAAATGGGTAGGGTTTGGCCAAGACAAAGGCTGGAGAGGTGTGGGTAAGGTGGTAGAGGTGGGGGCCTTTTATATGAGGAGAGGAGGGTCACTCTTGGAAATTTATAAAAGGTTACTTTTTTATAAAATTATTTTCAGATTTTAAAGGTCCCAAAATTATATATTTCTAGGATAAGGTGATAAGAGTTCTAAATCCACCCATACAATAGGTTTTTGACAATTTTAGGTCTTAGATTTTACATTATCTTTTCATTTTATTTAAATCATTAAATAATGAGGTAATCACTACATCATTATGGTGTCATAAATAATTTAATTTATTTATGGTCTAAAAATTATATAAAAAAAATATCATGATGTAGGAAATATTTTTATCTTTCTAATTAATATTTATAGTCAAAAAATTTACTTGTATAACCTCATTTAAAAATTGTTTTAGTAAACCAACACATGTTTGTGACATTTTTATTTTAAAATTAAATAAAAAGTTATTAATGTCATTTTCCTACCAAAGTGGCTCCATGGGGTCCCCATGTTGACCCACGGATTGTCTTGGTCGGACATGACTCATCCAATAAGGGTAGGACATGTGTCAAGATCATTTAGTATTATTAAAACATTATTTTTACCTTAAATTACACTAATTACCTCTAATCGTGATTAAAAACATAAAAGTTACTATTCACCAAAAAAATTATTTTAATCCCATTGAACCAAATTTTACATCCTAATGACAACCATGTATGTCAGATTTTTGAAATTGAAAACATAAAGGTGGTAAAATTTCATTTAAACGAAAAATCGGTTTTTTAAGTACCACTTAGTGGTTTCACTATTCATCAAAAATTGATAATTTTCAGAAAAATACCAAAAATTCACCCTAAGCTATATATGATATTCTGAATTAAAAAATGATGTCTATTTTAAAAAATTCAAAACATATAAGTTACATTAATTAATTTAAAAATTAATTCCCGTTGTCATGACAAATAGCGTGTTTTTATGAAACAATATATATCAAAAGATTAACACTAGTTTAAGTCCAATTTCAAAGTGAAATTAATTACAATGACCAATATTGGATTAAATGGTAAAAATATATTCTAATTTCACTTTAAAACCAATTCAAAATATATTCTAATCATGTAAATAAATTATATTAAAAAAGAGGTTTTAAATTAAAATACAACATTTTTCACTATTCATTAAAAATGAACTTTATCAGAAAAATACCAAAAATTTACACAAAGTAAATTTTGATGTCCCAATTCTAAAGAAGAATTTTATTTGGTCCAATAAAATGTATAAGAGTGACTAAAACTATATTTAATGAAGGTTCTCCATCAAAAGGCAATTAGTGGGCCTTTAGTGAATATTAGAGTATATATGCCTAAAATTGAATTCTTTTCGTATTTTAAGCCTTAATATTTTATTGGATAAATGTAAAAGCATTTAATGAACATATATAATAATATTTTAGTTATTTATATTCATTCCCGCCAATACAATGGCTACGTGTTAACTACCATTTAAAATAATATTATTTTAATACTAGTGTGCAACGTAAGATTTCAAAGAATCTCTTTGTTGCGTATCGGGTACGCTATCGAAAATAGAAACCCATTTAAAGTAAAAAATAATATTTAATTCGTAAATATTAATAAATATGATAATGTTTTATTCTTTATTTACCTGGGATGTTACATTTTCTGATAAACCAAACGAGTCTAGAGTTGCACTGCTAATCACTAAAGCATTTCTAAACTCAATCACACTTCTCTTAGTGATTCTTTCTTTACATTTTTTAGCAGTGTGTGTATCCTGTTTATTTTACACACACATTATCTCCTATGCTAAACTGGAGGATTCTTAAATCCTCACTCAAACTCCATAACTCTTTTGTTTCCCAGTGTGGATGGTGGTAGAGGTCGAGTAAGACCTGAACAGCCTGTGAGCTGTTGTTTGTTTTTCCCACGAAGAACTGTGGTGGAGGTATTTGTACCTGGAAAGCAGTGTACTGTTGTTTACCCCTGATCCAGGGTGTGGATCAATTTATATAAATTTTTTAGAGGACTAAGTCTCAGCTTGAGACTGAACGTCTTGGTTAACTTTGTTGTGCTTTTATTTTAAGTCTATAAGTATTCATATATATTTTACATATTCTGTTGCCTATTACTTTTAAATACAAAACTATTTTAAAAATAATTTGATAGTTAAATTAACAAGTGTTTGTACTTATTGTAAACCAGTAAGTTAGTTTCAAAAGTTAATTTAATCTTCAAATTAAGTTAACTGAGACCTAATCAATCTTTGAGAAACTAATTGAACCTTTACACTCTATATAGATTCACTACAGTTTAAAATTGTTTTTAAATCGGGGGATTTTAAGAGAAATATTTTTAACAGAAATTTTAATTGGAACTCAATTCACCCCCCCCCCCCTATTGAGTATCCACTCCGACAAACATTTGGTATTAGAGGTTTGTTTTTGTTCAAGTATTTTTGAAATACTGTGTCTTTCATCTGTGATTTTAGTTGCATCTTTAAAGATCTTAAATTTCTGTTAGTTCTAAATTTTTATCCCTTTAAAAATATTTTCTAAAATCTAGTTATGGATAATAGACTAGAGGGTGTTGTTACTTACCGGCCACCTTTCTTCAATGGCACAAACTATGCCCAGTGGAAACTCAAAATGAAAATTCATTTATAAAGTATGGGTTTTAATTTTTGGACTGCTATAGAATCTCAATATAAAATTCCAAAAACTGAAAGAACAATTTGGGATAAACCTACAAAGACTGCTTACAATAATAATTGTAAATCTATAAATGCTTTGTACTATGATTTAAGAGATGAAGTGTTTAATAGAATTTCTTCTTGTAAAACTGCCTTTGAAATATGGGATACTTTCGGTGTTTCTCATGAAGGAACAACCAATGCTAAATAAATGAGATTGAATATTTATACTATTAAATATGAAAACTTTAAAATGAAAACTTATGAACCTATTTCTGATATGTATCTCAGGTTTAATGAGATAGTCAATACAATGAATTCACTTGGTAAAGTAATTCCACCAAAGGAACAAATCATGAGGATGCTGAGATGTCTGCCAGAATGATGGAGAGGAACCTCTGTCTCAATCAGAGAGTCATGTAACATTGGAGCACTATCAGTAAAAGATCTTATTGGTAAATTAATGATGTATGAGGAAGAACTCAAAGTGAATAAGGAAGAAGATGATGAACCTAAGATAAAATTCGTAGCTTTCATGTCTTATTCCTGTAAGAGTAAAGACAAGGAGAAAATGAAAATACATACTGAGAGTTCAACCAGTGAAGATTCTGATTCAGATAGTGATGCTGAGATGGCTCAAATAGCCAGGAGATTCAAGAAGTTTTATAGGAAAAAGAAATTCTTCAGGAAATCAAACTAAAAAGGAAAGTATGACAACAAGGGACAATGGAAGAAGGATTGGAAGAAAGCTGACAAGAATGAAGAAATAGTCTTCTATGAGTGTAAAAGGAAAGAACACATCAAGGATGATTGTCCAAAATTAAAAGTCAAAAAGAAATATGATTATAAGGACAAAAAGTACAAGAAAGCTATGAAGGATACCTGGAGTGCATCTGAATACAACACAAGTGAATCTGAAGTTTCTGATTCTGAGAAGAATCATGCCAACATGTTTTTCATGACCAACACATCTGAGGTAACCTTAGATACTCCTGTTTTAAATTCTTATTATTCTGTAGATGATGCAGAATCTGATTCTGATTCTGAAAACAAGACTAGTAATGAATTATTTTAATACTTCAATATGCTGGAGGAGACATGCAATGAACTTAATGATAAATACAAATCATTAAAGAAACAACATTCTCTCACTACTACTGTTAAAACTGAACTTATTATTGAAAAAGAGAAGAATGCTCAACTGTTAAAGGAAAATACAGAACTGAAAAAGTAAAATGAGGAACTTAGAAAAGACTTAAATAAGTTTACAAATGGAAAAGACACACTTAATCAAATGTTAGGTAAACAAGTTGCACCTAAATACACTACTAGTTTGGGATACCAACCTGGGCAGAGACAGTTCACTAAAAATCGATTTATTCCTGTCTGGACAAAACTTTTCTTATTATAGTTTTGGAAATTCATATTCTTCAGCTATTTATTCATATGATTATAGGTCAAATAAAGTTTATCTTTTAAAATATATTGATTATATAAATTATTTGAGACCCATATAAAAAATTTGGGTACCTAAAGCTTTGATTTCTAACCTTTCTGGACTCAAGAAGATCTGGGTACCAAAATCATTTCATATCTAAATCGGTTTTGTAGGAAACATGCTTAAAAATTTCTCATAGGAAGGTATGGTACTTGGATATTGGATGTTCAAGACATATGTCTTGAGATTATTCATGCTTCAAAAGTTTCATAAAGGTTTATGGAGTCTATGTCACTTTTGGTGATAATTATAAACAAACGATCAACGGCCTAGGGAAAATTGGTAACACTGATTCAATTTTAATTTCTAAAAATTTATTTGTTGATAGACATAAGTATAACCTGTTAAGTATTTCTCAATTATGTGATAATGTATTTAATGTTAAGTATGAAAAGTATTCTTGCAATGTTTTTAATTCTAAAAATGTTTTAGTATTTTCTACTTTAAGAAATGAAAATTTTTATGCAGTTGATTTAAATTCCTTAGATAAACAAAATGTTACTTGTTTAACAGTTTTTCATAAAGAGTCTTGGAATTGGAACAGATGATTAGGACACTGCAAAATCTATTCACTTAGAAGCCTAACTAGAAATAACATAGTTAGAGACCTACCTAAACTTGAATTCCCAAATGGAAAAGTGTGTAATCCCTGTCAAAAGGGAAAGTAACATAAAGTTTCTTTTAAATCAAAGAAAGAAGTTTCAACTTCTCAACCTCTCGAGTTGGTTCACATGGAATTGTTTGGACCATCAAGAGTTTCTATTTTAAATAGAAATAACTATGTCTATGTTCTAGTAGATGACTTTTCTAGATATACTTGTGTATACTTCTTAGCTCGCAAAAGTGAAGCTTGTTCTTACTTTGTTAAATACTCCAAATATGTATAAAATCTTAGTGGACATAAGATTAAAACATTAAGAAGTGATCATGGTCGTGAGTTTGAAAATAATTAATTTGAATCTTATTGGTCACACAATGGCTATAGTCACAACGTTTTTGCTCCTAGAACACCTCAGCAGAATAGTGTAGTATAAAGAAGGTATAGAACCCTTCAAGAAATAGCTAGAACTATGCTTAATGAATATGACCTGCCTATTTACTTTTGGGCTGAAGCTATGAATAATGATTTTTATATTATTAATAGAGTCTTAATTAGACCAGTTCTTAAGAAGAACCCTTATGAGTTGTGGAATAATAGAAATCCTAAAGTTAGTTACTTTTGAGTCTTTGGATACAAAGTTGTTATTCTTAATACAAAGGATAATCTGGACAAGTTTTCTTCTAAGAGTGATGAAGGGATTTTTCTTGGTTATTATTTAAATAGAAAATACTAATGAGTCTTTAATAAAAGAAACAAACATGTGGATGAATCTGTTCACATCATGTTTGATGAAACTGATCCACATGGGCCTAAAACCTCTCTTGAAAATCTTGAGGAAGATTTGAGTATTCTGAACCTTAATGTTAAATCTAAAGAACCTACTGTAAAAACATCTAGTTCTGGACATATCCAGAATCTGCTGCTATAGAACCCAAACCTATATATGAACCTGAAATTTAATGTCCTACCTTTACTAGATCATCATGGATTCTAAAGAATCGTCATTTGGATGTTGTTGTTGGTAATCTTGATAGAGGGACATAGACTAGAGATTCTCTAAGAAACCAGGTTGAACATCAAGACTTTCGGTCACAGATAGAACCTAAAAATATCAATGATGCTATCAATGATGAATTTTGGGTAATGGCTATGCAAGAAGAGTTAAATAAATTTGATAGAAACAAAGTATGGGAATTAGTTGATAGGCCTAAGGAAACTTTAACAATAGGCACAAAATGGGTTTTTAGATTCAATGTTAATGAGTCTGGAAACATAGTTAGAAAAAAAGATAGACTAGTTTCACAAGGATATAGTCAAGAAGAAGGTATAGACTATGAGGAATACTTTTCACCTGTAGCCAGATTAGAAGCCATTAGGATCTTTCTTGCATATGTTGCTCATCTGAATTTCAAGTTATATCAAATGGATGTCAAAAGTTCTTTTCTAAATGGTTTTACTGTTGAAGAAGTTTTTGTTAAACAACCACCAGGATTTACTAATCCTCATTTTCAAAATCACGTTTTTAAACTTTTTAAATCTTTATATGGTTTAAAACAAGTTCCAAGATCTTGGTATGATAGGCGTAGTAATTTTCTTATTTTAAAACGTTTTACTACAGGGATTACTAATCCAACTCTTTTTATTAAAATAATTTCTAAAGATGTTTTAATAGTTCAAATCTATGTTGATGATATTATTTTTGGATCTTCTAAACATTCTTTATGTGCTGATTTTTCAAAGAATATGCAAAATTAATTTGAAATGTTTTTAATGGGAGAACCTAAATATTTTCTTGGATTTCATCTGTTTCAACATGAAAATGGTATTGTTTTGAATCAAAGTAAATATACAAAGGATGTAACGACCCAATGTTTTTTCAATGGTAAATTCCCTTCTTATATTTATGTCATAAAATAACATAAAAACACAACAAAATTAACTACTATGTGATAAGTAACCTTTAAACATAAGTTTGTCACTTCTATGTTTGGAATTTTGAAAATCTGACATTCACGGTTGTGTTCAAGATGATTTTTGGAGTCTAATGAATCAAAAATAATTTTTGGTGAATAGTAACCTACCCTTATGAACAGTAACCTACCCTTATGAATAGAATAATTACCCTTATGAATAGTAAATAAGAGTAGCATTACCTATGAAAAATAAAATAAAATTTAGACATCTTAGAAAGTGACAATTTGACCTTAGTAAACGTTTTTGGTATTTTATAAGTCATAAATAATTAATTATAATTAATTAATTAATTTAAAAGCATAATAATTTACCTAAAATGTATCCATAAATTATTTAATCAATTTATAATATTTTTTAGATAATTTTATAAGACCCTACGTAATTTTTGAAAGAACAATAAAATCAGTTTTAATCCTAAAAACTGTTTTTTTATGTAAATTGTGATTTTATTTAAATATTAAATTAATAATATTTAGAAAATTATTTTTCAAAAACAGACTTCATTTTTGGATTCTACACATTGAAAAATGGTTGGGGTAATGTTTTGGGATTTTTCGGAGATACTTTATTTTTTGGTGAATAGTAGAATATATTAATTTACCATATAAATACATTTTAATTAAAACCCACTATTCCTGACATCACAAGTGATGTAAGCACCCAAATACCGAACTCACATGCCTTTTTTACTATTCTTGGTCATCCAAGACTCACTATTCTTTGTCTTAGGGGAAAATAATAAACTAATGAATTTTATGTTAAGGAAACCCCTCTCCCCCTCCCCCACTATAAAATCCACCCTTCACTCCCTCTTTTCCTCACACCTCTAAAGCTCCAAGCCTCCTCTAAACTCTTCCCAAAAATCTTCCCTAGACCCTCCCCCACGTCCCGAAGCTTCTGGTCTCACAAAAATACCAATCCTATCTTTCTTAAGGAGGATCTCAAGAGGAAGATTCTAGAGGTAATTTCCCTCCCTCTTCTCCTTTAATTTCCTTTCAAGTTCTAGTTCCTTTCTTGATCTCTCCCCACCTATATTCATTCAAATTGTTTTCTACCTCCCGTATTATACATATAATGTAACTTTTATTATTCTAATATCACCCCACACCCTTTCCCTCTTCCATTTATTTTATTAAAGAGAACGTTGTTCATGAGGTGTTAAATTTATCACCTTCAAAAATGACATGCTCTCTTCTTCCATTTCTACCTTCATATCTGGTCATGAAACCATTTGTATGGTTGAACAAGACTATTTTATATTTATTATGTTCTATTTTAAGTTCCTGAAATAACCTATGGCCATATTTCTAAGTTAAATGTTAAAATAAGTTCGTTGTGATCCAAAAACTGCCCAAATTAACCCAAATAACCATAATTAAATTCTTATCTAATGATTCATCCAATTGGACCTAATATAATTCATTATTAAATTATTAAATCTAATGTAATATCATTAATAACATTTAATATCAGTTCTGCATGTTTACCCATGTTCTACCCAAACATCAATTTAAGAATACAAGTGAACTACCCAAGAAAAACCATAAAAACAAACATCCCCGAACAATGTTTTTAAACTATATAAGTCATCCGAAGGAACATAATATGAAATAATGAAACTAGAATGAACCCTATTACTGTACAGATGTTTCTGGATTTCTAATTAATTAATATAATGTCATTATACAGGACATTAAAGAGAAGGAGGCATTCGGGTACAAGGTAAGGGGAAATCTCGAACCCAATTTTCTTCCTTTGGGTTCTCCCTCATTCACTCAATTATTGATATGGTTACTCCTAAAAGATCATTTGTTCATAATTGACTTTTATTTTCTGGGATATACATGTATGTCACTGGTTTTTATGTCCATCATAATGTTTTCCAAAATAACTCTTCTTCCAAGATCTCACATTTTACCTCTCATTCAAGGTTGATGGTTCTTGTATCAAGTATGTTGATCCCTCTTTCTTTTGGGAACCCAAAGCTTATGAATGTGTTATTATGAGATGAAACTCATTCCATTCCATGGGTTATTTATGTACATGTTTGATATGTGTTCTATGTGTCATGCATGATAATGATAATGTTATGATGTGACGGGTGTGCCCGGAATTATATAGCGCAATATGAATGTTTAAATGTGAAGGGTGCGCCCGGAATTATATAGTGCTTCTATGCATTGGGTAAAGTGATGAATCTCATGAGTAAATGTGAAATTATGTGTGAAAAATATTCTATCTTGGTTCACAAGTATGTGTGGTAGTTAAACACTAAGACATGATGTTTCATTTTTATGCATTGCCACATTTCATGTCTTTTATTTAATCTCCTCTCATGTTCATGATCTTTTGCCTATGTTATGATTATGATAACCCCATGATGTATTGTTCTTATCTATCCTCTTACTGGGATTTTAGCTCACCCCTTTTGATTTATATCCTCAGGTGGCTACATGTACTAATGAGAGGAAAAGTGCTAATAAGAAGCTATAGAAGAAGAAAACAAATGAATGTTTATGACTGATGTTGTATTTGTTATGTGTGGTCCTAGTTTTCCCAAGACACTAAACCTTTGGATCCTCCATGTGTAATAATATTATGTTTTTTATCTTTGAAATGATGTAATAGTAATGTAAGAAAAGGCCGGGTCACTATAGTTGGTATCAGAGGAAAGGTTTAGTTAATTTGGGGATTAGGATTAGTGAACCCTAGAGAAAACCTACAACATGAGGCTAAGTACAAATATGCACACAAGAATATTTACCTAGGGATCCCATATGATGTGTTTTTGGTATAAATTGTTTAAAATAATAAGTTATTCATGACTTGTTTAGTTATGTTTTGTTCTATCCTTTTCTATTTTAGAAAATGGTGGGAACCAGAAGAGGCAATGAAGGATAAGTACCCTCACCTATTTGTGTAAAGTGAAATTTCGAGGGTGAAATTTCTTAAGGGGGGAAGAATGTAACGACCCAAAGTTTTTTTCAATGTAAAATTCTCTTCATATATTTATATCATAAAATAACATAAAAACACAAAAAAATGAACTAATAAGTGATAAGTAACCCTTAAACATAAGTTTGTCACTTCTATGTTTGGAATTTTGAAAATCTGACATTCACGGTTGTGCTCAAGATGATTTTTGGAGTCTAATGAAACAAAAATAATTTTTGGTGAATAGTAACCTACCCTTATGAACATTACCCTACCCTTATGAATAGTAACATGACCCTTATGAATATTAAATAAGATTATCATTACCTATGAATAATAAAATAAAATTTAGACATCTTAGAAAGTGACAACTTGACCTTAGTAAAAGTTTTTGGTATTTTATAAGTCATAAATAATTAATTATAATTAATTAATTAATTTAAAAGCATATTTATTTCCCTAAAATTTATTCATAAATTATTTAATCAATGTCTAATAGTTTTTAGATAAATTTATAAGACCCTGCGTAATTTTTGAAAGAACAATAAAATCAGTTTTAATCTTAAAAACTTTTTTTAAGTAAATTGTGATTTTATTTAAATATTAAATTAATAATATTTAGACAATTATTTTTCAAAAATTGACTTTATATTTGGATTCTACACGTTCAAAAATGGTTGGGTTAATGTTTTGGGATTTTTCTAGGATACTTGAATTTTTGGTGAATAGTAGAATACATTAATTTACCATATAAATACATTTTAATTAAAACCCACTATTCCTGAAATCACAAGTGATGTAAGCACCCAAATCCCGAACTCACATTCCTTTTTTACTATACTTGATCATCCAAGACTCACTATTCCTTGTTTTATGGGAAAATAATAAACTAGTGAATTTTATATTAAGGAAACCCCTCTCCCCTCCACTATAAAAGCCACCCTTCACTCCCTCTTTTCCTCACACATCTCAAGCTCAAAGACTCCACTAAACTCTGCCCAAACATCTTCTCTATAACCTCCCCCGCATCCAAAAGCTGCTGGTCTCATCAAAATACCAAGAATATCCTCTTTAAGGAGGACCTCAAGAGGAAGATTCTAGAGGTAATTTCCATCCCTCTTCTCCTTTAATTTCCTTTCAAGTTCAAGTTCCTTTCTTGATCTCTCCCCACCTATATTCATTCAAATTGTTTTGTAACTCTAGTATTATACATATACTATAAGTTATATGATTCTAATATCACCCCACACCCTTTCCCTCTTCATTTTATTTTATTAAAGAGAACGTTGTTCATGAGGTGTTAAATTTATCACCTTCAAAAACGACATGCTCTCTTCTTCCATTTCTACCTTCAGATCTGGTCATGAAACCATTTTTATGGTTAAACAATAATATTTTATATGTATTATGTTCTATTTTATGTTCTGGAAATAACCTATGGCCATATTACTAAGTTAAATGTTAAAACAGGTTCGTTGTGATCCAAAAACCGCCCAAATTAACCCAAATAACCATCATTAAATTCTTATCTAATGTTTCATCCACTTGGATCTAATATAATTCATTATAAAATTATTAAATATACTTTTATATCCTTAATAACATGTAATATCAGTTCTAGATGTTTACCCATGTTCTACCCAAACATCAATTTAAGAATACAAGTGAACTACCCAAGAAAAACCACAAAAACAAACATCCCCGAACAATGTTTTTAAACTCTATAAGTCATCCAAAGGAACATAATATGAAATAATGAAACTAGAATGAACCCTATTAATGTACACATGGTTCTCTATTTCTAATTAATTAATATAATGTCATTATATAGAACATTAAAGAGAAGGAGGCATTCAGGTACAAGGTAAGGGGAAATCTCGAACCCAATTTTCTTCCTTCGGGTTCTCCCTCTTTCACTCCATTTTTGATATGTTTACTCCTAAAAGATCATTTGTTAATCATTGAAATTTCTTTTCTGGGATATACATGTATGTCACTGGTTTTTATTTCCATCAAAATGTTTTCCAAAAGAACTCTTCTTCCAAGAACTCACCTTTTACCTCTCATTCAAGGTTGATGGTTCTTGTATCAAGTATGTTGTTCCCTATTTCATTTGGGAACCCAAAGCTTATGAATGTGTTATTATGAGATTAAACCCATTCCTTTCCATGGGTTATTTATGTACATGTTTGATATGTGTTCTATGTGGCAAGCATGATAATTATAATGTTATGATGTGATGGGTGCACCCGGAATTATATAGCGCAATATGAATGTTTAAATGTGACGGGTGCGCCCGCAATTATATAGTGCTCCAATGCATTGGGAAAAGTGATGAATCGCATGAGTAAATGTTAAATTATGTGTGAACAAGATTCTAGCTTGGTTCACAAGTATGTGTGGTAGTTAACCACTAATACATGATGTTTGATTTTTATACATTGCCATATTTCAAGTATTTTATTTATGCTCCTCTCATGTTCATGATCTTTTGCCTATGTTATGATTATGCTCACTCCATGATGTATTGTTCTTATCTATCCTCTTACTGGGCTTTTTACTCACCCCTTTTGATGTATATCCTCAGGTGGATACATGTACTAAGGAGAGGACAAGTGCTAATAAGAAGATATAGAAGAAGAAAATAAATTAATTTTTATGCTTGATGTTGTATTTGTTATGTGTGGTCCTGGTTTTCCCAAGACACTAAACCTCTGGATCCTCCATGTGTAATACTATTATATTTTTTATCTTTGAAATGATGTAATAGTAATGTAAGAAAAGGCTGGGTCGCTATAAAGGATCTTTTAAAATGTTTTGGTTTGGATAGTATTAAGGAAAGTGAATCTCCTATGAGTATTGTTTGTAAATTGGATGTAGATGAAACTGGGAAACTAGTGGATCAAAACAATTACAGAGGTATGATTGGATACTTAATTTACCTAACTTCTAGTCTACCAGAAATTATGTTTAGTGTGTGTATGTGTGCAAGATTTCAAGATAATGCAAAATAATCAAATTTACTTGTTGTTAAAAGAATTTTTAAGTATCTTAAACATACTGTAAACTTTGGATTCTTTTACCCAAAAAGACAACCCTTTGAGTTAAGGAGTTATTCAGATGTTGATTTTTCTGGTTGCAAGTTGGATAGAAAAATCACTTCAGGAACTTGTCATTTATTAGGAAAGTCCTTAGTATCTTGGTGTTGTAAGAAGCTGAATTTTGTAGCATTATCCACTATCGAAGCAGAGTACATAGTTGCTGGTAGTTGATGTACACAAATTCTGTGGATGAAACACACTCTTTTGGACTATGGATATGACTTTAGGCACATGTCAATCAACTGTGACAATACTAGTGCAATAAATATCCCGAAGAACCCTATGTCTCACTCTAGGACCAAACACATTGATGTAAGGCACCATTTCTTGACAGATCATTACCAAAAGGGTGATATTACTCTTGAGTTTATAGGCACTAAACATCAATTAGCCGACATTTTCACTAAACCTTTGAGTTAGGATAGGTTAAGTTATATTATACATGAGTTAGGAATGTTTAACCTCAATCGGTAACTATTCTTACCGATGTAAAATTCTCACCGATGTAAAATTGTCATCGATGTAAAATTCCTACCAATGTATCCTCACTAATAGAGAAACATCACCGATGTAACATCACTGATAGAAAAACTCACCGATGTAACCTCGCTGATAGAAAACCTCAGCGATGTATCCTCACTGATAGAAAACCTCACCGTTGTAAAACCTCACTGATAAGAAATTCTCACCGATGTGCGCTATTTTAAAACATCTATCTACCGCCAGAATCTGAATCGTTATTACTTTATTTCATTTTGTTTATTTATTTTATGATTCCTAAATGATAAAATTAAAATCTAAGCTACTTAAAAATCCATTGAGCCTCAAACCTTAACCCTCGAACCTTAGCTCCTGAATCCTTATAGAAACCTAAATCCATTGAACCAGCGATGGAAAAAACCAAAATTCCTACCGTCAGAGATGAATCTGTTGAGCCAAAAACAAAGAAGCAAAGGACTGAGCAAGAAGCAAGTGGTAGTGGAAGTGTTTCTAGAACTAGGTCGGGGAGACGACCAGTGAATCCTCATCTGCAAAATCAAATTATTGTGATTGAAAAGGAACTGTGTGTAGAATGGCTGCTGCCTAGCAGGTCCTTAGTGCTCTAAGTTCTTGAAGATTAAAAATCGGTAGAGTGTTTTTCGAACAACAATGGTCTGTAATTTCCAAAATTAGTGAAACAGTTGTACGATTTTGTAACCTTTGAATAATCAGAGAATGAAAATCGAGTAACGTCTTTTGTGAATGGAAAGGAGATGTCGTTCTCATCTGTTGAATGGGATGAGTGCTTGATAGTTCCACGTGAAGGAGTATCGGGATATGTCGTGAGAGCCATGCCAACTACCAATGACATTTTAGATTATGATACTGCTTTGGAAGAGCTGACTGGTGATGGAAGTCAAAGACAAGTAGTTGCTGCACAAATGGATGGAGAGAACAGATTTCTGTTCAATTTTGCTCAACATGTCTTGATACCGAGGAGAGAAGACTTTGCCAATTTGAGAAATCAGGATATCTATCTTCTGAACCTCTTAAGACATTGTGTAAAGGTTAATTTATGCAGATTGTTGATGCTCTAGATGGATGATATGACAAGTCCGAAATCAAAGACAAATGCCCTATTCTTTGCTAAGTTAATCTCTGTGAGTTTCTAGGTAAAAGGGATTGATGAGTCTCAAGATGAGACAGTGGTACTGAAGAATAACTTCGGTATCACAACTACAGTTTGTAAGTACATGAAAATAAATTGGAACCCTTGGAGAAGATAATGGGTTAATGATGACCAGAGGGTTTATGACAAGTTTAATCCTGTGACTCATCCTTAAAGGCCAAAGGATGTGAAGGATCCAGGTCTGGGAACTGATGAAGAGGAGCCAGAATACAGTGATGATTCAGAAGAGGAAGATTCCTCTGCTGATGAAGGAGGAGACCCTGATTTGCCTCCTAGCCCATCTATTGAATATATAGTTCAACATATATTAGATAAGGAAGAAGCTGCTTTAGAGGTTGTTGAAGTGGCTGTTGTAGAAAATGAAGAAGATGTTCATGAGAGTCAAGCATCTCTATCAGCTTATTTGAGCATGAGTCAAGTGATTGGACAATCTTTAGTACCTACTGATGAATCAAATGAAGTTGACATACCCTTACCTAATCAAGAAGACCCTCCTGCTGCTGTAGTGATGGAATTGGTAGTGGAAGATTCTCCTCAGGATGAAAGACCTGCTGAGGATGTTGTTATGAATGTTGCTGAGAATGTTGTCATCCTAATTGAGGATGCACCCATTGAGGGGGGCATCGATCTAAGTTTGGAAGTTTCATAGTGGCTGTTGGTTTTAGTGATTGGGCAGAAGACCCTGGTTTTATAGTCTATGGTTTAGACTATTCTGATTCAGATAATGTGGAATCTCACAATATTCCTAATATTACTTATGATGTCGATTCTGAGTTATTGCTTGAAGATGTGGTCAGAATGCATGACCTGGATAAGATAAAGAAAAACCTTAAGGAAAGTTTTGTGGAAGAGGTAAAGAAAATAGAAGTTTCTATGGTATCTTCAATTCAATCAGTTATGACGGACGTTGTGGTCAGTTTAGCCTCTGAAAGAGAATCTGCAGCAGTTGCACCTTCTAATTTGGATACCAAGGCTGATATGGATATCGTAAGGGATATACTGAAAGAATCATTTCGTGCCTCGGATGCGGAGATGAAGCACAGTTTTGATGAATAAATGGTTATGCTGGAATGATCTTTTGAACTATCTCTTGCATGCAATTTATCAACATTTATGGGAAAATAGTTGAAGAAGTTAAAGAATGCCAGGCTCAAGTTTATAGACTTGAAGCAGATCTTGAAGATCTAAATGAATCTGTTGTTTCTTTAGACTCTTACATGAGCTCAAAATCCCAAGCAGATAAGGACATAGATTATGTCAAGAGTGTTGTAAGTCAGATGGTTTCATTATTTGAAGGTTTCAAAACTTCTATGAAAGATCATATTAAAACCCAGTAATTCGATGTTCAAAATCTTATCAGTGGTTTGACCAAAATCATCAAAGAGACTATATATTTCTCTGTTGGTTCTCTTGAATCTAAACCTTCGATGTATTTGAATCAAATTCGCGCTATGATGAAATAAGAGCATGGTTCTGCCTCAACCAATGGCTCTGTGGACTCATCTGAACTGAGCAAAGTGGTTATTTCTACCAGAGATTCAGCAAGAGAAATTATGAAGATAGTCCAAGACTACATGAGAGAAGCCTCTACCTCTCAAAAAGATTTGAAAGAAAAGGTGGACTCCTATATCTCTAAAAATTACACAAAGTCTCAAATGACCAGTCATTTTAAGCTTCTGATTGATAATATGAAACTACCTCCTGTCAATCAAGACTTTAGAGAAAAAGTTATCAAGCTACAAAAATTGACTCCAGCTTTGGACAAGTTTATAGAGAACAGGGATGACTTCAAATCCGCTATGGAGAGAGGAGGAGGAATAATTATGGATTTCAGAAATCTGTTGCTGCCTTTTCTGCATGTTGATACTTGGCCAGTAATTGTCCCTCTTGATTTGCCTGCCTCTGCCTATACTGCTTCTCCAATTCAGATGACTCATGTTCAAGCCATTTGAAGCCTCACACCTATGATCACACAAAGGACTCCTCAATACAGGCTAAGCACAGTGTCAGTTGCTTAGCCTCCTGTGGTCTTTTCAGGAATTCCTATGCCTTCACCAGAATACTCACCACCTAAATCCTCTTCTGAACCCAAGGACAAATCTCACATTGAGGATGTGGATTGATCCAGTAGCTGGACTGTTTGATAGGAATCCTTTGTATTTTGTTTTTTTTTCTGTGTACATTTTTGACAAATTTAATACAAGTGATTTTCTTCTCTTTTTTCCTCTTCTCTTTATTATTTCCCAATTTTTGATTGTCACAAAGGGGGAGAAATATTTTACAAGGAAGGCGAAATACTCTCTAAGTATCAAAATAGGGAGAGATATTCATGAAAGGGGGAGTAATTTTATCCAAGAGCTATCATGATTTGCCTCTTGGATACCTCTCTATTTCATCTTCTAATACCAGTGTCTTTACTCTAATCCTCTTATATCATTTCATTTAGTTCTCTGATATTCTCTAATACCACTAAATTTTACCTTTTATATCATGGCTTTTTCTTTTATCTGTGATAGATTTAATTCTATCTCTGATAAATTATGTTTTCTACCATACTATTTTCTTTGAGAAAAATGAGCTAAATTATATATCATCTAATATATTATTATTTTTTAATGATAATATCATAAGTTGTGATTATCAAAAAGGGGAAGATTGTTTACCTCACCTGTTTTGATAATCCCAATTGTGCTTTCATATACTTTGATAATCTCAATCTAATGCTTTTATATATATTACTTCTTTCAATCTATTCTCAAGATGATAATAATATTAAAATAATCTCTGAGATTGTTTAATATTTTTTTATCCATGTTTATATAAGTTCTGAAGTAATTTTAACCCATTCGGGTTTGTTGTTTATGAAACAGATAAGTATTAAGTTACTGGTATGCGTTTTTGCTAGAGCTACCGGTACTCAGTCTACCGATAGACTTAGTCTACTGATAGATAGTGTCACCGATACAATAAGGTCGCCAATATGTACAGAGATACTGATATGAAGAATTCTACCGATAGAACCAGTTTACCGAGCTACCAATACAGACAGACCAGAGATACCGATATGAGGAAGTCTACCGATATAACCAGTCTATCGAGCTATCGACACAGAACAGAACAGAGCTACAGATAGACAGAAGTCTACCGATATATCCAGTTCACAGATAGTTACTGATACAAGTATAGTCTCCGATATATCGAGCTACCAATAGAATTATGTTGATAGTATAAGTCTACCGATAGACTACTGATGCAACGAGCTACCGATGGAGATACAACTACCAAAAACAAGAGCTACCAATGGAAGTAAAGTAACCGGTATATGAGCTACTGATTCAAGTTCAAAAGAGCTACCGATGGAAGGTTATGAGACATAAGGACCATCGTGCATGTCTACTGATTGAATGCTACTAATGCTTGACCAACCAGTCAAACCCTATATTCATCATACTATTTATTTATTTAGCTAACAGTTACATTTGATGGTTTTAAGGAAGTAAATGTTATTTAATGATTTCTGTTGCATGTCAGTGAACCGTACCTAGTACCCATGCAAAAGGCGATTATTCTTTTCTGCTAAATCAGAAAGCTATAAAGTGATAGAAAGAGAACATTGGAGATATATGATGCCGATGACACTCCTTGAAAGAAAAAAGAAGACACACGATGGGTGAAAGAGAAAGATCTGGAAAATAATTCAAAAGTGGCGCATTTTTTTTCTCTAATCTACATCCATACTTTAAGAATCTTGGACATACATGAAAAAACTTATTCTAGAGGAGAACACAAGTTGTATCTTGAGTGAAGAAATACAACAAACTTTTCATTCACTCAGGCTGCTAAGCTAGAACAAGAATCAAAGAAGAAAACGACACTCTTTTTTCTGAGAAAAACCAGAGAAGGACTCAGAAGCTTTTATGATAAACCAAACGAGTCCAGAGTGACACTGCTAATCACTAAAGCATTTTGAAACTCAATCACACTTCTCTTAGTGATTCTTTATTTACATTTTTTAGCAGTGTGTGTATCCTGTTTATTTTACACACACTGTCTCCTATGCTAAACTAGAGGATTCTTAAATCCTCACTCAAACTCCATAACTCTTTTGTTTCCCACTGTGGATGGTGGTAGAGGTCGAGTAAGACCTGAACAGCCTGTGAGCTGTTGTTTGTTTTTTCCACGAAGAACTGTGGTAGAGGTCTTTGTACCTGGACAACAGTATACTGTTGTTTACCCCCAATCCAGGGTGTGGATCAATTTATATAAATTTTTGAGAGGACTAAGTATCATCTTGAGACTGATCCTCTTGGTTAACTTTGTTGTGCTTTTATTTTAAGTCTATAAGTATTACATATATATTTTACATATTCTGCTGCCTATTACTTTGAAATACAAAACTATTTCAAATATACTTTGATAGTTAAATTAACAAGTGTTTGTACTTATTGTGAACCAATATGTTAGTGTCAAAAGTTAATTTAATCTTCAAATTAAGTTAACTGAGACGTAATCAATCTTTGAGAAACTAATTGAACCTTTACACTCTGTATAGATTCACTACAGTTTAACTTTGTTTTTAAATTGGGGGATTTTAAGAGAAATGTTTTTAACAGAAATTTTAATTGGAAATCAATTCACCCCCCCTCCCCCCACTAGAGTATCCACTCCGACCAACATATTACATTTGGATATAAAATATAACCTTGAAATTAATATTCAATAAATGATGGTATTTTTCCAAAAATTGGTATTTTTCACTGTTAGTGAAAAAACCCAATATTTACAATATAAATAAATATGTTAACGATAGGATATTTTTACATAATGATTTAAAATTAATGATTATTTTTTAAAAAAAATATTAAATTATCCAAAATTAATTTTAATTTCCCTTGTATAGAATGACTAAAAACCATTTTTCAATGAAAAGTATTTCTGAAGCATAAAATGAATTATTATAATCCTTTTCATAGTAACTCAAATTAGATGAAAATTATCATATTTGATTGAACTAATTATTATTATTATTGTAAAAATCCTATATTATATATACTTTCAAATGGGGTTTTTCTTATTCATACATGTCAATCAAAGGACTATATTATAGTATTCATATTTAGAGAACCTTATTTAGTGATTTGTTTAAAAAATTGTTTTCTGTTGTGCATTAAATGATGTTCATATAAAAGAAAATATAAATAAAAACTGTAGGTATTTCTTAGTGACTAATATCCAGTAATCCATGGAACAGTTGATATTTAGATCCAATGGGACATCAGATATTTTTATTGCATTATTAGTCATCTAAATGATTTAATTGTTTTTATCTTCTTTTCATCTTTAATTAAATGTCAATTATTCCCCTAAAACATATATATAGTAAAATTTCCATTGTATTATGAATTGACTCGATATGTTATTATGTATTATACTTAATTAAATAAATTTTATAAGGTGTTTTTATTTAAAAAACAATAATAAGGTAAAAAAATTACATATATTTTCAATAGTTTATATGACTATTAAAACATATATATTAAATTAGATGCTATAAATTGATGCAACCATTTCAAATAAAAATGTTAGATGAAATTGAATCTAGAAGTAGTGTTCTTCTTTATGAATCACATTTTTCTGAACTTGGAATGGAGGTAGATCCTCTAATTTTATACCTCAACCAAGACGAATCCTAAATTAAGTTGTTACGACTTGAGAAATACTATATATTTGAGATGTTCAAGATCATAAAGATCTCCACATGATCCATTCAATCTAATATTATATTACAAAATACAAATACTTCAAATGTTAATCTTTGGTCATATATAGAGTTGATATGGGGTTTTATATGTAGAAATTAGGACTATATGTACATGTAAAAAAATATTTTTATGTATTCATATATCATGAATTTATACTTATTTTGGATTTTATATTTTCAAAATTATCCTTAAAATTAAAAATGTATTTTTATCTAAAATTAAATTTTATTTGAAGTATAAACATTAAAATTTATTTAATTATAATAATGAATATGGAAACAATATTAATTAATAATATATAAAAAATATAGATAAAACATCGACAGTTGATTTTCTATAAAAAATAATTATCACTATAAGAATTGATTTTAATTACTTATTTTAAATTTTATGATTTAAATTTAAAACAAATACCGAAATTTTGGATTAATCATGAATATATTCGATTTATATTATTTTGTGAACATTTTTTTAAAATGAATATTTTTTGTTGAAAATTATGAGATTTAAGAAAATTATAATTTACAAAATTTTATCACTATTCATATATAACCATGATCGATTCAAAAAAAATTTAATTATTAAACTAAGAAATTTTTGATTAAAATTATTATTTTTAAAAAATACAATTTAAATTAGAAACTAATCCTAATAATTTTTAGAACTAATGTAAAATATTATATTAATGTAATATCTATTTTTGGTTCTCTCTTTAAATCATGTATTCTTGATGTGAGGTTCTATTTTAGATTTATTTGAAATCCTCCTAAATTTATTTAAATTAATTAAAATAAATTTATTCATTTCATTTCAGTATCCTTGATTATTTTATCATATATATAAATTTAATAGCATAAAAAAATTTGAATATAGTTTTTTACCCATTTAAGTTTATTAATTAAAAATTATCATTTCACACTTTAGGATTTTTTTGATAAAGTGCTAATTAAAATTGATATCAAAATATTATAATTACATAATAAGATTAATATTAATATTTTTAATTATAATTAATTACCATGGATTAAAATTATTTATCACTGTAATTTTTGATGGGGTAATTTAGTTTCACCTATTTTAAAATTCATAAAACACTAAAAATAATTTTTTGAATATAATATTTGATATTTTTTTAAATAAGTAATATTTAACCTCAGAATTGGTTTCCATTTTTTATCCATTTACCCTTAAATAGTTTCATTGAATTTTGAAAACTATAATGGTGTCTCGAAAAAGATCCCTTAGATTTAGTTATAAAAACATACCATTTGAAACCTTAATATATAAGAATAACAAATATATTCCTCCATAAAACTATTATATTTTTTTTCTCAATAATCCCCATACCACCCAAAAAAATATATTCCCATTTTCACTCATATTTTTCCTAATTTAAAAAATTTAGAGGGACTTCAAATGATAGATAATGTATCAATCCTATGTATTATCTCATGATTAAATTATTATCTTAATCTCACTCTTCAAAATATATTATTATAAAATTATTTTATATTTTTAAATATCATTATTATAATAATATATTGTTTTATTTACCCAAATAAACATTTTAATTCATTTATATTCACTTATAAATACAAAGGAACGTTAATCAAGCATGTGCGTGAACTAATGTCGCCAAAAAGAATGGTTTTTTTATTTTTTCATGTTTATAATAAATTATAAAAAATTTATAAATATGGTCAAATATTGTAAAAATATAAAAATGGTGTTAGTATTATTTATTTTTAATGATATTATGTCAAATGAAACACCTCATAAACCACACACACCAATTGAGTTTAAGCATGTCCGTGTTTAGGTCAGTTTAACCACCTACATGAATGATGCTATAAAAAATAATAATGTATAAGTATGTGAACATAAATAGTATTATTAATATATTATATTAATAATTTAAGTATTTTTATATGGTTATGAAAATTTTGAATTATTTATTTTAAAAAATATTAATTTATCATTGTCAGTAGATAAAATTACTAAAATAAGCCAGCAAAAATTCCAATTTTACACAGTGTAACTAAAAATAACATGGAATGATTTAAAATATGTGTATGATGATGGATATTTTTTATTTTATTATAATAAATTTTATATTATTAATGAATTTTTTATCAAATTATGGGTAGTGATATAAAAATTATTAAACATACGCAAAGAAGTTTATCTTTTTAACACCGATAGACATAATATTCTATAACTATGCAATGTAATCATGATTTAAAACTATAAAAATGATTATTAAAGTGTAATATTTATGAGTAAGGTTATGAAATATTATATTAATTAATTTATATTAATTATATTATGTTATTGGGTGATCAAATAATTAAGGAAATAGGTTAAGGGTTTCATTGTCACATTGTTTAATAACTGGGTAGATCTTTAAGTTACAGAACATTTTTTATTTTAAATGGTATAAATAATTCCCTATTATAATTTTTTTAATTATAAATTTATATTTCTATGTATATAATGTTTTATTTAAATATATACCTATCATGGAGATTTGATTCAGATGTTTCAAAGGATGCATGGGGTTTTGTGACTCGGTTGTTTTCTATATGTCATAATAACAATTAATTCACCATTATCTTTCAGTATTTATTTGTTATAACCTATGAATAAGTTATTTTATATTTAAACCTTATTTTCTATGGAAATAATGTTTCAAAATTAACTCTTCTTACATGATAATTTAATTATTACATTAAATTAATTTTTTTAATAATAAATCTAATTACTTTAAAAGATTTTTATTCCATATATATATTTTAATTCACTAAAATGATCTAATTTACCAAATAAAACTAATATTTATTCTTTTGGAATTCATTAATTTAAATTAATTCATTTTAAATCAATGGATTCATTATCTTTTTTTAAAGATATAGGGTTTTAACTAAACGTATTTAATATTATAAAAGGGAGATTCCATCCTTTAAAAAATTATATTCTGCTCCACAGTTTTTTGGGAAAAAATTTTGTATTGTTATGTTATCCTATTTGGGTGACATAGTTGTGTGGTTTTTAAATTTATTCACTTTCCCTTCACAAATTTTTTTGAATGTTTTTTGAACTTCAATATTTCAAAGGGTTCTGAGAAGAATTTTTTATTTTCAAATCTACTTACCTTCAAATGTTAATAATTCTTGATGTGGAATTTTGGTTACCCTATATATGTTAATAGGAAATGATACATTTCATAAAATGATATTTTTTAAAATATTATGAATTATTATAATCATTATATGTGTTTTTCTGATGGGTTAGCTAACGAAGCGGTAAATGCGGAAGGATTTCATCACTTGACTACTGCACCTGAAGATATGGTACTTACTCTTATCAGGGAAAAAAGTAAATTTCCTTCATTTAGACTTCTGGAACATTTTTCTTACCTCTAATACAAGGTACCTCATTCACACTTTTCTTTAAAAAAATTATTATATGTTTTAGTTGTTGTATGGTTTCTCAAAACCATTATTTTTCTATGGGTAATTGAAGTGGTGATGATGATTAGTTTTAATTATCACACATATCCATGGATGGGGATGAAAGTGGTCCTACATTACCTTAAAATTAAATGGTTTCTATTTAAATCTCATGAGATAGTCTAGATTGGTTTTTATTAGATTGTTCAGATAGGATGATGCTGATATATTTTCTCCCATTTTCAGGTACGGACATAAAGAGCATGTTCATATAAGTGTGAGGTAACTAATTTTCTCACTTTGGTTTTTATTATTTTTGTGGTTTTATAGTAAGTACATGTTATTCAACATATTTTCCAAAATTTTGAAGAGGAATTTAATTTTTTTAGAATTCTAAATTTTCACGATTATTTATTATTATTAAATCTGTTAGCTCAGTTATGTCATGATCTCATATAATGTGATTATTGATATTTCTTTGAAATTTTTTATATCTTATCCAATTACATAAATATATTTTTATCATATTTGATTCAGTAAAGTGTATTATGGTTATATTCTATGGTATTTTTATATTTCATTATGATATTTAGGTATTCCTCGTTTTTTCCCTTCATGTTATGATATGTGTTTCCCTCACTGAGTGTTGGAAATCATCCCATTATTATGTCTCAAATCCCTCTATTATGAAGATTATTATATCATTTGAGATATAATAAAAGGGTATATAGGTTCATGATTATGGATAAAATATTTCATGTGTTGTGAAATATGTTATTCATAATGATATTTTCAAAGACACTACACTTTTTGGTCCTTTGATTTCATGACTATTGTGAGATTGATTCATTAGATCATGATATTAGTGTATTATTTATGTCATGTATATCATGGGATGCTAAATATTTCACGTTAATCTTCCTTTGTGTCATTCAACATCTACCTAATATTTCTCGATTTATTGATATAACCTTTCTTTCAATGCGAATATAATTTTCATAGAATTTTATTATTTCTCCACTATGAATAATATTTCTAAGGATTACATCATTAAAATAATTATATTGAAATTTATATGTTATACATTCAATATTCAATGTTGTCATCATAATATCGACACTTTCTAGCAGTTTTTATATGAGACATAACACATTTGTTTAACTAAATAATCAATATGTAAAAAGCACATATGGCATGATATAATATTAAATTAATTTATATAGTCATATAATTGCGCACCTTCATAAATATTCAGGTCGTACAATCTATTCTCCTAAAATAGATGATTTTATATTAAATTTATTCATATATGTTTGAAAATGTACACATCAAACCTATAGTTTTCATTGATTCTTTAGTAATTATTTTCAAATTTCATTAGGTAGTTTGCAGTGATAAGAACCACTGCGGAAAATATGATAGGGTGGTTTTTTTGGAGGTTTCTCTGGACATCGATGACCTGGGGTGTTTGAAGTTGGATCTTTCATCAAAGATGGAGAGTAAGCCTCCTAAGAATTAGGCTACGAAGATTTCTGCTGGCAAGAGGAACCCTCGAACCAAGAAGCGGGTCGCCAAGGGTGTGGAATCTGGAGACAAGAAGAAGATAAAGGTTAAGTTCTTCGCTACGTTCAAGATCTATTTGAAGGTGGCTTCATGGTTCATCAAGATGCTGGTGATCGTGTTGAGAGAGATGTCAGGCGCAGGCCGACGAAAGGTGTGGGATCCTGGGGGTGGTCTGGATAATCCAATCGCCGGTGCTAGAATTTTCCACTCGGGATCATGGTGGACTTAGGTGGCAGGGTGATTGTTGTTCAGACAATAGGGCGGGGCTACGGGGCAGTGGGGCTGCGTTGAAGATGGAGTGCATTGGTCACTCAGTGTGGGGTGACGGGTGCAGGCCATGAGGATGACTGGAACAATGAATGGGATGCAACGACGCTTGGCTTCTGGGATCAGGTTGGAAGAAGCAATGTGGTATGCTAATAGAATCTGGGAGAGTATTTCGCGATGGAAGGGCCAAGTTTGACCTCAGGCATAGTTAACAGGCTGGAGCATGTGGAAAGATGGGAGATGCGGAGGTGGAGACCTTGATAGGTGTTGATGTGGACAACCACATCAGATCCTCACATGGGGTGTCGACATTGTGGTTGTGCCATCATTGATTGAGGCTCAGTATTTTGACTACTGGAGTCGAAAAGCCTACAAAATTATTTTTATAGGTTGGATATTTTGAGGTTATTGCGAGGGGTACTGCTTTGGGTGGTGTTTCACTACTCTTGTGTTTTTGGTGGTTTCATGGACCACATGAATTTGTGTTTTTTGAATGTATGTTTATTTTCATTAATAAATTTTAGGACCAAGCATGCTCGGATCCTGAAATTTCTCAGTATTTCTAAATTTCATTATAATTTCAAGATAAAATTGCTTTTTCATTTCTTCCCAATTACAGTTAATGAATATCCAACATTGTTTGATATTTCACAATTATTTTTATTTGAATGTTCTTCTAATGTTGATAAAATTCAATATACATCTCCCAAAAGATGAATTTGACTCCAATATAAGTGAAAAATATTAACTTTACTTTAACTAATTCAATTAATCATGGAATATATTCAACCTCTAAAACTAAAATCAATATATGTAAAAACATATTTATAAATTAGAGAAAAAATAATTAAAACAAAATGAAAATTGAACATATAAATTTTCATGGTTTTGGAAGTATACAATATGTCCATAAATGGGAGAAATAATTAAATTTTTTTGAGAAATGATTCATTGAATTCAATACTATATATAAACATTGAAATTTTAGTGGCCATGATTATTTCTAAGGGTTGCAACTAATTTTCCATAAATTTCATATTTGAAACTACCTTAAATGTGAAAACAAATTCAGCCTCACTTTGTTAATAATAATGTGAAATAATGGCCTCTATTTGACCATGATTATCCCATGTTAAAAACATAATTTTATAACCCTTGGTGTATCCCTTAAAATGTATAAATTTATAACTACATGTTCTATGTAAATACTCTATGGTTTTTATTATAAAAAATATATGTTTTCTATATATTTTATTCTAAAAATGTCATAGCCCTCCATCACTGGACATCTATATACACTTTATATAATCGGTTGTATATATATATATACATATCTATATATTTATTCATATAGATTAAGATAAACATCTATTATACATAAAATTTAAACTCTCTATTGTTGAGTAAAAAGTATAAGTAGTTATGTAAAATCTAAAGAATTGTATTTTGGTACAAAACACTTATATATATATGTACGACTATATTTATATTCATCTATGTGTTTTAATAATAAACTTTTTATGTTTTCATAAAAAATATTTTGTTATTTAATTTTGTATGTGGGACGTATAATGTTCATAATAATTTATTAAACCATGGGATGGTTGAGAAAATATTATGTATACACTTGGTATATATAGTTCATATAATTTTAACCAACATTTATACATGAAAAAAGTTACCCTATTGTATTCCCTCCAAATATTTTTAGAAGAATGAAATATTCAAAGCACATGAATATGCCACAATAAATGTTTTTCAATCATTATCTTATGTTTTTCTATTTATTGGTATGTTTTTAAAATATGAATGACGATTATCCTAATTTTAGAATTGTGAAAACTGAAATATAAAAGGTTTATATTCATTACAAGGATTTTTGGGAATGTCATTTTATGTGATAAACTATTGTTTAATGTGCTTTAGTTATTGTCACATGTGTTGTCTACCATTCATGTCATTCATTGTCTTACATTGATATAATTTTCATTAACTCTTACGGGAATGAATTATTTTGTTTATGTAAATGAAAAAGAGATGACCTTTTATGGAATTAAGAATATAAATTATTCAAAGTGGTCCGGGAAACATTGAATAATATTAAATGATAAATTAAATTATTCAAGGTGGTTTGGGACACTTTGAAATATGTAAAATAAGAAATCAAGTAATGTGTGACACTTGGAATGATAAGTGATAAGTAATTTAATAAATCGAAGTGGTATATGAACTTTGATTTATGGAAATGAGGAATACATTGGACTTATGTATTGTTGGGTGGGCCCCACCATATCCCTTCTATGGATTTGTAGTTATCGTGAGATAGACTACGGACTTGGCACAAGGCCTTGAAAAATTTATGGTTTATAGATTTTGGCCATGGTAATAATCATTAGACGTCTTAGTCGAGGCCTTGACATAGTCCAACATATGCACTTCCCTCATTATTACTATGTAATTTAGTTAACCAAAAGAATATTCGACTTGTAGAATATTCGTGGTTAAAAAGATTATGTTTATGAGAATCTGAATAAAGTAAAACCTTATAGCTTTTTATTTATTCAGCACTCATATATTTATTATCCAGTGTTTGATTCATAGTAGTAAAGGATGAAATTGAAGTTATTACATTTATGCACAACTCTAATGAAAATTCCTTTTTTATTAAAAACACCAGGATACAAAACATTATTCCTTCAAGGGGTTCAGAAGTGATGAAAAACAAGGGAATCCCCTTAAATAATCCTTTCAAATTATGGTGGAGGTGAACCTAAGTTGTCGTAAATGTTCATTTGAGTGGCCACACAACCCATCTTTGAAAGCGAGTCTACCGCAAAGTTGGCCTCCCTATATATATGGTGAACTTTTTCCCCTAGAGAGGGTCCCCTTATAACACCTTAGAACTGAGTAAATTAAGATCCAAGGCACCTCCTACCATCCCTCAATCATCCTTACAAGAACCTCAGAGTCTGACTCAAAGGCCGCCACAACAAAACCGTAATCTCTACAAATGGTGATCCTGGAAAAAAGGGCCTTAACTTCCGTGCCTAAAGAAGAACTCGGACCATAAAAGGTGATGAACCCCAGAAGAACCGTGCCCTATGAGTCACGGAGAACACCACCATCCCTCATTAGCCCCCCATGAGAGATACATCAATGTTCAGCTTCAGGACACCCATTGGTGGAGTCAATTTGATCCAATGACTCTCCTTCCTTGGTGGAGTAGGAGGGATGTTGGCCAGGCTGCATGACATAGATGAAAGCTTTTCCTCCTTGAGCAGGGACTTGAGTTCAAAGATCAGAGACATAACCCTCATTTGGAGGAAAAAAATGACCACTTGCTGCCATGCCTAACATGGTTTTAGGCCTCCCATAACATCAAGCATAATTAAATCTGGATGATTGCCCGCACCCTGCATTCCGTGGCCATCCCATCAACTCCGTGAAACCATGTTCCCAAGAACACCTGACGTGAGTCCTGGATGTTATCGAAGTGGGGAGAGGAGAAAATAATGACCATAGGAATTCAGCCCAATTTCTCTAGAAGAAGATCTGAGTGGTTGTTTCTATCCATGGGTTCTCGCAGCAAAAACAATGTGAATCCATGGAAATACCTCTCCGCTACACATTCTCATCCGTCAGAATGGATCTGTTCTTAAGGCGCCACATGAGGAAGTTCATCTTAGTGGGGATGCCCTTACACCAAACCTTATCAGCATACTCATCCTGAGGTCTTTCCTCCTGAACAAGTTCCCTGTAGTCTTTCCTGTTGAATTTCCTGGTAGAGACCCTGTGAAGCAACATATGTCGTCTTCGTCATTCATCAAAACATCCTTATAGAACAAGACCTATTTGGGAGTGAGAACCGACTGGATGAAGCCTATATGCCCGCTGTCTTCCTTGAAGGAGATATCCGAAAGAGGGCAGCCTAGAAAATCTAACACCATCCTGACCTAGTTGTCCTTTCATAAGCTCACATCGCCTTTACCGATGATCCACCTAGCTGAACCAGAGAGTGCCTTAATATGCGAAGCCTTACACTTTTCCATGTTTGTAGGTCGGACACCTTTCCCATTTTAGCTCCACCCTTGTATACCATACCTATTACTAAAGAACTCTTCCCACAGGTAATCCCCCACAATAATGTCCCAAGACAGGAAGCCTTGCAAGCCATGAATAGCCTCATTGATGTTCCAAAGACCCACCCCTCCCTTCGAAATCGGTTTGGCCATGCCCTGCCAGGAGGCCGAGTGGAAACGACCCCCATGGTTGGCATCCCACACAAAAGTGTTAATGATGTTTTCAATGCACATGGTAACCCCTTTGGGTGGATTGAGAAGAATAAATATGTGCATCGGAACGGACGTTAAAATAATATTAACCAAAGTTATTCTCCCACCGAAAGATAGGAACTTGTTTTTCTAGTTGTTGATTCTTCCCACCAACTGATTAGTTATAGCCTCAAACTTCAATTTCTGAATGCATCCGTGAGAGACTGGAACACCCAAATAAAGAATCAGCATCGGTTTCTGCAGACACTCTAGTATGTCATGTATGCCCCTTCAATGCCGCTGAGAACATCTATTTGATATGAAGACATGGATTTTCGATAAATTCACCTAATGCCCACTAAACCGACCATATGTTATGAGGACACCCATAAGATTATACAATTATCTCTGCCTTACATTGGTGAAAAATAAGATGTCATCAACAAACATTAGATTGGACAAGCTCTCAATTCTCCCCTTGCTACAATACTGTCCCAAGGAACTAATCTCAACTCCCATGCGCATGTTGCACGATAAAGCCTCTTGCGCCAGAATGAAGAGGATTGAGGATAAGGGATCCCCCTGTTGCACCCTGCGAACCGATTTGAAGAAGCCGAACCACCTCCCCATCAAGGAGATAGAGAGCCAAAAAGAGGAGAAGCACATGAATCACAGGTCACAAAACCACTCCTGAAAGCCGTACCTACGTAGCGCCCAAATAATGAAGCTCCATTACATTTTATCATATAATTTATCCAGGTCTAGATGGAAAATCACGTTTGATCTTATTGACCTTATGTTGACATCATTAATAAGATCACTAGTAATTCTGACCACCCCTTGGATGCTTCGACCTCTGTTGAAACCATATTGTTCCTTCAAAACCAGCCATGGAATAACCTTGCTCAACTAGGATGAAAGGAGTGATTATAAAATATTGTACGAGACATTGCATAGAAAAATAAGACAATAGTGCCCAACGTCTGTGGGGTCTTATTTTTTTTTATTAAGAACAATTCTTGAAGAACATTCCATTCGATTCAAGGGACCCCCAGTGAAATAGTCCTATATCACTTCCACCACTTATTGGCCAACAACCCCCCAAGACGCCACAAAAAATTCCCCCAGGAAACTGTCCAGCCCTGGTGCGCTATCACGAGGGAGCTGAAACACAACCTCCTTGATCTACTCTTCCAGCGGGGTAGATGATAGCAGGTGATTTTCTAGGCTCTCCACAAGGTGGGGCATGCATTCCAGGAAGTCCTCCTCTTCCATTTCCCCCATACCACCTCCATTCCAAGATGACATCGGCTCATCTAAAATGCCTTCAAAGTGCTCAAGCGCCATCTTCCCCTCCACATCCACGTCTGAGGTAAAGATACTATTCCCCAGACTAATATTGATTTTAGAACACCTCCTCTCCTTCAATCATGCATGGAAGTAAGTGATGTTTCGGTCTCCCTCACTTAGCCATATAACTCTTGATCACTGCTTGTATTCCCTTTCGCTCTCCACAAGTTTCTTTGCTTGCAACACTCATTTTTCATATAAAATAATGAAATCATTCTTGTCCCACCATTCCTAGAATCCCATTTGTAAATCAAGAATATCCATTTGAAGATGATACACCCCCAGATTGTCTTTACCCCTATCCACTGACCAGAGCAGAAGGTCCTCCCTGAGACGCTTCAATCGGTTAGCTAAACCACGCCACGCCCTCCCTACACCTCCGCGATTCCATGAGCCTTCCACCATCGCCAGGATAATCATCTCCTAACGCAATGAACTTTTGTACATGAAGCATCAGGGATGTAGGTCCTCCTTCCTGAGCTCCATGAGTAAAGTGGCATGGTCGCAAAGAGCTTGCAGAATATGTGTAACCTTTGTTTTAGAGAAGGCATCCAGACGCCGAATGTTGGTGAGGCATCTATCCAGATGACTCCATATCCACTGCTGGCGCTTCCTGTTATTACACCAGGTAAACATGGGACCAATGAAACCTAGATCGAATAACCCATCTGATGATATGAAGTGACTGAAATCCTGTATGTTGCTATTTTCCACAACTGAACCCCCTTTCTTTTCTGAACCATTCAAGAGAGAGTTCAAATCTCCTCCCACAACCCACCGTAGGGAGCCGAACTGCAGAGACTCCAAATGATTCCACAGCTTCTTACATTCTTCAAGATCCATGATCGCATAAACAAAGGATAACAGAACCTCCATTCCATTGCAGGAAACTTTTACATCAATGCCTTGCGAGAAAAGGCTTATCTGCTCCACCGTGATATGACTCTTCCAACATATCCAGATATGTGAATTCTCCAAATACCCATGCAAGTCAAGGAAATAACCCATTCTTATTTTCATGTTCAAAATTTTGGTTGGATCCAGCTTTGGTTCTAGGATGACTGCAAGGGATGCATGACGAATCCTTGACTCGTTGGAAATAAAGGCACATTTTTCATGTCCCATACATCCTTCGCCTGGGAGGGAGTGATAGGCCTCGAAGAGCCACCCGAATGGTTGAACCTCCTTGGCAAAAGGATCTTCTTCTTGAACGAGCCATCAGAATCCTCAAGCAGTGACAGTTTCTTGTGCTGTGGTGGGAGTTGTGGGCTCTCCACCAATGAAACCTGAAACAGGGAAACCAGGATAGAACGCTGCAGAGAGGAGAGGTTGGGAGAAAGCCCCCACGACATACCATCCTGAATAGGGGAATTTTGAGGAGGACCTCTGGAGTTGGATACCAAATTTATGTCCAGTGAGCGATGTAGGAGATCTGGAGATAGCTAAGATGAAATGCAGAAGGGGCCAGGAGAAAATGACAATGAATTCAGGATCCTCAGAGAAAAGTAGGAAAAAGTTCGATGGCATCCCAGGATACACCGAGAATCCAAACAGCAGGAGCCGAAGGTTCAAAAGGACCCCTAGGGTGGGACGCTGAGCTAGTGGCAGGTGATAAGATCATGAGATCCTACACTAGGACCGAATCCAACAGAAGGACATTTGGCTCAGGGAAAGAATCTAGGGACAAAACCACCTCTGACACCTGGGGTCCACCATCAAAATTCAAAAACGGGCCTTATTTACTAACGGTAACAAAGGTCGGATGCCTCGTTGTCAACCGTTGCACCGCCTCCAGACAAGGAGAGCCCCCTCCCTTCTCTACCAAGCCCCAGTGCCAGAAGGACCCACCACTGAATGTTTCTACCTACAAACCAATACTTAGTCCCCATGCAAGAAATAGAAGCTGCAAAGCCTCGAAGAGGATGTAAAAACCGGTCATTTCCCCCATGAGAAATTGTCATCCGAGCATAGAAGAATGCGAGAGAGATGTTCCACCAAGAGTTCAATTTCCACACAGATGTGAGGGTTTGTTGTCACCTGGAGATTCCTAGTTTCCACATCAGAGCATAAGAAGGAACCCAGGGAGTCACCCACCACCCTCAGGATCACTAGATTCTAGAAAGGGAGAGGGAGACCAGGAATGCAGAGCCCGTTTTCCTCTGGCAATGAATCTCTTATAAAATGGCAGTCTCAGGACTAAATGTTATGATATAATAAATGTGTTTTAGAATACCTTAAGAAAATGTTTTATTGGAAATTTTAAAAGAATGTTTTCAAAAGTTATAATTGATATATTATGTTATTTTAAAACCCATTACCAGGCATTCGTATTCTCACCCTACATTTCCAATTTGTTTTCATTTACAGGTTTAGTATATTTAAGTCACATTATTCAGTGGCAGCTTTGTAGATTTTCTTTCTCTTCCAATTTTGAAAGAAATGTAATAATTGCATCTGATTCTTCAGAGCCTAACCCCAAATGATCATCACAAGTGGAATATGTGTGTATATTTTCATCTTTCCTTTTTTTTTAAATTTACACAACATGTATTTTTTTCAACTCGGCATCGGCTTTGGGGCAGCCCAGGGTAGGGGCATGACAGTTGGTATGATAGTATTGGTTTAGAAAACCCTGGAAAATTAGTATATTACTATAAATTTTTTTTATGTCATACTATGTAGTAGTTTCCTTAAAAATTTTAAATGGATGAAGAATTACACCTTCTATCCCTTTCGATATAAATATTAGAAACCATAGTAGACATGGAATATTTAGATAGATATAAGCCTTTTAAGAAAATTATTTTATCATTTCAACATATCTATCATGTGTTCAATTCTCCTCGAGTACACCATCATCATCGAGGATCTGTATTTGAATACTTTCTGATGATGCATTCCCAATATCCTTTTTATGCATGTAAGGGAAGGTATTATGATGGTCTATTTAGATACATCACCTTGGATGACAATTTCTTTTCACTAATGAACTTCCAAGAAGCTGTACAAGAGGGTGACATTCAGGCAGCATACCTCAGACAAATAGTAACCTATGGTCTTCAAGGTGAGGTCATGGACATTGAAATTCTGAAGGACGAATCTAACCATTTTCATTATAGATAGAAAGTTCAAGTAGACATCGCACAATTCCATACCCTTCATGCTTTAATTTGTTGGAACATTAGATTCCCACATTTGATTGATCCAAACTGCCCATGCTACATCTGGATATAAGAGATTAACGTGTTTGGGACCACTTTGGGAATCCGTTTGACTAGAAATTCGGGGATACTCCAACACCAGTGAATCCGGTGAAGTTCCATCTTCGAGGACATTAAGAAATCCATACTACTATTATGATAGTGAGTGAGTAGTTATATAATACATTGGGTTTATGAACTTTATATAACTCAATAATGTTATGTGCTTTGATAAATTAAATAATGTCTCTATTTTTATATGGTTATGCCTTACTAAATAAAACATCTCTTCAAATTATCATATAGAATACATGAATTTACCAACCAATCTCCTATCACATCCTACCAAACTCTTAGAGATTATAATTGTCAAGACATGCATAGTGGAATACCAACCCTCTGAATACTTACATCTGACCTGAAAACTAATCCATCATGTGTCGAACCAACCAAACATCCTCCATCTTTACCAAGGAAGCAATTTTTCTTATTACCGTATTGCAAATGCACAATTTGTAGAATATAAGAAAAGATAATAGTATCATGAAGCTCTTTTTCTATGTTTTACTTTGGATGATAACTATCTAGCTATGGGTAAGTTCCTATAAATAGCTTTGGAAAGTGATCATTGAGCGGCCTACCTGTTCCATGTCCTGAGTTTTATAAAGTATGGGGACCTCTTCGACATCAATATTTTCAAGCACGATGTGGTATGGTGGATTTATATGAAACAAATTCACAATTAAATCTCTGACCTCTATACCTCTCATTCCTTCCTATAAAATGATAAGCGATTTATGAAAAAAATTTACCCTAACTATCCACAATATATCTGAACCATGAAAATTGAGGAGTTGAACACTAACCTAGGAATCCGTCTGAAGTCTCCAGCACCCTAACCACGATGGTGGTTATAGTGATGGGATGTTGAAGGTAATGTACAATTAGTATTTCTCATGGTGGTTATTGGGATTTTTAGAATTTTTAGGATGCAATTAATTGTTGGGGGTGTAATGTGACGCCCCAAAACTTATTTCTCATGTAATAATACTATTATTTTATTATTCCATTTAATCTTCACGTTTTCTGAACAAAACATATAAAATAAACACAAGGAATTATTATTAAATTATAAATTGATTACATTGATTAAAAACTAAGAGAATACAACTAACCAAATATACCCACTAAAAAATCTATTAGATCTACAGGGAGGCCACCTAATGCAACAATGAGTCCCAGTAAATAGAGAAGATCCTTCGAATCAGTCATAACAAAAAAAATCATGTCCAGAACCACAATTGTTGTAATGAGCACCAATGGTATGACACACACCATTTTTTTTCACCAAGTTGTATTGAATATGGAACACCTTAATACATTTTTATATATGGCCTTAATTCAATCGTTTCCCTTAGGACACTGTAGAGTTCTAATGCCTATAATTATAGTCGTTTATCATTATGTTTGTTTAATTTAAAATATTTTTCTATATTTAGTATTACAAAATAATTTATGTATGCATTGAAATTATAATTTTAAACACATAAACTCTTTTTGTAATCTTTAAAATGGATAATGATTTAATATAGTATGATTTCAAAATGATATATGTATTTCAAATTCTTTTCAAATATTTCAAATGTGATGAAAAGATTTAAGAAATGTGTTTTCCCTTGGATGTATAAAACCATGGTCTTAACTAAGAATAATTTTTTTTATTTTTATAATACTAATATATAATTTTATTAATGATGTACTAAACATTCATTTATCACCTAGTGTTTTTAACACTTTAACATTTATAAAACCAAGGAAAATATTGGTTTTAGGATTTGGATTAGTTATTAAATATAATTTATATTTGTTTGGAAACACCTATATATATGTATATGGAAACCTAGTTTTATATTTAATAAAAAAATAAACTTCTACTGTGTTAAAATTTTGGTGAGTACACTATATATCTGAGGGCCACCTTTAAGGCATCCCTCTAGGCCATAATGGGATTCTCACCCACAACCCTTGGAAATAGACAATGGGCAGTGCACATGAATCTTGCATTCTACGTCTAGCATGTATAGAGGGAATATCTACCCCTTAAGGCATACAAGTGTGTGTGAAAAGACCAGAGCATGCCACCGTATGGGGCTATATGGAGGTGTGGGTGGGCACAAAATGCACCCGTAGAAGAACCCGGTACATGGCAGTACCAGGAGGGTGGGGGGATTTCTGGATGAATTCATGGATCCTCAGGATTATATAAAAGTTGTGGATTTCTCTCTATTTCAATGTGGGATAGACATTTTCATCTATGATGTGATTTGGATTGTTAGATCGCGTCGTACATGATCTGATCCCTTGGTTTGGTTCGGTTAACGAACCCCAATGACCGCAGATATTCTACACATTGTTTGTACACCATTCGATCAATATTGGATCTAATCATAGTTTTTTGTTCTTTTTAAATTGGCACATTATACCGTAGCCATCCGATCATCTCCTCAGTAGATCTCATATATCTATTCCTTTTAAATTTGCGGACACGCACCCAGCCATCGGATCTGGGTGAGATCTAAATCTAGCCATTCATTTTCTCTTGTTTTTTATCCTTGTTATTCATTCTTCTTCCTCTACATGCACTACAACAATGTGTATTTCTACATTATTAATTTTTCATTCTTCACCCGTGACTCCATTGGATCCTCCCTTACCCCCATATTCCACAAATACTCACCCTTGTTCGTTTTATATACCGACTGGGACTTGGGATTCCAGGAGTTTTCATTAATATATATATATATATATATATATATGTTTTATATATAGTGTTGTTTATATATATGGATTGTTACATTTCCATCCTCTCGAGTGTTCATCTTCTCAAGCCTTTAGATCACTTCCCTGAGCCTCTCTTCCTCCTCAAACCAGGTAATGGTCCTATTTTGTCTTGCCATGTTTCAGTTTGGGTATATATATATATAAATATAGAGGTATATACATTTATATATATATAAGGTTGAGAATATGACCATCTATCCCCACTTAAGATGGTAAATTCCCAATCTTTAAGGTATTCATAACCCTCTATCGAGCAAGGTTTTGAGTTCTTATGTGTTTGATATATATATATAACAATGTATATATGTATAAGAATAATGTATATCATCTATAACAGAACCCCTTATATCATATGGCACAAATGAAATTCATGATATTAAACTCAAAACATATAAGTGTTTAATAAACATTCTCTCCCTTATGCAAAACCAAATTATATATTTTGTATTTCGGTTATATATTTATATATATGTGCATATATTTTTAAAACAAACCATTTATATTTTATGGCATGATTTTCAATTTATAAAACCTTGATTAACTAATGTTTCTAATGGGATTAAAACATGTAAGAGTCATTAAACATTTGATTTTTTATTTGATATCCTTTATATACACTTTATATAATTGGTTGAATATATATATATATATATATATTTATTTATATATATATATTTATTTATACAAGTTTAGATAAACCTCTATTATAATCAAAATTAAGAATCTTAATCATCGAGTTTAAAATTTTAAGTAGTTTTTTAAAATGCAATGAATTATATTTTTTGTACAAAACTCTAATATATGTATGTACAAATATATGTATATGCATCTTTTGGTTTTAATCATAAACCGATTATGTTTTCATTAAAACCAATTTTAGGTGATTTAATTATGTATGTGGGATGTATAATGTTAATAATAAATTATTACACCATGGCTTGGATGAGAAAATAGTTTTTATGGATTTTTTATATATAGTAACCCACATGTTTACAAGAACAATTGTTACTCTAGTGTATGACCTCCTAATATTTTTAGAAGAATGAAATAATCAAAGAAATTGAATCTACCGCAATAAATATTTTTCAATCATTAAGTTCTGTTTTACCATTTATCAGCATGTGTTTTAAATATGAATGAAAATTATCCTAATTTTAGAATTGTGCAATCTGAAATATAAAATGTTTAAATTTATAAGAAGGATTTTAGGGATTTTCATTTAATGCGATAAACTAGTATTTAATGTGCTTTGGTTATTGACACATTTTTTTCCCAACCATACTTTTCATTCATTGTCATTCATTGATAGAATATTTATTAACTTATATTAGAATTAATTACATTGTTTATGTAAATGTCAAAGAAACTACCTTTTATGGAATTAATAATTTAAATTATTAAAAGTTGTATGAGACACTTTGAATAATATTAAATGAGAAATTAAATTATTCAAGGTGGTATGAGACACTTTTAATAATGTAAAATAATAAACCAAATAATATGTGACACTTGAAATGATAAGTGATAAGTAATTTAATAAAACAAAGTGGTATGAGAACATTGATTTATAGAATTGAGGAATTCATTGGACTTCTTTATTATCAGGTGGGGCCCACAATAGCACCTCAATGCATCGATAGATCTCCTGAGACAAACAATGATATTGGAATGAGTCCTTAACAAATTTATGATTTATTAATTTTGGTCGAGGCCATAATCATTATAATTCTTGGTCGAGGCCTTCACACGTCCGACATATGCACATCCCTCTTTTGGACTATGTAATTTAATTAACCCAAATATTATTCAACTAGTATAATATTCTTGGTTAAAGAGCATATTTTTATGTGAATAAGAATGATGTAAAAGTTTATGGCATTTTATTTAATTAGCACTTAGATATTTATTATCCATTTTATGATTCATAGTTGTAAAGGATGAAATTTAATTTATTACTTTTATGTGCAACTTTGATTATGTCTTACTCTTAGTTATTAATTTTTTACTTTCGTATTCACATGTCATAATTATTTATAATTGCTTTTAGTTATTATTCTGAATAAGAATGCTTATAATTGAATCATTCTTCTTTATAACTCTATCAGTATTCCATGAAATGTTCCCTTATAATTCATAGACTAAATGCTATGTTATGATACATGTGTTTCAGCATTCCTTAAGAAAAAATTTTTTTGAAAAACTTTAAAAGAATATTTTCAAAAGTTATAAATGGTATATTATGTTATTTTAAAATCCATTATTGGGCATTCGTATGCTCACCCTACATTTTTAATATGTTTTCGTTTACAGGTTTAGTAGATTTAAGTCACTTTGTTCAGTGGCATCTTTAAAGAGTTTCTTTCTCTTCTGGTTTTGAATGAAATGTAATAATTGTATCTGATTCTTCAAGAACTAAATCAAAATGATCCTCTATAGTGGTACTTGTCTGTGTATTTTTCAGCTTTCCACTTTTCAAAAAAATTACAAACAACGAATTTATTTAAACTCCGCACTGGCTAGGGAGCAGCTCGGTGCTGAGGTGTGACAATATAACATTAGCCAAAAAAGATGAATAATGGGTACACATCGTATTAATTCCAAATATAGATAATGGAATCTATTATTATAAAAATTGTATCATTTAAAATAACATCTAAATTATATGATTATGACTGTCAAAATGGGTATTGAGACAAAATAAAATAAAAAAATGTAATTGAATTAATATGTCCATTTTATGTCAATAATTAATAAAATTGAAATGAAGAATAACTAGTTTTCTAAATTACTACATGATGAATTCATTATTATCATGATAATATAATGAATTATTCATGTATTGCATTTATTTTTATTTCACGTCCATGACATGGTTTTTTTGTAAAAAAATATTTTCAAAATTTAGTGATGACCATTGAGGCATCCTCACCCATTTATTATATATGGACATCTATTTTCATTTTTTATTTTATGTAAATAATCATAACTAATTCATTCATTCCCCTAAATTATACATGATTAAAAAAATTTGATGGAATGATCTCCAATTTTTGTATAGTAACTCCAAACTAGATTCATGGTGAACCCAACCAAGGAAGATGCATTTAAGGATTGGGGCAATGATAAAACTTGAAAAGATAATAGTTCAAGGAGTTATTCCATTGGGGTCAAATAATAGTTCAGTTCCCACTCAATAAACACACTATTATTAAATATTATGATCATACAAAATATATATATTTTATATCCATCAGATTAAGGGTGAATTATTTATGGTTTTTAGATCATGATCAACTAAATAATGTAATTAAGAATCATGAAAAATGAAAAAAACAAGATTTTATATAAAATATGTTTTTTTATATTTCTAGTCATTTATATACATTCCCTATAATATAAAAACCCATGTTAAAATATATAACTAGTATAATTATATGTATAAATATATAACAATGTCAATAAAAACCATGTTTATATGGTCTTCCATTATTTGAGATAGAATAAATTAGTATATCAATGTAATTGAATAGTCTTTTTTGAGGAGATTTAAATGACCACGGAGTTTTAAAATATGTTTTGGGTTGAAAAAATATATATATTATTTCAGGGGATGATCACCTTTGTGAGGATTGGTTTGACTAAGATTCATGTGTTGAGGAAATCAAACTCAAAGAAATCAAGATTAGTGATTCCACTCAATAGATCAAAGAAAAATAAATTAATACTTGTAAAAATATGTGAATACTTATGCACTATTAAATAGGTTGTTTGGTCTCCATATCAGATAAGATAAGGGAAATATGTGTAAATTACCCTAGAATGTCAACATTTTAAGGCATTCCAAGTCCACTTGTGGGATATATTGAGATTTTATATTATAGTGGGAGACCAACAAATTTATTATGTAACATATCTAGTAATAAAATTAATTACTAATTATATACTATTATTTATTAAAGAAAATTTAATGTAATTTTAAAACCTCATTATCAAAAAAAAATATTAGATAAATAAATTATCATCAGCGGAACCAATTTACATCAATAAAATATATGTTTTCATATTATTCTCTATTATTTGTTGATATTAAAATTCCTAGTGTCCCGTATTGCTATGAAACTTACAAGGTATTTTTGTGAGGTTGAGGTGTATCTTTTCAAAAAATAATAATATGATGCTCTAGAAATACTATTATTTATGTTATATTACATGTAAAGAGAGCTTAAAAATAATCGTAAAGAAATTGGATCGTACACTATATATTGTCTTCATAAAGTTATATATCTAGAAATATCTAGGAAATAGGTACTTCAATACACTATGTAACATTTAATATTCGATCATTTATAAGGAATACCATATAGGATTCATTTTGTAAAAATTATTAGTTATATTGTGCAAAAGGACAATGGGATTTTTTAGATATTAGATGATTTTAACCTCAATATATTGTTTCCCCGTGACAAACTAGCCTCTCTATTTTCATTATTAACTATATTTTGAACAATTTTAATTAATATATCCTGGATATTTTCTCTTAAATTAACCGTGATGACAACGACATGAGATATGAAAAAAACTAGAGTCAATATTATGAATAAGAAAATAAAAAATTGTATATTGGTCCCTAATATTCATTTCATGTCTAATGATCCTAAGAAACATCCTTCCATGAATAATAACATATAGAGGCATATAAAGTGGATAAACATATAGTGTTTTGAATATGGTAACTGATGACCTAAAAAATAACTACACCAATATCAAGATAAAAAGAGAATATTCTAATATGTTTCTTATTAAGTGTAATCATTCCATTTATATAAGTTGGTTTTTAGATTCAGCCTATGGATTATATAATTATATCTAAATTCTAGATCTATGTAGATTTCAAATTGAAGTAATAGAAGATTTGGATTAACAAGATGCCAATGGGGCAAGGCCAACTGGTCAAGGAATTGAATACTACCACCACACATTACCGATGATAATGATCATTGTTTTGAGAAACTATTATTATCTTACTATAATAAAAAACGAACCAAATATCTGTATATTAATTAAAAAATAATTATTTTTATTAAATTTTTAAAATAGAAAATTATATTTTACAAATATAAAAAAAATTATGGTATGTTGTGAAATAATAGTGTTACATTAAATTAGAGTATAAAAACCAGGTGTTAGAAATGGATGAAAATCATTTTTCAAGGATAATTTCAAAACATGTTATGTAAACTCCTCCTAGATCATGTAACTAAGAAGAAATCTATAAATATCCATAATGATAGTTATTTAGATTCATTTGACCTAAAACACCTAGGACATATCACTCCTGATTAAAAAGAAGTATATAAAAACCAAATTCTACAGGAATGTGTGAAAGGGCCACAGAATATATAGAATATACACATATTGATGTATCTATTTCATTTCCATGAGAATACATGGATGAATTATCAAAATTCATGAATTTTTATGATGATTTGAGTAAAGACAGACATATATACTTGATGAGGTATATGTCATAATACTTGATGAATGTAAATAAATAATATAATGATATACAAAAGAATGATTGTATAAATATAATTAATGATTTATTTGATTTATCTAGCTAGTATAATAATAATAAATTCATCAAATAACTAATAGAGGTTGGGGTTCTATGTCAACTATCACTTCTTTATACACAAAAATGGAGTGGTGTTAGTGAAAGAAATAACTAAACATTTATTGAAATGGTGAGGTACATTAAGATTAATTTAGAACATCCATAGTCCTTTTTTGACATTCATTATATGCTATGATGTACATATTAATCTCAGTACCATCAGAAGATGAAAAATAGAAAACATTAAAAGTGAATTAATGAAAAAAATCAATTTCATCACATACTCATGTATGTGAATGTGATCCATTTATTAATTCCTAAAATAGAAATAAAATGAAACCTTGTGATATGAAGTTATTAATTATATATTACCCAAATAAAATAATAGAATATTACTTATAAAAACACTTAAAAAAATATAGTTGTGGATAATCATGTTATTTTCCATGAGGGATAGAGAACATCCTCAAAGTGAATATTTATAGAATTATTAACATTTATTATGTTGATTATCAGGATACACATTAGTTGGAAGATGAAAAAATTCTATAACACCTTATGGACATTTTTTCTATAGACACATGTACAATATTTTAGTACTATGGTGGTTAATGAACCAAAATGATATGGGTTTTTTAGTGATCGTCAAAGGTAACATAATACTAGTAAATATATATTATATTATCTCCTGTTAAGAGGAAGTGGATATCTCAAATTATTCATGATAGAAATAAATAATTATTTATGAGATTGATTTCATATACCAAATCCATTTTTTAATTTTGGTTGATCCACTAATAGATGTAAGAACTGTTGGATGGAAATGGGTATTAATGATGAAAATGGACATTTAAGGATGGTTAATACTTATAAATCATTACTAGTTATGCCAGAGATTAAATAATATAATAAGATATACTATGACGAATTATTTTCTCCAGATTTTATTCTCAAATAAAAATGAATTTTAATAGTTATAGTATCTTATAATGACTCTCAAATTTTAAAGATAGACATCGAAAATGATTTCCTCAATAGAAACATTTATGATGCTGTCCACATTACAAAACCAAATGGTTTCACAACCTCAAGAAAATATAATAAGGTATAAATTTTATAGTGATAATCATATAGAATAAAGAAAGAATATAGTGTATGAGACAAAAATATCATGATGAAATAAAAAAAATTATTTTAATTTGGAAGAGTTTTGTAGGAGTACCTTCAGTTTCCTAGTAGTTTATTTCAATGAAATTTTATTTATATTAAATATGACACACATCCTAGTTTCGGTAAAGGTTGGTTAGAGATCTGATTATCCATGAAATTCAAAAGTGTAGTAGGTTACTTCCTTTGGATAAAGAAAATTAATTATAGATCAAATAGGATTCCTGACTATATAAAAGTAAAAACATTAAATAGATAATGAAGTGATTTAGTATAGATAAATATAAGGGTATTTTATCTAGTGTCACACAATATATATTTCTATAAGAAAATATGTCTTTAGGAAAATTGGAGAGTGGGATAGAGGGAGAGAGATATTGAGATATAATAATCATTTTTGATATGATGAATAATGTTTATATTACAATATAACATTAGTGATATTAGCAATTCCATAAGCATATAATGAAGACATTAAGTATATCTAGGATTATAGTACTTTAGTTTTTTAAAGGAAATCCAAACCAATATAATGAATTTAAAAGATATATTCCAATAATATTGAATAGAAGATGATAAAGTTACTAAGAGATAAATAGAGAGTAGTTACCAAATTGATCAAGATGATACGAAGACACATGAAAGAAATGTTTTCACTCTCAATAAAGGAGTTTTGATAGTGAAAATTTCAATAGAGTTAATGGTAAAAAATTATATAATATAATTAGAGTATATTTCATATTTGGATACATTTAAAAAAGAATTATAGATAATAATATTTATCTCATATATTGATTTTCTTCAAAAAATGGATATAATATAAAATTTTAATGTTGTAATACTTCATTGGTGGATATATCCAAGGATCCATAGTCACAATAATGAATGAAGCACATACCCAATATTTTTCACTATTGGAAGGATTTTCTATAAATGGTTGAGTTGTTAGTTGAGAATGTATCCATTGAGGAAATATTATTCTAGATCTTCACTAATAAATTATGTTAAATGATGCATAAACATCATGGGAGAGCTAGTATACTAATGGTTTGTAGTAGTTGGATCTAGTTAATTTGGGAGTCTATTGGGGTGGGATCCCAAGAACCAAATACTATGTAATTCCTAATTACAACTATCTTTTCAAAGTTCATTTAATAAAAAATATATTATCATATAATGATTTTTATTTTTCACTATTATTTTATGTTATATCCTTCATAGAGTATGTGTCAGGTTAAAATTACATTGATGTTCCCTCATTAAAATGAGGTAGTTGATGAAATAGGATAACATTCTTAAATATATGTTCAATAACCATATGATAAAACATGGACTGACCACCCATGTGCCCACCTAGGACTCTGTTATACAGGGTTCAACCACAATCCCTCCACTAATATGATATGGTATTTTGCATGTCATAATGGTGGAATAAAATGCCTATGGGAATCCTTATATGAGTAATCCGTTAACAAAAATACAACACCATTATTGAAACTATAAAATTGAACAAAAATAAACAAACATAATGTTAGAGAAATAATTATATAAAATAACATTAAACATGTTACTCATGAATCAATATAATGAAAAATAAAAAAATTATTCATAATTCATGCCCAACTCCAAAAGAGTTCAATCCTAGTAGTTTTTATGATATTGTAAATATTTTCAAAAAGAATCAGTGACTTCCCTTAAAAATGAACTCAAATACTAAACCCCAATAACCACCACATGAACCCCATCATATAATTTCACTGATAAACTACCAATCATCTATATAACAAAATATAGTGTGAAAATTTGATATAAGGGTGAATATTTACCAACCCAATAGGATTCTTCAAAACCACCAAAGAAATAAACCACAATAATGTGTCATCTTTAAAAAAATAAACACAGTTATGATAATATGTTAATCACGTTAGGGTATAATGCCAAAATCTCTTAAACCAAACCAAATAGTGTATTCCCTAGTATATCTCAAATTTATAAACATGGGTAATAACCAAATAACATATCTCATATCAAAAATGATGATATAGGTACTAGAGTGTGTAGGGGGAATTATGGCTCTAGTGTTAGATCATATACCCTACTTGATCTCTTATTATGTAGTAAATAATGACCCCATAAATTAAGGTTCCCTATCCCATTTATGTTAGGGGATTAATCGATCATATCAAAACTAATTGGTATAGGATATAGTTTACCTCGCACATGGAGGGATAATTATTGACCATGCATGATAATTTTTAAAGGATAAAAATCCATGTTTTAAATTTGATAATTAGGATTGATACTCATATAAAAATGATTTTATTTTCCATTATTTATACGTACAATTGGCCAAAATATATAGATAAGTATCAATCAATGTTGTTATTATATAGGACACATCTTTGTCATCTAATGAATTGTAGAGGGACCTCCTGTTGAGCTAACTCAGAATTCTATATAGTAAAATACGACCTTTAAAAATAATGGAATTAATAAATGATGTGTTCCACAGGGTATATACCAAATTTTTATTAATAAATAACAATCATGTTCATAATTGTTTCCAATTATTTTATCATGTCCACTATAATGATGTGTATGTAGAAAACATGATGTGTAGTGCACATAATGTTACTTGGAATATACCTCAAGATATTTTATTGTGTATCTCAAGTACATGTGTGGTGTACTAACTTAAAATACATTCATTCCCTTACTATATTATAGGAGTATAAGTCCTATACATGTGGAGTATTCATCTAGTGTGAACATAATTTACATTCCAAAATATTATATCATATGATATTTTCCTCATGAAAAAAATGTCATTTTATCCCTCTATAGAAACTACAGGTACTATTCTAAACTAAACATCACATACTAGTGAAATTATATGTACCTATGATCTCTTTTACTCTTCATTTTGTATTCTAAATCATTGAAAAACACCACTGAGATGCTCACAAAACAACACAATCATGATTAGATACTCTTCAAATATTTGATTCATGCCACAATTAATAAAAGAATCAGATTAAATTTTATTTACATCTATAATTTGATTATTTTATAATGAAATTACCAAATTTACATGTTCCCATGACTCCAAAAATTGGAGAAAATCCTCCACTATATCCTAGACCTTGATGTTAAATCTATAAAAATGGTCCATAGAACTGATAACTAATTTCACAATGAATCAATAAGTTTATTGTTCGAATGATCATTATAAATTGAATACTGGTGATTAACACCCAATGAAGAGAAGATGAAAAATAATTCCAATAAGAAATATGGTGTCAAAGATGACCAAATAATATTTATTATCATCTATGGTTTTGGTATCTAAATGTAAATGAAAATAACCACAATTTTCAACATCAAAATTCTTTATAACATATGTTCAAAAAATTTATTCTTTAATAGGTTCATGAAATACGAAACACAGATCAAATTTATGGGATGATTTTCCATGTTTTCAATGAGATCATTAGTGGGGAGCATAAAAAACACTATATCAAAATCATATTGATTGCTATTGAAGATGAAACTTTCATTGTTGTCAGTTATGACCGCAAAGATATCAACATCAAACCTCTAGAGACTCCTTGATTTTTTTCCACAACAACCGTTACGATGGACTACATTAAAATATTTTTGGTTATATTAAAAAACATATTTATTTTCCTAATATGAAAATACGTTTATAAAAATTATATAAAACCGATAATTAATAATTAAATTAATCATTTAACTAATATATTTTATACCCATGACAGTGATCTATAATGAACATTGATGTTAATTAATTATACATCATATATAGAGAAAAAATTACATTTCAGACCCATCCCCAGTCTTTGATAACCTATTTTTTTGATCCATTAAATTGATATGTATTTACATAAAAAGAGTTAAATTAATAAAATATTTAAATTAAATTATATTTCCATAACTGGGATCCCAATGACCCCAAATGACTTTTCCACCTTGACAATTTAATAAAACGGTAATAATAATAATTTTATAAGGATATAATCTTGAAAACTAGAGATATTTCATGATATTTTATGAAAATAAAATGCTAAAAAATAATACTAGGAGTATGTGTTTCATAAGACATTGATACAACTTCTCATAAATTTCAATATAGGTAATAAATAGGAAATAATTTTATTAAAATAGATTAATTATATGAAGTTCATGTTACTAAATGTTTCATTACATATTCCTTTATATAAACAATTGAAATGATTTTTACACTATTGGATTATCATTATTTATTGTGTCATATAGGGAAATTTCAAATAAAAATACAATTGAATTGTGTGTTTCCTATTTTAACCAATTATAAACAATCAATTAAATACTTTAAACCCCTTTTAGTTATAAAAATTACTTTTCAATCAATGTAAATGTTTCAAACAAATATTTTAACCATAAATGAAAATATAATATGACATAAAAATAAAATTAAATATAGCACAAAAATTTTATAATGTTAGGCTATAAAGTCAAAGTACATGTCATTATTGGGGTTCCAAAAAATCATGGATTTTATTTTATAAACACTAGTGAATAAAATTTGACTTCCCTCACCAATATGGAGTCCCAAAATGATTATAACAGTCATCTTCTCATCCATCACATATAGTTCTATCTTCTCACTATAATCACAATGGAACACTTTTGTCTTCATTCATATAAAGAGTGACACTATATATATATCACATTCTATGTATAAAAAATACACTAATTTAATCTCTATTTATGAATATCGGTGATCAACTCTGTTATGTCATAGTATACAGGGAATGTTTCCCATAATTTTTACTTCTAAGACATTGAATGAATATGATTTTTTGGAATAATACATAAAACTATTACTCCACTTGAATACCTAGCTCACATATATCTATATTATTTTAACAAGGATTCCTAGATGAAATATAAATCTTATAAGTGCATCATGTTTCGAGTATCCCTACAATATATTAAATGAATGCATCATAGATAGGAATAACATCAAAAGTTTTTATTTCTCATTATATTATTCATCTAAATATTCTCAAACTTATATAAAAATGTATAAAATTATATATTATTATTCATATATATTTTATAAACATATGATTAATATTATACAACATGTGATTGTGAACTCCTTATACATTCATCGAGTGTTATCTTATTATTCACACTCATTTAAAATTTGAATATCATTCCATAATATAAAGACATATTTTTCTTCTCTCATCATTTTTTCCTTTTTTTCAAACATTCATTTAAATTAAATATTTCTATATTTTGAGGATATATAATATCACTATCAAGTATCAATACAATATTATAATCTAATTATTGGATTTTACATGGTTTTCCTCCAAAAAATCATTTCCATTTTGATGCATTTCTATATTGATATGTGTCTATGTTCATGAAATTTTTGTTTTCCTCCACAATGGTTATCACTTATAAAAGTTTAGTAGTGTCCTACATTTTCACTTCTGATTTACCTTTATATTTTTAATTAATAATATATATATTATTTTCAAGATACTTCAACCCAACTAGAGATATTATTCATCATTCTATCAAAATAATTTCACTATAAAATTTCCTTAATCTCAATAATTATACAATAATTACGTTTATTCATCTAAGTTGTGTCATGGATCAATTATTGTGGTTGTAGATATCTATGAAATTTTAGAATTTCTATTTTTTTAATTAGAGACTTAATCACTCCCACCAAACCACACTAAATATTTAGGATTAAATCCCATGTATTATGTTATATTTAAACAACTTATACTCATCATAAGAATCATCTTATTTGTCTCCCTATCCTTTTCCATGATTATAAATTTCAAATATTATTAATTAAAATAAAAAATTAGAAATAGTGATCTTATTTATCATTTATATAATTCAATATTATATACAACATGGATTGAATCATTTCTTCAAAATAATCATTAATGAATTGATGATATAAATAGTTGTACAAACATCATACTAATTATTTTCTCTTCATATTAATCTATTATAAAAACATTATATTTTTCAATCATCAGTTTACGTAAATTATATATGAGAATATTTTTTAAAATCCAGTTACATGATTTTTTCAAAAACATTTGATGACTCTTATGCTGATTTTTATACATTGACTGATTCTCATTAAACTAAGTATTGTAAATATGAACATTCACATATGGGGTGTAATATTATTTTGTAGTTATCTTCAAACATGATATATTTTCATAAGTTGTGTAACCCACCTAGATTTATGTATATCATTTTCATTAAATAAACATTATTTGGTATATATTATTTAACCTAAAACATCAAAAAAAATTGAAAAATATTAGTTTCACAATTTTATGAAAATTAATAGAATAATAATTTCCCAATAATATAAAAAATGTTATCAATTAACAATTATTACATAATTTGGATAAATAACTAAGATGATTTGATTAATTTTTCAAAGTATGTTTTATATTTATTATGTATTTTATGCCAATAAATTAAATTTATCAACCTGAAATGTTTATTATGATAATGTTTAATATTTTAATGAATGAAATAATATATAAAATTTTATTTAATTAGTAATTTATATTAAAAAATAAAATATTAAAAGTGTAATTTTTTCTAGAAACCTGATTTTTATATATTTTTTGTATATTCATTTAATATATATAATTATAAAAATTATAATATTAATATCATTGAATGGAAATTACTTTTGGGGTTAGACATGTAAAATTTCATTTGGATTGTTTTGGTTTTTTTCTTAAAATGTTGATTTTTTGGTGAGGAGTGAATAATAACAACTTTATAAATACCATAACTTTTGTGATATCAAAATAATATTAAAAAAAATTAATGTATATAAAAACATTGTATCATTAACATATTAATTTATAGAGTTAAATAAATATTTTAAAAACATCTTTTGATTTTAACCCAATTCTTGAATTTTGGCTACCTAAGTCTTATATTAATAAAAAATTACTAATTATGGATCTTTAAATTTAATTGAGTGCTTGGAAGGTTAAAATAGTATTTTTTTTCTTCATAATAATATCAAATAACTATATTTTGGTTATTTAAAAATTAATTTAAATTCATGGCAATCAATTAAACACATGATTTTTTAGTAAAATAATTGGTAAGGTTTAAAATATCATGTTTCTTGAAAAATTCCATGTGTTTTTCCCACATATATATTAAAAGTAAAATTTAAAGGTTTTGTAAATTTAATCATAAAATATGTTTTTCATATATAGTGTGGGAAAATTAAAATTTCTCAACATGGTTATTACTATTTTAAAAAAACATGTTACCGATGTAAAATGTGAGTAACCTCAATAATAGTAAAAGAAGATAAAATGTAAAAATTAGTAGGGAACAAAATAAAACAACTAAAAGAAAAATCATTAATTATGTTGTTTTGGGTATCCAAGAACCTAACTAACATTTTTATAATTTATTATCATCCAACATGGAAATTAATTAATCTTAAAAGTGGTTATCCTATATTAAAAGGCAATCAATATTTTAACCTGTAAATACCTCCCTCCACGTGTTTAATTAACCAGTACATCTCCTCAAATATCCACACACCATAGTCACTCTATCGTAAAATTATATTCCCAAATCTATCCCCAACTATACCCCCCAATTATATTGGTCTTTGTCTCTATAAAATACCAATTTATAAGCCAATAGAAGTAATCCAAGGAGGATGTATAATACTAAAACAAATTATTTATTTTTATTTTTTTAATTACACAATTGGAATATATTTTTTAAAAAAACATAATGAAATTTTTATCTTTATTAATCTAAAATGATATTATAACGGTGAAATAATTATATTTTAACTCATTTCTATCCAATGGGAAATAAAATCTTTTATCGAGTGTATGTATGGATTACAACCTTCACAAACCAATGTTTTTTTAGATCACTCACATGCATGGACGGCTACAGAGAGATATATAGTGAATTTATAAACTTTATTATGTATTATTATGAATAAATTAATATTTACCTACTCATCATCTCATATGTTGAAATTTGAAAAGATTCTTGTGATTATGTGTGGGCTACCACTTCTATGAAGTGATGTCATTTTTGTATCATTTCAACGTCACATGGATTCTCAAAAATAAGTATTTAATGAAAAAGTTATGATATTTATAATTTTTTTTTATTTTTTCAATCCATAAACTTATTTATTTCATTTTAATTATTTATATAAATGAATCATTACTCAAGTGTATGTGCGAAAGACCACCTCCATAAATGACCATTAAAAAATTATTTAACAAGATACATAGATAGTATTAAATGTATAGTAAATTTATTAAAAAAATAATTATACAATGGTTAATAATATATAGTTAATGTAACCATGAAACCATTGACCTTGGTTAATAAACTAAGGTTATTTTGGACAATATAAACAAAACAACCCCAAAAAAATTATTGTATGATTAGATGTTTTAGTAACTTAATAGAATATGATAAAATATGAAATAAAATGAATAATGATAATGTATTAGACCTTAATTTGGTTCTTAATTATATAATCAATTAACATATATTTATTAGGAATGGATTTTGATGTTAAATGAAGTAATTATGGATATGATGTTAATAAATTTATCATCTCAATTTCATTTATTTGATACTTATATTATTTTCAAGGAATTGTTTTGGGTGTATAAACTCTATTACAGTTATATATGATCATAAAATAACTAATATATATGTCATTTACAAATCTATTTTATTTTCACTCCAATAATGTTCTTTTTATTATAAATCCCCAATGATGTAAGGTATTTTTAATTAAAACTATGTATTAAATGATTAAAAAAATTTATAATCTATATCCTTTGTCATTTTAAAATTTCTATAAAATTATTAGTTATACATAAATGACTATTTAATGAATGTTTTTTAAAATATTTTTAATAATAACAACTTAAACAATTTTATACAATTCATTTTATTTTGTATTCTTTTCAAAACATGGAAATGGATAGTTTATTAAAGATTATGTCATGAAAAAAAAAATTGACTATAATATACATTATTAGTTATCCATTTTCCTAGAAAAGATTCTATGGTTAATAAAAAATTATCAGATACCATATATTCAAGGAATTATAAGTTTTTATTTTTGTTTATGAGAAATTGAATTTTTATCCCATTTATATGGGATGACTAAAATAGATTTTTCTTATGGCATATAGTTTAAATTCTTATGTGTTTATTCATGAAATGAATGATTTTTTTATTCACATTTTTGTACATGGAAATTTTATATGATGATAGGTGGGTCTAATATAGAACTTCAATGAATTGTGTAATGATTGTTTCTCCGTGACATATGATATCAAAATTAATTATGTAAGTTATTCCTATGATATTGTTTTCAAATTAATTATGTGTTTTATTCCATAAAGATATTTGGTTTGAATTAAATTATTATACTATTCCTTAATTATTGTTTTTAATATTGTGTTTATATCTAACCATGATGATCTATATCTGCTTATGAAATTTATTAAGAAAATTTTCGATCAAAGAGGGTGATTTTAGAATTTAATGGAATGTATTATACATGATCATATATTCATTTTTAAAAGGAATGAATTTTTCAATGGATTTAAAATATTACAAAGGTATAGAGAGTTTTTATTATCATTAATATCCAATAATTAAATATTCTTTTCTGATCCCATTTTTTAAAATGTTTTTCTAAGGGTTTCTTTTTTTGTAGAAAATATTGTAATGAAAAACATTATTTTTGACGACTTTTCTTAAAATATGGAAGTGGTTCATGAATTAAACATGTGATTTGACAAAATAAACCTTTTTTTTGAAGAAATATACATCATTTTATTATTTCAACCATTCTTTTTAATGGTTTGTCAGTTCTCAAAAAAAAATATAAACATAAAATATCCCTGAATAATATGAATGATAAATCTATGTTTTAAATTAAAAAATTATATACTTTTTGGAGTTTTATAGTTTATCAAATAAGTAGGGTTTAGATAAATATTGATGTTAGAATTTTCATATGAAAAGGATGTTTAGGTAAGAAAATATATGGTTATATTATCATGAGTTTCCCATTTAGGGTTACCACGTTTCTTCATATAATATATATCAGTATTATAATGTGTTACAATAGAGTAAACAATAGGATAATATAAATCTAAAAAATAAACCTTAAATGGTTGAAGTTGGTGTGAAGTAATATGTGATTTTTCAATTTGAGTAGGATATAAATATTACCCATCCATGGGAATGAATAAATTATTCTATGAGGAATATTTCTATAGTGCATAATTTTATATGAGAATATCTTTTATGTTTTGGTGGAACCTCAATATCAAAGGTATTAAATAGATGGATCAATAATTTGTGGATGGTATTTTATGATTTTTTATGTTCATAGAATTTAAATAAAACACACCCAATTAATTTTTTTCAAGGTGAACCTGATCGTGGGAGGTTCTTCTTTAATAATAAGAAATATAAAGAATAGATCTATTATATGAAGTGGAATGAATTAAATGAACTTTTCCTTGATAAAAATTTTCCAAATGATTCATGAATTAGAATAGAAAAATTATTATTAGAAATTAGGATAAAACAAAATTATTATTTTTATGTATGTGGAAAAATTTGAAGACATTATCATAGATGTAATTTTTTATGTTTTATCAATATATTTAAAATTCATAGATTTTACTATGTAGTGAAAATTATCTTACAAAAGATATTTATTACCAATTATTTGTTATGTTTTGAGGAAATTTATTGATAAAAAAATAATTTGGATATGGTATTTAATCATTTTTATAAAATTTGAATCCATGAGAATATGAAATGACTTATTTTAGAATCAATATAAGGTTCTTTTAAGTTAAAATCTAATTGAGTGTGAAATGAAATTCATGTATACTCATAATATAGTTAAAATCATTTGGATGATTATATTATGGGGTATTTTATGTGCTAAATTTAAGGTAAATTAATACAAAAAATATGAGATTATAATGAAATAGGTAATGAACTAACTTATAAGGGTGTACCTATTCTTTACTGTGATACATAGTCTATTGGGATATTTTTTAGTGAAATGAAATTGGAAAATATATAAATAAATCTCCAAGGGTAATTATCAAAAAGGGGATCTATAATGGAATACCAATAATGGTTTAGTAATTCCATATTCCACTATAGATGAAGATGATTAACATGAAAATGAAATATAAAACGTATATTTTTTCCTAATGTATGAATATTAAGAAATCTTTGATATTTTTACTATACCAATGAAGTATTAAATAATAATATGAAAAACCAATTTTAATGATTTATTAATAAATTTTAATAAATTTGGTGTCTACAAATAAGAGGATGAGTGTTCAGATGTATTTTTAATTAATTGATTAAAAAAAATTCAATGATAAAATTTCTATAAGATAGGGAGAAGATAAAATCTAGGTAATTAATTATGTAATTTGACATTAAATATATTTTATATAATATGTATTTTTATTATGAAACATGAATCTAAAAGGATCAATGAAATATTTGATGAGAATTTTCAAGAAAATTATATGAATTATAATAAATTTTATAAATTAAATGATACTAATAAATAAAAAATTCATAAATTTATTGAATACATATTAAATATGATTTAATTATAGTTTTATAAATAATTAATTTTAATGAGATGTGTAACATCATGAATTTTTAGGAACATTTTTATTTCCAAAAAAATTAAATTTCTTTTAGTTACTTCATGGTATGATATACCATGTTAGGCTTTCATATACGCCACACCAAGATAAACATGCACTATACTTAACACTAGCTTAGCTTGTATTTCAAGCAACATTGAGTTCCTATGAAACAAAATTTTATTATTATAATTATTTTAAGAAGAGGTTTATAAACTATTCGTTAGAATGGTGGGTATGAACACGATTAACTGAATAATGAAAATATATATTCAAATTTTATATATAATGAAATCTTTGGTTTCTATACTATTATAAAATAAAATATAACCCTTATGAAAATAAATGGATATATTTTTTGAATAAATATTTAAATGGGAATAAGTGTGTTTTATTCCAATGAAATGAAAAATTATTTTGGTTGGATTATATTAATGAAATCTGTATGTAAAATATTAAATATATTTTTTTAACATTATTTCTATTTTTTTGTAAACTTGGTTTAAAAAATAAATCTAGTTTTAGTCTGAATTTTATTTCTTCTAAAAAAAGTTTTATCAAATTTTAATTGTGCACTAATTTTAAAAATAATTTTTGACAATTTTATAAATTTTATTTTTGAAAATAATATTCAATTTTCATAGAATAATTTCAAAATTAAAATTGTTTTAATTTTATCTATTTTTATGACTGTTTTAATTTTTTTATGAAAAGTGAAAAATAATGCATTTTAATTTGAAACTATATTTTTATCTAAATATATTATAATGTTAAATTATATTTTCAATTGTTTTTAAATTAATCTTAGAAAATTTAAAAATCTATTAATACAATTTAGGAATGTTTAATATTTTTTTATTAAATATGGATATGAAATATTTTCAAAATTTTGAACATTTTCACATTAAAAACATGCTTCATCTATCAATATATTATATTAATGTTAATTAATTTTTTCAAATTTTTGGTTTATAATTTTCCAAAAAAAATTAATTCATATTTGGAAATGAAATGACCACTTTTATTAGATAGAAACCTTTTATTTTTGGACATCATGAATAATAAGTAGAATAATTTTCTAACAAGGGAGAAGGGTAAAAATAAAATTTTTAATATTATAAAATTACACTAAATCATGTCCAAATTTGATGTTATGACTTATTTTTAACCAAAATATTTATCAAAAAAAAATTATGACCTCTTGGAGCCACATGGATGACTATAATCTCCATATAGTATTTTATTTTAAGAAAATCAAACTTGTAACACGAATTTTTTTAATAAGTATAGAATTTTTAATATGTGATAATACATAATTTATCTTCAATGATAAATATAACATAGAAAGTTAAAATATTTATATTTACATAGATATTTAATTTTAATTTTTAGGGAAGAAATAATTCCCTTAAAAAATTATACAATGATGATGTAGTAATTATTCAATTAATGAAACAATAAATAAAATGATATTAATTATTATAAATGAAATATAATTGGAATTAATTGTGGTTTATCATGAATATTATTCATTATTAATAACTAATAGGAGTCTATTTAAATAATTTGGTTCAATATATATTATTTTCATTTTTCCTCAAAGTCATTGTTTTAAATAGTGTCAAAATTGACATTAAGGATATTTTATGAAAATAAAATATTATTTAATTATTTTAAAAACATAAAATTATTAAGTAATGATAAAATTGATTATATGTGGTCTAAATTACAATAAATGTTTAATTTATGTTCTAATTTACAATTTATGAGTAAAATTTACAACCATCTAATATTGAAAAATGTGTTCCCAATGTTGAAATTAAAATACAGTAACTATTGGTCAGTCAAGATAATAAGGTTTATACTAACAAAAAACATTACTAAAATATATTGGATGATTTTACTAAAACCTAATGATATCCTATATTATAATAAGTATACTTTTGGTGGTAATTGGATAAATATTTAATTTTCTATAAATTATTCTCTTAAGAAATTCCAGAAACATCCCTCACTTCAATTATAAAAGGGAGCATCCTCCCTCACTTCATCACTATTCACAAAATATGTTTTTACAAAACATTCCAAAATATGTTCCAAAACATAAAAAATAATTATATAACACTTAAATTGGCTCAAATATAATCATGTTTGTCATTTGGTGCAATCCAGAAAAAGATACCCGAATAATAGTTAACATTCAACAATGAATACTTGTGTTTTATTTCCATATTGAACCTATGTAATTAATTTTATATATTTTTTTATATAAAACCCAAACAATATTAAATATACAGAAATTTCATTATATTAATTTTATGACTGATAACATCACAAACATCAATGTAATTGGATACACATTCATTATTCGTCTGTACGGCGGACAACCACCACACGAACCAATGATGTTCGATCATCCGTTACCACCATTAATGTTTGTTAATAATGATATATTTATTATATATATATATATTATATTATTTTTTGATGTTATTATAATTCATTAATTTCTATAGCATACATACATTCATTTTTTCCATTTTAGGAAAATGTGATAACATCATTCACTTGTAAGGCGGACTATTTCCTTATGAAAAGATGATATTCATTTACTCTTTTCATGAAATTTATTATGGATTTTTCTTATAAAAATATCTGAAATATATGAAATTAAAATGATAATATATTTATAATATATTATATACCTTTCACTCTTTTAATCCAACAAGAAAATTGAAACCACATGCTAGGGTACGTAAGACTTACTATCTCCATGAATGGTGTATTTTATTTTCTTCCTATAACATATTTTAGAGTCAGCATAAATAAATATATATTGAATATATGTGTTTATTATATAATTTTTATTATTCTATATAAGTTTAATTTAATTTCTATTTAATATGACCAAGATTAATAAGTCAAAACTTGTACAAAACACATAAAATTTATTACAAAAAACATAACATTAACATTGAAGTATTTATAGAAAAGTAATATAAAGTCATCTTTATGTCATATATGGTATAACCTTTATGAATTAGGTTTTTTAATAGATTTATATTGAACATATATTTAATATATTGGATTTTTTAATGTTTATGAAGGATGTCAAGATATATGGTAATGGATTTTCATCTCACGTTTATTTTCTATGACACAGATGAAATATTCAAAAACGTTTTAATGTATGTGGTGTGTGTACTTACCATGGATGGTTTTTTATGATTAATATATTTTTACTTACTTAAATTTACATATCTTTTTTAGGATATCCTATCATGGATTTTATATTAAAGCATTTCCAAAGCAATAATAAAATTTTGACTCATTTTTTCATCTTTTTGACACTTGTTATGTTTTGCTCCTATATTATTTTATGAGGAATATATAATGAACCATTGACATGATATATCATGAAAATCCTTATTTTTAGGATATTATAAGCATCAATTAAAGTTATTAACCCTTTTTTATTATGATTCAAGGTTACCAATATGTTAGTATTTTATTTTAACAATCTAATCATTTTTTGAGACTACTTACTATTATGATTCCATTGATGAAATCTTATGATCCATATCTCAAGACCTATAATAAATTTTCACCCCCTATATTTTTATGATATTTTAAAATTAAAATATTTTTAATAAAATTTCAAGAAACATTTATTAGATTTCTATGTTATTTTCAATGAAATATGTTTTCAAAATCTATTACATTTTAAAAAGTGTTTTTCAAAGAGTAAATGATATTTTCCTCTAATAATTATTTAAATAATGTTTTTCAAAATTATTTTCCATATTTAATTAAATCAATTAGAGTTACACATTCATTACTAGGGATATGATCCTTGGACACTATTCATATTCTTTCTCAAAATGGTTTATTTTTTGATGGCATGATGTGTATGAAACCTATTTCTCTTCCATAGGTTATACCATAAAAAATACTAATGAAACCCACATATTTTTAAGGGAAATGATATGATTATTGTCTTATTATCCTATAAAACAAGATTTTATTTTTTTGATTATGTGATGGGTGGGGCATATATATCCATACAATGTATAGGGTAAATATGGATTACTCATGAGGTAAATATGTTATCTGTGAACTTTATTTTATTTTCACAATTCAATGTACAGAGCTAGTTTTAATGTTCATATGTTTATTCATAGTCCTATAATTCATTCCCAAATAATCATTCATGGTCTTGGTTTCATGTCCAAAATTTTATGCCATGGTCTGATTCCATTTCCAAAACATAATGAGTGAACCAATTTCTATTTGTACATGTTCACAACCGTATAAGTTTATGTGTATTCCATAATTTCTTGTTTAATGTAAATTTATTATTTTATGTATTTTATTCATTGATTCATTTTTTATTCATATATTATTAACCTCTATGATTTATTCCATGACCCAAGATTATATCATTTTAGACACATGGTGTAATTTTCAAATGTTATACCCTTATGCTTATGTTTGGATTGATATCTCCCTTGTTTACACCTACAGAGAATTTGAGATCACCCTTTTCCGATTTTATATTTCTCTAGTATATGAAAATTTGTATCATTTATCATTTTTCAAGGATAGGTGATAGCCATGTGTAAGAATCCAATTATTATTTCAGTTATGGATATCTTTTTTTCTATAAATTAGTAGTCAAATTGCTCTAATATAGAATCATTTTAGTGCCCATTGAGTTCATAGAGGCTCAAATATAGCCTCATATTTGTTTGTGAAAAGGGGAGGTTGCATGGTTTGATACACCATAGGGGTTGAGACACATGTCCAGGTAGCCAGGCAAACATTTATAGTAGAAATTAAAAGGGGATTTTTACAAAGTTGTTTCATGGTTAGTAAACTATGTGGGGAAACTGTGAAGGTTCCCTTTGTCATATAAGAAACCATTCATGGATTCTGCATAGTTTGATAAACCATACACATAAACCTTATATCCATTTAATTTTATGAATTTCTTGAATTTTATATTTGATTAAAATTATTTAAAACCTATGGTGAGGTTTATTTTTAATATAAGAAATAAGTTCACACCTTCTTTTTGGATTCACAATCTCACATTCTTCAATTTCAGATCTACTCTCTATTTGGTCTCCCATTCTAGTGTGATTTATCTCCTTGGATACATAATAGTATGGTCTTAATTCTTTTTTTGATCTTATTCAATTATTCTAGGAATCGTCTACGCTTTTACTGATTTAGGCTCATATTACCTATTTTATTATTCTTCATTAATTATTAATATTTAATTCAAACTAGGATGAATCATATGTTAATAATATAAGAGTTATCTAGTATGAGCCTAAGATATGTGGTCATCTAATTTTAATTAAATGTATGTTTATTTATATTTTTTGAGGTGCCACGCACCCCATTTCCAGGTGTTGCATAAAATGAAATTGAACCCTATTGTTTCCTATCAAGGGTTATATAATTGAATATAATATTTAATTCATGATATATGTTTTATAACAGAAATAAGAACAACCCCATTATTATGTTTATTTGAATGACACTTTTATTTATTTTTTCATGGGACATCATTGAGGTAGGCCTTAGTCCCTTTCATGGGTTGTTAAAAATGAATATTATTAAAAACAAAATTTCAATGTTGATAAATTGTAATCTAATTGGTTAAAGGGTATGGGATGGTTGAACTACCCCTTGACCTATGCATAACACTTATTGTGTATGCAAGAATATATTTTATTTCCTCTCCCATGTTAATAAACAATATTCTATGACTTGATTTGATGTAATTGTATTGATTTTCTATAATTTTTGATTCATCCATGTGAGTTAAATGATAATTAAGCCATGTGATTATTATTTTATGAAATATTACCAAAATAGTAAATGTAATGTATCAAACCTCCTTGGTCAATTCCATTTCGGAAATCTTGTGTTTGAGGTATTTTTGGAGGTAAATGTGACTTATCCCAAATATTTTTCCAAATGTATAGTTCTGTGAATTGTGTTTCAAGAATGTTGAGTCATTTCATTTGTAAAATTTAGGGAATAGTACCATGAACAGTGTGTCCAGAATGGTGAGTCATTTCATTTTCCATTTTTTTGGAATGGTGACATGAATAGTGTTTTTGCAATGGTGAGTCATTTATTTTCTAAATTTATTAAATGGTTTTATGAATAGTGTTTATTTAATGGTGATTCGTCTAACGGTTTCATGAAAAGTGTTTCTAGAATAGTGAGTTGTCTCTTCTTCCAAATTTACTAAAGGTTGTCATGACCAATGTTTCTATAATGATGATTCATTTCCTGTTCAATTTTTTTTGAAAAGGTTTCATCAATAATGATTCCAAAATAGTGAGACATTTCCAATAGTTTGTCAAATTTCCAAAATTTTTATGGATTTCCCAATTTTACCTTTTGATGTCTTTCATTGATATAAAATGAGTTAAATTCCTTATTTAAGTGGTTTTGAATATGTTTCAAGGGATACATATCATATCATTGAATATATAAAAATATGGAGGCTTTTTATGGGTCAAGCTATGTGGTTTTAATGTGATCCACTTTTAATGGAAAATCTAAAACATATCCAAACAACTGGTCTATATAGATCATTCTATGGATGTGATACCCTTTACCTTATACTTCATTATTTGTTTTCCGATTTTCCTAAGACACCTAGACCTTTAATTACCAAATAATTCATGCAACCAAACTTTAATCCTCAGGTTTCATCCCATTGGGTTTTTCCAATTCCTTATGTGCACCCTCTATTTCGTGCATCCAGGAAGTGTCAATCAGTATTCGATAAGGTTTGTTTTACCATCATTATCCAGGGTTATTTTATATGTTTCCTCTTGTATCTCATTTCAATGTGATGGAATGTGATATCCATGTTTCTAATGGATCTTTCATGGTTATTGGATGTCGATATTTTACCATGTAGTCCTAGGGTGAATATTGTCATTGTGAGAGAGGTGATTGTGATTTGTTGTGTTAGTATATTCTTGTGTAATGAACATTGGAAACATTTTAAGGTATAGTATTTGTGGATTATCTATTATATTTATGTACATTAGTAGTATTATCATGTTTCAACCCACTGGATCACAATGTAATTGACATAAAAAATATTTGAATTGGAATAATGAATTGGCTTTGGTCTTATATGTTTTCCTTTTGATTTTATATATAGTGTCACATCTACGCACTGCTTGTTTAACATGATGTTCTTGATAAAAATTGGCAAATAAAATAATGATGGGATAAATTGTAAATTAATTTTCAAAAGTTAAAGATTCATGTAAATTAATCTAGACATTTTTATAATTTTGTGATAATTAGATTGATGAACTAAGCATGTTTAATTAAATTTTGATAACTATAGTAGCTTACTAGTTAGGTTGCCCATAGTTGGAAAAAACTAATAATGAATTTATTAATTCAATATGGATCAAAGAATATTTTGTTGATAAATGATAACCACTGCTAGGTTTTTTATTTCTCAACTTCTTTTAAAGGCCAATAGCCTTGTGATTTGGAATTGTGAGTTCTCTGTATGGGGGAAGGGTAAATGATTTTTTGGGGTCTGAGGGCCGAGTTGATTGTTATTTATTTCTTCTTTTGATGTGATGTGATCCTTGAAGGCTATTGTGATATATGTGGGTAGATAGGCCCAGTTTTTAAGGTAGTAGTTAATTCCTAGAATGGTGAGATGCACCAGTTTAGGCTTATGGGTGTCCGGGTGGGCACCAGGGATGATGGAATGTGTTGAAGTTGGTTTTGAACATAAATGTGAATATTGTGATTGTTATTTTCTTATCTACATTTCATTCACCAATACTGGAGGTATATGTTATTTTTAAACCTCCTTCTGAAAGAGTTGAACATACATGGTGTATTCCACTTGCTTCCCATGTTTTTATTCTCAGGGATGGATGACCTTGTGCTCTAGCTATATGCGGAAATGACTCAATGGGTAGTTCATCTAATCACTATGTTGAACCCCTTATGTTTGGAAGCATAGAATTCTTTTTTCTGGGATACAAAGAATTATGAGAAATTATAATGTTGTTAATAAATTATTGAATAAATGATGTTGAACCAATAGGGTTTTTGATTTCTAGGATGTAGTGCAGAGGTTATCTTTATGAGAATCTGTGGAATTTGTTTGGTTATGAATTGAGGGCATGGAACTTTGGCTGTGATTATAATGAAATGTAATTTGGAATGATAATTATTAATTAATGGTTAAATAATTATTTATTGCAAGGTGAAACTGATAAAAAGAGATAATTTAATCTAATATATCTCTTGAATGGGTTATTTGCATAATGGATACCTAGTCTTAGCAGGGATAGTCGGGAGTCCAAGAGACAGTAGTTGTAGTTGAGTCTAGTAAGAGGTTATTCCCATAGTGTTGTTGTGAGATATAGTATATTCTATAATTTTTGTGTTTTTATAGGCTACTCCACCATTTAGGATAGTGTTACTCACTCCCTGAGGATTCTGATCCCTATATGGTGTTTTCCACAACATCATAGTGGGAGGATGGACGTCTTACTACCCCTTTGGCCCCACCCTTTTCTATTGGTTCTTACTTTTTCTAGTAGGCATGATAATTATTTTCCACAAATATATGTGTAGAGTGATTTGATGTATTTTTGTTATTCACACACATATTGTCACGACCCGTCCCAGTGGGGACTGAGCCGAAACTCCCCAAGCCCGCCTCCAATAGGCCAGGGGCTGGTGACTAGCACCGAGTAGGCATACTACTAACATGGGAGGAATTGCCTATAAACCTGTACACACGCACACACATCTCTAAGCCCACAAATCTGAAAAGTAAAAGCTACTAAAAGGAAAAGATGCATGCATACACTATAACCCATCCAACAGAGTAAAACAAGAAAGCAAAGTATATTAAGTAAAACCCTGGGCCAAAAGTACAATCCCACCAAAAGAGAGTCTGTAACAAAGTCCAACCTGTAATGAAACATGTTGGGACTGTAGTCCTTAGCTATAGGAACACACCTCAGCCTGTCTAATCTCACTGAGTACCATCCAGTCCTGGTCCGCCTAGAATCCTGTCGAAGGATCGCTCGTCTACACAAGACACGACGCATGCAGGAAAAGCCCGTTTAGGGGTGACTATAACAACACCCAGTAGGACACCCCAAAACCACAAAGGAAATACAACAAGGAAAATACCAAAAAGGAAAGAAACAGTAATCTCTACACAGTATATGTCTATAGAACATATAATAAGAATATCTAGATATACTCATGCAGAAACGACCATTTCAATATCTCCACTAGGATCTAGATTGAAAATTCCACTAAGAATGTAAATAGGAGAACACACTCCTAGGTCTGAAGAGAGAGATACGAAGTACTCGTTCCGGGAGAACACACTCCACAAGAACTTTATGAACATGATGCTCATATGAGGATCACAACCATGTCATGGGGTGATTCTGACAACTCAGTCAGAGCTAATCCGCTAAGCATAGGATCGATGCCTGGGTAAAGTTGGTTACATTGATACCAAGAACTCTACCTAGGGTTCCAAGAATGAATAGAGGATCCAGCTCTAAGTCTCACAGAGGGGATTCTGACAACTCTATTCTGGATGTCCTGATGAAGGTATCATACTTCTGTATAAAAGAAATTACACCAGAACATTCAGGGAAAAGACCAAGGGTACGAACCCTTAGGAAAATAGTCTAAGTAATAGAAGACAAGTGTCTCAATCCATGAATAATTGGTTACATGGCGTGTAGTATGGTTACACGCAGTGTTCCTTGACTCCGGGAACTGCCCGTGTAAACGGCCCATGTCATTCGTCGAAGCCGTTTCAAACTAAACTACACGGAGTGTAGAAGAATCACACACTGTGTACTTTGACTCTGGGTACTGCCCATGTAAATGGCCCATGTCATTTCGCTTGTTGGATAGAAAGCAACTACACAGTTTGTAGAAGAGTCACACGCCGTGTCCGAGCACCTGGGGATCGCTCCGTGTATGCTGTCCATATGCCCATACACAGTCTTTGTCCATGTCCGTGTCACCATCCCATGTACCAGAACATGGGGTGTCTCGTGTATCTAGCCGGGTCTGGCAGGGGAAGGGTATACATGCCATGTCCTTGGTTGTGTACCCAACCTGTGTCTGTGTCGTCGGCCCGTGTACCAATACACGGGGTATCCCGTGTATTTGGCTGGGGAAGGGTAAACATGCCCTGTCATTGGCCATGTACCCATCTCGTGTCTGTGTACTCCCGGAGTATATTCCAGGTGGTCCGCCGATGAACACACGTCGTGTATCCCACACTAAACGACGTGTAGTTGGGATTTTTTCCAGAGGTGTCGTCTTCCTCCTTGTGTCGCGGATGAACCTTCGGATCCTCGATTTCTCATCTGTTCATCCTGATACTCTAGGGATTGGTTCGTTTCATCATACGAACATCGTGACAGGTGTTTTCGGCTCTTAAATCGATCGTAAAACTCGATCAATCCATCCGAAGAAAAACGCATGAAAACATGTATCTCCCGATCCGCTCCGAATCGTCTACCAAAACCGTCGTCGCACCTCCATGACATCACTCGGGGGATGGATCTACAATCTCAGATCGTTGCACCATCAAATGAATGTGCAATAATCAATTTCCTCCAAGAACGCGTAGAATGAAATGAAGAACGCGAGGGAGAAAATACAAGTATCAAACAAGAGGGACGAACCTTGATCGTTGTTCGTGATGATTCGTGTTCGTCACCATTAGATCAAAACCAAAACAGCCTCAAAATCCATGCAAAAACCCGTCCCGTAAGAAAACAAAAGTGATTTCGCTATAACAAGGATTTATATAAAATATTTTGATTAAATATTTTATTACGGTTGCGTCCAAAAACCAGATTTCACCACTGACCTGCATCGGCCGATGTTAGGCCTCGACTAAGGTAAAATCGTTGTTATGAATGCAACGGTGCCTTCATATTTCTGATCCGACCACCCGTTCGAGAGTTATTCTACTTTTTCAAGAAAGTCCCATGTGCGTGTTATTTAATTATTAAATTCAATTCATACATTTATTTCGGGCTCATCGGGCCTCAGAACTGCACGCCGTCTCAGAGCCTGGTCTTAAATTAATTCCCATATAATATTAAAATAGTACATGGAAAAATCAGGGACATTACCCCACACCCACCTTAGGGATTTTACATCCCCAAAAATCCATAACAAAGGCTACTCAAAAAGATGTGGGTACTGCACGCAAATCTGAGCCTCCCTCTCCCATGTGCTCTCATAGAGATTCTCGTGCTGCCACCGGACACGCACTAAAGGAATAACTCGCCCATGAAGGATATTCTCTTGATGATCCTTGATCTCCACTAGGTACTCAGGAAAGGTCACTCCATCATCGATTTCTAGCTCGCCCTAGTTGATGACGTGAAATGGATCATGAATGTACCTCTGTAGCTGCAACACATGGAAGACGTTGTGTACCTGGTCCATCTGAGGAGGTAGAGCCAAGCGATACACCACCTCGACAAATCTACTCAGAATCTGAAAAGGGAAAATGAACCTCAGAGATAGCATGCTTCCTCAACCAAATCTCTGCAATCCCCATCAAGGTGAGGCCCAAAGGAACACATGGTCTCCCTCATCGAACTCCAAGGGCCTCCACCTCCTGTCGGCATAAGACTTTTGCCGACTCTGTGCAGTCTTATTCCATTCCTGGATGACCCGCACCTTCTATGTAGTATCTCCCACCATCTCTGGGCCCATATGTGTTAACTCTCCTGGATCAGTACAGCAATGTAGTGAACTGCAAGGTCGCCCGTGAAGATCCTCAAATGGTGCCATACCAATAGTGGGAGGATAACTTTTTTTATAAGCAAATTCCACCAGTGGTAAGTGATCCTCCAGGCTATGACCAAAGTCCAGTATGCAAGCTCAAAGAATATCCACCGTAACCTGGATGGTCTGCTCTGTTTGACCATCGGTATGAGGATGGAATGATGTGCTCAAGCTTAACTGAGTCCCAAAAGCTTCCTGAAATCCCTTCCACGTCCGGGATGTGAAACAAGCATCACGATCTGAGAAGATCGTGGATGGTACTCCATGAAGTCGAACTATCTCCTGCACCTAGAGGCATCCCAAAATCTCTACTGAACTCTACCCCGTATGGATAGGAAGTGGGATGACTTGGTGAGTTGATCAACGATCGCCCAGATGGCATCGTTTCCCCTAGACGTATGTGGTAAACTCATCACAATGTCCATGGATATTCCATACCACTTCTACTCTGCCACCACAAAGGAATGACTCATGCCTACTAGCACCTAGTGCTCATCCTTTACATGCTGACAAGTAAGGCACCGAGAAACAAACTCTGCCACACACTTCTTCATTCTTGGAAACCAGAACTGACGTCGGAGGTCCTGATACATCTTTTCCACACCTGGATGCACTGCCATGGTGGATGTATGGAACTCTATTATAAAATTCTCCCACAGAATCACTGGTACCACTTTACGCCTTCTGAAAAGAACAACGTGCTCCCCACATTCTGAATATCCATCATCCGCAACAGCTGTGGATATCTGAGCACATAGAGTCTAACAGCTAGCATCCTCACGATGTGCTTCTCTGACTCGTTGTAAGAGTGGAGGGGTAACATCCATAGACTGAAGGTAGGCTCCCTCATCTTCTTCCACGAAGGATAACTGTAAAGAGGCCAACTGCCTCGTCGCCTCATCCAATAGCTGTGAACTAGATTTCCTACTAAGAGCATCCTCCACTACGTTCCCCGTCCCAGGAATATAAACAATCTCAAAGTCGTAATACTAGAGTAACTTAAGACAACGCCTCTTCTTCAAATTCATATCTTTCTGAGAAAAGATATATCTAAGACTCTTGTTATCAGAGTAGACGGTAACCCGCTCTCCCATTAGGTAGTGCCGCCACATCTTCAATGCGAAGACTACCGCTGTCAACTCAAGATCATGGGTCAAGTAGTTCTGCTCATGTGGACTCAACTGACGTGAGTCATAGGCAATCACAGATTGCCTCTGTATCAGGACACAACCAAGCTCAGTTCTTGATACGTCGCATAACAATACGTACTCGACACCCTCCTCCGGTAATCTCAAGATCGGGGTGCTCGTTAGACTCTGTCTCAACTGCTGGAATGCCTACTGGCATCTCTCAGTCCACACGAAAGGCTGCCCCATTCGGGTTAAAGCTGTTCGAGGTGCTAAAATCCTAGAGAAATCAAGAATGAATATCTGATAGTAGCCTTCCAACCCAAGGAAGCTTCGCACCTCCATTATGCTCTAGGGTGGCTCCCATGATAGAACTGCATCCACCTTTTCTAGGTCCACTTCTATACCATATGTTGAGATAATGTGTCCCAAAAAGTTGACCTCATGTATCATGAACTGGAACTTCGAGAGTTTCTCGTACAGCTGGTGCTCTCGGAGTGTGTCCAGAACCATCCATAGGTCTCTAGCATGCTCCTCCTCAGACGCAGAGTATACAAGGATATCATCGATGAATACCACTATGAACCGATCTAGATAGGTCTGAAAGATCCAGTTCATGAGTCCCATGAACACTTCTGGGGAGTTCATCATGCCTAAGGGCATCACCAAGTACTCATAGTGACCGTAGCGGCATCTGAAAGCCATCTTCGGTATATCCTCATCCCATACTCACAACTGGTGATAGCCTGATCGTAGATCAACCTTTGAGAACCATCGGTCCCCTCTCAACTGTTCGAAGAGGTCATTGATCCTCGGTAGTGGATACCGGTTCTTCACGGTCACCTGGTTCAAGCACCGGTAATCCACACATAGCCTCAAGCTCCCATCTACCTTCTTGGAAAATAGCATTGGGGCCGCCCATGGTGAAATACTGGGTCTCACAAAGCCCTTCTTCTAAAAATCGTCCAACTGCACTCTCATCGCTCGAAGCTCTGCAGGAGTAATCCGATATTCTGATGAAGATATCAGTGTCTTCCTGGGTTTTATACAAATGATGAAATCTATCTCCCGATGGGGAGGTAGCCCAAGGACATCCTCCAGAAATACATCATCATACTCAGCCACTACTGCTGGAAACTGGAAATTCGTAACATCTGTTGCGCCAAGGGAGAGGCTAGCCATCTGATAGGATATCGGTTGTGCCTTCTTATGCACGAGTCTATCATGTGCTTCCTGGGTCTCTCTTTCACTAAAAAAAGAGAACCTCATTCCATCACTGCGGACACATCGCAAACTTCACCTAAAATAGTTGATATGGGAAGGAACTGTGGATAGCCAATCCATACCAAGAATGACATCGTAAGGCCTCGATGCTACCACCAAGAGGTTCCAACAGAAACTCTTGCCTCCCAGGGTCCGGTCACACTGTCTATAGAGGTGTGTGATCTTTGAATCTTCTCCAGTCCATGTTTCTAAGCGTAAGGGTCGAGTTAATATCCCAACTGGAATCTCATGGTCTTGAATAAGATAAGAAGCAAGAAATGAATGACAAGCACCTGTGTCTATTAGTATGGAAACCAAAGTAGAAAAGACACAGATTGTACCTCTAATAATTTCAGGAGTACCTGGGTCATAAGCCTCTGCCGCCTGTAGCTGTCCCTGCCTCTGTCCACCAGCTCCCAGAACTTGGGGTGGACCTCCTGGGGGTGGTGGTGGTAAAAGGTAAAAATGCCGACCACCTCTAGTTGCTCACCCAACTCCTCTACCGCATCTGCCGCCCCGCGGATCGGTCTGCTCCACACGTTGCCTCTACCTCGGTGGTCAATCCATTGTTCCCGTGTCAGTAGTATGGAGGGTCGGACAATCACGAGCGATATGTCCCCTTCCATCGCATGAGTGGCATCACCTCTCTCGAGGCTGGCTGGATGCGCCCTATGAACCCTATATGGAAATCCCCTATCCTGGGATCTCCTCAGAAAACATCTCCCACGCCTGGTTCCCTGCCGTCGGCTCCCAGCTGCTGAGGTCTCTTCTCCAGCTCACCCACTACTGAAAACTGTCGGTTATCTCTGCTCTTCCAAGAAGTTCTCAACCACCAAAGACCACTCTAGCACCCCAGCATAAGTAGGAATGCTCATAGGTATGATACTAACTCGGATATCTCTGTGCAAGCCCCGCTCAAATTTCCAAGCTCTAAAGTACTGATCTCTGACCATATCCATCGAGTACTGCGAGAGGTCGGTAAACCTCGATGAATAGTTAGCCACCGACATGGTCCCCTACTGGAGCTGAAGGAGCCCCTGTATACGTACTTCTCTCAGCGTAACCGGTGAAAACTCCTCTCCGAAGAGATGCTCAAACTCCGACCACGCAAGAGTCACCTCGTCGTGGGTCTGGATAACCAAACTCCACCATCGCCATGCCGATCCCTGCAGAAGGCTCACTGCCAAGATCACCATCTGGTCTGCTAGTGTCCTGACCAAATGGAAGACTCTGGTCACTGCCTCAAGCCAGTCCTCTACTGCTTGAGGGTCAGGCTCTCCTTGAAACCTGAGGGGTCTCTGTCTCTGAAACTCATGGAGTGCGCTCAGCCTGTGCTCCTCCTCAACAGGTACAGCAGGCACTAAACACTGCTCCACAGGAGGCGGGATGACTGGAACACCACATGATGGTAAAACTAGGGGATCTGGTCCCTGTATCGAAGCTTCATCACTGAGGGGGTCATCCTCGTGATCGAGCTGCTGGATCCTAGCGGGTGCACGTTGCGGAGACATCCTGTAATGAAACAAGATGTATCTCAGTCAGTGAGTAAATCTGGAGAGCTGACTCGAGAAGGACATGGAAACCAAAACCCATTCCTATATGATTTATGCACCATTGTTTTACCCTGCAACTAGTATTCTCATGTTCTGAGTCAAAAAAAATTATCAGAGTCCTTGTGTATGGATACGTCGACCGCCCGCACCAACACTGGGGACCCTGGCCTGAAAGTCGAACTCGAAACACTTAACATTGTTGCCCCAAACTAACTCATAGACTCTCGGTCCTAAGGTAGAACCGAACACCACTGATACCACTCTATCACGACTCGTCACAGTGGGGCCCGAGCCACAACTCCCCAATCCCACCTCCAATAGGTCAGGGGATGGTGACTCGCACCGAGTAGGCATACTACTAACATGGGAGGCATTTCCTATAAACCTGTACACACGCACACACATCTCCATGCCCACAAAGATGAAATTTAAAAGCTACTAAAGGGAAAAGATGCTTGCTTACACTAAAACCCAACCAACATAGTACGATAGGAAATAAAAGTATAGTAAGTAAAACCCTGGGTCAAAAGTACAAGTCCACCAAAAGAGAGTTCGTAAAAAATTCCAACCTGTAAAGAAAGGTGTTGGGACTGCAGTCTGTAGCCGTAGGAACACACCTCATCCTGTCTGGTTTCATTGAGTACCGTCCGGTCCTGGTCCACCTAGAATCCTGTCAAAGGCTCGCTCGTCTTCACAAGACACGACGCGTGCGGGAAAATCCCATGCAGGGGTGAGTATAACAATACCCAATAGGACACCCCGAAACCACAAAGGAAATACAACAAGGGAAAATACCACAAAGGAAAGAAACAGTCATCTCCACACATTATATTTCTATAGAACATATAACAAGCATATCCAGATATACTCATACACAAATGACCATCGCCATAACGCCACTAGGATCTAACTCGAATATTCCACTAAGCACGTAACAAGGATAACACACTCTTAGGTCTGAATAGAGATATATGAAGTACTCATTCTGGGAGAACACAATCCACAAGCACTTTGTGAACATGATGCTCAGATGAGGATCACAACCAAGTCATGAGGTGATTCTGACAACTCAGTCTGAGCTAATCCTCTAAGCAGAGGATCGGCGCCCGGGTAAAGTTGGTCACGTCGATACCAAGAACTATACCTAGGGTTCCAGGAATGAATAGAGGATACAGCTCTATTTCTCATAGAGGGGATTCCAATAACTCTATTCAGGAAGTCCTGCTGAAGTAATCACACTCCTGTATAAAGGAAATGATAACAGAACCTTTAGGGAAAAGACCAAGCCTACGATCCTTAAGGAAACTACTCCAAGTCACAGAATACAAGTGGCTCAAGAAATGAAGAATTGGTTAAACGACGTGTAGTATGGTTACACATCGTGTTCCTTGACCCCGGGTACTGCCCGTGTCATTCGTCCATGCCGTTTCAAACTAAACTACACGAAATGTAGAAGAATCACACAACGTGTTCCTTGACTCCTGGTACTTTTCGTGTAAATGGACCATGTCATTTGTCTTGTCGGATAGAAAGCAACTGAAGGGAATGTAGAAGAGTCACATGCTGTGTCCGATCACCTGGGGCTCGCTCTGTGTATGTTGGCCATGTGCCCGTACACAGTCTCTGTCTGTGTCCATGTCGTCTGCCCGTGTACCAATACACGGGGTATCCCATGTATCTGGTTGGGTCTGGCCGAGGAAGGGTATACACGCTGTGTCCTTGGCCGTGTACCCAACCCGTGTCTGTGTCACCTGCATGTGTACCAGTACACAGGGTATCCCGTGTATCGGGTCGGGGAAGGGTATACACGCCATGTCATTGTCTGTGTACCCAACCTGTGTCTGTGTACTCTCAGAGTACTTGCCAGGTGGTCCGCCGATGAACACACACCGTGTAGCCCATACTACACGGCATGTAGTTGGGATTTTTTCTAGAGGCGTCGTCTTCCTCCTCATGCTGCGGCTGAACCTTCGGATCCTCGATTTCTCGTCAGTTCATCCTGATACTCTAGGGACTGGTTCGTTTCATCATACGAACACCATGATGGGTTTTTTCGCCTCTTAAATCAGAATATAAACCTCGAACAATCCATCCAAAGAAAAACGCTCAAAAACTCGTATCTCTCGATCCGCTCTGAATCGTCTGTAGAAACCATCTTCGCACCTTCGTGACATCACCCGAGGGCTGGATCTACAATCTCGGATCGTTGCGCCAACAAACGAATGCGCAATGATCGATTTCCTCCAAGAATGTGTAGAACAGAATGAAGAACATGAGGGAGAAAATACAAGGATCAATCAAGAGGGACGAACATCGATCATTGTTCATGATGATCGTTAGATCAAAACCAAAACAACCTCAAAATCCCCGCAACAACCCGTCCCGCAAGAATGATTGATCTGTGGGCTAATCTGTTCATGGATTAGTCCACGTTTGTCGTGGAAATCAAAAAACGGGTAAGAAATCAAAACCAAACATCATACCTAGATCTGTGGCATTCATTGGCGAAGATCTGGTCGCCGCGTCGTCATCGCCGACGAAGCTCGTCAAGAACGTCGTTGCCGCATTGGGAGGTTTTCTCTAGAGCCTCTAGGGAAATTCAGGGTTATGGAAAATTTGGACCCTGATCCCCTATGAAATCTCCATTTAAAAAGTAAAGAGATTTCGATGTAACATGGATTTAAATAAAATATTTTGATTAAATATTTTATTACAGTTTAGTCCAAAAACCAAATTTCACCACCGACCTGCGCCGATCGATGGTAGGCCTCGCCTAAGGTAAAATCACTGTTCCGGATGCAACAGTGACCTCAAATTTTTGATCTGATCACCCATTCAGGTGTTATTCCACTTTTTCAGGAAAACCGCACGTGCAGGTTATTTAATTATTAAATTAAATTCAAACATTTTTTCCGGGCTCACCGGGCCTCATAACTACACGCCATCTCAGATCCTGGTCTCAAATTAATTCCCATATAATAATAAAATAGTACATGGAAAAATCCAGGACATTACACATATATTATATATATAGTTTTCTATGGGAAACTATAGGAGTAACATGTATATGCTTTGAAAACTTGAGGATACTTACCCAGTGTATGCAATATAATGGTTTAAGGTACAATACATTACGTGTGGAACACATTATGGGAAAAATGGTGGCTCCCAAAAACTACCTGGTTAATTTTGTTATGTGGGTGTGGTGGTTGTGTGGCATGGGGTCCATGTTGTGGAGCTTCGCCCAGGTGTTTGTGTGAAAGCCTTTTGGAGAGAGACGACATGGGATGTACGACATTGGGTAAAAGTTCAAAACCAGTGGGGAAGTGGTAGTGGCATGCCATTAATATTCTTCATCATATTATATATTATTGTATTTGGAACTTTGTGAGAGTATCCATGGTGTGGTTGGGAACATAGTACACTTATTAAGGTGATGATTAATTTTCACTTGTTCCTCATTGTGATTTAGCATGATTTACTTACTTTGGAATGAGAGGATCTAGGGAGGATCCTATTGAGAATACTCTTATACTCACCATATATATATATAAACTATTTTCATGTCACTTGAAGAAGGATGGAGATTAGGATGGTTACACCTAGCTTGGAGATGCTTGAGTTTTTTGGGATACATGGTCACTGTCATTTTACTTACGTTAATACTTTTATTTTTACATTTACTGGTATTAGTTCTTGAGCGAAGTTACATATGTGAATTTGGGTTTCTTTTTATACCATAGTCTGAGCTGGAGTTGGTTGGTGTTTATCTTATCTATCCATTTCACATGTGTTATCTTAGAAGGTAATGCCTCCCATATATATTTTCGCACTAACCTTGGTGCTACTCACCATCCCAGGGCATACCAGAGGTTGGACTCGGGTGTCATTATTTCCCTTCTCATGTTTCTTTCCTTATAGGCATACATATTATGGGGTGGGGGTCGTGACAGATATTGAATAAATCATGTTCAACTAATGGGGTTGAAACTTGTGGGGATACAATGCTAAGGTTATCATTCTAAGAAGATATGTACATGGTTTGGTTATGCCAGGAGGTCATGGATTTTTGGGAGTCATGGTAATGAAATGTAATGTCGAATAATAATGGATAATTACTGGTTATGTAATTAAATGACGTAAATTAAAATGGATAAAAAGGGATAAAGTAATCAAATGTATCTCTTTAAGGGGATATGTGATTATAAGATAACTGGTCTTAGTAGTGGAATACAGGTGTCCGAGAGACATTATCTGTAGTTCAATATAAGACTAACATATGCCCATTGTGTGGTTTTGAGATATAGTATATTCCTTTTTTGTAAGCTGCTCCAACCTGCCGATTAGGGTGACTAACACCCCGAGGTTTCTAGGACCTGTGGGTGTTTTCCCCACCATCCTAATGGTAGGATTTATGGATGAATATCCCCTTCATCCCCACTCTCTTATATTGGTAGTTACTTTTGTTTCTAGGAATGACAGTTAGTTTTCCCCATATATATGTCGAGAGGGATGTGATGGATTTTGGTTATCCACACACAAATACTCTGTATATAGATTCCAATGGACTATTATATGTGTAACATGTATAGGTTGTGATGTATTGAGGATCCATACATGGTGTATGGTATGTAATGGATTGAGGTATAATACCCATCATATGGCACACAATATGCGATAAATGGTTTCTCTTAGAAACTACCTAGTTTCATTGGTTATGTGGACGTGTGGGTTGTGTTGCACAAGGTTCATATTGTGGAGCTTCGCCCAGGTGTCTATGGGAAATCCTTTTTGGAGGGATACGACATTGGACGTGCGATATTGGAGAAACGTGGAAAACTAGTGGGGAAGTGGTGGAGGGGTACCCTTGTTATTCATAATTATTGTATATATTATTTTATGTGATACTTGGTGAGAGTAGGCACAGTGAGGTTGGTAACTTAATATTCATGTTTAGGTGATGAGTAAATTTCACTTGTTTTTCTCTATACTATAGCATGTTTTCATTAATTATTCATCAAATGATCTAGGGAGGATCCTTCTGAGTATACTTTTATACTCACCCTATCTATATGTAAACATTTTTTTAGGTCACTTAGAGAAGGATTGAGATTTTGATGGTAACTACTAGCTTGGGTTTGTAGGAGCTATTCAAGCATCACGGTTTCTGATGTTTTACTTTCTTTGGGTAATTTTAGTTTTCTATTTCATTTTTATTAGTTATTATATGGAATTTCATATTTGTACATGGGATTCTTTTTGAATCATATTCTCAGCTATAGTTAGTTTTTTTATATCATCTCTCTCTTTAGCATGGTTTCTCTTTGAGGGTAATTCCTCCCATGGGTGTGTTTGCTATACCCTCAGTGCCAGTTTCCCACTCAGGGACTACTAGAGGAGGGACTCAGGTGTCACCATATCCCTTATCACATTGTTTTCCCAGGGTGTACACTTTGTGAGGAGGGGTTAGGACATAGTGGTATTAGAGGACTGGTTGAGGGATATGATGGAGTTTTGAGTTAGGCAGTGGGAGGGGGGGGTTGCATCGGTTGGTAGGGAAATAGGGTTAGATAAGTTTAGAAAGTGTTGTAAACACTATATACAGACTGATATAGGGTTTTTTAGGGCCCCTGTGATATTATGTGAAGACCATTATGTTTACAGTGGCTACTCAATGAAGGGATTCTAGTTGCAGGGTAGAGTCCTAGGAAAAAATCATGCATCATTCTCCTTTGCGCCTATGTTTGAATGGGTAGACCTTAGGATAGGTTAAACTAAATGATTAAAAGAATATAGTTAATTACATTTAAATTATTCTATATTCTATGTTTAGAAATTCTATCTTTTTTACTTTTGTAGGTATGGCTCTAGTTAGAAGTCCTCCTCAATTTCACGCAATATATGCTTATTAGGTTGTGCCAGTAGATCGTTATAGAGTTGAGGTGGACGACGATGACACATGGGGGGGGGGAATCCAATAATTTCAACACTAGAGTCTGCAAGAAGTAGAAGTGATCTATTTTAGATTTAGTCATAGAAGACTGATTAGTGGAAGTTGAGATATCCTTCAATTTGATTCATGCGTAGAAGGATTACAGGGTGTCATTGGTTGTGATGATCTTGTGTGGGGTATGAGGTATTTTTGTTTCCTATTCCTTGGGTATTGAGATGAGTCAACGGTCTCATGGGATATATTTTGAGAGTAGTTTAGAGATGAGTTTATTTCTCCGACCGCGAAGGGGGATAGTTACCAAGATCTCCTTTCCCTTCAGTAGGGAATCTCAGGTTTACAAGATTTCTGGATATATTCTTGGAACCTTTTACAATGTTCTATGGACTTGTTCTAGATGTGGAGGCTAGTGAGAGGAATTTAGAGGAGGATTTTCTTCTAGATAACCAGTGATAGGTCTCCCCATTTATGATGATTATTTATCTCGAGGTGCTAGAAAGGGAAGAGGTCATCGAGAGGACATTATCCAGAACAAGATCATCACGATATGGGGTTCTTCAAGATTCTTCATGAAGTATATTATTGTCTCAAGTTATTGTTTTTTAAGGTAGAACAGTTTCTGTTCACTTGGGGGTAGGTCCCAGCCCTCATCATCTCATGTCTCAGTGGTGGACATTCTCAGGCCTACACCATGGGATCATGTGGTTTTCTTCTTTTAGTGGTTGATTTCATCAGTAGCTAGAGTTCCCAAGCTTTTAGAGTGTTCAGTTTTAATCTAGTGTTCCTCTCCATGTTCCTCAATTAATATAGTGTCTTTAAAGGTAGTAACATCTAGTTCCACTAGATTTGGATTAGTAGAGAGAATATGGGGAAGGAAGAGGAAATCCATGATATTATCCCCATACTCAGAGTGGATAGTGTTTCCATGTTGGTGGCCCTCATTAGGGTCATATATTCTGGGGATAAAGTCATGGTCTACTTCATGCTATAGCATTTCTGTCTTCCGGAGGGACATATGTCATTAAAGGTTCCATTTTCTTGTTCTCTACTTGGTTGTATTATTATTTTTTGATTCTTGAGAGTTGTAATACTTCATATCACCTGACCCTATCCATGAATTGGGACTTGAGGTAGACATGCTATTATATCCCTTTCCATTGACTACTCCCATTGGAGGTTGATCTGACTTTTTTGAACTATGATACGATTGTGAGCTAGTGATAAGGAAGCACCAATATTTGGGATATTTCATATATTTATGAATACAACAATATGATTTCATCCTATGAATGTATTGGTTGTATTTGGTACAGGTAATCACAGATTTCATCTGTAGGTTGGTGGTGCTATTCAATGTTGATGGAGATCCAGTAGTGTTTGTCGCATAGTGAGACCATCGTAAGGCTTAGAAGAGTGTTCCTTAATTTCCTTTCATGATGTATAAACTAATTTAGAATTCATCATAGAATCGGTAGTTGGAATTTCCTAGGATCATTGATGAGTACACTTATGTTTTTTCTAGAAGAGGTTTTATTGTTACCCCCTCGACGAGATATTGATTTTGGGATCGTGTTATAGCCAATTGTGAATCCTATTTCGATTTCTCTTTATAGGGTTGAACCTTTTGTGTTGTTGGATATGTTTATCCAGATCAATGGTATGTTACTATGTGTTTTTCTTTGGATGAATGTGTCACCATGGGGCACACTAGTATTATACATGAAAAAGGCTGATGGCAGTTTCTAGTTGTCTATCGATTATCGTCGCTTGAACAAATTGATTGTGATGAACCACTATCCTCTTCCACATATTTATGACATGTTTGATGAACTGAAGGTTAAAAGTTGGTTCTCAAAGATCAATTGCTGTTCTGTGTATCATTAGATGAATGTAAGTGATGAGTATATACCAATGACTATTTTCTATTGTCGCCATTATCATTACAAGTTCTTGGTGATGCAGTTCGACGTGTCAAATGATTCAGCTGTGTTCTTGGGTTTGATGAACATTTTATTTTTTGAGTTACATGATATGTTTATTGTGGTGTCAAAGACAATATCCTTATGTACTCTATATCTAAGGAGGAGGACACGTATCATCTGTGTGCCATTTTTAGAGTCCTTCATTGACAACCGTTGTTTGGGAAGTTTTTTTAAGTGTGATCTTTGGGCTCGAGATGTCCTCTTCTTGAGGCATGTTATGTCCCCGCAGAGAGTAGCTTTGGATCCATAAAATTTAAGTGTATTTGTGCCTTAGGAATCCCCAAAAAATTAGAAGATGTGAAAAAAAAATTGGACTCAATGTTTATTATAGGAGGTTCACAACATATTCCTCTCGGGTTGAGACTCCAATGATAGAATTGACCAGGATGGATTAGGTGTTCGTGTTGATGGATTAGTGTCATGAATCTTATGGGTATCTGAAAGAGAATATGCTTAGTGATCTGATTTATTTTCTTCCAAAATAAAGAGTTCAGTTTGAGATTTTTTGTGATGCTTCATCTCTAGAGTTTGGCTGCATTCTAATGTAACATAGATTGGATGTTTCTTATAGGTATCGACAGTCACGTCCCGATGAGAGAAAATATTCCTCCCATGATCTCAAGTTGGAGGCAGTGGTGTTTGATCTGAATTTGTGGATACATTACCTCATTGTTGAGTTCTTTTTATTTTTCACCAATCATAATAGCCTGAGGTATGTTTTCTCTTAGAATTACTTGAACATGCAACAATTTAATTTTATGGAGTTCATATAGGATTAGGACATTGAAATCTCATATACACCTTGTAAAGGGAATGTTGTAGCTGATGTACAGAGTAGGAAGTCATGTAGTGATTTAGTCTATGAATCAGGTGATTCCTAGAGGGTGATGGAAGAACTTCCTGCATTACATCAGGATATGGGAAAAGTGTGGGTTAGAGATTGTATTTTATATATAAAATTGTAGTCATATTTGGTGTAGAAGGTAGAGGATTCCCAGTTGGGGGATCGTTGAGGTGAAGTTCTGGATAGACTAGGTTGTTAGTGGTCAAGCCCCTAAAGGTTGGTCTGAGGATGAACAACACCGACTGTTGTTTTGGGGGAGGCTTTTCATTCATTTATCAATGGAAGATAATGTCATTAGAGATTTTCATCTTTCACCTTTATCGTTACATCCTAGTGTGACAAAGATGTATCAAGATTTGGTGAGTCAGTTTTAGTGGCCTAGGTTGAAGCATGTAGTTGTTGATTTTGAGTCTTGATGTTTGGTCTTCTAGAAGGTGATGTTCAAGCACCGTGCTCTGAGTAGTTTTCAACAGTCTTTTGATGTTCCTTAGTGGATTAGGATGGAGCTCTCGATGGAGTTTGTTACCGATGTACCTAGATCCCATGAAGGATATGAAGCTATATGGGCGGTAGTGGATTGTTTGATGAAATATACCCACTTCATAATGATCAACGAGTCAAGCATAGAAGAGGTTTTGTTAGGGAAGAAACTAAAGGTGGTGGTGGGACTCTATAGATCCTTGAGGATGATCATTTATGATCGAGATCCTTGATTTTCATCTAGGGTTTGGAGATTTCTACAACACGATTTACTCTTATATTTATGAATTAGAACATATTTTCATCCACAGACGGATGATCAGATAGAGTGAACCATCTAGACTCTTGAATACATGTTGCACTCTTATATCCTAGATTTTGGAGGTTTGTGGATAAGGAATTTACCCTTGGTAGAGTTCTCTTAAAAAATAGTTTCTACTCCTCTATTGGTATGGTGTTTTTTGAAGCCTTGTATGGTTGTCCATTCAATTCTATTTTTTCCTAGACTTGGGATGGAGAGTCATTAATTCTCAGGCCATATTTAGTAATGAATACAATATAGATATTTCACGTGATTCAAGAGAGGATAAAGGTAGTGCAGTATTGTCATAATAACTATTCTAACCATACAAGGATACATATGTAGTTTGATGTTGGGGATCACATCGCTCTAAATGTGACTCCCCGTTGTGGGTAGTGAACATTTTGTTGTGGGTGTAATATTTCTCCATGTTTTTTTGGGTAATACGAGGTGTTGGATTGTATTGGAGTTGTGGAGTATCTTGTATCTCTTCCCCAATTGATGACCCAGATACACACTACTTTTCATGTGTCGCAGCTCTATATTTATCTTCTTGAAGACTATCTCATAATTTATTGGAGAGATATCAATGTTAATTATGGTTCAGCATTCACGGAGAGGCCTATAAAGATCTAGGAACATAAGGAGATGGTATTGTGTGGGAGTTTTATTCCCTAGGTTCATGTATTTTCTTGGCATGGTGTCACGGAGGAGTGTACCTTGGTACGTAAGTCATAGATACACGCCCAGTACACCAAGAAATTTGATGTTTAGCTCTATCCTTGTAATGATGTTCTTTTTTTTGGTTTTCGACCTTTTCTTGGCATGAGATCGATTTCTTTTCTTTCTTTTTGTGGAATTATCACTTTTGAGAGGTATCTCTCCTGATAGAGTGTTATGAAGATGGTTGTGGTTAACATGTGGTTCACATTGTTCCTTTGAGGAAGTGGTTGAGCTCTTTTTGTTGGAAAGAGCCATGAGAGGTATCATAATGGATGTTTGTTTGGATCCACTTTTCTATTTACTATATGGGTTGGTTATGGAATCTCGGGGATGAAAATGTTTTGAGTGGTAGCTAATGAAATGTCATAGACCCCTCTGGTTCATTCCTTTTCTATAATTTTGTGTTTGAGGTGTTATGGGAGGTCATGTTGACTTATCCCCTACACATTACCATGTTTCTAGTTTTGTGAATAGTTATTCCAGATGGGTGAGTCATTTCCTTTTCCAAATTTACAAAATAGTGTCAAGAAAATTGTTTCAAGAACGATGAGTAATTTCCTTTTCCAAATTTCGGGAATGGTACCATGAACAATGTTTCCAAAATAGTGACTCATTTCCTTTGGAAAATTTCCAGAACAATGTCATAAATCGTGTTTCCAAAATGGTTAGACAACCAATGGTGTCATGAACAGTACTTCTAGAAAGGTGACTCATATCCTTTACCAAAATTTTAGAATGGCTTTATGAATAATGTTTCCCAAATGGGGAGACATTTCCAAATGTTTATAAATTTCCCATATTTTTTTCCAGATTTCCAATTTTTACAATTTAGCATATTTTATTGAGGTAATATGAGTTAAATTATATCTTTAATGAGGTTTGAATCCATTTAAATGGCTATAAATCATATCTTTTATTTTTGAAAATTGGGGGGGGGGTTTATTTTGTTAAACTGGGTGGTTTAATTTGATTTCCTTCTCCTAGAAAAACTAAAATGTATCAAAATAAAAACTCCCTTTAGATTATTTCGAGGCTGAGATACCCTTATAATTGTTCTTCCATCTTTGTGTTCCCCAAGCATGAGATTCCTGAACCATTCTTCCCCATAAGATTTGTTTAATCATACTTTCAGCCTTGGATTGTTTCCCCTTGGAGTTCTTCATTCTTCTTATGCCCACCACTTGTTTTGGTGTAGCCAATATATTTTGATTGGTCTTCGATAAGGAATGTTCTACCATCAATCTTTGGGGTTCATGTATTTGTTTCCTCCTTTTTATCTTTTCCATGTGATGCCATGTGATCTCCATATTTATAATGGATCTTTCTTGTGTATTATATGATGATGTTATTTCTTGGCATCCTTAGGTGAATAAAGTCATTGTGATAGAGGTGACTCTGATCCATTGTGTTGGACCATTCTCATTAAAAGAACATTGGAAAACTTTTGAGGTAGGGCATTCATGTCTTCTCTATTATATTAATGTGTGATACTATAGTTTTAATGTTTTATCCCACTAAATCATTTTGTAATTGACCTGATAAATATTTTAACTATATTAAAGAATTGTTTTCGATCATATGATGTGGCCTCTTGATTTTCTAAATAGTTTGATATTAATGATTTTCTTTCTTATCATATCATTTTTGATGGAAAATGGTAAAAAAATTAATACTAGGATTAAGTGTAAATTAATTAGCCAATGATAAATATTCATTTAAATGAATCTGGTAACTGATGAAATTTAATGATAATCAAATTGATTTAGAAAGCATGTTTAATTAATTTTTGATAGATATGGTATATTTCTAGATTGTTTTCCCATAGTTGTAACCTACTAATAAATAATTGGATAATTCATGATGTATTAAAGAACCATTTTTTGATGAAGGATACTGCATTGTGTGGATTGGAGTTACCCTCTTTATTTTAAAGGAAGTTAGGATTATGATTTGGAGACATGAATGCTCATTATGGGTGAAGGATGAAGGCATTGTTTGGGTCCAAGAGCCTATTTTCTTGTTGTTTCTTACTTCTTGTGATTTGATGTCAACAAGGAAGGTTGTCGTGATATGTGGGGGTATAAATTCCTATTGGTTGTGGCAGTAGTTGACTCCTAGAGTGTTGAGATGGAGAGGTATATGCATAAGGGTGTCAAGTTGGTTAAATATGTTGTTGGAATGGGTTGAAGCCAAGAAACCCCATAAATGTGAATGTTGTGATGTTTATTTGTTTATCTAATGTACATTCCACACTACTTGAGGCAGACGGTCTTGCTTACCCTCCTTCCAAAATAGGTGATGACGAGCGTGGTATTCCACCTATTTTCAGTGATTAGCTTATCGGGGATGGATGGGCCTATGATCTAACTATAGGTGAAAATTAATTAACGGGTAGTTTATCTACTCATCATTTTGATACAACTATGTTTGGAATCTTAGAATATTTTTTCAAGAATACATAAGAATATTGGGATATGATAATGTTGTTAATAAATGAATGAATAACTAATAGTGAACCAATGGGGTGGGAGCCTATTGGGATACTGTGTTGAGGTTATATTTATGGGAATTTGTGGACTTGATTTGGTTATGCTTTGAGGGAATGGAACTTTGGGTGCAATGCAAATGAAATTTATTATGGAGTGATAATGGTTAAATAATTTATTAATGTAAAGTGAAAATAATAAAAAGGGAAAAGGTAATATAATTTATCGCTTTAAAATGGTAGTTTTCTTATAGGTTACCAAGCTTTAGTAGTGGATATAGGGAGACTGAGAGATGAGAGATGCAGTTGATTCTAAGACTAGGTTGTCAAAACTTGTCCCCCGAGGACCATGCTGTGACTACCCCAAGCCCGTCATCCATAGACCAGGGGATCACGACTAGAACCGAAAAGACGTATCTAAAAATCGAGAATGAATTTCCTTTAAACATGTACAAACTCATAGAGTAAAACACAACAAGATATAACCATGAAGTATACTATTATAGTAAAGAGTGCTGAAAGTGAAGGGGGCTGGAATACATACTCAACTGGACAAAAATACAAGTACAACTTAAAAGTACAAAACAATTGAAAATGGAAAAGCAACTCATGGATCGTCCACCACAGATCCTACCTGAATGGTAGGTACATCCCACGATCAGTAGTCCATGCGTCACGTCACACAAAACATTCCACCTCCGAGCATTGTACAGTACTGGATCCCTCAGCCTCGATCAATATGGTATGTCTTCTGCACAAGACACAACCAGGTGTGGGCGAAGCCCGTCCATGGGTGAGTGTATTGATACTCATTAGGGACCCTGTTAACCCTTAGGTATCCTAAAGCTCCACATAGGAAAAACCAAAAAAAACACTTCAACCCTACACAGGTATATGCCCATACATATACGTAAGTTATTAAGGTATACTAATCTCATACATGAGGTAATAATACCACAATGGTAACACCACGAAGATAAGAAGTACCACACTGGTAAAATACATAGTTCAAAAAATGTCTCAGATCAAACCAAGTATTAGTGGATTAAAGAAGTACAAATGATTAGTTTTGAAGCTAGATAATCTTATTCTGACAAGAGGCACTGCTTCTAACCATACGGATCATGACCCACACATGATTGATAGGTACTAACTCCTGCAATGATCCACGTAGGATCTGACCCGCCCATAGTATATTGGTACTCACCCCCGTAATAACCCACATAAGATCGGTATGCATTGACCCACACACGATCTTTGAGCGTTAACCCACACAGGATCTGACCCACACAAGATCAGTATGTACTAACCCACACAAGATCATTGAGCACTGGCTCACATGGGATCTGACCCACAAATGATTAGTGCTGACCAGATAGGATCACTCGGTAATAACCTCCGTATGATCTGTCTCCAACCTCTGCCTCACTTCTAGCCACTGGATTCATTGCACCCTATTTGGTCGAGTTCTGTATAATCTAACCTCGAGATATTGGTCGTACCTCGTCCTCTACAAAGTTCCAAAATGGAGTAAACCAAAGGACATCCATGTCGTTAGGGGTGGATATCAGTGTAGGGAGTTCCCCATTGAGGTTAGTGGGTGTCACATCCTCTAAGGCCTTTATGTCTTTTAGGTGACAAGGATTGAAATTGTTATTGGGATGGACTGTCACATAGATTATTGAGCTTATGTTAACAACTATCACTGGAAGGTGAATTTTACGACACCATATGGAAGAAAGTTCATTTAGAATGGTGAATATGATGTATGGGTGAGTCCTGTAGGACCACATCGTCATGTTCTAGGTTGGATGATAGCCTATAATTTGAGTTCATATTGGGATGATTATGGGACAAGTCTGAATAATTCCCCTCTAGTGGTTGATCTTTTTAAATATGTATTCTTGAAAGACTTCTTAAGATTACCTCTAGTGGGAGTGGTATAGTTCCCTATTAAGTTAGTTTAGGGAGATTCACTTGTATCCATTAAAATTTATAGGATGGTCACAATGGAGTTATAAGAGCTTTAGATATAGATAAATACTTTAGAGAAAACAATTTCATCTGACTAGTACTTCTCCATGGGGTTATATGGTATTTTTTGTGAAAAAAGAAAGTCGGTACCTTCAAGATATGTGTGGATTATATTAAGTTGAAACACTTGATGTTTATGAACTGGTATCCTATACTACGGATAGATGATCTATTCAAATAGTTTCAAGGATCTGGGGTCTTATCAAAGATAATTATATGATATAGTTACCTTAAAGTATGTGTTAGATCTTGAGACATACCTAACATATCTTTCAAGATCACGTATGATTTATAAGAGTATTTGGTTATGCAATTTAGTCTTAAAAACATGCCACCAGTCTTCATGGAACTGATTAAATGAGTGTTCAATCCATATCTTGATTTATTTTTTGTGGTTTTCATAGATGATATCATGGTGTATTCTCACATTTGACATGAACATGTCAAACATCTTGAGATTTTTTTGAATACACTGAGAGAGCATCAGTTATTTTTTAAGCTAAAAAAAGTACTAATTTTGGACGGATTAGAATAAATTCATGAGTTATTTCATCTCAAATACAACAGTATAAGTGGACCTAGAGAGGATAATTGTAATAGTTAACTAGGAGAAGTCCAAGAATGTCATTTAGGTGAAGAGTTTCTTAGGAATGGATGGTTTCTACAGGTGCTTCGTATAGGACTTCTCATACATAGAAGTTCCACTAATAGGGTTGAATAAGAAGTTTGGGATTTATGTATGGTCAAATTCATAAGAGATAGCATTTCAAGAGCTAAAAAGGATATTGAAATCAACACTGATACAAAATTTTCTAGAGCCAGACATGAGCTACAATACGTACTATGATGCATCAGGTGTCGAGATGAGGGATGCACTTACGCAGGGGGATTGAGTCATTTCATAATTTTCTTTGCAATTGAGGACTCATGAGATGAATTACTCAATGCACAATCTTGAGTTAGCTACAGTTGTTCACACATTGTGTTCTTAGAGACATTACACACTGGGATAGAATTTTTTAGTGTTCATAGACCAACAAATCCTCAAATTTTTATTTATCATTCTTGATCTGAACCCGAGACAGTGAAGGTAGGTTGAGTACCTAAAACATTTCGACATTGAACATGCCTACAAGCACGGTAAGGGAAATGCAGTTGCTGATTCACTAAGATGGAGGACTCAGATACATGAAGTGAAATAGACCAATAGTGAGTGGTAGAATATATATTTGTTCCCTATAATTCACTTGGTTGTGCATGACTTTTAGGGGAATAAATTTATATCATCTTTAGTTGTCACATCTAAACTTCTCGATAGAATGTGGATGAGGAAAATATCAGACTTAGAAGGCCCAGTTCTACATGAGAGTGTGGAAGGTGGACCCCTCTCCTGGATGATCCATTGGAAATCATGAGATCATATGATTACATGGTTAGGTATTTCTCTCTTTAAACATGCCCGAGAAGCTGATTTTGTATTTTCATCCTACATCATGGGTACTGCACCTAGGATTCACCAAGATGTATCCAAAATTACATCATCAATACTACTAGTCGATCATGAAGAGAGATATATCTGTTTTTGTCCTGAGGTATTCCATTTTTTAGCAGGATAAGGTAGAAAAATAGTGACCACTATGATTTTATAGAAACTATCCATTTTAGAGTGGAAATGGAATGACGTCGCAATGGATATCATGACATGAATATTGAGGTCACCTCAAGGTAATGATATTTTATGGGTTGTTGTTGATAGGATCATGATGGTCACTCACTTCCAACCTATTAAGTATACCCTTTCAGTTGATGATCTTGGAAGGTTGTTTATCCATGAGGTAGTAAGGTTTCATGGGGTGAGTCATTCTATCATTTCAGATAGGGATTCATTTTTTACATATCAATTCTGGAATGAGCTATAGAGGTCCGTGGGTACTGATGTGTTTCTGAGCATGGAATACCACCCCCATGAAGATGACCATTCAGAGCACGCGATTTAGGATATTGATGTTGTAATGTCACATATATTTCATATAATTGTTTTTATTTATATGGAATTATTTCGACACTGCTAAAATTGATGGCGCACGATTCCAAGGTTTGGAGTTCCTGAAATGAACTTTCAAAGTATTGTTAAGGTTTAATTAGCGCATGTCTGTACTTTTCCTGAAAATTTGGAATAAATATTAAACGGTTACTCGGATCAGAAATACGAGGGCACCGTTGTGCTCAGGATGGTGGGTTTACCCTAGGCGCGACTTATGTTTAGTCGGCATGGACCTCCTGTGAGAAAATACGAAAATGGAATAAATGTAAATAAAATAATTAAATAAAGTTATTTTATTATTCAAATGCATGTTACTCACAAACTGTAACTCAGATTAAAAAACTGAGACCACCAATGAACTTATGAGGGTATGATTTTTTTAGGAAGATACTAACATTGGCTAGTGCATGCCTCAAATGAATGTTAGTTTTTGGCCGTAAATAAAATAATTAAGTGATAATTTTTTTATTTTAAAATCCATAAATTTTAAACGGTAACTTGGTGTGGAAATCTAAAAGTACCATTGAGTTTTTTTGGCTGTGTTTCACTTAGGTAGAGCCTAACCTAAACTGAAGCAGGTCGAGGGTTAATGTTAATAATTTTCTGAACTATTTTTCAGGTACGTTCAATAAACATGCAAGCGTCATTTTGTAACTTTTCAACCATTGATCGGAATTAAAATAAGAGGAAACAGTTGAACTCACAGAGTCGATATTTTCTTAAGGAGTCCCTTACCTCAACAACAGTAGGTCGAGGGTGTAAGTTAGTTTTATGGATTTTCATGGGAGAGTTAAAAGAATAAAAATAAAATATGACAACAACATTTTATTTTTCTTGGTGAAACCTTATTTTTTAATTTAGTGGTGGGGACCAGCTAATCTTAAAGCCTTCCATTTGGATTTAGTGGTGGGTACCACCCGACCTTTGAGAACCCACTTCAATGTTAGTTAACCTTTGGAATCATCCCAATTTATTGTGCCCACTATAATGTGCCAGATTTATTTTAATTAACTCAATTAATGTTTCTCATCACTTATTTATTGTAAAACGTTGGAAAATCCGTGCTAGGGAGAACCTTTGGGGAAATATTCTCCAATGAAGAAAAACTCTTCAGATCAAGAACATTGATGTTTGAGCTTTGTTTGGAAGAATGTTTCAGGAGCGAAGAACGTCGAAGCCTCTTCATCGACTTCATCTCCTTCCTCATGACACCTCCAACGAACATCAAGGTAGTGGATTTTATTTTTAATTATTATTCAATTTATTTTGATAATTATTCATATTTGGGATTCACAATGATGATGTCCAAACTAACATGTCCATTTTCACACACATAAACATTGCCTCTTATCTTTTGTTCTTCGCATCTTCTTCATGAGTTCTTCGACGCCAAATATTTAATGATGTTGGAAACACAAAATTTTTTCAACCACGACATGTGGATGTGGAGCCCTCAACCCGATGATTTTGAATATTAGAACAAAATAATTTTCGGGCTTGGAATGAAGTTGCGATGGCTCGTGGAAGAAGGCAGCAGCCGACACCTGGCCGACCACGAGAAAGGTGGGACAGCGTGCATCCACATCACTGGTTAAGGAGGAGGCAATGGCCCATCGGCCACGGAGGAGTGGGTTGAATAATGAAATATGGTTGGCCATGGGGCAGAGCAGTGGCGCGCGTCTGCACTGCTAGAGTAGGAGGTCGTGGCCGTGACAAAGGCCGAAGGGAGGCCAACACCTGGAAAACTGCGGAGGACAGTGGCGCCGTTGCGCCGCTAGGAGGTGGAGGACCGGTCGAAGAAATGGTCGACCATGGAACATCAAGCAGGACCCACCCCATTGTGTCCCACTTCCCATAATAGAACCGCCCTTTGGGCTGCACCACTGGCCGCCCCAGCATTCTGTGCCCAGCCAGGTGGGCCGCCCCTTCGCGTGTCGGGCCAGTCTGTGGCCCTACGGGATGAGCGTGCTGCAGACCAGGCCAATAGAGCTGTACCTGAATCAAGCAGGAGAGACCCAAACAAGGTAGGGTCAGCCCAGGCCAGGTCAGGACGGGTAGGTCCAACCGGGTCGAACCGGGCCGAGGCCCATTGAGACCCAGATACGCCTTTGTGGCCATATCTTGAAAACCGGGAGTCCATTTGGCGAACCATATATGACACCAGAATCCATGGATCGAGATGGTCCTTTTGGTATACTCCACATGTGGTTTGGATAAATATGGAGTATGGCCAGGTTTGACAGAACCCCAAATACAACCGGACCCTCGGAGTGGAAACAATAATAACATACAGAGCAGGCTTCTGATTAAAGAGTCATTTATTTCATTGGGTCCCTTATGACATGAAAGACCATTGCGATACTTCATCATGGGACTTCGTGGCAGTCGAGGTATGATTGATATCTCGAGGGACAGATCCATCAGAACTCGAGTGCACCGAGTGCGAGGAATCTAGTGGCTGGTAGTGAGGGAGATGTTAGAGACGGATAATACAAAGGTTAGTTACCTATCGACACAAGGTTGGTCGGATCCTATGTGCATCATTGCAGGAGTTAGTGCCTATAGATCCTATGAGGGTCAGCTCTATGATATCCTGTATGGGATAGCGCATACCGTTCCTGTGTGGTTCAGCGCTCAACGATCCAGTATGGGTCAGCGTATACCGATCTTGGGTGGGTCAGATCCGGTGTGGGACAGCACTCAGTGATCCTATGTGGGTTAGTCCATACCGATCCTATGTGGGCTAGATCATGTGTGGGTCATTACGGGGGTTAGTACCTATCGATCCTGTGTCAGTCAGACTCTGTATAATCTGCAGTATGGCCTCTTGACAGAATAAGATGATCTAGCTCATGACTAATCATCGGCACTTTAACACTTCCCTGAAAACCTTGTTTGAGCTGAGACTCTATTTGAACGAAGAATTTTTAACTTCAGGTTACTATCTTCATGGTGATACCTGTTTGGTACTTTTACCTTCATGGTACTATCTTCGTGGTATTACCTGTGGGGTACTTCTACCTTTGTGGTGTTACCTATGAGGTGTCTTTCCCTCATGTGTGAGATGAATATATCTGGATAACTTGGGTATATGTATGGGAATATACCTAAGTATAGTTGATGTCTTGCTTTTTTGTTTTCCCATTGTGGAACACTTGGAGACCTACGAGGATCTTGAGGTACCTACTAAGTATTGTTATACTCACCCCTTCATGGGATTTTCCCGCACCTTGTTGTGTCCTGTGCAAATGACCTACAATGTTGATAAAGGCTGAGGGAGCTAGGACTGAACAATGCACAGAGGTGGACCATTCGGCGTGACGTGATAAAGAGGAGATGGATGGACATGGAGTGTTGAGGAGGAGATCATTACATACCCTTTAGGTAGGAACCTCGGAGGATGACCCAATAGTTGTTTTTGTTTTTTTTATGTTGTATTTTATTTTCAGTTGTACACGTACCTTTATAGTTGGCCTTGTATTCCGACCCCTTTTACTTTCAGAAATATTTTAACTACAAAATTTTAACTTGTGGTTTTATCTAGTTGTGTTATAGTATGTGTAAGTTTCTTCTTGTTTTGTTCTTGAACAGTGTGTCTGTATGGTAAAAATGCAATTCCTTCCCATATTAGGGATAAGGCTTTCCGATGCTAGTTGCAAGACCCCAGCCTATGGAAGGTGTGCTTGGGGTAGTCACAACACGGGCCCTGGGGGATGGGTTGTGAAAATGTGGTATCAGTGGAGTTCGGTCCTATCAAAGAACTACGACTCTGATATTTTTTGTGAAGCAATAGTCTTATGTGTAATTATTGTGGTTTTTAGTTTTGGGAGTACAGTGATGGTGCGGCAGCTGGCGTATCGATACACAAGGACCCTGAATTCTGATTTCTGAGTCAACACACGAAAATAAGGACTTTGTGTGTTTTTAAAAAAAATTTCTTTTGATTTCATTGAAGTTGGATCCCCAGGTATAACTTAATGACCATGTCACACCTATTCCTTATCAGGATGATGCCACAAATACATCCACCCAGGTTTCCTGAGAGAGTACATGATGACAGCCCCTCGAGCGATGAGGCTTCATTGTAGGGTCCTCTTACTATGTTGGTACCTTCGGGTAGTGTGTCAGCTATACCACTACCTATTGGGCAGCAGTTACAACCATCAGTACTAGTAGAGGACACATTTAGGCTTTTTTTCCTTACATGAGTTTTAGCATTAGATATCCCTCATGTTTCGAGGTGATCCCGACTCACAGGTGGCTAAGGATTGGCTTGGGGAGGTGGATAATAGTTCTCTAGAGGTTCTACAGCTTTAGAAAGATGACTTGTCAGTAGCTTTGTATTCATCGAGGCATGCCAACCATTCCTGGTACTCGATGAATACGGTACGATCAGTGCTTCGGGGCTTGGACTTCTGCGCGTAGTGTGTTTAAGCACGTCTGAGAAAGCACTATTTTTCTATTCATTAATACCTATGTTAGAGTGCTAGAAAGGACCATTGTAGTTTAATGTTCTTTACATGAGTGGATACAACCAGTGAATGTTAGTAGTGGGAATGTAGGAAATTGGCACCAGTCTCAGACATTTGGGCATGTAAAAATGCATTGGGAAGAAGAGTTGTTAGGAACAAATGAATCTATAAGGCTGCAGATGTGGAAGAAGAGCTAGGAGAGCATCATGAGGTGGTGTAGATTTCTACATGTTACAACCACCCCCCTTTGTGGTCCCTACCAGGCTCAGGGAGATGGAGGATAGGGGAAAGGAGTAGCTGCATACGGTCAAGGAGTGTGTCCCACAGGCTCCAGGAAAGGTTTGAGGTATGGTCTGTGTCTATTACTATATTCCATATTAATAGATATAAAAACTTATCATTCATTCCTTCCATGAATCTTTTCCAAGACCTGTAGTTTTCGTTTAATCCATAGACCTGACCCTCACGTCTTGAGATACCTTTGGGAGGAGACTCGATAATCACACATACGGTGATAGTGTTATCAGACCCTTGAGGTAAGAGTTTTAATTAGAACCTCTTTGTTGCAGCCTCGAGGTATTACAACATTATTTGGGGTATGGACTGGACATCCATAGTTCATACTCAGATTGACTGTATTAGGAAAAATGGTTGTGGTTTTCCTAAAACATTGGATTGAGATCTTCCTTTGTCGGTGAAAAAGAAAACCCAAGATGCAAAAGATAAAATCATGCATAGGAGGGTGCAGCTGATCACTCTTGAGTAGGACAGACATACCCTCATGGAACCAAGAGTTTTGAGTTTTCAGATCCAAACCAGAGTGGCAAAGCATGGGGATATCTTTTCAAAACATGTTTCTAGGATTAACTCCCCGAAGGGAGTGTTACGTATACTTTGGCTAGGTACTACACGAGATTTCTACCCAAATTCTCTAGGGTAGCGGAACCATTGTCAGCTTTGACGAAAAAGGGGGACCATATCCTATGGATAGAGAAGTGTCAGTAGAGTTTTCAAGAGCAGAGGCAGAGACATACAAGTAGAACAATTCTTCCATTGACCTGGAGTTAGCAGTAGTGGTCTTTGTTATAAATATGTGGCTACACTACTTGATGGGTGACCTTTTTACAGTCTACTCTGATCACAAGAGTTTCAGGTATATCTTCTCTCAGAAGGACCAGAAACTGAAACAACGGTGATGGCTAGAGTTTCTATAGTACTATGACTTTGAGATAGTCTATACTCCTGGGAAGGGGAACATGGTAGGAGATGCACTCAGCAGAAGGTCTGGTTTGTAGTTGCTAAGTGTGGTGACAGAGCATCCATCCGCGTTGTAGATATCCTTCGTGGATAGAGATGGATCAACCTACCTCCTATCTATGACAGTAACACCCCCACTCCTTCAACGAGTTAGGGAGGTGAATCTTGGGGACACTAACTGCGAGGCTCGACTTGCTCAGATATCCTCAGGGCAGGCACCTGATGGATTTTATGAATATAGGGAGCACATCGTCCTCTTTAGAGGACGCACCATGGTACCAGTAGCGCTAATAAAGGATGTGTTGTAAGAGTTCAATACGTCCCCTATGGTAGTACATCCCTGAGTGGTGAGGAAGTACCAGGACCTCCGACATTAGTACTGATGGCAAAAAATTAATGAAGTACTGGAAAAGTTTGTATCATGATGTCTCATTTGTTAGAAAGTGAAAGATGCACAAAGTTGGAAAAAGTCTTATACCGAAAGGATATAGAGACCCTTGGAGTTTTAGTAAGGGGACCACGTATTCTTGCAAGACTTTTCATGATAGGGACTATGGAGTTTGGCCGAGGGGGAAAGTTATCACCGAGTTTTACCAGACCATTTCTGATTCTCGGAGGATTGTTGAGGTGGCATACCATTTGGCACTACTGCCATGGTTGGAGTGGGTGCACAACCTCTTCTCTGTATCCTAATTGAGAAGATATGTCAATGACCCTTCTCAAGTCATTGACCTTGGCCAGTTGTACTTAGATGATGGGGCGATGTTTAAAAAAGTTCTATTAGAGTTTGAAGATCGGCAGGAGCGGGTCCTTCAGGGGCAGACAATACCTCTGGTACGCCTTCGCTGGCAGCATAGATACCTCTAGGAGAGAACCTGGGAGTAGGAGGCTTATATCCATGCTCAGTACACCCATTTGTTTCCTTAGTCTATGATGTGGCTTTCAGGGATGTAAATCCATTAGGTAGGGAGAATGTAATTTCCCGTAAATTTCATATATATTTTTTAATTATATAGAAATATTTCAAGACCCTGAAATATGACGGTGTGCGATTCTGAGGAACAGAGTTCCCAGAATGATCCGTCAAAGATTTTTCAAGGATTAATTAGCGCTCGTAAGTAGTTTTCCTGAAAAGGTGTAAGAACTCATAAAAGGTTTCTCAGATCAGAAATCTGAGGGCAGCATTGGGCTCAGGATGGCGGGTTTACCGTAGGCACGACTTAATTTTAGTCAGCGCGGGCCTCCTGGGAGAAAACCCAAAATGGAATAACCGTAAATAAAATAATTAAATAAAGTTATTTTTTAAAATGATTATAACTCACAAACGGTGATTGGATTAAAAATCTGAGACCGCCACTGAACTCATGAGGGTATGCTTTCTTTAGGAAGATACTAACATTTGTTGTTAAAATCCACCAGTGGAAGTCAGTTTTTGGCTCTAAATAAAATAGTTAAATGAAAATTATTTTATTGTAAAATTCATAACATTTAAATGGTAACTTGGATTGGAAATATGGGAGTACCGTTCGGTTCTTTGGGGAGTTTTTCGCTTAGGCAGATCCTAACATCGACCAGCGTGGGTCGAGGTTGACTGTTAATAATTTTATGAACTTTTTTTCTGGTACATATATTAAACGCATGAGCAGAATTTCGTAACTTTTGAACAGGTGCTTGGAATTGAAATCTGTAGACACTGTTGAACTCACAATGCTAATATTCTCCTAAGGATACCCTCACCTCGACCGTAGTAGGTCGAGGGTGGATGTTAGTTTTCCATATTTTCATGGGAGAGTTAAAAGAATAAGAATAAAATATGACAACAACATTTTATTTTTCATGGTGAAACCTCCATTTTGAATTTAGTGGTGGGGACCACTCGAGCGTGAAACCTCCCATTTGAATTTAGTGGTGGGGACCACCAGACCCTTGAACTCCCACTTTAATGTGGTTTGTCCTTTGGATTCCTCCCAATTTACTATGACAACTTTAATGTTCTAACTTTAACTGAATTAACTCAATTAAAGTTGGCTCACCAATTCTTTGTTGGGGATCAAAGTCAAAGGAGAGCTTAGGAGAACCTTTGGAGATATATATTCTCTAATGAAGAACAACTCTTCCGATCAAGAACATTGATGTCTAGTGTGTTTTGGAAGTGAGTTTTGGGGGCAACGAACACCGACGCCTCTTTATCGACTTCATATCATTCCCCACGACAACACCAACGAATGTCAAGGTAAGGGATTTTATTTTGAATCTTGATTGAATTTATTTTGATAATTCTTTATATTTTTGATTCATAGTGACGATAGCCAAACTAAAATAAATACTATCCTACACATATACCTTTCCTTTTACCTTTTGTTCATTGCTCCTTCTTCATGCGTTTTTGGACGCCAAATATTTAATGACGTTGGAAACACAATTTTTGCCAAGCGTGACATATGGTCATGGAGCCCTCGACCTGAGAATCGTGAATATGATAATGATATAATATTAGGGATTTGAATAAAGCTACGATGGCTCGTAGAAAAAGGCGATAGCTGACACCCAACCAACCACGGGGTAGGTGGGGCGGCGCACGTCTGCGCCGCTGGTTGAGCATGAAGTTGCGGCCCGTCGGACTCGACAGAGTAGGGTGGAGGCTGACATCTGGTCGATCGCATGGCGGAGCAGCGGCGCATGTCAGCGCTACCAGAGAAAGAGGTCGCAGCTACTTGGTCGTGGTGGAGGCCGATGGGCGGCCGGAACCTGGCCGACCACAGAGGACAGTGGCGTCGTCGCGCCGTTGGGAGGAGGAGGACCGGCCGGTGAACCGACCTTCTATGGCGTGCCGAGCTGGACTCGCTCTGGCGTTTCCCGCTTCCAAAATCCGAATGGACCTTTGGCTATTTGAGTGACCTGGGAGGAATCTCACTCTCGGGCGTTGTCTAGGGCGGACCCCACCATGACGGTTCACTCGATCGCTATCCATACCATAGGCCTCCCCAGCGGGCCGTGCCACTGGACCGTGCCAAGCGTAGGCCCGGTCCCGCCCAGCTGGCCAGGCCACCACTTCATGGGCCGGTCCGGTCCATGGCCCAGTGGGTTGGGCTCTCCATGACTCAGGCCAACCAAGTTAGACCTGATTCATGCCGGGTTGGGCCGGTTCGGTCTGATCGGGTCATACCGGACCCTAGCCCATCAAGACTGAGATACGCCTTTGTGTCCATATCTCGAGAATCGTGCATATGTTTGACGAACCGTCTACAGAACCGGAATCCTTGTATCAATATGGTAATTTTGGTATACTCCACATGAGTTTTTAATAATGTTGGAGTATGACCGGGTTGGATCGAACCTCGAATCCAACTGGGCTCTCAAAGCGGAAACACTAATAACTTACAAACCAGAAGTCTGATTGATGTGTCGTCTATTGCATTGGGTCCCTTATGACATGAAAACCCTTTTGGATACATCACTATGATACTTAGTGGAGGTCGAGGTATGACCTATATCTTGAGGGAAGGATTCTACGGATCTCGAGTGCACTGGGTGAGAAGAATCCAGTGGCTAGTAGTGAGGCGGAGGTTGGAGACGAATAATATGGAGGGTAGTTACCTATCGAATCAGGGTGGGTCAGATCCAATGTGGGACATTGTGGGGGTTAGTAGCTATAGATCCTGTGTGGGTCAGTGGTCAGTGATCTTGTGTGGGTCAGAGTATACCAATCCTGTGTGGGTCTGATCCTGTGTGGGTCAGCGCTCAACAATCATGTGTGGGTCAGCGCTTACTGATCCTGTGTCGGTCAGATCCTATGTGGGTTAGCACTCAATGATCATGTATTGGTTAGCGCATATCAATCCTATGTGGGTCATATCCTATGAGGTTCGTTGAAGGGGTTAGTACATATCAATCCTGTATGGGTCAGACTCCGTATAATCAGCAGTAGTGCCTCTTGACAGAATAAGATGATCTAGCTCACGAATAATCTTCTGTACTTATATACTTTACTGAAAACCAAGTTTGATCTGAGACTATGTTGGAACATAGTCTTTTTACATTCATGGTTCTATCTTCATGGTGAGACTTGTGTTGTACTTTTACCTTTTTGGTATTATCTTCGTGGTGTTACCTGTGTGGTACATATACCTTCATGGTGTAACCTATGTGCTTTCCTTCCCTCATGTATGAGTTGAGTATATCCTTATAAATTTGGAATATGTATGAGAATATAAATAATTAGATTTTATGTCTTGATTATTGGTTTTTCCATTGTGGAACTCTGGAAGACCTACGAGGGTCTTGGGGTCCTTATTGAGTATTGTTATACTCACCCCTGCAGGAACATCAATGGCACCTTGTTGTGTCCGGTGCAGACATCTTACAACATTGATCGAGGATGAGGGATCAAGGATTGGATGGTGCATGGAGGTGGACTATTTGGCATGATGTGATGCAGAGTAGACGAACGGACGTTGAGTGCTGAAGAGGTGATCTATACCAACCCATTAGGGAGGAACCTCAGAGGACGACCCAGTAGCTGTTTTCCTTTTTATTTTAGTCATATTGTATTTTCATTTTTACTTTTACCTTTATAGTTGGGCTTGTATTCTGACCCCTTTAACTTTAGTACTCTTTTTACTATTGCAGTTTACCTTGTGGTTATATCTAGTTGCGTTCTAGTCTGTGTAGTATCTTCTTGTTGCATTCTTGAACTGTGTGTTTGTATGGTAAAAAGGAAATGCCTTCCCCTATTATGGATAATCCTTTCAGGTGCTAGTCACCAGCCCCTGGCCAATGGAAGGCAGGTTTTAGGTAGTCACAGCACAGGGCCAGATGGTCGGGTCGTGACAGAGGTCATGTTTCAGGAATGCATCATCATCATCGGTGGCTCTTAGGAGAGGTATATACCCCTGGTTGAGTTTTCATACAACAATATATTTTAGGATACTATTCAAATTGTACCTTATGAGTCTTAGTATAGTAGACCAGGTTGATCACCCCTATGTTGGTTGGAGTAAAGAGAGGAAGCAATGATGGGACCTCATCTGATCCAAGAGATCATGGAGAATATGCTATTGATTAAGAATTAGATGAGTACTGTTCAATCCCATAATAAATTATACATCGGTCGATATAGGAGACCTATAGTGTTTGATGTTGTGGTCTTTTTTTTCTTCATGTTTACCCAACGCTAGACATAGGAGGATCAAGAGACAATGTATGTTTTCACCGATATACTCAGGTAATTTGAGATTATGGAGAGTGTGAGGCTGGTAGCTCATCGGTTGTGGTGACCTCATACATATTATGCTATCCACAATGTCTTCCATGTTTCTCAGCACTGGTACTACTATTCATACATGTCTCACGATTTTCATCTAGAGGAGGTATAGTTACACATAGATGTTTCTTTTGAGCAACGTCCTATACGAATTGTGGATTGTAGCACAAAGGTTCTTGGAGGATGGTCAATTCCTTTAGTATGGGTGTTGTGGAAGTACAACCAAATATAGGATGAGACCTGCAAGAGGGAGGCCAATGTATGAGGATACAGACCATTGTTTTTCATAGATCATGCTTTGTCACCCTTGTAATGGAAATTTGTGTCAACAATACATTAAGGGAGATATTTGTAAGAAATTAGTTCTTCTTTATGGTATAAATATTTTTTTAATAAATTCTTAGTCTTATTTCTTGTATATAGCCTAATGTGAGAGATCATTGAGGTCACATAGGTATTAGGGGTGTCTTTGGCTATTCTAGAGCCTGTGACCCAAATTTTGGGTTACAAGGATAAGTCGTATGGTTTGATAAACCTTTTGGGTTGAGCCGAACGACCATGCGCCCAGGTCTACATGTCTAGTAGAAATTTATAGAGGATATTCACAAGTTTGACACACTCTTAGTATACAATGTGGCATAACAATGCAGATTACCCATGTCATATAAGAAATTATTCATGGTTTCTATATCATTTGATAACCCGTGTGGGTAAACCTTGTGGTTAGGTCTTCATTTGGTTGGACTTTGGCATGTTAATTAAATTCATTAATGTAATAGAATCAGTTCATTGATAAATAGCCTTGTGAGATACATGGATTTAATATAGAAATCCTTGGATAGAATCATGTGACTATTAGACCTTATAGCTTTAGTGATACACAGATTCACCTCAGAATGCCATGGATAGACTACATTCTCAATGTGATATTTTCAGGACAGATATACCGATAAAAATGATGGATTCTATATACAGACTCATTAAGACTAGACTTATATTTAAAGTGATACTTTGAATTCAAATGGATTACCAAAGATAGACTCAAAGGGTTATTGATTATATATCATGAGTCATACTTGGGGTTTTCATAGAGGACTTACAAGGATGGAATCATATGATAATGAATTATACCACATCTAGAGAGACATGCTAGTTCATTAGGGGATCACCATAGATGGGATCATAGGGTGTTGGTTGAATAAACCTTGAGCGATAATTGATTTCCAATATAGGAATGTCAAGGATGGACTCATGTTCTAAATGAATAAAATGGAATGATATGACTTATGATGAACCTCCAAGCCACATAACTTGCTTGGATTCAGTGTTGAATTGTATTATTTAGATGGCCTTTTAAGGCATATGTTGTTAAAATAGTTCTAAAGGGGGTGTCAGGCTTCAGTTGGACCACAAGAATTATACATTTAAATGTATTAGAAATGGTAAATGGACATTTATTGAAACATAGTTCATATGGGATGTATAATTTTGAGTTGTTCCTTACTTACTATATTTATTATTGCACACTACCTGCTATATATACTCACTGACTAATTGGAATAGAAATTGAGTGGGTGGATACTTGGATTTAGTCTCACACCCTATTTGGGTCATGTTTTGGACCCAAACAAAATATATGATTACAACTATTGATAAGGGAATTAAACCTATTATAGGTACTTTATATGCTTCTCAAGAACATGATATCCTGGGGCCAGGCTAAAGCATTCAATTCCATTGGGGTTATTTTTTAATTTTTTACTTTTGTTATATGGATTTTAAAACATCATTATGTTCATGTTTTGGATTTTTTATTAGAAACATGTGACATGTATCATCATCCTTCAAATGATGTAACTTATAGCTTGTTTATAGTATTAGTCTACTTCTCTAAAATTATGCTTTATGGTTTTCTTATTATTATACTTGTATCTATTATTGATATATATTGTGTTACACTCTGTTAATGAGGGTATAAAAACCCCATAGACACACCAAGGACCTCTCTTCAAGTTGGAATCCTTTGGTGTATAGAGAGATGTGCTTGAGGCCATGTGACCCACTCGGCTTGGGTAACCATTTAGTGGGATCTAGGTTCAGGATGATACATCATGAAAAACCTAGTGGGAAATAATGTATCTAAACTATAAACCTAGGTTAATGTTTCCATTCTCTAAAAGAAAATAAAATAATAATATATTTAGGTGTGTGTTTGTGTAATTTTTAAAATATTCTGAAAAAATGATGTCATATCTATGTGTTTTAAGAATGAGTTATTATAGTTTGTATCATTGACAATTTTTATTAATCCTTTGGAAAGTAGGATTAGAAACCCATAGTGAGCTTCATAAGGATAAGTATACATATAGGTTACAATCCAAGAATTATGGTAATGATCATGAATAACCTAGGATTAGGACTATGATGTCATATATTGAATGTAATTTCACGTGATTATGTGGTTGTCCCCGAATGATTATTATTTATAACATTATTTATATAAGGTTATATACAATGGATAGAACTATGGGGATGTATGTTAGTGGTGAATTTGATGGAAAAAAGAATGATATTCCTTTTGAAGAACCAAATTATATGGGAGATGTAAGCAAAAACCTTGTTATTATGCCTAATCATCAGTGTCAAAAAATTATCAACAATCTAAACCTTGTTGAGTTTACTAAACCATTTAATAAGAGAAATATGGTGTTTCAGGGTGAACATATAGAAAAGGCTCCTCATGAAAATCATGTGGTTATATGAATCAAGGAGAATGCTTTGAATTAACTATAAGATGGTTTATATGTAGAAAATAAATAAACAAAGTAAATAATTGTAAAGTAAAAGGTTATGTTAACACAGTTTATATAGATAATAGTATTCCTAAGGAATCATCAATAGTTCAATGCTTTGAACATCGGATGTATCAGCATTAAGAAAATTTCTACCATATGGGGAAATATCATGAAAATAACTAGTAAAGTTGTATTAGTAATGGTTATATTATTGGTGATGAAGAGACTACAAATAAAATATGAGATCGAATAAGTGTTAACAATTAAAATGATAAATTATAGTTCATGGAATTTGAATGAAATAAAATGATTTTGTATGTATATATCCAAATTCATGAAAAATGTGGTTGAATTAATTTTATGGTTTTATGGAATAATGAAAAAAATTAACTAATTTTCCACTTTGTATTTTCCTCAAGTAAATTATAGTATATGATAAATGGAACTAGTCCCCAAGAAATGTGATTGAGGTAGTAAAGTGATAGTTTTTAAGAAATAAATGATTAGGGGAAATATAACACATAATATGTGCATGATTTAGGGTTAATAATTGGATAAAGAAATGTTTTATTATGATAAAATAAATGGTATAATATTGATGAACTTAGAACTATTTATTAATACCACAAAAATATAGTTTAATTATTGAGTTCTTGAATTTTTAGATTTATCATATAAATAGTGAGTCTATTTTTGAAAGAAAGTATGTTTTTAATATAGTTTTGTGGTAGTTTGAGATATTACAATGTTTATACAGAATATATGATAATGATTTTCACATGATTAGTTTGTGTATATTGAGAGATTCAAAATATTATTGGTGGTATTAATGATAAGTTGGAGACCTAAATTACAAATTTATAGATTTTGATTTTCAGGAAGGATCATAAGGTTAACGATTTATGATGTTTTCTATGTTTAACTTTAGAATTGGTTTTAGAGATTAATATATTACTTAATAATATGATTGTATATGTGTATTGAATAACCAATGAAAAAAATGATGATGAGAACTATATATAGAAGGAATTATTTGTCATCCCATGATGGATATTATCTTCCACTTGTTCTATTGGCAATAAAATTTCATCATCAATTTATGGTGTAAAAGATGAAGCATAAATTTAAGAAGAAAAAACCAAAAAGTGATATTGTCTTTATGAGAAAAAATCAAGTAAGTATATATTTTCAAATGATTTTGAAGTAAAATTTTATCCTACTATCATCAATTTTGATGTTATCAGTGTCCTTTTTCAGACCTATTTGTTTGACGATTTTTTGTTTCTTAACCTTCAATAGACTATATTCTCTATCATTCTCCATCATAATATGATAGTTTGAATTATCTTCCTTAACTATCTTTTCACCTTATTCTAATGATACCCTAATAAAAAACTATGATATGTGGTGACATTAACCTTTTTTAAGAGAATGTTTTATTGACCCTTTTTACTATGTGGGTTTCCCATAATGAAATTCTCAAAAATCACCTTTTTTTGAAGTTCAATTTCAATGATAAGGTCGTGATTTTATTTTGAAATTTTGGATCATATCATCATGATAGATGATAGCCTGTTGTTTCTACAAAACCTCTCCCATGTCCATTGATTTTTTATTGTATCTCTACTGAGGAAGTATATACATAAACCTTCGCATGTATATAACTCTGAGTTTATACTGATATAGTATCATCTTTCTTATGAAGAACAACTAGTTTATGATCATGATCATATAGAGAATGATATTATAAACATGACCACTAACCTGGTCAAGGATTTTTTTGAAACCACCGGTTTGAATAATATATGTAGGAAATTTATGATTTTATGATTCAAATTTGTCATCATTTTTTTATTATAGTTATGAATTTCGAGGCCAAATTTATTTTACAGGATGCAGAATATAACACCTTGAATTTTTATGTCCATTTTTTTATTTTTGAATAAACTAAATTTCATTGATGTACGACGTGGGATGAAAAATAATTTAAGATTTTGTTATATGGTACACCAAGTAAATCTTTTGGTTCATGTAATTCCATATTATCTTGTGTTACAAGAAACAAAGTGTTTCAATGAAATAATATTTTATTACTATAATTTTTTAAATATTATTATAACCATTCCTTTTTAAAGGATATTATGAATGTGATTAAATTAAAAATGAAAATATGATTTAAAATTATACATATATTGTATTATTTTTGAGAAATTTTATTAATAATATAAATAATACCCATTTGATAAAAAATGTAAATCTTTTAGCTAAAAAATATATTAATTCACACAAGTGTGTTTTATAAAAATAATATAATAAAAACACACTTATTGGATTATATTAATTATATATATATATATATAAAATATTATAAATAATTATAAACATGAATCTTATGTGTTTTCAATATATGATATAATAATAATACTAGTTTTGTGGTTGAAAATTATATTTTCAAAAAAGTAGTACAATCTCATATTAAAGGCACCCTTATTTTAAAACAAAAAATTTCCAATATTATAAATTTTATTTTTCAAATTAAAAATAATTTTTTAATTCTTAATATCAAAATTTACCTTCCTCTGTTTTTTTTGGTATTTTTCTGATAAGTTTATTTTTTTGATAAATACTGAAAAATATTGCATTTTAATTGAAAATGGGATCATCATAAAAATAATTTGTTTTGTTAAATTATATTTTAATTTTTTTGTAAAATTATATAATGTATAAATATATTAGTATAATTTAGGAGATTTAATTTTTTTCTTATTAAATTTTGATATAAAATTATTTTTAACGTTTGATCAATTTAACTTTAAAACCCCAATTTCCCGCCATATCTACTGAATTAATTTTAATTTAATTTTATCCAATTGTGTGTTATTTATTTTTAAAAAATGGATTCATATTTGAAATAAAATGTTCCAAATTTGGTAACTTGTTCAATTTTATTTTTGGAAAATATAAATGATAAACATAGAAGTTTTTTTTAACACTTTTCAGGTTAAATCATGTAACTAAAGGTAAAAAATTATATTTTAAATATTATAAAATAACCCTAACACATGTATTAATTTTTTATGATTATGTGTAGAAAAAAATCATCCTTGGGACAAAATTATTTTGTTTTGGATCCATTAGGCTAAATTTAGACCACTTATGGTATTTTATTTTTTGGAAAGTGAAACTTGTCAAAATAATGTCCATAATAAGTATAGAATTTTTAATATATATTAATACATAAGTCCATAAATTTTGTTTCAAAATATAAAATATTTAAATTCATCATGGTCATTTAATAATAATTTTTATTGGAGAAATATAAACCTGAAATAATTAAAAAATAATTTTATTATAAATAGTCATTTAATGAAACAATGAAATTAATGATATTAAAAATATAAAAAGAAAAATAATATTCATTAATTTAGGTTACACAAAAATATTATTGATTAATATGAAATATTAGGTGTGTATTTAAATATTTTGTTCAAATATACATTGTTTTATTTTTTCTTAATGTCAAAATAATGATGAGCATTACTAATGAGACTAATGAAATTTTAAGAGAATATTATTTTATTTAATTATTCAAAAAACAAAATAATAATAAATAGGTATTAATGGGAAAATATATTTCATAATATATCATAAATATTCTATTTATGTTCAATATAATAACTTATATGTAAAAATTATGACCTTTTAATATTAAAAAAGTTGTTACCATAATTAAAAATAAAATTTATTAGCTAAGGGTTAATCAAAATGATAAGGTTTATAATAACTCCAAAACATTTATAAAATAAATTGGATTATGAGATTTAAAACTACAATTATCTTATATTCAAATATATTTCCTATTTTAGGTATATTTATTGAGATTTAATTTATTATAAATTAAACTTTTGATAAATTCCAAAAGTGCCCTGGATCTAAATTATAAAAATGAAAACCCTCCATCGCTTCATCACGCATCAAAAACTATTTGGTTCTACCAAACCCATTAAAAATATCCCCCCAAATTCCATCCATTGATTCTATAATCAATACATTTTCTAAAAATCCAACCAATGATGTTATTTGGTGTAATCCAAAAAGTGATACCTGAAGAAGAGTTGACATTTATCAAAGAACATTTTTATATTATTTCCTCCCTAAATCCATAAAAATCTTATATATATAGTTTATATAAGAACCACATTATCATAATTAAAATTAGACATTTTTATTTTATTTTTATTACTTATAACTTTACACACTTTCACTAAATGGGATATTCATTCACCATTAGTTAGTAGGACGAACTACCACATTGCGAAAAAATGTCGTTTCTTATCCAATTATCACATTTAAAGGTTGGGAATAATGTTATATTTATAGTTTATATATGATATATTTTTTTGTGAAGTTATTATTGTTAATTATTTATTATTCGATAAATACCATCAATCCTTCCATTTTATAGGAATATGACAATGTCGTTCGTGTGTATGGAGGAGTAATGCCTCGTGAAGCGATGAGATTAGTTAATGGCTTGGATGGAATGTATCGAGGATGTTTTTAATAATAATATTATATATATATATATATATATATATATTATGTAAAAGTTAATCTTTATTTATAAAATATGATATATTTCTATCTTTTTTATCCAATAATAACATGAAAACAACATTCATGTGTATGCATGACCTACCGTATCTGTGAACTGTGTATTTGAGTTTTTAACTCTATATTTTTTTGAATCACCATAAATAAAAACAAAATGAATATATGTTATACTTATATCATGTTTAAATATAATTATACTATTAAATGATGATATAATTAAGAGTAAACCGAAAAACATGTCAAAAATGTACGAAAAACAAAGTTATTACCCTAAACATAACATTATCAAAAAATTGTTATTAAATGATTAATATAATGTCATATATAAATAATATATTATATTATATGTATTAATATTGTTATGTTAATGATTTATAATAAATATGTATTTAATATACAAGGTTTTAATAACATTTATGATGGAAGTAAATATTTATGGTTAGGGATCTTGTCTCACTTGTTTTTTTCTCAAGACATAAGCCATGTTCAACACCTTTTTCATATATGTGGTTTATATAATATACATAGATATATTTTTTAATTATTATACTGAGAATTATTTTAATTTAAATATCTATTTTATGATCTATAGTTAATGGGGTCTATAGGTAAAACATTACAAAAGTTGTAATGAAATGTTTTCTCAATATTCTTTATTTGAGACACATGTTGTGTTATGCAACTATAATGTTTTACCGGGTTTATATACTACCCTTCTGAAATGTTAAGTCACAAGTCTTATTTTTTCATTGTATTATATGTTTAATGCAATTATATTCTCTCATTGTAATTATTATTAAAATTTACCAAAGTTATAAGATCTTATAGCTTCAATCTATTTGTTTGTCTGGATTTCTTACTTTAATGTTTCCATTGAAGAAATTATATTATCTGTATCTCGAGAACCATGATGAATTTTATTAACATATAGTTATGCACAATATTTTCCTAGAATATCATTAAAAAAACAAGATTCTATTATACGTCATCAAAGTTAATTTCAATGAAAATGGTTTCCAAAATTTTTTATGTTTCAGAAAGTGTTTATATTCAAATAAGAAATAAATTTTTCGTAATGAAATTTTTTAAATTATTTTTTTAAATTATTTTCCATCGAAGTTGACATCCATTGGTGTTACTCATGCCTCATTGGGGACTTTATCTAAGGGTTCTATTCATATTATTACCCTTAATGGTTTATTTTTTGATGACATGATGTTTATGAAACTCATTTCTCTTCCACAAGTTATTTTATAATAAAATATTTATGAAGAACATATATTTTTATGGGTTATGATATAATGAATGTTTTGTTATCATATAGAATATGTATGTATGATTTTATTATATGATAGATGAGGCCTATATCTCCCTCAAATGCATTGGGTAAATATAGATAATTCATAAGTCAAATATGTTATGCGTGGACCTAATTTAATGTTCCCAACTCTATTCGAGGAATTGGTTTTCATGTCTATATGTTTATCAATGGACTTGGATTTCTTGTCCAGAAGATTTTTCATAGACTTGGGTTCATGTATATAAGTATTTCAAGGGTCATATTATATGTCAATAACTTAATGATTGAACCTAATTCAATTTATACTTGTTCAAAAAGTTATATGTTTATTTATATTCCAAAATTTCATATTTCATGTAAATATTTTGCTCTTTTGGATTATTTTCATTGATCCCTTTTTGATTCATGTCTTATGATCTTAAAAGATTTATTGCATGCGATAATATTTTGAGCATTTATTTTAAATGTATACTTTTCAATGCCTATTCCCTTATTCTTATGTTATGATTGATATCTCCCTTGTTTACCTTTACTCAGAAATTGGGCTCACCCTTTATTATATGTTTTATTTCCCTAGTATACTATGATACGTATTATGAAAGATGTTTTAATGAAGGTTCTTATTCATAGGGAACCTAATCGGAATTAGTTAAATTACTTACAAACCAGGGTTTATGTTTTTATGTTTCCAAATATACTAAAATAACATGGTATTTAGGATTATGTTTGGGTAATGTATTAGTTATTCCAAAACAATGATGTATATATGTATATTAATCATGGTTTGTTATATGTTCTTTATTTTTACCTAATAAATTACATTGGTAAATACTAATTGGTTGTAAAGATTATATGTAATATTTTATTCATTGGACTAATATATAATCATTAATTTAATATTTAATTGATATGATATATGATTATGAATACATAATAATTTAAGGGGTCATTTTTCTAGAAAAGAGGTTTATCTTTATATTTTTTATTTCCATTGAAGAGAATAATTTTTTAATTTTATAATATAAATTTTATTAAATGGAATTCATTTTTGAAATCATTATCTAAAAATTATTTTAGGGTGATTTATTGATTTCAATGAAATAATTGATTTTTAGATAAAAACCAGAAAATATGATTTTTAAAATTACCATATCTTTTGTGAAATTAGTATAATATAAAAATGAATAAAAATATATCCAAAAATTTACTTTTATTTTTTTATTTTATAAGTAAAGTTGAACTTTTATAATATTTTTTTAATCTAGATACCCATTATTTGAATTTTGGAACCTATGTTAGATTTTATTCTAATGAAAACTATTGTTGGACATATAAATTTAATTGAGTGTTTGGACGGTTCTATCTATTTTTTGATTGATATAATTTTAATATAACCTTCCATATCTTAAAAACATGACATACATTTTTTAGAATATAATTTACACATTATTTAGAGAAATAATATTTTTTGCTTGGAAAATGTATTTTATAAAAAAAATTCACTAAATTTTAAAAAATTACATGAAAAGTAACTATTATAACATATATAAATTAAAATAATGTAAATTGATTCCATATTTTAAATAATCATATTATAATTATTTAATACATTAATATTATTTTTGTGTAATAAAATATGATACCATTGTAAAAAATAAGTTATCATGGTAAAATTAAATAATGGGAAATGATAAATTTTAAAGTTAAATGCATTAAATATCAAAAATTATATCTTTTCATAGGTATTTAATGGTTTTAAAATATTATATTACCATTTTATAAATAATTATCAACAAAATTAGTTGAAATTAATTACACCCAAAATTAGTTATCCTTAAATACAAAATAATAAATATTTTAACAATTACAAACCCTTATCCTCATCAGTAAATTCCCACCCTACCTCACTTATCCACACTCATTGATTAATCTATATAAACCAATTTATTCGAAATTAACATCTTAACAGTCACACCCACATCACATAGGTCTCAGTATCAATGAAATACCAATTAATGAATTCAATGGTGTAAGCAAAAGGATGATATCTGGGTTGGAGGTATAAGTCTTAATTGAATTAATTTATATTTTTTTCACCTTAATCTACATTGAAATATATTATATAAAAAATAAAATAATTAAAAAATTATCATTTATATATATAAATATTATTTTAATTATGGAACAACTACTCCCCCCTCATTTTTGTCATACTTGAAATAAAATGTTCACTCATGCATACTAGATGAATGCCCCCTTCACAAAGCGATGTGTTTCATTATTCATCACTACTAGACATAGATGGTTAAAAAATGAATTTATTTCATATTAAAGAATTTTATGACAAAATTATAATTCTATAATTATAAAATATTATCTATATTCTAACCCTCCCATTAATTAAAAAATAGATACACGTATCATATGTTTCTATGTGTTACCACTTCCATGAATCTATGTAACTTTTTTCATTACCTCCTCACATGGTTTTTCTCCATGATGGATTTAATGAATAAATTTTTACTGTCTAATAATAATAAGATTCTTTATGGTTAGAAATCACCTTATTTTTTTATTTTCCATTAATTTAATAAATCTAGATGTTGATCATGCATATGTGTAGACTGCCACTTTTATAACATCCCTTTTTTAGAAAAACAAGATATTTAATAACAAACAAGATACACAAAAATGTTCTTAAATGAATAATTAAATATTATTATTTAAATGTTTTGGTTATAACCGTGTGGCTAAACTGGTGGAATGAATAATAATGATAGAATTATGAAATATATAATGGTTCTACTAATTTAAAATCTTTTAATTAATTATTTATAAATAATTACAAATATTTTATTGATGTCATTTATAATTTAAAAAATCACATTTTTTTAAAATGATATTAATATATTTTTATTGCTTATTATTTTCTTTATTTTAAGTAATTTTTAAAAATTATATGAAACAATGAATATCATTTTTTCAATTATAATGTTATAATTGTCTTAGAATGAATTTTTTAAATTTTTAAAAAAAATATCAAATTTTCAAGGATAAGTGAAAAATATTGATTTTATTTGAAAAAATTATTTTAATTTACTGAATTTACTTTGATATGATATGTTTTGAATTATCTATGAATTTTCATTAGTTAATTTGTATTTAAAATAATCTAAATATGGATAATTAAATTGATTTAACACATAAATTGAGAATAAAGACATTGTATATTTAAAAATAGTATTTTTCTGAATATTTTTTTCATTATTCAGGTTAATTATTAAATTAAAATTTTAACCCTATTTTCATTGAATTTATAAAATTTTATTCCATATTTTGAGTCATCCAAAAAAAACTTATTAAATCAGACTTTTATTTTTTGTCAATATTAATAGTACCTTTATTAATTTTTCTTACCAAGGTAAAACTTAATTCTTGTAATTTAGGTCAAAAAATAAAATGATAATAATAATAAAACGAAATAAAAAAAACCTCAAACTTATCATATGATTTTACCAAAACCATTGAGACATGAGAGTATAATTTATATTATTTTGTACCACATGTATAAGTTCATGTAAATTATTTTTTATTTTATTTAATAAAAAATGAAACATGTCACACACTAGTTTTTAATAAGTGTAATATTTTAAAAAATGTATTATGCATGAGATATTTTCTACTATAAATACAATTTTTAACTATAATATATTTACTATCATCAATGAGGAGTTATATTTAATTTTATCGGATGAAATAATAATAATAAAATATTTCATAATATTGTTGGACTAATTATTTAATTAATAGAAATATCAAATAAAAGATGTTTAAAATATTAAAATAAATAAAAATTTCTGATAATTAATGTGATCAATGCATCCACTAGATTAAGTTGACATGTTATAGATATAATAAATTATTTTTCTAAAATTATAAGTGTTATCAATATATTATTAATGACATTGTAATTGTTTTTTGAAAAGATGACATTATTTATATTTTATAATAAATAAAATTATATTAAATGATGTAAAATAATTAATATCATAAATAAATCATAGTGATTAAGATAATCTTAAAAAATAAATAAATGGTCCTTTTAGCTGAATTTTTTAATTTTATTGTTTATATATTAACCCTCAAAATGGACAAGTCCATGTTTTCATAGTGAGAGTTAAGTTATTAAATAAATGTTTAATCCAAAATGTAATGGTATATATACAGTAAAAAATATCTTATTTTTATTAAATGAGGGTCTTTAGACTCATACCCATCATTTATATGAAATTAATATTTTTGAATACATTTTGATCTAAATATTACTTTATATTAATTTATTATTTTGATATGTTCTATGACTTCCCCTCCACTCTCTTATAAAATGGAACCACTTCTTATCATTTAATCATATATTTTTTTTGGATAACACAATATCATAAAAAATAACATTATAGATTCTCTATTAATATTTAGAGGACGTATTTTTTGTATAGAAACAACATTAGTTGATGTACAATGTTAAGAAAAGGATATAGTTTGATGAAGCTGTTTCATTTTTAGTCAAACGTTTCAGTTTTATTTATCCATCCAAGTCCTTCACACCCTATTATAATATGATAAAATAAAATATATTATATAATCCATATACTGAGATTTATTATATTATTTTATTATTTATGTCCATATCCACTTCCATGAAATTAAAAAATAATTGATCGATCATGTGTGTGGAAGATTACTGCCTCGCCAAAAGATTTAGTTTTTCCCACTCAATGTCTATATTTATATATATTAAAATTATCAAATTAATTTTTATATGTGATATTAATAAAACATTTATAGTTATCAAATGATAATATATCATTTACCTTCCCTAATTTCCACGCACCAAAAAATGATAATGTTGTTTGTGCGTATGTGAGGACTTCTACCTCCACAAATCATCGTTAATCATTTTTTATCATTATAGAACATGAATGGTTTATAATTATATTTAAATAATTAACATTATATATATATATATTATAATTAATGAATGTTAAAATAATACTTACCTTATTTCAGTAAATATTGGTAAAAAATCGAAGCATTAATCTTTTGTACGTATGGCCTACCAGCTCCAGGATTGTAACATAGTTTATCATTCCTAAAATTATATATTAAATTTATTTAAATTAATAAATTAGGAATAATAATAATATATATTTCATTATTATTATTTTATCGATGATTTATTGAAAACCACTTTGACTATAGTCCACAAACCAACGTCATTTTAGACTTAAGCACCAAATATCTTCCAAATGTCCTATTTGAACATAAATGATTATTTAATTGAATATAAAATGACAATAAGTGATATAATGGGATTAATAAACATTAAATATGTTCTTAATGAATTATAAAATTAACATATTTTTATTATTCTAGAAGATAAAGGATATAAGTGATGAATAGAACTTACGGTAAGGGATTTTATTTTAAATACACTTTAAAAAAATCCTTATTCAGATCATTTTATCAAATTAAAAATAAATTATTCTTAAACATATATGGAATGAATATAATTTTTGATCATCTTGATGACTCATTTAATTGATTTTTCATTTTTATGTTTTCAGGGTACATTTCAAATAAAATGTTTAATTTATTAATTGTGCAATATTCTGTTTTTATTTATTTTTTGAATCAAATGTATTTTTGTATTAAAAAGAATTTTCACATGGTTTTAAAAGACTATTCTACTGTTGAATTAATAACATGGTCTGTGGAAATTTTTAACGGTTTATAACTGTTATATCTCATGGGGGAGTCTACTACAACTTCTATGATGGGTGTTCCCCATTAGATATATCCAATGCATTAGGTAATTATTAGAATTTGAACATGATGGTTATTAAAAGATCAACTAGTATCGTTAATCTTATAGTAAATATCATGGTTACACTAAATTAACAATACATAGTGAAACATGAAGGTATTCCACGAGAATCTACGATAGTTAATCTAAATTTCACTATGATGGTTAATACTAGTGTAAATATAATGTTTACTCTATTTATTACCATGATGGTCATTACATTTTTAAAAGTGAAAAGAATTACATTGGGTATATGTTTTCATCTAATTTAAAAGAATGAAAATAAACCGTTATTATTTTATTTTACCCCAAATAAATCTAATGAAATGATTTATGAAAAATATTAAGATGAGATGTTTATTTCTTATATAAGTTAAATGGTTTATTTTTAATAATGTTTTTATTTTTAACAAGTAAAAAAATTTATCTACTCGTGGATTAACAGGTTTTTTCATACCTTTTTTACCCTTTGGTTTTTTATCATCCTATATTTAGAAATGATTTTCAGAGTGTTTAAGGAAGACTATAGACAAGGATGTTGTTAAGATAATGTTTTTGAATATTTATCATGAAAATAAATTATCTATTATTTTAAATTGTTTTATTAAGTGGGGTGAATTAATACTAAGTATACGTTTTCAAATTTATTGTATAGGATTAGTATTTAAAATTTCTTCCAAATTCTATAAAAATCTAAACTAAAAGGATCCTAGATATTAAATGAATGTTAATTATATCACAAAGACACTTGAAAATGTATTTATTAAGGATAGATCCATAATGATTGTATTAGATATCATTTTAGATAACATTATAGGTTAAAATAATTTTAATATAATTTTCATTAAAAAAATTACCTTATGGTTAAGTTGAAATATTATAGAAATTAATGACTCTGACCCCAGTATCATGTAGTTTTTTTCTTTATTTAATACATTGTAATAGATAAAATATTTTAATCCCAATTTACTTATTAGTTTTCTAGTTTTGTATACCAAATTAGACACATGAAATACACATTACCATATAATACAAAAAATAAAAAAACTGAATTTTCTTTGAGAATGTCATTAATCTTTTTACTATAACCACACATATGAAACTCATAACACATATTCATATTGTAGATAAAACTATAACATAATAAAGTGGTGAGATAAAATTCATTGTATGGGTAATTTTACACTAGATTCTATGAGTAAATATGACATAAATGATATGGAAAGATATATAACTAAAACACAAGTCATTTAAATAATCAAAAGATCACGGAAATCTATCCATGGATATTATAATAGTCGAATAATCACATTAAATATCAATATGTATTATCATAATGATGGAATTCATAATTATGGACATTAAAAACATACCATCAAGGCTTCTTATAATATATCAAAAATTAAATGTTTAAGACATCACCCATATCAATATATGAAAATAAATGTGAAAGGCCTCTACAAAGTCCATATATAATTTGTCACTAGAGACCTGCCAACTCATCTAGGGGAAAATAGGACCTTCCCGTAACATAATAATTATAATTAATTTCTCATATGAGTGGGCTGAATCATAAACAACACATACAAATGAAATATAATTAAATTTCCCCAATTTTCAAAACATAATCACCAGCCATTTTAAAAAATATATTTAAGGGATTCAAAATATCAAATCTATATACAAACTTATAAAAAACCATTTAATAGAATATAGTAAATGATATCAAAATAGATCAATGTTAATGTATCAAAAAATAAAACAAAGGATAATAAATAGGTTAAAATACTCTTACAAAACCATTGAAAATTCATTAGAGAAATTCCCATTTTACCATTGAAATATTTATTTAAAAACACATGAAACTATAAATGAAAACATTTTATTTGAAAATAATATCTTAAAATTTTAATGTATGATTAAAAAATTTATGTGACCATGACTATGTAGAAATCATCTCACACATCATAAGAGAAAAACATTCTTTCCTTCGAAAAATTCATAATGTACCTCATCTGGAAAATAGAAAAAAAATTGCATTACAAATGATTAATAATTAGTTTAACATGGATGAAAATATTTTTCATTTTTTTACTATAATGGAAAATTCATTTTTAAAATTTTTTATAGACCATTAACATTTTAGAGAAATATTCCCATCTAGAGACTTCATTAGAAGCAATCTAAATTAATGACGAGATTGTAAATTCAACCATTACCATGGACCTTCCTTGAGTCCAATATGATTTAACATATAGTTTAATTATTGGAAACAATTTATTATTTTATAAAAAACCATATCCATATGTTTTATATCATATATGATCTTATCATATCATTTTGTTTATAATATTTATTTATTTCCATTGTTTTGAGTGACATGTGTTTCATTTTTCATTGCATGTTTTGTCATGTAGGTTTTGTTTCTTATAAATAAGAAATATATAATTCATATACAAAATGTTATTATGTTTATACATATTATATTTATTCATTATATAAATTTTTATTATCATTAAAAATTTATTGTAATGTAAAATTATCTCATCGTGTCCTGGACCAAATAAAGTAGTGATGAAAAAAAAAATTACACCACAGAATGAAGATGGTAAGTCGTACGCACACACGTGTGGTGATTTAATTTTTTATAGAATATATAAAAATTTGAATATAATTGTACCATAATCATAATAACATCCCATCGTATATTTGATACTAGAGTTATTAAATTATAATGAAAAAACATATAAATATGTAGTAGAAAACGAAATGATCATGGATGAGTAAGTTAAAATGATTACCTCTTTTTCAGTGGAATTCCTTTATATAAGTTCTTAAGGGATCTAATGTTGGTATTTTTGAAAAATAAGAGCCTATAGAACATAGAAAAATATGGTTAGAAGATAAATTTATAGTAATTTGTTTTTATAGAAGGCTCAAAGTGGTGTGAAGAAGTGAGGGAAGGTGTTCCCTTTTATAATTTATGTGAGAGGAACTTTTAGAAACACATAAAATGATAAAATACAATAAGGCTAATATAGAGCCAAAGACTTAAAAATTGGCTATAAATAAATATTGGAATAAATTTTCAACCATAAACTATCCCTATTAAAATTAAATAACATTTCCATTTTTGTTAAATAATTTATAAAATATTAATTCAATAATGAACCATTATTATCATATTTTGTACTATTTATTAAATTTGTAATTAAATATATCAAAAAAGTGGGATTTATTATATAATTATATTAAAAATCTCTAATATATCATATATATATATATAATTATTTATATACATTAACTCAACTAAATTATATTAAAATTAATATTATAAGAATCAATAATTTTATCTACCTATAAATTTAATAAATATTGTTTTAGTATTGAACAAGATTTTAATGTAATTATATAATTTATAAAAACTAAAAATAAACTTATATAATGTAACTAATTTAATTAATATAAATACTGATATTTATTATCTTTCATATCATGAGTTTTCCCTATTTGAACACATAAATATTTATTAAATACAAAGGGAGTGTCATTTTGTAATAATCCATGATTTAAATAATAAATAATTTATTTTCATGGAGAAGTATATATTCTACTAAAAATTAATATTTTTTCAAACACTTTTTTAGAAATGTGAGAAACCATGGTTCAGACACAAAAGTAAATAACTGAACCCTTAAAAGACAATTTTAGACAACCAGAATTTGGATCCCTAAATAGTTTCTGGTAGATATTGTGTACCTGACATTCAGATTCATTCCTTAAGAGATCATCAAGTCTTAATGTCTATTAATCCCAAGATTGAATGTACTCCTCAAGGCTGATATTTCGATTGTTGAAACCCCCAACTAAAATCAAGTCTGGTATATCGATCCAATTATACTGTTCTTCATTAAGATTCATCCTCAAAGGCCTTTTCGTCGCTCTAGTTGCTTCTTATTCAGTACTGTTATGAAACAAAACCTGTTAAACTATTTATTCATCCAAAATCATTAGAAAATCTTATGGTTTATCAAAATAATCACCATCTGTCTACTTGGCATTTAATTTTTCTGTTAAATGTGTCTCCATTGGAGGTGGCAAATATGAGTAATCATTGCACTGTTTATGGATTCCTTTCCTGTCCCCATCACTAGTCATGCTCCCCTAGGCCTGATGGTTATCCATAGTGTATCTATTTTGATAATTTTCAATATCCCACACCATATCTTCATTATTCAAACAATAAAAATGATTTCCGATCTCAATATCAGATACTTCCTTTCTAGGACCTGATCTGGTTGGAAACTTAGTGGCAGTAACATGTCCTCCAATAGGTGACCAGACTGCCTCCACATAAGAACCAATAGTAGGGGTCATGGGAACTCCCTCATGAGTATCATCAATAACCCTTTCCATCTCATAATGGGTACCATTTATACCAGAATCAGTGGAAACACCCGCTACATTGCACTGAGAAGTCACTACCACTGGGTGTTTCATACCACTAAGATATCTGATCAACCTGTTGAAAACATCCTTGACCTTGAGCTCATGAAATAGATGTGATGACTTCAAAGACTCATCATTTTGGGTGATCCGATTTAGAATTGGAACATCCTATTTTAGAGGAGGAACCATATCTTTAGCAATCAGGCACATTCCACTGTCCATAGGGGAATTGCGCCAGGTATGTCCCTTCAATGGGACATGCTGCATAATCTCATCCATGAGCACATCATCTTTTTGAAGAGAGACACTAATACCAGTGTGATCCAAGGTACCCATATATTATTTCTTAGGGGGGAAATTTCTACAACCAACCAAATTTGACGATTTTCGAAACAGTGAATGACAATCCTGATGAAGATGACCCAATAGACAACACAATGCGTAGAAATCATACTAGTTCTCAAAAGCCACTAGTTGTTGGAACCAAAGTTCTTTTTCAACCATGATCCATACTTCTTCAATAGGGGGTTCTATAGGATGGCCCAAATTCCTTGACCTCTCATTAAAAGCCAAAAACCTTCCACCCATATTTCATAATAATTGGAGAATAACTGTATTTTGAATGGGAAGGGGGGGTGGAAATGTCACCTTGATCTTTACAGAGGGGGAATGCCTCTTAAAATGAAAATCTTAGTTCAAAAAATAAAGAAAGAAATATTTCCCTCTACAGGAACGAAGACCTTTAGACTAAAACACGGTGAAATCGTCAGAATTAGAGAACCGTAGAGTGAAGTGATGAGGATCCAGGAGCCCGATGACGACACGATCTTATAGGGGAAAACATTAGTTGATGAATAAATGATTCATTTGTTAAATTTTTAGACTTATCCTCATTTTTTGTATGAATTTATGATTTTAAGTTATTTTATATCATTTAATAAAATCTTATTTATTTTAAAATATCAATAATTTCAATTTTGAAACTTTTCATTTTTTTTCTTGTAAAAATATAATAAATAATAAATTTTCTAACAAAGACATCTTAGTCATTGAAAACATGTGAATTTTATCAATAAATTTAGTTTATTACATTAAACCTCTCACATTTTATTTATTATAATATATTTAGTATCATTTATTTGATTAATCCATTAAATAAGCAATCAACGCATCATCATTATATGAAAATTTAATTTGATTATTTAATTCAATTAAATTATAAATTAGTTAATATTTTTTACATAAATATTTTACCATTATAATTAATATTAATAGTTCGACACATATTTTATATTAAACCATATTAATAAAAATACTTCTTTGTATAGAAGAAAAAGTTTGAAAATGTTTATTTTTCATTGAATATAATATAATTAATGCCATACACACTTCCAGATTGCCTTAAAAGGTTATAATCTTAGAAAAAGTATGTGTTTATTGTACCAAAACTAATATAGTGAAATTGGGATAGGTGTTAGGGTAATTTTCAAATTGTTATAATGTCATTTTTACCCTTAATTAACTTATTTACCCTTAATTGTTATAATTAAAATAATATAAAATAATACTATTCTTGTATCTAAAAAAAGAAACCTATTTAAAATATTATAATCCATTTATAAAAAATATGGAACCATTTTTAACAACTCATAACACATTAGTTTTACTAATTAATTTCAAATTAATCTCATTTATAAAACGAGAAAATGAGTTTTTAAAGAGAAAATTTACAAATTATTGTAATGTTATTATATTCATATTCAATGTAAAATCTATTCCAATGAACTAAATAGTATTAAATGATATAAATTTAACATAATTATATTTTTAAACCAATTCAACATATTGTTTTAAAATATAAATTATTTAGATGAATGAGTTGTTTTAAATTAGAATGCAATATTTGATCACTATTCATCATAACATGAATCCTATCATAAAAATACAAAAAATTAAAGCAGTGTAAATTTTTATATTAAAATATATAATTTTTATATTTTTTTGTTTTAGATATAATAGATAAATGTTTCCAAAATGGATTTAAAAAATATTCTCCATTAGATGGTGGTAAAATTAAATCATTAGAAAAATACAAATTTAAAGCCTAAAAATTGACATATTCATATCTTATTCCTATAAAATCTATTATATGACATACAAAAATATCTGATTGAAAATATAATATAGATAATCCATTAATAAAATTTACTGATTTTAATTAATTTAATTTATTAATAAATTATTCTATGGGAGCACAAAAAATAATTCATTGTAAAATCATTTACTATATATTCAGTTCATTCCTATATTCATTTATAATTAATTTGTGACAAATAAATTCAATCATATATTTTAATAATTTATTTAATATTATTCATGAACTCGAGATTAATGTATATGTTATTTTATATTAAATAACAATATTTTATAAATATAATGTTGTTTGGTAAAAATCATCCTTGAATTTAATGTAAGACTACTCATTATTGTGTGTAGGGTAAACATAACATGGTGTTGAATATAAATCAAGAAATAAAAATATTAAATTTAATCTACAATTAAAATAATGTAAATTATTGTTATGTTACATATAATTTTGATGATTAACATGTTTCTTTATCGAAATTATGTTTTTAGAGAATTTCAGTCCACAATAGATTTTGGAATGATGTAGTGGGAAGGCAATATATAGATAATATCCTTAAAAATTAGAAACATATAAGAGTTGGAATTGGAACTGATTAGTTTTTTACTAATTATTTAGTATATAAAATCTATTTATTCTATAGGAATCCATTCTAGGGATAACCCAAATCTACAATAGATAAATATGTTAGTATTTGAACATTTAATGAGAGAAAATTCCACATCATTCAGTGGATCATCTGAAAATGTGGTAGATGGGTGATGGATTAATGCTCTATAAAATATATTTGAATTCATGTTATGTTCATAAAATATATAGGTAACACTTATAATTTATCATTTTTAATGTGAATTTGATCTATGGTGGTCCTTTGTAAGGAATACCAAAGAAAAATATGATCTTGATTCAATTGTATATGACAAATTTACGAGTTATTTACTTTCGAAATATTCCTCTATAATTGTTCTACATAGGATAGAGAAACATTTCATTAAATTGAGGTAACATTATGATGATTTAGAGGCCATATATGAATTTTTTTCAGGATTGGCCGATTACATAATAGCTTTTTTGGGAAATTTGTTGTAAAATTAAAATAATTTACTCTGGATTAAAACAATATTAACAAAGGTATTTTGACATAGAATAATTTAAATGTTATGAAAATGTTTATAATCATTCTAAGAAAGTCAATATAGAGTTCATCAAAACATATGTTCTTTGAGATGATAATGTTAATAAATGGTAAAGGTGGTAGGTAATGGAAAATCAATTGACCAAAACACTGGATGTACTCCACAAAACATGTTCCAAGTGTAGTGAATGGAATTTCAATGTAATATTGATAGGTTATGAAGTGTGTTACCGAATGTTTTGTTAGGTAATATGTATTGTGAATTTAATAAAAATGATCCAAGCAGTGGTAATGAAAATTTCAATAAAAAAGAAGTAATGTATTTTAGATGTACTATGATGGGTCATTATTCTAATGTGTGTCCAAATAAGGACACAAATGATTGAAATCAACAATAATGCATGTATAAGGGGGTGGTGATCTCATTTTATACTACTATAGTTTATTTGGGAGCATTTGTTGAAGTGACTACATCTCTAAGAGTTTTTTTTTCAAATTGTAATCATATGTTCCAAGCTAAAGGCACCCATATTTTAATGTTTTATGTAATGGAATCACATTGTGTGACATGTATATTGTTTTGAAAAATGATTGAGGTAAATTTATACATAATTATTAAGATATAATAATGTTTAATTAATAATAAATTCATTTACTTTTTGTGGATATAAGATTAATGTTACTAGTAGACTTTTGGTTTATATAATATATGATTTTCATGTAATTATGGGTTTTTAGATTGTGGGATACAAAATTAAATGTATGAGGTTACCATAAAGGTTAAAATAATTATGAAATGTTCAAATTATTAAGCTTATTTTTTAGGACATTTCTAAAATTTCAAAAAAATTATAAAGAATATATTTATATTGTTTTAGAAAAATGTCTTCATATATAATGGTTGAAAACCAATTTCATCTAATAAGGCTATAGGGATTAAACCCAAAACTGATGGGAGATAAAGTTTAATTAAATTCCACTGAAATACATGATGTACTATTTTTTTAATATTCTTTTATTTATTTAAATTATATTATGGAATAAAGTTATGTTCATTTTGGGAACATATATATTATCAAAAAAATAACCATGGGTTTCAGAAATGATTTGGTTATTATGAGATTAATATAATTTCAGAATATATTCACTAATTTGGTTACCCTATATGAAAATTGAAAACAAAATACTATGGGGTTTTATTTTAGGAGAAATAGTTGAATTAAATTTGGGATGAATTTAATATTTCATTGTATAATTATGGTAAATGGTGATGTTTATAAAAAATATTATCATATATTTGAGATTATATAACTATGGAAATTACATTTTGGTAAGAGACTGTAAGAGTTAGCTATGTAATTTTTAGATAAATATTTATCTTATATTTGATGAATATGTGATCAAATGCTTCATATTTTTTATCTTTTCATTCTTATTATAGAATATTATGGAATAATTTTATGGATAATTATTTGTTGAATGACCTATGACGAAATTTTTGTATTAGTGTTAAATTTTGGATATTAAAGAAGTTTTTTTATCATATAATAGAATATTATATTTTGAGAATTAAATTATATTGTACTAACCATTTTGGTTTTGGTTAATGTATAAATATATTAGGTGTATATATTTTATTGTGCATTATAATATCTTTAGAAGTGGATTCTTTTTCATTAGGAATGAAACATTTATCATGAAGACTCATTTTTTGTAGAAAAAGAAGATATTGTAGTAGAAATAGATTAAATTATTAAATTAAAATATTCATGTTAGTATATTTTATTATGTTCTTATTCTATATAGTCATAAAATTTCTCATATTTAAAACAAGTGTTTTGATAAAAAAATCATGTGTTTAATTTTATTATATACTAATCAATATCCTTTTCACCCATCAAATATTTATTGTTTTGTGATGGTTAAATTTATCATTAACAGGATCTATATCACCCGTTATGAATACTTAGGCATTATATTTTCCATTCAATATCCATGGTTTTCTATTTGGAAGAACAATATGTTTTATCGTAAGAGACCATCATAAATTCATTTCCCTTAATTCAAAAGGGTGATTTATGATATTTTTTATGAAGTGGGTTTTCAACCTTGTTATTTTGAAAATTCACTCCCCTAATTTATATAAAATCTAAAAAATTAAAGGTGTTAATTTCTAAATTATGGATAATGTAGCATCATTATATTTAAAATTAAATACCACACTCGATATTGTACAAAATACATAATACAAAATGGAAATGAAAAAAAAAATATTTTTATTTAAATATCGACACTATAACATAGAAATTAAATTTTAAGTAATGAATAGTTTTTACTAAATTATGAAATATAAAATTTCCATACTCATCTATAATGTATTAATTAATTAATTTTAATGAAGGACTTCATTTTTAGTAAATATAATTTATTCTTTACAAAAGTATCTTTTCTTCTTAAATAATTATTAATCCATTTTCTAGGTGGTTATTATAATTAATTTATGAAAACATAATAAAATATATTTAAAATAAGTTATTTTTATTTTTTAATTCAACATCTCATAATTATTGTAGGATGATTTTTGAAGAATTTTCTAAAAATATTGATTTTTCAATGAATAATAAAAAATTCTGAGTACATTATTTTATTAAAAAATATTTTCCTAGTAAAATTATGTTTTTGAATAGTTTTATATTTTTATTAGTTCATTTGGATTATTAATAATCCTTAAATACTTTTTAAAATTTAATTTATTCATAATTTTAGTATATAATATTATATATTTAAAAGATGAATTTTTACGAAAAAGTTGTTTTTTATTCTACCAATTTATTTCTAAATTAAATTAATAATATTATTTGAACCGAATTTTGAAAAATTGGATCCTTAATTTTAATAACTCTCTCTAAATTAATTAAATAACTCCCTTTTATTTTTGTAAAATATGAATATCAATAGTAGTAATTTTGATTACCCCGGAAATGGTTAAATTGGTTAATTTAAGTGCTTATGAAAATTATTATAACCGTAAAATGACCCAAAATCCCACCTAAATATTATTTAATGATTTTATCAAGACCATAATCATATAAGGTCATAATTTATGACCTTTTGGGCTCACTTTTATAATATTATGACCTTTATAGTATTTAATTTTTAAAAAAGGAAAACATATCACACTCTTGTTTTTAATGAGTGTAATAATTTTAATATGGTGATATAACAACTATATGATATGATATAAATATTATCTTGAAATATAATATATTTATATTCATCATCATTTTTTTTTAATTTCTTTGAAATGAAAAAATTTCCTTAATTTTTTTCACATCGTTGATGGATTATTTATTCAATTAATGATAAAAATCAAATAAACAATATAAAAAATATTTTTAATAAATAAAATTTGATATAAGTATTGTGATAATTAAATTTTATGTATTACCTTGAAATATTTGGGATATAATAAAATATTTTATTCCGACTTATAATAATTATAATTAAATTATTAAATTTAAAGTAAGGAGCAGTTTGAAAAATTGACAATATAGATAATTTAGAATAAGTACCATTTTATTAATTGATATTAAATTTATAAAAATCATATATTTTTACAAATTATTAGAATAAGGATTAAAATATAAATAATTATCTATTTACTAAAAGTTTTTTAATTTATAGTATCTATATTAACCCTAAAAATGTTAAAATTTGTGTTCCCACAATAAGTGTTAATGGGGTTAAATAATGGATATGACCTAAACGTATTGGAAGAAATATAATCCAAAACATATAATATTTTTTATTTTATTTTGTTATTTGACTCATAATAATATTATCATAGAGAATAATAATTTTGATATATTTTTTAGAATTTTTTTATATTAATATATTATTTAGATAATTTATAATACTTCCCCAACCACCACTTATAAAGGTGAACCATTACATCAAATTTATTAGACCATTAATTTTTTTTTCAATAAATAACTAAATAACTTCCTAGAATATCTACCCTAATTATAGATGTATTTTTTGGGAAGAATATAGTCTATAGTGGTATTAATGTGTTTTGAAATTGGAGATTTTCCGAAGAAGATGTATCATTTTTAATCCAGTAGTTCTGTTTTGTTTTTTCTACTAATACCTAAAACGGTATTAATACAATATTAAATAAATAATTTAGTATACGACGTATATTTATATGTTATTATGTTAGTGTAATTATGAATATCCATCTCAAATTTCATGGAATTTGTAATGAATTAATCGTTCATGTGTATGGTGGACTACTGACTCATGAACTGATGTAATTTTGTTTTCCATCATTATCACTGAATACTATTTATACATATTGAATTAATCATTATATATTATATTAATTATATATTTAACATTATAAAAATATAATATATCATTTTAACATTTATCATTCCATGCATTGAAAAATGATAACTTTGTTTGTGTATACGTGTGGACTAACACCTCTATAAAGCGATTTGATTCATCAATCATCACCACATAACAAGGATGAAATATATATATGTATATTTAATGTTGTGATATTATATATATTATATTTTTATTAATATATAAATACAAAACAATACATACCCTTTTTCTGTAATTATCGTTTTAAAATAAAAACAATACTTATACATTCTCACGACCAACCATCCCAATGATTGTAATATAGTTCATTTTTCATTACCACATTTAATGTATAGATTTAAAATTATTGTTCCCATATAAATGTGATAATTATTTCATTAATATTATTCTTTATATTATTTAATAATTACTACTTTGACAAGATTCAACATACCTAAGTCATTTTTTTATAGAAGTACTGACTATCGAAAAGATGTTCGACATGAAAGTAAATGATTATGTAATTTTATAAAAAATGATAATAATTGATATAAAGGTAATTATAAAAATAAAAAATGTTCCTAGTCAAGTATAAAAAAATTATATTATTATTTAGGGAGATAAGGGACATACATGATGAATAATACTAATGGTTAGTGACATTCATTTAAATCTTATGTAAAAACATCCCCTTTCAACTATTTTTACTAACGTCAAATGGAATGTTTTTTAACATAAATATAATGAATTTAATTTTCTAGAATAATTATTCTAGAATTTATGGATGTTTCATTTTTATGTTTTGAATTTTATTTTCATGTAATTTCTTTTATTATGTTCATATTTTTCTCATTTTAAATGTTTTTTTAAGAAAATGGTATTTTGATACATGAAAGTGTCTTTCACATGGGTTTAAAAGAGTTTTTATGGTTTCTATTAATAATATAGTACATAGAAAATATTTATGATGGTTTAATATCGATTATATCACAACAATGAGTCCAATATAGCTTATATATAGGGGAATCCCCATTATAGATCCCCAATGCATTGGGTAATGTTTGGAATTTGATTGTGATTGTTTTTTCAAGATTTAAAGTGATGTTTAATACATTATTAACAATGATGGTAATTGTACTATAACATTAGGAATTTAACCATGATGGAATTCCATTAGTATCTATGATTCTTAGATAAAATATTATTCTGATATTTATTATAACGGAAACTATGATGGTTATTCTATTTACAAACACAATTCTTATTCCAATTGTAAGAGTGAAATTTTTATTGTTGTGAAAATGTTTTCCTATGATTTCAATGTTTGGAATCAAATAATAATGTGTTTATTTTTCCTAAAATATTCTTAATGAAATGTTTTATGATTGGTTTGGGAAAATAATTTGATTACTTAGTTAAGAAGAAGGTTAGTTTTTTAAACCCAATGTTTATTTAGAATAAGGAATTTTTCTATGTACTCATGGACTAACAATATATTCCCTTATTTTTATATAACATAGTGAAATGTTTTTTCTCGTACCACATTTTAAAATGTTTTTCATAATATTTAGAGAATATTATGGGTTTGGATAGGGTCATGATGAATATTGGGAATATTGTTTATGAAAAGAAATCATTTTTTATTTAAAATATTTTTGTTCAATGGGGAAAATAAATACTAAGTATATGTTTTCACTTATAATTTATTATTTTACAATGAAATAGTTTTTATAAATTCGATAATATTATAAACTAATTATATCATTATGATTTTAAGAAATTGAATTCTAGTTCAATGACCCAAGAATAGGCAATTCTTAAAGTCATGTCATTTCACCATCCTTGAATAATGTATCTCATTTTTGGTTTCCACCATGAATGGATGGTGATAAAATTATATTTAATATAAAAACATAATAATAATATAATATTTAGGATTATAGAGTACATATAATTTAAATAAGAACATTTTCTATGTTATTTTTTTAATTATATGGAATTATTTTGAGACCGCGAAATCTGACGGTGCATGACTCCAAGATTCGGAGTGCCTGAAATGATCCGAGGCTCGAAGTGCCCGAAATGATCTGTCGAAGTTTGGTTGAGATTTAATTAGAGCATGTAAGAAGTTTTCCTCAAAAAGTAGAATATCTCTTAAAATGTATATCAGATCGGAAATCTGAGGGCACTGTTACGTTCAGGATAGCAGATTTACCCTAGGTGCAACATAAGTTTAGTCGGCATAGGCCTCCAGTGGGAAAACCCGAAAATGGAATAACTGTAAACAATTATTAAATAAAATTATTTTATTTTTCAAATGCTTATAACTCACGAACGGTTACTCAGATTAAAAATATGAGACCACCACTGAACTTGATAGGGTATGCTCTCTTGATGAAGATATTAACATTGTTCGGCGCGGGACACCTGTGAAAGTTAGTTTTTGGCCATAAATAAAATAATTAAGTGGAAATTATTTTATTGTGAAATACATAACTTATAAATGGTAACTCGGATAGAAAATCTGAGACAACCATTGAGTTCATTGGTGTGTGTTCTCATTGGGTGGAGCCTAACCTTGACCGGTGCAGGTTGAGGGTGAACGTTATTATTTTATTAAACTCTTTAATGGTATGTTTAGTAAACGCAAGACCAGTGTTTTTATATCTTTTGAACCGATTCTAGGATTAAAAATATAAGGGCACCATTTAATCCGCAATGCCAACATTCTCTTAAGGGTTAATTTACTTTGAGTGTAGTTGGTCCGGAGAAAAGGTTATGTTTTTTTAAAAGAAATTAAATTAAATAATTTTATTATTTTATTTTATATCCTCCAATGGAGAAGCATGTCACGACCCGACCCTACCCGGGCTCAAGCCGCAACTACCCCAAGCCCGCATCCATAGGCCAGGGGCTGGTGACCAGCGCCAAAGGCACAATAACTCCGTGAGGCCTTTGCCTAAGTACCTGTTAACACACACACGCAGCACACTCGATGAAAAAGTGCAGAGTAAAAGAAAAGACAAGTAAAGAAAAGGGGCAACTGCTATATAATTACCACAAATGTGCATCGACCACTAAATAGTACAAGGTACAAGCTGAAAAGAAAAGGGGAAAAACATGTGCCCAACAAAAAAGTGCCACAACCCAGCAACAGGTAAACGAAAAGAAACAGCTGACGGGTCTGCCACATGGAACCCGGCCACAACCACTGCACGCGGTCCAATCTCCCAAGATCCTACGCTCCACTGAAGTCACGCTCCACCTATCCGTCGTCTGCAAGGGCACACCAAGTGCGGGTAAATCCCAAGCAGGGGTGAGTATAAAAATACTCAGTAGGATACCCCGAAGGCTCGAGGGGGCAACAAAGGAGGTACCGAAGGGTGAGCAGTAGAGCGAACAGGAAAAGTAGAGGAGTACAACTGGAAGTGAAGTAAAGAGTCCAGCTCAACATAACAAGAGGAATGAAGTAGACTCGTACAGGCACAAGGAGCTGGAAATAGTGAGAAGATGAACTTCCCGTCGATTCTTCGCTACCTATAGCAGGAGAGTAGACTCATCCAACCACGAGAAGCTAGAAACAAAAAAGCACGTGGCATACCCCGCGCGTCTTCGCCTCTCCTGAAAGTAGAGTACCCAAAACCCAAGGAGTGGGTACTCATACGAGGTATATACATATTCATATGCTCTATCAAGAAGCCTGAAAAACGTCGTAAGGGGATCTCAGTCTCGTAGCTCAGCCCAAGAAAATGGCATCCAACAGTCCCAAAAGAAACACCATCATCGATGCCCAATATCCTGTATGTCTACCCTGAACCGCAATCCAAGGGGCTCAATCACCGCACCTTGACACTATCCGCTTTGGGCGGCACTGACTCGCCCGCACGGTTTTAGATCGCGTCACAAGAACGCGTCTCGGTGGGGAAAGTACCCATCGTACTTGAGAGTTCTATGGAAGGTCAAACCACACCTCGTCACTGCCCTACAGTCGAGAGGTCTCCTCAATGTCAAGGTCTCCACAACACCGACCCGTAACCAGGGGTCCCGCTCTGGTAATCACGGAGGAAAGACACAGACTAGCCTAGTCGAGAGGACTGAGTCTAGAATGCCAACTGGTGTCCCCACTGCCCAGCCCTGCTGGAGGGTAATTCGTAACTAGATAACGGGTGACCCACTACCCAGCCCTGCTGGAGGGTAAACCCTAATACATCATCAGGCGACCCGCTGCCCAGCCCCCACTTGAGGGTAAACCATAATAAGATACTGGGTGACCCACTGCCCAGCCCTGTTGGAGGGTAAACCATAATAAGATACTGGGTGACCCACTGCCTAGCCCTGCTGGAGGGTAAACCATAATACATCAACAGGTGACCCACTGCCCAGCCCCGCTGGAGGGTAGACCTTAATACATCATCAGGAGACCCACTACCCAGCCCCGCTGGAGGGTAGACCTAGAATAAGTCAACAGGAGACCCACTGCCCAACCTTGCAGGAGGGTAGACCTGGAACTAGACGACGGGCGACCCACTGCCCAGCCCTGCCGGAGGGTAGACCCTAAGAGGTCGTCAGGTGACCCACTGCCCAGTCTCTGCTGGAGGGTATACCCTACGTGCGTCGGGTGACCCACTGCCCAGTCTCTGCTGGAGAGTAGACCCTAAGAGGTCATCAGGTGACCCACTTCCCGGTCTCTGCTGGAGGGTAGACCCTAAGAAGCCGATGAGTAACCCACTGCCTAGCCCCGCTGGAGGGTAAAACTCAGAACTGCTCTAGCCATATCCACTGGAGGGTACAACAATGGCCAACCGAACACAAAGTGGGTATCGCGCAACCTCCCAACTCCAGAACAACTCACCCAAAAGAGTTGCAGCGTCTGCTCCAGCACTGGGTGTCACTAGCACCGCTACTGGCCAATCCATCGAGAACGAAACCATGGGGAGACCACTCAACCCTGCTGGTCAAACAAACGAGCACAAAGCCAGGGGAAATACACTCCACCCTTCTAACCAAACAAACGATCACAAAGGGACCCTCTACGCCGCGAGAGGTCCAAGTACGCAAAGCAGAACATGGCACGCACGTGGGGCCCACATGACGTGTGGCCCCAAGTCAACCCCAACCAAGCGCACGAACGTCTCAGGTACAAACCACACGTACCTCCAAGCGTTCTCATATACTCTCAGAGTACACCACGTCTCCATCCCTAAGGCTATCGTGCACACGACACCCAACATCAACGTGAAGGCTTGACATAACAACTCCAACCTGCCACCTCATCGATTGAGGCACACCCAACCACATCTCATGAACCATATACATCACTCTCCCAAGAGTGCGTGATCACACGCCAAGGGTCCGCTACAAACAAAGTAGGGAGAACCACCACTGGAGCACCTTCCATGCTTCCACATTTAACAATATTGCACAAGGGGCTCCGTACAGCCAAATAGATTACACCGTTGTAAACCTCGCGGAAAAACACGCGGGTTAGACTACTTACATGCCTCCAACGGATATCCGACAGAAAAGTCACCAACACTGCCTCACACCCGAATGGCGTCCCGTGATCCCGAGCCCCGGCCCCGAAAACAGTCGGGTGCATCCCACCATTGCGATCCCCTCGGGAAAACAGGTCAAAAGCGTAACTCACATGAGTGCAACGGATATCCGGAGAAAAAGATACGTTCCGGCGTACCGCACACGAGCGGTGCTTCATGGGACCCGCATCCCGGTCCCGAAACTCAACGAACGGATCGCATTGTTGCGATCCTCTCGAAAAAGCACACAAGATGGACTATTCACTTGTTCAAAACGGTCACCCGGTGATAAAGCTGGAAATCACCGTCAACTCCCAAAACGGCCCTCATGGGGCCCGCACCATCGTGCGTAATTTCAGTGGGTGGATGGCACCATTGCAATCCCTTCGGAAAAACATCCATAATCGACTGCTCGCACGCCCTGAACGGACGTCCGATGCAAAATCCACTAAACGTTGCTCGCAGCTCAAAAGACGGGTCATGGGGCCCGCGCCGCAAACCAGTCTCAACACCCGAAACCTCCCTGGAAACCTTTTCCCTTGCGCCAGGGTCCCAACGCAACTGACAGCACTCAAAGCAGACATCGGATGCGTCCGCGCCGCTCAAAACAAGAAACTCGGGAAAAACGCTCGTCCATTTAAAGACGTGTCGCATCTCCGAGGCCCCTCGTTTCGGGAATAAAAAATTCCCAAAACCATTTCAAAAATACCGCCTCATCAATACGGTTCCACCGCCGCAGACGGCGCGTCAATCGGACACGCCTTTTAAGAGTTACGGCCCCCCGAGTGCAAGGGGGCCTACCCGGGCCGGTCCACCCCGGTCGGCCCGGTCCGAGCCGCCGGCCCGCAGGCCGCGGCCTGCCTCAAACCGCCGGACCCGAGCAGATCCAACCCTCCTCATCCGACCGGCCAAAAGTCCGGTCTCCTGTTGCAGCGCAGGACCCGCCTCATGCGGGTCATTGCCTCCTTTGAAACGGATCGGCCGAAGTCGGTCCTCATTGACCCCGGGAAGACCGCGCACGGGTCTTCCCTCCTCCGCTGGACGCGCCCGGCGCGCCGGCCTCCTCCGCGGCCGCTCCACCTGACGCTGCTCCCTCACCCTGGCCAGCAGCCATGCTCGTCCGGTGCTGCGCTGAACCCCCGCACCGCCGACCGCTGAAACCACCCGCGCGCCGCCTTCTCCGCTGAGCCGCGCCGCCGCTCGAACCCGCCGGAAACCGAAAACCCGCAATCTTCGGCGGATGATTGCGGGCGCCACCGAGCTCGGAATTTGATTATGAAAGAAGCGACGGAAAGAAAAAATTGTGTACTACGCGTCCACGGTATTTTTTCGAAAATAAAACAACAAATCAACGCCAAAATTGGGGTTCAAATGGAGGTCCGGGAATTAAAACGCAAAAACATAACCCTACCTCTTGGGCGATGCCCGTCGCTTCACCGTCAACCCGCCGGCACCGCCGCACCTTGTCGGAGTCACCTTGCTGGAGTTCGCCTCGCCGGAGCTGCCTTGCCGAAGGAGAAGGAGGGGGAGGAGGGTTTGAGGAAGAAGAGGAAGAATAAGAAGGGGGTGGGGGTGTTTAAGTACAAATCACTTAAACGCCCGCCCGACAGCCCCGAACCCGAACTCCCGACGGGGTCGGGATTTAGCATCCCCTAGGATAAGAACCATGCTCTGAGCGCAACGGCGGTCTCAGAATTTTGTTCTGATACCTCGTTCAAAAGTTATAAAACTTAGCGCCCGAGGCCGCCAAATTACGAAAACACCCTTGGAGCCATTTTTCACAAACGGCCCGCGCCCGCGAAACTTATACCCCTCCTAGGGTAAACGAAACGCTCCGAACACAACGGTACCCTCGGTTTTCCAATCCGAGCCACCGTTTAAATGATACCTGTGTTTCAACATTAAACGAACAAATTAATTAATTAATTAATCCGTTTAACGTTCCAGAAGCGGGCGAGGGGTCCAAACGCCCCGCGCCGACAAGTTTTATGTCATTCCTAGGGTAAAAACCCCATTCCGGACCCATCCGTAAACTCGGATTCCTTATCCGGAACTCCTTTTAGGAGTTATCTCATTTATTTGGCATTTCCAGTGTGAACGCACTGAAAATTTAATTCCGGCCACTCCGGGGCTCAGAATCGCACACCGTCTGAAGGCGCTGCTCTGGAATATCATTAAGAATATTCCAAAGTCTTTCACAGCAAAACCCAGGCTCTTACATCATTCCCTCCTTGAAGATTTTCGTCCCCAAAAAGAAAAAGTAGGGAGCAACACAGGTTACTAAGCCCACACCTGGATTTCCCATACCCAGAAGAACCCACACACAGCTTTGTGTCACCGCACACAGACCAAAGGATTGATCTATTCACGCGAGGTCGGCCCTTGTCGATTTCGTGTGCCCACTTCAGACTTTAGGGTTAGGGCAAAGCGGTAGGGCACCTCGCCATCCCTTTGCACAGTTTCAAACGGACTGAAGGTTCTCGGGGGTAGATCACCTCCCCGGTCAAACCTCTACGTCGCACGCCGCGACTGGAATCACCGCCCGCACCTGGAACAAGGCCCGGTGATTCCCTCCTTCAGAATATCCATATGGTGAAACACCCAAGGATATCTGGTCATACAAGATTCCACAGTCGATGTCTCTAAACCAAGACTCTCTTACACGCTCAGAAGCGAAGGATCCAACACCATCGACTAAAGGAAAAGGTCTCACGCCTTTTTCCTTACCAACACAGGGTTACACCCGACGCCATACGTCACCCTGGTAACACCTCAAACAAGGAGCAGGGAGAAAGGCCTTTCACATGCAGAGCCTAACAATTCTACTGCAAAAAGTATAGAAGAGTCACAAGGGGTACCTCTCACCATCCCATGCTCTGCAGGATCGTAGACATCCAGAGCTCGCGGATGTCTGTGGTCCCAACTATCAGCTCTCAGAGCCTGACGTGGACTGCCTAGTGGTGATGTGGAGATCTCGTAAAGTCGTCCCCCACTACCAGCTCCTCCTGCTCCTCTGCTAGCACCACCTCCCTGGAAACTACTCTGATCACGGCGCTTCCTCTGTCATGGTGGTGCGCCTACTACCTGCCTGATGATCCCAACAACTCGGGTCGGGCAGTCTCGTGCCAAGTGACCTCGTCCGTCACAAGCATAGCACTGACTCTCTCTGGGTTGCACCGGTGCCCTCCGGCGCCACTGTGGTGTACGACCACGGCTCGGGATCCACTCACGGATGGGCATCCTCGACTGAGGCCCTGCGCCTTTTACCCAAAGTGGTATACGACCATGTCTCCGAAACTGGCAGTGGGAAGGCCACCTGCATCGAGGTCCTGTCCTCCGGCACCTGCGAGCTACGGCAGACGTCCCTGCTCCGTCGCGCCCACTGCCACTACCAACCGCAAAACATGATAGGAATCCCTCTGTCACCAGCGCCTACTCTAGCACCCCAGCATACGTGGAAATTCCCAAGGGTACTATGACAACACGAATCTCTCGGTGGAGACCCTGCTCAAACTTCCATGCTCGGATGTCGTCGTCACGGACCAAGTCCGGGTAAAAGCGTGCACGGTCTGCAAAACTAGTCGCGTACTCAGCCACCGTCATCTCTCCCTGCTGAAACTGCAGGAGCTCCTGAATCCGAACGGAGCGCAAGAAGGAGGGGAAAAACTCCTCACGGAGCAACAACTGAAAGTCGTCCAACGAAAGTGAAGACTCGTCAAGAAACTGAGTCACCAGACTCCACCAACACCGAGCTGCTCCACGAAAAAGGGTGGCTGCCAAAGCAACTCTCTGATCTGTCGGCGTCTTCACAAGACCGAAGAGACTAACCACTGCCTCTAGCCAACCCTCTGCTGCCTGAGGGTCTGGCTCACCACTGAACCTCAGCGGTCTCTGCCGCTGGAACTCACGGAGCGCGCTCTACCTGCGCTCAAGCCCCATATACTCTACTGAAGTTGTCTGCTGCTCAACAGGTGGGGGTGCTGCTACCAGCCCACCCGGAGAAAAGGGCCCAGACGATGGGTCCTGGACTGTGGCCTCGTAGCTCATAGGGTCGTCGTCACGCACCCAAAGCTGGTATCCTGGCTGGCTGTCTTCGCGGAGACATCCTGATCATTATCAAGGAGTTCCGCGGTCAGATGAGCATATATGTATATACCAAAAACAACAACGATGGGGAGATGACTCAAGAAGGACAGTCAAGACTCAGTCCTATGTGACGCACAAACCAATTTTCCCTGCAACAAGTGTCTCAGCATGCCGAGTCAACAAGCGGGTTATCAAGGTCCCGGTGAATGGATACGTCGGCCACCGCACCATCACTGGACTCCCTGGCCTGAGAGCCGCTCTCGAGACACGTTAACACTTTTTCCCTATATCCCAACCAATTACTCTTTTAGGGACGTCCACACAATGTCCCAAGGAACGAACCACCTCTAATACCACTTTTTCACGACACGACCCTACCTGGGCTTGAGCCGCAACTACCCCAAGCCCGCCTCCATAAGCCAGGGGCTGGAGACCAGCGCCAAAGGCACAATAACTCCGGGAGGCCTTTGTCTAAGTACCTATGAACACACACACGCAGCACACTCATGAAAAAGTGCAGAGTAAAAGAAAAGACAAGTAAAGAAAAGGGGAAACTGCTATATAAATACCACAAATGTGCATCGTCCTCTAAACAGTACAAGGTACAATATGAAAAGAAAAGGGGCAAAACATGCGCCCAACCAAAAAGTGCCACAACCCGACAACAGGTAAACGAAAAGAAACAGCTGACGAGTCTGCCACCTGAAACCCGGCCACGACCACCGCACGCGGTCCAATCTCCCAAGATCCTACGCTCCACTGAAGTCACGCTCCACCTGTCCGTCATCTGTAAGGGCACACCAAGTGCGGGCAAAGCCCAAGCAGGGGTGAGTATAAAAATACTCAGTAGGATACCCCGAGGGCTCAAGGGAGAAACAAAGGAGGTACCAAAGGGTGAGCAGTAGAGCGAACAGGAAAAGTAGAGGAGTACAACTGGAAGTGAAGTAAAGAGTCCAGCTCAACCCAATAAGAGGAAGGAAGTAGACTCGTCTAGGCACAAGGAGCTGGAAACGGTGAGAAGATTAACTTCCCATCGAGTCTTTGCTACCTATAGTAGGAGAGTAGACTCATCCAACCACGAGAAGCTAGACACGGAAAGCACGTGGCATACCCCGCACGTTTTCGCCTCTCCTGGAAGGAGAGTAGCCAAAAACAAAGGAGTGGGTACTCGTACGAGGTATATACATATTCATATGCTCTGTCAAGAAGCCAGAACAACGTCGTAAGAGGATCTCCGTCCCATAGCTCAGCCCAAGAAAAGGGCAGCCAACAGTCCCAAAAGAAACACCATCATCGATGCCCAACATCCCGCAAGTCTACCCTGAACCGCAAGCCATGGGCTCAATCACCACACCTTGACACTATTCTCTTTGGGCGGCACTGACTCACCCGCACGGTTTTAGATCGCGTCACAAGAACGCGTCTCGGTGGGGAAAGTACCCCTCGTACTTGAGAGTTCTAGGGAAGGTCAAACCACACCTCGTCACTGCCCTACAGTCAAGAGGTCTCCTCAAAGTCAAGGTCGTCACAACACCGACCCGTAACCAGGGGTCCGACTCCGGTAATCAAGGAGGAAAGCCACAGACTAGCCTAGTCGAGAGGACTGAGTCTGGAATGCTAACTGGTGTCCCCACTGCCCATCCCTGCTGGAGGGTAATTCGTAACCAGATATCGGGTGACCCACTGCCTAGACCTGCTGGAGGGTAAACCCTAATACATCATCAGGCGACCCGCTGCCCATCCCCATTAGAGGGTAAACCATAATAAGATACTGGGTGACCCACTGCCCAGCCCTGCTAGAGGGTAAACCATAATAAGATACTGGGTGACCCACTGCCCAGCCCTGCTAGAGGGTAAACCATAATACATCAACAGGTGACCCACTGCCCAGCCCCGCTGGAGGGTAGACCTTATACATCATCAGGCGACCCACTGACCAGCCCCGCTGGAGGGTAGACCTAGAATAAGTCGACAGGCGACCCACTGCCCAGCCTTGCTGGAGGGTAGACCTGGAACTAGACGACGGGCGACCCACTGCCCAGCCCTGCCGGAGGGTAGACCCTAAGAGGTCGCCGGGTGACCCACTACCCAGTCTCTGCTGGAGGGTAGACCCTAAGTGCGTCGGGTGACCCCCTGCCTAGTCTTTGCTGGAGGGTAGACCCTAAGAGGTCATCGGGTGACCCACTGCCCAGTCTCTGCTGGAGGGTAGACCCTAAGAAGCTGATGAGTAACCCACTGCCTAGCCCCGCTAGAGGGTAAAACTTAGAACTGCTCTGGCCATATCCACTAGAGGGTACAACAATGGCCAACCGAACACGAAGTGGGTATCGCGCAACCTCCCAACTCCTGAACAAATCGCCCAAAAGAGGTGTAGCGTCTGCTCCAGCACTGGGTGTCACTAGCACCGCTACTGGCCAATCCATCGAGAACGAAACCAGGGGTAGACCACTCAACCCTGCTGGTCAAACAAACGAGCACAAAGCCAGGGGAAATACACTCCACCCTGCTAACCAAACAAACGAGCACAAAGGGACCCTCTACGCCGCGAGAGGTCCAAGTACGCAAAGCAGAACATGGCACGCACGTGGGGCCCACATGATGTGTGGCCCCAAGTCAACCCCAACCAAGCGCACGAACGTCTCAGGTACAAACCACACGTACCTCCAAGCGTTCTCATATACTCCCAGAGTACACCGCGTCTCCATCCCTAAGGCTATCGTGCACACGACACCCAACATCAACCTGAAGGCGTGACATAACAACTCCAACCTGCCACCTCATCGGCTGAGGCACAGCCAACCACATCTCATGAACCATATACATCACTCTCCCAAGAGTATGCGATCACAGGCCAAGGGTCTGCTACAAACAAAGTAGGGCGAACCACCACTAGAGCACCTTCCATGCTTCCACATTTAACAATATCGCGCAAGGGGCTCCATACAGCCAAACGGATCACATCGTTGTAAACCTCGCGGAAAAACACGTGGGTTAGACTACTTACACGCCTCCAACGGATATCCAACGGAAAAGTCACCAACACCGCCTCACGCCCGAACGGCGTCCCGTGATCCCGAGCCCCGGCCTCGAAAACTGTCAGGCGCATCGCACCATTGCGATCCCCTCGTGAAAACACGTCAAAAGCACTACTCACATTAGTGCAACGGATATCCGGAGAAAAAGATATGTTCCGGCGTACCGCACACGAGCGGTGCTTCGTGGGACCCGCATTCCGGTCCTGAAACTCAACGAACGGATCGCACTGTTGCGATTCTCTCGAAAAAGCACACAAGATGGACTATTCACTTGTCCAAAACGGTCGCCCGATGATAAAGCTGGAAATCACCGTCAACTCCCGAAACGGCCCTCACGGGGCCCGCACCATCATGCGTAGCTTCAGCGGGCGGATGGAACCATTGCAATCCCTTCGAAAAAACATCTAGAATTGACTGCTCGCACGCCCCGAACGGACGTCCGATGCAAAATCCGCTAAACGCTGCTCGCAGCTCAAAAGACGGGCCGTGGGGCTCGCGCCTCAAACCAGTCTCAACGCCCGAAACTGCCCTGGAAACCTTAGCCCTTGCGCCAGGGTCCCAACGCAACTGATGGCACTCAAATCGGACGTCGGATGCGTCCGCGCCGCTCAAAAAAAGAAACTCGGGAAAAACACTCGTCCACTTAAAGACGTGTCGCGCCTCCGAGGCCCCTCGTTTCGAGAATTAAAAATTCCTGAAACCATCTCAAAAATACCGCCTCGTCAATACGGTTCCACCGCCGTAGACGGCGCGTCAATCGGGCGCGCCGTTTAAGAGTTACGGCCCCCCCGAGTGCAATGGGGCCTACCCGGGCCGGTCCACCCCGGCCGGCCCGGTCCGAGCCGCCGGCCCGCTGGTCGCGGCCCGCCTCAAACCGCCAGACCCAAGTGGGTTCGGCCCTCCTAATCCGGCCGGCCGGTCTCCTGTTGCAGCGCAGGACCCGCCTCATGCGGGTCCTTGCCTCCTTTGAAACGGACCGGCCGAAGCCGGTCCTCGTTGACCCCGGGAAGACCGCGCACGGGTCTTCCCTCCTCCGCCGGACGCGACCGGCGCGCCGGCCTCCTCCGCGGCCACTCCGCCTGACGCCGCTCCCTCACCCTGGCCAACAGCCGCGCTCGCCCGGTGCTGCGCCGAACCCCCGCACCGCCGACCGCCGAAACCACACGCGCGCCGCCTTCTCCGCCGAGCCGCGCCGCCGCTCGAACCCGCCGGAAACCGAAAACCCGCAATCTTCGGCGGATGATTGCAGGCGCCACCGAGCTCGGAATTTGATTCCGAAAGAAGCGACGGAAAGAACAAATTGTGTACTACGCTTCCACGGGATTTTTTCGAAAAGAAAACAACAAATCGACGCCAAAATTGTGGTTCAAAGGGATGTCTGAGAATTAAAACGCAAAAACATAACCCTACCTCTTGGGCGATGCCCGTCGCTTCGCCGTCAACCCGCCGGCACCGCCGCACCTTGCCGGAATCGCCTAGCCGGAGCTCGCCTCGCCGGAGCTGCCTCGTCGGAGGTGAAAGAGGGGGAGGAGGGTTTGAGGAAGAAGAAGAAGAAGAAGGGGGGTGTTTAAGTACAAATCACTTAAACGCCCCGCCCGACAACCCCGAACCCGAACTCCCGACGGGGTCGGGATTTAGCCTCCCCTAGGCTAAGAACCACGCTCTGAGCGCAACAACGGTCTCGGAATTTTGTTCTAAGACCCCGTTCAAAAGTTATAAAACTTAGCGCCCGAGGCCGCCAAATTACGAAAACGCCTCTGAAGCCATTTTCACAAACGACTCGCGCCCGCGAAACTTATACCCCTCTTAGGATAAACGGCACGCTCCGAACACAACGGTGCCCTCGATTTTCCAATCCAAGCCACCGTTTAATAGATACCTGCGTTTCAACATTAAACGAACAAATTAATTAATTAATTAACCCGTTTAACGTTCCAGAAGCGGGCGAGGGGTCCAAACGCCCCGCGCCAACAAGTTTTATGTCGTTCCTAGGGTAAACACCCCATTCCAGACCCATCCGTACACTCGGATTCCTGATTCGGAACTCCGTTTAGGAGTTATCTCATTTATTTGGCGTTTCCAGTGTGAACGCACTGAAAATTTAATTCCGGCCACTCCGGGGCTCGGAATCGCATGCCGTCTGAAGGCGTTGCTCTGGAATATCATCAAGAATATTCTAAAGTCTTTCACAGCAAAAACCGGGTTCTTACAAAGCAAACGGGTGGGGCCAGGGATGTGTTAAGACAATAAATGGCTTGACCAACGAATCCTAAGTAACAATGTCGTTGAGGTATAAAGAAGGTTCTTAATTTTTGAGTCATCGTTAATTCCCCACACTGTTACTTTCCCTACCCTTCTCATATATATATATAGATTGTAGAGGTGTATCGGCCTAGCATCGCCAAGCAACGAAGTACTGAAGAAGAACTGCAATGTTGGACCCTTAGAGGATAGAGCCAATCCTAGTGGGAGGTGATGGGGGACATTAAACCGTGAACCAAAGGACGACGTATGAGCGATGTCATTGGGAACCTGTAGTGGGAATGAAGAACACGACCCACCTTCAAACGCAGAAATTCTGCAACAGGGTAATGAGGTAGAGGGTTTATTCATTTATTCATCTTAAATGTTTTCCTCTTCTCTGTTCATGAATAATATGAATAACGCAGACCAACCAACTAAAGGGTTGATCTGTGATTCATTAGTTTTTGAGGAAGGTTGTTGTTGGGTATCATTGTAGGGTTTTGATTCTTGTTTAAATTCAATTGATTATTAAACCCTTAATCCCCCTCATGTTATAATATAATGCGGAGGGCGCAGGCCTAACAAACCCGGCCCGAATGACCCGCTATCTTTCTATCATTTCGCCTCCATGGAAGACCAACAATGAAATGATAATGACCGACTACATTTGTTATAGAACATCGACGCATGCCGCAAGAGGAGGCTGCAGCATAAACCTGCAAGAGTAATCAGAGCGGCTGGCACCAACCGGCCTCGAAGGAGGCGTGGCGTGCCGTCGCTCAATGCCGATGAACAAATGGGTCTGCGGCGAGTCACCGTAGTGATTGGAGGAAGGTGGATGGTGCACCTGTCACTCCCTGACCGGGTTTGATAGGTGACTTGTGCAGAAGTTATAAAACCACGCGCCAATCACATAACTTAACCCTATAAACGGTCAGTGCCAGGAGTCATAGTTTGAGCGCATTCCACTCAAACCGCGTGCATAATGGCACACGAGCCATGCAGCTCCCCGATTTTCGAAATAAGTAAATCAATAAATGAAATGATAAATGAAATAAAGTAAGATAACAATGAAATAAAATAGTTTTTTTAGGAATTTTTTTTAATCAATATAATAGTAATAATATTGTGATTTTTTATAATTATGATATTATTATTATTTATGTTATTATTATTATTAATATTAATATTATTATAATTATGAATAAAAAAATATGTTGGTCGAACCATAGGGGGGTGGGGGGCGTGGCACCCCTTTTTGATTCTGCTTCGCGCGAGGTGCCTTCTCCCCCTCCCCACGGCGTGGTGCAGTGACCACTTCCCCCCTCGACCACCTATGCATGCGGCCGGCCTCCGGCCTCCGGCCTTCTCCCTCTCCCTTGTGGCGTTCTCGGACCCCAGTGCGTGCTCTTCCCTCTGGCGGCCTGTGCGCTGAGAACCCCTCCCCTCCTCCCTTTCTCGGGTAGGCTGACCTCACCTCTCCGAACCCCAGCCGCCTCCTATCTTCCTGCGTCGCATTCCCCTTCCTCTAGTGGTGTACAACCCAACAGAACCCCCCTCTTCCGGCGGCTCGAACCCCATGCGCAGACCTGTCTGGCCGACCCCATCCAGCTTGCCGGCATGAGTCCCCAGCCTGACGAATTCGCCCTGCTTCGACCAACACCTCCTCGAACCACCCCTTCCCCTTCACAGGCCGACCCCCCTCCCTTCTCACTCTCTCTCCAACCCAGCAGCGGTCCACAACACCATTGGACGATGGATCCCCTACATCCTCCGGTGTCCATTGTGCTTCTTTCTGGTAAAATTCATCTCCCTTACATATCAATTTCTATAATTATATTATGCTTATGAATTTTCCCCTTTGATTCTATGTATAAATATATTTTAAATCCTTAAGTTGATTTGAACCCATTTTAGTTCTTAGCCTTGACTTAAATGGTTCGTTTCTTGTTTCCTGGTTTCATGATTTAAAAAGGATCATTTTATTGTGCTAGGCTTTCCATAAAATGGATTTGTATATTTCTCATGGTTTTAAAGTGGGAAAATGGGTCCTGGATTTTATTCCAATGGGGTTTTATGCATTCTTTATGTTTGATAAAAAAAATTCCAATGAATGTTCTCACTATGAAATACACTTTATCATTGGGTTTTAGGCCATATTGGTTTTTTGAGTGGGCTTATTTTGTGTTTAAAGGAGTTTCCTTGCCTTAAAGGGGGGTTTTGGTTTTATAAAGAGAAAATGGAGTTCCCTTCACCTATTTGGTTTTGTTTGAGGGTATGTATGATTTTCCTTGGAATTGAGTCTGAACATCAAGTTATTTTAAATAGAACATTCCAAATGTAGTTGACATAAATGAAGGTCCGGTTGTCACTTGTGATGTGATATTGATTTCCCTTGATTTATTAAATGATGGAATGATTTATTTATTTATTAATTGAAACCCTTGGTTAGGTTTTGATTCGTTTTTTGTGATTTCGTGCGGTTTAGGGTTGTGCGAATGGTCCCCTGAGACATATTCATGTGGATTCCATCAACCACCAACGATAGCGCGACAGTTCAGAATATTTTGGTTCGCCACCACCATCCGAGGTATTGATTTTTTGCTATTTTTTGGTTTCGCACCATCTTAATTAGGGTCTTTATTTGTTCTACGGTTTGTAGTATTAGTGGTGTAGTACATTGAACTCTACTTTGTGGTCTCGAGCTGCGGGTGTCAAGAATGCCTACATGTATATGCATAGGGTAAGAGATATATATATATATATATATATATATATATATATATATATATATGTCCTCTTTGTACATATTTCCTCATGGCGCGGGGAATAGTTGCAATGCAACTAGGGGAAATTATATATATATATATATGCAAGTGCGTATAAGCGCGATGGGTCGGTTCGAGTGGTCATCTTCAAGAAAGAGGTATGTTGAGTTAGGATCTCAATGCATTAACCTTTAAATTTAAGTATCATTTATTTCACACTTTTCACACCTAGTTTCAGTATTAGTTATTGATATAGAACTGTTAGTAAAATGGTCTGTCATGAATTGGAGTGGTTTATTTCTTGTAATGTGTTGCAATAAATGCATTGATTGTGGTTTCACATCAATTTCCTGCTGAAATGCCCATTTGGCCTTTTTGAATGGGGTTTAAATTTAAAATGCTGGTTTGGGTTTGTAAAATGGGTTTCAAAGTGTATTTATGGTTTTCAATGTGATGTGTGTGTGATTCTTAAGAAATGGTTCGGCATGTGAAATTTATGTGAGGCCCGGTTGGAACTTTTGTAAAACCAGTTATCTTCAGAAAACTCTCTTTAGATGTGGTCCCCTTGCTTTGGTTGAGTTGTATGTTATTGGGGGTCTGCTGGGTAGGACTTTCCTATGGTCAAATGGTTGAAAGGTGAGGGACATATTACATGGGGTGACTTGGGGTGACTTTGTTGTGTGTGTTGACTATGGGTGAGGAATATACTTATGAATGCATACTTGTTTGACATTGTTGTCTCACCCCCATTTTAGTCCAAACATGGTAACCTAGCATATCGAGCGAATTTTCAGTGAACTATTGTTCCACTAGATTAGACTACGCACTGGCTAGTGGCCCTTAGTACGGAATATACTCTGCTAGGGGATTAGGTCCCTCGGTTTGGCTAGGTAGGGCGATACTGAGTGTTTGGGCGTTATGAAGTCATCGAGAGTAGGCATGCCTTTGGGATGAGTCACATGTATAATTTGTTCTATACTATTCACGATATCTTAGGTTTTCCCATGTATATCGGCATGTAGTTGTCTGCGGTGGATGATTGAGGTGCCTTTTTGGTTGATTACTCTTGCTTTTTATTTTCCATTTCCCCTGTGTGATTATTGTTTTTGCCTTCATGTATGATGCATCTCTTTGTTGAAGTGGATAAAAGTGATCTTCAAAAGATTTTGGAAAAATGTTTTTAAAATGTTTAACACTTCACTACCCCTCTTTCTCTAAAAACTTTAAAGCTTTATCCTTCGAAAATAACTTTGTTCAATATATGAAGGGGAATGGATCATGATTTGTTTTTAAAGAAGAAAATGTGTAAAAACCTAGTTCTATACTTTGTATTTTAATCTTGAAATTGATAGATCTTTTATTTAAAATAAATCCATATGAGAATATTTTGTTTGGGCATTCCTATTGAGTTCCAATACTCACGCCTATAGTTTTACCTTTGTTTTTTTAGCTTCGGTTTTTGCGCATTGCTTGGAATCAGTCTTCATAGCACGACGTTGGGTTGAGATTGGTGGTGACCCATTGGGTCAAACATAGGTATGTACAAATTTCTTTTCTCACTGCTCCTAGTTTTCATTTCTATTGTTCAGTTTTTGTTTATTTATTTTTCTTTCATTTATGGGCCAAATCATTTTCACTTGTATAGTTTTGATGCCCCACACTTATTACCAGCCCATGGGGATCAGGAACGCCCTTTGGGCCATGTCGTAGGCCGTCTTGGGTGATAGGTCCAAGATTGACCTGAGTTGGTTCATGACAGCACCAGACATCCATGGGTGGTGGAGCGGCGTGCCGTCACACGCCATTGGAGAAGTCGTCCGACATGCCGGCTGGTCGCGACATAGTCGACGAGATCCAATCTAGTGGGTACCGTGTGCCACCTAGTGGTTCCCTACGAGGCCTTCACTATGAAGAATATAAAATGGACTTCGGAAATTTGGGGAAAACGGGGGTCTCTTTCTCGATGGTGACTAGGGAGAACCCCATTGCAGGTCGCACCACGTACGGCCAGGCCGCCGTCCTACCTGGCTGCCTTCCTACCGGGCCTCCCCTTTGAAGACCGCCCTATACGGGCCAGGCCACCCTTACGGGCCACCCATTTTTCAGGTTGCCCCATCGCAGGCCGAGCTCGCCATGGCCCAGCCCAGACCGGATCGGGTCAGGTCGGTTCGATAGGGTCGGACCATACCCGAGCTCGACCAGGCCAAAAAACACATAAAGGGACATATCTTGAGAACTAGACGTCCGTTTGACAAATCGTTAGAGGTGATATTACCATATGATCGAGATGATCCTTTTGGTATGCTCCACTTGAGTTTTGGAAATAGTTGGAGTATGAACAGTTTGGATTGATCCCATATCCAACAGAAACCCCGAAAGTAAAACACTTATAACTCACAGACCAGGCGTCCGATTGACGTGTCGTCTATTGCCTTGGAACCCTTATGACATGAATGTTCTTTGGGTTACTCCCTCGTGGAGTTTTCTGGAAGTCTAGGTACAACTGATATCTCTAGGGGAAGATACTACAGTACTAGAGCGTGTTGAGCAGGAATCCTATGGCTGGTAGTTAGACAGAGGTTGGAGACAGACCATTCAGAGGGTGAGTATCGAGTGATCTTCTGTGGGTCAGCACCTAGCGGTCCGGTGTGGATCAGCACCTACTGGTCCTATGTGGATCAACACCTAGATTTCCTGTGTGGATCAATACCTCGTGACCCAACAAGGGCCAGCCTTAAAGTTTCATGTCGTGGTTTTGCGATATACCAATGCTGGGCGGATCAGATCTTGTGTGGGTCATTGCGGGGGGTTAGTTACCTATCGACTATGTGTGGGTCAGATACTATGTGGATCATTGCAGGAGTTAGTACATTTCGATCCTATATTTTCCAGACTCCGTATGGTAAACAACAATGTCTTTGGACACAATAAGTTGATCTAGCTTCGTGATTAATCATCTACACTTCTATACATCACTGAAAACCTGGTTTGATCTAAGAGTATTTTTGAGTTGTGTCTATTTCATTACAATTTGTGATTTAAATCATGCTATGTGGTTTTCCATTGTGGAATTCCGAGAGTCCTTCGTGGGTCTCGCGGTCCCTACTGTGTATTTTTATACTCACCCATGCAGGGGATTTTCCCGCACCTTGTTGTGTCTTGTGCAGACGACGAGTAGCTGGGCTGAGGTTTGAGGGAGCTAGGAAAATACGGCACATAGAGGAGACAGCTGGGTGTACAGTGACGAGGATCTGATATTTACCTACCCTTCTGGTAATATCCTCGGAGGATGACCCTTGGAGATGTTTCCTTTTTCAGTTGGTTTGTACCCATCAGTTGTACTTGTACTTTTATAGTTGGGCTTGTATTCTGGAACCCTTCACTTTCAGCACACTTTTAATAAAGAAGGAGAATTTTTTGTTGCTTTCTTTTTCATTCTACTTAGTATGTTTGTACAGGTTTAAAGTAAATTCCTTCTCGTTATAGTGATACGCATTTCTAGTGCTAGTACCCATCCCATGGCCTATGGAAGGTGGGCTTGAGGTAGTCACGACATGGGCCCCATGAGACAGGTCATGACATATAACATATAATAGTTTGAAAAATGATAATTTGACAAATTTATTTTGGATATTTTGAATGAAGTGGCTATGTAAATTCAAACATAAGATTAACTGATTTAGAATCTAAATAAAAAATGATAAAAAAAAGGAATTAATGGAAGAATGAAAATTAAATATTCATGAAAAAATCTCCTTAATAAATTTTAAAAAATATATGTGTTTATTATATATAAATATAGAAGACAAATTATGTTACTTGGGACTCATGGTAATGGATTTCATATCTTAATTAATTTTTCGAGAAAAATTCCATTTTTATCATTTTTATCATTTTTATAGATTATAAATTTTAATATGTATGTAGTTAATAATTAATTTACAAATCCAAATACATATTTAGAATCAATTTAAATTTTACTCCATCAATGATTGTTATGTTGAAAATCTACCTAATTTTTATGTTTTTTCATTAAAAAGATATTCTAAATGTATTAATCATTTTCTCTTTCATATACATGTTGTTTAAAATTCTAAAAGAATGTTTTTACTTATACCTAAAATATTTTTAAATGTAATCTTAAGAAAACATTTAAGATCATTATAATGGTTTTAAAGGGAATCATTTTGATATTTTCTATGCAAGTCAAATTTTTATTTCACTTGAATAAGCAGGAAATTAAATATTATAAATTTGTACATAAAGAACATATTTTTCCACTATCATAGTCGTTATTTAATATTAATTTTCCTCTATTTTCATAGCATGTTAATGAATATAATATCAAATGTTTCTTAGTAATTTTTTATTTTTATTGTTTTCTTAGTTGAAAATGATATGTATTCTTATTTTTTAGATAATACTATAATTTATTTTAATTATAGGGTAAAATTAAAATTAATATGAGTTTTATAATATAATTATTATTTTTTATATTTTTTTAAGATATGATATGTTAAAATTTTGTATGATGACTAGAAGGTCCTATATGACCCTCCAATTCCTTGGGTAATGATTCATTCTCTAGTAAATATGATGCGACAATTACAGGGGTATGTTATTACATTATGGTATTATATTTGAAAAAATAGTAATGTTTTTATGATATTTTATTATAATTCACTTGTTTTTTTAATTATGAGTTTTAGAATTATTGTGTTTATAAGTATAATTTATTATTTATTTATTATAAGGTGATTGTTTTATGGAATTTTTTTATAGAATAAGTTTATTTTCATATTAAGGAATAAAATTTATACGATCTCAATGAACAGTTTTTTAAGAGAAATTTTTTTCAAAAATATTATTTCAAAGGCCCAACAAGTTATATATTTCACTTATATTATTTTCAAATGGGTTTTTCCATCCCATATTTTCAATTTATTTTTAGATGACTTAATGATTTGTATGAGCTGTATCATTGAAAATATTTAACTAATAAATTCTAGGATTAAAATTAGAAATTGTGCTAATAATATAATAGGAGTGGAAACATAATAACAATTTTTGTAAAACATTGTACAAATTTTTTATGTTACCACATAATTATATTTTGGTTTCCCTAATTCTAAAAATAATTAAAATAATGATCTCTGAATCAAAGAAATAAAATCCCTTGTTATAAATCTTATAATTTTTAGTTTACTATGATATAAGGTGTTATACATGGGCACTCATATGGTCATCACCAAGAAACAAATTCTTATTACATGTTGTGTTTGGGAATTAAAAATATCTAAATCCTTCTCTAATCTGCATAATACCTCTTCAAGAAGAATCAAACCACATCAAATCAATTAAAATTTCCTTATATAATATATCCTGAATATTTGAAATTATTTAGAATCACTATCAAGGTTTCAAATTATAAAAATAATCATGATAAAGTATTTTTAGTGAATATAATTTAAGTTTTATTTTACTGTAAAAACATATTCCTTGAAAAACTATTACTGAATAATGTTTCAATACTAATGTCTATAGTATTATTGAAAGTAAAAACCACAACAGTTTCTACTAAAAATCACCAATAAAAACTAATTTTTGTCATTATATAATAATATTTTTAGAAATCATACAAGTTACATATTACCATATTTAACCTTCAAGCCTTTTCATCTATTGTAGATAACAATCCCCAAAATTAAACACCAGTCTTATCAAAATATCTTACTCAACAATAATATTATGCAATGGAAAGCCATCACAAACCATCCTACTAGATATTTCAAAGTAAATAGAATTATCAAAATATTATTTCCAAAATAATAATGTTCATTCAATATATTTCATATAAAATATTTACCATTTATCATTACCCATAGTTTATTAGAAGTGAATCACATTATTTGGTTTATGGACACTCCAATATATCCCCAAAACTCTCAATGCATGAACTGATATCAACTTAAAAATTTTCAAAAAATTATATACAAATTAATCTCAAATCCATGAGGAAGCTTCTGTACCCCCTAAAGATTTAATTTCAACATTAGTTTCATCACAATGACATCTTTTTTATTTCATGATTTGAATAATAAATAAAAGGATAAGAAATATATTCTACGAATAAATGCATGGTTTTTCACATTCATAACCAAAACATTCTCCACTTACTTATCTCAAAAACATAGGAATGGAAATTTCAACCTTTCAAAATCTAATATCTGCTTATCTTATATTTCTCATCATATGAGATATATATGACACCAAATATTTACTTAACAATAATCTTCAAGAATGTCATCTCAAATTTTACAAGTGAAAATCATGAATACTAAAAAATAACGAGTTTAATAAGGAATCAATGTTATCTATATACACTTATAAATGTAGATAAAACCTCATAAATCATTTCTTAGGGTCCATATAATATAATTTAAATCATATTAATTAACTGAAACCTATTATTAAAAAACATTAAGAACATTCATGTGCAAGGTATTCCCCCCATATTGTTATACATTGATAGCTCATTGATAATATCTTCAACAAAAACTAATATTAGAGATATGTGAGTGAAGATCATACATCAATCATCAAAATATGTTTGGGATATTTTTTATTATATATGTAAATACAAATATCATTTCTATTGTAGGATAATCCTAAAAAAATCCCATATAAGTTATCCATTTATTCTTCACATATATGACCATCAATTACCATTTCCAAGAAGAAATAATTGAGTAGTTTGGGAGAATGATAAACTATATCATGTAATTAGATGTTTTATCCAGGATGAGACTTACTCTTTAAAGAAAAAAATTTATTCTATTAAAAATAACATCTCAATGAACTATTTATGAAATCAATGCTCCTAATTTTACAAATTTTATTCTATTAGGTAAGCATGGATATATTATTATTTTACAATTTATTCATAGAATAAATAGAATCATATAATTTGGTAAATGAAGAATGTTTTCTTTCAACTTGATGTAGTCACTTGTCCAATTATAGTTGATCTAGCTTTATAATTAATATATCTTAAGGCACATGCACATATTTACTTTTTTTGGACTCCCTCTTTAAAAAATCCTATTTGATATTTGAAGATATGTGTGGGTTTATAGTGTATTATAATAATTTATGTACAAGCATGAAATTAATAAATTTAGTATTCGTGGGTGTTGAAAGCATTAACCTTTCACACAATTTATCATTATCCTTATATTTACCCATTTTGGGGTTCCCAAAAAAATCATTATTAGGCATAATAACCAATAATATAATTATTCTCTACCATTCATTGATTGGTTCTCTGTTTTAAATATAGATTAATCACTTATTCTGTGATGTTCATAGTCATATTGCAATAATTTATTATTTAGCCCCTTTTACTATAGTATAGGAATACTCTTGTTTTCTAATGTGGCATTAACCCTAACCTTATTTACTCTCTTTTGGGATTTTTTTTTGTTTTCTCTAAAAAATAGTGATTTATAATTATTCTCCACCAATTATATTATTAATTTTTTAGTTCACTCTTAAAATTAGAATAGTATTATTATTTTTTTGGTTCATATCAACACTCTCTGGGACTATGTGCCACTATGTTTTAAAAATAACCAAACCACTTCAAATAATAAAATAATTTTTTTGATTATATATTAATCATATTATTAAAATTATTCTTATACATAGTAACATTAATATACCTTGAATATAAAAAAATATTAATTCTAGCCTTTTTCACTGTATAAAAACATACCTGTTGTAACACCCCAAGATTTCAAAGTACGTTATTTCTTCAAAATAATTCAATAACTTGCGCTACATGCAACACCGAGTTCAAGCACACAATGAGTTACCAAACTAGCTGTTCAAAAGTGGTTATGAATAGTATTATATTCATTATGAATTTTATATATACCATATAAATATTAACGTCCATATTATTTGTTTCATAGACATAATATAAGATCAAATTCATTTTTTCAGATAAAGGATACATTTTTCAGAAAATGCAATTTTACTGCATTTTATTGGAGAACCCTTTTTAAATACAATATTTGAAAATTTTATATATTATATTTGACAAAATAAACTTCTAATTTTGAATCGGGAAAAAAAAAATTTAGTTTCGATAAATTTTTGGTGTTTTTCTAATAACATTCATATTTGGATGAATAGTGAAAATACACAATTTTAATTGAAAACAACTTTTTTAATCAAAACTAATTTATATTGTCCAATTATACATTTTAACGGTTTTTAATTATAATTATATTATATTTTTATCATTTAATAAAATGTACGTCATTATAAGTAATTTCACTTTTAAATTTGACATAAACACATGTCAATCTTTTGATAGTTTTTACTTTTTAAAAACCTGATTTTTTGTTTTGAAAACTGGAATTTATTTTAAATTAATAAATGAAACTTATATGTTTTGAATTTGGTAATATAGACTTTATTTTTTAATTCAGAATATCAAAATTAGCTTAGGATGATTTTTTGGTATTTTTCTGAAAACATTTCATTTTTGATGAACAATGAAAAACAATGTGTTATTATTTAAAACCGACTATATATTTAAATAATTATTTTATTTAATTAAATTTATTTTAAGTTAAAATAGATATATAGTTCCTATATAAGTTCAATTTAATTCATTTGAATCATTTTATAATAAAATTAGATGTATAAATTTTTATTGAACTTTTTACCATCTTTTACCAACCTACTAGAAGCATTTTCAAATATCCATAAAACATAATTTTACTGCATCATTAAGTTAAATTTCAAAAATCTTAGAGACATGGTTTACATCAGTAAGTAAAATTTGGTTCAATAAGATTAAAATATTTTTTTTGAATAGTAACTTTTGACGTTTATTTACCACGATTAAAAGTAGATAGGGTCATTAATAGTAAAAATGATATTATAATCACCCAAACAAATGTCTTAATTCTATTGGATAAGTGTAATTATACCCAAAAAAACCTTAGGAATAAAATATTATCCTCTTTGGTTCACATTTATTAGATTAGGACATTTATTATTATTTTATTTAAAGAAAAGTTAAAAGTGTTAGATTCAATGTTTAATAACTAAACCATTTCTAATATTGGGTTATACACAATATAAATTTGACTATAAATATTTATTAGAAATATAAAAATATTTCTTACAGAATGGTATTTTATTTTTAATATTCTTAGACATTAAATAATTTAATTTATTTATGACACAATAATGATGCAGTGATTACCTTATTAATGAAATATTTAAATAATTGATATTATCAATATCCAAATAAATGTAAATTGAGAATTATAATGAATTACACTAATTTTATAGGTTAATAAGAAATTTTAGTGCTGATTAGATAAACTTTTTTCAATGTAATAAGGTTTTTATGAATTTCACAAAAACATAATACCAAATACTGTCAAAATTGACATAAATTAATTTTTTAAAACAAATAATATATTATTGGTTGATATAACATTCCTAAAAATCAAAGTATCGGAAAAATTGATTAAATTATATTATATTTGTCATTAATGATCTACTTGAGTTTCTCCTTGAAGTTTATAGTATGTTTATAGACCATATAGTGTAAAAATACAAGAAGACACAGTAAAAGATAAACTATTTAAATAAGAGTTAAATCTAAATGATAAGGTTAAAATGGTAACCTAAACCTATCTAAAACCTATTGGTTGAGAGGAATTAGACCCATAACCACCTAAGGCTATAAATAAATTCATTTGGAGCCATTATAAACCGAATATGTTGTCATAATAAATTAATATTTTAATCTTTTCCTAAAGTGACCCTCACCACTCTTATAAAAGGGAACTTCCATTTCTCTCAAAATCACATATCCAAAGAAATTTTTCTCAGCCAAACCTGACCAAATATCCTCCCAACTAACCTCACATCAACATATAGTCTTTACTTTGATCATGAAACCAATCTATGGATCCCTTTGGATCAAATCAAAAGGAAACACCCAAAGAAGATGTGATAGTTTCACCACCCTCTTTCAAGTTCTTTTCTTCATCCAGTTCCTCTTTATTTGTTGATTCCATACCCAAATAATAACTACAGTACCTACTACATAACGTGATGTTATTATAATTATGGTCCAACCATATTCTTTATTCTACCCATCCTATAAATAACAATGTCACCATACATGCGTACGTACAACTTACCGTCTCCACGTCGTGGTGTAGTTTTGTATTTAGAAACTTCATTATTTGGAAGGGTATTATAATGTGTATAACTAATGTAAATAATAAATATAACATTTTAATGATTATTTATATATTATATACCATCCAATTACATATTAATTCAACCTAAATATTATGATATTGTTGCTTATGAGAACGTACAGATTACCATCTCCACAAACTCGATGAGATTCATTCTCCATCATAATCATTCACGAATAATATTAATTTTATGATTAAAAATATTGTTTATTAAAATAATATAATTCTATATATTAATAAAATACACCCTATCCATAAAAATCATGGCTTACGTAACCAATCATATAAAGGAAAACAAATCAGTTAACACCCTAAATGACGATACTACTAAAATATCATTAACAACGCTATATTAGAAGATCATATATGATATCATATTAATGTTTATGGTTATTGTATATATTAATAACAATGTTCTCACTATTATATAGTATTTTAACCTACCCTCGACCAACGAAAAGTACAAGGTAAGGGTGAATTTTACAATCTCATTATTATCCGAAGTTGTTTTTACGTAAGTATCTACTGGGAACTATTTATTATCCACAACCAAGTTTCACAAAATGGTTTTCAAAGGGAATCTTTTTATGGTTATCTTTTATTAAAACATCATTTTAAATGTTTTAATGATTTAATCTTCTAATCGTTTCTCATTAATGTCCTTGTTTTTAAAAAGGGATAAAGGATTTATTTATATCGGCCTGAATGTTTTAAAATGTTAATAAATTTAAATAGTTTCAATGTGGTATATTACACTTTGATTCAAACCTATATTTTGAATGACTTCCTTTATAAGTTATGTAACTTTAAAATGATTTCATGAAAAAAGGAAATTTTCACTCAAAGATTTTCACTCATCATTTTAAATTATGCCAACATCCATTATAGGATGTTATTCTTCATAAAGGTTGATTTATTATGATACAAATATTCCATATTTTATTGATTGTTTTGTGATATGTTTTCCTTTGCATGTTTTATTTTTATACCGTTCATGGTTTATGGATAAATTATTGACATTTCGTATTCTTTTTTTAATACAAATGTTCATGTTATGTGTAATCATTTTCATATGAGGAATGCATTGGACTTAGTAAGTGACGGGTGGAGCCCGCTATAGCTCCTAGATGAATCGATAGGTCTCATGAGGAAAAATAGTGTCATAACACAAGGCCTTGATGAAATATTATTTTTAGTCTTGGCACAAGGCCTTGAATATATGGTTATCAAGTCGGGAATTATGAATTCCATCAGTATGAAAATGGCTATTGACATTACAAGTGATTATTCGACTAGTAGAATATCCATGTGAATAAGTAAATGGCATTATTTTATTAATCATTGTTATATTATGATGATGTTTATGTTTAAAAGGATTTTGTTTTAGTTTTATACTTTTCCTTAAATGTTTATGCCTATTTATGAAAGATTACGCTATATTGTTATCTTTACTGAGCATATGATCTTACCCCTTTCTGATGTTTTATTTTCCCAGGATTCCAAGAAGCGTATTATGATTGATAATAATTGTAAGATAGGGGATTCATGGAATTCTAAAAGGATTATTTATGTTTTGTTATATTTTATAATGTTTAATGTAACATTCATTTATATAATCTATTTCCAAGACTACAAAACTGATCAGTCTTTGGGGACATGATTCTTTGTAATCAAGCCAATGTATTAAAATAATGCACCGACTCTGGGCTTCTGGGGTCGGGGCATTACATTTGGTATCAGAGAAAGTTTAACAACAACATTTCAAATATATTTAGATAAACTCTGATTATAGAACATTACTCTATGAATGACTTGGAGGATTAGTATGGAAGAACTTCCTATAATTTTAATAATGTAGAAATTTTGTATATTTTCCAACAAATACATCCATGTCTGGATACGAGGTAGTAGAGGCGGCTCTAGAATAGATGTACCTAGGAGTGAAAACTATGACAATGAGTTTCAGGATTGACCCGGCGCATCCTAATACATGGCAACATGACTTGTTTCACTCTTGGTTACGACACTCCTGGGGGATATGATTAGGATAATTCACTTTTTCATTACAATCCATTATGAAGGATTTAGGTGTAAATACTTCATCAAAGAAAACATTTTAGTATTATAGATTATATGCCTACTCTTTTCAATATACATTAGTTATTTTAAAAGTTGGAATTATGCATTGTAATTCATAAACTAACCTAGTGTATTTCATTTTTTAGAAACGGAGCCTAGTAGATGGAATGAGAATTCCCACAATATGTATGATCCAATGATTAAGAAGGATCATATCATTCAGTGTATTGATCTAAAATTTAAAAGGTAAATAGTCTCCCATGTATTCTCATCATATGAAGAAATAGTATCATGTGTTAATAAGATAAGTAAATAATTCTCTGAGTCATATGGATTTGAAGGGAAGTAAGAGAAGAGTAGGATGGAAGAGAGAAATATGGATAAAGGGAAGAGGAGAAAGAAGAATTTTTTGTTATGTGATAAATTTGGAAAAAATCACATTAGTAAATGAATGAAGGGAATGAGAGTATGTTATATGTGTGGAGAAAAAGGACACCAAGTACATGGTTGAATGGGTAAGAAAAAGGTTTTAAATGTACAATGTTTCATCTGTAAGGAGTTGGGAAACTACGCGAATCAATGTCCAAATCATCAGAGTATATCCCAAATGATGCTATTGGATAATAATCAGGTGATGATACTACCAAAGATGAAGTACAATGATTAGAGTTCTTATGTTGTTATTAATGTATTGTGTCATTTGAGTATTGTATTAACTATGTACATGTTATAAGAATTATAAAGTATATAAGGATTATACTGCAGTACTATTTCATTAAGGACTTGAGATTGTGTGGAACCAATAAAAGTGACTCCATAACATGTTAATTTTTTTGGAAAATATATGGTTAAGAGAAAGATAAACCATAATATGGTTCTAATACCGGTGTATTAATTTTGGAATAATATATGATTGATTTGGAAAAATTATATTGGATATTATTGACTACCTTGAAACTGATTAATGATTTGTATATTTCATCATTGTTGGGGTTTACAACATTTTTGGATAGATGGAGTATATCTAATATTATATAATGAATACGTGGGAATGAATGTAATAAATATGGTTTTATTGTAATTTAGGGTGTTACAGTGTTTTAAAAGAATACACGATTAAGGTATTTACATGTTATTATGTGGAAAAAAGGAACTTCATTGTGTTTACCTTCCTTATAAATTTTGGACTGTGAGTTTGGACAGAAGTATTTTGGATAAGTCTAAAGGCTGGAATCGATTAAGTTTGACATTCGTTATTATTTTTAAGGTTAAATCATTTCTTGATAATATTTTTGGATTGTCATAAAAAGGACAACCCGGAGGTCGGGCGACAACCCTTCGCCTCCGATAGGGCCGTGAGACTTGAACCAACAACTGAATTGCGACAAAGGTGGATCACCTACCATTGGCATATGTGATGTCCTACATTGTATAATGTAGTTTTTTTAATAGTCGGACAAATTAATTATAAATTAATTATTTTTGGAACCCTATACGATTACGATAAATAGAATATTTTTAAATTCTATTATCTTTTGGAGTGAAAGATGAGTTTGTGGTAGGAATTATTTAAAGGATAAAACACTACTTGTCAAGTATATATATATATATATATCATCTTATTATATGAATAAATTAATTATTAAAATTTAGGTAAGAGATATTAAAACCAAAAATGTGTTATCATAATACCTTATGTTTTATTGAACCGAAGATATTTTAAATCATCAAAGATTCATGGTTGGAGGCCATCAATTTTACACATGTTTGTGATTGATGAACTCAATCACTGCTTATAAATATTTACTTTTTTACTCAAATTATCTATCTATAATTTCACCAATGTTCTCTTAATAGAGATCATAATTTGGTGGTGACTTTTTCATTCCCTTTTCCCTCTTATTAAGACTAAATTTTATTAACCCAATTTTCTGATGTGGGTTTTCCACAATGGTATTTTTTAAAATTTAACCATTTATTTTAGAAGGAAAATTTCAAATTGTGAGGAAGAAATTTAATTAAGTATAGGATAATTTAACACCCAAATATTTCATAGTACGTTATTTCTTCAAGAAAATTCAATAACTTGCGATACACGCAACACCGAGTTCGAGCGCACCAAAGCGTACAAAACTAGATTTTCAAAAGCGGTTATGAATATAATTATGTTCCTTATGAATTATATATATACCATATAAATTTTAACATCCATATTATGTGTTTCTTAGATATAATATAAGAACAAATTCATTTTTTAAAATAAAGGATACATTTTTTCGAAAATGAAAATTTACCCCCTTTTAATAGAAAAACCTTTTTAAATCCAATATTTGACACTTTTATATATTAAATATGACAAAATAAACTTATTATTTAGAATATGGATATAAAAATTTAGTTTCGATAAATTTTTGTCAATTTTTATGATAGATTTCATATTTGGGTGAATAGTGAAAATACTAAATTTTAATTGAAAACAATTTTTTTAAACAAAATAATTTATTGTGTTAAATTATACATTTGAATGGTTTGTAATTATAATTAGATTATATTTTTATCAATTAATATAATATAGGTCTTTATAAGTAATTTCACATTTAAATTTGACATAAAAACATGTCAATATTTTGATAGTTTTTTATTTTTTAAAACCTGCTTTTTGGTTTTCACAACGGGGATTTGTTTTAAATTAATAAATTAAACATAAATGTTTTGAATTTGGTAAAATAGACTTTTTTTTGAATTAAAAATATAAAAATTTTCTTACGGTGAAGTTTTAGTATTTTTTTGAAATCCTTTAATTTATTATGAATAGTGAAAAACACTACATTATTATTTAAAACTGATGTTTTTATTTAATGAATTATTTATTTTATTTAAATTTATTTTTAGTCAAAAAATATATAATACCTATATATGATCAATTTAATTCATTGGATTCATTTTATAATAAAATCATATGTATAAATTTTTATTGAACTTTTTACCACCTTTGCCTACCTTCTAGGAGCATTTGCAAATTGGCATAAAACTAATTTTTACCACTTCTATTAGATGAATTTAAAGAATACAAGAGAAAAAGATGAAATCAGTATTTAAAATTTGGTTCAATAATATAGAAATAATTTTTTTATGAATCGTAACTTTTTACTTTTATTTACCACACTTAAATGTAAATAGGGTAATTATGGGTAAAAATTATATTATAATTACCCTAACACATGTCCTAATTCAATTGGATAAGTGTAATTCGTCCAAAAAAAACCTTAAGAATAAAATATGATCCTCTATGGTCCACATGGATTAGATTAGGACATTTATTATTATTTTTTATAGAGAAGAGTTAAAAGTGTTAAATTCAATGTTTAATAACTAAACCATTTCTAATATAGGGCTACACACAATATAAATTCAAATATAAATTTTAATTATAAATATAAAAAGATTTTCTACACAATGGTATTTTATTTATGATTTTTAGACATTAAAAAAATTAATTATTTACGACACAATGATGATACAGTAATAAACTTATTAATGAAATATTAAAATAAGTTATATTAAAAATATCTAAATAAATGTAAATTGAGAATTCTGATGAATTCCACTAATTTCATAGGTTAATATGACATGTTAGTGTTGATTGGATTAATTTTTTTCGAAGTTATAAGGTTTTTATGACTTTCACAAAAACAAAATACAAAATAGTGTCAAAATTGAAAAAAATTTTAAAACAAATACTATATTATTGGTTGATATAATATTCCTAAAAATATAAGGTTCGGCCAAAGGGAATAAATAATATTATATTTTTCATTAATGAACCACTTGAGGTTCTCTTGGATGTTTAGAGTATGTTTATTAACAATATAGTTTTAGAATATAAGAAGAAACGGTAAAAGTTAAACTATTTAACTAAGAGTCAAATATAAAAGATAAGGTTAAAATGGTATCCTAATCTAGTATAAAACCTATTGGTTGAGAGGAATTAGACCCATAACCACCTAAGTATTAAAATAAATTCATTTTGAGCCATTATAAACCGAATATATTTGTAAAATAAATTAAAATTATAATCATTTCCTAAAGTGACTCTCACCCCTCTTATGAAAGGGAACATGCCTTTCTCTCAAAATCACACCTCCATAGAAATTTGAATCAGCCAAAAACTTACCAAATATCCACCAAAATTTCCTCACAAAAGCCTAGAGTAAATAATTTTATCATAAATCCAACCTATGGAGCCCTTTTGATCAACTCAAAAGGAAACACCAAAAGAAGAGGTAATAATTTCACCACCCTCTTTCAAGTTCTTTTCTTCTTCCACATTCTATTTCTTTGTTATTTCCATACCAAAAATAATAACTCTAGTAACTCATACATAATTTTATATTATTATAAATATGGTACAACAAAATTTTTTATTCTATCTATACTGTAAATTACATAGTCACCATACATGCGTATATACAGTTTACCGTCTCCACGTTGTGGTGTAGTTTGTTATGAAAACACTTCATTATTAGGATGGGTATAATAATGAGTAAAACTGATGTAAATAATAAATATAACATGTTAATGATTCTGTATATATGATACACCATCTAAATACATATTATTTCACCATCAATATAATTGTAATGACCCACCAATTCTCATTGTCTTGACAGCACAACGAGTCATTACTAGGCCCTAAGCAACATTCCCAAGACGCCAAAGGCTCGCAATAAATGACGAAGGGTTTCAAATACATGTGGGGTCAATTTAACCTTTAATGAATAACCTAATGAACAAACCAACCATAACCAAACATTTACTATATGATGCATGAACAATTGAAAGACAGCTAAGAAACTTCATTTAAGTCAAACACATCAATGTACACAACAGCAAATAAACAACTCAAGACTCTCAAAAGACACCAAGACACCCTCCATGGATACACACCATGCTCCATTCTCCAAGCACAACCACATAACCCTAGCATCAATATGAACCACTATCAATGAGATGCCTTACCTTTACCTGTGTCATGGAATGCAACATCTGCAAAAGCACCAAAGTGCCAAAGCAGGGGTGAGTATACAACTCAGTAGGTTTTCCCCAATGACTTCCCTACTCACGCCACTAGGATAGAAAAGATAAAATAATTATATATAATATTTTATTTAAAATAATTTCTCAAAAACAATTTATAATATAATATCAACAATTTTCCTGAAACCATTTCCAACCAAATGCATACAAGTGTAATTGAAACCAATTTTCCAGCTAGTTATTTTTTCAAAAATATAACTAAACAAGCTTTAGAACCACTTAACAATATCCCTTTTTGGCATACCCAACCGTTATACAAACCCATTAAACCCACCATGAATGCTACGTTATGACAGTTCCATACTCATGAGTGGTTTCTCATCAATCTACCATGTCGTCACAAGGTAATTGCTTCCCATGTGCCATCAATCCTTTGGCACCGAGCACAAGGTCATATTTCATCCAAGCCCCATATATATAATTCCCATGTTCCATTAAACCTTTGGAACTGACCACAAGGTCATATTTCAACCAAGCCTCATATATGCAATATGAACACACAACACATATCCCCACGATCAAGCCAAAATAAACCTTTCAATAAAATGACCTTCTTATTGAAAACTATTTCCATCAAAACCATTTCAATGACAAACCATTTCAACTCCAAACCATTTCAATAAAAATAATTTTTATTGAGAACCATTTCTATTTAAAACCACTTTTTGATCAACCATTTTATCAATTCTATACAATCCATAATTTAAAAATCAAAATTTTAAATTAAACCCCCTTTTGCACAACTATTCACTAAGATCACACAATTTCTCAAAAACCATAAATCATCACAAATGAATATTTTTACATACATTTAACAATCAATAAACCAATATTAATCTATTCCAATAAATTATATCAAGAGGATTTGAAAGAGAAAACTCCTGCCTCGAAGGTCTTGATGAAATTTTAACAACAGATGAAGAACACACTAGAAAGCGGGTTGATTATCCAAGAGCGGACTTAGATATCTTATCCTAGAAAGATCACAACTCAACATTGAAATATTTGTCATTAAATAACGTAGATATACCCAATATTTGTTCATATCTGATAAAGAATGGATATCATAAAAGTAGATCTAAGCAGATCTAAGAAATCATGACAAATCTGTAAAGAATAGTGACATACATCAAGAATTGGACTCAAAATCACAAAAGAAAGGCTCCGAAATGGCTTAAACTCATGTGGGAAGGGTTATAAAGACTTCTAGGGAGAGTAATATCGAATTAGGGGCATTTTAAATCCAAAAAAATATAAATAGAGTAAAAACGAGCAAGATCTTAGGAAATAAGATCAAAATTTGGCATTTGTGCAAGATTTGACCACACGGTTTGTGCAAACCATGTATGGATTGTGCGAACTTAAGTGTTTTCCCAGAAATATTTATAAAACCCCCAAAATCTCCCATCCTTCACATTTATCCTTTTTTTGGAACATATTTTTTATGGAAACATCACACATTAAGGAAACACACCAACATTATGGAAACACCCAAATTTATGGAAACAACCAATATTATGGAGAAATCCAAATTTATGGAAACAACCAACATTATAGAAACATCCAAATTTATGGAAACTAACAACATTATAGAAACATCCAAATTTATGGAAGCTACCAACATTATGGAAACATCCAAATTAATGGAAACTCTCTATATTATGGAAACAATCTATTTTATGGAAAATCTCTATTTATTACACACCAAATTAAATAAAAACGTGAGGAAAGGGGTTATGTACCCGAAACCGGGGGTAATAATTTCTCCCCACCATTGGTCTTTCCGTCCTTGGAATATAGACAACCCCTGCTGGCCAAAAAGTGTTCCAGCCACTGCTCTTTCATTTCCTTCTCACGTTTCCATGTCTATTCCAGAATCTGACCATGTTGCAATAAAACCCACTATAGGATGATGCTTTCCAATGAAATACATTCTCTTGTCTATCCATGATCTGGAGTGTAATATGTACCAGTGATGAATCCGGTTTTAGCTCAATGTGATCCTATCTGATCATGATCAGGGTGATACTTTTTTAACTAGGATACATAGAAAACATTATACACTGAACTAAACCGTGGTGGTAATTCCAACCGATATGCCACCTCTCCAACCCATTCAACTTTATCAAAAGGGACAAAGTATCTAGGAGATAACTTTCCCTGCTTCCCGAAATGACAATGTCCATGCCTTGGAGGGATCCTCAAGAAGACATGATCACCCACAACGAACGACAACGGTCTTCGAAGGTTATCTGCATAAGATTTCTGATGACTATGAGTTGTCTCCATCTTCTTTCTAATCAACTGGATATTCTCTGTTGTTTCATGGACAAGGCTTGGCCAGACTAGTGAACTTTCACCCATTTCCACCAGCATAGTGGAGAACGACAAGGATGCCCATACAATGCTTCAAACAAAGCCATGCGTAATAAGTCTTGATAGATGTTATTGTATGATAACTCCACTAAGGGTATATGATCCTCCCATGAGCCACCAAAATGTGTTACCAATCCCCCAACATGTTTTTTAATGTTTGTATTGTCCGATCAGATTGCCCATCCATTTGAGGATGATACGCGGTTCTCATAGTCAACTGAGTTCCAAGGGGTTGTTGTAGTGATTTCCAGAAACGAGATGTGAACCCCAGATCTCTATCTGAGACTATTGAAACTGGTACACCATGCCTCTTTACCACTTCTCAGATATAGTTTTTTGAATGATCCTCCACCGTATGAGTTTCACGAATCGGGATGAAATGAGCTGACTTGGTTAGACGATCCACTATCACCCAAATGGAATCATGTTTCTAGGCCATTCATGGAAGACCTGTAATAAAATCCATTACTATCTGCTCATATTTCTACACTAGGATAGATAAAGATTGTAACATAACATCTGGTCTCTGATTCTCTGCTTTAACTTTCTGACAAGTTAAGCACCGAAAGACAAACTTGTCCACCTTCCTTTTCATGTCGCTCCACCAAAACTGTGCCTTCAACGCCTTATACATATTCTGTGTACCTGAATGTACAACCCATCTTGAATGGTGGTAAGCATGAAAGAGTTGTTCCTGAAAAACCATAGGTAAAACCATCCAATCTATGAAACACAAAATTGAACCTCCATCAATTTTCCAGCCATCAATGGTCTCCCCACCATTGAGTTTTGAACTTACAACTAGACATTATGCATCATACGTTTTTTCCTCTTTGATCATTTTTATTAAATCAAGAACAAGCGTAGAAGAAAAGAAAACTAAAGCATCACCTCAGTCTTCACATTCCACATGCATGTCAGCTAAGACTGATATTAACTACTATTCATCTGAAGCTTCTTTTGCCAACTGAGCATATGACTTTCTACTCAATGCATTCTGTACCAAATTTCCTTTCCCGGGTGTATACATTAAGTCAAAGTCAATCATTTGAAGATACTCCATCCACCTCATTTTCCTCAGATTCAAATATCACTGTGAGAAAATGCGTTTCAAGATTTTTTGATCCATAAACACAATAAATTTCTTACAAAAGAGATAATGTCTCCACGTTTTTAAAGCATGAACGACTGCAGCTATCTCCAAATCACGTGTTGGGTAATTATTCTCATGCACCCTCAATTGTCTTGAACCATAAGAAACCATGTGATTTCTTTGCATGAGAACACAACCCAACCCTAATCCTAAAGCATCATAATACACTACATACCCCTGTCCTGATTCTGGAAAGATCATGATAGGTGATGATGTAAGATGAACTTTTAGTTCCTGGAAATACTTCTGAAATTCCTCCATACATTGGAATGGAGCATTCTTCTTTGTCAGATATGTCATTGGTGAAACTAGTCATAATAAATCACCCACAGAGCATCGGTAGTAACCATCTATACTAGGAAAACTTTGTATCTCGAACACATTCTTTAGTGGTTTCCAAGATATAACGACTTATATCTTTTCAGGATCAACTGAAACCCCTTTCTTAGAAATGACATGGCCAAGGAAACATACTCCCTATCTCCAAAAATCACACTTTGATAGTTTGGCTTACACACGATGATCTCTTAATATTTGTAACACTATTTCCAGGTGCACCTCATGATCAACCCTTGTATTTGAATAGACCAAAATGTCATCCACAAACACCACAAAAAAAATAAAGATATTATTGAAATATCTAATTCATCAATGCCATGAATACTGCTGGTGAATTCGTTAGACCGAAAGGCATGACTACATATTCATAGTGTCCATATCTACTTTTGAACGCTATCTTTGGAATTTCTTCTTTCCAAACTCTCAATTGGTTATATCCTTATCGCAAGTCAGTCTTGGGGAAACACTGAGCTCTCCTTAATTGATCGAATAGATAATCAATGTGTGGAAGTGGATATATATTCTTTATTGTAACTTGGTTATGCTTACGATAATCAACACACAACCAAAGAGTTTCATATGCCTTCTTTACGATCAAAACTGGTGCTGCCCATGGAGACTTACGTGGTCGAATGAAACCCTTACATTACAACTCCTCCAACCACACTTTAAATTATTGTAACTCTATTGGTGCCATCCAATAATATTGATGGGAAATTGTACTGGTCCCCAGAAGGAGATCGATCATAAAATCCACTTCCCTTAGAGGTGTTATCCCTGAGAAGTTGTTGGGAAATACATCTACAAATTGATCCACAACAGTTGGAAAACTATTTTCCTCGATATCTTCCATTGATTCCAAATTCAACGCTGCCAGTTGGTAAGTATATGGACCTGGACTTAAACCATACATATTATTAAATTAAATGAATAATTCAAACTGAGGATCTTTTTAGGTTAGGAGTTTTAGAGAATTAGGACACAACTATTACATATCAGAATATTACAAAGTAGACACTTCTACCCAGTATCCATTTTTTTCAGAAAATAAAAACTCTTGAAAAAAATGTCATGTCTAGTTCCATATTTAAGACAACTTGACTTTTCCTTGATCCCATACATGACCCTATTTTACTTTATGCCCTATGAAAAACATTTCAAAAACTTGGGATTAGCATAAAAAGCTCAGTAAGGGATACACAAAAAGGAAAACTATTATTTTTTCAAAACAACAAATAAACCATGAATACTTTAACATAAGTAATACTTTTCACCTTTATGAAGTATTAAATACTCTTCACTTAATAAAATATCCCTACATACCCTTTTGTAACCAAAATATTACCATAAAACTCATATAAAGAACACATAACATATAAAGGTAACTTGGGACATAAACATACATAAATGGACTAACCAAACGGTCTACTTCCACACATATCACTAAATGGAATAGCCATACGGCCGACTTCCATACCCAATGTATTGGAGGTTATAACGTAAGCACCCGTCCTGGTTTTCACAGAACCACCCGTAATATGGTTTGTCACATAACTATCCTTCAAATGTCCAAGTACCATCACAACACATAAAATATTGCAAATATAAACATTTCACTAATAACATTTCATTTGAAGTAACAAGAAGTAATATTATGATATTCAAATAATCAATCCATTTTCATAAACCATTTAAAAATAGATTTCTGAATCAAAGTGTCCCATACCAATTTGAAGCTTTAAATGGAATTATAATTTCAAAACATTAATATCCATATAAATAAATACTGAAAACCAATTTTAAAACATATAAATTAAAGATAACGATTTAGAATAATAAAATAATAAAATATTTAAAATGATATTTTAGTTGAAGAGTTTTTTACAAAATGAGAGACACTTGAATAAAAATAATTGAGGAATAACATTTAATCATGACTTTATAATATCATGAGAATTAATGGATTTATGATATAATATTTCAAAGGACAGTATATACATCATATAAGAGTGAATTGGTGCATAACAACAATGAAGTCTCAATGGAAATGTAAATTGAGATGAAATCCCTTATAAAGATGGCATCCTTAAATTAAGGATAAATCAATCTCATAATTATGTGTAAAAAATATAAATACACCCAATATAAGTGGATATTAAGTGAAAAAAATCAGAGGTCATTCACACATATTCATAGGATGATATATTAAATAAGTTCAAGTTAAACCCAAAGAATCAAAATTGGGTTAAGAAGTTCCCTTGTAAAAATTCAACAGCCTAATGACATCACTTTAAAATTTAGAAAATGAGTTGACGAGACAAAAAGGGTATCTCATCACTTTGAAATAAAGTTTAAATCAATAAGGCTATAAAATAACATATCCCAACATAATAAGATGTAAATTAAAAGACACATCAAAAAGAAGTCTTTTAAAAAGAGAAGGGTGAAAGGTTCCCTTATCGATTTGGTAACATACAAAACATATGCCATATGAAAGAAGGATCATTCAATGAATATGTAAATACTCATAAATGAAAGTATACTACACAATGAGTACAATAATTGGTAGTACATACACCACACAAACGGAAATAGTCGCAAATATTGCATGAATCTCACGGGAATAAAAAGTGAGATGAAACCCTTTGCCACGTTGTAATCAACTGAGTCATATGAAAAAAAGTTAATAACCACAAAATTAATCATAGAATACCATTAATATAATAATAATCATGATAATATATTTCAAAAGTCAGTACACAATACACCACATGCAATTATTAAGTGGCGAACAATGGAAATCTCACGGAACTAAAAGTGAGATAAGAACATCCCTTACCTCGTTGTCCGACATGACCCGTTCGTTCTTTAATATCCTAAGTAATAAACTAATGTTAATTTCTACTTTCTTAAAAAACTTTTTAAAGTTTATAATTCCTTTTATATTACTTATTACCATGTTATAAACATTTTGTAATCATTTAAGTTAATAACGATCGTTTGGTCGATATTTGGTACTTGAGTAAAAAAATGAACACCTTATAATTACAAGTTGTTCATGTGGTAGGATATCCATTATCTTCAGAATGATATTATTGATTTAGATATCATATATATAATATATATCCCGTATATACATGTATTTATAATAGTACATAACATTTAGAATTATGAAATGAAATGCACCGTTCATGGAGACGGTAAGTCGTATGTACGCATGAACGCTACTTCCATTTCTATTTGTTATTTTAATGGAATTTAAAACATAATGATACACAGTTATATTATAATTACAGTATAATATCATATAAAATATTATTAACTCCATCCTTTATACATCCCACATAATGCATTAATAAGTCATATCACTTTGGGGGAGGTAGTCTGCACATCCTCTAATGAGATTATCGTATTTACCCACTATAGAAACCATAGAGTATTTATATAAATGGAATAAATAAAGAAGAATAAATAAAACATAAACATAATATATTTCATATATAAATACATTTCCATCATAATGGCCACCATGAGAGGCGGTTGGAGATATTTGAACAACCATCGTTTCGTGAGGCATTAGTTTTCCATCCATAGAAACATTATGTTCTTCACCCATTAGATTGAGGTGTGTGTAAGTTTAGTTAGAATAATTCTCATAAAAACATCCTAGTATATTAATGATACTTTTCTTGTTACAAAATAATGGAATAAAAATATTTTAGGGGTTGGAGAAGTAAAAAAAAAAGAAAACAATTTAAAAAAATCGTTACCTTTAATTCGGGTAACTCCCATTGGATTGAACCAAAGGACTTCTTGAAGTTCCTTATGCCTAAGGTAAGGCTTCTAGGAGAAGTATAGGGATGTAGGGTGCTTAATTGGTCAGAGGTTGGATGATCCAAAAGGCTTTAGAGGTGTGAGGAATTGGTTAGAAGTGGTCTCCTTAGATAAGGGAGAGGAGGGGCTCTTTAGGAAAGTGTGATAATATTATTTTATTATATAATGATATTCGGTTTATAAAGGACCAAAAACCATAAAAGTTGAAGATAAGATGACTCATAGACGAAATAATACCATCCTATTGGAATTGGGCAGGTTTTGGATGTTATTTTAATATTTATAATATTATTTAATTAAATATTTTATTAATGAGGTAAATACTACATCATTATTATGTCATAAATAATTTAATTTATGTGATGTATAAAAATTATAAATAAAATACCATTATGTAGGAAATAATTTTATATTTCCAATGAATATTTATAGTTTAAAATATAATTTATATAACACCATATAAAAATTAATTTACTAAAATAATTTTGTTTATGTCATTTTTGCCTTTACATTAAATTAATTTATCTAAAGTGTCATTATCTTTCATAAGTGGCTCCATGTGGTCCCAAAATATACCCAATGATGCCCATGGTCGGAAATTACTCATCCAATAAGGATAGGACAAGTGTTAAGGTAATTTTCAATTATTATAATATTCTTTTAACCATGAATTGCCTTATTTATCTTTAACCACGGTAAATAGAAGTCAAAAGTTACTATTCACCAAAAATTATTTTCATATTATTGAACAATATTTTACTTCTTGATAACTACCATGTATGTAGTATTTTCAAAATTCAATTCACAGAAGTGGTAAAATTTAATTTAAATGAAAAACTCAGTTTTTTAACTACTACTAAGTTGTTTCACTATTCATCAAAAAATTGAAGTTCTCCAGAAAAAATACCATAAATTAAGCCTAAGATATATTTGATATTCAGAATTCAAAAATTATTTCTATTTTATCAAATTATAAACATATAAGTGGAATTAATTAATTTTAAAATTAATTCCCGTTATTAAAACAAATCGTTTGTTTTTTAGAAACAATAAGTGTCAAAATATTGATACTTGTTTATGTCAAATTTTAAAGTGAAATTATTTCTAATGACCAAAATTGGATTAAATGGTAAAAATATATTTTAATTTCACTTTAAATCTAATTAATAAGATAATCTAACCATATAAATAAATTATATTAAAAGGGACTTTTGAATTAAAATATAATATTTTTCACTATTCATTAAAATATGAACTTTACCAGAAAAAACCAAAAAATTACCAGAAGTAAAATTTGATATCCCCATTCTAAATAAGGATTTTATTTGGTCAATTAGAATTTATTAAAGTGACCAAAACTATATTTAAAGAGGGTTCTCCATTAAAAGGCGGTAAATCGACCTTTTAATGTAAATTATGCTTAAAATTAGATTTATTCACATTTTAAGCCTCTAAATTTTATTGAATAAATGTAAATACATTTCACAAACATGTATAATCATATTGTAGTTAGTTTTGTTCATTCCTCCAATACAATAGCTAAGAGTTAACTACCATTTAAAATAATAATATTATATTATTAGTGTGCAAAGTAAGATTTCTAAGAAACTCGTTGTTGCGTATCGAGTATGCTATTGAACATAGCAACCCCTTTAAAGTAAAATTAATATTTAATTCAAAAATATTAATAAATATGAAAATTTCATATTCTTCATTTATCATATATGTTACATCCTTCCCCCCTTTTAGGAATTGCGTCCTCAAAATTTTAGAATTGTTCTTGGGAACTTCATTGAAAGCCCCACATCGAAAAAAGAGTCAATAAAACTATCACATTAAAATAAGGGAAGAGAAGTACAAAGTTTACCTAAGACAAAAGATACTAGGATTCCATGAAAACATGGATATAGAGGAGAAAACAAACCATCATGTTATGATGGAGAGTGATAGAAAACATGTTTAGGAGAAAGTTAACCACCAGAAAATCACAAACTTGTGATGGGTTAAACAATATTTGATTCCCCAGTATGAAAAAATAACAGACAAGGTTTTAGTTTAAAGTTACTTTTAATTGAGGAATTTATTTATGAGCTTAACTAAAAACATAAGGAAATATACTTACTTGTCATGTAGACAATCATCTTTTACTATATTTCTAACAAAAACTCATATTTTCTATAAACGATGGGTATTCCGGATGATTTTTATTCACATTAAGAGCGATATAATCAAATTAGATAGAATTACATAATCCAAAAAAGATGAACTATATATTTCCCATGTCTTTAGACATTATCCAAAACCAAAATGGTTAGCACCAGATAAGATAATCCCAAAAAAAGATAATCTTTTACAAAAAGAAAAACTACTCTTAATCTCTAAAATTTTTCAAACAAAACATAAAGTTCAACAAATACCATTCAATAAATAGTTGTCCATAAAATTCTTTAAAGTAATACAAACTAATATTGAAACCAAAATCTAAAAAGGATCTATGAACATAGTCTTCCAAGATAAATCTTAACATTTATCTCCAAAATAACATCAGGTACTCTTAAAGTCTCATATTGAAATGTAATTAACCTAATCAAATATCCTCAATGACAGGTTAATCATTTCCATAGATAAATAAAAATTAACATATTATTGATTCATAAAGTCATATAACTAAAAATAATTAGTCATACAAACCAGGGACTTCATGTAGTCCAGTGGTAGGTGATAAATTCCAGTCGCACTTTAGTTGTGGGTTCGATTCCCCCAGCTTTGTTCGATGCGATAGGTTGTCACACGGTGCACGTGTTGTTCTTTTTTCAAAAACTATATAATTTTATAGCATTCCTAAAGAGAGATAAATTTATCAAAAATAACCATAACATGTTTTAACCACAAAGGTTTTCTAATAACTTTCATTTTGAATCCCAAAATGTATTAACATATAATTTCATCAAATTCAAGGATTATATAAACCCAAATGGTTCATTATAAATATATCCACAAAATAAAAGATAATTATTCCTTGAATAAAATATTCATATACCCAACATCAGTGTTACACATACAATAAAAAGTCTTCTAATGTAATTCCCATCATCAAAATAGCCTTAATACTTTTAAGAATTTCACGATCCTAAAATATACTATAACACTTGAATCCCATATATGTTGACTTCTTACTCATTCAAAATTCTTCATGATCCATTAACTATACCTTTCCAAATTATTCTGAAATACTTATTTCCTACAAACAAAATCACGAATCATATCGTAAGATTAAATAATGTCAAAACATATGTTAAGAAATAATCCATATCTTTCATTGGTCATTGTTAATTTCTTCATCCTCCCTTGGAATGGCATTAGAAATTGGTAAACAAATATTTGTACGATCCTAGTGATCCAATTCCCGAAACTTCTTCATAGGAAATGTGTTTTTATAATTACCATGCACACCACATTTAAAACATTCAATTGATACCTTAGAAAGAACTTCATTCCCTTTCCTAGAGTCAAATGGATGCTTCATTTTTCCATGGAAGGTTCTTGATTTATGACCTTAATTTCCAAATCTATAGCATCTTCCTGTCCCATTGAAACATTTTCCTAGGTGTTTCTTTCCACATCCTTGACACATAGGTTTTTGAACATACATACCTTTATTATTATTACCTGATCTTCTGTGGGGATTTGTTTCTCGCAATACGATACCTCATAAAAATCACCAAGGTTCAAGTGGTCAATCATGACTCTAGATGGTTGGTTAAGAATAACCACAAGAGTTCTAATTGCAGCTCCCATTTCATTCAATTGCTCATTCAGAAAAATTTTATAGTTTTCTTCACATTCATTGTTACTTTGATGCCTACTAGATCCGACCATTGACTAAAACCAGAAAGGTAAGTGTGAGTATATCAGTAAAATCATCATATAATATCTTACGAAGAGGGTAAATACTAAGGTATACTTATTCATGTTATATTAAAATCATTCACTTTATCTAAAATAAATATGACTCTTTCTAAAATGCTAACCATTATGGTAATGTTACTTATGATTAAAGAGTACCCTAACCTCTAAAGTTATCTAAACAGACCTATGATACCAACTATAAGGACCCAAACTTAAACCTTACATAATATTGAATTAAATGAATAATTAACACTGAATATCGTTTCATGTTTAGAGTTTTAGAGAATTAGGACATAATTATTACATCTCAATATATTACAAATTAGACACTTCTACCCAGTATCCATTTTTTTCATAAAATAAAAACTCTTGAAAAAAGTCATGTATAGTTCCATATTTAAGACAACACAACTTTTCCTTGATCCCATCCTTGACCCTATTCTACATTATGTCTTGTGAAAAACATTTCAAAACCTTGGTATGAGCATAAAAATCTCATTAAGGGATACCCAAAGATGAAAAACTATTAGTTTTTCAAAACAACAAGTAAACCATGAATACATTAACATAAGTAATACTTTTCACCTTTATGAAGTAGTAAATACTCTTCACTGAATAAAAGATCACTACTTACCCTTTTGTAAGAAAAAGACTACCATAAAACTCATATAAAGAACACATAACATATAAAGGTAACTTGGGACATAAACATACTTAAATGGAATAACCATATGGTTGACTTCCACACATATCACTAAATGGAATAGCCATACGACCAACTTCCATACCGAATGAATTGGAGGTTATAACGTAACCACCCATCCTGGTTTTCACGGCACCACCCGTCATATGGTTTATCACATAACCACCTATGAAATGTCCAAGTACCATAACAGCACATAAAATATTGCAAATATAAACATTTCACTAATAAAATTTTATTTTAATTCACAAGATGTAATTTTAGGATATTGAAATAATCAATCTATTTTCATTAACCATTTATAAATATATTTCTGAATCAAAGTTTCCCATTCCTCTTAGAAGCTTTAAATAGAAATATAATTTCAAAACATTAATGTACATATAAATAAATACTGAAAACCATTTTTAAAACATGGACATTAAATATAAATATTTTGAATAAGAAATCTTTAAAACATTTAAAATGATATTTTAGTTAAAGAGTTTTTAACAAAATGTGAGACGCTTAAATACAAATAATTGAGGAATAACATTTAATCAGGACATTATAATATCATGAGAATAAAGGGATTCATGATATAATATGTCAAATGACAGTATATACATCATATAAGAGTGAATTGGTGTATAACAACAATGAATTCTCAATGGAAATGTAAATTGATATGAAATCCCTTATAAAGATGGTATCCTTAAATTAAAGATAAATCAATCTCATAATTATGTGTGAAAAATATAAATACATCCAATATAAATGGATATTAAGTGTAAAACAATCATAGGCCATTCACACATATTCATAGGATGACATATTCAATAAGTACAAGTTGAACCCAAAGAATCGAAATTGGGTTAAGAAGTTCCCCTGTAAAAATTCGACAGCCTAACGGTGTCAAATTAAAATTCAGAAAATGAGTTGATGAGACAAAAATGGTATCTCATCATTTTGAAATAAAGTTTACATCAATAAGGATATATATGAACATATCCCAACATAATAAGATATAAATTAAAAGACACAACAAAAATAAGCCTTTTAAAAAGAGGAGGGTGAATGGTTCCCTTACCGATTTGGTAACTTACAAAACAAACGCCACATGAAAGAAGGATCATACAATTAAGATGTAAATACTCATTTATGAAAGTATATTACCACATAGTACAATCATGGTAAGTAAAGACACCACACAAATGGAAATAGTGGAAAATATAGCATGAAACTCATGAGAATAAAAAGTGAGATGAAACCCTTTACCACGTTGTAATGAACTGAGTCATATGACCAAAAGTTAATAACCACCAAATTAATCATATAATACCATGAATATAATAAGAATCATGATAATATATATCAAATGGAAGTACAAAATACACCACATGCAATGAATAAGTGGCGAACAATGGAAATCTCACGGAATTAAAAGTGAGATAATAAAATCCCTTACCTCATTGTCTGACTTTACCCGTTCATTATTTAATATCCTGAATAATAAAGTAATGATAATTTATAATTGATTAAGAAAATTTTTAAATTTTATTATTACTTTTATATTACTTATTACCATGTTATAAACATTATGTAATCATTTAAGTTAATAACGGTTGTTTTGTTGATATTTGGTACTTGAGTAAAAAAAATGAACACCTTATAATTACAAGCTGTTAATGTGGTAAGATATACATTATCTTCAGAATGATATTAATGATTTAGATATCATATATATCATATATATCTAGTATATATATGTATTTATAATAGTACATAACATTTAGAGGTAAGAAATGAAATGCACCATTCATGGAGTCGGTAAGCCTTACGTACGCATGAACGCTACTTCCATTTCTATTTATTATTTTAATGGAATTAATAATATAATGATACATAGTTATATTATAATTCCAGTATAATATCATATAAAATATTATTAACTACACCCTTTATACGTCCCACATAAGGCATTAACGAGTCATATCACTTTGTGGGGGCGGTAGTCCGCACTTCCTCTTATGAGATTATCATATTTATCCACTATGGAAAAAATAAAATATTTATAATAATGGATAAAATACAGAAGCATAATGAAAAAATAAACATAATATATATCATATATAAATACTATTCCATCATAATTTCCACCATGAGAGGCGGTTGGAGATATTTGAACAATCATCATTTCGTGAGGCATTAGTTTTGCATCCAAAGAAACATTATGTTCTTCACCCATTAGATTGAGGTGTGTGTAAGTGTATTTAGAATACATATCATAAGAAAATCCTAGTATATTTAAGATACTGTTTTTGTTACAAAATAAAGTAATAAAAAGAGTTTAGGGTTTGGAGAAGTAAAATAAAAGAAAACAATTTAAGAGAAACTCTTACCTTTAATTTGGGAAACCCCCTTTGGTTTGAACCGAAGGACTTCTTGAAGTACCTTATGCCTAATGTAAGGATTCTAGGAGGAGGATATGGATGTAGTGAGCTTAATTTTTTAGAGGTTGGATGAACCAAAAGGCTTGAGAGGTGTGTGTCACGACCCGTCCTCGGGGCCCGTGCCGTGAGTACCCCAAGCCCGCCTTCCATAGGCCAGGGGCTGGCGACCAGCACCAAGGCGTAAATCCCAACAAAAAGGGAAGGCATTGCCTTTGAAAAGTAAACAAGCACCACAGAGTAAGCAAGCGGAAAAGTAAACACTAAGTAAAAACTGTACAAGCTGTGCTGAAAGTAAAAGGGGCCGGAAATACAAGCCCAACTGTAAAGTACAACTGAAAGGAAAAACAACAACTGAAAGGAAAAACTGCAGCGTCGAGCCGTCCTCTGGAAGTCCCACCTGAAGGGTGGGTACAGATAGCCTCCACTGCTCCTCGGGTCCACCTAACCGCTCCGAGTACGTCCCGCCCAGTGGTCCACCTCCAGGTACTGTCCTGCTCCGCACGCCTCCTCCACGATCAGCGCTGTCCGTCGTCTGCAACCAACACCACGAAGTGCGGGCATAACCCGTGCAGGGGTGAGTATAAGCTACTCAGTAGGGACCCCGAGACCCCCAATGGTCTCCCAAAATCCACAAAGGATAAGCCACGAAGGAGAGATACAACCACGAAGTAACATCTGACACGACTTAGGTATATGCCCATACATATACCTAAGTCATCAATTCCCCGATCGGCTCCAACGTCCGAGCCCTAGCACAACCCAGTCCACACAGGAAAGAAAAACGCATACCCACGCAGGATAGAACAACACAATCCACAAAGGAGAGTAAATAGTAAATCCACACAGGATAGCTCAACACAATCCACAACGGAGAGAAACACAAGATTCAGCTCACACAGGTATACTTCTTCGGATGAAGAAAAGATGATCTCTGATCCATATAAGTCGTCAGACCCACGAAGGATCGATAGGTAACTAATCTCTGCAGTGACCCACACAGGATCGGACCCACACAGGATCGGGCCCACGCAGGACCTGTAGGAGTTGGCTCACACAGAACCGCTGAGTGTTGACCCACGCAGGATCAGACCCACACAGGATCGGGCCCACGCAGGACCTGTAGGAGTTGGCTCACACAGAACCGCTGAGTGTTGACCCACACAGGATCGGATCCGTACAGGATCGGGCCCACACAGGACCGGGCCCACGCAGGACCTGTAGCACTGATCCACGTAGGATTGCTGAGTGCAGTAGTCGTCGCAGTCCGCTGAGGATCTCTGCACAGTCGTCGCCGCAGTCCACTGAGGATCTCTGCACGGTCGTCGTCGGAGTCCACGGAGGATCTCTGCACAGTCGTCGCTGCAGTCCACTGAGGATCTCTGCACGGTCGTCGCTGTCGAAGTAGCAGTCGCAGCCAGCCTAGGGTTCCCGCATACAGCAAGCTCGTTCGGGAGGGTCCGCTCCACGAGCCGAGAGGCTGATACATCAACTGACACAAAGTCCAAAGTTGATGTATCCAAAAGTTCCGTATCGACAACAGGAACTCAACGTCGCAGACGGCGCGTCAATCAGACGCCCGGTCTGAGAGTTATTGGCTTTTTCGTCCCAGGGGCCCAGTTGGTTTTGAAGGCAAAACCAACCCGACCGTACTCCACCTGCGTCCAAACCTCGGGCGGAGTATGCCAAAAGATCCGTCTCACTTAGAGGAATTCAACGAAACAGACGGCGCGTCAATCGGACGCCCAGTCTGTTAGTTATAGGCCTTTCCGTCTCACACCCACCCTGGGAAACTTCCCAGAAGGTCACCCATCCTGATCACTGCTCTAGGCCAAGCACGCTTAACTACGGAGTTTTAACTACGTAGGCTCTCGAAAAGGAAGGTGCACCTTGAGTATAGTATACCGAAACGACCGTCTTGATCCAAGGATCGCGTTGCCACTGACGACGCGTCGTTCGGAGGCCCGTAGCTCAAGATACGGCCATTTGAACGAAAACGTCCGAAGAAGGGGGGGTACGGGCCCGGCCCGACCCAGCCCGACCCCCCCTGGGTCGGACCGACCCGGTTGGCCCGGTCCGGCCCGGCCGGGGCGCGGCCCGGCCGGTCGGACTGGCCTGGCTCGGCTCGGCCGGGCGGCCGAGTGCCAGGCACCGCGGGCGTTGACCTGCGGCCTGAGGAAACTGCGGCCCCAGTGGGCCGCGCTGGTGAACCGCGGACGCGGAAGAGCCGCGTCCCGCGCGGGCGAACCGGACCCGCGTGGCCGCGGGTCCGTTGGCCGCTGGCGCCGCCGCGCCGGCGACCCGCACCGCCGGCGAGTTCTGCGGGCCACCGGGATCGCTCCGGTGGTCCGATTCTCTTCCCGTCTGCGCCATTGCTCCTCCCGGGATCCGTTCTTTACTGCGGAATTGTCAAACATCCGTTGCGGCACGTTCCGTCGTCGCCCGCCAAATCCGCACAAAACGAAGAACGACGGAGGGTCGTCGGGCCGTGTTCGTTTGGCCCGCACCCTCCGCGTTAGAGATAAACAACCGGGAGAATTTTATTCCACACGGGAAAATAACAATTTTAAGAAGATTAAAATTGTTCACAATTCGGTTCTTTAATTTCTTTAAGAAACATTGACGGGAATAAATTAAAAAGGGGTAATTCCCATAATAAATCCCTACCTCGTCGATCGTCGCGCGCGGGCGTTCTTCGCGGAAAAGATCGTCGCGGAAGAGAGGGATCGTCGCGTCGTCGCGGGGAGGCGTCGCGTCGTCGTGGAATCCGGTGTTGAGTCGGCGAACTCAACGCACCATGAAACAACAGATTTAATTTAATTAATTAAATCCGTGTTTCTGGTTAAGAACCACGAAGGAGATAAAAAGGAAGGTCCGAGATTCTTACCTCAAGAAGCCGATCGAAGTTCTGTCGCGGAGGAAGAGACGTCGCAGAAGAACGTTGTCGGCGATGCGGATCAAGGCGTCGCGTCGTCGATTTCCGGGTTCGGTGTTCTTCGCGTTCTTCGCGTTCTTCACGTTCTTCGCGAGGGAGAAGAAGAAACAAGGATCCTCTCAAATCTTCTCAAAAGATTTTGGGTTGGTCTTATTTTATTAATATGCCAACACATAAAAACAGGTTAAGAAATGATTGAATTAATTCGTTGAATTAATTCAACGAAAGAAACAGGCCATTTAATTCACGAAAGAAACAGCTCATTTAATTCACGAAATAAACCGCCCAATTAAATGGTCTGTTAAGAATTTAGAAAACGCGTCAGTTGACTTTCATTAAGACATGTTTTCATGGGTGCGTTTCTTAGCGGAAAGAAACGGCGGGCCTCGTGCGTGCCCCACCTCACAAATATCCTACCAAGGGGGTAGGATATTTCTGGATAGCATCCTATCCAGTTCAACTCAGTTCAAGCCGCCTTTAAGTGGCTTCAAGTGACTTCCAAGTGGCTTAAGTGAAATAAAATAAAGTTGTCGCAAAATTATTTTATTTCTTAACCTTAAGCCCGAAAAAAAATTAAAAACCACACCCGAGCAAACGCAACTCCGGAAGAGGCGTTTCTAAGTGAATACCGGCGTTGCGATTTCATCGGTTCCCTTAGAATTCGATTCCGGGCACTGGTTCAAAAGTTAGAAAAACACGCTCGTCCGTTCACTGAACGTACCCGAGCCAAACTTCGGAAAATGATTCCGGGCACACCGGGCCTCGGAATCAGGTGCCGTCAGAAACTGCGCTCTTGTAAAATTCCAAAGAAAATTAAGAAAAAAATTTCCTTGAAATTTACGGGCCTTTACATTGCTCCCACCTCAGGAATTTACGTCCCCGTAAAGATACATCAAAAACTAGGGAAACAAATGTGGGTACTGAGCACGCATCTGAGACTCCCGCTCCCAAGTGCTCTCCTGGAGGTTCCCGTGCTGCCATCTGATGCGCACAAGAGGAATCGATCGCCCACGTAGGACCCGCTCCTGTTGATCCTCTATCTCCACTGGGACCTCCGCAAAAGTCGCTCCATCATCCACGTCTAGCTCCCCATAGTCAATGATGTGTGTCGGGTCGTGCTCGTATCTCCTCAGCTGGGATACGTGGAAGACGTCGTGCACCCGGTGCAACTGAGGTGGCAGAGCCAGAAGATAAGCCACCTCACCAACCCTGCTGAGGACCTGGAAGGGTCCGATGAAGCGTGGAGACAACTTGCCGCCTCGGCCAAATCTCCTCAAACCACGTCGAGGTGAGACCCACAAGAAGACGTGGTCGCCATCCTCGAACTCTAGTGGCCTCCGCCTCCTGTCAGCATATGACTTCTGCCGGCTCTGTGCTGTCCTCATCCACTCCTGGATGACCTGGACCTTCTCTGTCGTGGCCCAGACCATCTCTGGTCCCACAAGTGCTGACTCTCCAGGGTCTGTCCAGCACAAAGGAGATCTGCAAGGCCTGTCGTAAAACACCTCGTAGGGTGCCATCCCGATGGTGGAGTGGTAGCTGTTGTTGTACGCAAACTCCACCAAGGGTAGGTGGTCCTCCCAGCTTCAACCAAAGTCGAGGACACATGCGTGGAGCATGTCCTCGAGATTCTGAGTGGTCCTCTCCATCTGACCATCCGTCTGAGGGTGAAAGGCGGTGCTCAGACGTAGCTGTGTCCCGAACACCTCCTGCAACCCCTTCCAAAGACGGGAAGTAAAACGAGCATCCCGATCAGAGACGATAGTCGATGGCACACCTTGAAGTCATACAATCTCCTGAACGTAGAGACGCCCCAAGCTCTCCACTGAGCCCTGCTCTCGGATGGGTAAGAAGTGTGCCGACTTGGTGAGTCGGTCAAAAATCACTCAAATGGAGTCGTGACCTCTGGAAGTGCGTGGAAGTCCAGTCACAAATTCCATAGATATCCCATCCCACTTCCACTCCGGGACCTCCAAGGGTTGTACCAAGCCTGCTGGTACCTGATGCTCTGCCTTCACCTGCTGGCAGGTGAGGCACCGTGAAACGAACTCTACCACAGCCTTCTTCATGCCCGGCCACCAGTGCTTTCGTCTGAGATCCTGGTACATCTTCGCCACTCCAGGATTTACCGCCAAAGGAGAAGTGTGATACGCTCTCAGCACCTCCTCTCGTAAAGAGACTGGTACCAAGGTACGTCCTCTGAAACGGACATCGTGCTCTACTCCAAGGGAGAAACCATCAGGTGCCTGTCCCGAGGATATCTGTGCACACCGTGTCTCACAGTCGACGTCCCCACGCTGTGCCTCTCTGACCCGCTAAAGAAGTGGAGGAGAGACTGTGAGAGACTGAAGGAAGGCTTCTCCATCTCTATCCACGAAGGATATCTCCAAAGCGGCTAGATGCTCTGTCGCCTCCTCAAGTAGCTGGATGCCCGTCCTCCTGCTGAGGGCATCAGCCACCACGTTCCCCTTCCCAAGAGTATAGACTATCTCAAAGTCATAGTCCTGGAGGAACTCGAGCCATCGCCGCTGTCTCAGGTTCAGGTCCTTCTGAGAGAAGATGTACCTGAGACTCTGGTGGTCAGAAAAGACTGTGAAGCGCTCGCCCATCAGATAGTGTCTCCATGTCTTCAGGGCAAAGACCACTGCTGCCAACTCCAAGTCATGGGTAGCGTAGTTCTGCTCATGAGGCCTCAACTGACGTGATCCGTAGGCAATCACGGCCCGCTCCTGCATCAGGACACACCCGAGTCCGGTCCCTGATGAATCGTTGTAGACTACGTATCCAACTCCCTCCTCAGGCAACCTCAAGATAGGTGCGCTGGTCAACCTCTGCCTCAGCTCCTGGAAGCTCTGCTGACATCTTTCTGACCACACGAAGGGTTTCCCCTTCTTTGTCAATGCTGAGAGTGGGGCCGCAACTCTGGAGAAGTCCGGCACAAATCTCTGATAGTATCCGGCTAGGCCCAAGAAACTCCGCACCTCTGTCACGCTCTTGGGGGGATCCCAAGCTAGCACTGCCTCGATCTTCGCGGGATCCACTGCAACTCCCGCCTCAGAAATGACGTGCCCCAAGAAGTGGACCTCACGTAACCAGAACTGACACTTAGAGAGCTTTCCATAAAGCTGGTGCTCTCGGAGTGTGTCTAGTACAACACGCAGGTGGTAGGCGTGCTCCTCCTCCGTCGTCGAGTACACCAAAATGTCGTCGATGAAGACCACGACAAATCGATCGAGGTATGGCTGGAAGATCCTGTTCATGAGGCTCATGAACACTGCTGGAGCGTTGGTCACGCCAAAAGGCATAACCAAGAACTCATAGTGGCCATACCGACACCTGAAGGCCGTCTTCTGCACATCCTCGTCTCGAACTCTAAGCTGATGATAGCCTAACCTGAGGTCTATATTCGAGAACCACCGTGCTCCCTTGAGCTGGTCGAAGAGGTCATCAATCCTGGGTAGCGGATACTTGTTCTTCACTGTCACCTGATTCAGGCGACGATAATCGACACACAGTCTCAAGCTCCCGTCCGCCTTCTTGGCGGACAAAATCGGGGAAGCCCAGGGCGAAACACTGGGTCAGATGAACTCCTTGCCCTGCAAGTCCTCCAACTGTACCCGCAGATCTCGAAGCTCAGCAGGGGCCATCCGATATGCTGGAGTGGATATCGGGGCTGTCACGGGGTACAGGTCAATATAAAAGTCTACCTCTCTGCGAGGAGGTAGTCCTGGAACGTCGTCGGGAAAGACGTCCGCGTACTGATCCACCACTGCAGGAAAAATGGGACTCCGCATGTCAACTGCTCCCAGGATGAGGCTAGCCAACTGATGAGTGATGGGCTGACCTCTCCTCTGCGTGAGTCCATCCTGTGCTGCTAAGTCTCCCTTCTCGCCGGTGAAGGTGAACCTGCTCCCGTCGGTGCGCACACATCGCACCTTGCGCCTAATGCAGTCAATCTGAGCATGGACCGTAGATAACCAATCCATTCCCAAGATGACGTCGTAAGGCCTCGACGCTGCTACAAGAAGATCCCAGCCAAAGCTCTCGCCTCCTAGAGTAAGCTCACACTACCGGCACCAGTGCGTAATCGTCGAGTCTGCTCCCGTAGGAGTCTCTAGCCGTAAGGATCGAGCCAACGGCTTCGTCGGAATCTCCGAGCTCCGAACAAGGGCAGTGGCTATGAAAGAGTGACTCGCTCCTGTGTCTATCAGAACTGCAGCAAGGGTGGAATAGACACAGATCGTACCTCGAATCATCTCTGGAGCGCCGTGGTCGTAGGCCTCCGCTGCCTGGAGCTGAGCCTGTCTCTGCCCGCCAGCTCCCTGTGGTCGGGGCGAGCCTCCTGGTGGTGGTGGTGGTAGAGCCTCAAAGCGTCGCCCACCACCCGCTGCTCGGCCAGCTCCTCTGCCTCATCCGCCTACTCCCTGCGGACCGCCACGGTCGACCCTCTGCCTCTGCCTGGGTGGTCCCTCCACCGTCTGCTGCCCCTCGGTACGACGGGTCGGGCAGTCACGAGCCATGTGGCCCTGCCCGCCGCACTCGTAGCACTTTCTTCCTCTCGGAAGGCTGGCTCCGCGCTGTGTGCCCCGCACCGCTGAGCCAGTGTCCTGGGGTCGTCTGCTGGAAGGCCTGGTCTGCCTAGAACCTTGAGTCATCCGTCGGCTACCTGCTGCCGAAGACTCTGCTATCTGCCGCCCTGCGGTAGGTCTCGCTGTGGACTCAGTCAGGAAGCTCTCGATCAGGAGGGCTCGCTCCAGTATTCCTGCCTGGGTCGGGATGCTGAGGGAGATCAGCGATGCCCTGATCTCGTGTCTCAATCCCTGCTCGAAGGTCCGGGCCCAGAAGAAGGGGTCCCGTACCATGTCTGTCGAGTAGCGAGATAGGTCGGTGAACCTCGCCGCGTACTGAGCGACCGTCAAGCTGCCCTGCCGCAGCTGAAGAAGCTCCTGAATGCGCACCGCACGGAGGGTGGCCGGGACGAACTCTGAGCGGAAGAGGCTCTCGAAGTCCGTCCAGATGAGGGTGGCCTCATCGTGTACCTGGAGAATCAGGCTCCACCATCGTCCGGCTGCTGCGTGCAGTAGGCTCGCCGCGAGGATCACCATGAGGTCTGCTGGTGTCCTCACTAGCCTGAAAACTCGGACGACCGCCTCCAGCCAGTCCTCGACTGCCTGGGGGTCCGACTCCCCACGAAACCTAGGTGGTCGCTGGCGCTGGAACTCGTGCAGAGCTCCGAGGCATCGTGCGTCGTCAGCTTCCAGTTCTGGAAGCATCGGGGGCTCAGCGGGTAAAGGTCCCGCCGGTGCCTCTGCTGTCAACGGGCCCTGTACCGAGGCCTCGTCGCTCGACAGGCTATCGTCGCGCACTACTCTAGGAACCCTAGCTGGCTGCTGTCGTCGTGCCATCCTGAAAAGGAAACAAGTGCACCATGGTCAGAACAGTATACCTGGTGAGCTGACACAAGTAATCACATAGAAAACTTGAAACACACATGCAATCAATGTTTTCGTGCATTAAGTCGGAAATCAGAAGTTAGGGTCCTGGTGTATGGATACGTCGGCTGCCGCACCAACACTAGACACCCTGGACTGATAACCACACTCAATACGCTAAACACTATTGCTTCACATAGAAGAAAGATCAGAGTCTGCGGTAGAACCGACCACCTCTGATACCAATTTGTCACGACCCGTCCTCGGGCCCCGTGCCGTGAGTACCCCAAGCCTGCCTTCCATAGGCCAGGGGCTGGCGACTAGCACCAAGGAGTAAATCCCAACAAAAAGGGAAGGCATTGCCTTTGAAAAGTAAACAAGCACCACAGAGTAAGCAAGCGGAAAAGTAAACACTAAGTAAAAACTGTACAAGCTGTGCTGAAAGTAAAAGGGGCCGGAAATACAAGCCCAACTGTAAAGTACAACTGAAAGGAAAAACAACAACTGAAAGGAAAAACTGCAGCGTCGAGCCATCCTCTGGAAGTCCCACCTAAAGGGTGGGTACAGATAGCCTCCACTGCTCCTCGGGTCCACCTAACCGCTCCGAGTACGTCCCACCCAGTGGTCCACCTCCAGGTACTGTCCTACTCCGCACGCCTCCTCCACGATCAGCGCTGTCCGTCGTCTGCTACCAACACCACGAAGTGCGGGCATAGCCCGTGCAGGGGTGAGTATAAGCTACTCAGTAGGGACCCCGAGACCCCCGAAGGTCTCCTGAAATCCACAAAGGATAAGCCACGAAGGAGAGATACAACCACGAAGTAACATCTGACACGGCTTAGGTATATGCCCATACATATACCTAAGTCATCAATTCCCCGATCGGCTCCAACGTCCGAGCCCTAGCACAACCCAGTCCACATAGGAAAGCAAAACGCATACCCACGCAGGATAGAACAACACAATCCACAAAGGAGAGTAAACAGTAAATCCACACAGGATAGCTCAACACAATCCACAAAGGAGAGAAACACAAGATTCAGCTCACACAGGTATACTTCTTCGGATGACGAAAAGATGATCTCTGATCCATATAAGTCGTCGGACCCACGAAGGATCGATAGATAACTAATCTCTGCAGTGACCCACATAGGATCGGACCCACACAGGATCGGGCCCACACAGGACCTGTAGGAGTTGGCTCACACAGAACCGCTGAGTGTTGACCAACACAGGATCGGACCCACACAGGATCGGGCCCACGCAGGACCTGTAGGAGTTGGCTCACACAGAACCGCTGAGTGTTGACCCACACAGGATCGGATCCGTACAGGATCGGGCCCACACAGGACCGGGCCCACGCAGGACCTGTAGCACTGATCCACGTAGGATCGCTGAGTGCAGCAGTCGTCGCAGTCCGCTGAGGATCTCTGCACAGTCGTCGCCGCAGTCCCCTGAGGATCTCTGCACGGTCGTCGTCGGAGTCCACGGAGGATCTCTACACAGTCGTCGCTGCAGTCCACTGAGGATCTCTGCACGGTCGTCGCTGTCGAAGTAGCAGTTGCAGCCAGCCTAGGGTTCCCGCACACAGCCAGCTCGTTCGGGAGGGTCCGCTCCACGAGCCGAGAGGCTGATACATCAACTGACACAAAGTCCGAAGTTGATGTATCCAAAAGTTTCGTATCGACAACAGGAACTCAACGTCGCAGACGGCGCGTCAATCGGACGCCCGGTCTGAGAGTTATTGGCTTTTTCGTCCCAGGGGCCCGGTTGGTTTTGAAGGCAAAACCAACCCGACCGTACTCCACCTGCGTCCAAACCTCGGGCGGAGTATACCAAAAGATCCGTCTCACTTAGAGGAATTCAATGAAACAGACGGCGCGTCAATCGGACGCCCAATCTGTTAGTTATAGGCCTTTCCGTCTCACACCCACCCTGGGAAACTTCCCAGGAGGTCACCCATCCTGATCACTGCTCTAGGCCAAGCACGCTTAACTACGGAGTTTTAACTACGTAGGCTCCCGAAAAGGAAGGTGCACCTTGAGTATAGTATACCGAAACGACCGTCTTGATCCAAGGATCGCGTTGCCACTGACGGCGCGTCGTTCGGAGGCCCGTAGCTCAAGATACGGCCCTTTGAACGAAAACGTCCGAAGAAGGGGGGGTACGGGCCCGGCCCGACCCCCCCTGGGTCGGCCCGAAGCGGCCGGGGCGCGGCCCGGCCGGTCGGACCGGCCTGGCTCGGCGCGGCCGGGCGGCCGAGTGCCAGGCGCCGCGGGCGTTGACCCGCAGCCTGAGGAAACCGCGGCCCGCGTGGGCCGCGCTGGTGAACGGCGGACGCGGCAGAGCCGCGTCCCGCGCAGGCGAACCGGACCCACGCGGCCGGGGGTCCGTTGGCCGCCGGCGCCGCCGCGCCGGCGACCCGCACCGCCGGCGAGTTCCGCGGGCCACCGGGATCGCTACGGTGGTCCGATTCTCTTCCCGTCTGCGCCATTGCTCCTCCCGGGATCCGTTCTTTACTGCGGAATCGTAAAACATCCGTTGCGGCACGTTCCGTCGTCGCCCGCCAAATCCGCACAAAACGAAGAACGGCGGAGGGTCGTCGGGCCGTGTTCGTTTGGCCCGCACCCTCCGCGTTAGAGATAAACAACCGGGAGAATTTTATTCCACACAAGAAAATAACAATTTTAAGAAGATTAAAATTGTTCACAATTCGGTTCTTTAATTTCTTTAAGAAATATTGACGGGAATAAATTAAAAAGGGGTAATTCCCATAATAAATCCCTACCTCGTCAATCGTCGCGCGCGAGCGTTCTTCGCGGAAAAGCTCGTCGCGGAAGAGAGGGATCGTCGCGTCGTCGCGGGGAGGCGTCGCGTCGTCGTGGAATCCGGTGTTGAGTCGGCGAACTCAACGCACCATGAAACAGCAGATTTAATTTAATTAATTAAATCCGTGTTTCTGGTTAAGAACCACGAAGGAGATAAAAAGGAAGGTCCGAGATTCTTACCTCAAGAAGCCGATCGAAGATCTGTCGCGGAGGAAGAGACGTCGCAGAAGAACGTTGTCGGCGATGCGGATCAAGGCGTCGCGTCGTCGATTTCCGGGTTCGGTGTTCTTCGCGTTCTTCGCGTTCTTCACGTTTTTCGCGAGGGAGAAGAAGAAACAAGGATCCTCTCAAATCTTCTCAAAAGATTTTGGGTTGGTCTTATTTTATTAATATGCCAACACACGAAAACAGGTTAAGAAACGATTGAATTAATTCGTTGAATTAATTCAACGAAAGAAACGGGCCATTTAATTCACGAAAGAAACAGCTCATTTAATTCACGAAATAAACCGCCCAATTAAATGGTCTGTTAAGAATTTAGAAAACGCGTCAGTTGACTTTCATTAAGACAGGTTTTCACGGGTGCGTTTCTTAGCGGAAAGAAACGGCGGGGCTCGTGCGGGCCCCACCTCACAAATATCCTACCAAGGGGGTAGGATATTTCTGGATAGCATCCTATCCAGTTCAACTCAGTTCAAGCCGCCTTTAAGTGGCTTCAAGTGACTTCCAAGTGGCTTAAGTGAAATAAAATAAAGTTGTCGCAAAATTATTTTATTTCTTAACCTTAAGCCCGAAAAAAAATTAAAAACCACACCCGAGCAAACGCAACTCCGGAAGAGGCGTTTCTAAGTGAATACCGGCGTTGCGATTTCATCGGTGCCCTTAGAATTCGATTCCGGGCACTGGTTCAAAAGTTAGAAAAACCCGCTCGTCCGTTCACTGAACGTACCCGAGCCAAACTTCGGAAAATGATTCCGGGCACACCGGGCCTCGGAATCAGGTGCCGTCAGAAACTGCGCTCTTGTAAAATTCCAAAGAAAATTAAGAAAAAAATTTCCTTGAAATTTACGGGCCTTTACAGTGTGAAAAATGGTTAGAAGTGGTCTCCTTTTACAAGGGAGAGGAGGGGCTCTTTAAGAAAGTGTGATAATATTATATTATTATATAATGATATTCGGTTTCTAAAGGTCCAAAAATAATTAAAATCGAATATAATATGAATAATAGTCTAAATAATATCATCCAATAGGAATTGGACAGGTTTTGGATGTTATTTTAATATTTATAATCTTTTTTATTTAAATATTTTATTAATGAGGTAAATACTACATCATTATTGTGTCTTAAATAATTTAATTAATGTGATGTCTAAAAATTATAAAAAAATACCATGATGTTGGAAATATCTTTAGATTTACAATTAATATTTATTGTAAAAATTATAATTTTGATAATACCATATAAAAATTAATTTACTAAAAGAATTTTGTTTATGTCATTTTTTCCTTTACATTAAATTAATTAATCTAATGTGTCATTATCTTTCATAAGTGGATCCATGTGGTCCCAAAATAGACCCAAATATGCCCATGGTCTACCATTACTCATCCAATAAGGATAAGACAAGTGTTAAGGTAATTGTGAATTATTATAATATTCTTTTAACCTTGAATTTCCCTATTTATCTTTAACCGCGATAAATAAAAGTCAAAATTTAGTATTCACCAAAAATTATTTTCATATTATTAAACAAAAATTTACTTCTTTATAACAACCATGTATGTAGGATTTTTAAAATTCAATTCACAGAAGCAGTAAAATATCATTTAAATGAAACGGTCTGTTTTTTAACTACTACTAAGTGGTTTCACTATTCATCAGAAATTAAAGTTCTTCAGAAAAATACCAAAAAATCAGCCTAATCTATATTTGATATTCAAAATTCAAAAATTATGTCTATTTTACCAAATTATAAACATTGAAGTGGCATTAGTTAATTTTAAAATTAATTCCCGTTATCAAAACAAATAGCATGTTTTTAAGAAATAATAATTATCAAAAGATTGATACTTGTTTATGTCAAATTTTAAAGTGAAATTAATTTCAATGAACCACATTGGATTAAATGGTAGAAATATATTCTAATTAATCATTAAAAATAATTAATAAGATAATCTAAACTTATAAATAAATTATATAAAAGGTACTTTTGAATTAAAATACAAAATTTGTAACTATTCATTAAAATATGAACTTTATCAGAAAAAACCAAAAAAAATACCCAAAGTAAAATTTGATATCCCAATTATAAATAAAGATTTTATTTGGTCAATTAGAATGTATAAAAGTGAAAAAGTCAATATTTATAGAGGGTTCGCCAATAAAAGGCCGTAAATCGACCTTTTAATGTAAATTATGCTTAAAATTTGATTCATTCACATTTTAAGCCTCTAAATTTTATTGGATAAATGTAAATACATTTAACAAATATGTATAATCATATTATAGTTTTTTTTTCATTTCTACAAATACAATGGTTAGGAGTTAACTACCATTTAAAATAATAAAATTATATTATTAGTGTGAAATGTAAGATTTCAAAGAAACCCGTTGTTGCGTATCGGGTACGCTATCGAGCATAGAAACCCCTTTAAATTAAAATTAATATTTAATTCAAAAATATTAATAAATATGAAAATGTCATATTCTTTATTTATCCAGGATGTTATAGTAAGAGATCGTTCCCACCATTGGTGCCAACAAGCTCTTTGCACCTTTCTTTACAATCCTCTCTCCTCTAAAGAGATGTCCATTCCGTCCTCTTTCATGAAAGTAACTATTCTCCTATAACAGTGGATTTGAGCCTTGAACATTTTTATCCAATCCATACCCAGGATTACATCATAGAAATCCATATCCCACATTGAGAAGTCCCATCTCCATCAACAGTTATAGCACATGGTCTACACAGAAAGGCTTGACATTCTCTTTTAGCAAGAGGAGTTTTCAGTTTCAAAACATAAGTCATCATTTCCATTTTTAAACATAACAAGTCAATTGCACAAGATGAAATGAAGGAATGTGATGCACCAGCATCAAACAACACTTTCACAAATGTAGAATTCAAAATAATCGTACCTCTCACTGTAGATGGTCCAGACTGATCATCGACAATCATCTGATCAGCTCCATACATTTGATTCTTCACTATATTTTTCTCCTTGTTTCCTTGATTATGTTTCCCTAGTTGGGGAGCCATGTTATTTCTAGAATCACCATGGCTAGATCTACTCTGCTGATGATACTGATTCTTCTATCCTCGTCCAGTCGAAGCATACAATGACTGCGGTAGATGAGAAGTGTCTTGAGCACCTGACCTTCAAGTACTGCGACAATAACGCTGAAGTTGTCCCATATTATTAAAATTATGACATGATACAGGTTGTGCTGTAAATATCACTTTTTGTGGTCATGTGAACCATATTTAACATAATCTTCTTTTCTCTGGTGTCGTGGAGGAAGGTTTACTGATCCAGTCGTCGGGTTCTGATCTCCACTTACACCATGGAAATAGGTTTCCTTTTTTCCTCTTGTTCCTAGTGGTTGAGTTCCCATCATTTCATATATGTATCATCATACCTCCACCCATAGATCCTGAGATATCATGTTCATCCATAGTTTCTCTCTTCACCATCTCTGTATATTCTATAATACAAAGTACTTCAATCTTTGATCGAATCTCCGGTTATAGACCAGATTCAAAGATGAGTGCCTTCAAAGAGGAACTTACCCCAACTATTGGTTCAAAGGGTACTAAGTTCATGAACATAACCGCATAATCTATGATAGAGAGAGTCTCTTGTTTCAGGTGGATGAATTCCATCATTTTCTGGATCATGAACGTGTGAGGACATAATTGTTTGTTAATCAATTCCTCAAAATCCTCCCATGTAAGTCCTTCATCCAATTTAGCCTTCACCGCTAAATCCCACTACTGACGTGCAAGATCCTCGAGCATATTTGTCGCCAGTTTGACAATTAACTCTACTGGTGTTTCGATGAAGTCAAAGATATGATTCATCCTACATAAACACACCTCCTCCTTATCAAGTTCGCAATCACCCCGGAAATTGGGTGGATTATGCCTCGTGAACTGGATGGTATGATCCATAGGTCGTGGCTCATTCCATTGGTTCCTTGTGTCCACAGATTGAAAAGCTTGGTCAATACTCTGATCCAGCTCTTGGTTTACACTGGGTTCAGGTGCAACCACATTCTCTATAGCTTCTTCAAGTTGGTTTCTACGACTCCTAACAGGTTCCATTTTCTAAACTAACAACTAACTCCGTTAATCTCACTCTATGACAACTATTGGATTAGAATTTCAAATTCTATCACATCAATTATCTCAACTTTGTTTTTTTAAAACATTCTTTTTCCCATGTTCAAATATTTTTGAAACCACTTCACATGATTTTTGAAAATTAAACCATTTTCAAAATATGATAATCATTAAATTTTTCAAAATCATTCATTTGAAAACCAATTCCATACTTTTCAAAAATGATCACTTCTTGAAATTACGTATGCACTCCTAGTAGGAAGTCATTCCTCTATAATTCAGGTCATGCTCATCTCATTGGATAAACCCATTACAATGAGATTCAAAATCCTAGAAGTGTCTTCAAACACATATTTACCCAAATCCCTGGTAACTATAAGTTCTGCATAAAAGTGTTAGCTATGTCCTTTTATGCTATAAATTTCAGGTTCTGAAAATCCGAATCCTTTCTATGATTCCCACCCAAGGAATAGACAAGAAGTTATTTCATCTCCAAAAGTAAGAACATCGATGACTACGTGTTAGGCAAGGACCTAACAAGATGATACCATTTGTAATGACCCTCTAATTCTCATTGGATTGAGAGCACAACGAGTCATTTCTAGGCCTTAAGAGAAATCCCCAAGATGCCAAAGGCTGGAAATAAATTCTGAAGGGTTTAAAATACATGCAGGGGATGATTTACCCTTTAAGGAATAACCCAATGAACCAACCAACCATAACAAAACATTTAATATATGATGCATGAACAATTGAAAGACAGCTAAGAAACTTCATTTAAGTCAAACACATCAAAGTACACAACAGCAGATAAACAACTCAAGACTCTCAAAAGACACCAAGACAACCTCCATGGATCCACACCATGCTCCATGCTCCAAGCACCACCACATCAGCCATGGATCCCCATGAACCACTAGCAATGAGATGCCTTACCTTTACCTGCGTCTCGGAATACGACATCTGCAAAAGCCTCGAAGTTCCAAAGTAGGGGTGAGTATAAAACTCAGTAGGTTTTCCCCAATGACTTCCCTAATCTCACCACTAGGATAAAAGAGTTAGAAACATTTATATAAAAATTTTGTATAAAAAATTTCTCAAAAATAGTTTATAACCAAATATCAACAAGTTTCCCAAAACCATTTCCAACCAAAAGCATACAAGTGCAATTGAAACCAATTTTCCAGCAATTTATTTTTCCAGAAAAATAACTAAACAAGATTTAGAAAAACATCACAATATCCCTTTTTGGTGTACCCAACCATTCAACAAACCCATGAAACTAACCATGCAGGCTACTTTAGGACAGTTCCATACTCATGAGCGGTTTCTCGTCGATCTACCAAGTCACCACAAGGTAATTGTTTCCCATGTGCCATCAATCCTTTGGCACTGAGCACAATGTCATATTTTAACCAAGCCCCATATATGTAATTCCCATGTGACATTAAACCTTTGGCATAGAGCACAAGGTCATATTTCAACCAAGCCTCATATATGAAATATGAACACACAACACATATGTCCAATGATAAAGCCAAAATAAACCTTTCAATAAAAACATCTTTTTATTGAAAACTATTTCCATCAAAACCATTTCAATGCCAAACCATTTCAACTCCAAACCATTTTGATAAAGCTCCATTTTTATTGAAAATAATTTCTATTGAAAACCAATTTTTCATCAACCATTTAAAAATTATTGAAAATCCATAATTTAAAATCATCATTTTAAATTAAACCCCATTTTGCACAACTATTCACGAATATCACCCAATTTAACAAAAACCATAAATCATCACAAATGAATATTTTTCCTTGAATTTCACACTCAATAAAAAAATTTGAATCTAAGACAATCAATTATATCAAGAGGAGTTGAAAGAGAATCCGCCTACCTCAAAGGTCTTGATGAAACATTAACAAAAGACGAAGAATGAACAAGAAAGCGGGTTGATTCTCCAAGAGAGGCCTTAGATCACTTATCCTAGCAAGATCATGAATCAACAATGAAATATTTTTCATCCAAAAACATTGATATACTCACTATAGGTTTAGATATGAGAAAGAATTGAGATCAGATAAGTAGATCTATGCAGATCTAAGAAATCATGACAAATCCTTAAAGATTGGTGACATACCTCAAGAATCGGACTCAAAATCACCAAGGTAAGGCTTAGGAATGGCATCAACTCGTGTGTGAACGGTTATAAATCCTTCATGGGAGTGTAATATTTAATTAAGGGATTTTTGAAGACAAAACTAAATAAATAGAGTAAAAACGAGAAAACTCCTAGAAAATAGGATCGAGATTTGACATCTACACAAGATTTGACCACATGATTTATGAAAACCGTGTATGGATTGTCTGACATTAATTATAGTCCAAACACTCCTTATAAAACCCCCAAACCCTCCCATACTTCACCTTTATCCTTTTTATGGAAACACATTTTTTATGGAAACATAACACTTTAAGGAACCACCCCAACATTATGGAAACACCCAGATTTATGGAAACAACCAATATTATGGAGATATCCAAATTTATGGAAATAAACAACAATATGGAAACATACAAATTTATGGAATCTACCAACATTATAGAAACATCCAAATTTATGGTAACTACCAACATTATAGAAACATCCAAATTAATGGAAACTCTCTATTTTATGGAAAATATCTATTTATTACACACCAAATTAAATTAAAACGTGGGGAAAGGGGTTATGCACCCAAAACAGGGGTACTACAATAATGATATTATCACTCGTGCGTACGTATATATTACCATCTCTACGAACGTGATGAGATTCATTCCCCATCATAATCATTCAAGAATAATTATCATTTTTTGATTAAAAATAATGTTTATGACAACAATATCATTATGTATATGAATCAGATACATTCTATACCTAAAAAACATGTCTTATGTAACCATAAATCTAAAGGAAAACAAATTAGTTAATGCTGTAAATGATGATACTGCTGAAATAAAATTAACAAAGTAATATTAATAGATCATATATGATATCATATTAAGGTATATGGTTATTTTATAATTTAATAACAATTATTTAACCATTATACAAGAGTTTATCCTACCCCCGACCAAGGAAAAGTACAAGGTAAGGGTTAATTTCATAATCTCATTATTATATGAGGTTGTTTTTACATTTGTATCTACTTTGAAATATTTACTATCAATGTCTATGTTTTATAAAAGTGTTTTCAAAGGGATTCTTTTTTAGGGAATCCTTTAATAATTTTTTTAAATTTTTTTAAAGATTTATTCTTCAAAAACGTTCTAATCAATGTCCATTTTTTTAAAATGATTTTAAGGATTTAGTTATAAGGACATGAATGTTTTGAATATGTTAATTTCATTTAAAAGTATCAAAGTGGTATGCGACACTTTGATTCAAAACTATATTTTAAATGATTTACTTTATAAATTATGTGAATTTTAATTAATTTCATGTAAAAGGGATATTTATCTCAAAAAAAATTGATAAACATTTTCAACTATGTCAACATCCTTTACGGGATATTATTCTTGATTAGGGTTCATTTATTATGTTACAAATCGTCCATATTATATTGAAGTTTTTGTGATATTTTTTTACAGTATATGTGTTATTTTTATACCATTCATGGTTTATAGATAATGTATTGAAATTTCGTATGATATTTTTAATATGAATGATTATGTTATGTTTAATCCTTTTCGTATGAGGAATACATTGGACTTAGTAAGTGATATGTGGAGCCCACTATAGCTCCTTGACGCATCAGTATATATCATGAGACAAACTATTGTCTTGGAACAAGGGATTGACAAAATCATATTTGTATTCTTGGCACAAGGCCTTGAATATGTGGATTTCATGTCTGGCATTATGAATTCCATCAGTATGAAATTGGCTATTAATATTACATGTGATTGTTTGACTAGTAAATTGTCCATGTGAATAAGTAAATGGAAATATTTGACTTATATTTCCCATATTGTGACGATTTTTAAGTTTAAAAGGCTTGTGTTTTATATTTATACATTGCCTTAAATTATTATGATTATTTATGAATATTTCCGCTATATTTTTATCCTTAATGAGCATCTGAGTCACCCCTTTCTTATGTTTAATTTTCCCAGGATTCCAAGAAGTGAATTATGATTGATAAGAAGGGTTAATCTAGAGGATTAATGGTATTCTCAAATGATCATTTATGTTGTGTTTTATTTTATAATGTGTAATGTAACATTCCTATATGAAAAATATTTTCCAAGACTGCTAAACTGATCGGTCTTCCGGGAGTTGATTCCTTATAATCATGAAAATGTATTAAAACAATGCTCCAACTCTTCGGTTTTGGGGTCGAGGTGTTACACCTATTATGAAAAAAAAATCAATTTCGTTGACCCCAAACTCACACAACTCTATAAATAGAAGAAGCCCTATCTATTTACTAGTTGATGTAAGCTTTATGGAATCTTTTTATTGTTATTATACATAGGAAACTATATATTTTATGATATATTAATGGGACTTATTTTATTATCCATGTTCATATTCATTCATAAAATATTTGTGGAATTTCAACCATTTTTTTCTACCAAGATATATGAATTATTTTATTTTAATTTTTTATATAAAACAAGAATATATTTAGTAATTACAAAATGAATAGTGTTTGAAGATGAAATTTTCAATGATAATGAGGTTTATTTATCATCAATGTAAAATAGGATATCTTTAAGACAAATTTAATTATTTTTTTTTGAAAAATTATTCTTAGACGTAAAACGGATAGTATCTATTTTCATTTATATTTTTGACTATTTATCTTTCGTTGATCCAAATATTATTAATCAAACATATTTTTCTAGACACCACATAATGGGTGTTCTTATTTTCTTCCACTACTTCCAATATTCATTCAAAATCCATTATTAATTTTTAATCATCATCTTAATGAACCTATAAACATTCATTCGAATATTTTTAAAGATAATATTCCATATTTTATTTGACTTCTAATAGTTCATCAAGGTAATTTGTTAGTTTCTTCTTATAGATTTTCTAATTTCTAGATAACTTCTTTGAAATAACTCACAAACAATTACTTCCTACCGAAAATACTTCTAATTTCTTCATCAGGTTAAAAATAACATTCCATTAAAATTGTATATATTATTCCTTATCTCTAACTATTTTTTGGATGTTTCTTATTCCTACAATTTTTTCTAATAAAATTTATATGGAAAAGAATTTCATTTATAGTATTTCATTATTAGCGAATAGTTCCATGATGAAATTAAGTATGTATTCTAAAAAATCCATAATAAACATCATAAAATATACATAAATGAGGGACTAAAAGAATTAAATTATTTTTATATCTTCAATCATTCTCCCTTATGAATTATCTATCAAAATGATCATCATCAAGAACTTTAACTAATGATAACATACCCATATGATCATATTCCAATAGTGGTTGATCCTCATTTATCATTAAGATTTTCATCTACTTGATATAATCCTTTTACTTGTTGTTTTCTATCTATATTAATTGATATTAAAATCAAACTAATGATTTATATGAAGTACCTTTTAAATTTAAGTATCATCTTTGAAATCATTATCCAGTCACACGACCTATATAGGAGCCTATAGCAGGGGGGATTGATTAACATGATTCTTATTTTTTAAAATTTAAATTAATAATTTAAATATTTAAAAATTCTATAATTATGTTACCTTTTTATCACTGAGAGAGAATGGATCTCATTAACATTTTTTCTATAATGTAACTGCTCTATAGAGTACATATTGAATGGTAATGAAACAACCCATAATTTCAAGGATCATTCATAATGAAGAACAATTTTCTATGATTGGTTTATCACATCAATTATGGTTTCATTACTATAATCACAAGTGAAAACAAATGTTCAAACAAAATGAACACTATGCCACACTATGTTTATAATTTTCATCTTCATATAAGTCTTTAATATAGAAAACTTCAATATATAATAGCAACTTCAATATATGGTCGTCATGAATTCCTAGAGACACATTGGATTTATAGATTCATACCATTATATAAAAATTGGATTTTCCATTTCCATTGATGTTGATACCTCATAAATATAGGGATCACATAGAATCCATATAATAGATCTCTTCATATCATATTTGATTATTCGAATAATATATTATGGTGAGGAATAATTCTTAAAACTCAATCAATATTTGTAGTTAACTTCACATATCTATAAAATATTCTCACATAGTATCCTCAAATCAATATCATGCTTTATTAACCTTAATTTATCTATAAATTATTAAGTCACATATTGGAATTAGACATAAATAATAATGACATTAGTACTGTGGGTCTCCCCACTTCCTCTTCATCATAATATACCCAATCATTCTCAACAATGGACATAAAAAAATCCTAATCTATGATCATTATCAACACTCATATGATTAATATTCATTATCACAAAATAAAGTTCTCCATAATATTTTATCTGGGTGTTTTTTCCTTTAACACTCATAATGTGATGTCATATTATTTCATGTTTTAAAACCCTTATTTTATTTTCATATCAACATTTTATTTATATATATAAGTCACCAAATATATATTTTTAATTTTTAAAAATATAGAGTATATAATTAGAATAATTTTTCAAAATTTTATTTTACTCATATGGTTTTTAGGTGTTTCATTATCTCCATTCCATTTGTATGCACTCAAAAATTTGGTACATCTCTACAATGATGATGCATTCCTCTTTCCTCTAAATTTTTTGTCTTCTGTATAATGATAGGAGTTGAATTAATTTTATCTTCACTTTTCACATTCACATTCCCTTCTCTAATAAATATCATATATTCTAGATATTTATGTGAGGGCCACGTTCATATTAATACTCGACACAAAGAATATTACCACAATTTTACTTAAATCTATCCTAATATAAATCAATTATATAAAAAAGCATAGGATGTAGAATGGTTCACTCTGTCTGAACATTACTCCGTACATCATTTCATAATATGATTATATTTAATCAGTTAATTATTCACTACTACAAGTACACTTTATTTTCACATGCTTCAATAACATATATTTATTGATATATACTCTATATATTTTAAGTTCACCCATCATCATTTTTTTCTTGATTATAATCAATAATTGTGAATTTATTACATTATCATATTAAATAAAAAAATTATAACAATTATTTTATTCATCATTTACATAACCCATTCTTTATGAAATAATTTATTGGTTCATTTCATCATAATGATTGATTATGTTTAGATCACATTAAAATAATTAAATAATCTACAAATTATTTTAACTATTGAGTAAAAAATTATAGAGACTATATAATTTAATTCTTGATGTAATAAAAAGTGACTTTTGTGGTTATCAGTTTAAATCCACTTAAATGAAATTCATATATTTCAATCTGGATCCTTATTCAAATTTTTATTGATAGTCAAAATCTCATTGTGAAAATATTCATGTATGAGTACATGTGGATAAATTGTTGAGTCCTATTATATAAAATGTTTCATATTTTGTAGTTTTAGATAAATAGGGTATGATACAAGGTTATACTCAAGGAAAAAGTCACTTTACATGTTGATTATTGTCTTCTATATTTTTCATGATCCTCATCCAATCAATCCTCAACAAATTATCAATTAATTAAACCACATAAGATAAATTAAAAACAACTTCATGCATTTATCAAACCAATTAAAACTTATTCAATATCATTCACATGGTCTATAAAAATAATATTTCTTAATATAATTCTTTTTCAATAAATCTCATTACAATATCTATTTCCAAAAAAACATTATCTATAAAAAATTCAATTAATAGTATTTTAAAATAGGAATTAGTAAAATTAATGAATTTTAAAAAAATGAAGGGTTACATAACAAATAAATACTTTAAAATTCTTTTTTCGTATTGATTAATCATATCCAATAAAATCATCCATGGTATTTACACTAAGAAAAAACAATAATATTTTTTCCACTTTTTAGATATAAATAATCTTAATTACATACTTATCTAGTCATAAGTAAAAGATAAATGATAGTCTGAAGTAAAATGCATCCTTTAAAATTTTTGATCCATGATATTCCAAGATACACCATTTTATTCCATTATCCTTTCCATCATATATATTATATTTATCTATATTTACAATGTTAGATTCTCTTTTCATCTATACCCATAGTTCATCGGACAAATTTCACTTTATTTAGTGGGTAGATACTCTATTTTGTCATCTAAATTCTCCATGAATGATTTCATTTTTATTTAAAAAATTAACAAAAAATAAAAAATATCATCTCAAATCCATTATGTAATTTTATTAATTCATAACATGAGTTGTGTACTATTATGAATATATGGAAACTACAACACAATATTCTCACAAATACCATTGGTACATCGGGTGTTTCATTAATGTTATGTGATCAATGAATTTTTAAATAATGGATTTCCCACTCATATATTAATGTTGATATATTTCACCATTAACGGAAGTGGGGTATTATTATTAAGTACATAGATATGGTGGTTTTATCATTGTGTTCAATTATGTAAATAAAAAAATCACATATTGAGAATATAGGTTGATCATATGGGTATGATACCATCTTGAATAGATATCAAAACAAAATTTATGTATTACACAATGAGAATTTATTGTATGTATTAATTTTTTGACATAAAAATATTATTCTATGGGTGACATGACATGTTTATATATGATATTCTCAGAATATATGCATGTTGGAATAATTCGACAGATATAGGGGCTTATGGGTCACACATTTTTTATGTCTAAAATCATAGTCAAATTTTATAAAAATTTAAACATAAAGAAAAAATATTATTTAGTCTTTTTCTTTTAACATTTACTCGATATCAGTAGATTGATAAGATTAAACCCAAAATTCTTCAACTGAATAAATATTTGAGTTGAAAACTAAATAAATATTTATTGGTACCTTATTGAAAATAATATTTATTTACTATATAATTGGAGTATAATGTAATGATATTTATTTATTATTTAAATATCCATTAAATAAGGTTTGATAAAAACTAAGAAGGTTGAATGCGAGGAGTTAAATAGTTTAGCTAGAAATAATGTATTGAATATCATTTTAATAAATATTAGTAAATATTTTTATAAAAAGCAATTTTTAATTTCACGGTGTGCGACATGTCATGATATTGCAATAATATTTGTATAATTATTTAGAAATGGGTTTTCTATTGATTAATTAATCATGTATGGTCTGATATTCAGTTTCACATACATGAAATGTTTATAAATACCTGGTAATATAATTTTTCCTTTGATTAATTAATTTCGTATCATTTTTTACACATCATTTACAAAATAAATTCCCCTTGTTCCCTAAGAATATTTAATAGGTATATATAATGTTCAATGAAATGTATGTAGATGGACACCAGAGGGATTACATTAATGAATTCTTTATAATAGTTATTATGTTACAAGTGACGTAATTTGATTCGGAAAAAATAATAAATTCCAATGTAATGTAATTATTTATCTCTCAATAAAATATTTATAAATTATATGTTAATATCCCGTCATAAATATTATGAGTTTGATTTCATTGATTTTGAGGTGAAATCCGACAAGTTAATGAAAAAAAGTAATGTTGTATAGGACCAATTGTGTGTGTGACGCCTTGAAACATTCACTAACAGTACCATTAATTATAATTCTTAACGTTAGATAATGAAATATAATGAAGACCACAAAAATAATAAAAACTGACATTGAATTTAATACATTGATGATATAAAAACTATAGTGAAGAAAACATATTTCAAAAAATAAAACTTTAATATTTATGTGAAGACTCAAATGTTGTATATTGGGAAAAGTATATATGTAATAACCATGATTAGTTATAAAAACTGTATATGGGATTATATTTTATTAAAAGGAATTAGATAGGTTGAGAAAATAAACTTTATAAAGAGTTTTTATTTATTTTGTACATTTATAAAATTTAATAAAAATATACCGATATATTGACGTTATTGATATAGATAAAACTTTTAGAAAATTATTAATGTTGATTTTTTATGATTTTTATTGAAAGTTTATATCCTTTAATATTCATGATATTTTAAATGTATTTAAATTCAATTATAATAAAAATAATTCAATATATGATGGGGTTCAATATAAATTTATATTTATTGGAAAATAATAAATCAAAATAATGGTATGAATGTTGAATATAATTCTTCATGTACAAGATCAATAACCCATGTATTGATATAAAATAATTGGATTATTTTAAAATTAGTTATAATTTAGAATTATTATATTTGATCATAATTTATATATTTATATTGAATATGAAGTTATGGTGTTGGAGTATGTAGATGATAAATAATTTCATTAATCTATTTTGGGAGATTTTCATAAATTTAACAATATAATGTAAAATGAAATTACTTGATTTTAAATAATTAATGAAATTATTTTGAGTATTTATTATGGTATTAGGAGTGACTGTAAAATTTATATATCAATATACTTAAACAATATGAAAATTCATGTTGCTTCATATTATGGGAAATAATCCTATTATTAATCACATTTCTAGAGTAATTATGCTTATAAAATGTAATCATTAGAAATCAGTGACCATTACGAGACATAAGTGGGTCATTATGAATTTCATATATTTTATTAACACAAGGATAAATAATTCATTTTTAATATGTGTATATCTATGAATTAAAATATATAATAATTATTTTTATAATGAAGTATTAAAAACTATTCACTAATATCCCAATGGGAAAAGATTGATTTTGGGTTATTTTAAACACTGAATAAAGAAAAATTAATATTTATTTTAAAAATAAAACATCGTAATAGTGTGTTAATGGTGAGAAATAATATTTTAATTAAGTTTTCAAGTTTTTCAAAAGAATAGATAAAAAGGTCACCTGACGTAATATAGATGATGCTATGTATATATAAACTACCCATGCTTATACTCAATTTTTATAAATTGAACCTAATATATGGGATTTTGGAAAAATATTTCAAAATCAAATATATATCTTTTATAAATGTCATCTAATCCACAAAAATATATAATTTATTCATGTTGTAATAACAATAATATCAACCCTTTAATATACATGAACAATTTTAACGAATTTATTTGATATTTGATTATGTTTAAATGGATAATCAGGTACTATATATCATCAAAAATACTGTATAATATCTTGTATTTGATAAAAATATATATATTTGAATATTGGTATTCACTCTCCCTTGAATTCATGAATATTTTTTGAAATATTTTATTATACAGAATATTCCATGTATATATATACATAAATTTGTTTAATTAGTGTTATATTTTTATTCAGAGTGTTCAATTGAAAACTCCATAATTACTCTATATAAGAAAATTATAAACAAAATTCTCCATTAAGGATTTGAAAATATATATTTTCCAAATGCATTATAATTGAGTTATTTAATATCAAATCTCACCAAAATATTCTATTTATTTTTAGTTAAATGGGGAGGGTTTAGATAAATAGTATTTCACATTGTTAGAGAATTTTGTTGAGATGTTTATAGTGAGGAATGAATTAAATGAAATCATCATTGAATGTTTGAATGAGTATATTATCTTCCACTGAATAAAAAATATATATATTTAATGACCATATATTGTTATTTATGTTAACTATTTTTAGACAAATGATATGTGAACATGCTTGGAATATAGGAGGAATGATAATTATTAGTTACATTTCATCTTAAATAAATAGGGTTTCATTATAATGAAAATACTAAGAAAAAAAATCAATATAATGCATATTATTAAATGATTTTTTAATATAACTGAATCACTATGGTCAATTTAATTTATCCCACAAAGTCATTATTTCATAATTTTTTTATTGAAGTATATTTCTTTTTCATATTTGGATGAAAGAGAAATATTTCTGTATTGGAAAAGTTCCATATGAAAAATATTTTTAAAAAATATGTTTTTTAAATATGATTTAATTTATCTATCAAAATAAATTTAAAAAGTATGTAAAAATTAAAACTTTTATATAGTTTCATTGAAGATATCCTATGAAAACAAATGTTCAATAGAATATATTTATGTGTTGAGTTGATGTTGCAAGATAATTTTTCATATATTTTAAAAAAATTAATATCAATTTAACAAATAAATACATTTCACATTTTTGTAGATTTAATTGTTTATAAAAATATTATTTTAAAAAGATTCAGAGTGATGTGTGATTTTATATTTCTAGTGTTGTTCTTATTTTATGTTGGGTATCTTTTATGAGATTTTGTAAAATAAATTATGTTTTGTGTATTTTTTTGCTTTTTGTTTTTTATGTTTTTCTGATTTATATAATTGTGTTTTGTGTGTGTGTGCTTAAGTGGTTATAAATATTATGTGTCTATAACTTGTGTTTATTTATGTTATATTTGTACATATAATGTTTTGTAATTGTGTGTATATCTCAATGCTTGTAAATGTGAGTGATTGTTTTTCAATAATGTTTTTATGTGTTTAGAAGATATATGTACGTGTGTTTCTTATTTTTATTTTGTTCTATGTGGGTGTGTTGTATGTATGAATTTATTTTTCGTATAGTTTGTGATTTTTACTTGTGTTTACATTTTTTTGTATACCTGTGTTTGATATATTGTAACATTATGTATATCTCTCTGTATATGGATAGTGGGTGTTTTTGTGTGTGTATGTATTCATGTCTATTGTGTGTTTTTGTTTTTATGCTTTGTATATATGTGTATATATGTTGTTGTTTTGTATGCATGATTTTTTTTCCTTTTTTGTTTGGTTTTTTTTGGTTGAGTTTTCATTTTTGTGTATTCTTTTTTATCTATTTGGAGTACTTTTTATGTTCTGTTTTCACATGTTGTATCACTATATGGTATACTAATTCTCAATTTGTGTATCTATTTTCATTGTTTTTTCTAGTATATATAATTATATGCCATATTTGTGTGTGTAATTTTTTTGGTTTTGCGAGTGTGTGTGTTCAACCAATAAGTTGGCATGTCTTTTTGGTGTATATGTTTTGTATTTCTTCTAGGATTATATTTTTTCAATGTTAATTTGAAGTGGGAGAGTTTATTGCATTGTGTGTATATATGTGTCATGTGTGTGTTGTGTATTTATATTAGTAAATGTTGTTTTCATACATGTCTGTGTACTATGTATGTGTGTTTATTCTCATGTTATATATTAAATGTGTATTTTTAATTTACATGTTTACACTTATGTGTATTAAATAAGTTATCAATGTTTTTATATTATAGTTGTATGTGTTTTGATATATATTTATATTGTGTTTGATCATTCATGCATCTATTGGTTATTATATGCGTATATAAGTTTATGTTTAATTTGTGTGTGTATGATGGTAGTGTGTGTTTTTGTGTTTTTATATGTTTTAGGTATGAATATATACCTATCTCTCTATGTGTGTGTGTTTCTATGAGTGTTTTTTATATAGTTGATATTGTATGATTTTCTATATCTTTGTCTTTATCTTTATATTTGTAGAAACTGATTGAAAATCATATTTTTATTATAGAACATAAAATTCAAATATTGTTAAAGGGGTTATAAATTAATGCTTCCCTAGAGCATACTCAATTATAATAACGAAACACGCATTAAGATTAGATCTAATATCTAAATTTATCTAGAGGTTTCAACCAGTCTTCCTTGATATGCTAATAAATTGACCATTATATCCTCATAATTTGATTTATATAAAATACCTACTTTCTAAACATTTTACTCCATACATGATCTGATATAAAAAATGCTATACTAATGAGTAAAAGGGTCCCCATTAAAACCATTATTCACTACCACTGAGTCAGTTTTGACATCCAAATCATGGGTTTTAATCTTTTTTTTTGTGAAAAATTTCATCCAACATATCATCGACTACCTACTAATATCAGAGATTATAAAAATAACATAAATGAAAATTAAATATTTAATCATAAATCCATAAAATCCTTAGTAATCCATTTTCCTCCCATCATACACTTCTTACATGACTATCAGTGTTGAGATGAAAACTAACCATTAGAGACTTCATGAAGCCCAAAGATTCTTATGAAGTACATCCATCATTTTTTTTAATCTAACCGATTATGTGTCTATATGTGTTATGAATTTATATAAGATATGTATTTTTATGGTTGGTCTATGTATCGGTATTATTCATTTGTTTTCTGTTTATATGTTATTCTCTTATATTAGGGGTGTGTGTTTTTTATTTGGTGTGTGTGTGCATTGTGATTATTTCCATCTTGGTTATGTGTGTTGTAAGAACCCGGATATGGAGCCTGTGAGTAATTGAATTTTTTTTGATGTTATTTCAGAGTAGGGAGTTCATACGGCGTGTGATTCAGTGCCCCGGTGTGGCTGGAATTAAATTTTAAGTGTGTTCACACTAGACACACCCAAAAAAAAATAGAATAACTAATGAAATCATGCTCGTACGGGAAAAATGAGGGCAAATTTGAGTCCAGAGTGTGCCGTTTACCCTAGGAGGGGTGTATCTTTTGCGGGAATGACCCTTCTGTGGAAAACGCCACCAGGGGCATTTTCATAATTTAGCAGCCTTGGGCGTGAAATTTATAACATCTGAACAGAGGCTCAGATTAAAATTATGAGACCACCATTGTGCTCAAAAAATGGATTTTTTAAAAAGAGTGGATTAACCTTGACCCCGTCGAGAGTTTGGGTATGGGTCTACTGGTGGGTGTTTAAAATTAATTAAATTTTAATTCATTTTTGCTACTTAAACACATCCACCCCTTCACCCCCCTTAGACTCTCTCTAGAAGAAGCTCTCCCAACAAAAAGCCTACACCTTCTTCAAGCTCCTCTCCCCACCTCTTCAAGGTGGTTGCGGCTCCGGTGGATCTTTTGTGAAGTGACAGGCTACGCCCTATGAGGTAGAATTTTTGCGTTTTCATTTTAAATTCCCGCTTCCTCTTTGAACTCAATTTATAGCATCAAAACACATTTTAATTATCGAGCGAAGGCAATATTTGTGTATTTCCCAATCCGATCTTTCCAATGATTATTTTGGATCAAAATATCATGTCATGGGGTGTCGGAGGTGACCCTAGGAAGTTTTCCAGCCAAAACCCATGTTTTCCAGCCAAAACCCATGTTTTCCAGTTGTTCCAGTGCGGTCTGGCGGCTTCGTGTGGCGGTCTGGCGAGCCCTGGCTGCGGTAGCTCCTCAGGTGGTCCGAGGTGGCGGTGGTGTGGTGGGTACTCAGGCGGTAGCACGACTGGCTGCGGGAAAGCAGCTGCGAGCGAGTGGCCATGGGAGGTGGCGTCGGTGGCGCATGTGGGAGGCCAGGGGCGCGGGTCGGCCCGCTTTGCTGGTCAGCGTGCAGTGGGAGACCCGAGTCTTCGTGACCCTGGGAGCAGACTGGGACCCAGGAAACGTGGGTCCCATGGAAAAGAGACAGACCAGCTTAAGTCGGTCCAGGTGTAGTGGTGTAGCCCGCGTGGTGAACCGCGAGCCCCGATAGACTTGGCGGTCCGGGAGGCCGAGCCGCGGACCCTCAGTCTGAAGTGGTGGACCGACCGAACCAGTCCAGCCCACCCCGTCACCGTCTGTTGGTGATAAAATGCCTATGACTCTCAAATATAGTATCAGATTTGTGTGTCATCTATGGAAATGTGATCCTCATATAAAGACGTAGATTTTGAGATGGTCTCGGCAATTTTTAATTCTCAAGACGGGGGCTCAGTTGTGCGACACGTCCGTTATGTGTTATTTAGCTCCTCATCGAGATTCTCGTTTCAGATGGCGAAAGCACATCCGGAGTCTTTTTTAGGAACCATCAGTGGCGTTATGACCCTGGAGTCATGACGAGGATTTTGAAGGGGTTTCAGGAGTTTAATCCAGTGTTGAGGTGTGGGCCCCACATGCCATCTTTTAAGCAGTGTGCAGCGTATTGCAACTTTTTCATCCGACGCCCGTTCGGGGTGAATGAATAGTCTATTTGGCATGTTTTTCCAAGAGAATTGCAATGGCACAGTTTGTTCTGCCTTTTTCGGGACCGTGGTGTGGGCCCCACAAGACGTCATATGGGCATAAAGCAGCGTTGAATAATTTTTACTTCGGGAGTCCGTTTCAAGCATGTAAGTAGACTATCTCGCTTTTTTTTTCACAAGGATTGCAATGGTGTAATATTTTTGACCGTGCGGTGCCTCATAAGAGATCTCATTAAAAATCGAAAATGAAATGGTGTTGTTCGTAGGTTCCTTTGATGCACTTCGAACCAACGCATGGTGGCGATGTTAGTGACACCCAGTGATGGCACGAGAAATGCAGAGTTATCAGACCAGTTCCGGGTTTACCCTCCAGTGGGCTGGGCAGTGGGTTACCCACCGTCGCATCATGGTTTACCCTCCAGCAGGACTGGGCAGTGGGTTTCTGGTTTACCATAGGGTTTACCCTCCACCTGGGCTGGGCAGTGGGTTACCCATTGACCTAAGGTTTTACCCTCCAGCTGGGCTAGGAAGTGGGTTACCCGTTGACCTTAGGGTTTACCATCTAGCTGGGTTGGGCAGTGGGATACCCGATGACTTCTTTCAGACTCATTCCTTTTCTATGAGGCTAATCAATGAATTTTCTCTATGATTACCAAAGCGGGAACCTGGATTGTACGGTTCAGCGATTAGACAGCTTTGATGTGAAGGACTTTTGGGAATCAATGATAGATATCCTTAGAACTGTTGGAGACTTTTCATGGGCTGAGCTTCGAGATGGGGATCCCCTTACACACTAGTTCGGGTTTTTTTGAGAATATAGAGATATACCCTAATTTTGTTTCAACTCCTTGGGATTAGTTACTCTCCTTATAGGAGGGGAAAAGACGTGCAGGGTATGCCACATGCTTTCTGTGTCTATCTCCTCTTATTTGGATGAGTCTACTTCATTTCTCTTGTTGGGTTGAGCTGCACCTTAGTTACTATATTCCTTCACTATTTATTGTTCTGTCTACTGCTCACCTCTTTAGTGAATCCTTTGTTTCTCCCTCGAGCTTTCGGGGCATCCTACTAAGTATCTTTATACTCACCCCTGCTTGGGCTTTGCCCGCACCTGGTGTGCCCTTGCAGACGACAGGCAGGTCGATCGTGACTACGGAGGAGCATAGAGGGTAAGGGAGCTTGGGATGCATACTGGGGTCGTATTAATGTATTTAGGTGTGGTGTTATCCAGTTTTTTACTTTTGTTTACCTGTTTCCGAGTTGTGGCACCTTTCGGGTTGGACGTGTGTTTTACCCTTTTTTCTGTTCAGTTACCTTGTCAGTACTTTTTAGAACTCTACTTTCTCTATTTAGAAGCTGATGCATGAATGTGGTAGGGTTATCAATTTTTGTCCTTAGTTTTTCTTTTTAACTTTCCACTTCTCCATCGATTGGGTTGTGTTTGTGTGTACAGGTATATATGCGAAGTCCTCCCCGAGACCGTTATGCCTTTGGCACTTGTCGCCAGCCCTTGGCCTATGGAGGCAGGCTTGGGGTAGTTGTGGCTCGAGACTGATAGGGTCGGGTTGTCACAAAGTGGTATCAAAGGATGGTTCATTCCTTGGGGTATTGTTCAAACATCCCTAAAAAGGAATTGGTAGGGATTTAGGGAAATAATGTTGACTGGTCTCGAGAGCGGCTCTCAGGCCAGTGGGTCCAGTGATGGAACGGGCAGCCGACGTATCCATTCACCAGGACCCTAATAAACCGCTTGTTGACTCGGCAGGCTGAGACATTTGTTATAGGGAACTTTCAAACATGAATCAGGTAGGATTGAGTCTTTTACTATCCTTTTTGAGTTAGCTCCCCTTTGTGATAACTGTTGTAGATATATTTTCTCATCTGATCGCGGTAATCCTTGATAATTTTTAGGATGCCCCCACGACATCAACCAGCCAGGTTACCCTCTCGAGTTAATGAAGACGACCTAGAGAGCGACGAAGCATCAATTTAGAGACCCTAATGTGATTTACTTCCACCCATTGGTTCAGAAGTTTCCCCTCCATCTGGAGAGCGGCGATTAGTTCTGGAAGCACATGTCGAGTCTGAGCGCAGGCTAAGTGATCTTTGAGACTTACGACGTCAGCGGCCATAGAAGTTCTATGAGAATAGGGATCCCTAGGCAACATAAGAATGTCTAGAGTCTGTGGAATGACTTTTCAGGCTGGTACGACCATCAGCGGACCTGATGGTTTCCCTTTCTGCGAGCCTTTTACTTAAGACGGCTGGGCATTGATGGGGGTTGGTTACGCAGACCCACAACGAGTTGTCTCTCACGTGGGATAGCTTCCAACAGCTTTTCCAGGAGGATTAATCCCACTATTTTTATGCTCTATTCAGATTTAGGTGATTCTGGAGATGAAGCAGGGTGGAGGATAGTGGCACAATACTCCGACCGGTTTACCGATCTTAGACGCTACTCGTAGGATATGATCCATGATAGTTACTTTCGGGCGCAAAAGTTTGAGCAGGGTATTTACAGGGAGATATGTGCTAGTGTATTACCTTGGTTCATTCCTACTTATTCCGGGGTTCTAGAGCAGACCCTCATGACAGATAGCTTCTTGGCTGAGGGATGCTAGGTGGAAGGGCCTAATAGTGGCTGCTTCAAAGTAGAGACTTCGATAATAGGTAGGCGGTAGAGACCAAGGACTCAGTCTAGGAGACCCTTCTGTGAGAAGACTCAGTGGCAGGGTCATACACCGCAGTGGCGCTGTAGAGCACCGGGGTAGTCAGGAGAGAGATGATGCTATTCTTGTGATGGACGGGGTCACCTAGCACGAGACTTCCCAATCAGACATACCAAGTAGTCATGGCAGGCAGTGGGCTCACTACAACGTCATAGGCAACAATGTGACCAGGGACCTCCCATGTGAGGACCGAGTGGTCCCCAGGGAGGTGGCACAGATAGAGCGGTAGGACCTGGAGGTGGGGGATGGAGTTTTGAGGACCTTCCAACACCACCATCGGGTGGCCCATGCCAGGCTCAAGGAGCTAGCGGTAGGGGTCCCAGACAGCTTCAAGCTATGGGTGTTAGTGACCCCCCATCACATGAGATGGTTCGAGGTACACTTTTTGTTTAATCTACATTTGATTTGCTACTAGTAGACACATACTCCAACCACTATTTTATATCGCTGGTTTTGGTATGGGATTTGAAGCTCCTAGTAGAGGCACTAACACCTGCGCTTATCCTCTAGGTTCCAACGAGACGTTCCTCGTAAGTGAACTTTCTTTGCAGACAGTGCGAATAGTCGTTCATAGGAGAGAGTTTCACGTGGGACCTACTGGTCATCACGGTGGAACCTTACGACATCACAATGGGCATAAATTGGATTTCAATGGTTCACTCCATAAATCGACTGTCATCACATACGAGTCAGAGGCATTCATTCTGATGGGATGAGGTTCACCATTCAAGGTGAATGAGTCCTCGTGGTAGAGCAGACGGGTAATCTGAGGAAGAGACCACAAAATTTTTCTCATCAGTTGGAGAGCATGGATCTTATAGAATTAGATGATACAGGGACCTGGATCCCTACCGATGTAGAGGACTATATGGACATCTTTTCTAAGGATGTCCTGGGACTACCTCCGAGGTGAGAGATGGAGTTTTGCATTGACTTGCAGCTAGGGACTGCCCCGATATCTTGTGTGGATTATCGGATGGCACCTACAGATCTTTAGGAGCTACAAATTAAGTTGGATGACCTTCGTGAGAAGGGATTCATTAGGCCTAGTGTGTCCACCTGGGCAGCTCTAGTTTTTTTGTGAAGAAGGAATATGGGAGCCTATGGAATTTTGTGGATTATCGTCTCCTGAATCAGGCCACAATAAAGAACTTTTACCATTTGTCAAGGATTGAAAACCTCTTTGACCATTTGATAGGTGATAAGTGGTTCTCCAAGATTCATCTTTGATCCGTCTACCACTAGTTGCAGGTTCATGAGGCTTATATCCTGATGTTGGCTTTCCATTGTCGTTATGGGAATTACATGTTTCTGGTGATTCCCTTTGGCATGATGAATGCCCCTGCTGTCTTCATGGCGTTGATGAACAAGATTTTCCAACTTTACATGGACCAGTTTTTAGTTGTCTTTATGGACATCATACTCATCTTCTCTGCGATAGAGGAGGAGCACGTAGAGCATTTGAGGATGGTCCTTGACTTAGTTTAGGAGAAGCAACTATATGGGAATCTATTGAAGTGTTAGTTCTGGATTCATGAGGTTCACTTTCAAGGGAATGTCATTTTGGAATAGGGTTTAGCAGTAGATCCCGCAAAGATAGAGGCAATGCTTTTTTGGGATCCATCCAAGAATGCGTATGAGGTGTGGAGCTACCTTGGATTGGCAGGGTAATACAAGAGGTTCGTGAAAAACTTATCCAGGATTTATTCCCCTTTGACTGCATTGAAGCTGAAGGGAAGACCGTTCACCTAGACTGATTTGTTCCAGAAGGCCTTCGAGGAGTTGAGGCGGAGGCTGACTAGTGCTACAGTGTTGAGGCTTCCAGAGGAGGGCATTGAGTTCGTGGTATACTGCGAAGCTTCAAGATCTGGGATCAGGTGCGTGCTGATGTAGTAGCGGGCAGTAATTTCATATGGGTCGAGGTAGTTGAGGCCCCATGAGCAGAATTATGCGACTAACGATTTGAAGCTGGCTGCGGTGGTCTTCGACTTGATGTTATGGAGACACTACCTTCTAGTCGAGAATTTTTTGGTCTACTCAGACCACTAAAGCCTCAAGTACATCTTCACTCAGAGGGATCTGAATCTGAGGTAGAGATGTTGGCTGAAGTTTCCGTAGGACTATGATTTTGAGATAGTCTACACTCTCGGGAAAGGGAAATGTAGTAGAAGATGCCCTTAGCAGGAAGTACCAGGATCGTCTAGTGCAGGATGATTTAGAGCAGTTGGCTTCCCTACAGCTAACCTTGGTGGAGGAGGGGGGGTATGTATTTTCTACAGTCGAATATGTTGACTCCTTTTCTCCATGAGCATGTGAGAGAGTCACAGTTGGGGGATGTCGACAGCGAGGTACTGCGTGGTCTGATATCCACAGGCGATGCACACGATGGGTATTCTGAAGGGGAGAATAATTGGATCATATTCTAGGGGTGAGCTGTAGTACCAGTGGAGATGTGGGAGGATGTGATGTGGGAATTCCACAATTCTCCCTTGGATGTACATCATGGGGTGGGGAAGATGTACAGAGACCTTCAGCGGTAGTTTTGGTGGTCTGGCATGAAGTGAAGTGTAGCTGAATTCATTTCTCGTTGTCTTACTAGTCAGCAGGTGAAGGCATAGAAGCAGGTTCCAGTAAGGTTTTGGCATCCCCTTAATATACAATAGTGTAAGTGGGACGGAATATCTATGGACTTCTTTATAGGGCTTCTGCGCATAGCGAAGGGCCATGATTCCATTTGGTTGATAGTGGACCAACTCAGAAAGTCGGCGCACTTCCTTACCATCAGGGATCAGAGCACGATGGAGAGTCTAGTGAAGTTGTACATTCAGGAGACCATCCGCCTTCATAAATTACCCTCTACCATCGTCTCTGACTGTGACACGTGGTTTACATCACGATTGTGGCGAGGCCTGCAAGAGGAATTCGGGACTCAGCTATGGAAGTGTACAGCTTTTCACCCCCAGAAGGATGGGCAGACCGAGTGCACTATCCAGGTGTTGGAGGATATGGTCAGGGCATGTGTGTTAGACTATGTCCTAAGCTGGGGGGATCACCTTCCCTTGGTGGAGTTCACGTATAACAACAGTTACCACTCTACTATCGGCATGGAACCTTTTTAGGCCCCCTATGGGAGACCCTGTAGGTCACCGTTGTGCTGGACGGAGGTTGGTGAGACGTCCCTCGTGGGCCCAGAGTTGGTGCGGGTGACATTAGATAAGGTGAAGGTCATTCGTGAGTGGAAGCGGACGACTCAGAGCAGACAGAAGTCCTACGCAAAATGTCATCGTAGGCTTTTGGAGTTCAAGTATGGGGACCATGTCTTTTTGAGAGTCTCCCCGTGACGTGGAACACGGAGGTTCATCTGGGGAGGAAATCTATCCCCGAGGTTCATCGGGCCTTTTGAGATCGCGTGCAGGGTTGGCGAGGTTTCCTACCGTCTTTCTCTACCCCCACAGCTGGAGAGAGTGCATGATGTATTCTATGCGTCACAGCTAAGGAAATACGTGCACGAACCCATGTACTTCATCGACTAGGGAGATCTAGACATTGATGATGGATTCATCTTTGCGGAGCACCCTATGGCGATTCAGGACTGACAGGAGAAGACTCTGCGTGGATGGCCTATTCCTTTGGTTCGAGTGTTGTGGCAGCACAGAAGGGTGCAGAAGAACACCTGGGAATGGGAGAGGCAGATGTTGGCTCAGTATCCCGAGTTCTTATTGTAGTTTTGTTTTTCAGGGATGAAAAACTTGAAGGAGGGAATGATGTAAGAACCCGGGTTTTGAGCCTGTGAGACATTGAATTTTTTTTATGCTATTCTAGAGCAGGGTGTTCAGACGGCGTGTGATTCCGAGCCCTGGTGTGGCTGGAATTAAATTTTAAGTTCGTTCACCCTAGACATGCCAAATAAACAGAATAACTTCTTCACGGTTTCTTGGATGGAAAAAAGGAGGGCATCGTTGAGTCCAGAGCATGTAGTTTACCCTAGGAGGGGTGTATCTTTCGCGGGTGCGGCCTTTCTGGGGAAAACACCACTAGGGGCGTTTTCGTAATTTATTGGCCTCGAGCCTGAACTTTATAACTTCTGAATGGAGGCTCGAATTAAAATTAAGATACCACCGTTTTACTCAAAATGTTGATTTTTCCCTAGGAGCGGCTTAACCTCGATCCCGTCAAGTGTTCGGGTATGGGCCTACTGGTGGGTGTTTAAAATTAATTAAATTTTAATGATTTTTTCCTACTTAAACACATCCACCCCCTCCTTCCCCCTTAAACTCTCTTTGGAAGAAGCTCTCCCAATAAAGAACCTCCACCTTCTTCAAGCACCTCTCCCAAACTCTCCAAGGTGGTTGCGGCTCCGGTGGATATTTTATGAAGCGACGGGCTATGCCCTGCGAGGTAGGATCGTTGTGTTTTCGTTTTAAATTCTCGTATCCTTTTTGAAGTCAATTTATAGCATCGAAATGCGATTTAATTATCGAGTGAAGGCCATATTTGAGTAGGGCTAAAACCGAGCATTCCAAAAATTCTTTTGGATCAAAATTTTGTGTCTCGGGGTGTCCGAGGTGACCCATTGATGTTTTCTGGCCAAAAACGTGTTTTCTGGTGGTTCCAGGGCGGTCCTGCGGCTCCGCACGGCGGTCTGGTGAGTCTCGACGACAACAGCTCCTCAGGAGGTCCGAAACAGCGACGATGTGGCGGGTCCACAGGTGGTCGCGCAGCCGGCTGTGGGTGAGCAGCTGCGGGTGAGCGGCTGCGGGAGGTGGCATCGGCGGCGCACGCAGGAGGCCAGGGGCGCGGGGCGACCGACTTTTCCTGTCGGCATGCGACGGGAGACCAAAGTCTTCGTGACCCCAAGTGCTGAGTGGGACCCGTGAAATTCGAGTCCTGTGGAAAAGAGCTAGACTGTCTTATGTTGGTCTGGGTGAAGCGGTATGGCCCACATGGTGATCCACGGGCCGCAGTCGACCGGGCGGCCCAGCCGCGGACCGCCGGTCTAAAGGGGTGGACTGGCCGAACCGGTCGGGCCCACCCCGTCTCCATCCGTTGGTGTTAAAACACCTATAACTCTCAAAATGAGTATCAAATTTGTGTTCCATCTACGGAAATGTGATCCTCAGATCGGGAAAGAGGTTTTGAGATGGTCTCATGAATTTTTAATTCCTGAGACGGGGGCTCGGTGGCACGACATATCCGTTAAGTGGTATTTAGCGCCTCGCCGAGATTCCCGTTTCGGATGGTGTGAGCACATATGGAGTCCGTTTTAGGCACTGTAAGTGGAATTGTGACCCTGGAGTTGAGACGCGGGTTTCCAGGGGGTTTTAGGCGTTGAATCCAGAGTTGAGGCATGGTCCCCACTGGCCGTCTTTTAATTTGTGTGCAGCGTATTGTGACTTTTTCATCAGACGTCTGTTCAAGGTGAATGAATAGTCGATTTGGCATGTATTTTTGAGAGCATCACAATAGCGCAGTTAGCCTGACATTTTTTGGGACCGAGGTGTGGGACCCAAGAGATTTTGTATGGGCATAAAGCGATGTTGAATAACCTCTTCGTCAGGAGTCAGTTTCAAGAAAGTAAATAGTATATCTCGCGTGTTTTTTTGCGAGATTTGCAACGGTGTAATCTGTTTGGGCATGTGGAGCCTCATTCGAGATCTCATTAAATGCAAAAACATGAAAAAGTGTTGGTCAGAGGTTTATTTGATGCACTCCAAACCAACACACAGTAGTGATGTTAGTGACACCCAGTGATGGCAAGGGCAATGTAGAGTTACCAGACCAGTTCTGGGTTTACCCTCCAGCGTGGCTGGGCAGTGGGTTACCCACTGACGTATTAAGTTTTACCCTCCATTAGGTCTGGGCAGTGGGTTACCCGTTGACTTTAGGGTTTTCCCTCTAGCTGGTCTGGGCAGTGGGTTTACCTTTGTCCTTAGGGTTTACCCTCTAGCTGGGTTGGGCAATGGGTTACCCGTTGACCTTAGGGTTTACCCTTCAGCTAGGCAAGGCACTGGGTTACCCGATGAATTATTTCAGACTCAACCCTTTTCTATTAGGCTAGTTAGGGACTTTTCTCCATGATTACTAGAGTGGGACCCTTGGTTGTATGGTTATGCGATGAGACAGCTTTGATGTGAGGGAAATTTGGGCATGAGTGATGGATATCCTTAGAACTATTGGCAACTTTTCTTAGGCTGAGCTTGGAGATGGAGATTCCATTACACACTCATTCAGGTTTCTTGTTGAGCACATATATATATATATATATACACCCTAATTTTGTTTCCTCTCCTTGGGTTCTGTTACTCTCCTTTTAGGAGGGGCGAAGACGCGTGAGGTATGCCACGTGCTTTCCTTGTCTAGATCTTCTAGTTTGGACGAGTCTTCTTCCTTATCTTATTGGGTTGACCTGCACTCTATTTACTGTACTCCTTCACTATTATTTATTCTGTCTACTGCTCAACTCTTTAGTGCCTCATTTGTTAGTCCCTTGAGCTTTCGGGGCATCTTACTGAGTATCTTTATACTCACCCCTGATTGGGATTTTCCCGCACCTAGTGTGCCCTTGCACACGACGGACAGGTCGATCGTGACTATAGAGGAGCATTGAGGGCACAAGAGCTTGGGCTGTGTACCGGGGTCGTAGTAGTATTTTTAGGTGTGAGACTCTCCAGTTGTTTACTTTTTTTTTACCTATTTCCATGTTGTGGAACCTTTCAATTGGATGCATGTTTTTCCCTTTTTTAAATTCAGTTACCTTGTCAGTACTTTTTAGCACTCTACTTGCTCTATTTAGATGTTGATGCATGAATATGGTTGGGTTATAGTCATTTTTCCATTGTTTTTATTTTTACACTGCACTTCTGCATCGAGTGGGCTATGTGTGTGTGTACAGGTACTTAGGCGAAGGCCTCCCCGAGATCATTATGCTTTCACTGCTTGTCGCCTGCCCCTGTCCTATGTAGGCGAGATTGGGGTAGTTGCGGCTGGAGACTGGTAGGGTCGGGTCATGACATGTGCATTTTTGTTTGTTTTTGAATTATGTATATGTGGATAAATGGGATATTTAGGGACAATGATTTTCAAAAGGCTATAAAAATTATTTTTTACAACCCTTTCACCTAAAAATCCAATGATTATAATGTATCGAAGAAAACCTAATTTAATAACATACATGTTCTCTGCTAATTTTTTTTTCATCAGAATCATTATTGAAATTAACTATGATGTAACCCAAGGAATCCTTAAACTTATGTAGTTTATGGATTTATATGAATATTCTAACTCATGATAAGGATTCAAATTTGATCTATTTTCCTATAAAACATTTTTAATTAAGGATGAATAAAAATTTTATTTGTCATTTTAGTTTTAAATACAATCGATAGTTTAATTAATTACATTCTATATTGAAAATAATAACACATTTTTTAGAGATTCAATGTACCCTTCTTGTATCTCGATATTTTTTCAATCAATCATTCATTAGTAAATTATTTCATGATGTTAAAACTCTTTATTACAATAGATCATCACATTGGGTTATCCTTATACTTAAAATATTATTATTTTGAAAATTAATTTCAATGAAAGAAACATAATTAACATCATAGAATTTGTCTCTAAATAGTCATGATTGAATATGGTAAGAGAAATAATGAATAAACAAATACATTTTTATATTATTCATATATAACAACGAATATAACTATTATTTGGTTACCATCACCATACCATTGTGTATTCCCTAAAAACATGTTGTGGTTAGAACAATCATTTCATGGATTTCCTATAATTGATATTTCTATCAATATATCTATTTTATTAAAATATAATTGATCTTATACACTTTAACCTTATAACACATCATGTGTAACAACATTTAAATAATAAAAAATTATATTTTTATATCCTCCAAAACTACTTAAAAAATTAAATATTATTTTTCCCACATTTTAAATCTTACTCAACAATAATTTAATATTCATTCATAACTCTATTAAATTTCCCCCAATATATGTTTGTTAGAATATATTGCTATATTTTATAAAAAAATTGTAATAAATCATACCATCACACACATACACAAAAGTAATAATTCCAAAGGGTGTCATTTGACAATAATTGTCGCCAATCGAGTAATTAATTTCAATTAAATAGAGGTGTTTAGAAAATTCATTATTTATACCAACCCTGCAATGTCATGTAATATGATATCCATGAAAGACATGTTTCTCAATTATTACATTTTTATTTTTTAATCAAATATACTATGTAGAATTTTATAAATCCTTTTTACAAGAAATTAAGTGCATGTGATACATGGAGTAGGAAAATCATATATAGAAAATTCTAATGTTATCTATTAACATAGTATATATACTGATAAAATGGATTGACAAATCAAATTACATTATCCAATATATTTGAGTATATAATATTCCCATAACCTAAATAAATATTCACATCATATGTATTATATCTATGTTTTGCATAACACTTCATTGGTATATATCTATAGACATATTATATTTCACACTCAACACATGAAAGGAAAAATCAAAAAATTATTAAACCTTACTCTATTTCATTACAAAATACATAATCATATCCCCATCCTAATTATATCAACCCCAAGGATGACATAACAATGTTATTAATGTTGTTAATTTCTCATTATAGGTTTCTTTTCAAACTCAGACAATTTTGATATAAAATGAAACAAACAACGTTAATATGATAAATACATATTTTATGACACTTAATGTTATAATTCTTGTGAGTCATCAAACACACAGAACCTATTTTTTATCACATTAGTTAATTTTTCATCTTAATAAAAAAACCAATGAATATTTTTTAATAATTTCCTATGATACTCCATGTTGTCCATTGGTTAGGAATTACTCAATGCTAATATTTTATTCATTAAATAACATATCTCAAATTAAAATATATTCAACTGACACGAGAGAATAAAATTTCCATATTTTCATTGGTGTAACATGAAATATTTTTCATATATTCTCTAAGTCAATTTAAAATACATGAAAAACCATTTGTAATAATTGCAGAAGGATTTTATTTATATAAATCGTATGGGTTTCCTAAAATCATTTTGTTACTATAAAATTCATATCACATATCTATTTTGTCATAAAAAAGTCCTTCCACTATAGTTATTATATATTCAATCTTCTATGATGAAATTATTTTTTGGTGACGGTTTGAGAAGGATTCCTTGTAAGCTTGTTCATCTCTCTGAATATATTTTTCAACTTATTTTCTTCAAAAAATTTAATTTTATTATGTTTAATAATTTTTTTTGTAGTTATGTTCATTTAAACCACAGTTATTATATTTATAAAATTTCAATTCATATCTTCATTGATATCCATTGGAAAAAATATTAAAATGTTACTCTTTCATAATGATGATTCATAAACCAAATATCATAATTACCATACGAATTAAATTTGTATTTAATATTAATTTTAATAATGTATAAATTTATATATAACAAAATTAAATTATATATCTTAAAGCATAATCTCACTAGCCACTAATAAACTGTATTATCTCTAATATATATTTTTTTGAAAAAAAACAAATTTTTATTTGGAAATAATCGTTATCTTATATTATGGTAATATTAAAAAAAGTTAATAACTATTTTATATCACATATTCAATGATTGTATCATATTATTAAAAAAAACTAATTATATATAATATGAAATAGTTGGGCTGTGGTAACATTTTCCTCTATATGTTAACAAAAATTATTACTAAATTTATTAAACCAAAATTAAAATCATTTTACCCATTCTTTTGAAATAGTTTATAAAATTTAGTGAATTATAAAAGATATTTATGAAAATATTCATATAATATAACCATTTATAAAAACTAATTCCATTATCATTAATATATGTTAAAAAAATACACTCATTATATTTTTTATTTGAAGTGGTTATTAAAATCCCATTAGAATACACAAACTATTTTTTCAAAACATTAAGAACATATATAAATGATTTTTAATTTTTATTATTCTCATTCATTATTATAAGAAATAACATATTTATTTACTGGGATATTTTTAAAAGGAACATTTACCCTCATTCCTAATACATCTATTATATTTTAATTACCAAGTTTAACTATTGGATCCTCCAATATCAATCACCAGGAATAAGAATTTACACTTATGTGTTATAAATATAAAACCCTAGAATTGAATTAGATTTTATTGATCATCAATCTATATAATATGGATTATTTTTGTGTAACATGTTACTAAATGCATTCATAATTATATTTATTATAAAATGAGAAAACTATGACACCCCGAATATTTATGATCATTTTTTCAAATAAATAAATTTTCTAAGATGTATTGAGTTTCATATAAAACAAATTCATACTTTTGGTATTATACACTATGATAAGAATTCATCTCAAGAAATATTGTGTTATCTTGTGATATATGCAACATAGAGTTTGTACGAAGCATTGTTTTATTATTATAATTATTTAAGCATATATTTAAAATATAACCTTTAAAAAAAGTAATATTAATTATAATAAATAGTTTTAAAAAATTATTAGTATTGGTTTTATACAAATAAAACATTTTGAAAATAAAAAATATTATTTTTTTAATGTATTTATATGTTTGAATATACTATTTTCTTAAGAAATTTTTTTTATGTCCTTATATGAAAAAAAATAATTTATTTCGAAAACATTTATAATCTAAATATAATATTATAAACTTAATTTTTTTTAATTCATAATTTCATAATTAGATTTTGAGGAATTTTTATTTTTCTCAATAACATCATTTTTTATGAATAATGAAAATATGAAATATGAATTCCAAACTATTTTTTCATTAATTTAATTTCACAGATAAATTATAATTTAATTTGTTTTTAGACTTATATTAGATAAATTAAACATTAATTATTTTAATTTTGGTTACTGTAAGAAATTTCACCTTGAAATTGGATATAAAAACACGTATATCATTTAAATATTTATGCCTAAAAAACCATGATGTCACGACATGCATTCAAGATTAATTTTGAATTAATTTATATAGCTTCTAATATTAGAATTTTGAAAAATGGATTCCTATTTTTAATTATCAGTATTTATAATTTATATTAATTTCAACATAGTATTTTACCAAAATAATTAATGAATTTAATTAAAATTAAATAAATTGATTAAGGTAATATTATTTTACTAAATGGTTAATCATAAATCTTAAGTTTCCAAATCACCTAGACACAAGTCCAAAAAATCATGGATGAAAATATTATGAAAATTCCCCTATTTAATACATTTTTTAAAATTATTGGATTCCCATGAGTAAAGGGACACAACTCAACAGTTTTTTCATTTATATATTTATAATAATTACATTTCCCCTCCCCCATTATAATATGGAACTCCCACCCCCTCACATATTTACACCTCTAGAAGCCTCCATTTTGGTAATAAATATATACAAGTAATCCATTTGGTGAAAACCAAAAAGAGTTACTATAATGACCCATAATTTAAAAACATTGTTATTACTTGATAATTAAAGAATAATTATTACAACATATAACAAAACAACGAAAGGACCGTATAGGTATAGTGTCTTTAGAAACTGGGAAACATAAACAACTGGTTCATAAATCATCTACGTTGTCTCCCATTTATTTCATCATATCTGGAGTCCATTTTGGCATATTCTACTTAATACCCTTCTTCCAGACCTGGGGAAAATAAAACATTCAAAAGGGTGAGCTCAAATGCTCAGTATGGGTAAACAAAAGAAATATCAATCATATCATACTCTTATGAACATAACAGTTTAAAAATCTTATCCTACAAAAGAGATCATAATATCATGACATGGGATCAATAATAGTAGTGAAATGTAATCCAAATAATCATAACATAAAACATGAAACTTTGTGGCATACACACATAATCATAGAGAATCATTTCATAGTAGTCAAGACTCATTGCCAAGACTATCTTAGCGGACAATGTCCATTTCTGAACCGAGTTCACTCCTCGTTTCAGTCCTGTTTCACTGAACCAGATTAACCTGCCATTCCAGCCATGTCTATCTCATGAGATATAAATCTTTACCTGATGAATTGGAGGTAGATATAGGTCCCACCCATCTCATAATAAAACAATTCTTATGTGTGCCACAAAATCATAAATCATACATCATAACATAACCCATGTAATAAAAATGGGATTCTTAAACAACGTGCCATCATAACATAATCCATATAAGATAAAAGGACTTTATAAAAATAATTACATCATAACATAATCAAATCAATGTAAAAATAGTGTTAAAAAATAACCCTATATTATCTTATATGTAAAATAATTTTGATAAAACGCTTGAACTCCATTCTTGAGGAAAATATCCTTTCTTCTTCAAAAACATTTTACTTTCTTAAAATGTCATATAACTTTAAACTAAAATAAGTTGATTAAAAAAACATGAAAACTTGTAAAGGAAGCTTCATGGAAATAATGTTCTAAAAGTCCATTCAGGCTGTATAAGTTAAAAAAACATTTTTCTCATACTTTGGCCAGAAAAGTCAAAAAGTACCTTGTACTAAAAATTACAAATGATTCATTTCATATCTATTTCTAAAAAATCACAAATGAGTAAAATTGTATTTAAACAATTTTATTTGGATGTAAATAATATTACATATTGAGGAAACATGGATATGGATGATAAATATGCCCCAATAAATTCGGAAGTATAAACAATCTCAGATAAAAATGAGATTGTGAGATTTTCCATTACCTTAGGTCCAATTTCCCTCGTACGTGTCAAAAACTCCTGTATAATGATTTAAATAATGTGATTCACTTATTCCAGAATCGTACTCATTGTTATGATATCTTATATGGTCATATTCTTAGCTTCTTATTAGTAATATTTCATTGCTACTTGTTATTCGGGTGTTTATTGCTTTTCGTTCTTATGCGTGTTCTGTCGAATAAATTCTTATTCTTATTTTTTGGTTATAGATACCTCATTTATATAATGTTATTAGTGTAATATATATCATATTTATTCATTCAATTCATTTATATAATCATTATTCAAGGAAGATCATGTAGAACCAGTCGCATCACATCGTGGAGACGGTAGGCCGTACGTACGCACAAGCGATGATATCGTTCCCATGATCATGGAATTGTATTGAAGTGTATGTATACTATTTCATAATAAATATCAATTTACAATAATCATATATATTTATTCTTTACACCATTATACCCATCCAATTAAGGTGGTGGTGGAAAACAGATTACACCACGACGTGGAGATGGTATTCCGTACGTACGCACGCGCGGTGATTTCATTTTCCGTAGGATTGATAGAAAGTGAAATAGGGTTTTTTCATATTTATAATAAAATATCAGTATATTAGTGATACTTATGTTATTACTTCATAATGAAACAACTAAATAAGAAGAATTAGAAGAAGAAATAAAGTTGAAAGAATCGGTAACAAACATTACCTCTTCTTTGAAGTGCCTCTTATTAACCTTCTCTTAGAGCACTAAAGATGGTCTTTGTAGAAGAACATGACCAATAAGATGTTTCTAGGGAAGTGGATAAGAGAAATTGGAAGGTTTTGGCCGAACTTGAAGGCTCAAAGTGGTGTGAGGAGGAGAGGGAGGAGGTGCCCTTTTATAAGGGAGGAGAGGGGCACCTTAGGAAAAACTTAAAATATTATTTTATTATAAAGTCATATTTGGATTTTAATAGCTGAAAATTGATTTATTTCTAAGATAAGGTGGGTATGGGTCTAAATAATCTTATCCAATAGAGTTTAGACAAGTTTAGGTTTCTATTTTAACCTTATCATTTAGATTTAACTTTAAGTTAAATAATTTTACTTTTACCGTGTCTTCTTGTTTTCTTACACTATAAGGTTAATAAACATACTATAACAAGCCAAAATAACCTCAAGTTGTAAATTAATAATATATATAACCATATCTAATTCCTTTGGCCGATCCGCAGATTTTTAGGAATAAAATAACAATTAATAATATAATATTTGTTTTAAAAACTATTTTCTGTCAATTTTGACACTATTTGGTAATTGCTTTTTGTGAAAATCATAACAGCATGTTTAGTTCTAAAAAAGTTAATTGAATCAATAATAATATGTCATATTAACTTATAAAATTAGTGTAATTCTTAAAAATTCTCAAATTACATTTATTTGGGTATTTATAATATCAATTATGTTAATATTTTATTAATAAGGTAATTACTACATCATCATTGTGTCAAAAATAAATTACATTTTTTATAGTCTAAAAATAATAAATAAAATACCATTATGTAGGAAATATTTTTATATTTCTAATGACTATTTATATTCGAATTTATCTTATTTATAACCCTATATTAAAAATGTTTTAGTTATTAAACTTTGATTTTAACTATTTTAACTCTTCTTTAAATAAAATAATATTAAATGTCCTAATCTAATACAAGTGGACCTAAAGGGTAATATTTTATCCCTAAGGTTGTTTTTGGTCTAATTACACTTATACAATAGATTTAGGACATGAGTTAGGGTAATAATAATACCATTTTGACCCTTAATTACCATATTTACTTTTAACCGTGGTAAATAAAAGTTAAAAGTTACTATTCACCAAAAATTATTTTTATCTTATTGAAACACATTTTACTCCTTGATGTTAACCATGTCTCTCAGATTTTCGAAATTCCACTCACAGAAGCGGTAAAATTATGTTTTATGTAAATTTTCAAATTCTCCTCGGAGGTGGGTAAAAGACGGTGAAAAGGTCAATAAAATTTTTACATATCTAAAATTATTATAAAATGACAGCAATGAATTACATTGAACTTATATAGGTATTAGGTATCAATTTTGACCTAAAATAAATTTAAATAAAATAAATAAATATTTAAATAAAATGTCTGTTTTTAAATAGTAACATAGTGTTTTCACTATTCATAAAAAATTGAATGTTTTCAGAAAAAATACCAAAAATTCACCCTAGGCTAATTTCAATTTCCCGAATAAAAAAATGAATTCCATTTTGAAAGATAAAATTTATAAAATTTCAAAAAGTGGGTATTACTATTCATAACGTCTAGTTTATATAATATTTTAATAGCATGTCGTGTTTAGTGAAACTCGGTATTGCGTACAACTCACGCTATCGTGGAAGGTCGTGATTGCGTGTGAAGAAATACAAGCTAGTATTGTGTGTAATGAAGGATTCTGTTGATGTTGTGTACAACATAAGACATAAAAAAATATATACTTCTCATAAAATATCAGGGTGTTACATTCTACCCCCCTTAAAATGAATTTCGCCCTTGAAATTCTTCACTTCGTAACAAACATATGAGGATATTACTCTCTCGTCATATCCTCAAGCTCCCCTGTAGCTTTTTATAATTGGTGGTTCCTCCATAAAACATTCACAAAGCGAGTGGTCTTGTTCTGTAGAAATTTTTCGCTACGATCCAGAATCTCTATCGGCTGTTCTAAGTAAGAAAGATCTTACTCCAGTGGTACAACTTATGAGCTGAGTACATGTGTAGGATCAGGTATGTACTTTATCTGGAGAGATACATGGAACACATCATGAACTTGAGAGAGATTCGGTGGAAGGGACAATCGGTAAGCTACCTTCCCAACATAATCCAGTATTTCAAAAGGACCGATATACCTAGGTCTCAGCTTTCCCTTCTTTCAAAATCTCATTACTCTTTTCCAAGGAGATATATGTAAGAACACTTTATCAACCACTTCAAACTATAAGTCTTTTCTTCGATTGTCGGCATAACTTTTTTGTCGACTCTGAGCTGATTTTATGTGTTGTTTAATATATCGGACCTTTTCTTCCATCTCATCAACAAGATCAGGTCCTAATAGCTTTCTTTCCCCATCTTCATCCCAATAAGTTGGAGTCATGCAATTATTTCCATAGAGAGCTTCATAAAGATCCATTTGAATACTGGATTGAAATCTATTATTATAAGAAAATTCCACCAAAGGTAGGTGTTGATCCCAACCGCCTTTGAAATCCATAGAGCAAGCTCTTAACATATCTTCTAGAGTTTGAACTATCCTCTCAGACTGACCGTCTATCTGATGACGATAAGCAGTGCTGAAACTCAACTCTATATCCAGAGTATGCTGAAGACTTCTCCAAAACATTGAGGTAAACCTCAGATCCCGATCAAATATAATGGAAAGTGGTACTCCATGCAATATTACCACTTCCTTCACATATATCCTGGAAAGCTAATCCAGAGAGAAATCTTCTCTAATTGAAATGAAGTATGCCGACTTCGTAAGATGATCAACTATGACCTAGATAGCATTATTTCCTTTGGATGTTTTAGCAAGTCTGGTGACAAATTCCCTAGTGACGTTTTCCCATTTCCATTCGGGTATGGGTAATGGTTGTAACACCCCCTTAGTCTTCTGTCTCTCAGCTTTAACTTGCTGACAAACCAAGCATCGAGAGAAATATTCAACAACATCTCTTTTCATGCCATCCCACCAAAAGTACTCTTTCAGGTCCCTATACATCTTCGTGCTTCTAGGATGAATAGATAATGAAGAACTATGAGCCTCATCCAGCAGCTCCTTCTTTAATTCTGGGATGGGAGGAACAAAAACCCGATTCATGAACCTTATTATCCCATCACAATCAAGGTTGAAGTCAGCAACATTTCTCACCTTCTTTTGTAACTCTACATCTTCTTTTTGTGCATCTTTAATCTTCGCATGTATAGATGGTTGATCATTCATTTGAGAAAGATAAGATTTTCCCCATTCCATTATAATTCCCAGATCCATCCTTTGTAAATCCATAAATATTGGATCTTTTGTGATCCTCATCATGGATAAGATAACATGGTCTTGTCGACTTAATGCATCTGCCACCTTGTTTGCTTTCCCAAGGTGGTAATGAATTGAGTAGTCGTAATCCTTAATCAGCTCCAACTATCTTTTTTGATGCATATTCAGATCCTTTTGTGTGAAAATATACTTTAAAAGTTTATGATCAGTATAAATATCACACCTTTCACCATAAAGATAATGCCTCCAAATCATTAATGCAAATATTGCCGCATCTAACTCCAAATCATGAGTTGGGTAATTTTGCTCATGGATTTTCAACTGTCGTGTGGCATAAGATATCACCATATCTTTTTGCATGAGAACACACCCCAATCCCTTATTGGATTCGTCACTGTAGATCACAAACCTTTCTCCACTACAAGGCAGTGTGAGCACATGTGCACTGGATAACCTTCTTTTCAACTCCTTGAAATTCTCTTCACATTTCTCCATCCACACGAACATAAATCCTTTTTGAGTCAACCTAGTGAGTGGATTAGATAATCGTGAGAAATATTTCACAAAATGTCGATAATATTCTGCCAAACCAGGAAAACTTCGGATCTTAGTTATTGTTGTTGGTCTCGACTATCTTTTGATAACCTCTATTTTTTCTGGATCCACAAATATCCCCTCTTTTGAGATTATGTGACAAAAAAATGCAACTTTTGGAATCCAAAATTCACACTTGGTAAATTTGGCATAATTCTTCTCCTTTCACAAGGAATTCAATACAATTCTCAAGTAATCTTCATGTTGTTCCTTGCTCTTTGAATAGACAAGAATATCTCCTATAAAGACTACCACAAACTGATCAAGATATTCTCTATAGACTCTATTCATTATATCCATGAAGATAGTAGGGGCATTAGTAAGACCCAATGGAATCACTATAAATTCATAGTGTCCATACCTTGTATGGAACTACGTCTTTGGTATATCATCCCATTTGATCCTTAATTGATGATACCCAGAAGGAAGATCAATCTTAGGAAAAGTATTGAGCTCCACGTAGTTGTTCAAATAAGTCATCAATTCGTGGGAGGGGATATTTGTTCTTGATAGTGATCTTGTTAAGTTCTCGATAATAAATGCAGAGTCTCATTGATCCATATTACTTCTTAACAAACAGAACAAGTGATCTCCAAGGTGATGTACTAGGGAGTATGAGTCCCTTATCATGATTCTCTTGGAGTTGCTTCTTCAATTCCTGCAACTCAATTGGGGCCATTCTATAAGGTGTCTTTGAAATAGGTAAAGCACCCAGTACGAGTTCTATTGAAAACTCAACTTCACGATTTGGTGGAAGAATAGGAAATTCCTCCAGAAACATATCATAAAACTCCTATAGAATGGCCATATTCTTAATCGTGAGTTTCTCTCCAACCATTTGAGATAAATAACCTTCATTTAGTGGAATCAAGACCCATAAGATGGAAGAAATTTTCACTTGAAGGTTATGTGCATCCTTTCATCGATAGATGATCATAGACTAATCTGGAATAGGAAATGTGACTTCCCTTATTTGGAAATTGACATGAGCTCCATATAAAGAAAGCCCATCCATGCCAAGAATCAAAAAAAATTCCACTATAGGAAGGATCACATGATTTGATGGAAGCACTTTCCCACAAACTTGAATCGGAGAATAATTATAAACTTTTGATGTGTCTTTTGTGCCATTAAGGGTTTTCACAGCTAACTCAACATCTAATTGTTGAGGTAATACAGTGATACCCTTAGAAAATACTTCAGAAATAAAAGAGTGGGTGGATCCATAATCAAATAAAACAATTTCTACTTTAGAGTGGATGGTAAGTGTACCTTTCACTACTTCGTTATCATACTCCACATCGCTGATAGAAATTGCATGTGAAATTCCTTTATCATTGTCCTTAAGAGTTTTTTGACGAAGATCATCGTAAAAAACCATTGGATTAGGGCATTTATTGGCATAATGCCCCATTTCCTTGCACTTGTATCATTGAAGTGTAAGAGGTGCACTCTGTGTAGCCTTTTCTTTGTTTGCATCACTAGACATCTTCTTCCCATCTTTGCAGCATTAAAATGCCCGATGACCTTCCCTTCCACATTTGAAACATTTACTTGTCCCTTTAAGACAACTCCCTCCATGTTTCTTTCCAAACATTTAGCATAAGGGAAAACTCATCTTCTTTTCAATGTGGTCTTTATATTTCCCTTTGAATTACATTTTCCTCTTCTTATCAAACGCATATGACTGATGGGTTACTCCAATCTATATCTCAACATTGAGAGCACATTGAACGATTTCCTCATAGCTATTGAAGTCCCTTATGGCTAACACCCTTCGAAGACTTGGTTTTAAGCCACTAAAGAATCGATCGATCTTACTCTCAGGTTGGATAATAATCCTAGAAGCGTACCTTGAAAGTCTTGTAAAATTTGATTCGTAGGTACCAACAGATTCATCATCCTTTTTCTTTAGTTCAAGAAACTCCTTCTCCATCTTTGTTCGAAGAATAAGAGGGAAGTACTTATTGAAAAATAAGTTCTTGAACTCGTCCCATTCCATGGACTCAATTTCATCTCTTTGCCTCATATTCTTGATAAGATTCCACCATTGATCTGCTTCACCTTCCAAACGATATACTGTTCAGATGACTTTGTCATGTTCAAAACATTGAAGAACTGAAAATATCTTTTCAGTGGTACTGATCCATTGTCCATCCACTAATGGATCAGAAGACCCGTGGAATGAAGGTGGATGCTGCCTCATGAAGGATTCAACAAAATGTTGCTCTTTCCTTTGCTTGTTTGGAAGTCCTGCATGATTCATATCTTGAGAAAGTTGTGTGAGCATGGCTACACGATTTTTCATTCCAGCTCCCATAACTTTTGGTTGCTCAGGGGGACAATCATTGCATTGCCCATTGCATTCGGCATTAACACGGTTCCTTCAGGTTCCAGCCATAGACTAAAACCATGAAGAATGGTGTGAGAAACACTAATTATAATAAGAAAACCACATAATCAAGAATAAAATTTCACACTTAAGGTCTTATCATAGGTTATTCATGGCCATTTCTAAAACACTACGATTGTGTTCTATGATTAGATATATCCTTAGGGTTCCTACTAAGGATTTCACATCCTAATTTCCAAAGGTTGACTATACCTTTCCTCTGATACCAACTATAATGACCCATACTTTACATACATTGTTATTACTTCAGAATTGAAGCATACTTATTACAACATATAACAGAACCATGAAAGGACCATATAGGTATAGTGTCTTTAGAAACTTGGAAACATAAACAACTGGTGCATAAATCATCTACGTTGTCTCCCATTTATTTCATCATATCTAGAGTCCCTTTTGGAATATTATACTTAATACCCTTCTTCCAGACCTAGGGAAAAGAAAACACACAAAAGGGTGAGCTCAAATGGTCAGTAAGGGTAAACAAAAGAAATATCAATCGTATCATATTCTTATGAACATAACATTTTGAAAATCTTATCCTACAAAATAGATCATAAAATTATGACATGGGACCAATCATAGTAGTGAAATGTAATCCAAATAATCATAAATTAAAACATGAAACTTTGTGGAATACACACATAATCATATAGAATCCTTTTTTAGTAGTCAAGACTCATTTCCAAGACTATCTTAGTGGACAAAGTCCATTTCTGAACCGAGTTCACTCCTGGTTTCAGTCCTGTTTCACTGAACCGGATTAACCTACCATTCCAGCCATGTCTATCTCCTTAGATTTAAATCTTTACCCAATGTATTGGAGTTATATATAGGTCCCACCCATCTCATAATTAAACCATTCTTATGTGTGCCACAAAATCATAAATCATACATTATAGCATAACCCATGTAATAAAAATGAGATTCTTAAACATCATGACATCATAACATAATCCATATAAGATAAAAAGACTTCATAAAAGTAATTACATCATAACATAATAAAATCAATGTATAAATAGGGATAGAAATAGAACCCTATATTATCTTATATGGAAAATAATTTTGATAAAACGCTTGAACTCTATTCTTGAGGAAAATATCCTTTCTACTTCAAAAAAAATTTCATTTCTTAAAATGTCATATAATTTTAAACTAAAAGAAGTTTATTATAAATAAAATTGAAAACTTGTAATGTAATCTTCATGGAAATAATTTTCTAAACGTCCATTCAGGCAGTATAAGTTAAAAAAAATTCTTCTCGTACTTTGGCCAGAAAAGTCAAAAAGTACCTCGTACTAAAAACTACAAAATATTCCTTTCATATCTTTTACTAAAAACTCACCAATGAGATAAATTGTATTTAAACAATTTTAGGTGGATGGAAATAATGTTACATATTGAGGAAACATGGATGTGGATGATGAATAATCCACAGTAAATTCGGAAGTATAAACAATCTCAGATAAAAATGAGATTGTGAAATTTTCCCTTACCTTAGGTCCGATTTCTTTCGTACGTGTCCGAACCTCCGGTATAATGATTTAAATAATGTCATTGACTTATTAAAGAATCTTAATATTTGTTATGATATCATATATGTTCATATTTTTAGCTTCTTATTAGTAATATTTCATTGTTACTTGTTATTCGGGTGATTATTTCTTTTTGTTCTCATGAGTGTTCTGTCGAATAAATTCTTGTTATTCTTTTTAGGTTAAAGATACCTCATTTAAAGAATGATATTAGTGTAATATATATAATATTTATTCATTCAATTCATTTATATAATCATTATTCAATGAAGATCATATAGAACGAGTCGCATCACATTGTGGAGACGGTAGGCCGTACGTACGCACGGGCGATGATATCATTCCCATGATCGTGGAATTGTATTCAAGTGTGTGTATACTATTTCAGAATCAATATCACTTTACAATAATCATATATAGTTATTCTTTACACCATTATACCCATCCAAGAAAGTTGGTGGTGGAAAATAGATTACACCACGGCGTGGAGACGGTATTCCATACGTACGCACGCGCGATGATTTCGTTTTCCATAGGATGGATAGAAGGTGAAATAGGGTTGTTTCATAATTATAATAACATATAAGTATATGAGTGATACTGATGTTATTACTTCATAATTAAACAACTAAATAAGAAGATGTAGAAAAAGAAATAAAGTTGAAAGAATCGGTAACAGACATTACCTCTTCTTTGAAGCACCTCTTCTTAACCTTCTCTTAGGGCACTAAAGATGGTCTTTGAAGAAGACCAGGACCTCTAGGATGTTTCTAGGAAAGTGGATAAGAGAAATTTGAAGGGTTTTTCTGAGCTTGAAGGATCAAAGTGGTGTGAGGAGGAGAGGGAGGAGGTGCCCTTTTATAAGGGGGGAGAGGGGCACCTTAGAAAAAACATAAAATATTATTTTATTATAAAGTCATATTCAGTTTTTTAATAGCTCCAAATTGATTTATTTATAAGATAAGGTGGGTATGGGTCGAAATCCTCTCTTAATAGAGAATTTAGACAAGTTTAGGTTTCTATTTTAACCTTATCATTTAGATTTAACTTTAAGTTAAATAATTTTACTTTTACCGTGTATTGTTGTTTTCTTACACTATAATGTTAATAAATTTACTATAACAAGACAAACGAACCCAAAGTTTTCATTAATAATATATATAACCTTATCTAAGTCATTTGGTAAAACCATTTATTTTTAGGAATAAAATAAAAATTAATAATATAATATTTTTTTTAAAACTATTTTATGTCAATTTTGACACTATTTGGTAATTTTTTTTTTAAAATCATAACAGCATGATTAGTTCAAAAAAAGTTAATTAAATCAATAATAATATGTCATATTAACCTATAAAATTATTTTAATTCTTAAAAAGTATAAAATTACATTTATTTGGGTATTTATAATATCAATTATGTTAATATTTCCTTAATAAAGTAATTACCGCATCATCATTGTGTCATAGATAAATTAAATTATTTAAAGTCTAAAAATTATAATTAAAAAACCATTATTTAGGAAATATTTTTAGATTTATAATGAATATTTATAGTTGAATTTATCTTTTTTATAACCCTATATAAAAAATGGTTTAGTTATTAAACTATGATTTTAACTATTTTGACTCATCTTTAAATAAAATAATATTAACTGTCTTAATCTAATTTAGGTGGACCTAAAGGTTAATATTTTTTTCCTAAGGTTGTTTTTGGTCGAATTAAACTTCTCCAATAGAATTAGGACATCTGTTAGGGTAATAATAATACCCTTTTTACCCTTAATTACCCTATTTACTTTTAACCGTGGTAAATAAAAGTAAAAAGTTACTATTTACCAAAAATTATTTTTATATTATTGAACCACAATTTACACCTTGATGTTAACCGTGTCTCTCGGATTTTAAAAATTCCACTCACATAATCGGTAAAATTAATTTCTATGTAAATATTCAAATTCTCCTAGGAGGTGGGTAAAAGACGGTGAAAAGTTCAATAAAATTTTTACATATCTAAAATTATTATAATATGACACCAATGAATTAAATTGAACATATATAGGTATTAAGTATCAATTTTGATCTAAAATAAATTTAAATAAAATAAATAATTATTTAAATAAAAAGTCGGTTTTTAAATAGTAATCCAGTGTTTTCACTATTCATAAAAAATTGAACGTTTTCAGAAAAATACCAAAAATTCACCCTAGGATAATTTCAATATCCCGAATCCAAAAATGAAGTCCATTTTGAAAGATAAAATTTATAAAATTTTAAAAAGTGGGTATTACTATTCATAACGGCTAGTTTATATAATATTTTAATTGCATATCGTTGTTTAGTGAAACTCGATATTGCGTACAACACATGCTATCGTGGAAGGTCAAAATTGTGTGTAAAGAATTGCAATCTAGTATTGTGTGTAATGAAAGATTCATTTGATGTTTCGTATAACATAATACATAAAAAAATATATACTTCTCATAAAATATCGGGGTGTTACAGTTACCCAAAGAGTAAATAACATCCATCCATAATATTTTTCATTTTATTTTCATTCCACAACCACATTATTTATTATTATAAAATTATTATATAATAATATTTGCGTGATTATTATTCTATTATGTTTTCAATATAATATTTTGACCTACACATATACACAATTCCATCAAATGGGTATTTAACTTACCGTACGTGTATACGGTGGACTATCACATAACGTAACAATGTAATTTTTTTTCTTTACCACCTCTCATGGATGTGAATTGTGATTTAAAATATATTTATATATGATATATATGTTATTTAGGATTTATTTAAAATTATTTAATTATTTTTTAACTCATATCTTCATTCATTCAATTTTTTGTAAATATGATAACTTCTTTTGATGACATGTGGACTACTGCATCCACATTGTTATATAATTTGTTCACACTATTCATGCAAGGTATGTGGGATGGGGTTAGAAAATGTATATGATTGTTGACGCTCCTTTCCATCATAGAGTCTACAGGAACAGAAAGGCAAATTCCATAGCACAAATTGATTCATCCCTTGAAGAAAACATCAAAAACCGACAAAGGAATGAAAAAGGAGTCAAATACCTTTGGGTCGCGGAAGTTCCCTCACTGTCACACAAGTACACTTGTGCCCCTCCTAATGGTCGTGCAAGTGATTTGTGTTCCCTCTTTGAAGAACACCCAAGGTCTTCTCTAGCCTATAAATACCCCGGTGGGCCCCCCATTTGAGGAAGAGGAATTTTTCCAGAATTCAGATACGGAGCTCTAAACGCCCAAGTCTCTTCTTCAAGTCTTCCGAACACTTATAAGGTAATTCTTTACCTAGAATGGAAGGTCTAAACAAAAGGAATAAGGTCTAAGTTTTAGAATTCACTAACACTTGCACGCCTAAGTGTTTTACCCTTAAGGGAGATGGAAACACTTGCGCGCCTCCTTACCTACTCATTGAATCTTGCGCGCCACTCTTATGGAAGAACCTCAGGATGATTCTAAAGGCATTGGTCATGAATCGCCCAAGTATTACTCTACTGGTCAAGGATCACGCAAGTACCCATGTGCCGCATAGGTGTACCTGTGTGCCCAAGACTTGCACACCCACGCAGTACATGCGCGCCTACCAGGACTTGCGCGCCCTTCTATTTTTGGATGCCCTTCCTACCCATTTTACCCCTCTTATGCCATTACACCTCTCCTATTCAAGATTCAGTCATCAAAACACTCTTGAAAGCCATTTATGGCATGTTTTCTTGATTGAGTTCCTTATCTGAAAGGAGTTCCTTGAAATATCTCTCAAAACATAGTGATTTTTCACATATTTATATCACTAAAGTAAGAGATTTTATTCATTCAACCTCATCCTTTAAGATGATAGAATCCTTAAATTGGGCCTCCTTTTCAGGATTAAGCCCCAGTCCAAATTCTCATTTAATATTGTGCCTCCTTCTCAAGAGTAATTCCCAATCATAATTCCCTTAACGTGGGTCTCCTTTTCAGGAGTAATCCCCAGTCATAATTCGCCAAATTTGGGCATCCTCCTCAGGAGTAAGCCCCAAACCTTAATTCTCTTAACCTGGGTTTCCTTTTCAGGAGTAAGCCCCGGTATCAAATATGGGCATCCTCTTTAGGAGTAAGCCCCAAGTCCCTTACTTTTCAAATCCCTTTAACCGGGGCCTCCTTCTCAGGAGTAAGCCCCAGTCTTAATTTCTCTTAACCATTCTCAATTTACTTTTTATTTGGACTTCCTTCACATGAGTAAAACCCAATCATGAGTACCCTCTTAATTTGGGCATCTTCCTCAAGAGTAAGCCCCATGTTAGAGTACCCAAATCTCCATGAAGTACATATACCTTTATGGACCTTGTTCTTGGATTTCTTCCCTGAAGTAAAATCTTAATCCTCATCTATTTTGGGCAGTCATACATACATAAGCCCCACATCATTGCATCTTTCGTTGCACAATTGTATGGTTTCACCAATACCTCTTGTTTCTCACACCGAGCATGACTCAGGTGAGATTAGAGTGTAAAAGTAATCAATGAATCTTTCTTGGAGCCATCAATCATGTATAAACATCATACTACCTTTCTCGAACTACATGGATTCTGATTCCTTTTCCAAAACAAAGGATACGTAGGTAGGCCATCAGCAGATACGATCCCAACTCTGAAATAATCCATGTCTTTCTGAATGATAATAAACTTCAAGAGCCCCACTAAGTGGCTTTAAAACTAGTATGGTTATCATAACGACCAAGATACTTTTATGTACTGAAGGGTATCATTGACTAAGAATCTCTAACAAATAAAGATGATTATCTATCGATGAAGAACCTTGAATACATATAAAAGAATCTCTAAATTTCCTACATATAAATCATTGATTGTCAGATCTAAATGAAAGCTCATTTTATACTTGTTAATGTAATAAGGATTCGTGAACATAACTTAAATCTATAAATAGAGTCCCGGAGTAGAAAATAATTCCCCTAAAAAAGGTGTGATGAGTCTGACCTCCCATCCTCTCGACCAATGCAAATTCCTAAGCCTCATCAGTCAACAACTAATGAGCACCTACCTTTAGAAAGTAGGTTAAAATGATATGGAATCATTGGATGTTTCCGGTTCTATGAACAATACCATTAGAAACCAATTGGAATGTTTGAATCATCAATCAACGAGGTCATCCCTAATTCCAGAGGAAACAAAAAATGGTGAACCCGACGTGAATCCTTAACCATGATAAAATAATGCTTTGCTTATTTGTTAGGCCCCTATTTAAACTCAATGAGAGGGCCAACAAAGCAATCAGTAACATATTTTCTCATCCAAAAGATGTAATGGACGAGCTTATCTTGATTATGTCTGTTATATAAAACAAGCACTCTTTTCCAAGATCTTCTACATTACAAAAATGGCTTCTCTCAAGTTTAAACCTGTGAATACGTCCGCTGTGAAAACTTCTGATGCAAATGCCACTTCTGCTACTTCTGCTGGATCATCATCTGCTCTGAGGACGACATAACCTACTTAGCTTCTTCAATGCTTGTTATAAAATGCACTAGGTTAAGGAGTATCGTCAAAACGGTACTATTCCAACTCTGGAGGCTGCTCGATAATCCCTCCAAGTAAATAATACAACCTGGTCATCCGCACAACGATGACCAGCGATCAAGAAGCAGACGGTGCTAACCGCCGTCTCCAACCATTTTGGGTCTCTATCCCCGGAACACAATCACCATTCACTCCCATATTCTGAGGAGGTGAATGAGAAAGTCCCTCAGGGCCTTAATTCAAGGATACAGGAGTCCTTCCCGAGGGCTCCCATCAACAATCGCCGTCAGACTCGTGCGGCAGTGCGTCCTTAACATGATGAGGGTATCGACTCCAGGAATTTGGCTCAGGTTCCTCAAACCCGAGCAGGAAAGAAGAATTACCAGAGGTGAAATATGGTCAACAGTGAGCTGGTTATCATCTCTGTTATCTCCAGAGAATTCCACCAACCTAACTTGGTGGCAAGTAACGAGCAGGCACACGCACCCGTCCCTTTTAATTTCGTTGTCCAACAAAATTATCTGGCAGCATCACACCAATCCCTCCAGGCAATTCCAGCGGAGTACTATAGATATGGACATACACCTGTGTATATATCATCAGCTAGTTAGCAGGCTCTTCTAACTACATATGATGGATCTCGTCAACCACGTTCGGTGAAGTGCCATCAGCAGACACATACACCTACTCCAAGCATGGAATAGACGTATATCCCTGTTCCGGAAGCTGAAGTCACCAAGAATATTCTATCAATGATGAAAGAGAATAAGTGAATCCCTGTTCATATTCTGGATGCCTTCCAGGATATTATAACAGCTTCAGCAGCATCTCAGGGAATGACACATAAATCTATCCCTACCAGTGGAGTGACCCACCAACAGTTCACTCCGGAATAGACACACACCTTTGTTCCTGTCCAAGAGGGTTGTGGGGCATACTCCCCCATATCATATAGACAACCAAGTTAGGAACATACACCTGGTTTGAGTGGAGATAATCAGACTAACCTGATCATTTCTCCTGATCAGGAACACACACCTGTCAAATTGAGTAAGAAGGCGTCTAAGATGAAGACCTGCCCAGCATAGTCAAGAAATAAAGGGCCAATCTGTAACAATGCCTTACTCGATGATGGAGTTCTTGATGCACTCAGACAACTATCTGTTGCAACTCAAGATTATGCTCTCTCAGTTCCCAATAGTGGGAACATTAATTCTGAAGGTTTTCACCAGACACTTCCTCATAAAGGCTTGCTTCATGACAATTCGGTCGACCTCGAAGTTTCATCTTCTGATGAGAGCCACAAGAACCCTCTGTGTGGTCAGAAGATCAAAGAGAAAAATGTTTCATCTTTTGCTATAACCCATCATGGTGGTCCTCCTCATGATGATGAATTTAGATGTGAATGACCTCTCCGCGGTAGTCATTCGCATTGTCTGGAAAATTCTTCAGAAGACAATGCAGTGACGAGAAATCCCTCTTAACATGAGGCACTTGAAAATGCAAAACCAGTCATGTATGATGCTTCATCGCTAGCAGGTGAAATACTTTCTCAACCAAAAGATAGCCTGGGGTGTAGGTCATTCTCCGAACCACCCCCGGGTCATTCATCTTCTATTTTGATCAGTGGATTCTCTACCAGTCTTGTTGCATCTGATGAAGCAACACAAAGAACCAGCTCTGGTCTAAACAGGTATGAGAATCTTCATTAAATGATAAAGAGGAAACACTGAACATGAGAAAAAAACTGGCGAAGGGTGAAGTTCCAGTCACGTTTTAGCCTCTGGATGACTCTCAGTATGATATTCCAGAGATGTTGACGGAAGATGGAATTCATGATATTCATCTTAACATATGGAAAACTCATTGTCAGTTTAAAAAAAGTATTACCTTATGATGAATATGAAAATAATGTTAAGATAATAGAAGGGTTACAACATCGGATTGATTTGGATTCTCTATCAGTATCTTGATATCCGAAGGCTGAAAAGTAGCAGAGAGCCCTTCAACGTTCATGCCTTGGCGCACTAAGAAGACTGTGCCAGTTAATTACCAATGCCCCATCTGGTATTCATGTCAGAGGATGGAGTGTTCATGGAGAACTAAATTTCACTGTGCTATCTAGTCAGCAAAGCCCACCGAAAATGGTTTCATGCAATGTTATTTCCCATGGCCGGCCAAAGTAAATGTGTTTTTTTTATAATCAAAAGGTTGACCAAGAACAGGCTTCAACTAGTTTCTTTCAAAATCAAGCATACAGAGAACAAGGTGTTGAATTAATCCTTCATCAAGAAAATAAGAATATTGAACATGCCTCTTGTATGGGGCAAGCACATCATTAAGTGACTGAAGTGTAAAAAATCATCCAACGATCTTTTGATCCAGGTGATAAAAGTGGATATCGATTGATGCATCCAGCTAATTTCCAGACTAATGTCCTCATGATCGGGATAGATTTTAAGAAAGTCTCATACATAGCATGTCAAGAACCACCCCAACTTTCTAGACTGGGGACTCTTTTAACCCAACCCTCAGAATCAACAAATAGGATTCGAGGAGTTGAGAAAAGATGGCAGGAACAACCCCAGTCCACCAGATTGGGGACTTTTTCAAGTCATCAATTCCCTCCTCAGCGAAAGTCAATCTTCTCTCAATTGGGGAAGAAGCCTCAAGAGGAACGAAGAGCCAAGGAGATTCTCTCCAAATTACGGTTCACCATGAAGTTCTCGAGGGATCAATTCAACAAAAGGCAATGTCTCATCAGGGACATGGAAGAAGAAAATATCGCAGAAATGCCGATAGAAGGGATGTGACGCGTTATGCATCAATTAGTGTCATTAATGTCATTTTTTCTGATCCTCCAGAACATGAGGCTCACTCAGGGGACTCAAATTAAGAAGATCCTGCTCAAGAAGTTGTACGCATAGACAAAAATGAAGAAGGTGTGCATACACGAAATCAAAGGATTACTCAGAACCTATGTAATCTTTCAGGTTACTCACTTCCCCCTCTCTGAATGGTGTCTAATAAGAGGAAAGAAAAGAATTAGGTTACATACCCTTCCTCTGGAGAAGGCCAATCACTCTCATAAGAGCAAATATTTGCACAACAGGAGGAAGAAATGAAGGAATTAAGGAGATTGAATGCAGAACTACTTCAAGGTAGTCTTCCTTCTAAGCGTGCTGAAGCTAGTCAGACAAGGGAATTTGTTGTGGCTACTGAGTTCGATCAAGAATATCCTCCTCTATCAGTACACCCTCACAGGTATAATCCTATAGGTCAAGTGCAACAACAATTGTCGGTGCTGCCATCAGTTGCAACACCAACCACCACATCTGTACCAGCTCCAGTCATTGCACCTGCCTAAGTCCAAGTCCAACCGGATATTTCTCAAAAGTTAATAACTACCATTGAGTCATTAACAGCTTGTTTAGAGACTATGGAAGGGAAGCGTGCGCAGGTTCAACCAGAAAAGAGAGCTTACCCTGAATGGGTAGATTCAATCCTTCCCCCATCAAGTTTTGGGAACCCTGTATTCCCTATTTTCAATGGATCAGGCGATCCTGAACAGCATTTGACGTATTATGTGTCTTGTTGCGATCCTATGATGGGAACTCCAGAACAGTAAGAAGCAGTGAAAATTAGATGATTCGTGCGAACCTTGCAAGGACCAGCTTTTGTCTGGTACACAAGCTTGCAATCTCGGTCAATTACCAGGTGGGAGGATGTTCCTCAAAAATTCGTTATTCAGTTCAGATCAACGTTTCCAAAGACAATAGTTTTTTATCTTAAAAACTGTAAGCAAAGGGAGAATGAAAGGGTTTCATATTTCATTTCTTGCTATAAGGGATTAACGTATTCCCTAAGTTTAAGCACTCCCTCAAGAAGAACTGTTGTCAATCTATGTGGAAAATCCGCGTGACTAATTATGCACGCCGTGGATCCCTGTGAAATACACAGGAGGGTTTTGAGACTTTACTTCAATCGCTCAACAGATTGAAGCTTCTGTTATAAAGACTAAGGATAAGGCTCATATAATTCCATCAGCTCCAGGAAGGAGAATGGGTAAAGTAGATAGTACTACAGTTATGCTTAAACAACCACCTGCACCTGCTTCTACTTAAAAACCATCATCTCCTCGAAGGGATCCACCTCATGAGCGCCAAAAACAAAGTCTGTTTCATCAAGACAATCAAAGAGATCAAAGACGGAAACAATTTGAGGATCTGAAGAGCAAAACATACTCTTTCTGAAATGAACAAGTTCCTGGTTACATCATTTCGGCTCTAGAAAATACTTTGGTTCAATTGCTATGGCCCAAGAGGCCAAACTAGGAAGGAGATGAAAACTGTCCCAACTATAGCCCCTTTCATCAAATGTTGGGGAATCCCATCCAGGTGTGTTTTGTCTTCAAAGACCTCCTACAAAAGATGGTCGACTCGGGACAAATCAAACTAAAAGGCTCTTCATCCCAGGTAGCATGTATTACTGCTACAGTTCCAGATGAAGAAGGTGAATGGAAAGAAGTAAAAAGAAAAAATGCTCATAAATATGATGATTGGATGGTCATAAAAATGGTCAACCGAACTCATGCCATTTTGAGAACACAATTGAAGAAACCAATTGTGCCTTCTGCCATGAATGCCGCAGCAAAACCCTCTTCATGAGAGGGAAAATTATAAAAGAAACTGCATGATTCAAAGAAAGAAAAAGAATCAGAAGACGATGAGTATGTTTCAAAGCCTAATTTTTCTTTGAATCTGGAAGAATTAGTGCCATCTACATCAAATTCACAGGCACCTCCCCACCAAATGGCACAACCGAAATAGGCTAATATGGCAGAGTCTTCATCGGATGATGAGTTGATCTTCAGTTCTGTTAATATTATTCAATTAATAGATCCATATTCCATTCATAGTTTCGATTTTGATGAGCCCTAATTCCCTATATGAAATAGAGGAATCAGATGAAGTTATAGAGGCTCAGGATAAAAGGGAGGACATGGATCTTTCAGAGGGCACTATTCCAATTCTACCCCTGCTAGAACTGTGTATGCGGTAGAAACTCATGGTAGATCGCTTCAATGAGCAAAACAAGAACAAGCAAGTTCTTCCACACAAGGCAGACTCATCCCTAACACAATTATTCTGGATGATCAGTTGAAGGGTCCATCTTCTTCCTCTCAGCAAGTAAATAGACCTAACTGGTCTAATCTTCCAAAGCTAGTATTATTACTAACTCCTATCCCGATACAAGATGCATCAAATTCCAAAGCATCAACTTCCAAGGCACCTGCTAAAACACATGTTCCTGTTGGGAAACACAGACCTTTGGATCAAAAGTATGATATATTGAAACAACTGGCCCAAGTACCGGCCAAGTTATCAATTTAGGATGCCTTGAATTTATCAAAGGATCTTCGGGATGCACTCATTGAGGCTTTGTCAAGTCCTCAGGAGTTTGAGACTGAAATTGCTGCAGCTGAAGTCTACCATGTAAGGAATAATCCTGAAGAATGTCATGCAGTGATATCTTTCACAAATGAAGATGATGATGATGTCATGAATGGACACATTAGACCTTTGTACTTATCTGACAAGGTCAATGGCGTAGACATCCTAAGAGGTTTCATTGATAATGGTTCAAGAGTCAACCTCATGCCCATTCTTATACTTCATTGATTGGGCCTCACAGAATCTGATTTATCTCCTTAAACTATGATGTTACAAGGATATGATAAAAATGAACAAGAACCACTGGGTGAGATTACACTCAGAACTCAGTTGGGAGATCTTGTGTCCTATTCAGATTTCATGGTTGTTTATCGAGACTCAGCCTTCAATATCTTGCTTGGAAGACCCTGGCTACATCGTCATGTGGCTATCCCTTCGTCATACAATCAATGTCTCATGTTTTGTTTTGATGGTCAAGATGGGACATTATATGGTGATAAGGCCCCATTCAAGACATGTGAATCTCAATACATTGAGGTGGAATTCTACCACATGAAGGGAAATGAGGAATCAACAAATAACGAGATTACCAAAGATAATGCTCTGTATGGTTTGGAAAAGATTCCAGTAAACCCATTAGCACATGTGAGTACAGATTATGTGTTTCCTATCAGTCAAATTGACAGGATAGACCCAAATCAAAATACTCTTATGGAAACCTTCATAATGTCAATCACGAAAATCAAGCCAGACAACATGGGAGAAAGTGGTGATCCACCAAGAAATGATGAAAGCACAAATGGAGATGACTTAATTTCATCTACTGAAATCCAAAAAGTCTATACTTCGCCAACCAGGACAGAAGAAGCTATAGCAATTTTAGAGGTTAACAATGATGTCTATTCTCAATCCATCATCTCCTCTTTATTACCCAAAGAAGACCCTTCATCATCAATCGGGTCGGAAATGGAAGCTTCTTCTTTAAGATGTGAAAATTATGACATCTCTTCTGATTATGGAAATTATGCTTCATCATCTACTATGAAAGTAGAAAAAGAAGAAATAACACATGATGAAGAGGAAGAGGAAGATCTCAGGGATGCTCCTCCAGCATTTGAAGATGGTATATCTACCACCGTGGATGAACTCAGAGAAATAAATCTGGCAACAAAATAAGATCCATGCCCCACATTAATTAGTGCGGCTATGACTCTTGAAGAGAAAGAGATGTATATTTCCTTTCTAAAGAAAAATCGAGATATATTTACTTGCAACTATACAGAGATGCCAGGGCTTGTTCCTGATGTTGCCACTCATCGTTTGGGTTTGCCAGAAGAACATCGAGGATTCAAACATGCTTCTAGAAGAACACACCCAACATATGCTTCCAAAATTGAGGCTGAAGTTGATAAGATTATAAAATCTAACATCGTATAAGACGTTCAATATCCCAAGTGGTTGGATAATATTGTCCCAGTGGAATAGACGAATGGGAAAATTGAGTTTTCATTGATTTAAGAGATCTTAATTGGCATTGTCCTAAGGATGATTTTCCAGTTCGGATTATAGAACTCCTAATTGATGCAACGGCTGGCTATGAATTACTTTACTTCATGGATGGACATTCTGGATATAATCAAATCTGAATGGCTCCCGAAGATGAGGAATCTACAGCCTTCATAGCCTCTTAGGGTGTGTTTTGCTATCGAGTAATGCCCTTTGGCTTAAAGAATGCAGGCGCAACATATCAGCGTGTCATGCATCGTATCTTCAAATACTTTTTGGGAAAGTTTGTTGAATGTTATGTGGACGATTAGGTGGTCAAATACAAACAACATTCTAATCAGTTGGCTGGTTTGGAAGTCATATTCCGTAATCTTGGACAACATAATTTGATGATAAACCCCTTAAAATGTGCTTTTGGGGTAACCTCAGGAAAATTTCTCGGCTTTCTTGTATGCCATCATGGTATCGAAGTCGATCTTGAAAAGACAAAGTCAATCCTTGGTATGTCACCTCATCAAAATTTGAAAGAATAGAGATGACTTCAAAGAAACTTATCCTATATTCTGCATTTCATCGCCAATTTTGCAGGCAAAAGTCTACCCTTCACCAAATTGATGAAGAAGGGAGTCACTTATAGGTGGACTGAAGAATGTCAAGAATCATTCGATATTCTCAAGAAGTATCTCTTGAGTCCACCGGTGTTAATTCCACCTATTTATGGAAGACCAATTATCATCTATGTGACATCTCTAGAGCGATCATTGGGTGCCTTTATTGCTCAGAAGAATGATGCTGGTAATGAAAACAACCTCTACTATCTCAGTCGGACTATGCTTGAAGCAGAAAACCGATACTCAAATATTGATAAGTGCTTCTTAGCATTAATCTTTGTAGTTCAAAAGTTGAGACACTACCTGCAAAATCACGAGGTCCAATTGATATCTTGAAATAACCTGCTCAAATTCATCCTTATTCATCCAATGCTTATAGGACGTCTGGCAAGGTGGGAAGTTATCTTGCAGCAATTTGATATTCAATATGTGTCTCAAAAGGCAATAAAGGGCCAAGCTCTGGCTGTTTTCCTTACTGAACACCCTTTAGTGGAAGACACATCTTCAGATATTGAACTCCCTGATGAAGAAGTAATTTCTATTCAATAAAGACTTCAAACATGGGAAATGTACTAGGATGGTGCTTCCAGAAGTCCAACAGGGAAGAAAATAGAAAATCCTAAATTCAACAAAGTTGTCTTAGGAATTGTACTCATTTCTCCAGAAAAAGTAGTGTTAAATTATTCCTTCTCATTGTTGGGAGGCAGTACAAATAATGAAGCAGAATACAAAGCTCTTATCGTAGGATTGGAGTGGCGCTTCAAGCACAAGTGAATCACTTAAAGGTGAAAGGTGATTTAGACATGGTAATCAAACAAGTCAATGTTGATTATGTCATCAGAAAAGAAGAACTAATCCCTTTGTATGATTATGTCAGAGAGTTAATGGTGAAGTTTCCTTCAGAACTGACATTTTCTTATGTCCCAAGATCACAAAATGCTCAAGCTGATGCACTGGCTAATATAGCCACAGCTCTAGCAGATCCAAATCGGGACAAGACAACCATCAGTATTGCCCACCATTTTACAATTTCACCTTATGTTCAATCCAGAACAGAGGAAATCAATGAAATTAGTTCCATCCCTGAACCATATAGTCATACTACAAGATGGATGACACCTATCAGGGAATACCTTCAAAATGGAACACTTCCACCTGATAGAGTTGGGAATGAACAAATCCAGCGACGTGTGGTCAATTTTACTCTTTATGATATCCCAGATCACCTAGAGAAAATTGTCTACAAGCGTGGTTTTGATGGAGTTCTCTTCAGATGCATTGATGGTGAAGAGAGAATGGCTGTCATGAAAGAATTGCATGCAAGAGTCTGTGGTGCCCACCAGTCTGGACATAGATTGACAATAAACGTCAAGTGCCCCACTGAGCGGCTTTAAAACCAGTATGGTTATCATAATGACCAAGATACTTTTATGTATTGAAGTATATCATTGACTAAGAATCTCTAACAAATACAGATGATTTTCTATCGATGAAGAACCTCTAATACTTATAAAAGATTCTCTAAATTTCATACATATCAATCATTGATTGTCAGATATAAAGGACATCTCATTTTATACTTGGTAATATAAAAAGGATTCATGAACATAACTTAAATCTATGAAGAGAGTCCCGGAGTAGACAATAATTCCCCTAAAAAAGGTCTGATGAGTCCGACCTCCCATCCTCTCATTCAAATTCCTAAGCCTCGTCAGTCCACAACTAATGGGCGCCTACCTTTGGAAAGTAGGTCCAAATGGATATGGAATCATTGGATGTTTCTGGTTCTACGAACAAAGCCATTAGAAACCGATTGGAATGTTTGAACCTTCAATCAACGAGGTCATCCCAAATTCTAGAGGAAACAATGATATATATGAAATAATAATTATAATGGTCTTTCTATATGTGTCTATATATATATATATATATTTCATTTACATTCTTTCATTCAAAAATAATAATAATTAAGGTTAAACAACATTCATGTGTAAGTACAACTTACTGTCTCCAAGAATGGTTTATTCTACTTCATATTTCCATAGTTTATAGGTTATATATATATAATAAATATATATTATATTCATATCAATTTTAAATTGTTTAAATTATTAAATCATGTTCTATGTAATAGGATTGAGAATAATAAGTTGAAAGTTATATGAAAAAAATGAGGATATTATATAAAACATAACAATAAAACAGAGTTATTAATGAATGTATAATATAAAGTGATAAGTAAAAAATATATGTTATTAATTAATTTAATGCGGCTTGGAAATAATTTTATAATAAATTCATACTTATTATAAAAAGGTTTGAATTAGTACGATAAGATTCTGGATATAAGGTTAGGGGATTTCACATATCACTTTTATTTCAATTATACTTACACCTTATGCACCACTCATTTATTTTTTTTCTTATATATACTGACCATGGATGAATTAAACTATTAAAATAATTAAATTTAGGTTTATTCTAATACTCATTTTGTGATCTCTATTTCATGGGTTTTTACGGCACAAAATTTACCAAATTAGTAAGGTAAGTTTGTAACAATTTTCCTTCTTTGAGACACATGTTTTTTTATGCACCTATATTATGATATGAGGTGTATATACTATACTTTTACATGTTATACCATAAATATACTTATTTTAATTATATTTTAGGATTCATTTTCGTAATTGGGGAGTATGATTCAAGGTTACCTAGTCGTAATATTTTATTGAAATAATCTAATCATTTATTGGGATTGTTTACTATTATGCTTCCATTGATTAAATATTATGATCAATAACTCAGGAAGACACATGGATTTTATTTTCCTCTCGTTATTAATGATTTTTTTAGTTATTAGTTAAATTTTTATAACATTTGGAGCTTTATAATATGATGATTTTTTTTAAAATATAATCACATTTTTCTTTTCGAATGGAAATCTATTTTATTCATACGTCATGTTTTTAAAAAGGTTTTCAAAACATTTTTATAAAATGAATATTTAACCTCATCTTCTAGGGAAAAAATTTTAAATTTTTTTATGGTTTAAAAAAAATTAGATGTTTTCAGTGCATTTTTACAAGAAAATTGTTTTCAAAAAATGTATTCAATTTAAAAACGTTTTCAAAGAGGAAAAGATATTACCCTTAATAAATGTTTAAAACAGATATTTTACATATAACATGAGATACATTGATATAGTTTATGACTACAGTAAAAATTTATTATTCCTTTTTTAAATGTTTTTTGTTTAAGATTACATATGGTATATGACACACATTCCTCTTTGATGGCTTATATGATTTTGGAACCAACTTCCTTTCATGGGTTATACATTAAAGAAATGATTATGAGATAGGTCTCCTATCCATAGGTTATGATATGATGAAAATATTATTTTTTCCATTTTATTTAATAGGTAATTTTATCATGTTTATTAAACAAATATATTTTTTATGGGTCATGATTTGATGATTATTGATGAAGTTGTGGAATAATTATTTTTGATTTTATTCAAATAATGGTTGGACCTATATGTCCCTCTTACTCATTCAATAATGATTTATATCTCATTTTATAATGGTGATAATAAAGTTAACTAGCATGATCAACTATAGAATATCAGGAAACCTAATCCAATATACGAATATGGGAAAACCCAATCTACTATGGGAAAATGGGGAATCCCAATACACTATGGGGTGATGGGAAAATTGGTCCATTATAAGGAACAAACTATGAATTGGTTTGGTGGGATGTACCACCTAGTAGGCGTAGTCCCCATAAAGATCAATGAAAAGTTTTGGAAGTGATCCTTGACTTTTTGAGAATGATTTTATATGCTTATGTGAATGTGAAAATTTATGACATATTCCACTTTATGCTATAAGACATTATGTTCTCTGATTCACTTGTAATTTCTATCTTATTAACTACTAATATTAACTCCCTGAATCTTTTATATGACCTGTTAAATGTATCTTATGATTTTCTAATTTAATGATCATGTTTGTAATCCTTATATTGATGATTATGTTATGTTCTCCCTTGTATACCCTTCTTTAACATCTGATTTTACCAATTTCATATGATTCCCTTCCTTAGGATATGAATATATTTATTACATATGATGTTTGTAAGAAGGGTTCTAGTCATGACGATCCTAGATGGATATAATTTAGCTCACTTATGTACAACTTTTTATGTTTACATGTTTCCAAATGCACTAAGATGATACTGGCTTTGTGCATATTTTTGTATACTGTACTAAGTATTCTATAAAAATGATTTAATTTTACTATATACTAAGATAGGGTTTCTAAAATTGGTAATAAATAAAAATTACTTATACTTTGGAAATTAAGATGATAAAACCTTAGTGAGAACTCTAGGGACATGTCTATGGATAAGTCTATGGATGAGGAGAATTACAGTAAAATGTCCTAGAAGATTGCTAATGGGAAGAGAGTGTGGTTTCCTAGAAATATATCCATGTTTGGATACTAAAAATGGATTTGGATCGGGATCTGATGTACATAGGGGTAATAACCATGAAAACACCATTTTGAGGTAGACTTGATGGGTAAACGGTTCTCAAAAAATAGGCCTTGTTTCACACCAGGTTTGACACTCCTGGGGAATTTTCATTTGGAATTCACAAAATATTTATAAACCATCATGATGGATTTAAATATATCTTTACTATGACTAATATATCATAAACATAAGTTGTAAATGATTAAATAAGTTTTCATAATTTGAAGACCCTATAATTGGGTTTCAAGGTTATGTGGTTACTCATTATGATATGAATTTCTTACTCTATGATTTTTTGTTTTAGTCATATTATGGAACCCAGATGAATCACATTATTGGATATTTTGAAGGAAAAAGAAATGATTTTCCTCCAATGAAACCGAAATATTTGGTATTTTTAATGAAAAATATTATTTTTATTTTCAATAAAAGGTTTCAAGCTATAAACCATGATAGACTTACAAATGAATAAATCATGGGATTTTTTTTTACTTCTACATGGTGCATACTGTTCAATAATTCAGTAGGTTTTACGATACACTTGTTACAAAACAAAGGATCAATACAACTGATAAGATATATTCCACCCTCCAGTGTTTTAAACATGATAATGTTATTCTAAATTTATTTTTTTAATGTTGAATCAGACCAATGGTGGACACTTATCAAGAATACAAGGAATCAAGATGGAATTGAATCCATGGATTGGGGTGAGATCAATAACTTATTCTTTAATAAGTAATTTTATCATGTTATTCATATGAAGATAGAAAATGAGTTCCTTGATTTGAAGAGAAATGATGATTAATAATTTGGTACCTACATGGATAATTTTACAAGACATGTGACACACACTTCTAGAATTATCAACAAACCAAAAAGTGATATTGATAATTCCTTCAATGTGTTAAATCCATGTCTAATAAGGGTGTTATCCATAAGAGACTTTAGTATATATGAAGAGATTGTGCATTTTTAAATCACGGTTGAAATGGTGGTAGGAGTTATTTATCAATATTATGGTTTTATATATGAAAAGTAGATATAGTTCGAAGTAAAATATAAAAACCAAGGAGAATATAAGATGAGAATTTTATTATGGTATATTTATGGAAAGAAGAATGGAGGAAATTGTCTTATAGGGTATAATAAATTCCATATATGTTGAAGGGAAGGGAATTAGGAAGTTGATTGTAGAACTGATAGAATGAAGTTGGGAAATGACGAGAATAAAGGTAAATACACAATGGATGCACATCACACACGTTAGTGATTTATGTGTAAGGATAATGGGAATTATGCAAACCAATTCTCGAACTCAAGGATTAGTGATGATGATCAGATTCAACAACCTCTTAAGATAGCTGGTATAGGTAAACCTTATGAAATCAAAATTTCTGATGAGGGGTGTGATAATGATGTGGTGAAAGGTAAATTTACCATCCACTACAGAACTGCTAATGTCTTATTTGATTCCAGATCAACCCACTTTTTCAGATCTAAAAAAATTCTATAAGGCTCTTATGATTCAACTGACATGATTAGATTCAGAATTAATATAGAAATCCCTTAATGGAACAACGATTTCATCTGAAGTCCATGACTCCTCTATAGTATAAGTTTGTGGGAAGTTGTTTCCTGTAAATCATGTCATTATTCCCTTAGTCATATTTTTTTCCATCCTATGAATGCAATTTATTTCAATAAATAAATCCTATATAAATATTCATGTAAGAGATGCTACATTTGATTTTTCAACCCATCCTTTTATCATCTATAAATGTGATGTTATGTGTGAACATAATTGAAGATTAAATCCTATTTTTGTATATTATATCCCATTTATAAGGCATTATTATCTCAAATGTTTCTGAATAGAATAAAAAAGATGATATACCCATTGTTAATTTTTTTGGGGAATTCCATTCGGAAAGAGTTCTCTAGCCTTCCACCAAAACTTGAACATGAATTATTGATAGATATAAGACATGGTTCACCACTAATTTCAAAGAAAACCTATATAATATACCTGATTGAGTTATATGAATTGAATAATTAATTATAGTAAAACTATGATAAGGGATTCATTCACCTAACTATGCCACCTTAGGGTGCACCTGTTCAATTTTTTTAAAATAAATATGGTTTATTACAACCCTGTATTTATCGAGAGTTTAATGAGATCACAATCAAGAAAAAGTATAATATTCCTCATATTGATGACTTGTTTGATCAAAATCATGGAGATAAATACTTTCATATATTTATCTTTGTTATAGATGTCATAAATTGAGGTTCAACAAGGAGGATATACCCCAGATAATAATCCATTAGTGGTATGAAAACTCTGCATATATAGTGATTCCATTATATATTTATAATGTCAGTTATATGTTCCTAGATTTGATTAATAGAGTCTTCATAGATTACCTTCATCTATTTTTTGTAGTATTTACTAATGACATTATAATCTGTTGAAAATGAAAGTAAGGTCACAAAGACCACTTGAGAATTATACCAAATACCTAAGTAAGTATGAATTTTATGAAAAAATTAAATACTGTGAAATTTATATGTAAATGTTTTTTTGGGTTATATAATCTCAAGAGAGGTTATAGAAGTATATATATAATTTATAGAGGCTACTGAATGATGTCATACACCATCTATAGTGAATGGGATCAATAAAATTCTTGGTTCAGATGGATATTATTGAAGGTTTTTAAGGAATTTCTCATGACTATCTATTCCTCTTACCATGTTAACTCATAAGTTTGATGTGTTACTCTAAGAATATGAACTTCATAAAGATTTCTGGTAACTAAAGAGAAGTTTGGGTGGTGATCCTATGATTATATTACCTAGTATTAGAGAGGTTTTTTTAATCTATATTGATGCATATAGAATGGGATTGGGATTTTTTATTATACAGAATAACATGGTTATAGCCTATGCCTCATTAAAATAAGAGATTCATGAGAAAAATTAATGATTTGGAGTTAGATGCAGTAATTTTTTTGTTAAAAATTTGGATAAATTTACATTTTGGAGAAAATTGTGATATATAAACCAATAATAAAAATTGGAAATATTTATTCATGGAGAAGGAGTTGAACATAAACAACCATATATGGATAGATCTGAAAAACGACTATGAATACTAAATGCAATAAATATTGCGAAAGAGAACACGGTTGCTGGTGAATTGAGTCTAAAGGATCATTCTATCTTATCCATAATGAGGAAAACAAAAGTTACAATACATTTTATATTTTCAAAAGATAGATATAAAAATCCTAAAGTAGAAGGAAAAATATTAAATATATTTATTTAATGTTAAACCATCCATCTAAATGAATATTAATGAGGCATAGAAGGAAGATTTTGATCTACAAAATAATATTAGTAATTTTCTTGAGTTTAACCCTGATCAGGATACAATGATATGTTTTTGGAACCGTGTATTTATTTCATGTATACTGGATTTATATAAAGTTATATTAGATGAATCTTACATTTCATCCATCTATATTCATCTTGGATAGACATTATGTATATAAATTTTACGGAATGCCTATGGTGGGATTGAATTAAGATAGATATCACATAATCTATATATTGGAGCTTGGAATTTTAGCATGTTAAGGCTGAAGGAAAAAAAATAAAAGGGGATTTGGGATCTATTAACCATACTAGAATTGAAATGGGAGAACATCACTATGTATTTTTTCATTGAAATCACCAAAACATATAGAGTTCATTATGCAATATGTATTGTATTCGATCACCTTACAATTTAATCACACTTCATTGCAATCAGATAAGACTTCTCTATGGAACATCATACGAGGATATACATTAATGAAGTGGTAAGGCTGAATGGAGTACCACATCCCATTATTTATGATTGAGATTTGATGTTTTCTTAAATTTTATGGAAAAGTATTTTAGTTGACCCTTGATATATAATTACTTTTAGCACAACCTATCATCCTCAAAAATATGTTCATTATGAAAGAACTATTCAAACTCTAAATTATATGATGACATGTTGTTTTCTAGATATCCAATGTGCCTAGGATCAACACCTTCACTTAATTAAGTATTCTTATGACATTATATTTTAATCAAGAATTTATATCGCTCCTTATGAAACCCTATATAGTATAATGTGTAATTTTATAATGTCTTATGATAATGTTGGATAAAGAAATCTATTTGGACATAAGAACTTAGAAGAGATGGCTGGGAAAGTTATAACCACTCAAAAACATATTATGGAACCCAAAATCAGAAAAAACGTTATACTGATAATAGTCAGAATGATCTATCACTTAAAGTTGGAGATAATGTGTTTCTATTAATCTTTCCCTGGAATATGTTTATTATATTTTAGAAGTAAGGGAAGTTAATCACTATGTTTATCAGTCCCCTTGAAATTCATTATCATATCATGATGGTAGTTTATCACTTTCCACATCCTCTAAATCTATATCATGTCCATGATGCAGTCCATGTGTCTATCTTGAGGAAGTGAATACCTAAATATTCACATGTACTGAACATATAGGTCATACCATTGGAGTCACATCTTTCATACAAGGAACAACCAAATAAAATTCTAGATCATACATAGAATGTTCTAAGAAATAAGAACACTAACTGGGTTAATATTTCTAGAGGAACCATAACATATAGTAATCTATGTGGGAACATAATCATATGAATAATAATAGGATTCCTTGTATTTTTTATAATAATGAATAAAAATTGATAGAAAAATTCATTTTAACGGGGGTAGAATATAACACCCTTTGTTTTTATGATCAATTCTTTCAAAAAAAAAAATTTTATTCGATATATTCCCTTGAACACTACACTAAACCATAATTTTTTTATAATCTACACAAATATAATATCGAGCTACATACAACATCAGCTTATCTTGCACTACACAGAGGAACGAGTTTCTACGAAGGGTTATTCCATTATTATAATTACTTAAAAATTATTATTATCCCATAGATATTTAAAATAGTAATATGAACACTAATAACTAATTTTTAAATAGTATTTATAAATAATTTATATAAATAAAACAAATTTATAATAAAATATATAATTTTTGGTAATCTTTTTATATTTTTTAAAATACTATTTTCTCAAAAGAACTAATTTTTATATATTTTTATGGAGAATAATAAAATTAATTTTAGAAAAATTTATATATTTAATATGAAAATATTAAATTAATTTTTTTAATTAATAACTTCAACAATATATTAGGGTAAATATTTATGATTTTTCTGAAAACATCATTTTTTGGATGAATAGTGAAAAACCCAAATTTTAATTGAAAAATAATATTTCATATAATTTATTTATAAAGTAAAATAATGTATTAATTTATTTTTAATGATTAATAAAATAAAATGTAAAAAAAAATATAACCAATGTAATTATTTTTAACCAATTTGTCATGGAAATTGGATTAAAAAACATATCAAACATTTAAACATTTACGCTAAAAATCCCACTATCGTTACATGCATGTAGGATTAATTGAAAATTAATTTCCACCAATTTTATGATTTGAATATCGAAAAAGGATTCCATATTTATAATAAACATAATTTATAATTAATAATAAGTTTACCATTGGTTTTTACAAAAAATATATGTGAAAGTAATTAAAAATAATTACCTCTATTAGGGAAAACAATTATTTTTCTTGATGGTAAAACACCATTTTTAAAGAGTAAAATGACATATAAACTTGTTAAAAATCCATCATAAGGAATTATTTTTACCATTTACCCTATTGGATGTAGTTTGAGCAATTATTGTGTTCCTAGGATGTAAGATATTCCTCTCAATAGTGTTTTCTTTTTTATGTTCACATTAATGTCAGTCCTCATCCAATATAAAAGAGAACTCACCACCTCACATATTCACACATATAAATCCATTTTAATATGCAAAAAACATCCCAAATATCCTCCAAATATTTTTTCCTTAACCATATAATCCTTTTTTGGGTATAAATCCAACCAAGGAAGTTGTTTTGTGAAAAAAAAGAAGTAACTCAAAGAAGAGGTAACATGATTCAATAAGATTTTATGTATTATTTTCACTATCCACACCCCTTAGATCTTATTAATACATTATTATATAATAAAATAATTATCCTAAAAAATAATTTTGTTCTTTTATGCCTATTACTCTATATCTCATTCAGTGTAGGTCGTCTTTCCTAGCACCCCATAATCCCATGCTATGATAACTATTGTGGAGGAAGGCAGTGTCCATGTCCCAACTTCTAATCGGTCTAGAACAACATTTCTAGCACCAAAAAATATTATCAATTTAATCATTCTTTAATTCAAAATTATTAGACACATAATTATTTTACTAATCCAACGATTAGTTAAACATTTCCAAGGAAATTAGTTAACTCAAAAATTAACTAAGCACATAACCCATTAATTAAATAATCAATTAATTAATCACAAAACACAATTCTCATTCCAAAATTATTTCTCCATAATTAATTATCTGTATCAAATGTGAAATTTTCATAATTATTTCTCACAGTTAACTATCTTTGATCAACATAATGGCACATAATTAATTCTCACAATTAATTATCAGTCATAGCGAACATAATTTCAAAATTAATTTCCCATAATTAATTATCTTAACACAATCAGTTTAATGCCTCAATTACAATATCTAAACCCATATCCAATCTCCAAAACAAATATCCATTTTGAAAACCCCCCTTCATTTGTTCCATGATTCAATTATCAAATAAACACTAATAAAATAAAAAGTTAATAAAAAATTCCCAATTACTCAAATTATGAATTCCATTATCAATGGAAGTAAAAAAATTCATAAACTCACATTCACATATAACATACAAAACTAAGGGAGTTTTTTAGACCACATTACTCAGGGTATATAATAGATGTTATCCTAATGGAAAACCCCAAAATCCAAGCGACACAACATCATTGATCAATCTCATGATCTAAATCCCTAAAACGAAATTAAGATCAAAGGTATCAAGATCTTGAATATATATATATATATATAGATCCATAATTCTATATCTATATCTCAACTCCGGGGTTTTGATCCATGGAAAGGGTGGAAATTTTCTTTGAAAATATTTAGAAAGGATTGAGAAAAGAACGGGAGAAGGAATGGGATGAAATCCACTTACTGAGAAGAGATTTGATCATTAATCTTGGTTTTAGATATCCAAGAACAATGTTTGGATAACCTTGGAATCCCTTTATAAGGCATTGGTCTCACCTATAATTTTTCAATCTCGATCAAAGCTCTAAATATGAGAGTATCAGGGGTTAATGAGATTTAATAATAGTTTTTTGGAATAAAAATAGCACATTAATGGTTTCCTAGGAAGTGGTGCATGGTTTGAAAAAACCTTGTAGCAACCATGTGGAACTCTCTATTATGTTTTTCATGGTTGTCACAATTTGGTTGCATGATTTTTCAAACTGTGCACAAACTGTGCAGACTTCTCTATCCAGGTTTTCACGCAAGGCATGGTTTAGTTACACGGTTTTTCAAACCGTGTGTAAACTGTGCCCAACCCACAATACATTAGTTTTACTTAAACGTTCACTCAAACACACTAAAAGAATCTACTCCAAATATATGGTACTTAAAATATTCAAAAAGTACATGAAAATTATCATGAGATGACTCCATAAAAGGTCGGGATCCTATAATCTCCCCAGCTTATAAGAGCTCATCCTCGAGCTGCACTCCTAAAATTATCTAAGATTTCAAGAAAAAATTATTTGGATATTGAGCCCTCATGTAATCTTCACATTTCCATTTTTTCTCTTAAACACTGCCTTTTTTTCATAACACATTAACTAACAGCATGGTATTTCCCCATAAAAAATTCTCACTATGACTAACCACACGTATCAGATGCTCCTCAAAGGACACATCTATATTGAGGTCAAACTCTTCTACATCAATCACAAGATAAGGTTTGGGGTGATACCACCATATTTGTGACACATGGAAAATTTCAGGCATAATGATGAATTTCTATGGCATGGCTAATCGGTATGCCACTAGCCCGATTATCCCCAGCACCTCAAACAATCTTACAAACCAAGGTGCCAACATGCCCCACCTCCATATCCTGTGGTGACCCAATCTAGGTTACACCCAACTTAATACATGATCACCCTTTTTAAACACTGTGGGTCATCTATGTCAATCAGCATATGACTTATACCTACTCTGAGCTGTAGCCATATGTTTCTGAATCAACTACACTGACTCTAATGTCTCTTTAATGAGACTCAGTCCCAAAATCTCTAAATCACCTACCACTAAACAATATAGTGGTGATCTATAAGGTCTTCCATAAAGTTACTCATATGATTCCATATGTATAGTTTCATGATAACTATTATTACATGTGAACTCCAATAAATCCAATTTCATCTCCCAAGAACAACTAATGTCAAGCACACATGCCCGCAGCATATACTCTATCGCCTATATGATATGCTATGAATTCCTATCTATATGTGGGTGGAAGGTCGTACATAACAAAACCTATGTACCAAGTGCCTTATATAAGCCCTACTAGAAGCATGAAGTAAATTGAAAATCGTGATCTAAAACTATAGTCCATATCACCACATGAAAATGAACTATCTCTCATATATACTATTATCCAAACTTTTCTACTAAATCAGTTTCCCAGATATGAAATAAGTGCGCTAATTTCATTAACCATTCCTCAACAACCCAAATAATATTATTCTTCCTCAAATTGTTTTGAATTCCTACCAAGAAATCCATATTCTTGTCATCCCACTTTCATTCCAAAATATACAACAACAATAATAGGCCTCCAGGTCGTTGATACTCTACCTTCACCTGTAGATAGGTGAAACATCTTTTTACAAACCTCGCTATCTATTTTTTCATGCCTTGAAACCAAAACTATTGTTGTATGTAACAGTACATTTTTGCCTCCCCATGATGTACCACCCACTTTGAGGCATGAAATTATATCATGAGTTCCTCTTGCACACTCGTAGGAACAATAACCCTATTTTTCACTTAGATCATCTCACCCTTATCTATTATTCAGTCTAAAGGTGTCTCCCCACCTTCAAGGCATTACCATAATTCTAAACACTACTAATCCTCATACTACTTATCCCTGATCCATTTCACGATTATAGAGAGCACTGCTACAGAAACTAGATTCATCCTCTCCTAACTCTCATAAACTACCACTTGCATTTCCACCAGCAATGTTATCATATTCCACTATCCACTAAACTCCAATATAAACAGAGACTGATTTTTCCTACTCAATTCATCAGCCACACAATTCCACTTTATCGATGTATATTCTAGTTCAAACTCAATATAATTAATATAATCTACAAATATTCACTACTAGAGATTCATGTTTCCCTATGAAAAGATATACTTCAACATTTTTTTATCCTTAAAAACTATAAAATTTTTACCAAAAAGATTATGTCACCAACACTTAAGAGAAAAAACTACTTCTGCCAACATAAGGTCATGGATAAGGTAATTATGTTCATGTGGCCTCAAATATTGAGACCCGTTAGAAACATCTTGATCCCCATTCATCAACACAACTCTGAGTCTGATCCCAAAAGTGTCACAATACATTGTGTACTCCTCACCCGACTCAGGTAAGATAAAAATTGGTTCTGATGTTAAGAACTTATTCAACTCCAAGAAATCATTCTCAAATACTTATTTACAATAAAAAATTATCACTTTATTTTTCAAACCTATAATCGGTGTTGCCAATTGGGAAAAGTCTTAGATGAACTTCCTATAATAACCAACTAATCACAAAAATATTTGAATATCAAAATAATTCTTGGGCTGCTCCCAAGAAACAATTGCCTTCACATTTTATGGGTCCACTGCCACACCTTCTTCTCATATTATATCCCCCAAAAAGTTTACCCCATCATTCCAAAACTGAATTTTAGATAGCTTGTCATGTTACTGATGCACTCTCAATGTACCTAGAATGGTGTCAACATATTGGGAATGATCGTTATGAGTCATAATGTACACCAACCTATCATCTACAAACACCACCACAAAATTATCTATGTGTGGATGAAAGAACATGTTCATTAATACCATAAATACTACTGAAGAATTTTTTAACCCAAATGGCATTATAACAAATACAAAAAGGCCATACCTGCTTCTGAAAGAATTTCTTTGTATATAAAAGGTTCAAAATTTAACATGATGACACCCTAATCTCATTTCAATTTTGAGAACACAAAATCCCCCTTCATATTTTCAAAAAAAATCATTGATATGTGGAAGAGGATATCGGTTGTTCATGGACATTTTATTGAACATCTGGTAATCGACACACAAGATTAATCTTCTGTCGGCCATATTTAAAAAAAGGTGATCCCAAAGGCAACGTACAAGGATAGATAAACCCTTTATCCTCCAACTCCTCCCACTACATTTTGATCACATAAGTCTTAGTCCGATCTATTCTTTTTGGTGGAATAGATACCGGCTTAGCCACCCGGGCATGGGCTCAATAGTGAATTCCACATCTCTCGTAGTTGGAAACCCTAAATTGTCATGAGGAAAGGAATCCTGAACGGGTTCTAATATTGATGGATGAAAGTCTTTAATACCACTCCTATTATCCATCAAATTACTAAAAACGTGTGATGTGAGCTCTCCTTGTTACTGGGTAATTGGCCTAGCTCTTCCTATATGGATATCCCATTCTCCATGGAGAACATAAAAGTCACCCGTAGGAGATAAAAAGGTCACTCTCCTAAGGTAAAAATCTATGTGTGCTTGGTAGGCGACTAGCCACTCCATACCCCTAATCATATAAAAGGATGTTATATCAAGGTCATAGATATCCCATTGAAAATGATTCTCTCTGATTTCAATCAAACATCCATTGCATAAACAGATATCCCAATACTGTGTTCCCAACGGTATATCGATATTCATCACCATGCTTACAAACTACACCTCGAGGCTCAAACCATTAACAATATTTGTAGATATAATGGAATGAGAGACAATATTATCAAAATAGGTAGTATATAAAGAATAATAAAATATAATAGCACCTCTCACTTTTTATGGGCAAGCCTCACTCTCTACATGTGTAGTCTATACTACATGTAACTTGTAACACCCCAATGTTTTTCAATGGAAATTCCCTTCTTATAAATATTTCATAAAATCACATAAAAAACATAATGAACTAATATGTTCTAAGTGACCTTTAAATATATGTTTGTCACTTCTATATTGGCAATTTTGAAAATCTGACATACCTGGTTATGTTCAAGATGATTTTTGGAGTCTAATAAAACAAAAATAATTTTTCATGAATAGTAACCTACCCTTATGAATAATAACATAACCTTATGAATAGTGATATAATATAATGAATAGTAACCTTACCTATTATGGTATAAAAATAATATTCAAATGAATGTATGATGTAGAAATGTTTTAGAATAAGTAAATGAATGGTTTAAAACTGGGTTCTTAATAATAAATTGCGATTTTAATTAAATATTAAATTAATCATATTTTGAAAATTATTTTTGAAAATGGACTTCATTTTTGGATTTTACACATCCAAAAATGGTTGGGGTGAAATTTTAGGATTTTTCTGAAATACCTGAATTTTTGCTGAATAATGAAATACCGTAATTTAAAAAAATAAGTTAAATAAGACAATTATAGAGTCATGTGTGATGTTATGATGATGTAAGGCCACTTTTTTCGAGATCAAATGATAAACTTACTATTATTGGCCATGGTAGACTCACTATTCCTTGTCTTGTGGAGAAATAATAAACTAATGGATTTTATATTAAGGAAACCCCTCTCCCCTCCACTATAAATACCACCCTTCACACCCTCATTTCTTCACACCTATCAAGCTTGATTCCTTGGTTAAACTCTTACTAAGCATCTTCCCTAGCCCTTTCTCACACATCCAAGAGTTTCTGGTCTCATCAAAAGACCATTCTTAGGTCCCTTAAGGAGGATATCAAGAGGAGGATTGAAGAGGCAATTTCTCTCCCTCTTCTCCTTTATTTCCCCTTCAATTTAATATTCTTTTATTATTTTATCCCCACCTATATTTGTCCAAATGGTATGGTAACTCTAGTATCATGAATATAATTTAATTTCACGATACTAATGGGATATTATATCATCCAACCCATTTCCCACTTCCTTTTATTTTATTAAAGAGAATGTCGTTCGTGAGGTGTTAATTTATCGACTTCAAGTACGATATTTTTTCATCTTCCATATCTACCTTCAGATATGGTCATGAAACCATTTTTATGGTTGAACAAGAATATGTTATATGTATTATTTCATATTTAATTTTATTTAACTGAGTTATTTAAATATTACTAAGTGATAAATTAAAACAAGTTCGTTGTGATCGAAAAACCATCCAAACTAACCCAAACAATCATCATTTAATTTTATCTAATGATTCATCCACATGGTATATAATATAACTCATTATAAGATCATTTTAGATTTGATAATTTAATTAATAACATGTAATATCAGTTCTGGATGTTTACCCATGTTCTTCTTAAACATCAATTTATGAATGCAAGTGAACCGCTCATGAAGACCACAAAAATGAACATTCATGAACAACATTTTTAAACCCTATAACTCATCAAAATAAAAATAAAATGACATAATGAAACAAAAATTAACCCTATTAATGTATAAAAGGTTATTTAATTTCTTATTAATGAATCTAATGTCATTATATAAGACATTAAATAGAAGGAAGCGTTCGGATACAAGGTAAGAGGAAAATCTCGAACCCAATTTTCATCCTTCGGGTTCTCCCTCTTCCACTCTATTTATGATATGGTTACTCCATAAAAATCATTTGTTCATAATTTTCATTCCTTTTATGGGATATAAATGTTCACCACTATTGTTTATGTCAAACAAATTTTTTTCCAAAATAACTCTTCTTCTAAGAACTCACCTTTTACTTTCTTTCAAGGTTGATGATTTTTGTATTAAGTATGTTATTCCCTCTTTGTTATGGGAACCCAATATTTATGAACGTGTTCTTAGGAGATGAAAACCATTCCTTTACATGGGTTAGTTATGTTCATATTTTATTTATGTTCTATGTGGCATGCATGATAATGATAATATTATGATGTGACGGGTGCACCAGGAATTATATATCGCAATATGAATGTTTGAATGTGACGGGTGCACCCAGAATTATACAGCGATCCAATGTATTTGGTAAAGTGATGAATCTCATGAGTAAATTTGAAATTATGGGGAAAAGATGCTATCTTTTGTTACAAGTATGTATTGTATTTAACCACTTAGACATGATGTTTCATTTTTTTATGCATTTCCACATTTCTTGTCTTTTTTTATGCTTCCTCTCATGTTCGTGATATTTTTCCTATGTCATGATTATTCCCACCCCATGCTATATTGTTCTTATCTATCCTATTTCTGGGGTTTTATCTCACATATTTTTTGATGTATATCCTTAAGTGAATACATGTACTAAGGAGAGGGCAAGTGACAATAAGAAGCTAGTGAAGATGGAATTAAATGATTTTTTTATGATTTATATTGTAAAAGTTATGAATGGTCATAGTTTTCCCAAGACACTAAACCATTGTATCCTCTATATTTAATACTATTATGTTGTTTATATTTAAAAATATGTAATATTAATGTAAGAAATGGTTGGGTCTCTATAGTTCGTATCAGAGGAAAGGTTTTGTTAATTTGGGAATTAGGATTAGTGAACCCTAGGGAAAACCTCTAGCATGAGAGTAAGTAAAAATACACACACAATAATCTCTTCATAGAGATCCCGTATGTTATGATTTTAGTATAAATTGTCCAAATAAATAAGTTATTTATTCATGAATTGTTGACTTATGTTTTTTTCTACCCTTTTCTATTTTATAAAATCGTGGGAATGAGGAGAAACCAGGCCAACAACTTGTGCGAGGACCAATGCAACGATTGCCCGAACAACATGCCCAATGATTTGGGAGGTGGAGTTCAGAACATCATGGTGATTCTTACCTAATTATCCCAGGTTATGAACAATAACCATAATAATGGGGAATTTCCTCCTTCACTAAAGAGGGAGAAACTGGCTATCGAATGTTTTAGGCAGCAACGACCACCAACGTTTAGTTGATCTTCTGATCCACTAGTTGCGGAACAGTTGTAACGCCCCGACTCCAATTACCCAGATTCAGTGCATTATTACATAACATTGGAATGATCACAAAAGGTCAAGTCTCAAAATACAGATTAGTTTAGTATCCTTGGAAACACTAGATACATGCATAAGTCTTACATTACATCATAAAATTAAAATTACAACAACATAGTCTCCATAGTCCACACTCATATCCCCTCAGACTATCCCTGAAGGTTAGTCATAAAATACTTCCTCACATCCTGGGAAAAATATAACATAGAAAGGGGTGAGCTCAAATTCTCATTAAGGATAAAAATATAACGGAATATTTCATAAATAAGCATAAACATTTAAGGAAATATATAACTAAAACAAAAGCCTTTAAACTTGAGCTTCAGCATAATACAGAAGAAATAAAATGAAATAATGACATTTAATTATTCACATAGATATTCTACAAGTCGAATAATCACATGCAATATCAATAACCACTTTCATAATTATGGAATACATAATGCCAGACTATCATAACCACATAGCCATGGCCTCGTGCCAAGACTACAAACAAGATTTTGTCAGGGCCTCGTGCCAAGACACTAGTTTGTCTCGGGAGACCTACCAATGCATCGAGGAGCTATAACGGGCTCCACCCGTCACTTACTAAGTATAATGCATTCATCATACGAAAATTTTGAAACATAACATAAACATTCGTATTAAAACTATAATAATAAATGTCAATACTTTAACCACAAACCATGAATGGTATAAAAATAGCACATCCACAGTCAATAATAACTAATTCGATACAATATGGAAGATTCTATTATATCAAATTAACCTCAATCGATAATAATGATGGATATTGACATTGATTAAAATAATCATCAAACTATTGAGATAAATATCCCCCTTTTCTTGAAAACATTTTAAAGTCACACTATTTTTCAAAAAGCCATTTAAAATAGATTTTTGAATCAAAGTGTCCCATACCACTTTGAAACTTTTAAAAGAAAATTTTATTTGAAAACTTTAATGTCCATATAAATAAACCCTTAAAAACATATTTAAAACATGGACATTAATGAGAAATATTTAGAATAATAAATCTTTAAAACATTTAAAATGATATTTTAGTTAGAGTTCTTAACGAAAATAGAGACACTTGAATACAAATAATTGTGGTAATCAAAACTTTATAATATCATGAGAATAAAGGGATTCATGATATAGAATGGCAAATTATGTTATATACACCATATAAAAGTTATTTTTTTGTATTACAACAAAGAAGTCTCAATGGGATGTAAATTGAGATTATGTCTCTTTTAAAGACTATATCCTTAGGTTAACGATAAATCAACGACATAATTATGTGTGATAAATATAAATATACTCAATATGATCGGATATTTAGTGTAAATCAATCAGAGTACATTCACAAATATTCTTGTAAAGACAACACCAATGAAGTGGATATTTAACTCAATAAATGGAGAATGAGTTAAAAATTACTCTTATCAAGTTCATGTCGATGACGTGAGAAATTATCAATGGAGTGATTATGTGAATCAAATGTATATCCATAGAAAGGGGATTAGAAATTATTACATAAGAAAATGAATAGTGATTCCACACATAAACTTGGAGTAAAATAATCAATGAAGTATGCGTAAAGTCGAATGAGTGGAAATTGAAATTTAAAATTCCCTTATCAATTTGGTAACTTATGAAACATACACCCATGAAAGAAGGATAATACAATTATTATGTAAATATCCATAAATTAGATTATATTACACAATGAATATAAGCATCCGTAGTACACTCACCACATGAAATAAATAAGTGGTGAAGAATGTAAATCTCATGAAATTAAAAGTGAGATAAGAAACCCCTTACATTGTTATTTTTCCTTGATTGAGTGTATGTTAAAATCTTGTATAATGGTGAAATAGTTGTTATTAAATTATACAAGAACCATATAAATTAATATGATATCATATATGATCTTTTAACATTGCTTTGTTAATAATATCTTATTATTATCGTCGTTTCGGGTGTTAACTTACTCATTTTATTTTATATGTTTTGTTACATAAGTAGTGTTTGTTATAGATAGGTTTAATATTATTCATATAAATAATGATATCAAGTCCTTAAACATTATTTTTAACCATCAAATGAAAATTATTCTTGAATGGATACGATGGGGAATGAATCTCATCGTGTTCATGGAGACAGTAGTCCGTACGTACGCACGAGCGACAATATCAATATTTTGATATTAAAATAATATATAATTGGATGTTATATCCTATATACAGAATCATTATCATGTAATATTTATTATTTACATCAATTACACATCATTATCATACCCATCCAAACAACAATGTTTTGAATAACAATTATACAACGACGTGAAGACGGTAAGTCGTACGCACGCACGTATGGTGAAATGTTATTCAAAAGATAGATAGAATACTGAATATGGCTGTACCATATTTATAATAACATTACAGTATATAAAATATACTGGATTTATTATTTTATAATGGAAATAACAAAGAAAGAAGAAGTTGATGAAGAAAGGAACTTGAAAGAGGGTGGTGAAAACATTACCTCTTCTTCGGGTTCTTCCTTTTGATTTGATCAAAAGGGCTTCTTAGGGTGTCTTTATGATCAAAATAAGGAATCTAGGTTGAAGTGAGGGAAGTTTTGAGAATATGTGTGCAGTGGTTGGCTGATCCAAATGGCTTTGAATGTGTGATGAATTGGTTGGAAGTGGTGTCTTTTTATAAGGGGGAGGAGGGGCTCTTTAGAAAAAACTTAAAGTATTATTTTATAATAAATTTATATTCAGTTTATAATGGTTAAAAATAGGATTATTCAAAGTCTATGGTGGGTATGGGTCTAAATCCTTTCATACAATAGATTTTAGACAAGTTTGTGTCACTATATTATCCTTCTAATTTATATTAATCTTTTAGTTAAATAGTTTGACATTTACCATGTCACATTGTATTTTTATATTATATGGTTAAGAATCTTACTATATACTTCCAAGAGACCCCAAGTAGTCCATTAATGATACACCTATCGTTATATAAGTTATTTGGATGAACCTTAGATTTTTAGGAATATAATATGAATTAATAATATAATATTTGTTTTAAAAATTCTTTTATGTCAATTTTGACACGATTTAATAATTGATTTTTTTAAAGTCTTAACAACTTTATTAATTCAAACAAAATTCAATTAAGCAATACTAACATGTCATATTAATCAGTAAAATTCATGGATTTCTTCAAAACTTTCAAATTATATTTATTTTAACATTTATAATACTAATTATTTGATTCTTTCATTAATAAGAAAAATACTGCATCATTATTGTGTCATAAATAAATTTAATTATTCAGTGTATAAAAATTTATAAATAAAATACCATTATGTAGGAAATATTTTTATATTTTTAATTAATATTTATAATCTAATTTTTCTTATGTATAACCTGATATTAAAAATGTTTTAGTTATTAAACTTTGATTTTATCTCTTTTAACTCTTCTTTGAATTAAACAATAATAAATGTTATAATCTAATCCAAGTGGACCTAAATGATAATATTTTATTCCTAAGGTTGTTTTTGGTCAAGATACACTTGTCCAATAGAATTATTACATGTGTTAGGGTAATATTAATCTCATTTTTACCCTTCATTACCCTATTTACTTTTAAACGTGGTAAATAAAAGTAAAAAGTTACTATTCACCAAAAATTATTTTCATGTCATTGAACAAAATTTTACTCCTTGATGTTAACCGTGTCTCTCGTATTTTTGAAAGTCTACTCACAAAAGTGGTAAAATTAAGTTTTATGTGAATTTCCAAATTCTCCTAGGACGTGGGTAAAAGACGATGAAAATTTCAATAAATTTTTCATATATCTAAAATTATTCTAAACTAACTCCACTAAATTACATTGAACTTATATAGGTATTATGTATCTATTTTGACCTTAATTAAATTTAAATAAAATAAATAATTATTTAAATAAAAATTCGGTTTTAAACTATAACTTAGTGTTTTTTCACTATTAATCAAAAATTGAATGTTTTCAGAAAAATACCAAAAAATCACCCTAAGCTAATTCCGATATTCCAAATCCAAAAATGAAGTCCATTTTGAATGATAAAATTTATAAAATTTCAAAAAGTGGGTATTACTATTCATAATGACTAGTTTGATTGGTTGTGGTGTGTCTTAGAGCTCGAAGTTTCGTACAACACACGCTACTATATTATTCAAAGAGAAGCATACCATAGAAGCTTGGGGTGTTACATTTTCCCCTCCATCAATAAATTTCATCCTCACAATTTTTTAAATTGGTCTTGGGAATATAATGGAAAGTCCCACATCGGAAAAATAGTCAATAAAACTATCACTTTAAAAGAAAGAATGAGAATTACAAAGGTCAACCGAGATAACATATACTAGGATTACATGTAGAAAAACATGGATATAGACGATAAACTAAGTGTCATGTTCTGAAGGTGAGGGATATAAAATAAGATCATGAGAATGTTAACAACAAGAAAACCAAAAACTTGTGATGGGGAAAACGGTAATTAGTTCCCTAATAGGAAAAGTAAACGAACAACATTTTTTTTGTTTTAAGTTACATTACATAAAGATTAGGAATTCATATTATGAGATTGACTAAGAATATAATGAGATATACTTACTTTTTAAGTAATGTTTCATTCTATAATAAATTTCTACTACTAACTCATTTTTAAATGATGAATATTCAAGAAGACTTGGTCACACTAGAAGAGCTAGAATAAACTTCTTATTGAATCACATGATCCATGAAGGATAAAAAATATATTTACCTCATCTATAGAGATTAATCAAAACCAAAATGGTTAGTATAAGATCTGATGATCCCCCAAAAGGATATTCCATTAGATAAATAAACACTAATCTTAATTTCTAAAATTAAAAAAACAATACCCCAAAGTTAAATAAATAGCATTCAATAAACAATTTTCCTTAAAATCTTTCAATATAAACCAAACTAATATTGAAACCCAAAACTTAGAAGAATTTGGTTATGTAGTCTTCCACATTAAATTGTATCTCCAAATGACATCAACTACTATTAAAGTCACATACTTAAAAGTAATTAACCTAATCACATATTCTCTATTATAGGTTAATCATTTCCATAAATAACCCAAATAACTATAAATCCATAATAAAAACATAGATAAAAATCCACCATTACTCCTCTAATAAAATCCCAAAGTATTATATTTTCCTTGGGAATATAGTTTTCCTAACAAAGCGAACATCTTCCAAAATAAAATTTATCACTTAATCACCAAATCATTTTCCTTTACTAATGGTATTCATTTGATAAGACATAAGATCCCAAATCAACATATTATTGATCAATAAAATCATTTAAATAAAAATAAGTAGTCACACTAACCAGGGACTTCACGTAGTCCAGTGGTAGGCAATAAATCCCAATCACATTTTGGTAGTGGGTTTGATTCCCACAGCTTTGTCCAATGCGACGTGTTATCACACGGTCTACGTGTTGTCCTTTTTCAAAAACTATATTATATAACATTACCAAAATGAGATAAATTCCTCTAAATAACCATAACATAATTTAACCACAAATTTTATCTCATACCTTGCATTTTCATCCTTAAATATAATAACTTGTAATTTCCTCAAACCCAATGATCATATAAAACCAAATGGTTATTTATAACTATATCCACAAGAGAAAAGATAAGTCTTCCTCAAATATGATTCTCACATCGAAAACTATAGGGTTAAAAATACAAGAGAAAATTAATCCAAAGTAATACCATCAACAAGGAGCACTAATAATTTTAAACATTTCTCCAACAATTTATTTCCACATAGATTCTTATTTGACCAAGAAAATATCCTATAGAATAGGGCATTCACTCTGGTAATGGCCAGGTCCCCTACATTTACGGAAAATGACTGTAAATGGATTCTTGGGACCATTTTTATTTTCTTTCATCGTAATCTTCATTTTTCCTCGACAATTCTTCACTTTATGTTATTCTTTCCCTTACATAAATAATTTATTTGTTCCATTGAGAAACTTTCTTGGGTGTCTCCTTCCACATTTCCTGCATGTTGGAAATTGAGGATTCTTTTCTCCATGGTCTCCACTGCTGGATCTCTTCTCATTCATCACCTTTCTCTTCTTTGTTGAGTTCAAGAGTTGGTTAATATATATGTTGTTGATCATATTTTTGGAAAACTGATTTTTCATGAACACGATATCTTTTACACCTATCAAAATTCCATTTTGTTGCTCATTTCCACCACCGTTACCACCTTGTACATCATTCTCAAAGTTACTATGACTTCCTTGGAATCCATCCATTGACTAAAACCAGAAAGCATTGTGTGAGTAACAGTAGTCATAAAACATTTAGAGAATATCATAACACCATTTTCTCAATTTGAAACAACTTAGGATTAACCAAGGTCATTTATTCTCATCCTATATTAAAATACTTCAAATAAGTTTGTAAATAAAATGTATATTATTCTAAGCATATCACCCGGGAGTGTCGTAACCAAGAGTGCACCAAGGCCCATTGTCGTTCACCAGTTCCCGTTCAAGTCTAGATCAAAGCGGTGTTTTCGGGTTTTACCCCTAGGTACATCTGTGCCAGAGCTGCCTCTACCTACTCGTATCCAGACAGGGATGTATTGCTATGAAAACTCACAAAATCTCTATAATACCAAAATTCCAGGATGTTCTTCTATACTAATTCTCAAATTCTATCTTAGGGCTATGTGTTCTAATTAGATTTTATCTAAATATAGTTTCAAAGGTTTGTATTAAACTACCTATGATACCAATTGTAACGCCCAGACCCAAGTTATCCAGAGTCGGTGCATTATTACATAACATTGGCATGATCACAAAAGATCATGTCTCGAAAGACCGATTAGTTTAGTAGCCTTGGAAACACTAGACACATCCATAAGTCTTACATTACATCATAAAATGAAAACTACAGCAACATAGTCTCCATAGTCCACACTCATATACCCTCAGACTATCCCTGTAGGTCAGTCATAAAATACTTCCTCACATCCTGTGAAAAATAAAACATAGTAAGGGGTGAGATCGAATGCTCAGTAAGGATAACAATATTGCAGAAACTTTCATAAATAATCATAAACATTTAAGGCAATGTATAACTAAAACAAAAGCCTTTTAAACTTGAACTTAATCATAATATGATAGAAATAAAATGAAATAATTCCATTTACTTATTCACATGGATATTCTACTAGTCGAATAATCACATGAAATATCAATAACCACTTTCATAATGATGGAATGCATATTTCCAGACTATCATAACCACCTAGCCAAGGCCTCGTTCAAAGACTATGAATAAGATTTTGTCAAAGCCTCGTGCCAAGACACTAGTTTGTCTCATGAGACCTACCGATGCATTGAGGAGCTATAGAGGGTTCCACCCTTCACTTACTAAGTCCAGTTCATTCCTCATATGAAAAGTTTGAAACATAACATAAACATAATATTAAAACTAGCATAAGAAATGTAAATACTTTAACCACAAACCATGAATGATATAAAAATAGCATATCCATAGTCAAACATAACTCATTCAATAAAATATGGAATATTGTATTGTATCAGATTAACCTCAATCGATAATAATGAAGGTTATTGACATAGATTAAAATAATCATCAAACTATTGAGAGAAATATCCCCCTTTTCTTGAAAACATTTTAAAGTCACACTATTTTTCAAGAAGCCATTTAAAATAGATTTTTGAATCAAAGTGTCCCATAACACTTTGAGACTTTTAAAAGGAATTTTAATTTTAAAACATTAATGTCCATATAAATAAACCCTTAAAACCATTTTTAAAACATGGACATTAGTGAGAAATATTTAGAATAATAAATCATTAAAACATTTAAAATTATATTTTAGTTAGAGTTCCTAACCAAAATAGAGACACTTGAATAAAAATAATTGAGGTAATAAAAACTTTATATTACCATGAGAATAAAGGGATTCATGATATACTATGTAAAAGTACATTATATACACCACATAAAATTGATTTGGTGTATAATAACAAAGAAGTCTAAATGGGATGTAAATTGAGATTAAGTCTCTTATAAATACTCTATCCTTAGGTTAAGGATAATTCAATGAAATAATTATGCATGACAAATATAAATACACTCAATATGATTGGATATTCAGTGAAAATCAATCAGAGGACATTCACACATATTCTTGTAAAGACAACTCCAATGAATTGGATATTTAACTCCACAAATGGTGAATGAGTTAAAAATTACTCTTATCAAGTTCATATCGATGACTTGAGAAATTATCAATGGAGTTATTATGTGTATCAAAATTATATCCATATAAAAGGGATTGAAAATTATGACATAAGAAAATGAATAGTTATTCCACACATAATCTTAGAGAAAAATAATCAATGAATTATGTGTAAAGCCGGATGAGTAGAAATTTAAATTTAAAATTCCCTTATCGATTTGGTAACTTATGAAACATACACCCATGAAAGAAGGATAATACAATGATGATGTAAATATCCATAAATTAATGTATATTACACAATGAATTCAATCATGTGCAGTACACACACCACATGCAATAAATAAGTGGTGAACATTGGAAATATCACTAAATTAAAAGTGAGATAAGAAACCCCTTACATTGTGATTTTTCCTTGGTCGAGGGTAGGATAACCTCCTGTATAATGGTGAAATAGCTGTTATTAAATTATACAAGAATAATATACATTAATATGATATCATATATGATCTTTTAACATTACTTTGTTAATAATATCTTATAATTGTCGTCATTTTGGGTGTTAACATACTCGTTTTCTTTTATATGTTTTGTTACATAAGTCGTGTTTATTATAGATAGGTTGAATATTATTCATATATAGAATTAAAGAAAGTCCTTAAACCTTTTTTTTAACCATCAAATGAAAATTATTCTTGAATGGATACGATGGGGAATGAATCTCATCGTGTTCGTGGAGACGGTAGTCCGTACGTACGCACGAGTGATAATATCATTATTTTGGTATTAAAATAATATATAATTGGATGGTATATCATATATACAGAATCATTATCATGTTATATTTATTATTTACATCAATTAAACATCATTATCATACCCATCCAAATAATAATGTTTTGAATAACAATTACACCACGACATGGAGACGGTAAGCCGTACGTACACACGTATGGTGACATGTTATTCAAAGGATGAATATAATACTGAATATGGGTGTACCATATTAATAATAAAATCAAAGTATATAAAATATAATGGATTTATTATTTTAGAATGGAAATAACAAATAAATAAGAAGTTGAAGAATAAAGGAACTTGAAAGAGGGTGGTGAAAATATTACCTTTTCTTCGGGTTATTCCTTTTGATTTGATCAGAAGGGATCCTTAGGTTGGATTTATGATCAAAATAAGGCCTCTTGGTTGAAGTGAGAGAAGTTGAGAGAATATTTGAGCAGGGGATGGCCGAACCTAAAGTCTTTGAAGGAGTGAAGAATTGGTTGGAAGTGGTGTCTTTTTATAAGGGGGAGGAGGGACTCTTTAGGAAAAACTGAAAATATTATTTTATAATAAATTTATATTCAGTTTCTAATGGATACAAAGTAGACTATTAAAAGTATAAGGTGGGGATGGGTCTAAATAATTTCATCCAATATATTTTATATAGGTTTGGGTCACTATATTAACCTTATCATTTATATTTAACTCTTAGTTAAAGAGTTTGACATTTACCCTGTCACTTTGTATTTTTATATTATATGGTTACAAAACTTACTATATACTTCCAAGAGATCCCCCAAGTGGTCCATTAAGGATAAAAATATCATTATATAAGTTCTTTGGCTGAACCATATATTTTTAGGAAGAGAATATGAATTAATAATATAATATTTGTTTTAAAAACTCTTTTATGTCAATTTTGACACTATTTAATAATTGATTTTTGTTAAAGTCTTAAAAACATTACTAATTATAACCAAATTCAATTAAGAAATCCTATCATGTCATATTAATCAATAAAATTAGTGGATTTTATCAAAACTTTCAAATTATATTTATTTTAACATTTATAATACTAATTATTTGATTCTTTCATTAATAAGAAAAATACTGCATCATTATTGTGTCATAAATAAATTTAATTATTCAATGTATAAAAAACTATAAATAAAATACCATTATGTAGGAAATACTTTTATATTTCTAATGAATATTTATAATCAATTTTTTCTTATGTATCACCCTATATTAAAATTTTTTTAGTTATTAAACTTTGATTTTATCTCTTTTAACACTTCTTTGAATGAAAGAGTAATAAATGTCCCAATCTAATCCAAGTGGATGTAAATGATAATATTTTATTCCTATGGTTGTTTTTGGTCGAGATACACTTGTCCAATAGAATTAGGACATGTGTTAGGGTAATATTAATATCATTTTTACCCTTAATTACCCTATTTACTTTTAACCATGGTAAATAAAAGTAAAAAGTTACTATTCACCAAAAATCATTTTCATCTCATTGAACCACATTTTAATCTTTAATATTGACCGTGTCTCTCAGATTTTCTAAATTCCACTCACAGAAGTAGTAAAATTAAGTTTTATGTGAATTTCCAAATTCTCCTAATAGGTGGGTAAAAGACGGTGAAAAGTTCAATAAAATTTTCATATGTCTACAATTATTCTAAACTAACCCCAATGAATTACATTGAACTTAATTAGGTATTATATATATATTTTTAACTTAATTAAATTTAAATAAAATAAATAATTATTTAAATAAAAATTCGGGTTTAAACAATAACTCAATGTTTTTTCACTATTCATCAAAAATTGAATGTTTTCAGAAAAATACCAAAAATTCACCCTAATATAATTTCAATATTCCGAATCCAAAAATGAACTCTATTTTGAAAGATAAAATTTATTAAATTTCAAAAATTGGGTATTACTATTCATAACAGCTAGTTTGATTGGTTGTGGTGTCTGTTGGAACTCGATGGTTAGTACAACAGACGCTACTGTATTATTCAAAGAGAAGTGTACCGTGGAAGCTTGGGGTGTTAAAATAGTGGGTCAACTCCATGGAAAATATCTTTTCTCTTCTTTACTGTTTTGAGATGGAGAAGGTGACCCTACCCGTTTATCATCTAGATGGAGAATCCGATCAATGGTGGTCTTTGATTATGAACACCAAGCCAATGGAGGAAATCAGAAGATATGGAATTGGAAGACATTAAGATAATGTTTCATAATAAGTATTTCCCATGAACTCTTCATATGAAGATGAAGAGAGAATTCATAGAGCTCAAGAAAAAAAAGGATAATCTGTCATATCCCACGAAGCGAATTTCACAAGGCTTGCAAGGTACAATTCTAGTTTTGTTATAAAAAATGATAGAAAAATTGATAGATTCTTTAGTGGATTAAAACCACACCTTATAAAGGATCATTCAATTCGAGACTTTGGAAGTTATGAAGAATTTTTTCAGTGTGCTCCCAAAGTGGAGATGGATTTTGGAGAATGGTCCCACATATACGGTGATATGAAATAAAAGATGGAGTTTCAAGCCGGTGGATCTAATGATAAAGGTGGGAAGAAAACTCAATGACCCACATGAAAAAAGTGTGGGAAGTGGCACCATGGGAACTGCCTCAAAGGGATGAAGAAAATGTTTCAAGTGTGGGAAAGAAGGACATCATGCTAAAGTGTGTCGAAAAGACATGAAAATAAAGGATAATGTAACAGAAGAAAGAAGAGAACCACCCATGGTTCAATGCTACAACTGCAGGGAGCTAGGGAATTATGCAAGCTAGTGCACTAAACCTCGAGTTCTCGAGGGTAATCTGCATCAGTAGCCACCAAATAGAAAGGAACAAGGGAAGGATTATGCCATCACTACTGCAGAAGTGGAGCATGAAAATGAAGTTGTAAAAGGTACACTTTCTATTCACTCAAGAATGGAAAAAGTATTCTTTTATTATGGTTATACCCATTCCTTTATATCATGTATGTTTTCTTGAACTATAGAATTGAAGCCCCAAAACCTTGAAGTAGATATATCTATAAAATCACCAAGTGGTAAAATCATTGTAATCCAAGTGTTTGACACTTCTCCTATTGGCGTATATGGGAAGATTCTTTCGGAAAATCTCGCAATACTTCCCTTGGTGGAATTCGATGCTATAATGGGAATGGATTGGATCTCATTATATAATGAAAATATCAACTGTTGGGAAAAGAAAATATATTTTCATTTTCCGAACCATCCCATGATCCTATTCAAATGAAATGAAGATCATAAATCTCCTTTTAAAAGTCCTTCATCTGCGTGGATGTTGATTCCCTGCGAAGACGCATACCTCTCCCAAATGGTTGGGTCAAAGGATAGTTCCAACCATGCAGAAATTCCCATCATAAGGGAATATGAATATGTATATCCCGAAGAGTTACCTGGAATTCCCCCAGATTGTGAGGTAGAGTTCTCAATTGAAGTCACACCCGGAGCTACTCCTATCTCAAAGTGTCCTTTTAGGATGGCTCCTATTGAACTAGAGGAGTTAAAGAAGCAGCTGCAAGAGAATCTGGAAAAAGGGTTCATACACCCTTGTGCATCACATTAGGGTTCACCGGTGCTCTTTGTGATGAAGAATGGTCGAACAATAAAGTTGTGTGTCGATTATCAGAAACTCAACAAGATCACCATAAAGAAAAAGTATCCTCTTCCAAGGATTGACGACTTGTTCGACCAGTTAAGAGGAGATCAATACTTCTGAAAGGTAGATATTCATTATGGACATCATTAGTTAAACGTGAAGAAGGAAGATATTTAGAATACTGCCTTCCATACAAGGTATGGGCACTATGAGCTTCTGGTGAGGTCCTTCAGACTTACTAATGCCCTGATAATCTTAATGGATTTGATGAATAGAGTCTTTAGAAATTACCTAGACAAATTTTTGGTAGTGTTTATTGATGATATTGTCATCTAATCTAAGAGAAAGGAGGAACATGAAGAGCATATAATACTTGTGTTGGTGACATTGATTAAGAAGAAGTTGTATGCCAAGTTTAGAAAATGTGACTTTTGGATGAAGCAAGTCATGTTTTTGGGACATGTGATCACAAGTGAGGGAATTTCTGTGGACCCTTCAAAGAAAATGGTTATTGAGGAATGGACCAAGACCTCTAGTGTCATAGAAATCAATAGTTTTCTTGGATTATCTAGGTACTACCGACATTTTGTGAGAAACTTCTCACAATTGTCAAGCCCTCTAACTATGTTAACAAAGAAAGGGGTAAAGTATGTATAGATGGAAGAATGTGACGGAAGCTTCATGGAGATATAGAGAAGGCTGATCACTGCACCTATACTCAAACTACCAAAAAGTGGAGAATGTTTTGTGATATACAGTGATGCTTCAAAGAAAGGATTGGGTTGCGTACTAATGAAAAATGATAATGTGATAGCCTACTCCTCACTAAAGTTGAAGATCCATGAGAAGAACTACCCGACAAATGATCTAGAGCTGGCAGCCGTGATTTTTGCCTTAAAAATATAGCGGCACTACCCTTATGGTGAGAAGTATGACATATACACCAACCACAAGATCCTTATTTATATATTCACACAAAAGGAGCTCAATATGCATCAAAGGAGATGGTTAGAGATAATCAAGGATTATGACTGCTCTATTCACTACCATCCTAGAAAGGCAAACACAGTAGCTGATTCTCTAAGCCAAAAAGAACCCGCTACTCTATCCATGTTACAGATTGAGAAATTATCTATCTTCTTATATATGCAAAGGATGTATTTTTAAATCATAAGGGTCGGGGATACATATTAATATACCCAAATAATTTCACAACCATCCATCCAAGAGAAGATTAAGGAAGCACAAAGGGATGATGTAGATATACAAATGAGGGTGAATGAAGTAATAGAAGGGAAACTGAAAGAGTTCCATATCGACGATGGTGGTGTGATAAAGTTTGGAACATGGATTTGTGTGCCTTAATAACCCAAGATAAACAAGGATCTATTAGACAATGCACATAGCTCAACTTTCTCTATCCATCTTGGTAATACCATGATGTACTGTGATCTCTAAGAACACTTATGATGGGATACCATGAAGAAGGAGATTGCATAATATATATCAAGGTGCTTGGTATGTCAGCAAGTTAAAGCATAGCAACAAAATTCCGAAGGGATGAGGCAGTCGTTGCTTATACCCATGTGGAAATGGTAAAATGTTACTATGGACTTTGTCATGGGTCTCCCGAAGAATTCTAAGGGAAATTACATGATATGGGTTGTGGTTCACCAACTCTCCAAGACTTCCCATTTTATCGATATTCTAGGAGATCTATCAATTGAACAACTTGAAAAGATATATGTGAAGGAAGTGGTGAGACTACACGATGTTCCGCTCTCAATTGTCTCTGACCGTGATCCAATGTTTACATCTAAAGTTGGGAGGAGGCTTCAACATGCTTTGAGTACTGAATTAAATTTCAGCACGACCTATCACCCCCAAACTGATGGCCAGTCTAAAAGGACTATTCAGACGCTTAAAGATATGCTGAGATCCTGCTCTCTAGAATTCAAAGGTGGATGGGATCAACATCTCCCATTGGTTGAGTTCTAATACTACATTATATTCCACTAGAGTATTCATATGGCTCCATATGGAGCTCTATATGGAAAGCGATATAGGACTCTAACCTGTTGGGATGAATTTGGAGAAAGAATGCTATATGGAACCGATCTTGAGAAGTAGATGACAGAGAATTTTCAATTCATCCAGAAACACATCAAAGCTTCTCAGAGTCGGAAAAAGAACTATGCTGACAACCAACGAAGGGACTTGGAGTTTGATTTTGGAGATAAAGTCTTCCTTTGAATATCACCATGGAAGAGAGTCATGCGGTTTGGAAAGAAAGGAATGCTAATCCCAAGGTACATTTTCCCCTTTGAGATCCTTGACTGCATAGGAGACATGGACTATCGACATGCACTTCCACCGAATATGGATAAAGTTCATGATATGTTTCACGTAGAACTCCTGAGAAAGTACATACTGGACCCTCACATGTACTAAACTCATGGGTGATACAACTGGAAGATGATCTCTCTTATGAGGGGCATCTAGTAGAGATTCAGGACTGAAGAGATAAGGTTCTACTCAACAAGACAACCCACCATTTTAAAGTGTTGTGGAGGAACCATAAGTTTGAATAAGCTACGTGAGAACCAGAGGAGGTGATGAATGTGAAGTACCCTCGCCTGTTTGTATAGAGTGGAATTTTGGGGGTAAAATTTCTTAAGGGTGGAAGAATGTAACGACCCAATTTTTTTCAATGGAAATTCCCTTCTTATAAATATGTAATAAAATCACATGAAAGATCAATATAACGAAAAACTAAGTGTTATAAGACCTTTAAATATAAGTTTGTCACTTCTGTATTTGGAATTTTGAAAATCTAACATACACGGTTATGTTCAAGATTATTTTTAGTGTTTAATAAAACAAAAATAATTTTTGGTGAATTGTAACATACCCTTATGAATAATGATATACCCTAATGAATATTAACCTTACCTATGATAGTATAAAAATAATATTAAAGGGAATGTATGATGTACCTATATTTTAGAATACGTAATTAAATGTTTTAAAACTAGTTTTTTAATAATAAATTAGGATTTTAATTAAATATTAAATTAATCATATATAGAAAAATATTTTTGAAAAATGGAATTCATTTTTTATTGTACATGTTGAAAAATGGTTGTGGGGAAATTTTTATATTTTTCTGAAATACTTGAATTTCTGATGAATAATGAAATACCTTAATTTACAAAAATAAGCTAAATAAGCTAATTATAGAGTCATGTGTGATGTTCTACTGATGTAAGCCCACTTGGTTTGGGATCACAAGATAAAATTACTATTTTTGGTCATGTTAGACTAACTATTCCTTGTCTTGTGGAGAAATATTAAACTAATGAATTTTATATTAAGGAAACCCCTCTCCCCTCCACTATAAATACCACCCTTCACACCCTCATTTCTTCACACCTCTAAAGCTTGAAGCCTTGGATAAACTCTTCCCAAGAATCTTCCCTAGCCCCTCACCCACGTCCAAGAGCTACTGATCTCATCAATAGTCTATGTTTAGTCCCCTTAAAGAGGATCTCAAGAGGAGGATTCAAGAGTTAATTTCACTCCCTCTTCTCCTTTAATTCCCATTCAATTTCAAATTATTTTCTTATTCTATACCCACCAATCTTTGTCCAAATGGTATGGAAACTCCTGTATCATGAATATACTAGAATATTATGATACTAATGTGATATTATATCATCCAACACATTTCCCTCTTCCTTTTATTTTATTAATGTGAACGTTGTTCGTGAGGTGTTAATTTATCACATTCAAGAACAACATGTTTTCCTTTTCCATTTCTACCTTCATATCTAGTCATAAAACCATTTTTATAGTTGAAATAGAATATGTTATATGTATTATGTCCTATTTAATGTTCTGTAACTGACTTATGTACATATTACTAAGTGATAAATAAAAAAAAGTTCATTGTGATCGAAAAACCGCCAAAAATAACCCAAACAATCATCATTTAATTTTATCTAATGATTCATCCACATAGTATATAATATAACCCATTTTAAGATAATTTTAAATTCTGGAATGTCATTAATAACATGTAATATTAGTTATGTATGTTTACCCATGTTCTACCCGAACATCAATTTATGAATACAAGTGAACCGCTCAAGAAGACCATAAAAACGAACATTCTCGGACAATATTTTTAAAAACTATAACTCATAAAAGGCCCATAAAATGACATAATGAAACAAAAATGAAACTTATTAATATATAAAAGGTTCTATAATTTCTAAATATTGAATATAATGTCAAAATACATGATAATAAAGAGAAGGAAGTGTTCAGATACATGGTAAGAGGAACATCCCGAACCCAATTTTCATCCTTCAAGTTCTCCCTCTTTCCCTGAATTTTTGATATGGTTACTCCTTAACAATCATTTTTTCATCAATGTATTTCTTTTTCTGGTATATACATATTTTATATTATTTTTTTTGTCAAACAAAATGCTTTTCAAAAGAACTCGTCTTCTAAGAACTCACCTTTTATTTTCATTCAAGGTTGACAGTTCTTGTATAAAGTATGGTATTCCCTATTTGTTTTGGGAACCCAAAGGTTATGAATACATTCTTATGAGATGAAACCCATTCCTTTCCATGGGATAGTTATGTTCATCATTGATTTATGTTCTATGTGGCATGCATGATAATGATAATATTATGATGTGACTGGTGCACCATGAATTATACAGCGCTTCAATGAATTGGGTAATGTGATGAATCTCATGAATAAATGTGAAATGATGTAGACAAGATTATAGATTTGTTCACAAGTATGTATTGTATTTAACCACTAAGTCATGATTTTTCATTTTTTATGCATTTCCACATCTCATGTCTTTTTTATGCATCCTCTCATGTTCGTGATCTTTTTCCTATGTCATGATTATACTCACCCCATTCTATATTGTTATTATCTATCCTCTTACTAGTTTCTTTAGCTCACCCCTTTTTTGATGTAAATCCTCAGCTGACTACATGTACTAAGGAGAGGGAAAGTTCCAATAAGAAGATAGTGAAGAAGGAATTAAATGATTGTTTATGATTTATGTTGTAAAAGTTATGAATGGTCCTAGTTTTCCCAAGATACTAAACTGTTGGATCCTCTATGTTTAATACTATTATGTTTTTTATTTTTAAAATGATGCAATAGTAATGTAAGAAAAGGTTGTGTCGCTATATAACTGTCATGTTCCTCTTCCCTGAGGCGTCGTCTTACACATATAAGTAGCACCACTCGGATAATACAGGTTCTCATACCCAGAAGCACCACATCCACTACCTATACCACCTCTTTCATTATAACTTACACTGCTAGACATATATTATATAGAAGACCCCCTTTCCACAATCTGACTTTGAGCATCAACTCCCTCAGCACCAGACTACCGCTCCTTTTTGAAGAACTTCTATAGGTGTCCCCTCTTTCCAAAAAATCTACACTCCACTAGTGGTCAAATAAAAATGTGTACAATAGTGTCCCTTCCTACCAAAATCGTGGCACAACACATTAGTAAGATCCGATGCAACTGTTCCTCCAGGTTGTCCACTTTACATTCCACTATCATGACTGAGGTTCTTGTAATGAAATTTCTTTCTCTCGGAAGTCACAATCCCTAATTGTCCAGGGATAACTACCTGATAGTACTAGAATCATGTTTCATCTTCCCCTCTGAAATGAGAGCCTAATAAACCACTTCTATGAATGTCTTCAGCAAAAAGATATTTACTTTGGACTTAATTTCACACCTAATTCCAACTTGAAATTGTTTTTCTGAAGAATATTCATCTTCCTTCAAAGCTTGATCAAGATGATATAAATTTTTGAAACGTTCTGAGTAATTTGTTATGTACATACCTCCTTGGGTTAGATTAATAAAATCTTAAGTCTTCTCTTCTCTCAGCGTCTCAGGATAGAGGTGCTCCAAGAACATCTCTAGAAATCCCTTCTATAACATCTCCTCACTCTGTTCAGATCATATTAGAATGTCCTACCATCACATAACTGACCTCCACATCATATAAGTAGAAAACAAGACCCTACTCCTTTCCAATGTTTAAAAATGTTAAATTATCATGTCTGTGTATTCAATCATAATTCATCTCCCTCAGGTCCACCCTCGCCACTAAAAGTAAGAGGGTGCTGCAGCTGAAACTCCCTTGTCAACTTAGGAATGATTTTCAGAACCGTCCAAGGGTAACTCTCCATAAATTAAATGTAATGAGTAATGTTCTCTAGGAACTATTATTCTTTTTTCTCATCTTTCACCAATGGTTCCTCATTTTCTATGTTGGATGTTTGTTCGAGGCCATACCCCTCTGTCTCTCCCTCAACAAGCATTGAGGGTGCATATCTATAAAAATACAAAAACACTTCTTAGGTCTCATAACCCAACCTTATAACATTTATTTAAGAAGATAAAATAACAAAAAATGTTTCAACATGTCCTTTACCACATTTTCTCACAAAATGGTCAACACAGAGGCCTTATAACTACCATTAACCATGAAACACCAAGGTACTGGTTAACAAGGGTAGATACATTATCATCAATTAATCAAAACATTAATTAATAAAATTATATCAAATTAATTAATTCAAAATTAATTAATTAAGAATACTCATTTCATTAATCATTGTTCTCAATAGACACCCGTTTTACTTCATTTTGCATCATTATTTCAATCTCATAGTAAGGAAAAGTAGTTCAAGTTCAACAACTTACCCACAACCCATTTTACTATGAGTTCCAAGGATGATGCATGTTGCAATAGCCCTGAGTTCCTATAATGATGAATATTGACTCAAGTATCATGCCACTTTGGGACAAAAATCAAAATTCAGTAACTATAAAAATAAATATCACATCACACCACAAGTGCATCACCCAAGGTGAAATAATAACCAACTATTACAAAAAATAGAAATTACAATAATTCTAACCCTGAGTACTGACATTTTCCCCCAAACAAGGGTTTGTAACTCCCATGCATCAGCTCATTACCAAAACTCAACTATTCCTAGTCTCATTTCTACCTTTCCAAAAAATAGAAAGAAAAAATAAGGGAATAAAAAATAAACTCCTTTGATAATACTTGGTGACGTCCCAACCCGAGTGCCACTAAATGGTGCCCAAAGATGGTTGGAAACATGACCTCAAACACGCCTCCCCATATGCCTGATGGTGAAGACTAGTATAAAGGGTTGGTTATGTCAGTCTTGGATAGTCTATACCCTCTTTTATTAGAATAAAACACAAGCAGAAGCAACGAACAACAACCAAGTGTGGAAGAGTATAAATAAATAGAAAAATACAATGTCATATGATATCCAAAACAATAAAATATAATACTCAAATAAATGGTACAAAAACTAGGACAATGCGATTCATAAGTGTTTACAATGCAACTAAAAGTAAAGTCACAACAACTCCCATGCAGGTCCTGAACCAAATCTGGTTCCCTATCCCATGCTCTAATCCCAAACATCAACCTATCCTTGAGACTTTCCCTTATCATGTCATTAAAAAACAATGTATACTCGAGTATTGATCAAACAACCCAAACATGGTGTTTGTACTACTCAGTTGGCCACCACCAATAGTGTCTAAAACTAGACCAGTCAAAAATATAGTGTATTTGGTTTTATAAAGTAATAAATCCAATGCATAATTTAAAAAGTTATCACTTATTCATTTAATATTTAATCCTCACATTAGGCCCATTTTCAATTCTTGTTTTCAATTTGAATCATTATTCATTATTGTCATTCATTTGGTGTTGAACGTCATGTCAAACAACCCGAATCTCAATGAGTGTTGGTCGCTATGCTTATCACTCCATATCTCATTCGGTGTTGGTCGTCCTTCTTAGCACCCCATTATCAATGGCTTGGATAACTATTGGGGAGGAACTCCATGTCCAAGTGAAAACTTATAATAGGTCTAGAAATCCATGTCTAGCACCACAAAAATATCATCCATTTAATCATCAGTTAATTCAAAATAATTATCCACATTATTTCTTTAATATTCCAATGATTAGTTAATCATTTCAAAGGCCATTAGTTAACTCATTAGTTAACTAAGAACATACTCCAATAAATTATTAATTAATTAATAAATAAACCAACACAATTCTCATTTCATAATTAATTCTTAATAATTAATTATCCATATAAAATCTCATAGTGTCATAATTAATTCTTAAAATTAATTATCTTTGATCAACATCCTGGATCATAATTAATTCTCACAGTGAATTATCTTACATAGCCAACATAATTTCATAATTAATTTTCCCCAATTAATTATCTTATGAAAATAAATTAAATATATCAATTATAATATCTCAACATGTAACCAATCTCCAAAAAATAATATCTACTTGGGAAACCCCCACTTCGTTTGTTTCGTGATTCAATTACCAATTAAACACCATGGCAATCACAAGTCAATTCCACATTCCCAATTACATAAATTTAGAAAGTAAATTATCAAAGGAATATAGAAAATTCATTAACTCACATTCACATATCAAATCCAATACTATGGGAGTTATATTTATACAACTTATCTATGTTCATTGGCATGAGCAATCCCAATGGGAATCCCCAAAATCTGTGCAGCACAACGTCGTTGATCAAGATCCTGATCTAAATCCAAAAACCAATATTTGGATCAAAGGAATCATGATATTGCAAATCTATATATTGATCTGAAATCCTATATCTAGATATAAACTCATAGGATTCAATCTATATAAATGGTGTAAATATTCCACAAAATGATAAAGAAAGGATCGATGAAAGAACAGGAGAAGTAATAAGAAGAAATCCACTTATCGAGAAGAGAGAAAATATTCAATATGGGATTTAGATCTCTAAGAAAGATGTTCAGATCACATTAGAATCCATCTAGAAGGACTTGGGATTACATAGAAGTTGTAAAGCCCATGATAGGTTGAAATATGGAAGTCTCGATGGATTCAGGTGGTATTAAAATAGATTTTCAGAATAAAACTCATGCACACATGATTTCTTATGTAGGGGCATAGGGTTAGAGAAAATCGTGAACCTACCGTGTGGACCTCCCTATCAAGGTTTTCATGGTTGTTATGGTATATTTTCATGGTTTTTCAAACCATGAGTAAACTGTTTGGACCTCTCTATCCATTTTTTCACACTTTTCTAAGTTTAGTTGCATAGTTTGTTAAATCATTAGAAAACTAGGCATATCCCAATTTACTTTAGTTTTCATTAAATGTTCACCCAAATGAACCCCAAGCCCCTACTCCCAATCAAATGTACTTAAAAGGTTCAAAATGTACATGAAAACGTGGGATAGAAGACTCCAAAAGGTGTGAATCATATATAAAATATCATGAAACCCTATCTATAAATATGTATATTATGGACTTATAAGCATGTAAATATCCCAATTTTATAATTTTCAGGGTTTGATATATTTTCCTTAGTAAAAATTATTTCATATATTATGTAATGTAATAATTGTGATGAAAATTATACTTCTCTATCTTAAATAAGAGACATTCACCGCCTAACAACCCCCTACATATTTATTATCATATTTTGAATTATCCCAAAAAATTATCCTTATTCATATTTCCCACATCCTCAAGGTAATGGTCCCACTTATAGAAAAATATAACAGGGCTTAATATTTTTCCTATATTTGGATATCTATTGAAGTGATAGTTGTTTTAACTCTTCTCTTTCATTATTATCTCTTCTTCTAGATTTAAATAATAAATAATATATTTCCTCATATTAATAATTCAATTTAATTATTATTCGTTATTATTATTTTTTATGTAATAACCATTATATTCATTCATCCAATAAATTATAAAATTTAAATGTCACTTGTGTTATATTATGACTACAACCTCCAAGAAATATTTATTTATTTTTTCATTACCATCTTATTTGGAAGGTTTTAATAGATTACATTGTATATAAATAGGTTATTTTTAAATGATTATGTTTCTATAAATATATAATATTAAATATATAAATTATATTAATAATAAATGGTCATCATAAATTTATCCTCTTAAAATGAGCATACTAAGACACATTTTCTAATTTAAATCTATTTTGGGTATCATATTATTCATTATTAACTACTTCATAGATGAATGATAATATGAATATTTCTCTAAATTTCTTTTTTTGGTGAAATTATTTTTTATCTCCTTGGACCACAATCAACATACTAAATAAATTTTAGAAAAATTTACCTAATAACCCTAGCTGGTCAACGAGAGAATAAAGTATATAACAAATGAATGTTATGTAATGTTAAATGTTCCATAAAAATAATATATTTTTTAAAAGTGTTCTTAAATATGATTTTAATGATATTATATTGGTTAGATATTTTGTTATATGTACACATTATGAAATTAGAGACTTGATGCAAGGGTTGTTTATTTAAAGTTTAATTTTGAAATTCATATTGAAAATTAATTACATATTATTTTGTAACATGAGTTACTTAGAGTATTTTAACTTCATTTAACATAAATAACCAAATATTCATTTGATTTAAAATCTTATTTAGTGTTCTTTTTCACCATGTATTGATTTGTTACCAAACCTGTAAGGGGATTCTGAACTCAATTTATATTCGTTGAGTTATTTCCTTCTATAATTGATTATGTTGTTCTATGATTATGTCACGAACCTAATCGGGTCGCCATCAACTCGACGCTCAACCCGACCCGCGGAAAGGCCCGAAGGGCGTTCCCGATCCCCATGGGATGGCACAAGTGCCCAAGTATAAATTTAGAATTTTTGGGAACGATTTACCCGTAACAACCAGAAACAAACCATATGTAAACTAAATTTCGAAATCAACATTATAACCACAAGTTTTAAAAACAGCATGAATGAGTCTCAACTAAAAGAGAAACTACAACTCAACCACAACAAACTCCCAAAAGAAGGTGACCAAAAACCAAACCAGCAACTATCACCTGATGGAAGAATATCATGGTCAGGCCTCTGCCACCAGTGCCAAAACAGATGAGCCAACTAACAACTTGGACCACCATGCTCAAAACCTTGGAATTTCCCTATATCAGACATTATCAGACCTACATACACCGAAGGTTGTATGTAGGGTGTGAGAAATGATCAATAGGTTGGTACCAGGGAAAAGATTATGCATAAAAAGGGTTAGATGACCAAAATAGTTTGCAGGTTCAAAATTTGGATAAAGTAAACAAATGCACTAACACTTTGATGGAAACAATTTTTAAAGAAAGAAAGACAGTTTTAAAATAGGAAAAAAGAGTCTTTGGTACTGAAATAAAATGAAAAATTCTTACCTTTTGAAACCACAAAAGTCACCAAAACCAACCATTGATGAGTATATAATCGCACGGGAGCAACAAAAGTGGGAGAGGCCCTAAAGTACTAAAGCTGTGTGGGGCCCTAGAACCTCACATCTCGGTGAACCATATCATACATTCCCGTGCATGAGCCACTGGCAGGGAAACACCTCCTACCATAGTGGTCTCCAGTCATCATCCAATGTTTAGTTAGTGTTGTAAGCGTGAATCTCGCTAAGTGAAACTGGGCCGAGGCCACTCCCGTATCACTAACACGCTAGTCTAGTCCGCCCACATAGTACCCAGGCTTCCCCTTTTGTGCTCAATATTCAAAGTCCACCCTACTCATCAAGGTCAAGACACCACACCAACAAGGAACCACACAACATGCAAGAACTACAAAATTTTGAGAACCAAACTAAAGCTTATCAAACATTTAAAAAACATTGGTTTAGGAGTTTTAAGAAAATAAAACAACACAACTAACAGTGAAAAACCCACTCGGACGCACACTAAGACTGTAATAAGGATCAAAATTTAACTGCAGCATTTTTTTCAAAAACCAAGTCACAACATAGTAAAAACCTGATAATCTAAACAAGCCACAAAAAAATAAAACACAACGCTCTACCAGTCAAACCGAAAACTCACAATAGCATTCAAATAAAAGACATATTAAATTAATCAAACCTGCAGACTAATTGATCAAATTACCTATGCATGTGAAACCACCTACCTCAAATAGGTACGAAAACAGACACGGTGCAAAAATCCCGTTGTGAAATGGTCACACCGTATAGAGCTGTCAAGAAGGTCCTAAAATAGCAGACCAAGTCACCCAGGTGAAAACCCAGAAAATATCAGTAATTTAATGAACAGTTAAACAATCCAATAACAATTAACTAATTTGATTAATAAGTATACAACTCCAAAACACACTATGTAAATTAATTAACAATTCAAAAATTTCAATTAAATATGATGATTAACAAAATCAATTAAATTAATTAACAATTGACCAAATGTAATGAAAATTAAATAAATTAATTATCAATTTAACCAATTCAAATAAATAAAATGATTAAAAAATTTAATAACCATAAATTATTTAATTAACACTTAAACAAATGAATTAATAATTAAATAACTTAAATATCAATTAAACCATTCAAAATAACTAAATAAAATTAAAAACAAACCCTTATTGTAGAACGTCCGGAAAGCGAAGAGGGGCAGCACGATGGTTGTCCGGAGAGTGTGAGCGGTGTGCGGGATGGTGGTCGGGTAGCATGAGTGGGGTGCAGGAGGTGGTCTGACAGTGCGAGCGGGGTGCGAAGGCTACTGTCTGGTGAGAGGAAGGAGGGGCGCCGGCTAGCAGAGCTGCTGTCCTGCAAGAGGAAACAGGGCACCAGTTGGTCCATCCGGGAAGGGAGGAAGAGTGGTGAGGTCCGGCGGCCTGTTGGAGGTAGCAGGGAGGGAGGCCGAACCGGAGGAGCATCAGGGAGGGCGGCCATGGAGAAGAGGAGGAGAGGAGGGACCGGCGGTGAGGGGAGGAGGAAAGGGAGGTGGGGCGTGGTGCTGGAGGGAGATGAGGGGAAAGGGGAGCGCACATGGAAGAGGGGGAGAGGGTAGCCGCGGGGAAGAGAAGGGGGATAGAGGGAGAGGAGGGCGTGAAGGAGTGGAAACATGGGAGAGGTGGGGCACAACAGGGAAGAGAGGAGAAGATAGGGAGAAAGTAAGAAAAGAGGGAGAAGGGAGAAGGGAGAGGCGAGAGGCGCGACCGATCAGGGAAGAAAGGGTGAGGGAGGAGGAAGGCCATGGGAGAGAAGAGAGATGAAGGAGATAGGGGATTCATGGGGAGGGAGAAAGAGAAGGAGAAAAATAAAGAAACAAAGAAATAATAATTAGGGTGGCGGCTAGGGTTTTCATAGTGGGGGGGATTAATAAAAAAACAAATAAAAAAAGAAACAACCCAATACAATAAATAAAAGTACTAAATGAAATAAAATAAAGATAAAAGGTATTAATAACAATAAAATTAATAATAATAATAATAATAATAATAATAAGAAAACTGAAGTTAATCATCCGGTATTTAAAACGTCCGTGCAATGGACACCACACATTAAAATGGAAAAGCCGCATAGCTTCGCCCATGCCCTGCCCGTGCGCCGAGCGGTGTAAGGCTCGCGTGCACACATCGTTGCCACAACGGGCAACCCGCATCAGGTTCAGCCCATTCTACAACCAAGCAATTTAAATAAACAGGAAATTAATTCTCAAAATAAAAAATTTAAAATTAAATTTGTACCTCAACGAAGTCCAGGCATGACAATTCTCCCCACCATGAAAACATTCCACCCTTGGAAAGTCATCTCAATGCCAGATCAGAGAATAGAAATGGATACTCCTGCTCAACCCAAGACCTGCACTCCCAAGGATCATGCTCGTCACTTCTGTGTTTCCATAGAAAACAAAACAACTGAATGGACATTCCACGCAACACCTTCTCATGAGAATCCACTATCCGCACTGGTCGCTCAAACACAGATAAGTCGGACTGTATCTCCAGCTCCTCCCAATTTAGCACATGCGATGGATCAGGGTTGTACTTCTTTAGTTGGGAGACATGAAATAAGCCATGAATCGACATCAACTGCGAGGGCAATGCTAACCAGTATGCCACCTTTCCCATCCGCTCAAGAATCTTGAAAGGTACGACATACCTCAGTGTCAGCTTCCTCAGATCCCCCAAACGATGATGACACAAGCGAGGGGCCACTTTCAAGAACAATTTGTCCCCAACTGAAAACTCAAGATCCCAATGCATCTGATCTACATAATACTTGTGATGAATCTGAGCTGTCAACAACCGCTGCCTAATCATCTTGACCTTCTCAGATGTCACTTGAACAAGGCTCGGTCCCAAGAGCGAGGTCTCGCCTACCGTAGCCCAACACAGAGGAGAACGACATGGCCTTCCATAGAGCGCCTCAAAGGGTGCCATTATGATAGAATATTGGTAATTGTTATTATAAGAAAACTCAACCAATCCCAAATGGCTATCCCACAAACCTCCAAAATCTAACACACAGGCATGGAGCATGTCTTCCAGAATCTGATTCACTTACTCCTTTTGGCCATCCGTCTGAGGGTGGTATGTTGTGATCATCTTAATTTGTGACCCCAAAGCCTTCTGGAGGCCTCCCCAAAATCTAGAGGTAAAGAGATGTTCTCGGTGAGAAACAACTGCCGAGGACACACCATGATTTCTGACCACCTCCTGAACATACAAGAAGCCAAGCTCATTTACCTTCGCTGTATCTCTGATCGGGATAAAGTGAGCTGACATGGTAAAATGATCAATCACTACCCAAATAGAATTCCTTCCTCGAGGTGTACGAGGGAATCCAATAATGAAGTCCATGGAGACCTCATCCCACTTCCAGGTAGGAATGGGTAATGGCTAGAGTAGGCCATATAGTCTATGATGCTCTGCTTTCACCTGCTGGAAAGTGTAGCACCTCGACACAATGTCACCTATGTCTCGTCTCATACCTGGCCACCAGAAGTGATAGCGAACATCATAGTACATATTTGTGGTACTAGGATGGACGACCCACTATGATTGGTGGCTATCCTACATCACCACCTTCCGCAGAGACAACAAAACCATATCACGTCCCTTGAAGCACAAGACCCTCTGGGAAGACAAGGACCAATCTGAAGGAGTCTCCCCACCTGGAAGAAACTGCATAGATCGTTGACACAACTCATCTTCGGGATGCTCCCGCTGAATCAACTCCAGAAGAGCAGGAGTCAACTGAATGCTAGCCAGGAAGGTACCACCACTATGCTCCCTACTCTCAATGTGTATTTGGGTGAAAATCCCCATTAAAGTCCACTCATCGCTGGACATCCTCAATGCTTGCACTGGTACTTTCCTTCTCAAGGCATCAGCTACCACATTACCATTTCCAGGGGTATAGACAATGTCAAAATCAAAACCGTGCAGGTACTCGACTCAGTGGCCCTGCCTCAAATTGATATCCTTCTGAGTGAAAATATAGTCCAAGATCTTGTAGTCAGAATAGACCAAAAATTTCTCCACAAAGAGATAGTGATGCCACGTCTTCAAAGCATGCATCACCGCTTCCAACTCAAAGTCGTGAGTCGGATAATTCTTCTCATGCGTCTGGAGATGGAAATAACTATATGCCACAACTTGGTCATCCTGCATGAGCACACATCCAAGGCCCATACCTAAAGTATCACAGTAAACCACATAGCCCTTTCCCGACTCAGGTAATGTCAACAAAGGTGCGGTGGTCAACCGCCACATCAACTTCTCAAAGGATTCCTGACACTGAGGGATCTACTCAAACTTCACCCCTTACCGGGTGATTGCAGTCATGGGGGAGGCAAGCCGCGAGATGTCCCAGACAAAGCGCATGTAATAACCAGCCAAGCCCAGAAAAATCCTAATCTCAAACACATTTCTCGGCTGCTCCAAGGACATAACTGCCCTGATCTTCTCAGGATCCACTGAAACCCCTTTTTCTGAGACGAAATGCCCCAGAAACTTCACTTCCCTAATCCAGAATGTGAACTTTGAGAGTTTGGCATATAGGCGATGGCCTCGCAAAGTTCCCAAAACAACGCGCATGTGATTCTCATGCTCCTCCTCAGATCTAGAATAAACCAGGATGTCATCCACGAATTCCACGACAAATGAGTCAAGATATTGGTGGAACACCCTATTCATGAGCGCCATGAAAACTATAGGAGCATTCGTCAATCCGAAAGGCATGACCAAGTACACGAAGTGATCGTTCTTGCTTCAGAAATCCGTCTTCGGGATATCTGCTTCTCTCACCCTGAGCTGGTGGTATCCCGAATGAAAATCAATCTAGGAGAACCACTTTCCCCCCTTCATCTGGTCAAACAAATCGTCAATCCAGGGAAAAGAGTATCTATTATTGATGGTTACCTTGTTCAATTTCTAGTAATCAATGCACAACTGGAGGGTTCCATTGGCCTTCTTCGCGAATAAAACAGGGGAGACCCAAGGAGAGACGCTCGGGCGAATGAATCCTTTGGATTCCAAATCGTCCAGCTGTGTCTTTAATTCCCTCAATTCGGTGGGGGCCATGCGATATGAGGGAAGAGATATAGGTTGTGTTCCCAGTGAAAACTCAATCGAGAAATCAACGTCTTGCTCTAGGTGTATACCAGAAAAATCATCTGGGAAGACCTCTGGGAACTCATCCACTACACGAGGTAACCGAACCTTAGAAACACCACCATCGTCCTCCAATGGGAGCGACGACAACTGATAACAAATATTTCCCAACTCAGGGAGTGGAGTTCCCGGACATCCCGACCGAGGATCCAATTCTCTGTGAAATAATTGGGGAGTCCCATGTGGTGCCGTAAAACTAACTCGGCACCGATATCAATCAATGTGCGCTGGAAATCGCACCCGCCAGTCCATGTCGAGGATCGCATCTAATAGGTCCATATCAAGGACCATGAAATCCCATTCCATCTCGACTCCCGACACAGAGAGTGCGCACGATGGGCACCTAAGGCCTTGCTCCCTCTTTTTCCCCAATGGTGTTGCCAACTCCATAGAAAACGATAACAGCTCGGTTGGTAGGTTCTGCATATTCACAAAGAAAACAGATATGAAAGAAACTGAAGCACCAGTATCAAGTAAAACTGTATCTATAGAAGATGCAACCAGAATGGTACCTCAAACAGTCGAAGGACCGACATCAGATCCCGCTGGTGCATGATCCACAACATGTAGTTTCCCAGTCCCTGCCTGAGAACGACCTCTCACCTGCGGCTCCGCCCTAATCTGGCTCTGCCCAGAAGATAATCTGATCCTTCCACCATGACCACCGAACAGAGATCCCGGTATCCTGGTCGGCTATGAATGCACAGATACACCCCTGGAAGCTACCGATCCAGTCCCACTCTGGTAAGGGCATACAGTCCCGCAGAAATGCGGTAGGTGCCCCATGACTCCACACCCATAGCAATGTTTGGGAGGATGTGGACACGCAGGTCAGATGCGCCCTACCTTTCCCAAGTGATGAAACACAATGGGACTCACATCAGAAGCCTCAGATGATGTCTTCCTGGAGGGATGGCCTGATCCACCACCACTCTTCATCCACTTCTCAACACACTTCATCTTCTTTTCTGAGGAACTGCCGCTGCCAAGGCCTAACACTAATCCAGAAAACCCCGTCTTTCCTCTCTAGTCAATCACGGCCATGCAAGCATGACCGACCACCTCGACATAAGTCTTCATCTTGAATTAGAAAACCTGAGAGTGGATTTCTGGTCGAAGGCCCTTCTCAAACTTCTGAGCTTTCAAGAATTCGCTCGAAACTATCTCAGGTGCCTACCGCACCAGGTCAGCAAAGCGGTTCGCATAATCCATCACTGTCTGATTCCCTTGCGAAAGATCCATGAACTTTTGAGATCTAGCATAGGATAGGAACTCTGGACAATAATGCTCATTGAAGATAACCTTGAAATCTTTCCAACTCATGTGCTCATGTTTCCCAGCCTGGACCACTGATTCCCACCATTTGCGACTAGAACCCTCTAGATTTAATGAGGCACACTTCACCCTGACCTCATCGGGCATGTCAAGGAATTCGAACATGCATTCTATCTTTTATAGCCATTACTATACCTCCTGAGGTTCTGAACTACCTCAGAAAGAAGGAGGTTTATTATTTATAAACTCCTGATCTCTATCATTCATAGAGCCAGATTCTTCCCCTATAGCTAGAAAAGGGGTGTGGGCAGGAGTCTCCCCTTGTCCCAAAGCCTGAATGGCTCGGAAGACAACCTCTACCAATCCCTAATCAAGCGGCGTGAGAGAACTCTCTCCGGCTTCCTCCCATGGGTGCATGGGACATCTCCGGGGAGGTATCTTGCTGCAAAGAGAAACGGTCATAAAGGAATACCATCAATATCACATATCTCAAGAGGAACCAAATTTTTCATCGAGATAAATAATTATCAGTAAACCAAACATGCAAAAATGACTTCATGTCAAGACTCTACTTTCCTACCTGGTGTCCACGTATAGTATGCAGCCTGTACGTCCCACCTAGAAAAGAAGACAAACAAGCATCCTGACATCCCATGGTGACTTAGTATCTGCCATGAGGTGTACTGGCCATGCACCCTACTCACAACATGAATTCCGAGCCCCGACAGTCCCAACTTCTGTATAACCAAACTCATCCCAAATAACATAAACCAAGAGATAATCCTCCTCTGATACCATTTTGTCACGAACCGAATCGGGTCTCCATCAACTTGATGCCCGACCTAGCCCGCGGTAAGGCCCAGAGTGCGTTCCCGATCCCCACGGGTTGGAACAGGTGCCCAGGTATAAATTTAGAATTTTTGGGAACGATTTACCCATAACAACCAGAAACAAACCATAAGTAAACTGAATTCAGAAATCAACATTACAACCACAAGTTTTAAAAACAGCATGAACGAGTCTCAACAAAAAGAGAAACTACAACTCAACCACGACTAACACCCAAAAGAAGGTGACCAAAAACCAAACCAGCAACTGTCACCTGATGGAATAATATCACAGCCAGGCCTCCGCCACCAGCGCAAATACTGATAAGCCAACTAACAACTCGGACCACCGTGCTCAAAACCTTGTCATTTACCTACATCAGACATAATTAGATCTACTTACACCCAAGGGTGTAAGTAGGCTGTGAGCAATGCTCAATATGTCGGCACCAGGGAAAATATTCCGCATAAAAAGGGTTAGATGACCAAAACAGATTCCAGGTTCAAAATTTGGAGAAAGTAAAAAAATTCACTAACAATTTGATGGAAACTGTTTTTAAATAAAGAAAGACAATTTTAAAATAGTAAAAAGGGGTTTTTGGTAGAAAAAGAAAATGAAACATTCGTACCTTTTGAAACCATAAAAGTCACCAAAACCAACCAGTGATGAGTAAATAATCACACGGGAGCAACAAAAGTGGGAGAGGCCCTAAAGTACAAAAGCTGTGTGGGGCCCTAGAACCTCACGTCTCAGTGAACCATATCATATATTCACGTGCACGAGCCACTGGTAGGGAAAAACCTCCTAACTTAGTGGTCTCCAGTCATCATCCAATGTTTAGTTAGTGTTGTAAGCATCAATCCCGCTAAGTGAAACTGGGCCGAGTCCACTCCTGTATCACTAGCACACTAGTCTAGTCCACCCACCTAGTACCCATGCTTCCCCTTTTGTGCTCAATATTCAATGTTCACCCTACTCATCAAGGTCAAGACACCACACCAACATGGAACCTCACAACATTCAAGAACTACGGAATTTCGAGAACCAAACTAAACCTTATCAAACATTTAAAAAAAATTGCTTTAGGAGTTTTAAGAAAATAGAACAACACAACTAACAGTGAAAAACCCAATCGAATTCACACTAAGACTGTAACACGAATCAAATTTTAACTGCTGCATTTTTTCAAAAACCAAGTCACAACAGAGTATAAATCCTACAATCTAAACAAGCCACAAAAAAACACCACGCTCTATCAATCAAACCGACAACTCACAGTAGCATTTAAATAAAAGACATATTAAATTAATCAAACCAGTAGACTAATAGATCAAATGATCGAAGCATGCGAAACCACCTACCTCAAATAGGTACGAAAACTGACACGGCGCAAAAATATCGTCGTGCAACGGTCGCACCGTATGGAGCCATAAAAAAGGTCCAAAAATAGCATACCAAGTCACCACGGTGCCACCCCATAAAATATCAGCAATTTAATTAACAGTTAATCAATCCAATAAAAATTAAATATGTTGATTAATAATTATACAACTCCAAAAATAACTAAATAAATTAATTAAAAATTCAAAAAATTTCAATTAAATAAAATGATTCAAAAAATCAATTAAATTAATTAACAATTTACCAAATGTAATGAACATTAAATAAATTAATTATAAATTTAACCAATTCAAATAAATAAAATTATTAACAAATTTAATAACAATTAATTAATTAATTAACACTTAAACAAATGTATTAATAATTAAATAACTGAAATATCAATTAAACCAATCAAAATAATTAAATAAAATTAAAAACAAACCCTTATTGTGGAATGTTTGGAAAGAAACGAGGGGAGGCATGGCGATTATCTGGAGAGCGCAAGCGGTGTGCGGGATGGCAGTCCGGTAGCACGAGCGGGGTGAGGGAGGTGGTCTGGCAGCGCGAGTGGGGTGTAGAAGCTACTGTCCGGCGAGAGGAAGGAGGGGTGTAGGCCTGTAGAGCTACTGTCCGGCAAGAGGAAACAGGGCGCCGACTAGTCGGTCCGAGAAAGGAGGAGGAGAGGTGAGGTCCGATGGCCTATTGGAGGAAGCAGGGAGGGTGGCTGAACGGGAGGAGCAACAGGGAGGGCGACTGTGGAGAAGAGGATAGGAGGGTCCGGCAGAGAGGGGACGAGGAAAGGGAGGTGGGGCGCGGCGTTGGAGGGAGATGAGGGGAAGGGGGAGCGCACAAGGAAGAGGGGGCGAGGGTGGTCGCGGGGAAGAGAAGGGGGACAGAGGGAGGGGTGGGAATGAAGGAGAGGAAACTGGGGAGAGGTGGGGTGCAATAGGGAAGAGAGGATAAAGGAGGGAGAAAAGAAGAAAAGAGGGACAAGGGAGAAGGGAGAGGGGAGAGGCGCGGTAGAGCGGGGAATAAAGGGTGAGGGAGGAGGGAGCCTGCAGGAAAGAAGGGGGAAGAAGGAGAGAGGGGATGCGTGGGGAGGAAGAAAGAGGAGGAGAAAAAAAAAGAATGAAAAAAGAAAAAGGGTGGCAGCTAGGGTTTGCATGGGGGTGGGGGGACTTAATAAAAAAACAAATAAAAAAAAGAAACAACCCAATACAATAAATAAAATAACTAAATGAAATAAAATAAAGATAAAAGATTTTAATAATAATAAAATTAATAATAATGATAATAATAATAATAATATAATAATAATAATAATAATAAGAAAACTGAAGTTAATCATCCAGTATTTAAAACCTCCGCGCAACGGACACCACATGTTAAAATGGAAAATCCACACGGCTTCGCCCGTGCCCTGCCTGTGCGCCGAGCGGTGTAAGGCTTGCGCGCACACATCGTTGCCACAACGGGCAACCCGCATCAGGTTCAGACCATGCTACAACCAAGAAATTTAAATAAACAGGCAATTAATTCATGAAATAAAAATTTAAAATTAAAGTTGTACCTCAACGAAGTCCGGGCGTGATAGATTATGTGAATAATAATAAATTATTGTTTTATATAATATTTCAACTTATTTTTTGGATATACATTTCATTCACTTAATAACATTGTGGATATATTATTACTTACCAATTATTTCTATTATTACGAGGTTCAATTTTATGTCTCCAATCTTTTCAAGTGTTATCATTCAAATATATATTTTATCTTATATGTTTCAAAATTAAGTTCATTAATATTTTCCTTACATTATTAAAACATATTTAAAATTTATTATCTCCTTCCATTTCTTATGATTGTTTAGTTCATGGATTAAATTGAACATAAGTGTTTTCATTAACTCAATTTATATTCATTCGGTAACAAAATATATTCATTAAATATACTCATATATTATTATTTTATTAAAAACCGTCTCCCTTATAGTTAGTATTTTCCCTTTTTATCTTGATAAATTAATTTTTTACTTTTAAATATTATTCTTGTATATATATATATATATACCTATCTCTATAAAAAATTAGGATATCATTTTTAAAAATTCACATCAGATCAAACGAAACACTTTTGAATATATCCATACTATTTATTGAAAAAATATATATTTTTTTAATTTTATCATTTAGATAATAGTAATGTGTTATCATCTATAATCCTTTTTATGTATCATAATATATTCAATTTTTTAGATTTTCTATTGATGTTTTATCTTTAAAGCTACACAAATGAAAAAAAAGTGAAATTAATCTCGTATTCAATATTCTTACATTACACTAAATATTTATTAAGGATAAAATTATTTCTTGTCAATGATTCATTATTGGATATTAATTTATGGTGAATTTGTTTAAAAAAGATTATATTTTACATTTAAAAAAATATTTTTGAAACTAAAATTAACTCAATATTTTAAAAAACAATAAAAAATGATTTTGGAAAACATTCCCATTTTTCTTCAATTTTCCTCTAAATTATTTATATTTTATAGAGTAATGATCTTCATGAAAATATAAATTATCTTATTATATAATAACATTTGAATATTGAAATATTACTATCACCCAAAATGATTTCATGAGTTCATTTTTTTTATTCTTCTTGAAAATGTCCTGAAACCCATTTTCTTTCCTTGGTATTTTATGATATGATTTTTCTCATGTGGAACAGATGTGTAAAGTTTATCATTTTGTGATTGGTGGGAACCTATGTAGATCTACAATGCATTAATTAGAGTTATTTATCTGATGAGGTAATAATATAATGTGTTTTAATGATTTGGTATTCTCCTAAAAATATATATATACATGATTGGGATAGTTCAAAAAATAATTCATGGGAATGATATGTTTTATAACAATAGTATGATTTCCTATGATTATATCTATGAAACATTTTGTTGATATGGTGAATTCCCATTTTATTATCCCTAGGTATATGATTTTTTAATATCATTATAATCAATGTTATATCATTTATGTTTCCTTGATCCCATTTTTAGTATTATGTTTCTATATCATGTTCTTCAATGCTCATTATTCTGTTATGAGTTTCAACAATGTTCCCATTAACTTTTTAAAGTGATTTATATCATCAATTAATGTTTTCTCAAATTTTTATGAAAAAAAATTATTCTTCAATTCAATTGTTTAGTTTTTGAGTTCATAAAACATTATGATTATGATTTCACCAAGGAATTTTATATAGGATTATATATAAAATAAGGTCTTATATATAGTTTATCTATATGATATAATGATGAAATAATGTGTAATATTGTGTTTATGAGGCCTATCTATATTGTTATTAATTATTTGACTTATAAAATTATAAATTTTTTTTATATATAATATAAATATTATGAAAATTATATAAATTATATTAAATTCACTACTGGAAAATAGAGCTATACCCACGGTTTTGGGAAAAACCGTGGGTATAGGGGTACCCTATACCAACGATTTAAGAAAACCGTGGGTATATGTATAGTGTCGGAACCTATACCCACGGTTCTGGAAAACCGTGGGTATTGGTCACCTATACCCACGGTTCTTATAAAACCGTGGGGATAGAGTTTTTTTCGAAGGCCTATACCCACGGTTTGGTAAAACCGTGGGTATAGGTATTTTTTTCAAGGCCTATCCCCACGGTTTTTCAAAAACCGTGGGGATAAAAAAAATTAGAAGGGCTATACCCACGGTTTTTTAAAACCGTGGGGATAGCCTATGGCGGCAAAAAAAAATAGACGCGGGAAAATAGAAACAATTTGGCGGGAAAATTTATTCCCACAATTTGAATTATTATTTATAAGCTGATATATTTTAGTTAACAAATTATATTGACAGCTTGGTTGGTGAAGTACTTCGGTTCGTATGCCCCAGATCCCCGGTTCAAACCTCCACGGGCTTATAATTTTAATATGCACCGCGTTGATAATATTAATATAAATAGGCAAATATATAATTAGTTAATAAATTATATTGACAGCTTGGTTGGTGAAGTACTTCGGTTCGTATGCCCCAGATCCCCGGTTCAAACCTCCACGGGCGTATAATTTTAATATGCACCGCGTTGATAATATTAATATAAATAGGCAAATATATAATTATATAACAGTTGCCAATAACGGCTCAGTTGGTACGAAACGCGGTTCATTCGCGATTTGTGAGTACAGTCGCGGGTTCGAAACCCGCGTGAGTTTTTTAAAAATTAAACACGCTTTATTAATATATATACCATGATATATATATATATATCATAATGATTTATTGGCTCAGTTGGTCTCACAGGTAGGCAGATTCGCGCGGTGGGGGTGCGGGATCTGGGTTCGAAACCCAGCGCTGGGGATTTTTTTTGATGATTAAGTCCCCACGGTTCTCAAACCGTGGGGTAAATCCTTTGACAGCGTGGCCACGCACTTGCCACGCTGTGTCAAACTTATGCCCACGGTTTCTCCAAACCGTGGGTATAGGGTGACCCCCCTATCCCGACGCCATTGCAGCCCACGGTTCCCAAAACCGTGGGTATAGCCTATACCCACGGTTTTGGGGGCTATACCCACGGTTTTGAACCGTGGGTATAGGGCAGTTTTCCAGTAGTGATTTTTAATTTTGACCATATCAGTTAGTATTCAAGTGGGGTTTAGTTATTTGTAAGGATAAAGACTGGAACAAATTAGTGAAAACCCTAAAGAGAAATTTAAATAGAGGAAAAAATCATAATAACTTAAAAATTATATATTGTGTTGATATAAAGTGATGAATTATATATCTAGATATACAAAGTTAGCTACAAGATCATGTAACTAATTGTGTTTGGGTAATGATATTTGAAAAAATATGTTTGGTTATTCACTTTATCTTATATTTGTGCACCAAAAAAACCTTAATAATAATCCCATTTTAAACCTAATGGGGATATTCTTCGGTTAATTCACATTCTATTTATTCTCTATTATAAAGGATTAAATGTTTTTATGTAATCTAAGGATGTAATAGACAAATTTTTATATTATTTAACCTACAAAAAAATATTCATGGATAACCATGGTTGAAATATATATATTTTTATGATAGGATACCCAAATAATTTATTATTTATTTATTTTCTAATATATATTTCAATTTTATATGAATTTTTATTTTAGAAAGGTCATCCCTAAAAATTCTATTTTTTATATAATTGTTGGTGTGATGTGGAATTGAGTTAAAGATTTGAGTAAAGGAAAATGTAGTGACTATCCCAATAAAAAACCAAACTAGATTGGAGATGGAGTATAAAACCTTTTAGAAATACTCCCCCATCATTCCAAATATCTGGATAAAAATGTGAATCCTGTTACGTTGAAAAAATTCACCCAAGAAAGAGAAACATTATATCATGTTTTTCCTATGAATGTATCCACCAAACATTAGTAGATATACCAACCCACTAATTACAATATGGATAAATGTAATTGAATTTTTTTTTGTTCTCCATTATTTATATCATAATAATATTTTTTGATCATTTCATATTATAAAGAAAATCCAACCAATGGATTAATCCAATTTGGAATACAATTTCAAACGATATTGTTAGCTATATGAAATGGAAGGTATTAAAGGAGATATTCTTCACCAATTAGTTTTATCAAACTATTCATCTATAAACTTTATTGAGAATTAATAGAGTTGAATTATATTGAAGATGAATATATAGGTACATATGAAGAGAATATCATTAGAATAATATGTTATGCCACTATTTTTCTTATTTAACCCATAATTAAGTTCAATGATTTATATTTATGTCGTAAACCATATATTATAAAGAAAATATCCATTAGAGGATTTATGAGAAATGAATAAATTGTTTTATATCCACTAATGGTGGATTTGGAATATGAAGACTCAAATTAATCTAAGGATATGAAAAGAAAAACAATGTTTCAGGGAAATAATATTGAAAATTCACATAGAGGAAATGAAGTATTTACTACATATATTCCATCATGTATAAAAAAATCATTTGAAATCGAATCTCAGGATAAAGGTAGTCTTCTAATAGTAGTAAATGTTTAAACCAGAATAAAAACTACCAATGTAATCTAATGAGGTCAATTTTTTAAATTGAATAAATGAAGGACCAAACTAATGTCTCAATCACACTTCAATAGTTACAATTCATGTATATTAAAAAATTGAAAATTATTTCCCTAAAAGAAATGCTAATGAATAAAATATGAACCACACAACTAATAAAATAAGTGAGTAATAAAGAGTATATTCAATTATTTCCTTTGTGATAGATCGTCATAATGTAGTATTGAAGGGTATAATTATTTTCCACATAGGATCTATGCATGTCTTATTTGAATTTGGTTCATCAAATTTTTTCTTATCATTATTTTTAAAAATGATTTTTTTATAACCAAAAAAATTGATATTTTACTATATATGATAATACCTGGTTGAATAATGATTTCATCCATGATATAAAACTCTTATTGGATCTATGAATATGGTATGATACATCATGAAAATCAAGTTCATTTTCACTTGGAGAAATTTTATGTGATATTGGGCATGTATTAGTATTCCATATATAAAGGTAATATGAGAGTGGTGATGCTCGCTATACATGGCCTCAGTCATTTTTGAATAAGGTATGATTCAACGTCCTTATCCCCATTTATTAACCCAACTCTTCTCCTTGAATTCCCCTATATCTGTCTATTCCAGAAAGTCTCATATCTTTATTGAGGGGTTATTTATAATCCCATATATCTCTAATATTTCTTGGAGGTATAATATATCCATTGGTTTTCCCTCATTCCTCACTTCGGGTGACAGTGCCTATCACTTGAAAACATTGACTAATTCATCAATGGTGCAAGAACAATTAAAGAGAGAGCCATTTTTATCTTTTCGGATCCCCATGACTTCATAATTTTATTATACATTGCAGATGAACTTTCCTCTATGTGGTCCAAGGGACAAATCTCTTACCAGAGCTCTTAGTTACTAATTTCCATATGGGATTATGAATTTCACTTAATGGGAGAGCCCCCCACCGTGACTATTTGGGTATGTTTTTAGGAATACCACTTCCCATCCGAAATTCATTGATTCATAAAAGGATGGCTAACATTGTTTGAATAGTTTTAGATATTGATGATCAGTATTGATCCCTTTTTAACCCCATTATGAAAAAAATATTCCTAGAATTGGATATTTTAATGCCTCTGGTTGACGCATTATGGATCCTGGTGGGTGATGAGATCTGATTCCATTATCAAGATGTGGTTGACACCTGGAATGATTTTTTCATAGTGTTCTCATTTGGGGCACAAATAGTAGAATTCTCATATGAATTATCAAGGTAACCCTCTATTAATGGTTCTTAGAAAGTTTATATCTGCTCCTTAAGAGGAAAAGTATTGGTTTCTCAGGTAATGCATGTCTCAAATCAAGTTATCCAATTTGGAAGTAGGCCAAGATTACATAACTAGTCCCAATGGATAGTAACATATTTTTAGGTTTGAGGCATAATTTTTAAGGATTTAAGAATAATGTTTTGGTTGAGGGCATGATAGGGTCTTACCTTTCCACTACTATTCTCATGTAGTTTCTTTTGAGGGCGTTAAAAATAAGATAACGATCAGGGTGTTCATCTGAGAATTAGTTCTAAAAAATATATATTTTCTTTCATGAATCATGCTGAATCAGATGAGATTTCAGTTATCCAGCTGAATAATATAGTACCTCCAACACAGGAGCCCTCTGACTAGTGTTCCCCCTAACTCAAAAAATATTTATAGTTGTTCTAAATCCTTTTATGAACCAGTGGTTTGTGATATTGACCAGGAAGTGTGGAATATGGTTGTTCCAAAGTGGAAAAGTAATTTCACAGCTCCAAATACCCAGTTTGATCTACTGACGAGTGATAATGAAATAGATTTCCTATCTATTTTTGGCAGTGATCAAGATCATAACATGTATTATTATAAAACATCCAGTCATATCTTAATGTACAGTTTTGAGAGCATTCATGGTAGAAGAAACTAGATGTCAAAGATGAAGAAGGGTCAGAAGGGAACTTGAGACATTGGGAGTCTCATAGTTCTTAATGGGAAGAAATCCAATGCGTGTAAGAACTATTATTACTTTCTTAAACCCATAAAGACATGGTTTTCCAAAAGGGTGGGGCCTATAAGGAAAATGAATAGAAATTTATTACCAAGTATATAGCTCATAAGAATAACATTAATCTGTAATATATAAAATAAATGTCTCATGGTGACTAATCTAAGGGAAAACCATTCTTGGTGGCGACATTAGAGAAGCATCATGTTAAGTGTAGAGAGACTTTGTGGTTGTGGGTGAAGCTAAAAGTGTTGTCTATCCTAAACTACCAAATGTCTCCAACATCATAGTGTATTTGGAATCAGTTCTATCTAATAACATTAAAAAAAATATTTAATGGTGTAATTGGAAAATGAAAAATTTCTAGAGCTCATTCTGAACTCGAAGGAAGAAATTCTAAAAGGTATTATCCAGATCAATGCTTCAAATGATAATGTTAAATGAATATATGACGGAATTATTTGAGTTAATAAAAAAGATGATCAAATGGAATGGATTAGTACAAAGTATCACATTGTTCATGAGTTAACAATTAAAGGAAGATCAATTTTGGGGAACATATCCCGACTTGGGATAATATGGTCAATAATTTTGACAATACTATCATGTAATACCCATATGTTAAGGTATCCACTATACAATGTGGATTATATTGGGAGATTGATTCTAAAAATATTATCCTCATATTGAATGATTTTATGATTTATTTATGTGTCTAGTCACCATATAACATACACTTATGTGGTTTCCCACTTTTTTCAAAACTTTTTTTAAATAAATAATAATATTTTTAGTCAAATATAGTGGTAAGGTCATTTTTTTGGTTAACGAAATATCATTATGCACCCATAATCTTCCCATTATAAAATTTCAATGAAATTATGATTATGAACCCCCTTTAGAAGTTTGTTACTTAATATATATCTTTGTACCCAATAATGGGGAATAATTTACTAAAAATAGTTTATAGGGACTCAATATTAAATGAATTCTAATTTTATGTGTCTATATTGATTTATTACCCAATTAATTGTTTTTTATTCCCAATATTTAAATTTTACATTTTATATTATGGTAAAATTATTTTTGGAACATATTTCGATGAATTATTATCAAAGGAAGCCCATTGAATTTCATGAAATGATGATTTTAGTACCAGAGAATCTGGAAAAGGGTTTAATAAGACCTAGTATTTCATCATGTCATGCAAAAGACCTATTATTCTTGCAAAATGGAGGATCAATATGAATTTTAACTGATTAATGCAAACATAATAATTTCATGTTCAATATTAAGTATGTTATAGCAGGAATTAATGATTCGTATCAACATAGAGGGGATCAATAAATCTTAAAGATGGATCTTAAAGTGGATATCATAATGTTATGTAAAGGATTTAATCCATAACCATGTTATCCAATTGAAAATGATTTAGACAAAATGATCTTAAATTTTTTTTAGACATTCATATTCTCCTGTAATAATTACGGTTATGATGAATTCAGTATTTAGAAATTTTAATGAAAATCAACGGTAGTATTTATTTATAATATTTTCATATATTAAATTAGAAATAATGAGAAATAAAACATTTTTGTGATTTTTATAAAGATCATACAAAAGTATAAATTGTAATCAATATTTGACAATATTGAATTTTGTTATAAAAATTATCCATATTTGGTCATGAGATGAGATGAAATGGTATAACTATGGATCCATTAATGGAAATAGTGATTTAATAATGGAACACAATAACCATAATTTTAGATATTTATGGTTTTCTTAGTTTATCTTCATACTGTAGATAATTTTTATATAATTTCAAATAATTTTAAAATCCTATAAAAAATTTAATGTAGATTGGTGAAATTTTACACCATGATGTATAATGTGATGAATAGTCAAGGAGCATAATAAAAGGTTTGTGACTACACCAGTACATATGTTACCCTATAATAGAAAGGTGTATTTCATATATTGTGATTCATCCTTGTATTTATTGGTATGTGTCATTATATACAAAAAATGTTACTTCATATTACTCACACTAATTAAAGAGTCATTATATAAAATTTCCAATGAATTGTTTGGAAATAGTGGAAGGATATTTTCATTAATTATTTCAAATCATTATCAATATGTATAAAAGTGTGATACTTATACTAGTCACAATATTTAAATGTATACATTGACAAAAAATGAGTTTAATATGAACCAAATGAGAAAACATGAATTGATCGTGCACTATTATTATTTAATTCATTACGATCCTAGAAAATAAATCAAGATGGATGATTCTCTATGAAAAAAGGATCCTAATATATTTTCAATGATAAGGATTAAATGATATCCAAAACTAATGTGTTTTTAAAAGATATAAATTATGATCATGAAGGAAGGGTTTAAATCCCACATTTCTTAAATGATTTACTAGCCTCACAATTATGAAATTACTATGAATGCATTGAAGGATGATAAGTAGCTATAAAAGAATAGATCAGGTATTATAGATATCCATATTGATAAATATAGAGTTATAAGGATTCCATACTAGGTCTATGTCCCATTAATATCACAACAAAGAGGTAGATTTTGGATGAGGCACAAATATTATCTTTCTTTATTCATGTTGGAAAACATGATGTATAATGATCCTGAGAAACTCTTTTTTTTATTTCATGAATAAAGATATTATAGATTAATTCTTCCAGTTCATGGTGTTATAGAATGATATGTTTTAAATTTATATATTTATTAGTATGATTCAATAATTTCTTATATGGGTGTGTAAGATTTAGAACATGATAAAGGATTTTTCCATCAACCTTACAAAGATTACTAATGCACAATGACATATGGGTATTGGTTGAATGACTCAAAAAAAATATATTTCATTGATATATGGGAAATTTTTCCACTCGCTCAATTAATAAATTCATATAAGAATAAATTGGTGAAGCATCATGTAGTACCACTTTCAATTAAACTATATCATGTTTCAAGGTTTGCATGAAAATTCATGGTGAACATAAAAAAATTATATATACTGAGCTAAACATTAGAATTAAAAATCAACCTCATTTAGTGGTTAAATTGAATAGACTATTCTAAAATTAGAATTTATACTAAGAGACTACATGATGGTCATCAAAGTAAAATCTGGTTAATATATTCCTTTATTTAATTTGTCCTTTACCAATACTTTTGACTATATAATAAAAATAGAACCATATGATTATAATTATTAGATGATATAAAAAAACCTAACTTTTTGGGATGAAGGAATGGAGTGGATGTTTCTATGACCTTGAATTGTGAATATATATATATATATATATAAGGTTTAAACCATTAAAAAAATATGAATCCATTAATGGTGAATATAATATATATGATGTTAATCATCGATGTGATCTACATTTCTATTATAGTGATATAATATTAATTTGAATATATTAGCTGGAGAAGGTTATATTATTTTGGATTAAAGGGATTAAATGAAAAAGATACATTTGTCTCATGGATATTATTGATCATATCAAGTCTTTAGATAATCACTTGGTTCTTGTACCATACATCCTGATGTTACATAATGTGTCCCGTATATCAATTTTGTGGAAGGACACACTTGAACCAAAAAAGGAACAAAAATCACACGTTACACCATTAAAATATTATCACAATTAAGTATAATATTAAGTCTTCAATGTCTCATGTTTTGTTCCATGTTAAAAATTCCAAGATAATTTAACTTTTTATTTGGTGGAAGGGATGATTATTATAACATGTATTGGAATTTAATTCTCAAAAATTGGACACTTATTAGTTTTTTTAGACGTGGTTTAAGGCTTGAGATATTTTTTGGGGGTTTAGATGGTATTCAAATGTTTCAGTATTCAAAACATATAATTAATAAATGAGCATGGTTAGGTGCATGGTCCGTACATAGTTAGTCGTAACCATGTAACTCAGCCTTGTGTCCCCAAGGTGGCATAGAACTAATTGAGAAACCATGAATGTGGAGAACAAAGTCATATGCGATTATTATAAAAAAAATCAAAGGTGAACCACAAGTGATGCACATGATTTATCTAACCATGTTCAATCCAGGAAATGTGGGTGTGTCTAGTGATAATATTATTACCTAGTCAAAACAAGGAAATCAAAATAGTGAGGAAATACTCTGTGGCTCATTGAAATGGAAAGATGATAATTTTTACCAACAAGTCATTAAAGTTATTTGACACCATATTCACAACTATTTCACCAGGAAGACCACCCATTGAGTTCTCATATTCCACACCATTCCATAGAGGGTTATTACCCATTTTTTATTGATTTCATCATTATCTGATTTCTTAGAATCCTATTGTTAAGTCCAAGAATAATCTTGTATCATTGTTAATTTTATTTATCCGTATTATATTCTATTATTATGTGATCTCTTTTCCCATAATTTCATGTTGATTGTTTGATACATTAATTACTATCTCTTATTCATGAATAAAATCCCAATAATTTATGATTGAATTATCATAGATATAATACAGGTTGTATGATTTATTTTCCCTTAATGTTTCATTTTATATAAATTATTTTTATTCAGTAACCTGCTGTCCATCCCACATGTTTCTCCTAAAACATTAAATAAATTAAATTTCACTCATTGAATTTTTTTAGACATGTTATGAAACCCTCATAAATGTTTGGTGGTTGAAAACCTCAACCCAAACCACCATTAAAATTTGGTTAAGAAAAAATTGTTATAATGATAATTGTTTCCCATTTTGCTAAATCATACCTTGTGTGGGATTAGATGTATTCCTTGATGACATAGTTTTCTTATTATCAAAACACCACTATAGTTTCTTTGGCATTAATTATTAATTTTTATGACCTAATTGATTTTATTAATACTTAATTAGGGGATTGGGTGACATTTATAATACATTGACCTTACATGTATACATCAATTGAGAGTGAGACATCACAATTTAATTAAATGGATTTCTATGTACTATGGATAATGAATTGGACCACTAATTTGATTTTTAATTATAATAATTCATAGGCTATGTTCAAGTGTTGTTTTAAATATATATACTAATTTTTGACTTGGATTTGATGAACAAAATTAACACGTGTATTGTAAATGAATTAAATTATAAATGGGAATGTCTACTCGTATGGCCATCTCAATTACTTAAAAATGAAATGTTTAGTGGTTACTTATAAAATTTTATGTTATAATGGATGAATTATCATTTCCATACATTGTCCCAAAGCCTTGAAATATTTATATTATTGATAAAGCTCCATTTTAGTGATTGAATTGGGGAACCCAAAGGACTTCATGGACTTTGGAACATCACACCCAATGGAAAAATAGTAAAAACCAAATGGAAAACCAAATAATACCCTCCCCAGTATAAAATCATGTTGAATCACTCTTACATTGCATGCCTAATTGGAAATAAAGTGTCATGGGTCAAAGCACAAGCCGGATCCGCCAGTTGACTCCATACCATCCCAAACAACCAAATCGAAAAAAAATTGTGAAATGTGACCCACCAGCTCTATATCCTCCTTGGGGCCTATTCCAAGTGATCGAGTCTAGATTCACTATCTTCCCACTTTTAGGAACAAACCAAACTAACAAAAAAACTTACACCGAACACATGAAAATCCTTTAACCAAACATCAAATTAAAATCATCTGTAGCCATCCAATAACTATGTTCCAAAATTCAACCATTCTAATATGACAATTTCAACCACAAGAAATCCAAATCACCAGCAGTAGACAAGAAATAGAACTAATGGGTATATCCAAAATGAAATCTCCCTCAATAATCACCATTGGAACTGAAACCACATGAACCTCATTGCGGCTATATGGAACCCTTCAAACACATCCACAGAAATCTGAAAAATAGGAAAAACCAAAAAGATAATGCCAAGTCATAATCACTCAGGACTAGAATACCCAACATCATGTCGATTGATAATATTAATTGACGGGATCAGAGTAGGTCTAATCCAGAAAATGACACTTTGGGATGGAGCAGATCAGAATGAAGCCGTGGAGGAACGAACTCCGGATTTCAAATAAGTCAAAACCTAAGAGGTAGAAGGGATCATAAGGGAAGACAAGGGCCCCTTCGACGAAGACACCACTACAAGAACACCAAATGCACACCAAAATCTTAAACAGACAAAACCAAAACAATCCTACCCCTATGAGTCTCTTCTAAGAAAATTCCAAGCTGCACTGGAACTCACTCGAAGCCGAAAGCATGTCGAGACCAGATACTGAGTCCGGAAGCCATTTCCAAGAATTGTTGACATGTACCGAAGCCAAGCCTAGAACCCAAATCCAGAAAGCTTAATTGCACTAATACCGATCTGAGGTCTAGCCACAAGAAGCAAAAGTGAATATCCGAACCACCAGAGCCCGCTGAGACGAGATCCTAACCACACCAACACCAAACTACAAACCTGAAAAGTCAGCGGAACACACCGCCACCGATCCGATTTCTAGATGATCAATGACATTCCATATCGATGCACTGGAGGAGGGTTGGAGAAGAGAAAAAAAGGATAAACAATATGCACATGGGAGCGGGGAGACGCTGCTCAGAGGCATTTTTCATTTCCTATTTTGATTATTAATGTTAAGGTATCTAAGGGTTTATGTTATGTTTTCATATTTCCACAAAAAAACATATAAGGATAATTTTTATAGACTCATATTTCATAAGAATAAATATGAAACTTTGGTGATATCACGTTCCACTTTGTATAATTACTTGGAAAAGGGTATATTGGGAATGTGGTATTACTTATTATGGAATCAATATTTACAGGCCTCAGTTAAGGTTATTGGACATGTTTTTTCACACCCCATGCTCACATATGATGGACATGGAATTTCATAATCTTTTTAGTGGTTGGTAATGATGATTCAAACCTAGTGATTCTGATTTCAGACAACCCGTTACACATTTTTTTGATATTTTTATGTAGGATGATCCATATTACATATTCATATTTGTTAGATTATACTCATAACAAAATCATTATTTTATATTATTATTACTATCAGTATTTGTGGATTTATTTCTAACACCATGGTTCCTTGTCATTTCATGTATTTCTACACATACCGATACCTTTATATATATTCATATATATACACGATGGAACATGTTTATAGAAATTTCATATTAGGCTGAAGTAGGTATGGTCGACCATGTGTCCACGTGGAACCTATTCCCAACCTGATTAACTATATTTATTCATAGATTATTTATTACACAATCACGTTGAATTATTTTATATTTCTAGACTAGATTCCATTAGACATCATTGGTGGTTTCCTACTAAGTTTATCTCACACCCTATTTAGGTATCCATTTGGTAGAAGGATAGACCATATGGTTATAGGATCAAGATCATGACCTATTCTTGGGGTCTTATTATTATCATTTAAGGACTCGACATGTACATGGGATATTAGGAGTGGTGGCTGAGTATATACTCAACCATGAGTCCATAATTGGAGAATTTTATTTATTTATTTTTTTAGCCTCGTCATTTTTATGCATTACCAATTGTATGTATACTAATTGTGCATTATACAATGGTCATTTATCATTATTTATTCATTTTTATTGATTTTCAATAATTATAATCATTCATTCATCTTTAGTTTATGTGATTCTAATTTTTTATTCATGCTTATACTATGTGTTGTCCTGGTCTAGAGTGTATACTCTCCCGACTTTGCAAACATTACACCACTAAACTAGTCGCAACCTCTATGGTATGGGAATGAACACATGATGTAATTTAGATATCTATCTCTGGGTATCATTTAATAGGCTCCTAGGCTATGATGTTACTAAATTTATCAGAGATTCATTTTTTTTTAATTTTTCTAACTATTTTATTCTAGTAGATATGCTACTGTGAATTTTCCATCCCTTTCTAGATGGCCCATCTATGGTTCTGGCCAACCCAAACATGGGGAGAGATCAACTTTCTGGGTATGAAATTTTTCATTCTTTTTGTTTACATTGAATGTTATTTCAGCTTGAATAATTATTTTATTTACACGAGTTACTAATTGATGATCATTATGGTATTTTACCCTTTTCATATTATATAATGAAATTATGTTTCCTAAATCAATTGAGAAACTTGTTGAATTTAATGGCTTGAATAGACCATGCCATGTTTATTATAGTTTCAAAATATCCTCTATCATTTCATGTGTGCATCGAATGATATATTGAATTTTTTTACACTTATTCTTGTAGGAAAATGGTGTTAAATAGTTGGTGATTAAATTATTTTCATCCTTCTAAATGGTGTTTTCAAATATAGATTTTTGGTGTCACCATAAATAATCAATTATAATATGTTTAATACATTTAACTATAGATACCTTATGAAACATTTCATGATTTCAATTACACATATTCAAATTTTAATTTATGATTCATGTACTTTTATAAATTAAGGATGGAAATGTGTTGTTATATTCTAAAAATATATATACAATGTTCTTGTTTCAATTACATGAGATACAAATTTTAAAAATTATAATTTAAAATACCTTTATAATTTTTTAATCATGGTTAATCTAATTAGACAATTATATAAATATAAAAGTAACATAATTACGACAATTAAATTATGTGATTCCTTATGGGGTGTTATTGACTCATGTAGGTCAGTCATGGAATGATAAGATTATGTGATAAACCCTATAAGGGTTTAACTAATCCTTTCTAAATTAGCTACTATTCATATAAGGCCCCAGCCTTAAACATTACTTAATCTTGAGATATTTCAAGAAAACACCTTGACGATCTTTTCAGGTTTAGAGTTTTAGAGAATTAGATCATAAAACATGCATTACATCCCACATTTAAACAAAGTGGTTACAATAAAAGATAGTATTCATTTTTGCCCATCAACGAAAACATATTTAAAATAAAACATGGATTATTTCCTGACACTTCTTTCACACTATCATCACATCATGTACCTTTCCCTTGACTTGTGAAAATCATTTCAAAAACATGAGATGAGCATAAAAAGCCCAGTAAGGGTTATAAAAATATAGAAAGGAAACATGAGTACATGTATACATAAGAATAAATGAAATCATACTCTACTCACAAAACATAATCACTTTAACATACATCATCAAATAATGAATAAATCACAGAAATCATAAGACATAAAGGTAACTTGAGGCATTCATAACTTTCTTATGTAGGGAGTAACCCTCTTGGTTACGTTTGGAATACCCATCACAGTATATTCCCTAAATCTCTTCAGAGAAACCTCAACATTTAACTCCTTCGCGTTACCCAATGCATTGGAGAGCTATACCGGGATCACCCTCTATTAGTTTATCACGGAACCACTTGTATTCAAAATAATTCCCAAGAACCATAACATAATTGTATCACATAAAACATGCATAAAGGAAACATAACATTTCCACATTTCAATCACAAGATATCAATAATACATTGATATAATAAAAATGTTATCAAAACCATTTTCAATACAAAAATAAAAGAAAATTAAAACATGGTATTTATTTTTCATTTTAAAAAAAAGTTAGGTTATGGATTGTAGAGGAAGCTGAAACTCTAATAATGGTCATGGCGGTAGAGAAGTCATTTTCCCCGCATATGTAAGACAAAACAAACACCCCATTTTTTCATTTAGTAAACTCTTTGTATAAAAATATTCCATTTGAATAAATGTAAAAGTCAAAAGGGGTTTATACACCGTATAAAAGAATGTTGTGTATAAAACAAAATATGCCCAACGAAAGGAGATTGAGACGGATTCCCTTACCTCTGGTCCGACTTGACTCGATCATTATTTAACCTCCTGAATAATAAACTTGAGTTAATATCTACTTGCTTAAAAACCTTTTTCAAGTTCATTATTCCCTTTATAACACTTATTACCATGTCATTAACACTATGCAATTATTTAAGTTAATAACGGTCGTTTTAACGATCATTGGTACTTGAGTCAAAAATATGCTATTTATAATTACAAGTTGTTCATTTATCCTTTATATCCAGAGTTATACTCATGATTTATATATCATATATATCATATATATAATATATATCTAGTATATACATGCATTTATAATATTACATAACGTTTAGAGGTAAGAAATGAAATGCACCGTTCATGGAGATGGTAAGTCGTACGTACGCATGAACACTACTTTCATTTCTATTTAATATTTTATGGAATGGAATCATAATGATATAAAGGTATATTATAATTCCAGTATAATATCATAAATAATATAATTAATTAAATCCTTCATACGTCCCACATATGGCATTAACGAATCAAATCACTTTGAGGGGGCGGAAGTCCACACTTCCTAAAATGAAGATATCGCGTTTACCCATAATGGTAACCATAAAGGTATGCCATAAATGAAAAATACAGAAGCTTAAGTAAAACAAAAACATATTATATATAATATATAAATATACTAACATCTTAATGGACACCTTTGAAGGTGTTAAAAAAATATTGAACAATCATCGTTTCGTGAGGCAGAAATTCGCCATCCACGGAAACACTATGTTATTTAACTTTTAGATGTAGGTCTGTGTAAGTGTAGCTTGAATAATTCTTATAACAACATCATAGTATACGGAAGATACTGGTGTTCTTTCAAAATAAATGAATAAAAAGATTTTAGGGGGCTGGAGAACCAAAATAAAACATAAGAACACAATAGAAGACACTAACTTTAAATCGGGTAACTCTTTTTGATTTGAGCTCAAAGGCTTCCTTGGGAAGACTTCTGCCCAAAGTAAGGCTTCAAGGAGTAATAGAGGGATGTGGAGAGACAAAATGGACAGGGTTAGGCCGATCCAAAGGCTTTGGAAGTGTGGGTAAGGTGGTAGAGGTGGGGGCCTTTTATAAGAGGAGAGGAGGGGCACTCTTGGAATGTTAAGAAAAGATACTTTGTTATAAAATGATTTTCGGATAAAAAAGGTCCCAAAATTATAAATTTCGAGGATAAGGTGATAAGGGTTCTAAATCCACCCATCAAATAGGTTTTTGACAAATGTAGGTCTTATATTTTACATTATATTTTCATTTTATTTAAATCGTTAAATAATGAGGTAATCGCTGCATCATCATGGTGTCATAAATAATATAATTTATTTAATGTCTAAAAACTATAAAAAATATATCATGATTTAGGAAATATTTTTAGATTTCTAATTAATATTTATAGTAAAAAATCTGACTTGTATAACCCCATGTAAAAATTGTTTTAGTAAAACAACTCATGTTTATGTCATTTTTACTTTTACTTTAAATAAAAGGCATTAATGTCTTTGTCTTACCCAAGTGGCTCCATGGGGTCCCAAAAATCGACCCATGGGTTTTCTTGGTCGGCCATGACACATCCAATAAGGGTAGGACATGTGTATAGGTCATTTCATATTATTAAAATATTATTCTGGCCTTTAATTACACTAATTACCTCTAATCACGATTAAAAACTTAAAAGTTACTATTCACCAAAAAATTATTTTAATTCCATTGAACCAAATTTTACTTTATAATGACAACCATGTATGTCAGATTTTTTAAATTCAAAACACAGAGGTGGTAAAGTTTCATTTAAACGAAAAATCAGTTTTTTAAGTACCACTTAGTGGTTTCACTATTCATCAAAAATTGAAGTTTTTCAGAAAAATACCAAAACTTCACCCTAAGATATATTTGATATTATGAATTCAGAAATGATGTATATTTTACAAAATTCAAAACATATAAGTTACATTAATTAATTTAATAATTAATTCCCTCTGTCAGAGCAAATAGCGTGTTTTTATGAAACAAAATGTATAAAAAGATTGACACTAGTTTAAGTCCGATTTCAAAGTGAAATTAATTCCAACGACCACTATTGAATTAAATGGTAAAAATCTATTCAATTTACACTTTAAATCCAATTAAAAAGATAATATAAACATATAATTAGATTAGATGAAAAAGCAGTTTTGATGTAAAATGCAGTATTTTTCACTATTCATAAAAAAATGAACATTGTCAGAAAAATACCAAAAAATTATCCTATGTAAATTTAAATGTCCCAAACATAAATAATAAGTTTATTTTGAGAAATAGAGATTATTAAATTGTAAAAAGTTTGATTTAAAAATGGTTTTCCATCAAAAGGCAGTAAAACAATCTTTTAAAAATATTAGTCTATTCCATGCTTAAGATTGGATTTATTCTCATTTTAAGCCTCTAAAACACTATCTAATTCATTAGTAGACATAGATAAAAATATATATTATTCATTACATAATTGGGATGTTACATCCTTCCCCCTTTAGAAAAGTGTGTCCCCACAATTTATTTACTTATCGAATAAGTGGGGGTATTTAGCTCTCATTGCATTTTCAGATTTCCATGTTGCCTCTTAAACCATGTGGTTTTTCCACAAATCCTTTACCTGATGAATCACCTTATTCCATAACACTTGCTCCCTGTGGTCAAGAATCTGGACTGGTTGTTCCTCATAAGATAGGTTCTATTCTAGCTGAACTACGTCTAGACTCAAAATATGAGATGGATCTGGCATGTACTTCCTTAACATTGAAACATGAAAAACATTGTGTACCTGATATAAACTTGGAGGTAAATCCACTCGATATGCAACTGATCCAACTCTCTCTAGAATTTCATATGGTCCAATGATCCTTGGACTCTGCTTTCCTTTCTTACCAAATCGCATCACACTTTTCCATGGTGAGACTTTGAGAAAAACATGATCACCTACCTCAAAAGATAGATCCTTCCTCTGGTTATCCGCATAACTCTTCTGCCTGCTCTGAGCTGTTCTCATGTGTTTCTGAATCAACTGAACCTTTTCTGACATCTATTCTACCAATTCTGGTCCCATCAACTTCCTTTCACCCACTTCATCCCAAAAAGCTGGTGTTCGACACCGCTTCCCATATAACGCCTCAAATGGTGCCATCTGTATACTGGAATAAAAACTGTTATTATATGAAAATTCAATCAAGGAAAGATGTTGGTCCCAACTTCCCTGATAATCCATCGGAAAAGCACATAGCATATCCTCCAATGTCTTAATTGTTCATTCTAATTTCCCATATGATTGAGGATGAAAAGGTGTACTAAAATTTAATTCAGTACCCAATGACTTCTAAAGGCCTTTCCAAAAGTTAGAAGTGAACCTGGGATCACGGTCAGATACAATGGAGAGAGGAACTCCATGTAACCTTACTATCTCATTAAGATACAAACGGAAAAGCTGATCTAGGGAAAAATTATATCGTATAGCAAGGAAATGAGCAGATTTAGTTAAGCGATCAACAATAACCCAGATTGCATTATTACCTCGAGATGTCTACGGTAATCCCACAACAAAGTCCATGGATATATTCTCCCATTTCCACTCTGGCACTGGTAAAGGCTGAAGAATCCCTTTCGGTAACTTCCGCTCTGCTTTAACCTGTTGACATGTCAAACACTTCACAGTAAAATCAACAATATCTCTTTTCATTCCATCCCACCAGTAATACTCCCGCAGATCCTTGTACATCTTAGTACTGCCAGGATGAACTGAAAACGGAGAACTATGAGCTTCACATAACAACTCTCTCTTCAACTGTGAATCACAAGGCACACACAATATCTTCCCAAATCTCAAAACATAATCATTATCAATGTTGAATTCAGGAAACTTACCTTTCAGAACCAGCTCTACCTTTTTCTGGAACTCACTGTCCTGTTTTGTGCTTGTTTGATTCTGTCTGATAGAGAAGATTTCACTGATACCTGAAACAAAACAGAAGGACATCCTGTACCAACAACTTCTATGCCAAATTTCCTCAAATCCTTAACCAAAGGATCACGTTCCAAACACAACATTGTTAATGAAGCATTACTTTTTTGACTCAAAGCATCAGCCACTTTATTTTCTTTTCCCGGATGGTAATGAATTGTACAATCATAATCCTTGATTAATTCCAACCATCTCCTCTGTCTCATGTTCAATTATTTTTGAGTGAATATATACTTTAAACTTTTGTTATCAGTATATATTTCACACTTTACTCCATAAAAATAATGCCTCCAAAATTTTAAAGTGAAAAAACAACAGCTAATTCCAAATCATGTGTAGGATAATTTACCTCATGAGTTTTCAAGTGATGTGAAGCATAAGAAATTACCTGATCATTCTACATTAGGACACAACCAAGTCCATTCAATGAAGCGTCACTATAGATAACAAACACACCATTCCTGGAAGGTAGTTCAAGAACTGGAGAATTCACCAATCTTGTTTTCAATTCCTAAAAACAATAATCACATTCTTTTGTCAAGATAATCTTAACACCCTTCTGAGTTAGCTTAGTCATTGGACTAGATAACTAGAAAAAATTTCTAACAAACCTTCAGTAATAGCCTGCCAAACCAAGAAAACTATGAATCTTGGTTACATTTTTGGGTATTGTCCATTATTAAACAACCTTTGTTTTTGAAGGATCAATTGTTATGCAATCTTTAGAAACAATGTGACCAAGGAAAGAAATTTGTTTCAACCAAAACTCAAACTTGCTGAATTTTCCATACAATTTCTTTTCTTTTAAGGTTTGCAAGATAACCCTTAAATGACTTTCATGCTCATCTTTACTTTTAGAAAACACCAAAGTATCATCAATAAAAACAACCAACATTTTTCACCTGAGTCAACTGAGCCATCACTGCAACAAACTATTTAGTTCTGATTCTGGCCATCTCAGGATAATGTTTTGAACGGTCATTTCCCTCTGTATGCCTTCCCAGAAATGATGTTCTGTTTCCTCTATAAAAAACCATTATTAACATAGAAATATATTAGGTGAAGCAACATGGTAATCTTTAAATTCTATATCATTTAAATCATACCGTAAATTAATTTATAATTTAACAATTTTCAAACTCCTAAAGTTGACTAAACCGACCTCTGATAAAAACTATAAGGCCCCAGCCTTAAACATTACTTAATATTGAGATATTTTAAGAAAATACCGTGAGGATCCTTTCAGGTTTAGAGTTTTAGATAATTAGATCATAAAACATGAATTACATCCCACATTTAAACAAAGTGGTTACAATAAAAGAGAGTATTCATTTTTTTCCCATCAATGGGAACATATTTAAAATAAAACACGAATTATTTCTTGACACTTCCTTGACACTATCATCACATCATGCACCTTTCCCTTGACCTGTGAAAATCATTTCAAAAACTTGGGATGAGCATAAAAAGCTCAGTAAGGGTTATAAAAATATGGAAAGGAAACATGAGTACATGTATACATATGAATCAATGAAATCATACTCTACTCATAAAACATAAGAACTTTAACACAACTCATCAAATCATTAATAAATCATATAAATCATAAGACATAAAGGTAACTTGAGGCATTCATAACTTTCTTACGTAGGGAGTAACCCTCTTGGTCATGTTTGGAATACCCATCACAGTATATTCCCAAAATATCTTCGGAGAAACCTCAACGTTTAACTCCTTCTCGTTACCCAATGCATTAGAGAGCTATATCGGGCTCACCCGCCCTTAGTTTATCACGGAACCAACCGTCTTCATAATAATTCCCAAGAACCATAACATAATTGTATCACACAAAACATGCATAAAGGAAACATAACATTTCCACATTTCAATCACAAGATATCAATAACACATTGATATAATAAAAACGTTATCAAAACCATTTTCAATACCAAAATAAAAGAAAATTAATACATGGTATTTATTTTTCATTTTAAAAAAAGTTAGGTTATGGCTTGTAGAGGAAGCCGAAACTCTAATAATGGTCACGACGGTGGAGAAGTCGTTTTCACCGCATACGTACGACAAAAAAAACATTCCCTTTTTTCATTTAGTAAACGATTCGTATAAAAATATTCCTTTTGAATAAATGTAAAATTAAAAAGGGGTTTATACACCGTATAGAAGAATGTTGTGTATAAAACAAAATATGCCTCAACGAAAGGAGATTGAGACGGATTCGCTTACCTCAGGTCCGACTTGATTCGATCATTCTTTAACCTCATGAATAATAAACTTGAGTTAATTTTTAATTACTTAAGAACATTTTTCATGTTAATTATTCCTTTTATAATACTTGTTACCATGTCATGAACACTATGCAACTATTTAAGTTAATAACGGTCATTTTATCGATCATTGGTACTTGAGTAAAAAATATGCTATTTATAATTACAAGTTGTTCATGTATCCATTATATCCAGAGTTATACTCATGATGTATATATCATATATATCATATATATATTTTATATACATGCATTTATAATATTAAATAACGTTTATAGGTAAGAAATGAAATGCACCGTTCATGGAGACGGTAAGCCGTACGTACGCATGAACGCTACTATCATATCTATTTTGTATTTTATGGAATGGAATCATAATGATATAAAGTTATAGTATAATTCTAGTATAATATCATACATAATATAATTAATTATATCCTTCATACATCCCATATATGGCATTAACGAATCAAATCACTTTGAGGGGGCGGTAGTCCGCACTTTCTAAAATGAAGATATCGCGTTTACCCATAATGGTAACCATAACGGTATGACATAAATGAAAAATATAGATGCTTAAGTAAAACATAAACATATTATATATAATATATAAATATAGTGACATCTTAATGGCCACCTTTTAATGTGTTAAAATAATATTGAACAATCATCGTTTCGTGAGGCAGAAATTCGCCATCCACGGAAACAGTATGTTCTTTAACCATTAGATGTAGGTGTGTGTAAGTGTAGATCAAATCCTTCTTATAAAAAAATCATAGTATAAGGAAGATACTGGTTTTGTTACAAAATAAATGAATAAAAAGAGTTTAGGGGGTTGGATAAGCAAAATAAAACATAAGAACACAATAGAAGACATTACCTTTAAATCGGGTAACTCTTTTTGATTTGAGCTCAAAGGCTTACTTGGGAAGACTTATGCCCAATGCAAGGATTCAAGGAGTAAAAGAGGTATTTGGAGAGACAAAATGGATAGGTTTTGGCCAAGCCAAAGGCTTTTTAAGTGTGGGTAAGGTGGTAGAGGTGGGGGCCTTTTATAAGAGGAGAGGAGGGGCACTCTTTGAAAGTTAAGAAAAGATACTTTGTTATAAAATGATTTTCGGATAAAAAAGGTCCCACAATTATAAATTTCTAGGATAAGGTGATAAGGGTTCTAAATCCACCCATCCAATAGGTTTTTGACAAGTGTAGTTCTTATATTTTACAATATATTTTCATTTTATTTAAATCGTTAAATAATGAGGTAATCACTGCATCATCATGGTGTCATAAATAATTTAATTTATTTAATGTATAAAAATTACAGAAAATATATCACGATGTAGGAAATAGTTTTATATTTATAATTAATATTTATATTAAAAAATTTGACTTGTATAACCCCATGTAAAAATTGTTTTAGTAAAACAACTCATGTTTGTGTCATTTTTACTTTTACTTTAAATAAAAGGCATTAATGTCTTTATCTTACCCATGTGGCTCCATGGGGTCCCAAAAATAGACCCATGGGTTTTCATGGTCGGCCATGACACATCCAATAAAGGTAGGACATGTGTATAGGTCATTTAATATTATTAGAACATTATTCTTGCCTTTAATTACACTAATTACCTCTGATCGTGATTAAAAACATAAAAGTTATTATTCACCAAAAAATTATTTTAATCCCATTGAACCACATTTTACTTCCTAATGACAACCATGTATATCGAATTTTTGAAATTCAAAACATAGAGGTGGTAAAGTTTCATTTAAACGAAAAATCAGTTTTTTAAGTACCACTTAGTGGTTTCACTATTCATCAAAAATTGAAGTTTTTCAGAAAAATACCAAAACTTCACCCTAAGATATATTTGATATTACGAATTTAGAAATTATTTCTATTTTAAAAAATTCAAAACATATAATTTACATTAATTAATTTAATAATTAATTACCACTGTCAGAGCAAATAGCGTGTTTTTATGAAACAAAATGTATCAAAAGATTGACACTAGTTTAAGTCCGATTTCAAAGTGAAATTAATTCTAATGACCACTATTGTATTAAATGTTAAAAATATATTCTATTTACACTTTAAAACAAATTAAAAAGATAATATAAACATATAATTAGACTAGATGAAAAAGAATTTTTGATGTAAAATGCAGTATTTTTCACTATTCATAAAACAATGAACATTGTAAGAAAAATACCAAAAAATTATCCTACGTAAATTTCAATTTCCCAATCATAAATAATAATTTTATTTTGAGAAATAGAGCTTATAAAATTGTCAAAAGTTTTATTTAAAAATGGTTTTCCATCAAAAGGCAGTAAAACAATCTTTTAAAAATATTAGTGTATTCCATGCTTAAGATTGGATTTATTCTCATTTTAAGCCACTAAAACACTATATAATTCATTAGTAGAAATAGATAAAATATCTATTATTCATTACTTACTCGGGATGTTACAATTCAGATTCAATTAAATGGAAATATTTTGTAATAATATTATTCTCATAAGTTATAATTTTTTTTATATTTCCTTTTTACATAAACCAATGATGGTATGCTCTTGGTAAATATGGGATGGAAAGTTACGGTGTATGGAACCACAAATACATGTTACTAATAAATGTATATTGGAATATTATTAGACCAACCTATATTTGAAATGATTGGAAACCATTGTTACTTTTTAAACCCTATTAATGTGAGGATTTATTAATTAAAATGATAGTTATAGACTAAATGGTGTTTAACTCTATAAAATTGAATCCATATTTTCTTTAAATAAGCTTGTATATAAGAATTAATTGGTATATAATGGTTGTAAACAATTCATGGAAGTATGTTTGATGTATCTTCCCTATGTGCCTTATGTATTTTTCGAAATAATGTATCAATCAATTTCTTCTTTAGGACTGGTACATGACATTAATTGAACTATTCCTTTAAAAATTTAATAATCATCTGCTAAATTTTATAACAACTTAATTAAAACCTTGTAGTGGTGTTTGTAGTTTGACAATCCTTTTAATGTAGATTAAAATATTCCATATGTTTTGAGTTAAACAGAATCATGTACGTTTCACATGGTTCTTAGTGAAACATATCATATATAGGAAGAATATAGGTTAGGTCAGAAATCCTAGTTAACTTTATCACATTAACATGTTTTAGATTCGTTGACCTATGATTTTGGAAGGGGATAACCAAGTTGAGGTAGCACCATCAGAACTGATTTATAATATATCAGTGAATGTGTAGTATTCCATGGGTGATGTTTCATTCAAGTTTCATTTGAATCAAGTTGGAATATTAGTTTATAAATAGAATATCATTCCATGTGGGTGGTAATGTGATAAATTGACCCTTCTTATGGTTGTGAGCATCACATAATGCTAATATTTATAGGGTTACACATGCATGGGGAATGATATTCCACTTAGATGGTCTCGTGACACTTATTTTTCAATGATGTATTATGTAATGAGTTTTTAGCCGTGTTAACACTTGTATAATGAAATATGACTCTAGGATTTATTGTTTTGTTGGGAATGTTAAATTAAAAGTGATTGTATAAAATATTGAGCTATTTTTTTATCATGGTAACATGTGTTATTACATGTGATGTTGTTTGAAAAGAAATGGTGGAGTGAACAAAATGGATTATATTTTACCCATCTTACCCTTGAGCTATTATTACTTTATCACAATTCATATTTGGTGTATAGAGACATTGGAATTAAAATAAATATTATAATCTATATTCATAGGGTTGATTTTGTAAAATAAATGGATATTTTAACAAACCAATCTTGTTCGGTTTAGATTATACACATAATCCAAATGATTGGAGTGATAAAATATCAAGAGATAATCAAAAAAATTATACACTGAATCAGATTTATCTCACTTTTTGAGCATCTAATTTTCCACTCTTTTTGATTTTGTATATATTTTAATAGTGATGGACACATCTAAGAACCACACTGGGTGGTTAGAGAGTGTTCCATGAAATAAGTGTTTGATTAATAATCTAATGATTATGAAACTTCTTAGGTGGGTAGTGTAATGTCATTTTTAATTAAGATATATTGTAATTTGGAAGGAACACGACCCTAACAGACACATACAAAATGATCATATTGTATTTTAGAAGTTGGTGATTTCTTAAATTTGAGATTTCAAATCTCATTCGGGATGACGAGTTTTAAAACTCATGTGTGAGTTTAAATCGATTCTTGGAGAAAGATTCAAGATAAAGAGAAAGAAGTGACTTGTGAGATTAAATGGTTATATTAGAATCTATTATTGTAAGGTAGCATAAGGGCGAGGTGGATGGTTTTGTACCCAACCACTGAATAAAATTGAGGGTTAGGGTTGTACATCAGTGTTTATTTTGAACAGTCATATATACCTTGAGAATTAATGTTACGTGACCGTGTTTTTCCATCAAAACATAAAATATTAATCCAGATATATCTTTATTAGGTAATTCAATAATGGATTTACTGATTCTGGGGTAATAAATTTTGTAGGTGATTTGAGAGAAATATTTTTATCATGTTAAATATATCAAATGCATTCAAGGAATTCACACCACATTTTGATAGAGGGGATCTATAAAGATATATACAATACTAAAAATTGATTTTTTCTAAAAAATAATAGTGTACACATATTTTATTGAAAAACATATCCTATGTATTTATATTGCTCTGAGTACAATGGGAAAACATCATTTTTTAAAAAATTTAATTAAATGACATTCCAATTTGAATGATAGAATCTTATGTGAGATGTTTCTACCATGAACATAGTATTAGGATAGAGATTTTGTAAAATTGACTCCATTGGATTATGAAATTGGTGATGTTTCATCTAAAATACCTCAACAATATTTAGTTATTTTTTTTGTGTTTACTCTCAATGAAATTCAAGAACCATAGAATAATGGTGATAGAATTTGGTTTTTAAAATGAATTAGAAAATCAAATTGTTTTTGCGAATAGTGGGAAAAAGGTTGTTCGAGTACTGTTGTCATTGTTTGATAAATGTGGCCATTGAAGACTCAAATTGAATACATTGGAGGTGGAGAACAGTGTAGTGTGGGATTTTTCTGTCAATGTTCAAGGAAAAGATTCCATGACCAATTAATGGATGGTTAATTGTGATTCACCTTTTTTATTTAATTGAGAATCATGATCAGATTCCTCCTATGAAAATGGGCATCAATATTTTGAATATTTCAAGAAATATCATTAGGATTCTTGGATAAAGTGTCAATGAAAATTTTTGATGGTGGGAGTTCTATGGATTGAAATTTTTATGGATATTTAGAGCCTATTACGGGGAGCACCATATACTAGATGATGAAGGATAGGAAAAAATTATCATGTATCAAGTTTCATGGTCTCAGTTATGAGGCGTCTTGATGTTTCGAATTTGAATATGATTGTTGGATCTATTTTTAAGGACATTTAAACTTCTTGTTTAATTTAGTATTTGTGTATTCATTAGGCATGGGAAATAAAAAATGGCCGTTTGAGAAGTAATTCATGACCCAAGTTGGGTATGATATTTTTTTGATGTTCCCCATGGATTCCCAAAGATGAGATGTTCTGTGTAATAACCTGAAGATTTATCAATGGAATTCCCTTCTTATAATTGTCACATATTGTATAATAATATAAAATCACATTGGGAAACACAATTCCACATGATGATTAAATGAACTACTAAATTCTATGTGATTATTATCCATAATTATTTCACTTATGGGATTTTAATTTCAAACATATGACATACATGTTTGTGATTAGTAATATATCTTGAGTCTGATAGAAAAATATAGTTATTTAGTTAATATAAACATACACATAGTAAAATTAATGTTAACCTTATTAATATTAATATGACCCTTATGAAAAGTAAGTCTTCCAAGGGAATAAAAACCTTACCAATGATTGTATAAATAAAATTTTTCCATCATATTAGTCACAATATGATATAATTATATTTTGGTGTATGTATTTTTGTAAGTCATGAATATTTAATTATTAATATAATATTTAAAATAAAATTTATTTTGATTAAATGTTTTCATAAACAATTTTCTATGTCTTATTATTATATGATAATCTTATGAGACATTAATTATTTTTAAAAAAGTGTTAGAAATTCAATTTAAATTTTAAAAGTTATATTTTTCATGTAAATTATGATTTTAATTTAAAAAATTAAATTACTCCAATTTATAAAATTATTTTTATACAATGGGGTTCATTTTTTAATTTTACACTATGAAAATTGTTAGAGTAAATTTTTGTGATTTTTCTGAAATACATTAATTTTTGTTGTTAGTGAAATTCAATATTATATAAAATTTTCTAATAAATAAATTTATGCATCATAATTGAGTCATGGTTGATGTAAATGGTCAATGGTTAGAAATCACAAGACCTATTTACTATATTTATTCATGTAATAATCACAATTTCTTCACTTGAGTTTAATTGAAAAGATAAGGGATTAAATATTGAAAAATAATACATCCCCTCAACTATAAATACCACCACTCACCACCTTTTTTCCTTTCACCTCTCAAGCTTCACGCCTTGTCCAAATTCTGAAAAACACTCTTCTATAGCCACTCCACCACATCTATGAGCTATTGGGATAATACAAAGAAAAATACCAGGTGCCTATAAGAGGATCTCAAGAGTATAATATTAGAGGTAATATATATATATAACTCTCTCTTTTCTTTCAAATTCCTTTCAAATTTCATGTCTCTACTTCTCTTATGCTAATCATATCTTATTCAACTATCATGATAACTCTATTCTTATTTATATAATAGTATTCTATAATTTTGATGTAATATTATTCATTATACCCCCCTCTATCACTCTTCACTTTATAAAAATTGAATTTTCACTTGTGATGTGTTGATTTACCAACATCTTGGGCAATGCACTTACATTTTCCTTCACACTAGTGCAAAAAATGTTTTTTACGTTGGTTATTTTTTATTTTTACCTCAGTTTTTAGCTGACGTTAATACAGACGACATTATAAATATAGTTTTTACGTCAGTTATTTAAAAACCGACGTAAAAAACATAACATCTAGGTGTTTTCAGGTCAGTTATTTAAGAACTGATGTGAATACCTAGTAGCGGAGTGTTTATCATGTTTGTTATTTAATAACCGACATGACAAACCATTTCCCAGGGGTTTATCATATCAGTTATTCAAATAACTGACGTCATAAACACTTCCCATTCCTTTATCACGTCAGTTATTTTATAACCGATGTGAAAAGACCATTGGGGAAGGGCTTATCACGCCAATTATTAAATAGCTGATGTGATAAACCAGTGCAGGGGGTTGTTTATCACATCGATTATTAAATAAACGACGTGAAAAACCATTCCATAGGGGTTTATCATGTTGTTTATTCAAATAACCCATGTGATAAACCCTTACCCATTCCATTATCACGTCAGTTATAAAATAACCGACGTGGAAAACTAATTTTTTTTAAAAAGAAAGCATTCCTTTGCTCTCCTTAGAAACAACCAGAAACAAAACCAAGAATTCGTACCTGAAAAACAGAAGTAGACCAAAATAAGAACCAAAGAAAAATTAATCATTTACATTGATAACATTTAAAATATACAATTTCAACTAATAAGAACTTAAATCCAACCAAAACAATCACCACATACACAATTACAATTACAATTTTCAAAATTTCATTTTACATTACAAACAAAATAAAATCCAATCAATCCTGTAAAATAATTTGACCATTCCACTTGTAAGTGTTTGACCTCTTGAGCACTATACGGTCTAGGGTAATCAAATAGCTACAAAGTTAAAGGCAAATAGTTAACATGTAAAATGAATAAATCAACTGAAATATTATTGCAATGTTCATAAGAAAATATAACCTAGTCAAACTTCAAAAGTGTTCTGATTGTTATTTTTTCATACATAAATCTTAGCATATAATATCCACATTCGATGATTCCTTTTTGTTTATGACATTTATGTTTAAATGCGTGTCAATTAAATATAACGTTTTATGTAATACATCCAAAATTACAAATCATAAATGGATATTTACCTTCACTTGTACATATTTAATCATGGCACCCCTTTTGTTTGTGGTTTTTCGAAAGTTGTTCCATCCCATGTTTGAAAATAATATTAATGAGATAATTTTAAAATTCATTATAATATATAAAACTATTAGGAAATTGAAACATACTTTTCAAATGAATTCTTCAAACTTTTTGGCGCATCACCATGGACAGAGCATATCCAATATAGTGTTTTATTCTATCGACAAAAAACACCCAACATCCAATGATCACTGATATAAATGAAAATTTTAGGTTAGTAGTTTTTTTGAAAAGAGATAGAACACTATCAGATATATGTTTCATACCTCTCACAATAAGGAATCATCCAACACTGTGTGATAATATTTTTTTGAAATCTTTCAGCAACATAAATTGCTCTTTCTTCCTCATCCAATGAATGTGCATGAGGGGAAAGAAAATGTGGGTCCAAGAACCAATATACATTTTTCTGGTCATTTATCTCACACATGGTATAAAGATACCAAATAAAAAACAGAAATAAGTACTCATTTTTTATAAATTTAACACAGGGAAAAAATTGTGTTAATACTTACATGGAAAAAAATATACACCACATTGAAGCACAAATTGTCTCCAGTAACAAGCTCCATGATACCATTTTTCAAAATTCACACATTTATTGAATGTAGAAAAACATGAACTTCTAATGGAAATGAATAATGCTCCTCTAATAAATTTAAATATCTTGATAATCTATAAAGTGTACTAGAATATGTATCTGATGACATAGACATTTGTCATTGTTGTTTCCTAAAAAGTATTTCTTTACCTTTAATGTATTATATTAAAAAAGTGATAAATATATTATCTTTAAAATGTTTAAAATTTTTTATTAATAAATAAAAAATAAAATATAACACAGATACCACTACGGTGATGACTCACAGAAGTGTAGATGGCCAAAATAAAAAGTGGCCGATACTATGTCCAATTGTCATCACCTCATCTGTAGGTACCAAAACTCAAGATGATATATCTATAATATCCTATATAGTGACCCTATGCTGCTCTACCTCTAACTGCTGATGATGAACCATATCTCCTAAACAATATTCCAGCCCATATGACACTATATGATGGTGAGGATCATCAACATACAACTCAAAATAAGTAGGAAGCCGTGGCTAAGGACTATGATAAAAAATGGGTTACGTTGGTTGAGGTGGGGAAATGAAAGCCTCAGACTGATTAGGAGGAGTGGGAGCTGCTGCCGGAGGTGGGGGAGTCGGATATGCTTCCGGAGGTGGAGGATAAAAAATGGGGTCTGCAGTTGGAGTTGGAGGAGTGGGAGATGGAGTCTGAAATTGTCTTTGCATGTCTGCAAACATAGACTATACTGATGCTATGATCTTTTCATCCATAATTGCATTTATATATTTAAATTCATCTTCCAAAGAATATTTTTTTATACACACCCTCAATGGAATATGTTGAAGAACATGGAAGCACTTTTCTTACCGATACACCCATCGGGTATCCTCGTACACAACCGGGGTGTTCAGGCTTTCCCAATGCTTCAGATAAAAGATCATGCCTCCCAGCAGTTTTAAATGCTCCCTCTGTACTCTTATCCTCAAGATAATCTTGTATTAATTAGTTAACTTTTTTATTGATTCAAAGTATATAATTAATATACAATAATTTAAATAAATAAAATAAATATCTTATAATCCTCTCAGCTACGATCCTCGATGCATCTGAAAGATATTGACTCTTTTTTCCCATCTGAGCCCTCTTCCATTTTTCATGTCTAGATAGAGGGGACTGAGCAACAACCTCTCTTGAGCATGAAGACTCAGCTATATGTTTTGATAATTTTTCTACCATCATTTTTCTTCCAATAATATATACCCTCCCCGAGATAAGCTATGAGGGTATAAATTTATAGCTTGGATCTCATGATGAGATTTCCTTGTTTGATGTAAATTGTAAATAAGAAATCATCAAAAAATTATTAATATGTTCAATTATATAAGAATACATTTAAAAGGTTACATTGCACTTACCAAAAATGATTCTTGTCTCGTACTTTGAAACAGTTTTCTCCATGTGTCTTCATCTATGAAAGGATATATACGACATGGATTTCCATGATTTATTTGATCATAAATGAAATCATATGTGAGGGTCGATTTGAAATCCCTCCATCTTCTAGATGCCATCTGTTTCCCTCGGATTTCGGGGATGACCGCCTTTGATGGGAGGTTCAAACGTTCCGATCGGTTTCTAACAGGTTTGTTCGTAGAACCGGAAACATCCAATGATTTCACATCCATTAGGACCTACTTTCCAAAGGTAGGTGCTCATTAGTTGTGGACTAATGAGGCTTAGGAATTTTCATTGGTCGAGAGGATGGGAGGTCAGACTCATCACACCTTTTGAGGGGAATTATTGTCTACTATGGGACTCTCTTTATAGATTAAAGTTATGTTCATGAATCCTTATTACATTAACAAGTATAAAATAAGTTTTCCTTTAGATCTGACAATCAATGATCGATATGTAATAAATTTAGAGAATCTTTTATATTTATTCGAGGTTCTTCATCGATAGAGAATCATCTGTATTTATTAGAGATTCTTGGTCAATGGTACCCTTCGACATATTTATATAGAAGTATCTTGGTCATTATGATGACCATGCTGGTTTTAAAGCCACTTAGTGGGGGAACTTGAAGTTTATTGTCATTCAGAAGGACATGGATTATTTCAGAGTTGGGATTGAACCCACAGACGAGCTACCTATGTATCCTTTGTTTAGAAAAGGAATCAGAACCCACGTAGTTCGAGTAAGGGAGTATTATGTTTATGATTGATGGCTCCAAGAAGGATGTCATAATTACTTTTACACTCTAAGATCACATGAGTCTTGCTCGGTGTGATAAACAAGAGGTATTGGTAAAAAAAATAGACAATTGTGCCATGAAAGATGTAATCATAAGAACTAATGTGGGGCTTATGTATGTATGACTGCCCAGATAAATGAAAGGTTGGGATTTAATTTAGGGAAGAAATCCAGGAGCAGGGTCCATAAAGGTATATGTTCTTTTTGGAGATTTTGAATACTCTAACCTAAGGGCTTACTATTGAAATGGAGGACCAGGTTAAGAGATTTGGAAAAAATTAAGGGACATGGGGATTACTCTTAAGGAGGATGCCCGTGTTTGAGACCGGGGCTTACTCCTGAAAAGGAGGACCAGATTTGAGAATTATGACTGGGGATTATTCCTAAAAAGGATGCCCAGATTTGAGAATTATGACTGGGGCTTATTCCTGAAAAGGAGGCCCAGGTTAAGGGATTATGACTGGGGATTATTCCTGAAAAGGAGGCCCAGGCTAAGGGAATTAAGGTTTGGGGGTTACTCCTGAGGAGGATGCCCAGATTTGGGGACTAGGTCTTACCCCTAAGAAGGATTCCCAGATTTGGGAATTTTAGGAATTGGGGCTTACTCCTAAGGAGGATGCCCAGATTTGGGAATTTTAAGAATTGGGGCTCACTCCTAAAGAGGATGCCCAGATTTGGTAATTTTAAGAATTGGGGCTTACTCCTAAGGAGGATTCCCAAGTTAAGAATTATGATTGGGACTTATTACTGAAAAGGAGGCCCAAATCAATTGAGTTCTCTCATCTTAAAGGACGAGGTTGAATGAATGAAATCTCAATCTTTAATGACATAATGTTGTGTAAGCCACTCGGTTTTGAGAGATTTTCCACAGAATTAGTTTTAGATAAGGAAGTAAAATCAATAAATCATGCCATAAATGGCTTTGAAAAGTGTCTTCAAGACTGAATCTTGAATAGGAAAGGTGGAATGGATTAAGAGGGGTGAAATAGGCAAGAAGGGCACCCAAAAAAGGTAGGGGCGTGCAAGTCCTGGCAGGCACGCAGGTACTGCGTGGGTGCGCAAGTCCTGGTCGCGCAGGTATTCCTGCGCGACATATGGGGTACTTGCGCGACATTTTAACCAGCAGGGTAATACTTGAGAGACTCTTGATTAAAGCCTTTAGAATACTCCTGAGGTTCTTCCAGAAGAGGGGTGCACATGTTCTATTGAAGGAGTAAGGTGGTGTGCAAGTGTGGCCTTTTCCCTTAAGGGTTGGCCACTCAGGCACGCAAGTGATGATGAGTTTTAATACTTAGGCCATCCTTCCCCTCTTTAGATCCTACATTCTAGGTATGAAATTACCATAGAAGTGCTTCGGAATCTTTGAGAAGATACTAGGGCGCCGAGAGCTCAAATCTAGGTTTCTGGAAAAAATACTCTCCTCAAATGGGGGGCCCACAGGGTCTATTTATAGGCAGGAGAAGACCCTGGGCGGTTATCACTTAGGTCGCACAAGTCACTTGCATGACAATCATGCATCACACAAGTATACTTGCGCAATAGTGATATAACGTGCGCGACACATGTGCTCTTGATCCCTTGTTCATTCCTTTGTCGATTTTTGATGTTTTCTTCAAAGGATGAATCAATTTGTGCTAAGTCATTTCCCTTTCCATTATTTTAGACAATGTGATGAAAAAGGAGTGTCAACAAAAGTCCCCCTCAGAGTTGGATCCAAAAGAAATGCGGATTTGACTGTGAGGAAAAGAAGAAAACCAATGGAAAGGCGGGACACAAGTTTGGGTGCGCAAATGAGCTTCGAGCATGCAGAGTCCGACGTGCAGGGGACGTCCTTTAGTAGGCCAGGGTACGACACACAGGGTTCTGGCCATGTCTATAAATAGAGGGCCTCCCTTCCATACAAAAGCATCCGGATTTCCAGACTTCAAACCTTCGAGCTCTCGCCGCGCAGGTCACCTTAACCGCGCAGGTTGCTCTGTTTTCCGTTGTTTCCTTGATGGCGTGCTGCTGTCAAGGTAACTTGACTTGCGCGGTGATACCTGCGCGCCAATTATTTTCGCGGCACACCCATACTTTCACGCTAATTTATAGACTTGCATGCCTTAATGCCTTTTCCATTTTTCTGAATTTTATTCCCAAGTTTTATGAAAAATTAACCCATTTAAGAGTTAGTTTATTCAGCTTTTGTGCAGATTCAATGGCTCCCAGGAGAATTGGAATGGCTGATGAACTGGCTAGCAAGTGGATTCATGACATGATGAACATCATTGTCCATGATTACTATGATATCTGTGACATCACTTTCCCATTTTTGGCTAAGTACTTGAAGAGATATCATCTTAATTTCCCACAGAGCATCCATTTTCCTCTGTGTGGTCATGGTCATCTACAAGGATTCAATGTTCCAAATGCAAAGAACTATACACCTAAAATGTAGCTGCACTGGTACTCCTCTATTTCGGTTATGTTGTTCATTAAAAGCAACAACAATGGTGTGAACTTTCCAATTCTCCATCCATGCCATTTCCTTGCAGATATGAAAATGGAAAACCCATGGGCTGAAATTTTTTCTGCTGCCGGTTGGTGGAGAGAAGAAAAACATGGCATTACAGCAATATCTGAAAAGAGTACTCTCTCCAAATGGATCTTTACTTCCAATGCTCCATTCTCAAATCCATGTATCCATCTTCCAAGTCTCTTAGACAGAAACATAGTCACTGTTTGATCAGCATAAAATTTTCTCAAACCGTACTCAAGAACATTCTTTTACAATTGTTCCAAGAAGACCTCGTATCACTGCATCTCTTATTGTATCCTGTTGAATGAATGAATTATAGGTGGTTGCTGATGAAGATCGAGATGCCGTAAATCAAATGAAGGGTTATGTTGAAGGCCACTTGTAATTCTTGAAAAAGAGAAGAGACTCCAGTATGTGGATGTCCTTCTAACTCTTGTGCATCAATGAAAAACACTTTCACCTTCACTCATTTGTACCTGCATTCTCTTTTTCTACATGATTTAGATTTTACCTAAGCCAATGGGCCTAGTAAGCATAGTTTGATTTTTACTAGGATTAATGTAAATAACCCTATAAACTTCAAACCTTTTAATTGCTCAATGTTACGTAAATCATACAAAGTGTATGTTTAGTGATCTAAGAACTTGACTTTTATTCATAGTTCCCTTGTATTTTGTGGGAAGTTTAAAGTCATTCACATTGGACATAAAAAGGCTAATGTTTAAGGTTGAAATAGGTTTGACCGAAATGGGTTAGAATTGACTCAATTCCTTGATAACTGATCTGAAAACATAGTACCATACTCAAGTATGAGGGAAAATATGTAAGCTATGACTTAAGAATATTTGAATCTGAGAAATGACATGAAAAAGGGATAAAAGGAATTAGAAGAAGTAGTTTCCAAGAATGAAGTTACCATTATTTAACAAACCCATTAGGGGATTGAATTATGCTGGGCCACCTAAGGGCATTGGATGCATAGTTAAATAACATAGTATCTTTTGGCTAACAAGTCTGTTATGTAGACTTTTTATGAAAGGCCTCCTATGGGCACGTGCTACATAGTCAGGAAAAAGAACTCTCAGAAATTTACTTTCCTAGTGCTAAAAGCCAGTGAAAGTTTATGGAGATTCAAACCTTCCAAAGTATAGAATTTGCTGTATGGAAAGAGGTACTTGAATATGGAGAAGATATTTTCAAACAAGATTATCGAAGAACTGGATGAATATCACTCCTACGAAGGTTTGACCCAAATGTAGGGAAGTAGAATATAAACCATAGACTTGAATACTTTCAGATCATGAAAAAGGATATGAGACAAATATGTTAAGGATGGCTATTTTTGAAAATCCCTACATACTGTCATTTAAGACAAATAAGGAAAAAAGAGGCATTATTCCCAAGAATGAAGTTACCATTATTTAACAAACCCGTTAGGGGGTTGAATTATGCAAGGCCACCTAAGGGCATTAGCTACATAGTCAAATAATAGTATCTTTTGGCTAACAAGTGTATTATGTAGACTGTTTATGCAAGGCCTCCTATGGGAACGTGCTGTATAGTCAGGCAAAAGAACTCTCAGAAGTTTGACATTTTTGTGACTAGAAGTCATGAAAAGGGTTATGAGGATCTGAAAATATTTAAGGATAGGATTATGACACATAAAGATGGATATTGTTCAATATATACAGAGATACACAGATAAATGCTAACCATAATCATGTTATGTCTGGGTCCTGAATTGAAATGTCGGACTTCACTACGTATCCCATAAGGATGGGAATCAAGCTATACGTAGTTCTTAAACTACAGTTTAACGTCATGTGGGACAAAAGGATTAGAGATCTTAGTTTAGGGTCATAGATCTTGGACCATTGTAAGAAATACACAATGTGTGTTTTCATGGGGACTTTTCAGCCAAGGGACTGAAAGTGGAATTTGGGGTTAGGCCCAAAGACTTGGGGTTGGATTCGAGGGACACTCGAACGTTCCTATGTATCCCATAAGGATGGGAATCAAGCCCACGTAGTTCTAGAAATACCCTTTGTACAAATTTGGTTTGTACATATGAAGGGTGAAAGGGGACTTTAGTACAATGATGGTTTAACCCAAGATAAAAGGTTTGGGCGTTTCCATGTATGCACGTAGTCTTTGAAATGAAACATGATTGAAAAATCAATGTAAATATTGGTTCCCTCTCAGGTGAGGGTATCAAAGAATATTGTAGTTTATTGTCATACTGGAAAAAAATGTTGTATAGTTTAACTTCGTATAACAAGGACGAAAGTGAACCAATGTAAAGATATTGATTCTAGGGGCGGTTTCATGAATCAACATTGTATGAGAGGGAGGTGAACCGATGTGAAGAGATTGGTTTTGGGCATGAACCTTGGCAGGTTGCCTACATACCCAGCCTAGAAGGCAAGGATCAAAGTCTGTGTAGTTCAATTAAAGAATGAATTAATTATCAAGTTGTTTTTGGGGACAACGACCTAAAAAAAATGTTGTTGGGACTTACACATGGTTAGCGGCCCAAAGAGAGTGTTATGGTTGAGGTTTTCTCTAAGCTCACGTGAGTCATACTCGGTGTGAGAAACAAGAGGTAGCAACAACCTTAACGATACATAGTTTAACGTCATGTAGGACGTGTGAAGGGACTATGCAGTTTAAAGTCTTGCAGTTAGGACTATTGGTGCTGCACAGTTTAGTGTCATGTAGCAGGGACAAAGTACAGTTTAATGTCATGTAGGACGTATCACGGACCTTCTGTATAGTTTAGTGTCATGTAGTTAGGACGATGGGGACAATAGAGTTTAACGTCATGTTGGACGAAAGGGGGACTGTGCAGTTTAATGTCATGAAGTGAGGACAAAAGAGTACACCATTTATCGTCATGTTGGACGCATTGGGGATTTTTTTCAAAGTTTAGCTTCATGTAGGACGAAAGTGTGAATAGTTTAAGGTCATATGCATGGACCGTGGATGGTGCAGTTTAATGTCATGCCGGACAAAAGTGTATTTTAAGGTCATACATGGCCTTTTATGATTATGTAGTTTAACGTCTTTCCGGACGTAAGGGACTTTTATACAGTTTAGCGTCATGTAGTTAGGACAACACAGTTTAACGCCTTGCTGGACGTAAGGGACTTGAAAATAGTTTAGGGTAATATGCATGGACTGTTGATGATGCAGTTTAAAGTCATACTGGACCATTGATGTAGTTTAAGGTCATACATGACCTAGTTGCAGTTTAAGGTCATACTGGACCATTTAGGGAACTTTTTCACAGTTTAACGTTGTGTGGGACGAAGTTGCATTTTAAGGTCATACTGGACCATTGTTGTATAGTTTAACGTCATATAACAAGGACGAACTGGTGCTACATAGTTTAGTGTCATGTTGTAGGGACATCACAGTTTAACGTCTTGCTGGACGTAAGGGACTTGCAAATATTTTAGGGTCATATGCATGGACCGTTGATGATGCAGTTTAAGGTCATACATGACCTAGTTGCAGTTTAAGGTCATACTGGACCATTGATGTAGTTTAAGGTCATACAGGACCTAGTTGCAGTTTAAGGTCATACTAGACCATTTAGGGAACTTTTTCACAGTTTAACGTCGTGTGGGACGAAGTTGCAGTTTAAGGTCATACTGGACCATTTCTGTATAGTTTAACGACATATAGTAAGGAAGAACTGGTGCTGCACAATTTAGTGTCATGTTGTAGGGACATAGTACATACTTTTCAGTTAATACAAAAACTTCTTCAAAAATCTGGCATTGGTTGGAGTTGTGATGAGTTCTCCATCCATCGAGATTAATGAATAAGCTCCATTGGAGTAGACCCTATGTATTGAATAAGGTCCTTCCCATTTTGGCTCAAGTTTGGGTGGTTTCTTTCCTGTTATCATTAGAGTTCTGAGAACTAATACAAATTCTCCCTGAGTGAATGAATGAAGACAAACTTTTTTGTTAAAAGCTCGTGCTATTCGATTCTGATAGACTTCCAAGTGGTGCAAAGTGCACAATCGTTTCTCATCTAACTGTTCCAATTCATTCATTCACTTTTGAGATTGTTCATCTATAGATTATTGATCACAAATGGAAACTCTGAGTGAGGGTAGTTGAACTTCAATGGGAAAGATGGCTTCCGTTCCATATACCAATGAATATGGAGTTGACCGAGTTGCAGTGTGGGTGGTAGTCCGATAAGCCCATAAAGCATGAAAGAGTTTATCAGGCCATGACATCTTATCTTTATCCACCATCTTTTGCAGTATATTTAAATGAGTCTTGTTAAAGGATTCTATCTGGACATTGGCCGCTGCATGATATCGAGATGAATGGTTGGATTTGATGTTTTATTCTTGATACCACTTCTTCACATTGGATGGACAGAAATTGGTGCCATTGTCCGTCAATATGGTATGAGGGACACCAAATCTGCTAATGATGTTAGACTTGATGAAGCTAACAATGCATTTAGAACTAACTTCCTTGAGAGGTATTGCCTCTGCCCATTTAGAAAAGAAGTCAGTAGCAGTAAGAATGTACTTAAACTGCTTGGACGTAGCCGAAGGGTAAGGTCCCACCACATCCATTCCCCATGTGGAAAATGACCATGAGTATTTAGCTGTATGAAGAAACTCTAGAGGTTGATGAATGATGTTGGCATGTACTTGGAATGAATGACACTTCTTTGTGAAATTGACACAATCATGTATCATTGTAGGACAAAAGTATCCAAGCCTTCGAATCTGATTAGACAGTCTATGTCCAGACTGGTGGGCACCACAGACTCCTACATGTACTTCTTTCATGATAGCCATTGTCTCTTCACCATCAAAGCATTTGAAGAGAACTCCATCAAAACCACATTTGTAGAGAATTTTCTCTAGGTGATTTGGGCTATCATAAAGAGTAAAATTAACCACATGTCTCCAGATTTATTCTTTCTCAGCTCCATCTGGTGGAGGTGTTCCATTTTGAAGGTATTCCATGATAGGTGACATCCATCCTGTAGTATGACCATACAGTTCAGGAATGGGACAAATTTCATTAATTTCCTCTGTTCTGATTTGAACATAAAGTGAAATTGCACGATGGTGGGAAATACTGACGGTTGCCTCGTCCCGATTTGGATCTTCCAGAGCTATGGCTATATTAGTCAATGCATCAGCTTGAGCATTTTGTGATCTTGGGACATAAGAAAATGTCAGTTCCAAAGGGAATTCCGCCATTAACTCTCGGATGTAATCATACAAAGGGATTAGTTCTTCTTTTCTGGTGGAATAATCCCCATTGACTTGTTTTATTACCAGGTCTGAATCACATTTCACCTTTAAGTGATTCACTTGTGCTTGAAGCGCTAAGTCCAAGCCTACGATTAGAGCTTGGTATTCTACTTCATTATTGGTACCACCTTCCCACAATAAGAAGGAATAAGGTAACACTTCCTTTTCTGGAGAAATGATCACAATTCCTAAGCCAACATTTTTGAATTTAGGATTTTCCATTTTCCTCCCTGTTGGACTTCTGGAAGCACCATCAAAATACATTTCCCATGGCTGAGTACTTTCTTGAATAGAGAAGACTACCTCATCAGGGAGTTCAATATTTGAAGATGTATCTTCTACTGAAGGGTGTTCAGCCAGGAAATTAGCCTGATCTTGGCCCTTTATTTCCTTTTGAGACACATACTGAATGTCGAATTGCTGCAAAATAACTTCCCACCTTGCCAAACATCCTGTAAGAATTGGATGACTAAGGATAAATTTTAGCAGGTTATTGCGAGATACCAATTGGACCTCATGATGTAGCAGGTAGTTTCTCAACTTCTGAACTACAAAGATTAATGCCAGGCAGCACTTCTCAATACTTGAATACCGGGTTTCTGCTTCAAGCATGGTTCGACTGAGATATTAGAGACTGTTTTCATTCCTAGCATCATTCTTTTGAGCAAGAAAGGCACCCAATGATCGCTCTAGAGCTGTCACGTAGAGGATAAGTGGTCTTCCTTCAACATCTGGCATGAGTACTGGTGGAATCAAGAGGTATTTCTTGAGAATATCAAATTCTTCATGACATTTTTCAGTCCACTAGTAAGTGACTCCCTTCTTTATCAATTTGGTGAAGGGTAAACTTTTGCTTGCAAAATTTGTGATGAAATGCCGAATATAGGATAAGTGTCCCTGAAGTCTTTTTAATTCCATCAAATTTTGAGGAGGTGACATACCAAGGATTGACTTGGCCTTCTCAATATCGATTCAATACCACGATGGTGTACAATAAAGCCGAGAAATTTTCCTAAGGTTACCCCAAAAGCACAATTGAAGGGGTTCATCTTCAAATTATGTTGTCGAAGCTTGTAGAATATAACTTCCAAATCAGCCAAGTGATTAGAACGTTGTTTGGATTTAACTACCAAATCATCTACATAGCATTAAACAAACTTCCCTAAGAAGGGTTTGAAGATACAATGCATGTCACGTTGATAAGTTGCACCTTCATTATTTAATCCAATGGGCATTACCCGGTAGCAAAACACACCCTGAGGGGATCTGAAGGCTGTAGATTCCTCATCCTCTGGGGCCATTCGGATCTGATTATATCCGGAATATCCATCCATGAAGGAAAGTGCTTCATAGACATCTTTTTCATCAATTAGATGTTCTGTAATCGGAACTGGGAAATCATCCTTAGGACAATGCCAATTAAGATCTCTAAAATTGATGCAAACTCTAATTTGTCCATTCTTTTTCTTTACAGGGACAATATTAGCCAACCATTTGGGATATTGAACTTCTCTGACAAAGTTATCTTTGATAAGCTTATCCACTTCAGCTTCAATTTTGGAAGCATAAGTTGGGTGTGTTCTTCTCGCGGCTTGCTTAAATCCTCAATGTTCTTCTGGTAAACCCAAATGATGAGTAGAATCATCAGGATCAAGCCCAGGAATTTCTGTATAGTTCCAAGAAAATATATCTCTATTTTTCTTTAGAAAATAAATATACACCTCTTTCTCTTCAAGAGTCATGGCCGCACTGATTAAAGTGGGGCGTGAATCTTCTTTTGTACCCAAATTTATTTCTCTGAGTTCATCCACGGTGGTAGAGATACCCTATTCAGATGCTGGAGGAGCATCTATGACATCTTCCTCTTCTTCTTCATCGTGTGTTATTTCTTTCTTTTCTACTTTCATAGTAGATGATAAATTAGAATTCTCATGATCTGAAGAGATGTCAAAATTTGCATATCTTGAAGAAGAAGCTTCCATTTCCGACCCGATTGATGATGAAGGGTATTCTTGGGTAATAAATAGGAAATGATGGATTGATAATCGACATCATTTTTCACCTCTGATGTTGCTATAACTTCTTCTGGACCAATTGGTGAAGCATAGACTTGATGGATTTTAGCAGATGAAATGAAGACGTCACCATTTGTGCTTTCATCACTTCTTGGTAGATTACCAATTTCTCCAATGTTGTATTGCTCGATTGCCGTAATTGACATTATGGATCTTTCTATAAGAGTATTTTGATTCGGGTCTATCTTGTCAATTTGACTGATAGGAAACACATAATCTCTACTCACATGTGTAAATGTATTTACTGGATTTTTTTCCAAACCATATGGAGCATTAACTTTGGTAATCTTCTTTGTTATGGATTTCTCCCTTTGCTTCATGTGATAGAATTCCGCCTCAATGTATTGAGACTCACATGTCTTGAACGGGGCCTTATCACCATACAATGTCCCAACTTGACCATCGAAACAATATTTGAGACATTGATGGTATGATGAAGGGATATCCACATGTTGATGTAGTCAGGGTCTTCCAAGAAAGATGTTGAAGGCTGGGTCTTGATCAACAACCATGAAATCTGAATTGGAAACAAGATCTCCAAACTGAGTTTTGAGAGTAACCTCACCCAGTGGTTCTTGTTCATTTTTATCATATCCTTGTAACATCATGGTAGAAGGAGATAAATCATATTCTGTGAGGCCCAATCGACGAAGTGTACGAATGGGCATGAGGTTGACCCCTGAACCATTGTCAATGAAAACTCTTCAAACATCCACGCTATTGACCTTTCCAGACAAGTATAATGTTCTAATATGTCCATTCACAACATCATCTTCATCTTCATCAGTAAAAGATATTATTTCATGGCATTCTGCAGGATTATTCTCTATGTGATAGACTTCAGGTGCAACAATTTCAGTTTCAAACTCCTGAGGGCTTGACAAAGCCTCAATGAGTGCTTCCCAAAGATCTTTTGACAGATTCAGAGCATCCAGAATTGATAACGTGGCTGTCACTTGGGCCAAGTGTTTCAATATATCATACTTTTGATCTAGAGGTCTGCGTTTCCCAATAGGAATATGTGGTTTAGCAGGTACCTTGGAAGTAGATGCTTTGGAAGTTGATGCATCTTGTATTGGGATAGGAGTTGGAAATATTCCTGGTTTTGGAAAATTAGTCCGATTAGATCCATTTATTTGCTGAGAGGAAGAATATGGAACCTTCAACCGATCTACCAAAATAACTATGCTAGGACTGAATTTTCTATTGGTAGAAGAACTTTCTTGTTCTTGCTGAGCTCGCTGAAGGGCTCTACCACAAGTTTCTACCACGTACACAGTTCTAGAATGGGTAGAATTGGAATAGTGGTTTCTGAAAGATCCACGTCTTCCCCTGTATCCTGAGCCCCTGGAACATACTCTGATTCCTCTGTTTGATACAGGGAATTCAGGATCATTGAAATAAAAACTGTGAATGGCATATGGATCTGTTAATTGAATCATATTAACAGAACCAAAGATTAACTCTTTGTTTGATGAAGACTCTTCCTGATTAGCCTGTTTAGGCTATGCCGTTTGGTGGGGCGGTGCCCGTGACTTTGAAGTAGATGGAATGAAGTCCTCCAAAGTCAAAGACAACTTAGGATTTGACACATACTCATCTTCTTCTGATTCTTTTTCTTTCTTTGAATCATGCCGTTTCTTTGAGGACTTTCCCTCTGACGAAGAGGGTTTTTCCACGACATTCATGGCAGAAGACACAATTGGTTTCTTTAATTGTGTTCTCAAAATAGCATGAGTTCGATTGATTGTCTTTCTAACTATCCAATCATCATACTTCTATGAATTTTTGCTTTTGACTTCATGCCATTCACCTTCCTCCTCTGGAACTATAGTAGTGACACATGCTACCTGGGATGAGGAGCCTTTCAATGTGACTTGTCCCGAGTCGACCATCTTTTGCAGGAGGTCTTTGAATATGAAACACTCCTGGATGGGATGCCCCAACATTTGATGAAAATTGAAATAATTTGGATGGTCTTCATATCCTTTCTTGTTTGGCCACTTGGGTATTGGAAATTGAACCAAATTGTTTTCCAGAGCCGAAATGAAATAACCAGGAACTTGTTCATTTCGGAAAGATTATGTTTTGCTCTTCAGATCCTCAAATTGTTTTCGTCTTTGATCTTTTTGATCATCTGAACGAAAAGGCCTTTGTTGTTGGTTCTCAAAAGGTGGATCCCTTCGATAAGATGAAGGTTTTGAGGTAGAAACAGGTACAGGTTCTTGTTTAAGCATAACTGTAGCAGTTTCTGCTTTACCCATTATCCTTCATGGAGCTAATGAAATTACACGAGATTTAGACTTAGCCTGTTTAAGGGAATCATTACTCTACTGAGCGATTGAAGTAAGGTCTTGAAACCCCCCTGTGTATTTCACAGGTATTAATGGTGTGCGTAATTTGTCACGCAAATTTTCCACACAGATTGGCATCAATTATTCTTGAGGGAGTTCTAAACTCAAGGAATATGTTAATCCATTCCATCGAGCAATGAAATCAGAGACCCTTTCATTATCCCTTTGCATACAGTTTGTAAGATCGAAAACGTTTGTCTTTACCAAAGTTGAGCTGAACTGAAGGAGGAATTTTTGGAAAATATCCTCCCATCCGGTAATTGATCGGGATTGCAAGCTTGTACACCAAAAAAAAGATAGTCCTTGCAAGGTTCGCACAAAACATCCGAGTTTCACTGCTTCTTGCTACTTCGGAGTTCCCATCATAGGATCACTACAAGACACGTAATGCATCAAATATTGTTCAGGATTGCCCGATCCATTGAAAATAGGGAATATAGGGTTCCCAAAACTGGATGGAGGAGAAATTGAATCTACCAATTCTGGGTAAACTTTTATTTCTGGTTGAACTTGCACACATTTCCCTTCCATAGTTTCTAATCAAGCTGTTAATGACTCAGTAGTAGTTATTAACTTTTGAGAAACATCCAGTTGAACTTAGACTTGGGTAGGTACAATGACTGGAGCTTGGACAGATGTGGAGATTGGTGCTACAACTGATGGTAGCACTGCCAACTGTTGTGGCACTTGACCCGTAGGATTAGACCTGTGAGGGTATACTGAGAGAAGAGTATATTTTTGATCCATCTTAGTAGCTGCAACAAATTCATTTGCCTGACTGACTCTACCATGCTTAAGAAGAAGACTACTCTGAAGTAGTTCTGCATTCAACCTTCTTAATTCCTTCATTTCTTCCTCCTGTTGTGCAAAACTTTTCTCTAGTGAGAGTGATTGACCTTCTCCAAAGGAATGATATTTAACCTAGTTCATTCCCTTTCCTTTGTTGGATCCTTTTCAGAGAGGGGGAAGTGGGTTACTCGAAGGATTACCTAGGTTCTGAGTAATCCTTTGAATTTGTGTACGCACACCTTCTTCATTTGTGTCGGTGCGTACATCTTCTTGAGCAAGAACCTCTTTATCTAAATCCCCTGAGTGAGGCTCATCTGGTAGATCAGCAACAACGACATTGATGACATTGATTGATGCATAACTCATCGCATCCCTTCTATCAACATTTATGTGATATTGGCTTCTTCCATGTCATTGATGAGACATTGCCTTTTGTGGATTCGATCCCTTAGGAACTTCTTGACGAACCATAATTTGGAGGGAATCTCTTGATAATTTGGCTCTTCGTTCCTCTTGAGGTTTCTTCCCCAATCGAGAAAATACTGACTTTCTCTGAGGAGGGGATTGATGATTTGAAAAAGTCCCCAGTCCAGTGGACTAGGGTTGTTCCTGCTATTCTCGCTCAACTCCTCGAATCTTATTTCCTGATTCTGAGGGATGGTTTAAAAGAGTCCCCAGTCTGGCGAGCTGGGGTTGTTCTTAACATTCTATGTCTGAGACTTTCTTGAAAGTCCTCCTGATCTTGCGAACCTTAGTCTGTAAATTAGCTGGACGCATTAACCTATATCCATTTTTATCACCCGGTTCAAAAGACGGTTGGATGATTTCTAACACTTCTGTCACTTGGTGACGTGCTTGCTCCAAATGAGAGGCCTATTTAATATTATCATTTGCTTGATGCAAGAGTAATTCAACAACTTGTTCTCTATATTCTTGATTTTGAGAGGAACTAGTTGAAGCCTGTTCTTGGGCAAGATTTTGATTACAAACAAAGCCCATTTACTATAGCCGGTTATGGGAAATAACATTGCATGAGACCATTTTCAGCGGGCTTTGCTGACTGGAGAGCACCATGAAATGCAGTGCTCCATGAACAACCCAACCTCTGAGACGAATACCAGATGGGGCATTGGAAACTAACTGACGCAATCTTCTTAGTGCGCCAAGGCATGAACGTTGAAGGGCTATCTGCTGCTTTTCAGCCTTCGGATATCGAGAGACTGATAAAGACGCCAAATCAATCTGACGTTGTAACCCTTCTATTATCTTAAGATGATTTTCATATTCATCATAAGATAATACTTTCTTTTTCAACTGACATTGAGTTTTCCATATGTTGAGACGAATATCATGAATTTCATCTTCCTTTATCATTTCTGGAATATTATACTGAGAGAGAGCCAAAGGCCAAAACATGACTGGCACTTCACCTTTCGCCAGTTGTTTTCTCATGTTCAACACTTCCTATTTATCATTTGATGAAGATTATTCAACTTGATTTGACCAGAGCTGTTGTTTCCTTATTTCTTTAATGGATTCAACAAGATTGGTAGAGAAATCATTGATCAAACTATAAGATGCATGACTTAGGGTTGGTTCGGAGAATGACCTACACCCTGGGCTATCTTTTGATTGAGAAAGTATTTCACCTGCTAGAGATGAAGCTTCATACATGACTGGTTTTGCATTTGCAAGTGCCTCAAGATAAGAGGGATTTCTCGGCACTACATTGTCCACTGGAGCATTTTCCGAGCAATGTGCATTACTACTACGAAGAGGACTTTTGCAGGAAAATTTGTCATAATGGGGAGGACCACCATAATGGGTTACAACAAAAGATAAGATCTCTTGCTCCTTGGCCGTCTGACCACACAGAGGGTTTATGTGGGTCTCATCTGAAGATGAAACTTCGAGATCGACTGAATGGTCATGAAGCAAGCCTTCATGAGGAAGTGTTTGTTGAAGACCTTCTGAATTAATGTTCCCACTTTTGGGAAATGAGGGAGTAGAATCTTAAATTTCAACAGATAATTGTCTGAGGGCTTCAAGAACTCCGGCATCGATCAAGGCCTTATTACAGATTGGATCTTGATCTCCTGACTGTGCTGGGTGGGTCTTTTTCTTAGACGCCTTCTTACTCGCCTTGGAAACCACTTGGTGATGAAAGTGGCTACTCTGAGCAGGTGTATATGCCTGATCAGGAAAGTTGGCCAGGTTAGGCTGACGATCTCTACTCAAATCATGTGTATGTGCCTGACTTGGTTGTCCGTATGATATGTGGGAGTATGCCCCACAACCCTCTTGGACTGGAACAGATGTGTGTGTCTGTCCCAGAGTGAATTGTTTATGTCTCACTCCACTGGTAGGGATAGATTTATGTGTATTTCTTTGAGTTGCCGCTGAAGTTGTTATAATATTCTGGCAGGCATCCAGAATATGAGAAGGGATTTGCTTCTGCTCTTTCACCATTGATAGAATATTCTTGGTGACTTCAGCTGCCGGAAAGGGAATATACATCCATTCCGGGCTTGGAGCAGGTGTATGTGCCTGCTCCTGTCCTCATTTTCCTATCATTGAATCCTGCCAGTACTCAAGTGTGGGGGCAGAGAGTTGAGTCTACCTCCTATTTGTCATCGGGGATTTCCGACTAACTTCTTCGAATGCTACCAAGAGAGACTGTTGGTAGGCTTGATTAATACCAGCAGGTGTATGTGCCTGCTGATTGAACTTCTCCAAACATGGTTGACGAGATCCATCATATGTAGTCAGATGAGCCTGCTGACTAGCTGATGATGTATAGACAGGTGTATGTTCTTGCTTATAGTTTTCCGCCGGAATTGCTTGGCGGGATTGGCGTGATGCTTCCAGACGAGTCTGCTGGACAACAGAATTAAAACGGGCAAGTGTATGTTCCTGCTCATTGCTTGCCACCAAGTTAGGTTGGTGGAATTATTCGGAGATGGAAGAGATGAGAACCTACTCACTGTTGATCGGATTCCGCCTCTGGTGGTTCGTCTTGCTTTCTCGGGTTCGAGGAACCTGAGCCGAACGCCTGGAGTCGGTACCCTCATCATGTTGAGGGTGCACTGCCGCATGAGTCTGGCGACGATTGTTGGTGGGAGCCCTCAAGAAGGACTCTTGTTGGTTTGAATTAAGGTCCTGAGGGACCTGCTCATTCACCTCCCCAAAATAAGGGAGTGAATGGTGATTGCATTCTGGGGATAACGACCTGAAACGGTTAGAGACGGTAGTCAGCACCACCTGCTTATTGATCACTAGTCGTCGTTGTCCGGATGACCGATGCGAGTTGTTCACTTAGAGGGCTTGTCGGACAGCCTCTAGAGTTGGGATGGTATCTCGTTGACGGTACTCCTTAACCAGCGCGTTTGATACCCCATGTTGAAGACGTTGAGTAGGTGATATCATCCTTAGAACGGACGATGATCCAGTAGGAGTAGCAACAGTGGCATTTTCAGCAGCAGTATTCACAGGTGTGAACTTGAGAGCAACCATTCTAGAAATTCCGAAGATCTTAGAAAAGAGTTCTTGTTTGATATAACAGATGTAATCAAGATAAATTCAGCCACTACATCTTTTGGATGAGCACATTTGTCAATGATTGTTTTTGTTGGCCCTCTTATTGAGTTTTAAATAGGGGCCTAACAAATGGGTAAAACATTATTTTATCTTGGTTAAGGATTCATGTCGGTTTTACCATTTTTTGATTCCCTCAGATTTTGGGGATGACCGCCTTTGATGGGAGGTTCAAACGTTCCGATCGGTTTCTAATGGGTTTTTTCATAGAACCGGAAACATCCAATGATTCCACATCCATTCAGACCTAATTTCCGAAGGTAGGTTCTCATTAGTTGTGGACTGATGGGGCTTAGGAATTTGCATTGGTCGAGAGGATGGGAGGTCGGACTCATCACACCTTTTTAGGGGAATTATTGTCTACTCCGGGACTCCCTTTAGAGATTTAAGTTATGTTCGCGAATCCTTATTACATTACCAAGTTTAAAATATGTTTTCCTTTAGATCTCACAATAAATGATCGATATGTAGAAAATTTAGAGAATCTTTTATATGTATTCGAGGTTCTTCATCGATAGAGAATCATCTGTATTTATTATAGATTCTTTGTCAATGGTACCCTTCTACATATTTATATAGAAGTATCTTGGTTATTATGATGACCATGATGGTTTAAAAGCCACTTAGTGGGGCACATGAAGTTTATTGTCATTCATAAAGACATGGATTATTTCAGAGTTGGGATAGAACCCGCAGACGATCTACCTACATATCCTTTGTTTAGAAAAGGAATCAGAACCCACGTAGTTCAAGTAAGGGAGTATGATGTTTATGATTGATGGCTCAAAGAAATATGTCATAATTACATTTACACTAAAATCTCACGCGAGTCATGCTCGGTGTGAGAAACAAGAGGTATTGGTAAAAAAATTAAACAACTGTGCCACGAAAGATGAAATCATAAGAAATAATGTGGGGCTTATGTATGTATGACTACCCAGATAAATGAAAGGTTAGGATTTAAATTAGGGAAGAAATCTAGGAGAAGGGTCCATAAAGTTATATGTGCTTTATGGAGATTTTGAATACTCTAACCTGGGGATTACTCTTGAAAAGGAGTCCTAGGTTAAGAGATTTGGAAAACATTAAGGGACTTGGGGCTTACTCCTAAGGAAGATACCAGTGTTTGAGACTGGGGCTTACTCCTGAAAAGGAAGCCCATATTCGAGAATTATGACTGGGGCATATTATTGAAAAGGATGCCCAGATTTGAGAATTATGACTGGGGATTATTCCTGAAAAGGAGGCCCAGGTTAAGGGATTATGACTGGGGTTATTCCTGAAAAGGAGGCCCAGGTTAAGGGAATTAAGGTTTGGGGCTTACTCCTGAGGAGGATGCCCAGATTTGGGGACTGGGGCTTACCCCTAAGAAGGATTCCTGGATTTGGGAATTTTAAGAATTGGGGCTTACTCCTAAAGAGGATTCCCAGATTTGGGAATTTTAATTATTGGGGCTTACTCCTAAGGAGGATGCCCAGATTTGGGAATTTTAAGAATTGGGGCTTACTCCTACGGAGGATGCCCAAGTTAAGAAATATGACTGGGACTTACTCCTGAAAAAGAAGGCCCAAATCAATTTAGTTCTCTCATCTTAAAGGATGAGGTTGAATGAATGAAATCTCAATCTTTAATGACATAAAGATGTGTAAGTCACTAGGTTTTGAGAGATTTTCCACAGAATTCCTTTTAGATAAGGTAGTCAAATCAAGAAATCATGCCATAAATGGATTTGAAAAGTGACTTGAAGACTGAATCTTGAATAGGAAATGTGTAATGGATTAAGAGGGGTGAAATATGCAAGAAGGGTACCCAAAAAAGGTAGGGGCGTGCAAGTCCTGGAAGGCGCGCAAGTACTGCGTGGGCGCGCAAGTCCTGGTCACGCAGGTATGCCTTTGCGACATATGAGGTACTTGAGCGAAGTTTTAACCAGCAGGGTAATACTTGAGCGACTCTTGATTAAAGCCTTTATAATCTTCCTGAGGTTCTTCCAGAATAGGGGCGCACAAGTTCTATTGAAGGAGTATGGTGGCTCGCAAGTGTGGCCTTTTCCCTTAAGGGTTGGCCACTCAGGCGCACAAGTGTTGATGAGTTTCAACTCTTAGGCCTTCCTCCCCCTCTTTAGATATTCTGTTCTAGGTAAGAAATTACCTTAGAAGTGCTTCAGAAGCTTTGAGAAGAGACTAGGGCACTGGGAGCTCAAATCTGGGTTTCTAGAAAAACTCCTCTCCTCAAATGGGGGGCCCACAGGGTCTATTTATAGGTAGAAGAAGACCCCGGACGGTTATCACTTAGGTCGCACAAGTCACTTGTGCAACCATCATGCGTCGCACAAGTATACTTGCGTGATAGTGATATAACTTGCGCGACACATGTGCTCTTGATCCCTTGTTCATGCCTTTGTCTATTTTTGATGTTTTCCTCAAAGGATGAATCAATTTGCGCTAAGTCATTTCTCTTTCCATTCATTTAGAAAATGTGATGAAAAAGGAGCGTTAACACCATCGATAAACATTTCTTCTTGAGTCCTCCAATGTAAATAATATCAAATGTCATCTGATAAAGAAGAGAGTGTTTATATTATACTATATTTTTTTAAAGATAAGTCAAACAGTAGAAAAAGATCTTACCAAAATAGTCTCCCACAACTATGCTTTTATAATTTCATCCACAGTATTCCAATAATTGTACAAAATGCTAAATTTTCTACTGCCTTGAGTTGATACAAAACTCTTAAAATCTTTTTTATTTGGACCTCTTGGAATATAATTGTCATCAGATTCAACTACTATCTTGTGGTCCTGGTCATGGGAAACTGATAATTTTGGTAAAAGTGTGCTACAATGTTTACAAACTCATGAACTATTAGTTGTTATGGGAGCACATAAAGACGATTGGGGAACATCAATAGTAGCATGTAAATGTTCCTCACTAGAGGAATCATCATGTTTTTCACCATCAGAATCATGTGGTTGATCAAGTTATTGATATATCATTGTCCTTGAAATCAAAAAAGGAAACATTAATTCCCAAATAAACAAATTCAACTATCACAATGGTAAACATGGTAAATATGGTTTATCATGATAAACAATGGTAAAGATGGTAAACATGGTAAGCATGGTAGTGTAATTGGAATTTCAATAAAATCAATAAATATATAACTTACGTAAAGGAAAACATGATAAACTATGATAAAAATGGTAAAAAATGGTAAAAATTTGTAAACATGTTAAACATGGTAAACTATGGTAAACTATGGTAAACTATCGTAAACATGGTAAACATGGTAAACATGGTAAACATGTTAAACATGGTAAAGATTGTAAACCTTGGAAACATACGTTACCTGTAACATTATGAATGTACAAATGGATTGTTTTCACAAATTCCTTCATCATGATCATTCCTTACGACCCAAAACATATATACAACATTCTCATAATTTTTTACTGCTAATCTTTCCATGGAAGTAGGGATATCACATAAATCAACATCTACATCAAGTTGATCCTCACCAACATATTGTTTTTTCATTGTAAAACAATAGACCACTGCATATCTAATTGATAAACAACATAGAAAATCTGTTTCTCATGTGTTGCTAGTATAAAATAATCTATTTTGTCTTCCAATCTATTCAGATTAACAATTGTCATTCCAAATTCATCATGTCTCACACTGTTGTTACCGACAAACCATTTTCAGTTAAAATATGAACTTTAATTTTAATGTAATCAACCTCCCATATTTCTTTAATGATTCTATAATATTCACTTCATGCAGAAATTGGAATTCTGTCTTTAGAAGTCGAAAAATGAATTGCTTCTGCAAAGACTAATACCCCACTATTCGGAACTGCACTTCTATTGTCCCGAGATTTCGTATGAAATGTATAGCTGTTAATGTCGTACCCGGACCATGTTATTAAATTTAATCTTGGACCACCCACTAACCATCTTAATTCCTCTGAGATATCTAATCTACCATGTAGGGACATTTTAAACCATGTCAAAAATGTGTTGTTGTGCTCATTAAAAATCCACATTTCATTCTTTTTTGGATGACATTGTTTCAACTCATTAATATTTAATGTGATATACGGCTAAGCATCAACTATGTTATTCAATATGTATAAATGTACCTTCTTCATCTGTTCAGCTGAAAAAAATTGGACTTTCACGCCATGAATCACCTTTCCCTCAGTATTAACTCATTGATGACGAGATATAGGAAAACCTATGTGCTGCACTTCAGATAAGTATCTCGTACAAAACTCTGCAACCTCCTCAGAAATATACTTTTCAATAATGGAGGCTTCAGGTTGATAATTATTTTTAACATTACCCTTTAATATTTTCATATACCTTTCAAAAGGATACATCCAACGAAGATATACAGGTCCACAAATCTTTATTTCTCTAACCATATGAACAATTAAATGCACCATTATATAAAAAAAATATCGAGGTAAATACATTTCCAATTGACAAAGTATATATATTACATCCGTTTCCAAAATGTTAAAGCATTCACATCAATCACCTTATTAAAAATTGAATTGAAAAAACAACACACCTTTGTTATAGTCTTTCTAAGACGGATGGAAAATATTCTACGTAATGAAACCAGTAGAAGTTGTTGCATCATGACGTTACAATAATGAGATTTCTTACCTATCAACGTCAAATATTTCAGAGTGACAAAGTTTTCTAAATTTTATGAATAACCATTAGGCACTTTGATATCATGAATACACTGAAAAAAGCTAATTTTATCCCTCTTGGATAATGAATGAAAAGAAGGTGGAAGAAATGTTCATCTTCCATCAGAAGTCAGAGCTAACTCCAAACATATTCTCATTGATAGTAAGTCTAATCTTGCATTCAATCCATGTTTAGTCTTTCATTTAATATTTAACAATGTTCCAATCAAACTGTCGCAAATATCCTTCTCCATGTGCATGAAATCAATATTATGCTTCACCTCTTGATATCTCCAATATGGTAACTCAAAAAATATTGAACTTTTCTTCCAAACATGTCTATCATTGGAAGATTTACGTGTCTTTCCCAATGTTACATCAAGGATTTATTCCCTCTCAAAATATGCATCAGTGGATAAAGTTTTCGGAGAAATATCTAATTCTTGTGCCCATTTTTTGCCTTTTTTAGTCTTCTATATGAGTGATCCATAGGTAAAAACTTTTGATGACCCATGTAGACTGTTTTCCTTCCATGATATAATTGACAATATGACGTCCGTTTTTCTCAAATTGGTCATGCTTTATGCCCCTTAACACTGTATCCCGAAAAATTCTCATATGCTAGGAAGTCATTTATAATGAATAGAAGCACTGCATTCATTTGAAAATAATTCATTTTATAAGAATAATACACTCTCATACCATCCTCCCATAAAAGTTTCGAATCATCAATCAATGGTGACAAGAAAACATCAACATCATTTCCAGGTTTCTTTGGACCAGAGATCATTATACTCAACATGACATATTTTCACTTCATACAAACATCATGGGAGAGGTTGTAATTTACCAATAAAATAGTCCATGAACTATGTGTGCTACTGAGACTTTGATATGGATTCCTTTCATATGTGCAGAATCAAAGTCTGATATTTCTAATTTCATTTCCAAATGTCGGATACTACTCATCAATTTTCTTCCATTAGAGAAAATCACTTGGATGATGAATTTTTCCATCACATATACGCTCATCAATATTCCATCTTAATCTTTTTTTCATCATGAGAGTTAGAAAATAAACGTTTCAAACAAAGAATTAAAGGTAGATACCAAAATACTTTGGAAGGGATATTTGTAATCTCTACATCAGCCTGTGATTTTTCTTTCAACTTATACCATGATGTCCCACATTTAGGACACTCTTACAGATATTCATATTCCTTCATATATATTATAAAATCATTTGTACATAAATGTATTTTCTTTATCCCATTCCCATCGGGCATAATATATTTTTCACCTTATAATTTGATTCTGGAAGATTTTTGTCTTTTGAAAGAATGTTTTTTAACAATTGTAGCAGCATCATAAAACTTTTGTCACTCCATCCATGTTTCACCTTCAGGCTAATAAATCCTAACACTGCAAAAAAACCGTAAATTTTTTACAACAAGGATATAATGGTTTTTCAGCATCACCATATAGAAGCGCAACTGTCGGTTCTATCTCAATTTGTTCTGCTGTAATATCACGAATCATTTCTTCAATTCCATCTGAGTTATCATCTTGCAAATCATCATCATCAATAGATCTGACAATCTATCCAGTTTCACCATTCCAAATACAATGGCTGTAACTTGGATTGAAACCATGACAAATCAGATGATCTTTGATCTCTCTACCTTTCAACTTCTTAATATTCAAACATTTCAAGCATGGATAGAACAAAATGTCATTTCTTGGAGCATTTCATTTAGCAAATTCCAGAAAAAGCATCAACACCTTCCTCATATTAATTACTCATTTGATGTGTCTTAATCCAACTTCGAATCATTATTACCTATAATAAATATCAAAATTGTACATCTTGTAAAGAAAAGAATATTTTATATTTATATGAAAAATATCATTATTTGAATGAAAAACAATTTTGAAATATAAAAAAATGAAATAAAACATGTTTAAAAGTTATTATTTCAAATAAAAAGAAAAAAAATTAAGAATACAAAAACAAAAAACCATAAACATGGAATTATACAAAAACCTTGTTGGCTAAACCCATAATGACAAAATGATGATACAAAACCCTCAATGGTTCAACCCATAATCACAAAATGATGTAAAATCTCGAATTTATTCCCCACAATTTTCATTATAGAAAACACTTGTTCATTTGAAAAAAATCAATTTTATTCTATTATCATATTAACTATAAAGATGCATTGAAAAAAAATACATAAATAGGTGAGAAACTAGATTATAAACTTGAAAATTAGAATCAAAGTAAACAAAATCAAAAACAAAATGAATTTAGGGAGTCCTCAAAAAATAAGAAATGAAATCAGGGCGGGTTGAAATTCATACTTAGGGATTGCGAGTCAATCTGAGAGATTTCCTAATAATAAATGTGATTAAGGATCTAGACAAACCGACATTGAGGGAAAGAGTTCTAGGTGGGTTCCTAGGTTTTTTTCATGAGAGAGACGAGCCGTAAGCTGCAGATCAAAGAAAATAGATAAGAATACGGGTCCTGATAAATAATTTAAAGGGTTTATCACATCGGTTATAAAACACTTGACGTGATAAACCACTAAGACTTGATTTATCTCGTCAGTTATTTTATAACTGACGTGATAAATCATCGTCACTCGGTTTATCACGTCGGTTATAAAATAACCGACGTGATAAACCCACGAGCCTCGGTTTATCACGTCGATTATAAAATAACCAACGTGATAAACCTAATTTTTTTATGTTTATCACGTCAATTATAATACAAATGACATGATAAATTGAAGCCCGATGGTTTATCACGTCGGTTATTTTATAACCGACCTGATAAACCTTCATGATTCCATTTATCACGTTTGTTATAAAATAACCGACGTGATAAATCCAATCTTGGAGATTTATCACATCGGTTAAAAAAGAACCGACGTGATAAATTTCCATTACATATTTATCATGTCGGTTATAAAATAAACGACTTAAAAAATCCAGTTTTATAGTTTTACAAGTCGGTTATATATAATCGATGTAAAAAATTCCATCGTGATAAACTTTTTCTACACTAGTGTCAACATCTTCATGTCTATCAATAAAAACCTAAAATGGTTGAAAATAGATTTTACTATTTATTTAGCCCCATTTGTGTTTTGGAAATTAATTTTACACATAATACTAGATGATAAAACAAAACATTTTCATTGTGATTCAAAATCCACCCAAATTAATCTAAAACATTCATCAGTAAATTTTATCTAACGATTCATCCTTAGGGTATATAAAAGAATTAATTATAAGAACATTTAATCATCTGGAAGATCATTAATTTAATTTATTTTATATTTTATATTTATATCTATGTTCTACAGGAACTTCCATTCATGTATACAAGTGAACCGTTAATGAAAACTAAGAAAAAGAACACTCATGAACAATGAATTAAAACAATATAATTAATCCAAAGGCCCATAAAAGAAATTAATAAAATCATAATGAACCATATTCATGTATAAATGTTTTTTTAATTTATAATTATTGAATCTAATGTTTTTTTATAATACATTAAATTGAATAAAGCTTTCAAATACATGATAAGTGAAATTCTTGAACCCAACATTCTTTATTTGGTTTTTACCACTTTCACTCAATTTTCAGTATGGTTATTCCATGAAAATAATGTATTCATCATTATCTTACCTTTTCTAGGATATTAAAATTTTCCACTAGAGTATATGTCAAACAATTTTTTTCTCAAAGAACACTTCTTTAAAAAACACACCATTTACATCCAACTCAAGGATGATAGGGCATGTGTCAAGTATGTTATTCTGTCTTTCATTTGGGAACCCAATGTTTGTGAATGTATGCATTATGAAGTTAATGACATTACTTTCCATGGTTTTTTTATGTTCGATATTTATATATTTTTTATATGGGATGCTTGATAATGTAATGTTTATGATGTGATGGGTGCACACAAAATTATATAGCACTCCAATGCATTGGGTAATGTTTTGAACACTATGATTAAAGTGAAAAATGCATGAAAATGATGTTAGATTTGTTAAAAACTATGTTTGCTAGCATAACACCCATTAATGATGTTTTATTTTTATTAATTTTTAAATTATATGGTATTATCTAATGCGTCCTCTCATGATTATGATGATGACGAAATAAATATGCTGACCCCAAGTTATATTGTTTCATGTTCTTATCTATCCTCTTTTGGGGGTTTTAACTCACCCATTTTTTATGTATATAAACAGATGAATACATAAAATAAAGGGTACAGGATGGTTAATAATAATATAGACAATATGGAATTAAATAAATTTTTATGTTTTATGTTGTAAAAGTTACGTATGGTTCTAGTTTTTCCAAGACACTAAAACTATGGATCCCCATTGTTAAATATTTTTATGTTTTTTTAATTAATGTGATATAAAAGTCATGTAATAAAATTAATGTTTATATATTTGTAATATGAGTCATAGTTTAGTTAATTTGATAATTATTATTAGAGAACCATAGTGAAAACCCTTAGTATGGAAATAATAATATTTATGAACACAAGAAGATTTTATAAACAGAAGTATCCAATAAGATATGATTTTTGTGTTAACTGCACAAAAGAATAAATTATTTATTCATAACTTGTTGAACTATGTTTGGTTAGAAAATTTTCAATTTTATAAAATGGTGGGACTTAAGAGGAACGATGACACCAACCTATGTGGTGGAAACTGTAGTGATTTCATGAACGACATACCCAATGCATTAAGAGATGGAGTTCAAAACTTCATGGTGATGCTTACACAGTTGTATCAGGTTATGAGTAGTGGCCTGAATACTGTGGAACATTTTCCTTTAATTAAGAGGGAGAAATTGGATATCAAGCATTTTATGTAGAAAATAACACTGAAATTTAGTGAATCATATGATATAATTGTTTTGAAATAGTGGTTCAACTCAATGGAGAAGATATTTTTTATGCTTCACTATTTTGAGATAGAGACACTGACTCTGGTTTTTTATCAACTCGATGGAGTGGTCTAACAGTGGTTGGATTTGATTAAGAAGACTAATGTAAGGTATGAAATTGAATATATGGAGTGGGAGGACTTTAAAATAACGTTTTAACAGTTATTCCCCATGATCTATTCTTATAAATATTGAAGTAAAATTGATAGAGCTAAAGAAAAAAGATGGAGAATCTGTCATGGATTAAAAAGAAAATTTCACAAGGCATGCAAGGTTTTATTCTGGTCTTGTTATCAACAAAGATTGAAAAATTGATTGATTCTTCAATGGATTAAAATAAAATTTTATAAAGGATGTTGATATTTGAGACTTTTTTAGTTAAGAATAAGTTGTTTGTTCTGCTCTCAATGTGGAGATGGAGTTTGGAGAATGGTCAGATGGCTAAGATGATAATAAATGAAAGATGGAGTTTCATTTCATTGGATCTAATTATATGGGTGGAAAGAAAACTCAACCACCCATATATAAAAAAATTGGGAAGAAGAATCATCGTAATTTCCTCTAAGGGATGTGGAATGCTTCATGTGTGGGATAGAAGTACACCATGCTCATAAATGACGAAAAGACATGAAAAGGAAAGAGAATGTGGTGGAAGAAAAGAGAGAACAACTCATGGTCCCATTAAACAACTGTAGAGAGAAAGGGAAATATGCAAGAAGTGCACTAAGCCTTGAGTCATCAAGGGTAATTAGTATCAATAGAATTCAAATCCAATTGAACAAGGGAAGGATCATTCCATCACTATTGCGGAAGTGGTGCATTAAAATGAAGTTGTACAAGTTATACTTACTATTCACTCAATAATGGAAATGTATTACATGATTATTGTTCTAAGAATTATTTTATATCACACACGTTTTATAGATATATTGTATCGAAGCCCCAAAACCATGAAGTTTAAATATCTATAAAAACACTGAGACTTGCAATCATTGAGACCCATGTGTTGGGATCTTCTCTTGTTGTTGTATGTTGGAAGATTCTTCCTATGAATCTTGTATTTCATCCCGTGGTGTAATTCAATACTATTATGGGTACAGATTGTCTCTCGTTATATATATTACACATCAACTATCAAGAAAAGGGAATATCATTTCATATTTCAAACAATCCTATGGTACTCTACAAATTCTTGGAAGATCCTGAATCCCCTTTTAATATTACTCTTACTTTGTGGGTGTTGATTACCCATGAAGAATCATACCTTTATTAAATGTTTGAGTCAAAGGAAGGTATCATACTTGGGGAAATTCCTATCATGAGGGAATACCGTGTTGTATTTCATGAAGAATTACCCAGAATACCCTCAAATTTTTAGGTTGAGTTCTCAATAGAACTCATACCCTAAGATACTCCTATATCAAAGTGTTGATATAAGTTGGATCCTATTGAACTGGAGGAGATAAATATAAATATTTAAGATAATTTAGTCAAAGGGTTTATATGACATAGTGCATCAACATGTGTTGTATGAGTGCTCTTTGTGAAGAATAATAATGGATTAATGCTGTTGTGTATTGATTATCGGGAACTCAAAAATATCACCATAAAAAAATATCCTCTTACAAGGATTTATGACTTATTTGACCAGTTATGTGGACATCAACACTTCTCACTAGTGGATATTCATTCTGGATATCATTAGTTAAAGGTGAATAAAGAAGATATTCTTAAGAGTGCCTTCCGAACAAGGTATGGGCACTATGGGTTTCTGGTGATTCCCTTACGACTTAATAATGCCCCTAAAATCATCATATATTTGATGAATGGAGTCTTTAAACATTACCTCAACATGTTATTTTTTGTTTTTATCAATGAAATTATCATATACTCCATAAAAAATGAGGAACATGAAGAACATATAATATTTGTGTTGTCGACATTGAAGAAGGAGATGTTTTATCCCAATTTTAGAAAGGGTGACTTTTGGATGCAGCAATTCATGTTATTTAGTCATATGATCACAATTGAGAGAATCTCTATGGAAAAATAAAAAAAATGGTGACTGAGGAATGGACCAGACCGTCTAGTGTCACAAAAATCCATAGTTATCTTATATTATCTAGGTTTTACGGACATTTTGTGAGAAATTTCCCAATATTTTTATATCTAATAACTATGTGAAAAATGAAAGGGTTGAAGAATTTATGGATGGAAGAATGTGAGGATTGCTTCATGGAGTTAAAGAGAAGGCTGATCACTACACCTATAATCACATTACTGAAAATTGGAATAAAATTGTGATATATAGTAATTCTTACTTGAACTACATCAGTTGTGTACTCATGAAAAATGATAATGTGATAGACTATTCCTTAGAGTAGTTGAATATCCATGTTCAGAATAACGTAACACATGATCTTGAGCTAGTAGTAGTGATTTAATTTGATAATCTTGAGGTACTAGCTCTATGGTGAGAAGTGTGACATATATACCAATCATAAGAGCCTAAATATATATTCACACTAAAGGATCTCAAAATGAATCAAAGGGGATGGATAGAGCTAATCAAAGTCTATGATTTCCCTATTCACTATCATGTTGGTATGGAAAAAAGGAAGATAATGCTCTAAGCCAAAAAGAACCTACTACTCTATCCATGTTCCATATTTAAAAAGTCCCACTATTAAAGGATATTCAAATAATGGATTTGGGAATCATAAGGGAAAGAAATAAATACTATCATTGTCAAATGATTCCATAACCATCTATCCAAATATGATTTAGGAGGCATAAAGGGATGACACAGAGTTGAAAAAGAGGGTGAATGCAGTAATTGAAGGGAAGTTACAAGAGCTCTATATCAATGATGATGGTGTAATTCGGTTTGGAAAACGGATATGTGTTCCTTCATCACCTCGAATAAAGAATGATCTATTGGATGACGCACATAGATCACCTTTCTCTATCCATCCTAGTTTCACCAATATGTACTGTGATATCTAAGAACACTTCTCATGTGATAACATGATGAATGATATTTCTAGGTATATATCAAGGTGTATGATATGTCAACAAGTTAATGAATATAAATAGAATTCCAAAGGGATGATGAAACCATTTCCAACACCAATATGTAAATGAGAGTACTACAACATGTAATTTTTCATGGGTCTCCTAAAGACATCTGAGGGATGTAATGCGATATGGGTTGTGGTTGACCAACTCACCATGTTGGGTCAATTTTTCACTACTCGGTAAGATATGTCGCTTGAATAACATGAAAATATATATATGAAGGGAAGTGTTGAGACTGCATGGGGTTCGAATATCGATTGCCTATGATCATGATCCATGGTTCAAATACAAATTGTACAGGTGTCTTCTGCATGCCTTCATTACATAATTGGATTTCATCATGACCAGTCACACGCAAACTGATAGCTAATCAGAATGGATTATTCAGACTCTTTAAGGTATACAAAGAGCATTCTCTTTAGAAATCAAAGGTGGATGAGATCAGAATCTCCCACTGGTTGAGTAATCAAACAAAAATAGCTTCTAATTGAATATTTTGATTGCTCCATATGATGATTTATATATAAAGTGATGTAGAACACCAACTTATTGGTATGATGTTAGATAATGAAAGATACTTGGACCTGATCTTGTATAAGGGATTGATGAAAAGGTTCAATCCATACAAAAAAATAAAAGCTACTCAGAGTTGGTAAAAGAGATATGCTAACAAATATTAATGGGACATGTAGTTTGACATTGGAGATAAAGTGTTCATTTAAATATCATGATGGAAGAGAGTCATGTGGTTTGGAATTAGCGATAAGCTAAGCCCAAGGTACATTAACCCCTTTGAGATCCTTGACCGCATATGAGACGTGGCATACCAGATTTAACATAATCTAAATCAGGATTTTTTTCATGATGTGTTTCACGTGTCACTCCTGATGAGGTACATACCAATACCACACATGTACTGAACTCAGAGGTGATATATATGGAAGATAATCTTTGTTATTAGGAGCAGTTAGTAAGGATTCTAGACCAGAGAGACACGGTTCTACACCAAAAGACAAATGTCATTGCCAAAGTGTTGTGGAGGAACCATTAGTGTGTACAAGAAACATTGGAACTATAGGATGTGTTGAAGGAGAAGTTACCACCCCTATTTATGTAAAATGAGATTTTGTGGGTGAAACTTCCAAATGGGGGAAGAATGTAAACACCAAAAGTTTTATCAATGGAATTAACTTTTTATAATTATCTCATACTGTATAATCACAAAAAAATAACATTAGAAAACATAATTCCACATAATTATTAAATTATCTAAAAAAATATATGTGACCCTTAAAGATGACTTTTTCACTTCTGTTATTTGAATTTCAAAAATCTGACATACACAGTTTTGATCAGTAAGTTGCTTGGAGTTCGATGGGATACACATAGTTTTTTAGTGACTAGTTACATAACATTATGAGTCGTAATGTTACCCTTATGAATATTAATATCACACTTATGAATATTCAATCTTCTAAGTGAAAATGAACCTTACCCATGATACTATAAATAATATTTATCTATCCAATAAGTTACATTATTATTTAATTATATTATAGTGTTGGTATTTTGGTATGTCATAAATATTTAATGAATTAAATAATAACATAAAAGAAAAATTACTTCCATTAAATGTATTTATAAAATATTATTTATATTTCTAATTATTATATGATAGTTTAATGATAACTTTATTAATTTCCCAGCATGTATGGAAAGCATTTGTAATTTTAAAAACTGTATTTTTCAAAATAAAATATGTTTTCGATTAAAAACAAAATTATTCTTATTTAGAAAATTATTTTCATAAAATGGGGTTTATTTTTGAATTCTACAAGTTAAAAAATGGTTAGGGTGAATATTTGATATTTTTCTGAAATACACTAATTTTTTGTTAATAGTGAAATTTGATAATTTGCAAAATATGCTAAATAAATGAATCTTTGCATCATTCTTGAGTCATGGATGATGCAAATGTCCATTTTTTTCAACTCACATGACCTATTTGCTATATTTAGTCCTGGAGTAATCCCTATTTACTGTCTTGAGGGATATTAAAAAAATAATGAATTAAATATTGGGAAAACATCCCTCCCCTCAACTATATATACCACCTCTCATCAATTTTTTTTTTCATTTTTGGAATAAAGAACCACTATTTTCGATAAGAGGGATCCTTACAACTTAAAACATGCCAAGAACATAAAAAACACATTACATCATCCAAAAAACACATTACACCATATGAAAATCCGGAGGTGCCAAACCAAAGCACAAATCACACATAGAAAAATTCAAAAAATTAAACCAGCACATGTTAGCATCATCATAGTGAGACCCCCAAGCAGTGAAACCTACACACCGGTCACCATTAGGGCCATCCAAAACCCTATCACCGGCAAAGACCCAAGAAACATTGATGAAATCACTGAAAGGATTCAAAAACCTATGGTCCCTTCTTCAACGGTTGCTTCAGCAACACAACTCAAAGGAAGAAATCATCTTGAACCACTGGAATAGAAAAACCCAGTACATTCTCCTCCTAAACTCCACAATTTCACCTCATGTCTCTTCCAAAAAACAATTAAGAGACAATACTCCTTCGAGAAGAATTTTTCTCCCAGTCGGCATCAAAAAATCAAATAAACACAAATTCACAGGTACAAGACCATCACAGAGGAACCACGACCCAAATGACATCAAATCCTCAAACCAACCACGGAATCAACAAGATTCAAACCATGCCATCACCAAAATCATGATATCAACATCACAACAACAAACCCGCAAAAAAATCAAAATAATAGCAAATATAGAAGATAGAAAACCATCACCAGAATGCCAGAAAGTAGCCGCGCTACAGATCCCATTGCTGACAACTAAGACACCTGCCACGGGGAAACCCTTAGCAGCGGACTGTCATCGCACCGCCATGGAACCCTATCTGGTGATGAGGGAACATGCATCGGTGGGCGATATGTTTGAGTGCAAGGAGGGATGTTGCGTCAACCCAAGGTGAAGGAAGCATCGACGATGAGGTGAAAACCTAGTTTACAGAGCCCCTTCCTATAAATACCACCTCTCACAACCTCTTTTCCTCACACCTCTCAAACCTCAATCCTTATCCAAATTTTACCCAAAACAATTCCTTAGAACCTATCACACTTCTAGAATCTATTGGTATCATCCATTGTCAAATAATATGTTTCTATTGGAGGATCATAAGAGGATAATATGAGAGGTAATTTCTCTCTCTATTTTTTTTTCAAATTCCTTTGATATTTCATTTCATTTATTCTCTTATCTTCAAAATATATTAAAAAAATGCAATTATAACTCCATTATTATTGATATAATTTTATTATATAATTTTATTGGAATATTATTCATTATACTCCTCCCTCTATATCAATCTCTTTATAAAAATGGAACGGTCGGCCGCAATGTGTTAATTTACCTATATCGTGGGTGATGTACTTATATTTTCTTTGAACACCTTAAAAGATTTCAATTAAACCATTATATGGTTGAAAAAGGTCTTAATATGTATTTTTTAACCACTTTAATTTTATGGGAAATTTTTTTATACATAATAATAAATGATAAAACAAAACAGGTTCATTGTGATCCAACAACCGCCAAAATTAACCTAAAATGATCATCATTAAATTTTATCTAATGATTCATCCCCATGGTAATAAAAAAATTAAAATATAATTTAAACATATGTAATGTAATTAAAAAAAATTTAATCCCAATTTTTAATTTTTATCCATGTTCAACATGAACTTCCATTAATTTCCACAAGTGAACCGTTCTTGAAAACTATGAAAAAGAAAAATCCCGAACAATTAATTTAAACTTTATAACTAATACAATGTCCCATAAAAGAACTTAATGTAACCATAATTAACAATATTCATGTATAAAAGGTTCTATTATTTCTAATCAATGAATAAAATGTCATTATACAAGACATTAAAGTGAAGAAATAGTTCAGATACATGGTAATGGGAATTCTCGATCACAACATTATCTCCTCTCGTTTTCCCTCTTTCACTCCATTTTAAGTATGATTATTCCATAAAAATGATTAATCATATTTATATTACCTTTTATAGGATATAAATATTTTCCACTATAGTTTATTTCAAACACAATACTTTCCATAATAACACTTCTTTCAAAAACACACCTTTTAATTACCACTCATGGTTGATGGTGCTTATATAATCTATGTAATTATGTTTTTCAATTGAGAACACAATGTTTATGAATTTAATGTTCATAATGTGAAACCAATATCATTATATGGGTTCGATTATGTTTATTATTTATATATTTTCCATATATAATGAATTGTGATGTTAATTTTATGAAGTGACAGGTTGACCCAGAATTATATAGTGCTATGGAATTATTTTGATGTGACGAGTGCACCCAGAATTATAACACACTCCAATGCATTGGGTAATGTGAAGAAACTCATTATTAAAGTAAAATATGAATGAACATGATGATATATTTGTTCAAAAAATATTTTCTATAGTAGACCACTAAGACATGATGTTCCATTTTTATGCACTGTAACATTCCATCCAATTATCTAATGCTTCCTATCATGATTATGATGATGATGTAATGACAATGATCACCCAATGTTAAATTTTTTAATTTTATTATATATCCTCTTACTAGACTTTAATCTCACCCATTTTTATGTTTATCCATAGGTGACTACTTGTACTATGTTGTACACAAATGCCAATAAGAATCAAGAGAATATGGAATTAAATAAATGTTTATGTTTTATGTTTTAAATGTTATGTATAGTCCTTATTTTCCCAACACACTAAACCCTTTGATACACATTGTATAAAAATCATATGTTTTTTTATCATTAATGTGATGTAAAATTAATTTAGTAAAAGAAGGGTATCTATATTCTATGTTGGAGATACTGAATTTTCATGTGATTTGGACCATGTTTAAGATTCTATGATAATTTTAAATTTTCGTTTGCTACCCAATCTAAATTATAAATCAATACATGGAATGTAAATATGATAATTAGAGCCCATAAAAGTGTTGTTTATATGGTGTTTATGTCCCATTATATTTCTCTAGAGTTCAAATGATTTTTGAATGTTCTAGGCATCGAAAGTTATATTTAAGGAAGGTGTGGGATAAGGAATAAGGTTGGAAAACATTAATTAGTAACTTTACATCTCAACCACGAAGTAACTAATTGGTAGATCATAGATAGGGAAACCATACATGGTTGTGAACACTGTCATGTGATATGTATGTCGACAAATTAATAGGACAACCGAACATGATATGCATGATATATATAACCATGTGTGATCTGTGTGAGGTGGGGCTATACATGATCTTTAGCATTTCATAGTTGGTGCATTATTATCTGAAACCTAATCCTCATTGAAATGGTAAAATTACCATTTTTACCTCTGGTATGTGAAAAAGTTTACACCATATTCACCCAATTCCATTAGGATGGTCCCCGAATATGGTATCCTTATATTCATTATTATATAGAGGGTTCATCACCATTGTTATACTGATTTCAACACCGTATGATGTGTTGGAAGTTTATTTTTAATTATAATACTCCTCTTACCTCATATTATAGTTAATCCCACATTCCTAAATGGTGTTATTGATTAATTTATGTTTCCCTATATTTAAAAAATTTGTCTTATCCTTGTATTTTTATAGATTTGGCATAAATTGAAGCCTGAGATAGGATGATTGAATCTTCCCTAGTTTACGATAGGTGGCCTAGTTTCATTTCACATAAATTTTCATCATCTATAAATTATTTTCATTAAGAAACATGTCAAACTTCCCGCACATGGTTCCAAAAACATTAAATTCCATAAATTATATACATGGAATAGATTTAGGAAAGTTCCGATACTATAATGAAAAAATGGAGGTTGGTGATCCTAACATGAGCCGACACTTATGTTGATTTCAAATAAAAAATTTGATTATTTTTTCCTATTGTGATGAACCACCCCATGGGTGGGATCTGTCATATGCCATAATGTCTTAGATTCCTTATGACCAAAACACCATTAAGGTTTATTTGGTTTTCACTGATAAATGTTGTGAACAAATTGAGTTGATTAACCCTTAATTATTTAATTCCATGTTATTTATAATGGTTATACCTCAAATTTATATATCAATCAAGATATAGGAAACCTAATTTTGTTAAATAAATTGTTAAGTTGTTTGGAAAATTGCTTGGAATAGACCTAAATTTTTTTATGAAAATACATCCTATCATGAGTTCATAGTGTTATTTTAAATTGAATGATTAATGTTTTACAAGCAATTGTTGTACATAATGAACATGGGGATTTCAAATGGACTATATTTTAAATTATCATGTGTAATCACATGGACTTATAGATTACTTATAATTGAAATTCATAATGTTCTATGATAAAATTATAAGTTGTAATGGATGAATTATCATAGAATAGGTTAATTATTATATGTGGAATTCCTATTCTTTCATATTTATATCTTAAAAAACCTCTCATTCTTATATAGGACTACATTGTATGTTCATATTGGTCAATGAAATCACAATGCACCTTGAGCAATATTGGGTTCCACTTTATGAAACACTTTGGTTATGGGATCATAGGGAAATGTGATAAATTATTAATATAATACTATTGAGGGGCCTTGGTTAGGGACTTTGTGTAAAGACCAGAATTTTGATGAATAAAATCGACCTTTTTATTTAATTAAATTTCTAATGGTTATTGAAAACACATGAACTTATTTTTTTTTATTTAAATTACTTTTATGTATCATTATCATTGATAATATAGACATTGAATACTGATCAACTGACTAGTATATATATAGGGTATTAACAAATACATTTCACACAGACAATAGAAGTGATGGCCTCAACCAGTGGTATCATTCCCAATGAAGCCCACTTATCGAAGCTTAAAAAGGAAACATCATTTCTAGAATTTTCCCTAAACTAGTCCCTTGATAAGATCCAACAATATAAGCATGAGAGGAACTATTTATGGGAGAAATCCATGCTCATCGAGATCACAACACAAATTGTGTTCACTATATGGTCCCAAGACATCCCACCCATCACACACCTAACTCTTAGGTGGTATGATGATGTATTAAAGGGTATGAATCAAGACCCTAAAAATATTAGTATGTAAAATATTTTTATATAGTAATGAAAATATTTTCAATATATTATTGTTACTTTGTAAATGATATTTATTTTGATAAACCAGAAATTATATTTTTTTTAATATTCAAATTCATTTGATGAATTTATGAATTAATGAATTTTGAAATAATTAATATTTTAATGGAAGAGTATTATTATTAAATAATATTTATCAAAATTATTGCTCATATAATTTTTATGATGTCAAATGTAATTTTTATTACGGTTTGAGAACTATTATTGCCAAAAATGTGTCATTTCCAATAAACTTCGGTAAATATTTTAAAATTGAAAATTATCTTTTTTATAAAATTATGTTGATGAAATTAATATTATTTTTTTTAAAAAATATAAATTATCCAATGTTGTTTTTTCTTAATTTAATGAGACAGTCGATTTTTTGTTTAAAATTAAATAAAATATAAGTATATTGAGTGTTTTATAATATAACAATGACCCAAACGTGATGTGATAAGTAATATAGATGTGATACAAGATAATATATATGTTATACCATTAAAATATTGTGTTTTTTTGTTTATTCAAAAAAAATTCGTAAATCCATTATGATTACTCTAAGACTTATATTATATTTTATGAGTTTAAAATAATTTATTTAAGAGCGTGGCTCGCCTCCACATCACCAAGGAATTTATTTTATAATTTTAGGCCCCGTGAAATATAAAATAACAAAAACCTCTCCAAATTTACTGAATATGTGTTTAAAACCCATGGGATGGTTTGTGGTTTTTGATATTTTTTTTGTTAAGTTCAAATCCAAAATAAGAATGAAATCCAGCTCCTTTCCTATATAACCCCTCTCAAACACCCATTTATCTTAACTAAAAGTACTTAGATAACTTCCACAATTTTCCCTCAATTCACTAGAGACCTACCCAGGTTCCCCGAGATTACAAGAAGGCCCTTACAAGCCTTTTGATTCACACATTCATGTAAGGGATCTCCCACTCTCTTATATTATCAAGTACTACTTTTATGTTATAAATTTTAATTTATATTTTATTATGTTGGGATATTATCTTTAATATCCCACTTATGTTTAATTTAGTGTAAAAATTATGAGATACTTTTTCACTATCTATTATAAATCCTATGAAACTCTATATACACACATTACTATGTGGAAATTCCGTAAGGGATCCTAAAATTATCTTCTTTATTCATGATTCATTATTAAATTATACATTATAAATAATTTTACTACAGTTGGGACATGTATTTACCTTCCCATATTACTACCCATTTTATTTCCAAAAAATTAGAGACCCATTTTTCTCATCAACCATTTTTATGAATTTTTAAATAAATCCATTCTGATGTTGAAATTTTATCATGATTTTCCATACCAAAACAATTGTGTGGTAGATACCATACACACTATTATATCAAGGGTATTAACATTTATTCACATATACTAATTTATTGGGGAGTGACATGTATTTAATCCACATTAAATGATCATGGAATAAGTTATGATGATGAATGAATCCATGTGATATGAATTTTGTGGCACAATTAATATTTAGAATGAAATGATTATGATCAGTGAACCCAAATAGGGCTCCAATGCATTGGGTAGTGTTTAGTATCACGATACATAATGTAGGGATAGGGTTTTACCTAATTAATTTATGGGAATTCTTCCATAACGAGGTCATGGAAGATTTATTTTTGACCTATGTTTATGATTTAGCGTTTTAAGTTGTTTCCACATTTCAAATGATATGATTATGATTTTATATCATGCCTTTTAATTCACGATCCTATTATAATACATTGATATTGATATTATCTAACATGTACTATCTTCTTCATGTTTTACCTTTTTATACCCTTACTAGGATTTATAGCTCCTCCCTTTCACTTTTTGTCCGCAGGATATCCCATGTAGTTCTAATTTAATTGGAATATGATGATCATGTTAAGGATGTGTCCTAAAACGTTTTATACCCCATATTACTAGCGGTTATTATATGTAACTAATAGCCAAATACACTAGACTTATTGATATTTTTGGGTTGTATTATGTGTTCTTTTATGTAATAAAACATATAATAATGGGTAATAAAGGGAAAGGTTGTCATAGTTGGAATTAAAGCAAGAGCTTATTTGTTTTGGGATTTTAATTAGATAACTCTAGAGAATAACTTAGGGATAAGACTAATTATAAGAAAAAATCCCTATATTTTGTTAGTATATAGTATATTATTTATCAAGAAAAGACATCATTGTCTATACACTACATGTGTATGTGGTTCTGGCATAGATTAATTTTAGGGTAACAACTCTGAAAAGATGTTCTGGGGATGACTTAGGGTAATATGGTACACGGCAACAGGCCTTACCACACAACATGATTGACACCCTTTGTCTATATACATTGGTAAATTAATATGTTCAATTAATGCTATTTTTAAGGGATCAAAAAAATTCTAATAAGAATAAATGTTTGTAAGAATATCATAGATAAAATTAATTGAAGCCTAGAAATTTATAATTTATTAAAAAAAATTATTTTATATGTTATCATGTTACTATCATTGTATTCCACATAATGTGTTTAATAGTATAATATAATCATCCCTAATTTTACTTTTTTTCAAGCCAATATCCTGAAATATGATGAATCAGGTTAAAAACATATGTGAAGTGTGATGTGGTGATTACCCCAATGAAATTCCAAACATAAAGGGAGCTTGAATAACGTACTTCATGAAGACACTCAATCAATTGAATCAGCTAATGAATATTAACATGCTACCAGAGGAGTGTACAAATACACCTAAGGGATAACATGTCGTGATCGAGAGCTTCATCCAAAAAAAAGCCTCCAACATTAAGTGTATTATCTGATCAGTTAGCCTCAGAATAGTGGATCAACTCAATTTAGTTAATCTTCTCCATTATTAAATGTTCCAAATAAGATAAGGTTATTCTGACTATTTATCTTATGTATGGAGAATCTGATTAGTGGTTTTCATTGATCAATAATATGAATCATGAGGAAGATATTGAAATAATGGAGTGGAATTATTTTTGAAAAATGTTATTTAATAAATATTTTCATATTATTATCCTTATTAAGATAGAAATGGATTTCCTTACAATGAGAAAAAAAGATGAAAAAACTGTTAGGTCATATGAGGAAAATATCACAATACATCCATAATACGCATTGATTTGTTTTATTAAACCCAAATATAAGGTTGAATTCTTATTTTTTCAGCTAAAACCTAGTCTATAAAAATCCATTCAAATCTATGACTTTTATACCTATGAGAAAATTGTACAATATTTCCTCAAAGATAAAATAGATTTCACATAATCCCATGGTTATTATCAGGATAATAATTTTAATATAGATTTTAATTCATGAATACTGATAAAGAAATTAAATATTATTACAAAATTTCAGAATCAAACCTGTCAATAGTGTTGAAATAAGCACCTCGGAACTTGAAAAAGGGGGAAGAATAAATGTTTTAGGTGAGTGAAGGAAAGAAACCAAGATAATAATTTTTGATTGGAAAACCTGTGAATGTGATGGAGGAATGGTATGATCTCAACAACCCTGATCTAATTGTCTGTTTCCGCAAATACCAAGAACCACAGAACATTACGAATCAATTCCCTAAGATATGGATTTTTTGAGATTACCAACAACCTCCATTATAGTAAGTTTAATCTTTTTTCTTCACTACCATCATGGTGAATCTTGAAAATGAAGTGGTGATTGGTATGCTTTTTATTTATTCAAGAATATTGATTTTACTTTTTTATTATACTTCTACTCATTCCCTCATATCATAACATTTTAGTAAAACTATCCAAACACCACCACAAATAATGGAAATAGGGATGTTGGTGAAAAAGGAAAACATTGAAATTATTGTATCCATGGTATATAACTCTTACCCAGTCAACCTTTGTGGGACATAATTCACAGAGAAACTCATCAGACTCCCCTTGGTAGAATCTGATGTGATTATTGGCGTGTATTGTTTTCCCTATTTAAGGAAAACATAATTTACGATGAGAAGGAAATCACTCTACATATGGAGAATCAAACCCCAATTATATAAAATTTTTACAGTGGAGGATGAATCTTCTTTAGCTCCATCATCCCATACATAGATATTACTTCCCAATGATCAATCATATCTTAGTCAAATGATTGAGTTTAATTATGGAATCATCCTCGAATACCTCCATATTGTGATGAAATATAATGATGTGAGTCTCATGTATTTCCTTCTCTTCCTCCTAGCCGAGAGGTTGATTTTTCAATTTATCTATTATCTAGGTCATTTCCAATATCCAAAACTTTATATAGGATGGATATTGTGGATCATTTAGGAGTTAATGAAGCAAAAATAGGAGAATATGGAAAACACTTCAAATTACCTAGGGCTTCACTATGGGGTTCACCAGTACTCTTCATCTAGAAAATTTTTGGGTCAATGCACCTTTACATTGATTATCATGAGCTCAGTAATATCTTGATAATGAAAAATTATCATCTACCTCATATATATGACTTTTTCAATTAGAGTGGAGAATAATACAACTCCAAGATAGATCTTCGGTTGGTATATTATCAAGTAAGGGTGAAGAAGGAATATATCCCCAAGACAGCATTTCATACAAGGTACCTGCACTACGTGTTCATAGTGATTCCATTCAGATTCACTAATTCTCCAGAAATCTTCATGGACTTGAGGAATATATTATTTAGAGATTACCCTAACAAAATTTTTGTTGTCATTATAGATGATATTCTAATATTCTCCAAAACCACTAGGGACAAAAATGATCATCTATGAAATGCGCTAAAGACATTGTGAAAGGATAATCGTAAAAGAAATTTAAAAAAATTTGAGTTCTGGATGATGTAATTATCATTCATGCATCATATCATCACAATAAATGGTATATTTGTCAATTCATAAAAGAAAAAAAATCAAGTAATGAATGGATGAGGCCAAAATCTATAAATATATCTGTATCATACATGGGATAGATAGATAATATCACCGATTTCATTAAAATTTCTCAATATTGTCAAACCCTCTTACCAAACTAACACAGAAGGTAATCATGCTTTCCTAGAATGATAAATTTAATGAAAGCTTCGTGGAGTTAAAAAGAAGTCTTATCACATCCCATGTTCTCACACTACCCACAAGTGGGGAACTTTTTGTAATTTTTAACGATACATAGAATAAGGGTTTGGGATGTGTGATGATAAAAAAATATAATGTAATTTCTTACACATCAAGTTTGTTGAAAATTCATGAGAAAAACAATACCAGACATGATTTGGTGTTGGTATCTGATTTTATTACCTTGAAATTACAATGGAATTATCTCTATAGGAATATGTGTAAGATATATACTGACCACAAGACCCTCAAATATATATTCACACATAAAGAGGTTAATATTCACCATAAATAATTGTTAGATATCCTGATGAACTATGACTTCTCAAATCACTTACATCCTGATAATGAAAATAAGTATGAAGATGCTCTATGTAGAACAGACCAAAAAATTATATCATTGATGATAATTAAAAATGAACCGATCTTCATTGATTTTATATGTATGGAAATGGGAATAACTAAGAAAGTAATATAATCAAATATTTTAAAAATTATTGTTAAACTATCTCATTTGGAAAGGTAATTTGATTCTAAAAGAAATGATTAGAGAATTGAGAAGATAGTTGAAACTATATGGAAAGGTAATCCCTTTCAGTTCAGTATAACTTAATAAAGAATTGGGAGATTTGGGTCAAGACTATGTGTTCTATAAAATCATAAGATGATGAATGATTTCTTCGATGGAATATATATTTAGGCGTTCTCCATTCAACCAAGAAACATAAATATGTATCATGATCTCTGAGAGTTCTTTTGGTGGGACCATATTTAAAATGAGATTGATGAATATACATCAAATTGCATCATTTATTATATATTTAAGGTTAAATGGAGAAATAATAATGGGATGATGAAACCATTACCCATACCAACATAGAAATGAAAAAACACCACCATGTATTTTGTCACCAAACTTCTAAAGACATCTAAAGAAAATAATGAAATCGGGGTTATTGTGAATAATATTATAAAGAATGAACACTTCCTTATTATTTGAGAGGATTTATCATGAGATCAACTGGAATAGAAACACATCAAATAAGTGGTACTTCCTCATTCAGTACCACTTTTGATTGTATCATATCAAGATCCAAGATTCATATCTATGTTATTGAAAAGTCTCCAGCATGATCAAAACATTAAGTTGAATTTCAGTACAGCCTTTCAACCTCAAAATTATGGACAATCTAAGAAGTCTATTAACACATTAGAATACATATATTGAGCATGTTATAAGGTAATCAATGGAGGATGACACCAACACATTATTTTTGTTGCATTCCCTTACATCAACAATTTCCAATCGAGCATCCAAATAGATCCGTATTAGTCCCTTTATGGGAAGAGGTTCAGATCACTGACATGATGGTATGAAGATGGGGAAAAAAATTTAATGGTCTTGAAATGGTTGACTAAATAGTGGATAAGGTTAAATCTATTTTGCATCACATCAAGGATCATCAGAGTCGATAGATGAGTTATGCTGATAATAATTGACAAGGCCTACTATTTGACGTTGGATACAAGGTATTTATCTACATATCTCAATGTAAAATAGTTATGAGATTAGGGAATAAGAGCATTCTTAGTCCAAGGTACATTTCCCCTTTTGGGATCCCTGACCACATCAGAGCACTGTCCTATCAACTAGAACTCCAAAAAAACCTATCCCAATTACATGATGTATTCAATGAATCCATTTTGAGAAATTAAATACCAGACACATCACATGTACTCAATCCATATGTGGTACAATTTTAGAATGATCTATCATATGTAGATTTGGTGGTGGAGACCCTATATCATAGAGAAAATTTTCTACCATATAAGAAAACACTCCTTTTCAATGTGTTGTAGAGAAACCACATGTTTGAAGAATCTTTTTGGGAACCAGAGGAGGTGATAAAGTAATCCAATAATCAACTATTTTTGTATGGGAAAATTAAAATTCAATGTTGAAATTTATAGAATGGGAATATTTTAATGACACGAATTGTTATGAATAAAATTCTACTTTTTTATTTTATTAAATGTCTTTTATTGTAGAAAACAAATGAAAATATTTTTTTGTATATAGATGGTTTTTAGGTGACATAACCATTGAAAATATATTTATTGAAAAGTGATCACAAAACTTGTATAAATATAGGGTTTGAACAAATCAATTTTATAGGGAAAAAAGAAGTTATGGCCTCAAATAGTAGGATCATTCCCTTTAAATCCAATTTCTTAGAGGTTCAAAGGGATATTTCATTTTTGTACTTTTCCCCTGGAAAACCCCATGTTGAGATATAAAAAATTATGTATGACAAAAACCATTTATGGGAGAAGTTAAATATAATCAAGATCAAGACCGAAACCATGTTTTCTAAATGGAACCATGAAAGCCTCATCATTGTACACATTACACTTAGGCTGTTTACTAGTGTATTAATGTAATATGTATCAATATCCTTGAATTGTGAGTATGTAAATTATTTTTTAGATACTAATTATTAAATTTTCATTATATATTTGTTACTTTGTAAATGATTTATATTTTGATAAAGCAGAATTAATAATTTTTTGTCAATATTCAAAACCAATTAAAGAGTTTTTGAATTAATAGAGTTTTGAAATAAATGTCATTTTAATGGAATATTATTATTGTTAAAAAATATTTATCAAATATCAATGATCATATAATTTTTATGATGTCCAATTTAATTATACAGACAGTTTGTAAATGGTTATTGCCAAAAACCCTTCATTTTTAATAAATGTAACTTATTTTTGAAAATTTTGAAATCAACATATTTTTAAAATTATTTAGATAACATGAATGAAATTTTTGGAATCAGAACAGTAAAATTATCAACTGGTGAATTTTTCCATCTTTTATGATATAGTATAATTTTTTGGTAAAAAGTAAATACAATATATATATAATTTGTGATTTATGACATAATAATGACCGAATGGGATGTAATATGTAATATAAATGGCTTCCATGCCAAATATATGTATTCCATATAAAATGAAGTGGTTTTATGTTATTTTAATTATTTTTTAAATCCATTATGAATCCTCCAAAACCGATAATATATTTTATGATTTTAAAATAATTTCTTTAAGAGTGCGAGTCACATCCACATCAATAAGGGTAATTTTTTAATATGTTTATATATTTTACTTATATAAGAACAAATAATAAACCCCTTTTTGAGAAAACATGGGATAAATAATGTGATAGTTTGTGGTTTTGGATATTTTATTATGTAGAGTCCAAAGTCAAAATTATAAAGAAATACCCTTCCTTTCCTATATAAATCTAACCAAACTCCAATTTCTCTTCACTAATATTACTTGTATAGTGTAAAAATTCTTCCCTACACACCCTATATCTCTACAAAGGCACCCTGAAACTTTCTAGAATCCCCTACCAAGCCTTTGAAGTCACACACTAATGTTAGGGATCTTTGTTTCTCCTCTTTTATCAACCAATCTTTATTATGTTAAGTATTTTAATTTCTATTTTATTATTTAGATATATATTCATCAATATCTCTAATAATATAAATTTTAGTTATAAATGATGATATCACCTTTAACTCTCATTTATCCATCATATGAACCATTATTTACATAAGTTACTATGCTGAAATTTCGTAAGGGATCTTCACCTTTTCATCTTTATTCAATATTATTTATTAACATATGAATTCTAATTCCATTTCCTAATATTGTGACATGTCATAACATTTCCCTCTTACAACCCATTTAATGTCCTAATATTTAGAGACCCATTTCTCTCTCATTAACTATTTTTATTAATTTTTAGGTAACATCATTATGCTACCAAACTTTCATTATGATTTTCCATGGAAAAACAATTATGTAGTGAATACCATACCCATTATTATATCATGAATATTCAAATTTATGCACATATATGTATTGAATGGGGACTTAAACATATGTATTATACATTCCTTGATATTGGAATATGTTATTATTATGAATGGATCCATATTGTATGATCTATGTGGCATACGTTATCATGAGAATGAAATGATTTTGATGGGAGATCCCAAATAGTGCTCCGGTGATTTGGGTAGTGTTTAGTATTATGATATGATATTTTAGGATTGGGGTATACATGATTACGTTGTGGGAATTTGTCCACCATGAGGTCTTAGAGGGTTTACCCTTGACCTATGTTTGCGATTTAGTATTTTATGTTGTTTCCAAATTTTCTATTTTATGATTATCATGTTATATAATGTTATATTATTCATGTTTCATTAAGTCTGCATTGATATTATTGTTCTCTATCATGTATTATCTTCTTCATGTTTGGACTTGTTTATTCACTTCCTCGGATTTGTATGTCACCCCTTCCTCATGTTTGTTCCCTGTATATCCAATTGAATTTTATGTTTGTTGTAATATTATGATCATGTAGTACAGGTGTCCGAAATTGGTTTTTATCCCATGTTAAAAGTTGTTAGGTTATGTACCTAATTCTTGAATACACTAGACATATGGATATTTTGGGTTTTATTAAGTGTAATTGTATGTAATAGAACCTGAAATAATGTTTAATAAATATCAGGGTTTTCATACTCATACTAGAGGGTTCACACCCCATGGTCTCAGATGTTGGACATGGCCTTTCATATTCTTTTGAGTGGTTTGAAATGAAATTTCACACCCCATGATGAGAATGTTGGACATGAAGTTCCACACTATTTATTTGGGTTGTGGGCATGACTCTCTATACTCTGTGTTCATATTATTGATCTTCTCACCATAATTAAATAATGAGCCTTATATTATTATTATTGAAATTTTATGTGTATTACTTATACATGCACCTTGATTACTCACTTCTACTTTTTAATCGGTTCATATAGATACATTTATATATATACAAATATATAAATGATGGAACATGTTCGAGAGACATTCCATCTTAGGAAAAATCTTGTATGGTCAGCTAGGTGTCCATGGTGAACCTCATCATGATGTGATTACTTTTATTTATTCCTTTTCATATTTACTATAACATCACACTACTTTATTTAATATTCATAAAATAGATTTTAGTAGACATCATTGATGGGAACCTACTACGTATATCTCACACTCTATTTGGGCCACTTGTTACTACTTTAATAGACCACATAGTTGCAGGATAAGGATCATGGCCCATTATTTTACATGATATTTTTATTTATGGATTAGTATTAGACCTAGTAGAGTTATAGTAAGAACATCGAATTTACTCGAGCATCCTTTTGGAGTTGGATTTGTTTTTTATTTTTACTGTCTAGAATTTTCATATTGCATGTCACATACTATATGTATTCCACTTGTGTAATATATAGTGTTCTTGGATATTTATTTATTGATTTATTATTTATGTTTAGTTTATTATTTTCTTCTATGGTTCTATTATTCATTTTAATCCTCTATTCTAAATTTATGATCCTGCTATGATAGTTACTAATCTATAGGGTATAGTTTCCCCACTATACAACCATTAGACTATCACTACATATTGTTAGCCTCTAGTGTATGGGGAGTCACACTTGAGGGTATGTGGATATCAATATAGGGGACACATTCTAGTGGCTCCTAATCCAAAATGTTACGCAGTAGAGATTATCGGTTACTGAGATAAACTGTAACTTAATAAAATTATCCACATGGTCCTTATTATATTGAGAAATCATAATTTCAAGGAAGCTATGTTAGAACTTAAGGTTGTAAGGAGATAAAAAATACTCTCACATATTTTCACCTATTTAATAGAAATTCAAGATATATTTCATTTAAGATGGTTGAATGTGACAACCCACAATTTTAGTATACATTTTTGCACTTATAAATTTTTATTCATTACTCGTTTTACCCAAAACACTGATCTATAACCAACCATAAAATATCAATGAAATTAAATTTTAAAATATAACTTTTATAACATAACTATTGATTTCAAAGCTGAAAGTATATGTAAATTTATAATGAAATTTATATAAATAGTATAACCAATGATATCTGGTCGTATGTGTCTTTGTTATGGAGAATATTTTTCTATTCATGAAACAGAAGTATCATCACGAGGGTTTTCACTTGTCCAATCACAATATAAAAATTATATAGTGTGGGATGAGATATATTGTCTATGGGATATGTTCAAGATTATGGAAATCAATATTAGATTAATGAACATTGAATCACCACTCTCAACTATCACCAATTTTTGTCATAACCATATATCACATTCGAATGTCTTGAAACATTTTGTAAGTTGCAGGTGAGATGTTATAAACGTGAAAGTATTAACGTGTTGAATAGAAAATATATATCTAAATAATAAATTATATATAGTTAATTTAAATACTTAATAATGTGTTTATTTTAAAATATTATAATAAAACTCAATTAATAAATTTTAAATAAATAATGCAATATGAATAAAATCATATTATTATTATTATGACCTATTTTCAATAATTTTATTTTCATATGTGTATTATTTCAAAAAATAAATTGAATTTATCACATTTATTTTATAAAGGTATTTTATATTTTCAGGTTAACGAAATATATTAACAAACATGTAATTAGTAAATGAGATGAAATGATTTTAACAACAAAGAATGTTTTAACAGAGATATTTTTACATATAGACTAATTTCTTAATATTTATGTTTTAATTGAAATTTTAAACTCCTAAATTTTATAATTTTAATTTAATAAAATAAGCCTGAATTTTGGATTTTTCCTACGAAAATAATTTTAGCTAAATATTTCATAATTTTTAAAATAATGTTTTATTTTTATTAAATAGTTAAAAAATATTGTTTTTATTATGTTATAAATATTTAAGTTGAAGATATTTTTTTATCACCTATATAAATTAAAATCCATAATATCGTTATCATAATATGAGTATTAAATTTAAAATCATCTAATATGTTCAATTGTATTTTTAATTCATTAAAATATCATATCATGGTAAAATTGAGATACAATAGTAAAAGTGAAATGAATTAAAATGGGGACAATCTATGTGATTTTGGAATAAAATATCATAAATAAAATCCCAAAATTGTTTTCGGGGACATTTGAATCCAAAATTTATCCCGCCTCCAATATTTATATCTTTGAATCCACAAGATATATTAAATTTTTTTTATAATTTTATATTAAGTATTGGGTATATTGAAAACCCACCAATCACAGTTATAAAAGTATAGCCTCATCGACCCCACTTATCCAAAACAATTTAACACCTTTTCATGGAAAACAAAAATAATCTATCCAAATACTTTTTACCATGTCATTAAGGATATGGTCACACTAAAAGATAAATCTATGATGTCTTAATGGGTGTTCAAATGGATGATATCAAAGGAAGAGTAAATTATTTATTCTAGTTCTTCCTAGTTTTGTTCTTACACACCCTCCAAATCTAATATAAATATATATAAATATAATATATTTTGTATCAATATAATTATATGATGTTATTATGTTGAAGTAATTTCCATTATTTACCATTATCCCTAACATTTAAAAATTAAAACGTCATTAGTGTTATGGTAGGGGTACCTCATCCAAGAGTGATGTGTTTTATTTTTCATCACCAACTAACATGGATAGTTTTTATAGTGTATTTAGTGAATAAGTATGCTATTTTTGAAATGATCATATTTTTTTAAATATGAAATTGAAATTATATTAGTAAAATTAACAATAAATGTTCATCATAAATATAACCTCTTAAAATGATAATATTGATTGATGTTTCCATATTTAAATATATGTTTTATAACCAATTTATCATTACTAATATTTTTCTTATATAATTGAGAAAAAAATATATCATTATAAATATTTAGTTTTTGAAACTATTTTATAATTAGTTTTACCGTTATCAAAAAATTGAAATAGTTTTTGGAAAATTATTTGAACAACCCAAAGTGGATGAATAGAGAAAAAAATACAATAAATGAATGGAATAAGATGATAATTAGAAAATTGGGAATTAAATATACCTTTAAATTAATATTAACAAGTATTTATTAAAAATAATTGTTTTAAACAAGATGTTTTACACATTCATTATGTAATTGTGGAGTTCAGGCATATGGTTTCTTTATCAATTCACATTTTCAATAAATAATTTCAAATTATGCACCAATTATTTCTATGATATGATGTACATATAGTACATTGAATTTATTTATCATAAATGAAAATTTATTCATGTGGATCAAAATTTTATATCATTTTCACCATTCATGTGATTTTGATTCATTACCAACAACACAATGGGATTATTAACTCCATTAACATTTTATTTCATATTACCCTTTTTATTCGATAAGATATTAACATTATATTTGGGTTGGGTTGGATCCAAAAAGCTTTTATATTGGAAAAAAATCAAGCACATGAAACATGTTAAAAAAAAATCAAAATTAAAAATATATTTTTTAATTGGTTTGGAACCATTATAGGGGTACAAATGGGAATATGAGTAAGTATCACAGAAGGGAATGAACCCAATGTAATGGATACACACGATATCACTTCCTTAAAAACAATCAAAGGCCACCAAATCACATTCTTCCCATAGTAATGATGGGGATTAGAATGTTTAGATTGTATGTGAACAATTATGTGGGAAAAAAGAACATAAAAATTCCCAAACTATAACAACCCACCATTTCTCAACTAGAAAGTCCCAAATACAAATAATAACTATTATAGATACGGAGAAGATAAGACCAAGAAAAATGAGAGAGAATATGAGAAAATATTTCTTAATGAAAAGGATGGTTCTTCCATCAAGAATATAAAGTCACATTCCTAGTCTCAAATATGTTCTATCAGGCTTGATTGGTGTTATAGTCTATCATGGCGTGCTCAATAGAAATAGAAGTGGAAGATTCCAAATAAAACACGTGATGTATAAGGAGATGTAAATGAATCCTATAAGGAATCTAATGTCACACCAAAGCATGAATTACTGATGGGGTCAGGGTATAGAAAATATATGAGAAATTAGAACCAAAATTCACCATGAAATATGAGGGAAGGGACTTCTTTAGAAGAGAATAGAATTCTAAAAATCACGAGAAGGGACCATTGGGTTATGAAAGACCCATAGTAAGTATAAATCTATTATCTATTATTCATAACACAATTTACATTTATTTTCACATATCATTCATTAATTTGTTATATAATTTTAAGATTATGTGAACTATAACAATTTTTTGTTTTTTGTTTTCATAATACATATTTTATATAGATATAAAATTAATTTACATAATTTCAATATTTATATATTCATTCATAAATTTATATTCTCTTAGTAAAGGTATATTTCCCACATTTTCAGTCTTTTCATGTGTTTTCCTTTAATTCTACATTTTATCTTCTATGAATCAAATTCAAGTTTTGGAATTTATACCTTACTATTTTTAATTTTTTGCAGATGAATTTATGTTTTCCATTCCATGTATATGATTTATAAATCATAAATTAAATATTTCGTAATGGATTTCACTGACTTTATTTTAACTTATTAGGACATAAAAAACTTTTTATAGTTAATCCTTATAAAATATTTTATAATTAAATAAATCTATTATACATGGTATTTCCTATTTTATTTTAGGTATGTTTCTTATATGAAATGTCATGACCCGTCCTCGAGGCCCGTGCCCTGACTACCCCAAGCCCACAATCCATAGGCTAGGGGTTGGCGACTAGCACCAAGGCGTATATCCCAACAAAAAGGGAAGGCATTGCCTTTAAAAGTAAACAAACACCACAGAGTAAGACAACAGAAGTAAACACTAAGTAAAATGAGTACAAGTGCGGAAAGTAAATTGGCCAGAATACAAACCCAAACTGGAAGTAATGTTTCAACTGAAAAGGGAGTACAACAACTGAAAAGTAAAGCCACAACGTCGAGCCGTCAACTGGAAGTCCCACCTGAAGGGTGGGTACAGATAGCCTCCACAACTCCTCGGGTCCAGCCGTCCGCTCCGAGTACGTCCCGCCCAGTAGTCCATCTCCAAGTACAGACCTGCTCCGCAAACCTCAACCACTATCAGGGCTGTCCGTCGTCTGTAACCAACACAACTTAGTGCGGGAATAGCCCGTGCAAGGGTGAGTATACGCTACTCAGTAGGGACCCAGAGACCCCCAAATGTCTCCCAGAATCCACAAAATATAATCCACAAAGGAAAGATACAATCACGAAGTAACGTCCAACACTACATAGGTATATGCCCATACATATACCTAAGCCATCAATTTAAAATTGGCTCCAACATCCGAGCCCGAGTTCGATCACGTCCACACAGGATAACAAAACACAGTCCACAAAGGAAAGCAAGTCAAGATTCAGCTCATACAGGTATACTTCTTCGTAAGACGATAGAGATGATCATATGTAGCCACTGATTCATCTAAGCCCTCAGACCCACATAGGATAGTTAGGTACTAACCCCCACAATGACCCACAAAGGATCGATAGGTACTAACCCCCGCAATGAACCACAAAGGATCGATAGGTACTAACCCCCACAATGACCCACAAAGGATCGATAGGTAACTAACCCCCACAATGACCCACACAGGATCAGACCCACACAGGATCTGTAGGCACTGGCCCACACAAGACCGCTGAGTGCTGACCCACACAGGATCCGACCCACACAGGATCGGTATCACTGATCCATGTAGGATCGCTGAGTGATGTAGTCTTCGCCGTCGAATCCACGGAGGAATTCTGTACAGTCGTCATCGTCATCGCAGTCGCAGCCGGCTCTAGGGTTCCCGCACACAGCAAGCTCGTTCGAGAGGGTCCGCTCCACGAGCCGAGGGGATGATACATCAACTGACACATAGTCCGGAGTTGATGTATCCAAAAGGTCTGTATCGTCAACAGGAACTCGACGTCACAGACGGCGCGTTAATCGGACGCCCGGTCTGAGAGTTATTGGCTTTTTCGTCCCAGGGACCCGGTTGAGTTTTAAGTCAAAACCAACCCGAATGTACTCCAACTATGTCCAAACCTCGTGTGAAGTAAGCCAAAAGTTCTGTCTCACTATGAGGGATCCATCAAAGTTGACGGCACGTCAATCAGACGTCCGGAGCTCAAGTTATAAGTGTTTCTGCTCCGAGGGCCCGGTTGGTTTCGTGTACGAACCAACCCGGACGAACCCAATGTTCTCCGAAACCATAATTGTAATATACCGAAACGACCGTCTCGATACAAGGATCACATCAAAACTGACGGTGCATCGATCGGAGGTAAGAAGCCAAAGTTATGGGAAATGGACCGTGAGAGGTCCGGTATTAGGGGGTTCGGGCCCGGTCCGACCCGGCCCGGTACCCCTGGGTCGGCCCGAACCGGGTCGACCCGACCTAGGTCCGGGTCTGGCCCATTAGGGCGTGGACCAGCCCGGTAGGTGTAGCCTGGACTTGCCGGTGCGGCCCGGCCCGACCTGGGCGCGGCCCGGCCTAGCGGCCCGGCCTGGTGGACTCGACTTGGCTAGATCGGCCAGTCGGCTCGGCCGTAACAGCCGAGCGATGAAGGGGGGGGGGGGGGTGCCCCCCGCATTGTGAAACCGTGGCCCCCATGAGGGGGGACGCTCCTGCTGGCCAGCCAGGGGTTACGACCCCCGACACTTCCCCCTGACCGGTCGGCCCGCACCGGCTGGCCGGCTGCTGCCGCCACGAGACCGGGGCGGTCCTGTCCCCCTGCTCTGACTCAGGCGGCCGGAAACCGACCATCGTTCCCTGATTCGCCGTGGCCTATGGTCGCGGCCTTGGTCGGTCCGGTGCAGCGTGATGGCACCACGCTTCTCCACCATTTCTTTAATATTTCCCGCGCGGTGCTTCGGCACCGCGTTGCCTTGCTCGTGCCGAAAACAATATCAAACAACTAAGGGGAGTGGGGGGTTGGTCATGTTCATGCGGTCCGACCTCCTCCCATTATTTCGATAACAAGCGGCCCAATTTGAAATGATGAATGGTGGGAGAAGTAATCATGAACAAAAAATTAAAACAATCCCCTACCTCGAGTGTAGTTGAACGGAGGCTCGTAGTGGAATTGAACGTCGTAGAAGAAGGTAGATCGTTGCGTCGTGAAGAAATGGTGTCTCCCTTCCTTTGACATGGAAATAAGGAATGGGGAGATGCACGTCGGGTCGTCGATCTCCGAGGAAGGCATCTCTCACTGTCGTCCGTCGTCGGAGGTCGACGTTCTTTGCGTTCTTCGTTGAGGAGGAAGAACTTGAAGACATTGATCCGTTCTCTCCAAAATCCACCCGCACAACCCAAGCAACAACAACAAAATAAGGGTTGCCTTATTTTATTACCTATTCCAAACGTTTTAAAATTCCAAATTGAATCAATCAATTAATTGAATTATATTAAACGTTTAAACTGCCCAATTTAATTGAGGCGTTTCATAAACAGAAAAAAACGCAAGGGTTGACTTCCACTTAATATGGGTGCGTGTGCGTTACCTTAATTAAAAGGAGGGTTGAGGAAGAAAATAAATGGTGGGTCTCATGTGGGACCCACATCACAAATATCTTAACTAGTGGGTAGGATATTGTGGGTCCCACTTCATCCACTTAGTTTAGATTAAACAAAATAAAATAAAATTGGTTGCACCACTTTTATTTTATTCCTTTACTTAGCCCAAAAATTTAAAAACCACACCCAAACAAACACAACTCCGGAAAAGGTGTTTCTAAGAAATTACCAACAATGTGATTCGATCGGTGCCCTCGAAATTCGATTCCGAGCACCGGTTCAATAGTTAGGAAAATGCGCTCGTTCGTTTACTGAACGTACCCGAGACAAACTTCGGAAAATGATTCTGGGCACACCGGGTCTCGGAATCAGGTGCCGTCAAAAACTACGTTCTTGTAAAAATCCCAAGTAAATTATAAAAATAAAATTTACATTGAATTTTATGGGTCTTTACATTACTCTCATCTCAGGGATTTACGTCCCCATAAAGATACATCATAAACTAGGGGAACAAATGTGGGTACTGAGCATGCATCTGAGCCTCATGCTCCCAAGTCCTCTCCTGGAGGTTTTCGTGCTTCCATCTTATGCGCACTAGAGGAATCGACCTTCCACATAGAACTCGTTTATATCGATCCTTGATCTCCACCGAGACCTCCGCAAACATCACCCCATCATCAATGTCTACCTCCTTATGGTCAATGATATGCATCGGGTCGTGCACATATCTCCTCATCTGGGATACATGGAAGACATCGTGCACCCGGTGCAACTGAGGTGGTAGAGCTAGGTGATAAGCCACCTCGCCTATCCTGCTGAGGACCTGGAATGGTCCGACGAAGCGCAGAGATAACTTGCCGCCTCGACCAAATCTCCACAATCCACGTAGAGGTGAGACCCGTAAGAAGACGTGGTCGCCATCCTCGAACTCTAGTGGCCTCTGCCTCCTGTCAGCATAAGACTTCTGATGGCTCTGAGCTATCCGAATCCGCTCCTGGATGACCTGGACCTTCTCTGTCGTGGCCTGGATCATCTCTGGTCCCACAAGTGCTGACTCCCCAGGGTCTATCCAGCACAGAGGTGATCTTCAAGGCCGGTCGTACAACGCATCGTATGGTGCCTTCCCGATGGTGGAGTGGTAGCTGTTGTTGTACACGAACTCCACCAACAGTAGGTGGTCCACCCAACTGCGACCAAAGTCGAGGAAACATGCGCAGATCATGTCCTCGAGAGTCTGAATGGTTCTCTCCGTCAGACCATCCGTCTGAGGGTGAAAGGTTGTGCTCAGATGTAGATGCCTCCCAAATGCCTCCTGCAACCCCTTCCAAAGCCGGGAAGTAAAGAGAGAATCTCTATCAGAGATTATAGATGATGTCACACCATGAAGCCGTACAATCTCCTGAATGTAGAGACGTCCCAAGCTCTCCACTAAGCCCTGCTCTATGATGGGTAAGAAGTGAGCCAACTTGGTGAGTCAGTCGACAATCACCCAAATGGAGTCGTGACCTCTGGAAGTGCGTGGAAGTCCAGTCACGAAGTCCATAGATATGCCATCCCACTTCCACTCTGGGACCTCCAAGGGCTGTACCAAGCCTGATGGTACCTGATGCTCTACCTTCACCTGCTGGCAAGTGAGCCATCGAGAAATGAACTCTGCCATATCCTTCTTCATACCCGGCCACCAGTGCTATCGTCTGAGGTCCTGGTACATCTTCGCCACTTCATGATGTACCGCTAAAGGGGAAGTGTGGAACTCCCTCAACACCTCCTCCTGTAAATCAGCTAGTACCATGGTACGTCCTCTGAAAAGGACGACGTGCTCTCCTCCTAAAGATAATCCATCAGGTGCCTTTCCTGAGGATACCTGCGCACGCCGCGTCTCACAGTTGGCGTCCCCACACTGTTCCTCTCTGACCCGCTGCAGTAGTGGAGGAGGGACTATGAGTGACTGAAGAAAGGATGCACTATCTCTATCCACGAAGGATATCTGCAAAGCAGCTAACTGCTCCGTCGCCTCCCATGGTAGCTGGATTCCTGTCCTCCTGATGAGAGCATCAGCTACTACGTTCCCCTTTCTAGGAGTATGGACTATCTCAAAGTCATTGTCCTGGAGGAACTTGAGCCATCGTTGCTGTCTCAGGTTCAGGTCCTTCTGCGAGAAGATGTACCTGAGACTCGGATGGCCAGAATAGACTGTAAAGCACTCTCCCATCAGATAGTGTCGCCACATCTACAGAGCGAAAACCACTGCTGCTAAATCCAGGTCATGGGTAGCATAGTTCTGCTCATGCTGCCTCAACTGACGTGATCCATAAGCGATCACGACCTGCTCCAACATCAGGACACATCTGAGTCCGGTCCTTGATGCATCTCAGTAGACTACGTACCCTACTCCCTCCTCTGGTAGCCTCAAGATAGGTGCACTGGTCAATCTCTGTCTCAGCTCCTGGAAGCTTTGCTGACATCTGTCTGACCACACAAAGGGATTCCCCTTCTTCGTCAAAGATGAGAGTGGTGCCGCAACTCTGGAGAAGTCTGTAACGAATATCCGGTAGTACCCAGCTAGTCCCAAGAAAATCCGCACCCCCGTCACGCTCTTTGGTGGCTCCCAAGCTAGCACTACCTCGATCATCGCAGGGTCCACTGCAAATCCCGCCTCAGAGATGATGTGTCCCAATAAGTGTACCTCACGTAACAAGAACTGACACTTCTAGAGCTTTCCATAAAGCTGGTTCTCTCGGAGTGTGTCTAGTACAACCTGCAAGTGGTAGGCGTGCTCCTCCTTAGTGGTCAAGTAAATCAAAATGCTGTCGATGAAGACCATGACAAATCGGTCGAGGTATGGCTGAAAGATCCTGTTCATGAGACCCATGAACGCTGCTGGATCATTGGCTACGCCGAATGGCATAACCAAGAACTCATAGTGGCCATACCGACATCTGAAGGCCGTCTTCTACACGTCCTTGTCCCGAACTCTGAGCTGATGATAGCCTGATCTAAGGTCTATCTTTGAGAACCACCACGCTCCCTTGAGTTGATCGAAGAGGTCATCAATCCTCGGTAGTGGATACTTGTTCCTCACTATCACCTGGTTCAGGTGACGATAGTCGACACAAAGTTGCAAGCTCCCGTCCGCCTTCTTGGAGAACAAAATCGGGGAAGCCCAGGGTGAAACACTGGGTCAGATGAATCCCTTTCCCTGCAAGTCCTCCAACTGTACTTGTAGATCTCGTAGCTCAGTGGGGGCCATACGATATGCTTGGGTGGATATCGAGGCTATCCCGGGGTACATATCAATATAAAAGTCTACCTCTCTGCGAGGAGGTAGCCTTGGGACGCCATCGGGGAAAACGTCCGTATACTGATCCACCACTACAGGAAAACCAGGACTCCGCACGTCAACTAATCCTAGGATGAGGCTAGCCAACCGCTGAGTGATGGGATATCCTCTCCTCTGCAAGAGTCCATCCGGTGCTGAAAAGGATCCCTTCCCACCAGTGAAGGTGAACCTGCTCCCGTCGGTGCGTACACACCGCACCTTGCGCCAAATACAGTCAATCTGAGAATGGACTGTAGATAACCAGTCCACGCCCAAGATGACGTCGTAAGGCCTCAACGCCACTACAAGAAGATCCCAGCCAATGCTCTCGCCTCCTAGAGTAAGATCACACTACCAGAACTAGTGCGTAATCATAGAGTCAGCTCTCGTATGAGTCTCTAGCCGTAAGGATCGAGCCAACGACTCTGTCGGAATCTCCGAGCTCCGAACAAGGGCAGCGGCTACGAAAGAATGACTCGCTCCTGTGTCTATAAGAACTAAAACAAGGGTGGAGTAGACACAGATAGTACCTCGAATCATCTTGGGCGCGCCATAGTCATAGGCCTCTGCTGCCTGAAGCTATGTCTGTCTCTGCCCGCCAGCTCCCTGTGGTCGGGGTGGACCTCCTGCTGGTGGTGGTGGTAGAGCCTCAAAGCATCTCCCACCACCTACTGCTTGGCCAGCTCCTCCGCCTAATCCTCCTGCTCCATGAAGACCGCCACGGTCGACCCTATGCCTCTGCCTGGTTGGTTCTTCACCCATCTGTAGCTCCTCGGCACAACGGGTCGGGCAGTCACGAGCCATGTGGCCCTACCCGCCGCATGCGTAGCACTGTCTACCACTCGAAATAATGGCTCTGCACTATGTGCCCCGCACCTCTGAGCCATTTTCCTGAGGTCCTCTTCCTGATGGTCTGGTCCACCTGGACCCCTGTGACATCCGTCGACTGCCAGCTGCAGACGACTCTGCTACGTGCCGCCCTGCGGTAGGTCTCTCCACTGGTATAGACTCAGCAAGAAAGATCTCTATGAGAAGGGCTCACTCCAGTACCCCTGCCTATGTCAGAATGCTGAGGGAGATCAGTGATGCCCTGATATCATGCCTCAGTCCCTGCTCGAAGGTCTGGGCCCGAAAGAATGGGTCCCGTACCATGTACGTCGAATAGCACGAGAGATCGGTAAATCTCGCCGAGTACTGGGTGACCGTCAAGCTGCCATGCCGCAGCTGTAGTAGCTCCTGGATGCGCACCACACAGAGGGTGGTTGGGACGAACTACGAGTGAAAGAGGCTCTCAAAGTCCGTCCAGAGGAGAGATGCCTCGTCGTTTACCTGGAGCATCAACCTCTACCATCTGCCTGCTGCCGCGTGCCGAAGACTCACTGCAAGGATCCCCATCAGGTCTTCTGGTGTCCCTACCAAACAGAAAACTCATACAACTCCCTCCAGCCATTCCTCGGTTGCCTGAGGGTCCATCTTCCCACGGAACCTGGGCGGTCGCTGATGCTGAAACTCGTACAGTGCACTAAGGCGACGTGCATCATCAGCGGCTAGGGCTGGTAGCATTGGTGGCTCGGTGGCTAGAGGTACCGCTGGTGTCTCTGCTGTTAAAGGGCCCTGTACCGAGGCCTCATTACTCGGTGGGCTGTCGTCCCACACAATGCTTGGAACCCTAGATGGCAGCCGTCGTGGGGCCATCCTGAAATGAAACATGTGAGCCACAGTCAAATAGTATACCTGGTGAGCTGAAACAAAGTAATCACAAAGAAAACTTGAAATACACATGCAATCAAGGTTTTCGTGCATTAAGTCGGAAATCAGAAGTCAGGGTCCTTGTGTATGGATACGTCGGCCGCCGCACCAACAATAGACTTCCTGGACTGATAACCACACTCAATACCCTTAACACTATTGCTTCATATGGAAGAAAGATCAGAGTCCATATTTCCTCGGTAGAACCGAACTCCACTGATACCAATTTGTCATGACCCATCCTCGGGGCCCATGTCGTGACTACCCCAAGCCCGCCTTCCATAGGCCAGGGGTTAGTGACTAGCACCAAGGCGTATATCCCAACAAAAAGGAAAGGCATTGCCTTTAAAAGTAAACAAAAACCACAGAGTAAGCCACCAGAAGTAAAAACTATGTAAACTGAGTACAAGTAAGTGTGGAAAGTAAATGTGCCAGAATACAAACCAAAACTGTAAGTAAAGTACAAATGAAAAGGGAGTACAAAAACTGAAAAGTAAAGCCGCAACGTCGAGCCGCCCACTGGAAGTCCCACATGAAGGGTGGGTACAGATAGCCTCCACAACTCCTCGGGTCTAGCCGTCCACTCCGAGTACGTCCCGCCCAGTGGTCCACCTCTAGGTACCGACCGGCTCCACAAACCTCAACCCCGAACAGCGTTGTCCGTCGTCTGCAACCAACACAACCTAGTGCGGGCATAGCCCGTGCAGGGGTGAGTATACGCTACTTAGTAGGGACCCCGAGACCCCCGAAGGTCTCCCAGAATCCACAAAGGATAATCCCCAAAGGAAAGATACAATCACGATGTAACGTCCAACACTACTTAGGTATATTCCCATACATATACCTAATTCATCAATTCCAGATTGGCTCCAACATCCAAGCCCGTGTTCGATCACTTCCACACAAAATAAAACAAAACAGTCCACAAAGGAAAGCAAGTCAAGATTCAGCTCACGCAGGTATACTTCTTCATAAGACGATAGAGATGATCAGATGTAGCCACTGATTTATCTAATACTTTGGACCCACACAGGATCGTTAGGTACTAACCCCCTAAATGACCCACAAAGGATCAATAGGTACTAACCACCGCAATGACCCACAAAGGATCGATAGGTACTAACCCCTGAAATGACCCACAAAGGATCGATTGGTAACTAACCCCAGCAATGACCCACACAGGATCAGACCCTCACAGGATCTGTAGGTGCTGGCCCACAGAGGACCACTAAGCGCTGACCCACATAGGATATGACCCACACAGGATCAGTAGCACTGATTCACATAGGATCTCTGAGTTTTGTAGTCGTCGCTGTCGAATCCACGAAGGATTTCTAAATAGTCATCATCATCATCGCAGTCGCAGCCAGCTCTAGGGTTCCCGCACACAGCAAGATCGTTCAGGAAGGTCCGCTCAATGAGACGAGGGGCTGATACATCAACTGACACATAGTCCAGAGTTGATGTATCTAAAAGTTCCATATCGTCAACAGGAACTCGACGTCATAGACGGCGCGTCAATCGGACGCCCGGTCTAAGAGTTATTTGATTTTTCGTCCTAGGGGCCCGGTTGGGTTTTATGTCAAAACCCACCCGAATGTACTCCAACTGCGTCCAAACCTTGAGCGGACTAAGCCAAAAGGTCCGTCTCAGGGGTCCATCAAAGTTGATGACACGTCAATCGGACGTCCGGAGCTCAAGTTATAAGAGTTTCCGCTCTGAGGGCCCGGTTGGTTTCGTGTACGAACCAACCCGGCCAAACCCAAATTCTTCCTAAACCTTGAGTTTAATATATGGAAACGACCGTCTCATTCGAAGGATCGCATCGTAGCTGACGGTGCGTCGATCGGAGGTCCTCAGCCCAAGTTATGGGCAAAAGACCGTGAAAGGTCTCGTATTAGGGGGTTCAGGCCCGGTACCCCCTTGGTCGGCCCGAACCGGTTCGACCCGGCCCGGGTCCGGTCCGGACCATTAGGGCGTGACCCGACCCGGTGGGTGTAGCCCGGCCTCGCCGGTTCGGCCAGGACCGGCCTGGGGGCGGCCCGGTCGGGCGATCTCAACCTGGCCAGCTCGGCCAGGCGGCTCGGCCGGAACGACCGAGCGATGAAGGGGGGGGGGGGGGGGATTGCCCCCCCACGTTGTGAACCGGGGCCCCCATGAGGGGGGCTACTCCTGCTGGCCAGCAGGGGGTTACGACCCCCAGCAGTTCCCCTTGACCGGCTGGCCCACACCGGCCGGCCGGCTGCTGCCGCCACAGGACCGGGGTGGTCCCGTCCCCCTGCTCCGACGCCGGTGGCCAGAAACCGTCCGACGTTCCCTGCTCCGCCGTGGCCTATGGACTCAGCCTTGGTCCATCCGTCGCGGCGTGACGATGCCTCGGTGTAGTTCGTTTTCAACGGAGCGACGCGACGGTGCCACGCTTCTCTGCCCTTCCTTTAATATTTCCCGCGCGGTGCTTCGACACCGCATTGCCTTGCTCGTGCCGCAAACAATATCAAACAACTAAGGGGAGAGGGGGGTCGGCCGTGTTCGTGCGGTCCGACATCCTCCCATTATTGCGATAACAGGCGGCCCAATTTTAAATGAAGAATGGCGGCAGAAGTAATCACGAACAAACAATTAAAATAATCCCCTACATCGAGCGTAGTTGAACAAAGGCTCATCGTGGAATTTAACGTCACAGAAGAAGGAAGATCGTCACGTTGCGAAGGAACGGTGTCTCCCTTCCTTTGACGCGGAAAGAAGGAACAGGGAGATGCGCGTCGGGTCGTCGATCTCTGAGGAAGGCGTCTCTCACCTTCGTCCTTCGCCGGAGGTCGGCGTGCTTCGCGTTCTTCGTTGAGGAGGAAGAACTTCAAGACTATGATCCATTCTCTCCAAAATCCTCCCGCACAACCCAAGCAACAACAATAAAATAAGGGTTTCCTTATTTTATTACTTACTCCAAAAGTTTTAAAATTCAAAATTGAATCAATCAATTAATTGAATTAAATGCAACGTTTAAACCGCCCAATTTAATTGAGGGTTTTCATAAACAAAAAAAACGCAAGGGTTGACTTCCACTTAATAGGGGTGCGGGTGTGTTACCTTAATTAAAAGGAGGGTTGAGGAAGAAAAGAAATGGTGGGGCTCGTGTGGGCCCCACCTCAAAAATATCCTACCTAGTGGGTTGGATATTGTGGGTCCCACTTCATCCACTTAGTTTAGGTTAAAAAAATAAAATAAAATTGGTTGCACTACTTTTATGTTATTCCTTTACTTAACCCAAAAATTTAAAAACCACACCCGAGTAAACAAAACTCCAGAAAAGGTGTTTCTAAGCAATTACCGGTGCTGCGATTCCATCAGTGCCCTCAGAATTCGATTCTGAGCACCAGTTCAAAATTTAGGAAAACCCGCTCGTTCGTTTACCGAACGTACCTGAGACAAACTTCGTAAAATGACTCCGGGCACACCGGGCCTCAGAATCAGGTGCCTTCAGAAATTTCGTTCTTGTAAAATTCCTAATTAAATTAAGAAAAACAAATTTCCCTTGACTTTTACGGGTATTTACATTCAATGAAATATTTTTCATGGATAGATACACTCTCTTTAAAAATATGAAATTATTAGGAATATTTCGCATCCTATAAACAACACAAATTATCATAATTCCAAATTATATTATAAATAATTAAAATTATTTTATTTTTTTTAGATATATATTTTATCTTTTTATATATACATTTGGGTTCATTTGATACTAATGGGTCAATATGAGTTGTTATGACTCTTTTATAATTGTTATAGATTCGAATTATGGCATAGTATTTCATCCTTTAACAATTATCCATCATGAATGTGGGGAATGTTTTGAATAATTTTATTCAGTATTAACTTATGTAGAATATATTTGATGAATTAAAAACTGTTTTCAAATTTGTATTAATTCCATGAAATTATTTATTTTCATGGATAAGGGAAGGTTTCCTTGAAAAAGATAATGTAACTCAATAATGAAATCAATGAAGGCCTACATGAATAATTTTTTTTAATGAAGAATTCATTAATAAAATTTATTTTTTTACTGGAATTGAAGGATCATTTATTGAAATATATTTACATGGTTGTTTAATGAAAAAATAACAAGGTAAAGTCAACCAGTTTTGTAGCTCAACCAATTTCCCCTAGTAGCAAAGCAAAACTATGCTTTGGATCCATCTATGCCATCTAGTATGGTAGCTGAGTATTGTGGGTGGATTCATAGTGCCAACATGATCATTTATAGGGTTCTCTGAGAATTCAATGATCATGCATGTATTTTCATTACTGGAATGCACAATTGCTAAATGACATAGTGAGAGCGAGTATATTTTGTGTTAAACGTGAATAACCCTACCATTAGATCAAATAATTTAAAGAAATTATAATCTTATACTGTATTTGCACATAAAGAATCATGTTTGATGTGGGGAACATGAATGAGGAGTTCCATTGAACTACTATAAACCATAACTATAACAGATTTATCATCCAAAAAATTTTCACTATGCCATCCATTCATCCATATTATCATCATCAATTTCAACTATTTCTGAGAGTTTCTATTTACAAGTATTTTGAAGAGTGAAAATATGGGCCAGACAAGAATTCATTTCCACATTAAATATGGTTTCATCAACAACCTAAGATTATGGTGGGGTCAAATAATATGTTTCACATGACATCTATTCATTTAAAATAAATGAACTGAAGAACCCATTATGTATGTGTCCTATGACGAATATAAGAATTCAAAAAAAGTTAAGGATCATAAATTCAAGAGGTTCATTTGAGATAAATGTACATATAAATATTTACACATGTATCCATATATTTCAAGTAAAAAATAATAGGAGTTAACATCCATGACTATCCATATTATTTTATATTTTTTTTAGCGATGAACAAATTTTATACATGAGATTCATCCACTAGTTGATCCATTTCTTTTGAATCTAATATTTTGGAATTAGAATGAATGAAAACAACATTTGATATTGAGGTGGTGTTATGACATATTCAAAGAGTTTTTTAAAGGTAATATAATATATGAAGATAACTATGTGTGTGTGGTGATTAGTTATCCATGTGAATTGTTGATCTGCATGATATAAAGAATAAGTAATAGGGGATGTGACTTCATGAATTGATTTATGACATGAAAAAAAAGTTAAAAAATATCCTCTCTAACATTCACTAGGTGCGGATGATATTATGTAAATACCAATAACCATTGGTTATTCTTAATGAGATTCATAAAATAGAACAGGCAATTAATTTGGGTATTTCAAATGAGTTTTATTACCCATTCAATTATTAGGTATTGTATATGAGGAAATATAATTCCAAAATAAAACATGGATGTTTATATTTCAATAAATATAATAATTCTTATATTTTATAGAAATATTTAATATATGTCATAATTTATACCCCATGTAGAATATTTTTCTATAGATAAATTTTTTAATGCAGGATGTGAGTAATGATTAATGAGTATTGCATGGTATTTTTGAGATCATGATACACCTATGTATTGAGGAATAAAGGTTAGATAAAACTAGGAGTTCATCACTATTAAATTATTTTAGATAATACATATTACACCAAATATTGAGGGATTGTCGAGTCTAACACTACTTTTGTTCTTGAGAAAGTACACAAGGGCATTGAAGATTTCATTTGGAAGAAGTCTATATGAGTATGGATGCATTTTTCATTCTGGATCATTTAATAGAATAATACTACAGTTGAATATAAATTAAAACAGGAAGTAGTTGATTCATTGTTATTATAGAGTGCTAATAGTGAAATGAGTATTTTTTTATTTAGTTTTAGAGATACTGCATAATATATTTTGGGAGGTATATCCAATATAGAAAAGAGTAGATTGTATGATGAACCATGTAATTATGTTGTGATTATATCTCTATCAAATCAACAACACATCAGGTGATATGGAATAGTTGATTTAGTATTGTTTTATTAAATTTAATAGATACTGAAGAATCCCTGTTGTGAGGTATGTAGAATAGGGAATGGTGTATTATTTTTTAAAAGAACCATGTAAATAGGGTGTCACACACTCTATCTCTATCACATAAAAAAAGAAAGAGGTGATATTGACTGCTATTATAGAGTTGATTGAGAACCTAAATAAATATGATGAAATTGAATTTAAATATGAGAAAAATATATAAGTTAATTATTCCACTTATCCCTCCTCCCCCACACCCTCGTAGTGGTATCTAACCAATACTTGTTTTCTACTCTTCTACATTTTTATATTCTCTCAACATCTCTTCTCAAAAATAAAATTTGGAACTCATCTTCTGATGTCAATATCTAATTAACACTACCAAATGATCATTGATGGGAATTTTTTTCATGTTTAAAATTTTTATCCTACACCCCACACATATTAGATCAATAAATATTTTATTCTATTTATCCATTATTATTAATTATTTTATGGTTGAATATTTTAAAATAATATTTTTCCAATAGAAAATAATTTTTTTATAAGTATGCTGTAACTTCAACTTTTATAAAAATTGTAAAAATAGTTTTTGAATCCTTTTCGATTTCACTTCTATTTTCCACTGTGAGATTTATCTCATATAGAGGGATTTTCTTGATCACATAGTAAATTCCATTAAATATAATTTCACTCGAATAATTTATTTATTGTGTCATATGACCTAATTTTTGGTATTCCTGTTATAAAATACCATTTTAAATGATTATGAAATCCATATCATTTTCATGGGTTTTTTTGATATGCTTGTGTTTTAGGTGGGCACATATGTTTTTTTATCTTTATGGGATAGTTGGGGTTCTATATAGACCACTAATGTGTTTGTTAAAGTTTTATATCACATGAGATAATGATGTAATGTGTGGGTATGATTTGGGTTATTTATATTTATATATGAGGGGATGATTGAATTTTTTTTCAAACACAATACACGAGAATGTTTTTCTCTAATACACATGTTATGAATTCATATGATTATGTTTTTGGATCATTTATATGATATAACAAATTACATTTTAATTATCCTATAGTTCATGATTATTTTTGTTATCATTAAATCTATAATATATCTTTTATTCTTCCTTGAAATAATTCATTTGGACTTATGTTCTTATATAACATTCCTTAATCCTCAATTGTGTCTTATGATTACCATTTATTATCATAGGATTTTGTTAATAAGATATGTCTCTGCTATTCATGATTTCTATCATTTTTATAGACTTAAATATTATTTATCATTAATATTCTTTCCCATATTGAGTTTTTATGCCAACCACTTCTATTGTTTCTAATTTCCATCAAAAATTATATTTAATACCAATTATAAATGTTATTATTCAATAGATATATTCAGTGGTAAATTTAAAATAAAGTATGATCTATAATTACATCATAAATATTATATAGTAAAAAGATAATACTTTAGGATTTGATATTGTGATATTATTTTGATATGTAATGTTCAATTAAGAAAATTATGTCAGATATATGCATGATTAACTATTTTTCTCTCAATTTAAAATTAAAAAAAAATTCAATAATAAAATACATTGTGTGATAATTTTTCACCCTCTAACATTTATAGTTAGAGCCCATGACCATAAGATATTGATAATTCCAACCCAATTTCCCAGTATCCATAGATCAATACTCGATTAAGAGGTCAATTACCATCAAATCCTAACAAATAAAATGCTAAAATTATAACAAAACATTTATTTAATGTTCTATACATTGAAATAGTAATTGTATTACTTAAATGTCACTAAATTTATTGATTCAATTGGAATGTTGTAACATATATAAATGGTACCTATTTTGTATACGTTGTTAAAAAATAAATAAAAGATATATTAGTTAAAAATATACAACATCATATTAAATAAATAAATAATTTTGGGAATAAATAGGGTAGTTAAACATAAATATTAATTATATAAGATAAAATAATTTATGAATATTTAACTAAAAAAATATAAATAGTATTTTTATATAATATATATTGAAATTATATGATAAAAAATTAATATTTCATGTTTTTTAAATATGAAATCATTAAAAAGATGAGTTCACACAATATTCCAAATGAAATCCTTCATATATTGAATATATATATAACCCATTTTAATTTTCTGTCATCATTTGATATGGTGTATAAATAATTTATATAAATTTAATTTCAAAAATATTATTTTATTTAACAATTTATGAAATCAAAAAAATATATAACGAATCTCTGTTTGATATTGTTAAAATTATTTTAGAAATAATTTAATTGAATATGTAAAATTTAAAATATAATTTATATTTTTTAAAAAATTATTATAAAATACTGTATATATTTTTGTTTTTTAGAAGTTATAATTTTTTTAACTATGTAACTATGTAAATATATATTAATCGTTTATCACATCAACCATAATGTTTTTAGAATGGTTTAAATTCACCTTTTCATTTTGGCTTGGCCTTTATTTCCCATGCATGTTATGGTTTTTCATAATTTTTTAATAATATTTTTCATTATAAAATTTAATCCATAACTGTTATTAATAAAAAATATATCACAATTTTTTCTATGTGGTATCAATTTCCCTTGGAAGGATATAAATTTTCAATAGGTGAACCATTTTAATGAAGATACATCAAATTCCATACTTTTTAAACTATAACATGATGCTGTTAAGCTATATTGAGTTTTTTTAAAACCGCATCCACATATAAACCAAGTACATTTTTTCTAAAACCACGAAATTAAAACCCATATTATATGATGCCCAATATTAAATAAACCAGTTCAATGTACAATTTCCATAAAACATGATGGGGATATATGGTTTTTTAATGAATTTATATTATTATTAAAATTATGTTATGGTTATAAAAATATCCATGAACCCTGAATATTTTCTATAATTTTTTTAAAAGACACTTTTCTTATAGTTTTTATTTATTTAAACATCAATTAAAATATAATGAATGTCTATAGAATACTATTTTTGTGTTTTTTGGGATAAGCTATAAAATGTATCCCAACATTATATAGTTTAACAATGAAATAAAACTTTTAAAACATTAATCTATTAGATAGAATTGAAGAATGAATAAATAGAGAATATTATTTTCATCTAATAAATCAAACCCTTCTTATTCTTCACTATAGTTGTTTCAAATCACTTTGTTGTATCTAATATACTCATTCCACCGAAGTTAATAATTGCTTCTTATAAATATCTTAAAAATCAGAAGGATCCATTTTTAATCACTAATATCATAGAAAATTGGTATTAATGGATTAAATGAAATGAGATAATTAATTTTATATTTTACATACTACAAAAAAATCACTTCATTCCTCTACCTTTCAGAAACCATTAATTTGTTTATATATCCTCTATGTATAGCTCTATGATCTGAATTTTTTTCATACATTATGCTATTATAGAAATATTTCATACTGATATCAAAATTATACAAATTATTTTAACATCAACACTTGATTTTGATTAATTTTTTTATGATTTATATAAATGATTTTAATTTCTAAACCACCTTATGTTTCATCACAATTTTTTCAAACATTTATCATAGTTTATTTTATGGAAAATAATCCATCAAAGTGAATTATCATATAAACCATTCACATTCATGGAAAGAACCCTGATTTGAAAACGTTCACAATGAAATGGTCTACTCCAACACAAAAAAATGAACATTTTAAAAAACAACATGATATTGTTTATATTTAGTGTTTATTTTAATCATTGTAAATTTATTCATTTCCTTTGTGTCTCTTTTATGAAGAGTTTGTAGTGTGTTATTTTTTTAGTAATGTGTATTTTTATTTTTTATAGGATGTGAATATTTTTTTGACTATCGTATTTATATTGGTGTTTTATGTTTTTTTCATTGGGTTAGAGATGTGTTCGTTTGACATGTGTAATGTGTTTGTGAGATTTTTTATTTATGTGAATTTTTCATATAAATCCCCAATCATGTTCACGCTATAATAACTAGAAAATATTTCCTCAATAAATTAAGATCTCCTATTGAAATACTAAAGGATTTTGTCCATATGAAATGTTATATATGGTGATAGTGGGGGTACTATAAACTATAATGTTAAATTCTAACGATAACACAATAATAAAATGTTTCAATGAAATAATATTTGAATTATCGTCATAAAAAACTACCAGATGTTAAAAAAACTACCAATATGAGGAATTCCAAATAAAAAAATAGATTTTAAATATATGGATGATGACACCTAAATCCATACAAAAAATAAAAAAATAAACCACAGTTCTATAACACATGGATCACATATTTGATCTTCAACTGCAATGATCAACTCTTAAACTACAATCAAAACCCATATCCACATGTTTCCCAACATAAAACCTCTCCCATTACTATAGATACCTTTTTTTTAATATATTAACATTACATAACTTTTACATAGTACATAAAACATTATACAAACACTCACTTGAAGAACATACTTGTCTAGTGAATTTGGAAACATGGAAACATGATCACAAATAAATAAGTGTAGCAACTTGTCTCCCACTAGTTTCTTCTTGCCGAACACCCTTCATAGACATATACAACATATTATATATCCTCTTAACCTGGGGATAAAAGCATAAAATGGTGTGAGTTTAAATGATCAGTATGGGTAAGAATGAGAGATATGAGAGAATAATCATAAACATTAGGTTATGAGAACAATATCTTAAAAGTTGATGATCATTACCTGTATATCAAAGATCATATACATAAATCATGGAATAAATCATGGAAGTTCATATGATATCAAGCGTAAGAAAATCAAAAATATAATCCATGAAATCATAACATATAAATAAAACATGGAATTGTGGAATAAAAAAAAGCATATAATATGATTCTCATAGTAGCCAAGGCATTACTTCCAAGATCATCTTAGTTGCGCTGGTTAGCTCCCCATATGATATTGGTAGTCATGGTTTACTACCTTGGCCATCTTAGTATCATTAGTTAACTCCTCATACCATCATGGTAGTCAATATTCACTCTCACGACTATCATAGTAGTCATGGTTCACTCCCAACACCATCTAGTATATCTCATGAGATATAAATATTTACCCAATGGATTGGGGGGAGATGAAGGTACCACCCATATCATTATGAAATTATACATACATGTGCCAAAAAATCATAAAGAACAATATCATAACTTATGAAATGAAACTAGTATTATAAACATGTAATCATTTCATGATCTATGAAAAAATTGAGGTTTCATAATCAATAAATTGTAAACATAACCCGTGAAAAAAGCTAGTTTCAAAAGATTATAACCCAATAATGAGAAATGTGTTTCATAAATATAAGGCCTCAACCATGAAAATTATATAATATTGAGTTATGTCAAGAATTAAAATTGAGGATCTTTTTTAGGTTTAGATATTTAACGAATTATGCCATAACTATTACATCACATCTCAAAAATTAAAAAGTAGACACTTCATCTCTATCCAATTTTTTGGACCAAAATAAAACATCTTAAAATAAAACTTCATAAAATAAAACTAACATTACTTTATTGATATAAATCTTCTTAAATTATTCCTTTATCTTAACCTTCCTTGTACCATATGAAATACATTTAAAGACACGGGATGACAGAAAATCTCACTAAGGGATATAAAATAAGTAAATAAAACATTAGTCCATAAATATATAAAAATAAATGAAACCATACTTCTCAATCATAAGACACAATTTCATTAAAATAACTAATGAAATCATAATATTTATGAATAACTCGTAGAAATCAGAAACCTTAAAGTTAACTTGTGGTGTCTATAACATACTTACAGTTTAGCTTTAAAATCTACATAGGGAGTTACATTTTTGAATACCCATCACACTATACTTTCTAAATCTCATAGGTGAAACATTAATGTTTATCTCTGTCATGTTAGCTAATGCATTGGAGATATATCTCAAGCTCACCCACCATAGGTTTATCACAGAGCCACCTGTATTTGGTTTACCATGAAACCACCAGCCAAATTTCTATGTCCCATTATATAATCAAAACACATAAAAGATAGAAATTATAAATATTTCACTCACCCGTCATCAGAAATCAATTCAATATATTGAAATATTTAATCATTTTACAAAAATAATTTAAAACATTTATCAAATATATTTTTGAATCAAAGTGTCCCATACAAGATTTAAATTTTTGAAATAAAGTATCATTTTAAAACAATCATGTTCGTATAAATAATATATTAAAAACCATTTTGAATATATGTACATGAAATAGATGTTTTTAAATTAATAAAATTTTAAAACATTTAAAATGATAATTTAGTTAATGTGTCCCTTTCCACTTGAGAAACACTTGAATATAAATCATTAATGATTAAAATTAAATTGAACATTAAATATTTTGAGAATATACTATTTCATGATATAAAGAGTCAAAATATTTTTATATACAAATTATAGTATAATAAATTCCCATGACAACAAGATATGCCTCAATGAAAGTATATTGAGACGAAATCCCTTACAATGATCATATCCTTATATTAAAGATGAATCAATGATATAATTATATGTGAAATGTATATATACACCAAATATAATTCGATATTCCGTGTAAAAAAATCAGAATTCATTTACACATATTCTTGGAAAAACAAAACCAATTACATAGATATTTAACTCATGGAATGGAGATGGAGTTAACATTTCCCTGACAATGTTCATATAAAGGGTATAAGAATTTATCAATGGGATGATTATGTGTAGAAACAGAATATCCACAAAAAGGGTAGTTGAGATTAAAAGTTAAATAAATTAACAGGGATTACCCACATAATCTTGTCATAATGTAATCAACAAAGAATGTATAAAACCCAATGAGTTGAAATTGAGTTTAGAAATTATCTTACAAAGCTCATTTACTTAATCCAAAAGAATTATTATGTGTATGAACTATAAGTACACATAAATAATATATAAATAAACGACATGGAATCCAAATTTATTTCTACCATAATCATCGAACGAAAAAATCAAGAAGTATAAGATTAATCCATATAATAGAAATTTTTGTTAAGAAGTTCCCTTACAATAATTCGGCAGCCTAACATCATCACTTTAAAATTAAGAAAATGAGTTGATGGAAGAGAAAAGGGTCTCAATATACTTGGACATAAAATTTACTATAATAAGGATATAGAAGAACATATACCAACATAATAAAATGGAAATTGAAAGATATACCATAAAATAAATCATTCACTAGAAGTGGAGGGTGAAAGGTTCCCTTACATTGAAACCAAATTGTCTCATTCATTCTATATATTCCTGAATAATAAAAATAAGTTAATTTATAGTTTCTTCAGAACATTTTTCATTTTTATTACTCATTTTATATTACTTATCTTCATGTTATAAAAAATACATAATATTTTATGTTCATATTAGTCATGTTGTTGATAATCTATACTTGAGTCGAAAAAGAACTTGATATAATTACAAATTGTCAATGTGGTCAAAAGTACATTATCTCCAAAATAGTTTTAATTATTTAAATATAATCTATAACTATTATATATATTTATTTATAACATTCTTTAACATTTTGAGATAATAAATTAAATGCACCGTTCATGGAGATGTTAATCCGTATGTACACATGAACTCTACTTTCATTTTTTATTCATATTTAAACGAATGAAATCTAAATGATACAAAATTATAATATAAATTCAATTAAATTTAATTTTTTATATACTTTTTATAAATTCATTAACACCATCCTTTAAATGTTCCATGTGTGGCATGAACAAGTTTTACCACATTGAAAGGGCGATAGTCTGCACTTCCTCAAATTAAATTATCTCATTTACATAATATGGAAAGCATAAATTAATGATTTAAAAAATAGAAGAATACAGACAATATAAATATAATATATATCATATATAAATATATTTCCATAATAATGGCCACAATTATAGGTGGTAGGGAAAAATTGAACAATCATAGTTTTATGAGGCAAGAGTTCACAGTCCACATATACTATATGTTCAAATCCATTAGATGATGGTGTGTGTATGTTTTGTTCAAATACTTACCAAAAAAGCATCCTAGTATATTGAGGATTATTATTTTTTATTTAATAAAAAAAATAATAGATTATGGGGAGAAGAATTAATGTAATGGAAAGGTAGTTTAGAGAATACACTACATATTAACACATGAAACTCCTATTTATTTGAGCTAAAAGGCATTAATGAATTCCCTTTGACAAGAAGGTAAGGATTTTATGATTAATATATGTATGTTAGGATTTTATTTGGGTATATTTTTGAAGAGTAAAGGTGTTTTAGAGGTATCAGTAAAAGGGTAGAGGTGATTCCCTTTTAAAAGAGGGAGGATGGGCACTTTATGAAAGTTTTGTTGTATTATTTTATTATAAAATTATTTTTGGTTTAAAAAGGTTCCAATGTTATTTATTTCAAATATAAGGTGATATTTAAACTTAAACCTATCAAAAAAATTATTTATACAAGTCTAGCTCACAAATTTAACCTTATCTTTTAGCTTTATCCCTTAGTTATCTAATTTAAGTCATACCATGTCTTCTTTTTTATTCATACTATATTGTTAATATACATAAAATAAAATGAAAATAGGACATCAAGTGGTTCATTAATGACATATTTAACATTATATAAATTATTTTTACGAATTGTAGATTTTTAGTACTGTTATATCATTTAATAAAATAGTATTTCTTTTGAGAACTCATTTATGTCTATTTTATACTATTCATATCATGACCATTTAAAATATATATAACAACATTATTAGTTAAAAAACATAATTAATTAAATGATAAAAATTCATAATAATTCATAAAATTAATTTATGTTATAAAATATTTTAATATAAATTTTTGCAATATTTAAAATCTCATATATTTAAATTATTAATTAATAAGGTAATCACTACATCATCATTGTGTCATAAATTAATTTAATTATTTGATGTATAAAAATTTTAAATAAAATACTATGATATTGGAAATTTTTTTATATTTTTAATGACTATTTATTGTCATAGATATCACTTATATACCTTCATATAAAAAATGTGCTAATAAAATATACATTTTTATGTTACATTTTATTTACTTTAAATTAATTCTTATAAAATGTCGTTTTCAAATCCAAGTTGCTCCATGGGGTCCCAAAATCTATACAAGGGTGCCCATGGTCGGACATATATCAGAAAATAGGATTAGGACACGTTTTAAGGGATTTTAATTTAATTATAATATTATTTTTTACCCTTATTTACCTAATTTACCTAGTAATCATGGTAAAAAAATAATTTCAAAAGTTACTATTCATAATGACTAAAAATAAAAGGTATCTTTTTACAAAATTTGAAACTTTTGATTCCAAATATGGAATCCATTTATACAAATTCAAAACATAGAAATTGCATAAAATTTTTTGAAATTAATTCTTGTTTTCAAAAGAAAAAGGCATGTTTTTAAGAAGTAAAAACTACCAATAGATTTACATTTGTTAATGTCTAATTTTAGAGTGAAATTAATTCCAATGAATAAAATAGAATTAAATTATAAAAATAAAATCTTTTTTCACTTTAAAACAAATTAATATTAAAATATAACAATATAAATATATTAGAGGAAAATGTTGTTTTGACTGGAAATGCGGTTTTTTCACTGTGCCTTAAAAATGAACTTTATCTGAAAATTTCCAAAAACTTATCCAAGGTAAATTTTTATGTTCCACTTCTAAATAAAATTTTTATTTTATGAAATAGATCTTATAAAGGTGTCAAGACAATATTAAAAATGGTTCGTCATCAAAAGGTAGTAAAACGCCATTTTGAAAATCATAGATTTTTTAGGCGTAACGTTGGATTCACTGTTATTTTAAAATTATAAAATTAATTGTATAAATGTAAAGATATTTAACAAACATGTATAATAATATTTAATTAGTTCTATTTATTTCCTCCAATATAATTTCCAGGTGTTAACTACCATTTAAAATAATAATAATAATATAATATTTTTTGGTGTAACTCAATGTTGTGTTCAACGTAAGATTTCAACGAAACTCATTGCTGTGTGTGGAGTACACTATTGGAAGTAGAATCACTATTCATTTAAAAAAAATATCTTTTTAATAAATAATAATATAATTGAAAACTGTATTATTCTATAAATATCGGGGTTGTTACATCATTCCCCCTATTAGAAATTGAGGCTTCATAATTTTAAAATTAGGCTTGGAAACATCATTCAAAGTCACATATCAGAAAAAGTGCCAATAAAACTATCAATTTAAAAGAAATAGTAAAAGTACAAAGGTCACCCGATATAACCCATACTAGGATTACATGTAAGAAAACATGGATATCGAAGAAAAACTAACCATCATGTTCTGATGGAGAGTGATAGAAAACATGATCATGAGAATGTTAACCACCATAAAATCAAAAACATGTGATAGGTTAAATGGTATTTTATTCCCAAGTAGGAAAAGTAAACATAGAAATTTTTTTTGGTTTAGGTTCCTTTTCCAAAAGTTGTAGAATTTTTTTATGTGATTGACTAAAAACATAAGGAAATATACATACTTTTCAAGTATAGTTTCATCCTTTAATAATGTTTGAACACAAACTCATCTCTTCTCCTAATGATTAATATTCAAGAGGAAATTGTCACACCTGAAGCTCTATAATCAACTTCTAGAGAATCACATAATCCAAAAAATATTAACTATATATTTAAACTATCTTTATACAATAACTAATACCAAAATGGTTAGTACGAGATCAGATAATCCCCAAAAGGATAATCCTTTAGAAAATCAAATACTAATCATAATCTCCAATATTGAATAAACTATACCCAATGTTCAACAAAGAACATTCAATACACAATTATCCTTACATTTCATCAAAATAATACAAATAATATTGAAACCCAGTATTTAGAAGGATTTGATCACATAGTCTTCCACAATTAATCTTAACATTTATCTCTAAATAACATTGTCTACTCTTAAAATCTCAAACTGAAGGGTAATTAAACAAATCAAGTGTTCTATATGATATGTTTATCATTTCCATAAATAACCCAAATATCCATATGTCCAACATAAAACATAGATTCTTCAAAAATAATGTAAAGACCCGTAAATTTAAAGTAAATTCTTTTCTTAATTTTCTTTGGAATTTTACAAGAACGCGGTTTCTGATGACGCCTGATTCTGAGGCCCGGTGTGCCCGGAATCATTTTCCGAAGTTTGACTCGGGTACGTTCAGTGAACGAACAAGCGGGTTTTTCTATCTTTTGAACCGGTGCTTGGAATCGAATTCTGAGGGCACTGATGGAATCGCAGCGCTGGTATTTTCTTAGAAACTCCTCTTCCGGAGTTGCGTTTGCTCGGGTGTGGTTTTTAATTTTTGGGCTTAAAGTTAAGAAATAAAATAATTGGTTCGACAAACTTTATTTTATTTCACTTAAACCCACTTGAAAGCCACTTAAAGCTTCTTAATCTGAGTTGATGCGGATAGGGTGCTATCCAAAAATATCCTACCCTCTTGGTAGGATATTTGTGAGGTGGGGCCCACACGAGCCCCACCGTTTCTTTTCCGCTAAGTAACGCCCCCGCGAAAACCCGTCATTATGAAAGTCAACGGACGCGTTTTCTTAAATTCTTAACGGACCATTTAATTGGGCGGTTAACTTCATTAAATTAATTCTATGAATTAATTTAATCATTTCTTAACCAGTTTACAATCCGTTGGCGTAATAATAAAATAAGACCAACGCACGACTTCTTGAGGATTGCTCATTGAGAGGTTTTGACAAATTTTGTGCCTTCATCCTCCCTCGCGAAGAACGCGAAGAACGCGAAGAATGCCGTCACCCTCGGAGATTGACGACGCTTCTTCCGAGACGTTCTTCCCTGGAACGATCTCCGATCACCAACTGCTTGAGGTAGGAGATTTCAGGTTTCTTCTTCTAAATCTCTTTGTGGGTTATAAAAACATCATGGATTTAATTAATATAATTAAATCTACATGTTCTTGAACCTTGAAGTTCGTCGACGTGACACCGTATTCAGCAATGACGCGATGCCCTTCTACGACGACGCGACGGACTTCCACGACGCGACGACCGCCTCCTTCCGTGACGATAAATTCCGCGAAGAACGCGCGCTCGACGACTACGGTGAGGTAGAGATTTTTATTTGAGAACAATCTTTAATTCCCGTGATTGTTTCTTTTAAAAACAAAGAACCCGGATCAAGTTCAATTTTAATTCTATTAAAATTGTGCTTTGCTTGTTATTCATGTGTTGAATATTTTATTCCCGATTGTTATCACCTAACGCGGAGGGTGCATGCCAAACAAACACGACCCGACAACCCTCCGCAGTTCTTCATTGATGTGCGGATTGGCGGGCGACAAAAAAACATGCAGCAGGGGTGATTTGTTGATTCCGCAGTGAAGAACGGGACCCAGGAGGAGCTACGGCATAGACGGGAGTGGAATCGAACCACCTGAGCAACTCCGGTGGCCCGCAGAAACCACCAGCGGCTGGGGTCGCCGACGCCCCGGCGTGCCGCCGGACAAAGTCACCGCGGCTGAAGCCGCGGCGGCGGCGGCACCAGCGGATCCGCGGCAGCGCGGGTCCGGCGTACTTGGGATGCACTAAAGCCACGTCCGCTGACCAAGGGGGGCCCCTGCCAGGGGGGGGGGTGTTCACACGTGGGGGCAGTGTGCCCCCGCCCCCGGAGTCCGCTCGCTCGGCCGCTCGGCCGAGCCGAGATGGGCCGAGCCGACCCGCCGGCCGGGTCGCGCCCAACCAGGTCAGACTCGGACCCTGGTTGGGTCGACCCGGTTCGGGCCGACCCGGGGGGGGGGGGGGGGGGGTTGGGCTGGGTCGGTCCGGGCCCAGACCCCCCGTCTTCAGACGTTTTTGGTCTTTTGATCATAACTTGACATACGGGCCTCCGAACGACGCACCGTCAGCGGAGATGTGATCCTTGGATCGAGACGGACATTTCGGTATATCACACTCAAGGTTTCAGGATACTTTGGGTGCGGCCGGGTTGGTTCGTACACGAAACCAACCGGGCCCTCGGAGCGGAAACACTCACATCTTGAGCTTCGGACGTCCGATTGACGTGTCGTCGACTTTGTTGAATTTCTCTAAGTGAGATAGATCTTTTGGCATACTCTGCCCGAGGTTTGGACATAGGTGGAGTACGGTCGGGTTGGTTTTGCCTTAAAAACCAACCGGGCCCCTGGGACGAAAAAGCCAATAACTCTCAGACCGGGCGTCCGATTGACGCGCCGTCTGCGACGTTGAGTTCCTGTTGGCGATACAGAACTTTTGGATACAACAACTCTGGACTATGTGTCAGTTGATGTATCAGCCTCTCGGCTCGTGGAGTGGACCCTCTCGAACGAGCTTGCTGTGTGCCGGAACCCTAGAGCTGGCTGCGACTGCTACTGTGTCGACAACGACTGTGCAGAGATCCTCAGTGGATTCGACGATGACGACTACAACACTCACCGATCCTGTGTGGATCAGTGCTACCGATCCTGTGTGGGTCAGCGCTCAGCGGTTCTGTGTGAGCTAGTGCCTACAGGTCATGTGTGGGACCGATCCTGCGTGGGTCTTTGCGGGGGTTAGTACCTATCGATCCTTTGTGGGTCCGACGAATTAGATGGATCAGTGATCATCTCTATCGTCATTCGAAGAAGTATACCTGTGTGAGCTGAAACTCTGTTTTACTTTCCTTTGTGGATTGTGTTGAGCTATCCTGTGTGGATTTACATTTTACTTTCCTTTGTGGATTGTGTTGATCTATCCTGTGTGGATTTTACGTTTTGCTTTCCTGTGTGGACTGGGTTGTACTTGAGCTCGGATGTTGGAGCCGAGCGAGAATTGATGACTTAGGTATATGTATGAGAATATACCTAAGCCATGTCGTATGTTACTTCGTGATTGTATCTTTCCTTTGTGGTTTATCCTTTGTAGATTCTGAGAGACCTTCAGGGGTCTCGGGGTCCCTACTGAGTAGGTTATACTCACCCCTGCACGGGCTATGCCCGCACTACGTTGTGTTGGTTGCAGACGACAGACAGCGCTGATCGTGGTGGAGGCTTGCGGAGCAGGACGGTACCTAGAGGTGGACCACTGGGCGGGACGTACTCAGAGCAGTCAACTGGACCCAAGGAGCAGTGGAGGCTATCTGTACCCACCCTTCAGGTGGGACTTCAAGTGGACGGCTCGACGTTGCGGCTTTACTTTTCAGTTGCTGTTTTCCCCCTTTCAGTTGTACATTACAGTTGAGCTTGTATTCCCGGCCCCCTTTACTTTTCTGCACTTACTGTTGTACCAGTTTTTACTTAGTGTTTACTTTTTTTCCGCTTGCTTACTCTGTGGTGCTTGTTTACTTTACAAAGGCAATGCCTTCCCTTTACCGGGATTTACGGCTTGGTGCTAGTCGCCAGCCCCTGGCCTATGGAAGGCGGGCTTGGGGTAGTCACGACACGGGCCCCGAGGACGGGTCATGACAAATTGGTATCAGAGGTGGTCAGTTGTACCGTCGACTCTGATCTTTCTTCTATGTGAAGCAATAGTGTTTAGCGTATTGGGTGTGGTTATCAGTCCAGGGAGTCCAGTGTTGGTGCGTCGACCGACGTATCTGTACACCAGGACCCTGACTTCTGATTTTCGACTTAATGCACAAAAACATTGATTGCATTTGTGTTTAAAGTTTTTTTTTGTGATTACTTGTATCAGCTCACCAAGTATACTGTTCTGACAGTGGGACACCTGTTTCTTTTCAGGATGGCCCCACGACAGCAGCCAGCTAGGGTTCCGAGAGTTGTATTTGACGACAGCCCGCTGAGCGATGAGGCCTCGGTACAGGGCCCTTTGACAGCAGAGGCACCGACGGTACCTCTACCCGCCGAGCCACCGATGCTTCCAGCCCCTGCCGCTGACGATGCACATCGTCTTGGAGCTCTGCACGAATTTCAGCGCCAACGACCGCCTAGGTTCCATGGGGAGACGGACCCCCAGGCAGCCGAGGACTGGCTGGAGGTATTCGTACGAGTTTTTAGGCTAGTGAGGACACCAGCAGACCTCATGGTGATCCTCTCTGCGAGCCTACTGCACGCAGCAGCAGGCCGATAGTGGATCTTGATGCTCCAGGTGCACGATGAGGCATCTCTCCTCTGGACATACTTTGAGGGCCTCTTCCTCTCAGAGTTCGTCCCGGACACCCTCCGTGCGGTGCACATCCAGGAGATACATCAGCTGCGGCAGGGCAGCTTGACGGTCGCCCAGTACGCGGCGAGATTTACCAATCTCTCACGCTACTCGACAGATATGGTACGAGACCCATTTTTCCAGGCTCAGACCTTTGAGCAGGGATTGAGAGACGAGATCAAGGCATCGTTGATCTCCCTCAGCATTCCGACTCAGGCAGGAGTACTGGAGCGAGCTCTTTTGATCGAGAGCTTCCTTGCTGAGCCTTCATCAGCAGCGAGACCTACCGCAGGGCGGCAGGTAGCAGAGTCTTCCACAGCAGGCAGCCGACGGATGACTCAGGGGTCCAGGCAGACCAGAACCTCACGTAGACGGCCTCAAGACACTGGCTCAGCAGTGCGGGGCACATAGCGCGGAGCCATTCTTTCGAGAGGCAGGCACTGCTATACATGCGGCGGGCAGGGTCACATGGCTTGTGACTGCCCGACCCACTATGCCGAGGAGCACCAGACAGTTGAGGGGCCACCTAGGCAGAGGCAGAGGGTCGACCGTGGCGGTCCGCAGGGAGGAGGCGGACGAGGCAGAGGAGCTGGCCAAGCAGCAGGTGGTGGGCGACACTTTGAGGCTCTACCACCACCACCACCTGGAGGTCCACCCCGGCCACAGGGAGCTGGCTGGCAGAGACAAGCACATCTCTAGGTAGCTGAGTCCTACGACCACGGCGCGTCCGAGATGATTCGAGGTATGATCTGTGTCTATTCCACCCTTGCTGCAGTTCTTATAGACACAGGAGCGAGTCACTCTTTCATAGCCGCTGCCCTTGTTCGAAGCTCGAAGATTCCGACAGAGCTGTTGGCTCGATCCTTAGGGCTAGAGACTCCTACGGGAGCAGACTCGACGATTACGCACTGGTGCTGGCAGTGTGAGCTTAATCTAGGAGGCAAGAGCTTCAGCTGGGATCTTCTTATAGCGGCGTCGAGGTCTTATGACGTCATCTTGGGCATGGATTGGTTATCTACAATCCATGCACAGATTAACAGTATTAGGCACAAGGTGCGATGTGTACGCACCGACGAGAGCAGGTTCACCTTCACCGGCGAGAAGGGAGCCTTCTCAGCACAGGATGGACTTCCGAAGAGGAGAAGACAACCCATCACTCATTAGTTGGCTAGCCTCATCCTAGGAGTAGCTGACGTGCGGAGTCCTAGTTTTCCTGAAGTGGTGGATCAGTACGCGGACGTCTTTCCCGACGACGTTCCAGGGCTACCTCCTCGCAGAGAGGTAGACTTTCACCTTGATCTATACCCCGTGACAACCTCGATATCGACCCCAGCATATCGGATGGCCCCCGCTGAGCTTCGAGAGCTACACGTACAGTTGGAGGACTTGCAGGGCAAGGGTTTCATCCGACCCAGTGTTTCACCATAGGCTTCCCCGATACTGTTCGCCAAGAAGGCGGACGGGAGCTTGAGAATTTGTGTCGACTATCGTCGCCTGAACTAGGTGACAGTGAGGAACAAGTATCCGCTACTGAGGATTGATGACCTCTTTGATCAGCTCAAGGGAGCATGGTGGTTCTCGAAGATAGACATCAGGTCAGGCTATCATCAGCTCAGAGTTCGAGACGAGGACGTGCAGAAGATGGCCTTCAGATGTTGGTATGTTCACTATGAGTTCTTGTTTTTGCCTTTCGGCGTAACCAATGCTCCAGCGGTGTTCATGGGCCTCATGAACAAGATCTTTCAGTCATACCTCGATCGATTTGTCGTTGTCTCCATCGATGACATTTTGATATACTCGACGACTGAGGAGGAGCACGCCTACCACTTACGGTTTGTACTAGACACACTCCAAGAGCACCATCTTTATGGAAATCTCTCGAAGTGTCAGTTCTGGATACGTGAGGTCCATTTCTTGGGGCACATCATCTCTGAGGTGGGATTTGCAGTGGATCCTGCGAAGATCAAGGTAGTGCTATCTTGGGAGCCACCTAGGAGCGTGACGGAGGTGCGGACTTTCATGGGACTAGCTGGACACTACCGGAGATTCGTGCCAGACTTCTCCAGAGTTGCGGCACCACTCTCAGCTTTGACGAAGAAGGGGAAACCCTTTGTGTGGTCAGAAAGATGTCAGCAGAGCTTCCAGGTGCTGAGACAGAGATTGACCAGCGCACCTATCTGGAGGTTGCCTGAGGAGGGAGTAGGGTACGTAGTCTACTGCGATGCATCAAGGACCGGACTCGGATGTGTCCTGATGCAGGAGCGGGCAGTGATCGACTATGGATCACGTCAGTTGAGGCCGCATGAGCAGAACAACGCTACCCATGACCGGGAGTTAGCAGCAGTGGTTTTCGCTCTAAAGACATGGCAACACTATCTGATGGGTGAGCGCTTTACAGTCTTTTCTGACCATCAGAGTCTCAGGTACATATTCTCTCAGAAGGACCTGAACCTGAGACAATGGTGATGGCTCGAGTTCCTCCAGGACTATGAATTTGAGATAGTCTATATTCCTGGGAAGGGGAACATGGTAGCTGATGCTCTCAGAAGGAGGACGGGAATTCAACTACTTGAGGAGGCGACAGAGCAGCTAGCCAGTTTGCATATATCCTTCTTGGATAGAGATAGAGAGCCTTCCTCCAGTATCTCATAGTCACCCCCCACTACTACAACGGGTTAGAGAGGCACATCGTGGGGACGCCGACTGTGAGACGCGGCATGCACAGTTATCCTCAGGATAGGCACCTGATGGCTTCTTCTTTGGAGTAGAGCATGACATCCTTTTCAGAGGACATACCTTGGTACCAGTCGCTTTACGAGAGGAGGTGATGAGAGAGTTTCATACTTCTCCTTTGGCGGTACATCCTGGAGTGGTGAAGATGTACCAGGACCTCAGACGACAACACTGGTGGCCAGGCATGAAGTAGGCTATGGCAGAGTTTGTTTCTCGATGCCTCACCTACCAGCAGGTGAAGGAAGAGAATCAGGTACCAGCAGGCTTGGTACAACCCTTGGAGGTCCCGGAGTGGAAGTGGGACGACATATCTATGGACTTCGTGACTGGACTTCCACGCACTTCCAGAGGTCACGACTCCATCTGGGTGATTGTCGACCGACTCACCAAGTCGGCTCACTTCTTACCCATCAGAGAGCAGGGCTCAGTGGAGAGCTTGGGGCATCTCTACGTTCAGGAGATTGTACGGCTTCACAGTGTGCCATCATCTATCATCTCCGATTGAGATGATCGCTTTACTTCTCGGCTTTGGAAGGGGTTGTAGGAGGCGTTCGGGACGAAGCTACGTCTGAGCACCGCCTTTCACCCTCAGACGGATAGTCAGACAGAGAGGACCATTCAGACTCTCTAGGACATGCTCCGCCCATGTGTCCTCAACTTTGGTCGCAGCTGGGAGGACCACCTACCCTTGGTGGAATTCGCGTACAACAACAGTTACCACTCCACCATCGGGATGACACCATATGAGGCGTTGTACGACAGACCTTGCAGATCTCATTTGTGCTGGACAGACCCTGGGGAGTCAGCACATGTGGGACCAGAGATGGTCCGGGCCATGACAGAGAAGGTCCAGGTTATCCAGGAGCGGATGAGGACAGCTCAGAGCCGGTCGAAGTCTTACGCTGACAGGAGGCGGAAGCCACTAGAGTTCGAGGATGGAGACCACGTCTTCTTGCGTGTCTCACCTCGACAAGGATTACAGAGATTTGGCCAAGGCGGAAAGTTGTCTCCACGCTTCATCGGACCATTCTAGGTCCTCAGCAGGATTGTCGAGGTGGCTTATCGCCTGGCTATACCACCTCAGTTGTACCGGGTGCACGATGTCTTCCACGTATCTCAGCTGAGGAGATACGTGCACGACCAGACAGACATCATTGAACATGGGGAGATAGACGTGGATGATTGGGTGACTTTTACGGAGGTCCCGGTGTAGATCGAGGATAGACAGAAGCGGGTCCTACGTGGACAATCGATTCCTCTAGTGCGCGTCAGATGGCAGCACGGTAACCTCCATGAGAGCACTTGGGAGCGGGAGGCTCAGATGCATGCTCAGTACCCACATTTGTTTCCCTAGTTTTTTGATGTATCTTTACGGGGACGTAAAGCTCTGAGGTCGGAGTGATGTAAAGACCTGTAAATTTAAAGGAATTTTTTTTCTTAATTTTCATTGGAATTTTTCAAGAACGCGGTTTCTGACGACACCTGATTCCCAGGCTCGGTGTGCCTAGAATCATTTTCTGAAGTTTGACTCGGGTACGTTTAGTGAACGAACGCGCGTTTTTCTAACTTTTGAACCGGTGCTCGGAATCGAATTCTGAGGGCACCGATGGAATCACATCGTCGTTATTTGCTTAGAAACACCTCTTCTGGAGTTGCGTTTTCTCGGGTGTGGTTTTTAATTTTTGGGCTTAAAGTTAAGAAATAAAATAATTGGTACGAAAAACTTTATTTTATTTCACTTAAAGCCACTTGAAATCCACTTAAAGCTTCTTAAGCTAAGTTTATGCATATAGGGTGCTATCCAAAAATATCCTACCCTCTTGGTAGGATATTCGTGAGGTGGGGCCCGCACGAGCCCCACCGTTTCTTTTCCGCTAAGTAATGCCCCCACGAAAACCCGTCCTTATGAAAGTCAACTGACGCGTTTTCATAAATTCTTAACGCACCATTTAATTGGGTGGTTAACTTCGTTAAATTAATTCTATAAATTAATTTAATCGTTTCTTAACCTGTTTACAATCTATTGGCGTAATAATAAAATAAGACCAATGCACGACTTCTTGAGGATTGCTCGTTGAGAGGTTTTGGAAAATTTTGTGCCTTCATCCTCCTTCGCGGAGAACGCGAGGAACACGAAGAACGCGAAGAACGCCGTCACCCTCGGAGATTGACGATGCTTCTTCCGAGACGTTCTTCCCCGCAATGATCTCCGATCACCAACTGCTTGAGGTAGGATATTTCAGGTTTCTTCTTTAAAATATCTTTGTGGGTTATAAAAACATCATGGATTTAATTAATATAATTAAATCTACATGTTCTTGAACCTCGGAGTTCGTCAACGTGACAACGTATTCCACGACGACACGACTCCCTTCCGTGACGACGCGACGCCCTTCTGCGACGCGACGATCGCCTCCTTCTGCGACGATCAATTCTGCGAAGAACGCGTGCTCGACGACTACGACGAGGTAGGGATTTTTATTTGAGAACAATCTTTAATTCCCGTGATTGTTTCTTTTAAAAACAAAGAACTCGGATCAAGTTCAATTTTAATTCTATTAAAATTGTGCCTTGCTTGTTATTCATGTGTTGAATATTTTATTCCTGATTGTTATCACCTAACGCGGATGGTGCGGGCCAAACAAACACGGCCCGACAACCCTCCGTAATTCTTAGTTGATGTGCGGATTGGCGGGCGATGACAAAACATGCCGCAGGGGTGATTTGTTGATTCCGCAGTGAAGAACGGGACCCGGGAGGAGCTACGACACAGATGGGAGCGGAATCGGACCACCGGAGCAACTTTGGTGGCCCGCGGAAACCACCGGCGGCGCGGGTCGCTGGCGGTGCCCCGGTGCGCCGCCGGACAGAGCCGCTGCGGCTGAAGCCGCGGCGGCGGCGGCACCAGCGGACCCGCGGCCGCGCGGTTCTGGCGCACTCGGGAGGCGGCAAAGCCGCGTCCGCTGACCAAGGGCGACCCCCGCCAGTGGGGGGGGGGGGGGGTGTTCACCCGCAGGGGCAGCCCGCCCCCGCCCCCGGACTCCGCTCGCTCGGCCGCTCGGCTGAGCCAAGCCAGGCCGAGCCAACCCGCCGGCCGGGTCGCGCCCAACCGGGTCGGGTCGACCCGGTTCGGGCCGACCCAGGGGGGTTGGGTCGGGTCGGTCCGGGCCCAGACCCCCCGTCTCCGGACGTTTTCGGGCTTTCGCTCATAACATGAGCTATAGGCCTCCGAACGACGTGCCGTTAGCGGCGATGCGATCCCTGGATATAGACGGTTGTTTCGGTATATCACACTCAAGGTTTCGGGATTCTTTGTGTTCTGCCGGGTTGGTTCGTACACGAAACCAACTGGGCCCTCGGAGCGGAAACACTCATATCTTGAGCTTCGGACGTCCGATTGACGTGAAGTCGACTTTGTTGAATTCCTTTAAGTAAGATAGATCTTTTGGAATACTCCTCCTGAGGTTTGGACGCAGGTGGAGTACGGTCGGGTTGGTTTTGCCTTAAAAACCAACCCGGCCCCTGGGACGAAAAAGCCAATAACTCTCAGACCGGGCGTCCGATTGACGCGCCGTCTGCGACGTTGAGTTCCTGTTGGCAATACGGAACTTTTGGATACATCAACTATGGACTATGTGTCAGTTGATGTATCATTATCTCGGCTCGTGGAGCGGACCCTCCCGAACGAGCTTGCTGTGTGCGGGAACCCTAGAGCTGGCTGCGACTGCTACTGTGACGACGACGACTGTACAGAGATCCTCAGTGGATTCGACGACGACGACTATAGCACTCAGCGATCCTGTGTGGATCTGTGCTACCGATCATGTGTGGGTCCGATCTTGTGTGGGTCAGTGCTTAGCGGTTCTGTGTGAGCTAGCGCCTACAGGTCCTGTGTGGACCCGATCCTGCATGGGTCTTTGCGGGGGTTAGTACCTATCGATCCTTTGTGGGTCCGACGACTTAGATGGATCAGTGATCATATCTATCGTCATTAGAAGAAGTATACCTGTGTGAGCTGAAACTCAGTTTTACTTTCCTTTGTGGATTGTGTTGAGCTATCCTGTGTGGATTTACATTTTACTTTCTTTTGTGGATTTTGTTGAGCTATCCTGTGTGGATTTTACATTTTGCTTTCCTGTGTGGACTGGGTTGTACTTGAGCTCAGATGTTGGAGCCGAGTGAGAATTGATGACTTAGGTATATGTATGGGAATATACCTAAGCCATGTCAGATGTTACTTCATGATTGTATCTTTCCTTTGTGGTTTATCCTTTGTGGATTCTGGGAGACCTTCGGGGGTCTCGGGGTCCCTACTTAGTAGCTTATACTCACCCCTGCACGGGCTATGCCCACACTACGTTGTGTTGGTTGCAGACGACGGACATCGCTGATCGTGGTGGAGGCTTGTGGAGCAGGATGGTACCTGGAGGTGGACCACTGGGCGGGACGTACTCGGAGCGGTCGGCTGTACCTGAGGAGCAGTGGAGGCTATATGTACCCACCCTTCAGGTGGGACTTCCAGTGGACGGCTCGACGTTGCGGCTTTACTTTTCAGTTGCTATTTTTCCCCTTTCAGTTGTACTTTACAGTTGGGATTGTATTCCCGGCCCCCTTTACTTTTCTGCACTTACTGTTGTACCAGTTTTTTACTTAGTGTTTACTTTTTTTACGCTTGCTTACTTTGTGGTGCTTGTTTACTTTACAAAGGCAATGCCTTCCCTTTACCGGGATTTACACGTTGGTGCTAGTCGCCAGCCCCTGGCCTATGGAAGGCGGGCTTGGGGTAGTCACGACACGGGCCTCGAGGACAGGTCGTGACAAATAATATTTCAACCATTACTCCACAAATTAAATCACATAGTGTTCTTTTTCCATAGGCATATAATGTTCCTAAAAGAGAGAATGTCCTACAAAATAACATTAATCTCTTAATCACCAAATAATTTTTCTATACTATGGATATCCATTTGATAAAACACAAGTTCCAAATTCGCCTTATTTTTGATTCATAAAATCATTTAACTAAAAGGAATAAGTCATACGACCATGGACTTCACATAGGCCAGGGGTTGGTGATGCGCCCTTCTCGCCCTTCAGTTGTGGGTTTGATTCGTACATCCTTTCCAAATGTAATGTTTTTTCACCCATCCTATGTGTAGTCCTTTTATTAAAACTATAACATTATAATAACATTCTCAAAATAAGATAATTTCATAAAAAAATAATCATACCATTCTTTATCCTGAAAGGTTATCTAATACCATTCATTTTTCATCACAAAATATAATAACCATTAATCACCTCAAAAAAGATCATATGAACCCCTAAGGTTATACATTTTGTCAACATAAGAAAAGATAATTATTACATGAATAAACTTTTCCCGTATCATAAATCAGGGTTACACATATTAAAAAATGTTTTCCAATGTAATCCCATCATCAATACAACATTAACACTTTTAAACATTTCATCATCCTACAACCTACCATAACTCTTTAATCCCTTATATATACACTTATTACTCATTCGGTGCTCTTTATAATCCATTATCTATGAATTTACACCATATTTATTAATACATAATTCTTGCATATTGAATATCCTCATCATTTATCAATAAAAATTTTCTTCATTCTTTATGGATAAAAAATAAATCATACCTTGAATCCAGATATCTTGATCTTACAGATGTTCCCATTCTCTTTGGCATGTTGTCGTACTTCTAAAAAGTAAACAATCACTCTACCTCTATAATATCACTTTTTGATAGGTTTGGAAAATTAGAGATCATGAAATCATAGGAAAAAGATACCATGACCGATAAAAATGATTTAGAAATGATTAGGTGTTGGATTTCTCAAACAATTTATTTCAGGTGATTTGAATAATCAAGAAGCTGTAAAAATCATTCAAAAGAGAATGTTCCATAATAGGGATGATAAAATTGTTGGTGAGGGATAAACAGATTTTGAAATATCTATTGCCTTCCATCTTGAAAAATTATCCTTAATCTTCTGAAAACAATGAACAATTTAACATGAATCAATATATTATTATTAAAAAAGAATACTCAATAGGGTACAGATAGAAAAAAACATTGATATTACTCTAATCCATAAGCCTCCTTTTATTTAAATTATTCTCATTTTTATCTAAACAACCTATTTTACCATAACCATAAAATGTTTCTATATGTTAATAACCCACTTGATTATATGGGATCCTTTTCCTACACCCTGATAACACCCCAACATCCAAATTTATCTAAATCAACCTCTGATACCAACAATAATTACCCAACAATAAACATCAGATAATCTTGAGTTAAATCACGAATTCACATTGAGGTTCTTTCCAGGTTTATAGTTTTAGAAAATTATCCATAACTATTAAATTATATCTAAAAAATTTCAAATCCTACACTTCTTCTCTATCCAATTTTTTTTGAAAAAAATAAAAATCCTTAAAATAAAAAACATATTTCTTTTATTGATATAAATCTTCTTGGGTTGTTCTTTTCTCTAACCCTTACATATACACTATGAAAATATATTTCAAAAACCTGGGATGAGGAATAAATCTCAGTAAAGGATTTAAAATAAGGATAGAAAACATTATTCCATCAATACATACTAATAAATGAAACCATACGTTTCAACTATAAAACATAAGTTCTTTATCATACCTCATGAAATCATAATATTTTTGAGTAACTCATAGAAATCATAATTCATAAATGTAATGTGTGGGAACCATAACATAATTACATTGCATCTTTCAGAACTACATAGGGAGTTACATTTGGAATTCCCATCACATTATATTCCCTAAATATCATATATGAAACATTAATGTTTACCTCTGTCACGTTACCCAATGCATTAGAGAGCTATTTCGTGCTCTCCCGCCCAAGGATTATTATAGAACCATCAGTATTTTCTTTATCACATAACCGCCAATAAAATTTGCATGTACCATTAGGTAATCACAATAGATAATATATTGAAATTCTCAATATTTTACTCATTAATTAGAAGAAATAAATTCAATATATTGAAATATTCAGTCTATTTCCAAAACCATTTAAAACATTTTAAAAAGTTATTTTTGAATCAAACTGTCCCATGAAAATTTGAAGAATTTTAAATAAATTAACATTTTAAAACATTCATCTCCATATAAATAAATTCATAAAACCCATTTTAAAAATATATACATGAAATAGAATGTTTTAAATGAATAAATATTTAAAAAATTTAGAACTATTTTTTAGTTAAAGAGTCCCATACCACTTGAGAAAAAAGTGAATATAAGTCATTAAAGAGTAAAATTAAAAATAACATTAAATATCATGATAATATAATAATTCATGATATAAAGATACAAAAGATTGTATATACACATTAGATTATAATAAATTTTCATGATGACAAGATATGCCTCAATTAATGAAGATTAAGATGAAATCCCTTACAAAGATTGTATCATTAGATTTAGGATAAATCAATGACATAATTTTATGTTAAAAATATAAATAAACCCAATATAATAGTATATTTAGTGTAAAACAATCATAGATCATTCAAACATATTATTGGAAAAACAAAACCGTTGACATGGATATTTAACTCAATGAATGGAGATTGAGTTAAGATTTACATAAAAAAGTTCATATGAATGACATAAGAATTTATCAATGGGGTGATTATATATAGAAATAGTATATCTATACAATTGGAAGTGGACATTACAAAAAATATAAATAAACAGTTACTCCACACATTATCTTGGCATAATACAATCAATGATGTATGAGTAAAACCCAATGATTGGAAATTGTGTTTAGAAATTCCCTTAAAAAATAATTTTTTTAATAAAAAACAATGATTATGTGAATTTATTATAAGTGGACATAAATAAAGAATAAATACAAGATAATATTTCAAATTTTATTTCTCCCATAATTGCAGCACGACATAATCCCGAAGTAGAATAACAACCAAAATAATGGAAATTGGGTTAAGAAGTTCCCTTACAAAAATTCAACACCTTAACGACGTCACATTGACATTCAGAAAATGAATAGATGGGGGGGAAAAGGGTCTATAATCAATTGTACATAAAATATACAGGAAAAATTTTATATAATAACATATCCCAACATAAAAAATTGTAAATTAAAATACATAACATAAAAGAATACTATTACTAAAATTGGAGGGTGAAAGGTTCCCCATACCTTCAGTCATATTTTTCCCGTCCATTCCTTATATTCAGGAATAATAATATTAAGTTAATTTATTCTTCCTTAAAAACCTTTTTCAAGATTATTTTTCATTTATATTACTTCTCATCATGTTATAAATATTACATAATCATTTAAGTTCATATTGGTCGTTTTGATGATATTTGGTACTTGAGTCGAAAATGAACATGATATAATTACAAATTGTCTATGTTATCATAATTACATTATATCCAGGAATGTATTAATTATTTTAATATCATATATATCCAGTATATAAATTTATTTTTAATATTTTGTAATATTTTTAAATAATAAATGAAAATCATTGTTCATGGAGATGATAAGCCATACATAGTGTTGAACGCTACTATCATTCCTTTTTAATATTTAATGGAATGAAAAATAAATTACACATAGGTATATTATATTTACATTATAATATAATATTTTATATACATTACATAATTTCATTAAATCCATCATTTATAAATTCGATGTATGACATTAATGAGTCATATCACTTTGTGGGGGCGGTAGTGCGCACTTTCTCAAAGGAAATTATCGTATTTACATATTATGGAAACCATAAAGGTATGAATTAAATAAAAAAACATAAAAATAGATACAATATAAATATAATAAATATCATATAAAAATATAGTGCGATCATAGTGGCCACCATGTGTGTTGGTAGAAGAAAATTGAAGAATCATTATTTCGTGTGGAAGTAGTCCGCAATACACATAAAGAGTATGATCATATCAATTAGATGAAGGTGTGTGTATGTTTAGTTATAATCCTTATCATAAAAAAATCATAGTATATTGAGGATATTTTTTATGTAATAAATGAATAATAATATAATAGGGAGTGAAGAAGTAAAATAATGGAATGGTACTTTAGAGAAGACACTACCTCTTAAAATGTGTAACTACATTTGATTTGAGCCAAAAGGGTATCTTGAATTGCCTTCATACCAAGGTAAGGCTTTTATGTGGACGAGAGAGATTTTTCAGATTATCTGGGTAGATTTTGGATGATCCAAGGGGCTTTGGAGGTCTTATTAAATGGGTAGGGGTGATGCCTTTTTATAAGAGGGAGGAGGAGAAATTTTTCATGGTTTTGAAGTATTATTTTATTATAACCTGTTTTTAGATTTCAAAAGGTCCCAATGTCATTTATTTCAAAGATAATATTATTAGTTTTCAAAAAACTCTCATAAAAAAGTTTTTACATAGGTCTAGGTATCAAATTTAACCTTATCTTTTAGCTTTAACCCTTAGTTATCTAATTTAACTCCTACCATGTCTTCTGGTATATTCATACTATATGGTTAATATAGTAACTATAAAATTACAATAGAACCTCAAGTGGTTATATAATGAAATTTTTAACATTATCTGAGTCATTTTGAGATATCATATATTTCTAGGACTATTATATCATTTAATAAAATAGTATTTATTTTAAAAACTCATTTATGTAAATTTTTATCGAATTCATTCATGACTTTGTAACAATTCATAACAACTTGATTAATTCCAAAAATCATCATTAATTCAAATATAAAAAGTCATAATCTTCAATAAAAATTTTTATGGCCTAAAAAGTTTTAATATAAATTTATTTTAATATTTATAATCTTATTTATTTAAAGTATTCATTAATAAGGTAATCCCTACATCATCATTGTGTCATAAATATATTAATTTATTATGTCTAAAAATTATAAATAAAATACTATGATGTAGAAAATCATTTTATATTTCTTATTACTACTTATAGTATAATTGATAACTTATATAACACTATTTTAAATTTTTTTAATAAAAGATACATGTTTATATAACATTTTTATTTACATTAAATTAATACTTATAAAATGTCATTTTCACATCCATGTGGCTCCATGGGATCGCTAAATCAATCTATGGATACCCATGGTTAGAAAAATATCTTTATATAGGATTAGGACACATGTTAGTGTAGTTTAATATTATTATAATATTATTTTTTACCCTTATTTACTAGATTTACATTTTAACCATGATAAATAAAATAATTACTAAAGTTACTATTCATAAAATCTAAAAAAATGTACATATTTAGAAAATTTAGACCACATGATAAAAAATATTGAATAAATTTACCCAAATTAAAAACATATAAGTTTCAGAAATTTATTTAAAATTACTTCACATTGTCAAAACAAAAAAACGTGTTTTTAAGAAGTAAAAAGTACGAAAAGATTGACATGTGTTCATCTCCAATTTAAAAGTGAAGTTACATCCAATGACCAAAATTCGATTAAATTTAAAAAATATAATCCTATTACCCTTTAAAACTAATTAAAATTACTATCTAATTATATTGATAAATTATATGAAAAGGTATATTTCACTTAAAATTTTGTATTTGTCACTATTCATTAGAAAATGAACATTATCTATCAAATTACTAAAAAATTATCCAAAGTAAATTATGATGATTCTATTATAAAAAAGAATTTTATTTTGGAAAATATAACATATTAAGGTATCAAAAACTATATTTAAAAAGGGTTCCCTATCGAAAGGCAGTAAAATGACCTTTTTAAAATATAAGAGTATTTTATGCTTAAAATCAAATTCACCCTTGTTTTAAGTCTCTAATATTTATTGGAGAAATGTAAAGATATTCAAAAAAGTATAATAATATTGTTTTTAAAACTTTTCATTTCCTTTAAAACAATGGCTTGGCGTTAACTACCTTTTTAAATAATAATATTATTATATTATTTTTCGGTTTAACTCAATGTTGTCTGGAAAATAATATTTCAAAGAAACCCATTGTTGAGTGTTGAGTATGCTATCAAAAAAATAACCCCCTTTAATTTAAGAATATTATCTTACTAATTACTATTAATAGTAATTACAAAAGTATTATTCAATAAATACCAAGTTCATTATAATAAATAGCATTCGATCAAAACATATTCCATTAGGATAAATAATTTGAATGTAAATATTGAATAATTTCCCCAAAAAGGAAAAAGTAACACCAATGGATGGTATAATATAAGGTAAATGATTAGTAAATATATTTTAAATGCATTTCTTAATGAAAATATCCTTTTCATCATTGAGAAAATATTTTTTACAACATAAAACCACTTAAAAACCCTTTTCATTGAAAATTGATTTGATAAAATATAAATAAAGAATTGAAAAACATGAAACTCTTTTAAAATAAAATTTCACCTAAAAATTGGATTAAAATATCTTTTTGAAATATTTTTTTAAATTTTTTTGGATACATGGTTTTTGAATAAAATATATTTACAACTGAAGAGAGAGAGACAATCAGATTTTATATAAAAACATTATATTAAGTATCAAATTGTGGTAAGTTAGTACTTATACATGATGAAATCCTGAATAACTAGAGGAGAATAAAATAAAATATTTTTATTGATATATGTACCATGATATTTCATTAATTTAAGAGTAATCATAAACAATCTTGAAAAGCGATGAGAATGTTTTGATGAACTCTTATAACTTTTTATCATGGGATTAAACTATCCATGTAAGAAAATAAAATTAAAAGAAACATAAAATATATTTAAAATAAGTTTATTTGTGATATAAAATCTGATATGTATGTATACACCCCTTGAAAAATAATTTAGGTGCATAACAAAACATGAGTCTTAAAGAAGGAAAATTGAGACAAAACTATTGTACATATTTGATATTTTTGGAAACATAAATCTAATATAAAAAAGATAATATAATTGATATCTAAATACCCATAAAATAAAGTGTAAGAATAAATTAATGAATCCATGTTTAGTATACACTCCACACAAAAGGAATGGTTGGTGAATAGGAATTTTATCTCATGAAAATAAAATGTTAAATTAAATCCCCTTATATTGTGTCTTAACTCTTGTTGTAAACATTAAAAATACCTTTAAAATAAATATAAATTTATTATATAAATTTATATATAATCTAATTATAACATATATTAACTTATATGGTTTTATTATTACATTATATTACCCTATTTATAACAATCCTATGTTAAGTTTTCACTTCGGGTAATATCCACTTTGTTTTTCGCTTGTTTCTTAATTTATTATATCCTCCATCCTCATTCTTATAGCATTGTTCCATAATGTAAAAAATGATATAAATATAATTATATTAATTATATGTGACTTAAAAAAAATATATAATATTCAAGTACCAAATGGAATAAAACGTTCATAGTTAAGATAAGTCTTATGTACCCATTCACTGTTTAGATTTTTATTATAGTGTTTAAAGAAATATGGTAAATGAAATATGATTGTGTATATGTATATATATAATTAATTAAAGATTCATTATTATATCATATATATCATATATGTGAACTAAAACCATTCTTAATACATTCCATGTAGTGTGTGAACAAATTGCATCGCTTTGATGGGACAAAAGCCCACACTTCCCCAAACAAAATTATTATTTTTACACAAACTAGAAAGTAAAAAATGTGTTGTAAAAGGAATATAGAATAATAAATACATAATAAATATAATATATACCATAAATATAAATATTTTCCATTATAATTTCCACCATGATATGTGGTAAAAGAAAAATGAATAATCATCATTTAGTGGGATGATAGTTCATCGTACAAGTAAACATTATATTCTTTACACATTATTTGTAATTTTATGCATATTTAGGTAAATTAAATAGATTAAAAATATCCTAGTATGTTTAATATATTGGTTTTATATATAGGTTTTGTATAATTATTGTTTAGGGGTTCCTAAAATAACATAAAACAAATGAACTTGAGAGAATATATTACCTCTTAGTCAGGTAACTCCTTTTGGTTTAGACCAAAAGTCATCCTTAGGAGGATTTATATACAATATGTGAATTCTAGAATGAAGGGTGAGATTTAGGATGTCTATTTTGAAAATATTTTCAGAACCAATGTGGTTTGAGAGATGTGAGGAATAGGGAGAGGTGTGGTCCTTTTATAATGGAGCAGTAACTCTCTGGTAAATATTTTAAGAGATAATTCCTCCCAAATTTTTCATGTTTCAGGTAGATCCAATAATACAATGAAAATTCATGTGATTATAGGATCTTTATATTGAAATCCAATGGATATTGGAAAATTTTATAGGTCGTTTTGGTCCATATTGCTATGGTTTAATCCCTTATTATGCTTAATTTAACGTTAAACATTGTAATTAATTTTAATCACATTATCTAATCCTTTTAGTAAAAAAATATGTTGACATTATCAGACATTATAATTTAAAATAATTATAAATATTTAATCATATTTTCCAAATTCTATCCATAGAAGTGTTATAACTTAATTTAAAAATAATCCCACTGATGGGACAACACTACTAGTTTAAAAAAGAACGTTCAATAGTTTTCAATATTTTTATGTTAAATTTATAATTGAAATTGATACTATTGAAAAATATTTCATTCATTGATAAAAATATGATCTAATTAACCCTTTCAATCAATTGGAAAAATAATTTAACCTTAAAAATAATTTTAATAAAAAGTAGTTATTATATAAAATTAGGTATTTATAACTATTCAACTAGTAATTATGATTCCCAAAAATAATTTTTTTTATCCCAAAGTGAATTTATATATTCTAAATTAAAAAATGAAAATTATTTTTTAAAATTAAATTTATAAATGAATCTATAATTGATTTTATTATTTTTCATAGAAAGACATTAACAACTGTTCATTTGAGAAAATTATAATTTTAATCCTAAAAGGACATTATTGTAAATAAATTTTTATTATATAAAAAAATTATAAAAAATAATTTAAAATTACTTATTACTATCTATATAACTATGTTTAATTACTAGGATATAATTATCCCATTTAAATAATTATAATAGTGAAATTATGTTATATAAAAACATGAGTGTTTCATGTAATATATGCCAAGTTGGTGTTCTATGTAACAAACACCATGTCGCTGTTCCATGTAACATACTATGAGATAATGATCTATGAAACATGCACCAATTCAGTGTCATTCGAAATGAATGTTTTACTATGTCCATTGCAAGACATAAGTAAAAAATTTAATTTATTTGTGAAAAAAGGTCCAAAAAAAGTAAGGGTGTTACATTATGCCAAGTATAAAATGAATTTCCCCCTCTAAATTCATCACTCGGGTAAAAAAATGAAGATAATTATACATCATCATATCCTCAAAATCCCACAGAGTTTTCTATAAATTGTTATTTCTCTATAATACTTTGACCATATAAGTGGTATTGTTTCGTAGTATATTCTTTGTACCATCCTGAATTTCCACTGAAATTTCATCATAAGAAATATCATAGTCTAGTGGTATTACCTCTGAGTTTAGAAAATGAAAATTTTCTGGTATGTACTTCAATAGGAGATATACATGGAAGACTCCATTAACATTAGTGAGATTTGGAGGTGGTTTCAAAAAATAGGCTACCATACTGATACGATCATGAAAATCAAAGGGACCGATATACCTAGGTTTATGTTTCACTCTCTTCCTGAATCTCATAAACATCATCTAGGGAGAGATTTATAGAAACACATTTTCACCACCTTCAAATTATATATCCCACTGATGATTATCACCATAATTGTTCTAACAACTTTGATCTAACTTGATATGGAGTTGAATGGTTATAACCTTCCCCACCATTTCTTTAGAAATCTTAGGTCCCAATAGATTATATTCTTCAACATCATCCCATCATTTTGGACATCTACATTTCTTCACATTGAGTGAATCATAAGGTTCTATCAGAATAATTGAGTGAAATATATTTTTTATGAAAACTCAAATATAGGAATATATTGATCCCAACCACCATTGAAATCTAGATAACAAGATCTAAACATATCCTCTATGTGTTGAATTGATCTTTCAGGCTGACCATCTATCTGATGATATAATGATGTGATGATACTAAATTTTTTATCTACTGATTTTTGAAGACTTATCAAGACCATTTAGCTAAACCTCGGACCATTATCTAATAAAATATAATGTGGTACCCCATAAAACAACACCACATTCTTCAATGTGTATCCTATAAAGCTGACAGAGAGGGACATCTTCTATGATAACTATGAAGTGTGATGACAGGGTGAAGAGATTTATTACCACCCATATATAATTAATCTCTTTATAGGTTTTTTGTAGTCCAACAACAAGATTCATAGAGATGTTGGTCCATTTCTATTATGGAATGGGTAATGGATGAAACATCCCCATTGAATTTTGTCTTTCAGCATTAAATTTTTGGCATTCTAAGTACAGAGATACAAAATATACAATATATATCTTCATAAAATTCCCCAAAAAGTATTATATAAATTCCCTATACATCTTCATACTTACATGATGAATAAATAATGAAGAACTATGTGATCCCACTAACAAATCATTCTTTAAAATCTGGTCTAGAAGGAACACATAGATGGTTATTAAACCTTATCATTCCATCATAATGAAGGTTAAAAACATGAACAATACTAAATTTATTTTATTGCTCTAAACCTTCCTTTTCTGCCTCCTAAAACATCACCTGGATTGAGGTTGGAACATTAATTTGATAAATATGTGATTTTACCTTCCTTCACAATTTCTAGACCCATTATCTATAAATCCAGAAATATTGGATATTTTATTATCCTTGTCATGGATAACCTAGCATGATCATTTCAACTAAATCCATTGGACACCTTGTTCACAATCCCAAGGTGGTAATGAATTTAGTAGTCATAATACTTTTTCAACTCCAACCGTCTTCTCTAATGCAGGTTTATCTTCTTCTATGTGAATATATATTTCGTACTTTTATGATCAGTGTATAAATCAAACTATTCTCTATAAATATAATGAATATATATATTTAATAAAAAAAGTACATCTAATAATTACAAATCATGTGTTGGGTAATTTTCCCCTTGATTTTTCAACTACAACAAGGAATAATGGATAACCATGTTATTTTTCATAATAACACACCCCAAACCCTTTTTTTTAACATGTCAATATAAATTAAAAAACCTTTTCTAGTAATGTGAAATGTAATTACTAGTGCGTTGACAAATCATCCATTAAGTTCAATGAAATTTTCCTTATAGTCTTCCATGAAAAAAAATATCACACCCTTCTAAAATAACATGGTTATAAGATTAGATAATTGTGAGAATGTTTCCGCAAATTGTCTATAATATCCTAGAAAACCATGAAATATATGGATCTTAGTCAATGGGATTGGTCTTGTCAAATAGTCATTAGCCTTCATCTTCAAATGATCTATTCCTATACCATATCTTGAAATTATGTGACCCTTAAATGAAAACTTTTACAGTTAAATTTAACACACAGTAGATTCTTCATATAGTTTTTCTTTCCTTAGGGTGTTTAGTACTATAATAAATTTATCTTTATTCTCTTCCTTGATATTTTAATAGATATTAATGTCATTTATAAAGACTACCACAAACATATTGAGGTAATCTATAAAGAATCTATTCATTCAATCCATATGAATGAAGGTGGATGTTGCCTCATGAATGACTGAAAATAATATTGTGCCCTCATTTTCTCATTTGGATATCCCCCATGATTCATGTTTGGAGAATTGTTTGTGAGCATATAAACAAGTCTTTTTATTCCATCTCCAATAGCATTTGGTGTCTCAGGAGGAAAATAATTTCACTATTTATCATAGTCAACATTAACATGGTTCTATTGATTTCCGAACATTGACTAAACCCAAAAATTAATGAGAGAGAAACATTTGTTATATTGAGGATGCATAGAATCATGAAAATTCAATTATAAGTTTTCCAAATTATGATACCTTCCTTAATCTATGAAAAAAAAGGTTTATCTTAGGTTATTCATAGGGAAAATGTATTTAAATCCTCTGTGATGGTTCGTGAAGTGTTTGTGAATTTACAAAAAATATCCAACAGTAGTGTCGAACTAGGTTTGTAGTAAGTGTCATTGTCATGTACCAGATTACAAAGATTAAGGACTGGATTATCTTGTCAGAGTTTTTACCCCTAGGTATATCTATATTAGATCCATGAACACTTCTAGTATCTAGATATAGATTTATTTCTTGGAAACTACCCACTCTATTTTTTACTAAAATTGTAAGACATTTTTCTATTCATTCCCTTATACATAGACTAATCCTGAGGAATGTACTTAGGGTTCTTACTAAGGTTCTCTCATACAAACATGAAAATGTTAGTTAAAACTTTTATCTGATACAAAAAACAGAAACCCTCTATTTTCACACATTAACATTAAATAACTTTTGTTGTATACAGAAAACATTATACAAAAAGATGCCCAAATACTGTACAAGTAAAGTGACTTTGGAAACATGGAAACATAAAAACTGATACATAATTGAGAAACATTATATACCACAAGGTTCTTCTTGAATAAATCCATTCATAGACATATCAAACATAATACATATCTTTTTAACTTCATGAAGGAAACCTAAAAGGGGTGAGCTCAAATACTTAGTATGGATAGACAAGTGAGATAAGGAAGAATAATCATTATAATAATGGTATAAAAACATGATCATGAAAATATAAAATCAAACCCACATACCAAAGATCATATACATTAAAAATGGAATTAAAAATTTCAGTTTTTCAAATAACGATCATACATAAATAAATAACATATGCCGTGAATGAATAAAATATAAATAAAACATGGAATTGTGGCAGGCACGTAAGCATATAACATGATTTTCATAGTATCCAAGGCATTTCATCCAAGATCTTATTAGTATTATGGTTTCAATACACTTTCCATTTTTATTGTCATGGTTCACTCCCATTGACATCTTAGTATCCTATGTTCTCTCCTCAAACCATCATGGTAGTCATGGTTAACTCTCATGGCCATCAGAGTAGTTAAGGTTCACTTCCAAGACCATCTTTGTCTATCTCATGGGATATAAATATTTTACTAATGCATTACAGGGGGATATGGGTCCCCCCATATCATAATGAAATCATACATACATGTTTTGAAGAATCATAAACAATTATATCATGAACCATGAAATTAAATGGGCATTATAAAATGAAATCAAATCATAACCTATGGAAAATGTCTGGTTTCATAATTATTTAATAATGAATATTAAAAGTTAGAAGAAGTGGGTTTTTAAAAGAATATATGTCGTCAAAGAGAAACGGGTTTCATAAATATCAATACATTAAATAATATTCCATTAAGAGAAATATTATTAATGGAAACATTGAATAATTTCCTCATAAATTCATGGATAACACTAATGAATATTTTATTAGATGGGAAATAATTTTTTCAGATCTTTCAAAACATTTATTGTTGAAAATATGCTTTCTGCATTGAAAACCATTTGTTGAAGCATAAAATATTTTTTAAAACATTATCATTGAAAATATATTGGAAACCATTTAAATAATGCATTGAAATTAATAAAATGTTTGTAAAATAATTTTCCATTAAAAATTATATTCAGATATCATTTGAATTTTTTTGAATTTTTTTTGAAAATATAATTTTTGAATATAATATGACTTTCGTTCGAAGAGATATATGTTTAGATTTTATTTTAAAAAATTATCATAAGTACCAATGAGTGTAAAATTGGTACTGATAGAGGATGATATATTTAATTACTAGAGTATAATAAAATTCATTAGTTTTCTTGGGAGATGGATCATGATATTTCATTAATTGAAGAATAATCTCAATCAATCTTGAAAAGTGATGATATTGTTTTGAAAAAATATTATCAATTAGTAACGCAGGATCATACTCTCTATATAAGAAAAGGAAATTAAATTATGCGTAAAATATCCTGAGAAAATTGATATTCATGATATATAATTTAAAATTCATGTATATGCACCTTATAAAATAATGCAGGTTCATAACAAAACATGAGTCTCAAAGAAGTCAAATCGAGACAAAACTATTTTTCCAATTCAGGTTGTTACTAAACATAAATTACAAGAAATAAATATCAATGAATGGATATTTAAATACTAATAAATTTAATTATAAGAATCATTTAATAAGTCTATGGGAATTAAAGCCACCATAGGATGGGAATTGGAGGTTAATAAAGAATGTATCTCATGGAAGTAAAAAGCGAGATGAAATCCCCTTACATTGTGTCTTAACTCTCATCATAATCTTTAAAACCACCTATATAATTAATAAAAATTTATTATAAATATTTTACCCAAGAATATTATTATATCCAATACCATATATGGTTTTATTATGACCTTATATTACCTTCTTGTTAATAATCATATGTTAAAAATTCACTTCGGGTAATATCCTCTTTGTTCTTTGCATGTGTCTAAATGATTTATATTTTAAATACTTATACTGATATAATTATTCAATTATATAAACCATGAAAAAATATCATGTATATTAATTTTATTTATATTATAATAATCTATAAAATATTGATTAATTAAATGCAATACACCATTTATAAAGATGGTAGGTCGTACGTACACCTGAATGTTGTTTCTGTTGTTATTGTCTTATTAAAATAGAGAATGTAAATGAAATATGTGTAAATATTTATATATTTATATATTTCATTATAATATTAGAATTATTATATTATATATATCATATAATTTTACTACTACCATCTGTAATACATTCAATGTTTTGTATCGTTGAATCACATCACTTTGAGGGGTGATTGTCCACACTAACTCAAAAAAATTATCGTTTTTCCCAAAAATAGAATGTAAAAAATAAATGTGTTACAAAAGTAATTTATTTGATTAAATAAATAGTAAATACAATATATCATATATATAAATGATGTTTCCATAATAGTTTCCACCATGACAAGTGATAAAGGGAAAATGAATAATCATCATTTAGGGAGGCAATAGCTCATCATAAACGTAAATATTATGTTCATTACCCACTAAATGGAAGTGTTTGTAATTTTATGTTTAACCCTTATTAAATACACAAAATAATATATTTATAATAGAGGGTTTTTATACAAGAGTATAATAAAGAGAGTGGAAGTGTGGAGAATGATAATAAAATAAAGTAGGTTGAGAGAAGTCACTACCTTTTAATCAGGTAACTCATTTTCGGATGATGGTAAGTATATTTCTCAGTTCATTTCTGAACCTAAGTGGATTCTGATAGGTGAAGTAGAGGGAGAGGTTGTGGCCTTTTATAATGAAGGAGGTGTGGTACTCTTTTAAATATTTGAACAGAGAATTCAACCCATATTTTTTATGTTGAATGTGGATCTAGTTGTTGGGACCAATGTAGTTAATTTAGTTTTATTTGTCGACAAATAGGTCATTATTGATCAGTACGAATAATGAGCTCTCCTAATTCGAATATTAAAAGAGAATAGACAATTTATACTATTGTTTAACTGATCTCAATGTTAAAAGAATTTGTATCATAGTTAAAACATTATATACAAAAATAAATAACGATGATGATGATGTGTTATTTTTAATTGATTATCCAAAAATAAAAGGATAATGAATAAGAGGATTTGTGTTCTAGAGGTTTCCATGCATGATATTTGGCATACATGGTGGCCATGAATCTTATTTCATGTTAACAATTATGTTAAATATTATTTTGGATTACATAAAAATTGGGGAGCCCATGAGGTAGCTACCCAGCACCGACATGAGGAACATGAAGGAACACAGGGGTCGACCGCACCCATGTGGAATACATGCATAGCTAGACCGAGAGTGGCATAGTTGACATAGAGAGTGCCCACAGAGCATGTTCCATCGTGTGAGGATGTAAAGAGGCAAGGATGCGTAGGGTGGGTGTAGTGCCCTCCCACAGAACACAGTACATGGTGGTATCATGGAGAAGGGAGGAGAATTTTGAGTGAATTATGGGATGGCATGACACTTATTCTAGGAATTTCCACACCTTGTTTCAATGTAGGATGAATTTTTTATGATATAATTAATCTCAACCATCTATTCCATCGCACATATTGCTCAACTATCCAATAATTGCGACTTATAATAATCTAATCCTATATTCCCATCCATCTCATGTCATGTGAGTATGACCCTGAGCCATCCGATTCTCTTGTGACATTTGAACTAGTTGTGTTGTCATCATCCTCCCATGCTGGTCAACGTCTTCTCTACCTCTCTACAGAAGACGATTAACTATAACAGCTGAAATACCACACTCTATCATTTTAACACCATGAGAATAATGAGATCACACTGATAGAATGCATGAAACATAGTTTGTTCATGCATGCGAATACCTCAGAGAATAATGTTCAGCCAAGGAAAAAACGTTGTCACCACCACGTGGATGATTTGTGCGCTGACTCAAATGAATAATTTCATGTGATACTCTTCACATGCATTATATTTCATTCCTATAAATAAGAATCCCACGTTTAAGAAGAAACACCCAAAGATCTCATCATATCTTCAAACAAAGATTTAAATATTGAAAATCACTGAATATCCCCATCTATCAAAGCTGCGATCATCATGACATATCTCAAGGAATTTAAATAAATAAAAGATTTGATATATGCTTATAAAAAGAGAACCCCCAATTTATGAAGTGGATTCTGCTCCAAGGATTTTGAGAGATAATGTTTTGAGAAATAGATTCCCAATGATCATTATGTTCGAGGAGGGAAAGCATGATCCATGAACCGTGCTTGGTTTAAAAAGGTAAGCTACATACCATCTGGTTTCACAAAGGGGAATCACGCACCACTCAGGAGATCCACGTACCACTTGGTATGTGAAGGTGGTCTACGCTTTCTATGCATAAAATTTTCACACATCCAATGCATGGGGAGGATTTTTGAATCATCATGTTTTCAAAGTTGGTTTGGACACTCTGTCTAATGAAGAACTCCATACACTTCAAGAGAAATGCTATTTAGCAGCGGTTTCTGTAAACCTCCGCCTAATATAGCATCACCAATATATTAGCGGAGGTTATTTACATTTCCTAGCGGTTTAAGGAAAGCATCATTGCTGCTTCATTTCGCTGTGGTTTTACTGAGTTTAGCGGTGCTTTTTTTACATGCCCTTTATATCAGATTATTCACGGCGATTATAACTGCCACAAATGAACTCAAATCCAGCACCGTAAAACCACCGCTGAATTCAAGAGAACCGCCGCGGAATGAGGCTGCTACAATGCGACTATATAGAGGCGGTTTAAACCTCCATGAAACATAATTTTTTTTTCATTTTGCGGTGGTTTTCACCGTTTAGCGACGGTTTAAACCACTGCTAATATACATTTCGTGGTAGTTAAAACTTCCTCTAAATGGTGACTAGAAAAAATAATAATTTTTTTGCTTCCATTGCACCACTGCCCTGAAAAACTAATCAAACTAGAAATACCATATTGTACATACCAATAGACAACAAGAAACATCATCCTAGGAAATCAGTATAGAATAAATTGAAACAAATATGTAAACATTGACATGCTATATAAAAATGAACCATATTGTACATACCAACATACAACAAGAAACATCAACCTAGGAAATTAGTATAGAATAAATTGAAAAAAATATAGGATAGAATAAACTATAAAACATAGGTCCATTATTTGACTACTCTCCAAACATACATCTAGCTGATCCTTCTTGATCCCCTATAATATATATCTCTTGAAAATGAATCATTAGATCTACATGTGTGTCGGTGTTCCCATATAAGGAACGAGCCTAAAACACGGTTGGGTATCACCTAGTGAACCTCATATCACCATCATATAAACTATATACATGTATTATAATATTTATTAATCATTAATATATAGCATGAAAACAATCACATTTGGTTATTGTGTGCTTACTAAAACACAAAGATTCTAGACCTCACATTCATCGTCCAATATTGAAAGAGAAGGCATCCCACTATAAAAACCCAAATGGGTACCCTATAACTTATTGTAGGGTCCTATAACTGAGTATCAACCTCTACCCTCTCACTTAGGGTACATTCTCATACAAAATCATTATCTCACATCAAGTCTCATACTAATATTATCACACTTAGTGTAAGGTCCCATACAATATCTCAAACTAAATCTCATACCTCTACCATGCCACTTAGGATAGGGCCATAGAACAAGTAATGTATTACATCTCACAGATCTAACCTCCACTAAAGGTTATTTGTTGCATTATATCACAAACCTCATCTAAAACCATATCTCATATTACCACGATCTCACTTAGGGTGAGGTCTCATTCCATACAACATTCCACATCCAAACTTAGCATTCTCTGAGCGGGTAACACATACAACAAAAAATAAACACCCTTACAAATATCATCAACCAAAATCATTAACATAATACATATCTACACAACACTACCAGTCATCCTAGGTCTATTGTTCATACCCACAAAACTAGTATGATCCACATGTCACAGCTAGACACATTAAAAACACAAAACCCTATCATGCAGGTCAATTACCACTCACATGGGCCTCCCAGTAAGACAAATTACAAGGGCCTCACCAAAGTGTCCACAACACTATCCCCTTGATGAATATGAAATGACCCAAATTGTTCAACACATAAACAATGGGTTTAACTCCAAGTCATCTGAAATCTCGACTACCAATTCAAACACAGGCCTAAATGGAATGATTTATACAACACTCACGAAATCAAGACATAAAAAGAAACCTCATAAATCAATAAAATTCATAAATGGAAACATGAAAAATCAAGGAAATTTTAGTACATGAAAATGTTTGGTGGAAACTATGTGCCACAAATGTTACATATACAAACGAACTGTTCCCATATTTTTTCAACACATCAACAACACAACTATTCACGTTCTGATGATGCATCGTCACCCTTTCCACCTTCATCTCCAGTTTTTGCTGTCACCTGTAAGAACATTATATTGAAAATTTTATACAGTTGCATATTTATATTAAAACATAAAACCCAAAAAGTTAGAAAACTAAAAGATTTTGATTTTTTGTTATTTACCTACATACCACTAGTCGATGCACTACCATTGGGGGCATATCTACTCATATGCTGATGTATTTCAGTCAAATCATTCTGCAAAGCAGATATCTGATCCCCCTGATGGTGAACTATGTTTCGTAGAGAAACAATCTCTTTTTGAGTTTCTCCGGGTATGGGCTGACTAAATCTAGGAGTAGATATAGCTGTCATCCCCGCTGGCCTGCTAAAAACCTTAGATGGTACAGGTCCCAAACCCATCCCGCGCACTCTACCAAGATGCTCCTTCCCAAGGACTTTAGCAACCAGGTCATCCTGGGAGACTGAGTAGGACTGCGCAGGATTGGCATCCCATAGTTCTTTAATTTTTACCTATAAATCAAATATCAATAGATATTAACACAGTAAAAACGTATAATAAGTTATTATAATAAAAAATTCGACTTTATAACCCAACTTATTTAGCATGCTCATTAACAAAACATACATCTGATTTCTTGTGAACATCCAACCACAGTTCAGTTTGGGATGCTTCATGCCCTAAACTCTGTGACTACATTAAGACAAGATAAATCAAAAATTAAATATATTAAACAGATAATATTGTCTTATAAATATTTAAACTAATTAAAATATTACCAATGTCATTCGGTTTCTAGAAAATATTTTTGATCTCGTAGTGTGAGGGATGACTTGCTTAGCCTGGTTTGATGAATTCTGTCTGGAGAGATCCTGTAATAAATAAAATTAAATTCAATAGTAATTTATTAAATTTCATGTCCTCTTCATATACATGGATAAATGTAATATGAGGATAATATAATAATATATATTTCGATACCATCCACTTCTCATCACGGTGTCTATCAACAAAAACTTTCAACTGTTCTTTCTGTACCTAAATGGGTAGCTTCTCATACATTTGTTGCACAGTCAATGAAGTATCATTGACATCACACCACAATCTACATTTGAAATCTTTCCATCTCTTAACTAGATTTTCCCCATCCACATCTGTGCTATCACATCAACAACTATAAACTGGAAGAACATCTGTATATAGAAATTCATTTTGAACATATTAGTAACATGAAATTTAATTAAACAATAATGTAATAAATTTAACTTTATTTGAGATTCAAAAACATTATTTTTACATCTTGGAGGCATATGTCTCCAATCATCATAAGAAGTAGGAAGGGAAATGGGCTCCACTGCCAGCTGGCCTAGAATCTGGCCAAGTAACCCCGCGATGTCATCCGTAGGGACCCCATAAGAATCAATTGGAACGACTATATTCTCGCCAGTAATATTCCAAACATCTAAGCTTTTTATGTTTTTCTCCATGGTTGCATTTTTTCATCTTCAATGAGAAAACAATTAGTATAAACAAAATGCAATAAATTTATTTAATTATAATTTGTACCTTTGACAGTGACACTCCAGTATGCCCGTGATGAACTAGAAGGGGCGTGTCGCTGCCCCACTGCTGGGGCTCATGAAGGGGGATTAGATGACTCAGCCTCTAATGGGACATCCACAGATGGTTTAAGAGATGGTGCAGGGGTGTAGGCAGCTAGTGCCTCATATGTCGTGGGGAGGGAGCCATATGGATCGTCGTCTATCACAGAACTAGATAAAATAGTGTACCGCTTCCTCCTGGGAATTCCTATCATTTAATCAAATAAAAATAAGTTCATAATATATATTTCAAAAAAAATATTCATAAAAACAATTAAAAATGATATTAGATGCCCAATACTAATAGAAAAAATATATATAACAATGATAATAAACGACTTTAGAAATGAAACAAGTGGTTGCTGAATAAATAAATAATTGTAAAAACAATCATTTTACCCTTCAGTCATGTTGGTTTCTTGCTCCACTGTCTCATCTACTTCATTCATATTTTATAGAATAATATATTAAATATTATGATGGACAAATAATTCTGCTTCCTGTTGTTGATCAAATTGAATTTCAGAGGTCAAAATTTCAACTTCATCAACCATATCATACAAATATCTTTGTATTACATGAGAAACTACACTCCACCCTTAATCGACAAAAACATTAACATAATATACCATTTTTTGTGATGATAAGATATATAGATCATGCTGTTCATGATCACTAACATCCATCAAGCGATAGAAGTTCACAGAAGTAAACTGCAAGAAATATCTTTTAACACCTCTGATAATATCGATCCATTTGAATTGGAATAAAACAACAAAAAAATGTTTTTGGTAGTTTAATTCAATAATATCATGCAACATTCCATAGTATTCAAATTTAACATTTTTAAATATACCACTATTTTGTGTTTTCAAACCCACTTCTTGATCGAATGTACGAAATCTAATGTCATTCACATTATAAGCGTCGAACTTTCTAACTTGTTTTAGAGGACCTCTAGCAAGAAACTTCAAATATTCCGACACCTCTACTTGAGTATCAGTATTCATGATCTGAATAAAGAAATATACTTTATTATATTTACAAAATTCATGTGTCAAACTAATATTCTTATTTATTGTAATATTTATGAACATACACGTCGTGAAAACCATTCTACAAGCTCTTTATTAACAACTTTAGTTATATCTTTCTCATTTAGTGTTCAGCCTCTCATTCGTCTCTTTGTTTCTATCATCAACTCTTCAATAAATGGATATGCAATTTCACTATTCAGCATCACATATCTATGTGCCTGTAATAATACTAATTCAGTCAGTGTCGCATTTGAGGTCCTCTCAACTGATCGGCCAATAGCATGAAATATTTTAGATTTCTGATGTATTTGACATTGATTTGATGTGTCGTCAACATGTACAACTCGATTAAATATTGTCTCAATAGCATCTATGTATCGATAACAAAATTCCGGACACTCCTCAGCCAAATAGCCTTCAGGAATAGAGCCTTCTGGTTGAGCATTATTTCTCACGTATGATTTCAAATGGAAAATATATCTATGAAATAAAATAAAAATAATTATGCATTTAATTAAGTATAATTTTTTTTACTTATCTAAAAAACATATAGATAAAGTAACTCTCAATTGGCTACATCCATCGATAATGAATAAGGCCTCCTAATTTAGCTTCCTCAACCAAATGCACAATTAAATGCATCATTACATTAAAAAATGACGGAGGCAGGATCATATACATTGCACAAAGGGTCAATAAAAACCTCTCCTGGATGTTGCAAGCTGAAATGGATGTAGATATTTCTCACACAGTTGTCTGAAAAATGTGCAAAATTAGAGTACAACAGTAGTAATTTTTTCAGTTAATAATGTATGCAATGCCAATGGTAGTAATTGTTGTAACAAAATATGTGAATCATGACTTTTCAATCCATGTAACATACGATTCTTCAAGTCAACACACCTGGAGATGTTACATGTATACCCATCAAATACCTTCAAATTCTTTAAAATTCGAAGGAATGTATCTTTATCCCTATTTTTCATTGCAAAAACTGACAGAGTATACTTTTCATTCTCATCTGTCCAGAGATCACGTTTTATGTTCATTGCTTGTAAGTCTTGGCGAGCATTGAGATGATCATTAGACATTCCATGCTCATTAAGCAATATGAAAATCAAATTTTCACAGACATACTTCTCGATATGAATCACATCAAGATTATGCCGCAAAAAATTAAATTCTCAATACGGAAGTTTGAAGAATATAATTTTTTTCTTCCATTGTTGCATTCTGATTTCGCTTGACGATGTACTTCGGACCCATTTTCCACTATCATTCAAATGATGAACCTTCCCAAATTCTGTTTCAACATTTTCAAGCTATGTCAATATTTCAGAAGCAGTTAACAACTTTAGAGGTGGTCTATGATCAATGTAACCATTTAATTTTGATCTGTTCAGCCGAAATCTATGAGATGCATCGAGAAATATTCGATGACACAAGAAGCACCATTTTCTACTGTGAGGTATCTGTTTGGGCTCAAAATAAAATTTACAAACGGGAAAATCCAAACCCGTGTAACTGTTCCAATCAGATAAATTCCCAAGCCCCGAGAATTCACTAATGGTCCACATTAATGAAGCATGCATTTTGAACATTGTATTATAAGAAACATCAAATGTCTCAACACCGTTTCTCCATAACTTCTCCAATTCGTCAATCAAAGGCTGCAAGTATACATCAATATCGTTTCCATGCATTTGTTTTCTAGGAATGATCATCGAAAGGATAACAGATATTTGTTGCATACACATCCACGGAGGCAGATTATAAGGGATCAAAACAACTGGCCAAATTCTATAACTGGTACTCAATGTCCCAAATGGGTTGAATCCATCGGCAGCCAATCCCAATCAAACATTCCTAGGATCAGCTAAGAAATATAGATGTAATGAATCAAATGTCTTAATGATTGGGAATATCATGGATGTCTCATTAACACATCATTGTTATTATATACAGAATGTCACTTCATGTATTCAGCGGTTTTCGATGACATGAATAATATTTTCAATTGAGGATTCAAAGGAAATTAATGCAAAACCTTTACAGGTGTGTTCCTGTTCTTCTTCTACATGAAATTATGTTTATTCAGACTTTTGACATCACCATTTTCCTTCCATCTAGAAGAAGAACATTTATTTCAATTCTGTCAACTTGAATCCTCTGTCCAATAAAGCATACAATCATTGGGACATGCATGAATTTTTCTATAATTCAGACCAAGTTTGTTAACAATTTATTCCATATCTTGCTTCATTAAATGCATCAAGAATCAATTCTAATATCATGCACATTTCCTTATTTTTAATTCCACATAGACATTTGATATGGTACAACTTCAGTAGAAATGAAAGCTTTGAATATTTCAAACACCCACTATACAACTCTTGATTTCCATCGTCAACTAAACCATGAAACACATTTTCCTCAGTGAAGTTTTCTCTTACATTTGGCTCCAAAGAATCAAGAGAAGGAACCAATGATATGTTACAATCTTGATATGCCTGTGTTACAGTCTCAAAAACATCACTTGTCACGTTGCAATTTTTAGAACCCTCTTCTGGTTATTCTGATATGTTTTGATGCTGATAGTGGTGTCTTGTATTGACGAATGCATCATTTATGAGGTTTTTCATTTCATTTTCCATTGTCGACAAACATGGGACATCATTATGTGGATTAACATCAGTGCTCAATATTTCTGTAATGTTTGATTCTCCAAGCCAAATCCAACACAAATATTGACCAGGAAATTGCTTCAGTATTAAATGTTCATGAACTTCATCTCTCTTCAACCATGTTCTAAATTTACATTTAGGACATGGAAATTTTATTATCCCTTCAACAGATTGATTAGAAATTGAAAAATCTAAAAGCACATTTAATCCCTTAACATACTGAGGTGTGTTCCTCGGTAATGTGATCTAGCTTTTATCCATGTATATCACAGTGCACCTACACAATAATAAAAAAAATTAAAACACATAGTTACTACTAAATAGAGAAAGAGATTCATATATACGATATTATAAGATTATAGAAACATAATATAATAAATATGATCCCTTTAGTTAGATATGAACCCTCTAGTGTTTTGGATAGGGGAAGTTTCATTGGTAAAGAAAAATTGTTTGCTAATAATGTGGTAGCTAATTTTCCTTGAAAACCAAAGAACATTGTTGATTTAGAATAACCCCAACCTATGTTCTCTATAGAGTCTTCATATAAAACTCTAATATCGAATAAATCTATTATAAATAATGTTTATGGAAAACCTTATGATGCTTACAAAACTCAACACATTGTTAATTTGGATTGATAATAACCACTTGAGGGATGATAGTCTTGATGCCTGAAAAGTGGTGGTGTTCATGGAAATTAATGGTGAAATAACTTGGGAGATTAGGTTTTGAGGTTCTACGAACCTTGTGTGGATTGAATTCCTAGAACTCTCTTTGGTGTATTCACATAGAAAAGAGTGGTGGTGTCACTTGAGGGTGATTTGGATCATATATGTGTTAGTGATCATGAGTAGATAATTATGGTTAAATGGGACAATCCTGGATCTGACCCTGGAGTTGAACTAAGAGTCAGATTCAGACTTCGGTGTGGGCATTGATCATTTTTGTTATTCCTTGAGTTTTACGGTATCGTGGTCAGGATATGATAGTGCGTTGGTGGGTGGGATTGAGAACCTTTGGCATAATTCATCTAGATAAGTACTTACTAGTGTTGTTTCATAAAGATTGATTTGGTAAGGTGGATACCACATTATAAATGGCTTCCAAGATGTGACTGATGTGGTTTGGGGATCAAACTAGGGTATTTGAAGAATATTTGATATGTCTGGGCTTGGTGTTTGGAGTTTCATAGTAGAATCATGTTGGGAATTTGGATATTAAATGTGGGGTGTTGGTACTATCATCCAGGACAACATAATAAGATAATCAGAATCATATAGGTGGAAATAGATCCCAGAAGGAATTCTCTCTAAACATTATATTTGGTAACTTGGAAGAATTATAATCATCCAAACCACTACAATAAGTTAGAATGAATTCAATACCATTCACTTCAACACACAAAAGAAATTTATGAAATGTAAAGGGATGCTATGCTTGAGTAACACATGTTTGATGGACTCCCTGATCAAGTATCAAAAGTATAAGGAACTCCATACATAAGTGTTATAATTAATTATAGTCAAGTATGCCTTATATATAAATAGGTTATCCATTTCATAAAATAATGAAATATACAAAGATAAATATTCAATTAAAGTTATTACATTCATCCAATACTATACATATTAATGAAAAATCATCTAGTTTGGATAACATATAGAGAAAAGAAAATAAAAATAAAATTTAAATACAAAATAAACCTAGTTGAACTATCTCACAATAAAATTTCCCAAAATAAGTCACAACCATATTCACATCTCAAAACATCTCCATGTGATCCCCAAAAAGTAACAACTTTCTAATATAATATTGCAACCCTTTTTCAATATCACATTTATTTATCATTAAGTCATCGCTTAAAATATTTATCCTTTAATGAGTAAGAAAATAAATATCCTTCTAGTAAAATTGATGAATATAGATCGATAGGAAAGTAGGTAGTGTGATTTAACAAACTTACACTTATATAAGGAATTTTTTTAGAATACATGAATTTATTATGATGATGTATAATAAAAAAATATTAATTTATCATCTAAGTCTTGGAATTTGAATCTACATAGAGATAAATTTCTAACATTCTAATAAGTAGAGGCCCCTCATACTCATTTACCTAGAAATATTTCTCATCATCTTCATGATTAATCCAGAGTGGCACTTATATAGGTGTAACCCTAGTCATGTTCAGGTAATAAATTCACATAAAAGTTTTCTACAATATAAAAAATCAACTATAAAAGAATAAAAAAATATCAATAGGTTCAAAATACAATAAAGAAAATCATTTAGAATATATCATTGGAATTCCAAGATTATCCATCCCATTGTAGTTCATTTATCACATGAAAACAAGAACATAAATAAAATCATGATCACTATATACTGTTTTCACTGATCCAATAGTATTCTATAATTAATGATATAAGTACTAATGTTAGAAAATATATAATTAGTGTCCTTAAATAGGAATGAATTAACTATCATAATATATATTGGATTATCTAGACTATAATGATAAACTCTATGACCTATAACACCACTACCCTAATTTTAATAAAACAACCGAAATACCATTAGTAATTAAATCTAATAGCTCTATCATGACTCGATTATTCAAGTACCTATCCTTGTATGGAAATGAAATTGAGTTTAAAAAATATTAAAAAAAAACTAATTTCAAACCTTAGGGTTCGTATAGGTTGTCGGGGTCATGGGCGCAGGGGGAAGCGGGGTCGCCGGGGTCGTGGGGTTGCCGGGGTCATGGGGTCACCGGGGTCGTGGGGGTCGGGGCCGCCGGGGGAAGCATGGTCGCCAGGGTCGTAGGGTCACGGGGGTCACCGGGGGTCGGGGTCGTGGGGGAAGCATGGTTGCGGGGTTCGGTCGGGGTGGGGGGGGGGGGCATGGTCGGCGTTGTAAATGAAAACATGTTTTGCGGTAGTTTATTATAAACAGCTGGGAAACCATTTTTATGAAAGGCCTAGCAGCAGTTCCCAGAACAGCCGCTAAAATCAATTTTTATTGTACTGATACCGTCAGTGTAAAAAATTAGAACACGAACACCATAATAAATCAAAGGCATTGTGTGTGTTGAATAATAGTAGATATCAAATTCATAATCCACATAAAAATCATGTGCATGATTTGAGGCACCTGATTGTACATGAACAATCCAAATAATGAACTACCACCATAAGGGTTTGAAAAAGATTAATGGATAAACACATACATGAATCATAAATTTGATTGAACCAAATATGACATTGGGTGTGTTCATTTGAATAAGGAAGGAAGAATAATTGAAAGTGAGAATATTATGCATGCTCACATTCATACATAAAAGATTTCAATTCAGTTGAACAAATATTAACTGCACCAAGAGGAAGATAAGAAGAAGATGTGGAAAATGCATGTACTCGTGCATGAACATGTAAACATGAGTAAATTTAAAAGAAAGATCCACAATTGTGGGTTCACCCATGAGAGTAGGAAAAAGAATAAGTGGAAGAAAATGAGGATACCATCTATGTTCCACATGCACGATCTCTCGCATATATGTGAAGAATTAAGGAGAAGAGGTTTTGTTTGATAATTCTCAGTGAGCTGATCTTTGTTACATGAATAGTCACATAGGTAGTTGTGATTCTAGATAGAATAAGAAAATTATTTTCTGAATCTAGTGATTTCCGTAAAAGAGAATACTTGATATAACAGAGCATCAATTCTGTTCATTAATGCAAGAAGTGTATCATTTTGATCAGAGACAATGAATTCTATGCCAAACTATTGAAGAGACCTTTATGTCGATAAATTGAGTGAGACTTCACCCAAAGTAGTGAGCCCAAGGAGTTGATGGAAGTGATATGAGGTAATCAATGAGTTCTCGCTAATCCTTTGAAAATGTACTATTCATGGGACAAAGTAACTATTCTTGGTCCATTTTAATTCATAGAAAATAATGATTAGTGTTATTTGGTACAATCAAAAACCTGTCAACATATGCTCCTTGGAGGTAGCCCTTAGTGGTGTGCCAAGTAAAAGTGGGGTGTTGTCATTCTATATGTGAATGTCTTATATATTGAAGATATCCCTCATACAAGGTTAAATAAGTTTCTACCAATGTGGAAACAATACTTTTCAGTTTAATATATAAATATTACACCCTAATTCACCCCCCTCATGGTCGTCTCGGGTCCTTCAATTGGTATCAGAGGGAGGGTTACATATATTGGATACTCTACATGTAATTATAATTAGAATATGATTTGAATTTTATTTCCTAAGTCAACAATGAATTGCAGTCTTGATCAGGCTTCAATCATCTATGAGAAAAGGTATACATCCATAAATACCCTGAAAAATAGGAAAAAGAAAAAGAATAAACAGTTTAATAAGTCCCTCATGTCCAAATAAGATGCAGTGTCTGGTTCTACATGCCCTTACAATAATGAAGAAATATCGGGCTTGGTATGTGAAGAGTTGGTGGATCAGGTTTTTACCAGAGGAAATGAAGACACTTCAATATCATTTTTAAATGATCATGAGAAATTAAGAACCAATTTTCATGATATTACAGAAGAAAGAGTTGTGGCTTTTTTAAAAATATTTCAATGTATGCTGGTTGACCTCACCCAATTGGAAAGAGAAACTGATAATGTAGAAAAGGTATTTGATGGATAAAATATTGTCTTTTTAAATATCACCAAACATATTAATTCCTTTGAAGAAATATATTGAGTCAATAAGACTCTACTAGAAAAGATCCATGCACTTATAGTTGAGTTGAGGAAGAGATCTTATGTCAAGAGTTTATAGTTGGAATAAACATCCATGAAATTCACGGAAGGTGACTATTTGTAACAAAAAAAATTTAAGTTGCATGAAGTTGAAGTTTAAATAATAGGGATTGTCTATGAAGTGATGATGACTCATAATGAAGATCAGAAAATCATCTTCAATATGAAAATTTTAGAACCAGAAACTCATTTTACTAATGTTGAGAAGACACATATTGAGTCTGTATAAAATAATCAAACTATTTATTTTGTAATGAATGCTCACTTGAATAATTTTCTATCAAGAGACCTCCAACATGTGATAATAATATTATGAATTTACTTATTCATATATCACAATCAGCTGATAAAGTGAAGGTACCATCCATACAGTCTTTTAATATAGTTTCCAAATATTTTTATACAAAAAATGATGGTTTAAAGAAAACGTATAAATTAGTATGGATGAATAATGTTGATGAGAAGAAAACTACCACCATAGATTGGGTGGATAGGAATAATATGCTTGAATATGGTTCCCTAGATTGAGAACAACACAATAAGAAGAAGGCCCAACAAACTTATACAGAAGATATCAAGAAGATAATAATTGTCAGTCAATGTTGGTGCTGCAACATATTTTGGAATTATGCACTTGATTTCTGATACAATACCTTGAATGAAAAAGCATAGAGATAGTATATATCAAAGGGGATAAATCCAATGAATAAGAATCAACATCAACAGATCCATAAGTATTGTATACTACACACAGATTTGGAATGCAACATGACATATATGATATACGCAATGCGAGTGGTCACAAGAAAAGAGAATGCTTATATTAACATATATCTAGAGATGATAAGAACATAAGACCACAAAATCCATCTTAGAAAGAAGAGACATCATTGGGAATAAATCAAAATAATGTTGTAATATAAAACACTCCCAATAAGACTCTAAGAAGGAAAGGTAAGAAGTCCGTAGATTCAAAATCCATGAAGTTGAAGAGAGGTGCATCCAATATAACTCCTAAAAAGGATGAAACTCTAAAGAATCCATATTAAATATTCAAATATACAGCCATAGTTCCTAAAGAAATATTGGTTATCTAACTTAATGATTTAGAAAGAATGATAATGTATGAAGATGAACTGGATATGGACAGTGCAACGAGAAATATGAATATTCCACATGAAGATAAAGAAGTAATGTGTGTGAGGTAAAACAATGATGGTCACACTATTAGGAATTTTTTTGCATTTATTCAAGATTAATAATAATTCAATAAGATGATGAATGTTGAACCAGAATATTCTAGTTCTTTTAAATATAATGTAGACATAAGATTCACACAAAAATAGATCAAAAGAATAATGACATCCACACAACCACATATAGAATTGATGTTCAAATGTTAATATTTAAGGAGTGTAGAAAATCAAGCATATTAGTTGAGAAAATCATCTCACCCTTTCTACTCACATTGATGAAGAAATAAGGATCCACCATTTTCCATTAAATATTTCTGTATTTTATTAGTTCTTAACATTTTGGGAATTGAAGTTGAAGTAAGGTCTCAGGGGGAGAACAAGATAATAATTGGTGATAAGTGTTCCCTTGATTGGGAGACACATGATGATGCTGTCATAGTTATAAGATCAACTAGTATCAACTTCAGTTGGTATAAAATTCAATTTCTCTAGATATTGTTTGATGGTCATGTCATTAGAAATGAAGTTTCAGGTTGATAATTTCATATCATACTTATTATCCTCATAATTTATTTATATTAGAATAACCTTGAATATAATTACATGATTTTTCATCCCATGGGGTATCGTGATTAGTGGATAATGGACTACTTTTTGTCTAAATCAAATCCTCTTGGTTTGTACACTGATCATTTCTCATGTAGACATAGAGTGAAATGATTGATGGAACCGTATATAATTATTGACTAATACCCTCTCTAACATGAACATTTATTTTCACTTCAATAAAGGGGATAGAATGTGATATGAATGTGAGATAGAAATAAAATTAAGGGGAGATAAAAGTGTCTCATTTTTTTCATTAACAAATTCATTTGGAAGAAAATTTTTGAGGTATTGAGAACAAAATACAATGGGGAAGATAATTGGGACCACTTTAGTTTATTGAGCTATATTTGTTGTCAACAAAGTCAATAATGATCAATATGTTGAAGGATATATCCTAAGACTAATTTTAATGGATAATGGACTAATTCGATAATTGGTACACTAATCTCAATGTTTAAAGAACATTTATCATCGTTGATACATTGTCTCCCTCAACAAAGGAGGATGGCGATGAGGTATTCTTTGGAATTGATAATCTATAAAGAAAAGTATAATGAATAAGAGGCTTGGTGTTCTATAGGTGGCCATGTTTGATCTTGGGCATAATTTTTGTACACACATATTATTTCATGTTGACATGTTTGTTAACACTTTCTTGTGGCTTACTTAAATATGGGGAGACCCCATGATTTAGCTACCTAGCCTCAACCCGAGGCACATGCCAGGACACATGGCTCGACCATGCCCCTAGGGAATATGTGTAGAGATAGCCCAAGAGATGTATAGTCGATGAAGTGAAATCCCACAGATCAAGGTACTGGGTGGTAATATTGTGAGGGGAGGAGAATTCTGAGTGAACGCTGGGAAATCTTGATACTAAAGCTGTGAATCTATGTGCCTGTTTTTTTATGTGTGATAAAATGTTTCGGTGGAAAAACTAATCTCAACCATCCATCAAAAACCACATATCACCTGACCTTTCGATCAATGCTGATTATGATCATCTAATATTGTCCACCAATCTATAATGCACTACGTGTGTATGAACCCGAGCCATCCTATTCTCCCTTGAAATTCAAACTAGTTTTTCTGTTGTGGTCATCCATGTCTGCTCAACACTGCCACTACCTCTCTACTAGATATGATCAAGATCCACATCTAAACAACCATTCTCTATCATTTTAGAACCATGAGAATCAATAGGTCACATCAAAACCTTGCATGAAACTTACGTTGTTCATGAGTGTTGATACCTTGTAGAAGGTGTTGTCAAGGAAAACGATGTTGTCATGGCCACGTCGAAGATTTTTCTACTGAATCAAATTATTATTTTCATGTGATTCCCATTGAACTCATAATATTTTCTCCCTAAAAATAAGGAGCTCGTGTTGCAGAGGAAAGACCTGTAGATCTCAGTATATTTTCAAATGCACATTTCCAGATTTCAAAACATCAAAAATACCAAGCATTCAATGTAGTGATCTTTATTAAATAAATTGAGGAATTTTAATGTAGAAAATATTTTATATCTGTTATAAAAATAGAACCAAAAATCATAGAAGAGTTTGTTTCATTCATTCATTTGAGAGCTCATGTTATGAAAAACAGAGTCTCTCTGATATTCCAGTTTGATAAGGGAAAGAATGGTCCACAAACATCTCTTGGTTCGTGAAGGTTAACTGCATACCATCCGATTAAATAATGTAGAACTGTGCACCACTCAGGAGAACCACATACAACCTGGTATGTGAAGAAGGTTCACAATCTCTGTGCCTAGGAGTTCTACACATCCTTTCTATGATGAGGATATATGAACCATCATGGTTTTCAAAGGAGGATTTCACACTCTATGAAAAGAAGAAATCCATACCCTCAATGGGAAAAAGAAGACCATGAAAACAATAAAAAACTCAAGGTAGTGCGTGTGTTTGAAGACTAGTGGAGGTCACATAAATAAGGCACATATAAACCATCTTCATGATTTAAGACACCTGATTGCACAAGAACAAGGAAAATAGTTGACTACCACCAAACAGGTTTGAAGAATATTCATTGATAAACACATACATGAAAAATAAAATTTAATGAACTAAATATGACTTTCGGTTTGTTCTTATGAAAAATGAAGGATTTTGAAGTGTAAGGGAGAAGATTATTCATTCTCACATGAAATCATAAAAGGTTTAAATTCAGTTGAACAAACATAAATTGTACAAAGAGGAAGAGAAGGAGAATATGTGGACAATGCATGCACTCATGCATGCACATGCACACGTGATTATATTTAAGGAATGAGACACAACTATGGGTGCACACGTGAGAGAAGGAATAAGAAGAAGTGGAAGAAAGGGATGAGTCCATATATGTGCCAAATTATTGATCTCCTATATGTAAGTAAATAAGTAAGTATAAGAAGTTGTGTTTGAGGATGAACAGTGAAATGATATTCATTACATGAAAATTCACAAATGTACTTGTGATTTTGGTTGAATATAATTAGTAGTATTTAATTAATTCAATGATTTCACTAAAAGAGAAGACTGGATATAAAAGACCATCAATTTGGGATATTGATGAAAGAAGTGTCTCATGTTGAATAGAGATAAATTCTTCCATGATAATATGTTGAAAAGACATTCATTTCGATAAACTGAGTGAGTCTTCACCCATGGAAGTGAGCCATGGGAGTCAACAGAAGTGATCCGAGGGATGATGTGAGTTGTCATTGAACCTTTTTAAAGGCTATTTTCTTGGGACACAATGATTGTACTTGAACCTTTGTAATCCACAGCTACTGAATATTATTGGAATTTGGTACAACCAGCTACCTGTTGGCTTATGCTCCTTGAACGTAGCCCTTAATGGTGAACAAAGAAATTTTTTCGGTTCTCCTTATAAATTTTAATGTATTAATTATTACACATATCCATCATATAGGGTTAAATAAGTTCCTAAAAATTTGGTAACAAAATCCATTAATTTAAGCGAAAAATGTGACACCAAGATTCACCACCCCCCCTCAGGGTGGTCTGGGGTCATTCACCAATAATGACTCAAATTAGGAAAAAGGGGAGATACTGTCTAAATATGGACATACAATAGATTTTGAAATAGTTTATAGTTAGTTTTGGGCCTTAAGGTTATGGTTTAGTCCCTTATTAAGATTAATTTAACCTTAATCACGGGAATTAATTTTAATCACAGACACTACTAGTGACTTTCAAAAACTAAGTTTACATTATTAGAAATAATAAATTATTCTGATTCCAAATATGGAATCCAATTATCAAAAATAAAATCACATAAATGAAAGAAATTAATTTAAAAATAATCTTACTGATGGGATGGCACTGGGGTTTATAATGAATTACCGAGCAATAGTTTGATATATTTTTTTAAAAAAATTTAAATTTAAATTTATTCCCCTGACCTAAATTGGGTTAATTTATAAAAACTTGATCTAATTAAAAAGTTAAAGAAAATTATAATATAGTATAACATTGCAAATAAATCAAATGAAAATCCATTTTGAAATAAAATATAGTACTTCCCACTATTCATCCCACCAAAAAATTCTCCCAAATATATTTTCATCATTATAAATTCTTAAATAAAGTTTATTATATAAAATTAGGTTTTTAAATGTGTATAAAAGTAAATTTATGATTTCATCACAGAGTATAATTGTAACTAGTTCCTATAAGAAAATGGTATTTTGATACAAAAAAGGACTTTACCAAAAGTTATATATTTCACTATAAATAAGTTTTATTTGTATAAATAAAATTATAAAACATATTTGAAAAGTAGTTATAACTATTAATTTAACTACCTTTTATGGATATGTTATAACTATATCATTTTAATTAATTATAATGGTAAAATATCTTTTCATAGAATCATTAGTTTTGAGTGTAATGTATGCTAAGTCATTTGTGAAATATGTCAAGTTGATGTTATGTGTATTGTAAGACGATCTAATTTTCCATGTAATGTACTCAAATTCGATTTTGTGTCTAAGGAATGTTTTCTATAGTGTATTTTATGGAATAAATGAAATTCTAATTTATTCAAGAATAATTCCCATAAAAACTCAAGATGAGATAATTACCAATAATAGTAGGTATATGTTATATTCAAATCTTAAAGGGATAATACGGTGCATGAGAATGATCTCAAATTTCTGAAACATACGATGTCTTTAATTTTCATCCATACATATAATTTTGAAAGAAAAAAAACAACTTGCCACATAATATATTTCAAAACTTGATGCACTAATGGAAATACATTCCTAAGTGAGCCATTACATACTATGACTAGCGTCATGGTGGAATGATTCATCACTAGTCTATCATAACGGATGAGTCCTTAGCCACCCAACCATAATATCACAAAAAATCACTATTTGAAATCAACCACGTCCTCCCACTAACAAATCGACAAACCATATCATATATCATAAATATATTCATATTCTTTGGCAATATATTATTTAATAAAATGAAAATGATCATGTAGTAGACATAATAATCCTTTTATAAGTATGAATCACCGTACCCAACATATCTCACGTAATTGTTGAGTATCCAATTTCTAAAAAATGGTCAAAGACACCACCAACCAATATAGAGAGATTCTTTCTCCCAGTGGTGGTTTATCTCATCATTAACAATAGAGAACTACAATGTATCACATTCTCCAAACTAATATTCAACAGAAAAAATACATTTTCTTTTCTATATGTAAGTTACACTAAAAAAGCGTGTTAAACACCACCACATAGGCCATATCATGTGTGTACAAGACCCCAATATTCGTAAATCACATGGTTAGAAGTATCACCCACTTATTACTAACATAACTCAATGAATTTAGGTCGATGCCCATGAAAATAGGCAACACCACATTATTTATTAAGAAAACCCCCATCTCTACCAATATAAAATTGCAACAAAATCCACAATAAACTGATGAACACCCTTCATCACTTGAGAAAATGATAAACAACACCTACATGATGACATCATACATTATTCACCCCAATTTTAGTGATCATAACCACCAAAACCCTTATGGTTTATACCTAGAAAGATCCCATGGATCCTTCTTAAGCATACTATTGTGATGAAAAATTTCAAAATCCATCTTTATAATTATTGAAAATCCAAGAAACCACATAACCACTTAAGACACAAAATAACTACCCTAAATAAAATATGTACTAAATGAGACTACCAAAGGGGGAATTAATTATACAGTGAAAAAATTATTCAATTATATACATGGATGACCACATGGCCAAATTCATAAACAATGAGTACACATAAAATTAGACATGTATATTACATGAAACATATAGGTATTATATACCTAGAGTATATATAAGTTCACTTGAAAATAATCATATATCATTGTAGATTTGACAATAATATTCACAAAATTTTATCAATAGAAAGTAAATTATGGTTTTCCATTTAATGGATAAGTAAAAATAATATGTCTATAAAACTAATTAGCACTGACTATTATCCATACTCATGGATTCACTCTAAAAAAATTAGAAAAATAAATGTATTGAATAATAGGATAACCAACAAAGAGATAAATAGGAGAAAATTGAGTAAATTATGTGTTTCCAATATAATAAATTAAAAATAACCCTAAATTCCCTTTCATTTTTAAATTACACATTTAGAAAATCATAATAATTATTATTGGAAAAATATATAATTTATCATTTAATATAATTTTGAAAATTACTTTTCTACTTACATATCAATAATATAATGACTTGAGAATAATTCAGAGTGTAGCCAAATAATAAATACATTTCTTCCATGAACACCCTTACGTATCATTGAATTGACCATTATGTATTCTTTTTCCCCAAAAAAATAGATTTTCTATTTCAGGAAACACTATTTTTATACTTACATATCAAATTGTGATTTTCTATCATAAATATAGTGGGTTCTTAAATCACAGGTATTTATTATATTGTAAATTATTATAACCTCCCCATATTATCATTTGTCACTTCCCGAAATCGTTTACCCTTATTTTAAAATAATAATAAGTACTACAATTTTATTTCTTTACATATTTCATTTTTATGTTATCTCTAAAAAAGAATTTTAATATAACCAGTAAATAAATAAAGTAATATAAATAGTAATTGGGTTTTTAATAAAATAATCCACTAAAGAAAATACACCATTTTTAATAGTTAGAAATTATTAGAGAAAATAAGTACTAATCAATATCAAAATTATAATAAATAACTTTCATAGATGAAATTATTCATTAAATATTATGGCCTTAGTAAAGGCCTAACATATAAAAATTATGATACATAATATAGTATAAATTTCATAGAAACTCAATATAATAGATAAAATTAAAAAAATTTGGTAGAATATATAGGAATTTATTTCAACCTTATTTTATATACATAATAATTATAATGGTATATAGTGAAAATTATATGATTTCCTATAATAAAGAAATTGTAGGGGGACTTTTTATTCAATGTTTATAAACGAGTCTAACATAAACTTTAAACATAACAATTTTGAATAAAGATGACCTAAAGATATAGTAAAATTCCATATAAATTAAATATAATTAATCCATGGATGGAAGTAAAATATTATTTTTTTACCCTAGGAATGTGCTTTATTTATTTCTAATTAGTGGGGCATGAAAAAACGTTTATGGTCGAGTTGATTATGTTAGTTGATATATCTTAGGGAGCAACCCAAAAAATGGATTTATATTGTTTTTTTAATAAAAACCTATTTTTATATCATCAATGATAATCATAAAATTATTTTCAATAGATGTCATGGATTTTCTAAAATATTTGTCGAAGTTAAACTATGTTTTCCATGAAGAAATAAAATCATTCCACAATAGCATATATAATTCCCGAATTCATGAAAAATATAAATAACTATTATATAAATAACACTTTAACCAAAATAAAACTAAACCATTATATTTTAAATATACTCTATTTGGTGCTAATTTTTATCTTTCTATAATAAGATAACTAATACACATAGTAGAAATAATATATATACAAATTTTTGGATTATGGGAAATTTATGACACCTCAATGTTAACAGTTTTACTATAAGAAAGATAATTTCACCATAAGATGGACCCTTATGAGAATTTCATGTTTTTATATTTCTTGTACATTGGATTCTAATTTCAACGTTTATCTATGATATTTTTAATGAATATGTTATTTAATGGGTTATCATGTCACAGAATGGGAGATCAATTAGTGTGATCACATGTTGTTCGTTAAAAAATGGCATTTGTTCAGGGATTAGATATTCTTATTATGATTAGAGTGATAATAATAATATTTAAATTTTTTATCCTTTGGGGAATCATTTATTTTACAAATTTACTTTTTAAGATGTATTTGTAATGGTTTAGTAGGTGATTAATCCCATGGAAAAAAGAAATACTGATTGATGGTAATTATGAAAAATATTGATAATATATTGGGAATTTTATAGGTATTTTTGATATCAAAATATTATTTCCACTAAATAATTATAAAAAATAAAAATATGGATGAAATATAAATTAAATAATTTTTTAAAAATTGTAATCAAGGATAATTATAGGAAATAATTTGGGACAAACATTTAGTATATCATGCAGATGCTAGTGGTGCATAACGCATAAATTTAATAGTATTATTGATATTAAAGCATTAAGATTATAATTTTTCATATATTTATGATTAACGAAATGGCTGAGTAAATGTCCCACAACATCTTGAGTTATATTGAGTCCCCTTTTGTAACTATAAAAAAACTATAACATTAATATACTTCTCCAAACACCATTTACAATACCACAATGATATTCCAATAAAAAAATATATACCAAAAAACCTACCTAGTCTCTCTACCAGTGATTCACATTTAGTAATTCCTTCTCACAAGTAATTCCTAAAAACATATTCAAAACCATTTCATAACCAACATATATATTACCAACCATATATCAACATCACCTCCCAACAATACTTAAAAAACACATTAATTACTCAAGAAATTTACTAATACATCCATAAATAAACCCCAATTTTCAATTTCCATTCACCTATTATCTCAAATGTTTTACAAAAAATACATCCCAGAATAATAAGATCTCAAAATTAGAATAAACCATTAATACCATAACAATATAATATCATTCCCATATACCAAAATAAATAAAAATATACCAATAGTAGGGTGAGGATCAATATCCTTCTAGACTAAAAATGACATATCCACATCCTAATCATTGTAAATAGAGATTAAAAAAATAATTCACTCATCACTAAATTACCTATTTTATACCATATATAAAAAATATTAAACACTTTTACAAACCCCCCCATCAATGGCTAATACTTCCGCCAAACCATTCATCTAACATTCATCCTCACTACTATACTAATTCAAACCAACTTTTTCATCGTTTATTTCCTATCCTATATTAATAGGCCTAAACCATCCCATTTTAATTTAATCTATACAGGACCACATAAAAATATAAACAATTATAGAATCATTATATAAGTTAAAATGTTTATATAAATACGTGGTGATTCTTACATCCCTTACAATAGTGGATATTTAGGCTTATAGGTAGTTATAGAGTAAAAATGATTATATTATCATGTCACAACCCGACCCAACAGGGCTCGAGCCACGACACCCCAATCCTGCCTCTAATAGGAAAGGGGCTGGCATCTAGCACTGAGTAGGATATCACACACATGAGAGGAATTATCCTAGAGTACCTGTACACATGCACCCACAAAAATCTCCTTACAACAGTGCAGAGATAAGTAAAACTGAAATGTAAAATGCATGCATAAAACTATCCCAACTAGAGTGAAACAACAATATAAAAATGGAAAAACAAGGCCCACCAAAAGAAAACTACAAGCACGTCCAACCTGCTCTAAAGAAGGGGAACACTAGCATAAACACCCGCCAGAAATCTCCCTCGGCACCACATCGGTAAACACACTGGTCAGTCTTCGTCACTCAGCTCTGCCTGCTCTGGGTCATCCTGTGATTCCGTCGAAAGGCATGTGGCTTTCCCATGACACAAACATGTGTGGGAAAAGCCCGTGCAGGGGTGGGTATAAACATACTCAGTAGGCACCCCAAAAAACCAAAACAAAAGAGAGAAATTGAAAGGCAACAACCTGATCATCCCATCCAGAGGGAACCCAGATGAGAGAGATACTCAATCTCATGACCATCCTCAGCTAAACAAAACTAATCAGCCCATCTCAGGTGTATTCCCATACATACACCTTGAATAATCCAGATATACCCAGCTCACACACCGTGCCACAAGAAATACCGATATCATCACCAGTAACTGTCCACAACTAGGAGAGCACCCTCCCTAATCACTGTCATCCCAGATGACACTCGTCTGAGAGATACACTCCATCGCGTCCCACACAACCATCTCAGACGCTTACGCGATAGATCACACTCGACGGTTAGCGTCACTGAGGAAACCTCGCTGAAACAACATAAGTACCACACTCCTCGGTTAGGGGATCTCTCCTAGGGTATGTTAGGGGGATACCAGAACCCACACTGGTATACGAAGATCTCACAGATATGGTATGACTCCCAGGGTCCACTAGGGGATACCACAACCCGATCTGGAATTCGACAGAAGCACGTCACTCTGATAGAGGATCATCACCTACATAAAGGTGGTCACAACGATACCGGAAACCTATATAGAATAAGTCCCAATGTAGGGGATCGAACCGATGAAGCCACAAACCTACAAAAACCACATGATGAGTATGGTATCGTATATCTAAAGATGCCGCAGTCGTACCGAAATGACATGTTGAGTAGGGGATCATATAACCGACGATACCGAAACCCTACTATATCATCATGCTGAGTATGGGAACGTATACCCGACGATGCCACAACCATATTGAGGATGGCCCACTGTGTAAGGGATCATATTCCCAATGATTCCACAAACCCTATATGGTTAACCTGCAAGATAGGGGATCACCGCCCGTGGATAAGTGGTCACAGCGATACCAAGAACCCGATCTAGGGTAACGATGCTAGAGGATCCGACACCGGGCCCATAAGAGGGATGTCACAAATCTAATAGATTAACCATCAAATCAAGAGAATCACAAGCCTATACTAGGGTTGTGATGTTGCACAAACCCTCGTAGGAATGAACCATGGGAGTACCCTCAACCACTGATGGTCCAAACATCACTAAACCGAGGGACCTGTAACAACGCCACACTGCGCACCACCAAGGCCGATACTGAGGCCAACATCGCGACCCATGCAGAATAACATCCAGGATAGGATGTTTAATCTCCCAAAACGGAAAACCAGTGAAAAGGGAACTATTCACCGTAACTTTCCCGTGTGGGGCCTAGACAATGATCTTGAAACCCATCAAGCAGATCCTATCATGGCGATCCACTCAGAAAAACACACGAGATCCACTACTTGTTCATCCGAAATGGACACCCAGTGAAAAAGACACTATTCACCGATGCCAGCTCAGGCGGGGCCCACACCTCGATCCTGAGACTCACTGAACGGATTGCACCATTGTAATCCTCCCAAAAAAACACAGCGGATCGACTATTCATCCTCCAAAATCGGACTCCTGGTGCGAATGTTGCATTTCTCCGCAAACATTAAAACCCTAAATCTTGTGGCCCACACCCTAAAAATGGTCCCAACACCCAGAAACCAACAAGAAAATTCAACCATACCATCACGGTCTCAACTCCACTGACGTCCCATCAATCGGACACCCTGGGTGGAAGATACAATGGCCCGAAGTCGAATAATAATAAAATGCTATTATTTTATTTGTCGTTTCAAGATCCTAGGCCATGATCTCAAACATTAAAACTCCCAAACCCACACTGAAAGGTTTCCCTGATCTCTAGGGTCACATATCTACAAACGGAACATGAATCCAACTCCCGGATTGCAATAAACAGGGGTTTAAAAACCCCCGTGTGTGAAAAAGGGGCAGGACCGGCCTGCCGCCGCCGGCCCGCCCTGTCCGGCGGCCCTCCGCTGCGCGGCACCCATCGCTACCGCCTAGGGTGGCCGGCCGTCTCGCACCGCTATGGGCCACCGTGGTTTCGCCGGTGCCAGCGCCGCCGTGCCGGAGCCGTGTCGGCGGAGCTTCCGCGGACCGTTGGGCGCACTATGGTGATCTGTTTTGCGATCTGAAGGTATCTGCACGACCATCGGGATGAAATATTCCCTTATACGATGTCAAAACAATGAAATTCTCTGATGAAATGGTATTGGGGGACTAAAACTCAAACTGCCTACCTCGCGGGTGAAACACCAATGATCCGCACTCCAAAGCTTCCGCTGCACGATCTTGAGCATCCGCCGTTGAAATCAGAGCTCGACGACACCTTGATCGTGTGATTTTGTTGTCGATTTTCCATTTTAAGGGGAGGAGAAGGTGTAGGAAGGAGTAGTTCCTCCTCATCTTTGCACAACATGTCCAAGGGGGGGGGGGGAGAGAATAAATATTTATTTTTTATAAATATCTCCGGCTCCCGACTCGCCTCTGCCCGACGCCCGATGAAGACTAAGGTAAGGTCACCCTTATGGTAAACGAGCCATTTTGAATGCTACAACGGACTAGGAATTGTGATCCGAGACTCTGTTCAGGAGTTATTTGAGCCGACACTCATAAATAAAATGTTCTATTTATTTACGAAAATGCCCCTAATGGCATTTTCCTCAGCAGACCCGCACCCGCAATGTTTACACCCCGCCTAGGGTAAACAGCACGTTCTGGACACAACTGTGCCCTCAGATTACCGTTATGAGATATCTTTTTGGAGATATCACACCCCCTCTATTTTCGTAGTTTAAAAATACCTATTATTTTTATAACTTTAATTCCGGGCACACCAGGCCTCAGAATCGCACGCCGTCTTCGCGTGTAGCTCTGGAAATATTCATATAAATATTACAAAGTCTGACAGGGCCAAAAATCAAGTCTCTAAATCCTACCCCCCTTATAAATATTCTTCCCTGAAAATCCCCATGCTCAAGGAAAGTGACCGGACTCTCAACTGGGTCTACCACACCAGCGATTTCGCCAACAAACACCCATGCCCGAACACATAAGTTTGAGGGAATCATCCACCACACCTCAAAACTACCCACTTTGGGCAGCACTGACTCACCCGCATAGTTTTAATCGCGTCACAAAAACTTATCTCGATGGGGGAAGGATCCCTCTTCCTCACACATTCGAAGCACGCCAAAAAAACTCACATAGGGTCTTACCAATGCCCTAAAAAAACACGAGAAAACAATGGAGTGTAAGGGTACCTCTAAAAAGTGTCCTACAAACTACAACAGAAAGAAGAAAGGACACAAGGCGTACCTATATCCATTCATGGAGCCTCTGGGTTAATAGACACTAGGGCATGCAACTGTCCTCTCCCTCGGCCACCAGCTCCATGAGTTTGGCATGGACCACCTGGGGGTGGGGGTGGTGGAAACTGATACCGCCTACAACCTCCTACTACTGCACCAACTCCATCACAACGTCTGCCACCCTATGGACCTTTTTGCTCGAGTCTTTGCCTCTGACAAGGCCGTCTCTCTACCGGCTCTCTCTCCGTAGCATGACGGGGTCAGACAATCTCTAGAAAGATGTCCTCGACCATTGCAAGCGTAACACCACTCTCCTACAGCTGACCCAAACTGGCCTACAAGCCCTCTGAGCCCTGAGCCTTAGATACTCTATCCTGGGGTCATATTCTAAAATGTCACACATGCCAAGTCACTTGCATCTACCATCGGCTAACAGATGATGTCCTATCCTCTCTCTCTTGCCCAACACTAACAGAGGGGATCTGCTCATCCAGAAAGCTCTCTACCACCAATGCTCCAGCACTCCAGCAAATCTCTCCAATAGAGTCATGCCCTCATACCGAAGCTACATATGCTCTTGAATCTGCACTGACCTCAGTGTTACCGGATAGAAATCTTCCCTGAAGAGCCACTCAAACTCTGCCCACGTGAGCATCTCCTCGTCGTGGGACTAAATCACTAGGCTCCACTGTCCCCTGGATGGACCATGCAGAAGGCTCGCCGCTAGGAACACCATCTGATTTGGAGGTGTCCTCACTATGAAGAAAACACATGTGACTGCCTCAAGCCAGTCATCAGCTGCCTCGTGGTCTAGATCACCCCGGAACCTTAGAGGTCGCTGCCTCTAGAACTCGTGCAGTGCACTCAGCCTTCACACAACCTTGTCCTGCACTTTTTTTACAACCAGCCAATCGACAGGTGGTGGCTCAACTGGCGGACCACTTGGAGGTCTAGCCTCAGAACCTACGCCTTGGTCCACAACCTCTACACGGGGTGGATCATCAACACAACCCTGCTGCAACACCCTCGCTAGCTATCGTCCTGGAGGCATCCTGAAATACATTCAAGACGCACCAAAATCAATGAGTATATCTAGAGAGTTGACTCAAGATGGAAAAGAAAAAACACAAAACCCAGTCTTATATGATTCATGTACCATATTACCATGCGACCAGTGTACGAATGTACCGAGTCGAAAGGCAGGTTATCAGAGTCCTGGTGTATAGATATGTCACCCGCCGCACCAAAACTTGGAGTCTCTGGCCTGAAAGTCGAACTAAAAACATCGTGACACTACCGCTCTGAATCCAAAACCAAAATCACAGCTAGACCAGCTACGCTCTGAGATCACAGAGGTGTAACCTCCTCTGATACCACTCTGTCACGATCCGGCCCAACGAGGCTCGAGCCGCGACACCCCAAGTCCGCCACCAATGGGCTAGGGGATGGTGTCTAGCACTGAGTAGGCTATCATACACATGGGAGGAATTAGCCTAGAGTAAATGTACACATGTACCCATAAAAATCTCCATTAAACAGTGTAGAGATAAATAAAACTGTAAAGTAAAATGCATACATAAAACTATCCCAACCAAAGTGCAGAAACATTACAAAAAGGGAAAAATAGCGCCCACTAAAAGAAAACTAAAAGTGCGTCCAACCTGCTCTGAATAAGGGGAACACAACCACAAACACCCGCCAGAAATCTCCCTCAGCACCGCACCGGTAAACACCTGGTTCAGTATTGTTCACTCAGCTCTGCCTGCTCCGGGTCCTCCTAGGACTCCGTCGAAAGGCCTGTGGTCTGCACAAGACACAATCATATGTGGGCAAAGCCCGTGTAGGGGTGAGTATAAACATACTCATTAGGCACCCCAAAAACCAAAAAAAAAGAAAGAAACTGAAAGGAAACAGTCTGATCATTCCAGCCAGAGGGAACCCAGACGAGAGAGAAACTCCATCTTGGGACCATCCTCGGCTAAACACAACTAGTCAGCTCAGCCCAGGTGTATGCCCATACATACACCTTGAACAATCCAGATATAACCAGCTCACACACCAAGCCATAAGAGGTACCGACCTCATCACCAGCAATTGTCCACAAATAGAAGAGCACCATACATGGTCACTATCACCCTAGATGACACTTGTATGAGAGATACACTCCATCGAGTCCCACACAACCATCTCAGACGCATACCCAAGAGATCACACTCCTTGGTTAGCGTCACTGAGGAATCCTCACTGAAACAGCATAAGTACCACACTTCTCGGATAAGGGATCGCTCCTAGGGTTTTCTAGGGGGATACCAGAAACCAAACCTGTATACGAAGATCTCATAGATAGGGGATAACTCCCAGGGTCCGCTAGGGGATACCGCAACCCGATCTGGAATTCGACAGAAGCACGTCACTTAGATAGAGGATTGTCGCCCACATAAATGTGGTCACGACGATACTGGAACCCCATCTGGTATAACTCGTGATGTGGGGATCGAATCGACGATTCCACAATCCTACAGAAACCACATGCTGAGTAGGGAATTGTATATCGGATGATGTCGCAACCCTACCGAAATAACATTCTGAGTAGGGGATCTTATAACCGATGATACCGCAATCCTACTATAATCCTCATGCTGAGTAGGAGATCGTATACCCGACGATGCCACAACCCTACTGAGCACGGCCCACTGTATAAGGGATTATATTTCCGATGATGCCACAAACCCTACAAGTTTAACCCGCTAGAAAGGGGATCGTCAACCATGGATAAGCGGTCATAGCGATACCAAGAACTCAATCTAGGGAAACGATGCTAGAGGATCCTGCTCCAGGCCCACTGGAGGGATGCCACAACTCTAACAGATTAAACATCCCATCAAGAGGATCACAAGCCTATACTAGGGTTGTGACGCCACACAAACCCTCGTAGGAATGAACTAATTGAGTACCCTCAACCACTACTAGTCCAAACGTCGCTAACCCGAGCGACCTGCAAAAACGCCACACCACACACCTCCAAGGCTGATACAGAGGCCACCATCGCGAGCCACACAGAATAACATGTAGGATAGGATGTTTACTCACCCGAAACGGACAACCAGTAAGAATAAACTATTCACCATAGATTGCCCAAGCGGGTCCTGCACAACAATCCTGAAACCCATCAAGTGGATCATACCACGATGATCCCCTCAGAAAAACACAGGAGATCCACTACTCGTTCGTCCGACACAGACACCCGGTGAAAAAGACACTATTCACCGAAGCCAGCTCATGAGGGGCCCACACCTCGATCCCGAAACTCACCGAATGGATTTCACTATTACGATCCAACCGAAAAAACACACAGGATCGAGTATTCATCCTCCAAAATTGGACTCCGGGTGTGAATGTTGCTTTTCTCCGCAAACGCAAAAACCCGACCTCAAGGGGGAAACACCCCAAACATGGTCCCAAAACCCAAAAACTAACAAGAAAAGTCCGGCATACCATCAGTGTCTCAACACCGCTGACGACACGTCAATCGGACGCCCCTGGTGGAAGATACAATGGCCCGAAGTAAAATAATAATAAAATGTTATTATTTTATTCGACGTTTCAAGATCCCGAGCCCCGATCCCGAACCTTAAAACTCCCGAACCCAGACCAAAAGGTTTGCCTCCTCGTGAGGGTCACATATTTACAAACAGAATGTGAATCCGACTCCCGGATTTCATGAAAACGGGGATTAAAAAACCCCTGTGTTTGAAATAGGGGTCGGACCGGCCGGTCTGGCCGACCCGGACCTGCCTACCGCCGCCGCCCCACTCTGGCAGGCGGTCCTTCACCACACGACGCCCAGTGCCACCGTCCCAAGCGGTCGGCCGCCGCGAACTGCCTTGGACGGCCAAAGGGCGCCTTTATTTCACCGACACTGGCGCCGCCGCGGTTTTGCCGACACCGGCACTGCCATGCTTGAGCCCCGTCGGTAGAGGTTCCGCAGACCGTCGGGGGCACCTCGGTGGTCTGTTTAGCGATATGAAGGTACCTCCGTGACCCTCAAGATACGTTCTTACATTCTAAGACATAAAAATGAAACAATTCTCATAAAAAATGGGATCGGGGGATTAAAACTCAAACCTCCTACCTCGCGGGTGAAATGCCGACGATCCGCGCTCCAAATCTTCTATTACACGATCCTGAAGCGTCTTCCGTCGAAATCCGAGCTCGACGACACATTGATCGCATGATTTGGTCGCCTATTCACCGTTGAAAGGGGAGGAGAAGGAGTAGGAAGGGGGATTTCCTCCTCAGATGTGCACCACACATCCAGGGGTGGAGAAAATAAAGATAATTTTTTTTAATATCTCCGGCTCCCGACTCGCCTCCGCCCGATGCCCGATGAAGACTAAGGTAAGGTCGCACATAGGGTAAAAATGCCATTCGGAACTCAACGACGGACAATAAATTATAATCAGAGTCGCCTTTCAGGATTTATTTGAGCTGACACTCATAAATAAAATTTTCTATTTATTTACGAAAATTCCCATGATGGCGTTTTCCACAGCAAACCCACTCCCACAAAGTTTACACCCCCTAGGGTAAACGGCATGTTCCTGACACAACCGTGACCTCGAATTCTCATTCCAAGCTACCATTTAGGAGATATAACACCACTCCACATGCATAGTATAAAAATATTTAATATTTTTATAAAATTAATTCCGGGCACACCGGGCCTCGGAATCACACGTCGTCTTCGTGCCTAGCACTGGAATTATTCAATGAAATATTCCAAAGTCTAAAAGGGCCAAAACCCAAGTCTCTACATATCAATCCTATAATGTGGGTAAAATTATATGATTAAAATATACACCTAAATTTCAATAAAAAATTATTTATACTTATTTGGGACTAAAATTAAATTATGAAGTATTTTATACAGCGTCTGATTTTCATTTTACTTGTTGTACCTTTTTATTCCACTATTAATATAACTTAATGTTCTTAATTGTCATGTTGGCTGTGTCCATATTATTCCCACCCAATTATATATATTTTATCATTAATTTTTTATTTGTCATCTACATTATTTTTGTATTCTCTTCTCTATTTAAGTATAATTATCATAGGTCTTGTACTATGTGTTTTCCATTGTTCAGTTTCTTCTCATTATTTTGTTATATTTGTACTGCATCCTCTTCTCAATTAGTTTATTTGAATTATTATTAGTGATTTTTTATATTCATTTAATTTAGAATTCTTATCTTCCTCTAATGATTAATGGAATAAACAAAATTCAATAGATGGATAGAATATCATTTCTGTTTTTGGGAATATACATGATTGTCATTCTTGGTTTTTAATATTATTTTTAATATATTTTCCCCCTTTATTGGAATATTTTAATGCGAGGTATAAAATTTATGGGGATATAAAATTCATCATGTACAATATAATTACTTCTTAGTTAATCAAATATTTTACTTTCCTCTTCATATGAAATGAGTATACATAGAATGTTGATAAAATGGGAAATGAAGTGTGTTTATATAAATATATTTGGATATTTCTCAACTGATTTGGGAATAAAATTCCTCATGCTAAAGTATATTTTAATTGGAGTTTTATACCATCATATAGAACAATGTATTTCAAATATTTTTAATAAATTACATATTAAATAGATATTTTTTTAGCAAAACATGTATCAACTTCAAAATAATGAGTAATCATATTTTTAGGAATAATTTTAGGTCTACATTTTTTATCTCCAAAATTCAATCTCATTTCATCAATTTCACTGGGATCCCCCACCACATTCATATTTTGATATTATAATTTAAATTATACATCCCAATTTGTCATTATTTTGAATATTAAAAATGTTAAAAAATATTAATATTCTAAAAAATCCAATAAAATTGAATAAAACACTTTTATTGAAAATTATTTTTCATTGGACAAGGATCATCATGTATATCCACTAATGGAACATATGATGTGTTATTATAAATTTTTAATGTTTGATGATGCCGCATCCATAAGGTCATTATATGACACTATTTTATACCATCGTAAGAGATGATTATCATTCATGTTGACCTCTCCAATTAATAAAAGATATATTTTTTATAAAGATATCATATATAAAATATCTCTATTGTTCTTATTTACTACAAATAATTCATTTTTCTACAGTCCTTCATGTATTCGTATTCATTTTTGAAGTGTTTAGTTAATATTTAAAAAAATTATCATTATTAAATAGATCAATGTAACTGTTGTGGCTATTATGGATACTTTGCATGCCAATGTGTATATAATTGAAAATGAAAATAATTAAAACAAATGGAAAACCAAAATTTTAATTGGTAAGATGATTAAAATAAATTTAAATCTGAGGAAAATTTTGAATTCTAATTTCAATTTTCAGTAAATTTAAAACTCACATTGAAAACTAAATATAATGATTTTGAATTTAAGAAAACAAATAATTTTATAAGAAGATAATAATTAAGAATAAAATTATGAAATAAAATTAATGGGTTCATAACATTGATTTATTCAGTCATGGATTGACGTTAACATGAGTAATTTATTATTAATTTTTATTAGGATGAAGTATTAAAATATAATTTAGTAATTAATAAGTAATATCATTCCAAAACTCATAGCTATTTTAATGATGATATAGAGAGTATTTAAGAACTGTTAAATATGAAATTACTTTTAGCCCTCAAATTACTTCTATAAAATAATACCATGGACTAAATTTTTGTTGATTAAGAAAATATTTGTTTGAAACCAAATGATTAATGACAGAAAACCCATATTCAAAATGAATTTCAAATTGATAATGCCATATACCTAAAATAATAACCAACAGAATTATTCTTTCCCAAAAACAATAAATTGACTCACCTAAGACGATAGTTTTTTTAATAAATAATGGTAGAAAAACAACTATTATCCCTCATCACTAATAAAAATATATATTAACTTTACCATAAAAATTCTGAAAAAGTTGAAAAAATCCAGGGATATACCACTTAGAAAAATCGACTATTTCTTATTTCATTGTAACTAAATTGTATGTTGACCTATCATATTGTGTAATGTCATATTCAATAAAATAATTTAATTAGAATATTAAGAAATACATAATTTATATTAAATTATTTTTATGTAAGAGATCAATTGTCTACAACCAAATTCACCATTTTTAGTGGATCTATACTATGAACATGTTCTTCTAATGGGGGGAATTCTAAGGAAGAAAATTTCATTCATTTGATTCAAAATTATATCAATATAAAATTGACATTCAATTAAAATAAATTATTTACATCTAAATTTCATTTAATTAATAACATACATTTGAGTAAGTGCATGAAACTACAAATAGTGACGGTATTTCAAATACTAATTAGTGATGGACCTTATGTCACATGAGGATGATTGAAAATATATTTTATGTTAGTTAAAAATTCTTTTCAACCCCTGAGATTAAATGTAACACCATGTCAACTATGATCAGCCCTCAATTAAAAGCACAATCACTATTGAATAGGTTAAAAAGAGATATCCCTATGTACATCTACCTCTGATATACAATCTTATTTTCCAAAAATATTTCTTACAGAGTGAATGAAATATCTCCAGGGTACATTAGGAAAAATAAATATTCTATAAGGGAGAAATCTTGTATGAAAATGAGTTGGTTACTACTTTGAAAACCAATCCCATCCTCATACTGGAGATAAAACACTAGAACTATCATCATGTGTGAATTCGAAATAAAATACCTTGGGTGGGTTATGAACTAAATTTCAATTATATTACCTCTATATTTTGAATTATTCTTTTTTAATATAATTCAATAATAGTATTTATGAATTTTATGGGACATTAATTATTGTAGGAATTATGAATAATTATCTTAGAACCAAAAACATAATGATATCTACTGTTAAAATAATTCTTCTAACAATGTTTTCATATAAATTTCAAGAATTATTGATTCGTTTTTAGGGGTTTCTTATAGGTAGTTGATAAAGTTTATCTGTAATGAACCAAATTATGAACAAAATTGATTTTTCATCCATTGGAATAAGTGTGTAGGTATGTTTTTAATTACATCTACTTTTTTAATGTATTCATTGTTATCCTATATGTCTATAAAATTTTTTCAATTGATTCTCTTCAATGCATGACTTAATGATTGGTATTACACATGTTTTATAATAAAACAATTTCATATTTCTCTAATCCATTTTCAATTATTTAGATAAAAAATATTGGAGTAAAATTTTGAATAGTTGACGTTAATATATATTGATTGATTGAGGGAAATATGTTAAGGGGTTGATTCTTTTTATTGTATGATATGATAATTTTTTTTGTTTTTGATTGTTTTTTGAATTGATTATTTTATTGATTTTATTTGAAACATATTAACCCATTTATTTCAAGTATGTACATATTGAACACCATGATATTGAAAAGTGGGACTATGCTATTTTTGGAGCGATATATTCTAAATTTTCATTAAATTTTTGATACTATTATAAATTTTTCTAATTTTTATATCCATTAACATTTTAAAATGTCCCAAATCTTTTCAATATCCCATTAAGAACTATAAAACAGTATGAATATGTTTATAATTAAACCCCCATTTCTTTACTATATTTGAGTTTATTATTGTCAAATTGAATAGAATTGTTGTATCCTTTTATTATTTTTGATATTTAATGGTTACATTAATTTGAAAATGGTGTTTTTTATATTTACCCAATTATCCACTTTGTGACCAATATTTACATCAATCATAGTTAAGTATATATATATCATCAAATCCCATATATCTTAATGAAAAATTTAATTCCATAATTAACATCATGTACCATTAAATCCATCCCACTACATGGTAAATTAAAATACAGGAGTGGTGGGAGGGCCATTATTTATTAATTTTCGAATGAATTATATTAAAGGGTAATGGAATATTGTTTTTAGAAATTATTAGGAACATTATCAATAACATGGAATTGATCTATTATTTACTTGTATTACTGTTTACATCATATTCTCCTAAATGAAAAAATATCAAATTTAAATAATAACTAATATATATTCTTAACGTAAAAAGAATTAATGACGGATTAAATATGGATAACATGTGTTGAAATTTCTTTAATCGAAACAAATTTCTTCTCTGATGATTTAATTCCATAAATATGGTATTATGTTGGGTTACCATTTTAGGTGGAAATTCTGTGTGGTAAATTCATCAAGAATTATTTGATAATGATGCATTTGATTAATATTCATCACATCTTCTTTTAACCATTTAATTTAATATCATTCCCACATTCCCTTCATTAAAATTACAACCACTTTTAAATCCTAATAATTAGTGGCCCTCCTTTTCCTATACCATGAGGAAGTTAAAATTTCATCAATAATATAGAATCACAGTATAAGAATATCTAAATATAGAAAAAAAATTTAGTATAAGTTGGTTAAAACTATTGTTACCTATTTTTTTTGTGGTTATTTAAACTAGTTTTTGGTTTTTTATTCATTTAAACACAATATTTTTTTATTTGTAAATAATAACCACATTGGAACAATTATTTGAAGAGGGGGTTTAACATCCAATAAATAAAATAAATGGTTAAAACCAAAACTAATAAATAATAATTGTATTGAATATTATTCAACAGTTAGTGGTGGTTATATCTCATAATAATTGTTTTTATAAAAGATACACTTATTCGTGATAAATTAATTCATGGGTTTTAGAATAAAAAAAGGTTTTAGCTTTATTTAATAACTAGTAAAATTTTTCTAATATCGCTTATATTTTATTTATATTCAAAAATTTAAAATTATATAACTATGAACCATAAATTCAAGATAATAATCCAAGGAAATATATAAAACAAAACTAAGAAGAAAATTTTATTAAATTTAATACAATTATCATTATTTACCAACTCAAACTATGTTACAAAATTTGTTAAAAATAAAAAATGTTACATCAACTATATTCTCATAAATATACACATCATTATAAGAAAATTCATTCTAGTGGAGGATAAATTAAAAAAACTACATGTAATACATCATAGAGCATCACACATTACATCTATGTTATAGTGCCTACCTTGAAATGATGATGCTTTTCTTGCTGATGACGTCCAACCTATAATTCCAAAATTTAATGAGTTTTAAATTATAATATTATATAATATTATAAAAAGATACATATGGTGATTTGTGAAAATAATGTATGATCTAACATGGGTTTTTAACTTGATATACCCTCTAACTTCCAGCTGATAGGGTAGACTTGAAGTAGCACAGTTTTGGATTGAGTCCTTCCAAAATATACATGACCATTTTCAGACTCTTATTGAGAAGATGATCATTTTTTCTACTTTTGACTTACAAGTATCAGTGAAACACTTGTGGGATATTGAGGGAAAGACATTGATATTAGATGTTATGGAATTGAAGGACATTTTAGAAAATTTCTTGGTGCACTTATATATATATATTATGAGAAATGAGAGAGAATCTGAGTTCATGTGGTTGACTCCGGGGTGTATTACCATGATAGGCTACAATGATCTCTTTACAGATCTGCAATGCTCTGCCCCGTTGTTGGTAGGGGATGATATATCTACGACAATGCATTTCTAGGATGTGATTAAATGTGAGATTATGTCTCGGGTTAAAACATTTTGGTAAAATATTATTACTAGGTATAATGATTAGGTACTTATAACTGATGAGAACCTATAGTAGTATCATAGTGTATGGAATTTAGTTTCTACTAGAATATCTGAAGTCGTGTATTTTGAGGGTAGGTAGTGTCTGTATTATAATGATGACTAATTTAGTGGAATGAAATGTGGATTAGAGGAAGGATAAGTTACTAAGGATCATACCTGAGTTATCTTCCACCAAGTGAAATAGGTTGGGTTATAATCTTACAATGGGTCCCCAACCACCAGAATAGTGCTGGTCTTGCATAAGATGGTACATCTATAGAATTTTTACAGGAACCTATGATATATGGGTAATGATGGGGTTGATAAACCAAACTATAGTATATGAAGGGGTTTTTTATAAAACATATTAGTATGGAAGATGGATTTCTACTAAGCCTAGTGGAAGAGGCATTAGAAATGAATATTCTAGGAATGAGTTCCCACATCAGCTAAGTGGCGTAACATAGGGGACTCATACTGCTCAAAGGGATGTGGTATGGGGTAGTTGTATGTTATTCAACCAACATTTTTTGATACTTATACTGGATTTTTGACAGTGAGGGATATTATTCTTTAAGATTATACACATTCTTGTGCCTTATTATATATTATATCCAACCATTGCTTTATATTTGAACAAATTTTCAATGGTTTGATCCTGGATTTTGAGTTCATCAGTTGGAAGATAATGATAGGAACACCTCAGTGAGTACCACTGAAATACATCTCGTTTTTCAAAGGGTGTTATCTTGAGGATTGAAAATATCAATTTAGTAGGGATATTTACATCCATGAGGTGGTTGACTTCAAATAAATTATAGGTACTGACTAGATTGTAGAATATAGATCCCAAACATATAATTACCACATGAGAGTGACATTTATGTCTCTGAGGGGTAAAATTATGTAAACTCAGGAGAGTTGGACATCAAGATGGGCCATGCTGGGCTAGTTCATCAGCAACCGGGGGAGCATATCGCCCACCATTCAGGTCATTTTCTAGATGATGGGGGTGCAAGGATTGATTTCATTCAACCCATAGTTGATAGGTTTTAGGAAATTTTTTCGAGAGATGTTTCAAGGATTCCTCATATGAGAGGTGTGTAATTTACTATTGAGAATATTCTTGGGGGTGAGCTAGTTTTTATTCCACCTTAAAAAATAGAACCAAAAAATAATCAATAGCTGAAGAATTGGTTAGAATAGTTTATGGGTAAGGGGTTTATCCATCCAATTATATATTTTTGGGGTTCTCCATCATTGTTTACTAAGAATACTGATGATATTTTTCACTTTTTTTTATTACCGACAGTTCAACTAGATAAAAACTGTGAACATATATCCTCTTCTTCTTATCGATGATTAAATGGTTTAGTTCGGATGAAATTGTGTTTTCTCTCAGATTGACTTGAGATCAGGGTTTCATTAATCAAGAGTTCACCTTTCAAATATACCAAGGATAGAATTAAAATATAGGTATGGCCTTTATTCTTTATTCTTGATGTCGTATGGGTGGATGAATGCACAAGATTTTTTTTGGATTTGATGAATAGAATGTTCCACCCATAACAGGATCAGTTTGTGGTTGTGTTTGTAGATGTCATCTTGGTGCACTCCAAGAATCTTGATGATCATTCCCATTATCTTTACATCAGCTTGATTACACTGAGAGGGTACTAACTATATTCCAATATATCTATGAGAAAATTTTGGATTGATATGGTGCACTAGTTGGGACACATAATCTCCTATGAAGGTGTGTCAGTGGACCCTGAGAATGGTCAATTAGTGGTTTGTTGGGGACATCCAAGCAATGTTTTCATTTTCTAAAACACCCTAGGGTTGGAGAGTTATTATCAAAGACTCATCTAAGAGGTTTTACTGTTGGAACAAAACTTTTGTCATTGAAAAAAAGGTTCATGTTTAACCCATCAGAAGCATGTTATAATTCCTTCCAATACTTAAAGAAGCATTTGAAATCAACAAAAATCTTGATCCTACTAGATCTAGGTGAGGTGTACATGGTGCATTGTTTTGAATATAGGATTGCTCATGGAGTTGTGATGTTGCAGGGAGAAAATCTTATGGCATGTCAGTCTTGGAATTTGAGTCTACATGAATAGAGATACCCTATGTATGACTATGAATTAGTTGTAGTGGTTTATTCTTTGATGTTTTGGAAAAATTATTTATTTAGTGAAAGGTTTACTATTTATACACACAAAAATTTAATAATGTATATATTTTCACAATGAAACATGAATCTGAGGAATCATATATGGGTTGAGTATATGTACGCATTCAACATTGATCAAGAATATACTACTATGAAGGTAAAAAGTTTGGATGACACTATAGGCAGAAAAATGAAGAATCTAGATGCTCAAGTTACTAGTTATTACTGGATGATGATAGATTTATATGGTGAGATGAATTTTCTGGCATAGGAGGATCAGGAGAATATAAAATACGTATTAGTTTAAGTAGAATCTACACTCTTTAAGAATATCAAGTAGAAGTGGCATGTCAATCTTCAATGTTTATCCATGACGGTAACCCTAAAAGGTGGGGTCCACCTTATGATTAGAACATAGATGAGGATGATATCATATATGTCTAGAGTCACGTTTCTGTTCCTACTATCATGTAAGAGGTGGTGATGCTTGAATTTCATTCCTTGAAGGGGGTGGTGCATCCATGTGTGACCCAAATATATTATGACCTATGGATTTAATTTCAAGGAATGAAAAAATAGATAAATATTTTTTTGACATGATTCTACACATGTCAATATTTGAAGGATGAGAATCAATGAACTAGGGGCTTACTACATTCATTTCCCATTCCAAAGTGGAATTCAGAAAATGTTTCTATGGTCTTTTTTGTGTGTCTCCCACAGAAATATCATAATAATGGCATTATTTGGGTGATTGTGGTCCGTTTAAAAATGTATCAAGATTATTAACTATATATGAGACTCTCTTTGTGGAGTAGTTGGGGGACTTATAGGTTTGGGAGATAGTCCATCTGCACAGGGTGCCAAAGAATACGATTTTCAGACCATGAGTCATCCTATATTTTATGATTTTGGTAGCACATATAGAAGTTTCAAAGTACACATGTTTGGTTGAGTACAGATTTCCACCTGTAGATAGATTGGAGGTCAGAGCGTACTATACATATTCTTAAGGATATTATTTGAGCATGTGTCCTAGACATTGATGTTTCTTGGGAAAAGATCCTAGATTTTGGAGAATTCACCAATGACAATAATATTATGGAAACTATAAAAATTTTACTATATAAGGATCCTAATAGTATGATATATAGATCACCACTGTACTGGATTGAGGAAGGTGCATCAAAGTTGTTGGGGCTGATTCTCATATAGGAGACATCAGAGTAGTTCAGTTGATTCAAAACTGTATAGATAAAAATCAATGTACAAGGAAGTGTTATGGTGATAGATGTTGATGGAACAAATTGTTCATCATGGGTGATTATATTTTCAATTGAGTTTAAACCAGATTGGATCACTATAGGATAGATAGGTAGGGAATTTTATCCCCCAATTTAGTCAGACCATTTGAAGTTTTAGAGAGAATCTAGTTGGTGGGATACTAATGGGCCAATCCACATTAGAATAGTGTTGTCAACGATGTCATTAACTTTTCAATACTTGGATGGTATCACCATGGACCTTCTCATGTAATCTATATGGATTATGTTCATCATGTGATAGATCCATCCTTTCAAGAGCATCTGATATGTGTGTTGAATCATAGTGAGAAACTGTTTCAGGGGGAAATCGGGTCAATAGTTCATTTATTGTGGAAACATGGCCATGATCAAGAGGAAACGTGGGAGATATAAAGAGAATTATTTTATTTGGGACCCAGTAATTTTGAATCAAATTTGTAGATCATATTGGGTGTTTCATTCAAGGACAAGTTTCTATAAAGAGGTTAGATTATAAGATCCAAATATTTTCTAGAGATGTATCGATCTTTATTATTGTTATTATTTTTTCTTTTTATTCATTGTTTAGGTTTTTACATGGGTATGTTGTAAAGACCCTGAAATTTCAAGGAAATATTTTTCTTATTTTTTTGGAATTTTACGAGTCTAGTCTTTTAACGGAACTTGATTTCGAAGCTCGGTGTGCCCAGAATCAATTTATGATGTTTTTTTTCTTGTACGTTCAGTAAACTTATGTGTAGGTTTTTCTATCTTTTGAACCATTGCTTAGAATTGAAATCTGGGGGCATCGATGAACTCACAACACCAGTATTTGCTTAAGGTGACCTTTACCATAGTTGCATTTTATGTGGGTCGAATTTAAAAAATTGGGGTTTAATTAAGAAGTTTAATAAAATTGTTTAGAACAATTTTATTCACCTTGGTGGTTAAATCCTAGATGGGGAAGTTAATGGTGGGGCCCACCCCCACATAACTTTCCATGTGTGGATATTTGTGAGGTGGGGCCCCCACAAGCTCCAATATTTCATCTCACTTAAACCTCCCTTAAATCCCCAAATTTAACTCCCCTTGTATAATTCTTGACAACTCCCCCGTTTAATTGGGTGGAGCCTCTCCACATTCCACCTCCCTCCATTTAATTCTTTGCCAACACATCTCAATTAATTAAACAACTCTTCAATTAATTAATTAAAGAGTCTGATTTAATTTGAAAATACATGGCATGTTATATTATGGGAGGGCCATTTTATTATTTTGGATGGCAATATTGGTGGGATAGCTCTTGAGAGGATTTAGAAGGAAGTATTTATCTCTGATGAAGAACACCAACCTTCAATGAAGAACGACTCTGACGAAGAACGTGAAGTCACCAAAGACATGCCTTATCTTCTTCTTCCTCCACTTCAAGGGAGGAGACACTGCCACGGGGACGTCGCCATTGACGATGGATCTTCCTTCGACATTAACGGAATCGATACTGTTCTTCCACGATGTCATACCACCGCGACGTTCGTCTTCTGCAGTTCGACGACGTGCGATGTCTATGCGAGGTAGGGGTTGTTTTTGTATAATTTCATATATGTGTATTTTACCTTCATACATGGGAATTCCTTTATGATGAATTATGGTTTGCGAATATAACGTGGAGGTCACGGGCTAACGAACAAGTCCGGACCCTCCGCTGGTTGTTCGTCTGTGCATAGATTGACGGGCGACGACGAAATGGGACCACAACAGCGATTTGGAGATTTTTCAGTAAAGTTAAGATCCCGATATGAATAGAGTCATAGATAGTGGGTGAAACAGACCACCAGAGCATGTCTGGTGGTATGTGGAAGGGGGCACCGGCGCGCCACCGAAGTAGTCCGCTGCGGCTCAGCCGCGGAGGCAGGTGGAACCAGAACGCCTCATCCATACCGGGAATCAAGAGGGGCGGATTAACGTCATGCCAGCTAGCTGATCTAGTTCCCCCCCGACCAGGCCAGACCCAGACCCGGTTCGGGTCGACCCGGTTCATGGTGGCCCAGGGTGGGTTGGGCCGGGTCGGACCGGGCCCAGACCCCCCTTTTTGGACAATTTTCGGCCATTCGCCCATAACATGAGCTACGGACCTCCGATCGATGGACCGTCAGTTTTGTAGGATTATGTAGATCGATACAATCATTTTAGTATACTACAATCAGGGTTTCAACAACGTTAGGTTATGGTCGGGTTGGTTCGAACCCGAAACCAACCGGGCCCTCAGAGCGGAAACGCTTATAACATAAGGACTAGACGTCTGATTGACGTCCCATCAATTACATTGGATTCCTTATGATGAGGAAAACATTATTTAATACTATACATTAGGTTTGGACGCAGTTGGAGTAAGGTTGGGTTGGTTTAGCTTAGAAACGTACTGGGCCCCAGGAACAGAAAAGCCAATAACTCTAAAACCAGACATCCGTTTGACAAACCGTCAGCGGCGCTGGTAATATTTTTAAGAAAAGGTTCCTTTGAGTATACCCCATGGTAGTTCGGGGTATAGTTGAGAAGCAGTCGGGTTGGTTCGTACACGAAACCAACCGGGCCCCTTAAACAAAAAGGCTAATAACTCACAGAACGGGCGTCCGATTGACGCACCGTCTGTTGTGTTGAGACCCTTATGATGAGAAAATATTTTGAGATACGTCCATGTGAGATTACATGACACTTGAAAGTATCAACCAGTAGCATGTGGAGTGGACCCTCCTAGAGATGAGTGTACGAAGTGTGGAGACCTAGTAGCTATAGTCCTGACGACTGCTTGATTGATTCGACTCGGAGTGATTAGACTAGCCCCGTGGACAGAGCGCCCAGTTTGGCGGTTGATATATGGTGGTTGGAGCACCTGGTTTAGCTGTAGACCTATAGTACTCGATAGGATGTGTAACTCTGTAGGCTATTAGGGAGAGCACTACTCTGTTGGGGAGGCTGACCCATGGCGGGAAGCGCTACTGGGTTGGGGTGACAGACCCGCGGTACTCAACAGGAGGAGTACCTCAGTAGTCTAAGGTTAGTGAGTTGCACCTCGGAGTCGCGAAAGGGCCACTGTACTCGATAGAGGATGAGTTCTCCAGTAGTTGTGGTTTCAATAATGGAAATCTGGGTTTGAGCTGAGTCAAAGACCTTTGTGTTTTTCTCATGATTGAGATGGGTTACTTGATAACTTAGGTATATTTATGAGCATATACCTACGTAAAGGTTATCTTTTGAGATATTTCTTTGTGATTTATCCTTGTTAGATTTAGTGAGACCTTGAGGGTCTCGGAGTCCCTACTTAGTATCGTTATACTCACCCCACCACGGGCTATGCCCGTACCTCGTTGTGTTGGATGCAGGTGACAAACAGCACTGACCGAGGCAGAGTATATGAGGACTGGACGGTACCCAAAGGTTGACACTCGACATGATGACACACGGAGAGGACCGATAGATTCGGAGTGCTGATGAGGACATATGTACCTACCCTTCATGTAGGAACCTAGAGGACGATCCAGGAGCTGCTTCCATCTTCCAGCTGTTTGTCTTTTCAGTTGTACTTTCTATTAGTTGTAGCTATACCTTTCTGTTGGGCTTGTATTTCCGGACCCTTTGTACTTTCAACACACTTGTTATACTGCTTTACATAGTGTTTAGTTCCACTTGTACTCAGGTTATGTGTGTTTACGTGTCATAAAGGAAATTCCTTCACTTTTTATCAGGATTTACGCCTTTGGTGCTAGTCGCCAACCCCTGGCCTATGGAAGAAAGGCTTGTCGTAGTCATGGAACAAGCCCCGAGGATGGCTCGTGACATATGTTTTTGTGAAAATTAGGCATTTTTTGAAGTAAAAGGGACTGTGTGTGGTTAAGGGCATGGTTATCCCAAAAATGAATATGAACTTGAAAATTGTGCAATCCCAAACAGAGTGGATTCACACAACTATAACAAAATTTCTAAAATTTTGAAATCTATTAGAAGTAAATGTTACCCCCTAAAAAGGGATTATAGTTTTGGAACATGGTATAGAAAACCGTGTGACCCTATCCAAGAAACCATGCAAACAATTTTCATTAATCTAAAAATCTGTTTTTAAAATCCTAACCCCATGAACATTACCCTATTTTGACCAAATTCATCCTTAAAATAGTTCTCTCATTTTTGAGGATCCTAAATGGATTCCAAGATCATTAGACCTAGATTATTGATAATTTGACGATTAGATCGATGATCATCACCTCTTATGATAGGAAAATCTTATCCCGTGTAGTTTTCTCCCACTATTTAGTCCTTCATTCATTCACTAAAGGAAAATTTTCTTATATTTTTTGTTTATTATGAACTTGGTTTGGATATATCTAATCTATTGAATCATGGATCTTGGATTTTGATCAAGTTTGTGTTCTTCATTAGGATTTCTATTGTTATACTTAAAATTGTGTATATTCGTTAGGGATTTCTCATCATTAAACATGAGTTAGGTGGTCTAAATTCTAATCCCATAGCCTCCATATAATTAAATGTATGTAATTTATGGAATTCAATTATTATGAATTTTTATTGATAACTAAATTGATTTTTTTAACAATTTCATTATTTTAATTATACACGTTATTTTAAGAAATTTAATGGTGGAATTTAATTAATTAATTTTTGATTATATTAATGGGATATTGTGATTTTCAAATTTTCATAAATTGGATTAATTAATTTATGAATTAATTGATAGATATTATTATTATTATTCAATTGTTAAATTGAATTAATTAACTATTGACCTAATTATTGGGATATTTGGATTGCATAATTGGATTAATTAATTGGTGAATTAATTAATGGATTGTTTTAAATGTGTAATTGGATTAATTTATAACTTAATTAAATAATGCATTTTTTCAAATGTGGATTTGAATTAAAGAATTTTTGAATTACTGAATATATTGTACAAATTGTGGAATTGAATTAATTAGTTGGATAATTAATTAAGTAATTATGTGATTGAAAAATTAATGTGCATAATAATTAATTGTCAGTTGATATTATTAAATGGTTTGTTAAAACATGATGTTTATCAAAATTTTATAAGAGGGTTAATGTTGACTATCCTTGAGTGATTTTATATACGAGATATTTCTATATTGGTAATGTTGCGATATATGTGATAAGCATGTGTGTGACATGGTCTTTAGCATCTGAATCCAATAATGATGCATTAATAGATTTACTTGTATAGGACATGGTTTGTTGTACCATCTCCCACAATGATGACTTGATTGATATGTGTGTTTGGTACAATGTCTACAGCATAAAAACCCCATAGTGGTGAATTAATTGATAAATTTATGTGTGACATGGTGTGTTGGATCTAAACTCCACATGAGATACAAGTATAGGACATAAACCTAGACACTAAATACGTATGTGACTTTGAGGCATGACATTGTGAATAAGGATCAAAATACCAATGGGGTGTTTGAAAAGACATTGTAAAACAATGATTTGGCATTTGACAATGGATCTATGTGGACTTGATATGATTGAATTAGATAAAAAATGATAACTATGATATTGTCAATTGGTTCAGAGATTAGTATTGTCTAAATCAGGAATTGAGGGTTAATAATTTTTTGGTAACCCGATGGTTTATGTGGTTAATTTAATGAATAATATTTTTGATAACTGTTTACTTATTTATTTTTCATTATTCATGGAATATGTTACTATTGATTGAATGTTTTTTGGATTCCATTGGTGGTGGACTACTGATATATACTGACACCCTACTCGGGATTCCCGATCGATTCCTGAATATATGTAATGTTGGAAGGAAAAGATAATGGATAAGGATCCATGTTATATGTAAGAGTTTGTATGGATCATAGATAATGGATCCATACATGATTTGGGACCCACATGGGAGTTTTCAGTGTGTTTATATATTTGGAGTTTTGTTTATTGACACCTGACACACATTTGACATTATATATCTATGAATTACTTTGAATATTGTACAACCTATTTTGGTCGTCATGTGATACTGGATTGATATGGTTATGGTTATAATAGTTAAAGATTGTATGTTTATATCTTATATTGTGATAATTTGATTAAGAGGTTTTGATCTCCCCATGATCGATATTAGACAATCGCTTCTAGGGGAAATACTTTATCAAATAGGGAGGCAAACTTGAGGTCACATAGAGAACCATCTTTGGGAACTGGTGTGTGTCACTCAGGTCGGGTTGTTATAGTGCCTCGATAGTCAACTTATATTTTCTTTGTTCGAAGTCACCTAATATTACTCCTTTGGACTCAATTCCCTAAATTTTTTTCCTAAAAAGCCGAACAACTGTAGGAAAGTATTTCTCCGGGAAAGTATTCTTAAATTCATCTCATTCCAAGCTTTATATATCTTCACATTCCCTACTATTATAATCCATTGACCACCACTAGTCGACTTCACCTTCAATGTGATAAAATAAAATAGTTTCATTTTGGTGATCCAAACAACCCATGAAATTGAATATCATTTATATGGCATCAATCCATCCTGTAGCGATCAAAGGGTCATATAATCCTATGAATAATTGTGGTGTTTTACATTAAAATTGATCCAATATCATCATGTTCCTATATGGTAGATCTGGTTTATTTTTCACAGACACCACCGCCATATATAGCTTGAGTCAACATATCCATCACTACAAAATGTACCTAGTTCTATGTCCAACCATCTCGGGATGCAGATTTTCTAGCATATGTTCCACTTTTTGACTTCCCACTACATCATTCATGTTTCCTATGTGGAACACCATTATAAAAAGAATTATAATATATGGATAGACTTTGTAATATTCAAAATCTATATGATTTAAACCTGACCATAAGGTAAAACATTTCAAGGGAAAGTTATTTATATTACCCAAACCTATACTGTTATCTAAACAAACCCCAAATACCAATTATAAGGCCCTAGCCTAAAAAACAACGTAATTTGGGGTTTAGTCAATATTTTCAATTTCATTCACATTGAGGATCTTTTCAATTTTAGATATTTTAGATAATTAGGATAAATATCATAGATATAAAACCAATAAAATAATATATGGACACTTCCAAATAGTATCCATTTTCACATATTAAAATACTTTTTAAAATAAGTCATGATCCCTTTAATGATACTCTTCACGACTTTCAACATGAATTCCTACAATTCCATTATCAACCCTAAAGTCCTATGAAAATAATTTAAAAATGCTGGATGAGCATAAAAATATTATACATAGATATATAAAGTACGAATCCATTATTAAATTGATAAAAATTAAAACGAAAGAAAAATTTATCTAAAATTAAAAATTTTCACCCTAAATAAGTAGTAAATACCGTTTTTGAAACTATGCTCATTACATACCTTTTTGAAATCAAAAGTCTTTTTTAATACCCATATCAAGCATAAAAAATATATAAAGGTTTTAGGGTAGATTATTGTACTTTTCATTCTTATAAATGTAAGACCCATGCAGAAAAATTTCTCACATGTCACACGTACAAATGGAATAGCCATATTGAATACTTCCATGCCCAATTCATTGGAGGGATATCACTGAGTTATGTATCATTAATTTATCATGAATCCACCGATCATTTTATTATCAGTGAACCACTCATCAAATTTTTAAGTACTATTAAATAATATTAACTCATAAAAATTTAAATATAAAAATTTTAACTCAAAGAATCTCATTTTCAATAACATGAAATCATTTAAATATATTAAAATAATTTTCACCTTTTTAAAACCCATTGTCAGTATCAGAATACCAAGAAAAAATTAAAACTAGGGGTTTCATTTTCTATTAAAAACCCAAAGCCTTATAGAAGAATCCAAATAACAAAGTAGACATAAAATTTCCAATAGATTTATTTTATATTCATATAAATAAGTATGTAAAATATTATCATGATTATTGAAATAGAGGAAATGATTAAATATCTAATCATTCAAATCATTATGTAATAATTTGATCATTTAGATCATAACCACAATGAAAGAATAAAATTAAAAAAGGAATTAAATAGAATTAAAGTAGATAAATTAGAGATATGGAATTTCAAAGGTGATATATACACACCTTACCAAAGAATAATGGTACATATCATCAATATATTCCTCAATTAAAGGATATAGATATGAAATCTCTTAAAACTATGGTAAAATATGAATTGAAAACCTCACAAGCAATAACCTTAAAATTAATAATTTAAATACTATGATTGTAAAACAATTCATGATATAATTTTTAAAAATGTTCAGTATATTGAACACAAAAGATAAGTATGTTTTGAATATTAAAATTTTCTCACAGATGTAAAAAGTGAGATGGAAATCCCTTTTATTGAGTTCATCTTGTCACACTTGTCTTTATCTTCTTGAATAAAAAACCTATATTGATTATATAATTTTTTAATAACATTTTTGATGTTTACCATTACATTAATTTATCTTATTACAATGTTTTAAAAAATGTTTTTAAAATATAATTATATGTTAGGTATTTTGATTATACTTTATTTATGTGTCCAAAATTTCTTATATAGGTCAACTATGGTCAAATGGGCCATTATATAAATATATTAAAAATAATAATCAAGATAAAATTATCATATTTTCAATTAAATTATAATTTTAATTTAATTCATGAATTTTGGTTAATCAAAATTATCCATCGTTTCTATAATGTAGAGGGTCGAATATACGTACACATGGGTAACATTCCCTTTTTTAGAATGATTGTTATAGAATGAAGGTAAGTAACATTCATGTTACAATAATGATTATAATTTCTCAAATAACATATAATGTTTTCTTATATACTCATATTTATAATTCTTGGGATGTAAATGTAATTGAAATGTATCAAGAAGGCATTATTCTACACATCCATGAATGATGATATCACTTTTTCAGTTTGTGAATGTGTAATAAAGAAAATGATAGATTAAATTTTCATAAAGATAATTTTGTCATTAATTTAATTTCGATCTTATTTATTTCACATATGATTAATTAAACTCATACATAATAAATTTCTGGTACCGTGTTATCATATCACATCACTTTGATGGGGGTGTAGTCCACAAATCCCTAAATGATGTTATCATATTTACAAAAAATGATAAAAAACATGAATTTATGTTTATATTATAATTAAATAGGTATGAATAGTTCATAAATATCACACACACAAACACTAATATATATAATATAAAAACATATTTTATATCATAATTCCCATCGATGAGAGGTGGTAAATGAAAAATGAACAATATCACTTCATGAGGCGGTAGTTCACCACACACATAAAATATAATTTTGTTGCACATTTGATTGAAGTGCTTGTAGGTATATGTTGAACCCTTTAAATAATTAATTAATTATATTGATTATACTATTATTGTTATTTAATCATGGAATAATATGAATTTTATGGCTGGAGAAATAAATAAAACATAAATATATATTGGTAATGTTACCTCTTTTTCGGGTAACTCCTTTTGGTTTTCACAATAGGGATTCTGTGAATGGATTACTTCCAAAATTAAGGACTCTATGGGTGAGTTTATGGATTTATTTTGATTATTTTTTCAGGTTTTGGACAAAAAAGGGTCTTTAGATGTGTGAATAAGTGGTGAGGGTGAATTATTTGTTATAGTGGAGAGGGGTAGTATTCTTGTAAATATAAAATGGTAAAAACCATTGGGAGGTCTGTATTACATCATGTGAAACAATTAACATCCAAATTTGATAAAATATGTGATATGGTTCAATTATTTCCAAAAATTCGGTTTTGTGAAAATTTCTAGGTGATTTAGACTCATAATATTAATGTTCAACCAGTAAGTAAATATATTTTTCCCTTAATAACTTTAATTAATTTTTATTATATTCACTAATACTTTTGGTCAAAAACCAAGTAGAAATTATTATAAATTATAAATTATTCTTATTTAAAATTCCAAAACCATTTTTAACTTACAACAATCGAATTAGAATAATTTATTATAAAATTAATCCCACTGTTGGGATGACAATACAGGTTATTGAAGTAAAAAATATTGAAATGATTGTAATTTTTTTGTATATTAATTCAATGTGAAATTGTTACCATTAACCTAAATTTGTTTAAATGATATAAAATTTATTTAATCATTCATTTAAACCATATAAACAGAATAATTAATTTGATAAATAAAGAGGATGAAAATGAAGTTTTGAACAAAAATTCAGTATTTTTGACTATTCATTGAAATATGAAAGTTATCAGAAAAATAAAAAAAACCCAAAGTAAATTATATTATTTATATTTTGAAAAATGAAAATAATTTTCTCATAAAAAATATTATAAATATTTAATAATTATATTTAAAATAGGCATTCCATTAAATATAAATTAAATATATTTTTGGAAAATAAAGAACTCATAAACATAAAACTCAACTTATTTTTATCTTATTACTATCTAATATATTGGTTGAATGTATGAAATTTTTTTAAACATTATTAAACATGATATAGATACTTATTTAATTTCCACTGATATAATTACAATGCGATAATGTTTATATTAAAAATATAATATTAACAATATATTATGGTTTGGTGTAACTCTGTTTTGCATGTAATGTGATATTTCAAAGAAAATAATTTCTATGCTTCGATTATGCTTTTAGAAATAGAATACCTTTTAAGATAAATGTACTCTTTAATTCATAAATATTAATAAATTTGAAAAATGACTTATTATATCATTACCCTGGATGATATATTCTACATCACTCATTTGTACCTTAAAAAATGAAATGAAAAAAATAATAATTATAATCATTATTATCCAAATATATATTTTCTAATGTTTTTTCTATTATATATATATATATATATATATTAAACAAAAATATTCACCAACAACCTCAAAATAGGGTGGGTTAAAAATTTGTGTAGTTGGGTCATACTCTTTTAATAGATAACCTAATGTCCCATTATTCATGTCTAATAGCCATGTTTCATTGGGAAACATATATTTAGTAGTTTATAATATACATGATTTGGTCAAGATCATCAATTTTTGTGTATTGACATTGGATAGTGTAGACCGATTATGATATAAAAACACAATAGTCATTGGAATTATTCATAAAATAAAAAATATTATTGAAAGATGTTACAATATTAAAAAATTAAACAAGACTATAAAATGTAAAAATAATATCATAAAATTTTATAATCCTTTGGGGATACTAAAATGGATAAATTATTTCCCAAAAAACTAGTTTATTTTAAAAATATTTAATCATTTTTTATATAATCAATTGTATATTCAATTTTATTTTACCAGTATACCATTATGTTATACTAATTAACAAAACATATGAAATTAATTTAACTACAATATAATTAAATGTAAAATTGGATTCATGATTTTTCAATCATATTTATTATGCACTATATTGAAAATAAATATCTACGATATTAAACATAAAATAATGTCTATGATGGAATCTATATTAATAATAATTAAAATATTCGAAACAGTAAACAAAATATTATTTACTAAATTAACGAAGGGTTGATAATAAAAAGATTGAATTCATAACTGATTATCATCAAAAATCAATAATGTGAAATCATTATATTCCCCATTTATTGAAGTAATAATAATTTTAATGACATCATGTAAATATATATCAATAAATTCATATTTAAACCGGTCCATATTATTAATTTTCTAATCAATGTCATATCACATGTCCCACAATTACATTTTATGAAATTTACTACAATACTCTACCCTTAAATGACACCGTAATCAATTTAATGCACCATTTTATCTCGAGAAGTGAAAATATATAGATCATTTTTAGCAATCATACCACATTCAATAAATCATTTTGGTTTATATCATTACACTAAAATGAGTGTTTATCTATACCCATGTATATAAATACACACATAATTTTGATTAACGCCAAAGAAAGAAGTTTATGATAATTTATTTAAATAATATCAATCAAAATTCCATAATATCCCAAGACTGGGAATTTAGTAAAGATTGAACTACTTTTAATTTTCAAACATTAATCATGATATATAGTATGATTCTTGAAACCATTAATAATAATTCAATCAAGTATCCAAGACATCTTCAATATCCATTGAAATAAATATTACAAAGCATCATAAAGTTCTACATAATTATCATTGTACATTTTCTATATAGTTGATAAGAAATATTAGTCTTTAAAATTAATAATATATTTATGTAATGATTTTTATTATTTTCCTCATTTCAACTTTTACTCTAATATTATGTAATTTTAGTTTCATTAGTTCTACAATGCAATATTTTTCAATATGTCAATTTATTATCACAAATTATTAATCTCGTATGAACACCACATGACATAGTGAAATTAAAGATATCAATCCCCCTAGATGACCTGATGTTTCAAATAATTTAACAACACGAGTAAAATGTTTCTAGATTATTATTATTATTATATATTAAGTCATCTAAATTTAAATTTTACATGTTTTGGAGTATAAATTTTTAATTTTCATGTGTTTTTGGTTGGTTTCTTGGTTTATACATGAATTTATCTTAAAAAACTCTATATGAAACGATTATATAGGATATGTATAGTATACATCTAGTATCCATTATGTAGTCAAAATAGTGTTAGTACACATATAGATAAGGGTTTTTATATGATTTTGAACATGAATTGTTATTTCACATGTTTAATACAAGTTTTTAGGGAGATATTGTTAATCAAATTATTAATCATGAGAGGTAACTTTATATCTGGTTTTCTTATCTGGTAAGACATTCATGATTTTTCTATGATTTAGAAAATGGTGGTGCTAAAACATTTGTGTATGCTATATTTTATTTTTATAATACCCAATTACCATTATGAATATAAATCATTTATATGTTCTTTCACAACATTTTGTGTCATTAAATACTAGGAATATGAGAGGATTTTTCTTTACTACACCTTGTATTGTAATTCCCTTAATCTCCATTTTTAATTCTTCTCCCAATGTATGACATCCTTTAATTTTTTACTTCATAGTCTTCCCCATATTCTTATTTTTAATAATATTTTACCCTCCCTAGGACCATTACAGACATTATACATGGATATTGTTTTCAGGAATATTTTTTCCTGGGGGTTTTGATTGTTAGGGTATAGGGGAGATATAAATTTTCCTATATTAGTATTCATATCTAATAGTGACATGTTATAGATTGACATGACCTAATTAAACCATTATTGTGGTATGTTTTTTTATATATCATTATTTATAATAATGTTCCTGATGATTTAATATTCCTTATTTGATATAAAAAATATATGAGTTTTTATGTATGTTAAATTCATTACAATGAATTCTCATTTAGAAGAAGGGTATATAATTGTTTTATAATTTTTAAGATATGTAAATAAAGTACCATGGGAATTTTAAAAATTTATAAGGATTTTTTGATGGAATTTATTATTTTTAATGGTATATTAATTGTCACAAGCCAACAAGGGTCAACCCTAAACCAGTTACCTGAGCCGGTTTGTGGAATGGATCGGAGGGCATTCTTGATCCCTAGAATATGGAATCTATATTAGACCATCAAAAAATAAATGTTTGTATTATTTAAGCCCAAAATTAATAAGCACAGACAGATCAATAAAAATAAAAAACTAATAATTCAACAAATCTAACAACTAAATCTCAAATAAATATACAACTGATTCAGTAACAATATAAAAATAAACATGTGAAAAAAATTAATATTCAGAACCAAAACATGCTACCATGATCACTTTGTGACCTTCAGCTTAACTCTAACCAGAAGACCAAAACAACACCAATAATGAGAAACATCTAGGAAACCTTAACTTAGTTGAACCTACAAAATAGCTCGGGTCTACCGACCCAAAATGATATAGGTAGGGTGTGAGATATATATTTCCATAGGAAATCACCAAATAATCTAAATGTTTCCTTCACCAAAATATTCCATTAAAACTATTTTGATACACAGTTATGAAAATAGGTTTTTCAAATGTTGTTAAACAACACTATTTTCCCATTTCAAAATCCAAGAAATGTCTAATATCATTTTTAAAATCTGTATCTATTTTAAACTAAAATTCCATCAAAGGAAATACAAAGGCCATTCTAAGAAGAAAAAGGTAAAGTGTGAATTATGAAAACTAGTAAAATAGAAAGAAAAAAATAAAAATAAATAATAACCATGTGTGATTCTAAATATACCTAGAATACCCCTTGACGTACTCTTTTCAGATGCACCTATCAGCATATTGTGAATCCCCCTAGTCAATAACCAACTAGCTTCTCTATCCTCTACTCACTAGTGGAAAATTCAACAAGGAATGTCTACAACTCTAGGAGGGTCCCAACCCATCTAATCGAGGTTGGTAAGGAACCATTACTCAGTCATCTAAATGGAACCCACAAACCCATGGGGGTAATAATAATACTTTGTAAGTAGTACTCCAGAACACTCATAAATAAACTTAAATGACACCACCAAACTTTCCTACACCAATCCTGGTCTTAAATATATGATTACACATAAAAGGGAAATCCGTCCAATAGTGGTTCCCTATAAATACATACATATACATTTCATGTCATTGAAAGGTGCCATCAAGCCATTATAACCTATAAGAATAAGAATTTTTCATTGATACATTAAAATGTCCAAATTGTTATTTATGCTTAAATATTCAAGTGTATTTCCCCAAACATTTTCCAACCTATAGCCAATATAAAATTAAATACCTCTTTTATTATGGATGATCTAAATGGGTCCTTAGGTTTAAAGTTTCCAAAACATATCCATGAAATAAATCCATAAATCTAATGTGATATATATTCTTATAAAATAATAAAAACGTCCCCTCACATCAATCATCCACTATAAAGCACTCCAAGGGTCAAACGAGCATACCATAGAAGAGGTCATGTGTGGCCTGGCTATTTGTTTTTCCCAGAAAGAAATGTGGTAGAGGTTGTGAGACATGGATAGTCTGTGAAAACTATTGTAAGTCCCGATACATGTTTTAGACTTTAGTAAGACAATATCATGGTATCCACCCACTATATTAGACTTTGTTCATTAATTAATGGTATTTAATTCACTATGGTTCGTGTGGAACAAGATCTATTTTTAGATAGAGCTAATCCATTAATTGTTGGATCTAGGTTTCTGATCTAGATCACTTTCTTCTTTATGATTTCTGTTGTTCCACTTTAAATTAGGTATATTAATTCATGACCATTCATCATATTACATGAGGTAGGAGGTCTAAATTGAAATCCCATTCTCATGGTTTAATTACATTTATATATTTGTGAGAATTGAAATTTTCATTATTGGGAAATTTTATTGATTTATTTTTATTGAGATGTGTTAATTATTTAGGATAATTAGGGAAATTGATTAATGGAATTTAATTAATTAATTTTTAAATTAATTAATGGTATATTGTGATTATGATAAAAGATTAATTAATATTTGTAATAGTAAGATAAATTTTTGTGATTATTTCACTTTTAAATGATATAAATTAATTATTGAATTGATTATTGGGATATTTGGGATTGTGGAATTGTATTAATTAGTTATTGAATTAATTAATTCACTTTTATAAATGTCAATTTAGATTAATTAGTTGTTGAATTAATTAATGTAAATTTTTAATATAGTATTGAATTAATTAAATGTTTAGTTATTTAATATATTGTTGGTATTGTAGAATATACTTAATTAATTGGTCAATAAATTAATGAATTATTTGATTTTTCAATGAACGAGTTTAAAAATAAATATAAAATAGAATTTATGAGATTGAGTGTAAACCCTTTATGTTTATGAAATTGGGATAAAAGGGTTAATGTTCACTAACCTTGAGTGTTATGATATATTAGATAATTGTATATGTGTGATATTATGAAATTCATGATAAACATGTGTGGGACATGGTCTACCAAATCAAAATCCCATAGTGTTTAATTTATTTATATACACGTGTGGGACATGTTTTGTACATCAAAAGCTCATTATTATGAATTTATTAATATATGTTTGTGGGACATGGTATGCTTCATCAAATTAACATAGTGATGAATTGATTGAAAAATGTCTGTGGGACATAGTTTATGCATTGAACACCCATATGACATATGAATATGTGACATAGACTGAGGCACCTAATAGCCAAGTGAAATTCAGGAGTGGGATTGTAAATGACTCTCTAAATACTCACTAGGTGTTAGACACGACCTTATATACCCATGAAATGGAATTGGATACCCATTAGATGGCATTGGACTATTGTTCAATGTGGTTGTGATATGATTTAATGAAATGATAAATTAAATCTATTATAGTGTGATGTGGTTCAAACTCCAGCACATGTCGAAGCATGTATTGAGGGTTTGGGGGACCTTGTGAACCATGTAGTTTCTGCCGTAAATTTAAACAGTAATATGTGTGAAAACTATTTACTTATGCATTGATTTTTATTCTTTATAAAACTATATACACTACAATTAAATGGATGTTGTTTTCGATGTCATTGGTGGTCTCCTACTAATTTTTACTCACACCCTACTTCATATTCTTGATCATTGCATAAATATATTTAATGGTTTCATAATAGGATAAAGAAAATCTAACACAGTTAGATGGTAGAATTGCGATGGATAATGGATGGGTGAACCATATGTAATTCTGGACCATCTTGGGAGTTGTCAGTGTCATAATTTATTTTTGGTTTTTCATATTGACAGTTGACAATCATTTGAAATTATATATCTTCTATTTATTTTCAATATTGTATTTATTATTTTTGTAATCATCTGATACTGTATTGTTTTTTTATTGGTTATGTCGTCTGGATATTTTTTATTTATATCTAGTGTATTGAAACATTTATAAATATCATATAGTGTCCCCATTATTTATATTAGACCCTCACTACATGTCAGCAACCTCTGGCGTATAAAGATAGCCGCTTAATGTCATGTAGTGAACTGGATCGAAGAACTGGTGTGTAGATCCTAGTTCAGTTTGTTAAAAATTTGTATCAAATTTGTTTTAATTTCTTTTCTTATGGTTTTACTGTTCATGAAAGGTAAATAGTATAACAGTATGTGTTGGGCCTTCATTAAGAGTACAAGCAAGGAATTAGTCCACACCACTATTAATTGAAGCATTTTTAATGGGACCCTGTTGCAAAGGACCCATTCCAAAATGTGATGTCATAAATAGTTTTTTATAACGGGCAAGGATCCCATTAAAAATAGTATTTTCAGGTTTATTAGTAAAATCCTTTTGTAATGCGATGATGAACTGATAAAAAAGAAGTATTTATGATGTGAAAATACACCTATCAAAAATAAGTAAAAAATTAATAAAATAAAAAAATACTAATAAAATAAAAAAATACTAATAAAATAACAAAATACTAATAAAATAAAGAAATAATTAAATTATAAAAAATAAAAAATTGCAACAATATAAAAAACAATACATTGAAATTTACATATTTGACTTATAAAAAATATTACCAAAAAATATAGATTTACATTTTTATCAGAAGAAGATACGTAAATCACTAAGGGGGTTATTTAGAAAATGTGTTGTAGGGATCTCGATCCCAAAACCATGAGTTAAATTTCTCTTGTAATCTATTCTATTCTCAGGTTGCTCCTCCTCCAATAGATGAACAACCTCATCCCACTACTACTACTACTATCAATATAGTTTTCATGTGCCCTATGTATGGTCATTATATGCACACCCTATGCTAAAATATCCTCCTCATACTATGAAATAGATGATGATGAGTATCTACAGGCACCCTTTGATTTGGATTATGATAATATAGTTGTACAATAATAACTCTAATGTTTTAATCGAGAGATAATACAAATAACTTGGCCTTCCTATAAAGAATATTGGATCACCTACATCCATGTAGTGTCATAAAATCCTACTACACTATTGATCCTACCCTCGGACTCAGCCTAACTCTCATCCTGTGTCTGAGATTTCATAACCTCATATGACTTCTTAAAATGAAATTTTAAATTAAAATAATTAAAATTAAATATTCATGAATTTTTAAAACTGAAAAAATTATACTGACCAGAATATGACGATAGTGACCACCTATAATCTCTATTGTGATTGGATCACTATAGATCCTCTTAAAAATATCAATATCTATATTATCATGATGTACAACTACATATATGATTATCAAATATACAGTTCACATTTAATATTATGTAAATTATTAAAAAATATTACTTTCCATGTGTTGTTGATACATTCTAAATATATGACTATCATCTTGATGTGTAACCTTCTACCTCCCATGGTTCTATCGACCTAATGATTCTCTCCCTTGATTACTATATCACGTTTAGTATGAACATAAACGACCTCAAGCATAATATGAGATGTAATCCCATCGATGGGTGCCACCTAACAGATCATAATTCATGATTCTCACATTCTGCATGTATATCCTCCTTAGATTGTAAAAAAATGATGGTAAAGCTCGTGCATACAGAGTTACCATGTCTCCTAGATAGACTCCCATGTTCTATCGTCGAATGGATGATATAAACCCTACAAATAATAAATAATATCATGATACTAATTAAATAAATTTAAAACTAACTATGATGTATTTATGTACCATAAAATGATTGAATGTGTGGTGATCAACATCAATGATATTCTGATCCCTTGTCATCCATGGTTCAAAGAAACAATTCCACAATATTTTACTCCCATATACTACAGTTATATGTTGAATGTTTTGAAAGAAGGTAAAATATAAACACACAATTTCTATATAAATAATGTAATGAAAAATAATGAATAATAAATAAAATACAGTACTACACATAAAGTGGCATGTATGGATTGAACTCAGGACATTGATGTTACTCAAGGATAGTGTCAGGAATCCAAAATTGTGAAAGGTCATGTCCAATTTGAGTCTTCGTTGAACCACCAACATTCGGATTTTCAAATGATATAACATCATGGTAATCACTAGATTGTGAAAACTCATCCAACTCATTAAATAGATCGGATAAATGGTCATCATCCATTAGAAAAATAAAATGACAATTTTCATCAAATTATTGAATGCATGTATAATATATAAAAGTATAATATATATGATAATTACTGTTATTTAGTTTTCTCAATCTTCACCTCCATCCTCATTTTTATATATAATGATGTCATTATCATTATATTCCCATTAGTATTATAAATTTGTAAAATATTATCAACTTAATAATATATTTTTATTTCAAATTCATTTTTACATAAATTACATCATCATCATTATTGAACTATAACAATGGGGTTTCCACAATTATATTCATGTATGTAGCATCCTACCCCATCAAATTGGCTTGAGAGGGCCGATGAATGATATATGGCCTTAAGAGATGTTTCCAAGGTTCCAAAGGTGAGAGATAAATACTGAGGACTCCGAGAATAAATTGGGGATCAATTTCCCCTTGATATAAAACCAACCAACCCAGCAATCCACTATCAAGAAACTACCTAATTCATGTCAACAAAAAAAACCAAACCAATGCATTTCCAAAAGACAACCAACTAATGCATAACAATACCACATGCTTAATACAACCAATATAAAATTAGAGTACTAAGAGGAAGACTACAACAAGACCCCAACAGAACTAGGACACCATCCAGAGCTCTACCCCATGCTCTATGCTCCAAGAACCACAACATCACACAAGAATCATGTCAAACCACTATCAAAATGAGATTCTTTTCTCTTACTTGTGTCCCATAATGCAACATATTCAAAAGTGTCCACATACCAAAGAATTGGGTGTGTATAAATACTCACCAGTTTTTCGCAAAATGAGTTCCCTACACATTCCACTAGGATGAAACCATTAGCATAATTATATAAAACATTTTATATAAAACAATCAATATTGCCACAACATACAAGAAGCCAAACACACCCTTACCAAGAAACCTCTTCCCAAACTATTAATCCCAAGGTAAATCCAGATAACCATTCAACTATAAATTCCACCATATCACATTTGCACAAAAATATCCATCTTGAAAACAAAACCCAATAACCAATCCAAATTCTGGACCTTCCGTCCAACCCATTCATTATATTTCCAACTAGTGGTAATTTCTGCCTACTTATCCTTGATAGTGGCCCTTCCATCCATTATCTATCATTTTTATAGTGTTACAATACACCCACCTTCACACAATACATAAAATCCATAACACATAATCAACCAACAAGCACAAAGCACCAATGAGACACAAAAACCACACCATCTTTCCCAATGCATGCCATTAGAAATCAATAAATAACCAATTTTTTGAAAACACCCTTTAACCAAATATCCATGCCAAACCAAATTTCCACAAAAAATATCTTTATTCAAAAACAATTTTCACAAAATAATATTCACAATCAACCAATAATTATTTTAACATTTACATTTTAAAATCACACAACAAAGCCCGTTTTTATAAAAATAAACCATTTTCCCCAAAATCCCCCAAATCATCACCAAATGTATTTTACAAAGATTTAGACGTCATTATCACCATTAATTTCAAAGAAATGTTTTTTATTCAATAATAACCACTAGTTATAACCAAGTGGAGTCGATAGAGATGCAAAATACCTTTAGAGTTCCGAGAAAATGACCCACATGCAACCGTACCCCAATCTGGGAAAATGATCCACTAAAACTACTCTAGATAACCTTTTGTATCATCCAAAATACTTAAAATCAACACCCAAGGAATAAAAAAACCTATATATTCACACAATGGGTGCATATCTAGAAAAAAAATAGAGAGGTAAATGTTGATCTAGAGAAAACTGCGAAGAACTAAGAGAGGAGACTTACCAGAGAAGAATCTGCTCAACAACAATAAGAAAACCCTTCGATTTGCTTCCATAGTGAGTTGGAGAGCCCCTATAACCCTTGATAATAGAAAAAAATGAGTGAGGATCAAGTGGGAGAGTCTTCAGAGTGAAATAGGTCAACCCCAAGTGACCCCAAATTGAAACATCTCTTCATTAAGTGGCCAAATAGTTAGCCTGCATGGTTTGGAAAATCATGAAACAACCATGCAGACACCACAAAACCCATAGGATGGGTCTCAAATGGTTGTCTCAAAATGATTGGAAAACCATATGTTAGCCATGTGAATCCCAATGTCTCCCCCCTACACGGTTATAGGGAAAACCTGTATGGTTTTCCCAAACTGTGCTCAAACTGTGCATCCTTAGAAAATATTCCAAACTTATTCAAAAACATCTAAAATTATCACATACTCTTCCCAACTAATCCCAAACACTTTAGATACATAAAAAATCCAAAAAATTCTACATAACTAAAACTGAAGGTGTTACATTCTCGCAACCATTGTACTTTCCGTCCTCATAAAGTAGAGAACCATTGAGTTGAAGAAAGATCTTAGGCCATTGCTCATCCATCTTTTTCATCCACACCCAAGTCTCATCTTGAATCTAACCATTCTACCACAAACCCAAAATAAACCGATGATTTTACCATTAAATACATTTTAATGTCTATACACAATCCGCACTGACACATGAACCATGGAAGCATTCAGTTCAAGCTCATCATGATCCCAACAAATCACATGGTCACTATCCTGCTGATAGTTTTTCAACTGTTTCACATGAAACACATTGTACTCCATACTAAACTGTGGTGGAAAATCCAAATGATAATCCACCTATTCAATCTAATCATGTATTTCAAAGGTCCCAATATACCTCAGAGATAGAATACCCTTCTTCCCAAACCGACAATGTCCCAACAATGTTGTGATTCACAAAAACACATGATCACCCACTTCGAACGACAATGGTCGTTGACGATGGTCCGCATATGATTTTTGACGACATTGGGAAATCTCCATCCTCTTTCTAATAAACAAGAACATTTTCATTGTCTCTTCGTGAAGGCTTGGTCTGATCATCGAAGTATTTCTTGTTTCCACCGCATATAGTGGAGAATGACACAGATACCCATACAAAGCCTCAAACATATCAATATGTATCAAAGCATGATAACTGTTATTATAGGTGAAATACACCAATGGTAAGTGCTCCTCCCATAAACCAGAAAATTACTTCACCAAATCCCTAAACATATCCTCCAAGGTATTTATCATCCTCTCATATTTCTCATCTGTCTGAAGATGATATGATGTGATCATTGTAAAATGTGCCCTAAGGTACTACTGTAAGGTTTTCTGGAAAAGATATGTGAAACTTAGATCTCTATTTTATTCAATCGAAACTAGAACACCATTTCACATAACCACCTACCAGATATAGATTTTGGATAAATATTCCATCATATGTGATTCACCAATCAGGATGAAATTGGTCGATTATGTGAGCCAATCCACAATAACCCATATGGTATCATGCTTCTAGACAGTTCATGGTAGACTAGTCACAAAATCCATTTTTATCTGCTACCATTTCCACCCTGGGATAGTTAATGACTACAACATGCATGTTGGCTGCTGATGGTCTGCCTTCACATGTTGACTAGTCAAGCATCTCTAAAAAAACCAGGCCATATCACTTTTCATACCAGCCCACAAAAACTGAGCTATCAATTCCTTATACATCTTTTGAATTCTAAGATGGAAATACCACCTTGAATGATGATAAGCCCTGAGAAGACCCCCCAACAATCTACTGGTACCACCATCTGATTACTTAAACATAAGAATGGATTCCCATTCAGTACCTAGTTCTCAATGGTCTCCCCACCATTGATTTTCAACCTGACCTCTATACACTCGGAATCAGGTGCCTGTTGCCCTTCAACAAAACCAACCTTGTCAGGAACCAACAAAACTACAAATAAGATCGCTCTTTCACCTCTAGTCCTCAGATTCCAACCGCATGACGACTATGACCGACATCAACTGCTACTAATCACATACATGTTTCAAAACATGAGCATATGATTTTATACTTAATGAATCTACCCCCAAAATTCCATTACCAAGTGTGTACATTAAGTCTAATTCAAACATATGGATATATTCCATCCATCTCTATTGCTTCATATTCAAATGTATTTTTAAGAATACAATATTTAAGATCTTCTGATCGATAAACACCGTAAATTTCTCACAAAAGAGATAATGGAACCACATTTTTAAACCATGAAACACTATTTCTATATCTATATCATGTATTGGGTAGTTATTCTCATGAAACCGTAGCTGTCGTGAGCCATTTGAAACCACATGATCCCCATTCATCAGAACATAACCCATCTGTGATCCCGATGTGTCACAATACACCACGTAAAATTTCTGTGGTTCTTGAAAAACCATGATTGGTGCTGATTTAAGGATACCCTTTAACTCTTCAAATCATTTCTTGCACTGCACATCCCATTCAAATGGGATATTCATAATTGTCAAATATTTCATTAGTGAAGTAAATCATGAGAAATCACAAACAAAAAGTCAATAATATCCAACTAGATTATAGATGATTCTTATCTTGAAAATTTTATTTGGTAGTTTCTATAAGATAACAACCTCTAACAGTTCAAGATCAACTAAAATACCCCCTCATAAATAACATGGACAAGGAAATGAACCTCCTGTATCCAAAAATAACACTTTGAAAATTTTACATACCAATGATGATCCCTCAAGATCCCCAATACTATCACCATGTCATACCCATGATCTACCCTTGTCCTCAAATACACCAGTACATCATCCACAAATACTACCAAAAAAGAATCTATATATCTCTGAAATATCTCATTTATCAATTCCATGAATATAAATTATCCATTTGTTAGACCAAAGGGAATAAAAACATACTTGTAATGGCCATATCTACTTCTAAATGTAGTTTTTGAAATATCCTTATTCCTCACCTATAATTGGTGATATCCTGACCTCATTCAATCATAGTGAACCATGGATATCCCCTCAACTGGTCAAAAAAATAATCAATGCATGGAAGTGGATATCAATTTTTTATGTTAACCTGATTAAGTCTACAATAATCAAAACAAAGCCACAAGGTTCAATATGCCTTTTTAACAAAAAATAGAGGCTTCTCATGGTGACATTCTAGCCCATATGAATCTTTTGTTTTCTAACTCTTCCATCTACACCTTTAATTCCTTCAATTATTCTGGTGCTATTTGGTAAGAAAGACGTGAGATAGGAATGATCCCCGAATAGAGATCAATCATAAACTCTAATTCTCTCATGAGTGGGAATCCTAAGAATTATTCAGGTAATACAACTATAAACTGATCCAAAACTTCCAGATGAACACTTTTCTCAACTCCTTCCATCAAATCCAATGACAAGGCCCCTAACTAATACAAGTGCGTGCCAACAATTGGTTCCAACAAAACAGTTGAACCTATAATTTCACTTTTCTCTTCTCTGAATAGATGTCTAACACCATCCTCTATAAAAAAACTAATTGTTCATGCATAAAAATTGACGTGGTCCTTAAACATCGCCAACCAATCCATTCCCAAGATTATATCATAAGCATCTATCTCAATAAATGAGAAATCCCACATTAATTTGATTCCATCCACAAATAAAATATAGCCTCTACATAAGAAGGCTCGACAGTATCTCTAACACATATGAGTTTCTAGTTTCAAAATAGAAGGCATAATTTCCATGTTTAATCCAAATAGATCGACAATGCGTGAAGAAAAAAAATAATGTGAAGCACCTGTATCCAGAATAACTTGAATCAATGTTGAATTAAAAAGAACCATACTTGGCACTGTCGACGGTCATGACTGATCATCCATCACTACCTGCTCAGCTCTAAAAAACACCTTACAAGATCTGTGTTGTTATTTAATACCCTACTGAGGAGTCGTGGTGTTCCACGAATAACGATGACCATCATTACTCTGCTACTAAGGGGTATTCTATTGGCCCCATCACGTTGAGGCATAAGACCCCTATGACCCCTAATGAGTGTCACCGACACCCAAACTCAGAGAATTCAACCAATAACGCTACAGAGGCCAAATCTTCTTACAATTATAACATTTTTAGGTTGTTTTGTACAATCCTTCTTAATATGGCACATAGAACCACATTTAAAACATTCTGGATTTCTTTGAGGCTTACGAGGTAGATTTACTAATCCATCCATCTGATTTGGAGTCATACTCTTACCCTAGAAATATGTGTCCCTATTCCTCTTGATCCCATCATTCTACTTCCCACTATTTCCCATGGGTACCAAAATATTTACACCGCATGTTTCTCTCACAAGATCCCACTCATCCACCGTATGTTGATTCACATTTTTTTGTAATCTTATATACACAACACCACTATCTTGGACCGAATTTCCTGGCTCAACCCAACTTTAAAAATTTGTTCCATCAATGATGCACTACCCACTACCTTTGGTGAAAACCGTACTAAGTTAAAAAACATCTTTATATATTATCTTGTCTCAATGTTCCCTTACATGAATCTATACAAATCCGTTTTACGTTGAATTCTAAACATATGAGGGAAGAACTATTTGTTTAAAAATTCCTCACAACCCTCCCATGTCACACATTGGTCCATCCCGACATGGGCTGCCAGATCCCATCACTAAAGAGAATGATATCCAAAATTATATGTGGCTATCTTCACTATTAGCTCTTCCGGTGTTCCCAAAAATTCCAATATCTTATTCATTCTATTCATCCATGCATCATCCCTTTCTTTATCCTAATCCCCCCTAAACATGGGTGGGTTCTTCCTTTTAAACTGAACTGCATGATCCATGTTTTTTTAGTCATCCATTTTATTCCCACTTTAGACATCTTGGAAATCATACACTATACTTTGTACTAGCTGCTGGTTCACCTGGGGATAAGGTGCAACCATATTTTGATCAGCTTCGTCCAGTTGGTCTCTACAACACCTACCCGATGCCATTTATCAATGAATAAAACAAGTATATATCCCACTACCTTAACCAAAAAGTGTATACAATTTACAAATTAAATTACATTAAAATTATGAATACCATGATTTCCATAAGTTCACAATTTCTTAATTGTGCTATTCTAAAAAATCCACCATGTGTAAAAAATCAACCCATTTTCAAAATATGAAGAATTTACATTAGTCAAACCCTTCCGTTTTGAAAACCATTTCATAATTTTCCAAAATCCATACATTCATACCACTCCATAAATCATTATACCCTAATGAAATATTCTCCCAAGAGGGAATTAATTTATAAGATTCATGTCATTCTCAACTCATTGGCTACTCCCACAACAATGAGTCTCTAATACATATAAGTTCATCTAAAAACATATGTACCAAAATCCCTGGTAACATGATGTTCAGCATAAAATGGGTAGCTACATCATTTTATGCTATAAATTCTATGTTTGGTAAGTTATATTCCTTCCATCCATCTTGAATAAAGTAATATACAAATAATGAATGTCAACACCAAAACAAACAACCAATTCTGAAGGACCAAACGACTATTCTTACTTGAAATCCAAGGACCAAAAAAACTGATACCACTTGTAACATTCTGCCCAATTTCATGTGCTTGAGAGGGCAGAGGAATGCTATTTGGCCTTATGCCACATTCCCAAGGATCCATAGTTGATAAATAAATGTTGAGGGATCTGAGAATAAATTGGGGAACGATTATCCCATGATAAAAAACCAACCAACTAAGAAATAAACTAACAAAAAACTACTTGATGCATGTCCACAAAACATAAAAACACATACATTACCAAAATACAACCAACTAATCCATAGAAATCCCACATTCCAAAAAAAAACTAAGAAAAATCCAAGTACCATGAAGAAGTATACAACAAGACTCCAACAAAACTAGGGAGACATTCATAACCCCACACAGATCTCCATGCTCCAAGCACCACAACATCACAAAAGCATCACGTTGAACCACTATGAAAATGAGATTCTTTAGTCATACCTGTTTCCCAGAATATTGAATCTAAAAAAGAATACACATTCCAAAGAAGGGGGTGAGTACAAATACACAGTAGGTTTTCCACAAATTACTTCCCTACACATGCCACTAGGATGAATCCATCAGCACATTTATATAAAATAGTTTCTATAAAATAGTCAACAGTGCCACAACTTACAGTAATCCAGACACACCCATACCAAGCCACCTCTTCCCATAATATGCAACCCAGGGGAAATCCAAACAACCATACCTCATGAAATTCCAAAATTCCACAATAGCAAAAAAATACATCTTGCAAACAACACACAAAAAGCATCCCAAACGGTGTAGCTTCTGTCCAACTCGTTCACTACATTTCCAACTTGTGGTACTTCCCACCCACTTATCCATGATTGTGTCCCTTCTATCCACTATCCACCCCTTTTTATAGTGCTACATCCTTCAAAAATTATCATAATCAACACAATCCATAACACTTAATCATACAATAAGCACAAACCACCAAGGCCACACAAAATCACACCACCATTACTGAAACATGCCAATAGACGTCAATAAATAAACCATTTATTGAAAAACCCCTTTAACCAACATTCCAGGGCCAACAAAATTTCAATAAAAAAAATAATCATTGATAACCATATTTCAAAAAATAGTTTTCATAATCAACCACTACTGATTTTAAAATCATCTTTTTAAAATCACACCGCAAATCCCCTTTTTGAAATAATAACACATTTTTTTCAAAATACCCTAAACCATCACCGAATGGGGTTCCATCATGATTCAAATAAAATTATCACTATTTATTTCAAAGAAAAAAAATTTATTTCAATCAAAACCACATGTCCTAACAACAAGGATTCGAGAGATAAGCCACCAACCTTTAGGGTTATAGTGAAAACGACCCATATGCAACCACACTTCAATTCGGGAAAATGGTCCACTAAACCCACTATAGTTCACCTTAACTATCATCCACATGCCATAAAATCAAATCCCAAGGAATAATAAACCCTAAATCTACACACAATGGGTGTTGACATAGAAAACCAAGAAAGAGTGAAAAGTAGATACAGGGATAACCACAATGAACTAAGTGAGGAGAATTACAGGAGATGAATCGGCTCAATCACAAAAATATAACCATTTGATATTATTCTAATGTTTATGGGAAAGCCCCTATAACCCTTGAGAACTGAAAATACCTAGTGAGTCTCATGTGAGAGATATTTTGGAGTAAAATAGGTCAAGCCTGAGTGAACTCGGATTTAAAAATCCCTTCATTAAGTGGTCGCACGGTTAGCCAGCCCGGTTTGGAATCCCATGCGCTAACCATGTGCACTCAACTACTTAAAGAGGGGGGGGGGGGTACCCCATAGTTTTCTCACATAGTTTGGAAAACTATATGCAGCCCAAGTAAATCCCATTGTCTCTCCCTGCACAGTTACCTGGAGAACCCATATGGTTTACCCCAACCGTGCTCAAACCGTGTGACCTTAAAAAAGCCTCAAAACTTATTCCAAACAAATTTAGAATATCCTAACCTCTTCCCAACTCATCCCAAACAGATTAGACACATAAAAGGGAATAAAAAATTCTACATACCTCAAACATGGGGTTGTATAATATCACTTCATGGAAAATGTTTATTTGGATTGGTCTCATCAAAGATTTCAATTTCTTAAACTTCAATAGAACCACATTTACTTTGTATAAAATTATTTTCGTGTATTTCATTTTTTTTATGGTTCAACAATTTCACAACTCTCTTGAACTAAAACAATAATTTTCCTAATAAAATATTTGTGCCTAAGGAGGCAATACAAATGGTTCATTTATTTCAATAAGGATTTAGTATTTAATATCAACAATTACATGGTATGGATGAACACACAAGACTCAATTAGTATCAGACTAATGAAATTTAAACATCATTACATAATTATATCCCAGATAAAACAGTTCTATTATTTCCTCCAATATTCCATAAAATTCAACATCACTTTCTATTTGATTATATCTTCTCAAGGAAACACACCACTATTCATTATTTTGGTTGATTCCCCATATGCATGCATATGAAATAAAAAACCCTTGACTGCATATCCATTATATGACGTAACCAATTTAAATTATGGTTTACCCAACACGCAATAACATATTTTCAATTTTTCAGAATTTAGAGTTATGTAATGTTTATAAAAACAATTATGTCTATAACATGAAATAAATTGATTCCATATTTTAATCCATAAAAAATAACATTACCATTTTCTGAAATAACTAGGATATATTGTTTTTCCTTCATTCTTTAAATTAAGCTACTGTATTTGTGGTAACCATTATATTATATGATAATTATATAATATATAGAAATATATTCATTAATATTGAAAAATTATAAAATAAGTGATAGGTGTACTCATATTAAAAATGGGGTTATTTTCTTTACAACTATACAGAATATATGTGTGAACCGAGTGATGTTCTTCATTTGAAATCATTCACCCATGAACTCCACCAAAGGCATGCTCAAGTTGATTAAAAAATAAAAAATTATTGTTCATTTTTTCAAAAAAATTTCTTCATTATGACCCATATGGTTATATATTTTGGGATATTCAGAATGAATATTATAAGAGTATAAAAAACGAAATTACATCATTCAAATAAGTTTTTGTAATGGATCTTTCAACTAATATCCAGTTACAATCCTTTTTCCTCAATCTCTATATACATCTCTTATATTGGTTTGTCCATGGGAACTATAATGAACCTCCACATTTTTTTCAGGACAAGAATGTAATATGAAATGTCCCATTGAATCAAAAAATGCTTGTAGTAATTTTTCCCAACTTATATAAAAATAAAACAACATATTATTAAAGTAAATCATAGTGAATAATAGTCTATTTTCAACGCAAAATTGTCTCATAAAAAGTAATATATTTCTATTGGTCAGTCCCAAATCATAAAAATCAACAATTATTTAAATCCAATTGTTTGATGACATACCATTATGACATCAAAGTCAAGAATTTTTAAGCAATTAATATGACCATTTATGAAATATCTTTCCAAATTTAAAACATAAACATCCTAAAGCATCAAATCTATAATCCACTGACAATGTAGTAAAAAAATTATCCAGAAACTGAATAAAAAAATTCTAGATTCATTAACATCATTGATATTACATTTTGAAATATTTTATGTTCTAGTTGGATAAAAATTTGTAAAATATCTAATTACACCTTTATATTATCATTGTTTTACCATGTGTGTCCAAAACTATATAAAATTTATTATCAAAATAGTTATTCTCAATTGAAATGACATCCAACATGAAACATACCAACAAATCAAACTGGTAAAGACATGATTTGAGGCCATGTGAACTCTATTCATATAACATTACATATACTGGAAAGTCATTAATTATCCAGTTCAATGTAGATTTTATTAGGAAATTCTATTTCATTGAAGCATCATATTTACAAACACCAGTACTCTATAATTAATATAAAACATCATTAAATAGATTCAAATTAACATCTATATTTTTTTGATGTCTTAGAATTAATAAGGTAAAAATGATATATGGATGTTTCATCAATATGTAAGGATGTAAATTGTAAAAAGTCATAAATACAGGACAATAAGAATATTTACTACCATAAGAAGAGTATTTATAGAAAAAATTAGTAGAAATACCCAATAACATGTTTCAGGCTTCTGAAAAAAATGGATGTAGTTAGTAAAAATGATCCCTGGAATCACCATCATAGAGATGATTTAAGATTTTACAAGTTGAAATTTTTCATTTGTACCATGAAATCAATGGTGATGTGTTCTAAAACATAAATAAATTCTTCAATCTTGGTTGGAGTGGGAAATACATCAATAATTTTGTAGTAATAAATCCAAAACTCCCTAGTTGAGCCTCTTGGTGCTTAGATTTTCCACAGGTTTGGAAAATGACTAACGACTCATTTTCACCATAATATAAGATGAAATAATTTGAATATTCATCAATCGTCTGACTAATAAGACCCAAATTATGAAAAAAAATTCTCTCATAGAAACTTGCGGGGAACACATTTGCTTAAAGTAAAAGTTCATTATTAAAATATAATATCAGATCAAATAGGTATTGGGCATTCTGTTATCTGATTTAATAGGAATATTTTTGGAAAATTCCACAAATATAATTATCTAGAAACCATGATATAAGGAATACTCTAAAGACTTTAGCAACTCATAAAATGGAGATAATGCCAACTCAGAAGTAAAATAAATATCATCCCAGGTTTCAGTTTATTGAAAAGACATGCCAGCCACATCATGTAATGAATTTTGAAACCATGATTTATTTGGAACCAAATTATTTGCATCTAATCCTAAATTGTGTTCAACTTTTTGACATCAAAATTTTGAATCAATTTGAAAAAAATAAAATTGATGTCCCCCATAATTGAGAAATCTATCAAACCTCTTCATATAACATTTCGAACATGGACAATAATTTTTCCCTTCTGAAACAAATTATTTTTTTCATCATCAAAATTACAAAAAAGCATCGACACACTCAATATATAAATTATATAATAGAACTATTTGGATTATAGTAATGGTTTATCTAATCTAGGTTATATAATAAATAATTTCTTCCATACAAGAAACACTCCCACCATAAATAACAAAAACTTACAGGTTGTATTTACGATAGGTCATGTCATAAATGATTTACTAATTATATTTTATTTGTGACCGAATTTACCTCATTTAACAAATAAACAAAATGATGGAAGGTTATTTGAGATAGGGGTGTGATACAATCACAAATAGTATTCCCGTAGTTTGGAGCGCATTGCATTCCAAATGTATTTGCGATGGGAAATACTTTGCATTTTAAATAATGTTTTTGGGAAATTATTTATGATGGGAAAAGAATCATGTCTCAAATAGTCTTTACCAAAGAACTATTAAGGACTAGCGATGGCCCTGTAATAAATATTTCATAAAAAAATTAATTACTCCTATATTTTAACCCATGTATGAGGGTAACAGCCGAGTACCCATAGTGGGATTGATGTTGTTGGTGTGTGTTGTAACATTTGTTTTTACTTCATCTTTGGTGATGCACTTGTTTTATGATGTGATTATAGTTTATGATATTTTCTATGATTCAACTCATGGAATGGAATGGAATGTGGGTGGAGTTTTCATCCGTAATTTTAGGAACATCAAATTATTCTTGTGACACCCATCATTTTGGGCATGCACATGGAATTTTTTTTGGGTAAGTTGTTCAAATTAAAATGTTTTCTATTCTTATGTATTGAAAAAAAGGGTGCTAAAACAATTTGGATGTTGAAAATTATTGAATAATTGAATAAATGGGAGTATAATTAGACATAAAATATGAGATTGTGTTTACTCTTATTAACCATGACCTAGACATAGGGTGGTTGTGGACTGTGATAGTGCCTCAGTTTTGACTATGTGGTAGGGTTTAGGGGAATGAGTTGTTAGGACCATTGTGAATCCCACCTGTTAAATGTATTTTTTTGTTTCTTGTGATGTGTGATTGGAATAATAGAGACATTCCTCCCCAATAATTATTTTTCAGATGAAGATAAGAAGATGTATCTTGAAATGGTCCTCCAACTGTGGAATAGGAGGCACCGTTAGTACTAGGTTAGGTCATAGAGATGTTTGGAGAGAACATTTCCCACTTTATGAAGATTATTGAATGAGACTTATGGGGGGTTGTGAAAAGTATGTCTATTCTAACATAGGTTTTTTTAAATGATATACCCTCTGAATTTGAACTGATAGGGTAGGCTTGTGGCAGAACAGTTTTGAATTGTGTCCATCCATAATATACATGACCATTTTCAGACTCTTATTGAGAAAATGGTCATTTTTTATACTTATGAGTTACAAGGATCAGTGAAAAACTGGTGGGATATTTAGGGAAACACAATTAGATTAGACGGTATAGAAAGGAAGGATATTTTAGAAAACTTCATAGTTCACTTTTATATAGATATGCTGAGATATGAGAGAGAATATGAGTTCATGGGATTGACTCCGGGGTGTATTACGATGATAGACTACACTAGTCTCTTTAAGACCTAAAATTCTTTGCTCTAGTGTTGTTAGTGGTGATATAGATATGACAAGGCGTTTATAAGATGGGATTAAATGTGACATTAAGGCTTGGGTTAATTTTTTTTGTTCAAATAATATTACTATGTTTAATGACCAGGTACTTATAGCTTAAGGGAACCTATTGTTGTATCATAGTGTAGAGAATGTAGTTCCTACTAGAATATATGGAGGTACGTCTTTTTAGGGTAGGTAGTGTGTCTATTATAATGTTGACCAATGTAGTGGAATGAAATGTGGATTAGAGGAAGGATAAATTACTAAGGATCTTACCTGAGTTATCTACACCAAGTGAAATAAGCCGAGTTACAATTTTACAATCTATCCCCAACCATTGGTATAATGCTGGTCTTGCATAGGTCAGTACATATATAGAAGATGTATAGGAACCTATGATAGATGGGTAATGATGGGGTAGCTAGACCGAACTAGAGTATATGAAGGGGTTCTTATACACCATATTACTAGGGAAGATGTATTTATTCTGGGCCTAGTGGAAGAGGAATTAGAAATGAATATTTTGGGAATGAGCTCCCACATTAGCTAAGTGGTGCAACTTTGGGGACTCATACTACATCAAAGGGATGTGGTGCGGGGTAGTTGTATGTCGTTCAACCTATGTGGGTCAATAATAATACTGGATTTTTGATAGTTAGGGATATTATTCATTAAGATTATACACAATCTTGTTCCTTATTATATATTATATCCAACCATTCCTTTATATTTGAAAATTTTTTGAATGGTTTGATCATGAAGGTTGAGTTCATCAGTTGGATGACAATGATAGGAACACCTCAGTGAGTACCACTGAAATACATCTATTTTTTCAAAGGGTGTTCTCTTGAGGTGGTATACTTCAAAAAAATTATAGGTATTGACTAGATTGTAGAATATATATCCCACCTGTATAATTACCACATGAGAGTGATAGTTACGTCTCATGAGGTGTACAATTATGTAAACTGAGGAGAGTGGGACATCATGGTTGGCCATGTTGGGTCAGTTCATCTGCAACAGAGGATATTATCACACCAGATTGAAGTCCTTTTATAGATGATGTGGGAGTATGGCTTAATTTCATTCCACCCATGGTGGATATGTTTTAGGACATGTTTCCGGGAGATGTCTCAAGGATTCCTCAAAAGAGAGATGTGTAATTTATTATTGAAAATATTTTTGGGGCTGAGGCAGTTTTTATTCCACCTAAACAAATTGAACCAAAAAATATTTAACAGCTCAAGAATTACTGAGAAGAGTTGATGGATAAGGGGATTATCCATATAATTACATCACTTTGGGGTTCTACAACTTTGTTTACAAAGAAAACTGATGATATTTTTTACTTTTGTTTATTACCGACAGTTGAACCAGATAAAAACTATGAACCTGTATCCTCTTCTTCTTATCGATGATTAAATTGTTTAGTTCGGATGAAATTGTGTTTTCCCTCATATTGACATTAGATCAGGGTTTCATCAATCAAGAGTTCACCTTTCTAATATACCAAAGATAGATTTAAAATATATGTATATCCTTTATGTGTTCTTCTTGATGGTGTATGGGTTGATGAATGAACATGACTTTGTTTTGGATTTGATGAATAGAATGTTCCACCCATACCTGAATCGGTTTTTGGTTGTGTTTGTAGATGTCAAATTGGTGCAATCCAAGAATCTTAATGATCATTCCCATTATCTTGACATCAGCTTATATAGACTGAGATAGCACTGACTATTAGCCAATATATCTATATGTAAATTTTGGATTGATCAGGTACACTAATTAGGACATATAATCTCATATAAAGGTGTGTCTGTGGACCCACATAATGTCCAATTAGTGGATTTTTGGGGACATCCAAGTAATGTTTTCATTTTCTACAACATCCTTGGGTCTGAGAGTTATTATTAGAGGCTCATCCAAGACATTTACCTATTAGAACAAAACTATGGACATTGACAGAAAATGGAAAATGTTTAACCTATCAAAAGCATGCTATAATTCCTTCCCGGACCTGAAAGAAGCATTTGAAATAGACACCAATACAGATCCTACTAGATCTAGACGAGGTGTACATGGTGTTTTGTTTTTAATATAGGATTGGTCATGGAGTAGTGATGTTGTAGAGAGATCATGTTGTGGCATGTCAGTCATGGAAATTGAGTCCACATGAATAGAGATACCCTATATATGACTATGAATTAGTTGTAGTGGTTTATTCTTTGACGTGTTGGAAAAATTATCTATTGGCTGAAAATGTTTCTATGCATACACATAAAAATATATTAATGTATATATTCTCAAAACAAAACATGAAAATATAGAAGCATATATGGGTTGAGTATATTTACTCATTCAACTTTGATCTAGAATATACTCCAATAAAGGGAAATAGTTTTGATGACACAATAGGTAGAAAAACTCAGACTCCAGATGGTCAAGTAATTTTTATTAGTGGATGATGATATTTTTTTTTGATGAGATACATTTTTTGGCTTAATAGGGTCTGGATAATATAAAATAAGTATCAATTTAAGTGATATTTACACACTTCAAGTGTATCAAGGATTAGTGGCATGTGGATCATGAATGTTTATCCATGAGGGTAACCCTAAAAGGTGGGGTGGTCACCTCATAATGCCCCGACCCCAATTAACCATAGTCAGTGCAATATTACATAATATTGGCATGATCACAATGGAGCAAGTCACAAAAGACCGATTAGTTTAGTAGCCTTGGAATAACTAGATACATTCATAACGTTTACATTACATCATAAAGTGAAAACTACTACAACAACATCTTGTCTTCATAATCAGAACTCATATCCCCTCATACTATCCATGCAGGACATTCATAAATTACTTTTTCACATCCTGGAAAAAATAAAACATTTAAAGGGGTGAGCTCAGATGCTCATTAAGGATAACAATATAGAGAAAACATTCATAAATAAGCATAAACATTTAAGGAAATGTATAACTAAAAAAAGACATTTAAACTTGAACTTCATCATAATATGGAAAAGATAAAATGAAATAATTCCATTTACTTATTCACATGGATATTCTACTAGTTGAATAATCACATGAAATATCAATAACCACTTTCATATTGATGGAATGCATAATTCCAGACTATCATAACCACGTAGTCACAGACTCATGCCAAGACTACAAATAAGATTTTTTCAAGGCCTTGTGCCAATAAACTAGTTTTTCTCATGAGATTTACCGATGCATCAAGGAGCTATAGAAGGCTCCACCAATAACTTAATAAGTCCAATGCATTCCAATATGAAAAGTCTTAAACATAACATAAACATTCGTATTAAATCTATCATACAAAAGGTCAATACTTTCTCCATAAACCATGAATGGTATAAAATTAACACATCCACAGTCAAACATATCACAAAACATTCAATACAATATAGAAGTTTTGTATCATAATAAATCAACTTCAAATAAGCTTAAAATCCATCAAAGCATGTTTACATAGATAAAATCAAACCTATTTGAGAGAAATATATCTTTTTTAAAAATCAATTAAGAGTCACATAATTATAAATTAAAATATTCACTTTAGAAATATTCTTATAATCTTGTAAGGGAAGCTTTGTATATTTTATAATTCCATAAAATAGCCACACCCTCTGTATAAGTTAAAAAAACATTCTTACCTTAATTCTGTCGAAAAGGCAAAAAAACCTTGTTTGGAAAACGACGGAAGGATTCCTTTATAAACCTATTATAAAAATTAAAACAAGGGTATAAATTACTTTACCCCATATTCTAGTAAATAGTAAAAATGTTTTGAAATACATTTTTAAGAAACATGGATGTGGAAGATAAAGATGTCCCAGTAGATTATTACTAATAAACAACCTCGGATAATGAAGAGATTGCGAAATAAACCCTTACCTTGTACTTTTCCTTAGTCGATGGTATGTTAACCTCCTGTATAATAATTAAAACATTGTTATTAAGTTATACAATAACCATATACATAATTATGATATCATATATGATCTTCTATTAATGCTTTGTTAATAATATTTTAGTATTATCGTCCTTCGGGTGTTAACTTAATCATTTTCTTTTATATATTTTGTTACATAAGGAATGTTTGTTATGGATAGGTTGTATATTATTCATATCCAGAATGATATCAAGTCCTTAAACATTATTTTTAATCATCAAATGAGAATTAGACATGAATGGATACGATGAGGAATGAATCTCATCGCGTTCGTGGAGACGGTAGTCCATACGTACGCACGAGCGACACTATCTTCCTTTTGATATTTAAATAATATATAATTGGATGTTATATCATATATAAAGAATAATAATCACGTTATTTTTATTATTTAAATTAATTACACATCATTATTATCCCCATCCAAATAATAATTTATTGAATAACAATTACACCATGACGTGGAGACTGTAATCCGTACGTACACATGTATGGTGACATGTCATTCAAAGGATGGATAGAATACTGAATATGGTTGTACCATATTTATAATAACATCACAATATATATTAGATACTGGAGTTATTATTTTATAATGGGAATAAAAATTAAATAATAAGTTGAAGAAGAAAGGAACTTGAAAAAGGGTGGTGAAATCATTACCTCTTCTTCAGGTTCTTCCTTTTGATTTGATAAAAAGGGCTCATTAGGTTGGCTTTAGGATCAAAATAAGTCCTCTATGTTGTAGAGAGGTAAGTTGAGAGAGTATTTGTGCAGGTTTTGGCCGAGCCAAGAGGTTATGAATGTGTGAATTAGTGAAAAGGTGGAGTGCCCTTTTATAAGAGGGGTGAGGCGCACCTTTGGAAAAGCTAGAAATATTATTTTATAATAAATTCATATTGGGTTTCTAATGGATAAAAAGTGGATTATTTAAATTTTAAGGTGATTATGGGTCAAAAACCACTCAACCAACAGGTTTTAGACAGGTGTGGGTCACTATATTATCCTTATCTTTTAGTTTTAACTCTTAGTTAATTAGTTTGACATTTACCATGTCACTTTGTATTTTTATATTATATAGTTAATAAACATACTATATACATCCAAGATACCCCCAAGTGATCCATTAATGATACACCTAACATGATACAAGTCTTTTGGCCGAACCTTAGATTTTTAGGAATAGAATATAAAATTAATCATATAATATTGTTTTTAACAACTCTTTTATGTCAATTTTGACACTATTGGGTATTTTGTTTTTGATAATTTTATAAAAACATTATTACTTCGAAAAAAATTTATATAAAAAATAATAATATGTAATATTAACCTATAAAATTAGTGTAATTCATATAAAGTCTCAAATTACATTTATTTTTATATTTATAATATCAATTATTTTAATATTTCATTAATTAGGTAATTACTGCATCACCATTGTGTCATTAATAAGTTAAATTATTTAATTCCCAAAAATTATAAATAAAATACAATTATGTAGGAAATATTGTTATCTTTCTAATGAATATTTACAATCGAATTTATCTTTTTAATAACACTATATTAAAAATTCTTTAGTTATTAAACTTTGATTTTAACTCTTTTAACTCTTCTTTGAATTAAATAATAATTAATGTCCTAATCTAATCCAAGTGGACCTAAATGATACTATTTTATTCTTAAGGTTGTTTTTGGTCGAGATACACTTGTCCAATAGAATTAGTACATGTGTTAGGATAATTTTAATATCATTTTTACCCTTAATTACACTATTTACTTTTAACCGTGGTAAATAAAAGTAAAAAGTTACTATTCACCAAAAATTATTTTCATCTCATTGAACCACATTTTACTCATTAATATTAACATTGTCTCTCGGATTTTAGAAATTCCACTCACAGAAGTGGTAAAATTTTGTTCTATGTGAATTTCCGAATTCTCTTAAGAGGTGGGTAAAAGACGGTGAAAAGTTCAATAAAATTTTTATATATCTAAAATTATTCTAAACTAACTCCAATGAATTACATTGAACTTATATAGGTATTATGTATTTATTTTTACCTTAATTAAATTTAAATAAAATAATTAATTATTTAAAAAAAATTCGGTTTTAAACTATAACTCAGTGTTTTTTCACTATTAATCAAAAATTGAAAGTTTTCATAAAAATACCAATATTTCACCCTAGGCTAATTTTGATATTTTGAATCCAAAAATGAAGTCCATTTTGAAAGATAAAATTTATAAAATTTCAAAAAGTGGGTATTACTATTCATAACGGCTAGTTTGATTGGTTGTGGTGTGTGTGTTAGAAATCGAAGTTGCGTACAACACACGCTACTATATTATTCAAAAGGGAGCATACTGTGGAAGCTTGGGGTGTTACATTCTCCCCTCCTTCAAATAATTTCATCCTCAAAATTTCTAGAATACTACCACATGAAAAGACTCTGGTGGTTCTTCATGATATGTTCCTTGGGTTCCCACGTTGCCTCTTCCATCTTATGGTTTCTCCACAAAACTTTTACCAGAACAGTTATCCAGTTTCTCAGTAATTATTCTCTCATATAAAGAAACCTGACGGGATCTTCGCAATAAGACTTATCGGGTTCTAGTTCTAATTCTTCATAGGTGAGTACATGCGTTGAGTCAGGCATGTATTTCCTCCACATTGATACATGGAACTCATCGTGAACTTTGGAGAGCCTTGGCAGCATTGACAAACGGTAAGATACACCCCCAATTCATTCTAGAATTTCAAAAGGTCCAATGTACATGGGACTCAATTTACCCATCCTACTGAAACTTATAACTCCCCTCTATGGAGATACCTTCAAGAAAACATGTTCTCCTTCTTGAAATTCCAAATACTTCCTTTGGTTATCGGCATAGCTCTTCTGCCTACTTTGAGCTTCTTTGATGTGGTTTTGGATTAGCTTCACCTTTTTGATCGTTTCCTCCACCAGTTCTGGGCCTACAAGTTTTCTTTCACCGATGTCATCCCAACAGGTTGGTGTGCGACATCTCTTTCCATATAACGCTTCATATGGTGCCATCTGAATACTTGAATGGAAGATATTGTTATAGAAAAATTCTACCAAAGGTAAATATTGATCATACATACCCATAAAGTCAAGTGAACAGGATCTCAACATTTCTTCTAAGGTTTGAATAGTCCGTTCTGATTGTCCATCTGTTTGAGGGAAGTAGCCAGTTATCAAATGAAGTTCAGTATCCAAGGCCTTCTAAATACTCTTCCAAAATCTTGAAGTAAAACGAGGATCACGATCAGAAACATTCGATAACGGTACTCCTTGAAGTCTCACAACTTCATTAATATATAGTCTTGCTAGCCGTTCAAGTGGTAAGGCTTCCCTTATAGCAAGAAAATGTGTTGACTTGGAAAGATGATAAAAAATGACCCATATTGCATCGTTCCTTCTAGGAGTCTTTGGTAGTCCCATGACAAAGTCCATCGTGATATTATCCCATTTCCACTCAGGTAGGGGAAGAGGTTTCATGAATACTTCAGGATATTTCCTTCCAGCATTCACTTGTTGACAAAACATACATCTTGACACAAAATCAGCAATCTCCCACCATTCCATATTTGATACTTCATAATCGTCCTTCTTGTTTTGAATCAATGACCACCATTGATCAGCATCTCTAGTGAGGCGGTAAACTGCCATGATAAATTTTTCTCTTTCACTACTCCCGAAAGCATGAAATATTTTCTCTTAGAGAATTTATCCATTGTTCAGCTACTAAGTGATTTTTACTCGCATTGAACGTTGGTGGTTGTTGCCTCACGAATCTATCTAACATTGATCTTCCACACTGCGGATTAGGGTGCTCCATATGGGTAAGGTTATTATTCATAACCTGAGTGAGTTGTCCCAATATGGTGATAGGCTGATCAGCACCAGATGCATCACCAGCTCTACTATAATTAACATGAGCAGGATGGAAATCCCTACATGGAGTGTGTGCATTGATATAGTTTCCATTTATTCCACTAGGAGACATTTCTAAACAATGACATAAACTAGATCAGTTTATGAATCAAAATACAAAATTCCATACTTATAAAACACTTAACATAAATTGAACTATTTATGGATATAATCCATAATCATAATTTTTTTTGAGGACGTATATACTCATAAACCCTTTGTAATGATTTGTAAATAAAATGAGAGTTATCCTAAGCATATCCCCCAGGAGTGTCATAACCAAGAGTGCAGCAAGGCCCGTTGTCATGCACCAGTTCCCGTTCGAGTCTAGCTCAAAGCGGTGTTTTTGGGTTTTACCCTTAGGTACATCTGTTCTAGAGCCGCCTCTAACTGCTCGTATCCATACGGGGATGTATTTCTCAGAAAAATCACAAAATATCTACAATACAAAAAATATTAGGAATTTCTTCTATACTAATCCTCAATGTCCATCCTAGGTATATGTGCTCTAATCAGAGTTTATCTAAATCTAGCTTCCAAGGTTTGTACTAAACTTCCCCTGATACCAACTGTAACGCCCCAACCCAAGTTAACCAGACTCGGTGCATTATTACATAATATTGACATGATCAAAAAAGATCAAGTCTCGAAAGACCGATTAGTTTAGTAGCATTGGAATAACTAGATACATTCACAAAGTTTACATTACATCATAAAGTGAAAACTACTACAACAACATATTGTCTTCAAAATCCACACTCATATCCCCTCATACTATCCCTACAGGTCATTCATAAATTATTTCTTCACATCCTGGGAAAAATAAAACATTGAAAGGGGTGAGCTCTGATGCTCAGTAAGGATAACAATATAGCGAAAACATTCATAAATAAGCATAAACATTTAAGGAAATGTATAACTAAAACAAAAGCCTTTTAAACTTGAACTTCATGATAATATGGAAAAGATAAAATGAAATAATGCCATTTACTTATTCACATGGATATTCTACTAGTCGAATAATCAATTGAAATATCAATAACCACTTTCATAAAGATGGAATGCACAATTCCAGACTTTCATAACCACATAGTCAAGGCCTCGTGCCAAGACTACAAATAAGATTTTGTCAAGGCATTGTGGAAAGACACTAGTTTGTCTCATGAGACCTACCGATGTATCGAGAAGCTATAGCGGGCTCCACACATCACTTAATAAGTCCAATGCATTCCCATATGAAAAGGTTTAAACATAACATAAAAATTCGTATTAAAACTATCATACAAAATGTCAATATTTCTCCATAAACCCTGAATGGTATAAAATTAACACATGAATAGTCAAAAATATCACAAAACCTTCAATACAATATAGAAGTTTTGTATCATAATAAATTAACTTTAAATAAGCTTAAACTCCATCAAAGGATGTTGACATAGATGAAATCAAAACTATTTGAGAGAAATATCTCTTTTTTTGAAAATCATTTAAAAGTCACATAATTATAAAATAAAACATTTACTTTAAAAATATCTTTATAATCTTGTAAGGTATGCTTATTAGATTTTATAATGGCGGAAAATAGCCGCACCCACCGTATAATTTTAAAAAAACATGTTTACCTTAATTTTGTCGAAAGGGTTGAAAAAGACCTTGTTTGGAAAACGACGGAATGATTCCTTTATAAACCTCTTATAAAAAGTCAAAAAAGGGTATAAATGACTTTACACCATGTTCTAGTAAATAGTAAAAATGTTTTGAAATACATTTTTAAGAAATATGGATGTGGAAAATAAAGAGTCCCGGTAGATTATTACGTATAAACAACCTCGGATAATGAAGAGATTGCGAAATAAACCCTTACCTTGTACTTTTCCTCAATCGATATTATGTTAACCTCATTTATAATAATTAAAACATTGTTATTAAGTTATAAAAGAACTATAAACATAATTATGATATCATATATGATCTTCAATTAATTCTTTGTTGTTAATATTTTAGTATTATCATCGTTTCAGGTGTTAACTTAATCATTTTCTTTTATATGTTTTGTTACATAAGGAATGTTTGTTATGGATAGGTTGTATATTATTCATATACAGAATGATATCATGTCCTTAAACATTATTTTTAATCATCAAATGAGAATTAGACTTGAATGGATACGATGTGGAATGAATCTCATCGCGTTCTTGGAGACGGTAGTCCGTATGTACGCACGAGCGACAATATCATCCTTTTGATAATAAAATAATATATAATTGGATGTTATATCATATATTCACAATCATTATCAAGTTATATTTATTATTTAAATTAATTACATATCATTATTATACCCATCCAAATAATAATTTATTGAATAACAATTACACCACGATGTGGAGATGGTAATCCATATGTACGCACGTATGGTGACATGTCATTCAAAGGATGGATTGAATACTGAATATGGTTGTACCATATTTATAATAACAACACAGTTTATATAATATACTAGAGTTATTATTTTATAATGGGAATAACAAAGAAAGAAGAAGTTTAAGAAGAAAGGAACTTGAAAAAGGGTGGTGAAATCATTAAATCTTCTTCAATTTCTTCCTTTTGATTTGATCAAAAGGGCTCATTAGGTTGGATTTCAGATCAAAATAAGGCCTCTAGGTTTTAGTGAGGTAAGTTTAGAGAGTATTTGGGTAGGGTTTTTCCAAGCCAAGAGGCTCTAAATGTGTGAATTAGTGAGAAGGGGGAGTGAACCATTATTAGAGGGGTGAGGGGCACCTTGGGAAAAGCTAGAAATATTATTTTATAATAAATTCATATTCGGTTTATAATGGATACAAAGTGAATTATTTAAATTTTAAGGTGGGGATGGGTCGAAAACCACTCAACCAATAGGTTTTAGACAGGTTTGGGTCACTATAATAACCTTATCTTTTAGTTTTAACTCTTAGTTAATTAGTTTGACATTTACCATGTCACATTGTATTTTTATATTATATAGTCAATAAACATACTATATACATCCAATATACCCCCAAGTGGTCCATTAATTACACACTTGTCATAAAAGAAGTCCTTTGGACAAACCTTAGGTTTCTAGGAATAGAATATAAATTAGTAATATAATATTTGTTTTAAAAACTCTTTTATGTCAATTTTGACACTATTGGGTATTTTATTTTTGATAATTTTATAACAGCATTATTACATCAAAAAAAAATTATATAACCAATAATAATATGTCATATTAACCTAGAAAATTATTGGAATTCATAAAAAGTATCAAATAAAATTTATTTTGATATTTATAATATCAATTATTTTAATATTTCATTAATTAGGTAATTACTGCATCACCATTGTTTCATAAATAAATTAAATTATTTAATGTCTAAAAATTATAAATAAAATACCATTATGTAGGAAATATTTTTATATTTATAATGAATATTTACAATCGAATTTATCTTATGTATAACCCAATATTTAAAATGTTTTAGTTATTAAACATTGATTTTAACTCTTTTAACTCTTCTTTGAATTAAATAATAATTAATATCCTAATCTAATCCAAGTGGACCTAAATGATAATATTTTATTCCTAAAGTTATTTTCGGTCGAGATACACTTGTCCAATAGAATTAGGACATGTGTTAGGGTAATATTTATATCATTTTTACCCTTAATTACCCTATTTACTTTTAACTGTGATAAATAAAAGTACAAAGTTACTATTCACCAAAAATTATTTTCTTCTCATTGAACAAAATTTTACTCCTTGATACTAACCGTGTCTCTAGGATTTCCAAAATTGCACTCACAGAAGCGGTAAAATTATGTTTTATGTGAATTTCCAAATTCTCATAGGAGGTGGGTAAAAGACGGTGAAAAGTTCAATAAAATTTGTATATGTCTAAAATTATTCTAAACTAACTCCAATGAATTACATTGAACTTATATAAGTATTTTGTATCTATTTTTACCTTAATTAAATATAAATAAAATAAATAATTATTTAAATAAAAATTCAGTTTCAAACTATAACTCAGTGTTTTTCACTATTCATTAAAAATTGAAAGTTTTCAGAAAAATACCAAAATTTCACCCGAGGCTAATTTTGATATTCCAAATTCAAAAATGAAGTCCATTTTGAAGGATAAAATTTAAAAATTTTAAAAAGTTGGTATTACTATTCATATCGGCTAGTTTGATTGGTTGTGGTGTGTGTGTTAGAACTCGAAGTTGCGTACAACACACGCTACTGAATTATTCAAAGGGAAGCATACTGTGGAATATTGGGGTGTTACACACCTTATTATGAGACCATAGATAAAGATGATATCATCTCTGAATAGAATCATGTTTTAGTTCCGACTGTCATGTTAGAGGTGGTGATGGTTGAATTTCATTCCTCGAAGTGCATGTTGCATCCAGGTGTGACCCAAATTTATTATGATCTGTGATGATAGTTTTGATGTCCAAGAATAGAAAAATAGATATTTTTTGGCATAATTATACACATCTAAATATTGGAAGGCTGAGAATCAATGACCTGGGGGTTTACTACATTCATTTCCCATCAATAGTGAAATTCAAAAAATGTTTCTATGATCTTTTGGGTGGGTCTCCCAAGGAAAACTCAGAATAATGGAATTATTAGGGTGATTGCGGTCCGTTTAGAATATGTGTCAAGATTATTAACTATATAGGAGACTTTACTAGTGGTGCAGTTGGGAGACTTATAGGTTTGCGAGATAGTCCATCTACGCGCGGTACCACATAGTATGATTTTCATACTGTGACTCATGATATAATTTATTCTTTTGGTAGCACTTATAAAAGGTTCCAAGTACACATCTTTTGTTGAGTAAATATTTCCACCTACAGATAGATTTGAGGTCACAGTTTACTATACATGTGCCTGAGGATATGATTTGAGCATGTGTCCTAGACTTTGATGCTTCTTGGGAAAAGATCCTAGATTTTGGCGAACTCACCAATGACAATAATTTCCAAGAAACTATAAAAATTTCACTATATAAGGATACTTATAGTAGGATATGTTGATCACCACTGCACTGAATTGAGGAAGGTGAGTCATAGTTTTTGGGGCCGATTCTCATATAGGAGACATCAGAGTACATCTAGTTGATTCAAAACTGTATAGATAAAAATCAATGTACAAAGACGTGTTTTGTTGATAGATGTTTATGGAGAAAATAGTTCATCATGGGTGATCCTATTTTCCATTGGGATCAAACTAGATTGGGTCACCACAAGATATAGAGGTAGGAAATGTTATCCCCTATGTTTGTTGGACCATTTGAAGTTGTAGAGAGAATATTGTTGGTGGGATACTAATTGGCGCTTCCATAGTAGAATAGTGTTGTGCATGATGTTTTTCACTTTTTAATAATTGTATAGTGTCACCATGGACATTCTCATGTAATCTATATGGATTATTTTCATCTGGTGATAGATCCATCCTTTGAGGAGCATCTGATATGTGTCTTGGATCATAGTGAGAAACTGTTTCAGGGAGAAATCAGGTCAATAGTTCATTCATTGTGGAAACAATTCCATGATCCAAAGGAAACATGGGAGATAGAAGGAGAGTTATGTTCTTTGGGGTCTAATAATTTTGAATTATAATCATATATATTCTTGGGTGTCTTGTTCAAGGAAAAGTTTCTATAAAAAGGGTAGATTATAAGATCCAAATATTTTCTAGAGATGTATCGATATTTTTAACAGTTATTATTTTTTCTTTTTATAAATTGTTTTGGTTTTTACATGGGTATATTTTGGTGAAAATTATGCTTTTGTTGAAGGAAGAGGGATTGTGTGTGGTTGGGGGCAATGATATCACAAAAATGAACCTAGACCTCAAAACTGTGCAACACCAAACTGAGTGGATTCCCACAACTAGAATACACTTTCTAAAATTTTTCACTCTATTAGAAGTAAATGTGACCCCCTAGAAATGGTATTTAGTTTTTGAGAATGGTATGGAAAACTATGAGACCCTATAAAAGAAACCACACATGCAGTTTCATTTAATCTAAAAATCTATTTTTAAAATTCTAACCCCAATGAACATTACCCTATTTTGACCAAACTCATCCTTAAAATAGTTCCCTCATTTTGGAGGTTCCCAAATATATTACAAGAACATTAGACCTAAATTATTGATAATTTTAAGCCCATATCGATGATCTTCACCTCTCACGATAAGATAATCAAATCCCATGAGGTTTTCTTATTGAGGTTCTCATCCCAATGGTAATTAAGAACCAAATATCAAAAAAGAAAATATAGTATATATTTTATTCCCTATTTTTCAAGAATCCATTGGAGGATTTTTACGAAAAAGAGGAATTATTTCTCTATCTCATTCATCATTTGGGGTAGGTTTCTTTCATTGCCATTAATTTTATGATATCATGTGTAAACTTTATTAACTTTGAAATAATTGTCTTATAATTATGGGAATTTGAATCTTTTTGAATAATATAATTTTTTGGTTGAAGTAATAATGGAGTGTTTGGTAGTATTAAATAGAGACATCAAATAATATCATTATTGTATGCCCAAATGGATGGCATGACCATGTAGGTAGAAAAAATAGAGTATTTAATAGCACACTCAGAGTCAAATATTTCAGATCCATCATAATAAATAGTGACTACTCAAAATGGAGATGAGTAATTTTCCACCATTATCGAGACACTTCTCCATAAGACAGTCTTATAAAATATGGAGTTGAAAAAACATCAGCACTCAATCAAGAATTCGTACTAGACTCTGGACCATTTTTAAAATTCATCCAATAAAATTTTATTATTTTGTAACCACAATTGTTTTACGGAATATTTGGATAGGCTTTGTAATGTTGGGATTTTCCCTTTTTCATGATATCAATGAATAAATATTCTAAATATAACATTTCAATATCCATGATGCATCCATTCATGATGTTCATGAAATATTATTTATTTGAAATCCTATATATCATATATTATACCTTTATTTTTTAAAATGTAATGTAAACCCAAGTTTCATGATTTGATTTCTAAACTAAAAATATAATTCAGTTGAGAATCCCTCTTGAATTCCTCATTCACACGAGTTTCCATTCTGATGTACCATCACTAATTTTCTTATTTAAAAGGATGATTTTGTTAAAATATGTCTGAGATGGAGAATAATTAATTTAGGACTAAATAATTGGACATAGAAAGTGTGTATTGATTTTTTATATGGAAAAATAATGACCCCTAAAATCATTATATCTTATTCCTTTTATGTTAACCTTGAATTTTCCTATTATTCATATAGGTAAGGAACAAAGGACAAGGACTCAAATTTTTTATAGACAACCCCATCATGGGTTATTTACCTAAAAATAATTATTCCATTTTTAATTTTATGAGGTCTCAATATCTGTGGGATCACACAAAGTAAATGTCTAGTGTGTAGAGATACTTCACTTTCCCAGGGTTCACTCTTTGAGTTTTCAACCTATCAGACATAATGTCTCTTTGATTTGTTAATCTAAGGCCTTGTAGATTAGATCGTTGTTGTATTGTATTTTAGGGACAAAAAGATTATAAATTCTACTATTCCATGTTAGGGCCTTCTATATTGGAACATTTTCGTCCTTTAGTTGATGGATCTTTACTAAGGACCTTGAGACGTGCATTTTAGAGTCCTCTTCGAAGGTATTTTTACTTTTATCAGTTAATCTAGTATATTTAAAAATGGACGAAGGACCCTTCATCTGAATGAATAAAAGTTATTGAATGGTTATAAAACCGTATATTATTAATTGAAATTCTAAATAATTAATGTTCATTAAGGGTTTTGGAAACCTGTGTTGTTATTGAAAACATACAGGATGAATGTCCGTGATAGGTTATATCCCCATGCATGATGACTGAGGATTATTTTAATGTATGGTGAAATATATTTGATTTGAAATCCACTTGGATAATAGGAAAATGGGTTGTGTAATTCATGAGTCCAATAAATTTAACTAATTAATGTGGAATGGGAAGACATACCGGGGATAAATTAAAACACCATGTGGTGATAAGTTTCGTCATGTTGTCCCTAGTGATCCTAATCATCAGATTTCCTTTCTTGTAAGGAGTATATTACTCTAGTTGGTAAGTTAGAATCCATTATTCATGATTCCATATGGATTACATGCATGTTCATTTATATTTGTACCCACTCTCCTCTAAGGTGCATGAAATATTTTAGAGGAATCAAACATTTCGACGATGAGGTGGGGTTTATATCGAAATATTTCTATAGAGGGTCATGGAACCCTTTGGATGTTTATATTATATTTGGGTTTCTAGAGACCTATATTGTTTTCTTCCATGTCACATTGTTTGGTAAATGAAAAAATATGGAATGGAGTGTGGTATTATTACTTTGATAATAAGGTAAAATAACTAGTGACATATAGTTACTAATATTGAATTTGATTGAATATTCTGCTTATGTGGATTGTAAAGTGTGCTATAGGAATATCTTAGTTAAATATAAGTTAAATATGGGGGGTAGAGGTCAATAATTGGTAATATAGGAAACCCATATACCATGTGGCCAGGGAAGGAACTCTTTGAAATAAGGGAGGGGGGATTTCTGGGATGTAAAATTACCAAGGAACAACTTCTTTGTTATGTTTATGTTCCCAAAGAAACATAGTGTGTTCATTTATAATTTTCCGATCCCAGTTTCTAATTAGATATGTGGAATATCCCAGAGAATCAAAGCCCAAGGTCTATGTGATTCCATGAGAAAGATATTGACTCGACGAAGTGGATGTGATAGCATAGGAATAAAATTTATAAAGGTGGTCAAGAAAAAATAACATATTTAATAAGGGTTCAACCATGCCAATATTTGTTTCATGACATGGTGAACTCATTATTGTGGTTCAACGATTTTACAAATCCTTACTATATCTTTTATCAAGACCTTGGGGTCTAACAAAAAATATATGGGCTTTTGATATGTCCATAAATTGGCCCTATGATATTTATTCATTTTAATATATTCCATAAAATTTTCCTCAACTCTAGAGATGAAGAGTTAAAAACCGATACTTGAATTTTTATTAGGCCCTCATTTTTAGGTTTTTATATAAAAAATATGTAAGTATATTTCGCAAGAATTTTTAGGATCCTCTGATTTGGCCCATAAAAGGATTAATATTATGGTCGTACATCTTTGATCAATTTTCATTTATTTTATGGTCATGTTGCACCTAGAAATGGTATTAGGGGAATGTTACATAGTAGAATAATAAGGATACCAATGGTCAAGTGATATTCAACTAACATTTGATCCTAATATGAAAATGTTATAAATCAGTCTCTAATTTCTCTGTTCATTAGTAATGGTATGGGAAAATCATATCCAGGATGACCCCAATGACCATAAGGTACTGAGTTCAACCATGATGGTTTTAGGGATCACAATGATTAGAAATACTATTCTATTGGGATAAGGTGCCTATGGTTTATTGGATAGAGCCCATGTACAGGTCCACTTATGCCACACTCAAATGTACTATTTGTTCTATTCTACTGGTGTTTTGAATGGATTTTTATAACACACAGTGCTCAAGACATGACAAGTAACTTATTAGTTTAGGTCCATAAAATATGATGTAAGAACCCCATACTTTGGTTTATCGGGGTCAGGATCTTATGTTCCATTGATATAGAGTAATGATGGTTTATGGTCAACACAATTTAACACCATATATTCGAGAAATATTTTTATTTTAATATAACTTCATATGATAAATTAACTTACCTTGTATTTTAATTTAATTTAGTAGGGATGTAAGAAATTCCACCACTTGTATATAAACCATATGAAGGTGGTGCATCTTTATCAATATATTTGTTGTGGAAGGTCCTATGATTGAAGATCCAAACATCACTATGTATCATATGAATGTAGAAACCAAGACACACAAAGTTCTTATATAAAATTTTCACTCATATTTAATATCCACATGCTAGGAGGGGGCATTTTTATCTTTTGTATAGTCCTAATATTGATGATCTGGTGCCACTACAGGTCATAAAGAAATAAAAATCATGCCACATATAGTTAATGGATGGAAAACTCTCCTTGTAGGTTTGACCCATATATAGATCGGGGACCTTTTCCAATTGATTTCTATGGTTGATCATAGGATTAGAGATTAGGTCATCACTATATATCATGTGATGACATGAATCAGGATACACATATTTTTAAATGGGAAACACTCCGTGATGTTCGGACCCAAATGCATAGAATGAAATTATTCTCATTGATTATTATAGCAGAAGATATCATTGGAGATCCTATAATCACTAGTTATTTCATGATTTACATTATAACTTCATTCATATTTTTTAAATGGGAGACTCTCTACTGATGTTTGAATGATACATATTAGTGGAATCATTCAGAGTTATTATTTTGCCTAGACATATGATTGGAGATATTGGAATAAATATGTATCTCATGATGGATCGAACCATGCCACATGTTTTTCTATAATGGAAAACACTCCATTAATTTATGATTCATATAATGTGGGTGGAACTATTCTTATTTATTACTGTTGTTATACCATCTATTTAATATTCATTCATAACTACATATCCAATAATAGAGGGTATCAAGAAAAACATAGTTCTTGATCTAGAAAAAGTCTACATAGGTCTGAACATTATATAGAGTGTGACACTGTTCCCATTGATTATTATGGCTAGACCTAGGAATAGAGATATAGTCTTCACTATGTATCATATGATAGATAGAATCAATCCACACATAGTACTTGAATAGGAAACACACCATTAAATACTAACCAATACACATAGTGGGGAATCAATATAGATTATTATTGTGATTGGAACCCTTTTTCATGATCTATATGTCACTACTTATCCTTTCATGGATGGAATCAAGATAATTTTAGTTTTTTAATTTGAAAATTTCTACACAGTTCGAACACATACATAGAGGGAATATATATCTTTTTAATTATTATGGATGAAACCATGATTGGTGATCTTATCATAACTATATATAACATGATGGTAGGAATGAATCCAGATAGAGTTCTTTAATGGTGGTGTGGTGTGATTCAAACACAAAAAATAATGATCCCCTTAGCGAGGTCTAGAGTAATTTCTATTTTTATGTCAAAAAAGATATGTTAACCATGATTTTTAACGTCATTTTGTAAGTTAGTATGGTTTTCCTTTTAATATAATTCTTTTAGTATCATTATAACTCCGATGTAAACTATTATATATCAGTCATGTGGGGAATACCATACTAAAAATCATAATCCCACATGATCCATGATTGGTAAGTTAGTATGGTGTGCCTTTTTAGGTATGAATTTTGACCAGATTCTCAAAAACTCTAAACATGAAAAGATACCCAAATGAAAGGGAGTGAATTTTTTTGTTGTAATTTTAGGATAAAAACATATGGCTTGGAGTTTAATTATCATTTTATTAGTTTTTTGTTCCCTGTGTTCTATATTTGGAGCTCTACAGGTTAAGCATCCTCTATTAATCCACATTTTCCACTTTCTCATGACAGACTTCTTGTTCTGATATATAAGTTCCCCTACAATATTGTGTTTCTATCAATTTTTTATTTCTTAGAGGTGAAATGTTAATGTTTTGGGTCTTCTCTCTGATTTTGGCTTGTTGTTAGTTTTCGGGATCCCTCTATGATGCCCTATTTTTTCTCCAATGAGGCGTCCATTTTGGTTGTGGATGTGCGGTCCCAAGGTGCGGTGATGGGTTTGGTGTCACATAGTTGTGTAAGTGGCGAAGGGATGGTTGTAAAGAGCCATATTTCCATCTTCCAAATGTTGATCATAGATGATTTCTTGCTTGGGACTTTTTTTGGGTTTTGGTTTGTTCTGAATAGTTCCAACAACTTTATATCCCCTTGTGCATGTAGTATTTATTATAGTTCTTTTGTTTTTATTCTCTCATTGGTTACTACAATGGGGGATCCCCTAAGGAATGTTGTCTTTCTTGTTGTTATTCTTGTATTTTTCTCACTTATCCAATAGTTAGGTTATTGGATTACTACAAAAAAATGTTTGGAGTTAATGAGGATGAATTACTAAGATAAAACTAATCATTATGTAATGTTTAAAATTATGTCCTTATTTATGGTATCAGAGGATGGTGTACATAAATATACAGTTTAGGAAAATGTTAATACTATACCCTTAAAATATATTATGTTAATTATATGTTTAAAAGATATTTCATTTCATTATTACCATGTTTGATCATCTAAACTATGTCGGTTCAAAATGGATTTCTGTAGAGGGAACATGAATGTTATAGTGGGATGGCACTCAGAGGAAACAATCATACTAAATCAACATCCCAAGAAGGTACTAATTTGAATAGAATATTTTTTTTAAATAATGGATTTGTTGATAAAATCTATTAATATTGGAGGTATCCATGATAGATAGGAACCTTACCTACCACAATAGAAGACGTCTATACTATAACATCTCATGATTCAACATCCCCCATAATTTAATGGATAATCTAACTATGTGGTATCAAAATAAAGTATCAATTAATTGTATATTATATTTGATGTCATTTTATGTCAAGAAACATCAAAAAGTAACTCTTGATGTTTATAATTTTGAAGGTGAAGTTGATCGATGTGGTTCTTTGGTTAATAATACTAGAGAGAAAGATGATATTGAATCCATGGAATAAGAAACAATTGTGAATATTTTTCTTGGGAAATAATTTCAAAATGTTTTCATCATAGGATTGATAAAAACTTCCCATATTTGATGAAAAAAGATAAATATATTTTAGTTTCATATGAATAAAATTTCACTTGATTATCCAGGTATGTGTTGAATTTCATTCCGGAATCTAATTGAAAAATTAATAGATTTTAATCAGGTTCAAAACCGTTTTTAATAATATGATTTTAAATACAATAATTAAAAGTATATCTGAAAGTGGTACATTGTAATGAGAAAGATGATATAGATTTTTCATACACATGTGTCCCTATGGATAAAAATATTAATAAAAACCCAATGTAGAAGGAATGGACGATGAAAACAACAAACAAACTAATAGTTAATCCCCACAAATGATATAAATATGGTAAAACAAATTTCTGCGAATGATTTATAGGGTTTATAAAGCACTTTGGTGTGGTCTGTTTTGTGTTAGGGATTCTGAATATAAAGGACAGTATCTTGAACAACCAATGAATGGAGAAAATAATATCCATCAATAGGTGAGGTGTTTTAATTACAATTACTTGAGTAATTATTATAACATGTGTGTGATTCTAGTTTTGTAGGGAAGAAATCATCACGATTGTGAACATAAAGGTGATGAAATGTCATTATCTACTAGTAAAATTTAGGTTTCACCATTAAATGAAGTTGTGATATGTTTTATACTTATTCTTAATAATAATAAGAATTTTATTTTTATTTCTGGTTATTCATTCTCATTAATTTTTGAGATATCTTCATGTAAATTGGGAATATTAACTCATGAAATTAATATGTAACTTATTATAAAAACTACATGTTGAAGTATTAATGAATACTTGGTTTATAGTATTATCTATGTTGTTATCCACGGGATTACCATTACTGAAAATATTATTGAACATCCCATTATAGATTTTTTAATAATTTGGGAATGGATTATATTTTAGTTTATCAGACAAGGGTATATTATGGACCTAAAAATATTTTATTCAATGAGATTATACCATTTAAAATATACCGAGAAGGTGAGATATTTATTAGATAAGGCAATTAATGTTACATAGTTGATATGAATGTTTTATTTATTATCATCCAAAAAAGGAAAAAATGTGTCTCATGCAATGATTTGAAAAAATAATTAAAAATTTTCCATGTTAGATTTTAAAAATTACCATTAAATAATTATTCGATGAGATATTCTTGGATGTTGTGGGCTAAGGGACATCCTCTATTTTGTTTCCAGTTTTGGTGTAATAAAATCGATCCAAAATAAATAGGAATTATCATTTGGAGGATCAAGAATTGTTGGAAGTGGTATAATCCATTATGAAGGGCATGTTTCATGAGTTTAATATTGAAAAATATTCTTTTATTATATTTTTAAAAAACATGTGTGCTATGTAATTATTAGTAGAAGATATAGTTTTCGAGTTAATCTCATAGTTCTCCAATTCATATTTACCTAGGCAGCACTATGATGTATTGAGACCAACAAGTGTACTTCTTGTGTGATGGAATTAAAATATATATTCATATCATTACCCTGAATTTTTTGTAGGTCAAAGTAGAATGACAACTACCAAAATGAATTCATCAACCCTTTATAGTACTATATAGTATACAAAAAAATATATCATTTTATTTTATGGTTAGATTTAAGAATAATTCTTGAGATAAACAGAATATTTGGTTTACTGTTAATTGATTAACTAAATATACACATTTTAAATCCCATTCCAGATATTATTTTCCTAGAAAGGATACATTGACTATACCTAAATGAGGAAGTTGGGTTATAAGGTGTTATCTTCCCCATTGTATCATACCATGATTCCATGGTCACATTTAAATTTTAAAAATTTCTATGATATTTGGTTAGGTAAAAAATTAACTTTCAATAAAACATTTATTTCTCAATAGGGGTAATCTGGAAAATAAATTCAAACTGTGGAAGATATGATTCATTATTGTTCAATGAATTACCAGGTCTGTTTGGATCAACATCATTCCTTGGTAGAGTTTTCTTATAATAATAGTTTTAATTATTGTATACATGTGGAACCATTTGAATCATTATAAAGAAAGTGATGTCAAAAAAAATATTTTTGGGATGGAGTAAGATAAATGATGCTTATGGGACCATATTTGGAAGTAGAAAGGGATGATAATGTGAAGCTGATTCAACAACTAATGAGGATAGCCCAAAGAATGAAAATTGTTATAAAGATTATTGGAGGAATGAGCTGTCTTTGGAATTAAGTTATTATGTGTTTTATAATGTATCTCCATGGAAATGTTTTAGGAAATTTTTTAAATAAGAATCTAATTCAATGGTTTTTAGAACATTTTAAATCCTAGAGAAAAATCGACAGGTTTCCTATCAAGTATACTTTCCCCTAGTTTTTCATTGGTATATAATGATTATAATGTTTTTATGTTAATGAAATATATTCCAAATTCATCTTTTATTTTTATCTAAAAGTATTTTTTTTAGAAAATATTGTCTTTATGGGTAACATCATGTTTTCAATATTGACCAGCTAGAGAATGTTTTTGAAATAAGGTTGTTCACCATGTTATGGTTTTATGGATAACAATATGATTAAAGAAGCAACATAGAAATCTAAAAATAATATGAGAGAATGATATCCTCACTTGATTAACATGTGAATAAATCTCTGATGACATAATTTTTATAAGCTTGAAGGATTAAAAAACCCAGGTAATGATATAATAAATTATATAAAATAATATTAATATTACAAATACAGTTATATTTATTATAAAAATATTATGTAATTATTTAATCAAAATAGAATTAGATTTAACAAAATAATTTTCTTATATATTTTTTCATAAAAATACTTATTTCATAATTTTATAGTTTGAATTAATTTTTTTCATTTTTAAAATCATCATATGAGAAATAAATTAGGTTAAAACGTTGTAGAATTTTATAATTTGTTTTTTGGAATTGTAAAAAATAACATTTTTTATAAAATAATTATCTCATTTCAATAAAGTATGTAATTTCACATTGCATTATATTTTAACAAAAATTTAAATTAATATAATTTTTCTTTAATTTTATTTAACAAAATCAATTAATTTTTTTTCAATATAATATTGTATTTTAGTATAAATTTAATTTTTTGTTTCAAAAAAAGTTTTTCTTTAAACTATTTTACAGTGCATACAATTTCTAGAATATAATTATTTAAACTAGTCTACAATGGTGAATTTTTTAAATGAAATTATTAAACATTATATCTATAATTATTCATTTTTATTTTTATAATGGTTATTATTTGTCAGATATTTATATAATATAATTTTTTTCTTGAAAATTACAATTATTGAAAACTTGTTTTTTCATCGAGTTAACACGAATTTTTTTAAACAATATATTTCCACATATATGAATTTAATTTTGAAAAATGGTTTAACTACATAGAATGAACACAATTTAAATTACATTATAAGTTAATATTTGTTTTTAACTAATTTAATTGTGAAAATATATAAAATTAATTTTTGTGGTTAAGGTAAAAATATATTTAATGGGTTTTAGTGATAAAAATATAAGGAATAAAATGAAATTGCACATTCATAACATATATTTTCTGGCCATTTATTGATTTATGATGACTTGGTGTTGATAATAGTTCATTTTAGAGCCTTTTGGTATGAGAAACACATGGGAACAAAATTTTATTTTAAAAATTTACAGGTGTTCAACTCACCTCACTTATAAAATTTCACCCCCTCTCCTCTCCTCATTTCACCTTCAAAGCCCTATTTCTTTATCACGACATACCCAAATACCTTCCCAAAAACATCCACCAGACCTAAATTCATTTTTCTATCCTAAATATATCACAATGAAGATGTTAGATCTTATCTAAGGATTTCATACGATGAATTTGATTTTAAAGAATGAACATGACGAATGGAACGCTAGGTAAGTCTATTCATCTCAATTTCCATTAATTGTAGACTATTTTGATATTATGAACCAATATTCTTTTATGTGGTGTATATTAATCCCTTTTGACATTTTATATCAATAATATCTCTGTTTACATGGTTTTTTATTATTTCTTTAATGTAATTCATTCATTGGGATTAGGATTTAAATGCTTCCAAAGTGGTATGAGGCTTTTCTTTAAAAAATATTATTTTTATTTTACTATCAAATTCACATTTTCATCCATGTACATGTTATAAAATTGATTTTAAAAATGGAATTATATGTTAAGGATAGATTAATTAATTAAAATTTATTTTTATTATTCAATGTTTTTTAAATGAATATTTTTATGAAATTATTAAAATTTATTACAAACAATAAAAGGAGTTTTTAATTTTATCATATGTAGTTACAAATAATTTTCCTTCCACTATAAAAATAATTTTAATATTATTTTCTGTTAAAATAGTTCATTTTTTATTCAGAAAAAACTTTTTAATGTGTATTTTGGTATTGAAATAGGGTTTTAAAAGAAAATTGTATTTTGTTATTGAAAATATGTTCTTTAAAGAAAAAGTGATTCTGTTATTTCATGTGATTTATATAAATGTTAAAAATGGTTTGAATATTTTATATAATTAATAAATGGAAGAATAAAATTATTTATTCTTGATATTTCACATGACCATTATAAGAGAAATGTATTATCCCAATATAGCTTATACAGTAAGTGTTCCCATATATCATAGGGTGAGCCTAATATAGATTATACGATGGGTTCACCCATATAACGCCTGGTGAGATTGATATAACTTATACCATGGATACACCCAGATTGAATTTGGTGATCCTGATATAGCTTATATGATGGGTGCAACCATATTACACCAGGTGAGCCCGATATATCTTATACGATGGGTTCTTATAGATTTCATCAAGTGAGACTGATATAGATTAGATGATGGGTTCTAAAAGATAGTCCTCTAATAAATTTCATAATCATCCTTGTCATGATATGAATGAATGAATTAGTTTATTGAGTATTTATCCTTTATGTTCAATTAGGCACCATATATTTCTCAGATAGGTATAAAACTATTTATGATTGTGATGCTCTAAATTTCTCAAAAGTGTTTTCTTCTTCTTAATATGGATTTTGATGATTTTTATCTATATATCTATGTGTTTTTCATTTGAAAATTAATTATTTCAATAACACATATATTTTTTATATTAATGTAAGACATTTCCTAGTTTTTCATGTTTCCAACTAGACTAATGGTCCCCTTATTTTTTATGTCTCTTGGAAATTTTTTCTTTTTATCACATTATTTTTAATATGTTTTTTAAAATAATAATGAATGGGTAAGGAATTGGAAGTGGTTGCATTGACTGTTGGAATGATATTTCATGAAACTAATTTTTTTAAGTTCAATGTTTTTTATGGTTGGAAAATGAATACTGAATGAATGTTCCCAAATTATATTAAATTTTTTATGTATATTTTTTTGACATAATTCCCTAAAACTATAATTGTAAAAATATCCTCACATGTAAGAGAATAAATTCTAGAATACTAACTTAATATTATGTAATGTTTATGGTTTTTTCCTTTTACTAAGGATAATATGTGATTATGAATATTCACTGTCGAATGTACTAACATTTTTTTGAATGTATTCCAATAAAAATGTTTATGTTGATTATGTTTATTGATTGAGTAAATTATTATCATTTATTATTCTAGTTTATCAATATTAATGTTTACATTGTTTATATTTTTCCCGATTCCGTTGAGGAATGAATTAGACATAGTGTCACATAAATGACATATTTTAATGTTAAATTCCATTTAATTTATATTCAGTCTTTGTTTTGGGTGTTTTACATGCTTTTATGGAGGAATGCGTGGGTTTTCATGAATTGGGCCAAACCGTGAGCCTAATTCCATATTTAAAAATAAATTTTGATTCCTTTAGAACTCCTTATTTTTTCAAAATTTTTCATCCATTCCAATTCCTAATTGTCATCCCATGACCTATTAACAGAAAAATATTAATTTGGATCATTTTGGAATCCATAATCATGGTGGATATGGGTTTTTATGTTAGAGATTGGGCCTGCCCAAAAGCCCATTTTCAGTATTAAAATTAAATTTTAATTATTTAATATCTCCTTAAATATTTACTTTTTTCGGTGATTCAAACTCTCACCCGAGGCCACATATATAGGGAGCTCCCCCAATATCTCCTCCATCAATTTGGAGCTCAATAAAATCGCGAAATGGGTTGAATATTATCTAGATTTCAGAAATCACCTAGATTTGGAGAGGTAAATTGATCCTTTCATAACTCCTTCTATTTTTAATCTTTTTCCCCATTCTAGTTCCAACAAGACGTCCTAATCCTTTTTAGAACCTCCCATGAATGTTTGGATGTTTTCAAATTCAGATACTGGTGGATTTAGGGTCGTTTTAATAAAGAATGATTTGAGTAAGTGTTTCTCTATTCAATTTCTTCCTTTTCCTTAGGGTTTCCACCCTCTTTCATTATTTTCTAAAATGTCCCGAAGTTAGGGTTTGAACATATGGTTTGATTTGGGGTTTTTTGGTTAAATATTGTGGTCTAGGGATGAATTTATCATCCTTGTGATGTGGCAGTGGTGTGGTTGATGTTTCGCACCAAGTTTTGAGGGATTCAACACTTTCGGTAGGTGCTTCCATGTGTAAACAATTATTTATGAGTTAGATTGCTGTATTTACTCATTTTTCATATTACTAATATGTTGTGTGTGGTGTTAAAAATGTTTATGATTTATTTGGTAAAGTTTTTAATTTTATTGTTTCATTTTAACTTGAAATTGGGGGTTTTCATGTGTTACTCATGGGGTATTATTTGGGTGTATTTTATAAAGTATGGAATTGGTTTACTATATCTTTTTTGGACTGATAATTTTTGTTAGGTAATGTATTAGTGTCTTGTGGGCCCAAAAATAGGGGTTTTCAATAGGTTTTATGAGTTAAACATTTTTATACTTCTTGAGAGCATTTTATGAAAATTTGTGTTTTCATTTGGATCTTTTGTAGTATTTTCAATGTGATTTTATAAAACTTGAATGTGGTTTTATAAGTGTCTCTAGGGCTTCAAATTCTGTTTTGTATTGTAATTGGTATGGTTTTTGGTCTTAAATGGGGGTTTAAAATGGGTTTTGTGTGCAAGACATATTTACACCACTTGGGTTCTTTTTTTAAAAATTGTAAATGTTTTAGTCGGTTAAAAAATGTGGGAAAAGTGAGCATATGTACTTTTTGGTATGAATGTTCACCTATTAAGGGGTTTGTAAAGTTGAAGTGATGTTTTAATATGTCAATCATTTTTAGAGTGTTTTGTAATTTTTTTAAATATTTTATTAAATTGCGATGTTGTAGCGAAACTTGTTTGTGGGTTTTTTCGTGTAAGTTTGATGATAAAATGATTTCAAAGGTAAAATGGGTATTCTGTAACAAGTGAGTGGGCTGTTATGAGAGTTTTAATATGTTGGAATTGTTTTATAAAATTGTTTAATGGATTTGAGGAAGTGTTAATGAAATGTGAACAAAATTTGTGGGCTATTTTGGTGTGAGTGAAATTTCAAAATCAATTTGAATGAAAAGCAAAATTTTGTGACTTTTTTTTGTATTCATGTGGGGTGTTTGGTGAATTTGTGATATATAAATGTTATTTGAAATTGAAAGGTATATTCATTGACTTGTTGAACTTGTTTGAGCACAAAGTGAAAACCTGGGTATCATGGTGTATAAGGACCCGAGCTTATTACATACATAATATTGAATTTAGTCAAGAAAAAAAATCTTTTTACATTGAGGATCTTTTCATGTTTAGAACTTTAGGAATTGGGACAATACATTCATAATATTACACATTGTTACATAGTCGAAACCATAAAAACAGTTTCCATTTTTCTCAAAATATAAAACATTAAAACTTAAAAAAAGACTCCTTGACAATTCGTCAACATTTGACATGTCTTCCTTCTTTTTATTACACATCCATTAACCTGTGAAAAATCATTTAAAAACCTGGGATGAGCACAAAAGCTCATTAAGGTATAAAAAAGAAAGAAAAATCACATTAGTCCATGAATACTCATAACGTATGAAAACATTTTCAAAAGACATGCTTTTCACCCATAAATACTTACTTAGTGTAACATGAGATTTACACAAGATAAATAAAAACATGAGAAAATAAATATAATCATAGAGGTTTCTTGGGGCATTACTTACATAATCTTGTAACCATCTTGGCTACCTTAAAATTTGTAACCCTCACAGCTACCTTACTTTGTGTAACCATTGCAGTTACACTTGGAGTAACCATATGGCCGACCTCCAACTTACTCATACGCAATGTATTGGATGGAAATATAGGTCCCATCCTTTATCATAAAAAATTCCCAATAACCAAAACATAATCATACCACATGAATAATTCCATAATAACATTTCTTTCGAATTTCGTAAAACTGAATTTAAAAAGAGTATTTTAAACAAAATCCCCTTATAAATATCATGCAATTGAAGAGAGACATAATAGAGTAGATGTAGTAAGTATATATACTGTAAATACATAGAATAAAACATAATATAAAGAGAACCCATCACAAAAACAATTTAAATAGCACATAAAAAATGAAGTAAAAGTTTAACCCAAAGAATGGAAATCGGGTTAAGAATTCCCTTACCTTAGGCTTCTATTAATTAAAACTTGTTTAAAACTCCTGTATAATAGTTAAAAGAGTGTTATTAGTATTTTACAGAAATATGTTCATGTTTATATAATCTTATATCATCATTTCATAACCTCATTTCACTCCTTAATTGTTAGTATTTTGTTCCTTGCATTATTTTGGGTGAGTACTTTTATGATTTTCACGATCGGTGCATGATGAATCGTTCTTATTGATTGGAAGTGAAACTCTAGAATTGGAATAGAGTAGTATTTAAATATTTATAGTTCTATAATTTATACCATTTATCACTTTGATTATTTATATGAGAAAGAATTATAAGTTAAAACATTAATTATGTTCGTTTAGATCATTTAAGTGGTTCTTTGATAATAATAAACTCATTTTGTCTTTTAAATTAGATCCATGAGTACAAAAGAATTCCAGAACCATATGTGAGTCATAAAACATATATTATAACCTGGTTTAACCATATAAATGGTTTCATGACCATACTTGAAAGAATTAAAGGAAATTAAAAATACATCATCCACGATGTCGGTAATTCGACACAAATGGACAATGTTTTTTTATTCATTAAATAAATGGAAGAGGAGAATAATAATGATAAGGAATTTTCAATAAACATGAGTAGATAATGAATATAAATGATTCTGGAGATTTCATGCCTCTTGTATTATAGGGAGTGAGGAAATAAGAAAAAGGAATGATGAAATAAAAGAAAATCTTGAGAAATTTCTCACGAAAATTCCACAACCTAACGACGTCTCTTAAGATTTCATAAAGACAATATTGATGAGAGGAATGGAATATCTCATCATTAATACAAGATATGGACAATAAGGGTGGGAATATTTAATGAAATATCCCAACACAAGACAAATGGAATAGAAGAGAATGACATAAAATTAAAGAAAAGAAAGAAAATAAAAGAGGATGTTTACCTCTTGATCTCTTATCCTTGAGATCATCCATAAGGGCTTTGATTTTGGTATTTTGTTGAGACCAGAATCTCTAGGATGTGGGAAAGAAGATTGGGGAGGGAATTTATCAGAATTTAGACAATTATCAAGGCTTGAGAGGTGTGGGTGGAAGAGGGGAGTGAGGGTGGTATTTATAGTGGTGGAGGGAAGGTATTTTAGATTATTTTAATCATTATTATAATATTTTTATCAAGACTATGAATAATCTCAAATAAAGTGGCCCTAAATAGTGATAATAGAATGTGAGTTATAACCAAGTGGCCTTTAATCACTTATTATTTCATAAATAGTGATTTTTTACTGATAAATTGATTATACAGTATTTAATCTTATTTCACTATTCACCGAAAATTCAAGAGTTTCAGAAAAATACCAAAAATTTACCACAACTATTTTTCGACGTGTATAATTCAAAAATGAACTCCATTTTTTAAAATTAATTTTCTAAATATTATTAATTTAATTTTTAAATAAGTTCACAGTTAATTTGAAAAATAACAATATTGAAGTGCAATTAGTTTTATGTGACATTGGAAAATTAATTAAGATCCCATTATCCTATTTCCTTGGGAAAATAAAATAATATTATTATTTACTATTCATTAGGGTCATATTACTATTGATATTACTATTCATATTACTATTCATAAGGGTATGTTTCTATTCACCAAAAATAAAGTTTGTTCTATCCGACTCCAAATAACATACTGAACACAATTATAGATGATAGTTTCTTGAAATTCAGAATATAGAAGTATAAAAGTTATGTTTTAAAGGATAATTAAAAATATCTATTTAACACAAAGTTCCATGCATTTTAATTTATCTTTAGAAAAACTTGGGGTGTTACATTATCCCCACCTTCTTGAAATTGCGTCATCGCAATTTTATTTACTTATTAAAAAACTGAGGGAATTTTTCCCTCATTGCAATTTCAGACTCCCATGATGCTTCTTCAACCATGTGGTTTCTCCACAAAACCTTTACATGGTGGATTACCTTGTTATGCAATACCTGTTCCCTTCGATCAAGAATTTGAACTGGTTTCTCTTCATAAGAAAGGTTCTCTTCCAGCTGAGCTGCTTCTGGGTTCAAGACATGTGATGAATCTGGCACATACTTTCTCAACATCGAAACATGAAAAACATTGTGTACCTGAAACAAGCTCGAAGGCAAAGCTACGCAGTATGAAACTGTTACAACTTTCTCTAGGATTTCAAAAGGACCGATGAACCATGGACTTAGCTTTCCTTTTTTTCCGAAACACGTCACACTTTTCCAAGGAGAAACATTAAGGAAAACATGGTCACCTACCTCGAAAGAGAATTTTTTCCTTCTGTTACATGCATAACGTTTCTGCCTGCTCTGAGCTGTCCTTCTGTGTTGTTGGATCAACCTCACTTTCTCAGCCACTTCTTCAACTAATTCTGTCCCCATCATCTTTCTTCCGCCAAATTCATCCCAAAATGCTAGAGTCTGACATCGCTTCCCATACATGGCCTCAATAGGTGCCATCTGAATACTGGAATGAAAACTATTATTATAATAAAACTCAACTAATGAAAAATGTTGATCCTAACTTCCCCGATAGTTCATTGAACATGATTGAATCATATCCACTAAAATCTGAATCATTCGTTCTGATTCCCTTTCTGATTGACGATGAAAAGCTATACTGAAATTTAACTATGTGCCCATCAACTTCGGAAGTCCCTTCCAAAAGATAGAAGTGAACCTTGAGAAGTATTTGGTAGTCCCCCCACAAAGTCCATGGATATATTCTCCCATTTCCACTCTGGCACTGGAAAAGGAAACAACAACCCCTTCGGTAACTACCGCTCTACTTTAATCTTCTGACATGTCAAAAATTTCATTTTAAAATTAGCAATATCTCTCTTCATCCCATTCCACCAATAATACTCCCGAAGGTCTCTGTACATCCTTGTACTTCTAGGATGAACAAAAATGGAGATCTATGAGCTTCACAAAACAATTCTTTCTTCAACTAGGAATCACAAGGCATACACAACCTTTTTCCAAATTTGAAAACACAATATTTATCAAGATTAAATTTTGGAAACATACCCATTTTAACCAATTCTACCTTTTTCTGTAGCTCACGGTCTTCCCTCTACGCTTTCCTAATTATGTCTAACAATGAAGACTGCACTAAAACTTGAAACAAAATAGATATATTCCTTGCACCAACAACTTCTATGCCAAAATTCATCAAATCATTAATCAAGGGATCATGTTCCAAACATAGCATGGTTAATGATTCATGATGTTTCTGACTTAAGGCATCCACTAATTTGTTTGCTTTTCCAGGATAGTAATTGATCATGCAGTCATGATCCTTTATCAGTTCTAGCCATATTCTCTGCCTCATGTTTAATTCATTTTGAGTGAATATATACTTAAAACCTTTATGGCCAGTATATATTTGGCATTTGGTTCAGAATAGATGATGCCTCCATATTTTCAAAGGAAAAACCACAGCTGCAAATTCCAAACCACGTGTGTGATAATTTATCTCATGAGGTTTAAGTTTTCTCGAAGCATATGAAATTACCAGATCATTTTGCTTCAAAACACAACCATGTCCCTTCAAAGAAGCATCATTGTAGATTACAAACTCACTATTTCGGGAAGGTAAGGCCAAAACTGGAGCATTCACCAATCTCTTTCTCAGTTCCTAAAAACAAACATCACATTCCTATGTCCAAAAAATTTGACCCCTTTCTATGTTAACTTAGTTATCGGGCTAGATAACCGTTCAAAGTTCTTAACAAACCGTCATTAATAACTTTCTAAGCCCAAAAAACTATGAATCTCTGTAACATTTGTAGGTCTTGGCTATTCATCAACTACTTTTGTTTTGTTAGGATCAATAGTTATGGAATCCTTATTTACAATGTGCCCAAGAAAGGAAATCTCTTGCAACCAAAAGTCACACTTGCAGAATTTTCCATGTAGTTTTTTTCTTTTAATGTTTGTAAAACAACCCTCAGATGTTTTTCATGCTCCTCTTTGTTTTTAGAAAAAAAAACCAGAATGTCATCAATAAATACAACCACAAACTTATCCAAGAACTCATGAAATACTCTATTCATAAGATTCATGAATACATCAGGTTTATTAGTTAGCCCAAACGACATAAAAACAAATTCATAATGCCCATGTCTAGTACAAAAGGTTGTTTTTGGGATGTCATCCTCATTCACCTTCAGATGACGGTATCCGGATCTTAAGTCAATCTTGGAAAAGTACTGAGCTCCCTGGAGCTAATCAAACAAGTTATCAAAATGATGTAAAGGATAATTGTTTTTAACAGTGATGTTATTAAAAGCTCTATAATCAATGCAAAGTCTCATGGAACCATCTTTATTTTTAACAAACAAAACAAGGGATCCCCATGGTGAAGTGCTGAGATCAATGAATCCTATGAAAAGCAAATCCTGCAACTTATTTTTCAACTCAAGAAGTTCAATTGGAGCCATACGATATGGGGGTTTTGAAATTGGCTTAGCATTAGGAACTAAGTCAATTGTGAATTCGACGTCTCGATCAGGTATGACACCGGGTAAATCTTCAGGAAAATCATCAAGGTATTTGTTTACCACTGGAAGATCATTAATTTGAATAGTTCCCTTACTTTCAACAATATGAGAAAGATAACTTTCATTTCCATATTTTAATAATTTCTCAGCTTTCTGATATGTTATCAATTTTATGGGTTCATTCTTGTATACAAACTGATACAATTTCTGAAAACAACCTCTTTAGCTCTACAGTCAAGCATAACATGATAATCAGAAAGCCATTCCATCCCTAGAATAACATCAAACTCGACTAAGGTTAAACAACAAGGTTTTCAGGCAACATCTTTCCACAGACCACAATATAAAATTTTTTATATTTCCTCTTTGTTATAACATTTCATCCTGGTGTTTTAAAAACAAGTTCAGGTCTCATTTGTTGAGGTGATATTTCCAATTTATAAGAAAATTTCTCAGAGATGATGGAAGGTGTAGACCCCGTATCAAACAAAACTTTATCAAAATCTGAGTGAACAAACAAAGTACCTAATAAAACCTCATTGGATGGCCCGACGTCTACTGATGTAGTTGTAAGGGATCTCACTACACCTTTCTGCTTATAGTCTGGCTTCATTGTATCATTCTGATCTCTCTTTGGGCAGACATTTGCATAGTGACCCATCTCACCACATTTTAATAAATTTACAGTTTGCTTACCATGATTAGTCATTGGATCATTTTCATTGCAATCTCAGGCCATATGTCCAAACTTACCACATTTAAAACACTTCCCATTTTTTCTAAGACATTCCCTAGGGTGATTCTTGCCTCACTTTTCACAAACTGGAAATTTTATTTTCTTACCATCAGATTTCTTTGGTTGAGTCTTGCCCATTGTTTTCCAACTAGACCTATTCTTATCTTTGTTTCCAAAATGCTCATGATCATCAGAAAACTCCATCTCTACCCTCTCAGCACATTGAACAAGTTTCTCATAACTTTTGAATTCACAGGAGGCATACTCCATTCGATACCTTGGCTTCAATCCTGAGTAAAAGCGGGTGATTTTTCTATCGAGATCCAGAATAAGATTTGGAGCATACCTCGCCATTCGGGTGAAGTTTGCTTCATACACAGCCACTGAATATTCCTCCTTCTGTTTCAATTCATGGAATTTCTTCTCCATTCTAAGTCGCACCACCTTAGGAAAATATTTTTCAAGAAAAATACTTTTAAATTCATCCCACTCTAAGGCTTCAAAATCCTCTCTACCCCTAATATTCCTTACCATTGACCACCACTGATCAGCTTCCCCTTCAAAACGATAAATGGAAAGACTTACCTTTTGATTGTCTGAACATCCCATAACATAAAATATATTTTCAAGGGATTTGATCCATTCTTCAGCTGCCACTGGTACCTCTATTGGTTCTCTTGCATGGATGCCACCACCATTTATTGTCTGTGTTAACTAAGCCATTACTGTCACAAACTGCTCGGTTCCAATCCCTACCATTTTGCGCTGTAGATCAGGAATGATTTCATTATGTCGGTGCCTCTCCTTACATCATCTATGTTCCTTCTACGGACAAACATTTTGAACAAACATTTCTTATATGAAGCAACATGGTAATCTTTAAATGTTATAACAAATTAAACAAAGAGTGAAAGTCATTTATGGTATTCTATTAACATCACCCTAACCCCTAAAGTTAACTAAACCATACTCTAATAACAACTATAAGGACCCAACCTTATTACATACATAATCCTATATTTAGTCAAGAAAACACATACTTTTAAATTTAGGATATTTTCAAGTTTATAGCTTAAGGAATTATGACAATACATTCATAATATTACAAATTTTTACATAGTGGATAAAATAAAAACAGTTTCCATTTTTCTCAAAATATAAAACATTAAAACTTAAACAAGACTCCTAGACAATTATTCAACATTTAACATGTCTTCCTTACTTTTATTACAAAACCGATAACCTGTGAAAAATCATTTAAAAACTTGGGATGAGCACAAAATCTCAGTAAGGTATGAAAAGGAAGGAAAAATCAAATTAGTCTATGAATACTGATAACGTATGAAAACATTTTCAAAAGACATGCTTTTCACCCATAAATAATTATATTGTGTAACTTGATATTTACACAATATCCACACAAACATGAGAACATAAATATAATCATATAGGTATCTTGGGGAATTACTTACATAATCTTGTAACCATCTTGGGTACCATAAAATTTGTAACCCTCACGACAACCTTACTTTGTGTAACCATCGCAGTTACACTTGGAGTAACCATATGGCCGACCTCCAACGTACTCATAACCAATGCATTGCACGGAAATATAGGTCCCAGAATTATCATAAACAATTCCCATGAACCAATACATAATCATACAACATGAATAATTCCATAAAAACACTGCTTTGGAATTTCGTAAAACTGAATTTAAAAAGAGGATTTTAAAGAAAATCCCCTTCTAATTATCATACAATTGAAGAGAGACTTAATAGAGTGGATGGAGTATGTATATATATCGTAAATACACATAATAGAACATAATATAAATATAAACCATAACACAAACAATTTAAATAGCACATAAAAAATGAAGTAGAAGGTTAACCCAAAGAATAGAAATCGGGGTAAGAATTCTCTTACCATAGGCTTGTCTTACTTCAAACTTGTTTAAAACTCCTGTATAATGGTGAAAAGAGTGTTATTAGTATTTTAGACAAACATTTACATTTTTATATCAACTTATATGGTGATTTCATAACCTGATTTCACCTATTAATTGTTAGTATTTTGTTCCTTGCATTATTTTGGGTGAGTTCTTTTATGATTTTCACGATCGGTTCATGATGATTCGTTCTTGTTGATTGGAAGTGAAACTCCATAATTGGAATGAAGTAGTATTTAAATATTTCCAGTACCATAATTTATACCATTTATCACTTTGATTCTTTATATGAGAATGACTTATAAGTTAAAACATTAATTATCTTAGTTTAGATCATTTAAGTGGTTATTTGATAATAACAAACTCATTTTATCTTTTAAATTAGAAACATGAGTACAAAAGAATTCCAGAACCATATATGAGTCATAAAACATATATTATAACCTGGTTAAACTATATAAATGTTTTCATGACTAGACTTGAAAGAATTAAAGGAAATTGAAAATACATCATCCACGATGTCGATAATTCGACACAAATGGACAATGTTTTTTTATTCTTTAAATAAATGGTAGAAGATAAGAATACTGATGAGGAATTTTAAATAAACATGAGATGATAATTAATATACATGATAATGGAGATTTTATTATCTTGGATTATAGGGAGTCAGGAATAAATAAAAAGTAATCATGAAATAAAAGAAAATCTTGAGAAATTTGTCACGAAAATTCGGTAGCCTAACGATGTCTCTTAAAATTTCATAAAAACAAGATTGATGAGAGTAATTGAATATCCCATCATTCATACAATATATTGACAGTAAGGGGGGAATATTTAATGAAATACCCCAACACAAGACAAATGTAATGGAAAAGAATAACACAAAATGAAAGAAAAGAAAGAAAAGAAAAGAGGTTGTTTACCTCTTGATCTCTTCTCCTTGAGATCCTCCTTAAGGGATTTTATTTTTGTATTTTGGTGAGAGAAGAAGCTCTAGGACGTGGTGAAGAATATTGGAGAGGTAATTTGATAGGAATTAGACAATTCTCAAGGCTTGAGAGGTGTGGGAGGAAGAGGGGACTGAGGGTGGTATTTATAGTGGAGGAGGGGAGGTATTTTAGATTATTTTAATCATTATTATAATATTTTTATCAAGACTATGAATAATCTCAAATAAAGTGGACCTAAATAGCGATAATAGCATGTGAGTTCGAACCAAGCATCCTTTCATAACTTATGATGTCATAAATAGTGCCTTTTTACTGATAAATTGATTATATGGCATTTAATCGTATTTCACTATTCACTGAAAATTCAAGAGTTTTAGAAAAATACAAATAATTTACGAGAACCATTTTTTGATGTGTAGAATATAAAAATGAACTCCATTTTTCAAAATTAATTTTATAAATATTATTAATTTAATTTTTAAATAAGGTTATAGTTAATTCGAAAAATAACAATATTGAAGTGGAATTAGTTTTATGTGACATTAGAAAATTAATTAAGACCCCATTATCCTATTTCCTTGGGAAAATAAAATAATATTATTATTTACTATTCATTAGGGTCATATTACTATTCATTTACTATTCATATTACTATTCATTAGGTTATTTTACTATTCACCAAAAATCATGTTTGTTCTATCAGACTCCAAATAAAATACTGAACACAATTGGAGATGATAGTTACGTGAAAATCATAATATAGAAGTAGAAAAGTAATGTTTTAAAGGCTAATTAAAAATATCTATTTAAAACAATGTTCCATGAATTTCAATTTATCTTTAGAAAAACTTGGGGTGTTACAAGGTGGGTGGACTTGTACTAGTATGCTAGTGAATCTGTGGGGTTTTCCCTCAGTTTCACTTTGCAAGATTGATGCTTAGAACTCAAACTAAACTATGATGATGATTATTGGGGACCACTAGGTTATGGGTATGTTCCCTACTAGTGTCTCGTGCACGAGAACAAATATTTGTGATGGTTACTCTCACGGAGATACGAGGTACCTGGGACCCACAACTAGCTAGTGCCTAGGGGTTATTTCACATTTCTTGTGCTCACTAGTTATTTTGTTCTTACCGTCAGTATACGGTATGAGTGGCTAAAAAAATCAGTATATTATATATTTATTTTAAAAGTGTTTATTCTTTAAATTAGCCCACTTTAAAAATGTTTTTATTTAATGTCGAATCTTTTAGAAATTGTATCGAGCATTTCAAGTTTTTTAAAACATTCATGATTTTCTTCATTAAATGTTTATCACGTAGAATCTATTAGGGGTGGTATCCGATTGGGATTATGCTCACACCCTACTTACACCCCTTGGGTTTAAGTAGACGTGGTTCTTTTTGACTTAGGTAAAAGAAAGGATAATGGTGATGGAGGAGTTGATGAGACATCTTGGGGGTGATGACCCCTTGTCATGTGGAGTCCATGGGGATGTTTTGTTGCTGTTTAATTGTGTATTTGGACCTTTTTTATTTCATTTTAACATATGTATTCAGTTCTGGATTTTTGAATATACCTTGTTGTTTTAAATTTTTCAGATTCATTTTATCAAATATTTTTGGTCTTTTATGTATACATATTCAGGTAAATCGTTCCCTAACCAAGAGAAATGATAGACAGGCACTTGTGCCAACCCCTGGGGATCGAGAATGCCCTTCGAGCCGTGTTGCGTGTCAAGTTTGGTGCTAGTTTTGGCAGCAACCAGATTCGGTTCGTGACAAAATGGTATCAGAGAAGGTTCAGGTTGACTCTTTGGGTCATGCTATTTGGGGAATAGTCAGGATAGTATGGAGTTAGGATTGTTGGGACTTGGAATTCCAGTTATGGGTAGGGTTCCTGATCACCACAACTCATGATGGGATTAAAGTTTCTAGAAAAAGTTTTGATTTATATAAGTCATTTGGTTTTCTTGTTTCGATGATGATTAGGGGAAATGAAAAGAGAGTTAGGTTAATGGTCTTAGTGAGCTCGCAGGGCTTGTAAAGCCTTGTAGAGCCATGGATATTCCATATAACACTATCTGTGATAGTTAAGTGATTGGAATATGGCTGCCAACCATATGTCTAAGTCACCCACTGAAACTAGTTTCCTCTCGCATTGTTTCGTGCTTTAGTTTTGAAAACATGGCACCTTGGTTTTAAGAAGCATAAAGTTTTTGTGAAATGATTTACAAATAAAGAGGGAATAGTTTGATTTATGAATTGATGGAACTTAATTTTCATAATTTTTTTGAAATGGAAAATTGTGTGCTTACACCTTTTTTGGAATGGAGAAACAATATTGATGTTTGTTTTGGAAAGTGTTTCCAATAGAATTTTCAAAACAATAAAAGGAAGTTTTAGTTGTATGAGATGTTTTGAAATTTATTTAAATATCTTGAAAGTGAGTTATTTTCTAAATGGTTTTGTCATTCTGAAAAGTTTTCTAAAATGTTAATTGGGATTTTGATCTTGTTGTTAGCAGTTTTGAGAAAAAAGATGTGTTGGTTGGCAATTTTGGTTTTAAAGAAAGGAATGGATTTTTTTTTTGTTTTAAACTTTGGTATTTCCATGAGCAACCACATGCATTGGGTTATATGGGATGATAGATGGTTGAGGGAATTACTGGATGAGTGTTGGGATAGATATGAGGAGGGTGCCCGGTGTGGCACATAAACATGCATGTGTAAGGCCCATGGAGTACCATTGGTGGATACAGAACCGCTGGACCGTTTGTTTTCAAGAAATGTTTTTAAAGAAAAAAATTATGTCTTGATGAATTGTTTGGGATGGCTTATATTATGTTTTTTGGAAAATATTGATGGTGTGGGATGTTTTGAGTCCAAGAACCCCTCCAGTTTGAACTATTTTTTGGGTTTATGTTTGGTCAGTAAGCTGCGTAGGACTGGTTAGTAGTCTCCTATGAGATATGTTTTGGGACACTTTTATGGTGGTTCTATTCATGTGTTTGGATCTGGTTTATGGATTGTTTTGACCAATGGACCATCTTGGTTGGGTCCTTTGGTTCTCTCATTAGATATGGTATGCCCCCATTAAGGGTTAATGTATAATTGAAGTGGAACTCGGATTGTTTTTCCAATGGAAAATCCTCTATTTGTTCAATATAAGGAATCTTTTATCGATCATTGTTGATTGAGTCTACACCCATTCCTTTCATTGATTTTTAGATCCTCTTGTAGCGGGAGAGTGCTCGTGGAAGGTTGAAAGAAACCTTAGTTTCTTAAGTTTCCTAATTAATCGAAGTTGGATGTGGTCTAGGGTTGTTAGTGGGGATGAGTGTCTCGATGGAATCTAAGAGGGCATCCAGGTTCTTAATAGTTTGTTTGAAGCATGATTTCATGTTAAACCACCAGTGTGGGAAATATGTTCACAATAGGTTATTGTACCCACTTTCTAGAATTGTGTGTTGTTTGGGGATGTTATATAAGGTCCCTCTCCATGAATTGTTTATATCAGTCACAATGGTCATGTTCGGTGATGCCTTATGATGTCAATTGATCCATTGACCATAAAGGTGATAGTTGGGAAATCACTTGAGAGTCTCTGTTATGTTGGAAGAATTACACCCTTGGAAAAACTAAAAAATATTCCATTTTAGAGGAATGTGAGTATGGGTGTTCTTTACTTCTATTATTTCTCACCCTAAGAGACAAGGTGTGATGTGTGTGCATATTTTAAGCCGTTGTTTCAATGAAATTTTGGGTTATGGTAATGTGAATTTAGAATGTGTTATGCCTTGGAAAACTTATCAGAGATTGTTATGTAGTTGTTGGTTGCACCTAATGAATAATTCTCATTCAGGGGGTTTCCAAAGCCGAACTGCGAGGACGAAGATGCTTCAATCATTTGATATCTAGCTGTAGGTCTCAGAGAGAAGTTGGCTCAAAGTTAGGGGAAATCCATGGGTTGTTTAAACCCTTGTACAAAGTCCAATCATCAGTATGAAATATAGGAAGAGTTTAAACCTCTAGTGTCATCATATTTCTTCTGTTGTTCCCATTCGGTGGAAATAGGTGGATGGTCTTATACACATGTCATCACACAATTCTATTCCCTCCCCCTTTGGTTTCCATTGAGTCTTTTGAGAATGGTTGGAAATTTGGATAGACTGGTTGAGCACAAAGTTTTAACATGGTTAGTTGTAAATGTTCCCAAAAAAATAACCATGCAGATATAAGGATCTACATAGTAATCTCACTGTTTCCCAAACTGTGCAGACTAACCGTGCGGCCGTCCGAAGTCCTTAATTTTGGGCTCTTTTCATGTTGGCCCACGCCAGTCGGTTAAGATTGTTGGTTCTTGTGGAGGGGAGACCCACCATGGGTATCATGAATATTCTTTTAAAAATTTATAATGGATGTATACCCCTTGTACTAGGGAGTCTGTTCAGGCCTCCCCCTGTTAGTGTCCTGATTCTATCATGGGAAAAAATTTAAGCTGTCTCTTATGGTGGGGAGCCCATTTGTGTCTCTTCATACGAGTAACTCAGATTTTTCCTTGTTCTTGTCTTGGAGAAATGTATTTTCATTTGGAGATATCTAACTACCTACATATTCCTTGTGTAAACATTGAGATTGGAGAGTGCCCAATGGTTTAGTTATAGTAGGGTAAGTGTAACCATGTTCGATATTGTTGTTTTTTGGGTAAATTGATTGAGTATTGTTCAGATTTTGTTTAAGTATTTTTCAATTGGGATAAAGCCTGAATGTGAATGATTATTTCATGAAAGTGGGGTAAGTTTGGTTTGTGAGATTATTATTTCATTCATTGATCATTGGAGGTGTTTTGGCCTTTGGGGGTGAAACCTGTAAGGGAGAACCTCTTGGTTTCTCAGTTGGGTTTGTTTTTTTTTTGGCCTTGATGTGACAATCTAGGGTAGAGATTTTCATGGTGGGGAGAATTGTCACATACAAGACTTATTTTAATGTTTAATTACATTAATTTCCATTCATGCTTTGTTTTGGGGGTTTTCCATGCTTTTATGGAGGAATGTGTGAGTTTTCATGAATTGGGCCAAACCGTGAGCCCAATTATGGATTTAAAAATAATTGTTGATTACTTTATAACTCCTTCATTTTTTATCATTTTTCATGCATTATAATTTCTAATTGTCATCCCCTGACCTATTAATAGAAACATATTAATTTGGACCATTTTGGAATCCATAATCATGTTGGATATGAGTTTTTATTTAAGATATTGGGCCTGCCCGATAGCCCATTTTTTGCATTATATATCAATTGTAAGTATTTATCATCTCCTTCAATATTTACCTTTATCGGTGATGAAAACTCTCAACCAAGTCCACATACATAGGGCGCCCACCTAGTCTCTCTTACCTCAATTTGGATCTCAATAGAATCGGGAAATTGCCCGAAACTTCTCTGGATTTCAGAAAACGCCCAGATTTGGAGAGGTAAATTGATCCTTTCATAACTCCTTCTATTTTTACTATTTTTACCCCATCCCAGTTCCAAAATTATGTACTAATCTTTTTTACAACCTCACTTGAATGGTTGGATGTTTTCAAATTCAGATACTATGGGAATTTGGGTCCTTTTATTCAAGATTGTTTTGAGTAAGTGTTTCTCTCTTTAATTTGTTCCTTCTCCTTAGGGTTTCCTCCCTCTTTCATTATTTTCTAAAATGTCCCAATGTAAGGATTCAAACCTATGGTTTTATTGGGTGTCTTTTTGGTTAAATATTGTGGTATAGGGCTGGATTTATCATCCTTTTGATGTGGTGGTGGTGTGGTTGATGTTTCACACCAAGTTTGAAGGGATTCGACACTTTCGGTAGGTGGTTACATGTGTAAACAATTATTGATGAGTTATCTTGTTGTATTTACTCATTTTTTATATTCCTCATATTTTGGGTGTTTTGTGAAAAATGTTTATGATTTATTTGGTTAAGTGTTTAATTTTATAGTTTCATTTTTACTTGAAATTGGGTATTTTCATGTGTTACTCGTGGGGTATTATTTGGGTGTATTTTATAACATATAGAATTGGTTTACTAAATATTTTTTGGACTTAAAATTATGGTTTGGTAATGTATTAGTGTAATGTGGGCCTAAAAAGAGGGTTTTTAATAGGTTTTATTTGTTAAACATTTGTATACTTCTTGAGAGCATTTTATGAAAATGTGTGTTTTCATTTGGATCTTTTGTAGTATTATTCAAGATGATTTTATAAAACTTGAAAGTGGTTTTATAAATGTCTCTAGGGATTCAATATCTATTTTGGATATGAATTGTTATGGTTTTTGGTCTTAAATGGGGGTTTCAAATGGGTTTTGTGTGCAAGACATATTTACACCACTTGGGTTCTTTTTATAAAAATTGTAAATGTTTTAGTTGGTTAAACAAAGTGGGAAAAGTGTGCATATGTAATTTTTGGTATGTGTATTTAACTATTAAGGGATTTTGAAAGGTGATGTGTTGTTTTAAGATGTAAAATATTTTTAGAATGTTTTGTAAATTTCTGAAATGTTTTATTAAATTGTGATGTTGGAGCGAAACTTGTTTGTGGGTTGTTTCATGTAAGTTTGATGGTAAAATGATTTCGAAGGTAAAAGGATATTATGTAACAAATGAGTGGTCTATTTTGAAAGTTTTAATATTTTTTAATTGATTTATAAAATTTTTTAATGGATTTGAGGAAGTGTTAAAGAAATGCGAAAATATTTGTGGGCTATTTTGGTGTGAGTCATGTTTCAAAATCAATTTGAATAAAAAGTTGAATTTGGTGACTTGTGTTGTATACATGTGTGATTTTTGGTAAATTTGTGATATGGAAATGATATTTTCATGTGAAAGGTGCATTAATTGAATTGTTTAACTTGTTTGAGAACAAAGGGAAAACCCGAGTATCTAGGTGGGTGGATGTGTACTAGTATGATAGTGAATCCATGGGGTTTGGCCACAGTTTCACTTAGCAGGATTGACGCTTACAACTCGAACTAAACTACGATGATGAAGATTAGGGACCACTAGGTTATGAGTATGTTTCCTACTAGTGGATCCTGCACGAGAAAAAATATTTGTGATGGTTACTTTCGCCAAGATACAAGGTACCGAAGACCCACATCTAGCTAGTGCCTAGGGGTTATTTCCCATTGCTTGTGCTCACTAGATATTTTTTGCTTAATGTCGGTATACGGTATGAGTGGATTGAAAATTCATTAGATATGGTATTTATTTTAAAAGTGTTTACTTTTTAAATTAGCACACTTGAAAAATGTTTTTATTTAATATTGCGTCTTTTAGAAATTGTATCAAGCATTTCATGTTTTTGAAAAATTTCATGTTTTTCATCATTAAATGTTTATAAAATGGAATATATTAGTGGTGTAATCCTATTGGAATTAGGCTCACACCCTACTTACACCCCTTGGAAGTAAGTATACTTGGTTATGTTTGACTTAGGTAAAAGAAAGGCTAAGGGTGACAGCGGTTCAGTGTGTCAGTCCCCATCCTTTGGGCGGAGTTGTAGAGACGACTTGGGGGTGATGACCCCCTATCATGTGGAGACCTGGTGATATTTTGTTGCTGTTTAATTTTTTTCTTTGGACCTTTTTTATTGCATTTGAACTTATGTATTCAGTTCTGGATTTTTGTATAAACCTTGTTGGTATGAATTTTTAAGATTCATTTAATCAAATATTTTTAGTGTTTTATGTATACATATTCGGGTAAATTGTACCCTAACCAAGATAAATGATACCCAGGAACTTGTGATATCCTGTGGGGATCGGGAACACCCTTCGGGCCATGTCGTGGGCAGGGTTTTGTGCCGGTTTTGGTGGCAACTAGATTCGGTTCGTGACACTTTGTAGTTAATAGGAGGGGATGAATATATCCCCTTGATGCATCAGTAGCTCTCATAAGACAAACCTTATTGGGAATTTGGTCGAGGCATACCCAATTAAGAAAATATGTCTTGGAACTTTTCATTTATGGTATGGTTATGAATTACAGAATTATGAATTTTATAATTATGTGATTTTTTTTATTAAAATTTTATTATTTTAGTAGTTATAATATATATGACTAAATTTTAGAATCTTGTGATTATTTATATTTTTCTATTTTTATCATTAATTTCCCTTGATATTTAATTATTCATACTCATGTTCTTTAATTAATTGAATTTGTTTCTAATTATTTACCTTACCATATTGATTATTCCCTACATATTGACGATATTTTCAGTTATACGCACGCCCTTAATGATCAACTGAGCTCATCCCTTTATTATTTTTCTCTTCCCCAAGATTACATGAAGTGTATTTTTCTTGATATTCATGGATAAACCAAATGTAATAATGGTGTAATATATGAAAATACAATGTTTTATTTATGTTTCTAAATATAATATTAACTTCATGTATGTATCTACATTTCCAAGACTGATATACTATTCTTTCCATTAGGACACAATCAGTTTTATTTAGAACCAATTTTATAATGGGATTATTATTATTTTGATAATATGGTTCGGTTCATAACAATGTTGTTACCAATGTATATAGAGAAATTTAATATACATGAAGCATCTGATAATTCTATTTTTTGAAAATGAATATATGGGAAACGTAGCCTCTTTCCAGGTTTTTGAAATGTATCTTCATATAAAAATTATCCCAATTTCCCATCATTCATGACATTAAATTTCTTTAGAAAATTATCAACATCATTCAATGATGTTTTTATCATTTCAAACAAATATGTTTTGAAAATTATTAGAAAAATTATTTTTGTTTCCCCATTTTTAAAAATTCATAAATATGTATTTAATAATTTAATAAATATTAGATCTATATCAGTTCTAATTTATGTATGTTCAACATGAAAATAACATCTCAATTAATTAGTTACCTTACTTTCCTTCCCTGATTGTTATCGTATTGAGAAATCATAATCCATGAGTTATTAAATCCATCATATTTACGTCATGATAAACTCATTCAAAGATAATAACCATTTTAGACTCTTATTATCAGTATAAATCTAAAATCATTCTATATATATATAATGTTTTCATATATTAAAAGAAATTATTATAGTTTCAAACTCAAAAACAATGGTTGGATAGTTCCATTCATGATTCATTCAAAACCCCGATGCATAGGAAATTTTTTAATCATTTTACATAATGTCATGATGAATTCTCTTCTTTTCAATATCACTATATAATAATAATTCATCATTTCATGATTGTATATTCAATATAAAATCATTGACCAATATCCACATCAATTCTTAAATATATTATTTATATTCCATTTTTCTTTATGAACTTGTTCCTTTTATTTATATTCTTGGTTAATGGGTAATCCTAACCAAAATTTGTTTAGTAAAATGTGAATTATACATTTCAAATCCAATAATGTTTTATACCTCAATTATGTTTTTTTTGGTTTCCTCCATTCTTTGACAATATTTGCCCTTAAAGGGTCAACTGAGATTATATCCCTTGATAAAAATTTTCTATGAAATGGTTATTTTTGAAACTAAAATTCAATCATGATAAATTTATCATATAACACTTTTCATTTAAGAGTCTTATGAATGAACCACATGTGATTCTAATTTTCCTCTTATATATTACTATCCACAAATATATCATCAATAAATACTATAATAAAATTATTATGATACTCCTTTCATTCAATTTTTATTTTGTCTATAAAAATATAGAGTTAATTACTTTATCAAAATTCAATTACTATAAACTCATAATGTATATAAATAATATGAAATATTTTCTTCAAAATATCTTCCACTATTTCATGATGATACTGAGAATGACTTTCAATCTTGGAATAATATTTTTCACCGAAAAAATTATTTAATAATACATTGAGGTGAGGAAAATGATACATATTTGTTATAGTAATATAATATATTTCCTTATAATAAATACTCAGTTACATATATACATCACTATTCTGAACCAAAATAACATGTTACCCACAATATGAAATAATAGGGTGAAAAAATCCATTATCACATGTTTTTTATGATAGTTTCTTCAATACCTAAATTTCCATAGTGGCCATATTATAAGAAATATTTGAAATCAGTAATTTATGAATGATTAATTCCTTAAAAATGTCAAATTCATGCTTCAGTGGATTTCTAATAATTTCCAAATGAAATACCAGATTGTATTTCTATAAAATAGGTATGTCATTAATATCCTAATTGCATTTCTCATCCAGAAATATTCACTACTCTTCATAACTAGGAATCTCACCTAAAGAATCTATTAGAGGTGGATTTGGACATTACTCATATGATATGTATCCCATATAAAATAAATTAATTACATATCAACAACATCAATTAAAATTTCATTGTTATTAGAAATAAGATTTTCATTATATTTTGAAATTAAATTCATAATGATTACTATATAAAAATTAATAATTTGTATAATAATCATGTTTGTAAATAGTGTATTTCTATGTGTCTTATTTTTAATTGACAAACACAACATTTTGGCTATAATATTTTTACTTTTAGTATTGATTGAAAACTCCCTTCCCGAGGTTATAGTAAAATATATAATTTTTTAGAAAATGTAAAACATATAAATGTCTGCGAATAAAAAATAAAAAAAAAGAATTAGAAAATTTGAGGATATGGTTATTTTACCTTCCACTAAATCATTAGGAACATCAACACCAGCTTTAGTGATCACATAATATTTTAACTATCCCCTCATAATATCTACATTAAAATCCACTAAATCATTCAATATGTATGTGAATACTACCCAATTTCACAATAGTTAAATAAATTGATAACATTGATGTCTTTATACCCCTTAATTCATTATCTATAAGACATATATCACCTCACATGAAGCAAAATCCATTTCCCTTCAAAAAAATTTCATGATATTTCATTCAAATATATGATTGATGGGTATTTATACCCCAAAAACACATTTTATAAGGCTAGACACCTAGCTAGTCTCATTAGAATGGTCGATGGATCGAGGGGAAATATAATCTTGGGTCTCACCCATCACATCATGTCTAATTAATTCCTCATATACTGAATAATAAATTTAAATAATACTCAATATCCCTTATAAATAATACCTATATTGATAATATAATATAGTATATTGTGATTTTTATAGTTAATCAAATTACATTAATCGAAAACTCTATAGGTAGTAATGGTATACGATTTTGAAAATAATCATATCCATGATACTATGAATATAGATCTATTTGGATTAAGATGTTTTAGAGAAAATAACTGTTTGAATAGAATGTTAATGGCAATGAAATTAATCAATATGTTTGATATGACAATCATTTCATTAAAAAAGTATTAATTATTTTACAATCAACTCCATTTGATAATATAATAAAATGGTAGAGAAATATTTGAAATAATATATGAAAAAATAATTCTATTTATATAACAATTAAAAACATATAGAATAAGGTAAATACTATTAAATTATTCTTTATGGGATAATCCGTTGGCACCATATACATCAAGAGAAACATTCTATATGAATGTGTTGTAAATAAAGACAAAATTGACCCTTTGAGAAAACATTAGATATATTTCTTTTAACCCTTTTAAAAAATAATATTTAATATAAAATGTATATTGAAAATTATTTGATTCAATATAAATTAATTATGTAAACAATTTGGGATTGTATTGACATGGAATAAAAATATACTAGATTCATAACATAAAAAATAGATTTTTTAAATAATTTAGTTTATTGATTAAAGTACCAAATAAAAGTTGTGTTAGAATAAAACCTTGAAACTAAATAAATATTCCTAGGATAAGAAAATTAATTTATTTTATGAAGGATATAGTATTGGGTTCTTAAAATGAAAAATTTATGCATTCTGAATGAAGTGAGATTGGAAATTAATTATTACCTTTTTGGTGATGTTGAAATTTTTACCCCTTGAAAGAGTAAAAAAGAATTTAACACATAATTTAAATAAATATATATATATATATATATTAATGTTAAATAAGTAAAATGGGTATTACATACACAAAATTAGAGAAAATTGGCTCATAATACTCAATATGTCACAATTGAGTGATAATTTATGCGAAATTCCAAACAACATTCACCCAAGTAGTTTAACATGATTTAACCTCTAGTATATTTTTTTAATATTGATATTGATTTATGAAAAATATATAATCATATTTATAAAATAATATATGATCCTCTTATATCATATTATCTCCAATTGATTAATACTCGTTCCTCATTCCCATTATTTATGGTGTTAATTGTTTGATGTTTCATCTATGTTATGATTTTACAGTTTGGGTAATTGTGTATTGATAATTATTGTCTCATTAATAGAATTTTAACACAGATAGAAGATTCATATATATTCATTATATATATATATATATATTTAGAATCATCTCTGAAAATTATACAAGAAATATGAATCACATCTCTTCATGAATGTGGTAGTCCACATGTAAACACAAGTGACGTTATCATATTTTAATGGGTGGAATGGTATTAATTAAGATATTATATTAAATTTATAAAAAAAATTATTTCATAATTTTTGACCTCACCTGTTTTGATAATCTCAATCATGTATTCATATGTGTTGAAAATCCCAATTATGTTTTCAATCTCTATGATATTTTTAAGTATCATTGATCTATACTTTAATTCTTTCAAATCTGTTATCAGACCAATAATAATTTTTAAAATAGTCTTTGGAATATGTTAATCCTCATTTATCCATGTTCATACAAGTTATAAATTAATTCTAACACAATCGGATGTGTTCTGCATAAAACAGATAAGTAATCTGCCTATAGCTACTGATAAAGAGCTACCGGTACCCAGTCTACCGATAGACTTAGTCTACCGACAGACAGCTACCGATAGACTTAACACAGAGCTACCGATATACTTAACACAGAGCTACTGATGTGCTTATAACTGTAAGCTACTAACTTACAGACAGCTACCGATACAAACATAGAGCTACCGGTGTAAGTATAAATAGCTACCGATGGAATAAGAGTCACCGATGGACGAAGCTACTGACAGACTCACAGCTACTGATACCGACGCATGGAGCTACCGACGCATGGAGCTACCGACGCATGAAGCTACCGACGCATGGAGCTACCGATAAACAAAGTCACCGATACAAGCATGTACCAACCGACGCATAGAGCCACCGATATAGTCAAAGCAACTAATGAAATTGAGCTACCGATGTTCAAGATACCGATGTCCAAGCTACCGATGCTGATTATCTACCGATCACTCGACTCACTGTTTGAATTTCTTTATTTCCTATATTTAATCTATCTAACGGTCATATCATGTATATTTTAATGATTTGTCAAATATCTGATAAAGGGTGTCGGATGTCAGGAACCCGTACCTCGTACCTGCAGAAAGGAAATCTTTCCTGTCCCCTGTTGGGAGATAAATACGAGAAGACTACGCTGCCCAAAGATATACGAAAAAGAGAATCGAAAAGAGAAAAAGTGCATTGGATGGAACATACCAAAAACACAAGAACGAGAAGAACACAGAGAAGCTCATAGACAATCAAGCATACTCGAGAAGTGTTCTGTGCATACAAGAAGAGCACTGAATAACTTCAACCACTACATCTCACTGTCTATGAACCTGGAGCATACGACACTCTGTTTCTCAAACAGAAATGAGAAGAGGACTCAGACTCTCTTCTAGTCAAATCCAAAGGAGTCCAGAGCTACACTGAAATAACCATTACCACTTCTAAACTCTACATCTCTTGTTCTGTGATTTATTATTACTCTTTTCGAGCAGTGTGTGTTATCTGCTGTATCTAACACATACACTGTCTCCTGTACTCAAACTGAAGGATTTGTAAATCCTTACCAAACTCTTTCATTCTTTCTTTCCCATGAATAACAGTGGTAGAGGTCGTGTGTGACCGGGACAGCTGGTTGCTGTTGTACTGTTTCCCACGAAGAACAGTGGTAGAGGTCTTAGACCTGGACAGTTGTAAACTGTTGAACCCCGATCCAGGGTGTGGATCATTTTTATATAATCTTTTGAGAGGACTAAGTCTCGGCTTGAGACTGAACCTCTTGGTTACATCTGTTGTGCCATCTCTTTCAAAGTTTTATTCCGCTGCTAATCACTTTAAAACCAATACTGTTTTTAAAGTTACTTTGATAATTAAACTATCAAGTGTTTATGTTAAGTGTAGATTAGTAAGTTAGTTTCAAAAGATAATCACACACTCCTGTGTTGATTAACTGGGAATTAATCAATCCCTTGAGAATCTGACAGAACCTCTACTTTAATATAAATTCACTACAGTTTAATTTATTATTTTATTTGGGGATCTTTAAGACACTGTTTTTAAATACAGAAATTTTAATTGGTACTCAATTCACCCCCCTCTTGAGTAAACCACTCCGACCAACACTTGGTATCAGAGGGTTGAAAATACTTTCTAAAAGTACTCTGCTTTTGAACTGTGATTTTAGTTGTATTTTAAAGTTCTTAAAATTTCTGTTATATCTAAATTTTTATCTCTTTAAAATTTTCTCATTATGGACAATAGACTTGAGGGTGATGCTACTAACCAGCCACCTTTCTTCAATGGAACTAATTATGCTCAGTGGAAACTGAAAATGAAAATCCATCTAGAAAGCATAGGTTTTGATATTTGGACCGCTATTGAATCAGAATACAAAATTCCTACTACTGCTAGATCTACTTGGGATGAACCTATAAATACTGCTTACAATAACAACTGTAAAGCTATGAATGCCTTGTACTGTGCTCTAGGAGATGAAGAGTTTAATAGAATTTCTGCTTGTAAAACTGCTTTTGAAATTTGGGATACCTTAGCTGTTTCTCATGAAGGAACAACGAATGTTAAAGAAATGAGATTGAACACTTATACTATCAAGTATGATAATTTTAAAATGAAGCCTGATGAACCCATTTCTGACATGTATCTCAGGTTCAATGAAATTGTCAATACAATGATCTCGCTGGGAAAGGATGTCTCATCGAAGGAACAAATTATCAGAATTTTGAGATGTCTACCTGATAGATGGAGAGGCACATCTGTCTCAATCAGAGAATCATGTGACATTGCTGCTCTACCTATCAAGGAACTAATTGGAAAGCTGATGATGTATGAAGAAGAGCTTGAAGTGAATAAAGAGGAAGAAAATGAACCTCCAAGAAAGTGTGTCGCTTTCAAATCTTCAACTTCAAAGAATAAGGACAAAGAAAAGCTTCAAGCTGTAGTTGAAAGTTCAAGCTGTGAAGACAGTGAAAGTGATTCTGACAGTGATGCTGAGATGGCACACATTGCTAGAAGATTTAAGAAATTTTATAGGAAAAATAAGTTCTTCAGAAAAACAAATTATAAGGATAAGTATGATCACCAAGGTAAATGGAAAAAGGATTGGAAGAAGAATGAAAAATCAGATGATGTTGTCTGCTATGAGTGCAAGAGAAAAGGACACATTAAAGCCGACTGTCCAAAGCTGAAGTATAAAAAGAAATATGAATATAAGGACAATAAGTTTAAGAAAGCCATGAAGGCTACCTGAAGTGCTTCTGAGGATAGCTCTACTGAATCTGAGAGCTCTGAAACTGAACACAAAAATAAGGCAAACATGTGCTTTATGACAAACACTTCTCAGGTAACTGCTGAAACTCCTGATTTAAATTATTACTCTGGAGATAATGCAGAATCTGACTCTGATTCTGGAACAATGTCTAAAAATGAATTGTTTGAGTACTGTGATATGCTGGAAGAGACATGTAATGAACTTAAGGATAAATACAAGTCATTAAAGAAACAACATGCTCTCACCACTACAGTTAAAACCGAACTTACTATTGAAAAAGAGAAAAATGCTCAACTGTTAAAAGAAAACACTGAACTGAAACTATCTAATGAGAAACTCAAGAAAGACTTAGATAAGTTCACAAATGGCAAAAATACTCTAACACAGATGCTAGGAAAGCAAATAGCACCTAAATATACTACTGGTATAGGATACCAACCTGGACAAAGGAAAATTGCCAAAACTAGATTCATTTCTAAATCTGGACAGAATGAAGGTAATTCTGGAACTTCATATGCTTAAACTAGTTATATACATAGCTATGGATCTAATAAAGTTTATCTTTCAAATAATGTCAATTCTACAAATTATATGAGACCCATTAGACAAATATGGGTACCTAAAGTGTTATTGGATAACCTGTCTGGACCCAAGAAAATCTGGGTACCAAAATCATCTCCCATCTAAATCTGTTTTGTAGGGAACTTGCTTATAGAGCTCCTGTAAAGAGACCTGGTATTTGGACAGTGGATGTTCAAGACATATGTCAGGAGACTTATCTTGTTTTAAGAGTTTAATAAAATTTGATGGAGGCTTTGTCACCTTTGGTGATAATTCAAAAGGGAAAATCATCGGCCTAGGCCAGATTGGTAACACTGATTCAATTTTGATTTCTAAAGTTTTATTTGTTGATGGCCTTAAAAAAATTTATTAAGTATTTCTCAGTTATGTGATGATGGTTTTCATGTGAAATTTGAAAATGATTCCTGCAAAGTTTTTAATTCTAAGAATGTTTTGGTATTTTCTGCCTTAAGAAATGAAAATGTTTATGCTATTTATCTGAATTCATTAGCTAAGCAGAATATTACTTGTTTGAATGATTTTCATAAAGAATCTTGGCTGTGGAACAGAAGATTGGGACATTGCAACATTCACTCACTTAGAAAACTCTCTAGAAAAAACCTAGTTAGAGACCTACCTAAATTAGAATTCCCAAATGATAGAGTGTGTAACCCCTGTCAAAAGGGAAAACAACACAAAGTTTCTTTTAAATCAAAGAAAGAAGTTTCGACTTCTCAACCACTTGAATTGGTTCACATGGATTTGTTTGGACCATCAAGAGTTTCTAGTTTAAATGGGAAGCACTATGTTTATGTTCTTGTAGATGACTTTTCTAGATATACTTGGGTATATTTTCTAGCTCACAAAAGTGAAGCCTGTTCTTCTTTTGTTAAATACTCTATATCTGTAGAGAACCTTAGTGGACTTAAGATTAAAACCTTGAGGAGTGATCATGGTCGTGAGTTTGAAAATCAAGATTTTGAATCTTATTGCTCACACAATGGCTATACTCATAACTTTTCTGCCCCTAGAACACCCCAACAGAATGGTGTAATAGAAAGAAGAAACCGAACCCTTCAAGAAATTGCTAGAACCATGCTCAATGAATATGACCTGCCTATTTATTTTTGGACTGAAGCTGTAAATACAGCTTGTTATTTCATTAATAGAGTCCTAATCAGACCTGTTCTTAAGAAAACCCCTTATGAATTGTGGAACAATAGAAAGCCTAAGGTTAATTACTTTAAAGCTTTTGGTTGCAAAGTATTTATTCTAAATACTAAAGATAATCTAGATAAGTTTGCTTCTAAAAGTGATGAAGGAATTTTTCTGGGTTACTCTATTTCAAGTAAAGCCTATAGAGTATTCAATAAGAAAACCAAATGTGTGGAAGAATCTGTTCACATCAAATTCAATGAAACTGATCCACATGAGCCTAAAACCTCTCCTGAGAATCTTGAAGAAGATTTGTCTATTCTGGACCTTAATGATAAATCTAAAGAACCTGTTATAAAAGTATCCAGTTCTAGACTTTTTCCAGAATCTGCTTCTGTTGAACCCGAACCTATAGATGAACCTGAAATTTCTAGTCCAACCCTTACAAGATCAACGAGGATTCTAAATAATCATCCTTTAGAAGCTGTTGTTGGTAATCTTGATAGAGGAACACAAACTAGAGCTTCTCTAAGAAACCAGGTTGAACATCAAGCCTTTCTTTCACAGCTAGAACCCAAAAATATCAATGATGCTATCAATGATGAATTCTGGGTAATAGCTATGCAAGAAGAATTAAATCAGTTTGAAAGAAACAAAGTCTGGGAATTAGTTGACAGACCTAAGGACACCTTGGCAATAGGCACAAAATGGGTTTTTAGAAATAAAGTAGATGAATCTAGAAATATAGTTAGAAACAAAGCTAGACTAGTTTCACAAGGATATAATCAAGAAGAAGGTATAGACTATGAGGAAACTTTTACACCTGTAGCTAGACTAGAAGCCATTAGGATCTTACTTGCATATGATGCACATCTGGATTTCAAGTTATATCAAATGGATGTGAAAAGTGCATTTCTAAATGGTTTTATAATTGAAGATGTTTTTGTAGAACAACCACCTGGATTTACTAACCCCCATTTTCCAAATCAAGTTTTTACACTTTCTAAAGATTTGTATGGTTTAAAACAAGCTCCAAGAGCTTGGTATGATAGACTTAGCAATTTCCTTATTTCAAAAGGTTTTACTAAAGGGATTGCTGATCCAACTCTTTTCATTAAATGAATTTCTAAAGATGTTTTAGTTGTACAAATATATGTTGATGATATTATTTTTGGATCTTTTAAACACTCTTTATGTACTGATTTTTCAAAAAGTATGCAAAATGAATTTGAAATGAGCTTAATGGGAGAGCTTAAGTACTTTCTTGGATTTCAAGTATTTCAAAATGAAAATGGTATTATTTTGAATCAAAGTAAATATACAAAGGATCTTTTAAAACGTTTTGGTCTGGATAGTATCAAGGGAAGTGAAACTCCTATGATTACTACCTATAAATTGGATGCAGATGAAACTGGGAAACCAGTTGATCAAACAAATTACAGAGGTATGATTGGTAGTTTACTTTATCTTACTGCTAGTCGACCTGATATTATGTTTAGTGTGTGTATGTGTGCTAGATTTCAATCTAATCCAAAAGAATCTCATTTCCTTGCTGTTAAAATAATTTTTAAATATCTCAAACACACGGTTAACTTAGGTTTGTTTTACCCAAAAGGACAATCCTTTGAGTTAATGAGTTATTCAGATGCTGACTTTGCTGGTTGTAAGTTAGATAGAAAAAGCAAATCAGGAACATTTCATTTGCTTGGAAAATCCTTAGTTTCTTGGTGTAGTAAGAAACAGAACTCAGTTGCATTATCTACTGCCGAAGCAGAATATATAGCTGCTGGTAGTTGCTGTGCACAAATTCTGTGGATGAAACACACTCTTTTGGACTATGGATTTGTTTTTAAACATGTTTCAATCATGTGTGATAACACCAATGCAATAAACATCTCTAAGAATCATGTATCTCACTCTATAACCAAACACATAGATGTAAGACACCATTTCCTAAGAGATCACTATCAAAAAGGTGATATTTCTCTTGAATTTATTGGCACTGAACATCAATTGGCTGATATTTTCACTAAACCTTTAAGTTCGGATAGGCTAAGTTACATAAGACACGAATTGGGAATGTTTAATCACAAACGGTGTGAAAATCCTCACTGATGTGAAAATTCTCACCGATGTGAAATTCTCACCGATGTGAAAATTCTCACCGATGTGAAATTCTCACCGATGTGAAAATTCTCACCGATGTGAAATCCTCACCGATGTACAACTCTCACCGATTTGTTTTTCTCACTGATGATTAACTCACACCGATGCAATGTTTTAAAACTTCTTTCTGCCGCCAAGAATACGAATTGTTTTATTTTATTTTATTACCCTATTTTAGTTGTTTATTTGGAATTCCTAAATGATAAAACTAAGTCTAAGCCACTTCTTACCTAACCGAGCTCAAAATCTATCACCCTCGAACCTTAGCTACCAAATCGGCCAAGAACCCTAAACCTGCGATGGCAAAAACTAAGCTTCCTATCGTCAGAAATGAAAGTGTAGAACCAAACGCTAAGAAGAAGAAGACACAGCATAAAGCTAGCGTTAGTGAAGTCAGAACTAGATCGGGAAGGCGACCAGTGAATCCTCACTTGCAGAATAGAGACATAGTAATCGAGAAGGAACTGTGCGTGGAATGGCTACTTCCTAGCAAATCGTTAGTACTCGAGATTCTGGAGGACCAGAAATGGGTGGATTGTTTTTCGAATAACAATGGCCCATACTACCCAAAGTTGGTAAAACAGTTCTATGAGTTTGTAACCTTTGAGAAGTCTGAGAATGAGAATCGGGTAAGCTCTTGTTTAAATGGAAAAGAGATGTCTTTTTCTTCAGTAGAGTGGGCTAAGAGTTTGAAAGTACCACATGAAGGTGTCTATGGGTATGTATCAAGAGCAATGCCACCTAGCAGTGACATATTTGATTATGAAACCGCCATAAAAGAGTTGACTGGTAATGGAAATCAAAGGCGAGTGGTTGCTGCTGAAATGGATGGAGAAAATCGACTGCTCTTCAAGTTTGTTCAGCATGTGTTGATACCGAGATGAGGAGATTTTGCAAATCTGAGATATCAAGATATATATTTTCTTTATTTGCTAAGACATGGTGTAAAAATCAATCTGTGCAGATTGTTGATGCTTCAAATGGAAGACATGATTAGACCAAAGTCAAAGAATAATGCCTTGTTCTTTGCCAAGCTGATTTCAGTAATGATAAAAGTGAAAGGAATAGCTGAGTCTCAGGATGAGACAGTTGTAGTCAAGAATAATTTCTGCATCACCTCGACTGTTTGTAAGTACATGAAAATTAACTGGAACCCATGGAAGGGAGAATGGGTCAGTGATGATCAGAAGATATATGATAGGTTTAATCCTGTGGATCATCCCTCAAGACCAAAGGATGAGAGAGACCCGAGTCTGGGACCTGATGAAGAGGAACCTGTTTATAGTGATGAAACAGAAGAAGAAGAAGAAGAAACTCCTATGGATGTTGGAGGAGATCCAGACTTGCCCCCCAAGTCCTGTTGCAGAATTGGTTTATTCTAGGAAAGGAAAGGTAGAGGAAATTGTGTCTACTCATGAGGAAGACCAGTCTGTACCTCACCAAGAAGAAGAGGAAAAGGAAAATGTATCTGAATCGCCTGCTTCTGGTAGTTTAAGTATGAGTCCTTTGATTGGAAACTCAGCTATGCCTGCTGCTGAAGTAGAAAAAGATACAGAAGAAGCTGTACCTGTATCAGAAGATCTTCTAGATGTTGCACCTGTGGAACTTGTAGTAGAAGATTCTGATGAAGAGAATCCAGCACTGAATGATGTTGTGTTACATGAGAATGCACCCATTGAGGGGGAGCATCAATCTGTTCTTGGAAATGTTACAGTAGCTGTTGAGCTTGGAGACTGGGTAGAAGACCCAGGGTTTATAGTCTGTGGATTGGATTATCCGGATTCTGATAATGAGATGTCTGTGAATAGACCGAAGACCAATTATGATCTTGCTTCTGAGTTGTTTCCAGATGATGTGGTCAGATTTCATGATCTGAATAAGCTGAAAGAGGACCTCAAAACCAGTTTTGTTGAAGAAGTGAAGTTAATGGAAACCTCTCTTGCATCCTCAATTAATTCAATAATGACTGATTCTGTAGTTAGATTGGCCTCAGCAAGAAGATCTGCTGCAGTTGTCTCAAATGATTTTTTCTCTAAATCTGATCTTGAATCCATGAATAATGAGATGAAAGAATCATTCAGTGTATCAGTTGCTAAGATGAAGCAAAGCTTTTATGAAGAAATGAAAATGTTGGAGAGATCCTTCGAGCTATCTCTGGCTTGTAATTTATCTTCTTTTATGTCTGAGCTTATGGAAGAAGTGAAAGAGTGCCAGACTCAGCCTTCTAGGATCGAAGCAGATCTTGAAGCTCTCAAGACATCAGTTGCTGCTTTGGATTCTTATATGAGCTCCAAGTCTCAAGCTGACAAGGACCTAGCTTATGTGAAGAGTGTAGTTAGCCAGTTTGTTTCGGTGTTTGAAAGTTTCAAAACCTCAGTGAAGGATCATGTTCAATTGCAAGACTCTCAAGTTCAAAGCCTAATCAGTGGTTTGTCTAAGAGTTTCAAAGAAACTGTTTCCTTCTCTCTTGGCCCTCTCACATCCAAACTGTCAGTTGACCTGAATCAAGTTCGAGCAATGTTAAAGGAGGAAATTGGTTCTATTTCAACCAGTGGCTCTGTGGACTCATCAGAGTTGAGCCGAGTGGTGCTTTCTACAAGAGATTCTGCCAGAGAAATAATGAAGATTGTTCAAGATTATATGAGAGAAGCCTCTGCCTCTCAGGAATCCATAAAGAGCAAAGTGGACTACTACTTCACCAAAATTTTCACCAAGAATCAACTCGAACACCACTTCAAGCTGATGTTGGAAAACATGAAGCTACCACCAGTCACTCAAGCTTTCAGAGAACAAGTGAGCAAGCTAAGAGAACTGACTCCTGCCATAGAGAAATTCATGGAGAACAAAGATGATTTCATCTCTTCTATGGAAAGAGGAGGAGGAATTATTATGGACTATAGAAATCTGCAGCTGCCCTTCTTGCATGTTGATGCCAGACCAGTCATCATACCTCCTGCTTTGCCTGCTTCTGCCTCAGCTGCTTCCACAGTCTGGCTGACTCCTGCTCAAGCTATTCGAAGCCTCACACCAATGATCACCCAAAGATCTTCAACCTACAGGCCTAACTCTATGTCAGTGGCCCAGCCTCCTTTGATCTTTTCTGGCATTCCAAAACCTTCACCTGCATCCTCACCACCCGAGCCTTCTTCTGATCCCAAAGGGAAATCTCACGTGGAAGATTAGGATTGATCCAGTGGCCATGATTTTTGATAGGAATTCCTTTGTATTCTGTTTTTATACTTTTTGACTACTCTAATACAGAAGAACTCTTTTTTACTTCTCATGTTTTATTTGTCTCCTATTAATGCTTTCCCACTTTTTGATTATCACAAAGGGGGAGAAACATTTTATGAGAGAATAAGGGGGAGAACAAAATGAGAGAATGAGAAATATTTTCAATGGAGAAAAATAAGGAATACGGGGAGACACATTACCTTTTTTTTTCTTTTTTCTGCATTTTTTACCTCTGATACCTTATGTCTATTTAGTACCTTATGATTGTTACCTCTGATAACTTATGTCTATATCATACTATTTCTATTATCTCTGATGCTGTTTTCCATGAGAAAATTGAATTCAATATTATATTCTTTACTATTATATTTTCACTATGTTAAATGCCCATATCATAAATTGTGATTATCAAAAAGGGGGAGATTGTTGACCTCACCAGTTTTGATAATCTCAATCATGTATTCATATGTGTTGAAAATCCCAATTATGTTTTCAATCTCTATGATATTTTTAAGTATCATTGATCTATACTTTAATTCTTTCAAATTTGTGATCAAACCAATAATAATTTTTAAAATAGTCTTTGGAATATGTTAATCCTCATTTATCCATGTTCATACAAGTTATAAATTAATTCTAACACAATCGGATGTGTTCTACATAAAACAGATAAGTAATCTGCCTATAGCTACTGATAAAGAGCTACCGGTACCCAGTCTACCGATAGACTTAGTCTACCGACAGACAGCTACCGATAGACTTAACACAGAGCTACCGATATACTTAACACAGAGCTACCGATGTTCTTATAAATGTAAGCTACTGACTTACATACAGCTACCGATAGAAACATAGAGCTACCGGTGTAAGTATAAATAGCTACCGATGGAATAAGAGTCACCGATGGACGAAGCTACTGACAGACTCACAGCTACCGATACCGACGCATGGAGCTACCGACGCATGAAGCTACCGACGCATGGAGCTACCGATAAACAAAGTCACCGATACAAGCATGTACCAACCGACACATAGAGCCACCGATAGAGTCAAAGCAACTAAGGAAATTGAGCTACCGATGTTCAAGCTACCGATGTCCAAGCTACAGATGCTGATTATCTACCGATCACTCGACTCACTGTTTGAATTTCTTTATTTCCTATATTTAATCTTTCTTACGGTCATATCATGTACACTTTAATGATTTGTCAAATATCTGATAAAGGGTGTCGGATTTCAGGAACCCGTACCTCGTACCTGCAGAAAGGAAATATTTCCTGTCCCCTGTTGGGAGATAAATACGAGAAGACTACGCTGCCCAAAGATATACGACAAAGAGAATCGAAAAGAGAAAAAGTGCAGTGGATGGAACATACCAAAAGCACAAGAACGAGAAGAACACAGAGAAGCTCATAGACAATCAAGCATACTCGAGAAGTGTTCTGTGCATACAAGAAGAGCACTGAATAAATTCATCCACTACATCTCACTGTCTGTGAACCTGGAGCATACTACACTCTGTTTCTCAAACAGAAACGAGAAGAGGACTCAGACTCACTTCTAGTCAAACCCAAAGGAGTCCAGAGCTACACTGAAATCACCAGAACCACTTCTAAACTCTACATCTCTTGTTCTGTGATTTATTATTACTCTTTTCGAGCAGTGTGTGTTATCTGCTGTATCTAACACATACACTGTCTCCTATACTCAAACTGAAGGATTTTTAAATCCTTACCAAACTCTTTCATTCTTTCTTTCCCATGAATAACAGTGGTAGAGGTCGTGTGTGACCTGGATAGCTGGTTGCTGTTGTACTGTTTCCCACGAAGAACAGTGGTAGAGGTCTTAGACCTGGACAATTGTAAACTGTTGAACCCCGATCCAGGGTGTGGATCATTTTTATATAAACTTTTGAGAGGAATAAGTCTCGGCTTGAGACTGAACCTCTTGGTTACATCTGTTGTGCCATCTCTTTCAAAGTTTTTTTCCGCTGCTAATCACTTTAAAACCAATACTGTTTTTAAAGTTACTTTGATAATTAAACTAGCAAGTGTTTATGTTAAGTGTAGATTAGTAAGTTAGTTTCAAAAGATAATCACACACTCCTGTGTTGATTAACTGGTAATTAATCAATCCCTTGAGAATCTGACAGAACCTCTACTTTAATATAAATTCACTACATTTTAATTTATTATTTTATTTGGGGGTCTTTAAGACACTGTTTTTAAATACAGAAATTTTAATTGGTACTCAATTCACCCCCCTCTTGAGTAAACCACTCCGACCAACAATAATCATCATATATTACCATTATTTCATCTTTTTAAACATCCAATTAAAATGGCGATGAAAAAAAATCACACCGCTACGTGGAGAAGGTAAGTCATACGTATACATGATTGATAATTTTCATTCTATAAGATTGATATATGGTGGATAATTATTGTTCAATAATCATATTGAAAATTAATTATACTAGAGATATTTTTTTATTGTTTTATAATAAATACAATATATTTCTATGAGAAGAAAAGGATATAAAATTGATTGTACATTGTTATGTGTTATACACCTTTTTTATGAATCCTCCAAAAAAATAAACCTTATGACCTTAAAGGATTGTATTTATGGAAATAAAAAATCACTATGTAGTGTAGAAGGAATATAATATAGTATTAGGGATGTTTTTTCATGATCAAGTGATGAATTGTCTTGAATAATTGAGGAGTGGAAGTACCCTTTTATTATTGAGTGAAAGGACACACATGGAATTACCAAAATATGATATAATATATACATCATCAATTAGTAATGTGAAACCAATGAACAATATATTTTAATATAATATGTTTCATGTTCTAAATAAACTCAAAAATCACTAGTAGAAATTGTTTGGGTACATTTTTAGCCTTATCTACTAGTTAAATGACTTTAAACCCATTTTAACGACAAATGTGATAAATCAACTTTTTTATCATGATAACATAACAAAATGACAAACAATATAAGTCTTATTAAAAAGAATACATTTTCATTCAAAAATATTAATTTAATTTCAATTATTCTATTTCTATAGGTGAAAGAAATTATATTTTATAAAATAATATAAAACACCAAGAATTAGTTACTTAGATAATACATGATTTTTTGTATAAAAATAATTTTACCTCGGAATCATTTATTAAATTGGATTCTATTTTATTTTTTAAAGGTTGGGGATGAAGCCCCAATTTATTATTTAAATCAAAGACTTCTTTAGACTGGGTAGAGGGAGACCCATTGCATAGCCCGAAGGCCGAATGCTAAGTGGCCTGAAGACTATGCTTGAATGCCCATTTTTTTGGCTCAAAGAGCCCCTTTGTGAATAGTACTACTACAGTACCCAGAATGCTACAGTACCTGCTATAGTACCTCCCTAGCTAAAGTTCCTACTATAGTGCCTCTGCCGCGACAGTGTCACCGGTTCTACAGTACCCGAAAATTGGTCCCTGCCCGGATTTGATCCTGGTACTTTTGGATGCCAAGCAGGAGCCTGTACCACTATAGTACATGCTCGTTGGAGATGATTTATTAAATTGGATTATATGAATTTTTGGATCTTATAATAAAAATATTATGTTTTTTGGACTCTTGGATCAATACCAAACCCGATGGTAACATTCAATAATACCATTAAATGAAAATACAAAAATTGTTTTAATTTGTATAAAATATAACATATCTTCAAAAAATTCAACATTGGGTTAATAAATTTATTATACATTTTAAAATTTATTTATTTAATATCTTTATCATATTTTTAAATAAATACTACTCTCTCAAATGGATAAATAAAACTGTTAGAGTGATTTTAATTTTTTACCATATAGTTTTAAATATATATTTTCTTATTGAATTGGTATGTTTTCCTATAATTACTATTAATAATTTAATTTTTTTAACAATTTAAAAAATAAACCTTTTAATTCATAATATGTAAGACATTATATTAAATTATATTTCAATACTTTTAGAATATTAATTTAAAAATAAAACTTCATAACCTAAAAAATATGTTTTTATGGAAAAATAATTCTTCTGAAATAAGATGATATTACAATAACTTTATATCTAGTTATCATATTTATATGAATATAAAAACAAATATATTTAGATATATAATTTACAAATTTCATTTAAATCACCAATTATTTTTGGTTATTTTAATTAAATAAAATCAAAAAACATTTTGTAATTAAAAATATTTTTCAAAAAATATCACTTTACATCAAAATTATGCTTTATTTATTTATATCAAAATTGTTACAAAAAAAATTAATTAGACATTTTATAAAACATTATTATTAATAAATTTTTTTTCATCTAAATAATAAATTTTAAAATATTCGTTAAATATTTTTTATTGTATAAATTTATTAAATTTAATTCTTGGATTATTTTGACATTGTGTGTAAGAAATTGATATTCATCAAAAATATTTATCATTTTTGTTTCATGAATTACTAGAATATTTAATTTTTATAGTTCCAATAAAATAAAATGTTCACCTACTATATTTTATGCACATGTATTACAACAGTGTTCCACATTGGTGTATCTATTCCATTATTTAACTGAATATGAAGCCCAAATTGTATAGAAATAAATATCTATATCCTCCAGCGAGAAATTAATATACTCGGTAGAAAATCTCCCCTCATACATTTCTACAAATTCAATTTTTTAATCATGAAACACCCTCTTCCCTGTATCATTCTCATTTATCAAATATCATTTCCAACTATCTATTGGGCTAGCCTTCTGAACATCTACCTTCTATGATGCATGCAGATGAAGACTGTGATCTATATGTGAATAAACACAATGTATAGAAGTCTATGTTGGTTACTATGGAATTTATTTTGATTTATAAATAAATTTCTTTTTAATTTCAAAAAATAACCAACTCAATATCATATGGAAAAAAGACGAAAGAATGAACCTCACCTAGGTCTATACAACACAATGAAAATTATATCAACTAGAATTTTATGTTTTCTTGAGATCCTTGAATCTAATCATAATGGTGAAAACACATATTTCCTGACCATTATCCTTTTTAACATCACATACTATTTATAAAAAACATTTTTCCATACCATTCATATTGAATACTACAAAGTTCCAAACTCCAGATGTCATAAAATATCTTAACCACCCATTGAGATCACTTTTTCACCAGCACCCACATTGGTAGCAAACCTAAGATGATGTCGAAGAGAATGAGTGACCCCAAAGTTCATCCTCTAGTAGGCCTCAGGATGGAAAAAATAAATGAGTGTGAGAATTTGTCAAATGATATGTATTATCCCCTATATATGAAAGGATATAGAGAGATAATATAAATAACCATCAACCAACTATATAATATAAAAAATGAAACTAAACCACCTTTTGTGTGTATGTGATGAAATAAAAATAATGACTCCAAATAATTACCAAATAGAAAACTATCATAAAGAAAGAATAATAACATGGTATTTGAGAAATTAATGGCAATGTTAGTCCCTGTATCACTCTTGGAACACTAGAAAATAGTTTATATATATATATGGTGATCATAGCATGTATACTCAGTTGGATCAATTCAAATGCCTGAACTAAAAATCTGAGAAGAGAATACTAAATCCCTATTGAACAATCAATAATACAAACAAGCCTCAATACATGTCATATTTCAATGACAAACCACCATAGCTTTATCAGAAAATAATATATAAATATTGTAAGAAAATAATAAGAAATCATTGATAAAGGATCCGCACATTCATATCCATGATGAGTTTCTACTATCATTACCCAACCTCAAACATCATGTGATGCCATCCATTCCATTTAATCTCATCTGAAAATATTATAATATATTAGATGTGGGTCATGTCATAACCCTACCAAACCCAAATAATTATAATGTTAATCATATCATGCTAAAATAAATTTCATTATGCACACATCTGATGAAACTACCACAACATCACTCTTGTAACCCCTAATTATGAATTTCACTATTTTCTGAATGAAGATTTCATATTTTTACAAATGATTTAACAATACAGAAAAAGGATTCAGGGAATCCATGAAGAATTTACATGGATATAAAGGAGATACACTTTTAGCCTTACAATCTACATTTAATTTTACCCTTAGTAGTTAAGAGTTTTATTAACCCCCCCCCATTGATTTTTTTTGGCATGCCAACTAACTAGCCAAACATTTCTCAACTAGAGCCCCATGAGGGAATAGGGTCATCCATAACTAATGAGATCCATCTGAGCTAGTATTTGGATGGAAGGAGGAATCCTGCTACTAGCATGAGGTAAATGAGCTCGCGTATAGGCCTTGTGGTGTGTGATCCCAAATTCATGCATAGTGTGGGTGAAAATATTGTAAGGATGAGTCTTGGGTGGAGGTTATGTAGGTGGTATGGGTGAGAAACCCATTGTTGGCTCAACCAAATAGTGATAATACCTTTCATATATTCTGAAGGGAGACATAATGGATCATTCATTGTGGGATGGTAATTTCACATGTACTATTCAAGAAAATCAAATCCTGATTGTATGATCAGGCCTTCTGCCAATTGAAACTATCTAATCATTCCCCCACTGATCTTAGACATCCAGTTTAGTGTTGTAGATCATGAGATGAAATTTGATATTATCTCGTAGTTACAAAATTTTGATATCAGCTAGTCTTTTGAGGCATAGAACTTCAACATCAACCTCCGGACACACTAGATCAATTTCCAGTGATACGCCCGAAACCCACTCGACATCACTGCCATCTCTCAAATCCTTTTCTAATAGATGAACATGTCCTAGAAAACCAGGTTGATCCACCATGAGAGTTGATAAAAAATTCTAGTGGCCAACCAAAAGATCAACCATCATCCCTCGATGCCACCACATGACCATCCATTGATCATGCAATCGATGTGATGATGATCAACGAAGAATCATGAAATTTTTATGACCACATGCCCTTACACTTCCCAAAAATTTTCCATTCAAAACAAATCATATTTTTTAGAGGTTGTCATGCAGCATCGTGGATGTAAATTAGTGTTCAAGATGTGATTGTTTGTGGAAATGGAACCAAACTCACATAAGAATGAAAAACAAATAACACCTGAGATTTACATTGTTATGAATGTTTTCCTACATAAAATGGAGAAAGAGGCCAATTATTTATTCTTTCTCTAGATCAAACTCATCAGAGGGTCAAAATCTTTACAGATCTTGGGGTTTTAATTATATTATAAAGAGGAATGAAAACTATTTTTTTTCATCGGTTGTTGGGAAGTTCATCTACCCATGCGACTATATCTTGCAGATAGATGATGGTCTGCCTTGACTTCCCAGAAAATAAAACCAATTTCATAGTTATCTATGTTGGTTTCCCCCCATAGAATACGTATTATGTAGTTGAAAAAATCCATTATGTTTATTACTCCCTTAATTGGGAGTGATCCCCCCCACAACAAACAATTTCATGTAAAAGCTAGACCTATAGTCTCCTTACAAGCATTAAATACATAATTAGTAAATAGAGCACGGTTATTCTAATGAGATAAAAAGTCACTTCCACTATCTTCAATCAACCTCGATCTAACTACAGTCCTCATCAAAGGATACCTCTTTTGGGACTCTTTCCCAGTAAGCATCGCTGCATCGCCATATGTGACTACCAACACTCCAGCAACAATGGTAATCCTATACCCATTAAATTTGATCATAGATAATGATAAAATGTTTCATCTAAACCTTGGAATGAATATTACATTATCCCGTTTCATACTTATCAATAGAGTGTCTTTAATTTCACCATCTCGAGTCATCGAACATCGCATTTTTACCCATCACAAAGTCTCAATGAATCTCACACCTACTAAAATGTATAAAACACAACATTTATCATTCATATGTGTACCAAGCTCCCCGAATCAAGAACCCCACCATATTACTATTTATTCTGATTCTTCTCGTTGTTCCATTTTAAAACTCAATATTCCCACTTCATGTGCCCATATTTATTTGCAGTAATGACACTACACTTTTCCCCATTCAAATATACCTTATGTGTTTGAGCTTCCCATTTTTAGCCAGACATCATCATCTCCCAATGGTTTTATTATGTTTACAACCTCCACTTCATCTTTCTATTTCCTAGAAAGGGCTAATTTGTGCTCTTTGCTGTCAATTTTATAGTGACCCATTTTTTCATACCCGAAACATGTTATTTTTCTAGGATAACCTCCTCTTGATTTTATCTATAATTCTATATCTCTTGAATTATGATAACATCTTATCCCACTTGGTCATATTTAATCACCATGATTTTCTTCCCTGAATGCGTCATGTGTCTTTAGAATGCCTCCACATCTTGAAGTGACACCATCACCTCATCCAGGTGAAATATTTCCATCCCCATTAGCAATGCAGTCACAAGTCCCTCAAATGAGTTTGGTAGAGGCGAAAAAAGAATATTTTATTTGCCTTCCTCTTTATCCTTCACATCAAGACCCAATAACTATTTCAATAACATGTTGAATTGGTTGATGTGATCCAACAAATTTGTTTCATTTCCCATTTGAAAATGATTCAATTTCTTTTTTTGGAAAAATTTGTTGGGGAGTGACTTCGCTATATACTATTGCTCCACCTTCTTTCACATCTTCTTCGATAAGGTCTCGTCTAACACTGTGTACTTTACAAAATTATCTAAACACAGTTTGATTGTCTTCAAGACCCTCATCTGGAGATCTGGATAATAATCGTCATTTGTTCTATAGGGATTTTCTCCGATCAATGGTCTGATCATTCCCTACTACACTGGAATATTTTCATCGAGATTTTACATTAAGTTAAATTGTTATGAACATCAAAATTCTCAATAAAAAATTTTGGAAGTGCTCTGCCACTATCCATCATCGTTTTAATAAAACGTGATTACAATCGTAGATGCCACACCCCGTTGAAACCACTTGATGAAATGAAAAATTTAAAAAACCAACTCTACAGATGCATCTGTAATGGTTGAAATAGCTAGAAAGGACTCTTAGATCGGTGAAAATGGTCTCCGATTGGAAAAGAATAAGCCAAAATAAATTCAACGATCCAGATCGACCGCTGACATGGCTCGCCAGCATAGTTTCAAAAAATGTCACTAGGAAGTTGTTGTTATCATGAAAAAATTCTTCTCCTCCGTCATGTGGGTATTATAAAACCTGTGATTTGATAGAAACATTCACTGACTCTACTAGAATCATTTCAAATCCTTGTTTCGATGCCACTTACACCATTGGAATCATCTCGCACATCTTTTCATGCATATAACATAAAAAAAAATTTACGAACAATTTCAATTTTCCAGTAATCGGAAAACATCCCTTCTACTTTTCTATTTTTAACTCCATACCCCTAATATGGTTTTGTTAGAACAGTGATTCTTTGTATATGGAATAAAACACAAACTGGAATGAAAAATAGAGAACACCTGAGATTTACGTAGTTTGGAATGATTGACTATGTCCATAGGATAAGGTGGAAAATTCTTTATTCCCTCTCTTGATCAAACATGTCAGAGGATCACAACGATTACTGATTATGATATTTTTATCCCTTTATTAAAAGAAATGAAAACTCGTTTTTCCGTTGGATGTTGGGTAGCACATCTACCCCTAATAACATCTTGGTGTTGGGTGCTCATTTGCCTTGATTCCCCACTAAAGAAGACCTCTCTCACAACTGCCTTAGTTGGTGGCCTCCCGTAGAAGACTACCCCAAAAACCTCTATATTGATTACACCTTTAATTGGGAGTGGACCCAAAATTAGATCATGACATGATCATATTAAATGATCATGTGATGAAGAATAATCTATCTCATTGGTGTAAAAGTCATCTTCCCCAAAAATAGAAGCATCAAACTCAACCTCCCACTGCATATATGTACCCTGCTCCCATCATAAAAAAGAAACATGAGAAGGAGGGGGAGTAGCGGAGTAGAGTAGTGGAAAAACTGAAACGCTGACCACCACCATTTGAGATCATCCTTAGGTAAATCAATGGACCTACATAGGAATATATTCCACATCATATCATTGGAGGAGTTTATTGAGTGATCATCATACGGTCACACGATTGAAAGACTAGATAATCTCTTATGAGTCTCATGTGAAGCTGTATCTTTGATCAGTTATGGTCCTGTGCTGATCCACATCCTAATCGTGTGATCCTCCGTCATGGACACACGATTGTGATGCACATGAGAAAAAGAGGATATGCGCCTCCTGGTGCCACAAAACCTCAATCTCGTTGCATTAATTTTTTTAGCATTCGGGTGTGGACTCAAGGAATTGTTCCCTCCATATGTGATGTACTCTTCTTCATAGTGAGATGTGATCCCTCTACCATGCACGTAAACTGCTTCAGCCTACATCCCCACACATAACCAGAAAACCAATAGTGCGATTCGATCCTTGATAATACGAACACATGACAACATAAAGACCATGTGATCCCTCTGTAGGAATGCATGTAAGGAAGTCCCTAAGTCAGACATGTTTCTCATGTTGGTGCCTGAAAGAACAAAAAAGCTTAGGTTATAACCCCCATTCTTACAAATCCACCCTTTACATGGTACCAGATACCATCATGATGCATGCATGCGACCATTGAAATAGCTTCCTTGAAATACAGCATCCTGGTCGATATCCCCCTTTAGGTAGGGAAGACAATGAGGAAACAAGGTATATGTTTCATACACACTACATATGCAATATATAACAATATCCATTTCAAATATGCCTTGATGCAAAAATATAGTTCATAATCATTGAATACAATGCAAGACCTCTTTGAGGTCATGGGAGCCATATACACTCATGGGGTGCCATTATGTGAAACCCCAGGAGTTGTTGTCTGAAAAGAACCATGGTGGTGCATCCTTCTACATATGAAAATTGGCTACCATGTGAACATGATAGGTGATCCCTTTTAGCATGCTAGTGGAACACTTGGATGAGTTCAAAATCCTAAAAACATCCAAGAGCCCCCTCAGCATGAATAGTTTAAGGGCACATGATCGAAAAAAACCATTAGTGGTCTTGTGATGACATCACATGACCTTTAACATGCTCTGTTTGTAAAATGACATACCATGGACAAATCGGGTTGACCTTCACACCGTTGATCAACGCATCTCCATTGTCATGTGACAGTCCAAACACAAGCAAGTTGATCAGACGACATCCCCTTCACATTTATGAATTTTCACTAAATTGTATTTAGATGATGAACTTTGATCATGTGAACAAAACATTTACATGACATCTTGATCTGGTGATTTCACAATGACCTGTCATCATTTTTACACGACATCCTGAATGACATGTCTGGTTCATCTTGTGATGGTTCATAGTCATGTCTACTTCGATCATGTGTAAGATCCCTAACGTGACCTCTTTGATCATGTGAGGCATGTTAGACAAGTCTACATTGATCATGTAAAGAACCATGTACATAAACACTCCACCCAGGCGAAGGAATATGAGACAAGTCAACTGATCATGAAAAGGACCCTTTCCATGTAAACATTCATCGTATGGAAGATTATAGGCTTGTGTACTCTGGTCATGCAAGGCATTATGAAAATGTCAAGTCGAAACCCTTGGATGTTCCTTCATTTTCATCCTAATGCCCCAAAAGGTCGGATAGTCAACTAGAATATGCCCAAAAAACATCCAAGACATGTCAATAAGATCCAATATGGCATGTAATTTTTTTTCTAATAAACCCACTTGGATTCATACCATGTGGACCCTGACCATAAAACTTCGACCACATCCCCCAATTATATGTGAAGTGTCATTGATGAGATTGGGTAAATAAATCACCTAAACTCATTCACATCATGCAATAAGACAAACATTTATGGTCACCACCTCACTTTAATTCATCTAAAGATAATGATTGAGAGTGAAAATGTGCATCCTAAATGCATAAGCCCTAATTTCTGACATAATATAATATGTCCCCAAAAAACAATGGTCTTCCTAAGTGTGTAAGCCCTGGCCAACAGAGAAGCCTTAGAGTATAACCCTAGAACAATATAGAAGACATAAAGTGTAATCTTTGACAAAAGGGGATCCATCCTGGAGTAAATCCCTACCATCCATGAAACATATGTGATAATAATAAAATATCCGATTGTGAAAATTCACCTTAACACATTAGTAGGTTAAGGGATAAATAAACCATGATAACTCTACTTATAGTCATATTGGGGATACATAGGGTTTCATTTTAATGATTGAGATCTATATCACATCCTCCATGAGATGGAAAATCATACCCCCTCAAATGGAAACATTAATCTGTAAGCACCATATGGATATACTCTAATGAAATATAACCAATCTACTGCTACCACATTTTTCTAACATTGAACATGGATCACATGGCCTAAGACACCACCGATGATTGTATCAAAATCATTCTTATAATTCCCCTTATGTGGGCCTATCATTGGGATGTATGTTTGATTACATATCATCTCCACTCAAGGGACATATTCTCGACAATGCAATCTAGGGCAATATTATATGAAAAAGCCTCACCCAGGCCCTCTATTTTCATATCACTCATGAAAAAGAAAAAATTATAATAACTACATAACCTGTAATTCTAGTCTCAAATATGATACATAGGATGACTCCCTATAGTCCATGCCTGATATTCACATCCTTACTGCATGACTATAAATTGCATGGATGAGTCAAATCACATGAACATAAAATTTTTGAAATGAAAAATGTGAGTGTTTATTCTTGGTTTAAAATGATATTTAGGATGCCTCATAGATGTTCAATCTTATATGTAAGACAAAAACCCCCTCCCATGATGATAATGGACACAAGAGTTCTTGAACATGGTTATAACCCAAAGAATCATAAATAAATAAGAGAGGGATATATTTCCCTTGATATACACTTTATTGTCCCTATCAATAATTTTTCTTAATCAATTCGTTGAGACAATGGTAACGAGTCATATATCACCACATGAGAAGGATTTCACACCAGAACTTAAATAGAAATAAGTGTCTCAAAATAGGAAACAATATCCATTAAATGGTGTGATGTTCCTAACCTCTCATTCTCTCAACAAATGTGAATTTCTAAGAGTCATTAGTCACAAAACCCTAAAGGACCACCTTCCATTGCAATATAGGATCATACATAGCTTTGTATGCGGGAACTATCGATAATTCTTATGGAATATAAACAAATGGAAAACCTGATGCGAGCGATTGAAAGATGGCTTAGACCCCACACAATCAAACCACTAAGAAAAATACCATGAACATATTAAATCGTAACAAAAAGAAATGGCGATCTCAATGTGAATCCTTTAACATTTTCATCCTTTTCATGAGTCAATAAGTATATATTTCCCTGTGCCTGTTTTAGTGGTTAATCATGTAACAATTTCACAATGAAATAGTGAACCTGACACATTTCCATTAACCACACTAGAGCTTATCTATAAAGAAGGAAAGTCTTAATTATCCTTTATCTATGAGATCTTTCAATCGAACATGTAATATTATATATGATGTTTCACTAATAATGTGTCTTGATTTATTTGTTAGGAATTCCCAATATTCTTTTCAGTCAAAATGACATCATCAAATGTGCCAAAGGATTATGAAATTGTTGGATAAGAAACTTTTGTCCAGAGGCCCCGATGTACATCGTCAATAACACACAACTTCCAGTATCAGTTGCGGAGTGTCTCAGTCTGGGATTACCACATCAAAAACTCTATCACAACACTGGAATCATCTCACGAAATATTCTGAAGAATTAGTTCCCTACAGTTATCTTTCCCATGATAGGACACATGAGAGTAATTGCCCCTTGTTTCTACATTCAAATTCTCTGGGATTATATCCCAAGAGTGAAGAAATGCAAACCTTCCATACCTTAAGGAGGTGGAGAAGGAGAATCATCATGAAAACTCAATCACTCAGAAGCTACCTAGGAAAACTCCCATCTGTTATGATAACAATCCTCAACATATGAGCATGATTCCACATGGATCTGTAGAGGGGGTTATACTCTCACAAACTGCCTAAGTTAGGACACCCAAAAAGAGATCCAATGAGGGGTATTCAAATAATGTAGATCTATAACAATCTAATATACATGATATTGATAATCTATTAGAGACCTAACTGTGTAACCTAATAGTTTCCCCAAATCAATCATAGATCATTCCTATTCATGAGATTCTCACTTCATCAAAACTGGCCTTGGTGATTGTTAAATCATAGGGAGCACCCCAACACCCGGGGTTGGGAGAATTTTTACAGTATTTTACCCTAGGATCGCCTTGAACATGGGAATTGATCCCTCAAATAGTAGAATTGGAACTGACCACCCATACAGTACGAGGGGTACCGACCCATCAAATAATACTATGAGAACTGACCCCTCAAATGGTACCATGGGAACCAACATGACAAAAGGGATTCTTTATTATGGAGGAGAACTATACCATTTGTGACTCAATCAATATGGTATCGGTCGTATCTGAAGAATCTTTATTAGATCTAGATGAGAATGATATTGATGTGTACAACCATACCCTCTTACAGTCATATGATCCATGGAAGGTTGGACTACCTGCTTCTTCTTGCACATGAAAATGAAGGCCCAATAGTTTCTCTCATGTATTTATAGGAGGTTGTACCAACCATATTGGTATTTTATAGGGTAATGATAATCTATCACATGAGAAGGGGAAACATTGGGTTTTATATCTAGGGTATACATAAGAACTCCCATTATCATCCACTCTCCCTAACACAGATTGAGTAAAGGGTGGTTTCCTAGACACTTCCATCCATCCCTATCATGACCCATCCCATTTTGGCACATTACAAGACTCCCCCAAGCCCGACTCTAATAGTCCAGGGGCTGGTGACTAGTGCTGAGAAGGAATATTACAGACATGGGAGGCCTTATCCTAAGTACATGTACACATGAACACATCTCTATGACCATACAATGATGAAAGGTAAAATCAATTGATCCATCATGAATTCATACATATAATCTCGCAACCAAATTATGATAAGAAGAAGAAAAAAATTTCCAAATAAAATCCAACCACAACAATTGTAAAATGGATGTATAACATGAAAGTAACATACCAAGACTTCTATCAGAAATATACAGGAACACACCTCAATCATTCCAGTCTCACTAAGCACCTTCGGTCCTTGGTCAACATAAGAGTCTATCAAAAGATCAACCATTTATACAATACATAAATCTTGTGGGAAAATATGCTTACGAGTGAATATAACAATAATCTGTAGGACACCCCAAAATACAAAAGTGTACAGAAAATTAAACATGATCTGACGTACACATGTATACGTCTACAACAAAAATAACAAAAATATTATGATATACCCAACAAAAAAACATAGTCTAGAGGTAATTCACTACCATAGTATACCAGACTAGGATCCCATCTCGAAGATTCCACAAAGCACACATCTGTGAGAAAACACTCCTATGTCTTGTATCACTAATGATGTTTGTCTAATATGTATTTCTCATTCTGTCTCGTCCAGAGAATAACACACAAAAATGAAAAAGAGAATTATGATACATATGAGATGATTAATAAAATTATATGTGGTGATAATAACAACTCAATATTCATTGATCTTCTAAGTAGTGGATCAATGCCCACATAGTGTTGGTCATGGAGAAACTAATAACACCACATACTGAAAAAATATGAATATTGGATCTCACTCTGGGCCACTCGGAGGGATTCCACGACTCTATCCTGGAAGTCATACAAAAGGTATAATACTCTTAAGAGTATTAAAAAACTCCATACATACTCTGAGTGAAAGGATAAGGGTAATTAATCTTAATATAACATGTCAATGATATAAGGGACAAGAGATCCATGTCTGTTTAAAATAATATATGGCATGTAATATTGGTTATATTTCTTATCCATTTACCCTAGGTCCTACCAGTGTAAATGGACCGTGTCTTCAAAGAGTGTTTGTGTAGTACTAGATGATGTGTAGGCTACCCATGTAGTCTAAATGTGTTCCATTACTTGGATTCATCACAAGTTCCCGTGTTCATATACCAGTACACATCATATCCTATGTACCTGGTCCAAACCGTGTCTGTGTGAGGGAGTACACCCCATGTAGGTAGCCTATGTACTCCACCCCTTTTCCTTGTACCATTTGAGGTACACACCTTGTATCTAGGGAGGGAACACATTACATGTTACATTTTTCACACAATGTGTTTACTTAATCTCCTTCAAAACCCTAGCCATTTCCATGGGGCCCCCACACAGTGTGTAGATCTAGATTACACGTCATGTATGGTGGGATATTTGAGAATACTAGATCTTCTCTATAGACAATAAAATTCCATTGAACTTCGATCCAATGATTAATTCACAATGAAAATGAAAAATACAAGCTTCTCCAATCCATTCCATCATAAAACAATGTGTTCCTTTATGAGATATTCTCATAGAATGGATCAAGTCAGTGTTCTTCATTATGCACTGAAAAAAACAGAAGAACGAAAACTCAGGTATCCTCCATCATTTGAATCACTCTTCCTCTTTCATCTCTCCTTCTTCATGTCATGATGATCCAAAATATGTGATATTTAATTTTTTATCCATGAAACTAGTGCATAATGATAGATTGATCGGGATAAGTCGTGGTGTGGGGAAAATGAATAACGCTCACAATAAACGGTGAATGGGGGGAGAAAAGCATAATAATAGATTATATGAACAAACATAAATTGATGTTTGTGTAAATTTCAATATGTATCTAATGTAATTAAAATCATAACAATCAACTCACAAAAATAAATCTCCCATCAAAACCACACAATTAAACACATACTGCATAATGATCGAATCCCAGATCAATCTATTTGTTAATTGATTGAGGTTCATCGAAAAAATAATGAACTAGGATGACATTAATTAAATTATACTCACTTTCTCAATTAGATATATCATGGATGAGGAACGATACAACATCATTATCATTGGTAAGATCCTTTGAATCTGAGTTTCTTCAATCGTTGATCCACGATCTCGTCTTCATCTTTCGCCTAAGATAAAATCCCCAAATCTCTTTCCAATGGTTCTAAAAAAATTCCAAGGTTTCATGGTTAACCTTGGAAATATTAAATAATGATCAAATTAAATATCCAAAAATCGATTCTTCAATGAAACAAAACATAGAAATTTATTTTATCTATCTTCTTCATTTATGTGCCCACAATAACCTTACCACAAACATCCTCTTCTGAAAAATGTTGTGTCATGTGTAGGGTATAACCCATATTATAAACTCAATTGTGCCCTCATATTTTTGATCCAAGAATACATTTTGTTTTTATTCTTCTTTTTCAAGTAAATTATATGTGAATTATATTTAATATATTTAATTAATTTATGACATTTATTCTGGGCACACTGGGCTTCAGAATTACATGTTGTCTTAATTCCTGGTCTTGAAAAGAATCTATATAATATCTAAAAATAAAATATGTAAAATATGATACATTACATTCATTACACCATGGGGCATTGCATACCTACAAATCCTACCTACAAATACTCAAAAATATGTTATCACTAAGCACAGATCTGATCTATCAACTATCATGTTCTCTTATAATGATTGCCATATTTCTACTACACATTCACTAAAAGAATAGATCACCCAAGAATGAGCCTATCCAGGTGATCCTTTATCTCTATCAGTGACTCACTAAAGTTAGCTTCATCCGCGATGTCCAACTCTCCATAGTCAATAAAATGTGATGGGTCATAAATGTACCACCTCAACTGCGTCACGAGGTAGACTTCGTGTACCCGATCTAACTATAGAGGAAGATCTAAATAGTATTCAAGCTCTTTAACACTACACAATATCTAAAAGGGTTAATAAGCCCCATAGATATATTTATATCCCATCCAAATATTCATAAAACATGTTGAGGTGAATCTTGTAGAAACACATGGCCTCCTTACTCAAAGTCCAAAGGCCTTCATCTCCAATCAACATAAGTATTTTTATGGATCTTTGTAGTCTTAATCCTATCCTAGATTATCTACAAATTCTCTATTCTAGCTCGCATCAACCCCATGGAAATGAGTGTTAACTCTCTTGGGTCAGTCCTATGAAGTGGTGACTTATAGGGTCGCCAATAAAAATACTCAATTTGTTCCATACTTATGGTGTACTGGTATTTATTATTATACAAAATGTCCATCTATGGTAGGAGAACCTCCCAACTATGGACAAAGTCTAACATGAATTATTTAATCCTGTCCTCCTGAACCTAAATTTTCCACTCAGTCCGGTTGTCATTTTTGGGGTGAAACCCTGTGCTCAAGCATAACTGGTTTCCAAAGGCAACATGTAATCCCTTAAAAAACATGGATGTAAAGAGAACATAATGATTTGAGAAAATAATCTATGGTAATCCATGTATTCAGACTATCTTATAAAGGTAGAGGTTTCCCTCACTCATTACTGAACTCCGATCTCATATAGATATAAAGTGGGTTGAATTGGTGAGTTAGTCTATGATCACCCAGATAGAATCATGTCCCATAGATGTACATGTTAAGGCCATCCAAACGTCCTTAGATATCTCACCCCACTTCCATTCTAAAACCTCAAGGGGTTGAGATAATCCCACTTGAACATGGGGTAATTACATCACTTGTTGAAAGGTAAGGCATCGAGATACAAACTCTTCAACTCCAATCATCATCCCTAGACACAATAAAATAACATCAACATTATTGTAACATAATTAACACCCTAGGATGCACCACCAATGTAGAAGTATGAAACTCTCCCAGAACCACCTCCAACAATTTCCCCAGTACCATCATTCGACATTGAAATGAATGATGTACCCTCCAAATTTAGAAAATACATATGAAGCATTCCTAATGTATATATGAGTATATAGGGTCTCAGAATATAAATCCCTAAGTTTTTCTTCACTGACTCACTATAGGAGATGATGGGGAAGAAACATCCACTAATGGTAATATGCTACATCCTATTCAAAAATGCTAACTATAATGAGGCCAACTTCTCCAATGCCTCGCTGAATCTCTATGAGCAATATCATTAGTTAAGAGAACCTACCACCACATTCTCCTAATCGAGATTAAATATAATCTCAATGTCATAGTCATGGAGTAACTATATTCATCACCTTTGTATCATGTTGAGATAAATATGGGAGAATATATACATTAAACTATTATGATAAGTGTAGAGTATAACTTGAACACCCATTAGGTAATGTCACCACATCTTCAATGAAAAAACTATAAATGAAAACTCAAGATCATGGGTTGTGTAGTTCTACTGATGTGTTATCTACTATCCTGAACCATATGAAATCCCTTGTGGCCTCTACATCATAAAACATCCAAACCCAGTTCTTGATGGTTCATAGAACACTATGTACTCGAAAACCACCTCCAAAAATATCAAGATGTCCGAACTCATCAATATCTTCCTCAACTACTAAAAATATAGTTGTCACTTCACTTTCCATTTGAATGGTTTCCACCTTTGATTCAATAGTTTCATGGGTGCTGATATCCTTGAAAAATAGGTACAAATCTCTGGTAATAGCAAGTCATTCCAAGGAATCTATGCACCTTCATTACGATCTTGGGTTTCTCCCAAGGTATTAAAACCTTAACATTGGATGGGTCCACTGACACTCCATCTAGAGAGATAACATGTCCTATAAAGTAGAAAACCTAAATCTAGAACTTGAACATAGAGATATTTCTATAATGCTGGAGCTCTCAGAATAAATCTAGAACTATCATTAAGTATCTCTCAAGCTCCTCCTCAGACACCATGTACACTATGATATCATCGATAAATAATTCCATGAACTAGTTTATGTAAGGCTGAATGATCTTGTTCAAGATTTCCATGAACACTATAAGGGAATTCATCACCCCAAACAGTACCACCAATTACTCATAGTGACCATAGATACATAAGAATAATTTCTTCAGTATATCCTTATCCAATTACTCACAACTGGTTATAACCAGATCTGAGGTCAAATGTAAAGAACTATTGTTACCTTCTCAACTGATCAAAGGGGTCATCTATCCTTGGTAGTGGATATGTTTTCTTTAATTCTACTTGGTTCAAGCACCAATAGTCCGCAGAAAAGCTCAATCTTTCATCCTCCTTTGAAAACAAAATCGAGGCTTCCCAAGGTAAAACATTGGAACTAACAAATCCCTTCCCACAAAGTACTCCAAATAAAACATATAATAATGAAACTCTATGGTAGTTATTGAATATTCTTGCTCAGATGTTTTTCTGTTCAATTTTTGTTGATAAATGCAGAATTAAATATCCTGTTTGCGAGGTAAAACTGAAATATCATGGGGGAAGATGTCCTCATACTCCCCCACCACTATAGGAATTTGGTAAATCCCAACATCCAATGCACCTAGGGATAATCTATCCAACTTATGAGTAATTGGATAAACCCTCATATTAATGAGTCAATAATGCACTTCTTATGTTTACATTTCACTGAAAAGGAGAACCCGATTCCATGACCACATAAATACCACACCCTTCACCAAAAACTATCAACATGGGAATGGACTGTAGATAACCAATCTATACCATGAATGACATCATAAGGCCTCAAATTTGATACCATAATATTCCATTACAAACACTCACCTCCATGTGTACAGTCACACTTTTGACATAAGTGTGTGATCACTAGGCCTTCTCTTGTTGGAGTCTTCACGTGCAAGGGTCGAGCCAATGGTTCAATCAGAATCACTATGTCTCGAAAAAGATATGTCGTGATAAAGGATTGACGAGAACCTATGTCTATCAATAATATATACATTGTATAAAAGACCCAAACCATATCTTGAATCATTCTCGGAGCCTATGGTTCATAAGCCTTAACCACCTATAGTAGTCCCCTTCTCTTCCAGACTACCCCCTAAGGGTGGTGTGGACTACATGGGGGTGGTGGTATCATATCCAAATGTGGACCACCTCTTACTGATACCCCAACTCTGCTTCCTTGTATTCCACTCTACATACCTAACCTCTATATCCATTACCTCTACCTCAGTGGCCCATCTATGATTTCTCTTTCAACTGTACGACAGGTCTGACAATATAAGGTGATATATTCACTACTGTAACAAGAGTAGCAATGCCTCTCCCTGGGACGACTAGACTGACTTAATGAGACATAAACTACCTATCCTTTATTCTGGGACCTCCTCTTAAAATTCCTGACACATTTAGATCCCTGGGATTGACATAAACTCCCTACTATTGAGTTTTTTATTCCTACATTCCCACTAATATAAACCAACTATTGTATCATATCATCCCATAACATCTATACATCCAAATCTCAATCAATAATCCCAGAATATGTTGGAATTCATATTCAGATAACACTGGATCAGATTTTTCTATGAAGAACTTACTCAAAGGCCTAATCCCTAATGAACTGATCTAAAACCATACAGACCGAGGACTTAGAGAAGTTGGTATTTTTTTATGAATACTCACATACTCTCATGCTACCCTTCTGGAGTTACAAAATATCTTTGATATGTACAACCCTCAGAGAATACAATGGGAACAACTCTCTGAAATGGATTTCTAACTCTTTGCCGGAAAGAGTCACCTCATCATAATACTGTGGAACTAAACCACACTATCACATAGCTGATTCATGAATAAGTTTTCTTCTATGACCACCATTTGATCTACTGGTTTCATGAGATGATGGAAAACATATGTCATGACCTCAAGCCATTCCTTATCCTCTTGTGGGATGATATCACCTCATAACATGAGGTATATGTACCACTAAAACATGTGAATTTTTATAATCTTACACCCCTCATCCACCGGTGTTGTGGCTACTACGAGATAATCTATAGATTATAGAATGGATGGTTCACCACCTGAAGCTAAAATATTAGGAAATTTTCCTCGTATTGATGCCTCGTCATAGAGGGGATCAACCTCATAATCATCAAGTAGAATCCTAGCTAGAATACGTCATTTATTCATCTCGAAAAAAACAAGTTGTTCCTTGGTCAATGAGTATACCAAGAGAGATGACATATAAAGGACATGGAAACAACATAACATTCCTATATGAGGAATTTAAAACTATTTTACCTACAACTAGGGTTCCCAAATACCAAGTGGAAAATATGGTGTTTAGAGTCCTTATGTTTGGATACATTGGTCGCCTCACCAACATTGGAGCCCATTGCATAAAATCCAAACACGAAACACCAAACATTTTTTCCCAAAACATAATTCATAGACTCCTGATACCAAAGAAGAACTGATCACTCTAGTACCACATTGTCATGAACCGTACTAGTGGGTCCCGTGTCGTGACTCTTCACGCCCACATCCAATAGGATAGGGGTGGGAGACTAGTGCCAAGAAGACATATCATTGACAAGTGAGGCCTTATCCTTAGTATATATACACATGAATATATATTTAATCCTAAACAATATAAAATATAAAAACAACTATTCAACCACTCATAGATACGTCTAATCCAATATCCAGAGTATGATAGTAAGAATAAGAAATAATCCCTTCCCAAATAATAGATAAGCACAAAGAGTTTGAAACATAAGTCCAACCTGAAAGTAAATTACTTGGAATGCTATCAGAAATCCACAGTAACACACCTCAGTCTATTAGGTCACACTAAGAATTGTCTTGTCCTAGTCTACCTAGGAATAAATCAAAAGGAAAATCTTCTTCAAAATACAAGACACATGCAAAAAACCCCCAATAATGGTTGAGTATAAAACTACTCAGTAGGACACCCTGAAAGCAAAAAACATACAACAACAAAAACATATTCATCTCAGCATAGGAATATGTCTATAGAAAATATGACAAGTATATCCAAATATACTCAAAAAATACATTGTATTTATGTAATTAACAACCATAATATCCAATCCATGGATTCAAGATCAAAGATTCAACAATTCAATCATCTAGGAGAACATAATGTTGAGCCTGGTAGCACTGATGATTCCCATCTAAGAGGTATAACTCAGCTAGTATCTTCATGTGAAGAACACAATGATAGTCTGAAGGGAATTACGTTACATAGATGAGGATAAATTCCATGGCAATGGGGTTATTCCAAAAACTCAATATTCATTAACCTGATAATTAAACTTCTGATTTCTAGATAGGGTTTTTAGGAGGATGCCATGAAAACTGCCTAGTTCAAGAAGATGAATATAGGATCTCACTCTACACCTCTTGGAGGGATTCCATGACTCTATCCAGGAATTCCTACTGAAGGGATCATTTTACTATGAGTATGAACCAATATTATTCTAACCCTTATGAAAAATATAATGGTAATGATACATATAAAAAAATTACTAAGATATAGAGGAAAATATATCCAATCCATTTTTATAAGAGTACACAATGTGACCAAGGGGTTACATGTCATTTACCTTGACCCCGGGTCCTGCCTGTTTAAACGGCCTTTGTCATCAAATAGTGTCTGTATAGTACTACACATTGTGCAGGATTACCATATAGTATATCCATGTTCCAATACACAACTTAAATAAGTTTACTAGTGTCTATATACCCATACATGGCTTATACTGTGTACTCGGTCCACTCCGGGTCTATGTTTGGGAGTACACGCATGTAGGTAGTCAGTGTACTCCAACCCATGGGTGTGTAACCTCACACGCACTCCATGAATATCTGGGGAGGGACTACACACCGTGTGATGTGCGTCACATGTTGTGTGATACTTTACTTCCTTCTAAACCAAATACCTTATCATGGGGGCTCCACACTGTGGGTAGATTGGGATTACATGCTGTGTATCTTATGATTTTCCAAAATCCTAGATCTACTAGGGGTATGATCTAACACCCCTAACCATTGATATGGTGATTGTTTTCCATGATATTTATGATCAATTCTCTTCTAATCATTTCCATCATAAAAAAATTCTCTACAGTCATAAGATATTATAGGAAAATGAATCAAATTGTCAATCTTTGTTGTGTGTTGAACAATGCCGATAAACACGAATTCATCTATCATTTGTTTCTTGAATCCCTCCATCTCCATAATCAATCCTCCTTCATTATTGGCTAACCAAAATCTTTGATATCGGGTTATTGCACTACGAAACGAGTGTTCAATGATCAATTGATTGAGGTTATTCAAGACGCAGGAAAAACGAAGAACACAAAGGATGAATGATTCATTAGGGGAGAAAATCACAAGAACTGATTATAGGAATGAAATTAAATCAATTTACATTTTCAGTCTTGTTTTTGCATCATTATAACAATAGTCAAAATAATAAAATCACAATGATAAATTTCCTATAAAAATAATCCAATTAAACCAATATTTCATAACGATTGAACCACCGATCAATTTATTCATTGCCTGACATGTGTTTATCATAAAAATAGAGAATAGAGAAGAACTAAATAATATCCCATTACCTTCCTTTAATATATCAATCAATAATTAAGAACAATGTGTCATCGTTATTGTTGGAAAGATTCCTGGAATCTGAGGTGCATCGATCATCAATCCATTATCTCATCATCGTTGCTCTCCTGAGAGAGATTGCTCACAGCTCTCTCAAATGTCCCTCCAACATTTCCAAGGATGTGAAGAGAAAACTAGAAATGTGAAATAATGATCTATATAAGGATATAAAAATCAATTTGTCAAAAAAATGAATTAAAATAATTTATTTTATTTATTTTACAAGTTTCTTTGACCATGAAAACATTACCATAAACAACCCATGATGACTAACCTTAAGTCACTCTTAAAGTAAAACCCACATTATGAACTCAATTATTCCCTCATATCCCTAATCAGATCATCTGTTTAGAAATATTCCACTTTTTCTAGAAAACTGTGCAGTTATACTATTTAATATATTTAAAACATGTATTCCAGGAACATCGAGCTTCAAAATCGCACTCTATCCCAATGGTTGGTATCTGAAATAATCTCTATAATAGAAAAAATTTATACACAGAAAACATATGAAATTACAAGACCCATTAGAATAGAAAGGACATATCTTTAGAAGAACTAATCACTCAATTTAAATAACAGAGTGGGAAAATATGAGAGATAATTGTTGAAATACTACTGAGATATCTACCTCGAGATGTTGTAACCATGTTTTCATATGTAATACCGCCTTGTAATGATGTTCCCCATCACACCGGGCGAGTGGAATTTTTATATTTTTCATACTCTCATTGGTAGAAATCAAATCACTATTGCAGCTCACCCTAGCCCACAGGGATGGGAGATTTTTAATATTTCCCAGACCATTAGCCCACTGGGATAATATAATTTCCATATTTTCCACCTCCTCATCACAGATATTCTCGAAACCATCTACCCTCTAATATTGTACCGAAATACAGTAGGACAGTTAGGTTTTTTTAATCACTTGGAATAGTTTAAATCATTCAAGGCCCTAATGATTTAACACCATTATCAAGACCAATATAAATAAGGACTCTATACCCCAAGATCAAAACAAATCCATTTGTTGGAATGAATTGAATTATAGCTAACATGCGTGAAAAAACATGCATTACCATCTCTTGAAGATTGACATCGAACAATGTATTCTTTCCAATCAAGACATGTTTATAGGCATATGAATTTTACCATGTAAAATGATTTTATATGGCTCTCAGTGATGTGAAATCAATGGGAGTCATGAATTCTAGGAATTGAAATTCATTTAACCTACCATCAACTTATCAAGAAAATGATAGAGGGTTGTATTTATTTTAAGGAATGGCTTCAAGATGAGATGGAAATGGGGATATTGAAACCAACAACACCTGAATCCACACTCCAGTCATGTGATTTATCTGAACAAGATTTACTAGTTTTACAGTGATGCTTGATACACGTACCTTATAGGTATATGCAATCATTTTTAAAGTAATATTGGACAAAAACTATTATTTTCAAAAAAAAAAATATTCTATAAACTACTTTGACAGCACCATGAAAATTGGTTTTGTGGAACTCCCCATATTAAGGATGCTGAACAAGGAAGGGTTGATAGTCCATGAAAATCATTTCCCATACCATTGACGTATGAGGAATATAATAGAATGATGATATGTTTTCAAGGATTCATTTGAGGTACATGTATTTTAATTTTTGATAGAGTTTAATTACTGTAAAACTAAAAAATATGTAGACGATTTATCCATGTTTCATTAGAAGATCAACTTTTTTGATAGGTTATTCACCATTTTCCTTACCATAGGACATTGAAATGAATTGTTGTTACCCTTACCATAAGAAATTAAATTGAACGGTCTCCTTCCATACCACATGACATTAAACTGAATGGCCATAATCTTTTCCACAAGACATTAAACTACATGAATGATATTATTTCTACATGATGTTAAACTATATGGTCATAGTCTTTACCACATGACATTATGCTACATGGGTTTCTAAGAACTATTCGTGGTGTGATTCTCATTTTCAATGAGATACATAATGATGCCTAGATTCTAGATCTCCCTCTAGAAACCACATGATAAAACATTCCCCTATAATATTCTTAGGTGCCTCTGCATAATGATAGGAATAATTGGAAATACATTTTTTATCACATAGAGAAAGGATCATGTTGGATTAGGTGTTTCAGAAATGGAATCCCTTTACAACAAAAAATGAAATAAAAATATTCAACCGGCTCTTCATGGTCTGAAATGAATGACAGTAAAAATAAATACCATGAGTCCCATCCATATGACATTAAACTACATGGTTGATGTACATTAAACGTCATAAAACAATTCATTCATATGAACCTCATATGAGGGGACCACAATGGCTGGTGTTGGTATCCAACCACACCTACATTCTAGAACTATATACTATATGATTATTATCCTAATGATATACCTCGGGATGACTAGATCTTATATTCAGGCCCTTCCATCTATATTCACAACATTACCACATGATGATAAACTTCATGGAAAACATCCCAATCACAAGATAATAAACTGTTCAAAATTTTAATATCTGGAAGACATCGTCAGTACTAGGTAGAAATTATTGTTTATAGAAGCACCACTAATGTAGTAAACTCTCAATCCTATCTATATCACAAAACCTTTAATACACCTTAGTCTCTTATAAATGGTGTCCTCTAACAGGTCACCTCCACAAACACATAAATCCAAGAATTAAGGAAATCATGTCAAAATGAAAAAATATGTGGACCTGAGAAATAGGATCATATCCATACTCATGTGGAGAATCTCTTTGTGTATTTTCCAGCTACAGGAATGGAGGATGAACTTATACCTACCCTACTGCATGAAGTCTATTGGAATATTCCAATGGCAGAGGGGGATATGAGTGGGAATATATCCTCGCATCAATCAAATGCATCGACCAAAATTTCTTAGAATCAAAGAGGATACATACATATATTCTTGTACCTAACCAATTTATATGCATCGGCTTTACGAAAGCAACAGATGTGATCTACCAAGATATTATATTTGAGATTAATATATAAGAATATAATCCTCTATTTAGAGCTTGGGAATCTGAAAACTCTAAGAACTGTGATTAAATGATTACACAAGGGAAATAACATATTCTTGATCATGTCTAGGATAATTATTGGAATATCTTAGTAAATTAAGTGTTGTAGGATTGAGCCCATATTCTCATTCCAACAGGGGATCACCAAAAATGGGCATCACATTTCATACGGAATGATCATATTCTTGTCCAAAAAGTTTAGTGAAATATTCCAAATTCCCAAGATCAGTCTCGTATCCCTGTACCTATTAGAGCTCACCAAGTGAGAGGGGCATAAGCCTCAAGACAAGATAATATTCTTATTGTAAAATTCCATCATCATACACCAATGTCCAAGGATCGGGCTTATATCACCATTTAAGAAAGAGATAATCATATGGAAAAGGAAAAATCCTCAAGAAATGACTATATTACTTTATGTGAATATACCTAGAAAATTTCATCATATCATAGAAGCTAGGTGTATATTCCTACTTCCGATAATAAATGGATTCACCAGCATACTTCTACGGAAATATAGGCGAGACTCATACCCCTTATCCCATTCTAAATATCAATAATAATTTTCTTATGGGGAATTTATATCCATAATGGGATCATATTACCACTCTAACAAGGGCACACTATGTGAGAGAAACACATGCCTCCAGATGGGCACATACTCCTATCGAAAGAAAGGCCAAGGACATATTCCAAAGGTCGAGGATCATGTTTAAATCATCATTCTGGCCATGGTCCACAATTTGGTAGCACATATGCCTCAGAAGAGGCTAATATATCTATCCGAGAATCCCATTTCCATACTCAAGTAGATTCGTAAATTGGGGTACATATTCCCACAATAGTATAAGGTTATTAATGGATTATGAAAACCATCCTTGAGTAGGCTTATACTGCTTCTAAAACCCAAAATGATGGTTGACATATTCCATCCACGATGTAGATCGGAACCCATATTCTCATTCTGTTAAATTATAGTGTCCCTAGGGATTTTTCCGACACATTACAAACACCACAGGGGTCCTTCATCTCTTCAACCATAGAAGGAGATATTCATTACTGTGATATTCCTACGCATGGCAAGGTGGGGATGTAACTCAAGGACCCTACTCCCAAAATACACCTTGTTCAACCTCCACACAATGATATCTCCCATTGAAAATTAAATCCTCCCCTCTCCCAAACACCATCATATAGAGAGGTGATAAAAACATTTAGGCACCTTCATATAGAAATAGAATCACAATATTGTGGTTAACTGTATATAGTGTCCCACAAATCATCAGAATTACATCACCATGGTCTGTAGGTGACACAGAGAGATATCCTCTATGGTATAACCAAGGAAAAGACTTAAAAATCTAATCAAGAAGAGGATGACACTGAGATATGAATAGTGTTAGCTGGAAGCATCCTCAGGAACATGCCTAGAACTATATCCTCTTCCAATTACGATATCCCATATGGGTCAAAAAGGGAATTCATGAATTCTTATTAACCACATGATGTTAAAACTATAAAGATTTTACCTTAAACACATGACATTAAACTATACAATATTTTTCATAACCACATGATGTTAAACTATACACTGTTCATCCATACCACATTATGACAAATTGTAAGAATGATGCCCTAACGACATTACGTGGAATCTATACATATTTCATCTTAACTACATGCAATTAAAACTATTTTACTTTCATGCTAACTACATGATGATAATATATATAGAATTAATCATAAACACGTGGTGTTAAATAATGCATATTTCTTCCCAACCACACAAAAATAAATAGTGAGGATTTTGTCCTATCAACATTATGATAACCTATTCAATGTTTTTCCAAACAACATTTTGTTAAACTGTATGGTGGATGTACTCAACATATGATGTTAAACTTAATGATGTTCATCTCCATCACATGACGTCAAATTATATCAAGTAATTCCTAACAACATGACTCTAATAATGTATGGAGTCTTTCCTAACCACATAATTCTAAACTGTACAAAGGTCATCATATCAACATGATGATAAAATGTATGGATATTTCATGGTGGAATGATTTTAAACCCCATGGCATCACTCAAACATACTACACGATGAAAAACCACATTGTCCAATGACATCCATTTTCATTCATGTTCGGCGATCCACATCCTAATGGCATGATTTTAATTCGGAATGTTCTTCATGAACTACATGTGTCCTTAATACCGCCATCACATGATATGTTGTGGAGTTCATAACATTAGATGTGGGCCCAAACCATATGATATTCAACATTTTGATTCCTACGTCCTAACTATATGACGCAATATACCATAATATTATGTCTCTTTCTTGTCTGGTGATCCATGTCCTTACCGCGAGATAGTAAACTACAGGGAAGATGTCCTTTCTACAAGATATTAAACTCTAAGGGTCACTTTGAACTACTTATATCTTGATTATAATTCCAAAGGGATGTGTAGGGATTCCATAGTACTATATCTTGGCCCATCCACATCATGATGTAGAATAGACCTATTATTTATTCCATTTCCTTTTTATGGTGAAAGGAAACATTTTCATTCATTGTTTCTCACACCGAGCATTTCTCACATGATATTATGAATATTAATAAGGGTTTACCCTGACATACAAGGCATGTAATCATTAGATCGGCTCATCATGGTCCAGAATGCAAGACTATAAAAGACATACCATAATTCCTTATCACATTATCATAAAATACAGAGTTAATTTCCTTAACATTAATTGTTATGAATGCATAGTTCTTAAAACAATACATGTGGCATGAATATCATATTCATGAGGTAGATAGACACACCCAAACTTCCACCATTGGGACGAGTAGTAACATCTCCATCTTTTCACGTCAGCTTATCTTTGTCCTTACCATGTAACAAAAAACAGTAGGGTTCCTCAAGAACTACTTGGGGAGTGATTCTAAATTTAATGAGATACATAGTGATTATAAGACTACCACCATTTTCCAAGACATAATATCTCCATTTTTGACATCATTTTGTATTTTTCCTTAATATACTACATAAAACTGCACGGTTCCTCAAGAAATGCATGTGGCCTGATTCGTACCATCATAGGATACATAATGATCCCTAGATCTCTAATATTGGACCCAACGACTATAATTAATAGAAAACATTATGACCTCTTAGTATGGGTCAAACTTATGTATTGAATTTCTCATTCAAGAATTACAGGTGACTTGTTTCTTTTCCTCAGAAGATACAATGTGATTCTTGGACTTCCAACTCTAGGGTCAGTCACAATAAATAAGTATAAGAGATACCCCCTATTTGCTTATGTGTTAGACCTATACAAGGAAATACCCTTAAAACTACACATGTCTTGATTTCGACCATGATGTGATATTTAGTGACACCCACGATTCTATTCATGGGACCATCCGCAATAGAACAATTTCTCATCAGGGGACCCACATTGTCACATCGCGAAACTACATGGTCCTTTAAAACTATGTCTGGTTTAATTCTCATTCTCATGAGATTCATTGTGACTCATGAACTTCAACCCTTAGTCCCAGAAAATAAATTTACATTCATTCATTTTTCCACCTTATTCCTCACTAAATGTTGTTAAACTGTAAGGTAAACGTTATGGTCGCTTGACATTAAAAAATCACAACAAACAAGTCCTTACCATATAATGTTGTACTTATAGGAATTTCCTCACTAAATGATGTTTAAATACACAAATTCATGTACATACACAATAAAGAACAATTAAATGTGTATTTCATAACCAATCTCTATCCATTATTAATGGAACACAAGGGCTTTACTCTGGTCAACAATAGTATGTGGTGCTTCCTCCATATTTTAAAGCACATCAATCCTTATAAAACATTTCATGTCTCATGATATTTAGTTCACTTTTATCCTTTCATATCCCTTGGAAATGAAAAGTTGTATCTCTATTTTTCATGTTATCAATGCATAAGGGTTTAGAACCACCAACCAGTGACATCATGGACTCATATAAAATGATTTATAATTCTCATGAGTGTGAAATCAATGTGTAGGATCACAACTTCTTAGACTATTTTGATTCACCCCCTTCAAATATAATTAACCATGACCTTGGAAACTCAAACTATGATATACATCATGATCACCTTCTTCTCATAAGGATGTTAGAGTACTCTTGGCCTTAGGTATATTGTGTAGCATCCCCATATTAGGTCAATGAGTATAACAACCTTAACCTACCTACACGTCAGTTAAACCTATAAACCATAAACACCATAGTAGGATGGTTCAAATAAAAATCCCATAAACTACTAGAAAATAAGAGAAAACTTATCAGGTTTAAAAATTGCAAAGGGAGACCTTTTGAAAAATTTAGGTCTTCGCTTTCAAAAAACATTATCTCTAGATGTCACGAAAAAAAGTATGGAATAAATAAATAATTCATAAATATATATGGGACTACATTATATCCCAGTGTAAAATCCAATCTATGCATACTGCACCTCTAGACCAGGAAAAAGTTAGAGTAGTGGTTTTATACGTCTCCTTAACAAAAGAACATGTCAATTAGGTGATGGGAAAACTTTTATGGCGCTTTAACCCTTCCTGAATATTAAAATTTTAACAAATCACACTTCATTATTTGATGTTACTATAATCATAAAAACTATTCATATTCGATCGAATGGAAAACAGATTTCTCTACCTAGCCATGATTTTGATAGAGAAGGGCTTATGCATACCAACTATAGACATCGTGGTCCAATATAAAGGAATTTATAATTCTTGTGAGCATTAATTCACCATGTAATGACCCATCACCTCAGTATGTTTTTGCTCATCCCAATTCTGAATTTCCCATTTCATTATTCCATCGTCGAGCACTTTGGACCATGATTTACAATTTCTATGCAAGAGTAATCAATCAGATTCGACACCCTTTACATTATCACAATTTGTTTTCTATAATTATATAAGTAGTAAGAAACTCAATAATCGGAAATATTTTGGACCACACATCATTATTCGAACCGAAATGGAATAGGGACTGAGATTAAAAAATTAGTATAAAAATTTTCCTATTGTGAAAGATCCCATTCATGGAAACTTTTATTCCATACCTATCTTTGTTGGCCAGATACTTGAGTCGCTAAAAACATTTATAGACCATGTAATGAAAAAAGGATCTATCGGTTTGGTTATTATATTGATTTATAAAGGATTAGAACCACCAAACGGTGACATCATGGCTCTATAAGTAAGTATTTATAACCCTTGTGAGCCCCGATGATCCCACAATGGAACCTAACATATCAGATTATTACGGGACATACCTGACATGTCTTCCCCGTCCCATAATCAATGACACAAGATTTTGGGTTATGAATTACATCACCAACATTCCAACTATCCAGACATACCTAGAAACTCCAGTATTTTTCCCTCGACTATATTTCCACCATAAATATCATATGACCATTGGAAAAGAGTGAAAATTAGATTTTAATTTCTATACTATCAATGCATAAGATATTTAACCCACCAAATAAATTCATATAATCCTTGATAGAACGGAACTACAATCCTTATGAGCCATGGAATGACAATGAAGGAAATCTTCACCCCTGATTGTTTTACGGAATCCATTATATGCATAACCAAATCTAGAAGTCCCTAAACTAAATCACATTAATGGTCAATGAAAAAATACATTAAACTAAAGTACATCAACGGTCTAAGCTAGAAGCCCCTAAACTACATTACATTAATGATCCAAGATAAAAGAATTGAAACTACATCATATTAATGGTCTATCTTGAAAGACCATAATTTAAAAAAACACACAGTACTCTCTGGGATGAGAACCCAACATGAGAATCCTAGAAAATAGTTCTATCTCTACTCATTGTACACCCACTTTGTGTGAACCTTTCATTACTAATAAATATATAAGTAAAAAAAGGTAGAATAAATTTTTAGGTTAAAAACAAGTAAGACGATGAACTAAAAAAAGATACGTCCATCCCCACTATGTATTCCTCCATATGAATATTTTTAAAATGTCAGGTCATAAAAAGTAAATAGATTGAAATAATGTGGGGCTCACCATATGATATTAACAAAATCAATCTGCACTCATTTAGTTCATTTAAATAGGTAGATGATAGAGAATTCATGATAGATACCATGTCGAAATTTACCTTATAAATTATACAATCTGATGACTACTATAGAAGGTGCATCAATAATGAATTTTATGTTAGTGGGAATTCATGAGAATTTCACAATGAGTAACTTGTTGTAAGTCAAGAAATAAAATCCAATAAATTGGATCTATTTTTTATTACTCATAAAGGATAGATATCATGGATGATCTAAGTAATGTTTCAACCTAAAAATAGTTATTTACCTAATATTTCACCCTAAAAACATTGATACCCCCTCATACATATGATCTAGATCTACGAAATGTCATTCATCATAGTGGTATTTATCAAAAACCTATGTGCCCTATGCATGAGTTTGATTTATATAGTTGCATATTCAAGCCTATGTAATGCTTGATTCCTATCATCATGGGATACAGAACAACATCCAAGAACCATATGTAGGATCATACCAAAAGCTCTATTCTCACCTAATCCCTATTCCATTTTGAAATTCATATAAATTCCAATTTCAGTATATCTACGCTTTATGTCAAATGAAACATCCTTTATTATATATAACTGATCATTTTTGAATATAAGTGAAATATTCATAACACTAGATTATTTATCAGTCATACTATGGAAAATAATATCAGGTGAGTATCATGGAGCATCAGATAGTCAAAATTATGTGAAATTGATCTACATTTTCCATAGAATCCAATTCTTTTCATTCTGAATGAATCATATTCTATGAGGTGGACTTTGTGGAAACCTATAATTGGGAATTTCATTATTTTCTAATAGATGTTTTTAATATATTGATTATTATATGATGATTTTAATATAGAATTCCTGGAATCCATGAGTAAAGGGCTTCGATATAGATGAGATAAAATTTAGACACTTATATTATTCATTGAATTTTTTCCTTACTACTTAAGTGTTTTATTTCCACATATTTCCAAAACATTATGGCCATCACACTAACTAGGTAACCCTAAACATAGGGAAATGTGGGTCCAGGGCCGACCATGCCCAATGGGATCCATCCGTGCTAGTGGGTGGATGAAAGGAGGTATCCTACTACCTAAAAGAGGTGGGATGGCCCATGTATAGGGATCAATGTGACTGAGGCCAAATCCACAAATAGCGTGGGTTCAAATCATGTAGGGACGAAGCCAAGGTGGAGGCCTTGTATGTGGTATGGGTACCGACACCATCACCATATCGATCTAATAGTATTCATGCCAATTCAGATATACTAATGTGAGGAATAGTGGAGGATTCAATGTGGGATGAAACTTTTCAATAAACTATTAAAAAAATTATAATTATTTGATCATACACATGAACAATTTTGTAACGATCTAGACCAGTGGGACATAATTCATCATCTTTATCCTCTCGACACCCAGGTTCAACATCCAGAGGTACACCCACAACCAGCATGAAAACACTACCATCACTCCCATCATTTTCTAATATCTACATGAGCCTGAGACAACCAGCATGACCCACTGTAGGTGCCAATCATGAATTCCAATGGCCCAAACCATGATATCCTATCATTTCTTGAATCCATCACAAGATTATCCTTTGATCATGTGTCTAAAGTGAATATTACCAACAATGGAATCATGAGATGTTTATGATCATGATCCTTCCCCACTCCAAAATGTTTTTTCATATACATTGAAAATGATTTATTTGAGGACGTCATATGTTGTTGATCATGGAAATCAAAGCACCACATGATCAAATGAAATCATCATGCGATGAAGAACAGTTTATCTCAATCATGCATAATGTTTCTTCCCCATGAACAATGTCTTAAAGAATATCCTCCCACTACTTATAAGTACCCTTCTCCCCTGATAAAAAATATACATGTGCGAAGGATGGGTATTAGTAAAGAGGAGTAATGGGAAAATAGGATCACAAACACAACCATAAAACATATTTATATTGTAAATCAGGGGCCCTTCTCATAAAGATCTGATATGAGATTTAATCATGAGATTTAATCACGTGATGATCATATGATAATGATATCACACGAACAATTCATATATTGATATTCTCTAATGTAAAAGTGTCTTTGAGTGGTTATATACCCACAGAGATGCCCATACCGATCGCAGAAATCCTGCTCTTGTACATGAGACTATTATGAGCATGAGTACTAGTGGGCATGATCTTCCCTGTGTCGCAAACACTCAATATTTATGAATTCATTTTCTCAACCTTTTCATGAAGACTCAAGGACTAATGCCCTACCAAGGCCATGTAACCTTCCTCATATTGAAACATTGTCCTCTCCCATGAATAAAATTTTCTTCAGCATACACCCCTCACATAACAAGAAAACCCGTCATGTGATTCGATCATTGATCATGTGATCTAATGATTACATAATCACCATGTAATCCCTTTGTAGGAATTCATGTAATGAATTATCTCAAGAGAAAAGGATGATCTTGCTGGTTCCCATAAGAACAAACCAGTGTAGGTATTAACCCATGATATCATAAATACATCATTGACATGGTAGAATAGACCTTTTATAGACCCCATTAGAGGCATTGAATCATAAAATTAATGGAGCTTCATGTGAAACATAAAAATCACGAGACATCCTAACGATGTAGTGATCATGTGGGATTACAACATTGGATTTTACATCCAAGATAGATAGTCACCAATTCAGGCTCTTCAAATTTGAAATACCTCTATGCGGAATGAAATAAAATGATAACATGTGCCCTTAGTATTGTTGTACCTAGAGACATTAGGTCTAAAGATGACTGCATACTGCCTTAGAAATGGCTTCCTTTTAATACAATATCTGTGTGGGTAACCCCTTAATACAAGGTAGTTAACGAGGACACACTAAATATGTGTCATACATGCTACCCAGGTAGTGTGTACCCCTGATGGTATACATTGAGGATTTGATGAAAACCCACTATGAATAAACACTAAATCCATCACATGGCCATTTTGAGATCATGCGAGCCACAAAACCTCATGGGGAACCATCATGCAAGACCCCATGAGGTGCAGTCAAGAGAAAATCCATTGTGGTGAATCCTTAATCTAGGAATAATTATAACATAGGGAAACATGATGGGTGATCATTTCGGTAATAAATGTCAACACTTGGATGGGTGTAAAATCATAAACACATCCTTGAGACCCCATCATTTGAATTGATTAAGTTCATTTTTTCAGAATAACCTTAAATGATTTTGTGAGGCCTTTAGGTGATGTGGACATCCCATGTTGGTCACAAGACAAACCCTAGAAAAATTTGGTTGATCTCAAAAGAGTTGATCATCATGTCACCATTTTCATGTGGTAGTCCAAAGACAAGCTAGTTGATTAGGTGATATCCCCTCGACATATCTACATTGTCATGAGACATTATCTAGATAATGCACATTGACCATTTTAACAAGACATTTAAATGTCAACATAATCATGGGATTTTCCATTGATATTTCAACATTAACATAAAACAACCTAAACGAATAGTCAGGTCAATGATGCGACAGTTCATAGACATATCTTTTTAGATCATGCATTTCTCCACAGGTATGTAGGCATTGATAATGAAAAGTATCTTACACATGTACTCTTTGATCATGTGAAGAATATTGGACATACCTACATCACCCATGCGATGAAATTTGAGGAATGTTAGTTGATCATGAAAGAGACCCTGGCCATGCCAACTTTCATCATATGTATGATCTTAGGAATGACTACTTGGTTATTGCGATGATTTGTGAACATGTTAGGAAGACACCCATGGACGTTTCTTCCTTATCAAGCTGATCCCCCAACATGTCGGCCATACCACCAGAACATGGCTGTAAAACATCCAAGACATATCATGAAGAACCCTTATGGCATGTCATTTTTTTTGAAATCACACATGGATTCATAGATCCCAGACAGGAACCTTCAGTCACATCCCCATTTTTTGTGGGTTGTGTCCATGATGATTTTGGGTTAATAACTCACAATAACCTATTGGGATCATTCTCTCAATAACATTTTTATGGTTTCCACCTATCATTAATCCTTCATAATATAATGAATTAGTGTGTCAATGGGTAGCTTCAATGCGTAAACCCTGATTACTGACATAATATAATATTTTATCCAAAATAAAAGGTAATCCTCCTAGTGAAATCCTTTACCAATAGGGATGTCATAGAATCTATGATCAAACAACAGGGAAACCTTGGAGTGTAATCCCCAACCAAAGGGAATCCATCCTAGATTAAATTCCTAACATCCCTGAAACCATGTGGATAATAATAATGTCTCCATGAATGGTAACTAACCTTAAACCATCAGAGGATTAAGGGATAAATTAACTATAAAAAATATGAATCCTATCATATTAGAGATACATAGTATGCCTTTCCAAGGACTAATATCTATACCATATCATTCAGAATATGGGAAATCATTCCCATCAAAAGAAAACATTAATGTGTAATCCCCATACATATATTCTCCCATGTAATGTTTCAAATCTACCACTGCTTATTTTTTCTCACATCGATAATGACCCACGTGCACTTAAAGACTAGAAATTAGTATGTTAAAATAATATATTTAATTCTCCTAGTTTGGGACCATCATTTTAATTTTTGTTTGATTACATATCATCTCCGCTCAAAGTTCCATATTTATGAGGAAGAAATCCAGGGTAGTATCATATGCATATGTCCAAACGTGGGACACTATTCTCATATATATCATGACAAAAAACAGGTTATAATAACTATGTTGACATTGATTCATATATCAAACAAGATATTTAGAATACATCCCAATGTTCTGAGCATGATATTCTCATATTTATTGCATTAGGTTATACTGCTTGGATTTGTCTAGTTACATGACCTCTAACTATACCAAACAAACAATGTGGGATATGATTCTCATTTTCACAAGATACCTAAGATTCCTGATATTGTTGCAATACCATATAGAAGACAATGACCATCTACTTGGATGGAAATAGTCCCTAGAGTCCTCGAACATGGCCATAACCCAAAGAATCATAAATAAATTAGAGAGTGACATATATCCCATGTTATGAATTCCATTGTTTCTATCAATACATGTTTCCAATCTAGTGGATTATAGAGGGGTAACCCATCCCATATCTAGGTATGGTGAGTATTTCATGAAAATATATTAAATAGGTAAGATTGTCAAATAATATGAAACAATTCCACCAAAAACATAGTGATTACCCAAACCTCCTATACTCTAAAAAATGTGTTTTACAAAGTGTTGTTGGGTGTAAAAACCCAAAATAAAAACATACCTTTCTAAGGAAGGTCAATACCAAGTTATGTATGTGGGATATTTTGGGGGTTTATAAAGAAGATTTAGAAATTGGGAAACCTGATTCGAGTGATTGAGAGAGGCCAAAAACCCCCAACAATCAAACTATCAGGAATAATCCCATCTACATCTTCAATCCGGATGAAAAAATCTCATTTTGACACTAAAACATAATATGTACTGTAGTTGGTTTTCTGGAACATGATGAAAATCAACTGCGTACCCTAATCCTACCATGCATGAACCCCACTACAAAAAACATCCCCTCATTAATATATACTGACAAGAACAATGTATTCCTCATGGTCTAGTCTCCACCACCAACAACAGTATTTCCTGATGCTAAAATTTGTGGAATATATGGAAGGATTTGAAATTCATCCATATATTCTTCAATATAATGATGGTAGGGGATACACCTCTAGAACATATTAGTGTTGGAATATGGTACGCATTTTGGATGGGGTGTATATAAAAGTAATAGGAAAATATGAGTATATATATATATAAAGATACTAGAAAATAGTAAAGCCTGATGTAAATGAGTCTTATCAATACTTCATCCCCTTTTCTTAACATCATCACCATACTAACATTACAACTTTCTAACACTAAATAGATTTAAAAACTCTATTGAACAATTTCACACAACCCATGGTTTTCATTTTATTCAATTTTTTGTTCATACATCTTTACAATTTGTTATATTAACAACCATTGTTTACTAATCAATCCATTTAACTACATAATTATTGAAAGAAAACAATTTTATGCTACACCCACATTTAAATTCCATTCATTTCATACCTATTTATATTTACCACACTTTTAAAACAGTTGTAACAAATAAATCTTACACCATATTCATTGGATTGTATGTTATAATACTTCAATTTTTTATTATTACCAATGTTAAATTTCACCACAATCCTTCCAATATGATAAGGAATCTTAAAAAACACATTATATATACCAAAAAACATCAAATTTCAACAATAAATCCCATATCAAAACATATATCCACAACATCATACAAAACCCCCATAAAGTGAACACGTCAAATAAAAAAAATACAATCATTACTGAATCCTGAAACATTATATTTTATGACCACATATTTTTTTAAAATTTATTTATTTGAGGTTTGAACATTAAAACAACCTCTTATGAATGGGTGTTGTTTTATATTTCCAAAATTAAAGAGAAAACCAATTCATAAAAAATATAAAAGTTAAAGCATTTATGAGTGGATGGTTTAAAGAAAAACAAATTAATGTGATATAAACCCGTAATATTGTTAAATAACTTCACTACATCCACCAAAATTTTATTGTAATAGTTTATATGTTTCAGAAGAGAAAAATAGGTAATAAAAATTAAAAATTTAAAAAACACAAACTTTTACTCTCCTCCCATTTTAATTAAGATTTATTTATTTCATTATCATCATTTACCAATTTCTACAACCAACCCACATGAAAATAAATAAATTTTAATTACATAGAAGTAAAATGAAGAGAAAAATTGTGTCCCATACCAAGAAAATAAATTTCACAACACGCTGCACAAAAAAATAAGGGGAAAGAGGTTGTTGTTATGTCAGAGATATAATGAATGCATAAGCATGGTCAATTATATAATCAATTCAAATAATGGTAAAAAATTAAAGAAAAATAATCCCCTACATATAATATTAAAACTTTTTATAGAAAAATGAGGGTCATTTGTGAGTCCAAAGAAAATTTAAATCATGATCATAAAGGCTTTAGGTGAATGAAATAAACACTCAAGGTACCCGAGAAACATGTTGTTTAATCATGATTATTTGGAAATAATAATAAACTTAAATGAATGATATATAATAATTTAATATGATATATTTTTTTTCTTAGAGACCCCAAGGTGTTAAGGCACACAAATTACATTTTTATATAATTTAAATTTAGGATCATATAAAACATTTGTAAATAACCATTTCACAAAATATATACTATGTAATTAAATTATATAAAATAGATTTACAAAACATATAATTTCTTTATATATCCCACATATTATATTAGAATAAATTTTCACATAATTCATGAAAAATAATATATTTAAAAGAAATTGAATTTTTATGAACTATATGATCAATGATGTTGGAATAAAAAATCTGAAAGGCTTGACCATGATAAAATACTGAATATAAAAATACATTATTAACCATTAAAATGGATGAGTCGACTGTAAGAATAAATTTATTGATCATTGGAAGAAACAATAAACCACATTAACAAACTATGAAACTTGTTAACTAACAGATTGACTATGAGAGCATCTATCAACGATGCGAAGGAATGGATAAATCATGATAAATATGTATTATGTGAAAAAACCAATAATAAAAGTAAAGAAATGGATAATACATGAGAAAAAATATCTACCTTTCTATAAATAAAAAATGGTTTTAATGGAACATTTCATCCTTGAGAATTATTGATAGTGGAAACAAACTGTTGACTATACATAAAAATGGATCGACCATTAGAATAAACTATTGAATATATAAAGATTATATTTACCATGATGACTATGACGCAAGTGAAATTGATATCTACCATGTTAAGGAATGTACCTACCATGAGAAAAAATAGATTGTACATGTGAAAAAACTATTGACCATGAAAATATAATATTCAAAATTTGATGGAATGAATCGACCATTAATAAAATAACTAGGAGAAATAAATAATCACCATGCACGAAGACTACTGACTATTCAAGGGACTAGATTATGAATAGAAAAATTGATTAACCATGAAAAGAATATGTAATTTCAGGCGAGGAATACCCTAACCACCCCATGCCAACTGAAAGGACATTGGAAATTTAAATGGAATGGTTTTAGGAACCATTTAATTACAATAATGCTTTGTTCATTTTCTTTTTTCCTTAGGACATATTCACCTTCACAAGTAGTGTAATTCTTTGGAAACTACATGAGTAGTGGAGATGTATTATTAGTTATAGTTTTCATGTATTCATTATCAAATACAATACGGAGAATCATCATTCCAGGTTTTTCCACAATAAGTAGGGATTAAATATCAAATATCACTAGAAAATATTTTTTTGTATTAAACATTTGAGGGTCATGATCCTATAATGATGTTATAGATATAAAAACATCATTATCCAAGGGTAATACAAATTCTTACTCTACCTCCTCACTAATGGGTCTAGAGATTGAATCCTCCTAACCTGATTGTTTTTTGGGCTCTAACTCTTCTATATGATCAACCACTACCACAATAATCGATACTTTTATTTAGGCTAATTAAACAATATAAATGTGAGATTTATGGGATGAATACTTACATTCATTAAAAGGATATATAAGTTCACTTTTTCCCTCTATTGAAAATAAAGTGTCCTTGAACACATGGAATGGATCTATATCCAAACTGGTCAACAAATTGAGGTGTAAGGAACAAGAGTTTTAAGAAACTTCTGATAACCACATAGAATTTGGGTAAAAATGAATGACCCTCATGATAGGTTCCATAATATATAATTTCAGCACTATAATGGGTAAATCAGTCATGTTAGTGTGAGTTTCTATTATAATATTCAATGGATAGATAAAGGATGGAGTTTACCTTCTGAACCCTATAGATAGAATATCATCATATCCCAAGTGTGCTATGAATTGTACAAGGTTGGTTGGACTCCAAATAAAATGGTGGTGGGAGAAACCCCTAAAACACTTGAAAGGACATGGATTTAGGCGATACAAATCCAAATTCATTAAATTTTTTAGAAACTCACCACCACTCCTTAATGGATGATAGTGGGGCTGATCCAACGAATCTTCAATTATTGAACAAAGCAATTCTATAAAATATATTTCAGTGCTACATTCATAAAAAAAACAATTTCAAGTAATGTGTATGGTTTGGGTGTTACCATGTCCAATTTGACCTCCACCTGATCCATGGTAGGTAGAGTACCACAACCCTCTAGATGATCCTCATTATTCTTCACTTGACATGTTAGTGAGTGTTTATCACAATAATCCATAGACATTATGTCCCTAAATGGGACAATATCTTCCAAGAAATCACTAGGATTACCATAAATAATTCTCATCAACTAATCAATATATATTTTATCTCACATTATAGAGTACACCAAATCCTATACTTCATCAATTTTATCAATGAGAATACTTTTATGGAACATGAAAAAATCCCAAGAGATAATGATTCCATCTAAGAATATCTTAACTCTCTGATGTTTCCCTTATGTGTAATTTCATGTAGAGTATAGTCATTGATTTTACATGGTCTTCATGGATTTTTGAGTGGAATATTCATTTGGAATCACCATGATTACCCTAAAAATTTTCTTTGAGAACATTTCAGTAGTATCCTGGTTTATCATGGAAGTATCTCCATAATATCAATCCCACATACGAGGGCTCTATTATGTTTTTATTGGGAATAACCCTATGGCCTCACCTTGGAGTTATGTGGGTTCTAATTGGAAATCCTCATTTTCTAAAGCCTTAGTGAGGACCTCCTCATCAACTAGAGTGATGATCTCACAAAATACACTCCACTGACCATTCAACCCTTCGATTATATCAGCATTTCCATCCATGTAGTTCAATACCTCAACATCACCCCATGATAAGTCATTTTAAATTGTTTTTTAATAGTAATATAGTATTCTATATGTGGATTCAACCATAATTAATGTGTTATAAGAATTGGTTCTCTCATGGAAAAAACAATCCACAATACTTAGTGAATTTTCACTTGGTGAAACTTATGGTGAACACTATTTCATACCAATTAAATTTTATGTTGATTTTAAATGAATTTAAATATTAATCTATATGGGTTTTACAGATCAAAGATAATTTTTTTCAAATGTCACAACTAAAATACTACCTATGAAGGTCCTTATGTCTGACTTTTATATGAATCTATTTGCATCATTATCAATGATCATCCAAATTATTGTTTTGAAGGGTATGATGTTGAACCTGTTATTCACAACAATTCTGAAAATCATTATCATCATTACAACCATTAGGTGTCATTTAAGGACCATTTTTAGTAGTGTTGACATGGAATTTTCCTTCAATACAATAATCATCTTTAGGAATTCATAACACTTAATGTATATCAAAATATATTCATATATAAATTTGAAGTAGAAATATATTTGTAATGGGAAATCCTTCCAAATAATGTGTCCCTAGAAGTAATAAATCATTTATAGAATTAAGACATTATGGCTACCATAAAAGTCATGCACCATCCATGAAACAATGATGAGTATACTGGACCTTACCCTAATATTGGAATTACTAACCAAATGAAACCGTCCATAATGTGAAAATATAAGTAATAATATCATCATAGACTGATGGTTCATTTCATCATTCAGGTCAATCCAATACTCACTGAAAAATTACTAATAAAAGAGGTTCCAGTACGACCTTGTCTTTCCTCAGGCAAGATTATACAGACACTTCTACAGTAGACACAACATTATTCTCTTGTATTGTTCTAGTAAAATTTTAATGTATATAGTCAATCCATTTTAATAATTTATATGAGGTTTTCTCTATTATAAATCCTTAAATTCTAGTAGAAACAAATTAATGACATATGGGGTCTATTATACACCCCCTATGACTTTATTATTTAAAAAGTCATCAAAATATTAACCATGTATAGGGATACCACTACTCATTTGGAGATTCTATAGGATGATCCAAACCACAGCATGTTATAAGTCTATTTTATTCTTATATTTTAACTATATATACAATAGAACCCACTATTTTGTTTATCCTTATTGGTTATCTTTTATACTGACCAAGTATATACTGGTGAATAATAATGAGGGCTCAGTCGAAATCTCATTATCATTTACTATCCTGCTGTGATTCTGTAGTGTGTTAGCTAATGATGGTTCATGACCCTCACAGAATCACTAAAGAATAAGTTGTATGATATGATGTATTATAAATAAATATGGAATCAATACAATGGAGTATAGAAGTCATTATCTTGGATTTTGATATTATGTAAAAATTCAAAGTCGCATTTTCGGTATCTATGAGATAGTTGCAACTATATTTTCACTAGAATGAGTACATTGGAAGAAATCCTTTGTTGTGGATAAAATCATTAGGCTAATCGAATGCTGAGGTTATCCAACATTGCTTCATTCCATGAAGTTACAACCTAAGAATTCTGATCAGTCATTCTAAATGATCATTTTAATGTTGTTAGAATTAATTAAAAAAAAATATAATTTTGGGATTTTGGATCAATTAAAAAATTCTTTTATAATTTGAAAATTTTTATAGTTATTTCAATGGTTTTTAAAGGAACACATATTCATTGATATAGTTTACAAGTAAAGTATAAATCACATGAATGAAAATTATATTTTCATTTATCACTCATGAAATATATTAGTTACTCAAAAATAGTGGAAATAGATAAATTTTAATGAAATCATGATGGTCCATTTTAAGGTCTTTATCCATATTTTTAGAAGAAGGTTCGCCCCATTTACATTATGAGATTCTTGAAAATAATAGCTAATATTTCACTATTTTAATGAATTCTTATCATTTAATCTCATTCTCCCTATTGGGATATAATTTAATGGTGGTGGAATTTATCCATGCATTAAAATGTATCCAAGATTAGAGAAGGAGAAATAATAAAAAAATGAAAAATTATAGTATTTTTCTTGAGTATCTTTCATGTATAGAAATTTATGTTCCTATATATTGAAGTATTATAGTAGAAAAAATATAAACATGCCAAAATATTTCATGATCACAAATTTTATTCTATGATTTGGTTCCTTCAGAAAACCCATTTTCTCACCACCATAAAAGAATGTGTATCTTTTTTATAAGTTAAATTATATCATCTGACATATCATGGAATGTATTAACCTCACAAAAGTTATCTTATTATGATAACAGTAGATTATTATGATGAAAAATCTCAATTATGGTAACCCTTCCATGACCTTCAATGCATTAGAAAGGACTATCGACTATTTCTCACTGCTCCCTCACTAAGAAGAACTCATATCATACATGTACATAATGCTTCATGAAAGATATTTTCTCACAAAATCCAATCATTCTTTAACTTATATTGTATCAATTTTTCTATTAATATTTTCATATCTTATTATATACTCCATTTACTTATTTTATATGAAATGTGCAAATTTTTTGTGAAATACTAATGTTTAAATACTAAATATAATTTTTGAGCACAATTTGAATTCAACTATATTCTAGTATATTTAATGATTTTATAATAAATATCACCCAACTTATCCAAATTTTGGGTTTCTTGTTTTTAGGATTACTAATCCAATTTATAATATAACAATAAAAGGAATCAGTGGCCAATTCTTCTATTTGAAGGGACATATTGTCCCCACAAGAAGGCCCAAGGAATCTATGAAGAAATTGGAATATCCATGAAAATTGAAATACTGGGCTCCAAAAAAAGGTCCAAATTTATTTATTCCACTCCAAATATTGTATAAAAATACAAGGAGTCGTGTATAAATATTTAAAGGCCCAAATCCAAAAAATGGGGCCTGAATGAAGCATTGAATTCTGGCCCACAATTTTGTCTTTGAATTGAGACCAAGACACACCATTTTATATTTCTCATGATAGAGACAACCATTCAAGCTTATATTTTTCATTGTGAAAGAGGTGATATAGGTGGACTACATTGTTGAATAAATCATGAAGGTTTATGGGAATCAATCTTTTGAAACACCCATTCACATATTGGCTTTGAAAATGTATGGACTGAAATGAAAAAATTAACATTGTTTAATCAAACTGTTAGTACATTGGCTCCATAAATTAAATGGCCACAAATGTATCAATGTAAACCGTAAAAATGTATATATATAATTTTTTTAGAAGAATAATTTTCAAGATTATTCTGTCTAGATGGACCAATATTTGATCCAAGTGGAGGGGATGTTTTGGAATGCAAATGTCCCACAACATTGGGATATAAATACATCCCCCCCTCTCCATGTAAGAGGTTGGAATTTCAGAAGAGAGGAGAATAGATTGGCACCAAGAAATCATTTCCAAAGGCTTGGGTGGACCATATATACTCATATTTTCACTTGAGATACCCTTCATCCTCTCTTTGTTTTCATGTTCTATTTTGTTCTTCTTATTTGTAATCGTGTAAGTATATTTTGATTACAATAGAATTTTTATGCATGTTTTTTCTTTTTCAACTATTATTCTCATCCAAAATAGAATAAATAATATTAATGGTCTTCAAAAAGTTTAAATACAGCTGAATACCCTTCCCTTATTTTGATTTTTCATTCAATATAATGTCTGTATATAATTCGCTTCGCCGTTTGTGTGTATGTTTTTGGCGGACAACTCTTTTATTATCCCTTATTTTCTTCACTTATTAATTAATCATCATAAACATAACAAAAAAAAGTACTGATAATATTTTTGACTGAGTAAATATATCAGTGGGGTCACTCAAAATTCAAGGTTGTTAAGTGATTGAGAGTATTTGGTTGATGAATATTCTTTGAATTAAAATTGTGTATGTTGGACATAACATTTCATGAATTAATAAGCTGTTTTATTTAAATTTTGGTTCCCATGGATTGGTGGATCATAACTACACTACCATAATCAATCTCTTATTGAGATTATAAACCTATGTTTTGTTAACGATTGGATTAAATCCTTGACCCATAGAAATTAAAATCAACATCATCATGTAAAATGGGTGTTAATTTAATACACTATATAGAAAATCCCAAGGATATCAAAAAAATTACTCTCTAATAATGTACTCACCAAAATAATTCTCAAATATTAAATACATATAAATCATTCAATAATTTTAGTCATGATCCGTAAACAAACTCCCCAATCAAAATATTATCAATTAAAAACAATCAACTATATAGTATACCATTTATGAGGATTCGACACGAGTGCTAGAATACATATTAGGATAGCACCAAAGCCTTGAATGTTCGATTGGCGATAATCAGTCAAACTTTCAAATGGTGTCGTTGTTGTAGATGGGTCAATACGTAGTCATTCATATCTGGTTATTTAAAATATATATATATATATACAAATATATATAAACATTGAAAAAACACATCGAAAAAGTCTTCCTTTCATAGAAATCATAAACAAAAAAAGAAAAAAAAGAGAAACTCATCTTCATCATTCTTCCAAAATATTATTGATTTCCATGTACCCTTCTAAACAATCCCTCAGATTTGTTTCATCCTGAAATTGAGAAAACTTATTGCCATATTATGAGGAACATTAGGGATAATCAAATAATTCAATAGCCAGTTTGTGTCCAACCAATTGAATTAGATATGGCGTATCATAGGGAAAAAATAATTAAATAACATACTACCCCTAATATGAATTACTAACCCCATGGTATTAAATATTAAAATATAGAGGTAGCCTTTGAACTCAAATCAGGATTGATTCACCTTCTACCTCATTTCCATAGGCTAGCCACTGAGGATCTACATCTACACTTTAAAGAGTTCCAAGTGGTGTGATCAACCGTGAATCCTCAAGGGGTTTCTTAGGATCAAATCAATATCCATGAATTCCTTTTACCAATAGCTAACACTGCAATGTAATGGATTAACTAACATCCTCTTCCTTCCAAAACCACATATAATGACCTGAAGTGAATTTTCATAGAAAAATTATTTCCTTCTTCTCGTACTACTTCTATCCAAAAGGGAATAAGTGGTATCCGTTAATTCCCAAATGCATGACTCCATGAAAACTAGAAGAGGATCAAAATTCTTGTGGAAACCTATCCTCATAACGAAATCCCTAAGATACTCTTGATCCAATACTTTTATGAGTGGTTGTTTGATATGGAGTGAACTCTCATTGATGCCACAAGTGGAGGTTCTCTTTTTGATAAAACTCCCACTTCTGCAATACATATCATAAGTAACATGGCTGCAAATAAAAAACAATTCCATACTCGAGCACATACTCAAGTAAAACAAGATCATGATAATCAATCAATAGAGCTGAACAAGATGGCAAAGTGGATGAGTGAACATACAGGTAATGTGTGACAACAAAATTTTTCTTCCAAAGCCCCAACCTGATCTTCTCTACAATATCCGTTCCCCGAACCTGTCATGAACATTGCAATATGTAGCTCCCCATATCATCCAACTGACACATGTACACAAAATCAGGTGGATCTCTCTAATTTAACTCGACTGACGGAGCTCAATGCGGTATATTCTCAAAGGAACCCCACCCCTCAACAATCAGGTCAGTTTGTTAAAAACTTCAACCAACCCTATTCTATGTTATTCTCACCCCCCTCTATTCCTTAACCAAAATAAAAATCAATTTCCTTATGGTTAAGGTGGTGGTAAATTCCATCATCCTTATCCTTTTGATACTCAACCTCAAAGGAACAATCGTCCACCTAGATTCCATTATCCTAGTGAGCCTTTCTAATTCCCAAACCCATAAATGCTCTTTCCCCAGAACCCAAATCAAGGTAATCCCAATCAGGGATATGCCACTTTTTCCAAGAAACCATGGGAATGTGTAGTGGAAGATCATGCCTCCTTTACCCATTCCAACCTCAAAAACATTGAAATCCAAATAGATCAACTTTCATCCTACCCGAGCCTGCAACAATACTAAAATTATTCACAACTCCCAACTCAATCATTACCAATCCCCAAGGGTAATGTTTGTGAAATTTCACTTATATAGCGAAATAAAATTACTATGCTTCATAATGAGTCCTCCAAATCCCTTATAAATGATGACCGAGAAAATAAAAAGAAAAATAAACAGGAAAAATAATCTCATTCCATTCCATCCATCCTTTCATTCCACTGAAGAATACAATTCCTTCTCCTCAAGATATTTCAAAACCAAGGATGTCCTTTGAACCCAATCTTAAAATGCTCAACATGTTTAGATGTGCTGAAGTCAAAATTCCCTCATAGATTCCATAAAACAAATCCGTAAGTTATAAAAGTTTTTTAAGGAACTGTTCTCCCATAAGAGGCAACTTAGGACCATCAAAAATGTTTCCACTCAACTGTCTATTCCCATAATGTGAAAATATCATAGGTCCGTTATGGTTCTAAAACAAATTTGAAGTTCCAGCTTTGTTGATGCACTCATAGGCAAAGGAGATTCAATTAATGTCATGCCTAAATCCATCTTATCCAACCTTATACTAGGTCTCTTATATAGAATAGGTGTAGTTATTATATTGGCCAATCGAAGCACTCCTAGTCCTGAGGGTATAATTGAGGATTTCCTTGTTCGTGTGAATGATCTTATCTTCCTTGATTATCTATATGACATTGAAATGGAAGGTGAGATGAACTATTCTTGAACTACCATAATTCTAGGAATACAATTATTAATGTTAGTGATAACCATGATTGACATCCATTCAGGCATTTTATCCATGGAATTTGGTAACAAAATTTTCAGGTTCAACATTTTCCAAGCCATACGATTCCCATCTGAGGATCACACTACATTCTCAATCCATTATTCATAGGACACTTCTATGATTCAATTGAAACCTAACCAATTGGGTTCTTCATGTTATAATAGAAATGAATATTGTGAAATATCCACCATTATTAACAATTTCATAAATTTTGAAGTTGATGTAGACCTCTCATTCATATACTTTATCAATCTATAGATACATGAAAGATCTCTTGAACCTCACATCTTCTTTGATTTCTACTACTCTACCTTGGAAATCATTAAGGAAAATTAATCTGAAGAAATTGAAATCCATTCCTATATTAAAATGTTTTCTAACACACAAATGAGAGATAATACTGATATAAAACCTCATCCTGAACACCAGAAATATGAATTCCTTTTCCATGATCACTCTTATCCAATCATTATCTCCACTTTATTTACCGAAGATGAAGATTCCATACATGTACAAGTGTTAAAGGAAAAAGGGCCTTTTGTTAGACCCTATATAACATACCAGGAATTAACCTTCCCTGTTGCATGAATTACATCAATCTCTAGGAATTATCTAAACCAATTAGATAACCACAAAGAAGACTCAATGCACTCATACTCCAGGTAGTTAGGGAAAATATCACCATGTTTATTTAAGATGGTATTATCTACCCAATTTATAATAGTGAATGGGTCAGTCTAATTAATGTTGTACCTTAGAAGGGTGGGATACATGTTGTCACAAATGAACAAGGGGAGGTATTCACAACTTGAGTGAAGAAAAAATGGCATGTGTGCGTCAACTATAAGAAATTTAATGTTGAAAGAAGAAAAGATCACCACCCTCTTCAATTCCTTGATCAAATGCTAGAAAAAGTTGCTATAATTTTACATTATTTCATTCAGGATGGATACATTGGCTAATTCCAAATCCCAATCACACCTTAGGCCCAAAAAAACTACTTTTAAATGCCCCATTGGAACATATGCATATAGGATAATTATTTTTGGCCTTTTCAATGATCTTGAAACATTCCAGAGGTTTATGATGAGTATCTTTTCTAAATTCATTAAACATTGCAGGGATGTCTTCATGGATGACTTTACCATTTATGGTGAGTCATTTTAATCATGCTTGAATTCACTCTCTCTAGTCCTTCAAATTTTTTTCATGTGTAACCTTGTGTTAAATTTTAAAAAATGTCCCTTCAGGGTAAAAAAACAGATTCCTATTGGGAACATTGTTTCAAAAGATGGTATTGTTGTTGATCCTACCAAAAATTGAGTGACCCAATCACTTCATAAACCCACTTCTATTTGATAAATTCGTTCATTCCTCAGTCAAGATAGTTTCTATCTGCGATTCACCCCTAATATTAGTAGTATTCCCCTCCCACTTACTCAATTTCTCCAAAATGTTGTCACTTTCCATTTCAATGTGGTTTGTAAGAGAGCCTTTTTTGAACTCAAAACTACTATTATATCTTCCCCGATAATATTAACACTAGATTGGTATCTACCCTTTGAGTTGATGTGTGATTCTTCTGACAGAGTCATTGGAGATGATCTTAGTGAAAGAAGAGAAAAGATTCCTCCTGTCATCTATTATGACTCAAAAAAATTAGATGAAACTCAATATCACTGCACTGTCCCTGAAAAAGAAACTTTTACTATTTGTTTTTGCCTTAGATAAATTCCAGCCCTATCTATTAAGTTCCAAAATAATTATCTTCACAAACTATTTTGTTATAAAGTTCTTACTCAAGAAAATTGATTCCAAACCGATGCTAATATGATTTATCCTAATGCTCAAATAACCTGACCTTGAAATCAATGATAAAACATAAAAAGAAAAATATGTGGCTCATCACCTGAGTAGAATTTATAAATCCTATAATTCTTAAATCATTGATCCAAAAATCCCCATTGAGCACCTTTCATCTCTCAGTCCAATGTTAGCATGGTATACCCCAATTGCAAACTACTTGTTTCTATTTTTTGTCATGATTTTTTTAAAAAGAAGAAAAAATGAAGATGAAAATTGATTCAAAATTCAATTATTGAGAATACAATACACTTTGGAAAACTAGGTCTGACATGGTAAATAATAGATGTGTTGATGAATATGAGAATCCATCCATCTTAGTATTATGACACTAACTTCCTAGTGGTGGCCACTTTGGACAACAAAGGACCTCGCAAAAGGTCCTAGACTCTGTAGTCTTCTGTCCATCAATATTGATAGACACACATGAGTTATTTTAGTCATTTACCACATGCCAAAAGTGTGTAACAATTTTCATACGAATTGAAATGCCCAAAAATCCTTTAATATTCTGTGAGATCTTTGATGTTTGGGGCATTGATTTCATGGGAACATTACCCCATCCAATGGATTATCATACACAATTATTATGGTGGATTATATTTCCAGGTGGGTTGAGGAAAAATCCACTAGAAATGATGATCCACATAATATTAGTGAGTTCCTAAAAACCGACATGTTCCATTGATTTGGTACTCCTCATCCCTTTATCGGTGACTTAGGAACACATTTTTTGTAATAGAACCATGAAATATATTTTGAAAAATAATGGTGTTGTACATTAAAAATAAACTGCATATCACCAAAAATCCAATGGAATGGAAGAAATTTCTTATTGAGAATTGAAAAGAGTGCTTGAAAGAATTGTAAAATCCACCAGAAAAGTCTATCCTGAAAGACATAGTGATAAACATTGGGCTTATCAAACTACCTATAAAACTCCCTTTAGTATGCCTCTTTTTTGGATAGTTCTTGGAAAATCATGTAATTTTCAATATGAAATTAAACATAATTCATTTTGAGTTATGAGAACTTTTAATTTTTATTTTTAATAATCTGGTGACAAAAGATTGTTGCAATTGGATGAACTAGATAAACTTTGACTTGATTCTTAAGATAATTATAATCTCTACAATGAAAAATAAAAGGTACTCCATGATAAATACATCCTGAGAAATTTATTTCATGATGGTGAAAAGGAAACGATCTTCAATTCATGATTTCACCTTCACCCAGTTAAGCTTAATTCTCGTTGGGAAGGTCCTTTTGTTATTACTAATGTTTACAGATTTTTTACAGTACAAGTCCGAGACTCATCTTCAGGAAGGACATGCACAGTTTATGGACAACGGTAAAAGAATCACCATGAGGGGACACACAATATGGGAACAATATAATCTTCCATCAGATCCATAGTAGTCCCACCACTGCATGGATATGGAAACCCACCAAATCAAAACTAGGGGGCACCACTTTCCCTTGAAATCAATCTTTATCTTTTCTTCCTCCTTCTTCATCTCTCTCTCTCTCTATTTTTCATATTATTCCTCTCCTTTTCATTATTTTCCATTTTAATCATAAATATTTTTTTTTCACTTTCTCTCTTTCTATTTTCTGTGGGTGTGTATTTTAAGCACACTAAAAACAAAAAAAAAACAAAAAAAAAACACAAAAAAGAACAAAATGTGTCATATTTACTCACCGTCCAGTTTTGAAATTTTATCCAACCCTTTTGGGGATTCAAAAAATGCGTTTTCATATATTTTTTTTTCTATTTTAATAATAATTTTGTATCATGAATCTTATTTCAAACAAAAAAAAATTGCATTCTCAATTTTTTATCTGGAACATTATTTTCCCCAACCATGAGGAGAAACATTATCTCTTATGCCAAGGCCATCAATGCCATATTTTAAACATGGATTTTTTCACCCCATATTGTGAGTCTTGAGTTTGTGAACATTAGAGATGAAATACCTACATTGGCATGAATTAATTTGATATAGTCATTTTATGAATCTCATGATAATAACAATAGCCAAATATCCACCCATTACCCTTAATTTAATCATACTTTTGAAATTCCTCTAATCCCATGGAAATATTTTCATTGACAGACACATTAGAAGCCTAGTACCTTATCCCACCTAACATCTATATGGATTTACATTGCATTATTTATTTCATTTTAAGGGTAGTAAAATGGATTTTATTTTGGATTCCCTTTTATTGATTTTCAACGTTTTATCATATACTTGAAGGAAAGTGTCCATTTTAGTGTGGGGGAGGTTTTTATTCATTGAGTTTTGTGAATTTATATATTCTTATGACATATTATTAAAATTTTATTAAAAACTATTGAAAAAACAATCAAAATGAATAAAAAGACTGGGTAGTGTATTTGGTGGGTCAAAAATCAGTCCTCCCCAACCATTGATCTTGTTATAAGAATTACACTTAGTGTTTTGGGGAGCTAAAACATTTGTTGGGAGATATGTGTGAGATTTTTTGGATGTTCAACTTTAAAAAAAATTAAAAAAATGAAAAGAAACAAATAACACTCTTGTTATTGAGAGAAGTATTCTGTTTTGTAAATATTAAATCATCTTATCCCCTTCAATTTTCCACTCCCTTGTGTCTTTCCTCACACACTATATCCCTTGTATATATGTGTTTCCATTTCCTTCCATGTTACATTTCACAAAAAAATATGTTGTTTTTCTCATGAGTATGTTTTTACCATCCTCTACTATTTCCTAGACATTATATTCCCACCATCTCATTGCCATAGAAAAACCCCTTAAAATGACCTCTTTATTCATGTTCACTTTAGGATATGGAGTGGAAGCAGATGATTTTCACTTTTTGGTTAGTGAAAGAGTGAACCTCTACAAATGAAATTTATTATATTGAGAGGAGTGAGTTTTGAGTGCCCATATTTCCCATTTATAAATTTATGTATGAAAAATGAATTATTTTTGGAAGATGATTTTTGTAACAATTTGTGGGGGGATTCAATATGGATGAGTGAAATGGTCTAAACCTCCCATAATTAGTGAAAACAAAATTTTCATATGTATTGGATAATGATCATGATTTTGTTATATTTTTATATTTATTGCACCTGAGGACTTGAAAAAGACTATAAGTCGGGTAGTTTATGTTATTAATATATTCATAACTTATTATATATTCCTATTACTGATTTTAAATGAAATCCGCATAATTTTTGTGAAATATTAATGTTCTAATAATAAATATAATTTTAGAGCACTATTTGAATTCATCCTGATTCAAGTCTGTTTAATGTTTTGATAATAAAAATCACTATACTAAACACAATTGTATGTTTAATATTTGTTATGATTCTATATTAATTTTCAAACATATCATTAGAAGAATCAGTGGCCAATCTCTCAATTTGAAGGGTCATATGGTCCTTACAAGCAAGCATAATAAATCTGTGATGAAACTGGATCATCCATGAATATTGTATTACTGGGCTCAATCAAAAAGTCCAAATTATTTTATTCTCCCCTAAAGTTCATAACAAAATTAAAGGAGTAATGTATAAAAATTTAAAGTCTCAAATAAAAAAAGTAGCCCAAATGAAGTATTCAATTCCAGCCCGCAATTTTGTCTGTGAATTGAGATCAGAAAAAAATATTTAATATTTTTCATGGTAGAGATATCCATTATATCTAATATTTTCCATTGTGAAAGAGGATATATAAGCGGATAATTTTTTTGAAAAAATATATCAAATTTTAAGGAAACATCTTATTTAAAAACCCATTGACAATGTGGCTCTGAAAAAGTATGGATTCAAATGGATAGATTTACATTGTTTAATCCAACTGCCATTAATTTGGCACATTCTATCCAATGGCCCAAAAACTTTAATAGTACATAGTAAACAGGTATATATACAACTTTTAAGAAGAATATATTTCACGATTAAGGTGTCTATATTGTTCAATATTCAATCCAAGTGGATGGGAATTTTTAGAATGCAAACAACCCACAACATTGGGCTATAAATACATTCCCCTCATCTCCTTGAAAGAGGTTGGAATTTCAGAAGATAAGTGAATATATTGTCATGAAAAAATCCTTTCCAAAGGATTGGGAGGACTGTCTATTCTATGGTTTCAACTTGATATACCTTTCATCCTCTCATTGTTTTCATGTTCTTTTGTTTTCTTCCAATTTTTAATCTTGTAAGTCAGTTTTCAATTCAATAGAATTTTAATGAATGTTTAATATTTTTCATCTATTACTTTTATCCACCTTCCATTAAATAATATTAATGTTCTTAAAATAGTTTAAATACAGTTGAAGCCCCTTCTATTATTTTTCTTCTTTCATTCAATATAAATTTTGTACTTAATTTCCTTCACCGTTTGTGTGTGTGTGTTCAATGCACGACTCTTTTCTTATCCCTTTATATTTTTTAACATATTAATTAATCGTTATAAACATAATAAAATATATTAATAATACTCTTAATGTATGAGTAAATATTTCATTAGGGTAACTAAAAATTTTGGGTCGTTATGTGATTGAGAATATTTGGTTGACGAATATTCGTGGAATTAACATTTTCTATATTGGTCTTAACATGTCATGAATTAATGACTTTTTTTGTTTAACATGTGGTTTCCATGGGTTTTTTGATCCATTAATACACTACCACCATCATGATTTAATTGATATTATAACCCTAAGTATAGTTAAGGATTGTATTAAACCTACAACACTGAAGAATTCCAATCAACACTATCTTGTGAAATGGGTGTTAATTTAATGCAATATAAAGAAAAGCTCAAGGATATTACAAGATTAAATCCCAAATAATGAACTCACCCAAATATTTATAAAAAATTAAATCAATATAAATAAATCAATCATTTTAGTCAATATTTAGAAACTAACCCCCAATTAATGATACTTTCCGTTAAAAACAATCAACTATATAAAGTACCATCGCTGATGATTTGACTTGAGTGCTTCCATACATATTATTAGAGCCCCGAAACCATTAACAGTCGATAAGAGACATTCAGAAGAACTATCCAATGGAGGAGTTTCTAGGGATGGTGCATTAAGTAGTCATTCATTTCTGGTTATTGTAAAGAAAAAGAACAACTTTTTAAAAAAATATTGAAAAAATAGGAAAAAACCCATATTCCCATAAAAATCATAAATGGAAAAAGAACACAAAGAAAACCATGTCTTCATCATTATTACAAAATATCTTTGAATGCCCCATAGCCTCCCAAAAAATCCTTTAGCTTTATTTAATGTTGAAATTGAGAAAAATATTATCCAACTTAGGAGGAACATTAGGGACAATCAAACCATTCAACAACCAGTATGTGTCCAACCAATTTTATAATGTATGGACAATCCTTGAGAACAAACACATAATGAACTTAATTCCCCTAATATTAATTACCAACCCCTTCATATTCAATATTCAAATATATAGTCTGACTTTGAACTCAATTTTGGTTTGACTCATCATCTACCTCATTTCCACTGGCTAGCCATTGAGGATCCACATATCCACCTTAATTATTTCCTTGTGGTGTGATCTACCAAGAAGCCTCAAGGGGTTTATGAGGCACAAATCAATCTATGAGAATTACTTTTCTCCCTAGCTGACAGTACTATGTCATGACTTTAATACCTCCCTCATGTTTCCATAACCATATTTAATGACATGAAACAACATTTCTCAGTAAAATTATTCCATGCTTCTCGTGTAGCTTCTATCCGAAAGGAAATAAGGGGTATCCATCAATTTCCACATGAATCACTCCATACATGTAGAGGTTAAAAAATCTTGTGGAAACCTATCAACACCAATAAATCCCTCAGTAACTCTTGATCCAATACTTATGTCAGGGGTTGTTGGATATAGAGAGAAATCTCATTGATGCAGTAAGTGGTGATGATCTTGTTGATAAAACTCTGACATCTGCAATAGATCTCATATGAAACATGGCTGAAAATACACAAAAATTCCATAATAGAGGACATGATCAAGTCAAAAAATCTCAAGATAATCAATCAATAAAGACAAATAAGACGATAGAGTGGATGAGTGAACTTACAGGTCTTGTGTGATAACTATTTGTGGATTCCAAATCCCCAAAGTCATCTTCACCACAATCTATGTTCCTTGGACCTATCAAGAATTGTGGAATTTGTATCTCCCCATCTCATTAAACTAAAACATGTCCACAACTTCAATAGGATCCCTCTAATTCATCCAGACCAATGGAGTTCAATGCAGTATATGCTCAGTGGAACCCCGACCCTCAACAATTAGGCCAGTTTGTTAAAATCCTCTACCGACCCCATTCTTATCCCTCCTCTTCTAACTTCATCCGTAGATTGAGATATGGGAATCCCATTTCTCACCCCCTCCATTCCCTCATCAAAATAAAAATCAATTCTAATATGGTCACGGTGTTGGTAACTTATATCAACGTTATCCTTTTGTTCGTAATACGTAGAGAAACAATCCTCCACCTGGAATCCACTATCGTAGTGATCCTCCCAAATTCCCAAACCAATACAATCACTTTCCCAAGAACCAAAATCAATGTAATACCAATCCAGGACAAGCCTCTTCTTCCAATAAACCACGAGAATATGTAGTGGATGATCTTTCCTTCTTCACCCATTCCATCCTCCAAAACATTGAAACCCAAATAGGTCAAATAGAATCCCACCTGATGCTGCAACAATAATCGAATTATTCCCAACTCTTAACTCAACCATTACCCAACCCCAAGGTAAATGTAAGTGCAATTGCACTTATACCAGGAAATAAAATTTCTATGCCTCATAATGAGTTCTCCAACTCCCATTTAAATGTTGACCTAGAAAGTGAAAAGAAAACTAAAAAAAGGAATCTAAATCCTTTCCCTCTCCTCCTTCAATTCAACATTGGAACCCAATACCTTCTCCTCATGCTATTTCAAATCCATGTAAGTCCTTTTTACCCGATCTTGAAATGATTTCCATGTTTAGACATGTTAATGTCCCCAAAACCCTATTAGATTCCATAAGACAAATCTTTATGTATGCCATGTTTCTTATTGAATTTTCTACCCATAATAGGCATCTTAGGACCTTTGAAAATGTTTTCACCCAGAATTTTATTCCCATAATGTTAAATGATCTAGGGACCTTTACGGTTCAATAAAAAACTGTAAGTTCCAACATTGATGATTCAGTTATAAACATATGATACTCAATTAATACAATGCCCAAATCCTTCTTCTCCAACCTTGGACTTGGTATCTTACATCTAATGGGTGTTTTCATTTAATTGGCCATTTGAACCACTACTAGTCCAGAGGATATAATCGAGGTTGTCCTTACTTTTGTGTGTGATCTAATATTCCCATATTATTTTTATGTCATTGAAATTGAAGGTGAGACGAACTCTTCTAGTTCTAATATAATTATAGGAAGCCCATTACTAATGAAAGTGAGAACTAATATTGATGTCCATTCTGAAATATTATCCATGGAATATGGAGGCCAACTGGTCATGTTGAACATTTTCCATGCTATGAAATACCCATATGAGGATCACTCTGCATTCTCAATCTAGGCTTCTGAGGACACTTCTGAGATTCAATTGAACCCCAATCCATAATTTGACTCATGTTATAATGTAAAAGGGTCTTGTGAAATATGAACCATGATTAACAAATTCATAAATGGTGATGTTGATGTATACCTCTCATTCATATACACTATCAATCTATAGAAAATAGAAATATCTTATGAACCCCACATCAACTCTGATTTCTGCTGCTCCACATTGGATAATATTAAGAAAAATAAATTTAAGGAAATTGAAATCCCTTCCTCAATTACTGAGCTTTGTTTCCCACAATTGAATGATAATACTGATCTAAAACCTCATACTGAACAAATTGAAATTTCCATTCCTTTACCATGATCACTCTTATCCTATAATTATCTACGCTTCATTTACCAAAAATGAGTACTCCATACATGTTCATGTGTGAGAGGAAAACAAAAAGACATTATGTTGGACCATATATGGCATAACAGGAATCAACCATTCCTTATTCAGGAATCACATCCATCTTGGGGAACCATCCAAATCAATTATACAACCACATACAAGACCCAATCGCCTCATAATTGATATTGTTAGAGAATAGATCTCCAAGATTCTTCAAGATGGTATTATCTTCACAATTTCTAATAGTGAATGGGTCTATCCAATTCATGTTGTACATAAGTAGGGTGGTTTAACTATTGTAAAAAATTAATATGGGGTGGTAGTCACAACTCCAGTGAAGAATAAATGGAGTGTGTGGAAAGACAATAAGAAATTGGATGTTGAAACAAGAAAAGTTCATCACCCTCTTCCATTCCCTAATCAAATGGTAGAACGATTAGATGTAAAAGCACATTATTGATTTCATGTGGGATAAACCAGCTACTTACCAATCCCAATCACACCTTAGGACCAAGAAAAGACTACTTTCACATACCCCTATGAAAAAAGCTCAAATAAGAGAATTCCTTTTGGCCTTTTAAATGCTCTTGCAACATTATAGAGGTTTGTGGTGAGTATCTTTTCTCAATTCAGTGATCAAAATATAGATGTTTTCATTGATGATTTTACCATTTACAGTGAGTCATTTTAATCTTTTATGAATTCAATCTCTCTAGTCCTTCAAAAGTGTGTCAAGTGTAACGTTGTGTTAAATTTTAAAAAATGACACTTCATGGTTGAAAATGGGATTGTTCTATGGAACATTGTTTTAAAAGAGGGTATTGAAGTTGATCCAACCAAAATTGAAGTGATCCAATCACTACCTAAACACACTTCTATTCAAGACATTCCTTCATTCTTTGGCCATGCCTATTTCTATTAGTGATTGATCCATATATTTAGTAGGATTTCTCTCCCGGTCCCTAAGTTTCTCCAAAATGATGTCAATTTCCATATCAATTTGGTTTTCATGGGAGAATTAGTTGAACTAAAAACTTTTCTTTCATATGCCCCTATAATCCAACCCCCATATTGGTACCTCCCTTTGAGTTGATGTGTGATGCTTCTGATAGAGTCGTTGGTACTGTTCATGGTAAAAGATGAGAAAATATTCATCATTTAATCTACTATGCCTCAAAAACATTGAACAAAACTCAATCACACTGCACTATCACTGAAAAAGGAACTTTTAAAAGTGTTTTTTTCCATTGATAAATTACGTCCCTACCTATTAGGTTCTAAAATCATCATTTTCAGAAACCTTTTTACTGTAAAGTTCTTACTCAAGAAAAGGGATTCCAAATTGAGGATAATAAGATGGATCCTAATGCTGCATGACTTTGAACTTGAAATAAATGATAGACCAGGAAAAGAGAAGCCTATTGGTGATCACCTGAGTAGAATTTCTAATTCTTCTCATATTGAAATAAATGATCCTAAATTTCCCAGTAATCACCTTTAATCTATCACTCAAATGTTACCGTGGTATTCCCAAATTGTAAAATACTTGTTTACTAGTATTTTTCCTGAAAATTTTAAAATAGAATAAAAAATGAATATGAAAAGTGATTCAAAATTCAATTATTGGGAAGATAATAAACCTTAGAAAACTGGGGCTGACATTGTAATTAGGAGATGTGTTGATGAAGATGAGAATCTGTCCATTTTATAATTATGTCACTCACTTCCCGAAGGTGGACACTTTTGACCACATAGGACGCCACAAAAGGTCATAGACTCTATATTCTTCTAGAATTAAATATTCAAAGACTCACATGTGTTCTGTTAGTCATGTACCACTTTCTAAAATTCTGGTAAAATTTCCATAAAAAATGAAATTTCCCAAAAGACATTATTCTTTTGTGAGACCGTCATTGTTTGGTGTATCGATTTTGTGAGACCATTTCACCTTCAAATGGATTCACAAACATAATTTCTGTGGGAAATTATATATCCAGGTTGGGTGAGGCTTAATCCCATAGAATGGATGATTCACATAGTGTTCCTAAAAATCCATGTCTTCCAAAGATTTGGAACTCCTTGTTCGTTGATCAGTGACTTAGGAACAATACATTTGTAATAGAACCATGGATTATCTTTTGAAAAATAAATTTGTATTGACCATAAAAAATAAACTTCATATCACCCCCAAATAAATGGAATGGGTAAGCATTATAATAGATAAGTGAAAAGTGTATTTAAATGAATTGTAAACCCCACTAAAAAAGACTGGATTAAAAGACTTAGTGACGCACTTAGGGATTATCAATCATTCTATAAAACACCCATTGGAATGTCTTTTTTAGGCTTGTTTTTGTTAATGAATTTAATATTCTATTTGAAATCCAACATCAGTCATTTTGGTCTATGAAAACTTTTAATTTTGATTTTGAAAAATCAGGTGATGAAATATTGTTGCAATTGGCTGAACTGGAGTAGCTTTGACTTGATTCTTATGAGAATTCAAATCTATTCATAGAAAAATCCATGGTACTCTATGATAAACACATCATGAGAAAAGTATTTCATGATGGTAAAAAGGAAATTTTCTTCAATTTATGATTTCATCTTCACTAAGGTAAGCTTAATTCTTTTTGGGAAGGTCCTTTTGTTATTACTAATGTTTAACCATCTGGTGCAGTTCAAGTCCCTGAATCCACTTCAAATTGGAAATTCCCAGTTAATGGACAACTGTTAAAGCATCACCATGATTGAACGCACTATCTGGTAAAAACATCAAATTCCATTGGATCCACAGTAGACCGACCATTGGATGGACATGGTGACCCACCAAATCCAAACCAGGGTTAACCTCTTTCACTTGAAATCCATATTTAGTTATTCTTCATCCTTCTATCTACCGACATTTTTCTTCTTCTTCCTCTATTTTTCATTTTTTACCACTTTCATTATGAATTTTTTTTTTCATTTTCTATATTTCTCATTTGCATGGGTGTAAATTTATTCAAACTAAAAAAATAAAAAAAGTGGCATACTTACTCACCATCTTGCATTGAAAACATTCCAACCATTTTGGGTAGTAAAAATACAAGTTTTCATCTAAATTTTTTTATATTTTAATAATAATATTGTATAATTAATCATGTGTCAAACCCAACAAATTTTGAATGCTTAATTTTTTATATTAATGATGATTTTACCAAACCATGATGAATAACATTATCTTTCAAGCCATGGTTATATATAGATATCTTTTAAACATGTGTGTTTTCAACCATGCGTGCGAGTCTTGATTTTGTGGACATTCAAGCATAATTTATTACTTTGGTGTGCATTAATATGATAAAGGCATTTTATGAACTCCATGAGAATCACAATTTCCAAATAGCCTCCCATTACCCTTACATTAATCAAACTTTTGAAATCCCTCTGATCCTATGAAAACATTTTAATTGATATACACATTAAAATCCAAATAACTTATCCCACCCAACATATATATGTATTTACATTGAATTATTTTTTGAAATTTACGAGTGGGGGGGGGGGGGTATGGATTTTATTTTGGATGCCATTTTATTGATTTTCAATGTGTCATCATATGCTTGAGGGAAAAAATCCATTTTAGTGTGGGGGATAGGATTTCATTTGGTGAGTTTTGGGAATGTATATATTCTTATGATATATTGTTCAAATTTTATTAAAAAGTGTTGAAAAAAAAAACAAAAACATGATAAAAAAAGAATTGGTTGTGTCTTGGGTGGGTCAAAAATCACTCTTCCCAACCTTTTATATTGTTATAACTATTACAATTAGTGTTCTGAAGAGATCAAACATAGGTTGGAAAATGAGTGTGACATTTTTTTGAAGATGAATATAAAAAAAAAGAAAAGAAAAAAAGAACACTCAAGTCATGGGGCGATGTTTCGTGTTTTGTAATTATGATATCATACCATTACCTTCAAATTTCCCCCTCCCTTGTTCATTTCAACACAAAATAAATCCATTGTAAATGTGTGTTTCAATTTCTTTCCATATTTTCTTTCAAAAAATATTTTCATTGATTTACCCATGATGATGTTTTACACCACTTCTCTTATCTATTGGACATTATATTCTTACCATCCCAGAGCCATATACAACCCCCTTAAAAAGACCTCTTGATTCTTGTGCACTTGATGATAGGGAATGAAAGCTGATAATTTTTACTTTTTAGTTGGTGAAAGAGTGAACCTCCATTAATTAATTTTATCATATTGAGAGGAGTGATTTTAGAGTGCCCATAGTTTATAGTTCTTAATTTGAGCATGAAAAATGAATTGTTTTTTATCATGGTTTATGTAAAAATAAGCGGGGAATTAAATATGGATGAGTGAAATGGTATAATCCTCCCCTTATTAGTGAAAAAATTTTATTTTTTGTTGCCAAGTGAAAATGATTTTTTTATGTTTTTATATTTACTACAAATGAGGACATGCACAAGACTATGTATAGGCGAGATGATGTTATTAATATTTTCAGAAATTATTATATACTTCCTTTACAGATTTTATATTAAATGTGAATAATTTGTGTGAAGTATTAATGCTTAAATATTAAATATATTTTTTAATCACTATTTGAATTCATCCAGATTCAGGTCTATTTAATGATTTAATAATAACTATTAATATCTTGATCCAAATTGTCTTTTTATTATTATTTATAATTCTATATTAAATTTCTAACATATCATTTGAATAGATAAGTGTCCAATTCATCAATTTTAAGGGTTATACAATCCTTACAATAAGGTCCTGAGAATTTGTGATGCAATTGGATCATCTGTGAAGATTGAATTACTGGGATCAATCTAAAATTCCTAATTTATTTATTATTATCCAACGATTGGAGTACAATTCGAGTAGTCATGTATAAAAATTTAAAGCCCATATCCTAAAACAATGGGCCTAAATGATGATTTGAATTCCAGCCCACAATTCTCTTCATGAATTTAGATCAGCACAAAACATTTCATATTTCTTATGACAGAGGTATCCATTCGAGATGATATTTTTAGTGTAAAAGAGGACATATATCCGACCAAAATTTTGGAATAGATATTTCAGATTTTATGGATTATTATTATTCTAAAACCCATTCATATTCTAGATCTGAAGAAGTATGGATTGAAATGGGGAGATTAACATTGTTTAATCAAACCATCATAAAATTGGTTTCTTGAGTCCAATGGCCCCCATGCTTTCACTGTACACTGTAAACATGTATATGTACAACTTTTAAGAAGAATATATTTTGAGATTATGCTGTATGGATTGTCCAATATTCTATATTAGTTTAGGGGAATTTTTGGAATGAAAATAGCCCACAACATTTGGATATAAATAAATCCCCCTACTCTCCTTGAAAGAGGTTGACATTTCAGAATTGTGGAGCATACATTGGAACGAAACATGCCTTTCAAAATGATTGGGAGGAACTGCCATACACAATTTTTATCTTAATATACCCTTCCTCATCTCTTTGTTTTCATGTTCTTTTGATTATACTTATTTGTAATTGTGTAAGTAAATTTTCATTTAAATAGAATTTTAATGAATGATTCTTATTTTCCATCTATTATTCTCATTACCATTTTAATAAATAATATTAATAGTTTTAAAATAGTTTAAATACAGTTGAATCCCCTTCACTTATTTTTTTATTATTCAACCTAAAGATCATATTTAATTTCCTTCACTGTTTCTGTGCATGTGCTCGATGCACAACAATTTTCTTACCCCTTTTTTCATATATTAATTCATTATAATAGACATAGTAAACCAGATTACTAATCATATTAATGGATGAGTAAATATATCTTTGGTGTGAGTCAAAATTTAGTGTTTTAACTGACTGAGAGTATTTTCTCGATGAATATTCATTGGATTAACATTGTGTATGTTGGACATAACATTTCAAGAAATAATGAATTGTTTTGATCAAAGTATGGTTTCCATGGATTTTTGGAACCATTAATACACTACCAAACTCAATCTTTGATTGATATTAGAACCCTATGTTTTGTTAGTGCTTGGATTAAAGCCTTAACACTTAGGAATTACAATCAAAATCATATTGTGAAATGAGTGTTAATTTAATGAAATATACAGAATATCACAAGGATAAGACATGAAAGAAATACCTAATAATAATCTCAACTGAATATTTATCAAATTCTTAAATCAATATAAATCAATCAATTATTTTAGTCAATCTCTGCAATAAAACCCCTAATCAAAATACAATCAATTATAAACAATTGACTATATAAATTACCATCACTTAGGATTCGACCATAGTGCTTCTATACACATTAACAGAGCACCCGAACCATGAATGGTGGATAGACGACAATTTTTTATGCTTTCAATCAACTCATTTGATGGATCCTCTAAAAGGTTGACGTCCATAAAATTTGATAGATCATGGGACCCAAATATATACAATTTATATTCATCATTTAAGAATAAAAAATACAATATGAATTTTAGACATTTATCTCTAACGTATTTAAATTATAAAATGGATATGATTGGTTTTTTTCTCCACTAGGGAATCCTTTTTACATGAATGTTGGATCTATAAATATTAATGCACAATACCTACAAGCCCTTATTGATTACCCATCCATTAAACAATTTTCCTTAGTAGATGATAGTAAATTACATGGACTGATCTTCTCACAATGCTAAATTATTGGAACCTTAAAATATAAATGTTTTGATTAATATTATGGTAGGATATTCTAGAAACCACCTTGAGGATTAATCTCAATACCATTTTATTTCCTTAACCCCCTCATATTTTAGAATTCCCCAAATGTGATCACCCTTGAAGAGAGCATCTAACCTTCTAGAGTGTCCCCATAAGACATTAAACTATGAAGACATTCTTTGTAGGATTTAATCCCCAAACCAAAATCCTTATTAGACGTGAATAAGAAACCAACCTCCATATGTGATGATAAAAATTTACCCACCATCTTCATATATAACAAATATATGATATTATATTCATCTTATGTGAAAATAATTGGCGACTTATTATTTCTTATTTGGAATGTATTAAATTCTTCATTTATTAACAAAAGGAAGAATATAACTACCAAAAATTAACAATCCCATAATGAAATAGTTTATAAAATATAATTTATCACTTGAATATATTTTAGATTTGGAGTTCTAGATTATTAAAAAGAAGCTAACATAGGAAAACAAATACTTTTTCCAATATATAGACATCATTTTTCTATATAACAAAAATTCATTAATGATAAAAATAATACTTCAACATTCCCCAAAAAATTCAATACATGTGATATCATTTAGAAAATGGAATATATATAAACCCATATTTATTAAATTTAGAATGATATCACAACCAAGTTTGAGCAGAAATGCTTAATAATGTCACAAACATGATAATAAAGAATAATATATGATCTATGTGGAGTGCAATGGATTCATAAATTAGGAGTTCCAGAAATAATCACTTGGAATAATGTCAAAATAAATATGTTATCAAGAAATAATAAGAGTAATTATAATTTTGAAAAAATATAAAACATGATAACATAAGTATATGTTAGGTATTATTACCATGAACATTACTATATATTTGAAAACTTTCCATTGGGGGCTGTGTTTTCACATCAATCCCTTATATTTAATCTCAAGAGATATAATGATTTTCTAAAATTATTAGTGGTTTAAAACATATTCCCTTTCTCATAATTAAAAATCATACATATTTTTTATATTTGAATATAAAAAAATTAATTATTACATTATATTTTAATTAACAAATGGGAAAGATACCTATTTAAGGAATGTTTTAACAAAACATTATCACAATCCATCCAAAGAATAAATTTTAATGTAATCATTAATGAATATCCATGATGAATGATAAGAAACATTAATGGATGTTGATATAGATAAAATAATTTTAGAATAATTTGAATATGATTTTGAAGATAAAAAATGTGGAAATACACATTTATGTTTTTAATAGTTCTTTTTTCAATGGAAATAGTTACCAAAAAAATGAGTGTAGAAATATCATCTGAAAACCACGAAATCATAGAAAATAATATTTATAAATCATAAAGTACATAATGATAAGAAAATTAATTCATATGGAAAATGTTGAAAAAATATATTTTTAAAAAAAATTTGTTATGAAAGCCCATACGTGACCTATTGTTTCCTCAACAAGTTCTGATCCTATGAGTATTATTTCACCAACATCATCCCAATAGGCTGGTGTGCGACACCACTTTATGTATAATGCTTTATATGGTGCCATCCGAATACTTGAACGAAAGCTATTGTAATAGGAAAATTATACCAGAGGTAAGTATTGATCCCACATACCCTGAAAGTCAAGTGAGAATGATCTCAACATGTCTTATAAGGTTTGAATAGTCCATTATGATTGTCCATCTATTTGAGGGTGGTACATAGTGCTCAAAAGGTTCTGTGTCTAGGGATTTCTGAAGAGTTTTTCAGAATCTTGATGTAAAACAGGGATCACAATCTGAAACAATCGATAGGGGTACTCCATGAAGTCTTACAACTTCATTAATATACAGTCTTGATAAACGTTCAAGTGGTAAATCTTCTCATATAGCACGAAAATGTGTTGACTTGGTAAAACGATCAACAATGACCCATATTTCATCATTCCTTCTAGGAGTCTTTGGTAGTAACATGACAATGCCCATCATAATGTTATCCCATTTCCACTAATGTATGGGAAGAGGTTGTATAACTCCTCCAGGAAGTTGCCTCCCAACTTTCACTTGTTGACAAACCACGCATCTTGACACAAAATCAGCAATCTCCCTCTTCATGTTGTCCCACCAAAAATGTTCCTTCAAATCTCTATACATCTTAGTGCTACCAGGGTGTATAGATAACTATGAACTATGAGCATCATTCAATACTTATCTTTTTATACCATCTATATCGGGAACACAAAGCCTCTTCCCAAATCTCAAAATCCAATCTTAAAACACAAAGTCAATGAATCTCCCATCTTTCAGATCATTAATCTTCTTTTGAAACTCTTCATCATCGGTCTGAGAACACTTAATCATTTCTAGTAAAGATGGTTTGGTAACCATTAGAAAAAGAATTGATGTTTCACCTTCCATAGTCACTCCCATGTCCATCTTCACTAGATCCATGAAAATAGAATATCTTTCAATTCATATATTGTTCAAAAATCCATGATCTTTTCTGCTCAAAGCATCTGCCATCATATTTGCCTTTCCAGGGTGGTAGTGTATCATGCAATCATAATCCTTGATTAATTCAATCCATCTCCTTTGCCTCATGTTGAGTTCTTTTTGTGAGAAAATATACTTCAAACTCTTGTGATCAGTATAAATCTCAAATTTCTCACCATAGAGGTAGTTTCTCCATATCTTCAATGCAAAGATCACATCTTCTAACTTGACATCATGAGGAGGATAGTTTTACTCAAGAATTTTCAATTTTCGTGATGCATATGCAATAACCCTATCATTCTGCATGAGGACACAACCAAGTCCTTTCATCGATGCATCACTATAAATAACAAACCCATCATTCCCCGATGGTAGAGTCAATATAAGAGCATTAACTAATATTATCTTTAGTTATTCGAAACATTCTTCACACTCTTTTGTCCAAACAAATTTAACGCCTTTATGTGTCATCTTCGTTAATGGGTTATCCAATCGGGCAAAATTCTGGACAAAATGTTGATAATAACCCGCTAAACCAATAAAACTGCATACCTCAGTTATACTTGTCGATGCTGGACATTCTTGGATTGCTCTTGTCTTAGAATGATTAACAGATATTCCATCCTTAGAGACAATATGGTCAAGAAAAAGAAATTACATGATGACAGAATTCACACTTGCTAAACTTCCCATATAATTCGTGTCTTCTAAGAGTATTTAGTATAATTCTCAAGTGATTTTCAAGATCATCATAGCTTTTGGATTATACCAAGATATAATCAACAAATACCAATATTAATTCATCAAGATATTCTTTGAAAACTATATTCATTAGATCCATGAAAACATAGGGTGCATTAGTCAGCCCTAAAGGCATTACTCTAAACTCGTAATGCCCGTACCTAGTTCGAAATGCTGTCTTCAGAATGCCTTCCTTCTTCACACTCAACTGATGATATCCAGATCGAAGTTCAATCTTTGAAAAGTATTGATCTCGATATAGTTGGTCAAATAAATCATCAATGCGAGGTAGGGGATACTTGTTCTTTATTTTTATAGCATTGATCTCCCTGTAGTCGATACCTAACATCATAGATCCATCTTTCATTTTAACAAAAAGAACAGGGGCTCCCCATGGAGAAACCCTAGGATGAATAAATTACTTATAACTAAATTCCTTAAGTTATTTCATTAGTTCATCTAATTCCACAGTGTACATTCTATATAGGGTCTTCGATATGGGCCTTGAACCACGCATTAGGTTAATAGAAAACTCAACATATCGTTCTAGAGGATGACCAGGTAAATCGTCTGGAAACACATCAACATGTTCTCTCACAATAGGTACATCCTATATTTGAATATTTCCTTCCTCACCCATAGTTATTTCATTCTCTTCATCCCTAATAAGTGAATTTAGTTGAGCTACTGGGGGTGGATCTAGATAATAATTAGGTGGTGACGATTCTACTCTAAAGATAAGATTTTCCTTATCATCATCATCAAAAATCATAACCTCCTTCTTCTTAAAATAAATCTTCCTATCATGATCTGAAAGCCAATACATACCAAGGATTATATAAAATTAAATCATGGGTATAATGATGAGATCATCAGATAAAGAACATTTATGTTCCCTAGTGGGAACTGATTGACAAAACATTTTTGCAATGATATTTCCCTCAGGAGTTTTGACTGACAAATCCCATGTTAAATCAAATTGGAAATATCTTATTTTCTTAGAAAATTGGGAAGATATGAAACAATGCGATGATCTAGAATCAAATAATGCATTTTCTAAACTTTAGGAAACCATTAAATTACCTGCCACCACGTCTTTCAGAGCTTCTACCTCAGTAGTAGTGATCACATAAGCTTGTCATTGATCCCTTGGCCTTTTCTGAGGTAAGTTCCCCTGATGCATAGGACATTCATTAGAATAATTTCCCATCTCCCTGCAATTTTAACATTGATCATCGGTACATTATTTTTTACCCTTGCAATCATGAGCTTGGGGGCCTTTTTTCACCACACTTGTAATAGACTCCCATTCCTTTCAAGCAAGTAACAAGGTGTTTCTTCCCACATTTACTATATGATGGATAATCTAATTTTCCATTCTTCCCCTTATTTCCATTTCGAGATTGATCAGCAGATCTCTTCTTCTCTTTCTTTTCTTTAAAGTCCTAATACATAGAGAATTCCTTTTCCATCTTAGTAGCACATGAGACAATGTCTTCACATAACGAGAAGGATTGTGATACCAATGCTCTACGGAGAAATGGTTTCAACCCATCAATGAAACGATCAATCATAATTCTTGGGTTACATATATAATCTGCAGCATACCTTTCTATCCTTTTAAAGTTGGACTCATACTTTGTGACATTCTCATCCTCTTTTTGTCTCAGACTGAGAAATTTCCTTCCCATATCTGCTTGATGTTCATGAGGAAAGTATTTTTCTAAGAAAAGATCTTTGAACTCCCTCCATTCCATATTTGATACTTCATCATCTTCCTTTGTGTTTTGAATGAATGAACACCATTGATTAGCATCTCTAGTGAGGCAGTAAACTACCATGATAACCTTTTCCCTTTCACTACTCCCCAAGGCATGAAATATTTTATCTATGAAATTTATCCATTGCTCAACTACTAAGGTATTTGTACTCCCATTGAATGTTGGTGGTTGTTTCCTCATGAAGCGGTCTAACATTGATCCTCCACATTGCAGATTAGGGTGCTCCATACGAGTAAGGTTATTATTCTAACCTGAGTGAGTTGTCCCAATATGGTGATAAGTTGATCAGCACCAGTGGTATCACTGGCTCCACTATAATTATCTTGAGCAGGAGGGAAATCCCTACATGGAGTGTGTGCATTGATACAGTTTCCATTCCTTCCACTAGGCACCATTTCTAAACAATGGCATAAACTAGATCAGTTTATGAATCAAAATACATAATTCCATACTTGTAAAACACTTAACATAAACTGAACAGTTTATGGATATAATCCATTATCATAAAAAAAATTATTTGAGAACGTATATACTCATAAACCCTTCATAATGGTTTGTAAAGAAAATTGGAATTATTCGAAGCATATCCCCTAGGAGTGTTGTAACCAAGATTCTAGCAAGGCTCATTGTCGTGCACCAGTTCCCGTTCGAGTCTACCTCAAAACGGTGTTTTTGGGTTTTACCCCAAGGTACATCTATTCCAGAGCCGCCTCTACTTGCTCTTATCCAGAAATGGATGTATTGCTTGGAAAACTCACAAAATATCTATAATTCCAAAATTCTTGGATGTTCTTCTATACTAATACTCAATGTCTATCTTAGGGCTATGTCCTCTAATTAGAGTTTTTCAAAATCTAGCTTCCAATCTTAGAACTAAATATCATTTGATACCAGCTGTAATGCCCCGACCCCAGTTACCCAGAGTCAGTGCATTATTACGTAACATTGGCATGATCAGAAAAGATCAAGTCTCTGAAGAATGATTAGTTTAGTAGCCTTCGAAACACTGGATACATTCATAAATGTTACATTACATCATAAAGTGAAACACTTTAATAACATGGTCTCCATAGTCCACACTCATATCCCATTCATACTATCCCTGCAGGTTATCCATAAAATATATCATCACATTCTGGGAAAAATAAAACATAGAAAGGGGTGAGCTCAGATGCTCAGTAAGGATAACAATATAGTGGAAACTTTAATAAATAAACATAAACATTTAAGTCAATGTATAACTGAAACAAAATAATTTTAAACATGAACCTCAGCATAATATGGAAAAACTAAAATGAAATAATGCCACTTACTTATTCACATTTATATCCTACTAGTTGAATAATCACATGTAATATTAATAACCACTTTCATTATGATGGAATGAATAATGCTAGTCTATCATAACCACATATTCAAGTCCTTGTGCCAAGACACTATATTGTCTCATGAGACATAAAAATGCATCGAAGAGCTATTGCGGGCTCCACCTGTCACGTACTAAGTCCAATGCATTCCTTATATGAAAAGGTTTAAACATATAATAAACCATAACATAATCATATAACATACAACATGCATAATGGAAACATAAAAATTCCACATTTAAATCACAAGACATCAATAAAACACATTGATATGGTAAAACCATTTTCAATACCAAAATAAAATAAAATTAAATCATGGTATTTATTTTTCATTTTAAAAAAGTTATGGCTTGTAGAGGAAGCCGAAAATCAAATAATGGTCACGGCGGCGGAAAAGTTGTTGTCGCCGCATACATACGACAAAAAAACATTCCTTTTTATCATTTAGTAAAATTATTCATATAAAAAGATTTATTTTTAATAAAAGTAAAAGTCAAAGGGGTTTATACACCGTATAAAATAAAGTTGTGTATAAAACAAAATATGCCTCAATGAAAGGATATTGAGACGAATTCCCTTACCTCATGTCCGACTTGACTCGATCGTTATTTAACCTCCAAAATAATAAACTAGAGTTAATTTCTACTTGCTTAAGAACCTTTTTCAAGTTCATTATACCTTTTACATTACTTATTAATATGTTATGAAAATTATGTAGTCATTTAAGTTAATAACGGTTGTTTTGTCGCTCTTTGGTACTTGAGACAACAATAAACTTCTTATAATTAAAAGTTGTTCATGAGGTAAAATATCCATTATATCCAGAATTATATTCATTATTTATATATCACATATATAATATATATCCAGTATATACTTTCCTTTATATAAAATTTAGAGGTAAGAAATGAAATTCATCGTTCATGGAGACAGTAAGCCGTACGTACGCATGAACGCTACTTTAATTTCTATTTAATATTTAATTGAACTAAAACTAAATGAGATATATATATTATAATTATAGTATAATATATATGTTATATAGGTCACATAATTTAATTAATTTCATTATTTATACATTCCATGTATTGCATGAACGAGTCACATCACCTGAAGGGGCGGTGGTCCACATATCCTCAAATGAAATTATCACATTTCCACAACATGCAAAGCATAAAGGTATGTTTTAAATGTAAAATAAATAAGAATAGATAAGAAATAAATATAATATATATCATAAATAAATATAGTGTCATCATAATGGCCACCATGAGGGTGGTAGGAGAAGATAGAACAATCATCGATTCGTGAGGCAGTAATTCGTCGTCCATAGAAACAGTATGTTCTTTAACCATTAAACGGAGGTGTGTGTAAGTGTAGCTCAAATAATTATCATAAAGACATAATAGTATATTGAACATACTGTTGTTTTTATAAAAGTAATGAATATATATAGTTTAAGGGGTTGGAGAAGCAAAATAAAACAAAAGAACATAAGAGAAGACATTACCTTAAAATCGGGAAACTCTTTTTGATTTGATCCAAAGGCTTCCTTGGGAAGACTTCTGCACAAATTTTGGCTTCTAAGAATAATCGTGGGAAGTTTATAGAGTATTTGGGCAGATGTTTTCCGAGCCAAATGGATTTGACGGTGTGAATAATGTGGTAGAGGTGGGGGCCTTTTATAAGAGAAGAGGAGGGGCACTCTTGGAAAGTCATGAAATGTTACTTTATTATGAAATGATTTTCGGATTTTAAAGGTCCCCAAGGATATATTTCGATGCTAAGGTGATAAGGGTTCTATATAAATTCATAAAATAGGTTTTAGAAAAGTTTAAGACTTATATATTTCTATATCTTTTCATTTTATTAAAATTGTTCATTAATGAGGTAATCGGTGAATCATTATAGTGTCATAAAGAAATTAATCTATTTAATGACTAAAAATTATAAAAAAATTACCATGATGTAGGAACTTCTATTATCTTTCCAATGAATTTTTATAGTATAAAAGTTAACTTATATAACCCAATGTAATAATTGTTTTAGTGAAACAACACATGTTTATGACAATTTTATTTTTACTTTAAATATAATGTTATTAATGTCATTTTCTTACCCAATTTGCTCCATGGGGTCCCCAAGTTGACCCATGTATTGTCTTGGTCGGAAATGACTCATTAAATAAGGGTAGGACAATTGTAAAGGCAATTTCATATTATTATAACATTATATTTACCATAAATTACATTAATTACCTTTAATCGCGATTAATAAAACATTAATGTTATTTTTCATCAAAAATTATTTTCATATCATTGAACCAAATTTTACTTAATAATGAAAACCATGTATGTATGATTTTTGAAATTCAATTCACAGAAGTGGTAAAGTTTTATTTAAGCGAAAAATTAGTTTTTTTAACTACCACTTTGTGGTTTCACTATTCATCAAAAATTGAAGTTTCTCAGAACAATACCAAAAATCCACCCTAAGCTATAATCGGTATTCTAAATTCAAAAATGATGTATAATTTAAAAAATTCCAAACATATAAGTTGAATTAATTAATTTTATAATTAATTACCATTGTCAAAACAAATAGCGTGTTTTTAAGAAACAATATCAATCAAATGATTGAAATTTGTTTATGTCCAATTTCAATGTGAAATTTATTCAAATGACCACCATTAGATAAAGTGGTAAAATTATATTCTAATTATACATTAAATCCACTCAATATTATAATTTATCACCATAAATTATTTTGCTTAAAAATGTTTTTTTAAGTATTTTTCACTCTTCATCAAAAATTGCAAGTTCTCGAAAAAATAACAAAAATTCAACATAGGATAATTTAGATATTCCAAATAAAATAATTAAGTACATTATGAAATATAAAATTTATATAATTTCAAAAAGTGGGTATTTCTATTCATAACGGCTACTTTGATTTTTCGCGGTGTGTTTGAACTCGAAGTTGCGTACAACACACACTGCTCTATTATTCAAAGAGAATCGTACCATGGAATCTTGGGGTGTTACACACTTTTCTATAAAATCCATTCCAAATCGATGTCAATCTTCTACAGGTTTTGAAAATTCATTTTTATTCAAATCAAGTAAATTATTTTTTTAATAAAAGAACCCATTAAAACATAAACCCATCCATTTAAAATTTTAATGCACGTAATTCAATTTAAAATCTCAATGAATCAATAATAATGGCCATAAATTCAAAACATTTGAATAACTGGACAAATCCACCTACCTTATGGATGTATAAAACCTAACCACCTTTGATGATAGGGATATAGGACCACAAGATCTTCCAGTGAAATAAAAGAACTGAAATTAATTTTAAGGGATGAAATTCTCAATCCTTTTTAATAATCACCTAACTCGGTGATTAAGAGGTAAAGGGGCCACCCAGAATTTCATATGGTTAAATCTTTGGCAAAGAGGAATAGGATCTAAAAATATGAAGCCTCAAACACCCATAAAAACCCAAAAAATATCAAATTAATTAATTACATGGAATGTAATTTTTTACACATCATGAAATCCATTCATTTTAAGTTACACTGAAAAAATATCACCTTTTAAATTAGGAACCAAATTTTACCATTACATGGCATGTATCCATTTCATGTTGTGTGAAATTATCACATGGTTTATTTAGTTCACAGGATCTATATAGGGGCTATTAAATGATGTATAATCCCATAACACATCCAATAAATTCATAGAGAATATAAGAAACCGTAGATTTTATGTCGAAAATTCCATAAAATACAGACTGCCCCATTATATGTTTCATCACAAATCATGTTCTACAATACTCACCCATTGAAAAAGTAAACTAGTTGAAAATATTATAACATACCTAACAGAAAGGTAAGAAGGTTTCACAATCACTCCACTATAAAAGATTTATTCTCCTAGAAATGGATGATGGTCGTCGATCCACCAAGTGTGAAGTCCGTTACTACTTCATTACTAAGTCACACTCCCACATCACATGGAGATCATTTGTACACATACCTAATACCCTATTTAGTGGGATTAATAAATACCATAGTACATTATCCTAGTGATCAATAATCTGAACTAGCTACTCATCCAAAGTGGTATTGGGATAAAGATCAATATCCTTTCAACTTAACACATGAGAATGTTTTGGTTTACCTCATCAACTAGGAAACGTTAAATACATCATGGATATAGGTCGAACATTATAGAAAGTCAAACTTCAATTCCAACCTCCCCATGCACTCAATGATATTAAAGTGGCACACAAACCTCTATTCTATCCTACACTTCTTACATAATCGATGACATATGAAGAAATGAGAATCATAGATAAAATCCCTATAAGATTCCAAAAATATAAAGTTATTTTATGGTCGGATGAATAATATTTATCTTGATTCGATTCTATTATCAAATTCATCTATATTAACTTCACCGTCATATTTTTCTCATCAATGGTATATCGACCTGCCAAGGACCTCTCTACCAACACATCCCAGCAAAAATTATATTGACATGGTCACCCATATAATTCTTTATGGTACGTTATCTTGATCAATTCCTGATATGTATTATTATTTGAAAACTTAAAAAATTGAATACTTATGTCCCCAAACCCACCAAAATCAATCAACAAATATTGAAGCATATTCTTAAGAGCCGATATAGTTTTTTCAATCATCACATCTCTCTATAGATGATACGTTTTGTTCAACTAAAACTAAGAATCCACTACATCAAGATAACCCTGGATGAATCAATATATAAACCTTGAGTCCCTTCTATAAAAAACTAATAGAGTAACCCTATAATGTCTCACAATCTATTTGATATATAAGACCCTTGGACAATCCAAAATGATTTTTTTTTCTTTTTTGTATTAAATTAATTGATTTAGTGAGCCTATCAATATTAAAATAAATTTCATCAATCCCACTAGGAGTCTATGGTAAACCAATGAAGAAATTCATTTAAACTTTTACTCTCTTTCATACCAGATTTGTTAAATGATTCAAAAAACCTATAGGTATATTGTGTTCTTCCTTAACACTTTGATACATGAGACACCAAGATAAAAAATGTTAAACTAATTCCCTCATCCATTTCCACCAATTATAATTTCTCTACTTATGTTAAATCAAGGTATCCCTAGGGTGAACATAACAATATGATATGTTTCATCTATCTAAAAATCTTATATCAGGGGAAAAATAACAACCAACCTACAATAATGGAACAATACTCCACTGGGAGATTAAGACCAGTTTACAGGGTCTCCCCACCATTTAGTATTACTACAAAGTGTGGGATATCAATGGTTTTCCTCTTCTCAAGTAAGACTCACACATCAAAAGGTTATTCAACCATTAAAAAAATCTAAGAACATATTCACACCATCCAATTTAAACCCCAATTTCATGCCGACAAAAAAATAATAAATTTCAACTCTTGAATCAATTCCTTCACTTCTGGGATTGGTAGTATTCTTCTTAGCACACTTTTGACCATGTTTTGTTTCCTGATGGTATATATGATATCCAAACGAATGATCTGAAGATAATAAATCCATTATATCAATCACATGTTCATATATCTTTCAGTGAAATCATATTTTGGGCTTTTGTGATAAGAATAATCTTTAAATCACTCCCTAAAAGGATAGTGATGCCACGTATTGAGTGCCTTCATAACCAACACCATCTCATGATCATAGGTAGGGTATTTATTTTCCAGATTTAATAACTACATGTGTCCATAATACACCACCTATTACCCTTGAATCAAGACACATCCTAAACACCTATCTAATTCATCATAGAAAAATCATATCTGGAACCTAGTTCTAGGAGGATAATAACAAGTTTTGTAGTCAACCTCACGTCTACCTCCTCAAAAGATCTCTGAAATTTTCATCCCACTCAATATTTTTACCCTTATGGGTAAAATATGGCTTTGGAGATTCAATATTGAAGAAGTATTCAACAAACCATCTATAATAACCAGCCAACCCCAAAAAGATTTGGATCTCGAAAATGTTTTTGGAATTTTACTAGGACATCACATTTTATACCTTTTCAGGATCCACTGAGACACCACTCCCAAAATCACATGCCTCAAAAAATCACCTCTCTGATCCAAAAATCACACTTGTAAATTTTCTAATACATACAATATTCTTAAAAAGTTTTATGAATGAAATACTAATGGTAAACATGTTCCTCCAATGACTTGGAGTACACCCATATATCATCTACAAACACAAAAACAAAAAATGTCTAAGAACCAATAAAATATTGTGTTCATTAATTCCATAAATACATCATCAGGGATATGACATTTTAATTGGATAAAATGTGACAAAAAATGTTTATATCATATCTAAACCGATGTCTTCGGTATTTCCTCCTCTTTAAATCTCAGCAGATGGTCCCCTAACTTCTGGTCAATCATATAAAACTAAGAATACCCATTTAATATTAGAAAATAGGTCATTAATTATAGATAATGTATACATTTTCATAGTCATCACCATGTTCAAAATTTGATAGTTAATGAAAATCTTGAGACTTATGGGTTCCTTTAATGAAAATAGTAACAGTGAATCCTACCTTGACATGGTATGAAAAATAAAACCTTTAATCTTTTGGTCCTGATGATAGACCATATATTCCACCGAATTCGCATGTGTTATTAAATAGGATATAATATAATTTTCCATCATTCGATGTTGTAGGTAAATACTATACTCTACTTCTCTCTATGGTGGTAAACAAGAAAAATCATCTAAAAAGGCCACTAGGAACCCATGAACAGTTTTCGGAATATGACCACTCAAGAATATGTCAAATTTATAGAGAAGTATCTCTGATAGCTATCCTGTGATTATACTGGAATAAGGATGAAGAGGCCCTTCTGATTCCAATAAAAAGTCTCCATCATTATGGAAAACATGAATGTCCCCATCAGATGAGAAAATGTTTCCCATTATAATTTTAACAACCTATCTGATACATCGTAATAGTCGTCTAATTTATAATAATAATGAATACCTTGATTAAAATATGAAAAAAATTGAATTCCCAAACCAACTCAGTCTTGTTTCTCATCACCTTAAACGTGGAGAATCTAAAAAACAGTTCATACCTATTTCTAAAATCCATGGAAAGGACCAACATGAATGCCCTAATCCTTAAACACATACCTAATATCTCATCCATATTTGATTATATAATATAAGTATTATAAACCGTATCAGAAAAATACAACACCATAGTAGAAAAAATAAATAACGTACCTCTAACAATAGATAATTGTTCTTTATATTCATATTTCTCACAAACATCCACATAAATCATTCTAGACGTAGGCACCCTAACACCCTCCATGACCAAAGAATGAGACCCACCACCCTAGGGAGAATAAACTAAAATATATGATTTCTTGGTGAAATGAAATGCCAAATTATATCCATGGGACTTCCAATCGTAAAATTTTTTCAAATTGCTAGATTTCCCATAAATAATACAATCCATAAGATCCTTCATAAAAGTAATCCATGTATATAAACTACTCACAAGCTAGTAGAAAATATCCTTTTTCCCCAAATGAATCCCTTGGAACTTCTCTAGTTAAAAATTTACCACTCTTGCTCTTACATTTTGAACATGAAGAAGAACCATGTTAATAAATATACCATCTAATTCCCCTCCCAATCTATTCCATATAGCTATTTCTTCCATATCCCAATATATTATATCAACTACATACATAATGTTTTGAAGTAAAAAATGAACAGATATCGACCTAATATCTTAACTCATCACCATCTCAAACATCGATGTATTCAGGTACACATTATTGGAAAACTCTGATGCCTGATGCACAAAATCCACAAAAGTGGTTGCTTACTCTAGGTTGCTTTTCTCCCCTAACACCATGGACAAAAAATCGTGGGTTTTTCCCACATGTAAATTCATATGACAGAAATCTTGATGTAATATTTTCATTAATAAATACAATTTAATAAAATCATGAAAAAAATATTTAACTATAGAGTCACAAAATCTTATTCATAGACCCTAGATTATATAAATAGAAAAAATCAACAGATATTCAGCAGGAGTCTTCAAAATTTTGATGATCCACTCAATATATTCAAGACACTCCTCTTTTTCTTGGGTTTCTTTTTCACCATGTAAGATATTCAGAGGCTTATTATTAAATTATGATCCATGATCCACTACTCATCTTGGGATCAAAGAACCCACTAAACCTAGAGTCTAATTGGTTTGTATTCATGAATGAAATATATAAGGATCTATTGGATGTTCCACCTATGGATTCTACCTCATTGTGTCCCCTCTCATATTTGAAAGATCTATGATAATATTCATTGTTTATTAAGAATATGACAATAACCAATGAGTCATGAGAGAACCCAAATACCATTATGAAATTTCTAGAATCAAAATTGATGCTTTAAAATGATTATAAAACAAAAAAATTATGAATTATATAGAAAAAAGTGAACACTTTTTAAAAAGAAGTAGGTCCATCTAAATAAACTCCCTGCTTATTTTATTTAGATAAACATACATACATCTTGTCCCCAAACAAAGTATATATAAATATATAAAACATATAATTCATTCATGGGAACCTAAATACCAGGTTTCATACTTATTTAATATTTTTCTAAACACACATGGAAACATGGATTCACTCACATCAGTGAGCAGTAAATGCCCCTTTTCCAGACCTAGTATCCAAATTCTGATGGTCCTAATATTGTTGACCCTAGACACAAAACTAACTCAAGCCATACTGAAACCCTTCAAACTAATAAGCTCCTATAATAAAAAATTGTAACATTCTAACCCTATTTAAATATACCTTTTACCCAAGGTATCCCATTATTGGGTTAGGTATAACCAATATAAAAACAAGTCATGAATATAAGAAAAACAAGACATGAAATCAGATTTCAATGTGAAATTAAAGGGAGATAAAACAATCCCAAATGGGACAAACTAATACGATAGGAAATAATATACTATTAAGTCTCTATGTGACCAACCTACACCTCTAAACCAAGGAAACAACATAAAGAGTGGAATTCATGCTAATAAATTTTCATCTCTTTACATGTTTCATGAAAAAAATGGAATAAATATTCCCAATGTAAGATGTAGGGTGTGAGAAACAAAGACCATTTTCAAACCACCCTAGAATCTATATATGTTATAATAACAAGAATTCATAATTTATATCTTTAAAACAAAACATTTTTACATATGTTTTTAGAAATAAAAAACATCAATTCATTTCCCGAAATGTCTTTGGGGATCCCCAACATGTTTATATCATGTATATGAAATCTAGATAAATTAAATACATAGAACAAATAGATAAAACAAATTGAAATGTAAATATTCTTGTTATCAAATATCCATGAAATAATCTATAATGTAATAAACAAACAAAAACAACAATAAACCTTCTATTCAAGATCTATCTTATGGAACAATATATACTAGACACTCATGGGTGTACAAGGGAATAAGGTTGGAACCAACTAATATCAAGTACTTCAGTAGTTTATTAATATTCAAGTGGTTACCTCATAGTGGTATTCGACTCTATAAGGATACAAGTGTATCTAACCCAACGTACCCAAGAATCCTTCTATAAAATGTATGTGAATTTCTATTTTTAAATAAAATTTTAAATTTTTATAATAACCATCTTAAATCTAAGTCAATGTTATATAGGGTTTGAAAATCCATTATCTTAAAAGTCAAGGTAATTTATTACTGAATGAAAAAAAACTTTAAAAATTAAAGTACTTCTATATTCAATAAAAAACATGGAATTACATTTCAAAAAAAATGAAATGAATAAAAATAATATGAAATTCAAAAATTTAAAACATTTTGAAAAATGAAAATACCAAAAATATATAGAGAACCAAACTAACATTGATAGGAGGGATCAGAAACCACAAGGTCATCCTTCATATATAAAGGAATGAAAAAAGACTCAAGAGGCAAAACACCTTCCCATTTTTATCTACCGCTAAATGAATTGATACAAAGGGAATTGAGTCACCCAAAATCACTTAGGGATAGTGATCTAAATGATTGTTGGAGGTTGAAAAGTCTAATGAAGACATGAACACCTATTCAATTCCCCAAAATCAGCAAATCAATGAATTACCAATTTTTTTCACTTCACGCATTCTGAAATTATTTCTGTTTAAGATAGGTTGAAAGATGCATCACAATTTAAATTAAAAACCGATTTTCACATAAAATGATAGTTCTCCCTAGGATAAAGTTTAAAATTATATTATGTTATATTTAGATCATGGGATCTATATGTAGTCCATTACCTGAAGTTTAGCCCCATTAAACATATTGTATCTTCCCATCAATCATTAGAAACTATAAGTTTTTATGATGATATTTATAATAAATCCCTAACTTCACCATTATAGGTATAATACAAATTTATGTTTCTAAAAACTAACCAATGAAAAAGGAAACCAATGGACATGATTATATCACTCATGACATAAAGGTATTAGGTCATTATAGGTACATCATTATATTATCATATATCCTTATCCTAGAATCCTCAGATTCTTACACAATATTTCCTCATTACTTCATGTTATTCATGTTAGTGAAAACATTTACCTTCCATATGGTTTTGAAGATATGAAAATAATATTCCTTTATAAAAACATTCCATGTCAACAGATGTTGTTTCGAATAACTTGGAGATAAAACATAAATTGGCCTTTTGTGGTCTGTGAAGACTATGAAATGTTTATTAATTTGGTAATATCGCCATATATTTATAGAAAACACTACTACTACCATGTTAATATCTTGTGGGTAATATTTATACTCTTGTGGGACAAACTAACTTGGACTATATTATATTAATTCCCCTTTTCATTAATATGTATCTTAATTATTGAAATAAATTATCACAACAGAAATATTTCATTATTTAATCCTCTAGAAATGGAATGACATAATAACTAACCATCATATCATTTGGGTAGTCAAATATAGAATTATACACATCCGTTTAGATTAATACACGTTTCATCCTTTTAAATGTTATTAATGGGGCTAAATTATGTCATTAATAGGATCTAAAAAATCATTATTGTCCCGTAAGGATGATAAGAAATTAATCATAAACAATTTCCATTAATACTTTAGAAGAAACAAATACCACAATCTTTGTGAGGTCTGTAACTGCACTCTACTGGGACACCAATTGTCAAGTGAAATTCACCTCACGTATCTAAAAAAATTATATGAGGAAAATTCTGTAGAGTTCATGGTGTTCAATAAATAATAAGAATAGTTTTAGATCCTCTATATTCAACTCCTTTAATATTGTGTATATGAGAATTTCATAGATGATTACTAGAATTAACTAGTTTAATAACAAATTGAATAACACATTTTTGATCCCCTTTATACTAATTGTATAGTTTTTTACACATAACTAAAAAACTAAAAACTCAATATGTAAATATTTTCATCCTAATGTATACTTTAGATAAATATCTATTTTTACCCTCATTTGCTGATATTGAAATTGTTAATCAATATTTGAAAACCAATTGGATCCCTTCATCTAGTTGGATAGTTTTTTATGCTCATAAGAGAGTAAGGATCCATGACCACCACATGAATTAAACTTTTTATGTCCATGCATAACTTCAATGTTTTACCATCACTTTTTAATAAAAAGACTACAAAATCCCATGGGGATATACCCAAATTGAAAAATACATTCTACTAAAACTAATCATTCATGAGTCTTAACTCACGTAGCTCTTTGTGTTTATAGAGTAATGATATTTCATGATCGTTGGCTTTCCCATATGTAATTCATTCCCAAACATGACATTGGGTTGAGGTGGCTGTTATACATCCACATCAATAATGACATCGAGAAACTCTTGAAAATGAATGTGGATCATCACCTCTACCATATCCACTAAAAACTCCCCCAATTGATATACAAGAGGCTCTATATGTCTCCCACCCATCAAATAGTTTCCCTCTAAGAACAAATAAGATCCCAGGACCTGCAAATTAGAAAAAACAACTCTCCTCCAGAAATAGTCAATAACATCAGGTTTGGAATACGACCAGTGCATGTCAATTATAACTTATATTATATAAAATTCAAGAACAAGAACCTCCATAATTATTGATGATACACCAGAATCATTATTCAAAACCTAGTAAACATAAAAAAAATAATTACATCCAACTTTGTGTGGATAATACATGTACTACTCGAAGCATCTCTACCAAAAACTCTAACGCATAGACTCACTGATATGACTGATTACCAGTTGATTAGAACTTCGATTACCCGAACATAGGTGGTAATCTTCCAAAATATTGTCTCCTAATGATGTTATTATGAAATCTGTAGAGAGGTACCATTTAGTGGGTGAAACGTTTTACTAACATCCACCTTCATTTATACCTCTTGTAACGTAAAATTTATAATTATAGTGATTTTATATCTGATCAATGAATGTATCTCCTCCTCAATACATTTTTATTTAGGATTATAATCAATATTTAAATTATTAGAAAAAAATAGCAAGTGAAAAAACCTCATATTGAACTCCTTTATTCTTAGACTCCCATTCTAAAGAGAGAATAGATCCTTCCTCCCAATTTCCTCGATCACTGATAAAAATAATAATAAACAAATTATTCAGGAATTAATCCCATGAAAAAACACTATGCATCTTATCCCTAAGTAAAATTGTATTAAATCCAAATATAGAAACCTAGAGTCATTGTATACATTGTTGAATTTTCTTAATATTAATAAAATAACACTATCATGGATTGATTAGTTCATTAATCCTAAAAAACTATATATAACCTTGATTCCAAATTTGTATTAGAAATGAAATATAAAAATAGTAATCTTAAATAATATGTATCCTTAAACTCATTTAATCATTCACTAATCATATCCTATGTAAATGAAAAATGGGGGAGATAAAATTATCTTTAAGACGTAAATAAGTGGTATATATCATGAATAAAAAAATAATAACCAACATCAAATGATATAAAATAGAAAACACATGTCATTTATTCAATAATATGATTACCAAATTCATCCAGGCATAATATAATTAAAATAATATAATGAATAATAATAACATAATTATCTATGAAGGAAAAATCATAATGACAGAAATATTATTCTTAAATGTAAATATATCATAATATCCTTGAATATTATAATAATTTTAATGTTCATCTAGAGGTATACACCAAAATCCAATTCAATAATGATTGCCCACTAGTTTCACTCATTAGACAGGTTCATGCATCAATGGTCTATATAACTACATGACTCGCCCATCATGACATGTAAAGTTCATTCCCCAGATATCAAATTATCAATTTAATTCATAAATAATATTCCTTATCCACAAATATATGAACTTATTAAATAACCCTTAATATTAAGATATATCCAATCAATCAAATATTACTCATTTTCAAACACCTTGAAAAGTTATGGTGCATGATTTAGGAAATAATAATATCATAAATACCAATAATATTTGTATGTATTATTTAATATTAGAATAATAATGTTAAATTTTCAATTTAAATAGTGTTAAAAATTAATCATGATGTGATTTGTTAACTTCAAATCAACAAAAAGTAGATTTTATTGAAAAGTTGTGTTCTTTCATAGAATAAAAGAAAGTGTAAGTTAAAACATTTCATTAATATTTTTAATTATAAAACATTTAAAAATATTTTGAAGAATCTAATTTGTGTAAAAAATTTATGTCTTAGGGAAGCCGTGGTAGCATTGTATATGTTATAAAGAATGATTACTTTTAACATTTTTGTAAAGTAAACAATAAAACCTTTAGGGAAAAAAGTAAAGGAATATTTTCAGACCATTTTAAATGAAATAAAAAATATAAAAAATATTTAATAAATCATTTCAGTATGAAATGATTTCAGAAAATCAATTAAAAGTATTAACATGGACTAAAAAATACTTGATCAAAATTGATATAATATCAGTATTTATTTTTGAAAAATCCGGATTCCTTAAAGTTAAAAATATATGAATTTTTTTATAAAATATTTAAAAACCTTAAATATCCTTTTTATATTAAAATTATACTAGTTTTTTATGGATATATTATACAATAAGGTAAATTAAAAGAAAATTAATACTAAAAATTTTGAGACTGAAAAAAATATAACCTCATTAATATCATTAAAATTGTAACACTCTGATACAGTAAACGTTAATTGAGATTATAATAGCCACCAATAAATATTCATTCATCTTAAATACTTCGTATTTTCATTATATACACTTATAAATCAAAATTGTTTCATAATAGTAAATATGTCTCGATCGTGTGAAAATTGAGATGAAATCCCTTACCGCATGCTTCATAATATTTTATGATTCATTAACCTCTATTATAACTATTTTGAATAGTTTATTAAATTTTTAAAAACCCATATTAATATTTATAATTTCATAAATTATCCTATTATAACTTATTATCACTCATTAATTAATAATTATTTATTATTAACATGTTTCATGTCTATACTGGTTTATTATTCATCTAGGTTTTTATTTAGAAGATATAGTAATTTTTCCTTGATCAAGGATCTATCTAATAAAGAATTATAATCATTATATAATAATAAAACATATTCAAAATGTTCTTATTTATAATAATTAATGAAAAACTAAATTGAATAATAAATCACACTACTTTGTATAGGTGGTAATCCACATAGACGTATGAATGATTTTACCATATTTTAACATGTTGAAGGGTATTAATATAGTTGTTTTAATAAATTTAAAAAATAAATATTATGTCATACTTATTATATATATTAATTACATATATAATTATATCCATCCATGTGAAATATTGATGAAACAAATACACCGCTATGTAGAGATGATAAGATATATATATATGCATGAGTGATGTTTTTGCATTTGGTAGGGTGAAAAGATAATATAGAATGGTTTTTAAATACACATAATAAATATTACATAATATAATATAATTAAAATATTTATTTATATTTGATAACATATATTTTTAGGGGTTTGAAAAAGAAATATAAATTAAATTACTCAATTTACTACCTATTCCTTGAGAATCCTTCTTTTGTATCAACTTTAATCATCGAATGAATTTAATTTTGGTATAAAATTGAAGCTACATGAAAAAATTAAGTATAATAATATTTTATTAGTTATGTAATTTTCCTTGACAGTGTGCTCAAATATAGTAAATAATAGGGGAATGTATGATCCTATTTATAAGCGAGGGAAACGCAAAAATTGGAATTAAATAAAATATTGAATAATATATATATATATATATAAACAACTAAAGTGTCACCATGGAACAACATATTAGAATATATAGTGTTATAATGTTGAAATAAAGTCAACCAATTACATTTAGATTTTTTTGGATAATATTTAATCCTTAGTTCCTTGTTAAACATCAACGAACCCATTTTATCCTTATTCATGATAACTCCTATTTCTACAATGATAACAAAATTATATAAATAAATAATAAAGGTATATTCTAACTAATTTTTATGAAAAATTTTATGAAAATTATTATTAAATTTTTTTTAAATATTTGTAATTTAAATAAAAAATTAAAATAATAAAAAATTATAATATAGTTATAATATATTATGAAAAAATAAAAATAATATGTAAATGGAGGAAAATTATTCTTGACCAAAATTAGAGATAATGTAGGAATGAAATTAACAAAACATTTTGGCTGATTTTTTAACCGAAATCACATGAATTTTTAAGAAGAATTATAAACCCCTGAAATAAACAAAGTATAAGAAATTAATTGGGGATTTAGAGATAAAAATCAAAAAAATTCATTGAATTATTTAATTAATATAAATAGCCTATACTTTTATGTTATAATTAAAAATATACCCCTTAGAAAAATTTAAGATATAAAATATAAAACTATAAGGGATGAATTGTAGCAATTAATTCTTTGGAAATAATTGAGAATAAACTTATGAATTAGTAGAATATGAATACAAAAAACATGGAAGGTGGTCCATAATTATACTTTTAATCACCTAAAAAATATATAATTTAAAATTAATAATTTAAATGGGATAATTAGTACATCATTACAAAGAATAATATATCTAAAATTTGAAATATAACTATATGGATGGAAAATTTGACAAAGTACCCCTACCATGGATTGTTTCTTTCACATAAATATTATAACATCATGTATAATAAAATAAGCCTCTTCGGTGGTGGCATGATGGTGAAGGTGAGTTTCCAAAACAGGGTCGTTCTTTGGGAGGTTCAGGGTTCGAATCCTAGGAGTCCGCTTTCGGGGCGAGCCTCTCCCCCGGGATCCACCCACATTGTCGGGTCGCCCAGACTCGTTTGGGTGGGAAAATTGAGGAGTGGCCCAATTGATGATAGATTGCTGTGACGAACCATCGCTGCCGGGCTGTTACCTTCGGGACGCTCTGCCATCTCGGATGGCAATGGCACCTTCCCCGGCTGGGGAGCTGCCTCTGGGTGCTACCTCTTCGTGGGGGAGGGGGTTTCTCTGTGTGGAGGGTTAAAAAAGGCCATAATGGGGAATTTACCTTTCTATAAAGTGGTATAATAAAATAAGACCCATTAATTATATATTTCAGAACAATATCTAATTGTATAACCTTTAATATTTATAATTTAAATTTATTTATTAAAATTTTATAACTTAGTTTTTTCTTATATTGATCATCACTTGATAGTGGTTTTAGATACTCTATATTGATTTCGATATAAACGTTCTAGTAATTATTTAATGTTCATACATTCATCATCTTATATATTGTCTATGTAATGTTATAAATATTACATAATGATTGTAATGATATAGTTAGATTCAACAAATGTTTGAAGTATGTTATATAAAGATGAAATCTGTAATGTTCTACGTTCTGAAATATTTAATGAATGAAAGGTGGTATATAAAAAATTATATAATATTAATATTTCCATTCTAGAAATATAAAAAAGTATTTATTTACTAATTATGTTTTCTAATATTAATTTTATCATAATCACTTATAAAGAGACTTATAACATTATACATATAGGTGGTTAAACTGAACTGAAGAAAAACCTGATATAATAAATGGATGAATATTATTATATAGTTTTACTCTTAAAAAAGAATTTATATTGAACTATAATGATGTTATATAGATGTTTTTACCGCAAAAAATATAATATTTTATATTAAAATGAGTGGGATAATTAAAATAAATGATCTATAGTTCTTACTTTCAATGATAAATTATACCGTCTATTGCATGCATCAATGGTTTTAAAGGAATTGAATCATTTTCAGGAGACATCATGATAACCACAATGGGGGATGATTTCAATGGATAGAAATAGGATATTGTTTTTGGATGAATTTTAAGATGTACTTTTGTAGTGGTGGTGTAGGGGTTCCCGTAACGATTGGTATAACGACCCACACTTTACATACATTGTTAATACTTCAAAATTGAATCACACTTATTACAACATATGACAAAACCACAAAGGACCGTATAGGTATAGTGTCTTTAGAAACTGGGAAACATAAACAACTGGTTCATAAATCTTCTACAGTGTCTCCCATTTATTTCATCATATCTAGGGTCCCTTTTAGCATATTCTACTTAATATCCATCTTCCTGACCTGGGGAAAAGAAAACATAAAAGGGTGAGCTCAAATGCTCAGCAAGGGCAAATAAAGGAAATAAAAATCATATCATATCTTTTTGAAAATCAAAACCTGCAAAAGAGATCATAATATCTTAACATGGAATAAATCATAGAAGTGAAAATGAGATCCCCAAAATCATAACATAAAACTTGAAACTTTGTGGCATGCACACATAATCATGGAAAATCATTTCTTGTTAGTCATGACTCATTGCCAAGACTATCTTAGTGGACAAAGTCCCTTTCTGAACCGAGTTCACTCCTCGTTTCAGTCCTGTATCACTGAACCGAAATAACCTTCCGTTCCAGCCATGTCTATCTCATGAGATATAAAATCTATACCCAATGCATTGGAGGGAGATATAGGTCCCACCCATCTTATAATGAATCCTTTCTTAAGTGTGCCACATAATCATAAAACATACATCATCGCATAACACATATAACAAAAATGGGATTCTTGAAACATCATGACATCATAAATCAATTCATATATGATAAAGGAATTCATAAACATAATTCCATCACAACATAGTCAAACCAATGTAAAAATATGGATAGAAACAGAACTCTTTATTATCTTAGATGGAAAATAATTTTGATAAAACACTTGAATTGAATTCTTGAGGAAAATATCCTTTCTTCTTCAAAATCAATTTCTTTTCACAAAACATCATGCAATTTTAAAAGAAAGAGATTTTATTGAAAATAGTCATGAAAACTTTTAGAGGAAGCTTCATGAAAATAAGGCTTTATAAAACAGTAGAAATCCGTTCGTGCCGTATAAGTTAAAAAAAACATTCTTCGTACTTTTGTCGGAAAAGTCAAAAAGTACCTCGTACGGAAAAACGACAAAAGATTCCTTTCATATTCTTTACTAAAAACTCACCTAAGGGTAAAATTGGATTTAAACTATTTCAAGTGGATGGAAAAAATATTACATATTGAGGGAACATGGATGTGGATGATAAAATACACCCTAGTAAATACTTACGAATAAACAATCTCGGATAAAAATGTGATTGTGATATTTCCCTTACCTTAGGTCCGATTTGCTTTGTTCGTGTCCGAAACTCCTGTATAATGGTTTAAATAATGTTAATGACTTATTCCAGAATCATACATATTGATATGAGATCATATATGGTCATATTATTAGCTTCTTGTTAGTAATATTTCATTGTTACTTGTTACTCGGGTCTTTATAACTTTTTGTTCTTATGCGTGTTTTGTCGAATAAATTCTTATTCTTATCTTTAGGTTATAGATAATTCATTTCCAGAATGGTATTAGTGTATTATATACCATATTCATTCATTCAATTCATTTATATAATCATTATGAAATGAAGATCATGTAGAACGAGTCGCATCACATCGTGGAGACGGTATTCCGTACGTACGCACGAGTGATGATATCGTTCCTATGATCGTGGAATTGTATTGGAGTATATATATATATTATTTCAGTATCAATATTACTTAATAATAATCATATATAGTTACTGATTACACCATTATACCCATCCTTGTAAGGTGATGGTGGAAAATAGATTACACCACGGCGTGGAGACGGTATTCCGTACGTACGCACGCGCGGTGATTTCATTTTTACGTAGGATGGATAGAAGGTGAATTAGGGTTGTTTCATATTTATAATAACATATCAGTATGTAAGTAATACTGATGTTATTACTTTATCATGAAACAACTAAAGAAGAAGAAGTTGAAGAAGAACGAAATTGAAAAGATCGGTAATGGATATTACCTCTTCTTTGGAACGCCTCTTTGAATCCTCCACTTATGGAACTAAGATTGGTCTTTGGAGAAGACCAGGACCTCTAGGATTATTCTAGGGAAGTGGAGAGGAGAAAATGGCAGGGGTTGGCCGAGCTTGAGTGCTCAAATTGGTGTGAGGAGGAGGGGGAGGAGGTGCCCTTTTATAAGGGAGGAGAGGGGCACCTTAGGAATATCTCAAAATATTATTTTATATTAAAGTCAAAATCGGTTTATAATGGTTCCAAAGGGTCTTATTTCAAAGCCAAAGTGGGGATGGGTCGAAATCCTATCAACCAATAGAATTTAGACAAGTTTAGGGTATTATTTTAACCTTATCAATTAGATTTAACTCTAAGTTAAATAATTTAACTTTTACCATGACTTTTTGTTTTCTTTCACTATATGGTTAATACACTTACTATAACATGCCAAACGAACCCAAAATTGTTTATTATTAAAATATATATCCTTATCTAAGTCATTTGGCCGAACCTTAGATTTTTAGGAATAAAATAACAATTAATAATATAATATTTGATTTAAAAACTATTTTGTGTCAATTTTGACACTATTTGATATATGATTTTTGTCAAAGTCATAACAGAATTATATGTTCGAACCAAGTTGATTAAATCAATACTAATATATCATAGTAACCTAGAAAATTAGTGGAATTCATAAAAAGTCTCAAATTACATTTATTTTGGTATTTATATTATCAATTTTGTCAATATTTCATTAATATGATAATTACTGCATCATCTTTGTGTCATAAATAAATTAAATTATTTGATGTCTAAAAATTACAAATAAATACCATCATGTAGGAAATCTTTTTAGCTTTCTAATGAATATTTAAAATCGAATTTATCTTATGTATAACCCTATATTAAAAATGATTTACTTATTAAACTTTGATTTTAACTATTTTAACCCTTCTTTAAATAAATTAATAATAAATGTCCTAATCTAATCCAAGTGGGCCTAAATGGTCATATTTTATTCCTAAGTTTGTTTTTGGTCGAATTACACTTGTCCAATAGAATTAGGACATGTGTTAGGGTAATATTAATATCATAATTACCCTTAGTTACCCTATTTACTATTAACCGCGGTAAAAATAGTAAAAAGTTACTATTCACCAAAAAATTATTTTCATCTCATTGAACCACATTTTAGTCCTTGATATTAACCGTGTCTCTCGGATTTTTGAAATTCCATTCACAGAAGCGGTAAAATTAAGTTTTATGCAAAATTCAGTTTTTAACCTACCACTTAGTGGTTTCACTATTCATCAAAAATTGAAAGTTTTCAGAAAAATACCAAAATTTCACCCTAGGCTAATTTCGATATTTTGAGTCCAAAAATGAAGTCCATTTTGAAAAATAAAATTTACAAAATTTCAAAAAGTGGTTATTACTATTCATAACGGCTAGTTTTAATAGCATATTGTTGTTTAGTGAAACTCGGTATTGCATACGACGCAAGCTATTGAGGAAGGTCGCGATTGCGTGTAAAGCAAGCCAAGCAAGTGTTGTATAGAAAAAGATTCCTTTGATGATTTATATAACATAAAAGTCTCGGGTGTTACATTCTACCCCCCTTAAAAAGAATTTCGCCCTCGAAATTCGTCACTTTGCAACAAACAAATGAGGATACTTCTCCCTCATCATATCCTCAAGCTCCCATGTAGCTTCTTCAAGTTGGTGGTTTCTCCATAAAACTTTTACCAAGCGAGTGGTCTTGTTTCGTAGGACTTTTTCGCTACGATCCAGAATCTCTATCGGCTGTTCTTCATAAGAAAGATCTTGCTCCAGTGGTACAACTTCTGAGTTGAGTACATGTGAAGGATCAGGTATGTACTTTCTCAGGAGAGATACATGGAACACATCGTGAACTTGAGAGAGATTCGGTGGAAGCGCCAATCGGTAAGCTACCTTCCCAACACGATCCAGTATTTCAAAAGGACCGATATATCTAGGGCTCAACTTCCCCTTCTTTCCAAATCTCATAACCCTCTTCCAGGGAGATATTCGTAAGAACACTTTATCACCCACTTCAAACTCTAGGTCTTTTCTTCGGTTGTCGGCATAACTTTTCTGTCGACTCTGAGCTGCTCTTATGTGTTGTTGAATAGATCTGACCTTTTCTGCCATTTCATCAACGAGATCAGGTCCTAATAGCTTTCTTTCCCCAACTTCATCCCAGCAAGTTGGAGTCCTGCATTTCTTTCCATAGAGAGCTTCATAAGGAGCCATCTGAATACTGGAGTGAAAGCTATTATTATAAGAAAATTCCACCAAAGGTAGGTGTTGATCCCAACCTCCTTTGAAATCCATAGAGCAAGCTCTCAACATATCTTCTAGGGTTTGAATTGTTCTCTCAGACTGACCGTCTGTCTGGGGATGATTAGCAGTGCTGAAACTCAACTCTGTATCCAGAGTATGCTGAAGACTTCGCCAGAACTTCGAGGTAAATCTCGGATCTCGATCAGATATAATAGAAAGTGGTACTCCATGCAATCTTACCACTTCCTTTACATATATCCTGGCAAGCTGATCTAGAGAGAAATCCTCTCTAATAGGAATGAAGTGTGCAGACTTTGTAAGACGATCAACTATGACCCAGATAGCATTATTGCCTTTGGATGTTTTAGGAAGTCCTGTGACAAAGTCCATAGTGATGTTTTCCCATTTCCATTCGGGTATGGGTAATGGTTGTAACATCCCCTTAGACTTCTGTCTCTCAGCTTTAACTTGTTGACAAACCAAGCATCGAGAGACATATTCAGCAACATCTCTTTTCATGCCATCCCACCAGAAGTACTCTTTCAGGTCCCTATACATCTTCGTGCTTCCAGGATGAATAGAGAATGAAGAACTATGAGCCTCATCCAGCAGCTCTTTCTTTAATTCGGGGATGGGAGGAATGCAAACCCGATTCCTGAACTTTATTATCCCATCACAATCAAGGTTGAATTCAGGAACATTTCTCACCTTCTTTTGTAACTCGACATCTTCTTTCTGTGCCTCTTTAATCTTCACATGTATAGATGGTTGAACATTCATTTGAGAAAGAGAAGATTTTTCCCCTTCCATTATAATTCCAAGATCCATCCTTTGTAAATCCATAAATATTGGATCTTTTGTGATCCTCATCATGGATAAACTAGCATGGTCTTGTCGACTTAATGCATCTGCCACCTTGTTTGCTTTCCCAGGGTGGTAATGGATTGAGCAGTCATAATCCTTAATCAGCTCCAACCATCTTCTTTGGCGCATATTCAACTCCTTTTGTGTGAAAATATACTTTAAACTTTTATGATCAGTATAAATATCACACCTTTCACCATAAAGGTAATGCCTCCAAATCTTTAATGCAAAGATTACCGCAGCCAACTCCAAATCATGTGTTGGGTAATTTTGCTCATGGATTTTCAACTGTCGTGAGGCATAAGCTATCACCATATCATTTTGCATAAGAACACACCACAATCCCTTCTTGGATGCATCACTGTAGATCACAAACCTTTCTCCACTACAAGGCAGTGTGAGCACAGGTGCACTGGATAACCTTCTTTTCAACTCCTTGAAATTCTCTTCACATTCCTCTGTCCAGACAAACTTAACTCCTTTCCGAGTCAACTTGGTGAGTGGATTAGATAATCGTGAAAAATCTTTTACAAAACGTCGATAATATCCAGCCAAACCAAGAAAACTTCGGATCTCTGTTACTGTTGTTGGTCTTGACCATCTTTCGATAACCTCTGTTTTTGCTGGATCCACAGATATCCCCTCTTTTGAGATTATATGACCCAAAAATGCAACTTTTTGAAGCCAAAATTCACACTTGGTAAATTTGGCATAAAGCTTCTCTTTTCTCAGGGTCTTCAATATAATTCTCAAGTGATCTTCATGCTCTTCCTTGCTCTTTGAATAGACAAGAATATCGTCTATAAAGACTACCACAAATTGATCAAGATAGTCTCTAAAGACTCTATTCATTAGATCCATGAAGATAGCAGGGGCATTAGTAAGACCAAATGGCATCACTATAAATTCATAGTGTCCATACCTTGTACGGAAAGCCGTCTTTGGTATATCCTCCCTTTTGACCCTTAATTGGTGATACCCTGAACGAAGATCAATCTTGGAAAAGTATTGAGCTCCGCGTAGTTGGTCAAATAAGTCATCAATGCGTGGGAGAGGATATTTGTTCTTGATAGTGATCTTGTTAAGTTCTCGATAATCAATGCAGAGTCTCATTGATCCATCTTTCTTCTTAACAAATAGAACAGGTGCTCCCCAAGGTGACGCACTAGGGCGTATGAATCCCTTATCAAGATTCTCTTGGAGTTGCTTCTTCAATTCCTGCAACTCAATTGGGGCCATTCTATAAGGTGTCTTTGAAATAGGCAAAGCACCCGGTACGAGTTCTATTGAAAACTCAACTTCACGATTTGGTGGAAGACCCGACAATTCCTCCGGAAAGACATCATCAAACTCCCGTACAATGGGAATATTCTTAATCGTGAGTTTATCACCAACCATTTGAGATAAATAACCTTCATTTAGTGGAATCAACACCCATAAGATGGAAGAAATTTCCACTGGAAGGTTATGTTCATCCTTGCATTGATAGACGATCGTAGGTTGATCTGGAATATGAAATGTGACTTCCCTTCTTTGGAAATTGATATGAGCTCCATGTAGAGAAAGCCAATCCATGCCAAGAATCACATCAAATTCCACTAAAGGAAGGATCACAAGATTTGCAGGAAGCACTTTCCCACAAACTTCGATCGGAGAAGAATTATAAACTTTTGATGCGATTGATGTGCCATTAGGTGTTGTCACAGCTAACTCAACATCTAATTGTTGAGGTAGTACGGTGATACCCTTAGAAAAGTCTTCAGAAATAAAAGAGTGGGTGGATCCAGAATCAAATAAAACATTTGCTACTTTAGAGTGGATGGTAAGTGTACCTTTCACCACATCGTTATCGTACTCCACATCGCTGATAGAAATTGCATGTGACTTTCCTTTGTCTTTAGCCTTAAGATTTTGTTGACGTCGACCATCATCATCAACCCTTGGATTTGGGCATTGATTGGCATAATGCCCCATCTCCTTGCACTTGAAACATTGAAGTGTAGCAGGTTCATTCTGTGTATCCCTTCCTTTGTTTGCATCATTAGACATCTTCTTCCCATTATCACGGCATTCAAATGCCCGATGACCTTCCTTTCCACATTTAAAACATTTACTTGTCCCTTTAAGACAACTCCCTCCATGTTTCTTTCCACACTTTGAGCATAAGGGAAAGTTCATCTTCTTTTCCTTGTGCTCTTTAGATTTTTCTTTGAATTCCATCTTCCTCTTCTTATCAAACCCATGTGACTGATGGGTTACTCCAATCTCCATCTTGACTTTGAGAGCACATCGAACGATTTCTTCGTAGCTATTGAAGTCCCTTATGGCTAACGCCCTTCGAAGACTTGGTTTTAAGCCACTAAAGAATCGATCGATCTTACTCTCAGGTTGGATAATAATACCAGAAGCGTACCTTGCAAGTCTTGTAAAATTTGCTTCATAGGTACTAACAGATTCATCATCCCTTTGCTTCAGTTCAAGGAACTCTTTCTCCATCTTTGTTCGGAGAATACGAGGGAAGTACTTATTGAAAAATAAGTTCTTGAACTCGTCCCATTCCATAGACTCAATTTCATCCCTTTGCCTCGTATTCTTAACAAGATTCCACCATTGATCCGCATCTCCTTCCAAACGATACACCGCTAGGATGACTTTATCATGCTCAGAACATTGAAGAACTGAAAATATCTTTTCAGTAGTACTAATCCATTGTTCAGCAACTAATGGATCAGTAGACCCGCTGAAAGATGGTGGACGCTGCCTCATGAAGGATTCAACAGAATGTTGCTCCCTTCTTTGTTCGTTTGGAAATCCTGCATGATTCATAGCTTGAGAAAGTTGTGTGAGCATGGCTACAAGATTTTTCATTCCAGCTCCCATATCGTTTGGTTGCTCAGGGGGACAATCATTGCATTGCCCATCGCATTCCGCATTAACACGGTTCCTTCGGGTTCCAGCCATTGACTAAAACCAAGAAGAATAGTGTGAGCAACACTAATTATAATAGGAAACCACATAATTCAAGAATAAAATTTTCATGCTTAAGGTATTATCCTAGGTTATTCAAGGCCATTTCTAAAACACTAAGATTGTGTTCTATGCTTAGACTTATCCTTAGGGTTCTTACTAAGGCTTTCACATCCTAGTTTCCAAAGGTTGACTATACCTTTCCTCTGATACCAACTATAACGACCCACACTTTACATACATTGTTAATACTTCAAAATTGAATCACACTTATTACAACATATGACAAAACCACAAAGGACCGTATAGGTATAGTGTCTTTAGAAACTGGGAAACATAAACAACTGGTTCATAAATCTTCTACAGTGTCTCCCATTTATTTCATCATATCTAGGGTCCCTTTTAGCATATTCTACTTAATATCCATCTTCCTGACCTGGGGAAAAGAAAACATAAAAGGGTGAGCTCAAATGCTCAGCAAGGGCAAATAAAGGAAATAAAAATCATATCATATCTTTTTGAAAATCAAAACCTGCAAAAGAGATCATAATATCTTAACATGAAATAAATCATAGAAGTGAAAATGAGATCCCCAAAATCATAACATAAAACTTGAAACTTTGTGGGATGCACACATAATCATGGAAAATCATTTCTTGTTAGTCATGACTCATTGCCAAGACTATCTTAGTGGACAAAGTCCCTTTCTGAACCGAGTTCACTCCTCGTTTCAGTCCTGTATCACTGAACCGAAATAACCTTCCGTTCCAGCCATGTCTATCTCATGAGATATAAAATCTTTACCCAATGCATTGGAGGGAGATATAGGTCCCACCCATCTTATAATGAATCCTTTCTTATGTGTGCCACATAATCATAAAACATACATCATCGCATAACACATATAACAAAAATGGGATTCTTGAAACATCATGACATCATAAATCAATTCATATATGATAAAGGAATTCATAAACATAATTCCATCACAACATAGTCAAACCAATGTAAAAATATGGATAGAAACAGAACTCTTTATTATCTTAGATGGAAAATAATTTTGATAAAACACTTGAATTGAATTCTTGAGGAAAATATCCTTTCTTCTTCAAAATCAATTTCTTTTCACAAAACATCATGCAATTTTAAAAGAAAGAGATTTTATTGAAAATAGTCATGAAAGCTTTTAGAGGATGCTTCATGAAAATAAGGCTTTATAAAACAGTAGAAATCCGTTCGTGCCGTATAAGTTAAAAAAAACATTCTTCGTACTTTTGTCGGAAAAGTCAAAAAGTACCTCGTACGGAAAAACGACAAAAGATTCCTTTCATATTCTTTACTAAAAACTCACCTAAGGGTAAAATTGGATTTAAACTATTTCAAGTGGATGGAAAAAATATTACATATTGAGGGAACATGGATGTGGATGATAAAATACACCCTAGTAAATACTTACGAATAAACAATCTCGGATAAAAATGAGATTGTGATATTTCCCTTACCTTAGGTCCGATTTGCTTTGTTCGTGTCCGAAACTCCTGTATAATGGTTTAAATAATGTTAATGACTTATTCCAGAATCATACATATTGATATGAGATCATATATGGTCATATTATTAGCTTCTTGTTAGTAATATTTCATTGTTACTTGTTACTCGGGTCTTTATAACTTTTTGTTCTTATGCGTGTTTTGTCGAATAAATTCTTATTCTTATCTTTAGGTTATAGATAATTCATTTCCAGAATGGTATTAGTGTATTATATACCATATTCATTCATTCAATTCATTTATATAATCATTATGAAATGAAGATCATGTAGAACGAGTCGCATCACATCGTGGAGACGGTATTCCGTACGTACGCACGAGTGATGATATCGTTCCTATGATCGTGGAATTGTATTGGAGTATATATATATATTATTTCAGTATCAATATTACTTAATAATAATCATATATAGTTACTGATTACACCATTATACCCATCCTTGTAAGGTGATGGTGGAAAATAGATTACACCACGGCGTGGAGACGGTATTCCGTACGTACGCACGCGCGGTGATTTCATTTTTCCGTAGGATGGATAGAAGGTGAATTAGGGTTGTTTCATATTTATAATAACATATCAGTATGTAAGTAATACTGATGTTATTACTTTATCATGAAACAACTAAAGAAGAAGAAGTTGAAGAAGAAAGAAATTGAAAAGATCGGTAATGGATATTACCTCTTCTTTGGAACGCCTCTTTGAATCCTCCACTTAAGGAACTAAGATTGGTCTTTGGAGAAGACCAGGACCTCTAGGATTATTCTAGGGAAGTGGAGAGGAGAAAATGGCAGGGGTTGGCCGAGCTTGAGTGCTCAAATTGGTGTGAGGAGGAGGGGGAGGAGGTGCCCTTTTATAAGGGAGGAGAGGGGCACCTTAGGAATATCTCAAAATATTATTTTATATTAAAGTCAAAATCGGTTTATAATGGTTCCAAAGGGTCTTATTTCGAAGCCAAAGTGGGGATGGGTCGAAATCCTATCAACCAATAGAATTTAGACAAGTTTAGGGTATTATTTTAACCTTATCAATTAGATTTAACTCTAAGTTAAATAATTTAACTTTTACCATGACTTTTTGTTTTCTTTCACTATATGGTTAATAAACTTACTATAACATGCCAAACGAACCCAAAATTGTTTATTATTAAAATATATATCCTTATCTCAGTCATTTGGCCGAACCTTAGATTTTTAGGAATAAAATAACAATTAATAATATAATATTTGATTTAAAAACTATTTTGTGTCAATTTTGACACTATTTGATATATGATTTTTGTCAAAGTCATAACAGAATTATATGTTCGAACCAAGTTGATTAAATCAATACTAATATATCATAGTAACCTAGAAAATTATTGGAATTCATAAAAAGTCTCAAATTACATTTATTTTGGTATTTATATTATCAATTTTGTCAATATTTCATTAATAAGATAATTACTGCATCATCTTTGTGTCATAAATAAATTATATTATTTGATGTCTAAAAATTACAAATAAATACCATCATGTAGGAAATCGTTTTAGCTTTCTAATGAATATTTACAATCGAATTTATCTTATGTATAACCCTATATTAAAAATGATTTACTTATTAAACTTTGATTTTAACTATTTTAACCCTTCTTTAAATAAATTAATAATAAATGTCCTAATCTAATCCAAGTGGGCCTAAATGGTCATATTTTATTCCTAAGTTTGTTTTTGGTCGAATTACACTTGTCCAATAGAATTAGGACATGTGTTAGGGTAATATTAATATCATAATTACCCTTAGTTACCCTATTTACTATTAACCGCGGTAAAAATAGTAAAAAGTTACTATTCACCAAAAAATTATTTTCATCTCATTGAACCACATTTTAGTTCTTGATATTAACCGTGTCTCTCGGATTTTTGAAATTCCATTCACAGAAGCGGTAAAATTAAGTTTTATGCAAAATTCAGTTTTTAACCTACCACTTAGTGGTTTCACTAGTCATCAAAAATTGAAAGTTTTCAGAAAAATACCAAAATTTCACCCTAGGCTAATTTCGATATTTTGAGTCCAAAAATGAAGTCCATTTTGAAAAATAAAATTTACAAAATTTCAAAAAGTGGTTATTACTATTCATAACGGCTAGTTTTAATAGCATATTGTTGTTTAGTGAAACTCGGTATTGCGTACGACGCAAGCTATTGAGGAAGGTCGCGATTGCGTGTAAAGCAAGCCAAGCAAGTGTTGTATAGAAAAAGATTCCTTTGATGATTTATATAACATAAAAGTCTCGGGTGTTACAATTGGTCTTTTTTCCTTTATAAATAAATAATATATTTGAAATATTTCTCCACATGTGAAATGGAACAAAAAAATAGATAATTTTTGTAAAATAAAAATATTAAATATGACTATAATAAAAAAGTTTTTGAATTATAAATAATTATGAGTATTAAAAAATGTACAAAATATTTGGGTAAAATATATAAGTACTACTATTAATTTTACTCAATTACAAATAATATAGAAAAATAATAGAAATTATTTTTATTCAAAAAAATATATTTTTAACGAATTTGAGTTTTATTTGAAAGAAAAAAATTATATTGTGAATAAATAAATTAATATTTACATAGATAATATGTATATTATGTTACAATGAAAATATTTAGTAGTTGTTTCGGAATATGTTGATTGAATTAAAAAAAATTTGTAAATTTATTTTCCCACGTAGTCATTTTACTCTATATTTTTGAGTTTTTATTTAATTATTGAATTATATATTTTAATAAATTTAATTCGAATTAAATAACATAATTTATTCTCAATCTTAAATATACACATTTAGTATATATATATTAATATTTTTCCCACAATTTTTATTTTTAGGGGAATAATGAAAAATACCAATTTTTATATATTGTGACTTTTATGTCATTATTATTATATAAATTTGAATAAGAAAATTATGAAAAAACATTATAAGTGAATTTATTATTTTTATATATTTTTTCTAATATTAAATAGATTTTGTTTTTATTTATAAACCTATATTAGAGTTTTTATATTTTATGATATGTTTTAAAAAAATTTATTTCAATTGATATAATAGTAAGTATTTTAAAAGTAATTTTGATCAACATAAAAAATTTGATATAAAATTCTTCTAAAGTATTCAATAATTAAGTCCAAATTATTTAATACAAATCATAACTAATATAGTCAGAACTGATAAATTACCTTCGTAAAAGCCATTTACTTGGGTGAAAATCATAAAAGTGAAAAAATAAGTAACCTTAGAGTTAAAGGGAATTAAAATTTTAAAACTAATGACCAATTGAAATGTGGAGTCCTTTATTGACATTTTATGATATCTTATATAATATTTATAAATATTTGATATACTTTCCATGAGTGTGACATTCCATTATTGAAATGTATTGTGTATTTACAAACAATACCACAATATCAATCTTATAAAAGGTACACATCTATCCATAATTTTTCTCACTAAAATCCTCTTAAGTTCACCAAAAAATATACCTAACCCACTATATCACACTATTATCAACCTTAATGACGTTTTCATATTTTTAAAATAAAATCCCTAAATTTATTAATACCCCTCACAAAAGAAATAATCCAAGAAGCATGGTATATGTCCATATCCTCTATTTCACTTTTTAGCATCATTTGGGGAATTTAACCTAACTCAAATTTAATTTTAAAAATTGATAAAATTAGTACAATCATTTTACTTTTATTTTATTATAATTTTGGTACAATCATTAACCATCCTCCCCTATTCCATTAAGAAAAATGAAAATTAGTATCATGTGTTATGTGGACTACCGCTTAAATGAACAAATGGGTATATTTTATACATTCCCTTATAAAATGGATGGTTTTAGTTCTTAATTTATTATTATATCTTATATATATATTTAATATATTTGAATAATATGTGTTTTGGTCAATATATAATTTAAATATTATTATAATGTAATCCCCTAATATCAATAAATAACTAAAAACGAGTTCATCACTGTTTCCATCTACACAAAACAAGAATACAGATCCCATGTAATGAAAACAAAAAATTATAAGTCCTTATAAAATATAAATTCTAGTATAATTAACAGTTTTAAAATGATCATAGTTGGGATAAAAGGAAGATCAACAGAGATTATATGATCCCATCTTCAAAAAGTCAAGATTATTAGCACACGACATTGAATAGAAATTATATTAATCAAATAAATTATGAAAATTTATATTAATGAATATTATAAATTTGTATGAATAAGGTTTTAAAATATTTTATTTTTTGTATGGAATTTAATGATACAGGTGATGGACATGGAAATTCTAGATCCTTTCTTTGAGGTAAGGAATATCTTATTGAACATCATTATTCCAAGACTTTATATTTTCAACCATGTAATTTATTTTTATTTTTGGAAACAATATATTATTATAAATACAATTTTCCAATATTGGAATCATATATATATTTTTTAAAATATACTTCTTTAATTAAGTATCTTTACTATGAATTCTACAATCATGAACGAAAAATATTTTCAAAAATATGTTTTCAGGATTCGATTTTCATTATCATCAAATGATATATCTCTAATGGAGCTAGGTTTCATGTATCACCTAATATTTTCATTAATTAAGTGATTAATTTTTGTGATCATTTTTTGGTATAAAACTAATAATTTTTGGATTTCATTTTTTAGAATTTTTTTTATTTTATTAAACTTTTATTTAATTGGTTTTTAGTAAAAAGTGAATTATTTCAATTTAAATGTTTTATGAACCCCAATTTATTTCTATGATTTTTTTGAATATTTATTTATTTAAAATTTTATGTTTTATGAAATCCAATTTATCTCTATAGGTTTTTTATAAAAATTGAATAATTTATATTTGGATGTCTTAAGAAAAACATTTTATTTCAATGGGTTCCTTATGTATTCAAAAGTGTTGTATTTTTATGTGGAATCATAATTTATAAATTATTGGTTTTTAGCATCCTATATATCCCTTCAATTTATTTGATATGATTTTATTTCTCATTATATTGGTATTCTTTAGTATATCCATGTCTCACAAAAGCATTTTCACGGATTGTATGGCTCATGAAACTATGGTTTTCATATATTAATTATTTTTCTATAGTTAAGGGATGTTATAAATTATGATACTATTTTCTCTTGATTCATTGTTTATGAAAAATACCTCTAATATATGTTTTAGCTATTATTTTAAATGTTTTACTTTGGCGGATTAATGAATTTATTCAATGAAATGTGAGCCTAATTTATATTTTATTGTTATCAAACATTATATAATTATATTTTTCATGCACTCATGTTTTTACTTACTGTTAAAAAATAATCCTTGAAATAATTTTTACTCATCCCTTCGTAAGTATTTTTATTCCCCACTTACATATTTTTATATTACCCATATTGTGAGGATGATTCATATAAATGATATATCTCGAAGATGGTATAGTATGGTGCCGTTAAAGAAAAATAATAGTGAATTATTTAACATAATATTATTATGTAGATTATATCCAATGACATTAACCTATCAGTCCATCAGATTTTATTTGTTATTAAATGTTATGATTTAAATGATATAAATGATGTAAAATAAATACATTTTTATATTAGGAATCTATAGTTTGTGTTAGATAAACGTTTTACATATTTTTTGATATTATAGGATCTATTTTGAGAATTAAGGTTGGATAACCATCGTGGAAAACCCCAAAGATTATTATATCTAAAGGATTATATCATGAATAATTTGTAAGGAAGTAATTTTTCATATTACATATAAATAAATCCATTTCTATATAGTGTCATGTGTATGGAGACTCTAGTATTGTTGTACTTATTGTTAAAAAACCCTAAGAGGGAGTGTTGGGTGTTAAATCAATCATCACCTAGATCACAAAAAAGATGCATACCATTACACCTTTATATAAAATATTAGGGTGGGATATACATTTATAGATATTATACTATTGATGATCCATTTTTATGTGTTTTATTTCTAGTTACTTTTACAACATACAATAATAAGTATAAGAAAAACCAACATAATGATTAATTTTGATTGATATTGGTTGAAATAATTGAATTGCAGACTAACATTGTAGTGCCAATTAATAAGATGGTTTATGGTTGATTTCCTTTCCTTATATTTCCCCTTATATTGTTATTTTTTCACTAATGGAAACCCATTTTGGTTTCACTAATGGATGAAACTAAAAGGACATGAGTTTTTGATGGGTTTGAGGAATATTGTGATGGTTACCCCAATGAAAACCCTAATGGAATTGGATATGGATTACAATAAAACATATACATACTCAAACAACTATCCCACACAATGAATTATAACACATAACATATAGATTTGTCCAATGAAACAATAATGGATCATCTAAATATTGATTCATTCAGGTAATAAATTCCTCCCACTTTTAGTGGATCTTAAAATCAACCTATCACCTAGAAAAGGAAAAATGGGATGGAAAAGATATTTTCATTCCACAATGCTCAAAAAACGAGACTGTTGTTCTAGATATTTAACATTTTAATGATCAATTAGAAAAATGGTGGAAACTTATTATTAATATAATGATTAATGTATATGATAACTTAATAGAATAAGTAATTTGTAAGAAATTATTATTTATCAAGTATTTTCCTTGAACACAAAGGTTTAGTAGAAAAAAATAAATATTATTTCAGTAAACAAGGATTAATATGTAACGCCCAGACCCTAGTTACCCAGATTTAGTTCTTTATTACATAACATTGTCATGATAAAAGGAATCATTTCCTGATAGACCGATCCGTTTAGTATTATTGGAATCAAGATACATACATTAGTTCAACCTTACAACTTGAAACGAAATAGAACAATAATTGGTTCCATTAGAAACATCAAAGTCCCCTAGATTATGCATGAAATTCACTCATAACTATCTTCTTCATATCTTGGGAAAATGAAACATAAGAAAGGGTTGAGATCAAACACTCAGTAAAGGTAAGCAATACAGAAGAAGATAACATAAACATTAGGCATGTTGAATTTTTTTAAAATACATTCCATTAAAAATAATAAACATGAACAATTTATAGAAGAATATGAGTTTCATAAATAATTAAATAATAAAACATAATAATGGGTATTCTACTAGTCAAAAAACTTCATGAACCATCATTATTGTTTTCATAAATAGGGAATATATAATGTAAGACATCATGAAACATCATGCCAAGTCCTCGGCCAAGACGTCTAAAAATAATTTAGGACTCATCCAAAACCATATATAAAATTTGGAAAGGCATCATCCAATTACACATCTCATTATCTCATGATACCTACCAATGCATTGAGAAGCTATAACGGGCTCAACCCGTCACATAATAAGTCTAAAACATTCTTCATATGAAAAGGTTGAAACATAACATAAACATTCATATTAAAACTAGCGCACGATATGTCAATACATTAACCATAAACACATAATAGTATAAAAATAACTCATCCATAACAAAATATAACAGAAAAACCTTACATTCAACATGTAATATTTTTATCATAATAAATCTACTTAAAACAAGTGAAAAATTTATCAAAGGATGTTGACAATGATGAAATAAAAACTATTTGAGAGAAATATCTATTTATATTTTGAAATCATTTAAGAGTCCCATATTTATAAAATAAAACATTTATTTTGAAAATATTTTAATAATATTGTAATGGAATCTTTGATGATCTTATAATTGCGGAATATAGTTTCACCCACCGTATAAGTTTAAAAAACATTCCTACATTAATTTTGTCGAATGAACATAATGTATCTTGTTTGGAAAATGATGGAAATATTCCTTTCAAAACATTTAATGTCAAATAATGGTATAAATGACATTAACCCATAGTCTAGTAAAAATTAAAAATCTTTTTAAATACAATTTGAAGAAAACATGTATGTAGATGATAAAGTTGACCCAGTAGATACTTACATAAAAAGAACCTCGGATAATAAAATGATTGTGAAATTTACCCTTACCTTGTTCTTTTCATTATTCTATGGTATGTTAACCTCCTATATAATTGTTAAAAATTTATTATTAAAATATAAAATAAATAAATAAATAAATATGATATCATATAAGATCCTCTAATATTTCATTGTTAATAATATTTCAGTAGTATCATCGTTTCAGGTTTTAACTGATTCATGTTACATAATATGATTTGTTATATAAGTAATGTTTGTAATGAATAGGATGTTTTTTATTCATAAACATAATTATATTATGTTAATAACCATTATTTATAATAATATAATAGAAATTATTCTTGAATTATTACGATGGGAAATGAATCCCATCACGTTCGTGGAGAGGGTAATCCGTATGTGCGAACGAGAAACAATATCATTATATTGATGATGTAATAATATTTAATAGGATGTTATATCATATATAAAGAATCATTAACTTGTTATATTTATTATTTACATCAGTTATACTCATTATTATACCCATCCAAGTAATGAAGGGTTTGAATAACAACCCCACCACGACGTGGAGACGGTAAGCCATACACACACACATATGGTGACTTTGTCATTCATATGATGGATAGAATAATGAAAATGGGTGTACCATTTTTATAATAACAAAAAAGATTTGTATAAGATACTGGAGTTATTATTTTACAATGGAAACCACAATGAAAGGGGAAGTCAAAGAAGAAAAGAACTTGAAAGAGGTGATGAAATATATTCCTCTTATTCGGGTTCTTCATTTTTATTTTGATCAAAAGGGCTCCTAAGGATAGATTTATGAGAAAATGAAGGCCCCTATGATGATGGGAGGAATTTTGGAAGTACATTTGGGTAGAGGTTGTCCAAGAAAAATGGATTTCGAAGTGTGATTTTGAGAGAAGGGGAAGTGACCTTTTATAAGAGAGGTCAGGGTCACATTATGAAAAGCCTGAAGTATTATTTTATAATAAAATTATTTTCGGTTTATAAAGGAAAAAAATGAATTATTTAGAGGATAAGGTGGGTATGGGTAAAAAAAAATTTCAACCAATAGGTTTTTATAGGTTTTGGTCACCATAATAACATCATCTTATAGATTTAACTCTTAGTTAAATAGTTTTACATTTACCATGTCTCCTATAATTTTTATATTATATGGTTAATAGACATACTATAAACTTGCAAGAGAACCCCAACTTGTTAATTATTTATATATATAACCATATCTAAGTCTTTTGGATGATCATATATTTTTATAAATATTATATCAATTAATATTATAGTATTTCTTTTACAAACTCAATTATGTCAATTTTGACATTATTTAGTGTTTGATTTTTTTTAAAGCCATTAAAAGTTCATCAATTAGAATAAAATTTATTTAACCAATAATTACATGTCATATTAACCTATAAAATTAGTTTAATTCATTAGATGTATCGATTTAACATTATTTGGAAAATTATAATATCAATTAATTTAATATTTCATTAATAAGGTAATTTCTACATCATGATTGTGTCATAAATAAAATATATTATTCAATGTATAAAAATTATAAATAAAATACCATTATGTTGGAAATCATTTTATATTTATATGTAATATTTATAGTGGAACTTATATTGTGTTTAACCATATATTAAAAATAGTTTACATATTATACATTGAATTTAACTCTTTTAACTATTCTTTAATTAAAATAATAATAAATGTCCTAATCTAATCTAAGTGGACCAAACAGGGTCATATTTTATTAATAAGGTTGTTTTTATTCGAATTATACTTATCCAATTGAATTAGGACATGTGTTAGGATAATTAGGATATCTTTTTACCCTTAATATCCCTATTTACTTTTAACCGTGGTAAATAAAAGTCAAAAGTTACTATTCACCAAAAATTATTTTCATCTTATTTGAGCATATTTTAATTAATGATACAATCCGTGTCTCTCAGATTTTTGAAATTAAACTCACAGAAGCGGTAAAATTAAGTTTTATGCAAATTTGGAAATTACTCCTCAATGGTGGGTAAAAGAAGGTACAAAGTTCAATAAAATTTTTATACATCTAATCATATTATAAAATGACACCAATGAATTAAATTGAACTTATATATGTATTATGTATCCATTTTGATCTAAAATAAATTTATATAAAATTAATTATTATTTACATAAAAAATTTGTTTTAACAATTAACGTAGTGTTTTTCACTATTCATAAAAAATTGAATGTTATTAGAAAAATATAAAAACATCACCCTAAGATAATTTTGATATTTAGAATTCTAAATTGAAGTCCATTTTAAAAAATGAAATATATAAAATTTTAAAAATTCGTTATTACTATTCATAATGGCTTGTTTGATTGGTCTCGGTGTGTTATAATCTCAAACATGCGTACAATTCAAGTTATTTCATTACTCCAGGGAATATGTACTGTAGAAGCTTGGGGTGTTACATTCATCCCTCCTTAAAATAATTTTTTCCTTGAAATATCTAGAAAACTAATGCACAAAAATATCTGCGTAGTTCTTCATCATAAGTTCCTCTGGTTCCCACATTGCTTCTTCCATCTTATGTTTTCTCCATAGAACTTTTACCAGAAGAGTCGTCCGGGTTCCCAAAATCTATTCTCAGGTATCAAGATTCCGGACAAGCTTTTCACAATAAGAAAGATCAGGTTCTAGTTCAATTTCATCATAGGTGAGTACATAAATTGGGTCAGGCATGTATTTTCTCCACAATGATATGTGGAACACATTTTAAAGATTTGAGATACTTGGTGGCATTTCCAAATGGTAAGCTACATCCCCAATTCATTCTAGAATTTTAAATGTTCAATTATGTGGAGGTGGGTTTGGATAAACCTTAGTTTTTCCTTTGTTTTCCCAACATGATTAGGGCCTACGAGTTTTCTTTCACCAACATCATCCAAACAAGTTGGTGTGCAACATATCTTTCCAGATAACACTTCATATGGTGCATTGTGAATACTTTAATGGAAGCAATTGTTATGGGAAATTTATACCAGTGGTAAATATTGATCCTACACACCTTTAAAGTCATGTTAGCATGTTCTCAACATGTATTCTAATGTTTGAATAGTCCATTCTGATAGTCCATCAGTTTGAGGGCGGGTGTAAGTGCTCAAACATAGTTCAGTATATAGGGATTTCTAAAGAGTTTTCCAGATTGTTGATGTGAAATGGGGATCACAATCAGAAAAAATTGATAGGGGTACTCTATTATGTCTTAAAATATCATTAATATAAATTCATGCAAAATTTTCAAGTGGAAAATATTCTCTTATAGTAATTAAATGTGTTTACTTGGTATGGAGATCAAAAATGACCCATATTGCATCATTCCTTCTTGGTGTCATTGGTAGCCCTATGAAAAAGTCCATCGTAATATCCTCCCTTTTCCTCTTAGGCATGGAAAGAGATTTGATGACTCCTCTAGGATATTGTCCTCCAGCATTTACATGTTGGAAAACCATACATCTTGACACAAAATAAGGAATCTTCCTTTTCATGTTGCCCCACCAAAAATGATCCTTCAAATATCTATACATATTAGTGCTCCCATGGTGTATAGTGAAGTTTGAGCTATGAGCATCATCCAAAAATTCCCTTTTTAGATCAGGTATATTGGGAACACAAATTCTATTACCTAATTTCAAAATTCCATCTTCATATATGAAGTCACTCAATCTCCGATCATTTAGAGCTTTAATCTTCTTTTGAAATTCCTTCTCATCAGTCTGAGAATTTTATACCCTTTCAATTAAATATGTTTTCACAACCATTTGAAAAGGTATTGATATCTCACCTTCCATGGTTATTCCTATATCCATCATTACTAGATCCATGAAAATAGGATCCCTGTCAACTCTCATCTAGTTCAAAACTCCATGATCCATTATTATCAAAACATCTGCCACCTTATTTGGCTTCCACAGGTGGTAGTGTATTTTGCAGTCATAATCTTTTAGTAGTTCAAACCATCTCGTTTTCCTTATGTTTATTCATTTTTGTGAGATAATATACTACAAACTATTGTGATCAGTATAAATATCACATTTTTCACTATAGAGATAGTCACTCCATATCTTCTAAGTAAATAATACTTCTTCTAACTCAAGATCATGAGTGGGATAGTTTTGATTATACATTTTTTGTTTTCGTAATGCATAGGCAATAAATCAATCATTTTTCATAAGGACACAACCAAACCCTTTCATTGAAGCATCACTTTAAATAACAAACCCATTGTTCCCTAATGCTAGAGTCAAGATAAGTGCATTTACTAATCCTATCTTCAGTTCTTCAAAACCTTTTCACACTCTTTTTTCTAAAAAATTTAACCCCTTTACGTGTGAACTTGGTTATTGGATTATCCAACCAGGGATAATTATGGACAAAATCCAAATAATGACCCCCTAAAACAATAAAACTCCGTACCTCTGTTATAATTGTCGGTGCTAGATATTCTTGGATTGCCTTGGTGTTTGAAGGATCAACAGTCATTCCATCCTTAAAGACAATATAACGAAGAAAATAAATCACTTGAAGCTTGAATTCACACTTTCTAAACATCCCATATAATTAATATCATCTAAGAGTATTTAGAATAATGCGCAAGTGGTTTTCATGATCTTTGTAGCTATTAGATTATACCAAGATATCATCAATAAATACCTCTACAAATTCGTGAAGACATTCCTTGAAAACCATATTCATTATATCCATGAAGAAATAGGGTGAATTAGTCAATCCAAAAGGCATTAGTGTAAATTCGTAATGCCCATACCTTGTTCTAAATGATGTTTTTAAAATTTCTTCCTTCTTTACACACATTTGATGATATCCAGATTGAATTTCAACCTTTGAAAAATATTGAGCTCCATGAAGTTGGTTGAATAAATCATTAATTAATGGTGGGGGATACTTTTTCTTTATTGTTATATCATTTATCCCCCTATATTCAATGCACAACCTCATACTGCTGTCATTGTTCTTAATAAAAACAATAGGGTATCCCCATGTAGAAACTCCATGGGAAAATGAATCCATTACTACTCTCTTACTCCAATCGTTTCTTTAGTTCCAATAATTCCATAGTGGCCATTCTATATGGGGTCTTTAGTATGGGCCTTCAACCAAGAATTAAATCAATGGAAAACTGAATTTCTCGTTCTCGAGGATGTCCATGTAAATCCTCCGAAAACACATCAACATATTCCTTCAAAATAAGTACATACTCTATTCAAACATAATTTTCCGCTCCCATAATTATTTCATTATCATCCTCCCCAATAATTGAATTTAGTAGAGCTACTGGAGTGGAACTAGATAAGAATCCTTTGGTGACATTTCTACAGTAAGGATAAGTTACTCCTTATCATCATCGAGAATTGTAACTTCCTTCTACATACAATTCATTTTCGCATCATGATCTGAAAGACAATCCATACTAAGGATTATATAAAATTCAATCATAGTTTTTATGATTAGATCAATAGATAAATATAATTTATATGCCATAATGGGGGATGCTTCAAAAAACATTGTTGCAATGATACACCACTTAGGAGTTTCGACTGACAACTCCCTTGTTAAGTCAAATTTGAAATATCTAATTTTCATATAAATTTGGGAATATATAAAACAATTCAATTATCTAGAATCAAATAAAACATTGGCTAAACATGATGAAACCATTAAATTACTTGCCACCACGTATTTTAGAGATTCATGCCCAGCAGTAGTGATTGCATAAGCTTCTCCTTGATCCCTTGGCCTTTTCTGAGGTATGATTTTCTGACACTTATGAAATTCAATTTCATAATGTCCCATCCTTTTGAAATTGCCGAATTGAAAATTGGTACCTTGTTTCTACACCTTAAAATCACTAGAAAGATGGCCTTTCTATCACCATTTTTAGAATACACCTTATCCTTTTAGACAGGCACCAGGGTACTTCCTTCCACAATTATCACCGGGTAGAAATTCAACTCTTCCCTTCTTCCGTATTTCCTTATTTCCTTTCCCAGAGTGTTTATTAGATCTCTTCTTCTCTTGCTTTGATTTAAATTTGTAAAACATAGGGAATTCCATGTCTGTCATGATAACACATGAGACAATATCTTCCCACGATGAGAAGGATTGAAAGACTAATTCTTGACAGAGAAATGGTTTTAACCCATTAAAGACATGATCAATCTTAATTATTTTGTTATGTATATAATCTATATCATGCCTTTCTATCCTTGAATTGTTAGCTTCATACTTTGCAACATTCTCATCCTCTTTTTGTATCCAACTCAGAAATAGCCTTTCCATATGTGATCGATGGTCACGAGAAAAGTATATTTCTAAGAAAAACTCATTAAACACCCTCCATTCCATAATTGATACTTCGTTATCCACTTTTGTGTTTTGAATTAATGACCCCCATTGATCTGCATATCCAGTGAGGCGATAAACTTCCATGACAACTTTTTCCCTTTTGAAACTTCTAAAGCATGAAATATTTTCTCTAAGGAACTTATACATTGTTCAGCTACAAATGGATTTGTAGACCCAATTAATGTTGATGGTTTTTTCCTCAGGAATCGGTCTAACATCGATCCTCCACATTGTGGATCTTGGGGATCCATACAGGAAATGTTATTATTCATAACATGTATGAGTTGTCCCAGTATTGTGATAAGCTGATTAGCATCAGTTTCATAACCAGATCCACTATAATTATCATGAGTAAGTGGGAAATCCCTGCATGGATTACGTGCGTTGATACAGTTTCCATTCCTTCCACTAGGCTCCATTTCTTAATAATGGCATACAGTAGATTAGTTTATGATCTAAAATACATAATTCCGAAATTGTAAAACACTTAAGATAAATGGAATAGTTTTTGGATATATTAAAAAATCATAAAAATGTTTTCTTTGAGGAGGAATATACTTATAAGTCCATCATAATGGTTTGTAATGAAAATTGGATTTATCCTAATCTTGCACCCCGGGAGTTTCATACCTAAGATTGCAGCAAGGCCTGTTGTCATGCACTAGTTCCCATTCAATTATATTTTAATGCAGTGTTTATGAGTTTCACCCCTAGGTAGATCTGTGCCAGATCCGCCTCTACCTGCTCGTATCCAGAAAGAGATGTATTTCTTGGAAAACTCACAAAATCTCTTCAGAACCAAAATTCTAGAAATTTCTTCTATAATAATCCGCAATGACTATCTTAGGGTAATGTTCTCTAATTAGAGTTTTTCAAAATCTAGTTTCCAAGGTTTGTACTAAGCATCCTATTAAAGAAAATGTAATGCCTAGAACCCAGTTACCGAAAGTCAGAGAATTATTACATAACATTGGAAAGATATAAGGAATGTGGTCCCGAAAGACTCATCAATTTAGTATTATTGGAAACAAGATACACATATAAGGTAAACATTACAACTTTTAAATAAATACATCACTAATTTGTTTCATTAGAAACATCCAAGTCTCCTAGATTATGCATACAAGTCACTTATAACTAAAATATTTATATCCTTGGAAAATGAATCATAAGAAAGGGGTGAGATCAAATTCTCAGTAAGGGTATGAAATACTGTAGAAGATAACATAAACATTAGGCATTGTGAATAAAAAAACATGAATTTACAAATAATAAACACGAACACTTTATAGAAGGAATAAAAGGAGAGTAAATAATTCAATAATAAAATATAGTCAAGGGTATTATATTAGTCAAATAACCACATGAACCATCATTATTATTTTCATAATGAGGGAATGTATAATGCTAGACATTATGAAAAATCTTGTCAAGGCCTCAACCAAGACATCTAAAAATGATATTGGCCTCATCCAAAACCATAGATCAAATTGGGAATGGCCTCAGCCAATTCCAAGTCAAATTTTTTCCAGAGACCTACCGATGCATCAAGGAGATATAGCGAGATCCACCCGTCACATACTAAGTCTAATAAAGTCCTCAAATGAAAAGGTTGAAACATAACATAAACCTTCATATTAAAACCAGAATATGAAATGTCAATACATTAACCATATTCCATGAATGGTATAAAAGTATCTCATCCATAGTTATACATATCACAAAACGTTTAATACAATATGGAATATTTGTAACATAATAAATCAACTTCAAACAACTGTAAAATTTATCAAAGGATGTTGACATCAATGAAATAAAAACTATTTGAGAGAAAAATATATTTCTATTTTGAAACCATTTAAGAGTCAAATATTATTTAAAGAAAACATTTATTTTGAAAATATTTCTATAAGATTGTAAGGGAATCTTCAATGATGTTATAACATCGGAAAATATCCCACCCACCCTATAAGTTGAGAAAATATTCATACCTTAATTTTGTCGAAAAGCTCATGATGTACCTTGTTTGGAAAATGATAGAATGATTTATTTCAAAAAATATAAGGTCAAATAAGTGTATAAATTAAATTAACCAATAGTTTAGTAAATAGTAAAAATGTTTTTAAATACATATATAAGAAAACACAGATGTGGATGATAAAGAAGACCCATTAGATACTTATATAAAAACAACCTCGGATAATAAAGAGATTGTGAAATTTACCCTTACCTTGTACTTTTCCTTTGTAGATGTTATGAAAACCTTCTTTATAATAGTTAATTTTTTTTATTAAATTATAAAAGAACTATATACATAAATATGATATCATATATGATCCTTTAATATTCCTTTGTTAATAATATTTTAGTAGTATCATCGTTTCAGGTGTTAACAAATTCATTTTACTTTATATTCTTGGTTTTGAAATCCATATTTGTTATGGATATGATGTATTTGATTCATATAGTGAATTATATTTTTCTCATAAACATTATTTTTAATCATAAAATAAAAATTATTCTTGAATGAGTATGATGTGGAATAAATCTCATCGCCTTCGTGGAGACGGTAATCATTACGTACGCACGAGAGACAATATCATTATATGGATGGTGAAATTGCATGTATTAGGATGTTATATCATATATATAGAATCATTAACATTTTATATTTATTATTTACATAAGATATACTCATTATTATACCCATAAAAATAATGAGCTGTTTGTATAACAATTACACCACGATGTGGAGACGGTAAGCCATACGAACGCAGATATGGTGACTTTTTCATTCATATGATTGATTGAATAATGAATATGGTTGTAACATTTTTATAATAACATCACAATATATATAAGATACTAAATTTAATATATTATAATGTTAAACACAAAGAATGAGGATGTGGATGAAGAAAATAACTTCAAAAATGTGATTAAATATTTACCTCTTCTTTGGGTTCTTCCTTTTGATATGATCAAAAGGGCTCCATAGGCTGGATTTTTGACCAATGTATGGCCTCTAAGAAGAAAGGAGGAAATTTTGGAGGATATTTGGGAAGACTTTGGTCAAGAAAAAGGACTATGGAGATGTTATTTTTAGTGAAGGGGAAGTTCCCTTTTATAAGAGAGGCCCGGGTCACTCTTGGAAAAGTTTGAAATATTATTTGATAATAAAATAATTTTCTATTTATAATGGCTCATAAATGATTTATTTAGAGAATAAGGTAGTAAATAGATGAAAAACTCTCCACCAATTTGTTTCATATATGTTTAGGTGACCATATGAACATTATCATTTTGATTTAACTCTTAGTTAAATAGTTTGACATTTACCATGTCTCTTTGTATTTTTATATTATATGTTAAATAAACATACTATAAACTTCCAAGAGAACCTCATGTAGTTTATTATTAATATATATATACTTATATAATACTTTTTTCTAAACAATATTTTTTTATGAATATTATATCAATTTATAAAATAGTATTTGTTTTAAAAACTCAATTATGTCTATTTTGACACTATTTAGTATTTGTTTTTTAAGCAATTATATCAATATCACTTCGAATAAAAATTATTTAACAAACCCTAAAAAGTCATATTAACCTATAAAAATATTTTAATTCATCATAAGTTTCAATTTATATTTATTTGGATATTTATTATATCAATTATTTTAATATTTCATTAAAAAGGTAATTAATGCATCGTCATTGTGTCATAAATAAATTAACTTATTTAAAGTCTAAAAAATATAAATAAAATACCATTATGTAGGAAATATTTTTATCTTTCTAATTAATATTTATAGTCGAATTTATATTTTGTGTACCCCTATATTAAAAATCGTTTAGTTATTAAACATTGAATATTACTCTTTTAACTCTTCATTAAATAAAATAGTAATAAATGTCCTAATCTAGTGCAACTGAACCAATGGGGGACATATTTTATTACTAAGGATGTTTTTGGTCAAATTATACTTATCCAATAGATTTAGGACATGTGTTATGATAATTATGATATCATGGTTACCCATAATAACCCTATTTACTTTTAGTCGTGGTAAATAAAAGTCAAAAGACACTATTCAACAAATATTATTTTCATCTTTTTCAACCATATTTTACTTACTGAAATTTACCATGTCTCTTGGATTTTTTAAATTCAACCCACATAAGTTTTAAAATTTAGTTTTATGCTAATTTACAAATGCTCCTTGTAGGTGGGTAAAAGATGGTAAAAAGTTCAATAAATTATATATATATATATAAACTTATTATGAAATGACTCAAATTAATTGAATTGAACATATATAGGTATTATGTATCCATTTTGACCTAAAAAAATTTAAAAAAGATAAATAATTATTAAAATAAAAAGTGGGTTTTAACCAATAATGCAATGTTTTTCACTATTCATCAAAATTTGAATGTTTTTAGAAAAATACAAAAAAATCACCCTAAGCTAATTTCAATATTTCAAATTTATAAATGAAGTCAATTTTGAAAAAAAAATTAATAAAATTTCAAAATAATTGTATTACTTTTCATAAGGTCTAGTTTTATTGGTCACGATGTGTTCGAATCTCAATGTTGCGTACAATGCAAGACATTGCATTATTCAAAGGGAAACATACCATGGAAGCTTAGGGTGTTACATAATACCTTGTGATTTATGAAGAAAAATTCATGTGGATTTCATGATACAAATTGGTTTTATCTCTAATTAAGAAATTAAAATCAGTAATTTCTTCAAACAATTATAACATATATATAAAAAGACATTGGTTATAAGAGACTATAAGAGATATGCAGAATTTTTTCAATGTGTGAAAATGGTGTAGAGTGAATTTTGATTCTATTAGTAATTTACAGTGGAAAAAATTATGGGGTAATACCAAGGGAACCGTGATTGTAAGTCATATACGGGGAAGAAATTTCAACCCCATATATTCTAAAATTGTTGGAGGAAGCACCTGGGTGATTTACAAAAATGACTTGGGAAGTGTTTTAAGAGAGGAAAAGTACAACTCTAATAAAAAAATACTTCATCAAGAAAAAGTTAATATTTAAAAAAATATCTTAGATAAAGGTCCCACTTAATTTTCAACCAACACAACAAAAAATTCACGTCTTAGGTGTTTTGGAACTATAAGAATAAATTTCCCAACCCTTTCCCCAATTAATGTAATGGGGCCTAGAAGACACCCAGATTGAGGCAATATTAAAGGAGATACATGATCACAACCACTATAGTAGATTGAAATAATTATGTGTTGTGAGTAAAATTTTTTTATTCAATATTTGAAATTACATTATTGAATTCAAGTTTATCATATTTTTCATAACAAACATGTTTTATAATAATGTTGAATCATCTCCACAGATGATGGATATCCTAATAACTATTAGAAACACTAGATGAATAATGATTGAGTATAAGATATATGAATATTAATTGATTGATTTTTGGGGAAATATACTTCTTATATATCTAATTCTTAAAATCATGGATGAATTTAAAATAAATTTGGGTACGGATTGGATACCTTAACATAGACCCCTAATCAATTTTTAGTAAAATGCTACTTCATAATTATTTTCTAGATCATCATAGTAACATGCATCATTATAAATATTATCAATAATTGGATGAAAAAATTGTAAGATGTGTATTGATACCTTAAAACTAAGGAATATTTACTGAAATAACCATAAAGGAAGTCTTTATTGATGACATTCCAACTATACAGGAATATATTGGAGTATTTATATATGAGATTCATTGTCTGCCCATAGAGTGTGAAGATTATTTACTTATTTAAAATGAATTTAAATATTTTAATATATCAACTAGTCCTATAGTATTGTTCCCATTGAACTCAAGGAATTAATTTTGAAGTTAATATAAAATATTTAAATGGTTTTTATCCATCCCAGTGCTTCACCATGGGTATAACCACGTTACTGTATTTATAAGAACAATAGATCAATGGGAAATTTTGTTGACTGTCATTTACTTAAAAATATGATAATAATTATTAATAAACAATTACCCTATATCAATGGAATGTTTGATCAACTAAAATAAGATCAACTATTCTCGATGATTGGCCATCGATCTGGATTTCATTAGTTAGGTGTCATTAAAGAGAATATTTGAAACACATATTTTCAAATATGGTATAGAAACTATGAGTTCATAGTGAGGTCATTCAAATTGAATAATTCACCAAACATCATCATTGATATAGTTTAAATAAAATTTAACAACATCATGGAACATTTTTATCCACATTTTTTAATATATCAATATATAATAAAAAGATGTTTGAAAATCAAAATTATTATTTACAGATAGTTTAATGACCATAATAATGGTTCCATTGTATCAAAAATTTTGAAATTAAATATTTTGGATACAAAAGATATTATTAACCATTTATGTAATCACTATGAATGTAATATATATAGATCCATCAAAAAATGTTATTCAAGAATGTCCTTGCCCAAACATAATAAATAATATATGTAGTTTATTAGAGTAAGATGAACACTATAAATACATTGTGAGAAACTTCTACATACTATTGAATACAATTACCATGTTATCATATAAAGTAGTTAATTTTATTTGGACATAGGAATGTCACTAAATATTTAATGGTGATAATAAGAGATTGTTTACAATGCCTTGATGTACACTACACAGTAGTGGGGAATGTTTATTTATATGTAGTGATTCATCAATTAACAGATTGGGATACATGATCATAATAAATGAAAAGGTAATTTTTTATACTACATGAAAATTATATATTCATTCCAAAATTACCAAATTCATGATATAGATATAGTGGTTTTAATATTTTCTGTAAAAATTTTGAAAAATTATCTTTACAGTGAGAATTGTTATATTTGTACTGATCATAATAACATGAAATATAAATTCTGATAAAATTAGTTAAACACGTTCCAATGTAGATGGTTCTAACTAATCAAAGAATATAGATAATCAATATTTTACTTCCCTGGTAGGGAAAAAAGGTGGCTAATAATTTAATCTAAAAATATATTCTATATTATCTATGATGGGTAGTGAATGATACCAAATATACATGGATTTAAAAATTATTAGTAAAAAATTCATAAAGTAAAGGTGTTAAATCGTCTCATTCCCATGGGAAATATCAACCACCCATTCATGTGATCATCAAATAATCACATATTGATATTACTATGCTATAGAAAAGAGAACAAAAATTGAGTTTATATTTGATAATTTTTGAGTAATAAGTTTTTTAATGCTGATTTGTTTCCCTTAAAATTTGGATCTAATGATGAAATTTTGGATGATGTTTATATATATACAATATCTATACATATAAGATGTATGAATATTTATAAAGATCAAAAAATATTCTATGGTGATTTTATGAAGTGTGATATTACAAAATATATATTTTAATTATTGGTATGCTTAAAATTTAAGTCTAAATTGAAAATTATAAGGGTATGATGCAACCATTTCCTATAATAGTATTTAAATAGGTAATAATCACCATAGAAGTCATTATAAGAATACCAAAAATTTATATTAAACATAATGATTTTACGGTTTTAGATGAATTCTATAAGAATTCATTGAATTATATTAAAATAAATAAATATTTATTCCTTTATAAATAATACATGTTATATTGTGGGAAACGACGAGGCCGTATTGATAACCACTATATATTTTATCATATCATGATTGAAGGTTTTTTTCCCGATTATATAAGATTTTTCAGAATGAATTGGAAAAAAATTAAAATGTTGAACTATTTATCAACCCCATGTAGAAGGTCTGTATAATAGGGTAATTTCAAAAATAGAGGATATATTGATAATATGATTGATAAATTTTGAGGGATGTTGGAATCAACATCTACCCTAGTTTTCACCTCATATATAAATAGATTACATTAGATCATTCAAATTAAAATATATGAGACTCTGTATTGGAAGTGGTCTACAACTCCAACATGCAAGAATGATGTTGGATAGAGTAAGTTGACATGCCTTTAGCTTTTCTAGAAAATAAATAGAATTTTGAAGCCATTAAGTGACATATCATAGATGAATAAACTCAGAAAAATTTTAATTTAGATAATCATCACTGAGATGGTGTGTTTTTATTTGGTGACATGGTATTCCATAAAATATCAAGTTGGAAGAACTACATTATATCTATGATTAAATGAATATTTTCCCATAGGTATATCATTTGAAATTAAATACTTGTTCATGATGGGGTTGATATTTATCAAATGTCACTTAAACCTAACCTCCAAAAAGTACATTATTTCTTCCATGTATCACTTTGGAGAAACAATATACAAGATCCAACACATGTAATAAAATCTAATGTCATGAAATTGAAAAATGATCAATCATATAAGGAAAAGGTAGTGGATGTTATGTATAGAATAGATAAGGTATTCTGGAGAAAGACAACTCATTTAGTCAATGTTATATGTAGAAATAATATGTTTGAAAAGAAATATAGGACCACAATGATAAAATGAAAAAAGTACTATAACTTGTTTTAATCATGGTAATGCAATTTTTGTGAAAGAGCAATTTCTAATTAGGTAGAAACTAAAAACACAATGTTTCCTTTTAAAAAACAAATAATATGTTTGATAATATTCCCTATGTGAAAAAATGAACTAATATGAAAAATAGATTTATTTAAGTAAAATATAAATAAAAAATATTGTCCTTAAAATCTATCCATTAAATTAGATTATATAAACTATAATAATTGGGAAATAAAATATGTGTATAAAATATAATTTCTGTAAGAGTGAACCCTTTCCCTTCAGGGATGATCTCCTCTTTTTGGTGATGATGGTGCCAACAATGGATCCCCCCCCCTTTGTGGGGGAAGGGGAATCATCATTAAATGAGAGAGGAGGGTTCTTTGAGCCTTTTACCAATCCTGACATTCTTTCACCATTACCAGAAGTTTCTATATGCCCGAAGGTTCCGTATATTCTTGATGGCCTCCCCAATCTTCAGATATCTTCCTCTGAGTTTGAGGAAACCTCAACACTCTTGAAACACACTCTGGTTTATTACTTTAATCATATAAGAACTTCAGTAGATTCCTTCGACCGGTTCGTCTTCGGTTTTTAGGACCATCAAGAAAGAGAAGTTGTTGGATTTCTTGACAGCCGCCATATCATGAATCATTTTGAATCAGATGAGGATCTCATCATGGCATGGTCAAGGGCACCTTGTAGATTCAACGAATTTAATTTATTATTCCTACGGTGGTCCTTCGATTTTCACATGAATCATGATTCTACTACTACGGTGGTTTGGGAAGATTTATTTGTTCTGATAGCCTCATTGATGCAGTGTTCCACCCGGTGAATCCTCATGTCTGTATTAAAGTGAATTCTTCTCTTTTACCCTTCAATTATGTATAGATTTCTATTGGAGAAGATTATAGGTGGATGCAATGGGTGGTTTATGAGAATTGTATTGAGTTATGTCCATTTTGAAAGAATTTGGGCCACCCTTTGGAGGTTTTCCACATGAGAGAATGTGCTCTGTCGTTGGAGGTATGCCCCAGGGGGAATCAGGTTGTGGCAAGAAAAGGGGATGGTGCACCGGGTGAGGATCCAGATGTTGTGGTGATGTCCGGTCTAGTCATGGAGGCTTTAGGGTCCAAAGACGGGGGAATTCTTCAGTCGAGTCCTGTGGTAAAGGACCTCCTGAAGGATTCCCATAAGGTGAAGATAATGGACGTTCATACTTCTAAAACTCCAAGTGTTATAGAAACTCATCTTAACCTGATGGTAGAAGAGGTTTTCAACAGGTTAAGAAAGGATTTGGAGGGCTCCACTAATCCCATGGTTTGGAAGGATTCTGGTTCGGGTTATAAAGAGGATTGTTTGGAGAAACACATGGATGTGTAGAATACAGTGAAGGAACATTGTGTGGGGACAAAGGGAGATACCTCAGGTGTGGCCGGCCCGAACAGTTCTGGGGGTTCTATAGAAATAGACCTCTCGGCTAGACCATTCCTCAAGCTTACCAACAGGTTGGAAGGCCATTCGGAATGAATTTTTGTAGAAGGTTTGGATTATGGTCCTATACTCAGTGGTGATGCTGAGGGGGCCTGTGTGGGAGGGAACAATACAATAAGGTTGGGTCATATGAAAGTCCCTATGACTAGAGAAGAGGATTCTACAATGGTTGGGTGTCTTTCATTAATTTATAATAACACACTACTTACAAGGAGGGGGAATGCTTCAGGTTTCAAGGATAATGCCCCAAGGACCAAAGGTAGAAATATTTCTGGGGGAAATAATGGATGTTTGAGTTGTCCAACCTACCTGTCATACAGTGACATTGTAAAAAATGGGACTAGAAGGATGAATAAGTTTGAAGTAACTATATCTTCTACCCCAAGAAGACGAACAAGGAAGGACTACTCAAATCTTGTGTGACCAATGTGTACCAGATCTTCACTTAAGAGGGACAAAGGTGTGATTCTTGCCTTAAAAAAAGGCATCTTGATCAAGCAACCTTGCCTAGTGAAACCTTTTCTGGACCAGACGGGGAACGATGATCAAAGAAATTTCTTCTTGAAGAGTCATAAATCCGCCTCTGATTGGGAATCGGCTACGGAAGAAGATGATTCTTGTGTGGGATGTAGTGAAGATTATGGGTATTATGATATGTAGTCCCGTGGTGAGTTGTTTGGTTTGTGGTTGTTCTGTATAAGTCTTTTTTGTGAATGTTTCAATTCGTCATTTGGTTTGTGTTGAGGGTTGTGTGATTTCTCACTTTTCCAAAAAGTGTTTGGAAATAAAAAAAATTAATTTTCAGTCAGTATAATTGAAATAAATACAACATTTGTTACTAATTTAATGTAATTAGTATAGCTAAAATTACTATCAATATAATTTTACACTTAAAAATATATTTTTCTATAATTCTTGTTTTCTTTCATCAATCTATGTATACGATGATTAAATAATAATAAAACATTATGATAATATTAATGATGGTTTACCGGTATATTAATATGTAAATTATATCAAATAGTAATAATTAATATTGAACATTTTAAATAGTTAGTATTCAATATAACTAATTTTATGCAATATATTTTGATTTCACTAATATATTAAACATTCAAAATTTCTAAATTAAATCTTTAAAAAATAACATTTTATTTTCAATAATCTCTATAATAAATTCTTATGAACAATTTTATGGATTTTTTATAAACACTTTTTTTAATTGAATTTTATAATATATCATTTTTCTAATATTACAGCTTCTATAAAATTATAAAAATATAAAAATGAATTGATAATTCTGGAATAATTTTTCTACAAAAATTATATACATTATAAGTGAATATATAGTTTTCAAACTTATTGTTATAATTTATAATCCCCAAACTTATATTTTAGAATTTATGTTATTTTTTTTAAAAATTTATTAATTAATTATCAATGTATTATTTTAAATATTTTAATCACTTATAAAATTTGATCAAATAAATTAGATTTGAAATATGTAATAATTATATCAAAATTATAAAATAATTACTATTTTATTTTAGATCATAATGTTTCATTTAACATGGTAAAAAATATTAACCATGGTGAAAACCAAAACAATATTTAATCAGTTACTTCGAGGAAAAGATACTATTATTTTAAAAACACGATATAATTGAGTTTTTAAGTGTTTATTGATCATATATATTATTATATCTCTTAATTACCAATTTTCAGTCTATATTTCTTAATATTCTATTCAAATTCTAGAAATGCTTTTTTGTATTTTAAAATTTTCCATAATTTTTCAAATAAAAGGTTCCTCTCCTCTACGCACATTTACTCACATAAAAACCCCATAATGTTTTCTATATCATGGATCAAATTTCTCATACACATTCCATTTCCCTTTAATGAGGATATGGTCTTTCCAATAGTCTATTACTCAAAGGATTAACCACTTGATAATAGAGATACTCCAAGAAATTTTCTCTATGTTCATAACATCTCTTTCTTTTTTTGTTCATTATTTTATAATATTTTTAATGAAATTAAATTTAACCTATAGTAAATGATAACATTAGTATCAATATTTTACATGTTTTTTTGTTATAATCGAGGTACAATAATTATCCACCCTCCACCTTTCAATAATGAAAAATGAAATTGGAAATCATGCATTCTGAAGACCAAAACCTCTAATAATAAAAATTCATCATTTTTGTTTAACAAAAAATATATATTTATATTTAATGACTATATATGAAAAATATATGTAATATATTTCATAATAAAATTTCACTATGTATATCAATTAATGGAATGATCATTCTATGGTATTATATTGATATCAGTAAATTAACCAAAACTAGTTAACAACCATATTCAACATCACTATCTATGAATAAAATGTCCATGTAATGAAATTATAACATAATTATAATCATTAAAAAATTTATTAAAGTACGATTAATTTTTTTGATGTTGTTATATTTATGTCAAAAAGTCATATTTGTACCACTCGTATGATCCTAATAAAAAAATCAATATTTTTTACACCAGATATTAAAATGAGATTACCATAATCTAATAAACAAATATAATTATTATTAATAAATTTTATAAGTCAATATATATATAATAATATTATTTCAAATTAGTAATAAATATTTTCACATTTATGAAACACGAGGCTATATAACATCTGAAAAAATCATGGTTAAAGTTAAGGGATTTGGTCACTCAAACACCACATTTTGAGTTCTTCAATTTCATAATGAACATCATTATTCCAAGATATTCCCTATTGAATAATTTTGTATACTTTTTTGATGAGTAATTTTTTTTAAACCAAATAAATTTTCAGGAAAAAAATTATTTTCATGTTACCTAAAAAAAGGAGTTGTTTTCAAAGGAGACTCATAAATATAACAGTCACACTAATAAATATAAAATATTTTCATGAATCTCATTTCATAAGTTCAATTTAAAATAATTAGTATTTCCATTATCCAATAAAGTATTGTTAACTATTGAAATATATTTTTTCATCAATTATTTCTTTATTTTTGGGTGATTGTGTTTTCCAAAGTAAATAAATTAATTCATGATTTTATTTTATACCACATAGATATTTTGTGAATCCAATTTAATTTCCATGAATTCATTATAAAAAATTGAATTTTCTATTATTGGATGTTTTTTGAATCCCATTTTTTTAATTGGTAATTTATGAACGTGGAATTATTTTGATTTATAATTTTTAGGAAACCAATTATATTTTCATGGATTCATTTGGAAAATAGAATTATTTCCATTTGGATATTTTGAGAAACACATTTATTTACAATTGTTATTTATGATTTGAAAAATAAATATTTTTATGTTGCACATGTTTGTATAATTGAATTAAATTTGGGGTCTTATGTCACCCTATAATTCATTGATAAATATTCTATACATCCTATGAATTATATTGGTGAGTATATTTTAGTTGCATATAATCATGGATATTTATGGGAATACACCTTAATGTTATGCTTCCACATACTAAGGATTATTCAATAGATAATGGATTTATAGTGACGATATATACAATATTTGTTTAATGTATTTAATTTATATAAACTTTCAAATATTAATATTTTACAGATGTGGCATCATTTATAGAATTTAGATAATATTTAAGAAAAATGTTATTATTTTTTAATTCTAAAATTTTATATTTATTTTTTAACTTTGGTGATTTAGGCATATAATTTTTTTCACTAGAAAAATGTTTATAATTATATTCTAATGTTATGTCTTTGTTAATGGTATTCATTTATTCCTAAAAGTACAGCTGATGAATCAACCATTTTGGGAACTAATGAAATAATTGAAAATTGGATGAGGATTATTTGAAAAAATGGACAAACCTTTAATAAATACATCATCAACCGATATAAAAAAATTTATGTTATCATTAAAGGTGTATAATATATATATAAGTATTTAAAATGACTCAATATAAAATACCATGTAATAATTCCATCATTAAAAAGGACAATGAGTGCATGAAATAGAGGGAAAAAATAGTATTTTTAGGTAGAAAAATAATACATCTGTAATTTAGGTATAAAATTTTCACCACATATATAAAGGATCTCATATTTTGTTTGTGGATATTTATGATGAATGTGAAAAACATTTATGAATGAATATTTGCTATATTACACCTCAAAAAAGGACTAATTCAGGAAATATTTCAATAGAAGAAAACTATACTGTATATTTTTCCTACCCACATCAATATATATTTCTATATGAAGTTCCATTCCTGGGGATGGTCATATAAATGTTGTCTTCTATAAAAAAATAATATTTATGAGAAGATGATTTATAATAGAGATATTATAGCCATGCGTGGATGAAATCCAATTGGAGGTGGGAATCAATGATCCAAAGGGAATGTCTCTTCAGTGGTATTAATTTAATTGAAAATACTTTACTTTTGAATTATTATGGATTATTTTTATTTTATTAAAGGAGTTTTATTTCTATGATATTTAAACTTTAATTTATTTTTTATATATTTTTTAAAATATTATTACTATAAAAAATCATATTAATTTTTAAAATTATTTGGGAGACATCACTCTATTTAGAACAATAATTTCAATTAAATATTTTGGAATAAAAATTTTGCGGAAGTGAAATAACATTTATAAATTTATAAACACTCATATTAGTGGAATAAATATGGATCATATGGTATATAGTCATATTAATTTAGTGGTTGATTTATGAATTGATTAATTTAATTTGAATGATTCTTTAGACAATAATTAATCACATGTTAAAAGAGAAATTATTGTCCACTTCTATTGTCCTTAGTTTTTATTTTCCAATGAATTTTTTTTATATTTGAAAAAAATAATTTATATTATAAGGACCCAACCTTAAAACATTACATAATCTTGAATTAAATGAATAATTCACATTTATGATCATTTTAGGTTTATTGTTTTGGATAATTAGGCCATAACTATTACATATCAACTTGAAAATTACATGTAGACACTACTACTCAGTATCAATTTTTTCATAAAATAATATCTTTTAAAAATAAATATGTCTACCTCTATGTTTTAGACAGTATGAATTTTCCTTGATCCCATCATTGACCATAATAATCTTTATGTCCTTTGGAAAAATTTTCAAAAACATGGGATGAGAATAAATATCTTAGTGAGGGTAATACAATAAGGAAATAAATCATTAACCCATCCATAAATACAAATAAATGAAACCATACTTTTCAATCATAACATACCTCCTAAAATCCTATGATTTATGAATAACTTATTAAAATCATAAATAATAAAGGAATCTTATGGAATCCATATCATACATACCTTATAGATATCAAAACTACGTAAGGAGTTACATTGGAATACCCATCATAGTATATTCTTGAAATCCATTAGGATAAATATTAATGTTTACTTCCCTCATGTTACCCAATTCATTGGAGAGCTATCTCGGGCCCACCCTCCATAGTTTTATCATGGAACCACCTGTATACGTAAACAATTCCCAATAACTATAACATAATCATTACAAATAAAACAGTCATAAAGTAAATATAAAATTTACACATTCCTATCACAATATATCAAATCAATATATTGAAGTAAACATTGTTGTATCAAACCATTTTCAAAACCATTTAAAACATTTAATAAAGATATTTTGGGAATCAAAGTGTCCCAAACCACATTAAACATTTTAAATGAATTAACATTTTAAAAAATCAATGTCCATATAAATAAATCCTAAAAACCATTTTTAAAACATGGACATTAATGACAAATATTTAGAAGAATAAATGTTTAAAAAATTTAAAATGATATTTTTGCTGAGGAGTTTTTAACAAAATGAGAGATTCTTGAATACAAAACAATGAGGAATAATTTCAATAAAAGATTATAATATCATGATAATAGAATGATTAATGATATAATAATTCAATGGTCAGTATATACACTATATAAAAGTGAATTGGTGTATAACAATAACTAAGTTTCAAGGGAATGTAAATTGAGACAAGGTCCTTCGCAAAGATCTTATCCTTAGATTAAGGAAAAATCAATGAAATAATTATGTCTAAAAATTAATAATACACCAAATATAAGTGGATATTATTTGTAAAAAAATAATTGGACATTCAAACATATTCATAGCATTAAATAATCAAGATATGTAAGTTTAACCTATAGAACTAAAATTGGGATAAGAAGTTCTCTTACAGAAACTCGAAATCCTAACGACGTCACATTAAAATTTATAAAATGAGATGATGAGAGAGAAAAGGATATCTCATCACTTAGACATAAAATTTACAGCAATATGGATAGATAAAAACATATCCAAACATAAGAAGATATAAATTAAAAGACATCACAAAGATTATTCTTTTAAAATGAGGAGGGAGAAAGGTTCCCATATCAATTTGGTAACGTATGAAACATACACCCCATGAAAACATGACCATAAAATGAATATTTAAATAAACATAAAATGATTTATATAAAAATAATAATAAAATTGTGTTCATTACATACACCACACAAAAGGAAATAGTGGATAATATAGCATGAATCTCACAGGAATAAAAAGTGAGATGAAATCCTCTTACCACACTGTAATCAATCAATTCGTGTGAAAAAAAGATAATAACCACCAAATGAATCACAGAATATCGTGAATATATAGATAATAATAATAATAATATATCAAATGGCAGTACACAATACACGACATGTAGTAGATAAGTGGCGAACAATGCAAAATCTCACGGAATTAAAAGTGAGATAAGAAACCCCTTACCTCATGTCCAACTTGACTCGATCATTCATTAATCTCTTAAATATAAACTAAAGATAATTTATAAATGATTAAGAACAGTTTTTAAGATTATTATTTATTTTATATCAATAATTATCATGCTATAACAATTTGTTAATCATTATAGTTCATATCGGACATTTTGTCGATGTTCGAAACTTGAGTTAAAAATGAACTTGTTATAATTAAAAGTTGTTCATGTGGTAAAAATTCCATCATCTCAAGAATGATATTCAAGATTTAGATATCTTATTTTCCACAAAAATTCATTATATGTATGTATTAATAATATTACATAACAATTGTAGATAATAAATGAAATGCACCGTTAATGGAGACTGTAATCCATACGTACGCATGGACACTACATTCATTTCTATTTTATATTTAATGGAATGAAAACGTAATGCTACATAGGTATGTTATAATTCCAATATAATATCATATGATATATATGTTACATAATTTTATGAACTAAATTTTTTATACGTTCCATGTATGTCATGAATGAATCATATCAATTTGTGGGGGTGGTAATCCGCACTTCATCAAATGAAATTATTATATTTACACATATTAGAAAGAATAAAGGTATGTTTGTAAATAAAAATTATAGAATCATATAGAAAACATAAACATAATATATATCATATATATATACAATGAAATCATAATGGATACCATTATAAGTGGTAGGAGAAGATTGAATAATCATCGTTTCCTGAGGTAGTAGTTCACAGTCAATAAAAACAATATGTTATTTACCCAATAGATGGAGGTGTGTGTATGTTTTTTATGAATAATTCTCATAAGAACAACCTATAATATTAAGGATACTGATGTAGTTAAAAAATAAGGTAATAAAAAGATTTAATGGGTTTTGAGAATTAAAAAACAAAATAACACAAGAGAAGACGTTACCTTTAAATAGGGTATCTCTCTTCAGTCTGAACAAAATATATTAATTGAATTTCCTTCTAGTTAGGGTAATTATTCTAGGAAGAGTATAGGGATATAGGGATTTTAATTGGGATGAGTTTGGACATGACAAGGGGTTTGATAAGTGTGAGGAATGGGTTAGAATTGAGGGATTTTTATAAGGGGAAGAATGGCTATTTAGAAAATTTTTAAAATATTATTTTATTATATAATGATTTTCAGTATCTAAATGGAAAAAACTTGTTAATGTATATGATAATATGCCTCATGTTCTAAATAAAATCTTCGAATAAGAATTCAATATAATTATTATTCTTTTCATTATAATCTTATTTATTTAAATCATTAATTAATGAGGTAAATAATGCATTATTATTGTGTCATAAATAATTTTATTTATTTTTTGTCAAAAAACTATAAAAAAACTATAATGATATATGAAATATTTTAGTCTTTAAAATGAATATTTATAGGCTAAGATATAACATACATAACCCCATGTATAAATTAATTTACTAAAATATATATGTTTAAGTCATTTTTGTCTTTACTTTAAATTAATTAATATAATGTGTCATTATCACTCCCATGTGGCTCCATGGGGTTCCAAAATTGACCCAAGGATGACCATAGTCAGAAATGTATCATCAAATAGGATTATAACACATGTTCGGGTAATTTAATATTCTTATAATAATAATTATTTACCCTTATTTACTAGTTTTATCGTTTAACCATGGTAAATAAAAGTGTTATTGAAGTAAATATTCCTATGGTCTAAAAATAAAAGTTACATATTTACCCAATTTGGACATCATGATTCCAAATATGGAATATATTTTTCCTAATTAAAAACATTTAAGTGGTATAAATTAATTTAAAATTAATTCTCTCTAGAGAAACAAGAATTTCATTTTTGAGAAATAATAACTATCAAAAGATTGACACATATTTATATCCTATTTTAAAGTGAAATTATTTTCATTGACCCACATTAGATTAAATAGTAAAAACTAATATAATTACACTTTAAAATCAATGAAAATAATAATATATTCTTATAAAAAATAAGAATAAAAGGTAGTTTTGTTTTAAAATACTATATTTTCACTATTCATTTAAAAATGAATTTTGTAACACCTCAAACTTCCATGGTACGCTTCTCTTTGAATAATAGAGCATCGTGTGTTGTATGCAACCTTGAGTTCTAACACACCGCGACCAATAAAAATAGTAGTTATTAATAGTAATACCCACATTTTGAAATTATATAAATTTTATATTTCAAAATGGACTTTATTTTTGTATTCGTAATATCAAAATTACCCTAAGTTGAATTTTTTGTAATTTTCTGAGAACTTCCAATATTGTATGAATAGTGAAAAATACTTAAAAACAAATTTTTTAATAAAAATAATTTATAGTGATAAATTATAATATTGAGTGGTTTTAATGTATAATTAGAATATATTTTTACCATTATATCTAACGGTGTTCATTATAATTAATTTCACTTTGAAATTGGACATAAACAATTGTCAATCTTTTGATATATATTGTTTCTTAAAAACACGCTATTTGTTGTGACAGTGGGAATTAATTATAACATTAATTAATTCAACTTATATGTTTGGAATTTCATAAAATAGACATCATTTTTGAATTCGGAATATCAATTATAGCTTAGGGTGAAATTTTGGCATTGTTCTGAAAAACTTCAATTTTTGTTGAATAGTGAAACCACTATGTGGTAGTTAAAAAACTGATTTTTCATTTAAATGAAACATTACCACTTCTGTGATATGATTTTCAAAAATCCTACATACATGGTTGTAATTAGTACGTAAAATGTGGTTCAATGGGATTAAAATAATTTTTTTGGTGAATAGTAACTTTTCAGTTTAATTAATCGCGATTAAAGGTAATTAGTGAAATTTAAGGTAAAAATGATATTATAAAAATATTAAAATACCTTTAAACTTTTCCTACCCCTATTGTATGAGTCATGGCCGACCAAAAAATCCATGGGTAAACTTGGGGACCCCATGGAGCCACTTTGTTGGCAAATGACATTGAAAACTTTTTATTTAATGTTAAAATAAAAATGTCACAAACATGATTTGTTTTACTAACACAATTTTTAAATGGGGTAATACAAGTCATATGTTTTACTATAAATATTAATTATAAATCTAAAAAGAATTAATACATCATGATTCTTTTTTTATAATTTTTATACATTAAATAAATTAATTTATTTATGACACCATGATGATGCAGCGATTACCTCATTAATTAACGATTTAAATAAAATGAAAAGATAATGTAAAATCTAAGACTTAAACTTGTCAAAAACCTATTGGATGAGTATACTTCGAACCCTTATCACCTTATCCTCGATATATATAAGTTTGGGACATTTAAAATCCGAAACTAATTATATAATAAAGTAACATTTCATGACTTTCCAAGAGTGCCCCTTCTCTCCTCTTATAAAAGTCCCCCACCACTACCACCTTATTCACACATTAAAAGCCTTTTGGCTTATCCAACTTCTTCCCAAATACTCTCCCAACTTCCCTCTATTACTCATAGAAGCCTCACTTTGGGCAGAACTCCTTCCAAGGAATCCTTTGGCTCAAATAAAAAAGAGTTACCCGATTTTAAGGTAATGTCTTCTCTTATGTTATTTTGTTTTATTTTTCTTCTCCAACCCCATAAAATATTTTTATTCCTTTATTTTGTAACCAAAAAAGTATAAAAAATATACTAGGATGTATTTATAATAAGTATTTGAGGTACACTTACACACACATACATCTAATGGTTAAAGAACATATTATTTCTGTGGATGGCGAATTTGTGCCTCACGAAACGATGATTGTTCAAAACTCATATAACACCTTCAAAGGTGGCCATTAATATGTCACTATATTTATATATGATATATAATATGTTTATTTTTTACTTAATCTTCTGTATTTCTAATTTATGGCATACCTTTATGGTTTCCATTATGGGTAACGCGATATCTTCATTTTAGGAAGTGCGGACTACCGCCCCTCAATGTGGTTTGAATCGTTAATTCCAAATGTGGGATGTATAAAGGTTGGAGTAAATGATATTATATATGATATTATAATGGAATTATAATATACCTTTATATCATTATGATTTCATTCCATTAAATACGAAATATAAATGAAAGTAGCGTTCATGCGTACGTACGGCTTACCGTCTCCATGAACGGTGCATTTCATTTCTTACCTCTAAATGTTACATAATATTATGAATGAATGTATATACTGGATATATATTATATATATGATATCTACATCATGAATATAATTCTGGATAAAATGGATATTTCCCCACATGAACAACTTGTAATTATAAGAAGTTTATTTTTGACTCAAGTACCAAAGATCGACAAAATGACCGTTATTAACTTAAATAATTAAATAATGTAAATAACATGGTAATAAGTGATAATGAACATGAAAAATGTTCTTAAGAAAATAGTAATTAACTCTAGTTCATTATTGATGAGATTAAAGAATGATAAAGTCAAGTGGGACACAAGGTAAGAGAATTTCTTAACCCAATTTCCATTCTTTGGGTTAATCTCCTACATTCAAATTATGTTATGATATTATTATATCCTATCTTGTATTTGTACTTTCATTATGTGTACTTATATTGAATACACAGAATAGATCTATTTTATTTAAAAAAAAGATCTTTTTTAGGGAATTTCTTAACCCAATTTCCATTCTTTGGGTTAATCTCCCACTTTCAAATTATGTCATGATATTATTATGTCCTATCTTGTATTTGTACTTTCTTTATGTGTACTTATAGTTAATAAAAATAATAGATCTATTTTATATTATAAATTATCTTTGTATGGACTTCATCTCAATCTCATTTCATTGAGGCATATTTGGTTTTATACACAAATTTCATTTATACGGTGTATAAACCCCTCTGACTTTTACTTTTATTAAAAAGGAATTTTTTTATACGAAGTGTTTTTACTAAATGTCAAAAGGAATGTTTTTTCTTACATACGCGGTGACAATGACTTCTCTTCCAACCGTGACTATTATTTGAGTTTCGGCTTCCTATATAAGCCATACGTTTTTTTAAAAAAAGAAAAATAAATACCATGTTTTACTTTTCTTTTATTTTGGTATTGAAAATGGGTTTGATAAAGTTTTTATTATATCAATGTGTTGTATTGATATCTTGTGATTGAAGTGTGGAAATTTTATGTTTCCTTTATGAATGTTTTATGTGATACAATTATGTTATGGTTTATGATATGTTGAAACCTGTTCATATGAGGAATGCATTGGACTTAATAAGTGACAGGTGGAGCCCGCTATAGCTCCTCGATGCATCGATAGGTCTCATGAGACAAACTAGTGTCTTGGCACGGGGCGTTGACAAAATCTTATTTATAGTCTTGGCACGAGGCCTTGGATACGTGGTTTTGATAGTCTGTAATTATGCATTCCATCATTATGAAAGTGGTTTTTGATATTGCATGTGATTATTCGACCTGTAGAATATCCATGTGAATAAGTAAATGACATTATTTCATTTTACTTTTTCCATATTATGTTGAAGTTCATGTTTAAAAGGCTTTTGTTTAGTCATACATTTCCTTAAATGTTTATGTTTATTTATGAAAGCTTCAACTATATTGTTATCCTTACTGAGCATCTGAACTCACCCCTTTCAATGTTTTAATTTTTCCAGGATGTGAAGAAGTATTTTAGGAATGAACTGCAGGGATAGTCTGAAGGGGATATGAGTGTGGAAAATGGAGACTATGTTATTTTAGTTTTTCACTTTATGATGTAATGTAACATTTATGAATGTATCTAGTGTTTCCAAGGCTACTAAACTAATTGGTCTTTTGGGACTTGATCTTTTGTGATCATGCCAATGTTTGAAATAATGCACTGACTCTGGGTAACTTGGGTCGGGGCGTTACAAATTTTATCAGAAAAATACCAAAAATTTACTGAAAGTAAATTTTGATGTGCCAATTCTAAAGAAAAATATCATTTTCTCAAATAGAATATATAATAGTGACAAAAATTAAATTTAAATAGGGTTCTCCATCAAAAGGTGGTAAATTGACCATTTCATTAATATTAGAGTATTTATGATTAAAATTAGATTTGTTCACATTTTAAGCCATTAAATTTTATTGGATAAATGTAAAAACATTATCAAACATATATAGTCATATTTTAGTTAGTTATATTCATTCTCGAAAATACAATGACTAAATGTTAACTACCATTTAATAAAATAGTAATATTGTTTTAATTTACATTATAACTCAATGTTCTGTACAACGTAAGATTTCCATTAAACTCGTTGTTGTGTATCTGGTACGCCATCAAAAATAGAATCCACTTTAAAGTAAAATTAATATTTAAATCATAAATATTAAAAGTAAATAGGTCACCTGAGACAGCAAATTCTTGGACTCCATGGAAGCATGGATATGGAAGAGAAACTACCTATTATAGATTCACGGTGAGTGATAGAGAAATTGATCACAGAATGTTAACCACCACAATACCATAAATTTGAATTTTGGTATATGTCTGATGATAAAAGAGAGCTTATAACATTTTTTCTTCAAGATTATTTTTATAGAGTTGAATAATTTTATTAACAACTAGACTAAGATCATAAGGAAATATACTTAATTTTCATGTAGAGTGTCATCCTTTAACAAAGTTCTACAACAAACTCATATTATCTCCAAACGGTATGTATTCAAGAAGACTTGGTCACACTTGAAGTGCTAGAATAAACTTCTATGTTATAACATAATATACAAAAGATAAACTATATATTTCCCTTATATTTAGAAATCAATTAAACCCAAAATTAGTTATTACAAGAATAGATAATCCCCAAAAGGACAATTATTTATAAAAAGAAATACTACTCCTAATCTCCAAAATTCAACAAAAAGATCCTTGAGTTCAACAATGATGATTCAATATACAATGTCCTTAAAATTGTTCAAAATAATCCAATCCTAGATTGAAACCCAAAATTCATAAGGATTTAATCACTAACTTCGGCAGTAAATCATAATATTTATCTCCAAAAAACATCGAATACTCTTAAAGGAAAATATTGAAGTGTAATTAACCTAAACACATATTCTCTATAATAGATTAATGATTTCGATAAATAATCCAAATCACCTTATGTCTCAAATAAAAACATAGAATCTACCAAAATTATATTTCAACCATTACTCCAAAAATGAGATCCAATAGTATCCTATTTCCATTAATCATATAATGTTCCCAAAATATAAATCATCTTCAAAAATATCCTTCATCGCTTAATCACCTAATCTTTTTCCTATATTAAGGATATACATATGATAAAACATATGTTCCCAAATCATCATATTATTGACCCATAATACAATTTAACTTAAAATAATATGTCATACTAAACATGGACTTCACTTAGGATAGTGGTAGGCGATGTTCCCTTGTCGCCCTTCGGTTGTGGGTTCAATTCCTATGGCCTTGGAGGACGTAATAGTTTGTCACCTATCTTACGAGTTGTGATTTTTATAAAACATATAAATATTCCTAACATATTTTAACCTGAATGGTTTTCATACACCTTTCATTTTTATCCAAATTCATTAAGAACTCAACATCAAATATATTGTAATGTTTTTCACCTCCATATGATAAAATACAACTATTCCCAATAGAAAGAACATCATACCATGATCATGGTGTCTATATAGATTTATCATCATTTTATTCATGTAGGTAGAAGTTCCATGGATTGATAATATTATTTATAGATCCTTCAAAATCAATTGCTTCCTTCATCCAAAATCAAATAGTAAAACTTAGGTCATATGGGTGTTCGTAGAAAAACCGTTTTGGAAAATAATCATTTATGACATATAATTTCAAAACAAATGATAAAACATGATTTCTAGAAAATAGTCAGACTATGTTTTTGTTGAAACATTCAATCAATCTCCTTCTAAAATTCCATAAGTATGTTATTTAGAGAATATAATTTAAAAGAAAATATAAATAGGTTGCACAATGGTCTCTTTCTACATCACCTTTTTCAAAATCATAATATCCTTCAATATACTATGATATGGTAAAATATTTTAAAATTTTCTTGATAATATTTATCTTTCTTGAAAATATGAGAATATTGAGAAAATAACATTTGATTAAATAAAAACCATAATACATGATGATATCAAGTTCTAGTTGAGGTGTTTTATATCTAAAACAATTTATTGCTAGTGAGTTGTATGCTAGAAACATTTTCACAATCATCTGAACATGACTTTGAAATAATTATTACAATCTTGTTATCAGGAAGAGATAGGAATGTTGTATGAGATCCCCGTACTTCCATATGTAACTGACATTCCCTGAACTGAATTTTTTGAAAAGGAATGATTTAACTGAAATAATAGAAATAAGGATTAACCATGTGTTTAACTATAACTCATAATCCCTAAAGTTGTATAAATAGACCTTTGATAACAACTACAAGGACCCAACCATAAAAAACTACATAATATTTAATTAAATGAATAATTCACATTGAATATATTTTCAGGATTAGAGTATTAGAGAATTTAGACATAACTATTACATATCAATGTGAAAATTACATGTAGACACTAATACTCAATATCAATTTTTTATAAAAGAAAAACTCTTCAAAAGAAACATATCTATTTCCATGTTTTAGACAAAATGGAATTTCTTTGATCCCATCCTTTACCCTATTCACCATTAAATACTATGGAAAACATTTCAAAAACATTGGATGAGAATAAAAAGATCATTAAGCATTATAAAATAACGACAAGAATAATTAACCATCAATAAATACAAATCAATGAAACCATACATTTCATTCATATCATTCCTCAGGAAATTATTATATTTATGAATAACACATAGAAATCATAAATAATAAAGGTAACTTATGGAATCCATATCATACATGCATTGTAGCTATCACAACTATGTAGATATTTACGTTGGAATACCCAATATAGTATATTCCCAAAATCTATTAGGAGGTTCATTAATGTTTACCTCTGTAATGTTAACCAATGCATTGGAGAGAAATCTCAGGCTCACCCTCTCTAGGATCGTCACGAAACCACCCATATACCTAACCAATTCCAAATAACAATAACATAATAATAACATAGAACACATGAATAAAGGAAAGGTAACTTTTCCACATTCCAATCACAATATACCAAATCAAGATATTGAAGTAAACAATACTTTATCAAAACCTTTTCAAAACCATTTGAAACATTTAATAAAGTTATTTTTTGAATCAAAGTGTCCCATACAACTTTAAAACATTTAATTTAATTTACATTTTAAAAAATTAATTTCTATATAAATAAATTATAAAAATCATTTATAAAACATGGACTTTAATGAGAAATATTTAGAGAAATAAATCATTAAAATATTTAAAATGATATTTTAGCTAAAGAGTTTTTCACAAAATGAGAGACTGTTGAATACAAACCATTGAGGAATGACCTAAATAAAATCTTATAATATCCTGAGAATAGAAAGATTCATGATATTATACAATAAAGGGAAGTTTATACAATATATAAATGTGAAATTGTGTATACCAAAAAATTATTTTCAATGGAATGTTAATTGAGACAAGGTCCCTTGAAAAGATCATATCCTTAGATTATAGACTAATCAATGACATAATTATGTGTGAAAAAATAATAATACACCTAATATAAGTGGATATTAATTGTAAAAAAATCATATCACATTCACACATATCTATTTCACGAAATAATCATGATGTATAAGTTTAAACCAAATAATTGAAATTGGGTTAAGAAGTTCTCTTACAGAAACTCGACATCCTAGCGACATCACTTTAAAATTTATAAAATGAGATGATGAGGGAAAAATGGTTTTCTCATAACTTGGACATAAAATTTACAGAAATAAGGATATATACCAACATATACTAACATAATAAGATTTAAATTAAATGACATAACAAAAACTACTCTTTTAAAAAGATGACGGTGAAAAGTTCCCTTACCGATTTGGTATCCTACGAAAATTACACACCATGAAAGAAGGATCATATAATAAATATCTAAATACCCATAAATGAAATTATATTAAATAATGAATACAATAAGGGTAAGTACATAAATCACACAAAAGGAAATAGCGTCAAATATAACAAGAATCTCTTGGGAATAAAATGTGAGATGAAAACTTCTTACCACATTGTAATAAATTGAGTCGTATGAAAAAAATATAATAAAAAACCAATTAATCATAGAATACAATGTATATAAAGTGTATCATGATAGTATAAATCAAATTTCATTATGGAATACACCACATGCAATATATAAGTGGCGAACAATATAAATCCCACGAGGTTAAACGTGAGATAAGAAACCCCTTACCTCGTGTCTGACTTGACCCGATCGTTATTTAATCACCTGAATAATAAAATAAAGTTAATTTATTATTTTTGAAGATAATTTTTCATGTTTATTATTTATTTTATATAAATTATTACCTTAATATAACATTTAGTTAATTTTTTTTTGTTCATATTAGACATTTTGTCGATGTCGGAATGTGAGTTAAAAATGAACTTGTTATAATTAGAAGTTGTTCATGTGGTCAAAAGTAAATTATCTATAGAATTATATTCAATATTTAGATATCATATAGGTAATATATATCAATTATATTTATGTATTTATATTTTTACATAACATTTGGAGACAAGAAATGAAATGCATCATTCATGGAGACGGTAAGCCGTAGGTACGCATGAATGCCACTTTCATTTCTATTTCATATTTAATGGAATGAAAACTTAATTATATAAAGGTATATTATAATTCCAGTATAATATAATATGATATATATGGTAAATTATTCAATTAACTCCATATTCAATAGGTTCCATATATGTCATGAACGAATCATATCACCTTTAGGTGGGCGGTGGTCCGCACTTCCCCAAATGAAATTATCATATTTACATATATTGAAAAGCCTAAAGGTATGTATGTAAATAGAAATTACATAAGAAAATAGAAAAAATAATTATAATATATATTATATATAAATACATTTCTATCTTAAGGTCTACCATGAGCGGTGGTAGGAGAATATTGAACAATCATCGTTTCGTGAGGGAGTAGTTCGTTGTCAACAGAAACAATATGTTCTCTACCCATTAGATGAAGGTGTGTGTAAGTGTAGTTAGAATAAATCCTAAAACAATAGCCTAGTATATTTAGGATAATGTTTTTGTTATAAAATAATGTAATAAGAAGATATTATTGTTTTGGAGATGTAAAATAAAACTAAATAACTTAAGAGAAGACGTTACCTTTAAATCGGGAATCTCTCTTTGGTTTGAACCAATAAGTATAATTAAATTGTCTTCTGCCAAGGGGAATCCTTCTAGAAAGAGGAGATGGATGTAGGGATCTTAATTGGGAAGAGTTTTTCTGAGCCAATGGGTTTTATATGAGTGAGGAATGGGTTAAAAGTTAAGGTTTTTTATAAGGGGGAGGAAGGGCTATTAAGGAAAGTTTAAAAATATTATTTTATTATAAAATTATATTCGGTTTCTAATAATCCAAAACACATTAACGTAGAATAAAAGATAACTAATGTTCAAAATAAAATAATTAAATTATAATTTTATAGGTTTTGGATATTTTTTTAATCTTTTTAATCGTATTTATTTAAATCATTCATTACTGAGGTAAATATTTCTCCATTATTGTGTCATAAATAATTTTATTTATTTGATGTCAAAAAATTATAAAAAATATCACGATTTAGGAAATATTTTTATCTTGTAAATTAATATTTATATTCTAATTGATAACTTATATAGCCTCATGTAATAATTTCTTTACTAAAAGAAATATGTTGAAGTCATTTTTGTCTTTACATTAAATTAATTAATATAATGTGTCATTATCACTCCCAAGTTGCTGTATGGGGTCCCAAAATCGACCCAAGGATGCCTATGGTCGGAAATAAATCATAAAACTAGATTAGGAAATATGTTAGGGTAATTTAAGATTATTATAAAATTATTTTTTACCCTTATTTACCAAATTTACCCATTAACCATGGTAAATAAAATTTTTACTAATGTAAATATTCAAAATATCTAAAAATTAATGTTATCTATTTACACAATTTAGAACTCCTAATTATAAATATGGAATATATTTTTCCAAATTCAAATCACAGGAGTGGAAAAAATTAATTTAAAAATAATTCCACTGTCAAAACAAAAAGTGTGTTTTTTAAGAAATAATAACTATCAAAATATTGAAACTTATTTATGTCTAATTCCAATGTAAAATTACTTCCAATGTCCAAAATTGGATTAAATAGAAAAAACATACTATAATTACAATTTAAAACCAATTAAAAGGATAATCAAACCTTATAAATAAATTTGATTAAAAGGATGTTCAGAATTAAAATATAGTATTTTCACTATTTATTAATATTGAATTTTATTAGAAAATACAAAAAATTTACCCAAAGAAAATTTTGATGTGCCTATTATAAAAAAGTATTTTATATTGTAAAATAGAACATATAAAAGTGACCAAAACTATATTTAATGAGTGTTCTCCATCAAAAGGAGGCAATTGATCTGTTAATGTATATTAGAGTATTTACGCTTAAAATTAGATTCATTCACATTTTATGTCTCTAAATTTTATTAGATAAGTGAAAAAACATTTAACAAACATATATATACATATTTTAGTTAGTTATATTCATTTCCGCCATTATAATGTCTATGTGTTATCTACCATTTAAAATAATAATATTATTAAATTATTTTTCAGTATAACTCAACATTGTGTGCAACATCAGATTTCAATGAAACTAGTTGTTGCGTATTGGGTATTCCATCAAACATAGCACCCCCTTTAAATTAATATTAATATTTAATTTCTAAATATTAATAAATATGAAAATGTTATATTCTTTATTTTCCTGGGATGTTACATATATTGGATAAAATTAATTTATATTATTAATCTTATTTTTTTATTTAAAATTATTTAACCCTATTAAAATCCAAATATATAGTTTAAATTTAAAAACACTAATTGAAAAAGTTATTTTTTGATAAGAGAGTTTTTAAAAATTGAATGAGAGCACCCCATGGGCACCATTATAAATTTTTTCAACTCGGAAATAAATGATTTTGAATTTTTTGAAAAAAAAATTCTTTCAAATGGAATTGTTGTTGTGGATTATTCCTTAGTGGTTTTTAATTAATTTTTGAATTTAAATTATTTTGATAACTAATTTTATTTCCTTTGTAAACCAAAAAAATTGATTTTTAAAGTGACATGTCCTATTCGTTGATTAAATATCATCAATTTTAGGAGTCTTAATATGAAATTTGTTTATATTTAATTTCTATGAAAATTTATTCAGAATAAAAATAGATTTAATTCTAATAAAAATTATTTCATGAATCAAGTTACAATAAATAAAATTTAATTTTCCACTACATTAATATTAATTATTGAATTAAAAGATCAAAAAGAGACCCCATGAGGGAAAAATCTTACTCCATCATATTTTGATATTATTGAACCATTTTTGGACTATTTCAGAGATGATATGAAAATTTATTTTTATATCTTAATTTTTTTATAGAACACAGACTTTTACATTATTATTGATTTATATTTCATAAATAATAAAAATTGGAAAATTATTTCGATGGATTTTCTGAAAATTATCTAAAATATGAAATCTATTATTTTTACAATGAAAAACATAAAACATGTATTTATATTTATCATATGGGGATGAAATACCCAATCCATTCATTTTTAATAACATATAGAGGATCACGAGAAACTAAATAATTTAAATATATATGGTATTAAATATGATAAAAGTTAGTGCCTAAGAAAATAATAGGAGTCTCCATATAAATATATCTATATATTATAGATTACTCTAATAATAAATTGTTAATTGTTTACCCATGTGTATATTTAGTAACTATTTCATTTGAAAAGACTTTTTTTTGATAAAAAGTATTTTAATGATAAAATTGGTTAAATAATGGTGTTCTCATTTTATTATTAAACTAATTTACATGGTTTTATTTTCATTGAGTTAGAAGATATAATATTTCAAGATAAATTACTCAAAAGTAATGATTTAAATATTTATTATTATTGGTTTAACAATAAAAAATGAAATTAAAATAGAAATTCACCTTCCTAAATTTCTATAAAAATAACATAAAGTGGATCTTCATGTTGTTAAATAGGTATCCATAAAAGTGTTAGCCTATGTAAAATAATATGGACAAATATTTTTCAACCCCCACACATTCTATACCTAATTTCCAAATGGATGGAGGTTAAATACTATATGAATTTGTTTATCCAAATTCCTTTTAAGATAAATAGTTTTACCATGATGATTTGTTGGTGTTTTATGATGAATAAACAAAACCAACCATAATATTGTGGATGACCAGATAGAACATCCTGATTAGAAAATGTGAAATAATATTACCTATTATTGGGTTCAAGACATGAATCTTTTCTCCCCATTATTCTTTTATTTTTGTTTATTTTATTTACTAAAAATTAAATCATTATTTTTTTCATCATATAGGTTTCCATGTTTCATATTTATTGAGGATGGCTCAAGATTACGTTTTAATAATAAAAATATGGAGTATCCCCCCACTTGTTTTTGTCTTTCCTTTTCTCCAGGATTCCAACATATAAATTGGAAATATCAAATAATAATGATATTTCACAAAATACATTTTTCGATGGGATAAGGATAATCTGAGATAAGATTTGGTTTTTTGGTGTTTCAATTAAAATGTAATTTTTTTTCATTTTTTATTTTTATTTTCTTGACTTTTATTTTTAATAAGTTATTATATTTTGAATATTTTCAGTTTCAACGTAATTACATACATGAATTGAAAACTACTGTCAAGTAAACGAACAAATGTGTTTTATGGGACTAAACATAAATAAATACTGAAATGTTATTTATTCTATATACAAATTGAAAAAATTGATGAATAAACCACCGAAATATAAAATCCATTGTAGTAATGTTGTCTAATGATTATAATAACTTCACTATGGAGAATATCAACTATTTTTACATCATCTTAAAAATAAATACAATTAATGAGAGAAACAAATAATTATTTTTTTAACTAAAAAATTACATGTTTCTATCATAACCAGTGAAATTTAAATTACATGTGTACCAAATGATTGAGGAAGATCATTTTTAGTTGAAATACCCTTCAAAAAATTGAACTCCTTATTTTAAACTACATTCTACATTAGATTTTAGTTATCCATTATTATCCATAAAATATTTGTTTAGTTAGCCTCGTTACAATATAGTTCCACTATCTAAATTTTTTTTTAAGTACGCTGCATGATTTTATTACTAAATAAGTGTGGGGGAGTAGGTTCATGAGTTTATATACCATAATCGTCTATTCTGTGAGGGAAAAAATTAAATACTTAAGAAACAATTGTACATATTTAAATATATACATTTCAAAAGAATTTAAGGGAAAAAATTGATCTATAAAAGAGTTTTAAACTAAAAATTGATTTTCATTATGAAGTGTTCATGGGAAAAATATTTTCCTGTCTAGAGTAATTAAATAAAATTCAAAAATTTGGGATAGAAAATGATTTACTAAATCTAATGGAAGCTACACCATTATATGAATATAAACTATGTCCTCTGTAATATAAAAAAGTAAAATATTTTTTAATGTTATTGAGTGAATGTATTTTTTCTAAATTATAGATCTTGTGGGCGACCTATTAAATAAATTTTGATTTAATTGTGTTATTGATTTTTATTCCAAGAATAATGTGTAGAAGGCAATGCTTGATAAGAAACTATAATAATGAAATTTTTCATCAACAATGTGACAAGGAATCTCATTCTAGAGAATAATTTTTAAATTTGAATCATATTATCCTATAAAAATAGAAATAACCATTTCTTTTTAATCATAATGGTTATAATTATATAACACTATTTGGAATAGATATTGAAAATTTTCATGATTATCATTATCCTTTTATTTACATTAAAGTGGATAACATTGTTTTGAATCAAAATCATGTGATGAGAGGAAACTATTTATGGTAGAAATTATTTTACATGGTTCATTGAATATAACTCGATTGAAATTAATTAAAAATATAAATAATTTGTAATTTATGATATTGAGGATAATTTATATGTTGGATTCATTGATTTTATGCTCCTTTAATTTCATTGAAATGTGTTTATGTTTTATTATTATAAATTTATTTTGAGTGCCCACTTGTCTTGGAGTCCATGTGTTATGTATGTAGAAATTAATAAAGATGACATTTTATGAAAATTTTAAATTTATTTTAATGGTTTAATCCCCGATATATTTTTCACGTAGCGTATTTTTTAGAATTTTGATTATTTTTTTTATAATTGTGAAAATGAATTATTTCATAAATTTTTTCACATTTTTTTAACTTTTGTATTTTAGTAATAAAATTTTCAACATTAATCCATATTTGGAAATTAGGTTTTTTGGTGTTGAATCTTTTGTCCGTGATTACATACAACTAGTATAACTGTTGATTTGATGATTTTGTTTCTAAAAAAACTCATTAAAAATAAGAATATGAATTTCTTAATAGAATCAACCTACCAAAATTAAATAAGGAATAATTCAATATGCCAACCTCAAAATATGGAGATTCACACTAAATAATATATATTACTAATGGAAAAATCTCTTACTAAAATATCAAGTTTATATTATCTATGTATAAAAGGAAAATGGTTCATGAAATTGAAGGAAAACAAACTTTCACCTTAAAATGAAATGGTTTTCATCATTAATTTGTGATTAAAATTTACAATTTATGTCCAAAGGATATCGAATTTTGAGGGTAAGTAGATAATATGCATTTTGAAAAAAATATTGAAGAATCACTATCAATAATTATCCTAAAATAATCAGTAAATAGAGAAATAATTCTTTGTAATGTAACTAGAGTGCATATTTTCCTCACCACTTCATTATATATTTTCATCTCCACTTAATTTTATGTGGATGGACAGAGAGTGGAACTTATTTGGAATGTGAGGATGGTCATGTTAATGACATGAAATACTATCAAATAAATTTCCCTTCTTATAATTATGTTACGCTATATAAATCACATAAAAATCATGTAAAAAGACAATTCAACCATTACAAATGGACAATTAATGATAAAAGCGTTACTTATAGAAATCAAGGATCATAAACCAATGGAATAGAAACATTATCATGGAAATGGTAATTTAACCATTAGAAATAGTAAGAAAACCAATTTAATAGTAGCCCAACCTAAGAATGTAAAAATAAAATTTAGGCATCTTAAAAATGAAAATATGATGTATTTATTTCATTTAATAATTATCTAATTTTTTATCAAATGAGAAATAAAATATTGATAATTTTTTGAAACGAAACTGTTTATATAATATTTTATAAATAATATCATTATTTAAATTAAAACATATTATCATAAAACACATTCATAAATTAGTATTTTTTTGTTATATGATTATAATACAATTTTATGATACCTTAATTAATTTTTATATGTGTTATAAATTCGGTTCTAATTTTAAAATCGGTATTTTCCAACTTAATTATTATTTTAAATAAAAATTTAATTTCATATAATATAAAATTTATTTTCATTAATTGGACTCTATTTTTTAAGTGTACATGTAAAAAAATGTTTGGGTGACTTTTGGTGATTTTCATAAAATAGTTGAATTATTAGAGAATTGTAACATGCGATAATTTACATTATAAACAAAATACATGAATTAAAGATTCATGGATGATGTATAGATTATGTATGAACCATTATTTCAAACTCAGATCAACTTTTAAATATATGTTTTCACAATAATAAATTATATTCACAGTCTTGATCCCAAATAATAAATAAATAAATAAAAGAATAAAAACAACTTCTATCTTCCCACTATTAATACCACCCCTACCAAACCCCTCTCCTAACCCCTCAAATGACTTATAGATCTTCCACATTCTAAAAAATACTCTCCCAAGAATCTCCCACACTTCCATGAGCCTTTGGCCTCAACCAAACACCAATCCTAATTACTCTAAGGTAGTTCTTATGGAGAATAAGTTCAATAGGTAAAATACTCTATTGTTTTCTTTTAATTCCTTTTGAATTTCTTTTCATATCTAATCCTTTCCTCAACTACCCTATCAAAAGTAACATGATAAATCCCTTATTATTAATATATTTGAATTATATTATGATAATGGTATATCCACCATCAATTATCTTATCTTCCCACTTTTTTTCTTAATATTAAAACATTATCCACGAAGTGTCAATTCACCACCTTCATGGACGATGATTTTTTGATTTTTAATAAATCCTTCAAGGATAGTAATAAAAAAATTAAACTAGTTTAATTAAATTTCAAAATTTACTGTTATAAATTATTTTATGCTTTACAACTAACAAATATATATATATAATTAAATCCTAGAACAAAACATCTTTGTGATGATCGAAAAGGACACTATAATATTATATAAGGTTATCACTATGGTTTTATATAATGAATCATCCTCATTGGAAACAAGGAACACACCCCAATCATCCATGGACATCCCTTCCTTGCAACAATCAACACTATTATCCGAGTCTGAAATGGGAACGTGACCATAACCTATGGAATCATGTGTCATACGTGAACATCTATAATAGAAGATCAAAAATAGGGGATACTGAAGATATTCACGAAGTAAACATGATATGAAGCTTTGATAATTAATCCATAGAACATCAAGGAATATTTTTGAAATGATTAAGTCATTATGAGATTAATTTCCTATGTTCACAAGAAATTTTTTTATCTCCTTGTCTATAATCACTTTCAGATTTCTCCTAGGATGAAATCTTATGACAAAAGATTAGTGAAATCTTTCAGGAAACCACATTCATGGATACCATTCCAACATCCTTCCCTAACACTAATCAAACCAATCAAGAAGCTAAAACATCTACACAAGAGGAATCAATCCTATATAAAAAAGAATTAAATCGATCTTGAGAGAATGTACTAATAATCTAATGAAATGTTGAACAATCTAATCTTGAATTGAACGAACTTCCATCTGAACATAAGTATTCCTTCCAATGAGAAAAAAGAACTCCTCTTATTGTCATTTATTCTTCTCTTCTATCTGATCAGGAGAGGTTGATTTTAGATGTCCATTGGAAACACAAGTAATCCATTGGATGGACCCTGTCTGAAAAACTAGAATTAGCCCACTAATCATGAACTCGATCCTAATCTCATGGAAGTGGTCCAATGTAGATTATCTTGGGTTTTCGATTCCTCGGATACGTAAGCATAAACCTATAAAAACGATCATTATATGAATTGATTTTGTCTATTACGATGAAAAATTTGGGTTAATTTTTGATAAGTTTAGACAAACACTATGCGACTTAAGTGAAATAAAATTATGAGAAGGTATGATCCTAGGTTATTATAAGGGTTTTATTGGATGAAATTACTCTTTAGAGATTTCAAATTATGATATTTAAGATGAGTTCATTCAAGGATATCAGACTACTTAATCGCTTACTGGTTCATACAAGAACACTCTAATACTAATCACCAATACACTTGGAGGATCTTGTTTATGAGAACTCCATGGTAATGTCTTGTATTAGCACTTGAAGTCTGTGTCCAAAAAATTCAATAAGGATGAAGATGTTATAAAATCATCAAATAATAATAACATTTGAAAGAAATGATTTGAGATTAATACCACGATAAATAACACCCAATACCACCCATTGATACTCCCTTGGATCAACCCATAAGTGGGATATCCCTCCATTGATCCTATGATCTCAATGGAAGCGGGAAGTAGATTCATGAGAGAGGAAATTGAGAAATAAAAAAACCAATTAAATAATAATCACTCCACCATTGTGTGATAATTTCACAAGGTTTGGTTTGAATAAATTCACACCATGAGACAAAAGTATCAAAGTGATATGAAGAGGAATATAATAATAGGAGAGGAAGAACTTTTATTAAGAAATAAAGAATAATTGAACAACATATATGAGAAATACTAACTCAAGGCAACAATATCACAAGATAACATTACAATTAAATAATTAACCAAAGATGAATAAATCCTCCTTCAGAAATACCTTAAATATGATTTATTTTAGCATTGGGTTGATACTCCAACAGTTTATGGTATCCCACATGTGTATGGTAGGATTAGGTTGGTGGAATTCCAGTGAAACATAAACTTTTCCACTATTGATCCGAGGCGGCAGCCAGCTTTCATCCACATAAGAGAAGAATATAAATTTCTTTACAGATGGAAAAATAAGAGTGATCCATAGAATAATACAATGATTCATGTGATGTCCTCTAACCGTATGTAATGTTTTATAAAAAAAGTTTATGGTTTATGAGATATGTGTAAAATGGTGGGTTGTTTTTCAGGGCCGCAGAATCTGGCCTTGATGATTATCTCCATCTTGTCCCACATATAACTCCATTAAATCATCAGAATTATCTTTGGTCACTATTTCATGAAATATTCCACATTATGTCATCTATATTAATTTAAATTTTTATAATCATTGGTCTCAGATCATGTATCATATAGTCTTTCTATTGGGATGTTTTCGTGTTCACTTTTCCCAGAATGTGTTTCCATGAAAACCCATTTTGGTGTTCTTCCAATGTGAATCGTCAAATTCTCTAAATGAATGAAATTTTCCAAATTTAATGAGAATCCAAAAAATAATATATGATAAATAAAATCTAGACCATTTTTTATTTTTTGAGGTGTTCAAAAATGTACCATGTAATAGTGCATTTTAAGAGTGAATTAAAAGAAAAATGTGAATCAATGCCCAATGTATAAAATGCACTAAAATGGTGTTTATGATTAATAAAAGAAATGAATATTATATATATAAAAAATGAATATAATCCCCTTATTGTGTCTAATAACACCAGTAACATGAGTTTTTCTAGTCCCGAACAAAATATATCTCCAAAATATTAAATTATATTTCCTTTTTTAAAAAACATTTTAATACACAAGGATCACCACAAAAAAAAATACCAAATAATTATAAAACCCATTAAAATATTTTAATACACGATATTTTTCTAGGAATATTCCAATCCCATGACCAATACTTTGTTCAAATTCATCTCCATATTTTATTAAATATCAATGAAGCATGGTGAAGTGTTGTGTATCACAATAGACATGGGGGTTTATATATATTAAAGGGTTAAATAATTGAAGCGATATGTGGAATCAAATTTCAATATTATGTTTATTATTCATGATTTTTTTTATTTTGTTTTTTTTGTTTTTTTTTCAATTTTTCCATGGAATTTGAAATTGCACTTAATAGAGTCAACCCATGTAGCGAGACATTGCAGGTGACTCCTTGGCTCAAAGACCTTTGGACCCCAAGTGAATCGCACATACTCGGTCATTATATTGAGTTAACTAAGTTGAAAACAATGTCAATTTACCACAAATAGAGATAAAATTACTATCTTTGGGCCAGTCCTCTATAGAGTCATGATCCCCAAGTGCCAAAACCAACACATTCGGTAATTTCAGTGCTCTACGCACAAATTTATAGTTTTTTTGTTTTTTATTGAAAACTCATATTAATACTAGAATTATCACGAAACCAATGATATTTATTTGGGGGGACACCATGATACTCAAAAAAATACCCCACAATCCAAAGGACGTGCGTTGTGAATTTTTTTATTTAGATTAAAATATAAACAATGATATGTCACATTAGACATCCATAATTTCCAAAATATACGCTCATTATATTTTACATGGATTAAAATCAGGATCAGGGAATGCTAAATTATTTGATATTCAGTTACCATGTGTGCGACGTGTATTATCATGTTCATGTGTAAAGTAACATTTCATTCCATTAATGAACACTTCTTTTTCAAATCATTATTTTTAACAAAAATGAAATTTTTTAATTTCATATCCCCTAACATAAAATAACAATATCCCTAGGGTGTGAAGAAATAAAATTTGGAGGGGGTAGAGGTAGAGAAGGGGAGTTCAATAATTAAATTGAAAATGGGGATCATGGAATGAAGTCACATTGTGGCTGAAGTTGAAGTTCATGATGCTCTAATTTAGTCCTTTGATATCAATGTCACTTATAGAGATCTCTATTGGAAAAAAAATCAAAAAAATTGGAAAAAGAATATATATATATATATAATAAATATATATGTATACATACAAAAAATTATAGAAGAAGGAAGAACTATAATCCTTATGTTAGTGGACAGTAAATGCCCCTATCTCCCTTTGGTCCCACGTTCGATTTCCCACAGCTTTTCCGGTTGTGATGGGGTTTTAACCACGACATATGACATGCCCTTTAATTTTTTATGTATTTTTTAATAATAATAATATTAATAATTTTTTATTTTAAACATGAAAAAGATAAAATAAAATAAACTAATGATACATTGTATTCTTTTTAGATTTGTAGGTATGGTATTACTCAGGGATCACACCACATGTCACGGAAGAATATGGCACTCCCCTTTCATGTCCTTAGGACATAATAGTTTCTATAGAATGTTCATTAAGAGTTTTAGCTCTATTTCTCGACCACTTGGTGCTCTCTTGGTGAAAGATGCTCCCTTATTATGGATAGAAAGCAATGAGGAATCATTCTATACACACAAGTTTGCTCTTATCTATCCACCTATCATGCAATATTCAAATATAAAACTCCCTTTTCAAATCATGTGTGATTCTAGTGACTTTACAGTAGGTGCAGTATAAGGACAATGGTGTGAGAAAAATCCATGGGTCATTGCTTATGAATTTAAATGATGCATAAATCAATTACACCACTATTGAGATGGAGTTACATGCTATTGTGTTTTCCCTAGAAAATTTTAGTTCCTACCTCTTAGGATCCCCCATCACTGTGTTCACTGACCATTATGCACAAAAACACATCTTCCTAAAACAAGATGCTAAGGATAGACTGATTATGTGGGTCCTTCACTTACTATAAATTGACCTCATAATCATGGAAAAAAGGGTTTTGATCGTGTTGTAGTTTATATCTCTCTAATATAGATTTTATTGATAAATTATCTCACATTTAGGTGTCTGGTTCATTCCCTCGTTAACATTTATACTCCATGAGTGGCTGCCCTTGGTATGCCTATATAGCCAAGTTAATAGTTACATGAGTCATTCCAAAAAATATTAGGTACTCAATCTCAATGTAAATTCTTTTATGATATTGGGAAATATGTGTTTTATGATCCATACCTTTATAAGTTATTCCCCAACCAATTAATTTGGATGTGTGCCCTAGAATATGAACAAGAGTCCATCCTTCAAATCCATCATAGTGAGGCGTGTGGATCTCACTTTTCCTCTAAGAAAACTTATTCTATGTTTCTTTAGTGCAGTCTCTTCTAGCCCACCCTATCAAAGGACTCCTACCCATTATGTCTATGTTTTTCCATGTTGTCAACAAGTAGGATCCATCACCAAAAGGAATCAAATTCAACTCACTCCCATCATAGTGATTCAAATCTTTGATTGCTGGTGAATCAATTTTAAGGGTCCCTTCCCAAACTCTAGGGGATTTTTGAAGATCTAAAAAGATATCGATTATTTATCCAAATGGGGTTAGGAAATTAAAAAAAAATTCAATGGTCATAAAATAATGATTATATTTCTTAAAAGAAAAAATTCTCTCTAGATTTGTAAGTCCTAGGGCTCTCATTAGTGATTGTGGAACTCATTTTTGTAGTTGTTCATTCTCAGCACTCATGGAAAAGTATGGAGTTTATCACAAAGTGTCCACTTCTTACACCCACCAACCAATGTTCAGGATAAGTTATAAAATTGAGAAATCAAACAAATTCATGAGATAACGGTTAATCCATCTAATAACGATTTTTTTATAAAACTCTTAGATTCTAATTGGGCATATAGAACCGCATATAAAAGCATTTTAGGAATATCCCCATATAGGTTGGTTTATATAATAACATTTAATTTACTAGTTGAAATTGAACATAATATTTTTAGGTAATTAAGATAATAAATTATAACCTCTCATTGGAAAAAACTAAAAGGAAATTATATCTCAATGAACTTAAAGAACATAGTTTATATGATTATGAAAATTCAATGATAAATAAAGCTATAGTTCAAGAATAAAAATCTCTAAATCATAAAACCAAAAACATTGTTCTGGGTAAACCTATTATTTGGTATAGATATAAACTTCATTTACACTAGGAAAGTTGATGTCTAGATGGTTTGGTCCAGGCATAGTGCATAAGGTGTACCACCATCGGGCTGTAGAAATTCACGATCCCACCAACAGTCAAACCATTATTGATAATGGTTATAGATTCAAACCATTCATTGAACTATTTAACAAACATGAATTAGATGAAGAATTATATGAACTGAACTTATATGAGGAAAATAATAGAACAGTTATAGGTCTATGTCGAGCTAGAGACGTTAAGCAATAGCACTGCATGGGAGGAAACCCATGGTTTTCATGGTTTCAATAATTATGATTCATATTTGTTTTTCAAATTGGATTAATAAATCCATTTTATAGAAGAAAGAAGTAATTAACTCTGAATATGATAGTACCCTAGACTGTTGACATGCTCTTATTTTATGAGAATGGATGTGTATTAAAGGGGAGCACCATACCCATCTATTTGACGTGGTATGATCCTTGAGTAATACCATACCAAAATATTTAAAATGAAGACAAGGTATAATCAGTTTATTTTTAATTTTAGGTGATTTTAGGTAAAACAATGTCACACCCGTCGTTTCAAATTTATTTATTTTATTAAATATCATTGCGTCAGGTAGTTCGGGTCCAAACCCGACTTAAGTTTTCGAGTTCGTTGTGTTTGGGCCTTTTTTGCGTCCAGCGCAACGTGGTCGAAGCGGCACGGTGTCACTTGGGTCGTCGCGCGGCCCCGCCCGGTTCAACACACGCCTTTCCGATGTTTAATTAATGAAATAAAATGAATTAAAAATTGTTTTAATAATAATAATCATAATAATTTCATTGAGATGTTAATTATTATTACTATTATTTATTTATTTTTATTATTATTATTACTAGTTCTAAGGATGAAAATTTTAAATATGTTATTATTATTACTCCAACAATTATTTTTATTGTTAGTTTTTGTTTAATATTATTATTTTTTATTATTATTGGTTTTGAGTTTTTTTAGTTTTTATTTATTTTTCTTTTTAATTTATTCTTTTTTTCACTTTATTTTTTTATTTCTCCTACTTGGTTAGGGTTTCGGCTAACTTCCTCCCTTTTATACATTTTTTTTCTTCTCCCTATGCAGCACATCCTGCTGATTCCTTCTCCTTCACATATCCTCCCCTCCTCTCTTTGCGGCCTCCTCCTTCTAGTAGCCGCGGCCGCCGATCCGTCTCCTTCTCTGGTGACGGGCTGAACCATCACCCCTGTTCTGTCCGGCGTCGCACCGCCTAGCCACCTCCCACACCCTTATCCCCTCACCTCACCTCAGCGGCACCTCTTATCTATTCGGCGAGTCCCGCGGCGCCCCGGCTTGCACCGCCACCCCAGCTCTCAGCCAACAAACGCCTGCCGCCTTCTGTAACTCGCCCCCCCCCAAGCTGTTCCGGCCTGTTCCATCCGGCGTCTTACCACTACCGGCATCCTTACCAGCCTACATCACCCTCGCCGGCCTCCCACTCCGGCGAACCCCCCTGGTCCGGCTGCCCTGCACCCTTGTCAACGCCACCTCCCCCTTTTCTGGCAAACTCGCCGACCGACCAGCCTCACACCGGTCGCCCCGGACACCTTTGAGCCGTTGGACAACCACCCCACATTCCTTCGCACCTCCAGACAACCGGCCTCACCTCGCGCACCTTTGGCAGGCCCCTCGGAGCTTCGACTACCCCCCCGCACCCTCAACTTTGGTGCGTTCTCCTCAGACCAGGTGGTTCTTGCAATTTTGGGTAATTTTTTGGTTAGATTTTGGTTGGATTTTGGTTCGTTCATGGTGTTATTGATTCGATTGCATGTTTTTAGGGATTAATTGTGCTTTTATGGTGCGTTTTAAGTGCGGTGGACTTTGCGTATCAATTTTGTGAAGTTGATCTACACAAGAGGTAGGTGGTTCTGCGTCTAATTATTATTTGATGAATTAGTTTCCAAGAATAATTTGTATAGAATGTTTTTTAATTGATTCGGGTAACGCAAAGTTATTTTTCCTTTCGTTTTAAAGTATGAATTGCATTAAAATTGTTTAGTAAATTGTTTATCTTGTGTGTGTGTTTCTGCTGAGAACCTTTTTGGTGGTTTTTAAATTGTCCCATAAGATTATAAATTTTTGTAATAGGTGCGAACTATATTTCTAACATGGCGTCGGGTGTTTTGGGTCCTAAAAGAAGTTTTTGGTTGAGTTTAGTGGGTAATTCCAAGTGATTATTTTAAATTGTTTTATAAGCTTCCACTTTTGACTTGTTAAATTATGTGGTGCTTTACTGCTCTGATTTTACAAATTGTAAAATGTTTAATTGAATGACTTTTGTAGTGCAAATCATGTTTTGATAAGATTATGCTGTGTGTTTGGTTATGAAAGTGGTTTGGGTTGTTTTTGTGTGTAAATTTCATGCTCTGCTCTACAAAATTTGTTTATTAAAAATCTTAAATGTTTAATTAAATAGTTATTAAGGATGAAAGTTTTCTTAATTGGTTGTGTAAGAAATGCAGATTGAGTTTTGAAAATTTTTAGTGTGTGTATTATTTCAAATGGCTTTTGTGTGTGAAAATGGTGGTTTTGATGTGCATGATGTCTTGCATGGTGTGAGTATGGGATTATAGCATAAAACATGAACTCTGAATTACTTGAGCACAAATGGGAAGCCTGGGTACTAGGTGGGTGGACTAGACTAGCGTTCTAGTAATATGGGAGTGGCCTCGACCCAGTTTCACTTAGCGGGATTGACGCTTACAACACTAACTAAATATTGGATGATGACTTGAGACCACTATGGTAAGAGGTGTTTCCCTACCAGTGGCTCGTGCACGGGAATGTGTGATACGGTTCACCGAGACGTGAGGTTCTAGGGTCCCAAATCTCGCTAGTATCTTTAGGGTCTCCCTTGTATTGTGCTCTTCCTCTGATTTCTGCTCACCGTCGGCACACAGTGTGACGTTGGGGTTTCTAAGAAATGTGTTTGTTCATGTGTGGGTGTGTGTGTGTGTGTGTGAGTGCATGTGTGGGTGTGCGTGTGTGTGTAAGTTAATTTAAGTTGTTTTCCTTTTAGAGAAGTTCCCCCTAAAAAACGTTTTCATTTAAATTTTTTTAAAACAATTATTTATTTTTATTCTGTTAAATTGAAAATGTATTTGTCTTTTATTAATTATGCGTGGAACCTTTTTCTCGGTGGCATATTACTGGGATTTTAGCTCGCACCCTACTTACATCCTTGGGTGTATGTAGATTTTGTTCCTTCTGCTTTCCAGGTTGTGACATCGTGCTCCGCGATGGTGGTTCTGTTTTCTGTTGGTCTTCGTGTGCAGGTTGGTGTTGGTAGCTTGGGGATGAAACTTCTCATGTCGCATGAGGTTGGTTTTGGAGCTTAGTTCTCTATTCATGCTGTTGTTAATTTTGGGTTTTTAGCTGAATTGTAAACCTAAAACTGTTAATAGTTTAGAAGTGTGTTTTGTAGTCTGTTTCCAGTTTCAGGTTATTTATCTTGTTGGTTGTTTTTCTGTCTTTTATTTTGGATAAAACAGTTCCCACTTGTTAAACATGATACCCGGGCACTTGTGCCAGCCCGTAGGGATCGGGAACGCACTTCGGGCCTTGCTGCGGACCGAGTCGGATGGCGAACTAGCCTGGTTCGTGACAAAATGGTATCAGAGGTGAGGTTTGCACTCATGGGTCGTTTTATTTTGGGATAGAGTCACAATAGACTTGAGTTAAAGTTGTCGGGACTTGATGTCCTGGCTACGAGTAAGGTGCCTGGCCAGCACACCTCGTGGCGGGACTCATGTTACCAAAGTATGTTGGGGTTTGTCTGAGTTTTTGGTCCTCACGGTTAACCGTGTCTAAGGGAAATGAAAAGGGAGTAAGGTTAGTGGTCTTAGTGAGCTCGCAGGGTCTGGCAAGCCTTGTGGAGCTGGGGACACTGTCCTAAAATACTCTCCGTGTCCAATGGCGTGATTGGCTTATGGCCGCCAACCATATGTTCCAGTCACCCACTGACACAAGTTTTCTATTGCGTTTTTTCTCGTCTCTTTGTTTTAGATTCGTGGAAATTTGGTCTTTAAGTAAAAATTATTTGGTCTTGGAAAATGTTTTCAAATGAAGAGCTTTTAAAATGAAACGACGTATAAGGTTTGAAAAGCATGGGTTGAATGTTTTGGTTTAAAAAAAACGAAAGGTTTGGTTTTTATTCTTGGTGTTCTCAGGGGAAACCACATGCATGAATGTATATGGGAAAAAGAAAGGGGTTAATGGCACAACCGAATGAGTGCATGGATGAACATGGGTTTGGTGCCGGTGAGGCACGAGAACATGCATGTGTTTGGCGCATGGGACACCATTGGTGTTTGTGAAACCCATCAGTTTTTCTTATTTTCAAAATGTTTTGTTAAATGAAAAAAATTTGGTGTTTAGTAACCGGTGGTTTCATGATGTGTCCTTGTGTTTTGAAAATGTAATGTGTTAGGCATTTTGATCTGAGAATCTTATCTGAATGATTTGTGTCCTAAGATTGAATCCTTGTTTGTAAGTTGGTATGCAAGCGTGCAGTTAGTAAATTCTGTTGAAAAGTGCTTCGAGAATCCCTTGAAGTGGTTCTCCCTGCACATTTGGTGTTTTCTTGTTGTATGTCCGGACCATTGGACCAGTTCGGTTGGGTCCATGGTTTTCTTTCTTGGCTAGTGTATTCCCCCAATAAAGAGTTAATGTGAGAATGACGTGCGACCACAGATGGTTCGCCGTTGGACGACCCTCCAGTTGAAAAAAGTAAGTACACTTCCTTTTATGTGACAATGCTAAGTCTATTCCTTTTTTCCTTCAGTTAAGTAGATCCTCTCGGAGCAGAATGACATATGAGAGGGGAGCTTAAGGGAGTTTTGGTCTTTTTGAGTTGTCTGTCTCTTCGGGTATGAAGTTGAAATCTTTGTGTCTAAAGCCCACCTAGAAGCTGTGAAAGAAATTCCAGCGGGAAAAGTTGAAGGCGGTTCAGAATTATTAGTGTTTACTAGGGTCTGGGAGGGCTTTGTAGTACTTTCATCGGCTGCAAGGGTCATGTTTGGTGATGTCTTGCAGCATGAGGTCCCTTTGATAGTCAATGGTTGTTTGGAAGCGATAAAGGAGATTCCAGTGGGGAAAAGGTGGAAGCAACTCAAAGTTGTTGGTGCAGTCTATTGTTATAAATGACTTTCTTTTATTTTGATTGTTTCGTTTAAAGAAAGGTTCGTGTTAGGCCACTAGTTCGGCAGACACAGTCGTATGAGGCTGCTATGGTCATTTGCAGAAATCACGTTGTGTTCAAGACGCGATTTAAAGTCCTTATTAGCATAATGTTCTTCTCAACAGCAATGATCATGTTCAGGTGATGATTTGTGGTACCGTGTTCTCATCCAGTGTGAAAAAGGGTGATGCGCATGCACCATTTCAACTCTGGTGTTGGTTAATGTTCCACGTATGATCAGTCAGATGCTGTAATGTGTCATGTTTGTTGGTGTTGCCTCTATTGCAGTGTGGTTACATGTGACACCAAAAGGAGAAGCTCCGTTAAGGAGTCTTCAATGACTGACTGCGAGGCAGGAGATGCTTCAAGCATTAGGGCTCCATCCATAGGCCCCAGAGTGAAGCTGGCGGGTGGTCAGGAACCCCGAGATTGTATGAAACCCCAACATCATTTCTGTCACCAATGTTAAAAGTAGAGGCAGTTTAAATTGTCTCCAAGGTTGTTCCGCTTCGAATGATCCATCGTGTTGCATAAGGTTTTTGTGACCATGTGGACGCGTGTTCGTCTCGTACCTTGAAGTCTTGGGGGTTGCATCCCACTGGATGCAATCTCTTTAGTGGTCCTTAAGGGAGTCTGTTGGGTAAATCATTATTGATTGTGAATGATACTCATCATGGGATTTGGGGATGTTGGTCTGTCTCCGGCCGTGGTTTTGATGCCTGATAGTTAGGCCCGAACCTCCCTGCCCCTGGTGGTGGGGTACTTGGTCCCCATCAGAAAATTTGTAATGTTATGTGTCCTTTGTTAGTTCTAATGGCGGCGAGACCCACGATGATTCTCGCACGAAGGCCTCTGGAATAAATCGTTGTTGTCCTTTACTTAATGGTGGGGAGTCCCCCCGGACCTCCCCATGTTGGTTTTCTAGTCTCGCCTTGGGCGTTGGTAGGTATTTAACGGTGGGGAGACCCACATTGGGTCTCGCACAAATGTCTCTAGAATGAATCAGCGCTGGAATTTTCTTTAATGGAAGAGAGTCCGCACGAACCCCTCCATGTCGGTTTTCCAGTTTTGTTTTGAGCATCAGGGAGTTCCTAATGGTGGGGAGCCCCTCGGGCCTCCCCATGTTGATCTTTTGATTCTGTTTTTAAATATTGTTTGGTGATAAGTAATAAGAGCATTCCTTGGATAAGTTCTGACCTTGCCTATTGATTCCAACCAAATGGTGTCGTTTTTGTATAATAATGTTTGAGTTGTTTCATCTTCTGAGGTTGGTTTCCGCGGGTGCGAGAGTCATTTTCCTTGATCAGTCAACTGGAGGTATTTTAGCCCTTTAGGGTGGGAGACACATAATAGAAAGTCTTTTTACTCGTTTCTTGAAGTCATCATTGAGTCATATTCTCTGAGCACGATACTTTTGCCTCTCCTTACTTGGTGTTTGTGGAAATCCTCTTTGAACCTTAAGAGAGTGTGGTTTTCTGCATTGGGTTTTGGTTTTAGTTGTGGCTTTCCAGGGAAGGATAGCTTTATGGTGGGGAGAATTGTCACACCCATCGTTTCTAATTTTTTATTTTATTAAATTTATTTGCGTCGGGTAGTTCGGGTCCAAACCCGACTTAAGTTTTCGAGTTCGTTGTGTTTGGGCCTTGTTTGCGTCCAGTGCAACGCGGTCGAAGCTGCCCGACGTCGCTCGGGTCGTCACGCGGCCACACCTGGTTCACTGCACACCTTGTCGATGTTTAATTAATGAAATAAAATGAATTAAAAATTATTTTAAAAATAATAATCATAATAATCTCATTGAGATTATAATTATAATTATTATTATTGCTTTAGTTTTATTATTATTATTATTAGTTCTAAGGATGAAAAATTTATTTATGTTATTATTATTACTCCAACTATTATTTTTATTGTTAGTTTTAGTTTAATATTATTATTGTTATTATTATTGGTTTGGAGTTTGTTTTAGTTTTAGTTTAGTTTTATTTTTATTTTATTCTTTTTTTCACTTTATTCTTTGTATTTCTCCTCCTTGGTTAGGGTTTCGGCGGACTTCCCCCCCTTCTCTTCATTTTGTTTTCTTCTCCCTGTGCGGCGCATCCCGCTGCTTCCTTCTCCTTCGCGCAGCCTCCCCTACTCTCTTTGCGGCCTCCTCCTTCCAGCAGCCCTGGCCACTGCTCTGTCTCCTTCTCTGGCGACGGGCTGAACCATCGTCCCCCTGTTCTGTCCGACATCGCACCGCCTACCCACCACCCACACCCTTCTCCCCTTACCTCACCTCAGTGTCCCCTCTTATCTGTTCAGCGAGTCCCGCGGTGCCCCAGCTTGCACCGCCACCCTAGCTCTCGGCCGACCAGCGCCCTCTGTCTTCAGAAACTCACCCCCCATGCTGTTCCAACCTACTCCGTCCGACACCATACCACCACCGGCCTCCTTACCAGCAAGCATCGCCCTAACTGGCCTCCCACTCCGGCAAACCCCCTAGTTTGGCTGCCGCACACCCTTTCTGGCGCCGCCTCCCCCTTTTCCGGCGACCTCACCAACCGGCCAGCCTCGCACCGGCCGCCCAAGACACCTTCGAGCCATTGGACAACCACCCCGCATTCCTTCGCACCGCCGGAAAGCCGCCCTCACCTCGCGCACCTCCGACATCCCCCTCGGAGCTTCGGCTAACCTCCCACACCCTCATCGTTGGTGAGTTCTCCTTGGACATGGTAGTTCATGCTATTTTGGGTAATTTTTTTGGTTAGAGTTTGGTTGGATTTCAGTTCGTTCATGGTGTTATTGATCCGATTTCATGTTTTTAGGGATTAATTGTGCTTTTTCAGTGCATTCGAAGTGCGGTGGACTTTGCGAATCAATTTTGTGAAGTTGATCTACACCGGAGGTAGGTGGTTCTATGTCTAATTATTATTTGATGAATTATTTTGCAATATTAATTTGTTTAACAAGTTGTTTAATTAATTTGGGTAACGCGAAGTTGTTTTTCCTTTCGTTTTAAAGTATGAATTTCATTAAAATTGTTTAGTAAATTGTTTATCTTGTGTGTGTGTGTGTTTCTGCTGAGAACCTTATTGGTGGTTTTTAACTTGTCCCGTAAGATTATAAATTTTTTAAGAGGTGTGAACTATATTTCTGACATGGCGTCGGGTGTGTTGGGTCGTAAAAGAAGTTTTTTTTGAGTTTAGTGGGTAATTCCATGTGATTATTTAAAATTGTTTTATATGGTTCTACTTTTAAATTGTTAAATTATGTGGTGCTTTACTGCTCTGATTTTACAAATTGTAAAAGCTTTAATTGAATGACTTTTGTGGTGCAAATCATGTTTTGATAACATTATGTTGTGTGTTTGTTTATGAAAGAGGTTTGGGTTTTTTGTGTGTGTAAATTTCATGCTCTTCTCTTCAAATTTTTTTTTTATTAAAAACCATAAATGTTTAATTAAATAGTTATTAAGGATGAAAGTTGTCTTAATTCATTGTGTAAGAAATGTATATTGAGTTTGGAAACTTTTTAGTGTGCATATTATTTCAAATGGATTTGTGTGTACAAATGGTGGTTTTGATGTGCGTGATGTCTTTCTTGGTTTGAGGATGTGATTATAGCATAAAACTTGAACTCTGAATTACTTGAGCACAAATGGGAAGACTGGGTACTAGGTGGGCGGACTAGACTAGCGTGCTAGTGATACAGGAGTGGCCTCGGCCCAGTTTCACTTAGCGGGATTGGCGCTTACAACACTAAGTAAATATTGGATGATGACTGTAGACCACTATGGTAGGAGGATTTTCCCTACCAGTGGCTCGTGCACGGTAATCTGTGGTACGGTTCACCGAGTCGTGAGGTTCTAGGCTCCCACTTCTCGCTAGTATCTTTAGGGTCTCCCTTGTATTGTGCTCTTTCTCTACTTTCTACTCACCATCGGCACACGGTGTGATGTGGGGTTACCAAGAAAAGTGTGCGTGTGTGTGTGGGAGTGTGTGTGCATCTGTGTGTGTGTGTGGGGGGGGGGGGGGTGTGTAAGTTAATTTAAGTTGTTTTCCTTTTAGAGAAGTTCCCCCCTAAAAAAATTTTTCATTAATTTTTTTTAAAACACTTATTTATTATTATTCTGTTACATTGAAAATGTATTTGTCTTTTAATAATTATGTGCGTAACCTTTTTCTCTGTAAAATCTTACTGGACATTTATCTCACACCCTAAATACACCCTTGGGAGTATGTAGATTTTGTTCCTTCTACTTTCCAGGTTGTGACATCGTGCTCAGTGATGGTGGTTCTGGTTGCGGTTGGTCTTCGTGTGCAGGTTGGTGTTGGTAGCTTGGGGATGCAACATCTCGTGTCGCATGAGGTTGGTTTTGGAGCTTAGTTATCTATTCTTGTTGTTGTTAATTTTGGGTTTTTAACTTAATTGTAGACCTAAACCTATTTATAGTTTAGAAGTGTGTTTTGTAGTATGTTTCCAGTTTCAGTATATTTATCTTGTTGGTTGTTTTTCTGTCTTTTATTTCAAGTAAAACCGTTCCCACTTGTTAAACATGATACCCCGACACTTGTGCCAGCCTGTGGTGATCGAGAACACCCTTCAGGCCGTGCCATGGACCGGGTCGGGCGCGGGGTCGGATGGCGACCCAGCCTGGTTCGTGACAAACAATGTACACAAAATTTAATTATAATTAATTTTTTTAAAAGGAAACATCGTAGGTCATTAGGAAAACCCCTTCACAATCGGTGATGCCATGCGGCTCGATCCTGAGACCGAATAAAGATAGGCGAACACACTAACCACTGACCTATGACATATAGTGCTTCATTATTCAATAATTTCTATATTTATACTTATATTTTAAATTATATATTATATATATATATATAATTTTTTTTGTTTTTTTTTTTGCACTATGGAACTCTAGGAGTGACCTGGATTTCCAATGACTAAATTGGAGTAGAATGAACTCTAATTCCAACCACTAGGTGACTTTATTCCATGATCCTCATACTTACAATTCCTTTTAGAACTCCTATCATGTACCTCAACCCCCTTATAAATGTTATTTTTTTTCAAATCACTAGGGACAATGTTATTCTCTGTTGGGGGGGGGGGGTGGGTGGGTGAAAAGAAATAAAATAATAAATTTTTTGTGTGTAAAGAAATTTCTGTGGAAGGAAAAATATCTTTAACGCTGAACATAAGAATAAAAATTGAAAACATTTAAATCGAATATCAATAAATTTATCATGTCCGGATTCTAAATTTAATCCATGGATAATTTAATTAGCATATATTGTGGAAAGTGTGGCTGTCAGATGTGATATTTCATTATTTATATATTCATCAAAATAAAAAAATCACAACACACATCCTATGGATTGTTGGGTTTTAGTTTGATTTCATGGGGTCCCCCAAACAAATATCATTGATTTGGTGATCATTTTAGTTTTAATGTGATTATTTATTAAAAAAAATAAAAAAATAATACATCTGCCTGTAGAGTAACGAAATAACCTATTGTGTGGCTTTCAACCCATGAGTATCGTGACTCAATAGTTTTTTGGCCCAACGTTAGTAATTTTTCCTCTATCTATGGTAATTTGAATTTGTTTATGACTAAGATAATTTGAGATTATTATCACGTACGTGGGCTTCACTTAGTGCCCTATGGTCTTTGATTTTGTGAGTCATCGGCCAATTATCGCAACATGGGTTTACTAAATTGAGTGCAGTTTCAACTACCAAGGAAAAAATGCAAAACAAAAAAAAAATTCAAGAAAACGAATACTCTTCTTAAAATTGAAATTTTAATCCACATAAAACTTCCATCATTTCCCCCTTGAATAAAGATAAACCCCCATGTCTGTTGTGATACACAACACATCATCATGCTTAATTGATATTGGATGACATATGGTGATTAATTTGAAAAAAATGGGCTTGGGTTTGTGATAGGATTATGAAACTGTCTTGAATTAAAATATTTTCATGAGATTCATAATTATAGGGTATGAGGTCTTTCAGTAAGAATTGTGTATAAAAATGTTTTTGAAAACGGTAATTCAAATTTCATATTGTTGTGATATATTTTTCACATTACTAACAAAACTCACGTTGGGGGAGGTGGTGTTTTTAGGCACATAATGAGGATAATATTAAATTTATTATATATAATATTCATGTGTTTCATTATTTATAAACTCAATTTTAGTGCATTTAACACTTTGAGCATCCTATCACATTATGATTGTAATTCTTTGTTCAAGTTCACTATTACTTGTTACATAATTAAACACCTCATAAAACACCAAATTTTCTTTAATATATTTGTATATTTTAATTTTATGTATCCCTTTATATAAGGAAAAATTAATTTTTTTCATTATTTGATGATTCACATTGATGACCACCAAAGTTTTCCTTGAACCAGCAACATTCTGGGCAATGTAAAATAAAGAAAATCCCACTAAAGAGACTATAGAAGACACGATCCAAGCCCAATAATTCTAAAAATATAACATAAGATAAATAAAATCAAGGGAAAAAATTCATCAAACACTAAAAAGTGCTATTTATGAGTGTTAAAAGGATTATCATGTGGCCCAATATGGAGATAAAATTGTGGGTTAGATTCTGCAGAATAGAAAAATAGCACACCATTTTACACATATCTTGAGAACCAAATATACATTTTGGATAAAAGTTTACAAAAACTCAGACGACATATGTGTCATAAATTTTTTTATGGCATACCACAAGTCTACCATCTAAACGCTCTTATCGGCACCTCTATTTAGTGAATTCTAGTTGGATCAGATTAATTTTCAAGGGTGTAAAAGACTGCTCGCCCTTATAATTCCACCCACCTAGGACAACCACCATTAATTTAGGTGACTACCAATGTTTTTTGATTGGTCCAAGGATCCAAAAAATTTATATTTAAGGAAGTGGTTTTGGAGGATTTATTCATCTTTGGTGCATTGTTTAATTGTAATGTTATGATGGGATTTTGTTTCCTTGAGTTTGTCATTATCATGTAAGTTGTTCAATTAATCATAGTTTCCTAAGAAAATTTATTATTATCCTATTATAATGTTCTTATTAAAATCAATTTTATATTGTTGTCTCAAGGTGTGAATTTATTCTCACCAATCCTTGTGAGATTATCACACAATAGAGGAGTAATCGTAATTTCATGGTTTCTTCATTACTTCTTTGTTTCCTCCATCATGAGTCTACTACCTACTTCCATTGAAATCATAGAATCAATGGTGGGATAACCGAATTATGGGTTGATCCAATGGTGTATCAAGGGACTGGATTGAATGTTATTTATCACTCCCTTAATATCTAATCACTTCTTTTAAAAGATATTTTTATTTTATGATATTAAAATTTCATCATCCTTATTGAATTTTAAGGCCACACACATCAAGTTTTAATACAAAACATCACCTTAGAGTGCTTATAAACATTTTAATTCATGTTTATATGTGATTAGTATTAGTGTTTGTTGGTATTAACTAGTAAGGGATTATGTTTTTTGATCTCCTAGAATGAAATCATCTTCAATATAAGAAATTGAAATCACTAAAGAGGGATTTCATCTAATCCACCCTTCATAATAACCAAGGATCAAACCTTATCATCAACCACAATGGAGACTCAATACTAATCTTAGAGAAGTAGTGGGAGAATAACTTTTGAAATTGTTAAATTCTAGTATCATATATCATATACCTGAGTGAGAGTGGTTCAGACCAATCCAAGTGGTTCCAAAGAATGTCAGAATCATAGTGGTAACCAATAAGGATGGAGATATTATTCCAACTACGGGCAGTAGTGGATGGAGAGTCTGTATTGACTATAGGAAGCACAAATATTGTGATAAGAAATACTATTTACCCTTTACATTTATTGATAATGTTCTCAAGTGAGTGGCAGATCATCAATTATATTGCTTCCTAGATGGGTTCTCAGGGTATAATCAAATCAAGGTCTCCTTAGCGGATCAGGGAAAAACAATCGTCACTTGTCCATTCTGAAACATTTCCTCCAAACACATACCATTTGGGTTGTGTAATACCCATGGTACCTTCTAACGGTGCATGATGTGAATCTTCTATGAAATGGTGGGGGATTTTGTAGAGGTAGTCATGGATGACAACTACATCATTGGGTATAATTTTGAGGTATGCCTTATGACTGTTGAAAGAGTTTTGTCATGATGTGATGATAAGAACCACAACCTTAATTGGGAATAATGCCATTTATGGTAAAATAAGGACATGTTCTCGGCCATCTAGTCTCTAGTAGAGGTATTTAAGATGATGATGCTATGGATTATATCATTTGTCACCATCCATCACCCCAAACCGAAAAGGGAGTGCGGTATTTATTAGGGCATCCTTATTTCTATAGAAGGTTCTTTAGGAATTTATGCTCTATTTATCGGCCACTTTGTGATCTATTGGTGAAAGATGATCTATTTTTATGGACATAAATCTATGAGGAATCATTCTCTACACTCAAGTTAGATCTTTTATCCCAACATATCATCCAATATAAAAATTGGAAACATTATTTTTGAACTTATGTGTGATTCTAGTGACTTAGTTGTAGAACCAGTCTTAGGGAAACAATATGAGAAAACTCCATGTGTCATTGCTTATGAAAACAAATATTAAAATGATGCACAAATAAGCTACAACACCACTGAGAGGGTGTTTCTTTTTATTGTGTTTTACTTGGAAATTTTTAGGTCCTACCACATACGATCCCCCATCATTATGTTCACTAACCATTTTGTGCTAAAATACCTCTTCAAAATACTAGACGCTAAGGCAAGACTGATTAGGTGGGTCTTATCTTATAAAAATTTGACCAGTATGTTAAGGAAAAAAATGGTTTCGAAAATGTTGTAGCTGATCATATCTCTAAGAAATAATTTAATGACAAATTAGCTCACATTTATCTGTCTGATTCATTCTTGGATGAAGACATATACACTGTGAGTAACTACCCTTGGTATGTCGACATATACATCTTCTTAGTTATAATAGTCATTCCAAAATTCTTAGATACTCAAGATCAAATGAAATTCTTTTATGATGTCATGAACTATGTGTTTGATAATCCATAACTTTATAAGTTATTCCCTGACCAATTCATTATGAGGTGTGTCTCAAAATCCGAACAAGAGTCCATCTTTCAAATCTTTCATAATTAGGCGTGTGGATGTCACTTTTCCTCTGAGAAAACTTATGATATGTTTCTTTAGTGTGTTCTCCTCTAGCCCACCCAATCAAGGGACTCCAATAAATTTTGTCATAATTTTCCTAGGTGTCATCTAGTAGGCTCCATCACCAAAAGGAATCAAATTTTACTCACCCTTGGCTTAGTGATTGAAATCTTTGACTGTTGGGGAATCAATTTCATGGGTCCCTTCCCAAACTCTAGGGGTTATCTATAAATCCTTTTTAATTTAGATTATATATCCAAACGGGTTGAGGATCTTCCTACAAAATTCAATGATCATCAATCTATGAATATATTTCTCATGGAAAACATCCTCTCTAGATTTGGAATTCCTAGGGTTATCATTAGTGATCACGAAACTCATTTTTTCAATTTTCCATTCTCATCACTCAGGGAAAGCTATGCAATTTCTCGCAATGTTTCCACTACTTACCACCCATAGACCAATTTTCCACCTAAGTTAGTTATTCAATAAATAAAATAAATTCTTGAGAAACTGGTTAATTCATCTAGTAATAATTTGTTCAGAATACTCTTAGATGCTCTTTGGGTATATAGAACCTCATATTAAACCATTTTAAGAATGTCCCCATATAGGTTGGTTTGTGGAAAGGAATGCCATTTACTAGTTGAAATTGAACATAAGGATTTTTAGGAAATTAAGAAAAAGAATTATGACAACTCATTGGCCAGAACAAAAAGGAAATTATATCTCAATGAACATGGGGAACTTAGGATGGAGGCTCATCAAAAATCAAGGATAAATTAAGCTACAATTCAAGGATACCAGTTTTGAAATATTAAAACCAAAAACATTGTACTATGTAAACCTTTTCTTTTATATAGATCTAATCATCATTTACAACTAGGAATGTTGAGGTCTAGATGGTCTGGTCTATAAATCGTGCATAAAGTGTACGCCCATGGGGCTGTAGAAATTCCAGATCCCACCAATGGTCAAACCTTTAATGTTAATGGCATTAAAGTGAAACCAATCATTGAACCATTCAAAAAAGATGAAGTATTTGCTGAATTGTGTGAACCAACATTAGATGAGGAAAATACATAAACAATTAAGGGTTTATGTCAAGAAAGAGACGTTAAACAAAAGTGATGCATGGGAGGAAACTCGTAGTTTTCATGGTTCCAGTCATCTTAAGACATCATTATTTTTAAAATAAGATTAATAAATCCATTTTATATTAACGAAATACATAAATAAGATTATAACATTACCATAGATTATTGACATGTTCTTCTTTTATGAGTATCAATGGTTATGATAGGGGAGTTCCATATTCATCTGTGTCATGTGGTGTGATTCTTGAGTAATACGTTATGAAAAAAATGAAAAAGAAGAAAATGTATCATCAGTTTATTTTTATTTTTATGGATTTTTAGGATAAAATAATAATACAAAAAATTTAACGATAAATAAAAAAATTAATATGATGACATGTCGTAGGTCATGGGGTACATCCCTTCACAACTTGAAAATCCATGGGGAGTTGATCCTGGGACCAAAGGGAGACAGGGGAATGCGATTACCACTGACCTACGACTTATAGTGATTACTTATTCTATAATTTTTTTATATATACATATATTTTATTTTTTTTATTATATATATATGTATTGTTTTTCTATTTGTCTGATTGTTCTTCCTTTTTCCAATAGGGAACACTGCGAGTGACATGGAAATCAAAGGACTAAATTGGAACAACAAGAAATTCAACTTCAACAACTAGGTGACTTCATTCCATGATCCTCATATTTCAAATTCATTTTAGAACTCTTTCAATCCCCCCTGCACCCCATTCTATTTTTTTTAAAACACAGAGGATAATGTTATTTTATGTTTGGTGGGGAGAAGATAAATTAATTAGTTTTTCGTGCATCGAAAAAAGTGTGTATAAAGAAAATTTTCTTTATCCTTGAATATTATAAAACACATTAAAAACATTAAAAAATGATATCAATTAATTTATCATCTCTGATTTTGATTTTAATCCATTTTTAATTTCAGGAGAATATATTTTAGAAAGTGTGGTTGTATAATGTGATATTTCATCGTTTATATTTTCATCCAAATTGCGAAAATCACAACGCACATCATCTATATTGTGGGGAATTTTCATTAGTTCATGGGGTACCTAAAATAAACATAATAGGTTTTTGTGATCATTTTTGTTTTAATATGAGTATTCAATAAAAATATTAACAATAAACAAATAATTTCACGTAGATAAATGAAATGACTTATTGGGTGTCTTTCAGCACTTGGGGATCGTGACTCCATAGTTTTCTGGAACAGAGTTAGTAATTTTATCTCTATATGTGGTAATTTGACATTTTTTATAGAGTTAACATGATATGTTTCTCGAGTATGTGAACATCATTTGGTTCCCTATGGTCTTTGAGAATGGGAGCCACCAATAAAGTATTCCTACATGGTTTTACTCTATTGTGTGCAATTTCAATTACCATGGAGAAATTGAAAAATAAAATCAAAAAAGAAAAAGTAAAAAATAATGAATACTCATATTAATATTGAAATTTTATTCCACCTATATCATCCTTCGTTTACCTCTTGAATAATGTTCGACCACCATGTCTATTGTGATACACAACACATCGCCATGATTAATTGATATTGGATAAAATATGGCATTGAATTTGAACAATGGAATAGTCTTGGGATTGGGATATTCTTATAAAACTATATTTTTTTAAATTATTTTGATGGGTTTTATGATTTTTTGGTATGAGGTCTTTCGGTAAGCATTGTCTATTAAACTGTTTTTGAAAATGGGAATTCGAAATTCTTATTTTTGAGATACATTTTTCTTAGGAATAGAAAAACTCAAGTTGGGGGGGGGGGGTGATTAGCCACTAAATGAGGCTAATATTAATTTTCAATTTATATAATATCCATGTACTTAATTATTCATAAACACCATTTTATTCCATTTTACACTTTGAGCGTCATTTCACATTATGATTTTAATTCATTGTTAAAGTGAACTATTACTTGTTACATATTTTAACACCTCATAAAAAAATTCTTTATTATATTTATGTATTTTATTTTATGGTCTCTCATTCTATAATGAAAAATCCATTCTTTTGGATCACTTGAAGATTCACATTGAAGACTATCATAATTGGCCTCGAACCAACAACATTATAGGAAACACAAATTGAAAACAACCCAATAGGCGGACAATAGAGCCACTATATAAGCACTATAATTATGAAAATTGCACTGAAGAAAGCGTAAATCAAAGGAAACATTTCATCCAATAGTTACAAGAGATAATTCTTAGTGTTAAATAGAGTTTCATGTGGAATAATGTGGAGATACAATTCATGGGTTAGATTCTACGACCTCGGAAAATAACATACATTATATATATATATATTGAGAACTAAATATTCAATTTGTATGCACATTTATAGAATCTCAGTGGACATACTTATCTTAATTTGTTTCTTCTAAGGACCACTGAAATTAGACCATCTATATTCTCTTTTCAGCACCTCTGTTTAGTGGATTCTAGTAGGCTCAGAATGGTTATCAATAGTGGAAAAGTCGACTCTCCCATAAATTTACACCAAACTAGGCCCACCAATACTAATTGAGGTTACATACACTATTTTTTTCCTGACCCAAGGCTCCCAAAATAAAAATTTATGGCATTGGTGTTGGAATATTTATTCATCTTTGGTGCATTGTTTAATTGTTATTTTATGCTGTGATTTTGTTGCATTGAGTTTGTCTTTCTCATGTAAGATGTTCAATTCATCTGAGTTTCATTATAAAAGTTCTTCTTATCTTACTTTTATGTTCTTCTTCATATCACGTTGATACCATTATCTCATAGTGTGAATTTATTGACACCAAACTTGTTATAATATCACACAACGTTGGAGTGATCATTATTTCATTGTTTTATATAAATCTCTAATTCCTCCATCATGAGTATACATCTCACTTCCATTGAAATCATAGGATCAATGGATGGATAACCCACTTATGGTTTGATCTATGGGAGTAAAAGGGGGTGGTATTGGATGTTATATATCATTCCATTAATCCCAAATCAGTTATTATAAATGAGATTTTTATTTTATGGTTTTAAAACTTCTTCATCCTTATTAAATTTTAAGGCCACACACTTAAAGTGCTAATATGAAGCATTAATTTAGAGTGCTCATAAACATGATCCTCCAAGTGTATAAGTGATTATTTTTAGATTTTTTTGGTAAGAACTAGTAAGTTATTGAGTTGTTGGATCATCTTGAATGAACTCATCTCAAATATATAAAATTTGAAATTGATAAAGAGGAATTTCATCCAATACACCACTTATAATCACCGATGATCAACCCTTCTCGAAATTTTGTTTCCCTTAATTCACTTAATTTTTTCATAAACCATTTAAAAATAAACCCAATTTTGGAAACATAATATCCAAAATCAGTCCATAGAATGTGTTTGTCTATAGATTTCTTCTTAGGTCCTTGAGGAATCGACAACCCAAATTACTCTACATTTTATTACTTTCCCTTAAAACTTGGGAAAATTTGGGTGAGACCAACAACCTAGAAAATGAAAGCCCTTTATATTAGAAATATTCATATATACATTGAACTGAAGTACTATAAATTTTATTCCTATCCAAATATAATATATAGGATGACTTCTTATGACCTGATCTCTAAGTGACATATACCTTGGTGTTAGTCCCTCCAGATATTAGATGCACTAAACTCAGGGAGCCCAACAATCATATGTGTTCATCATTCAATCTCATACATCAGTGGATTGAGAGGGAAACTAAACTAAAAGGATTTTGATTCATTTTATTAATAGGATATATCAGGAACCTTCTTAATTATCGAGCTCCATATCCAACTCCCCATTATGGTCTCCCAAGTGCATAAGTCCAGTCTTCATATGTTGTTATCCCGATCTATTGTCATCCCCTGTTTCGCGTACCAATCATGGATCAAAGTGGATTAGTTATTTTCAAACAACATATCATTCCAATTATAGATCATCCATAGATAAGGAAACAATAGCGTGTATTCCCCATTCAGTGAAAAGAAGATATTTTCCCCAAAAAATGGATATGAACTTTGTGTAAGTCTCAAAGGCATTCCCATATTGGTAAACCCTATGAATATGAACCTCACATGAATTAATTATTAATCAATTAACATTAGTGGGAAGAGGGAAGATCAAAATATGATGAATCTAATTTCAATTATAACCAAGATACACTATATTAATTAATTAGGATTGTTTTATATACATTTTACCTAAGTGACCTTATATATATCCATTATCCATGATGTTAAACTACAAAATTTAAATTAAATACCTTGGTTTAGATTCTATTTATAAAAATGATACATATGAAACCTTATAAAGGTTCAATCCTATCCTCTAAATACCATTCACCACTTAGGATGACAGTAAAATCTCGAATTCTTAGTTAAATGGATTCAAAATACAAGAAGCTACACATTTATAAGAAAATAGTTGGATACCAATGATGAATCTTGAATATGAATTGATTTTATCATTAATAAAACCCCCTTTTCATGAAAAATGAATTAACCATTAATTACCTTATAAGGTTAACAGGTATAGTATCGATATTTGGAAGATATTCTCAAGCATATTTGAAATATATATGAGCTTCTCAGACAATGAAATAATCCCCCCTCCAAAGGGCGTGATGAGTCAAAAATTCCATCCTTGTGACCAATGTGAGTTCCTATGTCCTATTGAGTTTGAACACCAAAATAAACACTATCTTTTAAAAAGTATCTCTATAAATTCTTATGGATGTGTTATTAATTGGTGGGTTATAAGTGATAAATATTGTAAATAATGTGTAATATATTATGAAACCATACTTGAGCCCCCATAATAAACCCTCAAAAAGAAAATAAAAATGTTATAACTAGTGAGATTTCATATATTTATTGAATAATTTAATCATTATTAGAATCAAATACTTATTCTACTAAGATTGGGGAATCACTTATTTTTTATAAAAATAGACCAACAAACTTTTTCACCATGAAATTCATTAAAACCTGTAGCAAGAAAATGACAACCCCTTTAAAAACATGGAGCATGTCATTCATAAACCATTTTATTCCTATTTTAGAAATAACTATATCCCAATTAAATCTATATGGGAAACCCTGTAGTAAATATCAACTTAATTCATATTAAGATAAATAAAAATAACCATTAAGTTTATGCAATATCTATGCATAATCATCATATATGATATATAGTCCACACAAGAAAATATCTTGGCACACCAATCGTATAATAAACATCAAGATCACCTGACATTATCAATGTAAAACCATCATATAATCTATATAAGTATCACCTCGTGCTATCAAATAAAACCCATAATATAATATATATTGATATCACATGGTTCTATCTTTGCATACCCATCATATGTGTTATATCAGTATCACATAGTTCTATCTTAGTATACTTGTTAAATATGATATATTAGGATAAAAAAATTATAATATAATGCTCATGTTCTATATCATGTAGAAAAAAAATTATTATTAAAGTGTTTCATCATAGTAAATTATAAAATCAATTTTAAAATCCTATAAAAATAATTTTTATATATTTAAATTCCATTTTCCATTTACAATCCATTTTGTATAAAAAAATACCATATTAATTTTAAAAAAAAATTTCTAAAATAAAATACCCTGAAAAGTTTTTTTGATTCAATTTAAAATGAAATATTATCAATTAATTAAATATTCAAATAAAAATTACAGTGGTTGACAAATTTATTTTCCCCATATACCATAGAATAAAACATTCCTTTTTTAAATCTTTATAAAATGTCAAACATTCTATAAAATGTTTACTTTTTGAAAAAATTTAATCAATGACATAAATGTCCCTTTATAAATTACTGATGTCCATATTATATCACTATGAAAATAAATTTAAAAATATATACATCGATTAAATTTATTTTTAGAAAGAAAAAATTGAAAAATAATTAAATGAAAATCTTCTCACCACATTAGAAGCATTTGATTAGTAATTCCAAAGAAAGACTAACATGGATGAAAATATTAATTACCATGAAAATATTAAAATTCATGATATAAATTGTCAAATGCGATGTATATTATTATCATAAAATAATATTGCTGAAAATTATTAAGAAAGGACTCAAATAAAGATAATTGAGATGATTCCCATTACATCGATTTTGATTTGTTGTTTTTGTTCTTTTTCTTATTCATGTTCAGACAACCACCTGAGGTAATCTCTTAAAAAAATATTAGGAATTATTAATCATAAAAATAAGGGATCTCGGTCATGGGGAAGGAATATTGAAATTTATTTGGGTAGGAATTGGCTGAGAAAAAGGTATTCTTATGTGTGAAGAGGATAAGAGCGGGAGTGGGCTTTTATAATTGATGTGAATGATAAACTTGTAGTTTTTTAAAGAAAACGACACACCAAAATTTTTAATAGGAAAAAGGCCAAAAAATGGGCCTTTATCGAGTAATAAACATGATATTATTGAAAAATGTTGATCCAATATATTTTTAGATCTGATTTAGGTAATTCAATCCATTATATGTTTTTATGCATTAGTGAATCTATTTTAACCTTAATAGCATTACTTAATTTTTATTATTTTTATTATTCAATATGGTTTTAATTCATGTAAACCTTATTAGAAAATATAAATTATTCTAATTCTAAATTGGAAATACTCTTTACCAAATTCAACTAATAAAAATTGTATAAATTAATTTAAAATTAAACACATAGAGGTGATGAAATATTTGGTTTTAGGGTGTTTAATTTTCATGAAATCGTTGAAATTATGTTAAATATATGGCTAATAATAAAAATTTTATGTATATAAATTAATATATATATATATATATATAATCTATAAATATAATCTAAATCATTCCCATGAAGAGATTTCTTAATTAAACTAAAAAAATAAACATTACACACTATTAAACTATATTTAGAATAACCATTATTTTACCCAAAAAAAGACTTATAGAAAAATAATATTTAAAGGTGATTCAAATGTAATGAATTGTATTAAATATAACTAATTAATTGTAATGATACTTTATATCATTTTCAATCATAATGTGTCTCTTTCAGAAAATAATTTTTTAAAAGGAAATAATGTTTTTTAAAAAATATGGTTATTTTAACTATTCATTAAAACTAATTATTTTTGTAAAAATAAAAAAATATCAACTTAATTTAATTTTAATATTATTATTTAAAAATATAAAATTATTTTTCTCAAATTTGAAATCTAGATTTATTTGTTTAATTATTTTAATAAAGAAGAATAAAGTTTAGTTAAAACTATTTAGTTTTTGAATTATTAATTACTTAATTATTTTATAAAAAGTATTATAGTATAATTAATATAATTAATAATTTAAATCACTCATTAAATCATTACCAAGGGTGTTACATGAATTAATTTGTTGAATGATATCAAAATAGTATATCCAAGTAATAAGGATCATAAACCACCTTGTGAAATAATATGAATGGAATCATTACAACATATTACAAATTTATCATTAGGAAAAATGTATTTTATTCTCATAGAAAAATTTAGAATCCATAAAAATTTCATGAAATAATTTTTTTGGAAAAATACACTTTTCAATTTGAAAATCACTATTACTAACTAACTTTTTAAAAAATAATAAATAAAAATTCATTAAAAAGGAAACTATTAATCATGTATGTAATATTAAAATTAACGAGTGGTCATGATTTATGTTATTTCCACACATGATTTATAATTTAGAAAATATTATTTCTATATTGTTGAAAAAATTGTAAAAATTGTATCATTTGAAAAACAAAAAAAGGGATCATTTTAACCCATTTTTCAAAAAGTAAAATAATGTTAAAAATGTAGTTATTAAAAATTTGGATAGTATTAAAGAAAATATTAAAATATTTTTAGAAAAGATGTATATGGAAGAAGATAGTTTTTAGTCCAAACAGATAAATAATGTCAACTTTCCTTAAAAACATTTTCTCAATAAATATTACAACCAATGAGATGAAAAATGTATTATTGCATGAAAAGTTAAAGAATAACCATTTGAGAGGAAAATATATTATGATTAAGATATAATTTTTTTACTATTACCTAAATAAAAAATTAATAATAATTAATCCTGACTAATATAGAGTTTGTAAAATAAAACCTCACACATTTGAAAACATTTGAATTGTAAGAACCATGTATGAAATAAAATAAAATAAAATATTTTAAATACCATGAATATAATTATCCCCATTATTTGGAAAATCCTAATGATATAATATTTTCCACACACAATAAATTATTTGTGAATATTGAATATTGTTTAAGGAAATAAAAGTAAGAGGAGAAACCCTGTCCAATTTGAAAACTGCTGAATCTTAAGACAAATCAAATATAAAAATAAAAGGAAACATTAAATACCATGAAAATATAGAAATTCATGATATAAAAAGTCAAATGTTTAGTAAATACACAACAAACAAGAAATGGGAGTTGGATAAGGCTTTTGTCTCGTAGAAATAAAAGAGAGACTTGAAATCTCGTACCTCACGTTTCATTCCATTTATATGTGTATGAATATACATTATAATAAATATAGATTCATTTTACATATATTATAGAAAAATTATTATATATAACATATAATATATTAGTTTTTATAAATTTTCAACACTCTATTATTAAATTATATTATTACATTCAATATTCTAGGTGATCAATGTTTTTTCTTGTATTTTTTTGTTTGCTAGATTCATTTATTGTACATTAATCATGGTTCCATTTTTTCAATAGTATTACTAATGATATAAAATCATTTATATTTAGTATACACATATTATTTATTTTCTTAGAATCCATGTTATTGAAAAATGATTTACACCGTACATGGGGCCAGGATATCATATGAATACATGAATATAGTTTTTATTTTTGAAAAGGAGAAAAAGGGTAAAAAATATTTAATATTTAATGACTAATTATTATATAATATATCATATATATTGATTATACATATCTTTTTTTCTTAAAATATAATAATAAAATTAAAAAATATCCACATCAAGTCATGAATGAAGAAGTCTACATGAATGCTTAAATAATGTTATCATTTTATAATGGTTATAAATTTAAGAGGGAAGATTTTAGATCATAATTTAAAATATTTAAATTTTTCATAAATATAACATATATTTATTAAAAACATAATTATATTCATCCACTGTAGCTGGTGATGGAAAATTAATTCCATCAGTTGACGATGCGGTAGTCCTTCATACACACAATAGATAGTCTGGTTTCTCATTTGATTGAAAAAGAAAATCTATATTGGAATTCACATTTAAAAAAAAATTATATCATTATATTTTAATTATTGGTGTTATTAATTTATCATATATTAATTTTTTTTTCAATAATTATGGAATTACATAAAATGATAACAAATGCTTAATGACTATACAACTACATTAGATGAGCTCTTTATGATTACAACTAAAGTGTCACTGGTTTTTTTATTTTAAGAAAAAGTATAATGGTTCATGGGTATGGATGTATGTATGGTATTTGGTTTTTCTTTTAGATTTAAAAGTTATTTTTTTATGTGTTTAGTGAAGAGGATAGGGATTGACCTTTTTAAACTGGGCGAGATGGAACACATGGAATTGTTTGAAAAGAATAAATTATTACCGTGTTATTTACATGAATCATGTTAAAAAAATGGATAAAATTTAAAAACTAGATTACATAATGTATTAATAGAACTAAAAATATGAATTGGGAATGTTTTTAGATCATTTTTCATTATCTTTTTATTTATCCCCTGGTAAACTCGTTTTATCCTTAACCAAGATAAGAAAATTTTAATTTTTTACTATTACTTTTGAAAATTTAAATTTCAAAATATTTTATGGTATTAACTTTTATGATTCAATATATTTAATCCATTTTACCAAATTAATTTCACCAATGTGATATAATTTTGCATAAAATTAATCTCATTGACAGAATAAAAAATCACGTCTTTAAAGAAACGATTTCATAACAATAAAATGTTTTTTATTTAAATAAATATAGAATGGATTCCAATAATTTTTATTTTGAAAAATTATGACACTATTGAAATAGGTTTTCTATTAAATCACTTTTAAAAGAATATAAAACCAATTTAAGATTTAAAATTAAATGACCTTCTAAATAAAAAATTATTATTTTTCATTATTAGTAAGAAAATTAATAATTTCTAAAGAAATTATAAATTCACTATAAAATAATTATTACATGAGGAATAAAAAATTTAGGTTAATTTTTTAAATACATTTTATACAATTTAGGGAAATTTTATTTTATAAATTGTTGAAATCGTGGTTAAATATCATTTAATAAAAATAAATCTTTTAATCCTAAAAATTCTATCATTCATTTCTCATGAATGGAAATAATATTAAATGAATGATAAAACATTTTATTCAATGAATAATATTTATATTTCATTAAAATCATTCACCAATTATGAGTAATTTCTTTTTTATGATTAAAACACATTTCACGCATTTTAATATTTGTTCAGAAAAAATTTATTTTACATTTAAATGATTTTAATTTTATATTATAATAAATTAATAACCAATTTATTTATTTTATATATGCATGAATTTTTTTATTATTTATTAGTTCGTATTCCCTCCCACCAATTTAAAGGATTGTTTTTAATATTATACTATATTACTGATCATTTAGACTCAAGGTTGTGTGTACCAATAGCTATTTTTGTGATTAGATCTATTTAAATATATCATAAAATATCAATTTGTTACATTCCTTTGAACATTAATAAATTTTATCTCTTAATGTTAAGATACAATCAATAAAATGGTTTTCTATTGGAACAAATCTTCATTGAAATCCCACATCATAAAAAGTGTTAGTTAAAAATCCTAATTGATATGAGTGAAAGGGAAAAATCATGGTCATATTGAATAAATAATAACTAGGTTTCAATGTATAAAAACATTAGTGGGAAATGAAAATATTGGAAAATATGAGCAAATTTAAACCAAATTCTAACAGAGACTGTTTTACATTCAATAAAATTTAGTGATAACAAATCCATAAATATGTGATGGGTGAAAAGATGATAGATTAATCATAAATGATGTAAAATGAGTAAACTGTTTTTGTGAAGAACCCTTTATAATTATGGATGGATTTTTTTAGGATCACGATAGATAAAAATAAAACATTTATTACAAGTTAAATTTTATTTCATAATTCCAATTTTCCAAAATTTAAATATTTTACCTAAAATGGGAAGAGAAAAAGTATTAATGCCTCAACGTGTTCTATAGAAGTTGAGACCAAGGGCACTCCCAAAGGTAACATCAACACCCTATGGTGAAGAGAAAATATATTATAATTCACCCTAAAAGAAAAATCATGAGAGGAATTGGATACCAAAATGTTATCCAAGTGGTTTCCTTCATGACACGTGTGATGGAGATCTATGCCACAAGGAATGAAGGATTTGCATTTAATAATTAAGTAAATGATGTCCCATGGAGTAGAATAGAGGCCTATATATTAATACTAGATAATCATTGAGTTTCTATCCCCTGAATACTTGAATATACAATTATAGTGGAAAAAATCAATACCGATGTGTAGTGCTTATACCTTAGCCATGAGAGAATCACTGGACCCATAGAAGGAACTAAAGGTGTGTATAACAGAGCCCATGGTGTCATGGACGATTAATCCTACCTACACGAGGACTTGGAAAAAATATAAATTTTTAAATAATTTATGTATGTTGGATGGGGGGTCATCCTAACCCATTATCCCACTAGTAGGGATTTAAAAGGAGAAAACAGATGACTTATAGCCATAAATTCTCTAATATAAAGAGAATTTATCCCACTAGTTGAAAATACCTACAAGCATCACAATGAGGAACCTAGTTCTAACAATAACAGCTTAATCACATGGAGGGGGGACTTGTCCCATGATTGGTTCCTTTCCCCTCATATGATCTAACAATACACCATGATGAGGGTAGATCAGACCCTCTCCTCGTGTTCGTTATTTCCAGAGCAATTGTGCTCTTGGTGGAGAAGGTCTTCCAGGGATGATAAAGTCGATTCATATTTAGTGAATTCACCTAGTAAGATTCAAATCCTCCAAGCCCTATTTATGAGGAAGATACAGTGAATGGATACCTCTTAATTGGAACTACCGTAAGGGAATCTAGAAGAAATAGTTATAACATTCCATTTTATTGCTGAGTCGGTGGACATTGCGTTGTTTCTAATTATCTACACTGTAAAATTGAATATTTGAGGGAAAATATCACATCAAATAGTGCCACCCCATTTATTAAAATTGTGATTACTACCCAACGCCTTTTAATAGGCATTGGTTGAAACAAATACACTAATGGATCCTTTGATGATGTAATCATCAAGGGATTCATTAGGATAAATAGCATTCTATATAATTCATTCCAAGGAATCAAAGAACACATTAATGAATGAAAGAATTAATTTTTGCATGTCTAAAGGAAATTTCAGTCATGTGGAACTCAGAGTAACCCATGACCGTTCTAACCCAATTCCACATCCAAAAAATGATGTTTCGAGGCCAAATAATCTGGTGTTAGTAACATTGAACCAATTGAAGATGGATTTTAAGAGACTTCCTGATACGGGTTGAGTTCCCTCTACTTGAGATCAATAAACTCTAATACATTTTAGTATAGAATCTGATCTATAAAATATGACCCTCAATATCATCCTATTGTAACTAACCTTGACCAAAATACATGGAATCCCAAATATTCCTGACATCGATACCTTCAGAATCCACTGGTATCACAAAGTTCATCAAAGAATCCCAATGAACCTACCCTATAAATGAGCAAACCAAATGAATTAATTAATGATATTATCAATGTTTTAAAACCCCATATTAAGAACCTTTATTACTTAGAGGATGTTCATCAGGATATAATTAATAAAACTGTTGACTAAGGTGATTAAACCACTAAAGGATTGGAAATGATTTTTCCAGTTTTTAATTCGGCTAGTTATTTTAAAAATAAATACATCATAGTAATAGATTACAATTCTTTAGGGGGAATTTGGAGAAACAAAATATTCCATATAAAATTATTTCATGTTAATACTTATAATTTATTTAATACAAAACATTCTTCTTTCTAAGTTGTAATTTAGAAGTAACATGTGGCCTTTTACTTTCTCATGACATTCCCTATCCACAAAAAGTAGTCCTCCATGATTTTTTTAAAAAAGTATGATAGAGGCCTTGCATCCATTTAATAAAAATATCATATAATTAATGGAAAAATGTAATAAACACTGAAGGGATGGTAACCACAACCAAATAACATAATAAGCCTAAAATAAATATTAATTTTACCATATCTACTGAGTGAATCTTGATCCATAACAAATTTGATCAGAGATAATGGTTCACCTATACCTAGACCTCAGAATGGTTTCAAAGAAGCCACATATAATACCCATGAAAATAATATTAAATCAATACAAGCTAAAACACCGACAGAACAAGTCAATCACCCATTCATAAAACACGATGTTCTACATAACTCGAAGGATGAAGTTCCATTTAAGACAGTCGTAGGACTTATACATACCAAACATAATTGTGTTATTAGAGCCCACATAGTTCCTATTAATTCCTCCAACCATCTTGTTTAAAAACAAAATAGCTCCTTGAATTGGGATTCCCTAGAAGAAATAGTTTTATTATTCTGAGACCAGGGAGGTAATGAAATGGGAGGACCTTTTATTGATGATGGTATCCAAGACCTTGCAAGATAAGTATCACATGTTTATGGGGGATATATTTATATATAGAGGAAGGACTATGGACCAGAGGAATTAGTACCATACTGGTAATACAAGCAACATGGTGGAGGGGACCCCAGTAGAAGATGTCCTATATCGACTCAACTATGCCCTCCTTAATAATTTCACATTATCTCACAAAGAAAGATCCAAAGAATCTATCGGGGCCAGGGGATCCCCCAGATTGATACAAGTAATAGAAGACTAAATAAATTTGTAAATAGTGATTCATTCTAATAGGGTGTTTTCATGGGGGGATACCATGAAAGGGATGTCATTGTATATCTCTATTTTCACTACATGTTATATATTCTTCATGCAAGAGCCTAGATTGTATAAAAGGGTCATAAAATGGGAAGCCACCATACCCCCAATAATCTATTCATCCTAAGTGAAATATACATCATTAATAATGTTTTAATAGTCGATGTTCTGTGTCTTTTAATTCATGAAATAATTAAAATACAAAGTGTTATGTTCACCCTATTTGAGGAAAGTGGCACAAGATTTCTCCAGAATACATCTCTCCTTATAAAATAGGATCTCATTGAATTTATTATTCTTAAAACTGAGATAAGAAAACCATTCATCATTTCATATGACCACTAGTCTCTACACTTCTTGATAAATCTCCATTTTAATCGAATCCAAATTATAAATGTTGGACAGAAGAGAAGCGGACCAATCTGACAAGTCATTCCATAGATTCCTCGAAATTTTATAAAATTTCAACTGTCACCTACCATGAGTTAGTTTTTTACAAGATCTTTGAACATGGATAGTAAATCTAGTTTTTATGACAACTAGATTATGAAGTAAAAACAACAACCGTGGGATTGGCTGGAGTTAAGATGAATCATGAAGGGAAGTGGTCTGAAAATGCATAAACCAAATGAGTAACCATTGAACCGAGAAAGGATGAAACAATATAAAGGTTTCTAAAACAATATAAAATATAAACAATGTTATATGGATAACCATTTTATTATTACATGATGTTTATTTATCAAAAGAAAATATCAGGTCCAAGAGACAATCTTAGGCCAAAAAGGATAAAAAAATTAGAATGTCATCGCGGGAGGAAAAGACCCCTCCATTATTCTCCATATCCTATATAATATATTTTAAATCACCAACAACGAACTATAATACATCCCAATGATTAAAATATTTATGGTCACAACAATGTATTTCAGAATTATTTTTCACATTTGGAATACACAAATTATAAAAAGAAATTCTTCTCACCTGCATCCATTTTAAATGGAAGGCGTTGTTCTGAAGATTCCAGCATCACCACCTTCTATGTGGGGTGCCAAAAAACCCAAACATGATGCTTAACCAGTTTTCTATACATTATGTGTTTCTTGAAAAATCTCCTTGAAAAAATCCTCAATCACGGAGTAACTTTGTTTGGGTACCAAAAATGGATAGAGCATATGCTTTACTCATGAAAACCTTATTAGAGAGGAAGACCATTTTAACTTGGGAACCCAACCCCAAAGGATTCTCGATTATTAAATCGATCATTGATAAATGGATGGCCTAGAATTGTCCCCATGAAAATAAATCCCTTTTACCTATGAACAAGATGTATCTGAAATCCTTATGGATTAGGATATTGTAAAAACACTATCAGATGATGAGGAATGTGAAGAGGGAGAATATGGATCCTCCATAGAGGATAAATTTATCAACTAGACCATTTTCATACAAGAGAATGGATTCGAAGGGTTAGCTGGATAATCCAAAAGACAACTAAAGGTGTTTCAAATCAAGAGAGAAGATGGAGAGAGGTCAGGATCTTGGCTAAGATGACCATGAAGAATCCCATAATGGGTATCCTTTCCTATGGATTCCCATGGCTCCCTCTACATAGTGGGATAGGGTGGGATATAGGAGGATAAGGTAATTAGTGGTGGGGAATAAAGAAATGTCGTAAGAGAAAAGTAAGGGGAGAAAGGGTGCAGGAGGGTGGGGGGTGAGACCACTCAAGTTGGATAGGAGGGATATGACTAACCCGATTCATGGGAAAAATATATTACACCACTGGATCCAAGAATGGAGAAATTTAAAAAGTCACTGTAGACAATCCAATAGATCTTTAATCAAGGGTGAAGCCTAAGGAAAAATATTCAATGATGTCCACATGATCCGTCTGATAGAAAAGGAATTGTTGAGTTGCACACTTCTTGTCGGCTTCTAGCAAGTGACCTTGGAGAATGAAGCTCTAAAAAAGTAGGTAAAACCGTGATACTGGGTTGGTTTTTAATATTATATATAATCTTTAACCTAGAGTTGCACTAGGAGAGGAGGCGATGATGAGATTTCCAAATCTACAAAAATTCGAGCAACATTATCATCCTCTAATTCATGGTACCGACATTCACACAATGAAATCCCCCAAATGAGTCTCTAATTTTATCTAACAACCCCTAATTTTTAATGGCAAGAGAAAATCCCAGGTGTTTTCCCCAAAATACCTTAATAGGGCACTCCAGCCCTTAGCGGACATCCATTTACAAACCAGAGAGATAGAACCTACCTTTGTTTAGAACTCTAGGACATTGGGACCAAGCCTTGAAAAATACTTCATGAGAGGCCAAGCCAATGCAGAATGATTTCCTATTTAAATAGGAGGCATTGACTGGGAGAGATATGCGCTTGGATCCGACAATGTTTTAGAAGAGCTGAAGGGGAAGATTATTGACACCAAAAAGGGCCACAAAGGTGGGTCAAAAAAGAAATTAAGATGCCCAAAGGTCACCACATGAGAAAAATCACATGTGTGTCATTGATAAACCTAGATTTGAAAGAGGAAACAAGAACATTCTACTACAAGGAATACCTTAGAGGAAGACGCTGAGGAGATGCAAGCAGAACATCCTTCATCGACAACCAAAGAGGTTTAATAGGAGAACTTCGCTATAGATATTCATTATGTGAGACCAAATCTACCACGCCAGAGCCATCCATGAATGGAAGGGGGGATATTCAACACCCACACAACCACCAAGGGTGCCGAGAACACCACATTATTAGGAATGACAGAGGAGGGAAGAGGTGCGTAGGCACTTTCTGTAAAGATTCAAAATCACAAGAAATTTTTGGTAGCATTCATTTGGTCTCAGAAAAATCATGTATGCCCGATTTCTACCTTTGGTTATGATTGAATTTATTTACACTTTATTTTTTACTCAAAGTAATGAATATAGAAGATTTTTTTAAGTATGAATCAGTTAAACTAATTTATAATATATGAAAAGATAATTGAATGTGTGAAAATTCATTCTATCATTTTATTTATATCTAAAAAAATAAAAAAATTATTTATCATACGTTATGAAATATAATTAAGTAATCAATAAAGTCTCAATATTAACTCCAAAATGAATACATAATTCATTTAAATAATTATTTATCCTTAAAATCATTTTTCATTCATCTCCAAAAAAATAAAATCATTATTTCAAAATAATATATTATGTTAATCATACCTGATAAATATACCACAACCAAATAAAACATCAACCAAAATACTCTAAAATCAATAAAATTTAAAAGAAGATATCCAATAAAAATATTCCCAAATCTATTTAATATTTATCTATAATTTTTATTACATTTCTACATTAACCAGGATATCATATTGTCTAGTGGTCGGTGCTGCACCATTTCCACCGTCATGTTTTGTTTCAAGACCCATGATCTTACCATATGGGACAAGTCATAATTTTTACTAAAAAAATATATTAATATAATTTTTATAACCTCCCAATAAATATTTCAAATAACTATATTCATAAAAGATCATATAAACATTTAAGGTGTTTCAATACATTTAAATATATTTTTAGTGAATATGAAATTTTTATTCCTCATAAAACAGATACTAATACAAAATTTCATTTTTGAAAAATTTTCTCCCAAAATATCTGTAATATTGTTAAAAATCAATCATATAATACCTAAAATGGGTTTATAAGAAATTGAACATATGATCAATTGTAAATATATGATCCCATGAGGGAATCTATAAATATTGTGTTAATCTTCGGTAAATACAAATATGACTCCATATATTTACATATTACTTAGATGTTCTACAATTCATATAAAAAATAACATTTACATAAAAAATTCGTTAAAATAATTCTCGATTCATAATATATGGATTTTTTTATAATTTCATATAAAAAAGGTATTTAACAAAAACATTTCCTTGATCAATGAGTTAAACATAACAAGGGGTAATTGAATTGGATAATTCCTGAGTTCCTTGAATTTATAAAAATACTACGAAAATATCCTTATTATGAAATTTATTTCCTTTCAAAATAATCATCAATTCACATCAACAGTTCATATTTTATTACCTTATTTTTCACATAGAAACCATTTCGATACTCTCTTTAAAAAACCTCAACAGTTATCTTTCAGCATTTATAAATTGATGAAATGAGATTCTTATATCCCCAATGGTCTCTATAAACCAAACTCTAAGAAGAATCAACCCCTATAATCTTTACAAAGACAAATTGGTAGTTCATGTATAAAATGTTAATCATATATCATGAAAAAATATTATAAAGAAAGAAAATATCATCTATATTAGTCATAATCCAATTTTTTTTATAATCAACACATTTTCCAACATATATAATGAAAACATGATTCATTTTGTTTGGAGGCATTAATTAAAATCAAAAATCATATTTTCAGTAATTATAATCATAACAGAAAACCATATAATCATTTATAGGATGAATTAATCTAGACCACTATCATTCAATGTATGAAACAATATTTTTTTTATATAGGTCAATATTGATCATAATCTATTTATATAATTCATGATGGTTTATATAATTGACAGATTCATATCTACCGGGAGTGTCAAACAATGTGTAAAGAAAGCCCATTATCACGCATTATGTTATGGAGGTTTTAATGTATAATGCACCTTATTTAGAGTTATTACACCTAGGTACAACTGTTTTAGAGCCATATCTGCATGTCGTATCCGTATAGGGAGGTATTTATAGGAAATAAACATAACAGATATAATACCCAAAAAATAAAATGTTATCCAGTACATATAATTTTTTTTAAGTTAATTCATATTGTTAGTATTTATAAACACGGATTTCCTAAATATAGTACTTATGGTTTAAAATATATATTCTTTAATAAGAACTATAACAACTCCCAATAGACATAAATGTTTAGTAGTATATGAAAATTTTATACAGACATGTAGATCCCATTATATTTGAAAACCAAAATAAAACATTCTATTTTATTTTAGTACACCATTATTAACTTTATCATATCCCAACAAAACAATTATTACAATCTTATTAGAAAATTAGTGAACAAAATTATAAAAATGGTTGAGCTCATAAACATTGTATGTGTATAAATACATCACAACATATCATAAATAAATAAAGAATAATCAATATTACAAGGTAAATATCTGGAAACCCATTACAATTAATCAGTAGTTTTATCAAGAATAATAATTTTTTAGGAATAAATGAGGATTAAAATAATGATATGTTAATAATAAAATGTGCTTGAAATTTCTCTATGGATATTCTAACTAATCAAACAATCACATTATGATCAATAATTATTCTTATAATGAAGGTATAAATATTTATAAAAAATATAATAATATAGTCAAGTCATTGTTCAATGATATATTAACTACATGTGAAATTATTTATCCAAATACCCATTCTAGTTTCTCTCATTATACCCTCTAATGCATTAAGGGGCTATATAAAGCCCAGCCCATCACATATTAAATCCAAGGACTTCCTAATATAAATGAGGATAAACATAATTTGTATAGAAATTAATATTTAAATACTAGAATACAAAATATTTATTATTTACAAAATCAATAATCATAGTAAACATAAACGTTCATATTGTAAAACTATCGTCTGACTGATAATTATTTTCTAATCCATTGAACATATTCATATACCATATTTAGTATTATGGAGAATGGTATAAAAAATGGCATTCTAGTCAAACTAATTATAAATCATCTAGAGTAATAATAAGGAGGGTATAACTAAAAAATATTCCTAATAGAGGATAAGGCAAGATGAGGGTTTTTTCCATTAATGAAAATAGATAGCATTAATTTTGAATTTAAAAAAATTCTTGATAAAAATAAACTTTTCACTTTGAAAATAACATTTAATAATAACAAAATTTAAAAATATTAAGAAACAAATTTCATTAAAAAAATTATACGAGTAATAAAAACATAAAATAATGGGTGTTCGTGATTTTTGGAATTTCAATACATACAATACAAGCTAAAAATATTCTTTTCACATAGTTATAACTTCGTTAAAAGTACCTCATTTAGAAATGGAAAATATGATTCCTTTCCATTGATTTTTTAAAAGTGGGAAGAATGGGTAAAAATTTCATTAATGAATAATTTTTTTAATATTAAAATTTTTTTGAATTTTTTTTAAAAGGCATGGATATATATGAAAAAATAATTGTTGAACTAAAGGAGAAATAATGAAATATTTTTATAAAAACATTTTATCAATTATATTATGTTAAAAATAGAGGAAAATGGTATATTATAAGAAATTATAATGAATAAAATAATTTCAAAAAATATATTGGGTATATAATAAAAATATTAGAATATTCCCTTAAGGGAGAGATAAAAAAACAAAATGAAAAAATTATGTTATTGTGAAATAAATCCTTAAGAGTATGGTAAAGTTTTAATAGTATTCACTATAAAAGAAGGAAATTAAAATGAAAATTTTAAATATGATGAATATAATCATTTTAATGACATAATATTTTAAAAGGTTAGTATATAAATAACCAAAATGTAATAATTGGTGAATATGATATATGTCTCATAGAATAAAAATGGAGAGGGGAAAACATTCCACTTTAGAAAAATATGAATATAAACCACCATTAAATAATATAATATAATGAATCATTAAATATAATTAATATAAGTATATTTAGGAAATTAAATTTTCTAGTTTTTCTATATACACCATAAAAAATAAATGAGTGGTGAATATGACATATTTATCAAAAAAAAACACAAGAGAGATGTGAAATCCCATACCTCATGTCTGATTTCCATATACGAGCCCGAAACTTGAATATATATATATATATATATATATTATACCTAAATTATAGAAACAAAAATCTTATATATCAAATACATATAATATTTGATTATAACTTTTCATAAAATTCTTTTTAATAATTAATTTATTGAAAACACTATTTTATGAGATATCTACTTCATTTTCATAGATGTTTTATTTATACAGTTTCATTCTTTGGTCTTTGACCATGTTTCCATAATATCCATAATTTTATCCATGATATTAATTTATTATATATTCATTATATGAGTATTCATAATATTTATTCAGTGTTAGAGGTAGAAAATTATGTTACACCTTTCAATAGGGGCAGACTGTATGTACACATGAATTTTGATTCAATTTTTTGAATCAATTGAATTAAATATAGGTAAATAATAATTAACCATAAAATTATTATTATTATTTAATTTATATATTATATTTTAATTAAATATTTCTTCACTACAATTTATTTCAAAATAAAATTAAAAATATTTTATAGCACTCCGTGGAGGTGGTAGTCCACACATACAGATGAGAGACATTATCGTTTTCCCAATAGATTAGTGGGTAATATGTTATATTTGATATTATAATTCCATTTTTTACAATTTAAAAAATATAATACATATAAATTAACGCCATCATAATATCTAGTCATGATAGGTGGTGAGGGAAAATGAATTTTTTCAGTTCGGGAGGTGGTTGTTCACTATAAAAATAATTCACAGTTTCATTTCTCATTTGATAGAAGAGAAAATGGATATATGTTATTAAATTAACATAATAAAATATGTTTATATTGGTGATATAGGTGATATTATTTTATAATATTTTATGTATATTTTAATTTATTAATGAAAGAAATAAAACAAAAACAGGTGGTTAAAAACATTACCTCTTCTTTGGACAACCTCTTTAGTTTTATAGATAATATGATTATATATTTATTTATTGGAAAATAATTGCTTGAGTTATTTATTATTGAATTTATGATGGTATTTGTTTTATTTATAATCATAAATTACATGTTTTTTATGTGTGATGTAGAGGGGGGAGTGGGTGGCCATTTTTATGTGGGCGAGAGAGGAAACATTGAATTTAAAAAAATAATAAATTGTACCCATTTTTTGACTTAAAAAAGGATAAAAACATGTAATTATCAATAATATTATAGGATATGTATATTTATGGTCATAAAATTGTAATTGAAATATTTTTAATGTAATTTTATCCCTTATCTTTTTTGTTTATCCTCTAGGTAAACCCGTTTTACACTTATACATGGTTACTTATTTTATCTATTTTTACAATTAATTATGGAAAAATTAAGTATTCCTTATTATATAATATTCATTATGATTCTAAAAAATAGAATTTGTTTATGTGAATTTAATTCAGAATATTTCTCGAAAGTAATTTAATATGACAGTAGACGACACGACGAAAGAACATTTTTCAAAAGAACATTTTTAATAAGTAAAAAAGTATTTATTTCAAAATCAATATAAAATCACCTATATTTGTGTAAATTTTATTAATTATGACATAATGGAGTTAATTTTACATTTAAAACTATTCTAAATAAAATAAAACATATAAATTCTTTAAATGAAACAGTATTTCTCAAAAAAATCTATAATTCTCCATATTCATCAAAAAATTATTCAGTTTATAAAATTATAAAAAATTATATATATGTTAATATTGACATAGTTATTTCAAATTTTATGTTAATTTCTTAAATATATTTTTCAAACATGGAAAAATAAAATTTCAAAATATGTGTCGAAAACAAGAACCATATAAATTCTTCAAATTACCATGATATAAGATCTGATTTACAACTTAAGTTCCCTATAGAAAAATATATTAATGAAGTTATAAGACATTCTGGCTCACTGTATCCAATTTTTTCAGATTTTGATTCATGATTTGAATATAAATTCTATATATTTCATCAAAATTTTATAGGTTCCAAAATTATTTTGATCACTACCTATCATCCCCAATAAATTTTCCACACATTCAATTGTTTGTGATGTTGATCTACAAGTTTTTATTAATATTTGACGAAAGGATTAAATACAAAATTGATACAGAGTTTCATTTGTGCACTGTAAATCATCCTCAATGTAATGGACCCATTAAAAGGATTATTAAAACATTACAATATATACCAATGTCATTTTTACTAGACTACCATTATATAGGCTATCAATATTTATCATTGGTGGAGATTTATTATAAAAATATCTTCCATATGAGTACACAAATTCTTTCATATAAATCATTTAATATATATATATATATATATATCATACTCTTACATGTTTGGATGATGTCTATGAAGTGAATATTATAGGATTTTTAGTTTCTGGAACAACAATAAAAAAATTTATGACTATTTAGACCCATACTACTGTATCACATATAAAGATAATGTTTTCTGAAAATAACTGAATGTAAGATTTTGAATTTCAAAAGGAAGATCCCATTTTCAGGAATATACCTCCATCGAATGGTGGGATAATGATTGATAAGAAAGATAATTTGAACCCCCATTATAGAATATGATTTGAAATTAATGATAGAATTAGATGTAAGTCTTACCATCCAGAAATTCCATAGAGAAATTGCAATGTACATGAGGTGTATATATCTCATTGTAGAAGAAGTATATGATAGTGGAAAATAGATTTATCACCATTTATGAAATATAATCAGATGTATATCTATCATATTTGGAATAGACTATATAGATTATTGAAAATAAAGAATAATAAATTTCAGATCAGATGACTCTATAATTAATGGTACATTAGATATATCTTAAAAGTTTTGAAGAAAAATTGTATTTTTTGATGAATAAGAACCATTATTTTTTAGACGTCAATATCCTAGAAAATTTCAAAGATGAAATTTCTTATGTAAATAATAATTTAAAAAATGATATTCAAATATAGTAAATAAAAATTTTATATTATTGAATCAGTAATACAATCCCTATTTTAATATTTAATTTTTTTAGAATATTGATGAATAATGAAATTAAGTTTCTTTGTCAAAATAAATATAGAAGTATTTTTTTCAATATTTCCATATAAATATTATATTTTAGTAATTAATAAATAGTTAATTATATTATAAAACTGTTATTTATAAAAATTAATTATAATATTTATATTTAATCATGTCTTAATTACATATTGGATCTATAAAAAGTAATGTTAATTTTGTTGTAAATGGTATATTATTCTGAAAACTAATTTTTTGTGCATAATTTTAGTCCATGATAAATAATAAAAAAATATATAGCAATGAATAATTATAATTATAATTATAGATTATGAATCTTAATATATTAATACAAATTAATATAATTATTCCTAATATTCATAATGTTAATGTAAGATAATTTTATTGTTAAAAATACAGTTTCTTGAAAAATATTTTTTATCGCGTTTTCAATGTATAATTTGAAGTCAATTTAATCCCATAAATAAAATGAATTTTAAAAAGTGGATTCCATACTTGGAATCATGATGTTCAAGCTTTATATATATGTTTGTTTTAGTTTTCATCATTATGAATTGTAACCATGGTACATTTTATAACCATAGCAATGTGTAAAACTAGGTTAAAATATTGGGTAATGATATTAATTCTCTAGATCTCATTCCTTTATCCCATTTGGTGAGTGGTGTTCAACCAAAACTTTTTTAGGAGTACAATAACAAATGTTTTTATGGAAAGGTGATGGTAATCCAAAACCACATCAAAGCATCTCAATGTAGGTAGAAGAGCTATGCCGATAACCGAAGGAAGGATTTGGAATTTCAGGTTGGAGATCATGTTTTCTTGAAGGTATCTCCATGGAAGGGAGTTATACGATTTGGTAAGAAGGGAAAATTAAGACCCAAGTACATCAGACCATTCAAAATTCTAGAATTAATTGGTGTTGTAGCTTACCGTTTGGCAATTCCTCCAAGTCTCTCTAAAGTTCATGATGTGTTCCACCTATCACTGTTGAGAAAATACATGCCTGACCCAATGCATGTACTCACCTATGAGGAATTAGAACTGGAACCTGATCTGTCTTATTGCGAGAAGCCTGTTAGGATTTTGAATAAGATAGAACAAGTGCTGAGAAAACGAACAACTCGTCTTGTAAAAGTTCTATAGAGGAACCATAAGATGGAAGAAGAAATGTGGGAACCCAAGGAACTTATGATGAAGAACAACCCAAGTCACTTTATGCAGTAAAATTTTCGAAATTTCGAGGATGAAATTATTTGAATGAGGGGAGAATGTAACACCCCAAGATTTCATGGTACACTTCTCTTTGAATAATAGAGCAGCGTGTGTTGTACGCATCCTCGAGATCTAACACACCACGACCAATCAAATTAGTTGTTATGAATAGTAATACCCACTTTTTGAAATTATATAAATTTTATATTTCAGAATGGACTTCATTTTTGGATTTGGAATATCGAAATTAGCCTATGTTGAATTTTTGGTATTTTTCCGAGAACATCCAATTTTCGATGAATAGTGAAAAAAAACTTAAAAAAACATTTTTAATGAAAATAATTCATAGTGATAAATTATACTATTGATTGGTTTTAAATTATAACTAGAATATTATTTTACCATTTTATCCAATGGTGGTCATTTGAATTAATTTCACTTTGAAATTGGACATAAACAATTGTCAATCTTTTGATTGATATTGTTTCTTAAAAACACACAATTTGTGTGGACAATAGAAATTAATTAAAAAATTAATTAATTCAACTTATATATTTGGAATTTTTTAAAATAGACATCATTTTTGAATTCTGAATATCTATTATATCTTAGGCTGTATTTTTTGTATTGTTCTGAAAAACTTCAATTTTTTATGAATAGTGAAACCACTAAGTGGTAGTTAAAAAAACTAATTTTTCGTTTAAATAAATCGTTACCACTTCTGTGAATTGAATTAAAAAAATACGACATACATGGCTGTCATTATTAAGTAAAATGTGGTTCAGTGATATGAAAATAATTTTTGGTGAATAGAAACTTTTAAGTTTTATTAATCACGATTGAAGGTAATTAGTGTAATTAAAGGTAAATATAATCTTATAATAATATTAAATTACCTTTAAACTTGTCCTACAATTATTTTATGAGTCATGGAAGACCAATACAATCCATGGGTCAACTTGGGGACCCCATGGAGCCACTTGGGAAAGAAAAAGACATTAATAACGTTTTATTTAAAGTAAAAATGAAATTGTCACAAACATGTGTTGTTTTACAAGAACAATTATTACATGGGGTTATTTAAGTTAAATTTTCGACAAAAAATATTCATTGGAATTATAAAACTATTTCCTACATCACGGTAATTTTTTTTATAATTTTTAGTCATTATATAGATAAATTTATTTATGACACCATGATGATTCAGCGATTACCTCATTACTGAACAATTTAAATAAATTGAAAAGATAAGGTAACATATAAGAATTACACTTGTCTAAAACCTATTGTATGGGTATATTTCGAACCCTTATCACATTATACTTGTAATAAATCATTGTGTGACCTTTAAAATCCGAAAATCATTTCATAATAATGTAACATTTCATGACTTTCCAAGAGTGCCCCTCGTCTTCTCTTATAAAAGGATCCCACCTCTACCACCTTATTTACACCTTCAAAGCCATTTTTCTTGGAAAACCTCTTCCCAAATACTCTCCCAACTTCCTTTTATTTATCCTAGAAGCCTCACTTTGGGCAGAATTCTTCCCAAGGAATCCTTTGGCTCAAATCAAAAAGAGTATCCCGATTTTAAGGTAATGTCTTCTCTTATGCTCTATTGTTTTATTTTGCTTCTACAACCCCATAAACTCTTTTTATTCCTTTATTTTGTAACAAAACCAGTATCTTCAATATACTATAATGTTTTTCTGATATTAATTTGAGCTACACTTACACACACCATTGTCTAATGGTTAATGAACATAGTTTTTCCGTGGATGGAGAATTTCTACCTCACGAAACGATGATTGTTCTATCTTCTCCTACCACCCCTTATGGTGACCATTATGATGAAACTATATTTATTTATGATATATATTATATTTATTTCCTCTCTATTATTCTGTATTTAACATTTAAAACATACCTTTATGCTTTGCATGTTGTGCAAATGCGATAATTTCATTCGAGGATGTGTGGACTACCACCCACTTAAGTGATGTGACTCGTTAATGCAATACATGGAATGTATAAAGAATGAAATTAATGAACTTATGTGACCTATATAACATATATATTATTCTATAATTATAATATATATATATCTCTCTCATTTAGTTTTAATTCCATTAAATGCGAAATAGAAATGAATGTAGCGTTCATGCGTACGTACGGCCTATCGTCTCCATGAACGATACATTTCATTTATTACCTATAAATGTTATGTAAAGGCATGTATATACTGGATATATATGATATATATGATATCTATATCATTAATATAAATCTGGGGATAATGTATATTTTACCACATGAACAACTTTTAATTATAAGAAGTTTATTGTTGACTCAAGTACCAAAGAGTGACAAAACGACCGTTATTAAATTAAATGACTACATAATTTTCATAACATGGTAATAAGTAATGTAAAAGAAATAATTAACTTGAAAAATGTTCTTAAGAAAGTATAAATTAACTCTAGTTTATTATTCAGGAGGTTAAAGAATGATCGAGTGAAGTCGGACACGAGGTAAGGCACTTCGTCTCAATATCCTTTCATTGAGGCATATTTTGGTTTATACACAACTTTCTTTTATATGGTGTATAAAAACCTTTGAATTTTACATTTGTACAAAAGGAATCTTTTTACACAAAGCGTTTTACTAAATGACAAAAATGAATGTTTTTTTCGTACATATGCGGCGACAACGACTTCTCCGCCACCGTGACCATTATTTGACTTTCAGCTTCCTCTATAAGCCAAACATTTTAAAAATGAAAAATATATACCATGTTTGATATTTATTTTATTTTGGTATTGAAAATGGTTTTATCATATCAATGTGTTGTATTGATATCTTGTGATTGAAATGTGGAAATTTTATGTTTCCGTTATGCATGTTTTTTGTGATATGATTATGTTATGGTTTATGATATGTTTAAACCATTTAATATAACGAATGCATTGGACATAGTATGTGATGGGTGGAGCCCACTATAACTTCTCGATGCATCGGTAGGTCTCATTAGACAAACTAGTGTCTTGTCACAAGGCCTTGACAAAATTTTATTTGTAGTCTTGGCACAAGGCCTTGACTATGTGGTTATGATAGTCTGGAATTATGCATTCCATCATTATGAATGTGGTTATTGATATTGCATGTGATTATTCAACTAGTAGAGTATTCTTGTGAATAAGTAAATGGAATTATTTCATTTTATTTTTTCCATATTATGCTGAAGTTCATATTTAAAAGGCTTTTGTTTTAGTTATACATTGCCTTAAATGTTTATGTTTATTTATGAAATTTTCCACTATATTGTTATCTTTACTGAGCATATGAGCTTACCCCTTTATATGTTTTATTTTTCCCGGATGTGAAAAAATATTTTATTACTAACCTGTAGGGATAGTCTAAAGGGGATATGAGTGTGTACTATGGAGACCATGTTATTTTATTTTTTCACTTTATTATGTAATGTATCATTTATGAATGTATCTAGTGTTTCTAAGGATACTGATGTAATCGGTCTTTAAAGACTTGATCTTTTGTGATCATGCCAATGTTACGTAATAATGCACTGTCTCTGGGTAAGTGGGGTCGGGGCCTTACAATGTGAGCATGGTTTTCAAAACCGAAATTAATGAACATTTCATATTGGGAACATTAGGTATGTTACGATAGGGAAACATGTAGAATTTGTTTTTTTAACACCACTAGGAGGTAAAATATTAAAATGATGTGGATTATGGATAGACCTGATATTAGTTGAAACCAAACTTATTCCTTTCAAGGCTCATGAGTATCTAGTACCACTACTAGAATTTTTGGAAATTTCAACGGCCTATTTGTGACAGGATCCCGTCGCAAATAGGCTTTAGAAACAGTGCCCCGTCACAAATATCCTGTTGCTGAAAACGCTGTCGCAAATACCATTATTTGTGACGGGCCCGTCGCAAAAAAATTTAGTTGTGATAGGAAACATCATTTTCACAAATAAGTTTCCAATTATATGTATTATATATACTTAAACATTTTCACGACGTGCCCGTCGGAAAAACTATTTGCGATGGGCTCTCGTCCCATTGCAAAAAATATATATGTAAAACTTTCTTTGACGGGCCCTTCACTACAAATTATTTGTGATGGTACTACTTGGCCATAAGAAATATGTTTTTGAAAATATTTAGTTAGGCGATTTGCGACGAAACTCCGTCACAAAATGTCCCGTCACAAATAATATATTAATTTTTAATTTATTTCTATAAAATTATGATTAATGAAAAAATAATACTACTATTATTAAAACAATAAAAAATAAAAAAATATTAAAATTCCAAATATTCACAAAAATTAATAATAAAATATTAATAATTACATTATGTTATATTTTTACTGATATAAAAGATATGAAATGTAAGTAATTCATATTATAATGTTAAATTAAAATGTTTTTAACATAAAAAAATCACTAGGGGGTCGTCCTCTGGAGGAGGTGGGGGAGATAAAGGAGCTAGTGGAGAAACTCCATCTCTAAACTATGAGTCAGACGGTGCATGTACTCTATCTACTCATGATGTTGCTGATTCCATCAACGCATCAGGTCCTTGTAATGCTGCTCCTGATGCTGCTTCCACCGACACATCTCTTCTTTCTGTTTATGAAAAGTCTCTATATGCTTAGCCTCAGTTCGCCACTGCTCCTGAAACTGTGATCCAGAAGATGATGCCTCTCTATGAGATCCTCTCGAGATGGACGCCGACATCGTAGAAGAACCATTAGAAGTACCAGGAGTCAAATAAGGGTCGATGAAAACTACTCTGCCCTTCTCAAATACATACTGAGTCGCCTGCATCCATGCCGCCTCATCGAAATGGTGAGAACTGGTCTGCTCAGCCGTCTCGTCCTGACCCTCTGCCTGTGTCTAAGAGGTCGCAACCTCATATGACTCCTTTTAATTCCAATTTAAAATTAAAATTGTCAAAATATTATATGTAGTTAATTGATAAACTGAAAAAATAATAATAACCAAAATCTGACGCTGGTGATCACCTTTAATCTCTCCAGGAGTTGGATCATTGTACATCCTACGATAAACGTTGAACTCTATAATATAGGGATGCTCGAATGCCTACAGAAATATAAAATAAACTGTTTATATTTAAAGTTATAAAAAATATTTAAAAAATATACTTACCAAATTCTCTCTATGCGAACTAAATGCACGACTACCAGCTCGATGCGTCACCTCCTGTCTCCCCCAGTTCTGTCAATATTTTGTATACGAGAGAACAAGTGCTGAGAAACCGAACGACTCGTCTTGTAAAAGTTATATGGAGGAACCATAAGATGGAAGAGGCAATGTGGGAACCCAAGGATCTTATGATGAAGAACCACCAAAGTCACATTATGTAGTAATATTCAAGAAATTTTGAGGATGAAATTATTTGAATGAGGGGAGAATGTAACACCCCAAGATTTCATGGTACACTTCTCTTTTAATAATAGAGCAGCTTGTGTTGTACGCAACCTCGAGATCTAACACACCACGACCAATCAAATTAGCCGTTATGAATAGTAATAACAACTTTATGAAATTATATAAATTTTATATTTTAGAATGGACTTCAATTTTGGATTTGTTATATCGAAATTAGCCTATGTTGACTTTTTGGTATTTTTCCGAGAACATCCAATTTTCGATGAATAGTGAAAAATACTTAAAAAAACATTTTTAATAAAAATAATTTATAGTGATAAACTATAATATTGAGTGTTTTTAAATTATAACTAGAATATTATTTTACCATTTTATTCAATGGTGGACATTTGAATTAATTTTACTTTGAAATTGGACGTAAAAAATGTCAATCATTTGATTGATATTGTTTCTTAAAAACACGTTTATTGTTTGGACAACAGAAATTAATTAAAAAATTAATTAATTCAACTTATATTTTTGTAATTTTGTAAAATAGACATCATTATTGAATTCTGAATATTGATTATAGCTTAGGGTGGATTTTTGGTATTGTTCTGAAAAACATCAATTTTTGATGAATAGTGAAACCACTAAGTGGTAATTAAAAAAAATAATTTTTCATTTGAATGAAACTTTACCTCTTCTATGAATTGAATTAAAAAAATCCTACATACATGGTTATCATTATAAAGTAAAATGTGGTTCAATGATATGAAAATAATTTCTGGTGAATAGTAACTTTTAAGTTTTATTAATCATGATTAAAGGTAATTAGTGTAATTAAAGGTAAATATAATCTTATAATAATATGAAATTACCATTACACTTGTCCTACCATTATTTTATGATTCATGGAAGACCAAGACAATCCATGGGTAAACTTGGGGACCCAATGGAGCCACTTGGGTAAGAAAAAGACATTAATAACTTTTTATTTAAATTAAAAATGAAATTGTCACAAACATGTATTTTTTTACTAAAACAATTATTACACTGGGTTATTTAAGTTGACATTTAGACTAAAAATATTCATTGGAATGATAAACTATTTCCTACATCATGGTAATTATTTTTATAATTTTTAGTCATTAAATAGATAAATTTATTTATGACACCATGATGATTCAGTGATTACCTCATTGATGATCAATTTAAATAAAATGAAAAGATAAGGTAAAATATAAGACATAAACTTGTCTAAAACCTATTGGATGGGTATATTTCGAACTATTATCACCTTATCCTCTAAATATATCATTGTTGGACCTTTAGAATCTGAAAAGCATTTCATAATAATTTTACATTTTATGACTTTCCCAGAGTGCCCCTCCTCTTCTCTTATAAAAGGCCCCCACCTCTACCACCTTATTCACACCTTCAAAGCCATTTGGCTCGGCCAACCTCTACCCAAATACTCTCTTAACATCCCTATATTAATCCTAGAAGCCTCACATTGGGAAGAAGTCTTCCAAAGGAAGCCTTTGGCTCAAATCAAAAAGAGAAACCCGATTTTAAGGTAATGTCTTCTCTTATGTTCTTTTGTTTTATTTTGTTACTAGAACCCCATAAACTCTTTTTATTCCTTTATTCTGTAACAAAACCAGTATCTTAAATATACTAGGATGTTTTTATGATATGTATTTTAGCTACACTTACACACAACATTGTCTAATGGTTAATGAACATACTATTTCTGCGGATGGCGAATTACAGCCTCACGAAACGATGATTGTTCTATCTTATCCTACCACCCCTCATGGTGGCCATTATGATGAAACTATATTTATTTATGATATATATTATATTTATTTATTCCTTATGCTTATGTATTTTATATTTAAAACATACCTTTATGCTTTTCATGTTGCAAAAATGCTATAATTTCATTCGAGGAAGTGTGGACTACCGCCCCCTCAAGTGATGTGACTCTTTAATGCAATACATGGAATGTATAAAGAATGAAATTAATGAACTTATGTGACCTATATAACATATATATTATACTATAATTATAATATATATCTCTCATTTAGTTTTAATTCCATTAAATATGAAATAGAAATGAATGTAGCGTTCATGCGTACGTACGACCTACCATCTCCATGAACGGTGCATTTCATTTCATACCTCTAAATGTTATGTAAAGGCATATATATACTGTATATATATTATATATATGATTTCTACATCATTAATATAATTCTAGAGATAATTTATATTTTACGTCATGAACAAATTTTAATTAAAAGAAGTTTATTGTTGACTCAAGTACCAAAGAGAGACAAAATGACCGTTATTAACTTAAATGACTACATAATTTTCATAACATGGTAATAAGTAATGTAAAAGGAATAATGAAATTGAAAATGGTTCTTAAGAAAGTAGAAATTAACACTATTTTATTATTCAGGAGGTTAAAGAACGATGGAGTCAAGTCGGACACGAGGTAAGGTACTTCGTCTCAATCTCCTTTCATTGAGGCATATTTTGTTTTATACACAACATTCTTTTATATGGTGTATAAACCCCTTTGAATTTTATATTTGTCCAAAAGGAATATTTTTATATGAAGTGTTTTACTAAACGACAAAAATGAATGTTTTTTTCGTATGTATACGGTGACAACGACTTCTCCGCCGTCGTGACCATTATTTGAGTTTCAGCTTCCTCTATAAGCCATAACATTTTAAAAATTAAAAATAAATACCACGTTTTACATTTATTTTATTTTGGTATTGAAAATGTTTTTATCATATCAATGTGTTGTATTGATAACTTGTTATTGAATTGTGGAAATTTTATGTTTCTGTTATGCATGTTTTATGTGATACGATTATGTTGTGGTTTATGATATATTTAAAACTTTTAATATAAGGAATGCATTGGACATAGTATGTGATGGGTGGAGCCCACTATAACTCCTCGATGCATCGATAGGTATCATGAGACAAAATAGTGTCTTTGCACAAGGCCTTGACAAAATCTTATTTGTAGTCTTGGCACAAGGCATTGACTATGTGGTTATGATAGTCTGGAATTATGCATTCCATCATTATGAAAGTGGTTATTGATATTTCATGTGATTATTCGACTAGTAGAGTATCCTTGTAAATAAGTAAATGGAATTATTTAATTTTATTTTTTCCATATTATTCTGAAGTTCATATTTAAAAGTTTTTTGTTTTAGTTATACATTCCCTTAAATGTTTATGTTTATTTATGAAATTTTCCGCTACATTGTTATCCTTACTGAGCATCTGAGCTTACACCTTTCTATGTTTTAGTTTTCCCAGGATGTGAAAAAATATTTTATGACTGACCTGTAGGGATAGTTTAATGGGGATATGAGTGTGGACTATGGAGACCATGTTATTGTATTTTTTCACTTTATGATGTAATGTAACATTTATGAATGTATCTAGTGTTTCCAAGGCTAGTGAACTAATCGGTCTTTAGAGACATGATCTTTTGTCATCATGCCAATGTTACCTAATACTGCACCGTCTCTGGGTAACTGGGGTTGGGGCCTTACAATGTGAGCATGGTTTTCAAAACCGAAATTATTGAACATTGCATATTTCTAACCTTGGGTATGTTACGATAAGGAAACACGTAGAATTTGTTTTTTTACACAACTAGGAGGTAAAATATTAAAATGTTGTGGATTATTGATAGACATGATATTAGTTGAAACCAAACTTATTCCTTTGAATGCTTGTGAGTATCTAGTACCACTACTGGAATTTTTTGTAATTGCGACGACCTATTTGCGATAGGATCCCGTCGCTAATAGGCTTTAAAGATAGGTCCCCATCACAAATAGCTCGTTGCTGAAAACGCTGTCGCAAAAACCATTATTTGTGATAGTCCCGTCGCAAAAAATGTTAGTTGTGACGAGAAACATCATTTTCTCAAATAATTTTCCAATTATATGTATTATATAAACTTAAACGTTTTCCCGACGTGCCCGTCGGAAAAACTATTTGGGATGGGCTCTCGTCCCGTCGCAAAAAATATATATGTAAAACATTCTACGATGGGCCCGTCGCAACAAATTATTTGTGACGGTAATACTTGGCTGTCGCAAATATGTTTTTGAAAATATTTAGTTAGACAATTTTTGATGGCACCGCGTCACAAAAGGTCATGTCACAAATAATAAATTAATTTTAATTTTTTTTTATAAAATTACAATTAATTAAAAAATAATAATACTATTATTAAAACAATAAAAAAATAAAAAATATTAAAATTCCCATTATTCACAAAAAATAATAATGAAATATTAAAAATTACATAATGTTATATTTTTACCGATATAAAAGACATAAAAGGTAAATAATTCATATTAGAATGTTAAATTAAAATGTTTTTAACATAAAAAAACCACTGAGGGGTCATCTTCTGGAGGAGGTGGAGGAGCTGAAGGAGCTGGTGGAGGGAACTCCATCTCTAAACTACGAGTCAGACGGTGCATGTACTCTATCTACTCATGATGTTGCTGATGCCATCGATGCATCAGCTCCTTGTATTGCTGATCCTGCTACTGCTTCCACCGACACATCTCTTCTTGCTGTTTCTGAAAAGTCTCTATATGCTCAGCCTCAGCTCGCAACTGCTCCTGATACTGTGGGCCATAAGATGATGCCTCTCCACGAGCTCCTCTCGAGATGGATGCCAACATCGTAGAAGAACCATATTAAGTACCAGGGGTAAAATGAGGGTCGATGAAAACTACTTTAATTGTGTCAATGTTCATCTTCATCCTCTTCTCCATATCTGTCAATGTCAATGTCTTCATATTCCTCCTCAGCATCATCAATATCCATATGAGTTTCTGTTTTAGCATCTCTTATCATTTCAAATTCATTTTTAACAACATTAACATCTTCATCACCATCGATCATTAATTGTGGGGTGTCATCTTCGATATTCATGTCTCTTTTTGAATCAAATGGATTTTGAGTTGTCTCTTGAAAAATTTAAATTCCTTCCACTTCAGCAGAACCACATTCAGTTTGAATAAACTTATTTTCCTGAGATTTCATTTTTATTATGCTCCACTAATCGATCATGTCTCTTGAAGTAGCACAATACTTTGCATAATATATTTGATGTTCCTGTTGAGCCAGTACACATTGTTCATTTACTGCATGATGACTTTTATATTTAATATCAACGATTCCATGAGTCAGATGAACACGCAAACCTCTCTCAGTATCAAACCACATACATTTAAACATTGTAATATAATTTTGTCCTAGATAAAACAGATCAATAATTTCATCCAAAATTCCATAAAAGTCAACCTCAATTTCTTGTTGATGTGATTCTCTCAAGAAAACTCCACTATTAATTATTTTTTTGATTCCCTGTATGCATGTGTATGAAATCAAAAACCATTCACCACATATGCATTATAAGATTTAACCATTTTGGATGGTGGGTTACTCAATTACACAGTCTCCTATCAATTTTATCTGCATATTGAGACACCTGAAAATTTCTAATGCAATTATCAATATAATAAATAATAAACCGAATTTATATTAAACGATCAATAATTTATGTTACCAGTTTTTGAAACCATTGATAATTTTTTTTCCGTGTTCTTCAAGAGAAGCTGTTTTAATTTGTGGATGTTGTTTCTTGATATGATTATCATATAACCTACAAATAAAATATGTTTAAATACTACAACATAAATTATATAATAATTGATAGAAGCACTCACATGACAAATGCTGTCATTTCTTCACAGTTGAGCAGAACGTATGTATGCGCTCTATGATGGTCATCATCTAAAAGCCAATGTTCCTGAACTCCACCAAAACCAATCTTTGGCTGATTAAAAACTGTTAATTGATTGTCTATTTCATCATTAACATTCCCCTAATTTCACCCCATGCGATTTTGTTTTGAGGGATTTTGAGATTCAAAATAATGAGAGTAGAAAAAAGCAATTTCCTCTTACAAATAATTTTCAGCAATTGAGCCTTCAACTGATGCTTTGTTACATATTTTTTTTCAATTTCTTCATGAATCTCTCAAATTGGTATATCCATAAAAACTGTAAGGGACCTACACATTTAGCTTCATGTAGAAAATATAATATCAAATGTTCCATCGAGTCAAAGAAAACCAGCGGAAAGATTTTTTCCAATTTACATATAATTACAGCAACATATTCTGCCAATTTGCTTAGCGTATCGTAGTCTGTTGTCACTGCATAAGTGTTTCAAAAAAATATGATATGTCTGTTATCGAATCCCAAATCCAAGAATTCATCAAACCTCTGAATCCAATCGGCATTCATTTTTCCATTATAACATGACAGTCATGACTTTTTAATCCAGTAAAATAACCATTCTTAACACATCTGCCCAAATTGAAATCATAGCCATCTGGAAGTCTCAAAATTTCAATCCACTATCAAAATAATAAGCTACTCTCTTTGGAAAGTGTATAAGCTACTTTTGGCTTCATTAACCTATGTGATCTAACAATTTCAAAAAATTCAAGTTCTGGTCGCCTGCAAATTTGGGAAAGATCTAATCGTGCCTTTACAGTATCATTGGTCTTACATGGTGTATCCAAAACAGTATGAAATAAATTATCAAAACCGTTATTCTCAATATGCATAACATCCAACATGTGGGGGACCAACAAATCAGACCAACACGGAAGATCCCAAAAAATGATCTGTTTTATCCAATTATGTTCTTTCCCAAAGCCATGAATTTTTTGTTGGTTTAATGTTGGTCTAAATGTGATGGGAGGTAATGAAAATACAACTAATTTTTACTCTGTACCTGAGATCATCTTTGGAGGCTCATCCCATTCAATTGTACCTTGTCTGAAATGAGATTTGTTCCTTCGAAAAGGATGATTGGTTGGAAGAAATCTATGGTGACAATAAAAATAGAAAGGTTTTTTTCCATTGACCATCATAAAGGCTTTGGTTTCTTTCATACAGTAAGGATATGATTTCAGACCATGTGTACTCCAACCAGATAACATGCCATATGCCGAAAAGTCACCAATCATCCACATCAATGCAGCTTTTAATATGAGATTGTGGTTCACAGCAACATCATATGTATTTACACAATCACTCCACAATGCATCTAACTCATCAATCAATGGTTTCAAATAAACATCAATATTCTTTTTTGTATTTCCTGGGATTAATAGAGTCAAAAAGATATAAGGCTATTTCATTAACATCCATGGAGGGAAAATGTACGGAGTTATAAAGACATTCCAGCATGAATACTGACTTCCATAAGAATAAAACGGACGAAAATCATCAGTAAAAAGACCCAATCACATGTTTCGGGCTTCTATAGAAAAATACGGATGCAGACAGTCAAAATGATTCCATGAATCCCCATCAGATGGATGATTAAAGCTTTTATCAGTTGAAATCTTGGTTTTGTGCCATGACATCATTGACGTTGTGTTCTGAGACATAAATAAATGATGCAACCTGGGTGTAAGGGGGAAATATATGAAATGTTTTATTGGAATCGATTTATACTTCCCTGGTTGAGCTTCTTTATACCTTGATTGTCCACATGTGGGACAAATGTCAATGACTCATTTTCTCCAGAATATAAGATGAAATCATTTAGACATGCATGAATCTTACAATAACTAAGGCCCAAATTATGAATCATCCTCTTTCTCTCTTTGTAATTTGCAAGAAACATATTTATTTCAGGTAACAGTGATTTAATAAATGAAAATATCTGATCAAAATAGTTGTTTGACATTGAATTATCTGAATTAATATCCATACATTTTGCAATCGCTTCTAATTTTCTTATATTGCAACCAGGACATAATGAATCCTCAACAGACATCAACAACTCATAAAATTATGATGGTGCCAACTCAGGAGTTACATCAATATCATCACGAGTTTATGTTTGTTGCACAAATGGACCTGCAACATCATGTAGTAATTTTGAAATCGTGATAGATCTGGAATCAAGTTATTAAGATCTTCTCTGGAACTGGGTTCACTGTGTTGATACCAAAAAACACAATCTGGTTGAAAACCAAACCGCAAGAGACGTCCTCCAACCTTGTCAAATGTGTCAAACGTTCTCAGAGCCCATTTGTTACAATCACTCTTAATTGGGACTTCTGAAACATATTATGGTTTTGATTATGCAAATGCTAATAATGCTTCAACACCCTCAATATATACAGTATTTAAACCAGATCCATTTGGATTTCTGCATCGATTTATCCAATCTCGATCATCTAATAATGACTGATGTTGAATTCCTTGTTCCATATTTTTTTATATAAAATATAAAATCATCATTATTTTTGAATAGTTTTAAATTAAAAAAACACTATCTAAAAAAGTAGATAAATAATTACAACTACTTAATAATTATCATTAATTAAGGATGGAACAATTTCCAGTGGATTTACTACTACTCTTTTGTCCAACAGCTCATTTAATTGCATCTTTCTCACACTTATTATTGCTAATTATTTCTAATTATTCTTTATTATGCCTAATTATTGCTAATTATTACAATTTATTACAATTTATTACAATTTATTAATAATTATTACTACATATTACAATTTATTTATAATTATTACAAATTATTACTAATTACTACAATTTATTACTAATTATTACTATTTATTACTAATTTAGAAATACTTAGCAATACTTAGAAAAAGGAAAACTGCTTGAATAATGAAAGGAAATTTGGTAATCATCGTTGTAGAGATGATTACAAATTTTCCTTTCATTATCCAAGAAAATTCCGTTTACTAATTATTAGTAATAAAAAATTATATTATCAATATTATCGAAAAAATATTAAAATTTTTAAAATATTAAAAAATTTATAAAATATTAAAATTATCAATATTCACAACAGACTATTTTATATTCTTAACATGTTCAAATCTCAAAGGGTTGTTAATTATGAAGTCATGCGCAATAAAACGTTTGTGTCAGTTATGTCCAATGTAAACTCTATAATTGTACTTGCATGGTTGATCACCTTGCAAGTAGTGTTGCAATAGGATGACCAATGTAATGACATTCTCATCTCTAAGAATCATTTCACATGACACTTTACATAGATCATTCATCATTAAAAATTTGAGGAGATATCATTATTTTTCCCGTAAATTTTCAAAGATGAATGGTCTATGTAAAGGTTCATGTGAGATATTTTTTATACATAAGAAGGGCAAGACTTGGTTTGTTTGATTGCAACATTACTTGCACGATGATCAACCATGCAAGGACAATTATATAGTTTACAATGGACATGGCTGACACGAACATTTTTTTCACATGACCTGACAATTGGAAACCCTTTAAGATTTGAAAATGTTAAGAATAGTGTAAAGCCTATTATAAATATTGATAATTTTAATATTTTAATTTTTTTTTATTCTTTTAATAATATTAATTTTTTTTTTCAAAAATATTGATAATATAATTTTTTTCTAATTATTCCTAATTATTTCTAATTATTCCTAATTATTCCTAATTATTCCTAATTATTCCTAATTATTCTTAATTATTCCTAATTATTCTTATTTATTCTTAAATATTCCTAATTATTTTAAATTATTCCTAATTATTCCTAATTATTCTTAATTATTCATAATTATTCCTAACTACTCTAAATTATTGCTAATTATTCATAATTATTCATAATTATTCCTAATTATTCCTAATTATTCCTAATTATTCCTTATTATTCCTAATTATTCCTAATTATTCATAATTATTCCTAATTATTCATAATTATTCTTAATTATTAATAATTATTCCTCATTATTGCTAATTATTCCTAATTATTTCTAATTATTGCTAATTATTCCTAATTATTCCTAATTATTCCTAATTATTCCTAATTATTCTTAATTATTCCTAATTATTCATAAATATTTCTAATTATTCCAAATTATTCCTAATTATTCCTAATTATTCCTATTTATTCTTAATTATTCCTAATTATTCCTAATTATTCCTAATTATTCCTAATTATTCCTAATTATTCTAAATTATTCCTAATTATTCCTAATTATTTCTAATTATTCCTAATTATTGATAATTATTCCTAATTATTGCTAATTATTCCTAAGTATTCCTAATTATTGTTAATTATTGCTAATTATTGCTAATTATTCCTAATTATTCCTAATTATTCCTAATTATTACTAATTATATCTAATTATTCCTAATTATTCCTAATTATTCCTAATTATTCCTAATTATTCCTAATTAATACTAATTAGTCCTAATTAATCATAATTAATCCTAATTAATATTATCTAATCCTAATTATTCTTAATTAATCCTAATTAATTTTAATTACTCTTAATTAATGCTAATTAATGCTAATTATTCCTAATTATTCTTAATTAATGAAAATTTATCCCAATTATTCCTAATTAATGCTAATTAATGCTAATTAATCCTAATTATTGCTAATTATTGCTAATTATTGCTATATTATTCTTAATTACAGCTAATTATACCAAAATTATACCTAATTATTGCTAATTATACCTAATTATTCCTAATTATAACTAATTATTCATAATTATACCTAATTATACCTAATTATACCTAATTATTACTAATTATACCTAATTATTACGAATTATATGTAATTATTCCTAATTATTCGAAATTATAACTAATTATTCTTAATTATTTATAATTATTCCTAATTATTCCTAATTATTCCTAATTATTCCAAATTATTCCAAATTATTCCTAATTTATACTAATTAATACTAATTAATACTAATTATTCCTAATTATTCCTAATTAATACTATTTATAACTAATTAATACTATTTATTCCTAATTAATTCTATTTATTTCTAATTAATACTATTTATTTCTTAATTAATACTATTTATTCATAATTCTATCTAATTATTCCCAATTATATTTAATTATTCCTAATTATATCTAATTATTCCTAATTATATCTGTTTATTCCTAATAATATCTAATTAATATTAATTATAACTAATAATTTATAATTATAACTAACAATATGAAATTCTCATAAAACTAAATATAAATAAAAATCAATAAAAATATAATTAAATTTGAACTAATAAACAACCATTAAAATTAATATAAAAAATTTAAACATACAACAAATCAAATACAAATACATTAAACTTTGATATTCTGAAGATATTGACACCCTCCGACGGATCTCATATAAAAACCTTCAACAACAAAAATTTTCTCTTTAAAACTGAAGAATGAAATGAGAGAGAAACCAAGATCTGAATGATTCGTGGAAAAAACAGATGGGGGGTATATATAGGTTAGATTAGTTGCGACTGAATTATTAGCAACGAGATTCCTATCGCAAATGGTCGTATTGGCGAAGGGCCCCATCGCAATTACCCTCACCTGCATTAATTGCAGTCGGTGGTTAAAAGGTTATTTGTGACGGGTCCTGTCGCAAATTGTACCTACCGAGAGTCTTTTTGCGATGGGACGACATCCCATCACAAAAGGGTATTGACCGCCGTCGGGTATTTTCGATGGGACCCATTGCAAATACACTTGCACAGTTTGGCGCGGCTTGCACGCCATCCCGTGCGACTTGCCCTCCAAGCCACACCAAACTATTTGCGATGGGAGGTGAAAACTCGTCGCAAATACTTGGTTATTTGCGACGGGCTACTTTCCCCGTCGCAAATAGATTATTGGATGGGTTATTTGCGACGGGAAGAGATCACGTCGCAAATAACCTGTTGCAAATACAGATTTTTCCCGTATTGTACGTATTTTACCATTGACTATAGTCTGATTGGATGATTCATTTTTTTTCTAGTTGTATATGAGAAGATAGAACATTTTATGGATGTTGAATCACATGTGTATTTATATTTTGAAATGTTTAACAACTTTTTTCTTTGACTGGCATGTTTCTGGATATTGAAAACATTGTAACCAATTTGTGGAAATCCGTAAATACTATATGAGAAATGATTTCAAATCATTGTTAATTTATGAAAAATATTGTAAATATGTCTTTTAATGTTAAAAAATAAACATTCGGGTCGTTATAAATTATGTATATTAATTCATGGATTCCTACTAAGAATTTTTTCTGACACCCTAATTATACCTTTAGGTTGGTATATACACTGTTTTGGATAAAATATCTAGAAAGAATGGAATTTTGAAGAATGAAGGATTATTTTTATGCCACTTCTTTGTTTTTGATGTGATGATTGGTCAAATTGATACTTGTTAGTAGTGATTTTAATTTCATCATTGTTTACCCCATTTTTATTTGTGGATTTTCCCTTTTTTGCTACATTCTAATCATGTTTGATTTCTTGTTTTTATTTTATTCAATGCTTATTTTGTTATATTTTTGATTCCTCACCACATAATGGGATGCCATTGGTCACTGGATTGCTATACTCTAGTTGGTCTATTACTATATCAAAATAAAGAGTATGTCAGTGGCGTATGATTCCCATATTAGATAATAGTATATTTCTCTATAATGCACTTGGTGTTGGAGTATGTTTGGAGATACAGAGGGGTTGAAATTATTTGATTGCCTGTTTTTCATAGTGATTCACCAAAAGTTTATAATGAGGATGTTCATTTTAGAAATATTTATTATAGAGGATACTTGATCTATTAGAAATGCATGACAGAGTTATTCATAAGAGACATGGCTCATTATTATTGGTGAATCTAGAATCATTGAACATGTATCGTGGTTTGAGAATGAAACATTTGTGTCTTGGGATAAATTTTTTTGGGAGGAGTTCATGTTGTAGTGTCTAGTTTTACAATAGGAAAATTTAAAGAACCATGTAACTAGAACGTTTTTGAACGCTTTGATGTACATGAGTGATAGTGGGATGATATGTATACCAATTTTAATACAAGTATTCCTGTGTTCTAGGGGGTTGTGATGCTAATTGAGTAATTGTGGACCCACATATGAAGTCAATGAATTTTATACTAATAAGGGAGTTGAGTCTTGTGGATTTTGAGTAAAGGAGGTTTTTGGATGAGGCTGTGAGACCCCACATGGCTCTATATAAAATTTTATCCATCAGATATACTTATTTTATATCCCAGGTCTAGTGAGTTTGATACATTATTGCAGCTCTCATTTACGAATTATCCCCTTGTTTCAGGCACATATAGATGTTCTGTCATATAATAATATCTATAAATTAGAGGATATATTGTGATATTGTGTCTTGGACATTGATATATAATTATTTACCCATCTATTTTTTATGAGGTTTTATATAACTACAAAAACTATTACATTCTCAGTATTGTGGAACCATTTGAAGGATTGTATGTGTTATCTTTTCTGTTCGTATTTGTTCAAGAATAAGGTTGGAGAGTAAATTTTCTTTCAGCATTTTGTTTTTTTATAGAAAAAGATAGATGATATTGGTTGTTTCGGAGTAGATAATGTAAGCACATGAAAACCAGAAGTCCTGTGTTGATCAAAGGAAGAGGCCGCTATATATTGAGATTGAATATTATATATTCTTATAATATTATCATCATCGAGGGAAGAATATTTTTTCAAGAGGGAGTATGATTTTATATAGATATATTTGGACTTTTGAGGTTTTGGATCCCATTGGAGAGGTTTCATATTATTTTAATATCACTCCACATCAAGATAGACTTTACGATAATTTTTATGTTTCTTATCTTCATTTATTTTTTAATTATGATTGTCACATCATTTATATGGGGGAGTTGGTTATTGAGGATGACATGAAAATTTCTGAGAGATCGGTTGAGATCCACATTATTTTAGAGAATGTTTTATGTAGGATATATATCCCCTTTCTTTTTGTTTCATGGAGGCATGATCAAGTAGAGGATAGTATTTAGTAATGGCGTTCATTGATTTGTGCACAATAACAATATTTTTTTACATATCTCTTTTATTTATTTGTTTAAACATCGGGTTTAATATTATACATTTTATAATAATAACTCTCTCCCATGATTCTATATTTTACATGTATGTGTATTTTGTTCCTATAATTTTGAATTTATTCTTCAAATAGATAGATCATTAAAAGACATCCCATGAGAGATTATTCGAACCAATTTTCTATTTTCTTATAGGTTAAGTTTCAATTTTATGAGATGGAAAATTCATTGAGTAGTATCTCATATAAATCATTAAATTCCTAAATAATTCGTTTTAGATTTCCTATATCATAGAAGTCTCAAGGGGGTATGGGGGTCTTGTTCACCCTTAAATTTCAATGTTTTACTCATCGATGATCTGTTTTTATCATTGTCAATTTATACATTTACATGGTCAATATATTATTTATCATTATCAATAGGTTGTTCCCATGGTCAATAAATTTATTATCATTTTTATCCATTCTTTTGTGATTTTATTATTTTTCTCACTTAGTTAATTGATAACTCATTGATTCAACCAGTCTCATCTCACCGTCTATCTATTCCTTCAAATGCAAGATATATATTTTTCTTATGGTTTATAATTCTCATCGTCAATCTATTCATTCCCACAATGAATTGTTTTTCTAATAGTCTATCCTTTACTTATCATGACCGATTTCTTATTCTAATGTTCTAAATTCTCACAATTGTTCTCTTCCATATCATGATTGATGTTTATTGGTAACGTTGAAAATTTTCAACATGGACATTATTTTCCAACACATGGTTGATAGTTTTTTCATATTGTATATTGTTATCTAAATCGATAAGTTTTTTTCCACAGATGAATGTTTTTTAGAATGGTCAATAGTTTCTTAAATTTTCTTATTGTTCATTCACACAATCCGTAGTTTTTTTGTATGGTTGATGGATTGTTCTCACATTTGGTCAACTTGTTGTCAAAATTGATCTATTTATTCATTCATTTGATTAATTCCTTCACATGTTTGATAATATTTTCTCTTGATCATTCCATTATAATGGTCAATAATTTATTATGGTTCATCCTATCATGGTCTATCCAATTTTTTTTTCCAATTTTATAAGTTTAAAAAATACATAGATTGTTTTAATGAAATGAAAAATTATTTTGACATTAAATATATTATTTAAAGATCAAATATTTATACTAAATTTATATTTTGTAAATTTATTTAGAATATAAATTCAATAAACCCCATTGTTTAATTTGTGTCAGTAAACCTGTATCAAATCAAATCATATTTAAGATACATATAAAAAGAATATTCACTAACTTAACATCTAAAGGATATCTGGGTAATAGTATCTCGTATCATAAATGTACATGATTTTCTGTATTTTACTATATTCTTATTTCATGATTGTATGGTAGTATCAAAAGCTTATCCTTGAACCTTGACAGTTTTTTCTTTATTCCAGATTCATTCTTCTCATTATTCTTGGATTTTTTATTATCTTAGATAACTTGTAGTTTTATACTATAGTGCATTGCGATAGATTCAAGATACTATTTATCTTTTATGATCCACCATTCTATTATTTTTTATGATAGGTAAATTCCACACCATCATGATATCAAATGGGAGAAACTATCCTTTTCTTCAAAAATTTTGGGGTGGAATGTTTTGAAATATCATTTCCAGTTAAGAGATAACTATTCAATATTCATTTAGTATACGTGATATTTATTTTTTTTTCTAAATGGGCGTGTATATATTTACTAGTGAAGATAAAAAAATAGGTAAAATGAATTGAAATTGGTGGGGATTAATTTAAATAATTTATCTATTTCCTTGTTATTACTAATTTTTTTATCTTAAATAATGTAACATTAATCGATGAGCATGTTGTAGCTATTATAATTTTTTTTAAAATATTTATTTGGATTAACCTATCTAGAGTTAAAAAGAAAACCCATTTATAAGAAGATTAATATTTATATTTATATATGAACTGGTTTCCATTTTAAATTTCAAAATGTGTGAAAAATATTTTGAAAATGAACATATTTCAATTTTAAATCATCGTATAAATTATTTTTTGTAATAAAATATGATGCTAGGAAATCATATATTATCCAACTATATTATTTTTTTTCTTGTGGTTATGTGGACATTTGGGTTTTTTATAATGTAAGTGGTGACCAATTTAGGTTTGAGATGTGTTCCAGATGGTGGAAGTGAGGTTTTATATATGTAGAGTGGTTAAGAAATTCCCTATATTAGTGGCCTAAGAACTATGATATATTACATTGGTAAAAATAAAAGAGGGAATTAAAATAGGTTATTTTAAAATAATGTGGACTATAATTTATATGTGATGACTAGTTTATCAAATTGGATAATTAAGAATCATTTGGAATGAAATATAATTGATATAGTAGAATTAGATTTATTGGATAGTCCTCTAATATATAGATAAATGACATGATGAATAAAAAATTATTTTTAATTTAATAAATTTGAAAATGTGGAAGACCCCATAATTAAAAGAAATTAAAACCGAGGGTTGTGTTTGGCTATTTAATGGGTGTGTTTCATTTATTTGTTGATACATATTTCAAAATTTTGTATTTTATTGATTTTAAGTCTATGATGATGATGTATTGGTGTGAAATATTTTTACCATGATTGTGTGTTTTCTAGTATATATTAATATATATTATTCATTTTTCGTCTTCTATATTTAAACACACAACCAGCATTGAGAACCATGTTTTGAAACACATATTTTCAAAATGTGTTTTACCCCAACAACGAATGGTTAAAAAATAAAAGGATGATTGCCACTATTCACAGATGTTCAATCAAAAATAGTATCGAGCGTTTGGATAACCGGTGTATGTTTCAGTTCATGAGAGTATTTTTTATAGAATGGTTCGTTAATTGTAGAAGCAATGCATTAGTTTTTTTTCATTCCCATTCATGACAGCAAACTAACTTGGTTGTGCTGTAAACATTTGATTTGTGATGTTGTAGTACTGTCCCAATATATGTGAATGAAAATTTGATTCCACTATAGTATTCGAGGCCATGGGAGTTGTTGGTTTATGTAGTGTTTTGATAGGACATTGATTATGGATTTCTTGGTATGTGATGGTCAGATGTTTTTGAAGGTGTTAGAGAACATTGAATTTGTCATTGTTAAATGATAGTAGAAACTCAATGGGTTAGTCTTTTAGTGGTGTATTTATCAATTTTCTCCTATTATAATCTTACTATGCTCTTATGTTAATTTTTGAGTGAGTCATAGGGTGTTTTCATATGGATAAACATCCTCTATAGGCGATTCTTGGCTCTTTTGTTTGTTCACTAGTTCATTATTATTGTTTTATTATTCTCATGGGAGACAACAGTTATAAATTCTTTATGATTATAGATGGTATTTTCACACAACATGTACATGTATTATTTTTTTTATTTATATAATATGGTTATGTGGACCAAGTAAGGAATTTCTATCATGTATAGTAGAGATGTTGTGGATTCACTTTTCCACGTTTACAATTTTTTTTATTTTTTTGTAGATGTTATTTGTATTTATAGAAAAACAAATGCGCGATTGTTTAGATTCTTTTATATTAAGAGACAATGTGTTTAAAATGTTTTTTTATTATCACTCATGATATTTACATATATTCAGGGTAATTTATTCAATTTGAGTGTTTTTCACCATCAATAGGATTCACCAACTCGGGGACTATTAGAGATTATACTCAAGTGCAACCCCTTCCCTTCAATACATACGAAACAGGGTTACAATAGACAAGGGGCGGTCATGAAATGGTTGAAAAAATTAATGGTGTGGATTAATATCCGGTGGTAGATAAACTACACAATATTCGGTCAAGAGGGTATATGGATAGTAACTCATCAACATTGTCTAGTTAACACAGTGGATAATAGGGTTTACTAATATTCCCTACATTAAATGAAAAATAAATTATGTGTCAAGTATGAATGAATATAGGCACAATATTTCACCTCTAAATAGGCTATATCCATGGGAAACACTATTGATTTTCTATATTAAATTCACCTATATGCCACTAAGCAATTATAAGAGATTTTACGGCCCCATGACCAATACATATTGATTATCGAGGTGATTTCCCACCAATGGAATTTTTCAGTAGAGGCATAATTCAAGCAATGTCAGGAAATGTTTCATGTGGATAAAGATAAATATTTTCATGGTGAGAACTATGTGAATGGATCCATGGTGTTCCCACATCTCAAGGATGTGATATTTTAGTTTATTAGGCTATGGATGGTTGATTAATCCTCATGTAAAAGTGAATACATTCTAAAGAAACCATCTTCTCAAGAAAAAAAATAATTTTTTTTGTACTAATAGAGATTCTCAGACATGTGGATGACCCTCCTTTTTTTATTCCAAGTTAAAAAGTAACTATATATTTAAGTAAATTTTATTGAAATTCATTGCATCTCAATCAACAAAATGTAATAAAAAACTAAAATGTTTTATAATACATTATTCCAACAAAATATTATATATAAGAGTATATATAAAATGTTATTTATTACATTATATATCATAATAATGTTTTATAGTTTGATAGAAGAATTTTTCGTCATACAATGTTAGTAATCCAATAATGATTTGGGAACACGGTTACGTTTGATTCCAAAAATAATGATTCAAGTGACTTATGTATTAGGAATCACATGCGGGAAAAAGCTAAGGGTTTACAATTAGACATGATAAAATGGAGGCGGAAAAGGCTAAATTGTAACTTTTTGTGTTTGAATGAAAGAAAGAATCCTCAAATAAGAAGATAATGACCCAATATGGAACTATCCAATTTTTTTTCACTAATATACTACAATATATTTGGGGAACCATGATGACAGTGATATAATTTCCACTATATAAAACATGTAATTCCATCATATAATCATGAATGATGTTTCCTTTGATACATGATCCACGCATGAGAGGTAGGAAAGGAATGACACAAGTATTGTTCCACAATAAACATAGCGAATTATATTCAAAAATTAATTTTTATGGTAATTAAAATTCATTTATGGTGGGATATATTTATGGGTGGGTGAGATAATTATTGAGGATTTCGATATATCTTATTGTTACACCACCATTCAATTTTCATATAAATTACATGCACCATAAAATTTTGTGAGTATGAGAGATGATCTGATATAGGGAAAACCTAAAATCATAACTCTATGAGATACATTGAAATCTAATTTATTAATTCTATAAGGTGGTGTATAATGTGGTCTATAAGACTATATATATATATATATTTATTTATATATCTTCGCCTATATAGTGATTATAATCTAAGGTTAGATAAATCATTATATAAGGGTGTTATAGTGTAATGTCATATATGAAACAAAACATGGTTTCAAGAGTTTATTAATATCAATATTAGTTTATAGGAGTTTTCTATTTTAAGGAATTTTTTCTTATATCATCAAGTTTTTGAAATTTGATGACATATACCATTGACCATTGGGTTGATGAAATATATGGTTATATAGAATTGATTGTATGGGTTTTCATATCTTAAGGATATAAAAATCTAACCAAGGTGATATTCCTAACCAAATTTCATATAACTCAAACCATTAGAGAATTCATATATTTTATATATTATTAAGGGAATGGTATCCCCAATGTGAATTGGGAATCCTAATGTGAATATTGGAATCCTCATAGGTGTATTCACATAGTTTAATGTAATATTACTTGGACAATAATTTCAAATTTAATGTCATGAAATTAATAAAGAGTTTTTCTTGGATTTATATATATAATACTATGAAAAAATTGATGGATATTAGTTTATGGTTGTAAAATTTTTACCTTCTCCTATAATATCATATATTCATAGTATTAGGTTGCCAATGGTATCTTGATGGAGGGGTGTGATTCTCTTAGATGAGGTGGTTGAGATATATAATTTAAACTTGATCTGAGGGTATAAAACTAGGGAATCACTATATGTTCTATATAAAAGGAATTATGAACACATAGTTCATAAAAAGGGGCCATTATAACTATCTGGTTCTTATATAGGAAAGAAAGGGTGAAAATTATTATTTCCATTCTAATAATAATAAGAATAATACCCAATGTGAATCAGTAAAATACCCGTCACCCAATAATAAATACATTAATAGAATGAAATTATGGATGGAACTATGATAAGGGATCTGGGTGTCACAATAAATCCCATGAAAAAAAACATATAGTTCATTTATTTGAATCTCTCATATAGACCCAACTCGTTTCCAAGATAAGGATGAATATGAGAAATGTATCTATGATAGGAAGTGGATGTGGGATCAATATATGTTGAATTAGTGGACCAGAAACCATGATATAAAGGAATTAGAGCTCATATTAAGGGACAAGAAAAAGACATTTGACTGATACTATGTATAATATGGTAAAAAATATAAATCAATATATAGTTTTTTTCGGGGAAGGGTGTTAGTTGGATGACATCAAAATAAGAATGGGTTAGGGAACCAAAACAAAAATAAAAGGGGAGTACTCTAAACTACAGAATAATACAATATGTCATTTTATATAAGTGATAGGGAATGTTCCCTATTTTTTACATTATGCCAAAAAATATGTTTACCAATTAGTTAAATATCATATATTAAAGATGGAGATCAAGATTTTTTTAGGATGACGATGATTTGATATATTGTTCAATATATTATTAAATTTATGTATTTATGAAGATATTCAACAAAAATTAATTTCATGGGGTTGGAAATATGGTTATGTCATTTTAGATCATGCTTATATAGTGTTTAGTTTCATTAATTTTAATTAAAATGTGTCATCACTCTACTTGAAACAATAAACCATGACATATAACAATACATTAATCATTATCAATATGAGAGAAAAGTGTTAATTAATGATAATTCATATTAAATGTTTTGACATAATTGGTGTGTGTGGTTTTGGGTACTAATGTATTTTTTAATAGCATGAGGGAGACCATAATTATTTTTCAAAAAATACAGAATATGTTTTTAAATATTTATTTACAATTTAAACTTGTATAGATGCAAGGATTGGGACGCCAAGGGTGTTGGGACTACACCAAAACAAATGGAAGTGTTAGAAAAGTTAAATTAAATCTATGGGACTTTTAATAGATAAATTAATGAGTAAGATAAGTTAGGAATGGATGATGGGAAACTATCTATAATATGGGTTGTATCAAGTTTTCATGGAGGGTGTTTCCTTAGGGAAATTATCCATAAAAATGAGTAGATCCAAGAATGGTAAATATATTAAATCATCAATATAAAATAGGTATTTTATATTGAAATAAAAAATTAATGTTGATTCAAACAGAGAAGTTATAATGTGTGATAGTAATGTAAAGTATTATTCCCATGAAGATTATGGTCATGATGAGGATGAACATCCTTGCATTAATAATATTGACCAGAAACATTTATACCAATATAATAGATTTATTTTTTTTTGTGAATTCTATTTGAATTTAATTTTTAATTCAATGAGTGTAATCTGAATGATATCATACCATTCTCTAAATGACGTATATATAAAACATAGAGGATTTTTATTTTGAAGTCATATATCACATACCGAATGAAGTTCCATTTATGTTTGAGAATCTATGACCAATAATATTTCATATATGGTCCTTCAAAATCAATCATGGTATCATTTATCATATAGTCATATTATAAATACCTATTCTATGAAAATTAATGGAATAAATAGTGGACGATAAAATATCAATTTATGTTCATATAGATAGGAAAATTCTATATTGTGTAATAGCATTTGGGTTGGGAAATATGATTTGTAGTTTAACATAAAAATATTAGGATTTATTATTTTGAATATAACATTATTAATGGTGGATAAGGACTATAAATTTTAACATCACATGAGAAGGATGATTAGGGTACATTTTGACCTATACATGGTAATTCTTAAGAAATAATGAATCAGTGGGAAGAACAATCCCCCCATCCATGGTGATTGGTGACTACTCACTGTTAGATTAGTCTGCATTAATGTTTATTTGGATTTAGATATACAACGAATGTGTTACATAATCCTTGGACTAAAACAATATTATACAAATAATTGAATGTTGATATAGGGAAAAATTTATTTCTTTTTAGGGGATTACATTAACACACAATTTTATATTAAAATCCTCCCTACTATACGGGAGACAAAATTCATTATTGTGATTGCCATCTTTGTCTATAAAAATGGATCATATTCATCCTTCATGATTTAGTGGGATGTGAAGTTAATGTTTTCAATATACTGGATGAAGAAACATGGGATGGTATTGGATGATTCATCTATCCAAGAATAATTTTTTGGGAATAAGAATTCATCTTTTGATCTAACCATTCATCTTGATGTAATGTTTTTGACTCAAATCCACTAGAAATATATTTTTTTATATTAATAGGGGTTATATAAATTTTTATAACATGTTACAATGGATCTCCCAACTTTACTATTAGATGATCTATCATCCTCTAGAGAAAATACATATATGTGTAGATGTCCTAAATGGTGTTTCCAAGGAAATTGAGTGAGGAGGAATAGAATAAACAGTTCTTCATCTCATCATCATGTTTATCCGGATAACTAATATCATGAAATTTTTTTATTCCTCCGTACATTTAAAAAATCATGGAATTTCAACATTCCAAAATGAGATGGGATTTTTCAACAAATCAAATTAGGTTATTGCATATTATTCATGATTGGATCCCATTATATAATTCTTATGGACACACTATGCTATTAATTATATATTTTATTTGGAAAACGGGTAATGAATCATTTGTGGGGTCATTGTATTCATAAAAATAGCTATTTATTCCCATTTAGATATTTTATAAATTTTATTAATGTGGAATATAATATTATTTCATGGTTTTTTATATCATTATCATGATGAAGGGTTATATAAAAAACATTATGAATATTCCTGGTTATATTAAATAAATTGGAGACATAACTAGAAAATAATTGACATTCTCAACTCACGTAAATAATTAATATTATTACAGAACTTTAATGTTTATGTATTTGTTAAATTGATTCTAAATATAATTGACATCAATTCCATTCCAGTTTACAATATGGTTTCCTTTGGAGATGAAAATTTTTCTGATCTTTTTTTATGGAGGATGTGAATTGATAAAGGAATTATTAGAAAAAACCATCTCATTTTAAAATGAACCACAAGAACATATTATAATTACAATTAATGATAGTATCTTCCATTTATTAGATGAAATAACTGGATATGGATATATTTTATTGGTTTTTGGTACAAATATTAAGTCCATATAAATAGGAAATGTGAGAAATTGTATAGTCTAGTTCACTTGTTTCACAAAAGGAAACAATGCGTACATTTAAAAAATTAAATGGTGAGGGACATGATCTACCTAGTCCATCTATGAATACATTTTTTTTTGTTCTAAATCACATTTTATTTTAATGGAATCTATGGGGTGTAAAGGACTCTAATCATACCATCATGGTCAAATTAATACTAAATTTTTCACTTTTTTCGATGATTTCACAACAATTAGAGAGGTATTGGTCTAGAGGTGGGAATTCACATTTTTCATTATCCTAGGGGAGCCACCAGGACATGAATACATAGTCCCAATTTTCAATAGAACATTACCTCATTATATTTTATCAGCCTATGTCTTTAAATTGATGATAATTGAGGGAGGTATGACATTTTATTCATGTATATTATCTGGATCAAGGTAGTATCCTCAGAGGATTTTTATATGAGATGATGATAACCCCTAAGATCATAGATAAATCATGTTATACAGTCATCACCAATAAATTACATATAATCATTAGTACCATTACTTGATTTAGACACAAAGTTTTCGATATTTTATGTCTTGGTAGTGTTTAAGGGATATATGACAACAGAACTACAATGATCAATGGATGTTCCTTGCTGATGTGTGGGGATAAAACCAAGGAGGATCACATATTGTGATTGGTCATTTTAGATAATATATATATATATATATATCACATACATTATAATTTATATCCTACTTCTATTTGTCCATGTTCCAGCAATGATGACATTCACCGTGGTGTTGTTCAGTTATGAAGTGTCCATAACATCATTTAAATTGAAATATTTATTCATTTTATATTGATATTGAAGTGGAAAAAATTATTGACCTATATAAAACCACCATCCATTAAAATACACAAGGAGACAATCCTAATTGATGATATTATGCAAGACATTGATACCATCAATAAATACTAATTATAAACATACAATAGTTCCTAAAATGTATGGATACTATGACAGTTTGAGTGGTGTATGGTCAACCACACAACATAACATCTCAAGGGACTAAAGATTATAATAGAAATTGGGATATAAAAAAAATATTTCAATGAAGTTAGTTGAAAATAACTCATATATTTTTCTAGAAGTTTGACCTAATGTCTTTCTTGAAAATATTTTTTAAGTTGATGTTTTCGGATGTATCAATCCAAAACAATGCTAGAATATTATTAGTGGTGAGATTCTCCAATAGTTTTATTTTTCATAAAACACTTCAAATTTTTAATGAAAATATTATTCATGGTTACTCTAGACAAATTTAGGTTCTTATTAGTTATATTATTGCAATATTACCATTCATTTGAGTTACATAATTTAGCAAAATATTTCACACATTTCATAGACACACGGAAAACAAAAATTGGTTTAGTTTCTTTTGAATCATGGAAACATAAAACATTGGTTTATAAAAAATCTATTTATTTTACCTCATATTTAATCCTAACTAGAAACATTTTTTAGATATCACATTTAATACATTTAATTGTATCCTGGGGAAATAAAACATAAGAAATGGTGTTATGACATTCTCAATAAGGGTAAACAAGGGAGTGATAAATCATATAATAATCATAAAGAATATTTACATAAATAAAACATTTAAAAATAATATATTTTATATAAAATATCTTTATTTTGTTTCATGGAATAAATCATAGATTTTTATAATAAAAAAATGAACATATTCTTTGAGAACATGACATAACACATGGAATTGAGGAATACACATAAGAATATAAAATAATTTCTATTCCAGTTAATGTATCACTATAAATGATATATTTTTATTATGGTTTCATTACTCATTGCATATTATTATTCGTGGTTCACTCCCATGACCATATTAGTTGTTAAGGTTCACTTCCAAGGACATTTAGTGGAAAAAGTCATTTACTGAACCGAGTTCACTCCCTATTACATCCATGTATATCTAATGAGATATAAATAATTACCCAATGAATTGGATGGAGATATAGGTAAAAACCATAACACAATATAAAAAATACGTATGTGTGACACAAAAATATAAATCATTCATCATATCAAAACCCATGCAATGAAATAGATTTTGTTATCACCATTTATTCATAACATGACCCATGGAAAAGAAATATGTTACATTAATATTAATCCATTATAAACATAAACTATTTTGAGAATTAATAAGGATAGTATAATTGAATCATAACCCCAGGAAAAGATAAGTATCATCAAATAATTTAATCTTAGATTTAGTATAATAATTAGAGACCACTTGAAATAATTATTGAAGAAAATACCCTCTCCACTTTGAAAAAAATAATTAGATCATAAAAAATTTATCAAACCCCTTTTATTGATAATAAAACATAATATATATAAATGAATATATGATACATGTTTAAAAACATTGAAATCCATTTTCATGATAATTTTTAAAATATCTATAATTTTTTTAATATATTTATAGAAAACAATATTTTGAGGGAACACATGTTTCCAAATTAAGAGAGAATTACATTATATAAAAATTATAATATCCTAAAAATTGATAATAAATATATAACAGATAAAAGTAGAGATTAATCATATAATAAAAGGATGATGGTTTACCACATAACATGTGTCTCAATGATGATAAATTGAGACTAAATTTCCATACCTATTTGGAAACATTTTAACCATAAATCCCATTAAAGAGTGATCATCAAATATATATGTAAATACAATTTAATTTTTGGAATTAGATAAAATATAATATTCATGCAAATAATATATACCACAAAAAAAGAATTAGTGGTGAATATCACATTGGTCTCACTAATAAATGTGAGACTATATATCTAATAACTACATTAGTAACATTAAAATAGTGACCACTATAAAATAATAACATAAATTGAAACCTTTAATATCATTAAATTAAATTAATAAATGATAAAAACATCATAGATTATTATATAAACCACTCAAAATAAGCGAGTGGTAAATTCTTCATATATCTCACGGAAACAAAAAGTGAGATCAAATTCCCATACCTCAAGTATTGATGTCCTTTATATTCATTAAAAAATCTTATAAAAAGTAAAATATTATTATACGTATACTATAAGGACCCGACCTTATTAAATACATAATCTTTAATTTAATCAATAAAACAATTCCTTTTACATGGATGATCTTTTCATATTGAGATCTTTAGAGAATTAGGACAATACATTCATAACATTACACATCATTACATAGTGGATACCATAAAAATAGTACAAAATCCTTCCAAAATTTAAAACTTTCGAAAAAAAAACATAATTTCTTTGATATATCTTCAAAAATTTAACATGGATTATTCAACTTTATTAAAAAAATTTATAATAGGTGAAAAAAATTTCAAAACATGGGATAAGCACAAAAATCTCAGTTAGGGATATAAAAAAGGCATTAGTCCAAGAATACTTGTAACATATGAAATCACTTTCAAAAGACATGCTTGCGGCCCATATATACATTGTAAAACATGATATTAAAAAAACAAACACTAAAAATATGATAACATAAATATAATCATATAGGTATCATGGGGAATTACTTACATAAACTTGTAACCATTCTTGGATACCATATAATTTGTAACCCTCACAACTAACATACTTTGTGTAACCATCACAGTTACACATGGAGTAACCATATGGCCGACCTCAAACTTACTCATACCCAATTCATTGGAGGGAAATATAGGTCCCTACCTTCATCATAAATAATTCCTAATAACCAAAACATAATCACAAAACATTAAAAATTCCATAAAAACACTACTTTGTAATTTCGTAAAACTGAATTTAAAAAAGGATTTTTAAAGAAAATCCCCTTATAAATATCATACAATTGAATAGATACCTAATAGAGTGGATAAAGTATGTATCTATACTACAAATAAACATAATAAAACATCATATAAATAGAACCCATAACAGAAAACAATTAAATATCACATAAATAATGAAGTTGAAGATTAACCCAATGAATGGAAATCAGGTTAAGAATTCCCTTACCTCAGGTTTGTATTACTTCCAACTTGTTTAATCCTCCTGTATAATGGTTAAAAGAGTGTTATTAATATTTTACAGAAACATTTTCATGTATATAACATCTTATATGATTATTTCATTACATCATTTCACCCTTTAATTTTTAGTATTTTGCTCCTTGCACTGTTTTTGGGTGTGTTCTAAACAGGATTACCTTGATTGGTTCATGGTGGATGTTCTTGTCGATTGGAATTGAAAATATAGGATTGGAATGGAAAGGTATTTAAATATTTCCAGTTCCATAATTTATACCCTTTATCATTTTGATGTTCAATATGAGTATGTTTCATAAGGTAAAACATTAATGATGTTCGTTTAGATCATTTTAGTGATTTTTTTATAATAACAACCTCATTTTGTCTTATAAATTAAACCATGAGTAAAAAAGAATCAAAAAAAACGTGGTGCGTCATAAAACATATATTATAACCTTTATAAACCATATAAATGGTTTCATGACCTGAATTGAAAAAATTAATGGAAATTGAAATCACATCATCCACGATGTCCGTAATTCGACACATCACGAACAATGCTTTTAATTCTTTGAATAAGTTGGAGAGGAGAAGAAAAGTGATTATCAATATTCCATGAATATGAGAAAATAAAAAATATAAATTATTTTGGAGATTTCATGCCTCTTGGATAAGAATATATTAAAAAAGAATGATAAAGGAACCCAAAATAAAAGAATAATTGAGAAATCCCTTACAAAAATACGACAGCCTAACGGGTACACAACATAGTTTTAGAAAATATTAAAAATAGTGGGGACAAGGGTCACCCATATAGAAATTAATAATAATATATATTACATCATTAATAATAAGGAAATTAGAACATGGTATGGAAACTTGAATGTTATACCACATAAAAGAGAACTTGAATAGAGAAAGAAGAAAATTGAGAATATCTTACCTTGTAAATTAACACTTAGAACATTAAGGTTGGGAACCTGGGGGCTTGAGTAAATCCTGGGAGGACTACTATGAAGGTAAGGAAGGCCATATCATCATTTAGGGGGAACTTTGAATGATGTTAATGAAGGAATGGGTTGGTATTTATAGGAAAAGTAAGGTAATATTTTAATAATTTCCAAGAGACGCCTCATGGGTACTATTTGCAAAACCATGGGCTTTCCCATGGTATTTTCCCATGATATAAGACACTTGGGACACCTCACATTATATTTAACAATAAAAAAGTCTCCTAGATTTATGACATCATTATTATATCATTAACGATGTCATTAACACACTGACACTAAAAATTTTATTTGTTACTATTGACCGAAAAATCAACTGTTTCAAAAAAACCCAAACATTTTCCCCAACCATTTCTTGACATGTAGAATTCAAAAATGAATTCCATTTTTTAAAAATAATTTTATTAATTTTATTAATTTAATTTTTAAATAAAATCATACTTAATTCAAAAATTAACAATTCTAATTCTCTAACCACTTCTATATCATGATGAAAAAATTACCATGATGTTATTATCTTAATGCCTTAAGAAAATAAAATAATAAAAAATTTACTATTCATTACGGTAATATTACTATTCATATTACTATTCATAAGGGTTTGTTACTATTCTCCAAAAAAACAAGTTGGTTCCAATAGACTCCAAATAACATACTAAACCCAAATGTAGATGACAATTTCTTGAAATTCAATACATAGAAGTGTAAAAGTTGTGTTTTAAAGGCTAGTTAAAAATATCTACTTAATTTTTTTTTATTAATTTATATTTATTTTTAGAAAAACTTGGTTTGTTACATTATCCCCACCTTCTGGAAATTGTGTCCTCACAATTTTATTTACATATTAAAAATCTGAGGGTACTTTTCCATCATAGAAATTTGAAACTCCCATGTTGCTTCTTTAACCATGTGGTTTCTCTACATAACCTTTCCTGCTAGATTACCATATTATGCAATACCTCCTCCCTTTGATCAAGAATCTGAACTAGTTTCTCTTTATAAGAAAGGGTCTCTTCTAACTGAACTCTTTCTAGGCTCAGGATATGTGATGAATCTGCCACATACTTTATCATCATGGAAACATGAAAAAAATTGTGTACATGAAACAAACTTGGAGGCAATGATACGCGGTATTCCAATGTTCCAACATTCTCCAAGATTTCAAAAGGACCAAGGAATCGTGTAATAAGCTTCCATTTCATACCTAAACGCATCACACTTTCACAAATATAGATTTTAAAGAAATCATGGTCACCTTCCATGAAATAGATGTCTTTACTTCTGTTATCTGCATAACTTTTCTGCATGCTCTGAGCTGTCCTCATTTGCTACTAGATCATCCTCACTTTTTCAGCCACTTCTTCTACATATTCTGGCCTCATCAACTTTCTTTCACCGAGTTCATCCCAAAATTCTGGAGTCCGACACTGCTTCCTATACAAGGCCTCAAAAGGTTGCATATGAATATTGGAATAAAAATTGTAATTATAAGAAAACTCATCTAAAGAAAGATGCTGATCCCAACTTCCCTGATTTTCCATTGAACAAGCTTGAAGAATATCTTCCAAAGTTTGAATCATTCGTCTTGACTGCCCATCTGATTAAGGATGGAAAGCTGTACTCAAAATTTAACTATATGCCCAAAGACTTCTTAATTCCCTACCAAAATTTAGAAGTAAATCTGGGATGTCGTCAAATACAATGGAAAGAGGAACTCCATGTACCCTGAAAATATCCTTGGGTTATAATTGAGAATTTTTATCCAATGTCATTGTATCATGAATGGAGAGAAAATTTACAGACTTTTTTAGCCGATCACCAATAACCCAATTTGTATTGTTACCTTGATAAGTCTTTGGTAGTCCCACAAAAAAGTCCATGTATGAATTTACACATTTCCACTCTGGAACTGGAGAAGGTTGAAGCATCCCATTCGGTATCTTCCACTCTTCTTTAACCTGTTGACACGTCAAACATTTCATGGTAAAATTAGCAATATCTTTTTTCATTTCATCACACCAATGATACTCCTGAAGGTCTCTGTACATCTTAGCACTTCTAGGATGAACAGAAAATGGAGAACATTAAGCTTCACACAACAAATATTTATTCAACTGTGAAATACTAGGCACATAAAACCTTTTTCCAAATCCTAAATCATTATATTTTTCTAGGTTAAATTCTGGAAACTTTCCCATTTTAACCAATTATACATTTTTTTGTAGCTCACAGTCATTCTTTTGTGCTTTCCTAATTCTGTCTCACAACGAAGACTGCATTGAAACCTTAAACAAAACAGAGGTATTCCCTACACCAACAACATCTAAACCAAAATTTTTCAAATCATTAATCAAGGGATCTTGTTCCAAACGTAGCATGGTTAATGATGCATGATGTTTCCGACTCAAGGCATCTGCTACTTTTTCTGCATTTCCATGATGGTAATTGATCGTGTAGTCATAATTCATTATCAGTTCAAGCCATCTTCTCCACCTCATGTTTAATTCCATCTGAGTGAATATATACTTTAGACTTTTATAGTTAGTATATATTTGTTATTTGGTTCCGTATAGATGATGCCTCCAAATTTTCAAATAAAAAACAACATCTCCCAACTTAAGATCATGTGTGGGATAATTTAGCACGTGAGGATTAAGTTGTATTGAAGCATAAGCAATTACCTAATCATTCTGAATCATAACACAAGAAAATTTATTCAAAGAATCATCAATGTAGATGATAAAATCACCATTTTGGGAAGGTAAGGCCAAAACTAGAGCATTCAACAATCTCTTCTTCGGTTCCTGAAAATAAACATCACATTCCTCTGTCCAAATTTTTTTACCCCATTCTGTGTTAACATAGTTATCAGGATACATAAACAGGAAAAGTTCTTAACCAACCGTCTACAATAACTTCCTAACCCAAGAAAAATAAAAATATCTGTAACATTTGTGGGTCTTGGCAATTCATCAACTACTTTTTTTTGGTAGGATCAACTGTTATTCCATTGTTATTTACAATGTTCCCCATAATATAAATCTATTGAAACCAAAAATAAAACTTTCTGAATTTTCCATATGGCTTATTTTCTTTTGAAGAATGCAAAACAACCCTTATATTTTGTTCATGCTCCTCTTTAATTTTATAAAAAACTAGAATGTAACCAATAAATAAAACCACAAACTTATCCAAGAACACATGAAATACTCTATTAATAAGATTCATGAATATAGTATGTTCATTAATTAATCTAAACGACATGACCACAAATTCAAAATACCCATATCTAGTACTAATGGCTATTTTTGGGATGTCATCCTCCTTCACCATCAGCTGATGTTATCCGGATCTCAAGTCAATCTTGGAAAAGTTCTGAGCTCCCTGGAGCTGATCAAACAAGTCATTGATATGAAGAAAATGAAACTTGTTTTTAATAGTAATGTTATTCATAGCTCTATAAGCAATGAAACATCTCATGGAACTATATTTCTTTTTAACAAAAAAAACAGGGGCTCCCCATGGTGAAGTTATAGGATGAATGAAGCCTTTGTCAAGAAAATCCTGCAACTGATTTTTCAATTCAAGAAGTTGTATTTGGGCCATATGATATGGGGGTTTTGAAATTGGATTAGCAATAGGAACTATGTCAATTGTGAATTCGACTTCTCGATCTGGTATGACACCAGGTAACTCTTCATAAAAAACATCAAGGTATTCATTTACCACTAGCACATCATAAATTTGAATAGTTCCCTTGTTTTCAACAACATGAGTAAGATAACATTCATTTACATCTTTCAATAGTTTCTCAGATTCTTGATATTTTATCAATTTTAGGGGTTCAATCTTGTATAAAAACTAAAAATATTTTTGAAAAACAACTTATTTATCTCTATAGTCAATCTTAGAATGATAATTAGAAAGCCAATCAATCCCCAGAATAACATCAAACTCAACTTTGGGTAAAAAAACGAAGTTTTTCGGTAAAGTATTTCCACATACAACAATATATAGATTCTTATAATTCCAATTTTCTATACATTCCCCCTGGTGTTTTAACAACAAGTTTGGGTCTCATTTGTTGGGGTGATATTTCCAATTTACCAAAAAATTTCTCAAAGATGAAGGAATGTGTATACCCCGTATCAAAGAAAAAATTATCAAAATCTGAGTGAAAAAATGTACCTGATACAACTTCATTGGATGGCCTGACATCTGCTGACGTAGTCACAAAAGATCTCTCTACACCATTCTGCTTGTAGTATGGATTCTTTGCATTATTCAGATCTCTCTTTAGGCAGGCATTTTTATATTAACCCATATCACAACATTTGAAACACCTTACAATCTGCTTTTTAGGATTAGTCTTAAGATCAATTTCATTGCAATCTCAGGCCATATGTCGAATCATACCACATTTAAAATACTTCCAAGTTTTTCTAAGACATTCCCCATTGTGTTTTTTGCCACACTTATCACAAAATAAAAATAGGATTTTCTTACCATCAGATTTCTTTGGATGATTCTTACCCATTGCATGCCAGCTGGACCTCTTCTTTTGATTGTTTCCAAAATGCACATGATTATCATAAAACTGTATCTCTACCCTCTTCGCACATCAGACAAGTTTCGCATAACTATTGAATTCACGGGAGGCCAATGCCCTTCGATACCTTGGAAAAAATCCTTAGTAAAAGCGATTGATTTTTCTATCAAGATCCAGAATAAGATTTGGAGAATACCTCGCCAGTCAGGTGAATTTCTCCTCATACACTACCACTGAGTCTTCCTCCTTCTATTTCAATTTAAGGAATTGATTCTCAATTCTATGTCATGCCAACATAAGAAAATATTTTTCAAGGAAAAAACATTTTAATCCATCCCACTCTAAGGAATCAAAATCATCTCAACCTATGATATTCCTTACCATTGACCACCACTGATCAGATTCCCCTCCAAAATGATAAATGGAAAGACATGACTTTTGATTGTCTGAACATCTCATAACATCATGTATATTTTCCAGGGCTTTGATCCCTCCTTCAGCTACTACTGGGTCAGAAGATCCATTGAATGCAGGAGGTAGTTGTCTCATAAAATGTTCCACTACTATAATTTTCTGTTGTGGTACCTCTATTGGTTCTCCTGCATGGATTCCACCACCATTTTTTCCTAAGTTAGCTGAGAAATTAATGTCACAAACTGCTCGGTTCTAATCCTTACCATTCTAGGATGTAGTTCCGAAAGGATGCCATTCTGTCTGTGCCTCTCCTCTTTAGCATCCATGTTCCTTCTGCAGACAAAAATTCTGAACAAACCTTTCTTAGATGAAAAAACTTGGGAATATTTAAATTCTATAACATTTCAAATTAACCATAGAGTGAAAATCATTTATGGTATTCTATTAACATCACCATAACCCATGAAGTTATCTAAACCATCCGTTGGTACCAACTATAAGGACCCGACCTTATTACATACATAATCTTGAATTTAGTCAAGAAAACACTTCATTTTACATTGAGTATCTTTTCAAGTTTATATATTTAAATAATTAGGACAATACATTCATAACATTACACATCATTATTGAGTGGATACCATAAAAACAGTACTCATTCCTTCCAAAATTTAAAACATTCCAAAAAAACATGATTTCTTTGAAAGATATTCAAACATTTAACTTGGATTTTTTCACATTATTAAACATCCATATAACCTATGAAAATCATTTAAAAATATGGGATGAGAAAAAAAAGTTTAGTTAGGGATATAAAAAACCCATTAGTCTAAGAATACTTGTAACATATGAAATCACTTTCAAGAGAAATGATTTTCACCCATATATACATACTTTGTAAAACATGATATTAAAAAAAACATACACACAAAACATGAGAACATAAATATAACAATAAAGTTATTTTGGGGAATTACTTAAATAATCTTGTAACCATTCTTGGATACCTTATAATTTGTAACCCTCATGGCTACTTTACTTTGTATAACCATCGTAGTTACACTTGGAGTAACTATACGGCTGACCTCCAACTTACACATACCCAATGCATTAGAGGGAAATATAGGTTCCACCATTCATCATAAATAATTCCCAAGAACCTAAACATAATCACACAACATGAATAATTCTATAATAGCATTACTTTGAATTTCATAAAACGAAATTTAAAAAGAGGATTTTTGTAAGAAAATCCCCTTATAAATATCATACAATTGGATAAAGAATTAATAGCGTGGATGGAGTATGTATATATACTGTAAATACACATAATAATACATAATATAAATAGAACACATCACAAAAAATGTAAATATCACATAAATAATGAAGTAGAGGGTTATCCCAAAAATGGAAATCGGGTTAAGAATTCCCTTACCTTGGATTTATATTACTTCCAACTTGTTTAAAACTCATGTATAATGACTAAAAGTGTATTATTAATTTTTTACAGAAACATGTTAATGTTTATTCATCATATATGATCATTTTAGGACATCATTTTACCCTTTAATTATTAATATTTTGCTCCTTGCCGGTTTTTGGATGAGTTCTTAACATGATTTCCATGACTGGTTCATGGTAGATGTTCTTGTCGATTAAAAGTAAAATTCCATAATTAGAAGGGAAATGTATTTACATATTTCTAGTACCATAATTTTTACCATTTATCATTTTGATTTTTAATATGAGGATGATCAATAAGTTGAAACATTAATGATGTTCGTTTAGATCATTTTTTTGGTTCTTTGATTATAACAACCTCATTTTGTATTATTAATTAGAACCATGAGTAAAAAAGAATTATAGAACCATGGGCGAGTCATAAAACACATATTATAACATGGATCAACCATATAAATGGTTTGATGAATATAGTTGAATTAATTAATGGAAATTGAAACCACATCGTCCATGATGTCGGTAATTTGACACATCACAGACAATGTTTTTAATTATTTAAATAAGTGGTAGATAAGAAGAAAAATTATGATAAATCTTCCATGAACATGAGACAATACAGAGTATAATTGATTCTGGAGATTTCATGCCTCTTGGATAAGAATAGATGAAGAAAAAATGAGAAAGGAACTTAAAATAAAAGAATAATTGGGGAATCCCTTACAAATATTCGGTAGCCAAACGGCTACACAACATGGTTTTAGAAAATATTGAAAATAGAGGAGGCAAAGTTAACCCATACAGAAATGAATCATTATATATATTAGATAAAGAATTAGAATGAAATAATAACAAGGTATGGAAACATGAATGTTATACCCCATAAAAGAGAAATTGAATAGAAAAAGACAATAATTGAGAATTTTCTTACCTTGTAGAGTAACCCTTAGTTCATGAGGGTTGGGACCTTTGAGGCTTGAGGAAAACTTGGGAGGACTACTATTAAGCTAATAAGGCCTGAGCTTTGTTGAGGGGGAATTGGGAATGAAGTTAATGAATGAATGGGTTGGTGTTTACAGTAAAAGTAAGGGAATATTTTAATAATTTACAAGGGACCGCTCATGGGTGGTATTTGCAAAACCATGAGCTTCCCCATGGTATAAGCCACATGGGACACCTCACATATCATTTAACTATACAAAATTAGTCCAGATTTATAAAATCATTATTATATCATTAATGATGTTATTAACACACCGAAACTAAAAACTATATTTTTTACTATTCAACGAAAAATCAATTGTTTCAAAAAAACCAAAAAATTTACCATAACCATTTCTCGACGTGTAGAACTCAAAAATGATGTCCATTTCTTGAAATTGATTTTATACATATTATTAATTTAATTTTTAAATAAAAGTATACTTATTTCAAAAATTAACAATTCTAATTCTATAACTACTTCTATATCATGATGAAAAATTAACCAAGATGTCATTATATTAAATCCTTAAGAAAATAAAATAAAAATAAAAATTACTATTTAGTAGGGTATATTACTATTCATAAAGGTTTTATTACTATTCACCAGAAAACAAGTTGGTTTCAATAGACTCCAAATAACATACTGAACACAAATGTAGATGACAGTTTCTTGAAATTCAAAACATAGATGTTGAAAAGTTATGTTTTAAAGGATATTTAAAAATATCTACTTAAAACAAAGTTCAATTAGTTTATATTTATTTCTTGAAAAACATGGGGTGTTACATATACTATATAACCATATTAATATATATAATACTATTTAGGATTTCCTTAAAACTTTATATTACCCACTTATTAACAATTCAATGATATTGTTATGTTTCCTGTAATAACCTATATTTTTAGTTCTTTTTTTTGAAATGTTATATATGGTAATAATAAATAGATAGTGATTTAATTACATATACAATGATAATATTGAATAAATTATCATATATATTAATTATATATTTATTTTTGTTTATCTATAAAATATATAAATAGATAATTAAAAACACCATCTATGGAGACGGTTGGTTGTATGTACGTATGAATAATGTATTCATTTTAATGTCATATTAGTAAAAAGAAAATTATATAATATATTATAATTCAAGAATAATTTTTATGTTATATAAATCATATATATTAATAAAATTAATCATTATTACCACCCATTTGAAGTACATATTAAAAACGAATCGCATCGCATCATAGAGATGGTAAGTGATATGTCTGGATGAGTAACATTATCATTTTAAAAAAAATTAGGTGGTCTAATGGTAGATATTATATTATCATAACCAAAGTACAACTATTTGATTAATATAATATAGAAAATACTAAATTTATCATAATTCTCACCCATAATAGTTGGTTATGGAAAATGAATTGTATCGCTACGCGGAGATGGTAAGTCATACATAAGCACAACCAATACTTTCACTTCCTGTTCAATGAGAAAGGGTATGTATAATGGTGTTTTAATACTAATAATAACATTAAATAATATTTAGGATGATGTAGATATTAATTTATAATATTTATCCTAGATTTATGATAGGTATAGAGGAGTAGGAAAAAAGATTGATTGGTTAGATCTATTACATATTCTTCAAAATAGATCCTTTGAATCTATTTTTAATGACACTAGATAAAGTATTTTGGGAAGGAATAAACCTATATAATGTGTATAGATATCTATATGATAAAATATTTTATAAATTTGTGTATTTAGGAGGCTAAATGTGGTTAAATTATATTAGGGCAATGTGTCCATTTTTAATTAAGGTGAGAAGAACATTTAAAATTTATAAATATATTAATTTTTAGAAAAGTCAATATTAATAAAACTCGCTCAAATAGTAAATTTATTAGAATATAATATGATCTAATTGTTTTACCTCATTGAAAAGTAATTTTTTAATGTTTTTGACATAAATTCAAAACATATCATTTTGATTAACCATTAATTATCCTAATTTAATTTTAATTATGCAAACCAAGTTTACAATGATAATAGAATTCGATTTTACAATATGAAATATAATTTGGACCAAATTTGGTTCATTAATGATATTTAGGCCATTTACCACCCCCTTTTACATATTTAATATTTTTATGGTTTTTTAATAATTTAATAAAATATTAGTTTTATAAAATATCATTTGTGATAATTTGGACACTATTACTTATGTATATTTTTAAAATTATCCTAAAAACATGATATCTTCAAGAGATCTATATCCACACATCCCTAACAATTCAAATTCTTCCATTAAATTACTATATACCATTATCTATGTAAAATTATTTTAATTTAAAAAATTTTAATATCATGTATTTGGTTTTTTATTAATTAAACCATTAAAACATCATCATTTTAGAATCGTTTAATGTATTAATTTATTTGATAATGTTTAAAAATAAATTTCCTTGTCAAATAAAATTATTTTATCTTTCAAATAAATATTTATAGTAAAATTTATCATCTAAATAACCATATACTAAAAATGGTATAGTTATTGAACATATGATCTTGGCATATTTAAATTTTCATTAAATAAAATATAATAAATGTATTATTCTAAGAAAATTTGAATTAAAAGTTGTAATTTAGTCCCAATGAGTATTTTCGTCGAATAAAATAAATCCAAGGAAATTTGGAGAAGTATTATGGTAATTTATTCAAAGTTATAATATTATTGTTTATCATTTAGTATCTGATTTACGATTTACTATGTTAATAAATAAATTTAAAAGTTACTATTTATAGTGCCTGAAAAAAACCCTTTTCCAATAATTTGATCCCATTTTTTAAAAATGTGGGGTCCATTTTCAAAATTTGATGCACATATATATTTTACTAATTGATAAAATTTTTATCTAATTATACATTAAAAAAAGAGAAATATATAATTTATCATGATATTTTACTTCGATGAAAAAACTATTTTCAATTACAATTTATTATTTGTTACTATTTATCGAAATATAAAAGTAATCAAGAAAAGTAAAAAAATTAAACCAAAGTATATTTATATATCCTATATAAAATAATAACATTATTTTGTGAAATTGTATATATTAAACTGTTATAAATTTTATTTAAAATGGTTTCTCAATTAAAAGGAGATAAAATTACCCCTTTGAAATATATATATATTTTTCTGAAAAATATTTGGTTGGTTTTTATGTGAAGCCTATAAAAGATATTTGATAAATATAAATACATTTTAATTTAATATGTAACATATATATTTTATTAATATCATTCTATAATTGTAATTTATTTAATTTATTAAGACCAAATGACTTTGGGAGTATAAAATTGTCACTTATATTCAATTGGTGTATATTATTATTTGTAATTAATTGGTAACCAATGATTTTACATTATAAACCATAAAATTTCAAAAGATCGATAATAATGGTAATATATTTTAATTTAAGAACTACATTATATATTATAATATTAAATAATAATATTTTAATAATATACTTTTGTTTGGTAAACCACGACCTTGTGTGTGACACAAACTTTCGAAGGAACTCAACATTGTGTGTAACAAAATGAAAACATATTATTCAATAAACTTTTAGGTAATTTAATTATTAAATTATTGAAAACATGAATTGGTGCTTCATATTATAGAATCTAATCCTAGTAATTTTTTATAATAAAATCTATATTCAATTTTGCCTAAAATGAAAAATATCAAAACGATTCAAAACAATTTCACACAATCTCATGGTTTTACATTATACCCACCACATTAAAATGAATTCTTCCCTAAAAATTAAATCGTGTAAAAATGGTATAATACTAGATTGTCCCTTTCATATAAGCCCATATTTTAAAAACTAATACTAAAACAATTATTTAAAAAGGATTGATAGAAACATATTTTTACCTAAAAAACTCACAACCATGTTTCCACATAAGAGATCATTTGTGGGAATGGAAAAAATGGACATAGAAGATAAATCTAACTATCATGTTCTGATGGCGATTTAAAGAGAACATGTTCAGGATAATGTTAACTATCAATATTCTATAAATCTATCATAATCCAAGAGACCATTTGATATATCAGAAAAAAGGTACTAGGAAAACATCTTTGGTTTTAAGATACTTCCATTGATTTGAATAATTTTTTTGTGAAGAAACACTTAGTTAATCACATTTCTTAATCATAATACCCTCTATATGTTGTGACTTGAATAATTTTCACAACATATATTATTCAAAAATATGTATGTGAATTTTTCACTCTTAAAGTGTAAGAATCCAGTTCTTATTTTTGAGGTATGGGTTTCTTATTTTCTTCTTTCCTTAAGTGTTTTTGAGAAAATAAGGAAAATGGGGGAAAATCATAAATTTTGGAAGTACACGTCGTGTTCTTTTCCACACAACATGTACTTTTGGCCATATGAGATGAGTACACCTGGTGTGTAGCCTTGTTGGCGATGAAGGGTGTAAAAACCAACTACATGTCATGTAGTGGATATTTACACGCAGTGTAGTCAGTCGACAGGTGAATAGTAAGGCGGTGGCCAGCTGTACACGCCGTGTACTTGAGAGTACACTCCGTGTATTTTGTATTTTTCACTTAAATTGGGTAGTAGCCTTCTCTATTCCAAGAGAAAGCTTAGGACTAGTGGGAGGCTCGGGAGGGACAACTGGATCTTCGAGGAGCTCTAGATCAAGTACCGGGAATCCATCTTCTGCACCGTCAATCTCCCTAGAACCGAACAGATTTACGTCATTCTTGGACGTTTCTGGAACCGACATTTTTTTATACTATTCAGGGTCGTTTAAGTTAGGTGGCTTGGAGTTTAATTTTCAACTGATGTGTGTTTTTTATACCGTTGAGATACACGCCCATGAATGGGGTGTCGTATGGCTGAGGCATTGTTGAATTAAATACGTAGAATTATTTAGGTAATTTAATTGTGATAATAAAATGTTTTTTGGGATCGTTTCTTGGATCCAGGACCACCCCAGGGGTGCGTTCCTCTATTTAGCCATTTGGCCAGGATACCCGACGGTATGCCATTATAATAATGATTATAGAATTGCCTTGAGAGGAATTTCATGTGTATTTATTGTTTACATGTTGGGCATGGCCCGATTACTTTTTTATCCTGAGGGAAGTGTTGTGATTAGCCTATAGGAAATGTACTACTTACCCTGTGGGAAAATTCTTCTGTGGCTGTGGGCTGTCGATTTTGTGCCTGTGGGTGACACCTCGTACGTCTGTGGGCAATATTCGGTATGCCTGTGGACAGATTCTTGTGTTTGGATTCTCTTTACCCGAGGGTAAGGGTTTACATGTCTAAAAACACTGGTTGTTTTACTTAGAACATTCACTATGGTGATATCATAAATTGAATGTTTAAAAGAATAATAAAATGACAATATAACTGGTAAAGTTAGATACTTTTGTGTACTTATTAGTTTATTGAATTTTACTAATACACACTGTTGTTGCATATTTTCACAAAGTTGGGCACATGCCTTTGGTGGGTGGAAACTGGGGTTCATTTCTCACACCCTGTTTGGGTCAAGTCTTCGGTCCAAAGATATTACGTTTCTGCAAGTGTGGATAAGGGAAAGGGACCCTATTCAGGTACTTGATTATTGCGGGGAAGTAGGAGAGCATGGGACCGAGATTGGGCTCGCGATGCCACTGGCTGTTCTGTTTTTATATTATGTACTTGTACTTCATTTGTATTGTATTTATATGTAACATGATTTGGTTGTTTTATAGAATATTTACATGATCCATTTTCATATATATGTGATTGTTGGTTTCCTTGTTGTTATCAGTTATCTGTTTCTGTTATATATATTGTTTACAGCTTCCGCTTGTTGTATGATAATTATCTATTCCACTGCGTTGCACTTTGAAAAATGAGGCCATAGTTTCCCCACTATCATACTTGGGCCCTCGCTGCTTGTCAGCAGCCTCTGCCGTTTGGGGAAATGTGCTTGAGGTCACGTGGCGAACCGGGTTTGGGGCACCCGTTGAGTGGCACCCGGAACCGGGATGTTACAAAGTGGTATCAGAGGGGTTCTTTTCATTGACTCATTTTTTGGAGCCTTATTCAGGGATAGGATGTGAACGATAGTTGGTAATATGCTCTGCTAGGGCGTAGCTATCCCGTGTACATGGAAAATTTAATTTACCCCATGTTGCAATTTTTCTGATTTTACAATTTTACCATTGAATTGATTTTCACCAAAGGGTGGAACACTTGTATTGTGCTGTTTATATTTTATTCATTGGTTATATCTAGTTGCAACCCGATGAGATGAGGGCCTTCTATCTCATGCATCATTTAGGCACATGCTAGAAATCACATTCCATGCATAGTTTCCATGCCATGTAATGCATTAGAAATTGCACATTATTGTGATAGATGTTGTGCTAGTAAAAGCATGCTATTGTGATAGTTTCTTGGATAGATACCTTCTGTTTGATATGGTATTATTGTGTTATCCTATTTATAGAATGGATGTTGAACATTGGTTTTTGTGGAGTATGGGCCCTCATTGACCGAAATTTGGTGGATCATTGGCTACTTATCTGGTTATAACACGCTGTGTACCGGAATTACACGCCATGTAGTGTTGACCCGGAGTCCGCCTGTGTAACACACAACACGGACGAGGGAGACATTAATATATACATGTTGTGTCCACTGTGGAACACACCGTGTAGTCTGACCTGGGGTCTGACCATGTAACTAACAACAAGATTCGGTGTAATCCTTTCGTATACACGTTGTGTGTATATTGAACATGCCATGTAGTTGGATCTGTGTATCCTGCCGTGTGACTAACAACATGGGTCGGTGAAGCTCTCCCAGTACACATCATGTACCGATGGGACACACCGTGTAGTCTTGAATAGTGATAGATTGTGTGGACCTGAACGTGTGGCTGGGAAATAGGGTAGTTTACACACCGTGTGCGGGTGTCACACGTCGTGTAGTATCAAGCTAAGTAGTCGGTCGTGTCACAAACAACATGGGAAGTTGAAAAATTACACCACACATGCCGTATAGATTATATACACTTCGTGTAGTTTTTTTAATGGGAGCCGTGTGTATTGGCCATGTAGAAGGACCCAGATAGGGGAAGAAAAGTCAGGTACACGCCATGTCGTTAGTATACACGTTGTATAGTCTTGTTGTGCAATCTTAAATGCCTTCTTCCTCCTGTTCCCATTTTGGTTCCTTCATTTTCAGACTGTGATAATCTCAATCTACGGTGTGTGTTTGACCTTGTAGTGTCATGCCACCGAAACAATAACGCTTTGTTTTCCAGAAGAGTGACAACAAGTATACTCTGAAGATGGTGGGACGTGGGCTACTAGTTGTTCCTCCAGTAGAGCCAGATGCAGTGCCAGCCGTATTACCAGACACAGGCGCAGAGGCGTAGTTCCGTGAAGGCTTTATGCGGTTCATGCAGACCTTTTAAGGAACACCACTGGCAGCCACATCAATAGTCTAGCTGACTCATATCTTCCAGTAGTAGCATCCATCTATGTTTTCAGGGGATGGGTGACCACAGGCTGCAGAGTCTTGGATGGGGTCGATGCATACTATTTTTGAGCACATAAAGACTCCTCTAGGGTGGAGGGTAAAGATCGAGGATTTTATGTTGTGTCATTCCACCAAGAGGTGGTGAGATGTTACCACCTAGTCATAGAATCACAGAGACATGGCGGGGGAAGATTTCCAGACTGCCTTCTATGACTTCTTCTTCCAAGAGACACTGAGGGAAGATCGAGCTCGAGAGTTCATGAATCTGCAGTAGGGCGCTATGTTTGTGATAGATTATTCTGCTTGTTTCACCGAGCATCAGTGTTTTCACCTGTTCTTGTGGGTGATGAGACGCTGAGAGCCAAACGCTTTGAGAATGGTCTCTGATATGACATCCGAGCACTGGTGAATGTTTTCAGGTTTCCTTCAGTACATGTTATTGTAAACCAGGCGCTGAATACAGAGTGGAACCTAAGAGAAGCTAGTGGTGTTGACCAAGGTAGTTCAACACTTGTTTCTGATACTATTTCTACTAGTAAGTGGAAGAGACATATAGACTTCTCTCAGGGTGGCAGTACCATCCAGAAGAATGTTTCAGGTGGCTAGGTCATGTGCTACTAGTGTGGTAAGGAGGAGAATATGAGACTTTAGTGGCCAAGTGACCCAATGGAATGTCGAGCTTGTGGCAGGATGGGTCATTTGTTGCATTTTTGAAGGTCATTTCCACCCGAGGCTAGTGAGAGGGGTTCTATGTAGACTCCCCATACGGGGGCAAGACCATCATCTTTTTACCAGTCAAGGAACTGGAATACGTCAAGGTGTGGAGTAAGGGATGGTGGACGTGGCCATGGTAGCCAGACACGAGGATCTCAGAGGCAGCAGGACGAGATAACTCAGGGTATCCAGGCTGTGTCGCAGGGCCGTAGCACTGATTAGACATATGTAGTGCAACAGACCCTGCAGGAGCAGGATCCCAAACCTTCTACTATCAGAGGGACTATTCTAGTAGCTTCTGTTTTATCTTCAGTACTTTTCTGTATGGGAGTTGCACATAGCTTTATATTTGTACCCGTTGTGGAGAGCCTTGGGCTCGGTGTTTCGACTTTCTCTGATGTTATGACATTAGAAAATCTGTTGGGAACTATAACGGCTAGTGTGCATCAGTTCAAGGAGTGCCCTCTTGAGGTTGGTTGGTGTCACTTCCTTTGGAACCTCTATTTCTTATAGATGACGAGCTATGATTTCATTCTCGGGATGGACTGGTTGGTTCCCTTTCGAGAATTTTTGGATTGCTATCGTCGCAGGGTGACTTTCACATCACCAGAGGGTGAGGAGTTTCTATACAAGGGCGAGTTGGATTTTAAGGTGAGTCGAGTAGGACTAGAGCATCATGGGCAAGGTGGTATCACAGCCTAGATTGCAAGCTTATATCTGGACAACCTGGGGACTTCTGAGAAGTATTTCCCTCCAGTGGTTGATCCTTTCAAGGATGTCTTCCCGGATGAATTTTCAGGTCTTCCTCTGGATATTGAGTTGAATTTCTCTATTGAGCTTGTGATAAGGGAGGCACCGGTGTCCATTCCTCCTTATAGGATGGCTACGCCTGAGTTACAGGTGCTCAAGAGACAATTAGAGGAGTTACAATCCAAGGGTTTTATCCAACATAGTACTTCTCCATGGGGTTCTCTTGTCCATTTTTCAAAGAGGGTGGATGGTACTCTCAGACTCTATGTGGATTATAGGACGCTGAACCAGTTGATGGTAATGAACCGATATCCCTTGCCAATGATTAATAAAAGTTTTGATCAACTTTATGGAGCACGATTGTTCTCGAAGATTGACTTGAGATATGTAAATCATCAGCTACGTGTTAGACCATCTAATATAACTCTCACATCTTTCTGGAGCAGGTATGGTCTATACTAGTATACGGTTATGCCGTTTGGACTCATGAACACACCAACATTTTTCATGGCTCAGATGAATCGTGTGTTCCATCCTTATCTGGTTTCTTTTGTGGTAGTATTCATGGACAACATCTTGGTGTACTATCGCACTCGATACGACAATGATACCCATCTTGAGATTGTATTGAGTACACTGAGAGAGCATCGACTATATTCTAAAACTCAAAGGGCCACTTTGGCATGGACCAGATATACTTCCTGGGTCATATCATCTCAGAGGAGGAGTTGTAATAGACCCAGTGAAGGTGAGAGCAGTAGTTTCCTGGGAGAAGCCTAAGAACATGTTTTAAATACGGAGTTTCTTGGGGATGATTGGTTACTACAGATGCATCATACATGACTTCTTCCTCTTAGCAGTGCCGTTGATGGGTTTGACTACGAAGGGTGTGAAGTTCGTTTGGTCAGAAACTTGTGAGACTACCTTCTAGGAGCTGATGGGAAATTTGACATCAGCACCGATCCTGATACTCCCAAAGCAGGGGAAGAGATATACAGTTTATTGTGATGCATCACGTATTTTCCTTGGAGCTATGTTGATGCAGGGTGATCAAGTAGTTGCGTACGGGTATCGACAGTTGAGGCCACATGAGAGGAATTACCAGACCCATGATCTCGAGTTGGCTATATTTGTTCATGTGTTGCGCTGTTGGAGACATTATCTCTTGGGAGAACATATTTTGGTGTTCAGAGACCACAAAAGTCTCAAGTACATCTTTACCCAGTGTGACTTGAACCAGAGGCAGTGAAGGTGGGTTGACTACCTTCATTCCTTCGATTTTGAGCTTGCCTATACACCTGGTAAAGGTAATGCAGTAGCGGATGCACTGAGCAGGAAGACTTAGATACAGGCAGTGCATGAGCCCAGTGGTGAATTACATCTTATGGATTTGTTTTTTGAGATTTATTTGGAGGTGCACGATAGTCAGCAGCAGACCTACATTTCATATTTATCAGTGACTTCTATCCTTCTGAATATAGTGAGGATGAGACAGCTATCAGATTCAGAAGGCCTTGTTCTATGGGATTCGATGACCAGTGAGGACCCTTCTCCGTGTTGGATGATATGTGATGATGAAGTATTTCATTTACATGGACGAGTGTGGGTTCCAGGGGATATATGTGAGGAGCTGATGCGGGAGCTTCATGCATTAGATTGGGCAGTTCATACCGGGGTTACAAAGAGGTACCGAGACTTGAGACATCAGTACTAGTGGCCGGGAATGAAGAGGGATGTTTTTGGTTTTGTTACGAGGTGTTCTACCTATCAGTATGTGAAGGAGGAGCATCAGAGGCCAACTGGGATTTTGTAGCAGTTACCCATTCCATCATGGAAATTGGATGATGTCGCGATGGACTTCGTGACTGGGTTGCTGAGGTTACCTCGAGGTATTGATGCTGTGTGGGTTGTTGTGGACAGACTAACAAATGTAGCTCAATTTTTTCCGATCAGGGAGACCTTCAGAGTTGACGAGCTCAGGAAGTTGTATATCCGAGTGGTCGTAAATCTTCATGGGGCCCCCCGTTCTATCGTTTCAGATATAGACACCCATTTTATGTCTAGTTTATGAAAGAGTTTTCAGAGGGCACTGGGTGAACATGTGCTTTTGAGCATGGCTTACCACCCTCAGACCGATGGTCAGTTTAAGTGTATGATACATGTTCTTGAGGATATTATGAGTGCATGAATACTAGACAATGGGGGATCTTGGGAGAAGCATATACACCTCGTTGAGTTTGACTATAATAATAGTTTTTAGGAAACTATTGAGATGGATCCTTAAGAGGCTTTATATGGTAGGCCATGTCGATCACCCTTGTGCTGGTTAGAGGCAGGTGAGGTAGTTTTATTAGGACCACATCTCATGTAGGAGACATCTGATCAGGTCAAGTTGATTCCTAATCTGGTGGCTACCGAACAGTCTCGTCATAAATCTTATGATGATCATCGCAAACGACACATGGATTTCATGGTTGTGGATCATTTTTTCTTGTGTGTTTCACCGAGGTTGGGACACAGGCGAATTAAGATACTGGGTAAACATTCACTGAGGTATGTGGGGCCATTTGAGATTCTAGAGAGAGTCGAGATGGTTGCCTATCGGTTGCAGTTACCATAGAGGTACGGAGCCATGCATGACGTCTTCCATGTATATCAGTTGTGTCGCTATCATTCAGACCCGTCTCATGTCTTTTAGCCCAAGGTGGATGAGCTTGAAATAGATGCTTGCTTTAAGGAGCATCTGAGTCATATCATCGATAGGAGCATGAAGGTTCCCCGAGGCCAGTCATTTCCTCTCGTACGGGTGATATAGAATCATGGTCGAGTGCAGGATGAAACCTGGGAGTGGGAGACAGACATACATGGTCAGTTGCTGGAGTTGTTCACCGCTACATCTTCACCACCCTTGGAAGGGAAATTCGGGGATGAATTGGTTTAAGGGGGAAGGTTTGTAAGAACCCGGTTCTTATTCTTGAGGTATGAGTTTCTTCTTTTCTCCTTTCCTTATGTGTTTTTGAGAAAATAAGGAAAATGGGGGAAAATCCTAAATTTTGGAAGTACACGCCGTGTACTTTTTCACATGCCATGTACTTTTGGCTGTGTGGGATCAGAACACATGGTGTGTAGTCATGTTGGTGACGAAGGGTGTAAGAACCCACTACACACCGTGTAGTGGATATTTACATTCTGTGTAGTCAGTCGGCAGTCGAATAGTAAGGCGGTGGCCAGCTGGGCAACAACTGACACCATGTAATCAGAAATACACGCCGTGTACTCATGTCGACAGATGAATAGTGACACGCTGGCGAGAAGCCGCCTGCAAAATAGTTAAAAAATAGAAAGTACATGCCGTGTACTTGAGAGTACATGCTGTGTATTTTGTTTTTTTTCTTAAAATGGACAGTAGCCTCCTCTCTTCTCCGAGGAAGCTTAGAACCGGAGGGAAGCTTGAGAGGGATGACCAGATCTTCGTGGAGCTCCAGATTGAGTACCAGGAATCCGTTTTCTGCACCATCAATCTCCCTGGAACCGCACGGATCTACGTTGTTCTTGGATATTTCTGGAATCGACATTCACGTATACCATTCAAGGGCATTTAAGGTAGGTGGCTTGGTGTTTAATTTCAAACTAATGTGAATTTTTGTGTACCATTGAGATACGCACCCATGAATGGGGGGTCGTGAGGTTGAGGCCTTGTTGAATTAAATACCTAGAATTATTTAGGTAATTTAAATGTGATAATAAACTGTTGTTTGGGTTCGTTGTTTTGATCCTGGACCACCCCGGGGGTGCATTCCTCTGTTTAGCCATTTAGCAAGGATACTCGAGGGTATGCTTTTATAACAATGATTATAGAATTTCCTTGAGAGGAATTGCAAGTGTATTTCTTGTTAACATGTTGGGCTTGGCCTGATTACTTGTTTAGCCAGAGGGATGTGTTGTTACTATCCTATGGGAAATGAACTACTTAGCATATGGGCAACTTCTTCCGTGCCTGTGGGTAGTTGATTCTGTGCCTGTGGGCGACACCTCGTACGCCTGTGGGAAATATTCGATATGCCTGTGGGTAGATTTATGTGTTTTAATTCTCTTTACATGAGGGTAAGGGTTTACGTGTCTGAGGACACTGGCTGTTTTACATAGAAAATTCACTGTGGTGATATATTAAATTGAATGTTTAAAAGAATAATAAAATGGAAATATAACTGGTAAAGTTAGTTACTTTTGAGTTATTCTTAGTTTATTTCATTTTACTACTGCGCACTATTGTTGCATATTTTCAAACTATTGGGTACGAGCCTTTGGTGGGTGCATACTGGGATTCATTTCTCACACCCTATTTGGGTTATGTCTTCGGCCCAAACAGATTACTTTTCTGCAGGTGTGGATAAGAGCAAGGGACCCTGTATAGGTAATTGATTGTTGCTGGGAAGTAGGGGAGCATGGGACCGAGCTTGGGCTCACGATGCTGCTAGCTATTCTGTTTTTCTTTTCTATACTTTTACTTCAGTTGTATTGTATTTATGTGTTACATGTTTTGGCTATTTTATAGAATAGTGAAATGCTGAATTTTACTTATATATATGACAGCTGTTTTCCTTGTTATTATCAGTTATCCATTTCTGTTATATATATTGTTTACCACTTCCTCTTATTGTATGCTATTTATGTATTCCGCTGCACTGCTCTTTGACAAATGAAGGCATTATTTTCCCCCTATTAGACATGGGCCCTCACTACTAGTTGGAAGCCTCTGGCATTTGGGGAAATGATCTTGAGGTCACGTGGCGTACTGGGTTCAGGGAACCCCTTGAGTGGAACCTAGAACTGGGACGTTACATAAAGTATTAGGAGGTCAGGAAATCCATAGAATGATATATTATTACATCAGAATTAATTTCACAACCAAAAGTTTAACAAAGGATAACAAGTATGAATAAGTCTTGATATATATATATATATAATACATTAATCTATTAAACCACATCCAAATTTCAATACAATTAATTTCAAAAATGGTTACCATTGTGATCCATCCAAAATATTAAATTGCAAATCATTCAAAATAAGTTAACTACATTTTATAAATAAACTCGTCATTAATCCCCCCAAAAACATGATTTAGATCTAAATTTTTACACCCCAAAATTTTAAGACCATTATAAATTACATTCATGATACTGGGTAATATCATGAATTTCCACCAATATATAGTGAAAAATTATATGCTTTAAAAAATTAACTCATTCCTCATACCTTAAATCTATAAACTCAATCCTTAAACCAAATTTTATTCATATTACAAAACATTTCAAAGATCATCAATAGTATCCCATTTATGAAATCACAAAATCTAAAATCTCTTTGTCATATTATTATCCCAACATTAAGGGTTATACTTCCCTTAATTAAGTGTTCACCAAAAATATCACCTTACAACATTATTTACATTTCACTATTACAAATACCATTTAACTTATTCTTCAAGTTGACCAATCCTTAAATATTTCATTATTCTGTAATACCATAAAATTATTTCTATAATGTTATTATTGAATTCTAATATGTAAACATTCAATCATTCCACCACATCAATTTCATACTCGACATCTCCAATAGTGATTGCATGATATTTTCCATTATCATTGAATTTAAGAGGTTTTTGATGATGATCAACATCATTAACCCTTATATTTAGGCACTGATTAGAATAATGACCATTTTTCTTAAACATGCAGCATTTAAATGTGGGGGGTTCATTTTGTTATAAAATTCATTGGATAACATTTTCCCATCAAATTAGTCGTCAAATTATCAATGACCTTCTCTCCCAGACATAAAACATCTACCAGTCCTCTTAATAAAATTTATTCTATGTTTCTTTCAACAAATTTAGCATCAAGAAGTTATCATATTCCTTCTTTAATGGTTTTGAGATTTTTATTTGATGATGTCCTTGTGTTTCTTGTAAAAAACATGAGATTGATATGTAACCCCAACCTCCATTTCCACCTTGATAGCACAATGTAATTTTTTTCATAAATAATAATTCCTCTTATGGATAATTCAGTTAGAAGACATTGTTTTAATCCATTGAATAATCTATAGACCTAACATTCAGGTTGGATGGTAATTCCATAAGTACACCTTTTAGGTCAGGAAAATTTTCCTCGTAGGTACCAACAGATTCCTCGTCATTTTGTTTAAGCTCACGAAAATCTTTTTCTATCTTCTTGTGAAGAATTAATTGAAATTACCTATTTATAAATAAGTAATTGAACACTACATATTCAATGGATTCAATTTAATATTTCTTCATTGTATTCTTGATTAGAGTTCACTTCTTGTTTACTTCACCTTCTAAATGATATATTGCTAAAATTAGTTTTCCTTGGTCCGAATACTAAAGGAAGTGAAATATCTTTTCAGCGGTACTGATCCATTGTTTAGAAACAGGCGCATTAGAAGACCCACTGATTGAAGGGTGTGGGGGGATTCCCTCATGAAGGATTCAATAGAAGGTTGTTCCCTCATCTTCTAATTTGAAATTCCGGAATGATTCATAGCTTCTGTGAGTATAAAGAAAATATTTCCAATTCCATATCCTATAACATTTAGATTCGTAAGAGTGAAATTATTTCATTTCCCATTACATTCATAATTAGCATAGTTACTTCAGGTTCAATCCATTGACAAAAAATAGTGAATTGTGAGTAACACTATTAATTGTGGAAAATACATATAATATATGGAATGTTCATTAAATATATAACATCATAGGTTTAATCCTAGATTTTTCTTGAGTTTCACTAAATTTATAAGACTATAATCGATAAATATACTGATCCTTATGGAGATTGCTGCACATATCCTAGGAAATATCTATAGGTATGTATAATGTATTATCATCATTTTTTCTAAAGGTTGGCTAAACCTCTACATTGATACCAACTATAACAACCAAATATTAATTTATATTGACCTTAAGTAATTTCTATATACAATTTCAATTTTTACACTTGAAAAAAACCAAAATACCACATTAGTTTAGTTAATTTAGAAACATAGAAACATAAATAACTGGTTCATAACACATCTACTTTTTCTCCCACCTATTTCTTCAAAACTATAACTCTTTTAAACATATCCTACATAATACATTAATTTGTATCCTATAGAAAAGAAACATAATAAAGTATTAGATCAGATTTTCAGTAAGGGTAAACAAGAAAGATAACAATAATAACCTAATCTTTAAGAATATGTACACAAATAAAACAATTTAAAACAATATATTTTATATAAAAAATCATGACATCATGTCACGATAAAAGACATATAAGTTCATAAAAAACAATAAACATATTCTATGATATCATATTATAAGACATTTAATTGTGTCCAAAAGATGATAATGTAATATAATTTCCATAGTAGTAAAGTGGAATAGACACTGTTGGAGCCACCATGATTGATGATTAGTGATTGTCCATGGCATAAAGATGTTTCCAAATGAGAAGGTTAGTCATATGGTGTGGGTAATTTCAGACCATTCTCCATTTTTGGTACAACTGTCCCCCAGGAACGAGGAGCATGGATGTTTCTTGTTCCATGACCAATGGAATGGAAAACCAGACTATATGCACCTAGTTTGATCTTCATAGAGGGAACCGGTTCAGGGACATACCTGGGTGAATTTTCATAACGAGCTTAGAAGACTAAGGCGAATGCTCCAAATATGGGTAGAAAACTTCCCCTATCAATCAAAACCTAGAATCAATTAAACATGATATCGAGTGGATGGAAGGTAGCCTAAAAGACTTTTGGAAAGAGTTTGTGTTCAACAACCTTGTGGACAAGAAGAACAAGTTCGAGGAAATGAATCTCAGACATAAATGGAAGGCTCATGAGAGATCAAGGGTCAAATGTCTAAATGAGGAGACAATAATGATACTAACTTCAATGCATGCATCAGGGTGAAAAGACTGCCCATAAAGATAAATATCATGCCTAATGATGGATTCTATACAGACGATAGGGAGGAATTTAGAGGTATGGATTTATACTTCTTCAAGGATCCTTCCATTTTCCCAAACGTGAGGATTCCCATGGGGTACACCAATGGGAGTGATGAAATCTAGGATGCAATCCCCTCTAGTGTATCCCTGAAATACAATGAAACCCTGGAGTTGATACCAGATAATGTGGAGATACATACAACGATGCTCAACATTAATACGGAAAACAATACAAGACCTGATGCTTCCCTGGTGTGTTCTACAGAGGGGCATGGGTGACGGTTTAGAGAGACATAGTGGTAGTTATACCTGACTTCTTGCATAGGGGTTGCATTCTATTGGTGGAAAGCTCCACAACCCTCATGCCCATTCCAAAGGTTAAGGTACCTTCATATCTCTGACACTATAAACTCATCAGTATGTGGAATTTCCCCTATAATGTACTTGTAGACACCATTAATTTGAGAATAGATATGAATCTTCCCTAGTGGATATCAATCTATCAACATGTCTTTGTGATGGAATGGTAAATTCATTGGGCGATTGATCTGTCACATGAAATTCTTAGGAATATTAACTACAATACCCACAGTTCCAATAGGGAAATGAATCTTTACAGGAATAAGGTGTATGCCAGGATCAAATGGTGGTTCATTAATAGGGTTCTCAATAGCCCGGGCATATCTCCAAAGACACTAGATATCCTCTTCAAATTCCTGAGCTCTGCATGGATGAATGTCACCTTCATGGGGAGAACACATTGCTCCTTCAATACAGATCGCGACCTATAGCAAGGAGATAAAATATCTCCAATAATTCGCATAATCATGCATGAAACAAAAAAAATATATTTTTAAAAAAGTGATCATGAGAAGAATAATCATTCCATACAGGTAGAAACAGAGCATGATATCCATATCTCACCTCATTTTTGCAGATGACACCATCATCCTCTCAAACACTAGCAAGAGATATGTGAATGAAATCAAAGGGATTCTTGAGGAATACTGCTTCTGGAGTGGGAAGCTGATCAACAACTCGAAGATAAACATGTATATTTCTAATAAATGTGCTCCTGATAGGGTCTCCCATATGTGCAGTAGAGTGGGGATGAAGAAGGGTTATTTCCCCCTCAAATACCGTGGAAACCCGATTTCATCTTGATGCATGCTAATATGCGAATTTGACCAAGTGGTGAATAGGACCACATGGTGGGTTTCCAATTGGATGAATCTCATTCTTTCCTTCGAGGGGAACATAGCTTTGCTGAACAACATTTTTTATGTAATATCAGTGCATGCGCAGACTGCAACCCCAGTGATGAAAGGGGTGATCAAGGATAATTACAAGGTTTTGGATGGTTTTAGATGTGATATGTTGTCCCAAGGAATAAAGAACTGGGTTTCTTTGGAAAGTATGGATCGCCCCATATCTAACAGTGGGATAAATGTACAAATATTGGGGATTATGAATACATGCATGCATGAGAAACATGAATGGGAAGTGATTGAGATCTGTACCATATGAGGTAATACAATTTTTAGTAACAAGGATAAGAATGAGGCTAGAGTTAACAAAAAAATCTACACTAGTTGATCTAGGATCTTCCCCCTCTTCTAGATGCTTCAATAGCTTGTTAGGTTGATTTTGGGAGAAGTTACCATTCTCTTCTGGTTTCTTAACTGGTAAGGAGTGGTGATCGGTTATCTAGGGTGCCTGACCCCATATATGTCCTTCAAAGAGGTGATCTTACATCAGTCCTTCATTAGGGCAGTGCTAGACCCGAACCGTCAAGCCACCTTTGATGTGATCACCACCATTGAGGGACTGGATTGATGTATGTTCACACCATCCAATTATGGTAAATTCACTATGAAGGACTTTCACAAGATTTCAGCACCTTCAGATCCTTAGGAGGGTAATAATGATATCGTGTGGTGTAATAGGATTCAAGGGATGTAAAATTTTCTGGTCTGGAGGATCCGGTAGAGGGCAGTCCCAACTGATGAAAATGTGAAAATTATCGGGATCAATCTTGCTTCTTGTTTTCATTATAGTAATACCATAAAGGGGGAATTAAAGGAGAATATATTATTTGAAAGAGAATGGGATTAATGTTTGTGGTGGTCCTTTGGTTCTTTCAATGCTATCATAGACTCATACCTGCAGTTGGCTTTGTTTTTAGAGAAATGGTTCCACAGGGAAATGGATTCTAGCCAAGAGATATCGGCTTGATCTGGGATCCTGAGAATGGGATGTTGGTGTTTATATCAAGTGATGAACGAAGCTAGATTCAAGGGGTTCCTATCTACTAGTAGGTCCATTGTTGTGTGGAAAATGATCCTTCTAGCTGATTCTGTGATTCTCATAGTGAACTGGTGGGATGACCCATCTTTGAGGACTCTTCACTCCATCTCGACTCTGGCCATACCCCTTACACCCCTTATGTAGGGACACTAGATTCGATGGATTCCCCCAAATAACGGTCTCAATTTGAATACCAATAGGTTGTGTATCTTGGGTGACATGCGTGGAGGAGGGGTGGTCTGGGATGCTGGGGAAAGTGTTCTCCGTGCATATACATCAAATTATGGAAGTGGTACCTCATTTCAGGCAGAGGAGAATGAAGCACTTACTACCTTACTCTTTTCCATCCATGGAATATAGTTCTCACATGTATGGAAACTAGATAGAAGATACTTCACAACTCCTTGCATTGAAAATGATCCATTCATTGGTCGATTGTGTATATCATCAGAAAATGTATGGATATTCTTTATAGGAGTATCAATTATACACACACATGGAGGGAGGGAGACAAGGTTGTGGATCCCCTAGCTTCAAGGGTAGATCATGGATCCAATTTCACTTGTCTCCCTAACATTAATCTTCTTAAAACTGTAGTGGTTAATTTTATCTAAGGGGATGATATAGGTCATCACTACTATAGGCCTCCATAGGGAGGGATGGGCTTGGCCCTGTGGTTCCATTGTTTACTCTTGTTTCCCAATTTTTACTCTGGAATAATCTAATATGACGATGATGATAAGAAATTTATTCAACCAATTTTTTTAAAATAACCAAAAAAAATTATAGTACAATAATTGAATAATTTTAAATATATTTTAAATCTATTTTCATGAATATACATAAAATGTCATTTAAAACACTTATAAAACATTTTTTAGAAAACATTATTTGGAAGGAACACATATTTTTGATAAAAGGGAGAATAATATTACATGAAACTTATAATATCATTAAAACAATGGTATTAATAATAAATATTATATAGTGGATGTATATATAACTTGTAAAAGTATATTATTTCATAACAAAACATGTGTCTCAAAGAAGGTAAATTGAGGTAACATTACCTTACCAAGTTGGTATCATTTGAACCGTAAATCCGAAGAATGATAGATCATAAAATGGATATGAAAATAACAACACATTAAGTAATAGGATCATAGAATAAATTCATGGTAATTATATACCCCACACAAAATAAATGAGTGGTGAATATGGAATAAGTCTCATATAAATAATAGTGTGAATATAAATCCTCTTACTACTTGAGTATGTTTAAAATCTTGAACCCCAAAAAACAATAAAAAAAATAATGTTTTCTGATATAACTAAGTAGTGTAAATTAATTATTTTACATGTTATATTTTAGTATATACCCCAGAAAAAAGAAGCGAGGGAGAATATGGAATGTGTCTCATGGAAAAAAGGTGGGTTGAAATTCACATACATTATGTATTGCCATCATTTTTATACATTCTAATGTCCACTATAATAAATATAACTTTATTATACATATTAAATATTACCATATTAGTATATATTATAACATTTTTTATATAAATTATCTTTATATTACTCTCTGATAAACAATTGAATTTTACATTTATGCTTCAGGTAATAACCAATTTGTATTTTGTTCTTGCTTTGAATTTTTATCCCTGGTTCACATTACTCGAATCATGATTTCATTTTATCGAGAGTGAAAAACATAAATAATTCATATATATTCATTATATATGTATTTATGGTTATCTATATAATATTTACATAGAAAATAAAATATGTTATTCAGGGAGATGGTTGGTTGTACAAACGCATGAACACTGTATTCATTTTATTTTCATATTAATAGAAAAAGAATTATATAATATATTAAAATTAAAAAATAATTCTTATGTTATATAAATCATATATGTTTATATTATTCATATTTATTACCACCCATTTAAAAAAAATAACATCATATCTGGGAGAAGGTAAGTCATACGTACACACATGCGACGTTATATTTTCCCAAAAGATTATGTGTTAAAAGGTAAACAAGATACTATGATTCAAAAATTATAAATAAATCATATAAATCGAATATAAATATGAAAAAAATTTCATTCCATTGTATAAAAGATTGTTATGGAAAGTGAATTGTATTACTATATAGAGACTGTAATCCGTAAATACGCACGAACGATACATTCACTTCTTGTTCAACTGGAAAGGGGATGTATTATGGTCTGTTGATAATTATAAAAACATTTCATAATATTTAATATTCTTAATTAATTATTTTATTATAGATATCATATATTTGTAGGATTCATATAAGTGTATAAAAAAATCTAGATCAGTTAAAGCGTATACATTTTCATTGAAGCATATACTTTAGATCTCCTCTAAAGGACCCCAAAATATTTCTTTTTGGAAGATAAAAACACTATATTTTTAATAGTTAGTTCATGAATAGAATTTCGAAGAAATATACCAAGATATAAGGATAAATTTGGTGAAATAAAATGTGGGAGGAGGTGTCCTTATGTAACAAAGTTGAGGGACACTTTAGAATTTCAAAATATATTAATTCATAATAAATTTAATATCAATATAAAATACCTAAAAATTCGATGAATTCTCATGTAATACGATTTAATGTTTCAGTATCACTCTCCCAAAAATTTTATATAGGTTTTTATGTTTGTTTAGACTCTATATTTTTTATTAAACCTTATTTAATATATTTTAATTTTGACTATCCTAGTAATGTATTCAATTCTATGAGAATATAATTTTTACACATAATATTTAAATTGGAAACTAAATGGTAAATTTATGATATTTTAGACTATATATCTTACACTTTTCCTTATTTTATATATTTATTATCTTTATATCATTTAATAAAATATTAATTTTAAAAAATATCATTACTGTATAATTTGAAACTAATAAATATTTTTCTATTTAAAAATATCATAACAACATGATATCTTAGAACCAAATATATTTACTCATCCCTAACTTATCAGTTTCACCCATAAATTTTTTGAATGGAATTAATTATTTCATATTATATAAATATTAATAATATAGTATCAATTATTTTGGATTTCCATTAATTAGTCAAGTATTTAATCATCATTGTAGAGGCATTTAATGTATTAATATATTATCAAAATATTAAAAATAAATATCCATGATAAATAAAAATATTTTATCTTTAAAATTACCATTTATTTTGGAATTTATATTTTTGTATTACTCTATAAAATAAATGTTATAGTAACGTAACATATAAATATGACCTCTTTAAAATTTCTTTAAATAAAATATAATAAATGAATTACTCTCATACAAGTGACTTAAAAAGTTAATAATTTTGGATAAACAATAAAATTGATCTAAAATAACTCATAAAAAAAATTAGGGCATGATTTAGGGTAATTATATATTATTAATAATATTATTTTCGACACTTATGTACCTTGTATACATTTACCTCGAAAAAATAATAATTAATATAATATTCATAATGTAAAAAATAAAATAAATATATTTAAATAATTTGGATTCTATGATTCCATATATTTATTCCAATTTATAAAATTTTAAATAAGAAATTACTAGTAATTAATTTAAAATTAATCCGTTTGACGGGATGAGAAAACAGTTTACTAAAGATAAAACATGAAAACGATTGAAGCATTATTACATATAAATTCAATGTAAAAATAGTGTAAATGACCTACATTATATTAAAATATAAAAAATTATCTAAATATACATTACAACTTACCAAAAATATAATTTATCACTATATTTTATTTCGATGAAAAAAATTGTTTTCAATTGAAAATTAATTTTTTATTATTCATCAAAACATGAAATTGTCAACAAAAATAAAAAATGTTAATTTTTTATATTCATATTTAATATTATTTTTTTTACATTAGAATCTATAATAGTGTCAATAATTCTATTTATAATGGGTTCTCTATTAAAATGCGATAAAATTAACCTCTGAAAAAAATAAAGGTTTTTATGCACGAAATTGTAGTGGTTCTTATATTATGCCTATAGAAACTATAAGATAACTAACATAAATATTTTATAGAATATTTGAAATATATAAATCATTAATAACATAACTAATTGTAATTTTTTAAATTCATTCAGACAAAATTACTTTGGGAAAATTAAAAGTTAATAAAATTCCTTTATATTCAATTGGTGTATATTTTTATTTCTATTTACTTTGTAATAATTTAGTTCATATTATAAACCATATAATTTTAAAAGTATGTAAATACTAGAAATAAATGATAATTTATTGGTTATGTTATCTCTTATTATATTAAATAATAATGTTTTAATATCTTATTATTGTTATGTAAAACAAAGCTTTCCGTGTAACAGAATCTTTCGAAAGAACATGATATTATGTGTAACAGAAGACAAGGATAATGTTGCAATTTATGTAATCTAATTAATGTTATGCATGTAGCACAAACATAAAATCATGGTACATATAATAAAATCAAAACATAGATATTTTTATAATAAAAGTTATATTCAATGTTGTGTAAAATTGTAAATATCAAAAATATTTTAAGAAAAATATTTCATAAAATCACAGGGTGTAAGAGTAGGAATATGGTGGATGGACTAATGAAGATACCCATTATTTTATTCCTATGGCTTTTAGTTTCATCATCCCACAAATCCAACCTTGAGATATGATATTTCAGGCTATGTAGAGTCATACTTCAAAAAAAATTAATTTGTTGGTTGATTACCCTACATACTTATATTTTAAACACACTAATGATATTTTGGCTCAACATAGTCATATACCACATATAAAAATTATAAACTGGATAATCATGATTCCCAATCCTCTTTTTTACTAGTAATAAGAAATTATACATATATATATGGTGATGAAATCATTGGTAGTATATGAAATGAATACATCACAACCTCTATGTTCATGTAATAATGGAGGGTCTTCAAGATCATATTCATATTACACTTTAAAATAAACTAAACTATTCATTTTTTATCATCCCGTACTAATTGAGGTTGTGGATGAGTACCCTTATCTTATAAATCCTCAATGTTATATAGTTAGAAAATATCATTATTAATTATTTTTTGATCACCAAATTTTTCTTTTTGCAACTATCACAGAAGATCCATAAGAATGGTCTTCTAATATTAAATAGGACCCTTTATATGGATTTTGTTTATGATGTCTTAGAACTAACCTATTTGATGATTTTAAATCAATTCATGCTTCAAAATAACTTTATGGTGATATATATTGTTTGAATAATAAGGAAAACTGTGAAGGATGTCAATGGTTTATGTAGATAAGAGAGTCAACCCAACATTCTCGGTGGGTGGAATGTTTTTTTATAAAAAATCTACATAATTGTCGGTTCACATTGTGTAAGAGTCCTTGAGGTTTTCAAAGGATGATACTGGAATATAAATAGATTTATTATTGATGACTTTTTTCAAAGTGAGTATTTTTAGAGTAGAGATGGTTGTCGACCCCAAGAAAAAGAATCATGTGTTCTTGACTATGGTGGATTGAAAAAAATAAAACCAAACACATCTGAATATCATTGGTGATAACCTACATTTATGGGGATTAAAGTGAGTGGGTTCCCTCCTTGAAGACACCTGGGTGGTAGTCAGGGATGACCCAATTGAAAGTACTTTTAACTCCTCATTATTTGGGATGTTTCCATTAATAATCTATAATGATATCCTCCAAAAGAAGGATATAGTGGTGAAATGATTTTCTTTATTCCTATGGGATATCTACTATCATTAGTGATAATGTGGTTTCAAGGCCTCAATATCCCCGAAATATGACCCATAGAGTTGGGATGTTTTCATCTTCCTCCTATCGATGGATGTGTATATTGGTGATACTAGACTACATAATCATCTTTGGAAAACTGTAGAATAAGATACCAAAAGACACCATTGATTAATTAATCATTTCCTAGATTCATGTTACTAGAATAAATATATATTGGATTTAATTAGTGTTCAAATAATCGTGGTAATCTTATATACCTGATCTCTTATTAGCATCGGGATGGGTGCCTCTACTAAACCAATATGTTTTTAAAATTCCAAAAGATGTTAAATCCAACTATTAATACATATTTGAATCTTGTTATGACCAATGTTACATATTTACTCATTGATATAGGATAATTATTTCATGTCATGAACACCACTTCAAATTTTTAAACCATTATATTTGTATACAATATAGATTTATAGAGATGGTCTTTATTTACTCTAATATTTCTACATTTAAAAGTTATCCATACTTTTTACCAACATAGTTATTCTAAGAGATCATCAGATCAGAATGTGAGGATATGATTTATGATCATACTGCTAAAGATAATTGTTCATTAATTGAGAATACAATAGATATTTAATATATTGTTTTGAATCCCTTTACAATTCCAATTTATTCGGCATCAGTTAATCATATAACAATATGCCTTAGTAGGAAATTGAACCACTGGTTAGGGGTGAGGAGTATATTAATTAAAAATCATAGATATTTTAATCCTAGTGATGGGGAATGATATAATATTATGATCATAATTGATGTATGGGTTGAATCATTTTTATAACCCCAAAACAAATATTGGGTCTCTCATACTAATCACATAAGGAATTGGGTGTGTCTTACGCACATCAGAAAATAGATTTTGGTTCCATGTTAATCAACACATTGGTTAAAGTGAGAATATTATTATCATAACATAAGATTAATTGGGACCATTATTATCATAAAATTGGTATAAGTGAGTGTTACTCCAGTTATTAAAAATTGGATAATTATTATTTTCAAATAATGAATAACATGTCTGTTATTATCATCACATAAAGAAAAATGATATCTTATGATTACATGAACTCTGATCTTTATTACACACATATGCATGGTTCATTACATAATCATACACTAAATACAACTCTGAGGATAAAGAGGTATAGTGTCTTAGTATATTATGAACATTACACAACAACTTAGAACCTAAAGCACCACATCTTCATTGAAAACTTCTTTTACATGAATAATACATTCCTTCTTACTTAGCATTGCATGGGATAACCTGAGGTCATGTATAAGAAAAGGGTGATTTATAAATCATATCAATGGAGTAAAAAATCCATAAAACAATTAATAATGTACATGTTAGAAAATAGTCATATCAATGCATCATAAGATAAGCTTGAACATAAAGGCATGATATAGCAAGATTATCATAACATAGGAATGTGGAATCAACATTTAACATTATATTAACATGATCCAAGGCTCATTACACATAGATCATGATTAAACCCCAAATTCTATTAAATTTTCTTGATTAAACATTCATTTAACTTGAATTAGGATGAGTAAACCCCTGTTTCACTTGATGTATCATGATATTGTTCTTTACCCAATGCATTGGAGCGCTATCAAGGCACAACCATCTTAATCATTTCATTTCATTCATATGTGTGCCACATGGATAATATAATATGGATTCATTAAAAATCATAATTTATTTTACGATAAATGAATGTGGGATTCATACATGAAACTATGTAATCAATATGTAAATGTTCATAAATTTAAATACCATTAATAGAGAAATGGGTATGGTATTCATTACCCAATAACATTGTCTTGGAAAATGGGGGTGTAATTTCAGTAGCATAATAGTTTGAAATTAGATTTTATAAAAATGGTTGGTGATAGAGAAAGGGGTGTCTCATAATATGTATATGAAATGGATAGTATGGGGTTCATATAGATACATTTCCCAACATATTTATTGGAATATAGATTCAACATAAAAAACTATTTCTTTTTTGTAAATGGAGAGAGAGAAATTTTATACATCATTTTTATATTTTAATGGGTGTCCATGGAAGGAATTAATGAAATATAATGAGGTATCTCATAATTAAAACATAAAGGTGGATGTATAGAGAGCGGTTATAAATCATACCCCAATATTTTTAAATGATATTAATTGTTATAACCAAATAATAAAATTTTGCCAAAAATAAGAATAGAAGAAATTGTAGCATCCCAGGTAAATAATGAATATAAAATTTTCATATTTATTAATATTTGTGAATCAAATATTTATATCACATTATAGGGGATGCTATGTTCAATGGTGTACCCAATATGCGACAACAAGTATCTTTGAAATCTTACGTTGGACACTAATAATATAATAATATTATTTTAAACAGTAGTAAACGCATAGCCGTTGTAATGGCGGGAATGAATATAACCAATTAAAAAATGATTATATATTTTTGTTAAATATTTTAACATTTACCCAAAAAATTATAGAGGCATAAAATGCGAATGAATCCAATTTTAAGCATAAATATTCTAATATTCTTTAAAAGGCCGATTAACCACCTTTTGATGGAAAACCTTTTTTAAATATACATTTTGTCACTTTTATATGTTATATTTGTCAAAATAAAATAATTATTTATAATTAAGACATCAAAATTTACTTTTTGTAAATTTTTAGTATTTTTCTGACAAATTTTATTTTTTTAACGAGTAGTGAAAAAAGCTATATTTTAATTTAAAACTTTTTTTGAATATAATTTATTCCTGGGGTTATATTATATTTTTAATTCTTTTTAAAGTGTAATTATAATATATATTCACCATTTAATTAAATGGTGGTCATAATAATTAATTTCACTTTGAAAATGGATATAAACAAGTGTTAATCTTTTGAAAGATATTGTTTCTTAAAACACACAATTTGTTTTACCACGGGAATTACCAATATATTTATTTAATTAAACTTCTATGTTTTGAATTCGGTAAAATTTATATCATTTTTGAATTTTTAATATCTTATATATCTTATGGTGAATGTTTGATATTTTTCTAACAAATGTTCATTTTTAATGAATAGTGAAAAAATATTGCATTTTACATCAATACTGCCTTTTCATATAATTTAATTATATAGTTATATTATCCTTTTAATTAGTTTTAAATTTTAATTGAATTATTTTTTTATCACTTAATACAATTTTTGTCATTGGAAGTAATTTCACTTTTCAATTGGATGTAAAAAAATTTAATCTTTTGATAAATTTTACTTCTTAAAAACCCGTCTTTTGTTTTGACAATGAGAATTATTTTTAAATTAATTACTAAATTTATGTGTTCATAATTTGGTAAAATGGATTCCATATTTGGAATCATAAGGTCAACATTATGTAATTGAGACTCTTTTGTTTTTTGACATTATGAATAGTAACAACGGTAATAATATTTAATGATCGTGATTAATTAGTAATCGGGTAGTTACGGGTAATAAAATAATATTATAATAATATAAAATGAACCCAAAATGTTCCCAAATTATTTTCTTTAAGTCATGTATTACCATGGGAAGATTTATGCCAAACTATAGGGCCCATGGAGTCACATGGGCGTGATAGTGACATTTATGACATTATTTTTTAAAATGAAGAGAAAATAAAAAAGCTTTGTATATCCTAGGTAAAACAATTTTAATTTTCTTTACAAAAATTATATCTTAAACTATAAATAGTAATTTAAAAGATAAAAATATTTCCTACATCATGGTATTTTAATATAATTTTTAGACATTAAATAAATAAATTTATATATGATACCATGATGATGCAGTGATTACCACATTAATGAATGATTTATTTAAAATGAAAAGATAAGGTAAATTCTAAGACATAAAATTGTATAAAACCTATTGGACAGGTGTATTTTGAACCCTTATCACCTTATCCTCATAATATATCATTGTGTGACCTTTATAATCCGAAAATCATTTTATAATATAGTAACATTTCAAGACTTTCCAAAAGTGACCCTCCTCCCTCTTATAAAATGCCCCCAACTCTACCCCCTTACACACACCTCTCAAGCACTTGTCTCATCCAAAATCTGATCCTATTATCCATCTATATCCCTCTATTACTCAAACAAGCCTCACAATGTACAGATGTATTTCAAAGGTAGCCTTTGGCAAAAATCAAAAAGAGTTACCCGATTTAGAGATAATGTCTTCTCTCAAGTTTCTATCTTTTATTTTCATTCTTCAGTCACCACAATATTCTTATTATTTGATCCCATAATAACACCAGTATTTTAAATATAATATTATTTTGTTATGATAAGGATTATACCTACACTTACACACACCATCGTCTAATGGATAAAGAACATAATGTTTCTGTGGGTGGTGAATTACTATCTCAAGAAACAATGATTGTTCAATATTCCTTTAACACCTCTCATGGTGGCCATTATGATAAAAATATATTTATATATGATATATATTATATTAATGTCCTCTCTATGTTTCTTTATTTTTTATTTAAAAAATACCTTTATGTTTTCATGTTGTGAAAATGCGATAATTTCATATGAGGAAGTGTACACAACCGCCCCCTCAAGTGATGTGACTCGTTCATGCCAAACATTGAATTTATAGAGAATGTAATTTCTGAACTTATCTTACCTATATAACATATATATTATACAGGAATTATAATATATATATATATGTCTAATTCAGTTTTAAAGTCCATTAATATGACAAAAAATGAAAGTAGCGTTCATGTTACGTACGGCCTACCGTATCCATGAACGGTACATTTCATTTCTTATCTTCAAAACCTATGGAATATTGTTAAATACATATATAATGGATATATATGATATTTAAATCATTAAAACCATTCCATGTATGATGTAATTATATCTTCATGGACAATTCTCTTCAAACAAGTTCATTTTTGACTCATGTACCGAACATCGACAAAACATATGATATGAACTCAAATAAATAATTAATTATTATAGCATGATAATATGTGATATGAATTTGATTAATAAAATTTAAATTATCAATTTATGTAAATATGAATTGACAAAGGTTTATTATTCAAGAATATAAAGAAACGAACAAGACATGCCAGACTTTAGGTAAGGGGATTTCTTATCTCACTTATAATTCCGTGAGATTTCCAGTGTTCGCCGCTTTTTTGTCACATGTGGTGTATTGTGTACTCAAATTTCATATATATTATCATGATTGTATTTTTATTCATGGTATTATGTGATTCATCTTGTTTTTATTATCGTTTGGTCATATGACTCGATTGATTACAACGTGGTAAGGGGTTTTTATCTCACTTTTTATTCTTGTAAGATTTATGCTCCTCCAATGGACCGAAGGCCTTAATTTTTTATTGATTTTTGATAATCCACCTTTCAAGGGGTGTGGAGGAACCCTTACAAGGCCCGTCGACATAAGCATTACATGGCCCGTAGGGCATATAGGAATTAATAGCCCGTAGTCTTTAAACATTATATAAAACCCAGACTAACTACTTGGAACTGCTCCCCCCCATCATCTTCATCGTGAAATAAGCTCTACACCTTCACATGTCTATTCAACTCGGATTTCCTGTGCATGCACAGTCTTGTCCCAATGGCAGGTGACATACCCTCTAATTCTTGCAATCCGCTTAGCTTCTGCTATGGTTAAGGCTCCTTGCTCCTCCTCCTTCTGAAGCTTGTTCCTTATAGGTTGTCTGTTTTTCATCTGCACATAAAGGTGGCCTAAAGGTATTGAGGTGGCCCAAAGGCCTTACTGACCCGAATCCCTGGGTGGCCCAAAGGCCTTAAAGGACTAGAGGACCAAATCGGTGGCCTGAAGGCCCAAATGTGGGCATATTCCCGGCATCTACAATGACAAACAGTTCCTGCAATAGTTCCTGATACAGTACCTACTACAGTTCTGCACAGTTCCTACTACAGTACCTGTTACAGTGCTACTACAGTACTACTATAGTACTGCTATAGTAACCCTGGAAATTAAACCCCACCTGGATTTGATCTCGGGTCTCTTGGATGCACTTAAAGAGTCCTGACCAACTGGGCTGAGGCTCATGTGCCCTATGAGATTCATGCTACATTTGACATTATTTCCTCTTGTGTGGTGTATGTGCTACCCATTATTATATTCGTTGTGTAATATACATTAATTTATGGGTATTTACATCTTCATTGTATGGCCCTTCATTCATGGGGCGTAGCTTTCGAAAGATACCCAAATCGGTAAGGAACCATTCACCCTCCACTTTTTAAAAGACTTCTTTTTTTTAGGTCTTTTTATTTACATCTTATTAGGTTGTGATATGTTCTTATATATCATTTTTCTGTAAATTTTATGTCTAAGTGATGAGATACCCTTTTCATCTCTCATCAATTCATTTTCTGAATTTTAAAGTGACGTTGTTAGGCTGTCGAATTTCTGTAAGGGAACTTCTTAACCCAAATTGAATTCTTTGGGTTAAAACTCTACTTCATGATTATGTCAGGATATGAATATGTGTGGATAACCTCTGATTGTTTAACACTAAATATACACTTGTATTGATTGTATTTATATTTGTCACACATAATTATGTAATTGATTTATAATTAATCCAAAGTTACCGTCTTTTTACGGGACTTCATCTCAATCTCTTTCCATTGAGGAATCTTTTGATTTATACACGAATTTCTTTTATACAGTGTATAAAACCCTTTTGATATTTCATTTCATTCAAAGGTAATATTTTCTCTACGAAGTGTTTTACTTACCGAAAAAAAGAATGTTTTTTACGTAAGCGGTGACAACGACCTTTTCCGTCACCACAAGTATTATTTGTTCTTTCGCTTCCTTAACAAGACGTAATGTTTATAAAAGAAAAATAAATACCATATACTATTTTTATGTATTTTGGTATTGAAATGATTTTTAGAACGGATTTATTATTTCAATATCATAAAATGTTATATTGTTATTGAAATATGGGAATGTTATATTTTCTTTTATGCTTAAGTTATGTGTTATGTTTATGTTATGGTTCATGGTCATTGTTTATGAAGTAGAGTGGTTCCATGATAATCTATGGGAGGGTGAGCCTAAGATATATCTTCAATGCATTGAGTAACGCAAAGGAGTTAAACACTAAGGTTTCTCTAAAGAGATTTAGGGAATATACTGTGATGGGTATTCCAAATGTAACCATGAGGGTTACTCCCTACGTAAGAATGTTATGAATCCCTCAAGTTACCTTTACGTATTATGATTTCTATGAGTTATTCATAAATCGTATGATTTCATCAGGTATGTTACGTGCTTATGTTTTATGAGTAAATTATGTTTTCATTGACTCTTATGTATACATGGACTAATGTTTTCTTTACTTATTTTTATATCCCTTACTAAGATTTTTTTTCTCATCCCATGTTTTTGAAATGTTTTCCACATGACATAAAGATGAATAGGGTCATGGATTGGATCAAGGAAATACATGATATCTAAAAGATGAAACTAGTCATGTTTTGTTTTTAATAGTTTTTATTTTATGAAAAAATAGAAACTGAGTTGATGTGTCTACTTTATAATCTTTTGAGATGTAATAGTTATGTCCTAATTCTCTAAAACTATAAAAATGAAAAGATCCTCAATGTGAATTATTAATTTAATTCAATATTATGTAATGTTCTATGGCCCGGTCATTATAGTTGGTATCAGAGGACGGTATAGATAACATTAGAGGTTAGTGTATTCTTTATTCTTAAGTTGCATTACCATAATGGTTAGGATTTCAGAAATAGTCATAGTTTTTAGATAAAGTGAATGAGTTTAAGATAACATGAATAATTATACCTTATTATTATATAATAATTTTACTGATATAATCACACTGAAATTTTTGGTTTTACTAAATGGCTGGATCTAGTAGGCACCAAAGTAATAGTGGATGCGAAGAAAACTGTGACGATTTTCTGAATGAGAAAATGAATGATATGGGAGATGCAATGAGAACTCTTGTGGTTATTATCAACCAACTATCTGGAGTCATGAGTGACTACTTGAACCTTGGTGATTTTTATAAGACATTATATATGCGATAAAAAAATCCCTATAGAAGTTCAGGATATAATCATAAAGGTAAGTATGTTCAAAAACCAACGTGTCAAAATATGGAAAGAAACACCAAGGAAAATGTTTCAATGGGATAGAAAGATGTTATATATGTGGAAATGAAGGACATAAATCAAGAACCTTCCATGGAAAAAGGAAACATCTAGATGACACTAAGAAAGGGAAAGAAGATCATTCTGAAGGATCAACTGAATGTTTTAAATGTGTTGTGCATGATCATTATGAAAACACGTGTCCTACGAAGAAGTTTCAGTAATGGGATCACAAGGATCACACAAATATTCGGTTACCAATACATAATTCCATTCGGATTAAGGATAATGAAACTGATAATGACCAATGAAATGTATGGATTATTTCATAACATATGTTTTCCTATTGTTGAATCATAGGATATTATTCATGATTTTGTTTGTAGGAAATAATTATTTCAGAATAAGATGGAAAGGAATGGATCATGGATCATGAATAATGTTCATTGAGTTAGAAGTCAACATATAATGGTTTCAATAGTTATGGTAGATTATACGATAGTGAAATTCTTAAAAGTATTATGGCTTTTTTGATGATGAGATTAAATTAGAAGAATTTTTATAGTATGTGTAACCCAGATGTTTGATATGTGAAAATTTTATTCAAGGGATAATTATCTTTTCTTTTGTGGATATAGTTATAAAAAAATATTTTGGTTTATATGATCCATGAATTTGAGGCAATTACAGGTTAATACATTTTGGGATACAAAATGAAAGTTATTATTTAACATTTGTGGTTAAAATATGTTATAGTTATTTTTGATGAATTTATCTCTTTTTGGGAATGTTATAAAATTATATAGTTTTTGAAAAAGGACATCACGCAGACCTTGTGACAACCCTCCACGTCGGACGAAGCTGTGGGAATCAAACCCACAACCAAAGTGCAACTGGTATTTATCGCCTACCACTGGACTACGTTAAGTCCCTGGTTAGTATGAATATTTTTTAGTTAGATGATTTTATGAATCAATAATTAGTTTATTTTGGGTTATCTATGGAAATTATTGACCTATCATAGAGGATATGTGATTAGGTTAGTTAATTTTCAGTATGAGACATTAAGAGTAGTTGATGTTATTTGGAGATAAATTTTAAGATTTATCTTGTAAGACCATGTGATTAAATCCTTTAGAGATTTGGGTTTCAATCTTAGTTTGGATTAAATTGAATAATTTTATGGATAACTTTATATTGAATGGTCTTTGTTGAACTTCGGGTTTTGTAGGACAAATTTCGAAGATTAAGAGTATGATTTATTTTTGTAAATGATTATCCTTTTTGGGGATTATATAATTTTGTACTAATTATTTTGGTTTTGGTTAAGGTATAATGACATGAGAAATATATATTTTATCTTTTGTGGTTTAGGTGATTCTCAAGAAGTTGATTATAGCGCTCTTAATGTGAACAGGTCATCCTAGATACTCATCTTTTGGAGAAAATATGAGTTTGTGTAAGAAATAAAGTAAGAGATGAAAGTCTACATGACAAGTAAGTATGTTTCCTTATGTTTTAGTCAAGAAAAAAAATTAATTCCTCAATGAAAAATAACTTAAGACAAAAACGTTTTATGTTAACTTTTTCTAATGGGGAATCAAATACTGTTTAACCCATCACAAGTTTGTGATTTTCTAGAGGTTAACTTTCTCCTAGACATTTTTTCTACCACTCTCCATCTGAACATGACCTTTTTTCCTCTCTTCCATATCCACGTTTTCATACATGGAATCCTAGTATGTGTTAACTCGGGTGACCTTTGTACTTCTCTTTCTTTCTTTTAATGTTATAGTTTTACTGGCACTTTTTCTAATGTGGGACTTTCAATAATGTTTCTGAGCCCAATTTTAAAATTACGAGGGCGCAATTCCTAAAAGTGGGGAAGGATATAACATACCAGAAAAATAATGAATATGAAATATTAATATTTATTAATATTTGTGAATAAAATATTAATATCACTTTAAAGGGGATGCTATGTTCAATGACATACACAATACGCAACAATGAGTTTGTTTGAAATCTTACGTTGCACAATAATAATATAATATTATTATTTTAAATGGTAGAAAACGCCTATTCGTTGTAATGGTAGGAATGAATTGAACCAATTAAAAAAATATTATATATGTTTGTTAAATATTTTAATAATTACCCAAAAAATTATAGAGGCATAAAATGCGAATGAATCCAATTTTAAGCATAAATATTCTAATATTCTATAAAATTCTGATTAACCACCTTTTGATGGAAAACCCTTTTTAAATATAATTTTTTTTCACTTTTATATGGTATATTTGACAAAATAAAATCTTTATTTATAATTAAGACATCAAAATTTACTTTCTGCAAATTTTTAGTATTTTTCCGATAAAGATCATTTTTTAATGAATAGTGAAAAATGATGTACTTTAATTCAAAACCTCTTTTAATATATATTTTATCTATGGTTAGATTATTTTTTTAATTGGGTTTAAAGTGTAATTATAATATAATTTCACCATTTAATTCAATGGTGGTCATTAGAATAAATTTCACTTTGAAAATGGATATAAACAAGTGTCAATCTTTTGATAAATATTGATTATTAAAAACACACTATTTGTTTTGATAGCAGGAATTACCTATATAATTTATTAATGATACTTCAATGTTTGGAATTTGTTAAAATGAACATAATTTTGGATTTTGGAATATAAAATATATCTTAGGGTGAAATTTTGGTATTTTTCTGATAAATGTTAATTTTTAATAAATAGTAAAAAATACTGCATTTTACTTCAAAACTGCTTTTTTATCTAATTTAATTGTATATTTAGATTGTCCTTTTAACTGGTTTTAAAGTTTAATTCAATTATGTTTTTATCACTTAATACAAATTTGTCCATTAGATGTAATTTTACTTTTCAATTGGATGTAAAACAAGTCAATCATTTGATAAATTTTACTTCTTCAAAACACGTCTTTTGTTTTGATAACCAGAATTATTTTTAAATTAAATACTGCAATTTCTGTGTTGGAAATTTGGGAAAATGGATTCCATATTTGGAATAATAATGTCTAAATTATTAAATAATGCTATTTTTTTGGACATTATAAATAGTAACGACAGTAATTATCTTTAATTATCATGATTAATTAGTAATTGGGTAGTTAAGGGTAATAACATAATATCATAATAACATAAAATGACACCAAAATGTGTCCAAATACACTTTTTTGAGTCATGGACGACTATTTAAAGCTTTATACCAAACTTTAGGGCCCATGGAGTCACATGAGTGTGATAATGACATTTATGACATTATTTTTTTAAGAGAAGAGAAATATAACAATGTTTTGTATATCCTAAGTAAAAAAAATTTAATTCTCATTAAATAAATTATACCTTTGAAAATAAATAGTCATTGAAAATATAAAAATATTTCTTACATGATGGTATTTGTTTATAATTTTTAGACATTAAATAAATAAATTTATTTATGACACCATGATGATGTAGTGATTACCTCATTAAAGAACGATTTAAATAAAATGAAATGATAAGGTAAAATATAAGACTTAAACTTGAATAAAACCTATTATATGGGTGGATTTAAAACAATTATCACCTTATCCTCAAAATATATCATTGTGTGACCTTTACAATCGAAAAAATCATTTTATAATAAAGTAACATTTCAAGACATTCCAAAAGTGATCGTCCTCCCTCTTATAAAAGGCCCCCACCTCTACCCCTTACCCACAACTCTCAAGCCCTTGTCTAATACTACCTGTTCTCATATTATCACTACACATCCATATCCTACTCCTAGAAGCCTCACTTTTTGCAGAAGGCTTTTCCAAGGAAGCCTTTGGCTCAAATCAAAATTAGTTACCCGATTTAGAGGTGATGTCTTCTCTCGAGTTTCATTCTATTATTTTCATTCTTCACTCACCACTATCTTCATATTATTTGATACCATAATAACAACAATATCCTAAATATAATAGTATGTTGTTATGATATGTATTCTACCTACACTTACACACACCTCCATCTAATGGTTAAAGAACAAATTGTTTCTTTGGGTGTTGAATTACTGCCTCACGAAATGATTATTATTCAATATTTCTTTAACACCTCTCATATTGGACATTTTGATAGATCTATATTTATATATGATATATATTATATTTATTCCCTCACTATTCTTCTATATTTTTTAATTAAAACATACCTTTATGCTTTTCATGTTGTGCAAATGTGATAATTTCATATGAGGATGTGTGGACAACCGCCCCCTCAAGTGATGTGACTCGTTAATGCCAAACATGGAATTTATAAATAATTTAATTAATAAAATTATTTTACCTATATAACATATATATTATACAAGAATTATAATATATTTATGTCTCCATTAGTTTTAAAGTCCATTAATATGACAAAAAAATAAAAGTAGCGTTCATGCGTACGTACGACATACCATCTCCATGAAGGGTACAATTCATTTATTATTCGAAAAAATTATGGAATGTTATTAAATACATTTATACTGGATATATATGATATTTAAATCATGAAAACCATTCTGAAGATGATGTACTTATAACTACATGGACAATTCTCTTCAAACAAGTTCATTTTTGACTCATGTACCGAACAACGACAAAACGTATGATATGAACTCACATAATTAACTAATTATTAAAACATGATAATATGGGACATGAATTGAATAATAAACTTTATCCTAATTACTTAAGCAATAATAAATTGACCAAGGTATATTATTCATGAATATTAAGAAATGGACAAGACAAGTCAGACTTGATGTTAGGGGATTTCTTATCTCACTTTTAATTCCATGAGATTTCATTGATTCCCCACTTATTTGTTTCATTTGTTGTATTCTGTACTGACATTTCATATATATTATCATGATTATATTTTTATTCATGGTATTATGTGATTCATTTGGTGTTTATTATCTTTTGGTCATATGACTCGATTGATTACAACAGGGTAAGGGGTTTTTATCTCACTTTTTATTACGATGAGATTCATGAAACATTTTCCACTATTTCTTTTTATGTGGTGTATGTACTGAACATGATTTTATAATTTGTGTATTATAATTTAATTTATTGGTATTTACATCTTCATTGCGTGACCCTTATTTCATGGGGTGTACGTTTCGATTGTTACCCAAATCGGTAAGGGAGCCTTTCACCCTCCTCTTTTTAAAAGACTTCTTTTTGTTATTCCTTTTAATTTACATCTTACTAGGTTGGGATATGTTATTATATATCCTTATTTCTCTAAATTTTATGTCCAATTGATGAGACACCCTTTTCATCTCTCATCAACTCATTTTTTGAATTTTAAAGTGACGTCATTAGACTGTCGAATTTCATTAAGGGAACATCTTAACCCAATTTCAATTCATTGGGATAAACCTCTACATCTTGATTATGTTGTGCTATGAAAATGTTTGGATGAACTCTGATTGTTTTATACTTAATATACTCTTATATTGAGTGTATTTATATTTGTCACACATAATTATGTAATTGATTTATCATTAATTTAAGGATTCCGTCTTTGTACGGGACGTCATATCAATCTACTTCTATTGAGGAATATTTTGATTTATACACGACATTATTTTATATGGTGTATAAAACCCTCTTGAATTTTTATTTCATTCAATGGGAATATTTTCTCTACAAAGCATTTTACTAAATGAAAAAAGGAATGTTTCTTATTTTACGTAATCGGTGACAACGACCTTTTCTTCCGCCACGCGTAATATTTTTTCTTTGTCTTCCTTAACAAGTCGTAATGTTTTTAAAAGGAAAATTAATACCATATACTCTTTTTACGTATTTTGGTATTGAATTTTTTTAAAAAATAGATTTATAATTTCAATATCTTAAAAAGTTATATTGTTATTTCAATGTGGGAATTTTATCTTTCCATTATTCTTAAGTAATGTGCAATGTTTATGTTATGGTTCTTGGGAATTGTTTATGATGTCGGGTGGTTCCATGATAAAATAAGGGAAGGTGATCCCGAGATAGCTCTCCAATGCATTGGGTGACGCGAAGGAGTTAAATGTTATGGTTTCTCTGAAGAGATTTAGATAATATACTATGATGGGTATTTCAAATGTAACCATGAGGGTTACTACCTAATTAAGAATGTAATGAATGACTCAAGTTAACTTTATGTTTGATGATTTCTATGTGTTATTCATAAATCATATGATTTCATGAGGTATGTTAAGTGCTTATGTTTTATGAGTAAAGTAAGTTTTCAATGATTCTTATGTATACATGGACTAATGTTTTCTTTCCGTATTTTTATATCCCTTAATGAGATTTTAATGCTCATCCCATGTTTTTGAAATTTTCTCCACAGGACTTGAAGATGAATAGGGTCGTGGATGGGATCAAGGAATGACATGCTGTCTAAACCATGGAACTAGTCATGTTTATTTTTTTAAGAGTTTAAATTTTATGAAAAAATTGAAACAGAGTAGAAGTGTCTACTATATAATCTTTTGAGATGTAATAGTTATACCCTAATTTTCTAAAACTCTACACCTGAAAAGTTCCCCAACATGAATTATTCATTTAATTCAATATCATATAATGTTCTAAGGCCAGTTCTTTATAGAAATCACTTACTAGGAAGTGTGATTCTAAATGCTTTGGAGAAGCTTGAAAGCGGCTTAATGGGATATCGGGGCACCATGGAGGGATTATAGTGGAATGATTGTAGGGTTGGGATGTTCTCCAAGGGATTTGACTAAAGAGATATGGGAGGTTGGGTGAGATTATATAGGAATAGAGATGGAATTATTTATGTTTTAGGTTTGGGACACAACTCCTTAGACTAATAAAAACACAAACCAACCAATTTATTCCTCTCATGGTATTTTCAAAAGGGTAGTGGAAAAAATTATTTTATCAGGCCAATGGCAGAACATCTTAAAATATTAGGTTTTCTTATGTGGAGGTGAGTCACACTCTCAAGGAAATCATTTTAAAAGATAAAGTGTTTTATAAGTCATGGACGGTCCACAAAGGCACCATAAAATTAATTAAACAAATATAAAGTCACATTATTTAAAATGTAAAAAATATATTTTTCCATTAAACTCTTTATTTTATTTTATTACATCAATATTTGGACATTATGTTTTCATGAAAGACATTATATATTTCAATGTTATTTAATTTTTACCCTAAAAATCTAACGTTTCATAAAATTATGAAAAAATTACTATTAGATACTATTGAAATCTAGATTCAAAAAATAATATTCATTTTATCTAAATAAGTTTCTAAATATGTGAATTTTTTACATTTTAAAAAACTGCGAATTATAAAAAATTCATGGGTTTTGACAAAAACAGCTTTCAAACATTAATAAAAATTATTGTTTTGTTCACAAAAATTATAAAATAAATTATATTTAATAATAATTAATTCAATAATAATATTTTATTAAAATATTATGAAATAAAAAATCCATTAACTCATCAAATTATATTTCTTAATTAAATATTAACTAAAAAAATTAAATTTCTGCATTAAAAACTATTTACAATGTAAAAATAATAAAATGAATGTATACTATTTATTCTATAAAAAAACAATTCACATAATCATAGTTCTAGGGTCTTGTTAAAAAACCCATTATAACACCCGCATAAGACCTATGGGTAAGGTGTGCTATGGTGAGATAATTGGGGAGAGTCTTAGATAACATCGCTCAGGTAGTAATATCTATCAACTTCCACTTATCTTGTAGGTTGTTCCATTCATGCATAACCTGATGAAGCTCATATTAGGAATGGTCAAGAGTGATGTCTAGTCAAGCCACCACCTTTTTCTGAGCTCTGATAGAAGGTATTTTAATGGAGTTATTATATTTTATAAGGCCATCAATTCCTTTTTCGTAGTAAATTGGATTTGTTAAATACCTATATTTATACTAATCTTGTGGTCACTATTCGATGGCTATATTAGTAACGAAAATATTTCATAATAGTATTTTAAGTACAAAAACATCAAAAAATGAAGTTCATATTTTATATAACCATTTATCATAATAATACTTTTAAATGGATCATGAAGATTTTTCATTAATAATGGTTTGGGTCATTAAAATCATCCCACATTAAGAAATTTATCCCATGAAATTCCATTTTACCACACCAAAAAAGTTGTGGGTAACTCTGCCTCATCAATTCCTTTAGTTCCCACATTTCCTCTTTAAACTTGTGGTTTCTCCACAACACCTTTATGAGGGGAATTGTTTTATTTCAAAGACAATTTTCCCTATGGTATAAGATATTCATCGGACTATCTTCATAGGAGAGGTCATTCTACAATGGTATCACCTATGGATTGATTACATGTGATGGGTCGAGTATTTACTTCCACAAGAGAGACACATAGAATTCATCATGTACGTGAGAACGGTTTCGTGGGATTTATAGCCGATATGCCACTTCTCTCATGTAATTAAAAATATCAAATGGTCTGATATACCTTGGACTAAGCTTTCCCTTCTTCCAAAATATCATATCTCTCTTCCTTGGTGATATGTAGTGGAATAACTTGTTTCTGAAAACAAACTCTTGGTCACATCGATGATTATCAACATAAATCTTTTGTCGACTCTGAGCTGCATTAATGTTATACTGGATGGTCTTAACCTTCTCCATAATTTTGTTGACAATTTCTAGTACTTGAAGTTTTTTCTCTGATACTTCATCCAAACATGATGGTGTTACAAACCTCTTCCCATAAAGGGCTTTATAAGGATTCATTTTGGACTTTTGAGTCAAAATTGTTACTGTAAGAGAACTCAAATAGAGAATGATGTTGATCCCATTATCCTTCAAATTTTATTGAGCATGTTCTCAACATGACCTCAAGTGTTTGGATAGTACACTCAGATTGGCCTTTATTTTGATGATGATAAGTCATACTAAAGTTCATCTTAGTATTCAAACCATGTTGAACAATCTTCCATAATGTTAAGGTGAATCTTGGATATCAATCAGATACAATAAATAGTGTTACTCCATTCATCCTTACCAATAATAAAGTATATATCTCGGCCAACTGATCAAATGAAAAATCATATCAATTGGCAACGAAATGTGCTGTCATTGAAAGACCATCCCAACAAGCCAAATAAATGTTTTTGTTAGAGGAAATCTTCAAAAGTCTAGTGACAAAGTCCATGGTGATATTCTTCCATTTCCATGCTTGTATAGGTAATGGTTGCATCATCCACATAGACATATACCACTTGGACTTCACTTGATGAAAAATTAAGAACATTGATGTAAAATCAGAAATATTCTTCTTTATGTTATCCCATCCACAATTATCTTCGATATCTTGATACCTCTTTGTGTTTCCTGGGTTAATGGTGAAATGTGAACTATGTGCATCATCCAAAAGTTCCTTCTTTATCTCTGGATTTGATGAACAAATATTTATGTCCCAAATATCAAAATTCCTTCTTCATAACATATAACCCCTTCGATTTCCCTTTTTTGGTAGTTTTAATTTTTTTCTATATTCCCACATCATTATTTTGATCATCCTTTAGCCTTTCTAAAAGAGATTTTTAAGAAATATTTTGTGAAAAGGTGGATGATGTTCCTTTCTTTATTATTTCCATGTCCATCTTCATAAAATATAAGAATATTGGATACTTTTCTATTCATATCAATGATAGAATTTCTGGGTCATTTCTACTTATAACATCTACCACATTGTTCTCTTTCCCAGGGTGGTAATGGATTGAGCAGTCATAGAATTTGGTCAGCTCTAGCCATCTTTGTTGGTGTATATTCAACTCTTTTTGTGTGAATATTCACCTGAGGCTTTTGTGATCAATGTATATTTCAAATATATCCCCAAAGAGGCAATGTTGTCAAATTATTAAATAGAATATTACTTCAGCCAAATCCAAATCACGTGTAGGATAGATTTACTCATTAACATTCAATTTTTCATAATGCATAGGAAATGACTTTTCCCTTTTTGCATCAATACACATCGATGGCCCTTCTTCGAAGCATCCCTAAATACCACAAAATGTTATTAACTAGGGGGTTTTGTGAGCACAATTATAATTAAAATCATCCTTTTCATCTCCTTGATCCTCTCTTCACATTCATAACTCCAAGAAAACTTTACTCCCGTTTGAGTTAGCTTGGTAAGAGGCTATAACAATCAGGAGAAATTTTTCAAAAACAGGCGCTAATACCCATCTAACCCCAAGAAGCAACATATATCTATTATATATGTTGTCCTCGACCATCCCTCAATTGCAACTGTCTTGGAAGGATCCAAAGATATCATATTTCTTATGATGATATGATCCTAGATTGAGATCCCCTTTAACCAGAACTCAAACTTTCTATAATTTTTATAGAGCTTCTCCATTCTCAAGGTGTCTAGTAAAGTGATTAGTTTCTTCTAATTATCCTCCTTTGTTTTTGAAAATATTAGAATATCATTTATAAATACTATCACAAACATTTATAGGTAATTTCTAAAGACACTATTCATCATGTATATGAATATTTTAGAACATCACTGAGTCTTGAAGGCATTACAATGATTTCATAGTGCCAGTATATTGAAAAAAAAGTAGTCTCAAGGATATCGGTGTTCTTCAACCTTACTTGATAATATCTTGATTGTAGATCCAACTTAGATAAGTATAGTGAATCATGTAGCTAATCGAACAAGTCATCAATTAGTTGCAGAGGATACTTATTCTTTATTGTGATTTTCTTTATGATCACACTAATCGATGAAACGTTTCATTGACCCATATTTCCTCTTGATGAAGAGGACTGGTGCACCATATGGTGAAGCACATGGGATTATAAACCTTTTATCAAAATTCTCTTATTTTTGTTTTTCATCTCCTGAATTTCTATAATAGTCATTCTTTACAGAGTCTTGGATATTTGAAACTCCCATGTTTCTGATCAATAATGAAATCATCATCACTTCTATTAAGAAGACCATACAATTGAGCAGGAAACACCTTAGTGAATTCCCTCAGAATAGGCATGTCATTAAGGATGGTTGATTCCTTAGAATCAATCATATGAGAATGATACACATTCTCATAGAGTAGTAATACCCATACTTGAGATTATGGTGATAAAAAAGATTGATCTTCCTCCTTGCACTTGTACATAATTGGGTGTTGAATCACCATATGGAGAGTGATTTCCCTCTCACGGAAATTTATGTTGCCTCAATATAAAAAAAGAAAATTTGTGCCATGATTTTTATCAAATTACACCAGATAGAGTATGATGAGGGTCTCCAAGAAGTTCAATCCCAAAATTATGATAGGGGGAGTAATATTTTAGGGATGCAATGATTTACCCATTTTTCATTCTCACTAGTACTTATACTTCCATGATTTTTGGTAGTTCTGGGATTGTTTAACTAAACTTTCGGGATATAAAAGAATGTGTATAATAAGAATCAAAAAGTATGTTCTCTACAGTTGAATGAATAACTAGTATACCTGTCCCCACTTCGTTTTCAGGGTTCACATCGGTGGCAGTTATCGAAAAAAGCTCACCCTTGCTGCCTTGGAGGTTGTTGGTTGCCTCTGAAAACCCATGGCTTAGAGAACATGATTGAAAAGATCCATTTTTTCTTTTATATTGAAGCAATGAACAATGAATTTAGGGTCGAAGAGAGAATTCCTCTCCTCAAACACCACCATAGGTTTTTCTTCTCAGTAGTTAATGGCCAGGTTCCATTATCTTCCACACCTAAATCATTTACTTATCCAGTTCATGAAATTTTTTGGGTACTTTTTTATACAGCATTAACACTTGGGGTGCTGGATTTTCTTAGTACCATTGGATTTATCCATCACACCACTATAATTAAGGGTCACCTTACGATTCTTAACCCCATGATAAACTTTATATTCTCCAATCTATATTTTGACCTTGAAGGCAAATCAGACAATTTTTTCATGGCTTTTGAAGTCACGAATCATTAGGGATTTCTATTTGAAAAGTTTTATCCCACCAAAGAAGTAGAAAACCTTTCATTTGGGTGTGATGATGAAGATGGATGCATATCATGAAATCATTTTGATGTTTTCCTCATTTGATATGCTGGATTAATCAACTTTTTTTCTTGTGGGAAAGGAAGCCTTTTCCATATTATGTCAATGGGTGTGAAAAAAAATATTTATTGAAAAACATTTTCAAGAAATCCTTTCATTGCAAAACCTCGATATTATCATTAAGTTTCTTATTTTATGATCAATTTACTCTATTGATCAACTTAACCCCCATATGATAAGCAAGCAGCATTACCTTCTCTTGTCTACGACATTGAAGGATATAGAAGATATTCTCAAATGGGTTGATGTCATGTCCAGTGGTTGAGGGATCTTATGATCTATTAAAAGTAGGAGGACTTTTTCTCATTATGATATCGATTGTGGATTGTTCTATCTTGGGGGGGGGGGGTTAGTGTTCCTCTAGACCCATTTTCTCTTCAAAACTTGAGTTAATTGAGAGAGTCTCATGACAATGTTTTCGATTCCCAATCCCATCCTAGTAGTCAACTCATTAAAATAGTAATCACATTGATCATCGAATCAGTTTTTAGACAGAGTCATCCTATTACTAGCCATTGGCTGGAACAAAAGAAAATTTAGGGGAAAATTATAAAGGGGAATACAATAGAATAAATGTGATAACTTATAAATTACATTTATTTCCTTAACGTATCTATTTTATCCATGATCTACTTTATAACATATATTCATAGGGGAATTTTTTTAATTCCCTATGTAATGGTTCATACTATGCTTATAAATTTATCAAATAATTTACCCTGAGAGTGTTGTAACCAAGAGTTCATCAATGCCCTTTTTCGGGCACCTGTTATCGTTCGAGTTTATCTCAATTTGGCATTTTCAGGTTTTACCCCCAGATACATCTATGCCAAAGAATCCTCTACCAACTCATATCCTGAGAGGGAAGTATTTTCTTGACAAACCCCTTACACAATACTCACAAAAAATGAGTGATGTTTTTTATTATACTTAGTCTAATATTTATGTATTTCACTAGGGTTTTTCTAATCCTAATCTCAAAAATAACTAAACGTATCCACAGATACCAACTATAAAAACACTTATTTTTTATTACACACATAAAAATGATTAATTACATAAATATTCACTTAAAAACGATATGAATAGAGATTTCTCGTATCATGGGAAATTACAAACATTACATAAAATCTTAGAAAATAAAACACAATATCATAATTGAAAACTATATTTATATGGCCACAACATTCCTTTGTACTTAGCATTTCATGGGACAACCTGAGGACATGCATTAGAAAAGGGTGAGCTATAAATCCCAATAAAGTTGTAAAAAAGTCATTCTATGAAGAACATAATACATGTAAGGAAATATGAATATCATTAGATCATAAGTAAAACCCAAACATAAATGCATGATATAGAATGATTATTATAACATTGAAATGTGGCATCAACATTTAACATGATATTAACATGATCCAAGGCTCATTGCACACATAGTATGAGTAAAACCAAATTGAACAAGAATTATAATTATTAAACCCTAATTTCACCTTAATTATCTTGAGTAAACCCTAATTTCACTTTATGTATCATGATAATATTCTTTACCCAATGTACTAGTGCGCTATCAGGGTGCACCCATCTTAATCACTTCATTTCATGCATAAGTGTGCCACATGGATCATTTAAATGGATTCATTAAACATAATAATTTATTCCATGATAAAGGAATGTGGAATTCATATGTGAAACTATGTAGTAAATAGGTAAAAGTGAATAATGGTAAAATCCCTTAATAGAGAAATAAGAATGGTATTCACTACACAATGATTTTGGCCTGGAAAATCATTGTGCAGTTTCAACATCATAATGGAATGACACAAAAATTCATAAAATTGTTTGATGTGAGATAAAGGGTTGTTTCATCATATTTACCAGAAATTTAAATTATTGGTTCTTTAAGATACATGTCCCAATATATGTAATAGATTTTGATTCATAATACAAAATAATTTCTTGAATATAGATGAGGAGAAAGAAATTCTTTACTGAATTTTTGAATGGTAACATGTGTACATGGGAGGAATTAATGAGAGACAATGTGGTATCTAATCATTCAAACATAATGAGGGATGTATGGAGGAGGTGTTAAGTCATGCCATATCATTTTTAATTGAAAAAAAATTGTATAACATCAAAATTAAATTTGGAAGAAAATGAGAAAGAAAGAAATCCCGTACATGGAAGTGTGGTCCCAAAGGCTTGGGAGAGGCTTGAGAGAAGATGATTAAGAGATTAGGGAACTATGTGAGGATTATAAAGAATGTAGGGAAGGGTATAGACCAGATACAAGGGTTTGGATGGAAGATAAGTTGGAGATTGGGTGTGTTTATATAGGAAAGGGAAGGAATTCTTTATTATTTAGGTTTTTGACACCACTCTTTAAACTATTCAAAACCACAAACTAACCAATGGTTTTTAACATGGTTTTTTTATCAAAGGATGTGGAAATAAATATTTTTTATTTCCAAAGGTCAAACATCTTAAATATAATTTTTTTTATTCATTGTAGGTGAGTCACACTCTCAAATAAATCATTTTAAAGTTATAATGTTTTAAAAGTCTTCTAGGGTCCACTATGGCACCAGAAAATTAATCAAACCAATCTAAAATAAATTTTTTTCAAATAAAATACATATATTGGCCGAACATATTTTTTATACTATTTTATTTCATCACTATTGGGTCATTATGATGTAGTAAAACACATTATATATTAAAATGGTATTTAATGTTTTACCCAAAAATTTGACTGTATCAGAGAATTATAGAAAATTACCAATTGGATAATTTCGACATCCTGATTCCAAAAATAATATTCATTTTATTTAAATAATTTTATAAAAAATGTGAATATTTACATTTAAAATAAAAAAGGATGTTTATCGAAAAATTATGGGTTTTGACTGGAAAATGATTTTCAATCCTTATTAATAATTACAATTTTATTCATAAAAATTATATGATCATTTATTTTCAATAAAAATAAATTTTATAATAATATTTTATTGAAATAATATTTTATTCAAGAATACATGAATTCATCGAAATACATTTCTTGATTGAATATTAACAAAAAAATACTATTTTTACTTTAAAATTTATTTACAAAGTCACAATAAAAAAATGAATGTATATTGATTCTTCTATAAAAAAATAATGCACATAATTATATTGTTAGGGTATTGGTACACAACCCCTTATAACACCCATATAAAACTTAAGGGTAAGGTGTGTGGTGGTGACACACTCTTAGGGAGGCTGAAATAACATCAATCAGGTGGTAATATCTATCAATATAAAATTTTACCATAGGAGGTTGTGTTCAAGCTTAACCTATTGAAGATCGACATGGTCTTGGTCAAGAGATAATTCCATTGATGCCACCTCCTTTATGGGCTCCAAAAAATGGACTTCATTCTGAGAAACTCTAATGGATGAGGCCATTGATTCCTTTGTCTTACTAAATTGGATTTGTTAAAGCCCAATATTTATACTAATCAAGTGTTCACTATTCAACGACAATATTAGAAATGATAAATATTCTTAACTATATTTTGAAATACAGAAACATAAAACCAAGGAATTGCTAATTTTATATAACCATTTTACATAATAATACATTTAACTAGATCAAGAGAAATTTTCATTAATAAAAGTTTTGGTCATTAAAATTAGTGTCATATAATAATTATTTAGGTACCTTTTTCATGTCATGTATGGAGATTGGTCACATACTATCATTACATAAGGATTTATAATGTATATTTTAATTTCTAAAGGGGAGGATATCACTAATGAAATTCATGTTGTGTTCTCTCTAGGAAGAGGATTATGTTTTTGGGATACCTCCTCTCAGGGAGACATATGTACATTAAAGTAGTAGGGACTGAACGTCATGTAGGAAAACTATATATCATATTAGAAGAAGAAAAAAATTCCATAAATTTCAAGTTTTATAGTTTCCATTTGTGAAACATGATCAATCCATGTAGCCAAATATCATATAATAAGGATGAATATGTCATAAAGGGTATGACAATAAGATATTGACTAAAGATTATGTATTTGGGATACTATATCATAATTGAAAGTATAATTAAAATTTGTGGGTATTCTTAAAATTCATCCCAATACATATTTGGAACATAGTTTTCAAAGTCGAATGTCTACAATTTCAATTTGTCTTATGAATTTTGAATTAATGAATCTGGAGTGGGAAAACATGGGTCCCATGTTTCATGAACTCTAATGGTTTTTTATTCACATATGGGGAATAAAATGATTTTATACAACACATTTTTTCCATTTATTATGATACAAATTTCCATTACATGTATAAATAATTATGAATATTTTTATGATGTGTTCCCTATAGTTAGAGAGTTATGTGAAACAATCATAGGTGTGTGAAAATCAATCTAACATATTCTAAGAGGTAATATTAGTACGGTTTATCACATATAGTGTTCATGTAATGATATTTTATTAACATACATGAGGCATATAAGATAATATTTTTCTTATATTAAAATATATTAGTATATAAAAATATCTAAAACCCCTCAATACTCATTTATGAAGGGTATATATATGCTCTATAGCTTATGTAGTGTAATTGATCCTCGATTAATTGCATGATTGTGAAATGTTTCATGAGAAATAAACTACTAATTATATGAATCTTCAATATATGGAATCATTCAAGAATATTATTACTTGATTATATATCCAGAACCGATTTTTTTATTTTATCATATCATTCTCTTTAATTCATCTTGGATGTGTTTTTGATCATCGACATGGTATATCACTACTAGTCCATAATGATGATGTAACCAACTTGTTCATGGAAACATGTTATTCAACATCTATATATTTATTTAAGGATATTATTTTACCATGAGGCAATAGGTAGGTTCATTTGATGAGGGCATGCAGGTTTATTTTGAGTGATGATAAAAATAGAAAAGTATAATGTTTCTACTAAAATAGTTCAGGATAAAAATTAATAATGACATTTATATTGGATGACTATGAAATAAAAAATATTTATCACATTGTTGATGATTAGGATGCTATTGCACTACATTTTATGTCCAACTAATCACCTTGTTTCTACTTCACATAAATCCATAAATCAACTCTACCTCTCTAATAACATCATTCCCTCCCCCAATTACCTTCCACCTAGAAATAATATTATTTCCACAAACATCTTAATACCCAAATAAATTCAATAAATTCAAATTCGTTCAGGAACATCAATCCTTATGAAATGTTAAATACCATTTTCAACCCACAGGCTAGACCATAACAATATATACACATTACTACACATACCTAATAACTACAATTAAATTATTATAAAAAACCAAAAATAATTGCCTCTTCCATCTAATAATATCAATTTATAATTTTCTATCTCCTAAAATATTCAACATGATAACAAATCACCGCTTTAATAATGTCTCAGGATTCCATCCCACTATTAAATACTAGACCACTATAAAAACATACCCAACTAACACACTAAATTTAGCAATCCTATCACACACATGTAATATAGTGGTCTATTTTGTTTTATTATTTTATTTTATATATAACTATATTAGGTTTTAGATATTTTTAGGATTGAAATTTCATGTTTTTGGGAATTTTCTAATTCACACTATTAGCTCATGGGTTTATGTGTAACTGTGTAACAATCATGCATTTTAAATTGTTTATATTACACTATCTCCCCATAATTGTTTAACCACGTAGTTAATTCTATGGTACTCTACATCTATCATTGGAGGTTATAATATCATTTAAATATATTTCAGGTGGATTAGTAATCATTTTGAAAAAAAATCCCTTCCCCATTATTTTTATGATCTCAAAATTATGATTCTACTTATTCTATATTTTACATTTTTATTTAGTTTCTTTTTCTCCCACTCTTTCTATTCATACCTAGGGTAGATAAGGGAGTCCCCTCACCCAAAAACTAAAGGTTCTTATTCTCACCATGGTGATTTAAAATTTATTCATTATTGTTCAACACCCAATCTATATGGTAAGTCTTCATCTATTATTTTTTCGACCTATCAACATGTTTTATTTTCACCCCAAAACTGGTCAATAATTTAGAGAATCCCTAGGTGGATGTTTATATTTTTTCCCTATAATTATTTTTAAGGGATTTAGATTCAATTTATGGAATAAATTTAGCCTTTATATCATGTCGAGGTCTATCAACATTCGTTTAAAATTTTATTTTACAATTCCATAATTTTTAATTTTTTAATATTTGATCCATGGATTTTTAATTGATTTTTTAATTTAAAAATGATATAATTATGTTAGTTTATAAAATTTCTTATATGAAATCATATTTTTTTATCACTTTTCATTAAAATTGATAGGTTTTTTTAGTTTTAAATGATGAATTATATACATTTTTGAAAATCTGAACACCATCTATTTTTAATATTTACTAAGTGACCATAAAATTTGTATTCCAAATATATATTGATGTGTTTTGTTTTTAAATTGTATTATTAAATGTTTTACCTTGAAATTTATGTGATACATGAAATTATTAGAATAAATCAATTAATTAAGGGGTTTTTAATAAAATGTGTGTTTTTAATGTTTTTAACATTTTTATTTCATGAGATAAATTATGAAATGATGTTTCGTGTTTTTAAAATATTTTAAAAAATGAACAGTAATTCATAATTATATTTGATGCGACCTTTAAAATTATATGTTTTATTAAATTTTGAATAAATGATTTCAAATTTTATAAAGGAAGTACATGGATTCCTAGTTACAAAATAAAGAAGCTTTATTTGGTACTTGTCAGTAATTTCATGATTTTTGTGGCTTGTGTGAGACCCTCTTGAAGTCATAAAGTAATTGTTTTCTCATAGGTAAAGGGTGTTTGTTTCATGTGATTATTAGGAGATAAATCTTAGGGGATGTTTATTATGAGATGAATTGAGGTTATAATGAAATTATTATTTATGTTTATGATGACACATATTATATTTTTTATCACCCACCCTTTTTTATTGGTGATGGGGACTATGGTATACATGTGGGATGTGTTGAATTATGCAACATGATTTAGTCAAAAACTAATATTGTTTATATGGTATGAAGTAAAACATAATAGGGTGTTCCGCCAATGATGATGGGTGCATGATAGTGTGGTGAAATTTTTATATGACACACTATAATATAATAGTTTGATCAATGTTCAATAAATTCTAGGTAAATTTTACTTTACAACCTATGATTGATCCCATCACACATTTCACTTTATTTGAAATTTAATATAGGAGTATTTTTATCATAATCATGATTTTGGTATTGATTTTATGTGTTTGGAGGTTATTGTTTCTTGTTATATTTATCATAATTCATTTATGTTGGTGTTCTATGATTTCATAAATTTATTAATGTTCTATGATTTTCTTTTATAATGGATTTTGGAATCAATTGTTTAATGTATTTATTAAACTAAAATAACATATCTAGAATGGTGTATATGGTTTAATGAAAACCATTCAATGTGGGGGTTTTGATTTTAGAAAAATAAAATTGTATTCTTTATAAAACCATCTTGATGTGTTATTTATTTTTGATTAATAATGAGTGCACAATATAAATTTATATTGAATTTATAATTTACATGACATGTTATTATAAATTAATGGTTTTGATTTTATTAAATAGGATGGAGAATGATGTTTCTTGTTTATTCTCAAAAATATATTATATTTTTGTTTCAGGTTCCATTTCCTCTTATAAATACAATTAATGTGTAGTTTCTAAGATGTCAGATGTACAATGACCTTAGGTCACACCAGGTGTGTCTGTTTTACTTTGATTAATGAATTAAAAATTTCATCCAAATAAAAATACCTTGATTTTTTCAATGCATTTATGGGTAATTTATTATATATATAGTGTTTTGTGGGATTGATGAGAGGTTTGCTTTGTGAGGGAGTTTTTGGTGGGATGTGGGATACATAACTTAAATTCGATAATGTTTTTTTATTTTTATTATATTTATGTTATTTGGAACGAGGATATAATTTTATCACAAGTCATTAATGTGTATTAGTAGAATTCCCCCTGTTAATTAAGGAATGTTTATTTGATGATATTATTCCTATTCTATTATATTTTATATCCTTTTTTATGTCACAATATCATGGGGACTGTGAACCACATATGCTATGACATGAGACATCTCAGGTGTCCAACATATAGAATTATTTTGCTGGTTTATGAAAAAATGTAATCATATATGTCAGGACACCCATTTTTATTTTATATTTAAGGTTGTCATGCATATATGGATTTCATTGTATGAGTGGAATTTTTGGGAGATAGTCGATATATAGTATATCTTTTCACTGCCTATAGTTTCTAGGGATATTATGGGATTGGGAGTTATATTTTGAATGTATTATTTTATAGTTTTAGGTGATTTAAATGAAGATTTGGTTTTAATTACAAAATATTTTCAAGTGATTTAAGTGATCTATTGAGTATGGGGTGGTGGAGTAAGAGTCTCATAATTGTAGTAAATTCACCGAGTCTGGATACCAATATAGAGTCCATGTTCATTGTTATAAGGGCTCTTCGGATACCATGAAATGTTATGTATATTATTTGATGTTTTTTATTTCCCAATATTGTTTCTATAATAAATCTTAAAGTGAACTTTTACATGTTAGACATGAATTAAAGTGTCTTCTAGTGTCTCTTTCTACTGTTGGATAGAATTTGATGGGATTTATCTTTTTAGTCAAATTTTTTCTTTCTTTGAATCCCATAATGAATTGTCTATAGATATTATTAATATGGAATGAATTTAAGGTGTTGTTTACTAATATATTTTCATATTAATAAAATAATTTCCATGAAATATATTGGACGGATTTCCTCGTTAGATGATCAACTCAGTGTGTTCTTCAAGGTTGGGAGGAGGACTATTCCAATATAGTTTCTAAAAAACATTAAATCTATTGCTGGAATGAGATTATTTTCATTATTTGGAATCATATTTCAGACACCACGAATCACTATAAAGAGTCAGTAATATTTCAACTGTGTAAATAAGTTTTGTTTCTTTGTCCATTGATTCTTTTATTGGGAGATTTATTGTGTGATTAATAATTTATATCTATTTTATTCTTCTATATAATTCAATGGATTTTAGTTTTTTTAATCTTAGGTGAATTTCTAGGTGTAATTATGATACCTATGGTTTTCTCTTTTTAAAATTAGTGTTTGGTGGGTTTTTTTAAGGATGCATGAACACATGTATTTATTAATGGAGTTTTCATGAGATGTTGTAGATAAAAACTATTATAAGATATGATAGTTTATTTTTTTAAGGATGTTCTTGGTATTGATAATGAATTTTTATGATTTCATTCCCTTCAATAAAGATCATTTGTTTAGTTCTTATTGGTTTGAACATGGGAGTTCTATAGGTTTATCCTTAGGTGATAGGATATGGTGTTTCTTATAAGTGAAAAATGTGGGCACAATCACAATGATTAGGATATCAAAGAGATTTTGATACTAGGTGAGGATTATGTAACTCATGTGTGGTGTTTGGAGCTAGTTAGAGTTCCCGTGTGGGTTTTTGAATGGGTTTTGGTGTAGTTTTTTACATACCCAAATTAATTTGGGACATGATAAGTGATTTTGTTATGGTATTAGTGATATGGGTGTGTGTGAAAATAAGTGTCCCATTGTGTTGTTCCTATATTGGTTCTTTATTGGTTTCTAGGGGATGATAAACTATGTTATTATATATAGCAAGAACATTAATGTTATTTTATCCCCTTGTTTCTAATTCTTAATTCATTATATCATCATTTACAAGGAATATAAATTTTAAGTATACTATTGAGAAGACTCAATTCAATTAGGACTGTAAGGTATTTGGTTTAGATCATGTTGTTATTGGAGAGGTATCGAGATTTTATTATATTATTATGGTTTTTTTGTAAATTTTAGATGGATAGTTAAGATAATGGATAAGGTTTTGTTTTTCATTTTCTGTTAGATCTATCCTTATATTACCCCATCTATCCCACTTAATAAACTAATGTAGAATACAATTTCACATTGAAATGGAATCTAAATAAAAAAAAATTAACTTATAGGGGAAGAATGTGGTTTGGTGTGCATAATCTCCAATCCCTTGTATGAGAGTGTTATATTACTTTATATTATTTCATGTTATTTATGTTAGATTTATTTTTTTTTCAATTTTTGGGAATGGGATATAATTTTTTAATGTTTATTTGGTATCTCATTGTTTTCATCCATGGTTAGAAGGAACCATAATTAAATCATGTGTTTAGTTATAGATTATGGATAATTATTTTTGTACCATATCTAAAATGTTTTTCTAACCATGTGGTTTATTCCAAGTAACCAAAATACATGATTTTGAGGTTCATGAAGCCTTATCATGGTTAGTTTATAGTTTTTTAAAACAACTAAAAATTTTATGAATAATAATGTTATTTATTTTCTAAAAACTACAATTCTTTCCCTCTAATATTTTAACCAAAATTCACGTTCCTTCTTCCCATCAAATTAGAGTCAGGGACCCAACAGCTACGAGAGTTCCCTCATTCCACCCGTCTTATATTCTCAACTCATATTTTTGATTCAATAAGGATTCGTCATATTTTAGGTTTAATCTCCAAGATATGTCTATCGTATTGTTATTTGTTCATATAATCATGATTCATTCTCTAACCATTATAGTGTGCTCTTATTTACAAGAAATATAATATGGTTTGAAACTTTTATTTTTGATTAAAAGTGTTTGTGATATGTAATTAATTCATTGGACAATGATTAACACACATTATATGATTCTTATACTTTTTTTATTCACGTAATTTTAACCTATTTCATAATTTTTAATTCCAAGACCTTTTATTTTAATGGTTTTATATATTTTTTATAATTTAACATGATATTATTATGTTTTTTTCTCAAATTTATAATAATAAAACTTGTTTTGTATATAATTTTCATAAAGATATAATGTTTTCCAATTACTAATAGTTTTTTATTTTTTGATTTTTCATAAATATATTAGTGATCTCATTATAATAATATCAAAATAATATCTAAAATACAACATCAAAATTAAAAATAATAATAATTATTAGAAAGTTATTTTTTAAATGTGTTACTTAAATTTTAATTTGAAACATTAAATACCATGTGTTTTCATATTATTTAATTGTCTTCTTTGAATAAAATGTGAGCTATAAAATTATACAACCTCATTTTTCCATTAGATAATTTTAGGAATTATGTATCCTTTAATTACTAATTTATTTATGTTGATAGGTGATTCATAAATAGATATAAAGGGTGATTTTTAAAGCAATGTTTTCTACGGATGTGTAATATATGACTTCAATATTTATAAATGAAGTACATGATATCAAATTTTGTTTTCAAGAATAAATATTTAATTTTTATGTGGTTTAAAAATTTATTGAGTGTGTGAGAGATTATTTTGAGGACTCTTTATACACTTTTTAATTAAATGGATGTTGTTTGATGAATGTAGTTACTCAGAGGCAGATCTGAAGAAGTATTCCATGAGAGGGTTATACAGGTGATAATAGTTTTATTTTATATTTTTAAAAATGAAAATTTTGATTTCTAATTCGATCACCCTCACACTATATTATTCATTTTAAACTATGTTTATATTTGGGATGTCTATATTTAAGCCACACTAGTCAGAATCACTCTACATGTTTCTCTCTAAGAGTTAAAAAAGAGCTCCGATTTTCCATTGATGATGAATTTAAATGGATATTTTTGTGACTATTAATAGGATACACTATTTTATAAATGTTTGTCCAATATTTGGTTATTTCTTGGACTTTCTCAATTTAGGATCAACGGTAGAGACCAGGGCACAATTCTATTTATTTTTTGTTTGAAGTTGGGGTCTCAAATGATCTTTTTTATATTACTAAATTGACTTTATATTTGTGGGAAATATGATTTGTTACTTTAAATTATTTTTTCTTATTCAACATGTGGTTCCATCATTGTATTTATTTCTAATCATTCATTTAGAATGATATATATTCAGGATTTTGGAGAATTTATTTTTAAAATCAAACATTTAAATGAAAATAAATTATCATGAATGTCATTAATGATTTAGTATAACTATTTAAAATTAAATTATATAAATTAATAGAAATAATTTTGAATTATTACATAAACCCTATGATTTCTTTACTTTTATTTGATTAAAAAAATGAAAATTATTATTTTCAATTATAATTTAATCTAGAATGAAAATGGGTTTCATAGAAAATGATAGGCTTGTGGGAATAATGGAGATGACCTGTTGGGATTTTATATACATAAGAATATATTATTTATTAGATTTAGATTATGGTATATATAATTATCACTGCAAGAATGGGGTCCTTTAAATGATATATGGATAGATACCATTGTCCACACTCCACATGTTCATTGTATTTTCTCTAATTTATTAGTTTGTTCAGACCAATATAACAAACTTGTTTTTATTTCTTTCATTTTAAGTATGTTTCATTATATATTTAGAGTTATTAATGATTTATAAAGGGTTATTATGTGTGAGGTTTTTGGAGGTGAGATATGGATTAATTTAAATAAATTTCTTAAAATTGATTTTATAAAAGGTTTTCTTTATGCTTATCTAATTTTTCATGGTAAATCTACGTATAAATGAAACATGGTATACTTTCCATAGAAAAATATTTTTGGTTTATTATTATCTATTATGAGAAATCATTCCAACTAAAGAAGGTAGGAGTCCTAGTTTCTTGACATCAGCCACTGGGAAGTAGAACACCCCTTAGTCCTTTCCATGAGCCGACTCAGGCATCCATTGGATAGATAGGTCTAGTTGGATCATGAAACATCCCATTACGAGGTTTAGGGTTACCATGCTATAATAAATAAAAATATTATCCTAATAAACCATTTCAAAAAAGATCTACCCAACTAATTCAAGAATATAAAAATTAACTCCAATATGTCATTCAGCTAAAATTTACATCCCTACCATTCCATTGTCTATGAAATTCTACTGGCCCCACCAATTCATTAAACTAAAATTCAGACAAATTTGAATAAAAAATATAATCCACAGATCCATTTTTAAAAACTTATCCTAAATTCTTCGACAAGCCCCATCTTACATGTTACCAAAAGTATTTATGGACACATTGAAATCTCAAACATCAAGGAAACTTGATATTTTGTAACCAAGAGAGAGATTTATTTTCTACATGTGATATTAATTTTTTATATTGTATATTATTATTTAAATTATATTAAAACTCTATATTTCTCAATTCAATATGTTTCATGTTATTCATTTTTCAATACCCCATTCTGAGTGTGTTTAGTTAATGTGTTTTTCTCTTCTCTATTGTTGTTTTCTTATAATTTTGACTATTTTTTATTATCTTTAATGTTTTCATATTTTATTTCATTGCTCTATTTTATTGGGCTCTAAGTGTTTGTGTAATTCCATATCATATATTCTAGGTGCTTCCCATTTATCAGAACATTTTATTACACCATAAAAAAATTTCTTTTATTTCCTTCTTCATTAGAAATTTCGTAACCATTACCTTCCTTCAATAAATGGTTGAAACATTGCTCCATGCAATGTGAGTAGAATTTAATTTTTTTAGTTAATAATGTTGTTGTTTTTTTATTTATCTCATTATTTAATAATGGATAATGTTGATAAATTTGGAATGTGTTGTTTCAATAAAAGAGCCGACGACTCTAGTTTTCTTTTTTTTTCTTCTACCTTATTTTTCACTTCATTAAACAATAGACCTAAATCGATAAAGTAATCCATTAAAATGAACAGTGATAGGAATCTTTATAGAGACAGATTATGGAATCAAAATAAATTTCAAAATAGATAAATCTAAATTCCGAAAAACCATTGTGTTATATTTTTTCTCCATTTATAGAGTGAATTTAGTGAACTCACTATAATATATCAAGCTTTAAACTGAGATAATTTTGTATGATGGAAAATAAAATCAATTTTAGATTCAATAATAACTACATTTTAAATTGCATAGCCTGAAATTTATTCTTAGAAAACTAAAATTGATTTCCATACATTCCATTCTAGAATAATTTTCAATATTTGTATTTTTTTGATAACATAGTCTAATTTACCACATATTAATTTTACTAAAGAATTCATGAATATTAAATATTAAAAAATAGAAAAATATATTATTAATAGAACACAATATATTAAAATAAATCCTCCACTACTAATTATCCGTAAGGGTTTCGCCTTTTTTTTATTGCTTGGTTGTCATATAAATTTATATTGATCCTTAGTAGACCTTTGACTCGCTCAGAAGACATTTACTTCCCTCACAATGCTTTCCTAAGTATATACAGATTTGTGGAGAGTATCTAATGCTATTAACATTAGATATTCATAATTTTTATGATTTTTCATATAAAATGATGACAAATCATGATGATCTAATGGATATGGATTAATATCATGTATTGGAATCCATGGATATAATTATTCTTTTGGTTGATTATAAACCCAATGAAAATGATGTGGATTATGTCGTGAAATTATTTTCCAAAATTACCAAACTGGTGTCGGATTAATAAAAATGAATCAACTACTAACATTTATTTTCTTATTAATGGTTTTTATTGATAAATATTTTTTTCCATGAAATGTTTAAAATATATAAAAGTAGAATTATAAATAATGAAATAATTTATAGAGGTAGAAGGATTTTGACAAACAAAACACGAATTTCAACCATAATAAAAAAATGATTTCATTGGTAGTGAAAACATTGAAGAATTTAATTTTATGGATATTTATGATTTAAAATACCTCAATGTAGATATTCATGTATATATAATATATAGACCATAACATGTGGTGAAATGTGTTGGTGATGATATTGATATTTTAATATTGGTGGGCCTCATGGTGATGTAGGTTGAAATTCTTTTTGAATTATATATTTTGGGAAATAATGATAAGATACCAAATGGATTGATACATGATTAAAAATAATACATTTAGTTTTAAGAAGAATATAAATATAATTTCATTGTAAAAATATAAATGATTCAATTTGAGAATAAAGATCATTTTAACAAAAACAATAAACACATGACAAAAATAGATGATCAATCTTCAAGCATTGATGGACCAACAAACATGGTGAATAATAGTGTAAAATGGATTTAGGATCATAATAAATAAGTATTCATGATGAGTTAGAATTAGAGAGATCTTTATTTCTCTATATCTATTAGGATTAAATTAAAAATATTAAAAATGAGGGATATGGGGAATACAAAAATGATGTAAAGTGATAAATAAAAATTGTTTAATGAATATATATTTTAATAAAAGGTACCTAATAATAAAATTTATATCCCTTTTTATAATAAGTAATTAATTATAGTGGAAACTATTCTATAAGAACTCACTCCATAATGAAGATATATTTTTCATAAATAAAAAACAATACAAGAAAAAAAGTGCTGCATAGTGTAATAGAAAAGAATCAGTTTTTATTTCTATGTAAATATAGGTTATTCATAAAATGTGTGTTAAAAAATTAAGTACTTTAAATAAAAATAGAATTATATACAAGTTTAATAAATATAATAACATGCAATGTTTTTAATGGATACTTTATTTTTGTAATTGGAATAATAAAATGTACGGTATTTTTAAGTATACATGAGAATGAATGTTCTACTGGATGATTAAAATGATAAAATAATACAAATTAATGAGATATTTAAAAATATAAAATTAATAAATATGTTTTTAAGTCATAATATATAGATTATCCATCATATTATAAGGAAAAACATGTATATAAAACACTATAATAAGTGTTGAAATATGATTTTTTCAATATGAAAATGACTAAAACATTTTTTATAGGAAAAAAATATTAAATGGATGTAATTTTGAAATTATATGTATTATTGATAGTGGATTCATTCCCATATATTTAGAAAAATGGATAATTTCAAAAGTAACTAATTTGACTAGGATTGTGTCATTTTTATAACAAATTATGAGGGAATAATTTTCATTTCAATTGTGGAAGATACAATTTTTGGAAAGGTCATTTGAATAATAATATTATTGTTTTTATAGTCACAGTCAAATGCTACTATGTTTTAGCTAAACTTCTTGACTCAGATACTCCAATAATATATATCGTTTATAATTGTTTCATCAATACAATGAAATATGAAATTGAGAATGCATGAAAATGTAAATCATAATTTAAATATAATAGAATAATAATCATACTTTCAATCCCTATAATATGAGAATATGTTCTTCAAAAAACATCCAAAATAAAATTTCAAAAAATTGTTTAATTATTTCTATTATAATAAAGGTGAACATTATATTTATATGATTAAACAAGATGATAATTATAATTGTTAATTGTTTATAAATATATATATAATTAAAATAATATAGAAAAATATATAGAAAGTAAAAATTGATTTATTAAATTACATCACATATTTTTTTTGGATGACATCACCAAGATATATTTCCTTGAAGATGTACTATGTAAAATTAAAATTTTATTACCTCATAGTGAAATATTATATTCTAGTCACTCATATGTCCAATGTTTTCATTTGTAGTAAACATTATCATGAAGTACAAGAATAAATTATTGGTTAAAAAATTGTTAAATTATAGATCTACAATTGAATGTATAATAAATATATAAAGGTGTATCATTAGTCTAACATCATGTCTTTGTACTAAAAAGTAAAAAAAATAAATATTAAAGACATGGAACCAGATAAATAATGACTTGTCACAAATGTTTATCATTAAAAGTGTCTTAATAATTATTTTTTGAGGAATGTGGTAATGAAATTATTTTATATATTAAACGGATACATGTTATGTCGTAGTAAATAATATAACACATATATGGTTTGGTATAAATTATATCCATTTTGATATAATGTTCATTTTTTTCATAAATAAATATAATATTATATTGAAATAAAAATAAAAAATGGATATTTGAATCTTACTAAGGAAAATAAATTTTTGATAAATTCAATTTGATAAGAAAATAGTACACATGTTTCCACAAAATTCTTAGAATAATAATTGAAAAATAACTTTTAACTATAGTAGAGAATGGGGGAAAATTTCAAAAATAAATAGAAATAATATTCTAATTGAATTAGGAAAAAATTGATTTTAACTAAGGATTAGTAACATTATTGTATTTATTTAGATGAAAAATAAAATGAGGAGTATAAAGAATATTCTTCTAATATAACGAATTTTTGAACCGTTGATGAAATAAATATTGAATAAATAATTTGTGATCATACATTTTTTGTAACATGACAATATTTTATAAAATATTTCTCTTTAAATAATTGTATTTATTTTATAGCTTGCATTACAAAAAATATTGTGTTAAAAAACCACATGTTTAAATTATAATATTTTTATTTATGAAATTTACACCCTAGGAATTAAATTGGAATGTTTCAATTTAATTAAATACACAATGATATGTATATAAGTTTCCCACACAATATAAATGCATTGATAAATTCAATGAAAATAGTCACTGAATTTCTATTAAAGTCATATTGTTTGTAAAAATAAATTTTCCCCCAAAATGTGTTTTTATGATAAAATATTATGATTATTTTCTTCCACATTAAGAAGTTATATTTTGAGAAATTAATATCTTTTTGGAAATATGAATATTAATATTAAAATATGATATTTGTTTTGTAATATTCTGCACAAAAATTAGTTTTGCAGTGAATTGTACAAAATGATGATTTTATAGAAATTTTTTGTAATGTTCAATTTTTTACAAATAAAAAACAATTTTATATGAGATATATTTTATTTTAAAAAATTTATTTATTTAATTTTAAATTTTTATTTTAAATATCGTATGAAATCATTTTGATAAGTAAAAAAGTATTTTACTGATAAACTATTTTTAAGTATATAGTGTACTTTTAAATTAATTAATTAAATTGATCAATATTTTTGAGTTATCTTTGTTGAAAATATTGTATTATATAATCAATAATAATTTTTGACTGTCCTCTAATAATTTTATAAGAATATGATAAGAATAAATTTAATTTTATGCTTGCAAATGTATTTTTGTAAAAAATTAAATTTTATCACATTTTGATAACTAAATTTAATATTAATTTATTGAATTTATAGGTATTTAATTAGATAAATATAAATAAATTTTTATAATCATTTTTTTTAATTATCATAATTAGTTCACCTTTATTTTTGGTCAATATGAATAGTAACCTTGGTAAAATTTATATCTCAGAAAAGGGTAAATCTTGTAATTTGAGATTAAAAATAATCCATAATTCCATAATTATTAATCTTAATTTTACCGTATTAAGTTAATTTTTCTTTGTATCACCTTACGCATTGATTTTATTCGATTAATGGAATCATTTACTTTAAAATGGCTTATAAATTATTTAACTCATATAAAGATACAAAATATCACTCTCTTAGTTTAAAATATCTATTATATGTTTAGATAAAAAATATAGAAGTGAATTAATCTTAATATTTTTTTTTGTATACCGAAATTATATTCTGGATAGTAATTTATTTCTAATTTTATGTATTAAATAATTATCTTAAATTCTTACAGAATGCCAATATTATATTTATTAAATTAATTGAAAATTAATATGAATGAATTTAAAAATATTAAAAGGGATATAATTTGAGTATATTATAATTTTCATTGAATTTTAAAATTTTATATGAAATATTAATGATGTTTTAAAAGATTATATTTTATTCTAATCTATTTATTTATATCTTATAAGTCAAATCAAATTCCAAATATCAAAATTGACCATAGTGATATTTAATCCGAATAATATTTTATGAAATTATATAAAAATAAAAATAATAATAAAATATGATAATGTGGTTATCATATGGTTGAAATTTTCACTAATGTTCTATTTATTGTCCTATTTTAGCTGATAATTAAAAATTAGAACCCTTTACATCAGAATTTTTTTTTATCGTTGCTAATGTTATAATTGATTAACAAATGGTTAATAAAAATTATAAGGCTTGAAATAACACCAAAATATGTCAAAATTATAATTTTTTGATATTATTAGAAATATATCCTACCTTATATTGTAATCCTTTTACATCGTAGGAATTTTACATGATAATTATTCATTTTAATTTAATCTTTTGACAAATTTTAAAAAATCCCCTCACCCTAATTATAAATGAGAACCTCATACCTTACATATTTACACCACATTGTGCATTATATATCTGTTATAATAAGTAAATTTTACATAACAACTTCTATATGAAAAATCTAGAGGTTATGGTCTTCCCAAAATACCAACCGTAGATCCCACTAGAAATGATATAAAAGAGTCACTTCAAAGAAGAGGTAATCACGTTAGCTGATCACATTCATTTATACTCTAACTAGATTATCTATATTTATGGTCTTTACTTAAAAAAAATATACATCATAAATATTTGAAAATTGTATTATGATCATGAATACACCATTATACACCCTCATTTACATAAAATGTGATGTGAATGTATCAATGGTGCATAAGTACTACTTCCCATCTCTAGGTAGTGATAAAAATCATTTTCTTCATCCACATAATTGATTTATGAGTTTCCTAATGAGTTAATTAATTATATATAATATTTATTAAAATTTTAAAATTATATAACTATAATATAAAATATACAAATGTTACTTCCAAAAAAATGGTAAACCATAACATCGATCAGTTGTATGTGTAGACTGCCATTTCTGTGACATGATGTTATTTGTTTTTCATTAATATTTTACTTGTATGGTAATAAGTACAAATTTAATTAATATATATTAATTATTTTATATTAAATATTTTTATATGTAAATTATTATTTAACATTCTTTCAATTCATTGACATTTGGAATGAGTGTTCATGCATACGTACGTCCTACAATCTCCATAAATAGTGTAGATAATTTTTCTATATGTACTTTTTGGAATGTCTCTAAACCTGTATATAATGAATATATAATATATTAATTTCATGATAAAAATTGTTGATATTAGGGAACAATAATAAAAATAAAAGAACCAAAACCAGAAAACCAAAACATACATGAAAAACAATGTAGGAATCACCCAAAACTTATATTAATATTGATTTATTAATAATTTCATGATAAAAGGTTCTATGTATATAATTGTTAAAACCCCATTTTTCTGAAATTGATGAAATTATTCAATGGAATTTACCTCAATAAATTATGAATTCAAATATCCACGAATAAATAGGCCACTATTCATGATCAACCAGTTCCCAAATAACAAATATGCCAAGAGGGTCATGCCGCCCCTATCTGTGCGGCCCTAAAGGTGAATTCACCATTATGTATGAACCTTTCAAGTGTAATATAGATACTAGACCTATGTCTAATCCACCCTATCCTAGGGTATTTTTATTTTTATAAACAGGATATTTGGGGTCCTCATCTGACACGATGAAAATATTTAGAGAGGCCTCAAACCCCTTATCGCTATATTCCTTTTCCCAGGACAATTAGACCATCCATGAAGCTATAAAAAACCTATGAGAATATGGAATTGTTTTTAATAGTGGGATAAATGTACTTATATTATGTGGAATAAAAAAATTTATGTGAGGAAACACACCCCCTATAGTCAATAAGTATTACAACGAAGGTCCCCTCTTAAGTATTGGACATGCAATAGACTACTCCAGGGACACCCAAGGAAACCAGTGGAGCCTAGAGTAGGGTCTCACCCATGTATTTTACACATGGTTTATATCATCCAAAATTAACATCTATATCTCGTAGGACGAAAACTCACAAAGAACATCTAGTCAATCAAAACATTAAATTTTGTGAGACCCATCCTCCTTGCAAAACCTCTAATTGAATGAAATAAACTTTTTCCCGTGAAGGAATTACATACACATGATTCTTTTGATCACTATTTTATGACACAAATGGTAGAAAATTTCATCCATCAGATCCGAAATCATATAGGTTCCAAGATAAATACTCTAATAAAACCTTCATACATACACATATATTTTGAAATACACACAAGAGTGTCTCTCATTTTATTATGCATTCTGTTAGTCATAGGTGTTCCTCATATATTATACATGATTTTTAGGGACTTTAAATTGTCTTTAATTTTGAATCCCTATTTTTGTGAGGACCTCAACCTGTGGGTAGTATCTGGGTCCTCCTAATGTAAGACATGAGAGCTAGTTATATTTTTCAACCCTTTTTGTCCCTCACACATAAGGGGTGTGGAAATTTCCTCCCATTATCAAAACTATGATACGAGAACTCTAATTTTAGATGTGTATGGGGAATCTCACTTTATTTTGTATTTGATAATGATTAGTGCATAATCCTCCCATCTTCTCTAGAGTGGGATGAATGGAATACATCATAGAGTAAGATTGAATACTTTTATAAAAGAACTCATATCCCTCTATTAAGCATTCCCATGTGGTAGGAAAACATGAAGGGGAAAGGAACCACAATGACCTATATTTATCCCATTGACCCATCTGTTTCCACCAGTGGATAAAAGAGACTATGTTGTTTACTACATCATCTTCCTCCTCTTTTTTCTCAAAATAATAATGAATCATGTGGCACTGTAGGTTAGTGATTATATTGACACATACATGATCAAATACATATATCATTCAAGAATCATTTTCTAGATCTCCTTCTCACCTTAAATTAGAGATTCTTCATAGGTGTGGGTCCTTATATCCATGAATATATTTTAATGGTCAACATCGTCTATGAGGAAAACCATAATAGGGACATATTCCTAAGGAATCAACCCGTATGGCCTAATATTTTGTATATTATCCAACCATACTCACTCAAAGGGAATCCTCATAGGTTTAAGATGAAAACAACGTCTATATCACCATATATTGATGTACTCCACATGGACCCATGCAAACAGGGCTCTGGTTCAGTATAAGATCCATTATGTTAAAACGATCTCAAAAGGAAAAACTCATTATGAGACCACCATTCAGATGACCTCCATTAGTGTTGGTTCTCAATAATAATGAACTTCATAGAGTTTTATTCCTATATAAATGGGATAAAAATGAAGCCTCCATGAGGTCAAAACCCAACAATAAAGTCAACCCTAATTCACTCTACATCACATTATTTTTAGGTCATTGTCCGACCTAGGATCTTGAATATTTTATAGGTATAGTGAGCCTCTTTGAAAGAAATCCCACATTAGAATATGACTATGAAAATTTTTCCTAGGAACAATTTATAAACTGCACCAAGATACTTAGTTTTTTCTTTATCACATGAACTTTAAATGTATGATATGTCTCATTAAGTGGAACTGAAGTACGTGGGATCTGATTCCTTTCTCAAGGATTCAAATGAAGCAAATATCAAGGGCATAATCCCAATATCAAGATAAGTTTAGTCTCCCTAGATGATGATAAATTATTAAAGAACCCTCTGTGTTTCTCAAAATGATCTTTCTAACTACAAACATCCAAAGAACCACTAACCAGCATGAAATGAGATACCATAGATGGGGAAACATTTAAACACATTGGTATCTCCATTGATTAATAACCTCAGATACATAGAGATGATTCTGATTTTCGTGAATTATTATAACTGCTTATTAAAGAATGGGAGACCAATGTTATACTTTTTAATTAATAAAGGATGTGTTACTATGTTGTAAATCATTAATATGGTCCCATATTTTGTTATAATTCGCAACATAAGGATGTGATGAGCCAAACCTCCCTTACCCATCACCAATGAGAGTTTCTAATTATTATCAGGGCCATTTCCTAATGTTCAACTATCTTTAAAAATCAGTATTTTGAAATATATAGAATATGGGAATAATTGTTCATTTCAATCTTAGTGAAAAAAATTACTGGAAGATATTAAAAAATGCTAAACCTAACAAGAAATATTGTGAAACCATTCAAACCCCTAAAAATCAATCTACCACAATGCATAAAATCAAATCATACATTTTACATGAGAAACAATAGTGTTGACTCTGACATGAATCCTTAAACTAGATGACTACATCACACATATCATAGGTCCATTTCATGATCAAAATGAGATATGACCCAAAATAATTATTTCATCATGTATTAATTTATTTAGTATTTTCTTTGACGGGGTTTTTTCATATATTTTAGTAACCATTGAAAATGACTCCCTTTTATCTAAATATATTCATTCTTGTTCAAGAAGACATACATATCACATAATGAATATGATAGGTCCTTTGATAAAAATATGATTTTATCCCCAACACAATAACTATAATTCCATGATTCAAATGAACTTGTACAGTAGTACCACCGAAATGGAACTACACCATCCTTGTAGGCTACTAAACATTTCATCCACCCCATGAAGCCCCATTATACATCCATTAAATGATGGTTGGTGGACAATAAAAGATGGAACTTGTAATCATTTCCATCTATTTCAAGAGTAATTCATTATAATTCGATAATAATCTATTACCTTTTCATTGGGAGGAAAATGTAGAGGAAACAAATGAACTCATCTAGATAATACAGGGGTCCCTCTAATGTGGTCCTTTAATGAGCCACCAACACCAACATCATTTGTGGAAAATCCCTCAAGACGATTGGGGTGTTGTTCTCGGATGTACAACCTAGGTCATTTAGACTCAGGCATGAAAAATTACCCACCGAGTGTAGAGAATAAGAAATAGGGATAAATGGCACACAATTATACTCCCAACCAAGCACACATTAAAATGTTTTGTGGAAAACCATTAGTTGGGACAAACACCTACCAACATCAATCGATACCAAAAAGAAAATATGGAGACAATCCATGAAGAGATATTAACATCAAACCACATCTACCATGTCTACCAGCCTATCATGGAATCATTCGGGATAACTAATAGGAATGCCTGAACATCAAATTGGGGGTTAATAACCGTATCTCTACCAGCACACCTATGTTTTCTTATTGAATAAAAATATAAAATTGAGGACATAAGCTATCAAACACCCATACATTGGACATGAAATATCAACATATCATTTTTTACAGTCGTTGAAATTACCCAACACATTAAAAAAATGCTGAAAAGGAGGATAAAAATTATAACTCACATCTTACAGACATATGATGACATATTAATAATAATAGTGATATGTGAAATTGGGTTGAAACACAACTATTTTACCCAATTGGGGTTACTCATAAACAAGAGGGTCATTCTTGAGGAAAACATCACTTTTTCATATATATATATATATATATATATTTTTGAATTAGTATAAATTCACACATGTGATACATTAAGATTTATTGGTATCATATTCTCATTTCAATTAGAGGTAATCGGTCTACGGCAAGGGCCATTCCTTGATAGTTACATACCGAACTCCAATTTCCAGATACCTATCATTGAATCCTGAGAGTGACACGAGATATAGTTAGACAATCATACATATATGAAATCCTATATTCCCCATTAGGAATTCCCTCTCACCAATAAGAAGGAAACAATAAAGAATACTTAGAAAATATAACTGGAAAATTTTGAATTGATCAATGATCCCACTATTCTTAATGATTGAGTTATTGAAGCCCTAAAATGTTTATATATGGTATCCCAAGATCATATTATTACATTACTAATTTATAGAAATTGTAATTAGGGTTGGAAATTTTCTCCACAAAAACCATGCCTTGAATGCTTTCTTCAAGTCTATAATCAAATCTTTCTTTATAGATGAAATCTGGAAGATGACTATGACAACACCCATGTGGCATGAAAATCAAACAAAATTAACACTATACCCTTCATGTCCACTTCAGTGAAGTCCTGCCCAGGGGATACTCTTCAATGATTCTACCTATAGTTACATGAACAATGATGATGGTAGTCCATCCCATAACGATAGCCATTGTGAAGATCCTTCACATAGTGACTTTTAATATCAATAGGAAGGTACTTCCTTTGATGATTTAATGATATGAAATCCCCCATATCCCATGGTACATGGAAAAACGAAGCTAGTAGAACATGATTCCCATTATTTAAAATAATCCATCCATTCTTTATAGAAGTAAACCCACAACAATGGTAACACTCTATAAACCCTTATGTATCATTCCTCCCAATATTATAGAGGAAGTCCCCACCAATATTCATTATAATATATAAGTATAGAAGCATCCAGTTTAGTTGATCTAGGATTAGGAGCATCTATTAAATGATTAATAAGACCCGATGATTATGTGGATATAGTAGGTGAAAGAGAACATACCATTCATGATTTGGCCTTTAGTGACTCCCAAATACATAATCCCAGAGGTGTTTTAAGAAGATTATGTTTACTATATATGCCTAAATATAACTAAAATTTATCAACACATAAAATAAAAATTATTTTCTTATAAAAAATATTCATGACTTTTAAAGGTAATATAGGGAATAAATCATCAAATGGACTTGGCAGACCTCCTATTATCACATCACCATAAAGTAGAAAATATATTCGGATCCCTTTATAATGAATGTATCGATGAGTTAGAATAGATCATACATGTTATCACCAATATAAAATAATGTATTCCTATTTAAGGTAGGAGAAAATGGAGAATTTAATTTAACCACACTCCCCGATTAGAAAATACATATAAAATTTACTTCATGTAATTTCATGGTCTTAGGTTGGATTCTATCAATAGACTCTGTCCACAACATATGGTATTCTCAACACAAAAAGGCAATGGAAAATTGTTGAAGACGTAGTTATATAAGAGAGATATTAATAAAAAAAAACTAATGTGGAAATCATAATGAAATTTGAGATGCCTTTATTCCAAATGGGAGCTGTCATCATGCATGTCAACTATATATTGAAGCAGGTGGATTATGTGAAAATAATAAAATGCACTGAACCCACATTTGAACATAGATATGTAAAATTAAAAATGTATCTAAAAAACTTTTAGACATGGAAATGCATGTTCAACCCCAACCCACCTTGTTGGGGGGATTTTTTACCGCACCCTTAGAGATTGACAAACCTAGACTGAAAGGCTGTTTAAACATAACTGAAAAATACCCATCCCACAGGGATGGGGTACATTTTACCTCAACATCATCATACTCAAAACGAATTTATTCTTCTCCCAATTAGTTGAGGTGACACAAAATGGCTCTTCCTAGTTTATCGCATCCCATAGAACAATGTATTTATTGGGGATTTACATGATAATTGTTATTGAGACTACCATAATATCACAATCCACAAAACAGTTCCAATAAGAACAATGTATTATAGGATGGTGACATGTTTAGGGTTAAAAAAATTCTCTCAGAGGCTGATGAATCTTCTATAATTCATTTTCCACATAAAAACATCCTTAATACAACCCTTGTAGATACTATAGAACACAATATTAATATAAAAGAGCAGGATGAGGTTTTATCTAATCAAGAAATGTTCCACAAAAAACTTATTGAAGGAGGAGTGCATTCCTGTAACAATAGACTTTCTTTGTCTTTAGGGATTCACTAAACCACTACAATGCTACCTCCAAAGTGATCAACATACATAAAAGGGGGGAAAGGTTGTTTGTTACACACCTACCAATGATGTTGACCCATCACACTCACAGAATTATTAACTTAGTTGGATTAAGAAATGAAAGATGTGAGAAGGATTGATATAGAATTAAATAGGAGAAATATTCCTTATTGAAATTCTTTACAAGTGGATCCATTTCTTGTGATCCTAAATTGTATATGATAACCAAGAGGGTTTTCCCCTATAGTTTAAATTGTACAAAAAATATTCTTAATGTGCGGGACTAACGACCAATATATATAAACCCTAGCTTATCGAGATATTAGGAGTTACCTACATTGGGTACACAATCGGGATTGGTTCTGTTTTACGCACACAAACTAGACCATATATGCTACCCACAATAGAAAGAAATAGACATTCCAAAAATTTCTATACCTCTTATTTACCTTCCCCAATCACATGTTCAGACAGACATCCCTCAAGGGATCATTAATAATATGGATCCATTGTCAACCTTATTTGAAGATATGTATGAATGGTGTTCCCCTATACAACTATAACGGAAGAATTACCTTGAATGTGGGTTTGGTGGATTGACCCCCACCAAATTTTGGAAACATAGTTATTCAAATTTTTAATGGATCATGACATGTTGAGTAGTATTTATGCCATTACATGTTATTTTTTGAGTCCATGATGGGGAACCCAACAAAAATATATGTAGTGAAACACATATACATCGTGAAATCCTTGAAAGGGATATCCATAATACGGTACCACTAGTTTTACAGCTCAATCAATCACATATTTTGAAGATATTTGTTGAAATTTTATATTTCAATTCAGCTAAACTCTATAGAAGAAAATAGTCCTAGAACATTCAGATATAAAAAAATGGTTGGATGAGAGGGTATAAATTTAAATTTCTAAATTGAAATGGTATACATGTTACTAAAAAATATATCTTCCCAAAGAAGACTTTTTTGGATCTATAGTTGGAATATCTATGATGAGTTGCACATACCACTAATCCCTATAAATATTTTAGGAGGGTATAAGGATATTTCTGAAGTCACTCATGAAATATAAAATTTCATATTTAGAACTAAGGATAAATTTGGATTAATTCCATCCTCTCTAGGTAATAGAACAGTGAAAGAAGATGCTACAAATATCATGATTAAGAAATCCCATGGACCTACTTTAACACTTATGCCCCTGATATATTGTGCCACACATCTTCAAAAGATTCTTAAATAATTACCTTAATTACAATTTGAGTGATGGGGTAATGGGAGAAAACTGTTTGAGGAAGTAAAAAATAATTCTTACTACTTCTGATATTACCCTTTCCCTAGATAATTCATTTCGTCTATTGTAGTCAACTTGATCATATTTCCATAAAAAAATAGGCCCAACAAGACTGGTCTCAGGGATAATACAAAATTGTTTCCCATATACTGAAAATTATGGAATGATATCCATTAATGAATTTTCCTCAAATAGATCATAAAATATAGTGGACTCAGGACAGAAAAATTTCGGTAATCCACCATCAAATGTAGAATGTGTTTTAATCGCCAATCTAGATGAAGAGGGTGAATGGAATAAATCCATAATTTAACTTATGTAGAAGTTCTTTTAATCGATTATCATTAATATGATCAAATTTACTCAACCTACACTTGATCCTTAGTCGAAACGACCAAATATATCTACATATTCTTCACAACAAACCCCATCCACACCTCAATCCTCAAAAAGTATTCCAAGAAATTACATGGAAAAAGGGTAGGACTAAAACACTATATGATTTACATATTCCAAGGACAATATAGGATTCAACACTCTTAGGATTAATGACTTCGATACCATTATCATAGGCACCACCACACCAGAGATAACTGTAATGATTCACAACAAATATTGAATCCTCATCGGATGTGTAATTAATCATCGATTCCATTAATTTGATTCAGTTAATAGATCAATTTTCTGATGATTATTATAGATATAATATTGAATTACCTACATTAGATTAGGGAATTTTGGTAAGAGGATACAAAAACATAAGAGATAGGGGAATACATGATCTCATAAGAAATAAATTCCCCATCTATATCTCTTTATGGACAATTTATGCTGTTGAAAATCATGGGCGAGCCTCCAGCGGGACCAGTAAGAGAAAAAATGCTCCCCCATAGGTTATAGGAATTTAACTCACCCAAACATTCTAGAAGATAATATAGAGAGTATTGAATCTCCTAATAATCCCCATTGCACATGCAGATATTATGGACAAAACTGACCAATGAAAGAAGTTTGTTCCACTTCTATTTGAAGGACTAATATGCCACTAGAAAGTTCCTCAGTTCGTAATGAGCCTATTAGAGAGTATTCTAAATCTAGGAAGAATATACATTTATTCTAGAATCATTTAATTTGAATCTAATTATCCATTTATATACCTAGATTTACAATCATAAATGCTTTGTGTCCATCAAAAACCTCAAAGAAGCACTCATAGAGGATTTCCTGAACACTTAGGAGTTTGACACTGAGGCTTCCATTTTAAATTCCCATTGAGATGATATTGGTTGTGATGAATGATAGATTATCGTATCATTCATGGAGTAGAAAAAATACACCAATATACATTGACAAATAATATCAATTTAAATGTAGATAATGATAAATTACTTTAATATCAATTGGTATATCATTGAAAATGGGTCATGGGTGAACATCATTCTAGTCCCAATACTTTTATGAATGGGTTACAAGGAGGATCACTTTTCCCCTTGAACTATAAAATTGAATTTTTATAATATGAGTGGTAAAAATACTATTTATAAAACTAATGTAACACCTCAAGATTCCATGGTACGTTTCCCTTTGAATAATGAAAAATCTTGCATTGTACACAAATTCGAGATTCTAACACACCACAACCAATCAAACAAGTCGTTATGACCTTATTGAATTTGGAATATAGAAATTATCTTTGGGTGAATTTTTTTTATTTTTCTGAAAAATTTCTATTTTTGATGAATAGTGAAAAACACTGCGTTATTGGTTAAAACTGAGTTTTTTTTAAAATATTTATTTTATATAAGTTTATTTTATATAAAAATAGATACATAATACCTATATATTTTCGATTTAATTCATTGGTGTAATTTTATAATATGTTTAGATATATAGAAATTTTATTGAAATTTTTATTTTCTTTTACCCCCCACCTAGGAGCATTTACAAATTTCCATAAAACATAATATCAACACTTCTCTTAGTTGAATTGAAAAAATTTTAGATACTTGGATAATATCAGTATGTAAAATATGGTATAATAATATGAAAGTAAATTCTGGTGAATCGTAACATTTGACTTTTATTTACCATACTTAAAATAAAATAGGGTAATTAAAGGAAACAATGATATCCTAATTACCCAACCACGTGTACTAATTCTATTTGATAAGTGTAATTTGGACAAAAAACATTTGCATTAAAATATGATCCCCTTTGATCCACTTGGATTAGATTAGGACATTTATTATTATTTTATTTAAAGAAGAGTTTAAAGGGATAAATTCAATGTTTAATAACTAAAACATTTTCAATATTGGGTTAAACATAAGAAACATTCAACTCTAAATATTCATTTATAAGCTAAAAACATTTCCTATATATTTTTATTTTATTTATAAATTTTAGGCATTAAATAATTTAATTTATTTATGACACGATGATGTTGTTTTAATTACCTTATTATGGGAAGATTAAAATAATAGATATTATAAATATCCAAATAAACTTAATATGAATCTATTGATGTATTCCACTAATTTTATAAATAAATATGACAAGTTAGGGTTGATTAATTTTTTTTCAATTAACCATGTTGTTACAATTTTCACAGAAATAAAATACTAAATAATGTCAAAAATGACATAATTGAGTTTTTAAAACAAATACTATATTATTAATTGATATAATATTCCAAAAAATCTATGGTTTGGACAAAAGACATAAATAAGGTTATATATATTAATATTTAATAATATGGGTTCTATTTATAATTTATATTATGTTTATTAACCATATATTATAAAAATACAAAGAGACATGGTAAATGTAAAACTATTTAGCTAAGAGTAAAATATAGAAGATATGGTTAATATAGTGATCTAAACCATTCTAAAACCTATTTATTGTGAATTTTGCGACCCATCCCCACATTATCCCAAAAATAAATCATTTTTGAGCCATTAAGAAATGAAAATTAGTTTATAATAAAATAATATTTCAAGCATTTCCTAAAGTGACTTTCACCTCTCTTATAAAAGGGTACTTCCCCTTATCTTTATTTCACACCTCCAAATGCATTTGGCTAGGCCAAACCCTAACCAAATATCCTCCATCATTTCCTCCCTTCATCCAGGAGGCATTATTTTTGTCAAAAATCCATCTTATGGATCCCTTTTGATCAAATCAAAAGGAAGAACCTGAAAAAGTGGTAAGTATTTCATTACCTCTTTCAAGGTCTTTTCTTTATCCACATCATCTTTCAATGTGGATTTCCATTAAAAATAATGACTCTATTATCATATATATAATTTGATGTTACTATTAAAATGGTACAACCATATTCATTATTCTATCGATCATATTAATGACAAAGTCACGATACCTGCGTACATACAGCTCACTATCTACCCGTCATGTTATAGTAGTTATTCAAACACTTCATTATTTTGATGGGTATAATAATGACTATAACTGATGTAAATAATAAATGTATCATGTAAATGATTATTTATATATGATATACCATCCAATTACATATGATTCCACCATCAATATAATGATATTCTCCCTCATGCGTATGTATGGATTACAGTCTCCAAGAACACGATGAGATTCATTCCCCATCATAATCATTCAATAATAATTTTAATTTTATTGTAAAAAATAATGTTTATTAAAATAATATAATTCTGTATATGAATCAAATACACCCTATACATAACAAACATGGATTACGTAACCAAGAAAATAAAGCATAATGAATCAGTTAACACTTGAAACGATCATACTACTGAAATATTATTAACAAATCAATAAAAAAGGATCATATATGATATTATATTTATGTATATAGTTATTTTATAATTTAATAACAAATTTTAACTATTATACAATGTTTAAACATATGATCTACTAAGGAAAAGTAAAAGGTAAGGTTTAATTTCACAATCTATTTATTATCTGAGGTTGTTATTATGTAAGTATCTACTAGGACCTCTTTATCTTCCAGATCCATATTTTATTAAAAATATATTTCAAAACATTTTTACTATTTACTAAACTATGGTTAAATTTATTTACACCCTTATTTGACCTTATATGTTTTGAATGGAATATTTCTGTCATTTTCAAAACAAGGTGCATTATATGAATTTTTTTGACAAAATTAACATAAGAATGTTTTTTAACATATAAAGATGGTGAAGCTATTTTATACCGTTACAAAATAATGAAAACTTCCCTTACAAGATTATAATAATATTTTCAAAATTAATTGTTTTCATTTAAAATTATCTGTCTTTTAAATGGTTTCAAAATAGAAAGAGGTATTTCTTTCAAATAGATTTCATTTCAACTATGTGAATATTTTTTGATGAATTTTAAACTTTTTTGAAGTTTATTTATAATGATACAAATCTTCCATATTGTAATTACGGGTTTTTGGTAAATTTGACTATGGATGTGTTATTTTTATACCATTCGTTTTTTATGGTTAATGTATTCAGAATTTTTATGCCAGTTTTAATATGAATTTTTATATTCTGTTTCATCATTTTCATATGAGGAATGTATTAGACTTAGTATGTGAAGGGTGGAGCCTGCTATAGCTCCTTGGTGCATCGGTAGGCCTAATGATCTAATTATACATGGAATTGGATGAGGTCTTTCCAAATTTGGTATATGGTTTAGGCGAGGCCTAATTATTTTTTAGACATCTTGGATGAGGCCTTGAAATGATGTTTCAGAATATCCATCATTATAAATTCCCTCATTATGAAAATTATAATGATGGATCATGTGGTTATTAGACTAGTATAATACCCATGACTATGGTTTTTATGGCATTATTAACTCATCTCATAATCATTCCATAAATTATTATTGTTTATTATTTGTAATGGCATGTGTTTTTAATTATTCTACATTGCAAATCTTTATGTTATTTTTCACTGTATTGCATACCTATACTGAGCATTTGAGCTCACCCATTTCTTATATTTCATTTTCATTGAATACAAGGAAGTCAGTTATGAGTTACTTCCATGAATAATCTATGAGTCTTTGATGTTTCTAATGGAATAAATTAGTGTTGTATTTTTATCATGTTATAATGTTGAATTTATGTATGTAGATTGTTTCCAATAATAGTGAACTGATCGGTCTTTCGGGACATGATTTCTTGTATCATGCCACTATTATGTAATAATACACTGAATCTATGTAACTGGGGTCGGGGAGTTATAGTTGGTATCAGAGGATTTTTAGTACATACCTTGGAAACAAGATTTATAAAAAATTTCATTAGAGAACATTACCCTAAGATAGGCTTTGCAGAATAGTATAGAAGAACTTCCAAGAATTTTGGTACTATATAGATTTTTTGAGTTTTCCAATAAATACATCTATATCTGGATATTAGCAGGTAGAGGCGGCTCTGGTATAGGTTTACCTAGGGGTAAAACCCAAAAACATCACTTTGAGCTAGACACGAACATGAACTGGTGCATAGTAATAGGCTTTGTTTCACACTTTATTATGACACTCCTAGGGGGTATGCATATGACAATTCTCATTTTATTTATAAATCATTACGTAGAATTTATGAGTATATACCTCCTCAATGAAATAATTTTTTCGATTGTGTATTATATCCACTAACTGTTCAATTCATGTTAAGTGTTTCATGTTCGGAATTAAGTATTTTGGTTCATAAAATAATCTATTGTATGTCATTATTTAGAAATGGTGCCTAGTGGAAGGAATGGAAACCATGTCAATGCACGTAATCTATGTAGAGATTTCCCTCCTGCTTAAGATAAATATATTAGAGGTAGTGATGTAACTAGTTCTGATTAGCTTATCACCATAATGGGACAACTCACATAGGTAATGAATAATAACCTTTCCCACATGGAGCACCTAGATCCACAATGAAGAGGTTCAATGTTATATCGATTCATGAGTAAAATACCACCAAAATTTAATGGGTCTATAAGTCCATTAGTAGTTGAATAATGGATATGTTCCTTATAAGAAATATCTCATTATTTGGGGAGTAGCGAAAGGGAAAACATTGTCATGGATGTTTATCACCTCTCTAGAGATGCAGATCAATAGTGGTCATTAATTCAAAACAAAAATGAGGATGAAGAAGTATCAAGTATGGAATAGAGGGAGTTTAAAAATATTTTCTTAGAAAAATAATTTCCTCATGACCATCAAGTAGATATGGGAAGGAAATTTCAGAGTCTGAGAGAAAAAGAGGATAAGAATGTCGAAAATTGTAAAGAAAAATTTACAAGGTTAGCAAGGCATTTTGCAGATTATATACATTAACCAAGAAGTAATATTGATCATTTCTTATATGGGATAAAACCATTTCTCTATCAAGTATTATTATCACAATCCTTCTCATCTTAAAAAGATATTTTCTCATGTTGTATCAAGACAGAAAAAGATTTTTCTATGTCTTATGACATTAAAGAAAAGATATTGAAGAAGAGATCTGCTGAACACTATGGGAAAGGAAATAAAAAATAAGGAAAAAGGGAAGAGTTTAATTTCAAACCTATGATAGTTTAGGAAGGAAGAACCCTGGTGCCCCTCTAAAAGATAAATGAGTATGCTACATATTTATAAAGCAATTCCATATTGTTAGTGATTATATGGGGAAGAAATAAGCTACCAATGTTCATTGATACAATTTTAGGGAGATGAAACATTACACATATGAATGTCTTAAGCGTCAGGGGAACATATATCAGAAAAAATCAAGGGACCAAGGCCATGCTAATGCGAGATATAATGCGGAAGTTGAAGCTTCAAAAGATGTGGTGGAATTTAATTTAATGGTTTCCTCAAGTTTATACAATGAATTATTTGATTATGGATCATCATATTGGTTCATATATTAACAGTTTTCTAAGAAAATTATATATTTCCAATTTTATTTGACACGGTAGTTGTCAGTAAAAACTCATAAGGGAAATATCATTATGAAAATGTTTTGAGAATCAGTCCCCATTAAGGCATATAAACGATATTTATATGTTGATCTAATCATCATACCCATGATTTAATATGATATAATACATGGTATGGTTTGTCTTTTGGACCACGATGCGAAAAAATATTTTAAGATTAAGGACGTTAAAATTCATAATGATGACAAGGGGTACCTTATCTTTAGAGCAGAAATATCACCATTTGATTCATATCTAGATCCACCCGCAATATAACTTATAATTTCAATCATTTTCGAGGATGAGAATGAAATAATTATGGGTGAGGAAAAGAATGTTTGAATGTAGGATCTATCTTTTATGCAACAATATGTTGATGTGTTTCTAGAGGATTTACTTGAACATCTTATAGAACGGGAAATTGAGTTTTTCATTGATTTAATTCCTGGTTCAAGGCCCATATCAAAGACCCCTTATAGAATGACCATTGTGGAATTTATGGAACTAATGAAACAACTAGAAGAGTTTAGTTATAAGGTATTTATTCTCCCCTAGTGTTTCTCCATGGGGAGCCCATGTCATTTTGTTATGAATAAATACCAATCAATGATGTTCTGTATGTTCTACAGGGAGATCAATGCTTTAACAATAATGATAAAGTACCCCTACCTCGCATTGATGATTTATTCGACCAAATTAATTAAGATCAATATTTTACAATGATTGATCATTGATCTGGATATCATCAGTTGAGTGTGAAGAAGGAAGAAATTCCAAAATCAGTATCTTGAACTAGGTATGTTCATTACAAGTTTACAATAATGCCTTTTGGATTAACTAATGGACCCTCTATCTTCATGGATCTAAAGAATTGAGTTTTCAAGGAATATCTTGATGTCATTGTAGTGGTATTTATTGATGATATCTTGGTATACTCCAAAATCTACGAAGATCGTGAAAATCACTTTCTCATTATTCTAACGTCTATTAGAAGAAATGAATTATATGGGAAGTTTAGAAATTGTGAATTCTGGCATTATGTGATTTATTTTCTTAGCCATATTTTCTATGAGGATGGGATCTCTGTTAATTACTCAAAGAACAAGGTAATATAAGAATAGCATGCACTTTCGAGTATATCTGAGGTACATAGTTTTATTGGTTTATATTTTTATTATAGACGTTTCAGTTAGAAATTTTCCCGGTTGGCTAACCCATTAACCAAGCTCACACGTAAAGTGCTTAATTTTTTTTTTGGGAAAAAGAGTGTGAGGAATGTTTTGAATAATTGAAGAGAATATTAGTTAATGTTTCTATCTTGACTCTACCATCGGGGAATTATGGGTTTGATATTTATAGCAATTCTACAAATTAGACACTATCTCTATGCATGTTGACATCTAAAAATGCCTGAGAAAAACAATACTACTCAGGATCTTGAGTTAGCAGCTATAATATTCTCTCTGAAGATATGGAGAAACTATATCTATAGTGAGAAATGTGAGATTTATAACGATCCTAAGAGTTTAAAGTATATTTTCTCACTAACAGAACTAATCATGAGGAAACAGATATGGCTTGAACTACTCAACAATTATGATTACATTACACACTACCACCCGAGGAAGGAAAATAAGGTTGCAGATGCTTTGAGCATAAAGGATAAGAAGTTTTAATCAAGATGATAGTTGAAAGGGATCCTATTATCGTGGATCTTGTAAATATGGATATGGGAAATACCATTGAAGGTGAAACATCAATACCTTTTCAAATGGTTTCCAATCCATCATTACTATAAATTATAATAAATTCTCAGATAGATGATGAGGAATTTCAAAAGTAGATAAAAGATGGAAATGATGGGAGATTGAGTGACTTTGTATATGACGATCGAATTTTGAAATTTGGGAAGAGACATTGTGATCCCGATATACCTGATCTAAAAAGGGAATAGTTTGATGATGCTCATAGCTCCAATTTCTCTATACAGCATGGGAGAACTAAGATGTATAGCGATATGGAGGAACATTTTTGGGTGGACAACATGAAAAGAGATATTTCTGAATTTGTGTCAAGATGTCTGGTTTTCGAACAAGTGAAAGTTGTAAGACGACATCCTAGAGGAATCATAAAACCTCTTCCCATACATGAGTGGAAATGGGATGATATTACAATAGACATTGTCATGGGGCTACGAAATTCTCCATGAAGGAATGATGAAATTTGGGTCATTATTTATCGTCTTACAAAGTCAGCATATTTTCTTACTATAAGAGAAGATTTAAAACATGAATGTTTAGAAAGACTGTATATTAATGAAGTTGTATGACCTTATGGTGTACCCCTATCGATTTTTTCTGATCGAGATCCCCATTTTACATCATGATTCTAGAATAATCTTTAGAAATCCATGGATAATGAACTTTGTTTGAGCACAACCTACCACCCTCAAACTAATGGACAATCAGAATGGACTATTCAAACATATTGAACATGTTGAGATCATTCTCACATGACTTTCATGGTATGTGGGATCAATATTTACATTTTCTAGAATTTTCCTATTAAAATAGCTTCAATTTAAGTCTTCATATGACACCATATGAAGTGTTAAATGGAAAGAGAAGTTGCACATAAACTTGTATGGGATGATGCTGGTGAAAGAAAACTCATTGGCACAGAACATGTAGAGGAAACAATGGAAAAGGTAAAGGTTATATAAAACCACATCAAAGAAGCTCAAATTATGCAGAAGAGCTATCCGATAACCCAACGAAGGATTTTGAATTTCATGTAGGAGATCATTTTTTCATGAAGGTATCCCAATGGAAGGGAGTTATTCGATTCGGTATGAAGGGTTAATTAAGTCCCAGGTACATCAGACCTTTCGAAATTCTAGAAAAAATTGGGGTTCTAGCTTACCATTTGGCAATGCCACCACGTCTCTCCAAATATCATGATGTGTTCTACGTATCACTATTGAGAAAATACATGCCTGACCAAAAACATGTACCCACCTATGAGGAAATCAAACTAGAACCTGATTTTTCTTATTGTGAAGGGAATCCCATGATTCTTGATACTAGAGAATAATTGTTGAGAAACTCGACAACTCATCTGGTAAAAGATCTATGGAGAATCCATAAGATGGAAGATGCAATGTGGGAACAAGAAGAACTTATGATGAAGAACCACATGAATCATTTTGTGCAGTAGTATTCTATAAATTTCGAGGACGAAATTACTTGAACGAGGGAAGAATGTAACACCCCAAGCTCCTAGGATACATTACCCGTTGAATAATGCAATAACAACCATTGCACGCAACATCAAGATTCTAACACACAACGACCAATCAAACTAACCCTTATGAATATTAATACTCACTATTTGAAAATTAAAAATTTTATTTTTCAAAATGGTTTTCATTTTTGATTTCGGAATATCAAAATTAGAGTAGGGTGAATTTGTGGTATTTTTCTGAAAACATTCCAATTTTATTAATAGGGAAAAACACTGAGTTATTGGTTAAAACTGATATTTTAATTAAATAATTATTAATTTTATTTAAATTTATTTTAGGTCTAAATAGATATATAATACCTATATATGTTCAATATAATTCACTAGATTCATTTTATAATAAGTTTAGATATATAAAATTTTTATGGATATTTTTACAATCTTTTACCCACCTCCTAAGAGCATTTGTAAATTAGCATAAAACAAAATTTTATAACATAGGTTAGTTGAATTTAAAAAATCCTAGAGACATGATTAATATTAGTAAGTAAAATGTGGTTTAATAAGATGAAAATAAATTTTGGTGAATTGTAACTTTTGACTTTTATTTACCTCGGTTAAAATTAAATTTTGTAATTAAGGGTAGAAATGATATCATAATTACCTTAAAACATGTCCTTATTCAATTGGATAAGTGCAATTCGAACAAAATCAACCTTAATAATAAAATATGATCCCTTTTGGTCCACTTTTATTAGATTAGGACATATATTATTATTTTATTTAAAGAAGAGTTAGAAGAGTTAAATTCAATGTTTATTAACTAAACCATTTTTAATATAGTGATACACATAATATAAAGTTGAGTATAAATATTCATTTGAAAGATAAAAATATTTCCTAGATAATATTATTTAATTTATAATTTTTATATACTAAATAATTTAATTTTTTTATGACACAAAAATGATGCAGTAATTACCTTAGTAATCAATGATTACAATAATTGAAATTATAAATATTCAAATAAAATTTATTTGAATCCTTTGATGAATGTAACAAATTTTATATATTAATAAGAAATTTTAGGGTTGATTAATTAATTTTTTTCTAAAGTAACCATGCTGTTATAATTTTCACAAAAACCAAATAAAAATAGTGTCAAAATTGACAAAATTGATTTTTTAGAACAAATACTACATTATTAATTGATATCATAGTCCTAAAAACATAAGGATATTTAAAAAGTCATATATAAGGTCATATATATTAATAATTATCCACTTGGGGTTATCATGGTAGTATATAGTATATCTATCAACAATATAATATAAAAATACCAAGAGACATGTTAAATGTCAAACAATTTAACTAAGAGTTAAATTTAAAATATAAGGTTAATATAGTTACCTAAACCTATCTAAAACCTATTGGTTGAGAGGTTTTCGACCCATCCCCACCCCAACATTTATATGAATCATTTTTGAGCCATTATAAACCGAATTGTTTTTTATCGAATAATATTTTGTGTTTTTCCTAAAGGGACCCTCACTTCTCTTATAAAAGGGTACTTCCCCTTCTCTTAATTTCACACTTCCAAAGCCATTTGGATCGGCCAAAACCTGTCCAAATATCCTCCCATCATTAGTACCGTCATCCTAGAGGCCTTCCATTGGTCAGAAATCCAACCAATGGATCCCTTTTGATAAAATCATATAAAAGAACCTGAAGAAGTGGGAAATATTTCATCATATCTTTCATGTTTTTTTCTTCATCCACATCCACTTTATTTGTGTCTTCTATTCTAAAATAATAAATCTTGGATCATCTATATATTTTTTTGTTTCTATAAAAATGGTAAAATAATGTTCATTATTCAATCCATCTTATGAATGATAAAGTCACCATATGTGAGTACATACGACTTACTGTCTCCACGTCGTGGTGTATTTGTTATTCAAACACTTCATAGTTTGGAAGGAAATAATAATGGGTATAATAGATTTAAATAATAAATATAAAATTTTAATTATTCTTTTTATATGACATTCCAACCAATTATATATGATTTCACCTTCAATATTATGATATTTTCACTCGTGTGTATGTATGTATTACCGTCTCCATGAACACAATGCGATTCATTCCCCATCGTAATAATTAATGAATAATTTTCATTTAAGGATTAAAAAATGTTTATGAACATAATATCATTCTGTATATGAATCAAATGCATCCTATCCATAACAATGATGGCTTACGTAAACAAGCATATAAAGTAAAATGAATCAGTTAACACCCGAAACAATGATACTATTGATATATTATTAACAAAGAAATATTAGATGATTATATATGAGATCATATTTATAAATAATGTTCTTGTATAATTTAATAACAATTTTTTAACTATTATACAGGATGTTAACATGCCATCTACAAAGGAAAAGTACAAGGTAAGGGTTAATTTCACTATATATTTATTATTCGAGGTTGTTTTTACGTAAGTATCTACTGGGATCTCTTTCTCATCCAAATCCATGTTTTCGAAAAAATGTATTTCAAAAAAAATTTACTTTTTACTAGACAATAAGTTAAATTCATTTATACCCATATTTGACCTTATATTTTTTGAAAGGAGTATTTCAGTCATTTTCCAAACACGATACTTTATGACCTTTTCGACAAAATTAAGGTAATAATGTTTTTTAACTTATACGTTGGGTGCATCTATTTCCCACAGTTACAAAATCATCAAAGAATCCCTTATAATATTATAAGAATTATTTTCAAAATAAATGTTTTCTTTTATAATTATGTGACTCTTAAATGGTTTCAAAATTGAAAGAGGTATTTTTATCAAAACGTTTTCATTTCTTATATGTCAACATGCTTAGATGGATTTTAAACATGTTTGATGTTGATTTATTATGAAAAACATATTCCATATTGTATTGAAGGTTTCCTGATATGTTTTATTGTGGATGCATTATTTTTATACCATTCATGGATTATGGTTAATGTATTGAAATTTTTATATGCTTGTTTAATAGGGATTTTTATGTTATATTTCAAACTTTTCATATGAGGAAAGTGTTGGACTTAGTATGTGATTGGTAGAGCCCACTATAGCTCCTCGGTCCATCGGTAGGTATAATTAGACAATTAGACATGGAATTGGCCGAGGCCTTTCCCAATTTGATTTATAGTTTTTGCCGAGGCCTAAATCATTTTTAGACACCTTGGCCAAGGGATTGACAAGATGTTTCAGAATGTCTAGCATTATATATTCCCTCATTATGAACATAATAGTGATTTATCATGTGGCGATTAGACATGTAGAATACCCATGATTATTTTTTATTATGGATTTATTTACTCAGCTCATATTCCTGCCATAATGTGTTCATGATTATTTTTTTAAGCCATGTGTTTCTAATGACAAACCATGCCTAATGCTTATGTTATCATCGATAGTATTTTTTAACCTTACTGAGCATTTGATATCACCTGTTTCATATGTTTCATTTTCATAGATTATGAAGAAGTCAGTTATGAGGGACTTTCAGACATAATTTAGGAGGTCTGGATGTTTCTAATAGAATAAATCAGTCTTATATTGATTTTCATTTTTTAATGTTGAACTTATGTACGTATCTTGTTTCTAATAATAATAAATAGATCGGTATTTTGGGAAATGATTCATGATATCAGGCCAATGTTATGTAATAATGCACCAACTCTAGGTAAATGGGGTCGGGGCACTACAGTTGGTATCAAAGAAAGTTTAGTACAATCCTTGGAAACTAGATTATGAAAAACTCTTATTAAATAACATTACACTGCGATAGACTTTGAGGATGGTATAGAATAACCTAGTTGAATTTTAGAATTGTATATATTTTGTGATTTTTCCTAGAAATACATACATGTTTGTATATGAGCAGGTAGAGGTGGCTCTTGCACAGATGTACCTAGGGGTAAAATCAGAAAAAATAGCTTTGAGCTAAACTCTAATGGGAACTGATGCGCGACAACGGGCCTTGCTGTACTCTTGGTTACAACACTTCCATGGGATATGATTATGATAATACTCATTTTCTATACAAACCATTACGAAGGATTTATGAGTATATACATCCTCAAAGAAAATATTTTTATAATTATGGATTATATCCATAAACTGTTCAATTTATTATAAGTGTTTCAAGATTGGAATTATGTATTGCACTTCATAAACTAATCTAATGTACGCCATTTTTTAGAAATGGATTCTAGTGGAAGGAATGATAACCACATCAAAGCAGGTAATCTAGGTAGTGATTTACCTCCTACTGAAGATAAATATAGTGGACTTGGTTATTTAAATGGTGCTGATCAGCTTATCACCATACTGGGACAACTCACACGGGTTATGAATAATAACATTACCCCAATGGAGCAACCTGATCCACAACGTGAAGGATAAATGTTAGATCACTTCTTGAGAAAACAACCACCAACATTCAGTGGTTCTATAAATAAATTTGTAGCTAAATATAGGATAACTTCCATAGAGAAAATATTTCATGCTTTATGGAGTAACGAAAGGGGAAAATATGTCATGGAATTTTATCACCTCACTAGAGATGCAGATCAATGGTGTTCATTAATTCAAACACAATAGAAGATGAAGAAGTATCATGTATGGAATGGAGGGAGTTTAAAGTGATTTTTTTAGAAAATTACATTACTCGGGATTATCTATTGGATATGGAAAGGTAATTTTTGAGTCTAAAACAAAAGGCGGAAGAGAATTTCACAATGTATGAAGCTAACTTTACAATGTTAACAAGGCTTGCTACAAATTATATATGTAACCCAAGAAGTAAGATTGATCATTTATTTTATGAGTGAAAACCATTTCTCTATTGAGCATTAGTCTAGAAATCCTTGTCATCCTAGAATTATTATTTCAGAATAGAAACCACAATTAAAGTTGAAGTGGATGACGAAAAAAACTTGAAAGATATGATGAAATATTTTCCACTTCTTCAGGTTCTTTTATTTGATTTTATCAAAAAAGATCCATTGGTTGGATTTTTGACCAATGGAAGGCCTCTAGGATTAAGGTAATAATGATGGGAGGATATTTGGAAAGGGTTTTGGCATAACCAAATGGCTTTGGAGGTGTAAAATTATGAGAAGGGGAAGTACCCCTTTATAAGAGAAGTGAGGGTCCCTTTAAGAAAAACATACAATATTATTTTATAATAAAATCATTTTCGCTTTCTAATGGATCAAAAATGATTTTTATCAAGGTTATGGTGTGGATGGGTTTAAAATATCTCAACCAATAGGTTTTAGATAGGTTTAGGTCACCATATTAACATTGTCTTTTTTTAACTCTTAGTTAAATTGTTTGACATTTACCATGTCTCTTGGTATTTTGAAATGATATGGTTAATAAACATACTACATACTACCAAGATATACCCATGTGGTTCATTATTAATATATATGACAGTATTTATGTATTTTGGAAGGTCCTTATATTTTTAAAAATATTATATCAATTAATAATACAGTATTTGTTTTAAAAAATAAATTATGTCAATTTTGACACTATTTTGTATTTTGTTTTTGTGAAAATCATTACATCATGGTTACTTTGAAAAAAAATTAATTAATCAACCGTAAAATGTCTTATTAACATGTAATATTATTTAAAATTATCAAAAGATTCAAATTACTTTTATTTAGATATTTATAATATCATTTATTATAATCATTGATTAATAAGGTAATTACTGCACCATTATTGTGTCATTAATAAAATAAAATATTTAATGTATAAAAATTATAAATTAAATACCATTATATAGGAAATATTTTTAAATTTCAAATAAATTTTTATAGTCAACATCATCTTATGTGTATCACTATATTAAAAATGGTTTAGTTATTAAACATTTAAATTAACAATTTTTACTCTTCTTTAAATAAAATAATAATATATGTCCTAATCTAATCAAAGTGGACCAAAAGGGATCATATTTAATTACTAAGGTTGTTTTTGGTCGAATTAAACTTATCCAATATAATTAGAACAAACTTTAGGTAATTAAGATATCATTTTTACCCTGAATTACCCTATTTACATTTAACAGAGGTAAAAAAAGTCGACAGTTACAATTCACCAACTATTATTTTCATCTTATTGAACAACATATTACATACTGATATGAATCATGTCTCTAGGATTTTTTTAAATTAAACTCATTGAAGTTGTAAAATTATGTTTTATGCTAATTTTCAAATGCTCTTAGGAGGTGGGTAAAAGAGAGTAAAAAGTTCAATAAAAATTTTATATATCTAAACATATTATAATATAAATATATTTAATTAAATTGAACATATTTTGGAATTATGTATCTATTTTTACCTAAAATAAATTTAAATAAAATAAATAATTATTTAATTAAAAAGTCGGTTTTAACCAATAATGCAGTGTTTTTCCCTATTAAAAAAATTTAATGTTTTCAGAAAAATACCAAAAATTAACCCTAATCTAATTTAGATATTCCAAAATCAAATATAAAATGCATTAAAAAAAAAAATTTTAAATTTAAAAAATTGAGTATTAATATTCATAACAGTTAGTTTGATTGGTCGCAATGTGTTAGAATCTTGAAGTTGTGTATAATGAATGTTATTGCATTATTCAACGAGAAATGCATCCTAGAAGCTTGGGGTGTTACATTATTCCTCCCTTTACATAATTCCATCCTCAAAATTTATAGAATACTACTCCAAAAAATTATTCAGGTTGTTCCTCATCATAAGTTCTTTTTATTCCCACGTTGCATCTTCCATATTACGGTTTCTCCATAGAACTTTTACCAGACGAGTTGTACAGTTTATCAACACTTATTCTTTGGTATCATGAATCTTGTGAGGCTCTTCACAATAAGAAAAATCAGATTCGAGTTCAATTTCCCCATAGGTGGGTACATATTATGGTTCATGCATTTATTTTCTCAACATTGATATGTAGAACACATCATGATTTTTGGAGAGACATGGTGTCATTTCTAAATGGTAGGCTATAACACAAATTTTTTATAGAATTTTGAAAGGTCTAATGTACCTGGGACTTAATTTACCCTTCATACCGATTCTTAAAACACCCTTCAATGGGGATACCTTCATGAAAACATGATCTCCTACATGAAATTCAAAATCCTTCCTTGGGTTATCAGCATTGCTCTTCTGCCTACTTTGAGCTGCTTTGATGTGGTTTAGGATAACCTTCACCTTTTCCATTGTTTCCTCCAAAATTTATAGGCCTATACGTTTTCTTGCACAAACATCATCCCATACAAGTTTGTGTGCAACATATCTTTCCATATAAAACTTCATATGGTGTCATCTGAATATTTGAATGGAAGCTATTTTAATAGGAAAATTCTACCAGAGGTAAATATTGATCCCACATACCATGAATGTCAACTGAGAATGATCTCAACATGTTCTCTAATGTTTTAATTGTACATTATAATTTTATATTAGTTTGAGGGTGGTAGGAAATGCTCAAATGAAGTTCATTATCCGGGGATTTCTAAAGACTCTTCCAGAATCATGATGTAAAATGGGGATCTCGATCAGAAACAATCGATAGGGGTACACCATGATGTCCTACTACTTCATTAATATACAGTCTTGATAAACATTCATGTGGTAAATAATATCTTATAGCAAGAAAATGTGCTGACTCGGTAAGATGATCTATAATGACCCATATTGCATCATTCCTTCTTGGAGAATTTGGTAGCCCCATGACAAAGTCTATTGTAATATCATCCCATTTCCACTCAGGTAATGGAAGTGGTTTCATGATTCCTCTAGTATGTCGTCTTCAATCTTTCACTTGTTGGAAAACCAGACATCCTGACACAAATTCAGAAATATTTCTTTTCATGTTGTACCCCAAAAGATATTCCATCATATCTCTATACATATTAGTTCTCCCACGGTGTATAGGGTAATTGGATCTATGAGCATCATCCAAGAATTCCCATTTAAGATCAGGTATATCGAGATCACAAAGTCTCTTCCCAAATTTCAAAATTCCATTTTCATATATAAAGTCACTCAATATACCATCATTTGGAGCTTTAATCTACTTTTGAAACTCCTCCTCATCTGTCTCAGAATTTATTATCCTTTCTAGTAAATATGGACTGGAAAACATTTGAAAAGGTATTGATGTGTTACCTTCCATGGTTATTCCCATATCCATCTTTACTAGTTCCATGATAATAGTATCTCTTTCAACTCTCATCTTGGTCAAATCTTCAGAAACTTTCTACTCAAAGCATCTGCAAACTTATTTGCCTTCCCCTGGTGGTAGAGTGTTGTGAATCATAATCCTTGAATAGTTCAATCCATCTCATTTTCCTCATGTTTAGTTCTATTTGTGAGAAAATATACTTCCAACTCTTGTGATCAGTATAAATTTCACATTTCTGAACATAGAGATAGTGTCTCTATATCTTCAGGGAAAATATTACAGCTGATAACTCAAGATCATAGGTAGGATTGTTTTCCTCAATTTCTAAACAAGATACTTTATTACATTTTCGAAAAAATTACGATAATAATGTTTTTTAACTTATATGATGGGTGCATCTATTTTCCGAAGTTATAACATCATCAAAGCTTCCCTTACTATATTATAATAATTTATTTCCAAATAATTTTTTTTTGTTAAAATTATGTGACTCTAAAATGGTTTCAAAATAGAAAGAGGTATTTTTTTCAAAAAGTTTTTATTTCATCTATATCAACATGCTTCGATGGATTTTAAACATGTTTGAAGTTGATTTATTACGATACAAATATTCAATATAATATTGAAGGTTTTCTGATATGTTTTATTTTGGATGTGTAATTTTTATACCATTAATGGATTATGGTTAATGTATTGAAATTTTCATATGATTTTTTTAATATGAATGTTTAGTTTACATTTCAAAATTTTTATTTGAGAAATTTATTGGACTTAGTATGTGATGGGTGGAGCCTACTATAGCTCCTCGGTCAATCAGTAGGTCTCATGAGACAATTAGGCATGGAATTGGCCGAGGCCTATCCCCATTTGATATATAGTTTTTCTTGAGGCCTAAATCTTTTTTAGATGTCTTGTCCAAGGCCTTTAAAAGATGTTTCATAATGTCTAGCATTATATATTCCTTCATTATGACAATAATAATCAGGGTTCATGTGGTTATTCGACAAGTAGAATACCCGTGGCTATGTTTTATTATTGAATTATTTACTCAGCTTATATTCCTGCCATAATGTGTTCATGTTTATTATTTGTAAAGGCATGTGTATTTAATTACACACCATGCCTAATGTTTATGTTATCTTCTGTAGTATTTCTTATCCTTAGTGATCATTTTAGATGACCCCATTATTATGATTCATTTTAATAGTGTATGAAGAAGTCAGTTATGAGTAAATTTCAGTCATAATCTAGGAGGCCTGGATGTTTTTAATGGAACAAATTAGTGTTATATTGATTTTAATTTTTTAATGTTAAACTTATGTACGTATCTTGTTTCTAAAAATACTAAACTGATCGGTATTTAGGGACTTGATTCCTTGTATCATGCTAATGTTATGTAATAATGCACAGACTCTGGGTAAATGGGGTCGGACATTATAGTTGATATCATAGAAAGTTTAGTACAATCCTTGGAAATAATATTTTGAAATACTCTGATTAAATATAATTACCCTACGATGGACTATGAGGATTAGTATAGAAGAACTTACTAGAATATAATAATTTTAGAGACTTTGTGAGTTTTCCTTGAAATACATCCATGTCTGGATACAGGCGGGTAGAGGCGACTCTGGAACAGATGTACCAATAGGTAAAATCCCAAAAAACCTCTTTGAGATAAACTCGAATGGGAACTGGTGGATGACAACAAGCCTTGCTGCAGTCTTTGTTATGACACTCCTAGGGAATATGCTTATGATAATCCTCTTTTTCTATCTGAACCATTATGATGGATTTATGAGTATATACATCCTCAATGAAAGAATTTTTATAATTATGGATAATATCCATAAACTGTTCAATTTATGATTGGTGTTTCAAGTTTGGAATTATGAATTTCACTTCATAAACTAATATACTGTATGATATTGTTTAGAAATGGAATCTAGTGGAAGTAATGGAAACCATATCAACACACGTAATCCATATAGGGATTTACCTCCTACTGAAGATAATTATAGCGGAGTTGGTGATGCAACTGGTGCTAATCAGCTTATCATCATACATGGACCACTCACACGGGTTATGAATAATAACTTTACCCTTATGGAGCAACCTGATCCACAATATTAAGGATCAATGTTAGATCACTTCATGAAGAAAAAACCACCAACATTCAATTGGTGTATAAATCTATTTGTAGCTGAATAATGGATAACTACCTTAGAGAAAATATTTCTTGCTTTGTGGAGTAACAAATGGGAAAAAGTTTTCATGACAGTTTATCACCACACTAGAGATTCAAATCAATGGTGGTCATTAATTCAAAAAAAATGGAGGATGAATAAGTATCATATATGGAATGGAGGGAGTTTAATGTGATTTTCGTAGAAAAATACTTTCCTCAGGACTATCGAGTGGATATCGAAATTTAATTTTTGAGTCTGAGATAAAAGGCGGATGAGAGTGTCACAAAGTATGAATCTAACTTTAAAATGTTATCAACGCTTGCTAAAAATTTTATACGTAACCTGAGAAGTAAGATTGATCCTTTCTTTTATGAGTTAAAACCATTTCTTCGTCGAGCATTAGTCTGGAAATCCTTCTCATCATATAAAGATATTGACTCATGTGATATCAAAATATACAAATATTTATCTAATTCTTACGACTTTAATGAAAAGAAAAAGGAGAATATATCTTCTTAAAACTACGGGAAAGAAAATACGGAGACATATAAGAAGGGAAAATTTAAAAATCCATCATGTGATAATTGTGGAAGGAAGCACCGTGGGGCCAGTCTAAAAGTAAAAGGAGTATGCTAAAAATGTGGACAGAAATGCAATCATGCAAGTGATTTTTTTGGAATAAAGAAGCTACAAATGTTCAATGATACAATTTTAGGGAGATGAGACATTATTAAAATAAATGTACTAAGAATTAGGGAAACATACCTCAGAAAAGGCTAGGGGATCTTGTCCCAACTTATGAGATCAATACTGCTAAAGTTGAAGCCATGAAAGACGTGGTGGTAGTAAATTTAATGGTTTAATTAATTTCAGCCAATTCATTATTTGATCTTGTATATTCTCATTGTTTCATATCTTCCCAGTTTTCTAAGAAAATTAGATATTTCTAATTTGATTTAATAAGGGGGATTTTTAGTCAATACTCTAAAGGGATATATTGTTGCAACAATGTTTTGTGAATCAGTCCCCCTTAAAGCATATAATCTATATTTATCTGTTAATTGAATCGTGATCCCCATGATAGAATTCTATATAATCATCGGTATATATTGGATTTTTTACCATTATGTAAAAATTTATTGTAAGAAGAAAGTGGTTACAATTCTTGATGATGGTAAGGAGTACCTTATCATTAGAGTATTAACATCACCATCTAATTATTATCTATATCCACCCTTAGTAGATCTACAAAATTAAATCATTTGGGAGGATGAGAATGATATAATTCTGGGCGGGGAAAATAATACTCGAATCGAGGACGTACTTGTTGAGAAAGAATATGTTGATGTGTTTCAGATAATTTACCTGGGCATCCTCCTGAATGATAAATTGAGTTTTCCATTGATTTAATTGATGGTTCAAGGCCCATATCAAAGACCCCATATTTAATGGCCATTGTGGAATTAGCGGAACTAAAGAAACAACTAGATGAATTGTTTAATGAGAGATTTATTCACCCTAGTGTTTCTCTATAGAGAGCCCCTGTCCATTCTGTTAAGAAGAAATATAGATCTATGAAGTTGTTAATTGACTACTTGGAGATCAATGATATTAAAATAAAGAACTAGTTCCCCTAAATCGCATTGATTATTTATTCTAAATAATTCATGGAGCTCAATATTTTTCAATGATTGACCTTCGATCTGGATATAATCAGTTGTGTGTGAAGAAGGAAGACATTCTGAAAATAGCATTTCGAACCAAGTATGGGCATTTCAAGATTACAGTAATGTCTTTTTGATTGACTAATTCACCCTATATCTTCATGTATCCAATGAATAGATTTTTGAAGCAATATCTTAATGAATTTATAGTTGTATTTATTGATTATATCTTTTTATACTCCAAAATTTATGATGATCATGAAAATCACATGCGCATTATTCTAACAACTCTTAGAACAAATGAATTTTATGTGATGTTTAGAAAGTTTTAATTCTAGCTTTAGAAGATTTCTTTTCTTGGATATATTTTCTCTATGGATGGAAACATTATTGATGCTTCAAAGGACAAGGAAATCAATGAATGGCCAGCACCGACGAGTATAACTGAGGTATGCAGTTTTATTGGTTTAGTAGGTCATTATTGATTTTTCGTCCATAATTTTGCTCGGTTGGCTAACCCATTAACCAATCTCACATGTAATGGGGTAAAATTAGTATGAACAAAAGTGTGTGAATTATTTTTTGATGAACCGAAGAGAGGATTAATTAATGCTCCAATATTGACTCTACCATCAGGGAAAGATGGGTTTATTTTATATAGTGGTTATTTAATGATATGAATTGGTTTTGTCCTAATGCAAAATGATTGAGTTATTTCCTATGAAACATGAAAGGTAAAAATTCACGAGCAAAACTATCCAACTCATGATCTTGAGTTAGCAGCTGTAATATTTGCTCTGAAGATATAGAGACACTATCTATATGGTAAAAATGTGATATTTATACTAATCAAAAGAGTTTAAAATATATTTTCTCAAAAAAAGAACTAAACATGAGGAAAAAGAAATCGGTTGAAATACAAATGGATTGGGATTTCACATAACACTACCACCAGGGGAAGGAAAATAAGGTGGTTGATGCTTTGAACAGAAAGGATCATTGAGTTTAGAACAAGATTAGAGTTTAAAGGGAACCCATTTTCATGGATCTAGTAAAGATGGATATTATAATAACAATGAAGGTGAATCATCAAAAAAAATTCAAATGGTTTCCATACCATTTTTACTAAAATGGATAAAAAATCTCAGACTAATGATGATGAGTTTTAAAAGAATATCAATGTTTTATATGATGGGAGATTGAGTGACTTCGTATATGAATATATAATTTTGAAATTTTGGAAGAGACATTGTTTTTTCGATATAATTGATCTAAATATGGTATAATTGGATGATTCTCATAGATATAATATATCTATACACCCTAAGAGCACAAAAATGTGTACATATTTGAATGAACACTTTTGGCGGGACAACATGAAAATAAAGATTGCTGATTTTCTGTCAAGATTTATGGGTTTCCAACAAGTGAAATATGAATGAGAACATCATAGATGAGTCATGCTACCACTTCCCATACATTAGTCGAAATGGGATGATATTATGATGGAAATTTTCTTGGGGATACCAAATACTCCAAGAAGGAATGATAAATTATTGGTTATTACTGATCATCTAACCGAGTCAACACATTTTCTTTCTATAAGATAAGATTTACCTCTTGAAATTTTAACAAGATTTTATGTTAATTATGTTGTAAGACATTATGGAATACCCCTATTGATTTATTCTTATCATGATCCTCTTTTTACATCAAGATTCTGTAAATGTCTTTAGAAATCCCAGGATACTGAACTTCATTTGAGCACTTCTTACCACCCTCAAACAGATGGACAATCAGAACAAACTATTCAAAATGTAGAAGAAATGTAGAGATCTGTCTCAGTTGACATTCATGGTATGTGGGATCAATATTTACCAATATTATAATTTTACTATAATAGTTTCTTCCTTTCAAGTCTTTAGATGGAACCATATAAAACGTTATATTGAAAGAGATGTCGCACACCAACATGTTAGGATGATGTTGATGAAAGAAAAAACATAGTCCCAGAACAAGTTGAGGAAACATTGGAAAAGGTGAAGGTTATCAAAACTAACATCAAAGCAGCTCAAAGTAGACATAAGAGCTATGCTGATAACCGAAGGAAGGATTTAAAATGTCAGGTAGGAAGTCATGTTATCTTGAAGGTATCTCCATGGAAGGGAGATATATGATTCGGTAAGAAGGGTAAATTAAGTCCCAGGTACACCAGACCTTTCTAAATTCTAGAATGAATTGGGTCTGTAGTTTACCATTTTGAAATTACACCAAGTCTCTCAAAAGTTCATGATGTGTTCCACATATCACTTTTGAGAAAATACGTGCCTGATCAAATGCATGTACTCACCTATGAGGAAATTGAAATGGAACCTGATATGTCAAATTGTGAAGATCGTGTCAAGATTCCTGATAAAATAGAACAAGTATTGAGAAACCAGATGACTCATATAGTAAAAGTTCTATGGAGAAACCATAAAATGGAAGAGAAAACGTGGGAACCAAAGGAACTTATGATGAAGAACCACCTGAATCAATTTGTGTGGTATTATTATAGAAAATTTTAGGACAAAAATTTTTGAAGGATGGAAGAATGTAACACCCCAAGCTTCCACGGTACATTTCTCTTTGAATAATGAAATAGATTTCATTGTATGAAACTTCGATATTCTAACACACTATGACTAATAAAACAAGTCGTTATATATATTAATACCTACTTTTTGAAATTTTATAAATTTTATTTTTTAAAATTCACATTATTTTTGAATTTAGGATATCAAAATTAGTTTAGGGTGATTTTTTTGGTATTTTTTTTGAAAGCATTCTATTTTTGATAAATAGTGAAAGACACTACGTTATCGGTTAAAACCAAATTTTTATTTAAATAATTATTTATTTTATTTAAATTTAATTTAGGGGAAAATAGATACATAATACCTATATAATTTTAATATAAATCACTAGAGTCATATAATAAAAATTTTAGATATATAAAAACTTTATTGAACTTTTTCCCTTCTTTTACCCACCTCCTAAGAGCCTTTTCAAATTTTCATAAAAAATAATTTTACCACTCTTGTGAGTATAATTTCAAAAAACTGAGAGACAAGGTTAATAACAGTAACTAATTTTTTTTCAATAAGATGAAAATAATTTTTGGTGAATAGTAACATTGGACTTTTATTTACCACAGTTAAAACTAAATCGAGTAATTAAGGGTAAAAATGATTACATAATTACCATAACACATGTCATAATTTTATTGGATAAGTGTAATTCAACCCCAAAAAACCTCATGAATAAAATATGATCCCATTCTGTCCACATGGATTATAATAGAATATTTATTATTATTTTATTTAAATATGTGTTTATAGAGTTAAATTCAACGTTTAATAATTAAACCATTTTTAATATAGGGTTACACATATGATAAATTAGACTATAAATATTCATTTGAAAAATAAAAAGATTTATTATATAATTGTATTTTATTTATAATTTTTAGACATTTAATACGTTTATTTATTTATGACACAATGATGATGCAGTAATTACATTATTAATGAATGATTAATATAATATGTATTATAAATATCTAAATAAATGTAATTTGAAACTTTTTAACAATTAAACTAATTATATAGGTTAATATTACATATTTGAGCTGATTAAATAATTTTTTTGAAGTAATATTGTTTTTATTATTTTCACTATAACCAAATACTAAATACTGTCAAAATTGACATAATTGCGTTTTTAAAACAAATAATATATTATTAATTGATATAATATTACGAAAATTATATGGTTCAGCCAAAAGACATAGATAACGTTATATATATTAATAATGAACCACTTGGGGTTCTCTTGGAAGATTTTATTAAGTTTATTATCCATATAATATTAAAATACAAAAAGACGTGGTAAATATGAAACTATTTATCTAAGAATTAAATATAAAAGATACGGTTTATACGGTTACTTAAACCTATATAAAACCTATTGGTTGGGAGGTTTTATATCAATACCCACCTAATCCCCGAAATAAATCATTTTAGTGCCATTAGAACCTGTATATGATTTTGTTATAAAATATTATTTCAAGCATTTCCTAAAGTGACCCTCACCAATCTTATAAAAGGGCACTTCCCCTTCTCTTAATTTCACACCTCCTAAGACATTTGGCTCAGCCAAACCCTGCAAAAATATCCCTTCAAATTTCCTCTATTCATCATAGAAGACTTTCTTTGGTCATAATGCCAACCTATGGAGCCCTTTTGATAATATAAAAAGGAAGAACTAGAAGAATTGGTAAATATATCCTCACCTATTTCATGTTATTTTCGTCATCCACATCCTCTTTCATTGTAGTATCCATTATAAAATAATAACTCTAGGTAATTCCATATACTGTAATGTTATTATAAAAATGGTACAACCATATTCATTATTCTATCTATCATATTAATGACAAAGTCACCATAAGTTCATATATATGGCTTACCGTGTCCACATAATGGTGTAATTGTAATTCAAACACTTAGTTATTTGGATGGGTATTCTAATGAGTGTAAATGATGTAAATAATAAATATAACATGTTAATTATTAGGTATATATTATAGAACATCTGATTATATATTATTTCACCATCAATATAATGATATTCTCGCTCGTGCATATGTACAGATTACCGTCACCACAAATGCGAGGAGATTCATTCCACATAGTAATCATTCAAAAATAATTTTCCTTTTATTATAAAAAATAATGTTTATGAAAATAATATAATTATGTATGTGAATCAAATAAGTCATATTCATAACAAAAATGGCTTACATAACCAATCATATAAAGGAAAATGAATCAATTAACACTCGAAACGACAATACAACTGATATATTATTAACAAATCAATAACAGAGGATCATGTATGATATCATATTTATGTATATAGTTATTTTATAATTTAATAATTTTTTTTTGACTATTATAGACGAGTTTAACATACCACAGACTAAGGAAACATTCAAGGTAAGGGTTAATTTCACAATCTCTTTATTAATCGTGGTTGTTTTTACATAAGTATCTACTAGGACCTCTTTATTATCCAAATCCATGTTTTTATAAAAATTTATTTCAAAATAATTTTAATATTTACTAGAATATGGGTTAATGTAATTTATACCCTTATAATACCTCATATGTTTCGAATGGAATCTTTCCGTTGTTTTCCAAACAAGGTACTTTGTGTCCTTTTCGAGAAAAATATGGTACGAATGTTTTTTTTCAAATACGGTGGGTGTGGATATTTTCCACCGTTATAACATCATTGAAGTTTCCATTACAAGTATATAAAATTATTTTCAAAACAAAGATTTATTTTATAATTCTGTGACACTTAAATTGTTTTAAAATAGAAAGTGGCATTTCTTTCAAATAATTTTCATTTCATCTCTATCAATATCCTTTGAGGGATTTTAAACATGTTTGAAGTTGATTTATTAGGATTTAAATATTTTTTATTGTATTAAATGTTTTGTGATATGTTTGATTGTGGATGTTTTATTTTTATACCATTCATGGATTATGGTTAATGTATTGAAATTTTTTATTCTAGTTTTAATACGTATTTTTATGTTATATTTCAACTTTTTTATATGAGGAATGTATTGAACGTAGTATGTGATGGGTGGAGCCCACATTAACTCCTTAGTGCATCGGTATGTATCATGATAAAATTAGACCTAGAATTGGCCGAGGCCTTTTCCAATTTGATATATGGTTTGGGGTGAGGCCTAAATCATTTTTAAACAACTAGGTCGAGGCCTTGACTAGAGGTTTCATAAAGTCTAGCATTATACCTCCCCTCATTATGAAATTAATAATGATGGTTCATGTGGTAATTTGACTAGTTTAATACCCATGACTATGTTTTATTATGGAATTATTTACTCAACTCATAATCCATCAATAATTTTTTCGTGTTTAATATTTGAAAGGGCATGTGTTTTTTAATTATTCACCATGCCTAATGTTTATATTATCTTCCACTGTATTGCATACCCTTACTGAATGTTTGAGCTCACCCCTTTCTTATGTTTCATTTTACCAAGATATGAAAAAGTTAGTTATGAGTTATGCCCATGCATAATCTTGGAGTCAGGGATGTTTCTAGTGGAATAAATTATTGTTTTATTTCTTTTCAAGTTGTAATGTTGAACTTCTGTATGTATCTTGATTCCAACAACACTAAATTGGTCGGTCTTTTGGGACATGATTCATTATATCATCCCAATGTTATGTTATAATGCATTGACTCTGGGTAACTGGGGTTGGGGAATTACAACCATTCTCAAGACCAATTTAAGGATCTTGTATCTTACTCACAATATTTTTTTTATTTAAAAATACTTGGTTTTTACATTTATCAGGGAAGACAATAGTTTCATCAGTATGAGAAATTCCACTCATTATATTACCATCTTCTTAAATATATTTATAATGGTCACGTGGGAAACTTTTATCATGATAAATCCCCATTATAATCCTGCAAAAATAATAAGATGGCATAGGATTCTACCAAAGTGATGGGAAACAACTTATGATGAATAGTGTTTCTTGTTTCAAAGACCCAAATGGTCTTGAAATGACTATATTTAATCCCTTAAAATTTATATGTGATGGAAATGTAGAACCAATCGAATATATTTATATATTGTCCATAAATTTGAGTGCACAATCCAATGCATTCCGGATATTAGTCATGAAAACTATGATATGTTGTATTGAAAAATTAACCAACTCTCTAGATAACGATAAAATCATGAATAAAAATTCACTCATTCAATTACCCGAGAATAAAATATTCCATTACTCATATTTTGGTCTAAATAGGCTATCATGTATCCCTTAAGGAATTATGATACTCAGTATCAATCCCTCCCTACATCCCTTCTAGAGCATCATTGAGTCGCCACATCGTCATATGGGTCAAAGGATTTCGCTTCATCTTCAAGATATAAAAATGCTAACTCTTCTCCTAAAACTAGAGGGAAAAGTTAATTACCTAAATACACTATGATTATGGTAAAAGAGGATGATGAGGATGAGGATGAGGAAGGCCTTAGAGATTCCTCTTTACGAATAGAGGATGGTGTTTCTACCAACATTGATTAACTCTAGAAGATAAACCTCGGTATAGAGGAAGACCCACAACAGACCTAGTATGTAAGTAAATTTATAATGAATAGACAGTGTTGTATATTCTTTCTAAAGTGAAATAAAATTGTTTTATCATGGAATTATCTAGAAATTCTAGGAAAAATTCCAGAGGTGTCCCCTCACCCCTCATACTATGAGAAAACCATTACAGATAAAAATATGCATCTAAATGGACACACATGACTCAAGCAGCCAAAATTGTGGATGTTATTGACAAGATTATCAGATCCAATTTCATTTGGGGTTTACGATAACATAATGGGATATACAACAATGTTTTAGTAAATCTTAAGTGTTAGAAAAGAATAATATGAATTGATATAAGAGATCTCTAATATTAGTATCCAAAAAATGATTTCCCATTCCGATCAGAGAGGAACAAATTTATGAAATATAAGGAAATCAAGCAATATACTTGAGTGATATATATTCTGGATATAATCAAATTAAAAATTCCTAATAAGATGAATATTACAGTACCCTTATGCTTTCTTAGAGAGTGTTTTTCTATTGGGTAATTACCTAAGCCTTAAAGAATGCTGGAAATACATTTTAATTTTCCATGCATAATATTTGAGAGGATTTTTTGAGAAGGTTAGTTGAATTATAATTTAATTAAATGAAGGTTAAAGATCAAATTAATTTTGATCAACATGAATTTCATGAGACCATTTTTAACAAATTTTGAAAGCATAACCAAAATTCAAAACCCTTAAAAGGTTCTTTCAGGGTCAATTTAGAGAAATTTCATCAAATTTCAATATACCATTGTGAAATTGATGTCATCCCAAAAAACGAAAAAGGACACCACCAAAATCCCCCCAACTCATAACCTCAATGCTTTGAGGGGTCTATACGGACACCTAGACCACATTCGGTGCATTATTGTAAGCCTCATTGGAAAATGTTTTCCCTTCACCATAACGATGATGAAATGGGCCACATATTAGTGGCCTAATTAATGTTAATAAGAATTCATAATTCTCATGAAATATCTATTTTGTATACTGATGTTAATTCTCCTTGTTTTTTGAAACATATCATTATATAAATGACATCCCTATATTGATAACTGGTTTCCTTCCTCATGTAAAAGACCAACACCCAGAATGAAATAATCCTTTATTATCGCGATGAAACAATTCTTGATAGTAGAATTCTTATTTATATTTCTAGATGATATACCTTCCATTGATAATTACAGGTTAGAAGATGAGCCACTACCAACCACACCATGTTTTTTATTTTGTCACTCGCAAAAACCTAGTCAAATTCACTATACGATGTCTTATATTTACTGGAATATTTTCATGATGTTCAGTTTTCCTACAACATTTTAACGTCTTATTTTTTCATTAGAATGTTGTAAAAGGCCCAGATTTAGTAGTATTCCTTCCATAATATCCCTCAATAAAAAAGTATTTAAATATTGAATTTTTTGATAAGGATATCTTCTCAATTCAAAATATCCACTAGATATGGGAGATGTATTTTGACATGTTATCTAGAAGACCAAAAAGGAATTAAATGGGGGAACATCATCTCAATAATTTCAGATTGGGAGTCAAGATCATCACTCTTGAAAAGGTATTTTTTCCTTAGTCTTCTATGTTTTCTAAAGGCTATACAAACATTGAGGTAGAATATCTAGCCATAATTTTTGGGCTATATCAGGATCTCAAAACGCATGTGGACCACATGAAGGTGAACGGAAATTTTGATTTTGAAATCAATCTGATAAATGAGGATTATTATGTCATAGAATAAGACATACCCCCTATATGACTTTGTTTGATGACAAATGGAAGAATTCCATTTTGAGCCAACATTGTCTCACACCCCACAATCATATAATTACTAGTTTATTGAATTGGTGAATGTAGATATTTCAATGGAAGATGAAAATCGAGATAAAATTGTAATGAATATTGCACATCTCTGAATGACCTCACCTTAGGTTAATGTTAGCAAGGATGAAGGCAACAAGTTTAACTCTATTCCTGAACTATACAGTCATACCACTATTTGGAGGATAACCATTATGGACTATCTACAAATGGGGTTCTCTTTTAAGATAGATCTAGATAATATATGACCAGATGTTTTCTAACATACTTTTTTATTTATGATGACCCAAATCACCTGAATGTTCTCTATAAATTAGTAATTTACATAATCCTTCTTAGGTTCTTCAATAGAGAAGGTTCATGTTTTTTTATTAAGGAAATACATACAAGATCTTGTGATACCCACCATTTAGGGTTAAATAATTCCTATTAAATCTGAAGGATTAATGATTTGTAGGAATCAATGACACATGATTGCACAAAATTCACAAATAAGTGTCATTCCTTCCATTTTCACACTAACCTCATCCATCAACCCCTTGAATTTCTGCACACATTAAAATGACTCCTTCATATTTTCTATATTTGGAATGGTTATTGATGGGATATTTCTTCCAGCTATAAATAATATGTTTAAGTACACATTATAATCTACAATTTTTCTAAATATTTTCTAAGTAATCGATCCTCATTGATGTCGAAGAAAAAAATAACTATCATCTTCATGATAAAAATATTATTTCATTGTTTTCATTCCATAATAAAATAAAGATGGAAAACGACACCAATTTATGTTTTGAAAAAATAGAGTAGCTATATGAAGAGTATAATATCAAATCTAACACCTCATATGACTATAATGTTGTGGAAAATGGATATATGATAACATTCAATAAGACCCAAAAAATTATAAACTAGAAAATACTAGATAAAGAAAAAAAATATTTTCTCTAAAATATCATTCATGATTTGTGGGACTTCCAAACTACAACCACATTTCCATGCATGTGTCCTCATATTCGTTGGTTTATAGGATAGATAGATTCTGATCCATTGAAGTCAAATTACCCTTTCTATTAATTACCATTTCCAATCAACAATCCATAGATGAGAATGCCCAAATATGATGATGAATTGGATTAACATGATGATAAGATTCTTCACACATTTCATCGCATAGAGATCCCTCAAAATAATATGGAACGATCCTTTAAGAAAAATGTTTTCCTCTACGTATTATATAAAGGATAATTGGTATTGTTTCTCCAGAACCAACTGATATAAGAGAAGAAACCTCAAATGCGTTAACCATAGTTGGAGTGATCATATTCCAAATATAATTTCCACTATAATAAATCTTATTCCATGATCGTGATGGATGTATAGATCACTAAGAACCCTAACAATGTATCATCACTCAAGAAATACTCTTTGTGAGTAATTTGAATATCTTCTTAGATGAAGGATGTAAACCTACATAGTTGGTCATTTCCATATGGCCATAAAATGAATTACATATCATCCACATCCCATGATGAAAAACTACTTCACACCTTTATTCTAGTTTTATAATGTGAAACATCATATCAACATATGATCTTTCCCATATAACCTAAAATTTTATTCCATGATTTCTCAATCTATAAGACTATAAAAAATATATCCCAATGATATATTCCAATGATTTAAAGCTATAAAACATTTTAATTACATCACGACATGAGAAAACATGGTTCATGGCCTATATTCATGATGTATAACTGTTTATTATTTCGATGTGTTTTTCAGAGGATCATGATACTAGGTGTTTGTCTCCCACAACACAATTATATTACTATGTGAGGGTAGCTTCCTACTATTGTAGGATATGTAGTTATTCAAGGACCACAAATCTTAGGTCTATCCAAATTATAAAAATAATCTCTCTCTATTTTTATGGGGATGACCAACACATGGAACATTTATACAAGCACAATGTGTGGATTGATTGTCTTATCAAATGGGATATATTGTGACAGCACGGAACTATGCTTTGGGCCTATCCAAGAACAAAAAAAATTCAACCCCCTTCTACAAAAATATAGATATATATAAGAGAATTAAATTTAGGTTCCCTCAGTTAGGATATCATCATGGAAATAGAGATTACCCTCTCCTACATAAAAATAAAAAATATATGTTGTAAAATCTAAATTCCAGTGAAAAAGATGGATAAAATGATCCCCAGTATTCATAAAAATATTCCTTACACTAATCATACTCCTTATCCGAGGGAATTCGGATCTCCAAGAACATTATCTGGCCACATGGGATATAATATTAGATTCTTAATGATAAATTTGTATTGATATTCTATAAGAATCTGTAGTTTTCTTTTCATAATCCAACCACCAAATGTGTAGTTAATTTAGGGGATTCCATTTGTTGATATTAATTTATATATATGTAGTTATATTTTCATATTCCCCCCATAAGAAGATCCTTTCATCAAGAAGAACACTAGTCATTAAGAGATACCACTAAAATGAAAAAGCCACAACAACATCGTAGTTGAAACCACCTTTTAAATATTGTTTGCACTCATTATTTTCATTTTTATCTACATAAGACATTCTGTTTCATGAACCCCAATGATCTAGATTTACAATTTCCTTCCTCATGTATGAAGTTTTATGGAGCATACTTTTCCCTATAATCTATATATAACTCATTTTTTCATGAAACCATGGTCATACACGCATTACCTGATACTTCATGACACCATGTTGTCCTAGACACATGAAATTAAAATATTTGACACCTTGTTTATTACCTGATGATAAAATATAGGCTTACCATGTGAAATAAGAATATGATTCTCTAGCAATCTAGCCCATGAATCATGATATCAGAAATATGGGATTCCCCTCATGAGATTATTTCTGGAATGCGTGGATATAATTCTTTGGTCTTCATTCCTTATTTTCCACATTGAGAAATCTTTATCTTTACCACATGTAACTACACTTCATGATTAACGTCCCTATTATTTAGAATTATATTTCTCTAACTAATCATGTCTTTATTTATATAATTAATAGATATATAGGAATTCCTATATCACAAGTCTTGATTCCAGTCGAAATTTTTATTTATGCTAATCGATTCACCTTCATCCATACCAGATGATGTTAAACTGCATGTTTGATGTCCTAAAACATGAAACATGACTACATATATTCTAGTAAATAGCAATGTTTTGGTTCTTAGTACCATTATATATGTAGTGATACCTAGATTCAACAACCTGGAACAACCATCCCCTAATCAAAATTCCTATGTCCTACTTTTTTATTGCCTTCGTGCAGTGGAATATAACTTGAACACTTATTGATTATCACATAGATAACTACTCTTGTGGTATGAGGGGATTTTGTAAATTATTCCAACATGATCAAGGAATTTCAATTAATATATCAGTTACTAAGGTACTGGTTGCATTATCTTAAAATAAAAACCATGAATTCTATGTACATTACTTTAAATTTATTGTTTAAGTATCTTTTATGATGTAAACTCCCTAACAATGAATGGTCTGGTTATCGCTTTAATGAGATAAAAAGTGATTCTCATATCGAATATACTTCTCCAGATACAATATAAGAACATCCCCTAATCTAATAGGTATGATCCAAACCTACATGGGAGGGTCCAAAAAGGGTTACCAGCCTGGTCAAGATATTATTTTAAAAACAATTGTTCCCTACAGACAAGAATTCAATCAGTGTGTAATATATTCTAGAAATGCATGCGGATTGATTCAGGTTTTTCCAAGATACATAATTATTCTAGTATCCTATGTCTTGGGCCTAGTTACATTAAAAAAACCCCATTTCCATCATGTTGGTTCAACCTATGTTGAGAAGAATCTCTCCACATTATAGGGTAGTTTTGAGGATTAGTCTTATTTTTATATTAAGGAAATTTTCTTCCACAAACCAAACTCTACGAATGAGACAATTGGAATCTCCATAATAATTACTGGTCCAATGATAGTGGAGTGTCATATTCATATGGAATACATTCGTTGAGTATGAATTTATATACCCTAGTTGGCTATGAATTCATCACCTAACAAACAGTTCATTCAATCATAATACATCTTTTTTAGATATTCATTAATACACAACATTCATATTTCCAAACATATCACACCAAAAGTACATGTAAATGAGATGAAAATTCAATCCCATGAGAGAACCATTCTATCTCTATAATATTCAATGCTGTTTTCAACCCATATCACACTCCAAGTATGAAAACCCATATATAACTACTTAAAAATAAAACCCATTATTCTTATATATGATTGAAAATTCCTAGAAAGATTACCTAAAAAAGTAAAATTAATATTTTTTTGTCAATTCTATAAAACCATAAATTTTAACCCTTGATGTCCCTCCCATGTGATGTTAAACTCTATAGTCCACATCATATTTTCATGAAATTAAACAATACTATGATCCAATAATTTGTAGGTAGGATCTTTTACTCAAGATATTGGTCACCCACATGAATGTACCCATAATTACATATGATTTTTTTGTTGGTGGGGTTTCTCATTCATGACCAGTTACAATACCGATGTTTTCATCAATTGTAGACACCTTACCTTAACAAACCACCAGTTGTGGTTTTGAGAAATGTGGATCTTCAAAATCTTCCTAGACACCAATAATTGAATGTATGATTCCAAAGGAAACATTGGTTTTGCCTTTGAATTGATATTCCCTAACATGGATTTTTAGAATGATCCCAACAAAAGGGCTTGTCAACATAAGGAATATTCATTTTGAGGGGACAGATGGTATATTTCTATAATCCCCAATGAAATCGTCAAGATTGAAACTTATTTATTAATATGATATATGGTCATATATTGTATGAATCTCCCAAATCAAGATTTCGATTCAAAAATCACATAACAATGACACAAAAATCCCCCTTATATGTATATGATGATTTATTGAGAATTCTTGGCCAACACGACCAACATATGCTTCACATATGGTCTCCTAATCAAAAAGAGCCTCCACTATGTTTTCTCTAAATGAAATCATGTAGTACATCATGTAATCATTATCTTGGCCCTTTCAACAAATGTTCTTATATGAAGATCACAATATGGGAATAAATTGAACTCTCATGGGATATTTTGGTTCATTAAGGCTTCTCCATATTTTAATGATTATGATTTCACACCCGAAACATCCAAAATGGATGGGAGAAACTAGACATTTGGAAAATGAACTCAAATAATCATATAATTATATAAATATTGTGTTGTAATCCACACCCACATAAATGAAAATGGCCCTGAAATCTTTTATGGGACCTTTTCTATGTACACATTTATTAGGAGCCTATAGGTATTCTCCCAAATATGGATATATAGCTCTATATAATTCCCTTCTGGTAAATTAACTGCAATGAACACATCCTTCTGGCCCGACGCCACCATTATATTCATTGATTGGACCTAGGTGGTTACATAAACACATCATAAGGGAACCAACCATACATTTTATTGAAAATATAATAGTCATGAACATATATCCCCACTAGTTACACTGATCCTTCCCCAAGGTGGGATTACATATGCCATTGATGATTTTTTTCTTCGATGAAGGGAACATAATTGGGATCTAAAAATTTGAAATTCGCATTATGGATCTAGGAAGACCTTCATTCATGCATCCTAATGGATAGACCTCTAAATCTATGTCTTTCTTCTGTAGACTCGAAGATAATATAAATAGATCATGGATTTAATTTGGCATTCTCTTAGGATTATCCCATGCCACTTGTAGGGGAAATTAATTCTTCAAACACATCCTTGATAATGTAAACCCCCTTAGATATTTTATAAGTCACATAATATATTGAAAACACCTCCATCCATTAGATGAAATGTATTATTATGATAAAATCATTGACTTTATAGTTCATGGATTGTGTATGGGTTCATGTTAACTTACGTATGTTCCACACAAACCACCTCATGAATACTATCATTTTTTAGCTTAGAGTTATCTTTTGAATCAGTTTAAAAAACCCAATACACCCACATATGTTCAAACATGACGCATCATCCAGAATGGAGGTCATGCCTTGTGATTAGACCATCTTAGATTCTCTAAATATTTACTCATATCATTGGGGATTCTTTTCATATCTATGATTCTATATATCTAGGGTGCACATGAAATCATTTTTGTACCATGTAGTAGGAAATATTTATTCTTTGGTATGTATTCCCCTATAAATTATTTTGGTATTGTGGAATTTGGTGTATTTCAAAAAACATGTCTTTATAAAATAACATTGACCATTTTGTATAAGTTTATATCTCATAAATAAACTATTGTATATATGAAAATATTCACTATGAGGATACTCATGATGTTAGTATATTAAATTCTTCAATAATTCTATATGGGTGGAGTGTCACATATCCTATTAATATGATATGATAGTATCAGGAATATTAGAATCCCATGCATCATCTTTTCATGAGATTCCATATAACCAGTCTTTAGAAACATACATGTTGAAAATTTTAGTTTCATTACCTTTTTAAAATAAAAAATTCCTGGAAAAGGAAGTTCCCAGTATATCAAGATTAACCTTTTTCCACATGTAATCAACTAACCCATTTGTCATGTATAGTCAACTATCCCATGCACCTCACCCATGACACCTTCCCAAGATCTTCACATGGGCTAACCAACAATAATTTCACATTTTACACTTGTTTATAAGCATCACACATGCCACTTGACCTAGTAATCCCACTTAGACTAGTTGATTATGTGGTTGTACAATGTCCTTGAATGATATAATTCATCAGAAGGAAGTGTGAACAACATGCATGATGGAAGAAGAGTAATTGTGTAATTAGATTAAAGAACCACCATGGGGTTGATCCTATTTTTAGATTCATTTGACATGTGTTTCCTACCACTACTAAATACCCGAATAAAGTGCCTATGCAGAATTTCTATGATGACTATTTGTGTGAAAAACATAGGCGGTCCTCCAGATATTTTCTCCAATTTACCTTAGGATCAGACCCAATTATTTTAATCTAATTCAATCCTTAGTGGGGGAATTTTTTACACTACCTTTTTCACATTGGGATGAAATGATATAATGGAAATTACCTCCTAAAATAAATAAGACATTATCCCCAAGGAGAACCATCCACTAACCTTGGCTAACCTTTTCAAACACAACCTACATATGATGTGTATTGCACTGCACATGCATTCACAGTCTAGAAGAGGAATTCACTCCTTTTTGTGACCCATATATTGTAATTATGTGTTTTATCAAAGAATAAAACTTCTTCAACTACATTTCTATTATTATTTTAGTAATATTTATAGGGGTTCATTATTTGGATGTTAAAAATTTTCAGAGAGGCCTCAATGATCTACTCTCCCCAGTCCTTCTAACAGGCCTTCGAGACCATCAAAATACCTTTTTGAGCCATGAGAGAATATGAAATTAAGGGGGATAGTGTTATAAAACATCCTACATTTTTTTAAAATGAAAAACACATTTATGTGTAACCAAATTCCTCCTTTTCAAATTATAATAGCACAAAAGACCCCTCTTATATCTGAGATCTTCCCTAGATCACCCTAGGTACACCAATGGATATCCATGGAGACTAGAGAAAGGCCCCACTAAAGAGGTTTTCCTATGATTTCAACCATCCAAAATAAACGTATTGATTAGGTATTCCTACCCAATTTGAAAAACAACGATTCTACCCAATCCGTACCGTATACTATACCCATACATCTCATAGATCACTTACCTGCATGAGACCCACCATTTCCCACCCTCAACTTATATTTGGGTGTTACATTTGGGCCCTATATTATGAAACCAATGGATGTGAATTGATTTCCTTGGATCCCTCATCTGTGAGTTAAAAATCCATACACTCCAATAAAACATATAGACATTAAAAACCATGTAGAAAGACAATCCCACAAATACCACATTCAGTTATGAACTCCATTGACCAACAGTGCCCCAAAAAATGCTTAACATGAAGTGTTGGGTAACCATTGCGTGTTCAGTTATACATACTTTCATTCATAGGGATCCAAAACCTGGGGAAGTTCATGGAACATCCTTTTCACATACAGTACAACTACGTATTTTTTTCTATCCTTTTCATCTATTGGACACTAGGGTTTATGTTTTCCCCGACGTTTTTTATCTAGTAACACAAGAAAATCATTTCAGATTATGGGGGGGAGGGTACCATTCATCATTTTCCCTTTATGTTGATTAATTAAATATAATATTCTATCCTCTAGAGAGGGATATGGGCATCCCTTCTAGATTATTCCCCTAGCATTTCTTATAGGGGTCCATACCCATCAAATATTCTGTCTCATGTGGTAAAAAACAAGAGTGGAGACATGAAAATAAATTCCATTTCTCTCTCCCACATCCCTGACCATGTCTACTAGTATATGAAAATGATTTTGTGGTTTTCTAAATATTATACTTCCTCCTATTTCTGAACCCAAACATGACTCCCACGGGCCTGGAGGTTAGTGGAGACCATGATGTCTGTATGATAAAATGCATGAATCAATAGATTAAACATTTTAGAATATTCTTCATTATATAATTCATTTTTGGTCCATCTGTATGGTTCCCCAGAGCCGTAAATTCATCTAAAAGGGCCAAATCAACTACATGATAAACCTATAATGGGTCATATTCCTAATGAAGCAACCCATGGGGACTCATATTTAGTATATGTCCCGATTCTACTCACTCAATAGAAATAATCCTAGGTGTATAACCCAACCAAACCCCAAGATATCCATTATTCTAGATATATCCCCTTTCCTCACTCAAATTGACATCATGTTCGGTGCAAGAACCAGTCATGTTAACACCATCTCAATGGGATAGCCCCCTATGAGATAATCCTTAGGAGGGCCTCTATAGGTGTGTGTCTTGAATAATAAAAAATATGTGGGTTACTATTTTAATCCAAATATGTTATATATAAAGACTTCCTAATGTCCAAACCCAACCCCCTATGTCAACTGAAATTACATCTATGAAAAATTCCATGTTGGGTCACATCTAACGTAGGGGCCCAAATCCCTTCTATGTCCCCAGAGATTGTTTGGAAATACATCCACACCAATCATTTACTATGAACATTTCACCAATATTTCCATACGTATTATGTTAATATAAAAAATTGTGTTCCTTATCACATGACTTTAATGGTATGTTATTTCCAGTTAAGTGTAAATGCACTAATTGTGTTAATAATCTGTTCATATTGATATGTAGGAAGCCTATCACATGGGGCTGATCCTTGCATGAAAAAATACCATCTCTATGGATGAAAAAATATTATAGTGTTCCCATACTATGGAATAACAAAATAAGTTTAATAAAAAAATTTATAGAATAATATAAAACCCTTATAAAATGGAAATGAGTAATGGATAACCTCAGATATATAAAGTTGTGTCTACTCTTGTAGAACCTCATAAATATATAGAGGGTTGTAAGGTTAAAGAAGGATAATAATTGTATACTAATCCAATGGTGAACTACGTTATATATGGGAATTAATAATTTATTCATATATATGTTTTAAATCATTAAGGGAGTCCAAAAGTTGGAAATTATACCCCTTAAAATATTGAAATGATCATGACTTAAGATCCTCTTGACTGTTGTGATTCCCAAAGTATCATTGAATTTTTTTTATAATGATGATGTCCCATTGTAATGAATGTTTATGAAATATATTGAATGAGGTAAATATTGGTAATTTTTATCTCCCCAAAAAAATACAAATTGGAAGTCATTTGAAAATGGTGAACCCCTTATGAATTATTGTGCAACCATTCAGACCCCACATAATTAGTCAACCATAGAATATATAATCTAATGCCATATTTTCCATCAAATACAGTCATATATGGTGTAATATATCTTTGTATGTTTCAATAATATACGTATTGTAAATAAATAAATAAATATATATATATATATATTATTTTGGATACTATAACACATATAATGTAATTAGGACCAATAGTATGTTATTCTCATCATTTGTTTGGGTCACATTCCATATACACCACTTGTTCATTTGCAATAAATACACCCCAGGAATGAATTCTATGATTATAATCATGAAAATATTAGGGTATTATAATAAATATATGTTTTTATCATTCATAGGGGTTATGTTTCAAATTATTTTTAAGAGGTAAGGGGTATTATGTTATAATCTCATTATTTAACATCGTAGTTTTTTATTATATTTACATTGATGAAATAATATTATTTAACTCTAATAAGACTCACGACTTTTATTCAAGTATTATTTTATATTGAGAAGATATTTTCCCCATTAATTTTCCTCATTTTAGTAGTCAAGATACCAAATTTGTTTAATGATTTTTTTAATTTTATGTCTAAATATCATTATCTTCCATATAAAACATTTTGAAAAATGTTTTAATTTATGTTATTACAATTTTTAGTTGATTATTTAATATAAATTATATTCATGTACGAGTCATTCAATTTTTAAAAAATAATATTCTTTGTTATTTTTTGAAATATGATCTTTTTTTTATTTTTTACAAAAATTGGAGAGGAGGATTTTATTTTAACAAATATGACATAACGAAAATTTCATATCATTGTCATAGATAAATTAAATAAATCATCATTGACATGTTCCCTTGAATAATTTTTTATGAAAATATTTTCCATAATTGTTTTCAATTTTTTTTATTTTTAAGATGTGACCTAAAAATTAAATTTTTATTTTTCTCAAGAATGTTTAAATGGTATTTTAATTGTATTTATATTCAAAAATTATAACAAACCTTTATTACAGATATAATTTACTAGGGACTATTCTATTGATTCATCATTATTATTTCTCTTTATAATTTATGATTATAATGAAAATATGGTTAGGAAATCATTTAATTTTCTATTTTTAATGATATGATGAAATGTTTATGAATGTAATTTACTTTCCTCATGTAATTATATGATTAAATTCTTATGAAAATCATTTAATATCATGGGTTATTATAGGATAAATTATTTATAATCTTATTGTACAAATATGTTTTATTTTTATTATGTGATGGTTGAGGCCTATATCTTCTTCTGGTGAATTGGGTAAATATTTATTTCTCATGATATAAATAAGACTAGAATTGGTAGCGAACCCAATTTAGAAAGGTATTGTGACCATTATGATTATCAATATTGTGAATCTTAACTAATACAATGGTTTTGTGTATGCACCAATTCTACTATGATAGCATTGGTAATGATAATTTAATACTAATGAAATGATTTTCTATGATTATTTGTATTCCAAAAATAAATTTCTTATGTCTATGTTATATATTCACGGAGGACTTTTGTCTATTAATTTAAGATATATGTAATATAAACTACCTAATGTATTAAATGACTCATGATTATGATATATGATATCTATGGTATAGTTAGTAGATTTTTATGCTCATGTTCTCATAACCTATATCTCATGTTACGGTTATATGATCATTATAATATAAATTTTTTACCATAATAAGATTAAAATATCACTCTTTTTTTTATATTCCTTTCCCCATGTTATGAAGAAAGATATAAAATATAGTATATTTGAGGATGGTTATATTTATGAAGATCTAAGAGGGTTATGATATAAAACTCTTATGATGTTTTTTTTCTAAATATTTTTAGGTTTCCAATGGAAAAAAGACCTTTATAATTTTGTCATATACCAATATGTAATGAAATGAATATAAATTTATGGGGATTTGATATCTATGTATGAAAATTATGGGTCCCTACTACTCTAGATAAATTTATAATAATGAATCATTTTATAAAAATTCATTGGTATCATAATTATTACACAATAGTTTTAATTCGGATAATAAGGATAATAGTTTTATATAATCACTAAATAAAGTACTATTATAAAAACTATACAATCATTCAGGATATATTTTATTATGGCTGGAGGGAAAACATTTTATTTGAAAAAGTAGGTCTTCCACAATAAGTTCGATGAATAAGGAATAATTACTCAAAAAAAGTCTTAACTTGTGTGAAATGGATACTCCAAAATTTGGGATATTCATAGTTGATACATTCTCCATTGTGGTTAGGTGTTAAATGATTTTATTTATCTAATACAAACTAAAATAATGGAAGTCAATTTCTTTCAAATGGATAAACACAATGTATTTTTTAAGGGGAAGTATAAATTTTATAACAATGTTATTTATTTTTCTAGGTAATGAGAAACAATTATGAGGATTAAAGATGTTGAATTATATGATGATGTACAAAAAAAGATCATTATATTATAGTCTTGTTAAATAAATTAGAAATATATATTTTTTCTAGTGTTTAGGGGTTAGTCATGGTCTCTATGACAATAACAGAAATGATAAATTAATTTTTTAGTAAATATATATTGAGAATATAATATTTGAGGGATAAATGGTATCTAAAAAAATGATTTTCTTAAAATCATGATAAGTGAGTTTGAAGCGTTTATGGTTACTGAGTTGATGTTTTCCATGTTTTAATGGTGGAACAACTAAACAATGGAACCAATATTTATAATTCAAAAAATTTAATAGAGGAAATGAAAATATTTTGAATAAATGATCTCAAGTATATAATAATAATAGTTTATATATGGTTATAAATTTAATTGGATTACCATAAAAATTTCATTGATGTGATGGATTATAAGAAAATAATTATATTCCTATTGCAGTTCCTTGAAGAAATACCGACATATATATTTCTCTATTTTAAGACACAATGTATTATATATTTTTAAAACAATTCCACAAAAATGTTTTGAAATATTTATTATGACATGTCAAAGGTTAAATGATTTTTTGTTTTTTAAATAGTTTCATAACACATTTGGAGTAATTGGGGTTTATGTATGTGTATTGGTTTAGTTGAATTTATGATTTATATTCAACATCAATGTTTTTTATTTTTTTGTGACTTTGTTCTTTCATGGTAATGAATGATGTAATAGTTTCCGTCGTTGATCATTGTGAAAGCTTACTATTTATCAACTGCTAGTGATTACTCATAATTTTTTTTATAATTTAATAACAAGACATAAATATAGTTAATTTTAATACTTCTATTGTTATAAATTTTTATAATTAAATTGTAAGTAGTCATAACAATCACCATGATTATCATTTACATAAATATGATAACATGATCATTTATAACATTATAAATAAGTATCATTTTTATTATTTTATGATACTATAGCATGTGTCTAATCAATGTCAAATAGAATACGTAAAAAATATCATTACATAAAGAATAAATGGGAATCATTGGATGGATATTGGGTTTACTAAAAAAAAGAAAGGGAAATGACTCCCACTACCCATTGTTGATATCCATTATATATATATATATATCAAATATTAAACATAATAAGTCTTATAACTAAAAAACTGTACATAGAAAATATTATTATCCCAAATAGTTTTATAATGTCAATTACTATTTCACATTTTGGAACAATAATCTTTATTGAAAAAATGTTGAGATAAATATAAAATTTCAATATATATAGGATATATGGTTCTAAGTAATGAAAATCATTTTATTTAATTATGATTGATAATTATGGAGTAATCCGTTTCATATAAATTATGTGAAATTTTTAGATAATGAACAAACGAGGGATTGTGAATACATATTAATGGGAGTGTGAAATAGGATATGAATTTATATAAAATGAGTGTTGTGAAAGTGTTTTGTTTTAATAGGATTATAGAGATTAGAATTGTCTGTACATTTTTTGATGATGATTTTTTCAATAAATGATACTGAATGAGAGTTGAAAACCATTTTTAAATAATTAAATTAGAAAATTATTTGATAATTTATATTTTAATATAATTAATTTATCTAAAAAAATGTCTCATACATGTTAACTTAGAGTGTATTAATTTGGAACCACTTAATAAAATATCAAAAGCTGTTGGATGGAACAACGAGATGGTGCCAATTGATCATCCATTAGTATTGAATGTCTTGTATAAAACCCAAATGAGAATATATTTTTTTGAAAATATTTATATACATTTTAGGATATTATGTTGATGATTATTAGGTAAAATAATCTATATGTCTACAGAAATATTTATGGATTAATTCCATGAATATTGTTTTAGAATTTTGGATGATGTTTGAAAATTTATTGAATGGATTAAAAAAATGAACCCACACTTGTGTATATCATGATGTAATGAATACTACATACGAATAAGTAATGGGTATGTCATGTCAATATATGAAGAAGAAAACTATATTTTATTTTGGACCAATGATATTTGAGGATAAATGGTGTCTAGAACCATGAAGATAATGGTATCACGACACAATAGTTTTGTATTAATATATTAAAGAAAAAAATTAATGTATCATGTTTTAATATTGAATGTCACTCAATATGTTTGAGATTTACATTGTAACATTGAACCCTATAAGATTATATTTTTTCTCTATTTAGAATACATTTGGTCATAGGCTAAATGTTTAATAAATACATATTTAATAGATATAAGATTCTGAAATAGAATCATGTATAAAAAGATGGATATTGATTTGGTTCAGGTTGTACTTTTTTGAAGAAAGTGCATTTCATTATACACATATATTCATTCCATGTTTATAGTACTCATATGATTTCAATATTGAATAGAACAATTATCTTAGACCTAACTTTTTTAAGGAAAATTGTAATTTTTGGATAAATTTTTAGTAGGAATATTGTAAAAAATATAAATAAAAACAATTGAAGAATTGAGGATAAAAATATAAGGATACCTAAAAAAATTCATTAGATTTTGAGTGAAATCAACAATGTAACTTCTCTTCCCACTTTAACTAAATGTGTTACTTAATCTAATGCATTGCATGACCACAAGTTAACCAATTAGTACTCAATATAATGGAAACTGTACAAATTTGTATGAGGTGGAACAATTAAGATACTATACATCTATATTAGGGATCACAACCTAAGAAAATAACCAAATTTAACACATCTCAGAGCAGAACTAATGAATAAATAAACTAAAACTGAACAGTTTCAATAATAAAAGTAAAATAAATAATGGCCTTATCATACATTTTATATACACAACCAACCAAACATTGTAGATGTTGTATAATATATGAATATAAATGAAATTAAAAAAAGGATCTACAAAAATACCAGACCAAACCGACCCAGTTAGCTAAAATCATAGTCCTATCCTGCTAGACCTTGTGATTCTCAATATATTCCACAACCCAAAACAATTCATGCAATAAAAATGTGAGACCTTCTTTGGTATCCATGTTCACTGGTGACCCGATAAGGTTGTGAGAAAAATGCTATAAGCCCCTAAAAAGGCGTCAAATGAAAATACCCTTCAATTATATTATTCCAGAAAGAGAAGGTATAATATAATAAAATTAGGTAAATATATCATTTTTTATAATTTAAAAAATTTCAGTTGATCGCATTTAATCTTTTTTCAAAATGTTACCCATTTTCATCATACCATCCTCATCCAAATACAAGAGAAAAAACATATATCATTGGTGTCTAGGGTTGAATAAATAGCCCTAGTACATGTATCCAGCCAAGATATGTTATTATATGTAATATAATCCCAACTACTTGGCCACACGATGAAAAATATAGAGTATCATTGCAAGTATCCAACGAGGACTTGTAATGGAATGATTAACCATCCAAATCATGATATAGAATACCATTTAAATACACTTGATGTCCATATAATTCATCCAACATCAAAAAACTATAGTTCACTGGGGTTATTTCAACTCTAGTCTTCCCCATAATTTTTTTTGAGTGAAGTATTAGTACATGATAACAAAACCATTTGTCACAGGCTGTAAATTACAATGTTTTTGACCGTGAATCTAGCACGGATTCTATATATCAATATTTCATTCATCACAAACCATTCCATTATAACATAAAACAAATTCATTATAAATTTCCATAGTCTATTATTTTTATAAAATAATAAAAAATTCACAATTAAAAAATTTCATACTTTAGCAAATACATATTCATTAAATTTAATTCAATGAATATAACAATAAAAAATACCACTTGTTAATCATTGGATTTTACATTATTAATAAAAAAATATTTCATGAAACAATTGTACCATTAAACCAATAACATCCATAATCAAATACTAACATTTTAACATGTTATAAAAATATCAAAACCATACACCGTTATTACACATTTGAAAAACACCGATTAAAATAAGTGTATTTTACATTAAAGAAAAAATATAAGGTCTAATTAATTAATGTTACACCAAGACATTTAAGGAGGACATATGAACAGTTTCATAATAAATATATTCAACTCAGTTCAATTAACATTTTAAATTCATTTAATACCCCATTAAAATCACAATGAGGTGGGCACTCCAATTTAGAATAACTTCCCATTTTGATAAAGTATTTTCCCACAAAGGATGGAACATCCAAATCAAGCCAAAATGACCCCATTTAATGATCTAAATGGCAAAAATGTTTTTTACAAAAAATGTAACACCAAAAAATTATATTTTTAATGGAGGTAATACCCCATGGGAAGGTATAGGTCCAGTCTCAAAATAACCAATGGATCCAATGAGGTCTGTGGTGGGTTAACTGTTCCAGTCTAAATCCCAATACAATTTATTAAATTATGGAAGATAACATTTCACACATGGGAAATATGGAATATTCTACCCACACACATATATATGGTAATTATTATGACTATGGGTAAATTAAATAGACTATCTAAGTCATCAAAAAAGAATTAAAGAACATAAAAAATCATTAAATCATTCCATGGTTCTTTATAGTCCCATAAAAACACATTTGTATCCAATAAAACTAGAAAAATGCATCCTAGTTCCTACCTAATATAATAGTTAAAAATTAATTGATTATAAAAATTATAATTTATTAAGTAATTAAAACTGAACACCCTATATTGCAGGACAACTTATCAAGATAGTAATTTATTATATAAACTCCATGAAACTTAACAGATGGTCCATATAAGACTCCTAACTCTATGATTGAATAATTCCCTAAGGGGAGATAAAATTTTAAAAAATTAAATAATTAATTAGGAAAAAGCTATGAAACTTCACCAACACAACATTAATGAAATTCTATGAAATAACTAGAGAATTAAATCTAAGGATCTATTTATAAAATATTGACCAAAAAATCTAAGAGTAAATGATGATTTCATTATTATACTATAGAATATTCATAAAAACCTAAACTATAGAAGAACAAAATTTATAAGGAATGATGTGGATGTAGTTTTGAAGCCACTATTTGTTTAATATTACCTCGAAACATAAAAGAATAACAAAAAAAACATTCTCATTGAGGATGTAAGGACATGGGACGTGAGGAGGAGACTTTATATAGTCAGTGAGTGGATAGGGAAATGATGGGTAGGGGTGACATAAAATCACAGAGGGTAAAACTGGTCAAAAACATTTTAATGAGTTTCTATAAAGCCACGTGGTCTGTTCACATTGTTTTTTAAAACATGCATCAACTGTGTGGTTGGATCTATCCAAGAAAATCCACTCACATGACATGGCTACATAGTTGGCCAAAAAATGTGCCAAAAACACCCCCACACCCACCAATTAAAAAACCAAAAACCCACATTTTTAGTCTATACTATTTGAAAAAAGGTGTGATAAAAATACCACTAACAGTGCCTCTCCTCTATGGTATGGTGCATGGTATTTATAGAACCATGTAAAACTCGTTCAACATTCTTTATAACCTTCTTATCCACACACATTTTCACCATTTATCTCATATGGTTTACTCCAAATAATTCCTATACCACACAACTCATCCGGGTGAAATAAAAAATGAATTGAAAAATCCATATAATCATGGTGTCACACTGTTTATCCTAATCTCTGCAAAACAAAACTATGACCCTTCCAAGAAAACCCTAAAACACTCAAAACTTATCCTGAAGCATGTAATTATTATCTTAGAACCACTTATTCTACATTAAAATCGTTATAAATCTCAAAAACACATTTCATACAATACAACTAAAGGGTTTCCATTCAGAGTTTCAATCCAAAATCTGATCCATTTACCTATTAACATTTTAATTTCATCAAAATTTTCAACCAATGCAATTGTGGGAGAATAAAAACACTACCCAAAGTAATAAATTCAAAGACAATCCAATGATATAATAATTAAAATTCTGTCTAAAATAGATTATTTAATTAACAAATAATAGTGGTGGATTTCATGAAACCATTCATTGAGTATCAAAAAGAACATCAAGTAAATTAATAAAGAGAAATAAGCTAAATTATTCATAGTATAAACTCATTTTCGTAGTTTTTTATGATCACATTGTTCAATTAGATGAATAAGGTTGATTATGTCCGAATGGACCAAAGGACTTGTTTTTATATTTATTATGGACAATATCCATTTTAAGGGTTGAACAGGAACCTATACTTGACCCGTAGGCCCAAGGAACATGGCCCAACTGACCTATAATACATGACCCAATGACCCATAGGATTACCATGCCCAATACATGACCCATAGGCCCAACCAACTATAACTGCCTATCCCCAGCTTCTAATTCATTGATCACCTAGATCCCCACCTTACGTTGCTGATCGGCTATCATTTCCCTATAGAAAGATGCATAGTGTCTGGTCCTGATGGCGGCAGCCATACCCTCTCATTCTTCCAATCCGGATAGCTCTGCTTCTGGTGGCTGCTACTCTTGTTTCTCTGATCCTCTTCTGGGGCATGTTCTGTGTGAACTGAGATACTCTATGGTCTTGGTGTCATGAATTCCATGTGGTCTGAAGGCCTTCGATGACCGAAAGGCCCTTGAGACCCCTAGGCCCAAATAGGGGGCCCGAAGGCCCAAATCGTGTAAATAGTTTGGGTTTCTACAGTACCGAATAGTAACTGCTAAAATAATTCTACAATATATCAGAAATTTGTCTCCACCCACTTTTGAACCTGGGTCTCTTGGATGCTAAGAAATATACCTTGCAATGAAATTTATTTTAAATTTGGGAGCGTTATGTGGTTTTGTATATCATCACATCACCAATTGTTTTCCCCTTAGACATATCCATCTATATCGAAACTATGGTAAAATTTTTAGGTCCCTATTTACTATTTATATATTTAATTTTCTGAATAAGAGTGAAAATATTTAAAAAAAACATTCATAATGATCATTGGGAAGGGATATCCTAATTTAGTACACTATAATTCATCCCTACATTAAGGGATCTTCCTCGTATGGGACAAGTAAAGTCATTAATATTTTTCTTCAGGTTCTTCTTCATGAATTAATAATTATTTTTTTACATTACTTCATATCCATTAGTTTTATTAGTTAATATATCATGGATATTGTATTTTATTAATGTAACATTATTTAAATAATAGTTAATTAATCACCATAATAGGTCTTTCGTAATTATTTTAACTAAATATAATATTTAAATTAATTCATTAGATTTGTACATTTTTTGATAAATTGTTTTGCATATTTATTAAATATATTAATGCAAGGAATGTGATCAAATATTTATGTAGTTATTATTAAAATAAAATACAGTAAAAAATTGATCAAAGGTCATGCAATTTGTTATATATGACAACATATCCATGTCATTTTGTCAATATTTCTGTTCTCTATGTTACTGTATTGTTTTTTTGTCACTAAAAATTATAAAAGAGTACTAAAGTGTATAAATTATAACAATGTGGTGATGTATTGAAAATTATGAAAATGAATATATTTTATAAAATTATGTATCCATGGGATTCATATGAAATCATATAAAAATACAAACACTTCCACTCATTTATTTTCCTTAAAAATTCATATATCCCCTATATATTTTTCTCAAAAAATATAAACATAATTCTATTATTTATTTTAATTATGATTTTGTTTTTTATGTACTGGTTATTTTATTGAAGATAAATCATGTTATGAGTTTTGTTCTCCTATTCCAATGTTTTCCACTACTAATAGTATATGATTCACCAGGTGATATAATATTTTTATTTAGTCATGGTAATATCACTAATATTGTTTTTATAATAATGTAATGAATACATGAGCTTCCAAATTTTTTTCATTAAAATTCCATCCATTATTTAATTCCATTTCGTAATAAATTATTATTCATTCATAAAAAATAAAATTTTAGAATTCAAAAAAAAATGTATGATTTTTAACCTAAATACTATAATTATAATATAGGTTTTGTTTTTAAGTGGACTAATAAATACATGTCTGGAAAAATATTAGGTACATTCATATTTCCCCAAGTATTGTCATAATAAAATTGACATTAGGGATGAAGTTAATAGTATTTCATTTTGGAATATCTTCTATCCTTGCTAATATAATGACATAAATATTTATTTAGATGTTATTAATCCATTTCTATCTTTTTTTCATTGATTGAAATAAATTGTAACTATATATTTAATCATAGAAAATGATTTATTCAATTAATTTTCTTCTAAATGATTTTATTACAACAGCCATAAAATATAACCCCATTAAAATGATTATCTTATTATAAGGATATATCAATGATATATTCTCTCATAAAATTATTTTAAAAAATAATAACATATATTAATGAGAAAACGTTAAACCAGAACCCTATCTTTAATAAGAAACATGTTGATGAGTATCATTTGATTAAAAAAATAGAAACTAGAGGCATTAACCTCAAATAAACCCATGAAAAATGTTGCAAAAAATATAAAAACCACAAAAGAAAAAATGATAAATAATTGATGGTCATGTTATATAATAAAAATCAATAATTTAATAATTTCATAGAATATAGTTTGAAATGAATCCCTAAAAATACTATGATATAAAAACTAAAAAATAAAAACAAATTAAATCAATAGGAAGTCCACATGTATATCTCAAATGTATATGAAAAAACTCTATGCATTCATATTATTCCAGCAAAAATGGTCATTGATCTAATAGTAAAAAACATATACATTATAATAACTAAATATATATATATATATGAATATATGGGTGTGTATTTCAAAATTCGTAAGATAATATCACTTTAAATATAAATAAACTCAAATTATATTCTTCTTATATAATAGTGAAATAATTTAAATCCATGAGACATTATTTTTATATTACTACACTATAATCTTATAATAATTTTTATATTGGTCCTCTTAAAAGTTAGTCTATAAACCCATTGACTATAAATTCATCTAATTGATTCAAAATTCACCATTTCTTTTACATTCTAAAAACTATATCACAAAATATAAGGATACATACATCTGATGCCAAATTTTTTTATGGATCATCTTAAATAACTATAAAAATTAAATGTATTACGATACCTTATTTTATAAAGGATACAACTTCTCCACTATTTTTTGTGACTATAAAAACTATATTGATTATCAATAAAGACATAAACCCCATTCATATATGATACTATTATAAAAATACTGTGTAATAATTCTATATCAGGGAATCATGGTTATAAATACCATAAAATGGTATCACATATATTAATACTATACAATGAGATATGTATAATTTTTACATAGTTAACTAGTTTCCAATCACGTAAGTATACTGGCTTAGAGTTTGTTTGGGAATAACCATGAAAAAACTACCCTTATGTAGTGGTTACCTAATTATTTTTACTCCAATATTATGAAATATAAATAATTTATTTAATAATGGAAATATAAGTGTAATTATTAAACTCATTCAATAGTAGTACTCCCCCAAGTATTTTATTATGAAAATTTTAATCATAGAATTGAATAATGAACATGAACCAACTTTTCTATACTCCCTATGATACACGTATAATAATAATTTATTGAAATTCAACAAAAGGATATCAATAACCATTAAAAAATTAAGTAGATATTTTCCATTAATGATTTGGTAAATATTATTAATTGAATGATGTGTAAAAACAATCCCCTAAATAATTAAAATAACTTTTAAATAGAATGAAAGCTTTCTATATATTATTGGAACATCTATTTAGAATAAACAAATATGATCACAAAATTTAATAATATATAAATTTGAATATCGAAACAACAAAATTCATCCAATTAGTAAATATTTCATGAAATCATTTAATAATAATAATATTGATCATAAATGATTTCACAATCCATTACATTTTGATGATCATTCCCATTAAAGTGACCATCTAGTCAATATCATATCATCATCAAATTCATCATCTATTTATCATATTATTTATTATTGAAAAATTTACCCCATCATCATTTCTAGGTCATAATACCCATTATAATAGTTGACATAAGATACTAAAATAGTTAATAACTCATTATTCTCTTAGTTTAATATGTTTATTTACAACATTTCAACACACATCAACTAATTTTCTATCATTTTATTATTATCACATGAAAACCCATATAATATACATTCCTTTAACATTCATCATACAATTCAATTATTCTATCCTTCATAATATGGGGAAATTTGGAATCATTATATCATAATTAGAAAACATTTTCAAATCCCCATGTCCTTTCCCAGGTAATTATTATTCACATTTATATATATTTGGATACAGTGCATATATATTTGGTAATAATAAACATAGAAACATTATTATGAATTTCTAGGAATATATCAATGTATAAAATTATATTTTTTCATTTTCACCAGCATTATAATGTATAATCATTGGACAAAGGGATCTATCATGTTGAACAGGTAGAAATTTTATAATATTTCATAAATAAATTTAAAATATGGGTCACCCCCTTTTAAACATCCATATGTTTGAAGACCCCAAAAAATATAAATATAACTTGAATGAATCCAAATATTCTATCATCACAATCCAAATTAAATTTTTATTAATTAATTAATATTCATTTTCTGTAATTAGACAACTATGAAAAAATTTATTTTTTTCCCCAAAAATGTATACATACACACATAGACGAAAACAAATATAAATATTCTATCAATTATTAGATGAAAATAAAAATTATCAAAATCTCTATGAGTCATGTGAATGGAAAAATAAATCCACAGAACCATAATTTTTGATTATTCACATATAAAAAACCCGATGTCGAGGATTGTAATAATTAAATGAACAATAATCCGAAAATACAATGGAAACATAATTATTGAAGTGTTGTTTATAGAATATTTCAAATTTTCTATTAGAATTGTGTTATATATTACCTAAATAACATAGCAAGCACGTGTTCTCCCAATATCGTCTAATAATTATGAATCATCTTCGATTTCAAATTAATTTTATTCAATATAAATAGAGGTGAGATATTCATTTTCGTATTTTATAACATCATACTAGTCCAATTTTGTTATTCTTAGCAGACTTTCAAATAACACACATATATATTTCCTTTTTGAAATAACTTAATCTGTAATTTCATATATTAGTAACCCAAAGAATGTTTTTATTTGATAGAGATGTATCATAATATATCATTCCCATCCATATACACCAATAATTAGTATTTTATAAAATTTTATTCTAATGTAAAAATTCATCAGTAGTCAATCATTAATATCACCCTCAAATCATAACTAAAACTACCTTTAAAAAAATCCATCATGCATCTACAAAACTTAAAATATATACACAATCCAAAACAATGAATTATTTTATTCAATTAAAACAAAAAAACCATTAATTACACTTCATAATTATATTCCATTAAATCATACAATAAAATATTTTTGAAAAAATATATAATTTTATTCACCAGAAAAATTCATGAAATCTAGATTTAGGTTATCATGAAATATTTAATTAGTTTTAGAAATAAATATTCTCTTAATTTCAAAAAAAAATAATTATGATAATACTATATAAATAATATTTATTAAACATATAATATCATATGGATCATAAAAATCTATTATATCTTCACATAGATTATAATACACTTACAACATCCCATAAATAATTTCAATCGCTGTTTATGTAACATAGTTTTGTTGTTTTATACTTTTAACCCTATAATATTATATTTCAATTATTTTGTACATACTATAATAATCCATTAAGGATACATCATGCTTACATAAATTTCAAATCAAAACCCCTATAGAGATATGACACACAATAGCCCTCTATTTAACATTAATTAGAGCTTCATTATATGAATAAAATGTCCTCAAATTATTTTGTTAATGATTTTATCATTTACATTCTAACAAAGTTTCATTTGATCAAATATGTCATCCTAATATCTTTTTTATAAATCATTTATATATTTTTGAACCTAAATTCCATTATTTTACTGATGGGAATATCAAACATCTTCATCAATAAAAGGATTAGAATAATTTGTAAAATGACAAATTTTGTTACTATTGTAATTAATTTTATTCTATTGACTAAATAATGAATTATTTAGGAATAAAATAAAATTTTAAAGCATTACATGTACAACATCTAAATATAATACTACTTCCATTAACTATGTCTGAATAGACATTGTTGGTTATCCATGGATGGTGAAAAAAATAATTGATAAAAATAAATTTATTGATCACATTTTTAAACAAAATTATTCCTTATGTCTATAATAAGATTATTCTTGGACACTCTAAATAGAAAAATTAAAATTATTCTTTCATTTACAATACATAACATAGTTCACGAATTCCTTTCTTTCCACATATATAAGGAGAATATTTTAATATATTGATTTCATTATAATATTATATTTTATAGTATAAAAATTAATCGATACAAGTTGATGAATGGTCAATGTCAATAACTAATCATGAAAAAAATCCATAATCATGAATTATTTTAATGTTATCCATAAAAATTGGATCTCTAATGTCTACTAAAAATATAATTATGATTTATTATATTCTATTAAATTCAATAAAAGACAACAATATTAAATAATAATTTTTAAATAATGATTAAATAATTAAATTTGTCAAGATAAGATTCCTAATTTTTTTAAAAGAGGGTAACTAGTTTTACCTAAAATAATCCAAACCCTGAGGAAGATTACATCAATATATCAAATGAAAAAATTATAAGATAAAATCCATACATTTATTATATCCTCATACAACTAATAAATCTAGATGTTATGGAGTCGTTTATTACTAAATCATTAAAATATGACGGTTTCTCATCTGTGGGAATAATAACATTAGAAATAGTGAAATGATTACATAAATTAATCAATCAAGATAATTATTCTTGACTCAGAACTACATGAATGGTGCTTCCCTTTTTTTGATCTTTTGTGTTGTAATATTCCTGTTATCAAATTTGATCTACCATAATATGATCATTTCCCCACATTATTATAATTTTGACTCTCATAAAAATTAAATATCGAACATAACTGAAACAAAATTTCATTTTAACTAATAATAAAATCATCAATGCATCCATGAAGAATTTAAATTCTTTGTTTTGAGTCATTAACACCGTTAATCATTTCTCATTAGTCATCCTCGGTCACCCTCATTTAAATTTTAATTATAACATTATAAATATTAAGATTAATATTAAAAATGTAATTTATTCATTATAAAATAGAAAATTAAATATATATTCATACTTGATGATAATAATTTTCTCAACACATTGTCTAAATAATATATTTATAATTATATGTGTTACAATTATAATTATATACGTATATCATGTTTGTATCATTATATAATTTTTATATACATATTATGTATCTAATTTTTCTTTGTCAATTATAAAGTTATTATTATTTTATTTGAAATTTTAATTATTTATTTATTTTCCCTAACCTTTTAATTCTCTATACCCCCTCAACACAAAACCATATAACTCACCCCAATTAAAAAACTGAAATATTTCAACCTTACCAAAGAAAAAGATAAAACTCATTAAATAGTTAGATCTCATATCTTCACCACATTATTAAATACCATGATTCCACAATCAATTGGATGACATCCATCCCATGAAAATTTTCTACCTCATCTACAATCCCTCATCAAATTCAAGTATTTAATTTCCTCATTCATACAAGATAGGATGTGAATTTCACATTTGTCACAATATGATTATCATAGATCTAATATTTCAATATAGAATAAAAACATTATGAATTTGAATTTGAGGATGGAAACCCAATACCGAAACCCTAATCCCATGAGATTATCATTATCTAACCACCACTAGCCTTAGAATTTTTTTGGTCAATACATACCGAATCATTATGAACATTATAATTTTAATTTGATAGAACCTCCCCCTCCTGCACCCAATATATGACTTATATGTTTATCAATAGTCATAGACATTCCCAACAACATAGTTAAATTATAACCTTTCATCTTTCCTTGAATGGTTTCGTGGTCATTAAAATCTTTATTTTTTGATGAAAAAGATGTGTCGTTACTTCTCTCGGTATAAATATACGTTATGTAATCACCATGGAACAAGAAAACATGCGATTAAATCAATGTTTTTATAGAATATAGAAAAATATATTTTTTCAATCATATTTTTTATTTAAATAAAAAAATTACTATTTAAGAAATTAATACCCACATTTGAACATGGATGTGATTAGATAGCTTAAAAAAGAAAAATAACACTTCGCTATTAAAATGTAAATAAAGAGGTAATATATGAATAGAATGTAGTGTAGGTTTAAATATTTCTTAATATGTCAAATGAATAATAAACATCGAGTCATATTTAGTTGAAAGAAAGCTATTTAATCAGTGTCCCTTATAATTCCTTAATAAAAGTTAGACATATGAAATGACTTTTTTTATGTCTTTAGAAAAATTATTTTCAACATGAACATATTTATAGTGAAATAAATTTAAATATTCTATGATGTTGATGTTGTTATGGTGAAACCAGTTATTTCATCATCTATTTCAAAAACATTTCTAATAAATATCATTTTCTAAATGTCTCTAGGGATAATACTATATTAAACATTAAATGGATGGTTATAAAGTAAATATTGATTTATAAAGTATTAATAAGTTTAAACATAGTATACATGGGGTGTCAAACTCATAATGTAATTATAAATTATCTGTATAGGTGCAGGTTAACTCAATCATGTCTCTCTCTAATACAAATAATTTCTGAACATTTTATAATTTTACCACATATTATTCCAACAATGGAAGGAAAAAAGTTTCAAAAAAAATATAATATTTATTCTCATATAGTTTCAATATAATAATCTATGTTATAATGTTTATGCAATATCAATCAATAAATCCATAAAATATTTATATATATTGGTATGATTATAATAATTATATACATAAAATTTATGCATAATTTCAGGAATGAGTCATATATATTTTAATGGTGATTTATAAAAGACTAAATGTATGAAAATAATATGTATACATTATAATTCACGGTGATGTTATCCCTGAAATATCATATAATAATGCATATGATTACTTGTCACGACCCGTCCCCTAGGGCTCGTATCGTGACTACCCCTAGCCCGCCTTCCATAGGCCACTGGCTGGCGATGGGCACCAAGGTGTAACTCCCAAAAAACTGGGAAGGCATTGCCTTTATAAAACATAAACACAGACAACCAGAGTACAAGTGGAATAAAAAACTAAGTAAAGAATTATAAAAAGTGTGATAAAAGTACAAAGGGGATGGAAATACAAGCCCAATAGAAAAGAATAGGTACAACTGAAAGAAAAGTACAACAGAAAAGAAAAACAACTGAATGTGAAGCAGCTCCTGGATTGTCATATGGGTTCCAACCTGAAGGGTAGGTATAGATGTTCTCCTCAGCACTCCGCGTCTATCGGTCCTCTACGTGTGACGTCACGCCAAGTTTCCACCTCCAGGTACTGTCTTGTCCTCGTACACTCTTCCTCGGTCAGTGTTGTCTGTCGCCTGCATCCAACACAACGAGGTGCGGGCATAGCCCATGTAGGGGTGAGTATAACGATACTCAGTAGGGACCCTAAGACCCTCAGGGTATCACTAAATCAAACATGGATAAACCACAAAGAAAAATCTCAACTGATAACCTTTACTTTGGTATATGCTCATACATATACCTAAGTTATCATGTAACCCATCACAATCATGAGGAAAACACAAAGGTCATTGACTCAGCTCAAACTAGGATTTTCATTATTAAAACCAGAACTGCTGGGGAAGTCCTCCTCTATAGAGTATAGTGGCCATGTTGTGACTCCGAGAAGCTACTCACTAACTTTATACTACTGAGGTACTCCTCTTATCGAGTAACGCGGATCTATCACCCTAATTCAGTAGCACTTCCTGCCATGGTTCTACCGCCCCAACATCGTAGCGCTCCTTCTAATATCCTGAAGAGGTACTTCTTTTATCGAGTACTGCGGGTCTGCTGCCAAACTAGGATCTCATTCTGTAGTGGGTCTGCCGACAAAGTGGGCGCTTCGTCCACTGGGCTAGTCGAATCATTCCGAGTCGAATTGGTCAAGTAGTTGTCAGGTCTATACCTACTTGGTCTCCACACTCAGTATGCTCGTCTTCGGGAGGATCCGCTCCACGAGCTAATGGTAAATACTCCAAGTTCCACTAATTCTAAGATGGAATTATCTCAAAGTACCGCCTCAAAATAGGGGTGTCAACATAACAGATGGCGTGTCAATCAGATGCCCGGTCTGCGAGTTATTGGTTTTTCCGTTCCAGGGGCCCAGTTGGGTTTTAAGATAAAACCAACCCGACCATACTCCAATATCATTCGAATCCCACATGGAGTATGCTAAAATAACCGTCTCATCATAAGGAATCCAAAGTAGTTGACGAAACGTCAATCAGATGTCCGGTCCATAAGTTATAAATGTTTCTACTCTGAGGGCCCGGTTGGTTTCGGTTTCGAACCAACCTGGCCGTACCCAAACTTTTCAAAACCCTTGAGTGTAATAAACCGAAACAACCATATCGATCCAAGGATTACTACTCTACTGATGGTGAGTCTATCGGATATTCTTAGCTCATTTTATGGGAAAATGAACGAAAAGGGTCTCAAAAAGTGGGTCTGAGCCCGAGACGACCCAGCCCAACCCACCCCGGGTTATCCCGATCCGGGTCTACCCAACCCGGGTCCAGGTATGGTCTAGTAGGGCGTGGCTCGGCTCGGCTGGGTGTAGCTCGGCCTGGAAGGGCGCGCCTCGACCAGGATGGCAGGGGGGGGAGGTCAATGAAACGGCGGCGCGAGGCTGGCACCGCTCAGACCTCCCGAATCCCGCGCGGTGCGGGATCCATTCCTCTGACACCACCACGGCCGGTGCCACGACGGTCCTCCCCCAGCGGCGCGCTGGGGCACCACTGCCTCCAGGCAGCCGGCCGACGCCACCGCTTTGGCGACCCACATCACCGCGGTCTTCCACAGGCCACTAGAGTTGTTATGGTGGTCCGTTTTAGCTTCAATCTATGCCTGTGGCTCTCCTGGGACCCGATCATCACTACAACAGATTCAAACGATAATTTCCCTTTTGTTCATCTGTTGCAAAGAATCTACGCATCAAGAACGATATGGCGGTGGGACCGGACTTGTTCGTTAGCACGTACCCACCGCGTTATAGGCTCAATTAAACACCCAACAAATGAACGCCCATGTTCGAGGGTATAAATTCATATATATATAAATAATACAAAACCCCTACCTCAAGGTTCTCAATTCATTGATGATATTGTGAAAAGGCAGACATCAGTTCGTTGACATCGTCGCAAGGGTGGAGATGAAGGTGTAGACAATCATTGGTATTCGTCGCTCACACAAATTTACTTTGATCCCAGCACGAGCATCATTCGTCGGATTGCACCCGAATAAGAAGTGTTGTTGGTGATTGGTGTATTCCCCTTTTTCACAGGGAAAAAAGGAAGAAATACATGTCTTCATTCTTCGGTGGAATCGATGTTCTTCGTCGAAGAGGTTGCCATTCTTCGTGGTCATCACCGTTCTTTGTCGAGAGAAAGAGAGACACTATTCGTGAAAATCTCCAAAGCCTCCCCAACACAAAAAAAATCTCAAACTAAAATAATAGCTCATGCAATTATTTTTATTCACACAACATAAGATTTGAAATTCAAAACCTTAATTAATTAAAAGGTTGGAATCTTAATTGGGAGGAAGGTGGTGAGGCTTCTCATATTAGATGAGGGGAGTTGTCAAAGAATTAATGAAGGGAAGTTCAAGGGAGTTGAGAGGAGTTATGGGGGAGATGAAAGGATGAGAAATCGTATGGGGCCCACCTCACAAATATCCACACTTGGGAAGTTATGTGGATGTGGGCCCCACCAATAACTTCACCATGAAGGATTAAACTACGATGGAGAATAAAAATGTTCCAAACAATATTATTTAACCTTTTAATTAAACCCCAATTTTTAAATTTTAACCTACATAAAACGCAACTACGGTAAAGGACCCCTTAAGAAAATACCATCATTGTGAGTTCATCAGTGTCCCTATATTTCAATTCCAAGAACTGGTTCGAAATATATAAAAACTGACTCATACGTTTACTGAACGTACCCGAGAAAAACATCAGGAATTGATTCTGGGAAAACTGGGCCACGGAATCAGGGGCCGTTAAGAAACTACGGACTCGTAAAATTCAATGAATTAAGATAAAAAATTTCTTTGAAATTCTTGGGTATTTACATTAATCCCAGCTCAGAGATTTACGTCCCCGTAAAGCTAAAACACACACTAGGGAAACTAAAGGGGTACTGAGCACGCATCTAATCCTCTTGCACCCATGTGCTCCCCTGGAGGTTACCGTGCTGCCAGCGAATAGGCACCCTAGGAATTGACCGTCCACATAGGACCCTCTCTGGTCGATCCCCAATCTCCACCAGGACATCCGCAATCATCACCATGTCATCGATGTCCAGGTCCCCATGATCGATGATGTTGGTCGGGTCATGCACGTATCCTTTCAGCTGAGATACGTGGAAGACGTCATGCACCCGATGCAACTGAGGTATAAGGGCCAGGCAGTAAGCCACCTCACCTACTCTGCTGATGTCCTGGAAATGTCTGATAAAACACAGATATAACTTTCCAAACCATAAAAATCTACTTATACCACGCCAAGATGAGACTCGTAGGAAAAGGTGGTCGCCATCCTCAAACTTATGTGGTCTCCGTCTCTTATCAGCATAAGACTTCTATCTGCTCTGATCATTCTTCATCTGCTCCTAGATGATCCACACCTTCTCTAGTAGCCTCAAGATGGGTGCACTAGTCAACCTCTGCCTCAGCTCCTGAATGCTCGGTTGCCATCTTTCTGACCACACGAAGGGTTTCCCCTTCTTCATCAATGTTGAAGGCGGTACATCAACTCAGGAGAAGTCTGACACAAATCTAAGTATGTTCGACTTATGAGTGATCGACTGCACCCACTTATGCATGATTTAATCCTGTTCTGCCTGGGGTTTCCTTTTCACTGACCAAGGAAAACTCATCCCAATGTTTTAGGAAAACCAAAACCTTTTTTCCTAATACAGACAATCTGTGTATGAACTGTGGTTGCCCAGTCCATACCCAAACTAACATCGTAAGGCCTCGATGCTTCCACCAAGAAGTTCCAACCCAAACTATCATCTCAAGGGTCAGATCACACCATCGGTGTAAGTGTGATTATCAAGTCTACTTCCAAGGGTGTCTCCAAATGTGAGGGTCAATTCAACAGCTTAACATGAACCTCTAGGTCTGGGAAAAGATTCGTGGAAGGAAGGAATGATTCGTATCAATTTCTGTTGTTACGACAGCTAATAGTAGACAAATACTGTACCTCAAATCATCCTAGAACCCTTGGGTCACACACTTAGACCTCATGAAGCTACACTCTTCCCCTGCCCTTGTGATCCCTCATCCTGGTGGGGACTAGAAAGGTGGGTGGTTGTAACATGTCGAAATGTACAACACCTCATGCTGCTCTCATAGATCTACTTCTACGTCTACTGTTCTACCAATTCATTTTTCCTTAACACTTCCTCTTCTGAAAACATTTTACACTCTCGAGTCTCTAATACTGGCATTAATTCCATGCTTTCCCACTACTAACATTATATAGCTGTATCCGTTCACCTAAAGAACATTTAACCACAAAGGTTCTCTCTAGAACCCTAGCATAAGTAGGAATGCATTGAGGAAAAGTGCTTGCTCATATGACTGTTAAACGCACCACACTCTGAGGTCCGAACTATAAAGCACTAATTGTATCATAGTAATCAATAACCAGGAATGATCGGTACGTATCGATGAATACTCAGCTACCGACATGTCATCCTGCCGAAGCTGTATAATCTCTAGAAAACTCTCTGCCACCTCCTCAATCCAGTCCTCAGCCGCCTGTGAGTAGGACTCGCCTCAGAACCTGAGGGGTATCTGATGCTGAAAAACATGTAAGGAACTATGCCTACATGTGTCATCTACCAGTATAGCTGGTTGAAACTTTTAACCAATAGGTAGTGATATAGCTAGCACACTACCTGAAGGTACTATCTCAGGCATCGGTCCACATACCGAAGCCTCGTCACAATACAGACCAACCTCATTGTCCCTCACTGGGGAACACCAGTAGCTACGATCACCATCTACTATACTAGTGTCCAAACTAGGTGTCGAACTCTAGCAATCACCTCCAGCCAGTCCACTACTGCCTGGGAATCTATCTCACCTCATAACCATGGAGGCTTCTACTGCTGGATCTCGTGAAACACGCTCTGTCAGCGGGCACCGTCCACCAGTGCGGCTGGTGGTATATGCTACCCAATAGGTGTTGATGCTGCTGGTACACCTCCTGAATGTGCCATCATAGTAAGAGGGCCCTACACAAGAGTCTCGTCGCTCGGTGGGCCGTCAACATGTACTCTCTCAGAACTCCAACTGATTTTCTGTGTGGAGGCATCATAAATAGATGTGAAATAGTCAAAAGACTAAACATGGTGAGCTGACGTGGTTGAGTTGACTTAATGAAAACATTTTAAGACAAACACACAATCAGTTTTTTTATGCACTGAGTCATAAATCAAGAGTCAGGGTCCTGGTGTATGGATACGTTGGCCACCGCAGCAATACTGGACTCACTGAACTGAAAACCACACTCGGTAACCTTAACACTATTACTTCACAGAAAAGAAATATCAGAGTCCTAAGTTCTATGCTAGAAGAAACTCCTATGATACCAATTTTTCACGAACCGTCCCCCAGGGCCCGTATCCTGACTACCCCAAGCCCGCCTTCTATAGGCCAGTGACTGACGACTAGCCCCAAAGGCGTAACTCCCTAAAAATTGGGAAGGCATTGAATTTATAAAATATAAACACACACAACTAGAGTACGAGTAGAAGAAAACACTAAGTAAAGCACTATATCAAGTGTGATGAATGTACAAATGGGCCAAAAATACAATCCCAACAGAAAATTATAGCTACAAATGAAAGAAAAGTACACCAGAAAAGACAAATAGATGAATGGTGAAGCATCTCCTGGATCGTCCTCCGGGTTCCTACATGAATGGTAGGTACAAATGTTCTACTCAGAACTCCACGTCTATCAGTCCACTATGTGTGCCATCATGCCGAGTCTCCACCTCCGGGTACCGTCCAGTCCTCGTAAACTTTTCCTCAATCAGCAATATCTGTCGTCTGCATCCAACACAATGTGGTGTGGGCATATCCCGTGTAGGGGTGAGAATAACGATACTCAATAGGGTCCCCGAGATCCTCAAGGTCTCACTAAATCCAACAAGGATAAACCACAAATAATGATCTCAAAATATAACCTTTACTTAGATTTATTCCCATACATATACCTATGTTATCATATAACCCATCACAATCATGAGGAAAACACAAAGGTCATTGACTAAGCTCAAACCAGGATTTTCATTATCGAAACCAAACCTGCTGGAGAACTCCTCCTCTGTCAATTATAGTGGCCCTATCACGACTTCGAGGTGCTACTCACTAACCATAGACTGCTAAGGTACTTCTCCCGTCGAGTACCGCGGGTCTGTCACCCCAACACATTAGCGCTTCCCTCCATGGGTCTGCCGCCCTGACATAGTAGCGCTCCCCCTAATAGCCCATAGAGGTACTTCTCCTATAGAGTACTATAGGTCTGCTGCCAAACTAGGTGCTCTTTCCACTATGGGTATGCCGCCAAACTGGTCGATTCGTCGGCCATGGGTCTGCCGCCAAACTGGGCGCTCCAAGTTGAATAGGTCAATCAATCGTCAGGTCTACAGCTACTAGGTCCCTACACTCCGTGTGATCGTCTCTAGGAGGATCCACTCCATGAGCTTCTGGTCGATACTACAAGTGTCATGAAGTCTCATGTGGAAGTATATAAAAGGACCACCTCGTCATAGGGGTCTCAATGCAACAGATGTCGCATCAATCGGACTCCTGGTGTATGAGTTATTGGATTTTCCGTTCCTGGGGCCCGATTGGTTTTCAAGCTAAAACCAACCCGACCATACTCCAATCTCATCTTATTCCCACAAGAAGTATTCCCGAAGAACCATCTCATCATAAAAAATCTAATGTAGTTGATGGCACGTCAATCGGACGTCCGATCCTTAAGTTTTAAGCGTTTCCGCTCCGAGGGCCCGGTTGGTTTCAAGTTCGAACAAACTCTTCCTTACCCATATTTTTTCATAACCTTTATTGTAATATACCAAAATGACCGTCTATATCCAAGGATTCTTACGCAACAGACAGTACATTGATCAGAGGTCTGTAGCTCATGCTGTGGGTGAATGATCAAAAAAGGTCCCTAAAAGGGGGTTTGTGCCCGGTTCGACCCGGTCCAACCCACCCTGGGTCAGCCCGAACCGGGTCGACTCAGACCGGGTCTGTGTATAGCTTGGTAGGGCGCGGCGTGGCCTGGCTGGTGCAGCCTTGATCGGCTAGCATGTTCCGGCCCTACTGGCTGAGTGGGGCGGGGGGGGGGGGGGGTGCACCGAAACGGCGGCGCTAGGCTGGCGCCGCCCTAAACTCCTGGATCTGGCACGATGCGAGATCCATTTTCCCACCACCACCGTGGTCAGAGCCACGGTGGTCCTCCACCGGTGGCACCCTAGGGCGCCGCTGCCTCCAGGCGGCTGCCCAGCACGGGCCACCAGAGTCGTTCTGGTGGTCTGTTTTAGCGTTCGTCAATGCCAGCGGCTCTCTCGGGACCCTCTCTTCACTGTAACAGCTTCAAAACAACGTTTTCCTTCCATTAATATATCACCAAGCAATCCATGCATCAATAACTATAAGGCAGTGGGCCCGGACTTGTTCGTTAGCCCGTACCCACAGCGTTAGAGGCTCAATTAAACACCAATCAAATGAACACCCAAGTTCGAGGGTATAAAATCACATATATAAAAATCATAAAAAAACCCCCTACCTCAAGGTTCTCTATTCATTGATGATATTGTGAAAAGTTTGACATCGGTTCGTTGACGTCATCACAAGGGAGGAGATGAAGCTGTCGACAATCGTTGGCGTTCGTCGCTCCCGCAGTGTGCCTTTTATCTCAGGTCAAGCGTCATTCATTGGAGTGCTCCTGATGAAGAAGTGTCATTGGCGAGCTGGGGCTTCTACTTTGTCACAGATGAAAAAGGTAGAAAGACACTTCATCGTTCTTCACTGGAATCGGCGTTCTTCGTCGAAGAGTACATCGTTCTTCATGGTCGTCACTATTCTTCGTCGGGAGAAAGAGATACCATGATCTTCAAAATCTCTAGAGCCTCCCCATCACAACAAAAGCTCAAACTAAAATAATATCTCATCCTATTATTTTAAATCACACAACAAAATATTTTAAATTGAAAACCTAAATTAATTATTAGTTTGGAATTTAATTTGGAGGAAGGTGGTGAGGCTCCTCATATTAAATGTTGGGAGTTGTCAATGAATTAATGAAGGGACGTTCAAGGGAGTTGGGAGGAGTTATAGGGGAGATGAAACTTTGTGAAATCATGTGGGCCCCACCTCACAAATATCCACACATGGGAAGTTATGTGGATTTGGGCCCCACCAATATCTTACCTATGTAGGATTAAACTACTAGGGTGAATAAAATTGTTCTAAACTATTTTATTTAACTTTTTAATTGAACCCAATTTTGTTAAATTTTAACCCGCATAAAACGCAACTGCGGTAAAGGTCCCATTAATTTTTCTAAATATTATATATATTGTTCTCACTAAAAATATATCACATTATCTATATTATACTAGAATGAAGTATATACATTATTTTGGTTTACACATTTTTTTGAATCAACTATTTTTTTGGCATCATTTATAATTATTAAGTCATTGAAAATGTTCATTGTAATGGAAAATGTTTATTTTAAAAACTTTATTAAAAAAATATATATTATAATGAACTATTTAAAATTAAAATAAATATAGGTTAACTATAAATATAAAATCATCATTCTACCACAATGTACCAAAAACCCTTTATTACTAAGTATACAAAAAAAATGATAATAATGAAGGAATTCTAGTCATTAACCTAAATTATTATATCTCTTAACAATGAATCTTTTATTAATATAAATTGCATGTATTATTTTTCTAAGAGGATTTTTGAGATAGATCCATATTTATAAAAAACTAACATTTCGATTCTGTATCAAGGTAAATAAATGTTATAGTTAGGGAAATTTGATGTTTCTATTTAATATAAATTAATATATTTATATACAACCATAACAATAGAAAAAATGTTATTTTTATATTAATTCATTTTACTTAAATGTATTAATATTCAAATTTCTGTATATCTTTATTGTTTTATGAGATTTTTTGGAAATTTTTTTTAATAATGGTCTTTAAAAGTTATTGATTTTCAAAGTGTAGAAATTATTTGTTTCAAAAAAAATCAGTGTGTTAATGTGTTTATTATTAAAAACATAACTTTAATATAAAATATGAATATGATTTTTAAACATATTAATATTACCTTGAAATAGTAAATAGTTTGTGTATGTTATAGTTATGAAACAAAATGTTTCTATTTGAAAATTATTTCTTCATTTTATATGAAATGAAAAATTTATCAAATAATGTCTAATAACATTGAATTTATTTTTATGTTTCCACATTTGGGAAAATATTAACATATTATTGAAAAAGAGAAATATAATATATTGTAATGTTGATATAAATGTATCATGAAATTTATGAATGGGGTTATAATATCATTTCTAATAATGATTTTAATGATTGAATATTATGCATGATCTATTATTTTTTATTTTAATTATTATAAAAAAAGAAGTTATAATGATCCAAATGAAAGGTTATCCACATAATATTAGGTACATATATTTTTAACATGATTTTAATGTGATATTAGAAGACTGAAAAGTAATTTATTTTAATTAGTAATTTTTATTGTTTTACAATAGTCAAAGTTATGTAAAAATAAATAAATAATATTTACAGTTGAAAAATAAGGTGGTTAATTAATACTAAATATAGGTATATATGAACAATCATTGTATGTTGATTTCTAGTTAGAATTGGTGTACAGAAAAGCATCCAAGTGGAAATTAATCTTTATAATGTGGGTTTAAAAGGAAGATAATAAGCATATTAAATTTTATCATTTGAGATGTGTTTGAAAAATCATAACCTATTTCATAGAGAATACACTATATAAATATCATTATGTGACTTTATATTTATGTAATTAAAACTTTTGGTAATAATTATTTTTTATAAATAAATATAAATATAAAAAACCAATTTTTTAATAATTACGAGGATTTATATAATAATATTTCGGGAACATACATGTAAATATAGAATAATAAATATTTGTATATATTACTATTTATTAATTAGATACTAATTTTACATAAAATGTTACTCCATGTATGATAGCATACTCGATACGCAATAATGGGTTTCTTAGAAATCATAGATTGCACATAAGACTGAGATATACTGAAAAACAATACATTATTAATATTTTATTAATTGATGTTATCGCATAACCATTGTATGGAAGGAATGAATTGGAAAAAATATATTATTTTAAAAAATATTTATCAAATGTATTTTACCTTCTTCTAATAAATAAAAGTGGCTTAAAATTAGAATACATTCAATATTAATCATAAAATACAGTAATATATTTTAATGGTTATTTTGCCACTTTTTGATAGAGATCCTATTTTAAACATAGTTGTTGAATCGTTTATAATTTCTATTTGATAAAATAAAATTCGAATTTTAAATCACGACATAAAAATATACATTGGATAAAATTTCTGTATTTCATTGAAAAATATCATATTTTAATGAATAGTGAAAAATAATACATTTTAGTTTAAAAATAAATTTTCATTTCATTTATTTATATAGTTATTTTATCCTTTTAATTTATTCTAAAATGGAAATTTAATTATGTTTTTATCGTTTAATAAAGTTTTTTTCATTTTATGTAATTTTACATTTTTATTTGATTAAAGGGCATGTAAATATTTTGATGGTTTTACATTAAAAATTTGTTTTCTTATTACTTCATAGGTATTAAATTTTAATTAATATTTGAAAATTCAATGTTTTTAATTTTTTAAAATTTAATTTTTTATGGCGTTATAGTGTCCAAATTTTTTAAATAAAAACTCATAATTCTTTGGAAAATATAAATAGTAACATTTGTAATTATTTTTTTTACCACTGTTAAAATTTAAATCTAGTAGATAAGGGTAATAATAGAATTATACTGATATCAAACTTATTTAACACTTGTCATAATTTTATTGTATGAGATATTACTAACAAATATGACCCTTTGGATGAAAACATGGCCTTAAGAATCTGATGGGGCTGTGATTATGATATTTATAACATTTAATTTAACATAATGGGAAAATTATCATAAACATGACTCTTATTAATAAAAAGATTTTGATATGAGGTAACATACGTGATCACTTATACTATAATTATTAATTGGAAATATAAAATAATTTCTTGCATCATGGTATTTTATTTCTAATTTTTGGATGTTATAAAATTTAATTTAATTATGATACAGTGGTGGTGTAATAATTTCTTTATTGATGAAAGAATCAAATAAATTTTATTATAAATATAAAATATTGATTATTTGACATTATTTATTCCATGTATGAATTTTCATGATCACTATATCATATTGTAAGCCTATTAAATTATTTTTTTCTCAATTAGCTCTCTGATTGGATTTTATGTAAATAAAATGAAACAAATAGTGTAAAATTTTACATAATTGATATTTCATAAAATTAATAAATTAATAAATTATTTAAAAATACTAAAAATCTTTTAAAATCACAATGTTAATATTATCAGGTATGAAAGATCATTAATTTTCATGTTATGTGATTTGATAGTATATTAGTAATTTTTATAGCCTATGAATATCTAAAATGTTGTTACCATAATAAAAATTAAAAGGGAACAATTAAGGAAAAACCTAAAAGATATGGTTCAAAATAAAAAAAATACTCATCTAAAAATTTTTGGATGAAATTATTTATAACTATCATCATATTATCTTCAAAAAATATCAATTTGGAGTCATTTGAAAAAAAAAATTTATATTTATTTGATATTTTTTATGTTTCCAAGTGTACCCCTTCCCTCACCTATAAAATGGATCCCACTCTTATCTAATACTAACACATAAAAACCCATTGGGTTTTTCCAATATCTACCCAAAATGATTTCTAAAATTCCAACCAATGTTCTCAAGTTCTTAGTTTATGCATAAATCCCTTCTTATAGGTGTTATGGAGTTCTTAAAAGGTTATCAACCGAAGAAGAGGTATCGTTTTCTTTAACTATATTTATTTTATTTCTTCTTCAAATTCCTCCTTGTATTTTCCAACCATGATGAGATAATAACTCCAATATCACCAATATACTAATATTTTATTATCTAAATATCATCACCTAATCCTTCTCTACTTCCATAAATTGGGAATGGAGTTAATCGTTTGTCTGTATGTGTGAACTATCACCTCCATGAAACGATCTAATTAATTTTTTATAATCATTATCAGAAATGAATATAAAAATGTAATTAATGTTCTTATTTTATTTTTAGGACATATTAATAATTATATTATAATAATATATCAATCACATTCTTAATTTATATGTGCATAAAAATGATAACGGCATTCTTGCATAAGTGTGAACTATCCCCTCCACGAAGCTATGTTTCATATTTTTCTTCATTTTATTACCTGGATTATATATATCATTATATCTTAATTATTAATATGAAATTAATTATTTTATGATAATTATGTAAATATAAAATAATACATAAATTTACTCCATATAAATCAATGAAAAATGGAAAATGATACTCATGTATACATAAGGCTTACAGTCTCCATGATTATACCATTTTTAATTTTTCATAACCACATATCGTGGATTTATTTGAAGATATAATTTAAGTATAAAGATGATAATAATTTTATGAATATTTATCTCAAGATGATGGATGTATGACCTCATAGACAAGTGACTCCAAAACTATGTTCTTTTTCAACCCATGTACTGAATATTGAAAAATCATTAGATATGAAGTTAAATAATTATGTAATTTTTATAAAATTCTAATAAGTGATATAAAAGAAATAGTAAACCTGAAAAATGTTATCAAGAAATTATAAATTAATCTAGTTTTATAATTATGGAATATAATGATTGTGTGTAAAAAATCAGACTCTATGTAAGGGGATTCCTCTTAATCTCTATTCATTCAGGCATATATGGATTATATACTCTACCGTCTATTATAGAGTGAATATCTATCCCATTTGAAGTTAAATTTAATTAAATAGTTTTAAAAATGAATTTTTTTTATTCAATTCATTTAACTAAATAACTAGAGGAATGTTTTTTTCACATATGCAATGAAAAGGACCTTTCCACTACTATAACCATTATTTGGTATTTGTATTCTTCTACAATCCATAATTTTAATAAGATAAAAATAAATACCATATTTCCCATTTAGTTATTTTAGTATTTAAAATGGGTTTTAGAATGGATTTATTATATCAATATCATCAAATAATATCTTATGATTATTATGTGGTAATGTTATTTGTTCCTTTATTCTTGTTAATGTGATATGATTATGTTACAATTCATGAGAATTATTAATCTATATAGATGGAGTCATAATAAACAGAGGGAGGGCGAGCTTGTGATTCCTCTCCAACGCATTGGGAAATAAGATGGAGTGAGACAATAATGTTTCTCTTAAGAAATTTATTTAGTATACTATGATGCGTATTCCATATGTAACCATGAATGTTACTCCATTGGTTGTTGTGAAACCAATAATGTAGGTATGATATGGATGATTCATGTTAGAAATTTGTTTAACAATTTATATGAAATTTTTAGGGATTCTTATGATTTCATTGGTTTATATATATTCATGAACAAACATTTTTATTCCTTTTTTTTATATCTCGTACTGGGCTATTTGTGGTCATCCCATGTTTTTTAAAATATTTTCATAGGGTATAAGGATTGGTATGATAAAGACAGAAATTCAGAATTTATTTATCAATATAGTGAGATCATGATTACTTTTATATGTTTTATACTATGGAAGAAATTGATATAGTTTTATTTGTATCAACTTTTTATAAATTTGAGTTGTTATGTAATATATATTTTCTAATTACATGAAACTATTAACATGAAATATTCCACAATGTGAAATATCGACTCAACTCAAGATTATGAAATGTTTATGACTGTGGCTTTATAGTAGTCATTAAATGTCGTATTAGATAACTTTAAGGGTTAGGTTATTGTTAATAGAATTTCAATAAATTAATTTTTACAATATGTTTCAATTGAAATAATATACCATTTTATGATTAACATTCTCCTTCTTCTAAGATATGTCTCTTTAGAATGGATTTATGTAGAGGAAATAGTGTCGATGTTCTGGGAAGACATCTAGAGGGAAAAATATTTCTAAATCAACAACCTGGGATAGTTAGAATCGAAACATAATAGGTTTTTAATGTGATATAATATTTGAATATGGATATAAATGGTGTTGGTAACCATATATGTGATCATCCAGATCAACCACAAAAGAACATGTTCGTAGTGGATCATTCAATGAGAATCCTTAATCCATCATTCATTAGATCATCTTACCTTATGCTTGTAGAAATGTGGATAAAGACCTAGAAAATATTTTTGATCTCATGTGGTGTTCAAACAATCAAAAAATTAGTCGTGATATTTACCCTTTTGAAAGTGAAGTCGAATATTACTAGCGGATGGATAATAATATCAGAGAGAGTGGGGTGATTTATGCTATGGATTATGAATAATTCAGTGGTATGTTTCTTGAGAAATATTTTCCTAAGGCGGTTCGACATGGATGGAAAATAATTTCTTAGAGTTGAGGATGCTGGATGACATGGTGGTTACTTATGAAGAAACATCCACTTGACCGGAAAGGTATTCTCCAAATTTCAGATGGGATATAGACTGTAAAATGAATCGTTTTTATTCAAGAGTAAATCCAAATAAATAAATGGAATTTCCTTTTCATTAGTTGATATTTTTTAAAAAACTTGTTTTATGTGAGGATAAGGTCGAAAAAGATTTTTTTGATGATCATGTGTTCATTAACAACAACAAGAATAAGAGGTATAGATGAAATTCCAAAGGAAAAAATTATTCAAAAAAATTGTAACACAATTATTTTTACAGTTTGTGATAAATGTGCTAAAAACCACATTGGGGAATTCCTTTTGAATTTCAACAAGTCATTCTGTGGTGGTAAAATGTGGAATAAGGCTCGTAATTGCATAGAAAAAGATAATGGTTATACACAACATAATATACAGTCAATGAAATGCTATAAATGTTATGATATTTTTCATTATGAAAATAAAAATATAATGAACAATTCAAATAATGGGAATTAACCGGAATATAAGACTAAAGGTGGGGTGAAATCCTTTGCAACTATATAAGTTGATTTTGAGCTATAAATTGGAGTGGTATCAGGTAAATTGACTGTTTATTCTGATTATGAAAATTTAATTTTTGATTAAGGTTCTACACATTCATTAATTTCATAGAAATTTTCTGGTAAATTTAATATTCCACCTCATGTAATGATTCTGGAATTATGGTAAAAACACATGGAAGAAATGCTGAGGAAAAAAAAAATTATAAGTGTATTTCATTCATTGTCTATTGAAATAATATACCTAAAAACCTTATAGTTTCTTCTCTAGTAGAGTTTTATGTTATTCTAGGTGTGGATTGAATTTTAATTTACTATGATAATATTGAATACAGAGATAAAATAATTTATATTCAGAAATACCTTTTGTTTGTGTATAAGAATGAACCCATACCATTGATAATATATTAGGAAGATGAGAAAATGTAAAAATATGGAAATTAATGTTATTTCTAAGATATTTTTGAAAAAAAAATTATTTTACATATTCATGATGTGCTAGTGGTAAATAAGCATCTTGATGTTTTTTATGAAATGATTCCTGGTACTATATAAATTTGTGGAGTTGAATTTGCTTTTTACATAGTTTCTGATATGTAAGAAATTTAAAAAACACCTTATCAAATGGATTATATTGATATTTTAAAGTAAAACAATATATTACATTATTTATAAGATAATGGTTTCATTCAACCTATCAAATCAGGATGTCATACTCCTATCATGTTTATTAAAATGAAAGATTGTTAAATGGGAGTTTGTATTGATTATAGAGCCTTAAATAACATCAATTTTATGAAAAAATATACATTTCCTCATATTGATGACTTTTTTATCAGCTCTAAGGTGCACAATATCTTTAAATGGTTGACATGAGGTTGGGGTACCATCAGTTGAATGTAAAAAACATAATTTCTAAAGAATTCATTTCGTACTAGATATAAATATTAGAATTTTTATTTATATCATTTGGGTTAACTAATGAACCTCATGTATTCAAAGATCTTATGAATAGAATATTCCATGAGTTCTTGGTTAAGATTATGGACGTGTTTATTGATAATATTTTGGTATATTCTAAATGTAAAGTGTAGAATGAATGTCATTTATTGGTTTCCTTGAAAACAATAATATAAAATAAACTGCATGGAAATTTTGAAAGTGTGAGTTCTGGATAAAATATATTACATTCTTTGGTCAAAATGTTTCTAAAGATAGCATAACTATTGATCATGCTAAAACAGATGCTATTGAAGAATTACTAGGACCCACAAATATAAAGGATATTCACTGTTATCATGGTTTAGAAGAATATTACCAAAGGTTTTTTTTGGAAATTTTTCTTTTTAATCTATCCTACTAATTATGTTAACTCGAAAGGGTGTTATGTTCATCTGGATAAAATAATGTCATTATTGTTTTCATGAATTTAAAAAAGAATTGGTGAATGCTCTAATTTTTCTCTCTACCTTCCAGAAATGGTGAATTTCTTATCAACAACAATGCTTCGTTGAAAGTATTTTGTTCTAACATAATGCAAAGATATCATGTAATTTTTTATGATTCACATTTGTTGAAAACAAATTATTTTAATAACCATACACATGATATGGAATTAGTTGCTATTGTTTTATATCAAAAAATTTGGAGGCATCATCAGTATGGAGAAAAATGTGAAATATTTACATATCATAAATGTTTATATAATATATTCATTCAGAAATAATGGAACATGATACCAAGAATATGGTTAAAACTAATCAACGACTATGAATGCATGATTCATTTCCCTCAATGAAAAGAGAAGAAATTGGCTGATGTTTTTTGTTAGAAATGTGATGATACATTATCCATGTCAATTTTGTAACATGACCTATTAATTAATGGTTTCATGCACATTGGAATGGATGTTATTAGTGAAAGAAACTAATTTTTTTTTTCAGGTTTTAGTGAAAAAATTTCTATCAGAAAGAATTGAGAATGTGTAGAAGTAAGATAGTGAATTAAAGAAAAAGATAGAATTGGTTCCAAAGGTTATGTTTCCAAAATTTAACATTGATAAATATTGTGTTTTGTGATTTGGGAAGAGATTATGTGTGCCTTATGATTCCCAATCGAAGAAATATTTTTTATGTGATTATCACAGTTCTTTGTTTTTAGTTCATCTTGATAGTACAAAGAATTATATAGACCATCAGGAATATTACTTGTGGGATGGAATGATATGAGAAATTTCTCAATTTAATGGGAAGTGATTAACTTGTAAACATGTTAAATTAGAGTGACAATTACCAAATTGGATTCACCATTGTATTCTAGTACTAGAGTGATAATTTTAAAATATTTCTATGGATTTCATTATGGTATTACCAAATACATCTCAAGGCGACAATGCAATTTGGGTTATTTTTGATAGATTGAATAAGTCTTCAATTTTTCTTCCGATTAGAGATAAGTAGCCTCTGTATCAACCATATGAGTTATATATTAAAAAGAGAGAACAATCACATGGGGTTATCCTCTCCATTGTATCATATCATGATCCTAGGCTCACATCGAACTTTTTGAAAGGTCTTCAGAAGTCATTAGGAACATAAATAAAATTCAGTACAACTTTTCATATATAATCATATGGGAAAATTGAATGAAAAATTCATACATTGGATGATATGGTACATTCTAGTTCAACGGACTACCAGGGAAGTTTGGATAAATATTATTCTTTACTTGAGTTTTCTTTGAGTACATTTTTCATTCCAGTATAAAGATAGAACCATATGAGGAATTATATGTAAAGTAGTGTCAAACTCTTGATTTTTATGATGAAGTCCATGAAATGATTTAGATTGGATCAGAATTAGTAGAATATATGGAAAAAAAATTTGTTGATTCAAAAACACCTGAAGATAGATTAGAGATGTCAGAAATGGTAGAAGGATAACTGGAGGTAAGATATTTCTTATGAGGGAGGTGATCATGTCTTTCTCAAAGTTTTATCGTTGAAAAGTGTGACCCATTTTGGTCAGAAAAAGAAAGTTATGTCTGTTGTGCATTAGAACCTATGAAATCCTGAAGAAAGTTGGTTATGTTTCCTAAAATGTGTATTTACCTATTAGTTTCTCCCATGTACACAATGTTTTTTATTTTTCAATGTTATGAATCTATATGTTAGATCAAACTCATTTTTGGATTCTAGAAGTAGTTCAGTTGGAAAAGGATCTTTCCTAAAATGATCAACAAGTATTGATTCTTGACCACAGTGATAAAGTGTTACTAGAAAAAGTGATTCATCACATTAAAGTTTTAGGGAAACCCACTATGTTTGAACATGAAACATGAGAATTTGAAAATGTTATGAGGGGACCACTTATGTGATAAGTGAACAAAATTTTCTGGATGAAATTTCCAAAAAGGGGAAAGTATGAAACATTATAAGTAATTATAGAAGAAGAAATTTTCATATCTATTAATATTTATAAATTATAAATTAATATTACTTAAAAGGGGAAGCTATGTCTGATAGCATTCCCAATACACAACATTTGGTTTCTCTAAAATCGTACATTTCACTCAAGATTATGATATATAAAAAATAAAAAATTATTATTATTATTATTTTAAATGGGAGTTATCACAAATAAATTGTATTGGAGAGTGGTAATATTACTAACTATATTATTTTTACACATTTTTATGAAATTTATTTAATTTATTTTAATAAATTTTAGTGGCATAAAATGGGAATAAATCTTATTTTTAGTTTAAATTACTCTAATATTTTTAAAATAATGTTTTATGCCTTTTAATGGAGAACACATAAATATAGTTTTTGAAACTTTTATAAGGTTTATTTATAGAAAGAAAATGATTCTATGTAAGATGGATATAAAATTTTTCATTGGTTTAAATTTTTATATTTTTCTAATAAAATTCATATTTTAATGAATAGTGAAAAGTACTGAATTTTAGTTTGAAAATACTTTTCACATAATTTATTTATATATTTTGTTAATCATTTTTTTGGTATTATATATTAATTTAATTTAGTTTTTAGTATTTAATAATTTTTTAATTGGAAGAAATAACACATTTATATTGGACAAAAAATATGTCAAGCATTTGATCATTTTACTTAAAAAACAAATTTTCTTATTTTGTCAACTGGATTAATTTTTAATTAATTTTTGTCAATTATTTTTTTCGAATTTAAAAAATTGGTTTTAATATTTTTATTCATAATGAAAAAATTATTTAAATAGGTCTCTTTTATTTTTGGACATCATGAATAATAACAATAGTAATTGTTTTTATTTACCACGGTTAAAGGGTAAATTTAGTAAATAATGGTAAAAATAATATTTTATTATTATAAAAAAACATAACACTTGTCCTAATATTATTATATGAGACATTACAGACCAAGATAACCCATATAATGAACATTTGGCTTTTGGACACCACTTGGGTGTGATTATGACATTTATAACATTTAATTTAATGAAATGGAAAAATTATCACAAACATGAAAATTATTACTAAAAAATTAATATGTGGTCATATAATGATTTCTTAGACAATAAATAATAATTATTGATATAAAAATATTCCTAATTTCATGGTTCTTTATCATTAATTTATATATACTAAATAATAATATTTAATTACGATATAATGAGGATTTAGTTATTGCTTTATTTGTGAATAAATCAAATAAATGATATTATAAATATTAAAACATATATTATATTACATAAATTATTCCATAAAAACTATATCGGTGAATAAGACATGTTATAAGTCCTTTAAATAGTCATTTTCATGTTAATCTATATTTTTGGATTTAATTTAAATTAAATGAAATGTCTTGTGTACAAATTGACATAATTTACATTTTATAAAAAGAATAAATTAATAATTATTAAATATTAATAAAAATATTTTAAAATAACAAAAAATTATAATAAGGTCTAAAAGTTCATTTAGTTTCCATTTATTAGAAATGGACCTCATATAAGTAATCTTTATATCCTATTTATATATAATATTTTGTCACCACAATTAAAATAAAAAAACTAATTAATGGTAAACTAAAAAGACGAGGTTTAAAATAAAATAAATACATGTCTCAAAATTATTGTATTAGAGGATATAAATTTACCATCATATTACCATCATTATATAACATTTTGGAGTCATTTAGATTAAGATACTAATTTATATTAATTTAATAATTTAAAAGTCTATAAGGGTGCCCCTCCCCTCACCAATAGAGAGGTACCAACTCTTCTATAATAATCCAACATCAAGAAACATTTGGTTCATAGAATATCTACACAAAAATATTCCTAAAATATCTCCCACATTGTTGAGTCTTTTTTGGGTATAAAATCTTTCTTAGAGGTGTTATAGTGTTCGTTAATGGCGATCACCCAAATAGGAGGTATTATTTCCAAAGTATCTCTATTTTATTTCATCATCTAATTCCTTATAGTCTCTTAAAACATGAGGATATAATAACTATAGTATCCTAAATATAGTGATATATTATTATGTTAATATCATCAGCTAAATAATTCTCCACTTCCATCAAATGGGAAATGAATTAATCATTTGTGCCTACGTGTGGACTATCACCTCCACAAACCAATCTCATTAATTTTTCATAACCATCTCTCAAGACTGGTAATAATAATCGAATTAATTTCCATATGAAATATTCTATATATATTGATCATAATATGATAATAATTTATCAATTAAATTCTTACATTCCTGGGGTATAAAAATTAAAATTCCATTTGTGCGAATGTATGAACTATCACCTCTAAAGAGTGATGTGACTTATTTTTTTTAATTATATCAATTGTATGATATATATATATATATATGTGTGTGTGTGTATATATATTTAAATGATTAATATTCCATTAATTATTTTATTATCATTATAGAAATAAAAAATAATACTTAAATTCTTTCCATAACAATCATTGAAAATTTGAAAATGTTACACCTGCATACATACAACATACTGTCTCTATGATTTTCACAATGTTTATTTTTAATAACCACACATCATGTTTTAATATAAATTTATCATATATGTATAAATATGATAATAATGTTAAGAATATTATTCTACACATGATGTAATTATGACCACATATACTAGTGACATCAAAACCATGTTCATTTTTGACTAAAGTGATGATTATTGACAAAACATATGAGACGAACATAAATAATTAAATATTTTTTTAACAACATAATAAATGATAAAAAGAAATAATAAACATTCAAGAGGTTGTAAATCTAGTTTAAATTCACCTAATTTTATTACACAGGAATATAATGATTGAATGTGATTAGTCAGAATCAAGGTAAATGACTTCGTCTCAATCTCCTTCCATTAAGCAATATTGTGATAATATTAACCACTTTCTTTAATATGTTGTACATTCAACCCCTTTAAATTTTAAATACATTCAATAGTTTAAAGAATTAATACTTTTTATACAAATCATTTTACTAAATGGAAAAGGTAATATTTTTTAACATGTGTGGTGACGATGAAATTTTCTCTAAAATGATCATTATTTTGTATTTGGGTTCCTCTATAATCTGTAACGTTTTTAAAAGAAAAGTAAATACCATATTCCCTTTTAGTTATTTATGTATCGATAGTGGTTTTAAAAATTGATTTATTATATCAATATTATGAAATTAAATCTTATGATTGCAATGTTGAAATTTTTTTCCTCCCTTTATGCTTGTTAATATGTTATGATTATATTATGGTTCTTGGGTATTAATTATGTATATAGGTGGTGCAGGAATAAACTAAGGGCGGATGAGCCAATGAATTCTCTCCAATGCATTAGGTAATGAGAAATAGTAAAATAATATGTGTTCTCTTAATATATTTAAGGAATAAAATATGATCGGTATTTTAAGGAAAATAATGAAGGTTACTCCATAATTAGCTGTGAAATCTATAGTGTATTTTGTATATGGATGTCTCCTGATACCATTATGATATATGATTTCTTTGTGGTTTTTCTAGTTTTTTATGATTTCATTGGTTTATAAATACTTGTGAACTAATATTTTATGTCATTTTTATATCCCTTACTAAGATTTTGGTTCTTATACCATGTTATTAAAAAATTTTCATAGGGAATAAGGATGGGTAAGAGATTGGAAGATGTCCATAATAGTTTTATAAAGAATAAAAAATCGTGTTTAATTTTAAATTATTTATATTGTGGAAGAAATAAATACAGTTGTAGGTGTATCCACATTGTATAAATTTGAGTTTCTGTCATAATATTTTTAACTCTAAACCGGAAAAAATCCTCAATGTGAATTTATAAATTAACTAAAGACTATGTAATGTTTAATGAAATGGACTTATAATACCAAATTCATATTAATTAATCTTTAATTAATAATATTTTGAGACTTTTTCAATTATAATTCACTGGGGAAAGATGTTTGTTTTATCTACTTCGTCATTATGACGTATAGTACGTTTTTTTGAAAAATTCACCCAACATTGTGTAGATAACAGTTGCACCTATATATAATTTTATTGAAAAAGTAATCTATTAAAACTTATTTAATGAAGGTTTGTTTTTTTTGGAAAAATAAATTTTAAATAACCTTTCTAAATTCATAAAAATTTCCATTCTTTAAATATTTTTGCCCTTGAATTAATTGGATGATGATTTTTTAGCATTCAGGTAACATCTATTACTATATTATCAACTGATAAATATTGAATGTTTAATAACAAAACAATAAACATAGTAATTTTTTTTAAAAAATGTATTGAAATATTCCTATGTGATATTAAAAAAGATTCTTGTTTTTTTGGTCATCAAATTATATGAATATGATTTTGAAATAAGATAATTGGTAAGCATATGGTCTTATATGAGTTTACTAATTAAAAAATATTTTGTACTTATTTTGGAATTTTAAAAAATCTATAATTTTTTCTAATATAGTGTTTATTGAATAATGTTTATATTATGTAATATAGAAATATTCTGTTTCTTATTATATAATTTTTTACAATAATTTTTCCATTAATGAATATTTTCTACAATTTTTACTCTCAGCCATAGAATAAGGGTAAATGTGTTGATAATGAAAAAAAATTATTAATTCTTGGTGTTTTTATTTAGTTATAATAGAACAATAATGACTCTTACTATGATAGTCATCATTATTTTAGTATAAATAAAGAAATTTTGGAAATTTCATACCTGTAACACAAAATTTTAAATCTAAAAAATTTCTATATTAATCATTAATAGTATATAGTGCACCATTCAAATGATTTAATGTCGAAAAAAATATTTATATGTCATAAATACTACTATGTGTAGTTGATTTAATATTATTGATTATATAACTAATTTATTATATGATGTATACTGGAAAATATATTTCAACTGGAAAGGGTAAACTCAAAAATGACTATTTAAAATGAAAATATTTGGAATATTTAGAACAACATTTATAAGATGCATTGTTGAATTTTTAGTGTATATATATTCCCTAAAAATATTTCTAAAATCCTCATATAAGAATGATCAATTGTTATGAAAGAGAAAGTATAATGAAAATTGGAAACCATTCAATTAATATAAAAAATAATAAAATAAGATAAAGTAATTAACTCTAAATGGTATATAAGTATATTTTAATTATAATTATTAATATGTTCCCATAATCATTGTATTATTTGAATGATTTATATTTAAAATATATTAGTTATATATATCAATAGTTTGTTTTGTTTGTCATCTATCTGTTATTTTAACCATATTTTAATGTAACTCTATATATTAGAACATATAATTGACAATTACAAAAAATAGGTTGTCAAATGTATATAATGATGATATATATAGTATTTCCAAGAATATTTTTAATACTCATCACAATGAATTTAGTTAAATGGTAAAATTAGATATGATTATAGAATGGGAATATGGAACATAAAGGGTTCATATTAATATGGTTTAGGAAATCCTTCTTTCCAAAATTTGTTTATTTCAATATTTTTCCTCTAATTAAATAAACTCCATTAATTGTGAAAAATAATTTGTTTCCAATATAAATACTAAGGGGGTGTTCCACATTCCTTCATAATATAAATAGTACCCCTACATGGAGGATTAATATAATACATGATAACCTAATGATATCAATTCTATTAAAAATATTTTTGAGAGATATATATATTTACTGTGTGTGTGTGTGTGTGTGGGTGTGGGTATGTGTTTGTTTTGTTCTGTCTCTTTAAAAGATATTTTCCAATGTATCGAATTAAAACATGGAAGGATGGGTTCAATCAATAGTTTATTTTTTATAGGTTTTTTATATTAAAAAACATAACTCATAAAACTTGTTAAAGTTAATATCCTTATTATATTTTTGTAAATAATATTGAATGAATAAATAATAATTAAATTAAAGAACATGAGATTTAGAAGGATCATACTCAATGTGAGAACCACTATCCTTGACACAGCCACTCCCATCGGTCTATAGAAATTATTTATTATAAATAGGTGGATTCAAATTATTCCAATAACTATTTGACACCTTTAAAATCTAGATTTGAAATTTTATACTCACTCCAAAAAATTTACAATGATTTCATATAAGTAAAGAAAAAAATGTAAAAATGACTTTGTTCAATTTGATCCATAGATGTTCCTATGCCCGATGACTCTAAATTCGATGTCATTAAATATGATGAACACATTCCAATTTACAAACATTAATTAACCAAATAGGTTCTTCCCTTTACCAACCTACAATACTTAATCTTTTCTCAAAAACACATTTTGATCCTCCTTAGTCTAATAGAATAAATACAATATTCTAAATACTAGGGTTTTTTGTCCCATAACAAACAAGTGGTGTTCGATATTCTAATGAGATCTCTATCATGAAGGAATATTCCATTGGAATCTTAGTCACTCCACCATTTCAACATACCTGAATTGTTTCAAATAATTAATGAACAATAATTATATTTATATGTGACTTATTATATTAAGGTAATAAACTAAAAAAATTAATACATTCTATCACCATCAAAATATATATGATCTGTACATAATTGAATTTCATGTTTGACCACATCACATTCACTTCTTCAAACATGATGAATATTTATCATAGATCATACCTCTTGAGAAAACTATCCCTTTTTAGTCCAATATAACTTATGTACAATTATTTTCCTCTCTTAATTAAGATATTCCTTTCATTCTCACACAATTACCTTTTTCCTCTCATTCTCATCTCATTAGAAGTTTCCTTACTTTATTTTCTTATTACAATCTTCCATTTGTTCTTAGATCTATACGTTAAGACTTTTATTATTATATCATTATGATAATCCTTTTTTTCAAAGAACAATATGATCTTCTTTTATTTCTTAAATCATTATGATCGTACAATATTCATCATCTCATTATGATGATCTGTAATAATAAACATTTGTTGGTGTCATAATCTTATTCATTTGCGATCATGAAATCACACTTTTGTTTCGCCTAATGAATATAAAAATATTTTTTAATATTCAATAATTTTTAGTACTATTTTCACATTGATGTATTGCGATAAAAAAACTCTAACCTATCTGATGTTCTTCATCCTATGTTTTATCGTTGTGAGACATTCATTTCGTTAATTGAAGCTCATTCCTAATCTGATTGATCTTCCCCTTTACATTCATTCTGGTTAATAAAACTCATAATGATGTAATTATAATTATGATGGTATTATAATTATGATGTTATGAATTAGATGATCACTCCACTAGACAAATTTGAAAAACATCAAACTTCATCATATTTAAACATTCTAACTTCTAACATCTTTTTAGCCTAGTACTTCTAGAGTCGACTTTCTATGTATGGGTTTCTGGAACCGAAACAATCATTATAATTCCTCAATTTCTTTAAAATCAATTATCATGATTTGTGATAAATTCATGTCTAGAAATAAATATTCAAATTGTAGGATATAAAGTATGAAAACATTATAACTAATGAATTCACTATCTTTTTTAAAATCTATTCAGAAACATTATGACTTCTTCACCTTTAATTTTTTTAATTTGTAAAAAACAAAATGTATGATGGATATTGAACATTATTCTTATGGAATTGAGACCGATGGTGCTCCAGATCAATAACATCATCTTTTTTGACAAATTTTTCATCTAGTTATCATTGGTATGATATCTAAATTACAAATACCTATTTCTGGAGAACAAAAATCTAATGGATAAAAAATTTATATCTTTGTTTTTAGATTCATCAACATTCATCAAGATTATTCTTTCTTATAAAAACACTTTACGTTGGACTATGTCTTATCATGAATAATAGAAAAATTATTATAAAAAAGTTCAGTTCTCAACAAATACAAAAAAAAATTTGTAAAAAAAATTTATAATGGTTATTCAATATCCTCATTATTATTTTTTTAGAAACCATGTCTGAAACTTTTCAAACTAAAAAAAAACTCAACATTTATTAAAATATCATGTTTTTTTACTTTTACCAAAACTTATCGTTTCTATAATAAGCGATTTCAGACACCACAATACTAGATAATGTAATTTTTTGGATTGCATTTAATCCCACGGTGACAAGATAATTTTAAATCTATGTAATGATAAAATTTCCTTATAATAATTTTTTTATCCCCCACTTTATTATAACAAATTATTCTGATTTATTAAAGAATGATTAGAAAAAACATATTACACAGTTCAAAGTTGTTACATTCTATCCCCAATTTTCAACATAATTAAAATCATCTTGAGTGCATCCTTATGAGAATTATGAAGTCATTAGAGGAGGCTGAACATGAAGTTGTCTCCTTAAATTGATAATAACTTCTTTTCCATTTCCGTTGTGATAAAATCCACAAAATTATAATTTTTTTAGATTTATTAAAAAATGATTTACAGAAGAAACATTATCTTTTGTGATGTGATAATTTATAACAATTTGTTTTGTAACTAAATGTTGGATATTATTTTTACAATGAATAGTTGTACTTTTATTATTATAAAGTTCCATCAATGGATTATAAATTCTTACATTCAAATAGTCATGTTGAACATTCATCCATAACATCTAAGTATATGATTGAGTAGTCACAAAATGATCTGATTCCATTGTGCTCAATGTTACTATTATTTGATTCATACTATGAAAAATCACACAACATTCACTAAAGGAAAAATTTCCTCTTGAGGTTGATTTTCCATCATTACAATATCTAACTCAATCGACATCAGTATAACAATGAAAAATAATTTCATTATTTCTTTTATAAAAATACCAATGTGATATTATTCCTTGTAAATATCTCATAATTTTATATACGTCTATTATGTAAAATTCCTTGGAATTTATTTTATACCAACCTCAAAAATTCACATTATGAACACTATATGGCATTTAGGTTGTAAGGTAATGTATACTTCCAATCATCTTCTAAAAGTCTTTTTAATTCACACATTTTCAGGACTCATATTTACTCAACATTTTTCTCAAAAATAATTTATTATAAAAATATTTGTAATTTACAATCCCAAACATCTATAAAAATTCCATAACAAACTTCTATTAAGATTATAAATTGTAATTTTATTTATATTGAACTGATAAGACAAAGAAGAAATATAATTCTCCTAACATTAACATTTCAAAATTCTTTTTTATTTCCTCAAAAAAATCAATACAAAAAAGTTATTCCACCCTAGGAAAAAATATATCATCAACAAAAACAATTAAAATTAGAATTCCAGAGTCAACATCTTTCACATATGAAATCCAATTATCTTTTCCTTAAATAAAATTTTACACTCTCACATAGATATAATGTCTTTAGTACTAGGATAATGTTTATTATTTCATCCCACACAATGATTTATTCATTCTAAAAACAATGTTTTCATCATTATGATTTTGAAAAAAATGGTTTCAATGTAATATTCTTCCTCAATATCCCCATTTATGAAATATGAATTTACATCCATGGTATAATACTTGTAATTTCAACGTGTGGTCAATTATTAAAGTATTTTAATAGTCTCTAATATTGAAACTGGTGAAAATGTTTCTTCAAAATACACATGATCAACCTACACATTCAATATAATTTTTTTTACTTTTTATTTTAAATTTACCTATGCTCATTTAATTTCTATATATAAACACACTTTTTCAGTTAAAATTATTACTTTTTTTCCATGGAACAAGTTACAAAGATTCATTTTTCTCAATGATTTAACACTTAATTCATATAATCCACCCATTATTTTTATGGAGTAGCTTTTGATACTGATTCCAATCCCACATTAGATATAAGTTGTGTTTTATTTTCTAATGTTAGATTTCTTTAAGTCAAAACATGATCATCCTTATTTCCAATATTTTTTCAGACTCAACCTGTATTCGTAGTGTAGGAAATTTCCAATTGAAATTTCTTGATGAACTTTTCAAATCATAGGATTCTCCTAAATCATGATAAGAATGTTTTGACCCACTATTGTTGGAAATCACCAATTTAGCCACCCCAAAATTATTAAAGGCTATTGTTATATAATAATATTTTTGAATTAATATACCATCCTATCAGTAAAAAAAAACATTAAAAGGTTTCTTCTATTATTTGGAAAATATTTCGTTGGGTGAATAACCCATTAAAACATTTTTCCTACTCATTATCATGAATCATTCCATGATCGAGATTATTGATTTCATGTAAACATGGAATTCTAAAAATATTGAAGAACTTCAATCAATATTTTTTTAGACCACATTTCATAAGTTGTCATATCGGATTCTAGTATAAAAAACAACTACTATTAACATGTACAAAAATACGAATATCTTCACTTTACTAGAACATAGATGGTGTGAATTATCAAAATATACTTCTTCCCTTTTACAACTATCCTATACAATTTATTTCTAATAGTCCATTTTGTTTAAGTATATATGGTGAAATATTCTAACATTTGCTACCATGATTTCTCAGTTATGTATCCAATGTATTTCTACTAAATTTGGTGTCATTTCATGTTCTTAACGTATTTATACATGTACCAATTTTTTTTAAAATTTATTTATAAAAAAACCGAACATTTCCAAAACCTCAAATTTTAATTTAATAAATATGATGTCTTCATCTTAGTGAAATCATTAATATATGCGATAATATATAAATCTAATATATTGATTTATTTCTCATAATCTCACATAAATTGGAATGAATAATTACACAAGGTATGATAAACTAAATCTCAACACTCTTATGAATATTCATAGTTATATTAAATTTATGTAATGTAATAAAAACAACTTTAGCTCATCTTTAATATTCTAGGAAATAATTATAACAATCAATTTGAGAATGATGGTTAATGTTTTTTTTACCCAAACTAGACATGACTATGATGTAAAAATATTATATCATCTGTAACACAATATTAACATGAGTTTTTATGTTCTCTGATCTGAAAGTGATTCCCAATTATTCATTCTCCCTTTTCTGTAACATTTCCTTAATTCAATTTTTTTTATCCAAAAATATTTTCCGAAGAACATTTATTCTCCATTATAAAAAAATTGAATCAATCTATGTATGTTATGTTTTATTTCATAAACATGTAAAACATCAATACTTTAAAATTATTTAATTCATTATCAGACATTTGTATTCCTCTCATTTTTTAGGAACTATCGTTTCCAAAGGTAAATTATCATATACTATGACTGTCAACGTGTTTCAATATTTTTATATCAATAGTCATATGTTATGAACAACCAGTATAAATTATTCACGGCTTGTTCCTTTTATATTTTTTCAAATATATCTCTACAACAAAATCTTTTTTCTCAACATTATTTATCAAAGCATCCTTTTCGTTTCTACCATTTGAATTTTTTTTTGGGAGGAGTGACATACATATTTCTATTTTATGACCAACCGTATCAAATCATCCAAATATATCTCTATGACATTCAAATAGGGTTTTTTGGAAAAGTTCAAGCATATTTAAATTTTATTTTATAAAACCACATAGGGTTGGAAATATAATCATCGTCCTTGAAAAATTTTATTAACATCATAATAAAATTCTTTAGAGAAGTGAATTGTTATGAAAAATACTATAATACAAGTTCCCATTTATTACACAACACAATGAATATCCATAAAATCATGATTTTCAATTGAAATCAGATCAATCTATATAGAAGAATAATTGGGGATGATGCCTTATTTATTCTTTAACAATATCAGGATGAGGAACATCATTCTTACAAAGTTAGTATCCATCTCTTTTAGATGAACTATGTTTTTCAGACAAATTTTCTACTAAATATTTTTCAGTATTATTTTCGAAACCTAAAACAGTATTAAAATCATATGAACCATTTTTTTTGGGGATGTATTTCACCTGATTCTTAATTTGTATTATGTCAGTAACTTTAGAATCCTTAAATTTTACTTTTAAATAAATTTTGAGGATTCAATTTACCATAATCTAGGACATTTTAGGCTCTATATGTTGTGATTAAAACTTCCTAACTTTTTTTTCATTAGCTTATAAATTCATATTGAGAACATTAATTGTCCTTCCATGGTCATACATTCAATATTTGTAACTTATAATCTCCAAAAAAATATACACCCCCCTTCATGATAATATCTTTTTTTTCCTTTAGAAACTACTCAATATAATTTTTTAATATGATTTGATTATTGAATAATTTTTTCTCATGACAAGAAAAATATTCTGTTTAGAGTTGATACTCTATATATGATTCTTCACCAAATTCTTCATTATCTGAGGAATGCGTTGTTTTATCAACATTTTCAATAAGGGTTTTTAAATTGTTTGATCAGAAATACTAATAATAATTTTTTTAGTTGAGTCTAATTTATATTTATTACACAGTATACATTTCTTGTTCCTCGAAATCTTTTTTTATATAATTTTTAGGAAATTTTTCTTTTTTAAGTTAGTTAATCTTCTTCAATTGAAGTTTTTTATTAGATCATTTTGATATTCTAAAAATTTCTTCATGGGATAATTCCTTGAAAAGTTTCTGATTCCACCACACTAAAAAAATTGAATTATACCTCCAAAATTTCCTCTCCCAATCTAATTTTTCTATTCATATCATCATCAACTTTATAATCATAGGAACAAGGATCAACACCTAGAACATCTATTATTTTAATTTTTATCACGAAATCTAAATCAAATTCATATATCATGTCTATTTGGATCATTTTTCTTTACTAATTTTATAATAAAAATTAATGCGAGGGAATTAATCAAGTGATAAATCATCCTTATCTTATATTGATGAAATTTTTTAACAAATTATATCTAGAATTTTTTTTAATAATTTCTTCATAATTATATAATATTATCGAACATCTTCATATACTTATATGTTAAAGAAATTTAATTTACCTTGAGGAATTATTCATCAATAATACCATCATCTCTCATTATGATTTCTTCATACTTACTGCTATAAATTTGTAGCTTTTCTTCCCTCAAATTATTATTACGTTCAAAAATACATTACATCATGTCCCACAATATCTTTGACATTTTTAGACCCATCACCTTCATATAATGTTTTTTGATAACTACATAATAAGAGAATTTCTAGATTATATATTCAATTTGATATTTCACTTTCATCCAAAGTCATCCGGCCATTCTTCTCAATAGGTGGAAAACCAATTTAATCAACATCAACTACATCCAAATGATGATATTTGAGATAAGGAATCATCCCATTTTTTCATCCATAATTTTTTTTTCAACAAATATAGAAATTCTTGTAATGATTATAAAATTTAAATTATCCATTATAATGATTTAATATGGAATCATTTTCCCCAATACAAATAGATTTTCCAAAGTATTTAATGAAAACTGAGAAGGTGGAATTTAATTATTTTTTCACTTTTTTTAAGTTACATTGATTTTTAAACAATAACCCTAAATAATTTTCATGTTCATATTCATATCATATTTTCCCATGTTTTTATTTATACAGAAATATTAATGAATTTAATGAAAATTGTATTTACACAGTTAGGCCTCAGTGTGAGAGCCCATATATTTTTTATATCCACTCCCATGCGTTTAAAGAAATTATCTATTAAGAGGAATAAAATAAATGTTATGAAAACTCTAGTTAGACACCATATATTTCTATATAGGAATTAATATATTGATTAATGATAGTTTATAATTATTTCTAAAGAAAATAGAGGCATAATAAAAGTAAGAAAAAAAATTTACCTTTCTTTACAGATGATCCTAGGTTTTACGACTTTGAATCTAATAAACCTAGTCTAATTGGCTCAGTATGTTCGAATCCATACAATATTTCTTTTCTCAATAAGAAATTCAAAAATTCAACTCAAAAATCCATCTAATCATCCTCGGTATGATCATATCAATATAACCTTCATAATATGATGTTTCTTAGTATAGTAAAAAATAGATGTCCATTCTTTTAACCAGATCTATATTTAGAATGATCATTCACTCAAATTCTTCGGTGCACCACATTTTATACCTACATGAAATATTACAATGTATGAATGAATGTTTATTATATTTATTGAAGATTCATAAAATATAAAGCAAGAAACATGAAATCATTCAATTCTCTCTTAAATTTAAAAACACATAGATCAATGTATAAATGAATTTCATGTTTAAACACATGATCTTTGACTTTTTCAATCATTCTCAAGTATTATTTGAGATCAGTGTTCATGAAAAAAACTAACATTTCATCCATCTGATATAATATCCTAACTTTAGAATAAAATTCTCATTATTTTACTCTATTTATCAGTTCATTATGATATTTATTTCAATCTCATCTCATTGACATGTTTTTTCTTCTCATTTCGTTATAATCTTTCTTTCTGTCTCTATTCAAAAAAATATTATTTTATTTCCCATCAGATTATGATTTTCCTAAATTTAACATCTAAATATGATATACCTTTCCTTAACAGCTCATAGCAATCTATATATTTTCCCCACCTCATTATGATAAAATTTCAATAGTAGATGTGATATTTGTCTCGCATCCTAATTTTATTTATAAATTTAAACTCTCCCCTTATTTCTTATCTTGAAAATAAAACATTGTTAGAGTATTCAATTATTTTAATAACTGATCTACCCATGAAATATTTGGATCAAAAAATATAATCTCCCAAATTCTATTCATTCGATGTGTTATCAGTGTGATGAATTCATTTGATGAATCAATGCATATACCTAAATTTATTGGTCTTCTTCATTTGAGTTAGTTTGATTTTGAATATCATAATAATGTAATTCGAATTATAATGGAATTATCAGTATTTTTTTATCCATTCGATGGTGAATCTCCTCCACAAAATTGATAAACTACAAACATAATCAACTTTACACATCTTGACTTCTAAAAACTTTTTAGTTTAGTAATTTTCGATCTAATATTCTGTGTCCAGGTTTCGTGAACTGTTTTTTAATCCTCTTTGACTTCAAAAGAGTTTATCTTTATAGTTTTCATTATTTTTGGGAAATTCATGACTAAAAACCCATCATATAACTTTATGATATAATGTATGGAAACATTCCAACTCATTAATGTACTATCTTGTTTTAAAACTCATCAGTAACATTAGGACTTCTTCACTCAAAAAAATCTTTCTTTATAAAAAATAAAATATATGATGGATCATGTACTTCATAATGATAGACCTGAGACCAATGAGCCATCTGATCAAATACATAATCATTTATACAACATCTTTGTCTACTGATCTGAAATCTAATAACCATATTCTTCTATCCTATTTATAGAAAAAAAATTATAAAAAATAATCTTTTTTCTACAATTGTCAATGGATTTTGAAAAATTGAGAAAAATTCATATTTATTATTCAACTAGATTGTGATATATTGGGGTCTAATCGAGAATAAAAAATTTATTAAACAAAAGGGTTTGCTATCAACAAATACAAAAACTATGTTAAAAAAATTATTAATAAGTTTTTCACAAATTATTTTGATAGATTAAATTATAACTGAGAAAATAAATATCATATTCAGGAATTAAGGTTATAATATAATCATTTTTTATATCAAAATATCATGTGTTTGTGCGATATTAGGTCATGAAGTGACCAGGGTGAATCATATATAAAAGTTAAATTATATTTGATGAATACTAAATAAATTTCAAAATAATACACACCGGTGGACCATAAAAATTATTCCCTTAGAATCTATATACACTAACAACTTATATGAATATTTTCTTAATTATCTCAAATATATATCTTAAAATAGGATACCCTTTTGTACTCAAAAAACATAGAACCATCCATTAAAAATTGGGGATGGAGAACATAAGTAATGGCAAGAGTAGATGCTCATTATGGTTAATGATTTTAGATATCAATAATTAGATAATAATGTTAATGTGATGATATGATAACATTTTCATTCACATGTTCTCAATGTAATAAATTAATACCCACTGAATTTTCTATCATAATCTCTAAAATCAAATTATTATCAACAAGTTTTCTCATTGAGGGTTTCAAATAAGTAATCATTATTCAAGACTCATAACAAACGAAAGTTTATTCAAAATAATAATAAAACTTAATATTTATAATATATCTCCAAAAAAATTATTGTATAATTCTTGGAGTATTTCATGAAATAGATCATTCAACAAAATATTAAATGTTTATAGTTCTATTTTCAATCATGTCGACTCATATTTATATTTTCATAGATAGATATATTATAATCAAAAAAATATGTGAAAAAATCTATTTGAAAAATTTTCCAAGCGTATCATTATCATGTTTTGAAAAGTCAATATTTGTTTACCGAATTTATTATAGATAATTAATTTATTTTACATTCACATAATCACAATTCATTCATATAAATTTCAAAATATTGTTAAAATTTCATCATTTCATTAAATCAATAGTCATGTAAAATTATTGATTTTTTAAACACCTTTACCTTAAAATGATAAAATTTAAAAATAAATATTTTTATTCTATAATTGGATCATATCCACACTAATGAAAAATTAATTTATGATGATATTATCCAAGATTAAAATTCTCTTAAAAATATCTCTTGAATAATTCATGTGGAACGTAAAGATTCATTTTCAAAATTGTTATTTAAAAATAATTATAGAAACCATAACCCCAATAACCAAAAAAATGTTTCATATTTATTTCACTTTTATTTGATATAAGGAATCCAATCCCAATGGAACGAACAATTTAGTATTTTAGGTAAACTAGATTATACTTATATTTTCTATTAAATTTGAATACCAAAATTACAAAAAAATTACTTTTTCCGAGAATTTCATTATTCCCTCTTACATATCACTGATATCAATGATAATAAATTTTATGGATGCATATAAAATGAAAAAAATAATTGTGAGATAATTTTCTTATTAAATGTAAGTAAAAAATCTATAACAACTAGTTATTGTGTGATTTTTTTTCGAATTAACTAAATCCTTTCAAAATTATATATTTTACATTAAACTGAATAAATAATGTGTTACATTAAAGAACCATGTTATTATTATATTATACACAACACCAAGTTGATATTTCACTAAATGAAACAATTATACTGGATTGTGGTACACATAACACAATGTTTGTCTTATGTTACACACAATATCGGGTTCCTTCGATACCATGTGTTACTATATGACCTCGTTTTACAAAAATATAATATACTATTAAAAATATTGATAAAATATTGTTATATTTGTCACATATCCTATAAAAAATAACGAATAAGATTATTTTTATTTTGAAATATTATTTATTCATTTATAAAAAAATAATAATTTTTTATCAAATAGTTATAAATTAATTGAAGAAAATTTTTAAAATAAAGAATTCCATTTCTATGAAATCTATTTTTGATATGTAAAAATAACTTTTTATCTCGATAAATTAATGAATTTTTGATGAATATATTTAATAGTTTTTATATATAATATAGTGAAAAAAATAAATTTGGACTCGCCCAATATATTTTTATGCATAATATTATAATAAATCCAAATCATTGAATATATATTTTTTCAGAAATTTTATTTTGACACATTTTTACATCGAAACCATTTTAAATATTCTTTTCAAATCTTATCTTGTTTTTAATTTGAAAAAATAATCTACTTTTTTGGAATACAAGTATAATAATTAACAGTGGGTAATTTTTTGGTATATTTTTAGGGAAATATCATTTTTTGATGAATAGTGAGAAATACATAATTTCAATATAAAACTACCTTTTTTGTATAATTTATTTATATAGGTAAATTATATTTTAAATTTTATGGAAGAGTAATTAGATATGTTTTATTTAATTTAGTGAAATTTATGTCACTAGTACCAATTTGACATTGATATTGTATATGAAAACATTCCAATCATTTGAAATTTTTCCATTTTTAAACCCTCAATAACGAAATGTCCTTGAGATTAATTTTAAATTAAATTTAGAAACTTCTTTGTTGATAATTTTAATAAATAATTTCGGTATTTTTAATCAGCATGATTTATAATATATATTATGGTGGAATTAATTTTTGACCAAAAAAATTAGTGAAATTATTTTAAATTAATTATACTGATAAAGGAAAAGCATAGTTTACAGAGTGGATAAAATTCAATATTATGAGAAAAAAATACCCATAGATATAATAACATAATGTTTTATCAATGGAAACTTTTATCCATTAATTATGTCACATGAAATAACATTAAGAAACACAATGATTCATCATGATTAAATGAACTACTATATACTATGTGACCATTATTGCCCAGTTATTAAAAATAATTTTTCCACTTATATATTTTTAATTTTGAACAAATGAAATACAAGATTGCGATCAGTAAGATATTTGAACATAAATGTAAAAAAATAATTTTTGGTGAATAGAAACTAACCCTTATAAATAATAATGTTACACTTATGAATAGTAATATGAACCTTATGAATATGAAATTGGTCTAGTGAATAGTAATCATAAGAATGAAAGTATAAATAAAATTTATCATTCTTATAAGTGACAATGGGATATAATAATATTATAGTATAAGTAAATAAATATTAAAAAAATCATTAATTAAGTGTTGCTATTTTTATGAGTCCCAAATATTTTATGATAAATTTAAAATATAATTTATTTTCATAAAATGTATTCATAAACAAGTATTCTTATGTATAATGATTTAATGATAATTTAATGAGACCATAGGTAAAGTTTCAAATTATTATAAAATAAATTTTAAATTTTAAATTTGTATTTCCAAGTAAAATATGATATTAATTAAAAATTATATTACTCAAAATTAGAAAAATATTTTTATAAAATACATTTTATATTTGGATTTTATACATCAAAAAATTGTTAAAGTTGATTTTTGGGATTTTTCTGAAATACATGAATTTTTGGTGAATGGTAAAATAAGATAATTTTTTTAAAATGCTAAAAACCTGAATTATTGAGTCATGGTTGAGTAATGGATGATGCGAGTAAATATTGGTTCAAACTCAAAATCACTACTATCTATATTTAGTCACAAAAATCCTTACTATTTCTTGTCTTGAGAAATATAAAAAACTAACGATTAAAAGAATAGAAAAACATTCATCTCCTTTAGTATGTATACCACCTCCCACACCCTATTCTCCTAACACCTCTAATGATTTGATTCTTGCCTATAATTTTACTATACACATCCCCATAACATTCCCAATGTCTAAGAGCTCTTCGAATCATGAAATATTAAATCCTAGGTGCCTTGTTTAGGATCGCAAGAGGATAATTCAAGTGGTAAATCCTCACCCTCATCTTTTAATTTTAATTCAATTTCATATTGTTTTCATATTCTATCCTCACTTACCGTCAGAAAAAGCAATTATGACTCTATTACCTTACATATAACATTATTATATCATGTATATGTATCATTAAATATTAAAAAACACCCTCCTTCTCTATTATCATAAAAATGATATTGTCGCCTCTGAAGTGTCAATTCACCGACAACATGGGCGATGAATATTGATTTTAGAAAAATACATTTAAGGATAATAACAAAAACCTTAAATTATTGAAAAATTATTGTAATTTTTATTTTTTAACCCTATTTATGTTCTAGAACTAACTTATACACATAATACTAAATATTAAAACAAAAAAAGTTTGTTGTGATAAAACCCACCAAAATCAACCTAGATTGATCTTCATTAACTTTTATGTAATGAATAATCCTCATGTAATATAACCAAATACATCATTATATCATTTAAACTTATGTAATATCAATAAAAAAATATATTAATTTTTTTTATCCACATCTTACACGAGCCTTCATTCATGTATACAAGTGAATCGATCAGGAAAACTAACAAAACAAACACTCAAGAACAGTGAATTTAAAATATATAACTCATCCAAAGGCCTATAAAAGATAATAATAAATCCATAACTAATCATACTAAATATTAATGGTTTTTTAATTGTTAATTATTCAATTTAATGTGATTATTTAGGATATTAACATGAATGAAACTTTTAGACAAAATGTAAGGGGATTTCTTGAACCCAACTCTCTTTCATTGGGGTTTTTCTCATTCACCCCATTTTATGTATGATTATTCCATATAAAATAACTTCTTAATAATTATATTATCTTTTCAGGGATATACATTTTTTATATTGGATTATATGACAAACACAATTTTTTTCAAAGATCTTATCTTTCAAAACACAACTTTTACTTCTTACTAATGGGCAGCGATTCTTATATCAATTATATTATTCCCCATTTAATTTGGGATATGAATGTTTATGAATTCATTATTATGATATGAAATACATTTCTTTCCATGTGATATTTATGTTCCTAACTGATATATTTTTGTTATGGAATCCATGATAATGTAAATCTAATGATGTGATTGGTGCGCCCCGAATAATATAGATCAATGTAAATGCGATGATGTGATGGGTGCACCCAGAATTATAGGGTTCTCAAATGAATTGGGTAATCTGAAGAAACCCATGAGTAATGTGAAATATATGTTAACATGATGCTAGCTTTTTTGACATATATGTGTGGTAGTTGACTACACAAAAATGATGTTTCATTATTATGCATTTCCATAGTCCAAGTATTTTCTAGATGTGTCCTCTCATGATTATGATCCTATGATCATTTTATAATGATAACAATTATTATTACTCTATGTAATAATATTTCATGTTCTTATATATCCTATTTTTCTGCTTTTTTGTCACCCATATATGATGAATATCTTCTTTTGAATACTTGTACTAATGAGAATTCAATGGACAATAAGAAGCTATAGAATTAGGAAATAAATTAAATTTTAGATTTTATTTTATAAATGTTATGTATGGTCCAATTTTAACAAAGATATTTAACCCTTTGATCCTCATTGTATAATGATTTTGTGTTTTTTAAGAATGTGGTGCCTTGGTAAATGACTAATGCACAAAATATGTTATCAAAAAAGAAATTAAATGAGTCTAAAAGATGAGATTATTTTACAATATATATCATAAAGGGGAATCAAATTAACAGAGAGGTCATTCAACCATAAGGTGACATTGTTTAATATCTTATTTTCTAACAATAAGCCACCATGTACACTTCATGAAATGAATTAATAATAATGTATTTGACTTCCTTGAGTGAATGGAGACAATCCATCCAGCGTGTTGTAAGAGGCCCCATGAGGTACATCACACAATTCCAAATATATTCAACAATGGTAGTTGGGAAACTTTCAATCCAAATGTTGTTCAAACCATTTTTCTTTGATAATGATATAACATTTATCACACTCATCATTTAATCCTCTAGAGCTGAGGATATGCCACATGTTCCTATGAAACCTACATGAGTTGGAATGAAGTTATTTCTTAAAATAGAACTGAAACCCGAAGGTCCCAGGTTGCCTTTCGAAGCACCATCAACATTAACTTTAATCTATCCTAGAAGATGAGCTTTCCAGATCACATAAAAAGTGAATCTAGGTTGAGGATAAATACCATTAACCCCATGCCGATATAGAATCACAATTTCATTCATTGCATTGTTGCAAAATCCCTTTTGAATTGAAGGGTATCCCCAAATGACTAGGAGGATCCGCATATGGCATGCTTGTAAACTAAGTGAATAGTTGTTATTAATAAAAGAATTTTTGTCATACCAAAGTACATGATGATGTTTAGCATCATCCGGTAATAAAAGGATCTCGATTTTCTAACAGGATTCAATATCCACACAATGTTGAAGTTGAGAGTTTATTGAGACATTATGTAACCATCAGAACTCAAAAATATCAAGAACATAATTCCACAATGCAGCAGTAATAACAAAAGAAGGAAAATTATGGTAAATGTCATCACGATGTTGGTTACAAAGATGACATTTAGTGAAATGATGGTACCCAAAATAATGAAGAAAAGTGTCAGTGGGAATCCTCTTATGGGTAATTCACCAAATCATTGTGAATCTATAATGTTTTAACCAAAATTTATTAAAAGTTTATCTAACTAAATGTTTTTTCAGAAATAATAAATTAATTGTTTTTTAAAAGTTTTTGAGTCGAGAATTCCATTATGAGAAGGTTCTAAAATTAAAAACTCATCAGTGTTGGAAAAAGGGTAGCTATCAATGACATAATTGACGTTGTCATGTTAATTATGGTTGTGAGAGCTATCAATATCCTAGATGGTATAATTAGTGTGCTTAAAATGTTGATAAAGTGAAATCATCGAAAAGGGAGGAGCACCAGCCCATTTGTAGAGCCATAAATTCATGGAAGATTCTCTAAACACCATCCATGTAGAGCTAGAAATGATGTTGGAAAAAGAATTCTTAATGTAATTACAAATCTAAGAGCCCGAGTAATTAAAATTAATTGTCTATAGTTTCTTCCGAAAATGTGTTTTTAAGGAATGAAATTGAGTTATAGTTGTTATGAAATAGGTTCCATATGAGAGTGGCTTGTAATGAATCATTAATGGGTTTAGAATTTTTTATACCGAGACAACCATTCACCAATGGTTAGCTACAAGTAGACTAAGAAACAATAACTAGTTTACTTTAAAGCATGATTCCACTCCAAATATTGTTTTTGATGGCTACCTTAATTATTTTATATATATTGTGAGTTATTGGGTGATTATTCCATGAAATTAACTAATCTAATAAGTATCGTAAAAAACAAAAAAAACCTTCCATTACCTTCAACATTTATAAATCCTTGAGATATAGAAAAAATGACATTAGTTTAGTAGTACACATTATTATGAATGATAATGTATGTTTCATCATTTTCACTAATTTATATATAATTTTTGGTGTTGAATTATTTAGATTACATGGTAATGCAATGACCAATGTGGTAATTATTTAGATAATAATTTATAAAAATAAATGTTACTGGAAATATTAAGTTTAATGTAAATCGATTGAACTATTATCAATAATTATTTATATTAATATATCACGTTACATAGGTGTGAACTTAATATATTAAAATTTGATCTTCTTCTTGATAATTATTAAATTTGAATTAATTAAATAATGTCATAATCAACTTTAATGTTTTTTTGTAATGTTATTTTATAAAAAGATATCCAATTTTCAAAAATTCTTATATTATTATAATTGATTTTGAAATATTAAGTAAATGTAAAATATTTTATATTAATGGACCAATTTTTTTATTAACATAGTTACCTTTAAATGGAAAAAATATTGTTATCATGGTTCTTGTTAAAGTCTTGTTTTTGTGTGTGACATGCGACTATACTAAAACTAATATCCAACACACTCAAATTTTTTTAGTAAATTAGATATCATATTTAGAATATATTGGGTCTATATTGTATAATAAATCTAAACATAATTTATTATTAATGGTTATGTTATTTTTCCTGAGGAATTATTTAATTTATTAAAAATAAAATGATAAAAGTGCAGAAAATAGGAGTTAAGGGAAAAATAATAACAATTAAATTATATTTTTGTTGTATATATTTTTAATTTCCATAAATCCACATAAAGAGATTATTTTTAAATTTTAAAAAAACATGAGGTAAATGAGAAATCCAAATAGTGTTTACCTTTTAGAATGTATGCGAATGTTATCCCACCTCCATCATAAAAAGGAATTAAATTTTAACATTCCTCACACATATCATGAAATATTGGATCATTCAACACCAACCCAAATATGATTAAAACACAAGTACCTACATAATAGAGACTAAAATTTGGGTACAATTAAAATCAAGGAAATAATTTTCTAAAAAAACTAGTTACCCAAAGAAGAGTTTACATCCATTAATAAGAACTATTGTTTGATTTTATTTATCCAAAAACTCAATTATTTTAATTACATGCTTATATAATAACAAAATTATCCCAAATATAATGATATTGTGTTATTTTAAGGGTTATAACAACACCTATAAACACTTCCATGAAATGGGTAATGAAATTATTGCTCATGTGTAAGGAGGGAACTCCCTCGTGAAACTACGTCATTCATTTTTTGTTTACCACCTCCCATGATTTTGAATTATGATAGTAATACCATTTTTATAATAGATTTATACATATATATGATATTTATGATTTTTCCATTTTAGTAGAATAATTAAATAAATTTTACATTAATTATTTCCATTTTTTTAATTATGATAACACCATTTGTGGATAAGTGGACTAACACTTCCTCAAAGCGATGTGATTCATTCACATATTAAATAGAGTATATTAAGCATTATATTAGTAAAATTATATGATATATATGACATAATAATTTAACTTCAATTATAATATATATATTTCATTGTAATTTCTTAATTAAAATACGAAAAGAAAACCAAAATAATGGTTATGCATATGTACACTCTACCGTCTCAATGAAAGGTGTATTTCATTTTACATTTATGTCATTTATAGATTATTATAAATATTTTTATACTGAATATATATCATATTTATATCATTTTATACAATAATTAGATATTTAATTCGTGATCAATGTAATAGGATCAATAATAAAAAGTGAAATCATATACGAAACACGAAACTAATATTACCCAAAAACCAACATTAATAATTAATTGTTAATAAATCGGTACTATAATGACATAAAAAAATCATATATGGTATCATATATAATAATAATATTTTTAGATGAATAATAGACTTATATTTAGTATATAGTATGATTTAACATGTTCAAGGATAGTCAAGACTTAAAGTGAAGAGATTTATAGTCTCACTTTTATTTCTACAAGGCATATTGCATATTCACCACTCATTTCTTTTGTGTGGTTTATATAATTCCCATTAATGTTTTTGTAATTATTATAAATATATTTATGGATATTTTAATTTTCAAATGATTATATCTCTTTCATGGGGTATATGGTTTAAGAGATACCAAATCAATAAGGCAATTGTTTTTTAATTTTTGTTCATTTTGTCACGTGTTGTGTTATGGACCAATATTTTATTATGAGGTTTATATAATGAAACTTGAAAGTTTTAATCAATAATATAATTCTTCAAATAAAATTTTAAGATTAATTTAATGTCACACTCTCATGGGAATTATGATTCAATGTTACAAAAGTGGAATGAGTCTGTTTTTACAATCTAATCAGTTATCAGGATTGTTTATAATTATGCTTCTTTTGATGAAATATTATAATTCAAATCTCCAATACTCTCCGAAATAGTATTCTTCATTTTCATTAATTACATATAAATGTATTGGTACCATTGTATGTAAAATCCTTCAATTTTTTTTATATAAAAACATGACTTTATTTATCTTTTCGATAAACAAATCTGTGTGTTTTAAAAAAAAGTACTTCTAAAAAAATAATAAAAAATTTATGTGTGGATTTTTTTTAAATTAGTTTAAAACATATTTTCAACAATAATTTATTTATATATGTTTTGTGGAATTATTTTTTAGTTTTCAATATTTTATTTAATTATAATTTATTAAAATTATTTTCAAGAATTATTTATATGTTTTCAAAGAGTTTTAAATAAAACAGGTTTTTAGAATGATTTAAATCCTTATTTACAATTCTTCAATGATTTATCATATAAAAATGTTTTAAAAAATGATTCAATATTTCCTTATATACTATAAACAAATTTCAATTAATAATATTTTCAAAATGTTTTCATGATTTCTTTATATGTTATCAATTCTATTTTCAATGAAAAGGGTTTTAAAAATTAATTATGTTACAAAAGGTGTTTTCAAATTGAAAAGGGTTTTTTCATAAGTAACATTTTAAATGAAATTTCAATGAATTATTTATATTAAAATGACTTGTAAAATATTTCATGAATAATATTTTAAAACAATGGATATTTAACATAAGAATAGTTCCATTTGATATTATAAAATTCATCTCTATATATGATGAAATTATATGAATTGGTTTATTATTTACAATAGATATGATCCAAGTGAACCATTATTATTATTCCTTTTAATTTTGTATGTAAAATATGAAAAACAAATATGACACTTTTTTTTGATCCCCAAGTTATATGCTTTTGAAATCCACTACTTTTCACGAGTTCTGCTTTGATAACATGATTATTAAACCTATCTATTTTTCGAATGATATTATATTGTGATTTTTTTATGATACACATTTCAATTTGGGGGATATGATATGATGTTCATTTATCCAATCTCTTTTTATGGATCATGATGTGATGAATGTTTTATTATCTTGTCGAACATATATATATGATTTTACTATGAGGTGGGTGGGATCAATACCTTCATCCAATACATTGGGTTGACATTTTTATATCATGAGATTGTGGACATAACCAGGAGTGACCCCAGTTTAGTTGATGTCATTTTTCACTATGATGGTCTTGGAAGTGATTCATTCCTGCTAAGATGATATTGGGAGTAAACCATTACTAAAAAGATGATATTGGAGTGAACCATGACTACTAATCTTGTTTGGTGAGGAAACCCATTCCATTATAAGGAAATTGATATGACGAGGTATGGTGGTGTGTCCTCTCATGTAGGTTTGTCATACATTAAGTGCCATGATAGGATTTTTCAGTAAGACTTGAATTTTAATGAATTATTTTATTTACTTACATTTTTTTCTCATAATCTATGTATTATTTATATGTTATTATTTTATGAGTTAATCTATTGATTCCCTTATGATTCATATATTATGAACTAACAAACATTATTCCATGAATGATATATATGATATTTAATATACATGGAATTTAAATGTTATTCTCATTTTCACATACCCATAACCTCAAGTTAGGATTAAATATATCCCTTATTTAACCTTTCTAAGAATTAATGCTGACCCATTATTATGTTTTATTAAATAAGGTTATGAATAATTGTTTAATGTATAATTACTAAAGTGGAAGATATTTTTGGGAATCATTGAATATATTTCACCATATTTTATGATTATGCTCAAATCTTCAAAATACGTGTTACTATTATTGTTATTTGGCATGTACGTTTATAATGTGATTAATATTCAACTAAATTTTTAAAAAATTCACATTTTTTAAACAAGGGATTAAATTGTTACCATAAATTGTATGTTTTAATCATCTGTTTGAAACAATAATGTGAAAATTTTAGTGAGATTTGTGGGGGTATTTTTAAGGATATGTATGGGGATGTATCAAGGATAAGACTATAGTGTCATAGATTAAACAATATGTCTTCTGTTTGACATCCTTTAAGTTATATTTCATGGTTATGTTGTTTTAGTATTGACAAGGGTATATCACACTATGATTTATCATTTTCTTCAATGACTGAAACTAGAATGAACTGGGTTAACATTGAATGTTAAAAACAATATTTAGATAAGTAATAAAATGGGATTATCACTAGAGTGAAGGATTGGATGATCTATAATAATATATTTTAAATATAGATTTTTAAAAAATTAATCCTTAACCAAATATCATGCCTATTAAAGAAGATAATGAATGAGTTCACTATGAGTTTGTGTAATAAAAACTATCATCCAAAGTAGATATAGATTGATTTGTTTCGAGAATATGGAAGGACAACCCTTTGTAAATGTCATATTAGATTATGATATTATTTTGACTATGGAAAATAATGAAACAATGAATGTAAATGAAAAGGTAAAATGAAAATATTGGTTAATGAAATGAATGAGAATGATGGAATCCCAAATGTATCATCTAATGTGAAATTATATAAGTGTAGAATGAATGGAGATTTTCAAAATACATTTCCAAAGTGGAAATATTCTCAAGAGAATCATGAAGGTGATACAAGTAATGTTTATATTATTGATGATGTTGAAAATATATGTTAAATATGAAAGGATATATGTACTAATTAATTGGATATGGTGCCCTTCATAATGTCTTAAGAATGATGGGGAATAATTCAAGTGTCTATGTATTTATATTCATGATTTTTTATACATAAATATTTATATATATAAATATTGTTTCATTTATGTTTTATACTAAGGGTCTAAAAGGATACATTGAATAGTTTTGATGGAAAATAATTTTTTTTAATTCCATGGTGATCTTTATCGAAAATAAAATTTAGTGGGAATGATAACACGTAATATGTTAATAATGATAAGATAATGAGAGATGGATAGAGAAATTTAAGATATGAATTTATAAATTGGATGGTATTAATTTCCTTGAAATTGATTAAGTATTTTTTGAATGAGTATTTTGTGCTATCATTAATGACGTTTAAAATGATTTTCTATTTAATGAATCTATCCAATAAAATTTTTAGTAAGTAAAAATACTTGTTTTCAATATGGATTTTTCTATTTTAAGTTATTTCCATGTTTGAAGAGAATACATGATTAATGTATTCACATGTTTGGTATGTGAAAATTATTATCCAATCTAAGATATATAAGTAATAAATGGTAATGTTTTATTTGAGAAATTTCGTGACCTTATTTCTAATATTTTGGAATATGATCTTTCAAAATGGTTATTAGGTTGACTATTTATGGAATGGTTTATTCTAAAAATCATATGATTTTTTAGAGATTAAATAATTATTTCACCACATGTTGATTTATGAATACAGGATAACTAGTTCTCACCATATTGTTGTGTGGTTAAATAAAGAGAGATGGAAGACCTATCATTATATTTATTATTCTTATAATACTTTATGCTTTAGGAATGACATATTTTCCTTCATTTCATTGGGTAAGAAATGAAGTGGAAGTCGGTCACGGAAATCCAATGTGTTTGATTCGAAATATTAAAAGGAATAAAGTCAAGTATATTTATTTCATTATATACATAGAAAGTAAAATTATTACACAAAAATTTGAAAATGATATTGAAAAATATTTATCAATAAATATTCATTTCCGTTGAACCAACTGGAAAATAAATCATCATAGATTTATTGTTTTGAGGCCCCTAACTATCAATTATTCTATCATTTTTTGATGATCAAAAATATTTATCAGTATCTATATTTAATTTTTCTTTCTTCTATGTTCAATATTCACCCCTGGCCTATTTTCTCCTCTATAGAATCATATTTATAAGTTACATTGTGTAACAATTATGATTTCAACATTACTTTTTATAGGAATTTATAGTATTCATTTATTTGGATATGGGACTTTACGAAAAGAAATTTTTATTATTAAAAAAATGATAAGCCAAAATAATTTTGAGAGACAAATTATTTTTAAGGGGGTATAATGAAACACCGTGATATTTTGGGAAATTTTTATAATTAATTTTATCTTTTCATTATTCTACATTTCCCACAACACTCAATATATATTAGTTATATAAAAACACTATATTATTATTTATTTATATGAAACAACAAGCTGGGATTGAGTGACACACAACACATAGATTGTCTTATGGTACATGGAACACAATTTTTGTCTTGTGATATACATAACTTCGAGCTACCTCAATATCTTACTTAACACAAGGACCTATTTTTACCAAATTAAAACATACCATTAATAATACTATTAAAATATTATCATAGCTGTCACCAAGCTATTTGAATAGAATATACGAATTACAATAACTAAAATTTGAAAATATTATTTAAAACATTATAAAACATGAATATCTATTTATCACTTATATTGAAATTAAAGAAAGAACTATTTTAAAATAATGAAATTCTTTTTATTTGAAAACAATTTTCTCCCGATAGAACCCCCATATTATTCCATAAATTATTTTTTTGGTGAATAATTAATTTAAATTCATATATTATATATTAAATAATTTCTCTGACAGGCATAAACTAAATATAATAGGCATAATATATGAGAAAATCCAATTTATTGAATAAAAAATATATTTTTTCCAAATGGTAATTTTACATATTTTTTATATAGATCCCATTTTAAATAATTTTTTTTGGAAGTATCGTTAAATTTATTAGAAAAAATAAATTTTTTTTAATTAGGAATATAAAAATTTACTTTATCAATGTTTTAGGTATTTTTTGAGAGATATTTTATGAATAGAGAAAAAAATTGAATTTTAATTGAAAACTGAATTTCCATATAATTTATTTATATTGTAAAATATTTATTTTGTTTTATTTTAAAGGGTAATTTGATAAATTATACATAGTGTAATACAATTTAAGTCATTATTTTCAATTTCACTTATAAATTGGTTAGGGTAAAATATCAATCATTTTAACGCTGTTACATTAAAATACCACATTCACGTCATGTCTACGAGATTAATTTAAATTAAATTTATGAATATTATATATTTAGATAATGGAAAAATGGATTACATATTTGGAATAATAATAATAAGTATTTTATGTTAAGGTAAAATTAAATTATGAAAAATATAATTGTGAAATTAAATAAATTTAATTACAGTGATTAATGAAAAAATTAATTTACTTATTTGTTAAATATTAATCTCAAGACGATAAAATGACATTGACACTCATCCAAATTCTATTTTATGTCCATTTATTGACCATATCCTCTCATTGTTCTAATTTTATGAGTAATTTCACATTATCCCATGAAAATGTCTAATATTATAAGTTACCTATTGAAAAAAGACAAAAAAATTAACCTTCATTACCTTTAACATTTATAAACACTTATGATATGGAAAAAATAAAATTAGATAGGTTATACAAAAAATATTTAATGTCAATGGATATTTTTAATCATATAAATTTATAATTAATTTTTCAAGATTAACTATTTATATTAACTGTTTAATTAATTGAAAATTTGGCCATTATTTAGTTAACAATTAAGTAAAATAAATGATAGTAAAAATATTCAAAGTAAATTAAATTGATTGAGTTACTGAATATAATTTTTTAGATGAATATATCATGTTACATAGTTTCAAAATTAATAGATTAAAATTTCAAATTCTTCTTGATATTTATTAATGGTAAATTATGTAAATAATTTCAAAAATGAAATAAAAAATATTATTTTATGAGAACATTTAATTAAAAGATATAACATAAATAGAAAATTAAATATTCTTCCAAATTAATTTTATATATTATTTAATATCAAACATGGCATATTATTGGAGAAAATTTTATTTGATAATGAACATATTTTTTTATTAAATATTAAAAACATTGTTTGGATGTTTCAGGTTATTGTATTGTTTTAGCACGTAATACGAGGTTCTTTCAAAATGAATTTCCCACACACTGGGGATTTTTTTTGAATATTTGAAATAATATTTTGAATAAATTAAGTTTCTTTTGTCTAATAAATATCATATTAATTTATTATTAATTGGTAAATTACTTTGTTTAGAATACTATTTAAATTAATAAAAATAAAAATAATAAAAGTTGCGAAATATAGAAAATAAGGAATGAAATTATGAAGATACACTTATTATTGTGTTTTTAAGATTGATTTCGACCATGTTTCATATCTAATAAATTATTAGTCTATTTTTTACAAACACTAGTAATGTGATACCTACTAATATTTCTTACTTTTTGGAATTTATAATAATATGACCTCTCCTCCAATAAAAAGTTATTCTCTCATCCCATTCCACGCACCTCACAAGATACATTGACTCAAAAAAATAAAAACAAAATTAGCTCCCAAATTTAATCCCATAAAATGTCCCCACAATGAAAAGAATTAAAACTGAGGTACCCCTTTAGTGAAACCCAAAAGGAGTTACCCAAACAAGTGGTAACATCATTTAACATGCACTTTTGATTGATTTTCATTCACCACCTCCTTAATTATTCTTATTAAATGATTATATATTAAACTACATATACTAAATATAATTATATGTCATTAATATAATTGTTATACTTAACACTAAACATAGTTCCATCAAATGGGAAATGAATGTACCATTCATGTGTACGCCAGACTACAGCCTCACGAAACAATGTCGTTTATTTTTCTATTAACACCTCTAATTGTTGGTAATTATGATGGAAATGATATTTTATATAATATTTATGATATTTATGAGTTAATTATTCTTATTTAATAATTATAACAAACATAACTTTATAAATTATTTTTAGTGTAAATATGATAACATTGTTTGTGGATGTGTGGACTACCAGCTCCTCAAAGTAATGTGATTGTTCACACATTACATGGAATATGTTAAGGATGAGTTCAGTACATGAATATGATATATATGAAATAATAAATATACTAGAATTATATATATATATATATATTTCATTTAAATACTTTATTTCAATTATACTAGAACATAGAAACAACATTCATTCTTATATAGGACCTACAATCTCTATAAAAAGTATATTCTATTTCAGGTTTATATCTATTATTTATTATTATATATATATATATATTTAATTTATATCATGTTTTACATTATATTATTATGTAAATAATGATTTAATTAATATGATTATGAATAACTGGTCAAAACATAAACGAAAAAAGTAGATATTACCCTAGACATAGTATTAAAAAGAAATTGTTGATAAATGGGTATTATAAAGTCATAATATAATAATATATGATATTATATATAAGAATATGTTTTTATATTTATAATAATTTCATATTTATTATACATAAGGTTTCGATGTGTATAAATAATGTCATGATTTAAGGTAAGGTGATTTCTAGTCTCACTTTTATTTATGCGATATTTTTACAATAGTCACCACTCATTTTTTTTGTGTAGAATATATAATTCTAATCAATTTATTATATTATTTGGATACTTAAATTTATTTATATTTAAATACCAATTTTATTATCTTTCCTTCATGGGGGTTTTGGTTCGAAATTTAACAAAATGGTAATGTAATTTTTCTCATTTTTCGTTCTTTGAGGAAAATGTCATGTTATACCTCGACATTCTTTTATGAGGTGTATATACTAAATATTGAAATGTTTAATAATTAATATAATATTTTAATTATATATTGAGCTTAATTTAATGATACACTCTCATCAGTATGATGATTAACTATTTCCAAGGCGGTAAGAGTCAACTGATGTAATTTCATCATTTACTAGTATTGTTTATGATTATGCTCTCGTTGATAAAATATTATGATCCGTATCTCAAGAGAAACAATAGATATTATTTTTCACTATTTATTCATGATATATTTACGAAATAATACCATTTTCATCTCTTGGGTATATAATATAATTACGAAAATGGTTTTGTGGAAATATCTATCTATATCAGTTTTTATTTGGTAACATGTGTTCTATCAAAAACATTTTTTCTAAAAAGATATTAAAAAATGTTTTTGGATTAATTTATTTTATAATTATTTTGAAATATATTTTTGATTAAAATTTCTTCAAAATTTATTCATGGTTTATTTATAAATTTATGAATTTATTTTCAAAGGAAAAGTCATTCATATTGTTTTTATGATTTCTTCATTATTTTTCACTATGTTTTCAATGAAATTTTTTTCAATAAATATTTAATGATTTTATTTAAATTATCAATTATATTTTCAAAGATAACATTTTTAAAAATTATTTATTAAAAAATAAAATAAGAATAGATATTTTACCGGATAAAAGTTTTCAAGGAAATTTCAAAACAATCCTTAAATTGAAAAGTATTTTTGAAAATGTTTAATGAATCATATTTTAAAAAAATTTTCTATTTTATATATGAAATTTTCTATGTTACCTTTCAAACTACATTTCTATCTATTCAGAATCCTTTTAAATGGTTTAATATTTAATGGGGATATAATCCAGGGTCACAATTGTAAATATTTTGTGAAATGATTTTTTTAAGACGAAAAGTTTTTTATGTACCTGGTTCATTTACAGAGGTTATATGAGATTCAAAATTTCTTATTTTCCCATATTATACTTTTATTAAATGATTATATAACCTATATATTTTCCATATTTTATGATATTATTACATGTTTATGATCACCATTTCATTTTGTGGGTTACAACATGATGTTCATGGAAGACATGTCTTCTTATGGGTATTCATATGTTAAATGTTTTATTATCTTGTGGAACTAGTATGTATGATTTAATTATGTGTTGGGTGAGGCCTATAACTACCTATAATTACATTTTTAATGATTTATATATAATTAGAAAGACATGGATTGAATAGAATTTGATCCCAATTTAGTAATGGAATTTGTCCTCTATGATGGTCTTAGGAGTTATCCTTTACAACTAAGATAGACTAGGATGTGAGCCTTGACAAAAAAAATTCTCATGTGATTGAACCATGCCTAATAATATGGTTTTTTTATTATTTTGATTCCATAAAAATGAACAAAAATAGAATTGAGTATGATGGATTTTCTTAACAAGTAGGTTCAACACCCATGAAGTGCCCTGATAGGTATTTTCAATAATCACTGACTTATAAGGTATTATTTTATATTTTTTAAAAGTATGAAACCAGTTATAACTTTTAATCCAATGTTTTTATTTTTTTTATTATCTTTATTATATTATGAATCGTTTCTTATGAATGGAATATCCTTATTCCAGGACTCTTGTATATGATATTTCTTATGAAGGAAATGATCTTAAAATGTTAAGATCTTGTTCTGAAATCATTATTCTCATGTAATGGTTACATATATCCTTTTTAAACCATATTTAGACTCCAATATAACCATTTATTATATTTCCTTCCCTATTTTATGAATAATGGTTTTAGGAAGACGTACTAAAAGAGAATATCTTTGTGGGATTCATTGAAAATATTTCAACATGTTAGGAGATTTTGTTCTATGTTTCCAAACACACTAAACTATTGCAGTCATCAGGATGGTACTTTTGTAATGTGGTGAACATTCATCTGAATTGATTTAATTTCAATTTATGTTTAGTAGAGGTTTCAATAGAATATATCTTTAATAAATAATAATGATAAATATGGATATGTGTATAACTAAATGTATATTCCATTTAAACAATGTGATTATGATGAATTCATAAGTCTTAATCAATATAGATATGAAAATATCTAAACAAAAATTCCATTTAATAAAAATCCGGACTATCTATATTTGACATGAATTAATCAATATGGGAAGAAAAATAACATAACACATATTCCATTGTAATATCGTTTCCATCATGAATAGATAGAGTTTAATAATTATGAAAAGGTAAATTAAATGAAAATACAATTTAATCAATAAAATGATAATGAAATACATCCAAATATAATATTATTACTAAAAATCACAAGGATAATAGTAATGGAATTAATAATGTATTAAATTATTCATTATTGAATGTTATGATACATGTAATCATGATACCTATATTGTCAAGACCATTCAAATGAAAATTTAGAACTATTAATAAAATTCCAATTAATTCTATCATATTGATTCGTCCCATGATACAACTTAGGCATTGAGTAGATATATACCTTTTTCTAACCCCTCATTGAATTTCCAACTATTTTTTTAAATATCAAATAACTTATTTAATGTATGAAAAATATGCATTGTCCTAAAATATTTGTATTGATTAATTTATACATATTTATCAATATATACATAGTTAATAAAATAAAATTTAATGTGAAACTAGATATATTTAAATCATATAATGTTTTGTGAAAAATATATCCATTATAAATAAAATGGTAATATAGGTGAAATTTAATGCCCAGTCATCCTAAGAATGTCACTATTTCAGGGGGGAAGTTATTGGCAACAAAAATTAAACAATAATGGAAATTTCATTACATTACATAGTCAAAATGATCAAAAAATCAATAAAAAGTAAATTTATGGTATCAATAAAACATATCAGTAGTGGATTATATGAAATATAATGGGATTCTGTCATTAATGAAGTGAAATACCATAAAAATGAATTAAAATATATTCTTGATAAAAAAATCATTTTCAAATTAAAATTAATTAAAAAACATTGAACAATATATTGAAAATAATTTTCCTTCAATATATCCTTTGAGATATATATATGATTGTTTAAAAAATTGAGCTTTCCTAAGGGTCAGAAATTATATACATGACATACATACAAAAACAATTTTTTTTCATTTTTGGAAAAATAAAAAATTGAATTAATTGGATAAAATCAAGAAGATTCCAATCAAAAAAATTAGCAAAACCTAAATATGAATAATTATTTATTTAATAATACATTTTTCAATGACTAAAAATTTTGATATATTTTTTGGTAAACATTGTTTTGGATGAAGATGTATTTTATATATAATGGAGATATAAAGTTGAATTATATTAAAAATATTTTCTCAAAAATTTTATGTATAATTGAGGGAAAAATGGTTCTCTTGCATGAAAAAATATATAATAACTATTGGAGAATAAATTTACTATGTTTTAATAGAAAATTATAAAATAATTTTCATTAATGAAAATTCGTGCACATTGTTTCCGGAATAAAATGAGATTGTGAAATAATCCAACACAATGATCATAACATTAATGTGATAATTATTCAATGAATCTATTATGTGTGTCAATTATAAATACTCATAATAAAATCATTAAAAAATAAAACTTAATGAAAACTCTATAATCATATAATTATAGAATATCATAGGAAATTGAGAAGTTATAAAACCAAATTAAGTGAAATTGAGTTATGATTTTTTACCAATTGGTAACATATAATCCATATCTCCATGGATGAAATAATTATAATTGAAACATTAAATAAAATAATTAAAAAAACTCATTATAGTTAATGAAAAAGTGTATATATATATAAACCATATAAATGATATATAGTGACTAAAATTTCAATATTCTTGAATGAAGGGATATTTATACTTAGTCTGTTACATCGTGCTTCTTTTTCACTGAATGTGATTTAAAAGACTCGTTAAATATAGTAATCATGTTATTAATTTATTTTATATCTGTATTCATATTTATAATATCATATATGTCTCTATTATATAATTTTACCTTCTGTTTTTTAATAATATTTTAATATTTCTATTGTTTCAGGATTGAATCCCTTATTTTTTTCTTGGATGTTTTGTCATGAATGTTCTGGTTCACACATATAGGATAAATATCCATCCCCATTGGTATTAAATTAATTCTAGAAATATCATATTGACTCATTACATAAAATTTTAAAATCATTCTTAATGTTTATACATAACAAATGAATTATATCGATTCATGTAGATGGATGGTCAGACAAATGCATGGTAAAAGATAACATTCCACTAAAATTGAAGGGATATGTAAGTGTATGATATATAAATTTTCTAGAATAAATTCATTTCCATATATATATATATAACATATTTTTACTATAATTATCATTATTACCTTCCTTATAAAGTGTATGTGATAAACGAACAACATCATTTTGCAAGGAAATAGTTCATTATACACATGAGTGTAAATATTATATTTTAAACAAAATGTCCCAAGAGATAGTAGATGTTAGTTAAAAATAATAGAAGAATAATAATATTATAAATATAATATTTTTTTATATCCATCCTTATATCTATCATTAAATGTTGGTAATTGAAAATGAATAACATCGGTATATGATGTAATAGTCCACCGTACACAAGATTGAAATGTTCATTTCACATTTTATTGATAATGATATGGATATTAGAAATTCAATAACATTATAACATATAATTACATCTAAATAATTTGTCAGTTGTATAAACATAATTCAATAATATTTTTTAAAGGATAAAAAAATTCTTCTTTAAGTATATTATATTCTTTTTTGAGAACATCATAAGAATTGGACCAAATTTCTTCCTAGTATATCTTTTTGATAAAAATGAATCTATACTATTTATATTATATTTTTTAAGTTACTTTTTATAGATTTCCTGAACCAATTATAATTATAAATGTGAAAAGTGGAAGAGAGGGGCATGCCTTTTATAAGTGGGGGAGAGTACACACTTGTAATTTTTCAAAAGAATCAATTACTCAAATGTTTTTTAACATAAAATATACTCCCATATGAATCATACATGACCCTTAGAGGCTATATGGTTTATTTATTCCTAAAAAAATACCCTGGATAAGTTTTCAGGCCATTTCAACTCTTATCAATTTGGTATAACCAAAATAATATCAGTTTTTACCTTAACTGCGGTAATTAATTTTTACTATATTTATAAAAATAATGGTTAAAGAATATGTTGACCATATTTTATAATATAAATTTTTAGGATTGAAAATACGGAATCAATTTTTTTAAATTTAATGCTATGAATTGGTGAAATTAAATTGTAAATGATACCAACAAAAAGATGAGAAAGCTAGTTTCATATGAGAAAATTATTATAAGTAAGAAAGATTTAATTTTAAATTTCATCAATAGGTTAACTAAAATGAACTAAATTAGTTAAATTTTAATAAACGTGATGTAATTTTTCAGTAAAACGAATTTAACGTAAAACATAACTATAAATTTTTTTAAATAAAATAGTAGTTTTCATTAGAAATTATTATATTCCACTATTCGTTGAATAATTAAAAATTTCTAAAAGATATAAAAATTTAAACATAAGATAATTTTATAATTACAATTTCAAAAATAACTATAATTTGGTCAAAAATATTTTGAGAAGTGTAAAAAAATAATTTAAATTTCCCATGATAAGCGTGACTGAAAGTATATTCATGTATAAATATCTTATATTTTATTTAAATATATATATATTTTTCATAATCCATAAATTTTATTAATAAAAAAATATTTAAATAGTTCATAGAGACATTATGTTGTATGTACAAATGAAAAATGTATAAAATTTCCAAAAATAAGAAAATTAGAATGATATATAATATTTTTATATCATGGAACAATACTTATATCATAAATATCATTTTTATAAATTAAATATTTCATTATATTAATTGATAAAAAGTATTAATTAAAACCAAACCACATCGCTTCATGGATGAGGTAGATCACACGTACCCATTATCCATATTATCATTTTTAATGGATTAGAAGATAAAAAGTTATAAAATATAATATAATTAAATATTAATTATTATTTCATAAAAATCATATATAAATATTAGATCTGACATAATAACCCTCAATGAAACATGTTCATGGAAAATGGATAGTATCACTACGCAAAAGAGGTAGTCCACTATTATTTAGGATTGATACATTCCCTTCACATATGATGGAAAATTGTGTGAATAATGATTTCCCCATAATAATAATGATGTTTATAAAAATTCATGATAATTAATTTATTATTTTATGATTAATACCATATATTTATAGTCAGTATATGAAGAAATTAATTGAAGGATTCCAGATAAGATGATGACATCTTCTTCAGTAAATAATTTTTAGATCCATTATTTAGGACCCTTGGAATGGTCTTTCAAGAATCAATAACATCTAATGTATGCATTTGAATGTTTTGAAGCTAACCAAGATGAATGTTTCCATATAAAAACTTCATTGTTATTTAACGAATATAAATTAACAGCATCCTTTTATAATTTGGGGGAATTGATAACAAGATATTTAAAGAAATTAAATAATATAAATATCATAATCATGTTATGTGGAATCAATATATCAAAATTTCAAGTATAAAATCTGATATTGTGTAAATATACAGAAAAATATCATTTGGTCTTGGTTTGGATTAATTTTACGCCCCATCATTTAGTTAAACAACATTAAACTCATTTTAACCATATACAGGATAACTAATCATTTTATAAAAATAATATATTTTATATAATAAAATGATATGGAACTTATAAAAATATATAAAAAAGATGATTAAATATTTTACTTTCCTTTTTATCTAATTTAAATCATTTTAGAGGATGAAATAACAATTAATATAAAAGTGAAAAATGGATGAATTTTTTTAAGAAAAAACTTTATTTATGAGTAAAAAAATATTATCCTAGAAAAATATTATAAATTGGATTCCATGAAGTTTATTGGTTAAATAATAAATTAATAATGGGTTTTAACTTTTTGATAAAGTAAAACAAAAAATTGAATCTTCCAACCTATCAATTAAATTTAAAAAAACATAAATAGTTTTATATTTAAAAAAATTATTAGTTATATTAAAAAATGCCATTCTGGAGTTCTGAAATTCAAAACAAAATTTGAAAATATGTTATAATATTATTTAGAGATATATTTTGTTGAGAAACGCAAATCTAATAGTTTATTGTAACATGTTAAAGAGATTTTAAAGAATTAATCAATGGTTACAACATAATGTTTACTATTTTAATGACATGACAATTATGTACTATGGTAATAATTTATAAGAACCTAAAATGTAACATACTGACATGGATTCCATTGATCCCATATTCTAAGCTAGTGGGATATAAGGCCTCACGTGTTATTCCCTATGTGCCAGAGGAGGCCGACTAGAAGCGATGGACTAATGCATGATAGTGGGAAGACTATGCTCTCATATCAATGTAATAAATAAGTGAAAAATATAGGTACCATAAAAAACATTAATAAAAAAGAGTGAATAAGTAGTAAATAACAGAAATAGAACATTTTGAGACATGAAATGAAAAATAGTAGAATCCCAAAGAACATTGTCATACAATACAACATTGGTCATCCATTTGGATGATAATAAAGATAAAAAGATACAAAAGACATTGATATCAAAAGTTCATAGATCTATTAATAACTCTGATCGAGGACATATATCTGGAATTTAGACATTGTCTAACTACAGATGCCCAATTAGAAGAACTCACACAAGCAACCCTTCTTGATCAGGAAACTCTAGTCCTCAGAACTATCTTTTACAAAAATCATGCTCATAATGAATTGTGGATATAAGGTCTACACATTTAAGAATATTCACGTATAGGGGTTGGAAATAATCAAATTTTTCATCCTCAATAATCAACGAATAAATGTTATGCTATATGTGTATGAAAAATTAATCTTCCCAATCTAGCCGAGGCACTACTAAAGAAGAAGTCAATCAATCCTGAAACAATGGTCAAATATCAGTTCAGTAATACGGATCAACTGGGAAAGTTTCACCATGTACTTACATATCTATTTACATATACATATATAGTCCCATACCAATACAGATGTTGATAAATATGAATACTCTTTGGTATGTGAAAAAAATCACAAGAAACCATACTATAGTTGATCCTCGGGTCTGTAATCATGATCTCCTAGATTTCATGTGCACAAGAATTCAGCTCGACATCCTGCCACTCACTTTTTGTATAATTATATAGATCGTTGGAACCATATTCCTAATCAATATGAAAATCCATTGTCCAATGCTAGAATTATATCTCTTGGAAAGCTACATCACCACATTCAGATACTCATCCTACAAGTGGGTTCAGCCGTACATGCCCCAATTCTAGATAATGATATTTTCTATAAGAGATCGGTCCAATAATGAAGGATATTTTATATCAACAGAAAATATTGAAATAATGGATTCTAGGGTGCATATCCAGACATCATATAATGGTTACTGAGTCAGTCTCAATGCTGCTGAAAACTTTATATCCTGACCAATTTTTAATCCATATGTCTCAATCTATTTTTTCTCAATAAATTCAGAACTCATTTGAACACTAAGATTTATTAACTAAAGAAATAAATAAAGGGAACCCATTTGTGAGAATCTATAAAACACCCCTAGATTCATGTAACTGTACAGGGAAAGTTTAATCATCCTGATCAAATGTCGAGAAGATTGTAATAATCCCCACCACTCTAGAGAGAATAATCATCCATGATACTTGGTTTCAATAACCTTATCAATAAATATCATGGGTATGATTCCATAAAACACCCCATCAGTATCATAATAGATTTGGGAGAGTGAAATCATCCTGATCATTGGATGGGGAGACTATAATCATCCAAACAACATGGGAGAGAGTTTTTTGAAACGATTCTTGGCCTCCATACCCTTATATCATCGGCTAAAGAGATTATAATCTTCCATATCACATATCATATCAAGGTACGTAATGCCCGTATATAATAATCATAGGCTGAACAACACAATACTTGGAAAAAAATTTGGTTATTGAAATAATATATATCACAATTTTTTTTCATACACTCTCAAAATCCAAGTCACATGTAGTAGATATGGGTATACTAGTTTATAAATGAAATAACATGGATCAGAAGCCAAAACCCAAGTAATCACATATTGTCATCTGAGAAAGCATAACAAATCCTAGAAAAAATTTATGGGCATCAGAAATGAAAGAAATATCTCTCATTTTAAGATCAACAACCACCAACTTAGGAAGAACCATTTGTAAAAATCTCTCCATCAATAAAAATCCTATAAAATGGATTAAAAATGACTGAGGGTGGCTCAATCACCAAACCAAACACTACTGTCACAACCCCATGGGATCATATGTTTGGCATAGGTTTTAAGGAAAACCCCACTCTCATCTCTTTCCATACTTAATGTACTAGCTTAAGGTCGGTAAACAATAGTCACCCACTGGTTCCCTGAAGTTAAACACTAAAGTGGAATCCTACTTGTTATCCTCTATTATTAACACAATAAAAGGCATGCTACACGAAATTCATTGTTATAAGGTAATGGAGGAATCCTTCATGGGATACTAAAATGTTATGAAAATGAAGAAATATGACAAGGGATCCTCAGAATGACATATAGGTATAGGGATATTACAAGGTAATCCCTAGTTCCACATATATGAAATGTAATCACATTGGGGTTTCTTTATAAATAAATAGAACATAAAGTCATGCTATACATGATCCACTATGATAAATCCTATATAGAGGAATCCTACCTGTGGTCCTTGACAATAACTGGTCACACGACCTGTTATGCTAGAAGAGAACGTCACCAAAGGGAGACACCATCAAAGAAAATACACAAAGGTATCATTCACAAGAGATATCTCTCAACTCATCTTAGATCATGTTATCTAACGGGGTTGGTATGAACACCCAACCTATATTTCATGTTCATGTCTCAACCTCATGAGATGAAAATTTTATTTACTTGTGGAAGAACCTCTCAAATTAGTAAGATTCAGCAAAACACCCACTAGAATCCCTTATATTGGTTCATGAGTTTTACGACCATGATCTATGTGCAAAAATACTCATAATGGAATACTCTTAGGGGAAATTCCATCTCTATGGAATAAATCCACGACCAAACACAAAGGGTTAGAAGGGGTGGTACAGGGTGAGTCACCCATGGTACAATATGTGTACTTCCAACAGCCCACATTGGCATTGACATCTACTATTATGGGTGTGTAAAGACCCTTGGTACATAGAGTGTAATTCAGGAATAAAGTGTGTACCAAACAAGATGTACATTCTCGTGACCCTCAACCATCAAGTCTGGATACATGGAAAAGTCATGTACTTCTTCACATTATTCTACCATACAAGCGGTTTTTTGTGTACTCTAAAGGATTGTGGACCCCTATACGGTTATAAATAATTGGGTAATCACCTACATGACCATGTAAAAATACATAGAGTGTACACGTAGTGTACTAAATAAATTTCATCTCCCCTAAATAGAAAGAACAAATTTCATGTCACCCTGGACTACATACCATGTCACTCGGCTTTCATGACCGGAAATCCTCCTAATCACCAAAACACCGATTTTGTATTTAAAACAACAGATCCAGAAACTAGGGGACTCCTACACGAATCATAGAGAATTAAAAAAATGATGAATCTATGGGGGAATTATAAAAAAACATAATTGTTTCAACTATTGCGTCAAAAAAACTAAAGATTCATTCGATTCCACATTCCACGGTTGCCACATGTCGATCCATCACATCCAGGGATTTGCAACAAGATATCATTTCCTGTATCTATCTCTATTTATCTCTATGTCTAATTTTTTTATTTTAGGTCACATGAATGGGGAATCAATATTGTGTGAATGATATGGAATAAGAAATGGAATAAAAGAAATGTAAGCGAATAGAAATCAGTGAAAGAAAAATAAAAGTAAGTAAAAAAGGGGCTTTGGCCGGAATTAATTCCCAACTCACCTTAATGCCTCACATAGGGATAACTCGCCATTACAGACTCAATGGATGAGATAGAATCTAAATATGAATCACTGATCCAATGATATCACCATATACCCTATTCAAATAAATTGATACTTAATTTATAAAATATTAAATATAAATTATTGCTCTAAAATTATAACTACATGAAATTAACACCAAACAACTATCATAGGTTCAAAAAACAATTTTATGAGAAAAAGAGTGGTCAGAAAAATTATCTAAGATCATCTGCTCAAGGAAAAAACCAATTTTCCCCTTTATAAGAATCTTGAATCAAACATTCAAATATCAGATCAAAATTTTTGTCTGAGAAAACAAGGCTCCTTACAAATATATGATCTTAACCCATCATAGCCACAAGAAACCTACAGCAAAAAATTAATCAATACTCTCTATTAGAAAATATTTAAATCCAATATATCTAGACTATCTAGTGGCTAGCCTCGTATAATTAACAACTTTCATATATGCAGATGGCATTTAATCATGACTGTTCTAGTACTCCCCACCATAGGAATTCCCTTATCATCATCTCACAAGAAACTCCAAGCACAATGGACAACATAAATTCCAATTTTCAATTAAAAATGAGGTTCAACACCCTTAAAAAGCCAATGGTGCAATCCCCACCATATAGATTACCTTAAACCATTACAAGAGCTAAACCTTAACCAATTGACCCTTCCTGTGAAAAATAGTCCATTTAGAAATAAAAATGAGTTTGGTGTTGGGATGATATTATCTCATTATACACACAATGAATCAAGATAGTGCATGATCATCTCTTACAGGTTTATAGTATGATTCTTACAAAAATAATGTACAACTTTTTCGAATCCACACTGACCACAATAGGTTAGACCAACATTTAAACAAAACCTAACACCAAGTATCCTCAAAATGATTTTCCCTGTTCAAACATGATTACTCCTCTACCACGGAGTTAAATTAATCATTTTAACCATAAATCCAATGTAGAACATCAATGGAATTTCATGAAAACATCGATCCTAGGATCACACCTGGCCACATACTAATTAATATTCAAATCAACAATTGTATACCTTTACAACCTAACTCATAATACATGTAGTCATCCACGACCAAAATAAGCTTACCATTGTATATGGATCTCCAGTATCATTAATTGAAAAGATAAATGTGATACAATATTCAAAATAGATAATCTCACCCATTCTAGGATTTATTCCACAACTGCCAGTCACATGAAAGTGTTATAGTCATGAGAATCTTCCATTTCTCTATATACATTAGCAATAGAGGAAACACAATTCAATCAGGCCAAGAACCTGGACAATCCCAACTGAGAAATCCATTCATGAAAAATAAGAATCCTATGTGCTTTCTAAAAATAGGAAGGAATCAAAATTCCTATTATTCCGAACGTAATTTACAACCATTAATAATTTTCAAAAACGGTGAAATCCAATGACCACTTCCTAAAAATGGAATAAAAAACATAGTCAAAACACTCACTCATGTTTCCTTTAAAAATGGATTTTGACAAAAAAAGGTTCTATGTCAAACTAAGGGCCTCTAGGTCAACCACATTTCTCTATAGAACATGTCTCAAAATGAGTTCTTAAGTTCCAACCACACACCCCGAATGATAAAAAATATTAGACAATGAAAAGATGAAAAAAAAACTATGAGGGTAAAAGATGAAAACATAGCCTAAATGGCCAGATAATAACTGAGCATCATTAGAAGGAATATCTCCATAAGGGTCCTAATACTAACATAGAAATGAAATTTAACTAACATACATATGTTATTATTAATATATGAAAATTCCCATAGAGGATTAGTTTACGAGAAGAATCATTACTTCCATCATCATCATACTCAAAGATCCATCTAGATGACCTCATAAATTATAATAATCATCTAAAAAGGGTAAAAAGGGATAAGGTTCCATATCAACATACTTTGGCCACTACACCTCTTGTGTAGAATAACCAATTCGCGTGTCTGACACCAATGCCTCAACATAGATCCTCATAACCTATAATCAGAAGTAAATATATATATAAGAATACCCTATATACCTCAATTGTTAGTATAAATCATCTTCAAGTTGGTTGATATGATATGAATCATGTGTGCCAAAATTATGAATGAGACAGATCATTCATTTTTTATCCAAGAGTCCAAGTCCATATTTGACCTCTTACCAATGGACAAGATCCGGAGATATATATTAATTCATAACATACAAACAGCATGTGAATCACTAGAGAAAAATATCATAAAAACCTAAAACATTAAAGATCATAACTATAATCCCAAACCAATGACAACAATGGATTATTAAAAGAACAAGACTTATTGATCATTCAGTATGATATATATCACTTTTTAAGACACATTCTGAATACACCTATCCACTATATCTAAAATAGTAAATACTAGGAAAAACAAGCCTCTAATACAACATTGTATTCTCTCGACCCACATTTCACTAATCTGATGCTCCAATTTGGTGGGTCACAAGGTCTGAAGTGCACCTCCTAGCATGTAAGAGGATACCGAATAGAAATAAGGACCTTGTGTGTGATAATGAGAGACTAACAATGCATATAAATGTATGAAAATAGAGGAAAAAGTTATCTATCAGACACCATAGTAAACAAAAAGAGTATAGAAGAAGTAAAAGCTAAAATATAACATAATTGAACAATAAATGAAAATTAGTAGAATCCCAAACAAAAATGTCACAAAAATACAACAGTTGTAACCCACTAGGTCGACCATACAATAAAAAAGTAAAAAACAAAATGAATGTAAAGGTATTGGGATCTACTATTAACTTCGAGCTAAAATGCATACCTGGTCTACAGAAATAGTCCAACTGATGTATCCTGATCAGAAAAACACATGATAGCAACACAACTCAAACATTTAAATCTAGTCTACATCCCTATCCACAATGCCACTGGTGATCAACCTAGAATGAATAAATAAAGTATACACATACACCAAGGTGAACATGTAGGGGTGAGAAATAATTTCTGTAGTCAACCTTGAAAAACTACCTATAAATTCCTTTCTTTAAGTCTTTACAATATTAAAATACCCTTCCTATCTAAGGAACAACTATAATGAAAGTTAATAGAATTTGAAACCATACTCTATCCCCATGCGAGTAATCCGAATCAACAGGGGAAGTGCCCCCATGGATGTCTATATCTATATAAAAGAATTGTAAACATTGTAATCATGTTATTAATTTATACCATATACATATTCAAATTTATAATATCATATATGTACCTATTGAAAAATATTAGCTTTCATTTGTTAAAAATATCTCATTATATTTATTGTTTCATGATTGAATTTCCTTATTTTACCTTGCATGTTTTGTCCTGAGTGTTCAGGTTCACACGTATAAGATAAGGATCCACCATAATTGAGATTATATTAACTCCATAAATATCATATTTACTCAGTATATATATTTTTATAATAATTCTTGATGTTTTAACATGTGAAATAAATCATATCGCTTCTTAGAGATGGAATGCCATACAAATGCACAATAAATGATATCATTCCATTAAAAATTGAAGGGATAAGTATGTGTCTGATATATTAATTTTCCAGAATAAATTCATATTCATATATATATATATATCACATATATTCACTAATATTATCTTTATTACGTTCTCTATAAAGTGTATGTGATAAACCCACCATATCGTTGTGTGAGGAAGTAGTTCACCGTACACATGAGTTTCAATATCATATTTTAAACGGAATGGATCATGAGATGGAATATGGGATTTCAAAATTATATAATAATTAAAATATAATAAATGTAATACAATTGGTTTAAATCCATTATTTTATCTATTTTTGAAAGGTGATGACTGAAAATGAATAACATTGTTTCACGGTGATGTAGTCCACCGTACACATGAAAGAAATGTTCATTTCCCAGTTGATTGAATATGATATGGATATAATTCAGTAAAACAAAATTATAACATATAATTAAATTTAAATAATGTGCATATTATATAAACATAATTTAATAATATTTTAAGAATGAGTATTAAGAAAAAATAAAAATTATCATTTAAGAAGATTACATTATTTTTAGAAAACTTCTATATATATGCACAAAATTTGTTCCATGTATAACATTTTGATAAAAAATAGATCTACTATATTTCATGTAGATTTTTGAATTTGTATTTAATATTTTTTATGAAACAAATACCTTCTCTAATGTGAATAGTTGTGGAGAGGGTCTGGCCTTTTATAAGTGTAGGAGAGGACACACGTGGAAAATTTGAAAAGAATCGATTAGAAAATTATTTTTATAATTAAATATACTAAAATATTAATCATAAATGAATCATAGAGGTTATATGGTTTAGTGACTCCTTTAAAATTATATTTGAAATGATTTCAGGTTGTTCCAGCTCTGATCAATTTGTGATAACCACTGGAAAATCTGTTATTACGTTATCTGATGTAATTAATCTTTACTAATTTTTTAAATAATAATATTTAAAGAGTATGTTTACTATTATATATAAAATAAATTATTATGATTGAAAATATGGACTCAATTGTTTTCAAATTTAATGAAAATAAATAGTATAATTAAATTTAAAATTATACCAACAAACAGGACGAGAATACTAGTTTTCAAAGAGAAAATTATTATATGTATAGAATGATTTAATATTAAATTTCAGTATTATATTTTTTAAAGTGAACTAAATTATTTATATTTTATAATAATTAAAGTAATTTTACATTAAATAATATTGTAATATAATATAACTATAATATTATTTAGATGATATAGTAGTTTTAAATATTATTATTTTTTACTATTCATATAACATTAATATTTTTAGAGAAATATTAAAATTTATCCAAATGAAAATATTTGAGTTCTGTTTCAAAAAATAATGTTAATTTTTTTAAATTATATTTTTGAGAAGTGTGAAATAATAAATTTGAATTTTGTGTAAAGTGAATAACTAAACTAATATTTAGGAAAACAATCATTTTTATCAAAAACATTTCATTTACTTTGAAATGATTTTTATATTTTCAATAATAAATTGATAACAATTGAAAATTTTTATTCATATGTAAATAATATATGTTTAATAATTTATTTATAACTATTCTTACCCACCAACTTAACGTCTTGGTTATAACGATCATAATTGAAAAAATAATATCATAATAGAGTATTTTATGTCATTTAAACTCAGGGTTGTGGGAATCACAAGCTATCAATGATTTTGAATTTATATAAAAAAATTATTATATTTTATTAGGGATATAAATTCAATTCTATTCTTGGTCTTACATTTCATACAAACTATCGATCATGATGTTCCTCTTCAGAAATATTACAGTTTTCTATAGAGATTATAAAAATATTTTGTAAACAAATTTCATAAAAAATTGATTTCTTTTTGAATGGTAACTTCAAAACATGGATCAATCAAGAAAATGTGAAATTTCATTCATGTATTAATTATTCAATTTTTAATGACACCTTTAGTAAAAATTATATTGTTCTGAAAAAAACAATGAGATTGTTAATAAAATATATTGTATATATTCAAAAATGGATTTAATGAATTTAAAAATTCATTTAATAATTGAAAAAATAATAATTTTTTGATTTTTATATAACATTAATATGGAATGATTCTTTTACATAAGTTAGAGAAAAATGTAAGGATTTTAAAAAATAACAATTTTATCCTTTTTTGTTCCAAAGAGAGTAAAAAGAGACCAAAATGTAAAAATTCTATAAACAACCTGAGGATAAGAATTTCTAGTTAGATGTTTGTAGATGAGGATCAGATAATTTCCTTAGTTTAAATTCATGAAAAAACAATGCATATTAAAATGTAATTCAAACATAAATATAAAACATAAACTCTCATATTTATTTATTCACTTTAAAATACCGTCTAAAAAATATATATTTATTAAAAATATAATCCACATACATATTCTTACATATCATACAATATATGAAATAATTATAAAATTAAGTCTCCTTTTTAATAATAATTCATTTTTAAAATCACCGCTCTGGATGATCACTACTTCATTATTCATTAATGTTTGTTTTGTAAGATATGGTCATTGTACAATGATACATGTTCCACCATCTATAGAATTATATTCTAGATATAAAAATCTAATATTTTTATTAAATAAATATATATATTTATAATTATCCATTAATTTTAGTTATTGAAAAATTATTTAAACAGTTCATAGATACGATATGTCGTATGTACAAATGAACGATGCATTAATTTTCCAAAAAATAGGAAATTTAGAATGATATATAATATTTCCTTATCATGTAAAAATAATTATATCATAAATAATGTTTATATAAATTTACTACATAATTATTTTAATCCATAAAAAGTATAAATGAATTCCAAACCATGTCTCTTCATGAAATTTGTAGACCACACATACCCATGAATGACATTATCATTACCAATGGATTAGAAAATAATAAGGTATAAAATATAATATAATTAAAACATAATTATTATGGCATAAAAATTATTTATATTCATTAAAACCAAAAAAATAACCATCAATGGAAGATGGTGATGGGAAATGGATATTATTACTACAAAAATGTGATAGTCCACTCTAATGATGGTTTGATACATTAAATTCTAATTTGATATTAAATTGATTGAATAATGATTTTCCAATAATAATATAGATATATATATGAATTTAAGATAATTAATTTTTTAATTTTATGTCTAACCCCATTGATTTATAAGTGGTATAAGAAGAAATAAATTGAATGAGGTCAGATAAGATGATGACCTCTTCTTTAGTAATCATTTTTGAGATCCATTATTATGGGCCCATAGAATTTTCTTTAACAAAGAAAATAACATCTAAATTATAGATTAACATGCTTTAAAGGTAATTGGGATTAGTTTTGTCCATATATAATGCTCAATGTAGTTTTTCAAATAGAAATAAGCATGCCCTATTATAATTCGGGGGAATGAATGAAAAGAAATTTATGAAAAAATAAAATAACATAAATAACATAATCAAGTTATGTGGAACCAATATATCAAAATTTCAAATATTAGATATGATATGATTTAAATATACATAAATATAACATTTGGTGTTGGTTTGGATTCATTTTATGTTCTATCACAATGTTAAAGTGCATTGAACACATTTTAACTTTATCCACGATAACTATTAATTTTATAATTATAATTTATTTATTATAATAAAATGAAATTATAATTCTAAAAGTTCATGGCCCTATGATTCAATCATTATTATCTTATTTTACATATTTTCGTGGTTTAAATAACAATTAATATAAAAGAAAAAAATGGATGGAAAAAATGTTTTTCATTAAACACATGATTTAAGAGTGAAATAAATTTTGTTGAAATAATATTTTAAATTAGTTTCTATGATATTTATTGTTTTAATAATAAATTAAGAAAGGTTTTAAATATTTTTTATACAAGAAACACCAAAATAGAATCATCCAACCAATCCATTAAATGTAAACCAACAAAATTAGTTTAAAATTTTAATTTAATATTACTTATATTCAAAAAATTAATTCTACGGTACAAAAACTCAAAATAAATTGTGAAAATTCATTATATAATTATAAAAATATATATTAGATTGAAAACCAGCAGTCTAAAAGTTTTTTGTAATATTTTGAAGAGATTTTAGAAAATTAACCAATGGTTATAACAAAATATTTCATCTTTTAATGACAAGACAAATATTTACTATGGTAAAAATTTATAATGTCCTAAAATGTAACATACTAAAATGGATTACATTGATCCTATTCTCTATTCTTGTGGGATACAAGGCATCATGAACACCTCCCCTATGTGCCAGAGGCTTTCTATTAGCAGCGAGGTCCAGGGTGTGATAGTGGGGGGACAATGCCCTCATATAAAAGATTTAAAAAACATGAAAAATGATTATTATCATAAAAAACATTATACATAAAGTGTGATGAATTTTTAACTAACTGAAAAGATCACACTTTAACATTAAATGAAAAATTGTAGATGCCCGGACAACTATGTCATACAATAAAACAATAGTCATCCATTGAGGTGATAATGAAAAAAAGTAAAAATGATACTAACAGTAAACATACATATATCAATTACTAACTCTAAATAGGGCCACATACATGGACTATAGACATTTCCTAACTATAGTTGCCTAATAAGAAGAACTCACACAAGTGGCCCAACTTGATCATGAAACTCTGGGAATCAAAACTATCTACCCTGAAAATCATGCTCAACATGAACTGTAGATATAAGATTTACATTTACACCAAGGTGCATGTATAGGGGTGAGAAATAGTCTCATTTCTTCCAACCCAACAAGAAAACAAATAAATTTATTCTATATGTGTGTGAAAAAGTATACATCCAAATATAGTTGAGAACCAACTAAAAAAATTAATCCAAACCTGAAAACATGGTCGAACCTCGAGTCATTAATATTGATCAACTGGTAATGTTCCAACATGGATTTACATATCTATATACATATACATGTATAGTCACTTACCAATACATATATACGTAAATATAAATACTCATTTGTATGTAAAAAAAATAACATAAAACCAAACTATAGTTGACCCATATGTCTGAAATATTGATCGCCTAGATTACATGTGCAGGGTAATTGATCTGGACATCGTGCAACTCAAGTTGTGTATCATTATGTAAATCTTTGGGAACATATTTATAATAAATATGTACACATATTGGACAATTCCAGAATTATTTCTTTGACAAAGAAAAATCACCACATGGGGATACTCATCCTACACATGGGCTCATCCATAAATTCCCCCAATCATAGATATAGATATTGTGTGTCATCAATAGGTCATGTTATGTAGGATATTGTATACCGATAGTAAATATTTAAATAATGGATTCTAGGGTGCACATACGAACATCTTATAAAGGACACTCAGTCTGTCTCCATGCTGCTGAAGCATGTATATCCAGTCCAATTTATGATCCCTAGGTCTCGATCTATCAACAATCATGAAATTCAGAACACAAATGGATAGTAGAAGTCTTCCCCATATGAGATCTATAATGGTAACTCAACGGTGAGAATCCAAGAAACACCCCTCGAGTCCTGCAACTGACCAGGGAGAGTGTAATCATCCTGATCAATGACTGAGGATATCGTAATCATCCCTACCACTCTAGAGGGAATAATCTACCATGATACTTAGGTTCCATAACCTTATAAATATATCTCATAGGTGATATTCGTAAAACACCCCTTGATTATCGTAACTGATCTGAGAGAGTGTAATCATCCAGATCACAGGACGAAGAGACTGTAATCTTTTTTGGAAAACATGGGAGAGAGTAATCTTAAATGTGTCTTGGGATCCATACCCATATATTGTTATCTAAGGAGATCATTATCCTCCCCATCACATATCATATCCAGTGGAATCATGCATGTATATCATCATCATAGGCTGAAAAACTAGATTCCAATAAACACATTTGGTATAACAATAATATATATCACAATTATATACATCAATTAACAATAACCACGTCTGGAGTAGTAAAAATCTGTATGCTAGTAAATAATTTAAAAAGCATGGATCAGAATCCAAAACCCATGTAATCACATATGGTCATCCCAAAAGCATAAAAATCCCAGAAAAAACATATGTGATTCATAAATAAATGAAATATGTCTCACATTAGGTTCAGTAGCCACCAACCAGGAAGAAGCTCTTGTAAAATTATACCCATCAATAATAATCACGTAAAATGGAAATAGAAATAAGAGAGGGTGGATCAAACACACAACCAAACACTACTTCCACATCCTCATAGGGTTATATGTTTGTTACATGATTTATGGGATCACTCACTTCCATATATTTCAAAACCTAATGTACTAGATTTGGTTCAGTCTACAATGGGATCCCACGGGTTTCCTGAATATATAAATTGATGAGGAATATGACTCAATATCCTCTAGTCTAAAATAGAAAAGTCATCCTACTTGAAATCATAGACTATAAGGTAAATAAGGAATAATATATGTGATCTTCAATTGGTTACCAAATGAATGCATCCGACAAGGGATCCTTAGAATGACATATAGGTATAGGGATCCGTTACGGGTATCCCTTGTACAACATATATATAATTTTATCACTTAGAGGTTACTTGGTCACAAGATAGGAGGTAAAAGAATCCTAAACAGGATCCACTAGGCTGAAACAGAAATAGTGGAATACTATATGTTGTCCTTGATAACAACTGGTATCACGACCTCATAGGCTAGAAGAGCACCTCAATGAATGGAGACATCATCAAAGGAAATCCAAAAAGTCATTAGTCACATTATATAACTCCCAAATCATCTGAGGTCCTGGTATCCAAATGTGTTGGATTGAGCAACCAAACAATATTTCATGTTCATTTATCATCATCAAGAGATGAAAAATTACAATTAGTCATGGAAGAACACCAAAAATTAGGTAGATTCCTCAAAACATTCATTTTATGACCTCATATTGTTCCATGTTTTTTAAAATCACAATATATGTGGAAAACTACTCAACAATGCAGTACTCTCAGGTAAAATTCCATCTTCAGTGCATGAAGCCACGAAAAAACCCAAAGGGTTAAAAGGGGTAATAAATTATGATTCAGCCTTGGTACACAATGTGTAGTTCCTATAGCCCGCATGGGAATGTACATCAACCATGATGGGTGTGTAATATCACTAAGAAAATGATGTGTAATTTAAGTACATGGTGTATACCAAACATGAGGTAAATGTTCATGTCCCTCAACTGGCCATGCTAGATAGATGGATAGGTTATCTACTTCTACACATCATGCTACCCTACAGGGGTTGGTGATGTACTCTATACGACCATGTACCCCTATGCAGTAAGACTGACATGGGTACTCGGCTACATGACCATTTATTAATACATGGAGTGTACAAGTCGTGTACTCATTAAACATCATCTCCCTGAAATTGAAATAACACATTGTTTTTTATCCTGGACTACACATTAGGTCACATGGAATTCACGATCGGATGACCTTTAGAGCTCACAAAACCCCATTTTTGTCCTAAAAAATGATCCAAAAACAAGGGGACAAATAAAAGAACCATATGTATTTAAAAACTGAAAACTATGAATTTATGGGGGGTTTATGGTAAAAACATTAATGGTTGAACCTTTGGGAGAGATCCACTAAACCTTCATCCGATTCTACGGTCCACAGTTGCCACGTGTTGATCCATCACATTGAGGGATTTGTAGAAACATATAATTTCATCCATCTCTCTGTCTCTGTCTCACTCTCTCTACCTTTTCACTTTTAGGTTACAAGAAAGGGGATGCCACAGTTTGTGTGTGAGAAGGAATAAAGAAAGAAAAGAATGAAACTGAAATGAACATAATGAAGTGAATGAAAAAGAAAAGTAAAAGAGAATGAGGCTTAGGCTAGAACCAATGCCCAACTATCTTTAATGCCTCACCATGGGATAACACCAAATTCTAGACACAGTGGCTAAGAGAGAATCTATATCCGATGCTCTGATAAAAATTTATCACCATAAAACCTATACATATAAATTGATATTTAATATTTTGAATATTAATTATTAATTATTCTGCTAAAGTTCGAACTAATTGAAATTACCATGAAACAATAGTACTAGGGTAAAAAACCTATTATGGTACCAAAAGAGTGGTTAGAATAATTATCTAAGATAATATGCTCGAAGAAAATACAAATTTACCCCTTCATAAGGATCCAAAATAAAAAATTCAAATTTCATCTCAAAATTGCAGTATGAGAATACATGGATCCTTAAAAACTCCTAACCATAAACCATATCATCGCCAAGAATATTTTTGAAATGAAAATAATCATTATTTCAACATTCAGAATCTTCACAACCAATCTAGATAGAATATCTAGTGACTATCCTAAAAGAATTAACAACATCCTTCTACATATAAGAAATCTAATAACGACCGGTCTGATACTCCAAACATTAAGAATTACCATATCCTCATCTCAAAAGAAACTCCAAGAAAAATTTCCCACAAAAAAACCCAATGTTCATCATAAAATGAGGGTCAACACCCTCAAATATCCAATGGATCACTCCCACCATATGGAATACCTTAAACCATTCTTTGAGTACAAACTTGACAAGTTCACCCTTCCTTACTTGATAATACCATTTTAAAATAAAAAGTAGGTTGGTTTAGGGATGATACTCTCTCTATATACACAAGATGAATCATTATAGAGCCTGATAATATCTTACAATATTATAGTAGGATTATACCAAAATTCATGTACAAATCTCTCCAGGTCATGCCACCACAATAGGTTACACGTACCATTAAACAAAAATTAACACCAAGAATCCAAAAATAGACTATCCTGATTCAAACACGACTCATCTTCTACCACAGAGTGACAATTTTCATTTTAACCACAAATCTCATGCAACGCTGCCATGAAATTTAATGAAAACGTCAGTCCTCAATTCAAACTTGGACACTACAAAATTAAGATTCAAATGGCACTACAAAAAACCATTGTATACCTTTACCACCCGACATATAGTCTAGTGAGTCATCCACTACAAGGATAATCTAACCATTCTATATGGAACACAAGACTCATTAAGGAAAACATCAATTTGATCCCCTCTTAAAAATTGAGCACATCACCAATTTAATGATTAATTCCACAACAGCCCGTCACATGGCATTGCTTATTTCATGAGAATCTAGTTGTGCTCTTACTACACTAGAAACAACATAAACACTATTATACCAGGCCAGAAACCCAGAAATTCATTCCATTCGAATAAATTTGTGAAAAAATCATCATATTTTCTTTTTCAAATTATGATGACAGCAACATGCTAAGAATTCAAATGTCGAGTAACTACCATTAATCATTTTTAAAAAGGGTGAAAACCAAGGTTAATTTCTAAAAAATAAATTTAAAAATGGTCAAAACAGTCATGTTGGTTTCCCTCAATAATTTGATGTTGACTTATAAGGGTTTGTGTTAAATTAAGGGCCTCTTGTTCTACCCCATTTAACTATAGAAAAAGTCTCAAAACTAAATCTAATGGTGAAACCACATAACCCAAATGATAAAAAATATCATAGATGGAAAATATCACAACGACCTATGATGGTCAAAAATAAGGACACTGCCTGAATGGGCTAGATTCTAAAAAAATCCTCAGAATGAACTTCTCCATAAAGGTCTCGACTCTGAAATAGAAATGAAACTGAATTGAAACTCATCGGGTATTATTATGGGACAATTATCCTAGTGGTTTTTTTTACGAGAATCATTTTGGATCCCATCTCCATTATACTCATAGATCTGACTAGATAATAAAATACATATGAATTGTCACCCAAAAAAGGATACAAAAAAAAGAAGAATGTGCCATATCAACATACTTGGGTCACTACACCTCCTGTGCAGAAGGACCGAGTCACCTACCTCAGACCAAAAGCCTATATGGAGATCCCCATAAACTACCTGAAAAAATAGAATATATATAAATATACGTCAACCTAGTAAGACTAAAATATTAATAGAAATCGTCAAATAGTATGATTATATGATTTTAATCCTACGTGACAAAATTATGAAGGAGACATGTATTTTATTTGTTGACCAAGATTCTAAATCCATATATGACCTCTTTCATGTGACCAAGAGCCCTAGATCCAATGTAAATCATAACTAACACACAACATGTCAATTACTCAATTAAAATATCATAAGAACTATTATATAGATGATCAGAATAGTAATTATAAACCTATAACAACCATGTCTTGTCAACATAAAAATACATATTGATGAATTAGTCCCTTATCAATAACCGGTCCTGAAATATTCCTAATACTTTTTTCCAGTATATCTGAAATAGTAAAGACTAGGAAAAAGGCCTCTGATACCTATTTGTAATCTCCCATCCCAGATTTCACTATTCTGATGCTCCAATCTAGTGGGTTACGAGGCCTTAGGAGCACCTCCCAGCATGTTGGAGGATACCGACTAGCAGCAAGGGCCTTGGTTGTGTTAGTGGGGAGACTCAGAAAACATTTATGTGTGATAAAACTTTGGAAATAAGATATGTATCATACAAAAGAGTAAATTTTTTTTTACAAAATAAGTAAATAACAAAAATAGAAGATATTGTAACAATAAATCAAAAAAAATTATAATCCCAAACAACTGTGTCACACAATACAACACTAGTCACCCACTAGGTCAACCATACGGTGAAAAAGAAAAAAAGAAAATGAATGTAAATCTATAGGGATATAATACTAACATTGAGCCAAACCACATATCTTTTATATAAACATTTTTGAACTGAAGTATCCTGATCTTAAGAACTCACACGGACATCCCACCTCGAACATGTAAATCATTCCCTCTTCCCTATCCACCATGCAACTTGTGCACAACCTGAAAAGTAGAAAAATGGACTAAACATACACCATGGTGAACGTGCGAGGGTGATAAATAATTTTATTATGCCACCTTGACTATAAACATATAAATTTCATTCAATAATTGAATACTATTGTAAACTACCCTTCCTAGATGAGAAAAAACAAAAAATGGATGTAAACAAAATTTAAAACCATAATCGATATTTGAGCTAGTAATCCTGATCAAATTGAAAATATCTACCATGGATGTAGATATCAATATATGTATATATTTATATTCCCATATATATACATATTTTAAAAAATACAATTGTAAATTATTATGTGAAAAAATAACATAAAAAAACTAAATTTTATCATTGGGTATGTAATCACAGTATCATGGACATCATATTCAATGGAATATAGATGGATGTCGGGACAGTCAAGCCATGAATCCTTATTCAATCTGTCAGTCTGTATTCTTAATCGACATGCACCCACTTCAAACAATGCCAAATTTATATCTCTAAAAAATCTATGTCACTATAGGTGTATACTAATCATACCAAAGGGTTCACTCATACTCACTGCTAATCATATAAAATGATACCATATATCCATGATCAATCCTTTAATGAAGGATATCATATACCGACAACTAGACCTATAAACAAGGATTCCAGGGAGTATATCTGGATAGCATGTAAAGGTCACAGAGTCAGTCGCCATGATTCCCATGCCTACAAATTTATTCTAATATATGTGCCCTCGGATTATCTCTATAGTTGTTCATGACATTCCAAACTCAAATGAAACCTAAGAGTCTGAACCTTAAGTTATCAGAAATGAGAAATCACTTGTAAGATTCCCTGAAACAGCCCTCGAGTCTTGTAAATTTTTAGGGAGAGGGTATTCATCTTAATAATTTGTCAGGGAGATTATAACCACCACTTACTTGAGATATTGTAATCTAACATGTGTCTTGGGTTCCATATCAGTATAAAAAGAACTGCCCAGTGAGAGTACTTATAATAACCCTTGAGTCTTGTTACTGATTAGAGAGAGCATAATCATCCCAATAATAGGCTGATGTGATCATAATCATCCCAAAAACTCAAGAGAGTGTAATCTACCACGAGACTTGGGTAAAATACCGGTATATAATTGGAGTAGGAGAGAGTTATCACCCAATTCCCATATATCATTTCTCTTGACGTCATGCCTGTATATCAGAATCACAGTCTCAACATCTATATACCTAGAAACACCTCTAGTCATCCCAATATTATATATCACTATTTATATACATCTTGGATTAATAGCTATTTCACTTATAGTACCTCTAGTTATACTATTTATTATCATAAATAATATAGCATAGAATCCAGATATCATATAAGTAGTTTTGGTATCCCAATAAGCATAATAGATCCCAGTAAGAACATGCAGGTATCCAAGAAGAATGAAAGATGACCTGCGTCATGCTCAATTGCAACAAACCAAGAAGCACCTCTTTAAAAATCATTTTGTCAACAATAGACATGTAAAAGGATAATCAAAGGAGTTAAGGTGGGCCAAATTACCAACCACACACTACTACCCCAACCCCATAGTCATATCAGTTTAGAACGAGTTCTATGGTGACACCCACTACATTTTCTACCCAAACATGATGTATTAGCATTGGGTCGGTCAACAATAAGAAACTAATAGGTCCCTCAATATAAACACTGAATAGTTATACCAATATAAATTCTGTATTCATAAGAGAGGTGAAGGTATAATAATTGGGATCCTTACCTCTAAGGTAATGGTGGAATCCTTGATGGGGTCATTAGACAATAATAAAACAAATTCTTCTAACAAGGGATCATCATAATGGAATACAGGTAAGGGGATCATATAAGAGTCCTCATAAACTAGTATATAAGTAAATAAAAAATTCATAAGATCCTTAGTAGATAGATAAAAGAAAGAGGAATCCTACATAGGACCCTTTAATATAAAACAAAAATATTGAAATCCTATAGGGGTCATTGATAACAATTAGTATCATGACCACATGGTCTCAATAGGAAAATCACAAAAGGGAGATAAACTCTATGGAAGGACATAAAGGAAATAGTGAATAGAAATATCTATCAACTAATATTAGATCATGGTCTTAACCAAGTCTGATCCAAACAAACATCATATAGTTAATGTTCACGTATCTCTCTTACAAGATAAAACAATTCAATTATAGGAAGTAAGAACCTATATATTTAAGTAGAAGATCCAAAAACATATTAAAAGTTATCAAATCACTCCGCACATTTGAAAATCATGATAAACATGGAAAACTGATCATAATGGACTATTGATGGGTCTAATTCCAACTCATAGTCAAAAATCCAAGAAAAACCAGAAAGGGAAAAAATGGGCAGTACATTGTGTGTCATCCTTTGTACACGATGTGTACTCCCAATGACCCACATGGGTCTGTACCTCCACCAGCCTGGGTGTGTAAAAACTATAGGTTCCTAGAATGTAAGGAAGGTATATTGTGTGTACCCAACATGGGGTACATTCCCATGTCCCTAAACTGGCGTGGATAGATATTTTCTCAGTCTGTGTAGTTATACAGGTCATGCTACCCTACACAACGTTTTGGTCATGTGCTATACATTTCCATATACCCCTCAATGGGTAGCCATAACTGGGTACCTAGCAACATCAAAATATAGAATTACATAAAATTTAAACCCTTATATGTAGTGTGTAATCCATAAACGTCATCTTCCCTGAATGTATGGAAACCCCTACTTGTGGCCCTTGAATATATTCCATTTAACATGGTTTTCTGAAACAAATGAAATCCAGAATGACCAAAACCCCTATTTTCATCTCCAAAACAATAGATCCTACCAATAGAGGCCACATAGAAGAATAATAAGGATTTAAATACAATTAACAGTGATTCTATAGGGTATTTTGGGTAAAAATATAAATGGGCATAACATTGGGTGGAAACCGGTAATGCTTCATTTAATTCTACAGTCCACGACCACCGCACGTCAATCCAGCATGTTGAGGGATTCACAATGGAACCTTATATCCCTTATTTCTATAATTATATCTCCATATCCCTGTTATCACATAAGTTATGTGACATGGGAAGCAATAGGGAATGCATGAGAATGATATAAGAAGGAAATAAAATAAAGGGAAAAGAATTAAATGAAAAGGATTAATAGAAAAGAAAAAGAGAAAGAGGCCTGAGTAGCCCTTGATGCCCAACAAGATTTTATGACATGATTTTGAAATACTCACTATTTAATAATCAATAAAGGATATAGAATACCAATCTAAATATCTATTCAATATTTATCACTAAACGAACCATCATGAAGAAATTTATATTTCATTTATTAAATATTAAAAATCAATTACTCTACTAAAATTTGAAAAAGATGACATTCTCACCAAACACCTATACTTGGTTAAACACATTATTATAGGACAAATAGTGTGGTTGTAAAAATTATCTGAGATCATATATTAAGTGAAATGAAAATTTTACCTTTTACAAGGAGTTGAAAGAAAAAATTCATATTCCATATGAAGATTACAGTAAAAAACACAGGTCAATATATTAATTTAAGATAAACCAATTAAATTATATTAATTATTATGATTAAAAATATTATTCCAATTTAGTTGAATAAAATTCATATAAGTAGAATAATTAAATTTATAATTAATCCAAAAAAAGGATTAAAATTATTTTCATGAAAAAGTCTTTTTAGGTATAAAAAATCATTAGAAAAATAATGAGTTAAATTTATTTCAATGAAATTAAATTGATTATTCATAATATAAAATAAAAAAATTTACTTCCAAATAATATTAAAATAATATGATATATCCTAAATTTGTAAAATTAAAAGGTAGTTTTTAATAAAAACAATAATTTTTACTATTCACTATAAAAAAATATTTTCACAAAAAATAAAAAATATTTCACTTCATCTAAATTTTATTACATGCTTTGGAAAACTATATCATTTATATAAAATAAAATTTCTAAAATTGGAAGAGAATAATTATAATATTTTCTAAAATAGTTTAGTAAAACATTTTTTACGAAAACTTGTTTTTGATGTTTAAATGAATTTATTGAAAAATGTGCAATTATTTATCAATGAATTTACATTATAAAAATATTTTTATATATTTTACAGTTTTATTCAATTCAAAAAATCAATTTTTATTACCTAATTATAAAGGTCATGTTTATAAAATATTATTTAAATAATACCTCATTAAATCTCTAGTTTACATATATCACACGATAAAAAATAAATAAAATTGGTATGAAAATATTCCAACAATAAATACAATTTCTCAATTGAAGTTATACCAAACTAATAAAAAATGTGTATTTGTCAGTATGACTGCATCTTTTTTCCCATATTGATTTCTCAAAGTTCTAATTCATCTAGGAAACATTAATGAGGTCTGTAAGGACCCACCATTAATCATTCCACATTATAGTAATATTTGACTAGAATTATATTTTTTTTATTACCAATGATATTTTAGGATGTTAGTTTTAGATATTTATGACAAAAACTTACATAGTAAACCCAAAAATTATAAAGTTTATACTTTTAATGTAGTATTCATTTTTTCTAGAAATCATTTTTTCTTTTAATTACATATCTTCAAAAATTTGATTATACCCTTATTTTTTCATTATTCACCATTAAATACTGGTGGATTCATTTTAAAATGTGTGATGGGAATCAAAATAATATTACGGTGGATAAAATGAACTAATTACTTATTCCATTGAAAAAATTGAAAATGAATGTAAATTAATTTTTTTCATCACTTTTACATAAGCATATGGAATAAAATAAAACCAAATGAATAAAATATATACTTTTTTTCAATAAAAAATAAAATATAAACTGAAATAAAAAAACCATCTAGAAACATATATGATCAAATTAATATAAAATTTTAAAACCTATGACATTAATAACCAGAGGCTAGTGAAATATATAGTTGGAACCCTTCTATAATACCCTCCTCCATTCTGTGATATAAAAGGTACAATATCCATTGAATTATAGTGATTTATAGGATAAAAAAATCTATTATGGGTTCACCATCTATATCTATGTGTGCCAAACATATATGTTGTATCTGGATCACCCGTGAGATATAATGGATCTCAACCCATCATAAATGATGTCTCAAGCTTACATGATTCACATTATATAATATAGTACCATAAAAGATTCATGATTTCACATTTTTATTATAGACTCCTAGAAAAAATCATTAAACCCATCATAAAAAACACATTCAAATATAAAAATACACTTTTCTTGAAGAAAAATATATATATTTAGTATTTGAAAGATTATCACGTATTGATGAAACAAATTTAATAGAATAAAACCTTGGATTCCTATAAATGAAATTTCAAAAAATTAACACATAATAATTATGGTAAAATATTCTCATACTTTATATATATAAAAATACATTCCTTTTGAGATTTTTCAACAATGTTGAAAATGTAAATATAAAAATTTATTTGTAAAAAAAATTCTATTACATTGAGTCTAATTTTTCACATAAATTATTTATTGGATCCACCCTAGTTTGATGTACATGGCCCTTTATTTATGTATTTTTGGTATATATAATGAGGGGGTTATGATTCTTTTGGTTATGAGGGGTTTTGGAACATTTTAGAGCATTTTATAGTGGTATATAGGTTGAGAATGATTAAAATAAAACATGAAACACCACCAAGAAAACCTGAAATGATAAAAGTGGGATTTTAGTAAGTTCACAAATAGTGCTTCGTTTAGAAAAACCATATATATTACCAGGGAAAGCCATGTGTTATTACATTCCTATGAGATAGCAAATGACACATGGTTGGATCATTGTTTGACTAATTATGTGATAGTACCATATGAGGTATTTATTTAGGTAGTATATAATGCATGGTTAGCACACAATTTAACTAATTGATCGATATAACTGTATATTGTGTAAGAATTAACTTAGTTAAAGTTCAAATAACTATTTCAATTTCCCTTTGATTCTTAATTATGAATGAATTTTACTCCAAGATATTGAGATATTATCTGATTTAGTTTAACAGAAATCGGAAGGTGAATCAGTGAGAGTTGGAGGCCTATATTAATTTTTAAGTTCCCATTCATCACATATATTAATTTCAATTATTATATTAATGGTTGTTACCTCTCTCAAAACAAGAGATATATTTGATTATGGATATTTTTTTCTATTTTCTAAGATGAATTCTAGTTTGACATAATGATGGAAAGGTGATTTTTACCAGATCTAGAAGTTTGAATAATCGTCATTCAATTTCAAAAATCTTTTTAATTCAAAAGGATTCTCCACCAAATCCTTTTGATTTGAAAATAATATCATGGTTTAAAATTTATTGAATTGATGGATTTTTTTATATAATTATATGAATATTCTTAGACAACATTAATAGTGAAAGTTTTGATAAATTTTAGAAATTTGTTTGTTATTTGGAAAATATATTATGATGAAAAATATAATAAAAAATTAAATTTATGTGTTTTATTTGATATATGCAGATTTGTTTTGGAAATTTTTTAAAGAAGGATTTTTTTTCAAATGTTCGGCATGGTCTTTCACATACATTGTTTATGTGAGTCCATTTTCCTTAGAGGTAACCTTATGGAATTGGTGCATGCTATTTGGGAACCCGATGTTGGTTACATTGTTATGACTTGGCAGACTAACGAGAGATGGCTCATGAGTACAAAACTATCACCTATGACTGCATTATTGGATGTTTTCGTGAATGGAATTATAAAATTAGCATGAAAAAAAAAATTAGAATGGATTTAATGGATCATTTTGATACTTCTTATGGAAAAATCATTGGGTCATGGAAACTATTTTGGATTATGTGATGTACTATATTTTTTTGAATATATTTTATTTAATGTTCTAAAAATCTTTTTTCATAGTTGAATTAGTTGGGATGTTCATTGGAAAATTATACTGAGTTAATACTCACCCCAACCATGGGAACTGTTGTTATTTTTCAGAATCCATCTATCATGACTTAACTAAAGGTTATGTATCTCTATTTATTATTGATTATTATTGAAATCATGGGTATGGAAATTCTATTAAGATAATAATGAATATTGAGAGCCATTATTGGTTAACTATTATTCTTTTGGGATTGTTTTTTATTTTTCTTTGATGTTGTTACATGGTTCTTCTTTCTATTCTGATATGGTTGTGGGGGTTATGAAATTTTGAGTTGCATTTTGTTCACATTATTCATAAATTGGTTTAGTTATTTTCTTAATCAGGGTTTTGTTATATTATCCTCAAATAGAAATACCCACACCATATATTACAAAGCCCTTTAAATCTAGTTCCTGACTTTGGTGTCTTGGGGATGCCACATTTGGCTAGTAATACCATCCGTATCATACCAAGACAACGGATGAGTGGTGGGATGTTTGAAATGGTATTATTATTTTTGAACCATGAGTAATAGTCGTAGTATTATCATCTATCATTTGGATGGTAGCAATGAGACAGATTTTACAAAAATGAAATGTATAACAGAAAATGGTGTAGCTAACAAATTTATATGCGACTTATTTTTACAATTGAGTTTTTTAAATGAGTGTTTTAATAACCTTATAGGTCAGTTTTAATCTCATAATCATGTATTTATCCGATGAGGGTTCCAAAATGAATTTATAGTAATGAGTTCCCAATAAGAGAAAATAAAAAAATTATTAGTTATTTTGGATTTTATATTAAAGTTTGTAGAATATTAAAATAGTTGGATGGGTTCTATATTAAGAAATCATAGGGGATGATAAAAATAAATTTGATGGAAATACCTACAGATATTTGAGAAGAATTTGAGATAAATCTATTCTATGGAAAATTTGAAATTTCTAAGCTATTATTTGTTAGAGTGTTTGGATAAATTGATTTATTTTTGTACTGGTGAATGAAATTAGGTAGGCACCATCAGAATCCATTGGAAGAGGATTTTGGGAATGTTGTTGTGCCTGATCCATAAGTGAACTAAAAGTTACTATAGAGTATTGTTATAGAGTTTCAATATATGGATATATGTAATAGAAGGGTTTATTCTAGGAAAATGGATTATTTATTTCATTTCAAAATTCAAAATCCCCAAATTGTGGGGGGTATTCAGAACATGAAAAAGTAAGTAGAATGAAAAAAAATTAATCACATATTTAATTTCTATAGGAAACCGTCTATGATTAAACTGACATTTTAATTTATAATATTGAAGGGACTACCATGCTAATGGTGGGATTTATTAGTATAGGATAAACTAAATAAATTATTTTCATGGAAATATTTGAAATAGTTTTTTAATAAAAAATTATATCCTCACATGTATATAATTTATATAAAAATAAATTTCATCAGTATGAAGGAGGAGAATCAATCAGTAATTGATAATGTTGATAAATTAATGAAATTTGTCTAGTATTCATCGAATTCTACTATATGGGAATCCACAAAGGCTCACATTTCTGAATTGGGGTTCAAAATAGAAATTCTCTCAATGAAAAGAATATACTGTTTAATATAATTTAATGATATTTTCAATCAAGAGATGGTTGAAGAAAGAAAAAACTCAGGAATCATAGTCCGAGGAAAAATTATTATTCTTATGGGAATAAGTTGGAAATCCAATGAAATGAACATGTGGAGGATGGACAAATATTCTTAAGTGGGTTTCATATCTCTGAATCATACAAAGGGGTAATTTAACTTAACTCCTAGACTAAAGACTAATAATTATTTTTTATGGTTTTTTGAGAATTTTATTGGAGACTTTATAAAACTACAGAAATTATGTAACTATTTATAACATATGGGACATCATTAATATGATTTTTGGATAATATATTCGTGAATTCAATTGAAAATGTGATCGAGAGTGAAAAATCGCTATAGTGTTGGGTATCTTGTGAGAAATCATCTATATTCCATGTTATAAAATTGTTTATTGGATATAATATGTATCATTACATGACCATAAAATTAATGAAATAATTTTTTTAGATCTATAAAATATTGAGGTTATTTTATTTTAGAAACCTCAAATGAATTCCCCAGATAAATGTAGTTTCTCAGGCCTAGCGGAAACTATATAAATTTTTCATGTGAACTTTCATGTTTAGAATCAATATATAAACAATAAATGTGGAAAGGGGTTCCTTTACAATTAAACTATAAATATAAATAATTCTTTCGAGATCCAATTATTATACTTAAATCAAAACCAATCCTTACATTTTCCATGTTTATATTTGGTTATGTGGTGTATTTGGATTCATGGAGGTCATGGTTGGGATATTTTCTCATAGTGGTAGATCTTGATGTTGCATATGGTTCACGGAGGTTATAAATCCATGTGAAAAACAACACAACACATGATTTAGGATTAAACACTATTGACCTTGATTGAATTGTTTGAAATAATTATCATATTTTTGGATATTTACTGTAATTATCAATGAGATTTTTTTGAAACATATTTCCTCACAATGATATTTTAACCTATGAAAAATAATATTGATTGAATAACTTTAAAAATTTACTTGGATATGGTGTATAAACATTGTAATGGATTTTTTGGGATAGATTCATTAACAATGAATTCCTATGATCAGTCTTCCATAGAAAATTCATATTCATTGAAGTTGTAATCATTAATTGGAATACACATGATTTCATTTTACTGACTAGGGTAACGTTGTAGTTTTCCTCAGAGTTTAATTTTTTATGGAGTTTTTTTAGCATGTGATGAAGGATCATACATATAATTCTAAATGTGTTTCTTATAGGATAAAAATTATTGTTGTGGTGATCATTGTTGGATGTAATCTAGATCGTAGTATTAATTTGTGGTTTAGAGAAAAGATCAAAATACATTTGGAATGTCAGGAAAAAATTCTTAATGCTTACCACTATTATTAATTGGTTCTTAATCTAGGAATTCAGAATGTGTATATATAGTTGAAATCTCAATAGGTTAACTAAAAGAAATGTGAAGTGGGTATGTAATTTTATGGATATGAGAAGTTGATCATGGTGGTTCAATTATGACCTTAAATGGTGATAGGTATGATTCTTTTAAATTCTACACTTATACATGCGCTTTTTGAAAATGGTGTGTGCTGTTTTTTTATTTCTTCTATTGGTGTTGATCTTTTATGTTCACATATGGAGATGATGCCTTATGTATTTATTCTCCATAATCTACTGGGATAACTAGAGTGTCCACCCAGGAAATATATAGTGTGTTCAATAAAACTCTACGATACTAGTTTGGTGTTGTATTTCTATATTATATATGTGGAAGTGTATAACATTATTCATAGAATCGATTCATTGATTAACGTTGTGGCCCATATTAATTTTTATTCATAAAATGAATGATTCAAATAATTAAATGGTGTTATGCATCTCAATATGGGAGATTGAGAAATGGATACAAGAATCTCATTATCATTGGTAACAGAGGATTTAAATATATCAAACCAATTGAAATTAGTGCCATTGAAATAGGTATATGAGAATGTGAATAGGGATTTTCCAACATTTGTTAACTAATTTTATGATGTATTATTTTGATAATTTCTCATGTTTTACGGCCCAATGAGTATTGGATTTCAATACTGATATCAAATCATGGATCATTACTACCCCCATAATATAATATATAAGCAAAATAATTGAGGTAATCAAAGGATGTGTTGGAAGAGATTCAAGGTAAAAGTTTAATCCAACCATGTACCAATATGTGGGTATCACTTTTCATTATACGAATAATTTAGATAGAACTATTAGGATTTTTTAGATTATCATATGAATATACATATTATTTCAATGATGATATTTTCCCTCTAATGCATTGATGATCTATTTGATCAACTTACGGGATTGTAGTGGATCTCTAAAATTGGCATGCATTCATTGTATCACCAACAGTGGGTTCGAAATGAGGATATTCCAAAACTGAATTTTAGAAGCAGGTATTGGCATTAGTAGTTTCTTGTTAATCCTTTTGGTTTGATGAATGAAACAACCATATTTATGTAATATAATATCAGATATTTCTGTGGTATATTGATTAATTTGTGGTACTATTTTTGGATGATATATTATTTTATTCAAGGGGAAAGATGATCATGAGTGAACATTGGGTATAATTTTGTTTATATTGTGAGAGAATCATTTGTATTCCATGTTATCAATGTTTTTATTGGATATAATAGGTATTTTCCATGGCCATGAAATTCATGAAATAGTTTTTTTATCTATAAAATATTCATGGTGCTATCGTTTAGAAACCACCAACGAATTCCCCATATAAATGTAGTTTCTCAGTCCAAGCAGGTATTATATAAGATTTTTAAGTGAAATTTCTATTTGGAATCACTATAGATATAATTTACAGGGAATGAGGTACTTTTACAATGAAACTGGGAATATAAAAAATTCATTCAAGATCAAATGATTATACTTAAATCAAAGCCTATCCTTACATTCCCCGTGACTATATAGTGCTTTGTAGTGTATTTGGATGTATAATAATCATGGTTGGGATTTTTTCTCATAGTATTATATCATGATGTTGAATATGGTTCATTAATGTTATGACCATAATTGAAAAGCTACACAACACATGATTCAGTATTAAAAATTGTGGACAATGATTAAATTGTTTGAAATCATTATCATTTTTTCAGAAATTTACTATATTTATTAATGAGAAGTGTTTGAAACATTTTCCCTCACAATGATATTTTTACCTAAGAAAAATAATATTTTTGGAATAACATTAAATCTGTGATGTAGATTTGATTTATACACTAGGTAATGTAATGTTAGAGGTAGATTCAGTAACATGAATCTTATATGCTCAGTTGTCCAAAAACTTTGATATTTTGGGATGTTATTATCCTTAAATGGAATACACAAAATTGAATTTTATAAACCTCGGTAATTTTGTAGTTTTCTCTTGAGTTTTTTTGCGAAATATTTTAGCATGTGAAGGAGGATCATACATATTCTTCTAAATGAGTTTCTTGGAGGATAAAAATCATTGGTGTGGTGACCATTTAGTGATGGAATATTCATCATAGTACTATTTTGTGGTTTAGAGATTTTATCACAGTACATTGGAATTGCCCGGAACAAATTTTTAATGATTACCATGATTATAAATGACTTATTCTTCTAGGAATTCAGAATATGTATATAGGGTTAAAAGATAGGTTTTAGGAGTTCGAGATAAAAATGAAAGTGAATTTTTTTTGAGATGAATTAATTGTTAGATGTTTAAGGAGGAACAAAAATAACTAGTTGGAATGTTTCAGAAATTACATATTCCCATGGAGAAGAGGGGGCAAATAGAAATGGATTTTACAAAATCATTACAATTCACGGTAAGGAAACAAGATTCTATATGGTTATTTCTGGTTCAACTCATGAATATAAATGATTTTATCCCTATTAATGAAACCCATACGATGAAGGAATTGTCAAAAATATATATATTAGATTATTTAATTTGGAATTGAGTTCCAATATCTAGTGTATTTGATTTTGAACCAAGGTTTTTGATTCATTTTTTGAAATCCTTTCAGCAATACATTGTGACTCAGTTGGCTACGCACATAGAGTATCATCTATAAGTGGATGGGAAGAATTAAAGGAAAATACATATATTTGTGGACATTATTAGGGATTTTATATTGTATTTTGGGGTGTCTATGGAATGATTATATAGCATTATGATGTTTTAATGAAAAACATGTATTATTATTCTGTATATATAACTCATTTTGAAGATATATATGGAATTATTTTTCATTATCAATTTTTTTGGTGGAAGAAGGTGTGAATAAAGCCTTATGCAATAGACAACATAGAACATTCAATTGATTTAATTCTGAATGTGGATGGATCATAGTCTATAAATCACATCAGTAAAATCATTAAAGACAATTGTAGAAATATGTGAGTGATCTTGAGTTCTTGGGAATCCATCCATGGCATGAAAACCATTTTTTTGGATTGTTTGGAATGTTATATCATATATACATCATCAATTTTTTGACAATTTAATGTGTTGGGAATTGAAATATTGGTTTCCTTTGCCAACAATGATAACATTGGTGGATACTGTGTTTCATGTATCTCATTTTAAGAAGTTTCAATCTGATCATGACCATGTGATTCGATGGGATCACATTGAGAAAGAGGAAGACTCTATGATGCTTCATTTACTGGTACATATAGTTTATAGTAAATATGTAGTTGTTCATATTAAAAACATATATCTTGGTACATGTTTTATTAAAAAAGTGAAATATTTATGAAAAAAATTGTATAATGAAATGGAATTTTTTGAGTTGTAGGAATAACTCTTCCACGTGAACTCTGGATTTCTCATTTCTTGGGTTGGAAGGTCTAATGGTGGGGAGAGTATAGATCCCCCATGTTGATGTATGTAAAATTTTATTTATGTAATTTAGGTATATATAATGTTCCAGTTATGTTGTGGGAGGGTCTAAGTGGATTTGGAATTTTTAGATAGATTTTATTGAGTTTCTTGTTTTGATTATAGTTAATAGAAACCATTAAATAATTCCAATAAAATATAAAAGGGTGAACTATTGGTAGTGGGCAGACACAGTATTGGCACACACTTATTCTATAATGTGTATATGACTAGGAAAATATTTGTGAGACTACTATACATTTGTGTAAAAGAAAAATAAATGTTGTCAAATCATTTTTTTGAAGCATAAAACCCAACCATGTGAGGTATTTTTTGAGTCAGTATCTCATGCATAGCTGGATCACGGTTTGAGTAACTATGTGCCTTAATTTTGCACTATGCACGTTCAAATCTATTTTTTGTTATATAACATTGTTTAAGTCCTTAGATAACATTTAATTTCCAAATCTTTCTTAAAAATAATTTATATTTTCTCATAATGTGTGAGAGATTAACCACTTCAGCAAGGGAGTGATACATAAGGGAAAACAATTGCATTGGAGGACCAAATTCGTCAATATGTACCCACTCTTCCCCTTTCATCCTGGTTCTTCTTAGAACCAATGTTTTCCATCTCACAAAAAAACCAATTAATTTATTATGTTATGGATATATATATATATGTTAAATGGATTTTTTAAATGAATTATTATTCAATGTTAGTAGGGAACATGGTTTGAAAGATGATCTATATTTTTTAAGTGTCATTCATTATTTTAACAGACATTTGTGAGGTAATTGGATTATTTAACGACTCTAATTTATTAAAAAATAATTTCTTTTTTTAAATTGATTTATGTTAATGAAATTTTTATGAAATTTTTTTTTGATTCATAATGGAAAACCTCTTTTTTGATTCTTTTGAGAAATTGATGAAATTAGTTAGTTTTGGGGAAAAACTTTTTTTTGTGAAAAATTAGAAATTGTAGATTTTAAATTAATGGAATTGATTTAATAAATTGAAAAGATATTATGTAAATGTTTTAATTTTATGAATGGTTTATTATATGTTATACAATGGGATTTAAATTCATGGTTAGAATGAGTTCATTATCATTAGATGTGACCCTGTAGAATCCGAATGTGCCAATGGCCACCTGGTATTGATTACCTTTTGGTGATATATAAGAATAATAAGATACCATTCACTAGTCAATAAATTTAACTTTTTGATTCATGTGTGTATGTGTCTAATCATAGAATGGGTATTCCAAATAGAATTGTGAATGGGTTTAATGGTTTGTTTGATTAATTTCCAAGGAAAATATTTTATGTACAAAAAAACTATTTTGAGATTATATGAACTTGTGTAAATTGTTTTTAATATATTCTATATGATTCAATTAAAATGTTTTTTCCAATTTGTGTGAGTTGGGAAGTCATTGGGGGGAAATCATAATGAGTTTAGAGTCACCCTCTACTTGGGTCCTGTTGTACTTTTTCAGATTTCATCTTTCAAGACACATGTAAAGGAAAGTTATCTTATTTCATTAGTGAAGATTCATAATTTATTAGAAATGGATATTATATTTTGATCTTGGTGTATATTGGGACTTTTTAAAGAATTTCATTAGTTCTATTGGGTTTTTTCTATTGGGTTTCTATAGACACTTTAACATGGTTTCCACTTTTTTTATTTGATAAGGTGGCGGTTTTGTTGTGTTGTTTGAGTCCTATTTTTTACTAAAGAATCATGTATTGTTTTATTTTTTATGGTTATGATGTTTTTGTTTACTTATTGTCAAATGTAAAATCATATACCTATCTTTTATTATGTTGATATAATTAATTACAATCCTTTTGTGTCTTGAGGATTTTACATAAATCTACTAACACCCACAACCTCTTCCTAAGGTAATGACGAAGGGGAATGATTTTTGAATTATCATCCTAAATAATAAAATTTGGTTTTTATCTAATTTCATAAAAAACATTTACATGTTTATTATTATTTTAATTTTACTAATTACTATGTAATATATAGAAACATAACTATTTAAGCTCACATTGTACATTTTGATGGTATTCTATACTTAAGTCCAAAATGACTTTAGTCTGTTGACTATGCTAGAAATTGTTTAATATTCCATAATATATAAAATAATAATAATGGAATAATTGAATTTTTACACAATAATTATTATTTTAATTCAATACATTAATTTGTTTTTGAAAATATAACTATGTTATAATCACTGATACAATATAACATATATAGGCATGATAATGTTTCCATTTTTCAATGAAAATTATGCATAGAATGTAAGAATTATTTAAAATTTATAGAATGGAAATGATATTTATATATCATAATATTTATTTTTATATACTTATATTTATCAACTTTGTGATTTCATGATGAAAAATGAGTCACACCACTTCGTGGAGATTATAGTCCACACTTACACACGAACGACGTCATAATTATTCTGTGCAAGGAATTGAAAGAACATAAATGATATATTATATTTTCCAAATGATGAATATATCAAGAATATAATATCTATAAACATTAAATATATAGTTATATATTATCATGAGTGATGGTATTTGAAAAGAATTAAATCAGTTCAGGACACGATATTCCTACTGGAACACGTACGATGAATTATTTTACGATTTTATTTAAGAATAGATTGATATAGATTATGAAATTAACATAATAATATCTAATAATTATTATTATACTTTTTTATTATTTTATAATTATTAAATAACATTGGACGAAGGTGTATTTGAAAATAAAAATGAAATATGTGATAAAAAATGATACATTTTCATCAAAAATTATTCTCCTCATTACACCTTAAGACAACTATTATTGGAATTTTTTCAATAAAGAAAATTTATATAATGAGAATATGGAATTTATAATGGTATTTGGTTATGTATTTTCATGATTATTTTAAATGTGATGGATTGTGAATAATAGATTACCATTTATAAAAGAGGTGATGGGAACTCTAAGAATCTCCCAAAATTTTATATTTTAAAATAGATCCAACGTTAGTTATTTATAATATTAAATGAATTTCAGTAGAAATAAATTAATAAAATTAAAATTATACATGTTTAACTTTATTTATACCCTTATCTTTTGGTATTAACACCTATTTAGCCACTTTAATTGTTAGTGTGGTAACATGGTGTTTTACAATTTGATGGTAAATATTGTTTCTATAACATAAAATGGTTCTATAAATAGATCATTATTGATATTTTATATCTTATAATATTCATTTTCATTATTTTATGATTTTTTGGGATTTTTTATAATTGAAAAAAATATTATTTCTTATAAAATATATATTATGCCAATTTTTAAAACTATTCAGCATGTTGAAATTAATAATTTACTGATAAGAATTAAAATTTGAAAGAATTATATTAAATAATCTCATTCTTTTCCAATTCATCTGCTAAATTTGTGAAGTACTGAAAATTTATAAAATAAAAATAATTTTAATAATTTTAATAGAATTTAATTGATTTTATGTCATTAACTGAATAACTACTACATTTTCATTATATTGGCCTATCATCAAATCATTTAATAAATAAAAATAATATAAAAAATCCAATATGATTACATTATCTAGAAAAATAATTTTTATAATAAGGCATATCCTCTAGATAAAAATATATTATATATATTATAAATATTAAATAAAATAGTGTGATATGTTTGACTTTCAATAAAATAAATTGTATGATTGTAATTATCTCATATATGTGGTCAAAATATATACAAATTTGATAATTATATGATTATAAATGAGATATAGTAATCAAATATGATTTAGGAGATTTTTAAGATCATTTCATTGTCCATATAATTTTATTTGTAAACTAAATTTCCCAATTTATCTATTATAATTTTAACTAAATTTCTAACACAGTTATTCATATTGACTAAAAATAAAAAGGTATTACTCACAAAATTTTGACCACATGATTTGAGATAAGCAATATATCATTAAAATTTAAATACAAATAATTTTTGAAATTTATCATAAATTTAAACTCGTAAAACAAATTGAAAAAGAGTTTTTCATAAAAATGTTTTTTGAAAAATTAAACTAAATTAAAATAAAATAAATTTAAAAAAATTGGATTATTCTAAATAAACAATAACTATTGAAAATTATATATTAATCCATAGAAATATTTTGACCTTATACATAGACTAAAATAAAATAAAAAACTCATTAAAAATATTCATTTTTATATTCTTCCATTAAAAATCAAAATTTTCCAAATATTCTAAAAAACCATCCTAGGATAAATTTTACATGTTCATTTATAAAATTAAATTGTATTTTTAAAACTTGAAAATTATAATATGAAAATAATACATTGAGAATGTATCTTATAACAAAAGTGTTCCATAAAACCATTTCATTTTTTATATTACGAATTACTAAATATATTTATAATTATTATAAAAAAATAATTAATGAACTATATAAAATAAATTTCTTGTATTCTATCATTATGTAAGTTTTTATAATTTCTCATCCAACCATTTGGAAATTTCATCCTTAAATTATTGAATTTTGGATCAAAACCCAATGGGTTGACATTTGGAAATAACTATTATATAATCTCAGAAACAATATAGGATTAGAAAACAAACTCATTAAATGAGATAATTGAATGTAATAAGGTCATATGTAATAAATTACAGTAGGTTTAAATTATGATAACAAATGTGGGATGTGAAAACATGGATATGGGAATGAAAACAATCTCAAAAGGACTAATATAAAGTGATGGAGATGATGGTAATTAGAAAGCTAACCATAACAATAGTGTAAATTTTTTTGTACATATTATAATTAATTTTAGAAACTTTTAAAAAATATATGTTATAAAAAATATATTTATTTGAAAATAACATAGGAATATTAACTTGAAATTATTTTTTGAGATATTATAGGGGAAATAAAATATTTCATGAATATGAAAAAATATATCTTTTATAAAATGATGTATTATATATGATATCAAAATAACATATATGATATTAAAATTGTTGAAAATTACGGGAAAATCATCTGTGAAAATATAATTCAGATACAATAAAAGAATAAAAAAAATATATTAAAAATTAAATTAGGAAAAAAATTAAAGCCATTTTCCAATACGCTGTAGTGATTAGGTAACACTAGAAATGTAATAAATTTGGGTTCTAAATGTAATATATTAAAATTATGAAGAATTTTATAAACCTATTTATTAAAATTTTTGAATTTGAGTTTATTGGAATGGATATATATAAATTTATTAATTATGTAACAAGTTTTTTATCTGAATTACTTGGTAATGCATGTGCAAGGAAAAAAACATAAAACATTAAGTAATTTGTAAAAGTATAAATGTGATTAAATATACATATTAAAATAATATAATAGATTAAATTGAACATATTTAAATTATATTATTTTATGATAAATTATTTTTTATTTTTATTCAGGACATAAGTTCCTAAAAATCTTATCTAATGTTGACATAGTTCTTGTGCTAGGAGTATAAAAATCAGATAATTGATTTTTAAATATTTATAAATAATTTTTTTTAGTTGTTTTAAATTTTCCCATAGTTTGAAATATTACCATAATATATTCATGAATTTTAAATAACTAAATCCACATTGAATTTTATTCATATTTTTTTATTATCAAATTATTTGAATAGTTATTAAAATTACATTAATTGTATATATGTAAAATAATTTGTAATTTAATTAATTAAAAATTATAAATCATATTAACAAGAGAAAATATGATGTTAAATGTTCTAAATTTTCTTACCATGTACATTTGTGAACTAATTTTTACTCTATATGTAATATTATAACCCCTTTATATTGAAAATTTTATTACCACTATTAATGATAAAATTTGTTAACCAAGGGGTTAAAATATTAATATTTAAAGGATATATATACATGTAAAATATTAATATTCTAATTATATTAATACCTAATATTCCTTATATTTCATTCAAGGTGATTTATGAACCATTTAACGTGATTAAGACAAATATAATATTACAAAATTTTATGTATTTTAACACTGAAAAGTATGTTATTTTTTAATAAAAACATATTATTTAATGACATAAAATTTATAAAAATGTTATCATTTTTCTTGTTAAGGGGACATATTATTAAATATAATCCATGCCCAATATTTTTTAAATATTTAATTTTATATAAACATGATTGACCCATAATGTCTAAAAATAACATTGATATCATGGTAGTTGTTAAATCTATTATGAGTGGGTAATAAAAATATTCAATTGTCAAAACATCACCTTAAATAATCTATATTTTATTTTTCTATAGAATTTATAATCATGATAATATTTTATTATAATTATAACATATTGAACCCACCTTATAGAAAAATTAATCCATATTAATATATTACTTTATGTAATTCCATGTCTACTCCTCCCCTCAAATATGAATGGAAACAACCTTTCCTTCATTATTCACAATGTTTGAGCCCCATAGACTAGAAAATAAACACCCAAATTTCTTATATTCTTAATTTTCAACTTCATATTGCTTTTTTCTATCGAAAAGTCCAAAATTAAATGATTAATGTGTATAATTTATAGGGTTTTTAATGAAGAGGAATATCTCTTAACTGAGAATTTTCATTTCAATTTATTATTATAAATACTCTAACTATATGTTACCCACTAAAAAATAAATAATTATATATATTAAATATACACAATTGTTTTTATTATGATTTAATAACCATTATTCACATTTTTCACATCCATTTTAAAATGATAACAGTGTTTTTGTGTACATGGGGAACCACCACCACGAAGCGATGTGATTCATTTTTGAAATTTGTTTTACGTGAATTTTTAAGAGGAATAATTTAATTATTATATATGATGTATATTATATAATTATTAGGACTGAAAGGTTGCATTTTTATTGATTTCAAAAAGGACCCTTACAAAAAACACCAAGAAATAAACCTCATGGAGGGTGAAAAATAATGTAAACCAAGAGCCTCATTTACTACAAATCGCATGCCCTCCTTCTGAAAAGAAGCCAAGGAAACAAAAGAAGACATACCTTGATTCGATGGAGCCATAGATGTCAGAAAATCTATTACCATATTCCCCTCCCTCCAAGTATTAGACACCTCCATATGCCTTCCCATAATTGCTCTGCATCTCCTGATAATATAATCAATGTTCCAGGGAATATTACCTTTTCCTTCCAAATCATTGCACAAAACTAAAGAGTCAGATTCCACTATGCTTAGATTAATATTCTGTTGATTGCAGATCTCCAAACTAGAAGCCATTGCCCAAGCCTCCGCATGTTGAGAATCACCATCTCCATACGCCGCTAAAACCCCAGCAACCACCAAGCCAATCATATCATGCACGACCCCACCCCCTTACATCAACCCCATGAGAATAGATCCATCAGAATTCAGTTTTAAATCCTGTGTTGGCGCTTGCCACCGAACCCATGACCCCTGCATTGATACCCCCTCTAGCTGGCCGCGTGCAAGGTGTGGAAATAGCAGGTTCACAGATGGCGCTCCTTTGTCATCTGGACATTGGTGGAGAAAATCCAAGATAGAGTTCTTCATTCTAAATATTATACTAACATGGGAAACCCTAATTTGATTATGGCACATCGCATTCCTAGTCTGCCATAAAATCAAGCAACCAGCCACCATATAAAGCGTCCTGGATTTCCTCTCTATTCCAGGATTGTATGTGCCTCTAAACCAGTAATTTAAGAAATCACCTTGCACCTCTACTAAGTCATCCCAACCATAGAATATTTCAAAAGACATCCAGATTCATCTAGCCCATTCACTCACAAAAAACATGTGACCCACCGATTCAGTATGTGGTGACCTGCAACACCAACATCTGGACACAATATTAACACCCATATGTTGCATGTTTTCATCAGTATGAAGCTCTTTGTTTCTTACACTCCACAAAAGAAAATTAAATTTGGAAGGAATATATTTGGACAATAGAGTAACTCCCCAAGAATCATTTTCTGTTTTGACCCTTTTCAGATAAATGAACTGTTTAATAGAACAAATGCATGAATATGCACCTGTAAAAACACGTTTATCAGGACCATCACTAGTGACAATATAGATGAAAATAGGAAGAGGAGTCTCATCCAGAACATCCTGAAGAAAATATGGACATCCATTGGCTTCACTGAAAGAAATTCCCTGAGTAGGACATCCTGGAAAATATAGCCTACCAACCCCCCCCCCCAATCAGGCTGCCAGAAATTAATATTTCCATTTCCCACTAACCACCGAGAATGCTGATTTAAAATCTCCATTAGAGGCTAAATCAAATTCCAAATCTTGGAAAAGCTCGACCTCTGATCACACAGATATTTACTATATATGTCTTGCATAGACCTTCTTTAAAGAGACCGACCTTCTAACGCCTCCCATGCCATCTTTTCATCTAGCACCTGCATTGTTGTAGAAACACTCCGCAGGTTAATACCCCTTTAGTGAGAGGTCTTGCCAGCCGTTTCCTTGAAGCCCAATGATTCATGCCTTCCATCTTCCCATCCCAAATGAAGGACACCGTAATCTCTTCCAATTTGAAAATCACACTTTTATGAATCTTCAGAGTAGAAAATATGTGCATGGTAAGGGAGACCAATAAACTATTCACTAAAGTGATGATACCACCGAATGATAGAAACCTATTTTCCCAGTTCAGAATTCACCCAGAAATCTTGCCTATGAGTATATCAATGTGATGTACCTTAGGAGATGAGGGAATCACCAGGGCGCAAAAGATACTCCATGGGAAATGAGACCCTCTCCATACTCAATATAGCCCCCACTTCCCTAACCCTTGAATCAGACAACTTCCTGGTTATGTAAAAGGAACATTTCTGTTTGTTCACCACCTGAGCACTCAATTTGAAATAATCCCTAATGATGATGACAAACCCCTGGAAATAGAGTTTACTACAATTCATAAAAACAATGGTTTCATCAAAAAAAATTAGTTTGATAAACCCCCTGTATCATTCCTATTCTGGTATGGAAGTTCTTTACCCAAACTGATGCTTTTATTAACAAAATAGTTGAAACCATTTTGAGAGAGAATGAAAATAGTGGGGGACATGGGATCACCTTGTCTACGGCCACGCCAAGCCTGGAAAAAAATAAATTTTCATACCCATAAAGAGGTAGAAATCCAATAAGAGATTAAACAATGGAAAATCAGGTCACTGGACTACCTTGAAAAACCCATACTAGTCAGGAATATGAGAAAAAAACTCCATTACACCATGTCATAAGCCTTACTCATGTCAAGATTAACCACTAGATTGCCCCAATGGACCTGTTATTAATTCCACTAACCTTTTCTTGGAGCACTCCAATTGTTCCATGAATTGATATCACTTTAATAAACCCTTGCTGCTTCAGATCCATCCAAGAGTCCAAGTGAGTTGCTTGTCTTTTTTTTAGAATGCTGGCTAAGATCTTAAAAGGTACATTGCACATACTAATAGGCCGATACTGATCAATATACTAGGGAGTACTCACCAAAAGAATAAGAACCACCGTGGTTGCACAAGCAATACGAGGCAAGTTCCCACCCTGGAAAAAATCCTAGATATCTCTCACCACCTCCCCTTTAACCACTTCCCACATCCCTCTATAAAAAAATCTAGGGAAACCATCCAACACAGGATCACTATCTGGATTCAAAGACCAAACTGCCTCACGAACATCCTCCTCATCCGGTTACCACCGATGTCCCTCATCAACATCCGTCGAGACCCATCTTGGAATTCCCTCAAATCTTTCAGCATCACCTCTCGGATACCCTCCTCCCATACCTAGGATGGGTGCAACCAATAGGGATTTAACATCCCCATTCACCATTCCCCCAACCTCATCACGATCACTAGTAAAAGATCCATCTTATCTACAAATATTGGGCCTCTAAACACGATGACGTTCTATGATACAAGCATAAAAATATACACAATTTCTATCTACCTCCCGAAGCCATCTGACTCTAGCCCCCTCTCCGGCCAGCTGCTCCTGTCTCAGTTCTCTATTAGTAAGCTAGCCTTTTTTATTTATTAATTCAATAAATAAAGACTCATCCCACACATGTTCCAAACAAGTATCTATAAATTCCACCTATTTACTAATTTCATCCAGCCCCTGTTCCCAGCCATGAATCTTTTTCATCCAGGTAGATAGAAGATTTTTAAGGCACCTCAGCTTTCCATGGAGAATGATCCACGGGTTCCCCAAAAATTGAAGATCCAAATCTTCCCTAACAACATCTGAAAAGCCCGGTTCCTCCATCCATAGTTTTGAAAAAACACCATAATACTCCCAGCCAGCCCCTGCACCTAACGAAATACAGAGAGGGGAATGATCAGATAAAGATCGTACCATATGAATAACTATGGAATCCTGAAACATTGAAATGGAAGAAACATTCAAAAAACATCTATCAAGACAACAATAATTTCTTCTCCCTCCATATTGATTTTTTCACTAGGTGAAAGTGCTACCCTCAACTCCAGCATCCAGAAGACCATTTCTAGCCATGCAAGACACAAATTCATGACTAGAATTCCAAGGGAAATAACCCCCCTATCTTATCCTCTGTAACTACAATAATATTGAAGTCGCCTCCAAAAATCCGAGAAGCCTCAGGATTAATATCATCATGTTCACGCCATAATGACTCTCTGACCTGCGAATCGCACTTGGCATAAATGAAGGAAAAAATTAATGCTCTGATTCTGAACTGAAATCCTGGAAGTTAGAGACTAATCTGAAGCACGCAACAAATCAATCAACACATGATCCTTCCAAAAAATCCAGATATGAGAGTTCTAAGGATCTCCATGCAAAAATCCATGAACCTTGAGTTTTATTGCATATTCTTTGATCTTATTGGAAGACTGTTTTGGTTCCAATATAGAAAAAACTGAAACCTGATTATTACTGAGCTCATTATTTTTGAAATCCAACTTTTCTCTAGCCCCAAGACCACGAGAATTCTAGATAAAATACATATAAATTTAAGTGAACTCTTCTGGCTTTGACCCCAGACTCCTGACCCTCTGTACTCTGAGACTATTTCGAAGAACCCATCACATCCTTTATTTTGTTGTGATATTGTTTTACCACCAGAATGAACCTTCGAGACCAATCCCCCTACAGAAAATCCACCACCGACATACCTCTATATACAGGGCTCTAGAGACACAAAACACTTCCCATCAACCGAAAGAAAACCACCACCGAGGGTGAATAAGTTGACCGTGGAGAGGCAGTGGGAGAAGCCAATGATGCCATAGGTGGAGAAGACGCTCCACTAAAGGAGAATCCACCGACAGACGAGTTTGGTTCCGAATCCCAAGAGATGACTCATCATCGAGATCAGATGAATCAGACTCCAATATAGTGATCTATGAAATGCAGCATCGAAAAGGGATCCAATCCCCTAAAACCAAACATAATGTAAAGGAACAGCTGGGAACCATGCCCCCAGAGAGACCCTTGAACGGTAGCAGGACCCCAGAGCCCTCGGCCCTTCCACACTTGACAGATATCAGCTCGCGAGAAGCAGAAGACCAACCATCACCAATATCGCCATTCTTGGAGGAAGAAGACTCCAATGTTTTAAAAGAGGGGACCGAAGGTATACCTTTACCCCTATCACACCCCTCTGATCTATAAGGAACACGTGGAGGAGCCTACTGAGAGGAGGGGCTCAAAACTCCATCTGAAAAAATATCTTCCCGACGAGCAATTCGACAAACCTACAACGTATGACCCGAAATATAGAAATGTGTAGAGAATATAGAAAAAATGATAAACCAGATCCTGCCGAATATCCTTCATTCCTTCAATTATGAGAACGAGATGATCCTGAATCGGTTGAGCAGAATCTAATTCCACACAAATCTTGGCCACTGAGGTCTCCGCGACCCAAGACGAATGAGCATCAGCATAGAGGAAGACCCCCAACAAATCCCCAATAGCATTAAGGAAAGCCTCATTCATCAGTGGAAAAGGTAACCATGGGAGAGAAATCCACACCGCCGCCTTTGAACATTCAAGTCCATAGTGAGCATCCATGGACCATCGAGAAAGAGATAAATTCCATCTCCCCATAGAACGCACACCCCAACACCAGGACTTCAAAAAATCTTCCCTAGAAGCTAGGACAACACATAAGGCTTTATAGTCCAAAATAGAGACTTTTTCATTCAGATCTAAACCCTACCATGCCACACAATCTTGAAAAACTGACAGGGGAGGATTATCATCCCAAAAAAAATGCCACCAAAGAAAACTGTAGATCCTAAGATGCCGCTACAAAAGACGCCGCCGAAACATGAAAAACCATAGACCCATTCCCCGAGAAAGAATACAAAGCCACTAGAACTTATGATGCATCATCCTTATCCCTCTAAAAGTCTAGGGAAGGACTCAGAATAACCTCCATGAATGATAGAAAATGGGTATGAACAAGACTGCCACTGGCCACCAGAGATCCTAGCGCGGAGGAAGAAATCCCCGATGGATTTGGAGCCGCAGACAGGAGAAACTTTTTTTTGAGGTAATTATATATAATTATTAATATATAATGATTAATTATTTCTTAATTTTCTTTTTTTCTATCCAACGAAAAATGAAATCGATGTTCATGCATATGTATGATCTATCATCTATCTGAAATGTGTGAATTTTTTTAATAATTCTATATTTTATGGGTACTTCTAAATATATATATATATATTATTGAATATATATCATATTTATGTCCTAGTATTCAATCTGTATCGATTGAACCATGATTGAGGAACATGGACTGGAACTGCATATCTGAAACAACCCTAAAAAGGAAACAGTATACACCCTGAATTGGTGATTTTTTAAATATAATTTACTAAATAGGTTTTTAAATGATATATTTCAAATATAAGTTCATTTTTTGTGGGTAACAACCCTAAAACCAAGAGCCCATAGATAATGTGCCGCATTTTATTAAATTTTATTAATATAAAGAATCACATCATGTTAGATCAAATAGTTTTTGTATTTTTAGAGAAGAATATTACATATATAATACCAATTTTTGACTGGGAAATGAAATAAAAAATGAGATATGTAAATTCTAAACATCCTTGAATCATATTCCATTAATTTAACTTCATTTCATAAAAAAGAAACAAAATAAGTGAAATCTGAAAAGGTGAATAAATTTTATGTATATCGATAGATATCATGAATAGGTAGTCATAATAAATATAGAGATGCAGATAACTAAACCATTAATCAATTTAAATAACATTAATATCCTGGTTAGTTAATTAAGAATAAATATATAAAGGAGAATAATTGAACACACATTTTATTTAATTAATTACTGAGGAATGAAATGCATCCATAAATAATTTGATATATAAAATATCAGGGATAATAATAACCGAATTATTAATGATGTAAATGGTTATTTGTTAGACATCATGATTTATTGTTACATGATACATTTACCTTTATGAAATTTCATAATATGTATAATGTATACATTGTAAAAACCAATCTAATTTGTCCAATGAATTCATTTTGTGAGACTACTGATGCATCATGGGAGTATCTATAACTAGAACATACCTATTTAATATATATCCAAGGAATTACTAATATGTTAATTTTTCATTTTTGTTTATAAATAATGTTACATATCATCATGTATCTATATTGACTAATGGATACATATTTATCAATATTTTCTCAGTTAATAAAATTAGATTAAAAGTAAAAACGATATATAAAAATGTAATAATTTTTCGGATCTAATCATACTCTTAACAAAAAAATATAGATATATAAGAGAAATGTAACTTTTCGAAAAAACAATGTTCACATGAATGTGGTTTTTTCTTGTTAAATTTAAGAAACATAGAAGAAAGTTAGAGTGTATAGTAAATTTTATCACTCAATAGTTTCAAATTTGACTCCCCTTGGAAGTTATAATTTGAATTGGAACATAAAATATATTGGACTATGAATAAATAATGATATTACATTTAAAAGTATAAATATATATATCACATATAAGTGATTTGGGTTATAATAAAAATAAGTCCTAGTAGAAGGTAGGTTGAGACGAAATCCCTCACCCCACGTTTTCGTTGGGATGAACATATTTTAAAACATTATCTTCTTTTTTATTTCATGTAATTCATATAGTAGAACCATATTAATATTTAAAATATCAGATATTATTCTTTTATAAAATATTTTTACCCAATCATTACCCCATGATTGATTATTTTTAATAATTCAGGTGTTAATTTCTTTGTTTTCTCATTTCCATTTCTTCATGAAAGATCTTGTTCATGCATAGATTATGTAGAATTGTCATAAATTAGAAAATAATCATGAAATAATTTGAATATTTTTATTAAAATTTTATTTAATACCCAATCAATAATTATTTCTATTAAAAATTAATTATGTAACGATCACAGAGAAAATATGTCATACGTACGCATGCGTAATGTTTCTATTTTCCAAATATAATTATGTAATAGTGGTATGTAATATATAACCATTAAATAATTTTAATAATATCATTAATACAATATTTTATTCTCATATATTTAATCTATGTGGTTTGGTGATAAAAATAGGTCCATATTGCTTCGTGATGGTGGCAGTCCAAACATACTCAACTGATGCAATCATAATTACACAAGTGAAAAGAGAATAAAGAAAATGATTTATAATATATTTAAATACATTTAAATATAGGATTAATTTTAAAATAATGTTATTTATATAATATATAATGATTAAATTTATCTTTAACTAATTCTATGGGATGTATTATTGAAAGATGAACACATTGCTTCTCGTGGTAGTAGACCATTGTACACACAAATAAATTTATCATATCTCCAAATGAATGGAAGGTAAAATTTATATATTTGATATATTGGAATAATATGTTTAACTATATTTTAATTATCTTATATATACTTTTTATGAATCATAATACCCAGACATGAGAGGTGGAAATTGAAAAACGAATGACATCAGTTCTTGATACGGTAGTACATTGTACAAAATAAATGATGATTTTATAACCCATTTTATATAAATGGATAATGTTTTTTTAATGAATTTAATATATCCAAATATTATTATGTCAATTATACTATTGTTATTATATCATAATTGATAAATAAAAATTTATCAATGTGAAGAAAAATTTTAAATATTGGCGCCTCTTGAGAAATAATAATTATTTATTGGCTATCCTCCTTAGGTTTCACCTAAATCATTAATTGGATGGATTTATTACATAACTAATGTTTATTAGACTAGGGTAGGGAAATTTTTTTGTTATTTAGGGTGGTATTTTATGATCCAATGAAGTGTGAAGGTGTGAAGAATTGAGGATAGGGGTAGCCTTTTATTAGTAAGTTGGAGATGACATAATTGGTATTTTTGAAAACAATTGTGTGATCCCACATATTTTAATATAATAGATGTCTAAAAAATGAAAAATTATAGAACCATATATGTGAAATGGTCGAAATAAGTTTAGAAATTTATTTTTATACAAGGTTATTGGTCATTTTTACCCTTATTTTTCTCATTTTATCCCCCCACAAGAAAATCATTTTTTACCTTAACTACATTAATTTGTTTTTACTATATTAAATATTTTTGTTTCAAAAAACTTATTTAATATTAATATATTATTTTATTCGATTTTGGAATAATTAATAAATTTTTCTAAATTCAATTCATATATGTGGAAAATATAATTTTTCATTAATCCCCAAAAGGTGATGAGAAATATATTTTTTAATCTTCAAATGTTAAAAAGATTACAATATTATTATAAAAAATTATATATTAAAATTATAAAATAAAAAGATTTGGATTATTTTATATAAAATTGAACAAATTTTTCTTACGAAAATATTTTAAAAATAAATTATTGAAATGAAAAGTATTTTTTAATTAAATATCAGTATCATTCACTACCAATCAAGGTATACATCTTCTATAAAATCCTAAAATTTTACCCTAAGAAATTTTTTTATTGTATTATGAATAATGAATAATTTTTAGAAATATTTTTTTAATATGTTAAAATTTAATTTTAAATAATGTGTTGAAATCCTGACTAAAACATTTCTTATCTAATTCATGTATTGTGTCATTTCATGCTATTGAAGAAATTAATTTTTTTTATAAAAATATATATATATATATTAATATTTTGGAGTGCTATATATTAACATACTAATGAAAATTTCCAACATAATTTGATATATATTACTTTATAAATAGATGAGTGTATTTCTTCGTCATAATATCCACGGTTTCACATGTTGTATCCTATTTTATGTGATTTCTATAAAGTAACTTTACCAAAAAGGTCATCCAATTCATCATTAAATTATTTATAGTATAAATAATATGGATTGGTTCTTCACAATAATATATATCATATTCCAATCCTATTTCAATATTAGTAAACAGATGTGTTGGGTTTGAGATGTACTTATTTAATAATTGTATGTGGAAAACATTACATAATTTTGATTGATTTCACAAAATTTATAAAGGATATTCCATAATTCCAACTAATTCAAGGATTTAATTGTATACAATTTACATAGGGCTTCAAATACTATTCTAACTGAATATATAACACAATCTATGGAGATAAAATCAAGAATTCATGATCTACCTCTTATAATTACAAAAGAATCGTCCAATTATTGGAAAACATATTTTTCCTCATTTTGGATGCTTTAATTTGATCCTAAATAACATAATTTTATATTATTGTCAATTAAAAATGCTTGGGGAATATGATATCCCTTTCACTAACATCATCCCAAAATGTTAGAGTATGAAATTTTTTTAAATATATTTCTTCCCAAGACACCCCCAGAATACATAAATAGAGACAATTGTGGTTGAAAAAATCTACCAAAGGGAAATACGGATCACAAATTCCATGAATATCAAGTGAGAAAGGATTCAACATAATATAAATTATTTAAATAGTTATTTTTAACATTCAATTATCTTGAGAATGTAAGGTAGTTCCCAAATGAATCTTAGTATCAGGAAACTTGTGAAAAATTTTCTAGAATTTTGACATCAGGAAAGGATCACAATTAGGATAAATAAATTGAGGTGAAACATAAAGCCTTAAAAATTCATTAAAATGGTGTCCTATGAGGTACAGAAATGGTAAATCATCTCATAATGAAAGTATAATGGAATTATTTGGGAGGTCACTACTAACCCATATTAAATCATTCATTGTTGGAGTCTTCGACTATCATGTGAAAAATACCCTAAATATATAATCCCATTTCCACATTAGAATTGTTTGTTATATCATGAATAGTCTATGATGATTCCTCATATACTTAACTTATTTTCAAACAATAATATGGAAACATAATAAAAAATTTATTATTTCTTATTATCCACCAAAAATATCCTTCAAATACCTATAAATCATTATGCTACCGGTGTGTATAGATAAAATGGAGTTATGATATTAATCCAATAATTCTTATTTTAGAAGAGGTATATATAAACCACATAATATCATTCCATGTTTAAAAACACCATCATCACAATTGAAGTCATCTAATTTCCAATATTTCATTAATTTAATGTTTTTCAGAATTTTCTCAACACCAGTTTGATAATTCATTATCATTTCTAAAATATATGTTTTTTTCAATCAATTGAAAAATATTTATGTGTCTATTTTCTTAGTAATTCCCATATACAATTCATTATGTACTTTATTCATATTCCATCAATGGATGTGTATTGAAAAATCATAATACTTTATTATATAAAGCATTTTACTTTGTCTATAACATTTTTCATTCTAGGAAAATAACTATTTTAATAGTTTTTATCGCTTTATATCTCAGACATTTTACCATAGATATAATGACATTATATCTTCTATGAAAATAATATAGCTTCCAATTCAAGATCATTTATTCGATAGTTCAGATCATTAGTATTCAATATCCTTATTTCATATGCAATAATATTATCATCTTCCATTAGGAAACACAGATGTAAATTTTTTATACGACAGTATATATCAAAAACCCATTACTTGAATTTGGTAGAGTCTAAATAAGTGATTTTGAAATTATATTCCTTATTCCATAAACAGAGTCTTCACATTCAATTTTTCTAACAGTCACATCCCATTTAAGCATGTGGTTAGTTAATTAGTTAAGTAATCATTAAAAATTATGAAAAAATTTCCAATAGTAACATGTTGAACCAATGAAACCACATAGCCCAGTTATGTTCATTATTATAATAAAATTTCGGTCTACCTTTTTCATTGATCTATCAATTAATTTTCTATCTATTGAAGATAATACGACCATGAAATGACAATTCCCATATTAAAAATCGCAGTTAAAAAATTTACTATATAAAAATTTCCTCCTATAAGTATCGAGGAAGATCCCCTAGTGAATCTGATATTCATAATGGGTTCTAGAATACATCAATATTTCATCAATGAATACAATAAAATATTCATGATATTACATGACTACTATTTTCATTTTATCCATAAAAATGTTAATAAGTCTGTCCAAATGGGATAACTGTAAATTTATAATGGAAATACCTAATTTGAAAAGATGTCTTTAGTGTGTTTCTCTTATTTAATTGCAACTAGTGATAACCAATATAATGATATATATTTTAAAAATATAGGAATCCATGAATTTGATAAAACAAGTGATCAATGGGAGAGATATGAAACTTTTTCTTTATTATAATAGCATTTATTTCCCTATAATAAATGCATTTCCTCATGGATATATCTTTATTATTAATGATAAAATAGGGTCTCCCCACAATGAAACAATTGCATAAATAAAAACCATTATCACAAAAATATAATTGTTTTTTTGTTCCCTCTACTAATGCCATAATATCTATTATATAGTGAGTCTTTGATATTGGTTATGCATCCGTGATTAAATCAATTAAAAACAAAAATTCGTCAATTAGTGTATTTTTTGGTAATTTATTTATAAATACATCAAAGTATTCCATTGTAATAGGTATATTCTAAATTTTAAATCTAACTTATTAATCACTATAATTTTTTTACATTCTTCCCTAATAAAATCATTCAGTATATCTACTGTGGGTTTATCTAGATATGAATCAAATAATTATGTATCATCATTTTATATAGATAATTCTATATAGTAATAAAAAATAAATTTGTCATTCTTATTAATATAATTTTTAAATCATATTTTTAAAACAAGTTAAAAAATTGAGTATATGAAATTCCAACAGAGCATTAAATATATGTTCAATAAATACATAAAATTATTTTTATAATGGGAAGGGTTGACACCTAATATTTGAAGTGAGACTTCTGTTATGAGTTTTAACATATTTATCCCATCTTAAATTAAAAGGTAAACGTATGATTATCTTTGATGAATTTGTTTATATATTGGATTGTGAAGATATAAAATCAAATCTATAATTTTCTAAATTTAATTATAAGATTTATTTTCTTATCATCACATCATTGAGAATATCCACCTCATCTCCAATGATGGAAAAATATTTTCCATCTCCCCTTTGTCACTTATATGATATATTTAATTGATGAATGGTGAATTCGATTTCATAGTGCCAAATATATTTGTAGTTTTGACACTGAATGGTAGTTTTTTCCTTACTCTATAAGAATTATTTTACTTGATGACCCTATTATCCTCACATTGAATAAACTATTATTCATTTCAAGTGTTTCCTATTAAAATTAATTTCCCTGTTATGACATGGTGCAAATTTCTTTATCTTATTATTCTTTTTTTAAGCTATCCCTTGGTGTTGGTTATCATTATTCATTATATTTCCTTAATTTCCCTTAGATATGTAGGATCTATAGAGTTATTTCACTATTTTTATGGAATGTAAAACAATATTATCATATAAATACTCTTTTAAGATACCATCACCCATTTAATAATTGGCTAAAATGGTAAACATTACAATCAGTGATGGTCATATAATTTATATCATATGTTGATATCCTTATAATGATTTCTTAATACTCAGCATCACATTATTCTTCAATATACATTATTTTATATAAATTTATCTTAATTTAAATTTGTTTATCATGAGGAAAATATGTTTTGAATAATGTGTCTTTAAAATAATATCATTTAAAGAGATCTAATTTATCTTCCTCCCTAGTATTTTTACCAATTACCACCATTCTACAACATCACCTATGATAAAACACACTATAATTATATCCTTTCCTTTCCACCAAATAAAAATTTCATATATTTCTTTCCGATAGACATGAATCAATTCTCATAAACAGTAGAATTTACCATATGCCCAGATGATGTGGGATTTTAATTCATTATGAAATCCAAAATTAGTGAATCTCATTAAAGAAATAGATTCTTCATCTAGGAATGGGTATTTATCATAGAACGATTAAGTTAACCTAATATATTCATAATTTTTTGATTCCCAATAATATATATATTGGATTCCTCATCATGGAAATATCTACATTGTTCATGAGTATTAGTACCCTGATTCCTTTAAGGTTCAATTTATAAATAATGGAATACAATGGACTAACACAAAAAATTATAAACACTAAATATAATGTAAATATTGACATAAATAAATAATTTATTCTTTTTTATTATCAATATTATAAAGATGGTTTTTTGGGGATGTATTTATGTTAAAATCCCTCTAAATTATTTGTAATGAAATTTTGAATTATCCGAAGCATATCACCCAGGAGTGTTTACCTAGGATTACAATGAGGCCCATTTTCAAGAACCATGAGATGATTGGTTCCTGCATAATTACACATGTTTGGACCTACTACCCCTAGGTACATCTGTGCCAGAACCACATCCACATATATAATTAAGACAGATATTTACTTATATGAAAACACACATAATCTCATCCTTACCATTATATAAGGTTGTTGTTATATACTATTTTCAAATAAATAATTTTTTATCAACATTATATGTTTTCATAAATATAGTTTTGATAATTATAATAAAAGTAATCAAGTAATAATTGTAACTACCATGGCCGCATGATCCCAAAAACAGTGTATTAATTTATTTCATATCCATAAAAACAAGTAATCAAACCATGATCGATAAAATAGTTTAGTTGGTTTGGAGAAATAGACTATATACATTATTCCTATTTTACATTTGGAAATGAAAAGAAAATCATAAAAAAACTTAAAGATCAGTATCATCGAATATCATTCTGATAAGTCATATTAACATCCCAGTGAAAGAAAAAAATAAGGGTAATATAAAATTTGTTGTATGTTTTATGTATAATAAAAGATATAATTAAAAATAATCCTAATCAATATGGGAATGAAAAAAACATAACACACATTCCATTATAAAACCATTACTTTCATTGTGAGATAAGGAATAATCAATATGGAAAAGTAAATAACTGAATAAAAATTCCATTAAATCAGTAAATAGGGAATGAAATGCATAAATGGATAATTTCTTATAGAAAATATCATTGATAGTAATAAAAATTAAACTCTAAATCATGTAAATTAATAATTTTAGGAATTATTTTTCCCAGGTACATGATACCTTTACCAACCGGGCCATTCAAAAGATAGTTTAAAAAATACTGGATAAAAACCCAGTTGATATGGCCAACTAATTCATCTCATGATACTGTTGATGCATCCGAGGATATATATTACCAGAACCCACCAATTTATATTATAAATAATTCATCATATATATAATAAATTACTTAATTCAGAATCTATGTGACTTATCGACATGTATCCATTATGAGTAAAGAATACTGAATTATCATTATTTCCACAATTTATCAATAACATTCAATATTAAAACCATAAGTATAAATGATATATATTTTACACAAGAATAACATTCCAAACAGAATATTATGTATCTAAAAGAGAAAAATATTTTCAAATGAAAAATTATCAAAACATTGTGATCGTGTAATGATAATATCAATAATATAAAATAATGAGAGATAGAAAAATAACTTTTATAAAATCGTATATTTTAATTAAACCAACCTTAGATTAGATAATTAGAAGTGGAATATCAAATACCATGGATTATGAATTAATGATGATATTAAATTTAAAATTTTATGTATATGAACTACATAAATGGTAACTGGTTTTTATCTATAATTATGTAATAATAAAAAGTAAAAAGAGATGAAATCGTATACATAATGCTTCATGATAGTGGAATGTTATTTAGGATCATGAATAGTTTTTTTAAACATGTCATTAACTTACAAAAGAACTAAATTAAAATTTATATCATTATATATGATCTATTTATAACATATCTTTAACCATTAATTAATAATAATTCAATGTTTTTCTTGTTTTGTGTGTAAATTTCCTTGTTTTCTCATACATGTTTCATCTTTAATAATCAGCTTATTGTGTATATTATAAAGTTAAATCATATATATAATAATAATGATAACATAATTATAATATTTTATAATTACTTTTACTTTGAAAACAAATAATAAATTATGGTGATGATAATTAATCTATGTTATTATCATTGAGATGGTAGGTCGTAGGTGCGATTGAGTTGCATTTCCATTTTAATAGATAATTATAAAAAAGAGTTAAGTAATATACTACCACTAATTAATGATCATTATATCATAAAAACCATATTATATAATTATATATTTCATCCATGAGCTTTGGTGATTAATATAGAGTCATATCACTCAGTGACGGAGGTATACCACACATACACGATCAATACCTTCATATTTATATGAATGAAACGAAATGAAAGAAAATATTATAAATTACATTAATTATAAATTTATCATTAATATCAAATTAATTTACATTATATTTCATATAGTCATTATCTTAATCTTTATCACCGCCTATGTGAAGTGTTAGTGAATGACATATAGAATTTCTTCATGAGGGAGTAGTTTATTGTACACACGGGCGACGTTATCACATCTCCAGCAGAATAGAAGTTAAAAAGATATATATGATATAATGAAACAAAATGTATAAATATATTATAAAAAAATTATTAATATATATACTTTATACTCAGTATCATACCCAACATTGAGAGATGAAAATTTAATTAAATGTCACCAGTTCACAAGGCTATAGTTCATCAAACACAGAAAAGATGACATCATAAAACATTTGATGGTAGATTATATGGATTTAAGTTATTATATAATTATATTCAAAATGTATTATATTGCACAAATTTAGAATATTATATAATTATTCGTGAATAAAAACTAACTAGGTGGAAAAGAAGTAAAATAATGAATCTCATTATCTTTACAATGTTTTTGAGTATCCTCCATTTTCTTATTTCTAACTATTTTCTTCTTTATACCATCAATAATTATTATATTGTAAGGGTATAAAAGTTGGAAAGTTATTATTATAATTCATTGAAAAATTAATTGGGAGTGAAGGTGTGTAGAGGATTGTAGAGTGTTGTAAACATGTAAGAGGTTGATAGATCAAACATGGTAATTTTGAAAAAAAATGAGTGATCCCATGTATTTCATATGACGAAAGTGTCGATAATAGTCAGTTAGAGACCGGTAAAGGATTAATGGTACAAATAGGTCCCAAAATATTTTTTAAACTTATTTATTTGTCATTTAACCATTATAATTTTATTTTAACCTCATGATTATACCTTTTTTCCTTAAATATGGTAATTAATTTTTTGTGCATTCAATATTTATTTCTTCTCGAAAATTTTGTTGAACTTATTAGAAATTATAAATTTTTTTGATTCCATAAATGAAATCCATTTTCAAAATACTATTCAAATAATTTGAATATTTTTATTTATAATTATACTTCTAGAAATGATGAGAATAATGTGTTTAAAAATTAAATTTTTCAAAAGATTACAATATTTTTATATCAAAATTCAATATGAAAACAATTAAAATGAAATAAATTATAATAATTGATATAAAAATAAAATAATTATACATTAATCCTAATTATAAATATAATTTAACACCATAAATTATTTAAGTAATCATGTAGTATTCAATTAAAATTCTATATGTTCACTATTCATTAAGAATGAATGTTTTCAAAGAAAGACAATAATATTGATTAAGCTAATTTTTTATTACAATTAATAAATGAATATTATTTTTTCAAATTACTAATTTTATAAAAAAAATTATTTTTCAATTAAGTGGAAAAATCATGATTAATCATTGTTTTTCCATACCCGAACTTGTGTGTATTGCAAGGAGTTGAGAAAATTTAATTTATTCCAAATGAAATAAATTTTAAATTTGGGGTTATTAAAAATATTATTTAAATGATTCTAGTATATATTTATAATATATTTAAATTTTTTTATTGTGTATTTGTGTTATTTATATATAATTAGATCCTGAGATAATGGATTCACTTCTTACTTTTATTTCTATGAGACCCATGCCATATTCACAGCTTGTACCATTAATGAGGTGTATATAAAATCAATGTATTTAATTTTTGATTATTCTCATTAAAATAATAGAATATACATATTTATTTAAATATATTACTTTTATGTTTTTTTAATTTTTATGTTACCAAATTTGTAGGAGTTTTATGTAACAATATCATAATTTATCGTTATTTTTTTTAATTTAGTATCCAATGATAAAATTTCATAACCTACCTCCAAATAATAACATTATTTATAAACCAATTTAGTTATTACTATAGATTACATGTTTACATTAATTTAAATCACCATGTTTATTAATTCCAGAGAAATATTATTTTTAAAGAAGTCTTACTTCATTTGTTTTTTTGTCAAATACCATTTTTCATCTATGTAAATATTTTCTAAAATATTTATCAATAAGTTTTTCACTATTAACCAATGAATATTTTTATTCATTTTTACACATGACTAAATTTATAAAAAATTATTTAATGGAATATTATTTTCATTTTCCAAGTAAGGTATTATTTATATTTACTGAAAAAATAATGAAAATATTTTTTTAACATACAAAGTATGAAAATAACATATTCCAATATTGTGAACTCAAAATTTTAAATATTTCATTTCATGTTTCAAAGGTAATTTTAAAAAAATTAATTAAATTACATATAGAAGATGTTTTCATTTCAAATAATTTATTTTAAATTGAAAATGGTTTTTTCTAAATAGTTAGCGATCTTTTAAAGAATATTTTTAATCTATGAAAAATTCCTCCAATAGTATATATAATTTATAATGGTTATGATTCCATGATACCATAAAATTTTATTTTTTCACTGTATTATGATGATTATTATTTTTGGTTGATTCAATTAAACCAATAACATTACCCCAGTTTATTATGTTATAATGAAAATATTTGAAGAAAATATTCTTCCATCTATTATGCTATGGTGAAATGATTAAATTATTTATAAACCTATTTCATTATATGGTTTATGAAATTTAAAATGTTTTATGATATTAATGAAAAAAGATTATGATTTTCATTTTATTATGGGTGGGAACATAATTTTATATCCATATAAGTAATTGTGTGTATATGGATATATCATGATATAATAAGCACTAAAATGGGGAGTGAACCATGTATGGAGAGTAACTTTTTCTAATATGATATCCTTGTAGCGCACCATGAATATTGATAAGTAGTATTGGGTTATGAGAAAAAACTACTATGATAGTATTTAAATGGAGACTTTACAAAGGGAATGATTTCCAATAATTATGTGTACTACAAAAACATATGTCTAAATCTCATGTTATGTTCTTATAGCTCATGTACACTGATTTCATTATGATTGATATCTATGTTGGGTAATGAAATATTGCATTACACATTGTTATGATATATTATATGATAAAATAGATATATAATTTGAATATAATGTTATCATTCGTTTATTCAAATCTTCTTCATAATTGATAATTTATATCTCCCATCTATAACTTTACTGATAATATGAGATCACCCTTTCTTATGTTTCCATTCTGTATAATTTTAAAAAATGTGTTATGTTTAATTTTCGAAATAAAAGATTAAAATATTATGAACACCATGGGATATTATGTGGATATTTTAGAAAAAAATATTTATTTATAAATTTTTACAAGGACAAAAATCCTAAATCATTTTACCATGGGTCATAATATGATGTATTTGAAATTCATATTTAAAATTTAATATTTTTGGGTTTATTGTTTGGGTTACAATAGGTTTTATTATATAGTGGTTTCTAAATCACTAGATATTATGGTTTAAAAATATTTGTGAGAACCTATTTCATATTATTATGTACATGATAACATCTTAATGTTATGTTAAGAAAGAGATTATGTTGTTTTCCATGTAGTACATCATTGATTAGAATATACATGTGGGTTTGGAAATGAAGTTGATTCATCATATGTTAATTGTCTAGAAAATATTTAATCGAAGTATATCTAAACCATAATTTTGGTTCCTAGTTAATTTACCGTTATTGGAAATTTGGGTTAAAACTCCTTGGGGATATGAATGGGTTAACAGAAATTTTTATTGTGAATAATTATGATGGAATAGAATAGATTCTAACCAAGTATGTTGTAGATGAATCATAATGTGACACAAATTAGACATAAGGTATCATGATTTAGAAATACTATGAATGATTTTCATGATTATATGATTCCACACTGGGACTATTATTTATCACAATGTAATTATTTTAATTTTTCAATTGATGAAACCAATAATATTTTTTGGAAGGAAATATTTGATGAATAGTGGAATGTTTATTCTCTTGAGTATCCAAATGAAAATATATATGAAATGATAAATATTTTGACTATCAAATGTCTATTATCTAATTATATTATTTAGAATATGATAGTGGGTGAGTTTCTAAGCATGCCTAATAAATAAAATACGATGATTAATAATGATCGTGGATGAAAGAATATTAAAATCCAAAATATAAATTTATGGGAATAATTAATATGGTAAATGTATTAGATAAATTAGAAAATATTTCATTTTTTGATGAAAATTTCATAGATAATGTAACTAGTGAATTAAAATATAGATTATAATAGGGGACATGAACTTCACCCTAAGATACCATTTATAGTTTAATGTATTATCTGTGAATAATTTACGATTTATACGATCAACTGATCTAATATAATAGTATCCTCATATACTAATAACTAATGTTTCTATAATAATTGATGTAAAATAATTGTATTGTTTATGTGTTTGGATTCTATAATTATATATTTGAATAGTTATATCAATTATATTTTGGTTATTTTAATCTTGAAAAATAAATGGATTATTTGAAAAAAAATTCATAAGGATTTCAAATCAAATTTAGTGATATGGAAATTTTTGCGAGAGACGAGATTCAAAAACCTGTAGCAATTAATATACTCTTGATAATTAGATTATAATCCTTAATTTTGTTAATAGATAATGAAAAATATTTCATAGTATTTATATAATTGGTATGTAGTGGTGATTCAATATCAATGTGATATATGTGATCATTTGTAAGTTGAATTGACTTTAAAATTATAGATTATATAGGAATGGTTGTAAGTATTTTTGTCTTCATTGAGGGTTTATTTGATTGGATATATTAATGAATTAATCTTTTTTTGGTTTCTAAATATAATCTTATTGGTTTTAAATAAAAAATTCCATTAATAAACTAATTAATGCAATTTTATTTATGGTATACTATATTATTGGATATAGATAGTCTTTATGGTTTATAAGTGATTCATTAACAAGGTAATATTTTATGAGATATTTATGGTAAATATAAAGAATAACATTCATGTTAGTATTTAAATTTGATTTGTTATTTTTTTATATTAACTATATTATTAGTTTATAAAATGATATATCATGGTTATTAATGGTATTTTTTAGGATTTTATATTGGGTTGAGTTATATATGTTTCTTAGGTATATCATGTTATTTAACATGAATGATATTTCTTAGAATAATATATTTAAATAATTTCGGGTGTAATCTAATAGGGATTATATCACCATTATGGTTAAAGAATTTGTTACTATTAAGGTTATTTGGTAACTTGGTTTGTAGGATTATTTATTTATTTAACGATAATATTTGAACCTTTCTTGTAGTTTTGTGAATTTGGGAGTAAAAATTATTATTTCCTTACATCTTGGTCTATATATTTTGGATATTATATTTTCATTTTCTAATCATTTTATATTTTTTTAATGTATAAAAAAAATTTGAACATATTTTTGTTCATTTTTTGGATTATGTGATCTGTATGATGTTGATATTTATTCATTTTGTATAAAAACATTCATCTTCAATAACTATTAATTGGAGAAAATTATGTTATTGTAGTAAAAATTAATTAAAGGTTGAAATTTTACATATCATGTAAGTCTATTTCCTTATGTTGTTAGTCCAAATGCAATAGTATATCCTCAAATATTGGAAAATGGTATTGAAATAATAATTTCATCCTTTGCATTCATTTTTAATGGATAAACATTCATTTTCTGACATCATTGATTTCTTTTTTTATGGTCATTGAATTCATAAAAGTCATTATCTTTCTTGAGATCTAACATCTGCCTCATTTTACATCATTTTTTGTAAAATGAATTATTTTACATGTGCATATATTTATATCACAAAAATTTATTCTTATTTGGAAACAATGTTATGGGTTATTCTAGATGACCTTCATTTTTCCTTTTCTGAATTTTAAATAAGAAGTTTTATTATGATTTTTTATATTTTGGGGTTAAAAAAATAAAACCAAAACCATAATACAATGACTTCCATGAACAACATAAAATTGTTAGGAAACTTTTTTTTAAATTTATGGCAGAATATATCATCCCTATGTTTTAAAATAACACTTTGTTTGGTAGTGTATACAAAAAGAAACATTGATCCTAAAAAATCAAAAAAATATTATTTTATGACCTTTATAGAATATCTATAAAATTTTTATGTACTAATATAAGCAACAAAATTATAAAAAACACATAACTCATAATAAATAAAAATGAGTTCATAATTTATTCAGAAATAAACACTCAATTTTTAGTAATGATCACTATTATTTATAATATGTTTTATTCCAAAGAAGGTATAACTAATTTTTGGGAGTGAAATTAATAAATATTTTTTAAAAAAATTAATTAATTTTTGTATAAAAATAATATCATTTATGAATAAACTTATAAAATATTTATTATAGTTATTTTTTGGAATATTTCCGATGATGTTATGTTTTTTGGTGAATAGTATGAAAATAGATATTTTATGAAATACGGTGCATTTTATGTTAAATTCAAGACATAACTATTATATAAAAATTATGGATAAATTTAAATGATTAATTTATAATAATATCCTATAAATATCATAAAAAATAATTCCAAAAAAGTAAATTTGATTTTATTTCATGACAATTAGTACAGTAATTTTTATTTCTGATATAGTGTATACAGTGCATAGGAATACTCATATTTTGTGCCTTGAAAATGGTATTTTATAATGAGAATCATTTTTCATGAATTTTTTATTAAATATGAGTTATAATTGATTAAGTTTTTCAATATATACCAATTTTATTGTTATATAACCTCTCACTTATAAAAATACAATTATAATGCATACAAATTGATAAAAAATAACATATTAAATAACATTTCATGAAATATATGTGATTTAATATAAAGATCTATAGAATTTAAAAGTTTATTTTATGTCAATTTATATTTTTTTAAAATTATTTGTGAGGAAATAATTACCTATTTTTTCACAATGTCGATATAGTTATTGTGTAAAAGTTGGAAAAGAAAGAAACTACTTTTTAAAATTAAAAATACTAAGATCGATTGGGTGAGATAAATATTATAACTAATTATAAACTAGAACATATTATATTATAGGAGTTTAAATGTTTTATATTCAAATTTCAATGATGTTATGTTGTTTTCAGTGTCCTTTTTTGATAATTGTTCTTAAAATGAAATTAGTTGTATTTTAGGTCAAATTATATTTTATTAAATAATATAACAATTAATAAATCATGAGAGAAAAAAATTAATTTGATAATTGGTAGAAAAAATTATTATATTTCCATTTATGATACAATAATCATGTTATAATTAAAATTATATTCCTTTTGTATTGAAGAAGTCATTACTACAGTTAATAATAGAATTTGTTAACCAATATGTTAAACAAAAATCCAAGGGATAAAATAATACATATAAATATCAAAATTCTATTGTACGGTTATATTACTTATATTATAATCAATATAAATAATAAAATATTTTACATGGGTTAGACACATTTTATATTGAAATATTTCAGGTATTCCAATAATGAAATTTTTTATATTTTATATCAAACAATATATTTTTAAATTATTTTAAATTCATAAAAACTCTATATTAATCCAATTTAATGATATAATGTTTAATATATAATATGTGGTCAATTATGGGATACTATTCATTTTATAGAATAACTAATGAACCATAAAAATAAAAAAAATGATATCACAATAATTGTCAACAAGGTTAATGGGGGTAATGAAAGATACAATAGAGATAACACAACCCAAATAGGTCCAAAATATATCTTATGATCCTATTTAGAAAAATATTTTTATAAAATTATTATTGTAATTATTTTGAGCATTTTCTAATAAAAAATAATTAATATTATCTTCATACATTAATTAATTCTTGTAGTTCACCTCACCTAACTTATATATTAACATAGACTCTCCTTATTTTTTAATTGTGTTTTTATAATTATAGATCAATGGACACATACCATAATATCATATGAAAATTATTAAACAAAAATTATAGCATTTTTTTCCGAAATACAATCTATTAAATGTCAAGGTTTAAAGAAAATGTGGAATCTCAATGAAGTAGTGTAACATTAAACTGAGTGTTTATTGTTTTATTTCATCATTATAATCATATAAATATATGGAATATATTACAAAATAAATAATTGTGAATCATTAATGATATTAATTATTTTTATTCTCATTTAAAAACCATTCCACCTTCTTCATATCCCCTATAAAATAATTAGTTCATTCTTGAATACGTGTGGAATAAAAATTATATGAAGTGATGTGAATCATTTTTATGTTATTTTTTACATGAATCATAATAAGAAAAAAATTAATGACGATATGACATGTATTATATAATATATATTTATGAAGGATAAATTATACATACCTTTTTTTGGTTCAATTCCTCTTAAAGTGAAAACATTATTCATGCGTTTGTAAGACATTCTATATACATAGAAAGTGTACATAAATTTTATATATCTAACATTTAGGGATAAATATAAAAATATATTTAATTAAATTATATTATGTTAATAACATGGTAAATTTTGTAAAGATTATTCTTAAATGAATAATGTATAAGGACCTGAATTGCATAACCAAAACGTCCTTGAAAAGGAAAATTTTATTACCTATAAAAAAATATTTTAATATTGAGTTTTGAAAAAATGGGTGCCGAATATTATAATAGAATAATATATTATATTAAAATTATATAAATTATTCTATAATGTAATAATAATTAATTTAAATTTATCAAACACGAGGATAGATATCTTTCAATGAAAGTGGATCATGATGTAAGGGCTACTCATCTAACATTATTTTTTTACGAGACACATACCATATACAAAACATTTTCATTTGCTTTATATACTATAAATGAATTTATATTGATATTATTCTCATGAAAATTATAATTATTTGAAAATCCTTTTTTTCATACATTTCAGAGTTTTTTATTGGAATGTTACTGAATTAGCAACCATTTTATGTTACAATCTAATTAGTTTTCGTGATTTTTTGTGATTGATATCATGATGATGAAATTTCATGATTAACAACTAAAAAATGTCATAAATTTTGATATTATATTATTTATTATTAATTAGTGTTTTTAATTTTATTTTCACGTCATTAGGATTTCAGGAGACATAATCAATATTTTTAAATGAAATTTGGAATTATTTTACTCTGAGATCAAAATTCTATTTTCATTCGTGTAAATAGACCTTAAAAATGATTAAAAAATGTTTTTACTATTATTATATAATAGTTTTATGTATGTTTACACTAGTTTTAATTTTTTTAACATTTTTAAATTAAATCCTCTTGTAATTTTATGAAAGAGGTATTATTGAATTGTTACAAATAATAAGAATAGAATATTTATTTCTATAGAGACCGGGAATGTAAATTTTTTAATATGCTGGCCAATCAGACAATTCAATGTTTCAATAAATGATTCAATGTTTTTATTTAAATGAAATTTTTATATATTTGTTAAATTATAATATTTTTATTATGATATTTCAATGTAAAATGGGTAATTTCATATTAAAATGTAAAAATTATAATTTAATGTAATTCCTCATCTATGATAAGATCATTTAATATTACATAAGGTTTAATCGGGTTAGGATCCAATCATACCATGTATATATAAAATTTTGGTGGATTATGATGATGTTGACTTATTTATTATTCTATGAAAGGCATTAATTTCCCTTGTGTGAATTATGGTATGATGAAACCTCTCTTAAAGTAGTTTTATTTCAATGTGTTATTCAATAATGTAATGATGAAATATTTTGGAAACATTGTTTCCATAAAATGGGTAATTATATGATAAATGTTTTATTATCAAGTGGAACACATATTTATGAATATTATTATGAGATTTGTGGGTATAAAATTATATATCCTTCAAAATAATTGGGTAATGATGTATATCCAATGAAATAATTATGACTATAATGGGTATAGAACACTATTCAATAAGGGACACTATACACTATGATAGTCTTGGGAGTGACCATTGACTAACGATATGATAAAATGATTAGTGAACCTAGTCTACTATGATAGAGTTGGATGTGTTTCTTCACTAAGGAAAAAATGTTCTATAATTATGGGTATTACAAAAACATATTCGTTATTCCAATATTATGGTCTCATAGCACATGTTCCTAGATTACTTTATGATTCATGGATTATAAATACCAATCTATATAACATGAATTATAATTCTTATTTGTTAAATGATGGTATTTTTTTAATATTATTTTCATGTTATCAGACCCTTATTTTCAATATATACTTATGTGGTCATTGATATCTCACTTATTAACTTTTACAGAGAATATGAGATCACCCTTTCGTATGATTCATTTCCCCACATAATGAAGAATGGTATTATATATGAGATGTAAAATATCTGAAATAATTATTCCTGAAATATGTAGAGATGATATAGATTTCACATGAACAATTGTTTATGGTTTCAAGTTTCCAAATTCACTAAACATATATGATTATGTTGTGGACAAAATATTATGTAATAGTTATTCATTTAAAAATATTATTTTTTTATGTTTTTGGATTCTATAATTAAATGAATGGAAGGTTTTATTCAATGATTAATGTTTTTAAAAGATAAATTTTGAAAAAACCTTATGGATAACCACAATTAGAGGATAACATAAAAAATATATTGAAATATTTAGATTATATAGGTTTACAAGTACTGAATACTTAACTATGATTTTAATGTTTGGATTTTCCCTAGATGAGTCTACATGTAACAATCCTAAAAAGAGTTAATTGAAGTATATCATAGCCTTCATTTTAGTGAATGGTTAGAGTACCCTTATTATGTACCATATTTAAACGTGTAAAGGGATATTCACAGGTTAACATGAATTTTTTATATGAACCATTCTAAATTATTTGAGTATATGATAACTATGGATAACCAAGGTAAACCTATTTTGTAATATATTGAAAAAAATTTGTAATGATTTATACATCCATTGACTTATTATTCATGTTTATATGATTTCTCAATATGTCTATTGTTTTCATTGCTATACATTTTTGTTGTAGTCAATGAAATGAACTATGTGGCATAGTGTTAATGTAGAATATCACATAAATTAGAATTATTTTACTCATTATTAACCAAAAAAACTATTATAGTATGATAAAACATGTAACCATTCATAATCAACTATCTCATTATATGATTAAGAATATCAACATTCGAATGTTTATTAACAAATCTAATAATAGATAAATGTTGTTTCAGTAATACAATAGAGGTAAAATGGTTTAGATTCATACATGTCAAGAATGTCAGAAAAGAACTCAAGAAACTTCATTAGATGAATAAGAAGAATTTTTATATGCGGAGATAAATCGAATATAGAAAGTAATTTGCAGTTAAAAATAAAGAGTTATATGTAGATATTTGAAGTGAATATGCGAATTATAAAAAACCAGTTACCAAACATATTGTTTAACACTTGAAAAAATGGGGTTCATATGTTATGCCAATAGTTTTAGTGAAATTATTTATGTTTTTAATTGTTGGGATTGAATATGTTTACCATATAATTATTATATAAATGATACTTTTGTTTTCAGATTCATGAAACATAAATCAATTTATTCACAATATTTTATGCTTAAGGATTTTGAAATCATAATTAGAGACATGGGTTATATTGTGTAAAAAAATAATTGAAGGAAATATAACCCTTAATTCATTATTGATCCAGAGATAATAATTATTAAATGGGATAAAGAGATAATGATGTAAATTGGATAATCATGAAGAAATTATAAATAATTTGTTATTTTTTGAAAAATTGAATTTTGTGAACTTTAATTTAAGTGTGCTTAATTTTTCTAGATATATGTGCTATATTAAATTTTTTTATAGTATTTATATTTTTATTTATGATTTTTATGATGTGAAATTACGGAGAATAGAAACAATGACTTGGTTTCATGGAGAATAATCTATTGAGTATTGAATGAACATTTTGGTAAACATTTTATTAATTGGAATGTTAATTATGTTATACTGGATAGTTGAATATATACAATCATTAGAGATGAAATTTGATTTTTTTAATAAGTAGATGTTTCTAGAATTGTTTATATCAAGAAAAGTATTACCTTTCCAAAGATTCTAAATTTTAATTGTGATATTTTGAGGAATTTCAATACATTATAATATTATACAATGATCTGCCATAATGTGTAATGATATTTTAGGATATTTTTTATTGGATTTAGGTTTATATAACCCTAATGATTGTCAAATTATCTAACATGAATGATTACTTATGATGAATTCAATTAATCTTTAAGTTATGTATGCTGAAAGGTATGAAATTACCATTGAGTTTAAAAAATTATTAAATGTTGATTCCATTTATGTAATTTTTTATGGTTGGGTATTTATTTTAGGAAATATATATACAGAAAAATTTGTTTTAATGGTGAGATTATGGAGAAAAATTTATTTATTTTTCAAAAGATGTTCTATACATTTTCTATATTATCATAACTTTTTCTTACAATTAGTTTTTTTTTAATGTTTAATTATTGTAGAAATATCAACTGAACATTTTTTTAATTAGATGATTATGTTACATATTCTTTCCTAACATATCATCTTTAAAAGTTTATATTAGGAAAAAAATATGACATTGATGGGAAAATTGGGTAAAGGAAAAAGTTCTACAAGTAATGTAAATTTTATTTACTTGTTTTCATTGAATAAATTGTGAATAGAATTTTAATGTCCCTGAAATTTATCAGGAAATAAAAAATATATCATATTAAATTATATATCAATGAATCTATGGTCTTTTTAAACATCATTTATTTATGGTTTTATAGTAATTAACTTCCTCACAATCTTTCAGTTTCTTTTATTATTCATTCTAACAAATTATATGGAAATTAAATTATTTCTTTATGTGAAAAGATATACATCCCTCTAAACATATCCTATTTGGAAACCATGTTATTTTCTATTCTAGATATATTTCATAATCCCATTTCTCTTTTTTCAATTGGTTTTTATATTACCCCTTGTTACAATGTGGGGTTTTCATAAGGTAATATTGAAATATCAATACCTTGAATACATAGAATATGATAAAATTTAGAGGATAAAATTTATTAATGGGGTTTGTGAGAATGTAACTCAATAAAGATTAAAAGTATCATTTATTTTAATATTGTTCACAATATTAAATACCGATCATAAAAAAGTAATAAAATATTATTAATTTGTGACCACTATAACTTTCACATTGATTTTTTCGGTATGAATAGATTTATATGAATTTATATATTTCTCATAATAAAGAAAAAATTATTCATTTAATATTTGAAAATAAATAGTCAATTTTTAATGAATTTACAATAATCATCAAAATTCTTATTCGTTAAATGGGTTTTATTTATTTTTGTGACTGGAAATTAAAAAAAAATTCATAAAATTTTATAAATAATAATGGAAAAAGAATTAAAAATTTAAAATCATTATAAAAAATTTAGCTTCTGGGGAATTTTTATATTTCTACATAGAAATTTCATTTTTATTGAATAGAAAATAAAATACAATCTTTATGAAATATGATATCTTGTTTGATATCAGCAAGAAAAAAATATGATATAATAATTTATAAATATTATTTAGAGGAAAATTTATGAAAATATTATAAAAATATAATTGAAAAATAATTCATTAAATATAAATTAGAATTCATTTGATGTTAAATATGATAATCATTTTCAGTGTCAATGTAGTTAATTAGAAACATTTATAATGTAATAATTGGTTCCATAAATTTATTTTTTTTAAAAGAGGCATATTTTTATCAAATTATTTTCAAAATATGAGGTATTATTGTTAATTTAGATTGACAAATATAATTTTTTGAGTTATATAAAAGGATATTTATACAAATCATGTGGAATTATAGAAAATATAAAATAACATATTAAAAAAAAATAATGAAATAAATATCACAAAATATAAATATAGAAATAACATAAAAGTTATTTTTAAAATTAATTATTTTATTTTTTGTTGTTGTAATTTATTTTCAGTATTTTTTTATAAAAATATGTCATTAACATCTTACAGCACGCTAACTCAATACTTGTGATGGGTGAAAATAAATCATGTCACTGATTTTATAAACTATATAATTAATATTTTTCCAGATAACATAAAATTTAATAATATTTTTTTAATGATAAATATTACATATTAATAATTTTTATAGGTTTATATTTTAATTCCCTTTATATAATTCCGTTTTCAAATTCAAATTATGTGAATAGTTCTTCAAATAACATTAATAGTATTTGTTTATAAATAATATATTATTAAATTAATTAACATTTATAAATATACTATAGGAGAGAAGTTTGGATGATAAATTGAATAAACTAGAACCAATTCTCCATTTATGGGAAATGTTTCACCTTAAAAGTGACAATATAACTCATTAATATTGAAATTTTCATTACCGCAGTTAAAGATAAAACATGTTTACAAATGGGATTAACCAAATGATAAGAATTAAAATGATATTTATATGTATGAATGTTTCATAATATTATTATATTTGGACCATATTCTCTTTTTCTACAAATAAATGTCACTTGTTAACCATTTTACATGATTTATACAGTTAGTATATAATAATATTCCATTTTTATGAAAATGACATATATGATATTTTATAAGAAATAATATATTATGAAATGATTTAAGATTCAAAATAAATATTATATTCACTAACATTAATGATATATGGTTTAAAATATAATCCATGGTCCATTTAAGGTACAATTTTCCTTTGATAGTAAATTATTTACCCCTAAATATTAAAAAACATTGATGTTATATTAAATGTTAAAAGGGTTCGCATGTGGATAAAACAATGATATTAGGGTGAAAAAATAACCTAAAATCATAAAACAAGTAGTGTATGAAATTATTTAGACCCATAATAAAATATATTTTAATTTTATAAATTTTGAGATAACATTGAATGAAAAATTAATTTAGATTGATTTAATAGATTAATAAATTCCAATTTATCCCCATCTGAAACATATAAAATGGAAGCCCGTATCCTGTATTATTTATATATTCTGACACAAAAATATCATGACTAACCTTAAATAATCTAATCAAAACTTATTATACCACATTACATAGATACCATCATTTTCATCACATCATCTATTCAATGATTTAATTTTAATCAAAAATACATTTCCCAATAAAAAAGTATATCTCTTATCCTAGCATTTTAAATTTTATTTATTATTATTCCTCCCCTAAATATATGGATTAAATTATAAAATAATAATTTTCTATAATAAATACTCCAACTTTTTTTATAATGATAGAAAACCCAGTAACCATATTCCTCCCATCAATTAGAAAATGGTAATGTCACTCCTGGATACATGTGAACTACCACATTCATAAAGTTATGGGATTCAGTTTTTCACTTATATTTCACAATGATAGAATTATGGACAAATATAATAAAAACAAATGATATATATTATAAAATAAATATTCCATAATTACGAAATATTACTTACCTTTCATTCATTCATTCCATTGAAATGTGAAAACAATGCTTATGATTATCTAAACCATACAGTCTCCATGAATGGTGTAAATTACCTGTCAACCTCTATATTTTATATATTACTATAAATATAGATATATAATGAATATATATATAATATATATGATTTTAAATATTATAAAGAAGAAGGAATTATGCCAAAATTACAAGTACCAGAACTGTAAAACATAAAAAAATATTATAATTGTAACAGTTAACTGCTAGATATGAAAATTGAAAAAAATAACTATTCATGAATGTGTTATAAAATATTTTAAATACATAATTTATGATATTATATGTTTTTAAATTTTTATTTTATATAAGTATATCAAATACATATTTATTATACATGATCTTAAAGACAATTCAACAAAATTTGAATTAAGGTAAGGGATTCTCATCTCACTTTTATTACAATGAGAGACATTCTATATTGAACTTTTGTTTTTTTGGTGATATATATATATATATAGAAAATTAATTTATATATGGATTCTTTAAATGAATAAAATTTGGATAGAAAAATCCATATAATTTTTCCATTTATATGTTGTTTTGATTTGATATCTACCAAATGAGTAGGGGTTGTATGTCACAAGTTCATTATTTACCTTAGTTGATTATAATTATGTTTTTATGGTAAAATTTCATGATATAACTATAAAAAATATAATGAATTTTATTAATCTATGGTTATTTAATGATATTACATAATTTATTTTAATTTCCCTCTCTTAAATTATTCAAGTGTTTGATATAATATTTTTATGGAAATCATTATTTATTTATATCTTTGGTCACAAATTTTTTTTAATAATTTTCAATGTTTTACATTAATTTTTTCAGGATATTTTGTTTCTATTTTGATACGTTTGATTAAAATAATTTTATCAACTATTTGAATGTTATAGATATTATTTAAAAGAAATATTCAGGGAAATTTATGAATGATGTACATTTACATTTTCCTAAAAACATTAATGTAATATTTTTTAACATAAAAGTCATAAATGGAATTTGAATACTATATGATAGACCAATAATTTGATGAATCTGTAACATGTTTACAATTTTATTTTTTATGAATATTTTTTTCATAATATATGGAAAATATTTTGATTTAAAATAATTTATTACAATGTAAAAATGGTACTTTTCTAATAAAATATCCAATATAAATTTAAAAGAAATTTTTCTTTTGTGATGAAATCATTTTTTGTTAATTATGAATTAATGAGGTTATGATAAAATAATAAACTAAACTTTTGTTATTGTTATGGATTGAGATTATAATTTTATGTATGAATCTATGAATCCTAGTTCTTTCCCCCTATTAAACAATGTTATGGAGAAACCTTTTGACACTAGTTTTTTTCATGTGTTATACGAATATAATATGATAAAATGTTTTTATTGAAATTACTATTCAATAGGATATTTTATGTGGAATATAATAAGAAAATGTGGTACACATATGTATTATTTTAATTATATTCTAGGTGGGACCAAAATTATATATTTTTTAATTAAGTGGATAATGATGGATATTTTATAGGATAATAAGGACTAGAATAGAGATTAAATCCAACAAAATAAGGGACTCAATTAACTATGATATTATCAGGACTGTACCGTGACTATGGATATGATAAAATATAGAGTAAACCATATACACAATAATACGATTTGTTTTTAAACTTCATAGTGAAAATTAATTTCTATTATTAGGTGGATTCCACAAATGTTTGTCTAATGCCACTGTTATGATCTCAAAGCTCATGGTCAATATTTTCATTATAATTCATGGCTTAAGAAATACCAAGCTATATTCCATAACTCGTGATTATTATCAATTATATGATTCTATTTTATTCAAATATTAAATTCATTTTCTCAATCCCATATATTCATGTTATGTATACGAGATCATTGTTGTATCTATTTTCTACCCATACTGTGCCTCTGATCTCACCCATTCATATGATTATTTTTCCCATGTTATGGAGAATGAATTTTTTCTATATATATATAAGAATAATGATTTATATTTTGAAAATAGTGGGATATAATGTAGATGTCTTATAGAAATTAATTTTTTGAATTCATGATTCCAAAGTAACTGAACCAGTAAAATTTTAATGTGGATCATAATTTATATATTATATATTCATCTAAAATGATGTATTATTTATGTAAGAAAAAAATATGTTACAACATAACATACATGTCAAGTCCCAAAAATACTATCTTCTAACAAAATTAGCATCCTTAACTATATAAAAATATCCAATAAGTGAAAAAACCTCAACTTATATCAATTTATAAAAAACCCCCCATATTAAACAAAAAAAGAGAGTACAAGAATCAGTACTAACATCACTTAAAGGTAATTATTTATCCCTAAGTGATGGATATTAGTTCATGGTAATAAATAATGATCATTGGGAAGGATTTTAAAACATTAACTACAAAGATATATGAAATATGTGGGTATGAATGCCTAAATATTTTTTATTCCAATACATCCAACATACGAAAAGTTCCACATGGAAAAAAAGTAAAAAAACTGAAATGGAATAACCAACCACGTATTTTCATATACCAATTTGAACTCAAGATCTCTCAATTATAGTATTATCTCATACCCCTCCTATTATAACCAACTCAAAGGTCCCCCATTCATGAACTCCAACATCCTTTATGTGGAGCTTTCCCTTTTCCCAAACTATTTTAGAAAAAGTATACAATTTACCAAATATATGAAATATATTATGAGAAATAATAGCCTGATAGAATCCCACAAATAAAATTTATAATTATTTCAAATAAAATAAAATAAATTTCCCCAATTTTTTTAAAAAAAATGACAGGTTAATGTTTTCAATAATCCAAAGAAAAAATTCGTTTCCAATCATATGAACGAATACTATTAAACATGTAGAAAGATCATGTACAATAAATTAAAAATTCATAAGTATAATAATTAAAATTTGTAAAGACCCAGAATGTTGAAGGGAAATTTTTTTCTTAAATTCTTTTTAATTTTATGAGTCCACAGTTTCTAACGGAACCTGATTCCGAGGCCCGGTGTACCCGAAATAATTTTCTGACCCTTTTCCTTTATTGGGCCATATCTTTGGCACCAGACGTCTGTTTGACGAACCGTCAGCATCACAGGTATTTTTAGAGCATAGCCGTCCCTATGAGTATACCCCACTAGAGTTCGGGGTATAATTGAGTCACGGTCAGGTTGGTTCGTACCCGAGTCCAACCGAGCCATGGGACTAAAATGCTAATAACTAACAGACCGGGCGTTCGATTGACGCGTCGTCTATTTCATTGAGACCTTTATGAAGAGGAGTGCATTTGAGATACTTCTTCATGGTACTTTGTGACAATTGTAGTGTCGTCTTGTAGATCGAGGAGCAGACCCTCCCGGAGACGATCAAGTGGTGTACGAAGAAATAGAAGCTGGCAGAGACCTGATGACTGGTTGACAGATTCAATTCGGAGTGACTCGACTAGCCCAGTGGGGAGTGCTAATGTGAAAGGTGGAAGACCCATGGAGGAGGAGTGCTACTGTGTGAGGTGGCAGACCCATGGTACTCGACAATAGGAGTACCTCTATAGGCTATTAGGGGAGCACTACTATGTGAGTTAGCAGACCCCAGGTGGTAAGCATCTCTGTGTTAGATAGTGGTCCAACGGTACTCTACAGGTGGAGTACCTCAGCAGTCTAAGGTTAGTGAGTTACACCTCAGAGTCATGACAGGACCACTGTACTCGACAGAGGAGGAGTTATCTTATAAATGTGGTTTCAATAATGAAATCCGAGTGTGATATGATTCTTCACCTTCGGGTTTACCTCATGTATGATATTTTTACTCTTGATGACTTAGGTATATGTATGGGCATATACCTAAGTTATTGTGGATGTTTCTTCATTCGTGATTCTTCATGGATGTGTTGTGGAGAAGCCTACATGGCTTTATTCTATGAGCTCTACCTATGGGACGCACCTTGTGTTGTAATTTCATTGTGTAGTGTGTCTACACTTGTGGAACAAAATGTGGATGGGATTTAGAGTTGGAGCTGGACTGTTACTGGAAACTTAGGTATATATATGGGATAAACCTATGTATGGTTGGTTGATACTTTGTGTTTGTATCTTTCAATTGTGGTTTATTCTTTGTGGATTTTGTGAGACTTTGAGGGTCTAGAGGTCCCTACTGAGTATTGTTATAATCAGCACTTCACGGTCTATTCCCACACCTCATTGTGTTGGATGTAGATGACGGACAGCGTTGACTGAGGCTGAGTGCAAGCCAGGACTGGATGGTACCCAGAGGTAGACCACAAGGTAAGACGGTACACGGAGCAGACCGATAGATGTGGAGTGCTGAGGTGGAAATCTATACCTACCTTTTAGGTAGGATACTCGGAGGATGTTCTAGGAGATTCCCTTTTCAGTTGTTGTCATTTTTTCAATTGTACTTTCTTTCCATTGTACCTGTAAGTTACTGTTGGGATAGTATTTCTGACCCCTTTACTTTCAGCACTACTTTTTGAATATAGTATTCACTTAGTGCATTGCTTCCAGCATACTCAATTTGTGTGTACGTTACCTCTATAAAGGAAATTCCTTCCAAGATTAGGGATTTACGCCTTTGGTGATAGTCGCCTGCCCCTGGCCTATGGAAGACAGGCTTGAGGAAGTCACGACATGGGCCCTGAGGACGGGTCGTGACAAATTGGTATCAGAGGAGTCAATTTTATTATAAAACCTAGGACTTTTATCATTCTTTTTATGAAGAAATAGTGTCAAGAGTATTGATTGTGGTTTTCAGTCTACGGAGTCCAGTGTTGGTGCGGTGGCCAACGTATCCATACAGTAGGACCCTGACCTCTAATTTCCGACATAGTGCACAAAAACCCTGATTGTGTGTCTGTTTCATATGAAAAGTTTTCTTCATGATTACTTTGTTTCACCTCACTAGGTATACATTCTGATCATGGAGCAACAGTTTCTTTTCAAGATGTCTTCACCTAGTAAGTCAGCGCGGATTCAGGGAGGAGAGCGCGATGGTTGCCCACCGAGCAACGAGGCCATGGTGCAGGGCCCCATCACAACGGAGGAACCAGCGGTACCACTAACCATTGGGATACCATTTCCACCAGCCCCAGCAGCAGAGTGTGCATGTCGCATGAGCGTGTTGCATGGGTTTTTGTGATAGAGGACTCCGAGGTTTCGAAGAAAGTCAGATTTTCATATGGTCGAGTGCTGGATGGAGGTTGTAGCATGAGTTTTCCACACAGATGGGACACCCACTGACTTGATGGTGTACCTAGATGTTAGTCTCTTTCAAGGAGAAGTTGAGAGGTGGTGGAGCCTGATGATCCAGTTTTACAATGTGGCGACCCTCACATGGGGATATTTCGAGGGTCTTTTCAGGGTGGAGTTTGTACCAGCGTCTCTATGCCCTGTGTGGTCTCAGTAGCTACTGCTCTTTCCGCAGGTTATTCTGGTTGTAGTGGAGTCTTCTCCAGCCGATAGTAGACAGATGTCATAGAGGTCCAAGAGGACTAGGCCAACAAGTGGGAGACCCTAGGATACAGGTACGGTTGTGAGGGGGACATGAGATAGAGCCTACCATTAGAAGAGAAGGCAATGATATGCATGCAACGAGCAGGGTGACATGCCTCGAGACTTCCCGACCAGCCCTACAGATGAGCAGCAAGTAGTAGAGGGACCTCCCAGGTAGAAGTAGTGGTTCGACCGTGGTGGTCCGTTTGGGATCGGGGGAAATGGAAGAGGAATTAGTCGGGAAGTAGGTGGTGGACGACATTTCCAGGACCTACCACTACCACCACTAGGTGTTCCACCCCGAATGCATGGAACATGTGGACAAGGGATAGATCAGCTTCAGGTAGATGATGCCTACGACCATAGAACTATGGAAGTAGGTGGATAGGATCAGGACTATCTCCCGACATATATACACTTTTTCATGATACTTATATCTTCGTTGATGTCATTGTTTGTGGTTGCTTTGTGTCTTTGTACATTGAGCTGTAGAAATAAAAGAAACTTTTCCATGTGATGTTTGATTTCCTACCTTTTAGGTGTAGTTGATACTGAGAGTTTTCGGTAAAAACTGTTGACTTGAACCTCACATTCAAGATTCCTACTTGTGGAGACACAGTGACCACACACTACTGCCAACTGTGTGACTCAACCCTTGGAGGAAAGATTAACGGTTGGATCTTTTGGTAGTGGCGTCGAGGCCTTGCGTCATCGTCCATGGCATGAAATAGTACCATTCATGTTAGGATTGAATGTATTAGGCAAAGGACATAGTTCATCTAGGGTATGTGACTACATTTCTCTTTTAGGAAAAGGTGAAATCTTTGCAACACTGGTAGGATATAAGTGAAGAAGGTTGTAGTCGAGTTATTTACAGTTGGATAGTCACACCCATCGTTTGTAGATCGAACAGATTTTGGTTTACAATAATCTCAAAAGTCTCAGGTGTGTCTTCTCATAGAAGGACCTCAACCTGAGACAACAACGATGGCTCTATTTCTTCTAGGACAATGACTTCGAGATAGTCTATACAACTGGGAAGGGGAACGTTGTAGCCGATGCTCTCAGTATGAGATCTGGCATTCAGCTATTTGGAGAGCCAACATAGCAACTATTCAGGATACATATATCCTTTGTGGATAGGGATGGAGCAATTTTTTTATAGTCTCTCACATTCACTTCCCCACTTATTCAGCATGTCAGGGAGGCTCATCATGGGGGCGCTGATTGTGAGACACGACAGGCTCAGATATCCTCAGGGAAAGCACCTGATTAATTTTATGAAGGTGTGGAGCACATCATTCCATTCTGAGGTTGTACCATGGTTCCAGAAGGCTTGGTTCATCCTTTAGAGGTCCCAACGTGTATGAGGGATGAGATAACCACAGACTTTTTGATTGGTCATCCATGTACGCACAGGGGAAATGACTCGATTTGTGTGATCGTCGACCGACTTACCAAGTCGGCCTACTTCCTCCTGACCAAAGATGGTACGAGCCACGATGGAGGAGATCCGGGTCATTCAAGAGTGGGCCCAGTGTGGATGGTCAATTCCTCTGGTGTGCGTTCGCAAGTAGCACGGGAACCTCCAGAAGAGTAAATGGGAGCGGGAGGCTGAGATGTGTGCTCAGTACCCAAATATGTTTCCCTAGTGTGTGTTGTTGATTTATGGAGACGTAAAGCCCTGAGGTCGGGGTAATTTAAAGACGATGAAATTTCAAGGGAAATTTTTTTCTTAAACTATTTAGAATTTTACGAATCCGTAGTTTCTGACGAAACCTGATTCCGAGGCCCGGTGTGCCCAGAATAATTTTCTAACCCATATCCTTTATTGGGCCGTATCTTTGGCACTGGATGTTCGTTTGATGAACCGTCAGTGGCGCCAATATTGGTGGAGCATAGTCGTCCCTATGAGTATACCCCATTGTAGTTTGTTGTATAATTGGGTCATGGTCAGGTTAGTTCATACATGAATCCAACTGGCCCCTGGGACTAAAATACTAAAAACTAATAGATCGGGCGTCTGATTAATGCACTGTCTGTTGGTTTGAGAACCTTATGAAGAGGATGATCTTTGAGATACTTCTTCATGGGACTTAGTGACACTTGGTGAATCATCTTGTAGCTCGTGGAGCGGACCCTCCCCGAGACGAGCGTGTAAAGTACGGAGACCTAGTAGCTGGCTGAGACCTGATGCCTACTTGAACGATTTGATTAAGAGGGACTCGACTATCCCACTAGGGAGCGCTAATGTGTGAGGCAGCAGACCCATGGTAGAGGAGCACTACTCTGTGAGGCGGAAGACCCAAGATACTCGATTGAATTTGTACCTATGTAGGCTATTAGGGGGAGCACTACTGTGTCAGGCGACAGACAGTAGCTATGATGCAACTCTGTGTGACGTAGTTGTCTGACGGTACTAAACATGAGGAGTATCTTAGTAGTATAAGGTTAGTGAGTAGTGCTTCATAGTCGTGATAGCACCACTTTACTTGATAGAGGAGGAGTCCTCTAGTAGCTGTGGTTTCGTTAATGAAAATCCTGGTGTGAGCTGAGTCTTTACCTTCGGTTTTACCTCATGAATGATATGTGTACTCTTGACAACTTAGGTATATGTATGGGAATTTACATAATTAAGGGTGGATGTTTCTTCTTGGGTGTTTCTTCATTCATGTGTTGTGGAGAAGAATACATTGATTTCTTCTGTGAGATGTACCTATGGGATACACCTTGTGTTGTACATTCATTGTGGAGTGTTTCTACACTTGTGGAAGAGAATGTGGTTGGGCTCGAGAGTTGGATCCGGACTGTGACTGTTAACTTTGGTATATGTATTGGAATATACCAAATTAGGGTTGGTTGATACATTGTGATTGTATATTTTTACTTTGGTTCATCCTTTCTGGATTTTGTGAGACTTTGAGGATCTCGGGGTCCCTACCGAGTATCGTTATACTCACCCCTACATAGGATATGATCACACCACATTGTGTTGGATGTAGACGATAGAAAGAATTGACGGAGGCCGAGAGCGATCCAGGATCAGATGGTACTTGATGGTGGACCACAGAGCGAGACGGTAAATGGAGCGGACCGATAGACGTGGAGTGATGAGATGGACATCTGTACCTACACATCAGGTAGGATTCTTGGCGAATGTTCTAGGAGATGACATTTTTAGGTGTTGTCCCTTTTTCAGTTGTTCTTTCTTTCCGTTGTACATATACATTACTGTTGGGCTTGTATTTTTGGCCCCTTTTACTTTCAACACTACTTTTTTTATACAATATTCACTTAGTGGTTTTCATCTAGATTACTCTGTTTGTGTGTGTGTTACTTCTATAAAGGTAGTGCCTTCCCAGATTAAGGATTTATGACTTCAGTGCTAGTATCCAGCCACTGACCTATGGATGGAAGGCTTGGGGTAGTCACGACACGTGCCTTGAGCACGGGTCGTGACAAAATTGTTGAGAAAATGATGTTTTCAATAATACATAATATTGTTCTTTAAAGGGGGAGTTTATATTATAACTCTATCTATTTATGATAATTTTGATGCTCACAAATACCCTTAATTATTTTTAATGATTTTATTTGTTAATAATTTTGTAGGATTTTATTTTTTTCTTTTACTCTTGAAATTACAGGAATTTATTACAAAATTATTCATATTTAGCGTGTTCTAGAAACACTGTTCATGCTCTACTTATTCGGAATCTGCTTGAACGTGTTCTGGAGACACTATTCATTACCTACGTGGATAATGGTAGCGTAAGGATAAAAACCATGTATACTTTTTAAGATAAGGAAAAAGTATGGTTAGACAAACATACGTTATCGGAAAAGTATGGAAGAAGAACCCTACGTTAGGAAGGAACCCTATGTTTGGTATATCAGAAAAGAATGGAAGGAGAACCATATATAAATATTAAACATTACGTTTTTTTCTCAAAAGTATGGTTCATCAACCTTACTTTTTCAATCAATCATACATTCGTGGAAAAGTATGGATCAAGTAAAAGTATGGATATTTTACCGTATGTTTTAAAGTTGAAGAGAAAAGTATGGATGAACAACCCTACGTTTGGAATCAACCTTACATTGTGAACCTTAAGTTTGAATGCAACATCATCAACCTTACGTTAAAAAGATGCATATAGTTCAACCTAAGCTTATGTTTGGCATCTAAGAATTTAAAGTCTATATTTTTATGCAATGGTCAACATGCTGATTATTAGGCGGATTTCATGCCAGATTTAAAGTTGATTTTAAAGTACGATTTTGACTGATTCAAAACTGTTTCATCAATGATTTGATAATCGAATTAAAAGGTGGTTTTTATGCAGAGTCTTCAAGGAATTTACGGCTACTCTATAAATTCAAATGTTTGAATATCACGATTAAAAAAGCGACTTGTGTGGATCTAATTTTGTAGGAAATGTTATTATCATTATTTTATTTATATGGGAATTTGGAAACCGAAAAACAATATTATTGATCATGTGTGATATTTTGATTATTCTGAAAAAAGGGAAAATAGAGACTACTGAAACGCACCGATCTGGTGGTTCAAAAAGAGCGTCAAAGATCTGTTTGTTAAAAAGGAAAGATTGTGATATAAGATTCACTTGTTCTACAACGAAGATCTACTATAAATTTTCTACTTATGAGGTTGTGAATTATATTTCTATATGTACTGCAACGAGATCGACTCAGAACATCTCTTATGCGAAGATTATTATTTCCGAAGGCTATGATCCATCTACTATCGATTTCATGCTGTTGAAATTGTGATAATGATCTAGAATGTTTTATTTTCAGAATATTAAAATCATTCTTTTATATTATTGTCTGACCAGCTTCTCGTACTATGATAAGTAGCTTCGTGTTTGAACCGGAAGGCTTTTTTACCTTGGATTGTAAAGGTTTCAACTGCCTGTACTCTGTTGTGAACTGGTCTGTTGAAACGAGGAACAGATAGTGAAAATCACCAAGCTCGTGGAGTAGAGTGTTGGTGGAGTGGACTAGGGGCCTTTTGTTCCCCAAACCACTATACATCTTGGGTTTCTACTATTTAAATTTCCACTGCATCATTTTATCTGATTAAAGTTAATTGGTAGAACACACGTTCATAATGATTTTTGAAAAGACACAATTCACACTGCCCCTCTTGTGTATATTTGGTGTAATCCGATACAATAATTGGTATCAAATGTTGAGCTTTCTGATAAAGCCTTAACGAGATGAAAGTGATTATACACAGAGAAAGATGATGGATACAAGAGGGGGAATGCCTATGGGCAGAGCACCATACTTCAATGGAGAATACTTTGGAAGTTGGAAGTCCCGAATGATTATCTATCTGAAAAATCATGGATACAGAGTCTATTCTAAGATTCAGACTCCATATGAAATACCAGAAACACCGGAAACATGGAGTGCAGCTACTGAAGTAGATTAGGACATGAACTTGAATGCAATGAGTGCAATTATATGTGTTCTAGGACCTAATGAGTTTAACAGATTATCTCAATTCCCAACAGCATATGAAATGTGGAAATCTATTTTTGTTTCTTACGAAGGATCTAATAATAGCAGGGAAATTATATATTGAACTGCTAAGCATAAATTTGATACATTCAGAATGGTTAAAGGTGAGAGTAGTACTCAAATGAATGGAACATTGACATAGATTTTCAATAACATAACTACCTTGGGAGATTATATTAAGCAAGCTGATCAAGCCTTAAAAGTATTGAGAGTACTGCCTACAAAATGGAATGGACTCTCTACAGCAATCATACAGTCGACACATGTCAGTGATTTAACCCTTATAGAACTTGTTCGATCATTAATGATGTATGAAGATGAGATGGAAGATGAAGCTAATGAACATAAAGTGCATGTCAAAACAGATGATACTGCCTTTAAAGCATCATCACAAAGCAAAAACAGAAAGATAAAGAAAAATGTAAAAGGGAAGTCAGAGAGTTCTAATTTATCTAATTTTGTTATGGAATTGGCTCAACTAGCCCTAAGATTCAAAAAATTCTATAGATAGAAGAGGTTCTTTAGAAGATCATTCAAAAAGGATGAAAAGGAAATCAGATGTTATGAAGGCAAGAAAATGGGGCATATCAGACCCGATTGTCCTCAGCTAAAGGTAGACAAAAGAAATGAATTTTTCAAAAGAAATGACTATGAGCATAATGACAAGAAATCCATGAATGCTACATGGAGTGTATCTGAAGAATCTAGTAGTACTTTTCAATCAGACTCAAAGAAGGAGGAAGAAAATCTAAAATCCAACATGTGTTTTATGGAAGAAACAGATGAGGTACAATCATAATACTCTTCTGACTCTAGTTCTGAATCTAATTACTCTAATGAAAAACATGCAGCGTACTGCAATATGCTTGAGGAAAAACATGACTCTCCATTTAAGAAGCATATGTCTATAAAAAATATTCCTAAAGTCATTTCTGATGAAAGAGAAATAGTTATGACACAATATAAGGAGTTACCTAAAAACATGGATTCAATTAATTATAACAATACATATTATGAATCAAAGATAAAATCACTGCAAACTGATGTAGAAACTTATAAAACTACAGCCCTTGTTTTTACTGAAGGAGAAAATAATTTAAACAAAATCCTTGGAAAAAATGTCATTAAAAAGGGGAGATTTGGAATTGGTAGTAAAGGTGAAAAACCCAAGTTGAACAAAAACTATTTTATTCCAAGTGAAAAAATACTAAATTGTAATTACTATGGAATAAGGGAACATATTTCTAAAAATAGTTTCTTAAGACAACAAAAAATAAGTGGCATTAAGAAATAATCTGTATCAAATGATCTATTTGAGTCATGTGAAATTAGAAAAAACAAAGTTATTCTGGATTCCCAGATCCTTTCTAGCTAACACTACTAGACCCAAAAAAATATGGGTACCAAAGTAATCTGTGTAAATTTATTTTCAAGAGCATGTCACAAGAGAAAAAATGACATATGGTATATGGATTGTGGATACTCAAGACATATGAGTGGAAACTCATTGAATTTCTCTAAACTCACTCAGAAAGATGGTGGACTTGTCACTTTTGGTGACAATGAAAAAGGAAAACCCATTGGTATTGGATCGGTTGGAGATCCAGAAGTTATCTCAATTAATAAAGTACATTATGTACAAGGATTGAAACACAATAAGATAAGTATCTCTAAACTATGTGATGATGGTTATGCTTTTGAATTTTCTAACAATTTTTGTTATGTTTTCAAAAATAAATTGCTTAAATTTAGAGCACCAAGAACTGATAATGTGTATACCCTCGATTTAAATTCCTTGTGTAAACAACATGTAAATTTATTAACTACTAAAATAAATGAATCATGGATCTAGAATAGAAGACTTGGACATTTTAATGTATATATTTTAAATGAGTTATCTTAGAAACATTTATTTTCTGATTTTCCTAGTCTAAGATTTGAAAGTGACAGATTCTATGATGCATGTCAACATCACAAGAAACACAAATCATCCCTCAAATCTATTAGCAATATTTTTACGTCTAAACCTATAGAACTTATTCATATGTATTTGTTTGGACCTTCTTGAGTAGCAAGCTTGTCTGGTATATTATATGTATACATTTTAGTTGGTGACTATTCTAGATTTACATGGATTTTCTTTTTGAAATTTAAAAATGAATCTTTTCCATTATTTGAATGTTTTTGTAAAGCTGTTAAAAACGAAAAAGGTTTTAAATTAATTTCATTAAGAAGTGATCATGGTAGAGAATTTGAGAATTAGGAATTTAATTCCTTATGCTCAAATATGGGTATTAAACACACCTTCTCTACACCTAAAACACCTCAACAGAATGGAATTGTTGAAAGAAGAAATATGACTATTAAAAAATTGCTAGGACTATGCTAAATGAATACATCCTTCCTACATACTTTTGGGCATAATCTGTAAGCACAACCTGCTATATAACTAATAGAGTTTTAATTAGACTTATTTTGAAAAAGACACCCTATGATATTGGAATAACATAAAACCAAAAGTTAACTACTTTAATGTTTTTGGATACAAAGTTTATATCTTAAACACCAAGGATAATCTTGGTAAGTTCGATCCAAAATCTGATGAAGGATTTTCATAGGATATTCAACTACCTCCAAATCTTATAGAATCTATAATAAGAAGTTAAGGATTTTTGAAGAATCAGTTCATGTGAAATTTGATGAATCTGATCCCTTTGAGAAAAAGTTAGATCAAATGGATGAATCTGACTCTAATGAAAACATGGGGCATGAGAACATGAAAAATGATTTTGAAAACGATATAAATTAAATTAATTATATTTTAGAAGAACATGATACTGATGGACCAATAGGTGTGTTGCCTAGATAGACTAGAACCCTAAAGAATCACCCTTTAGAAACAATAATAGGCAACTTAGACACAGGAATAAAAACTAGAAGAAATATGGGAAATCTTGTATAATTATCTACCTTTCTATCCCAATTAGATCCCAAGACTATATAAGAAGCTTTAGATGATGAAATCTGGATGATATCAATGCAAGAGGAAATAAACCTATTCAAAAGAAATGAAGTCTGGGAATTAGTTGAAAAAACAAAGAACTATCCAGTGATAGGAACCAAATGTGACTTTTGAAATAAACTATATGATCAAGGAATAATAACTAGAAATAAATCTAGACATGTAGCCAAAGGATACAATCAGTAAGAAGGTATAGATTATGATGATTCTATTAGCCTATGGATCTCATATGAACATTAGATTATTTTAGATGGATGTTAAGTCTGCCTTTTTTAATGGTTATTTAAGGGAGGATGTTTATGTTGAGAAACCTCCTGGTTTTGAAAATTATCAAAAACCAGATTCTATTTTTAAACATACTAAAGCTTTCTATGGCCTTAAATAAGCACCAAGAGCTTGGTAGGAAATATTAATCTATTTTCTTTTGAAAAATTATTTTACTATTTGATTGGAAGATCCATCAATGTTTACGAAAAATGTGAATTGTAATATTTTATTTTTTCAAATTTATGTTGATGATGTAATTTTTGGATCAAATAATAAAAACCTTTTTCATGAGTTTTCAAAGTTAATGCAAAAAGATTTTGAAATGAATATTATGGGAGAACAAAATTTATTTTTAAGACTTCAAATTTATCAAAAATATTTTTGAAAATTTTTGAATCAAAGAAAATACATTACTGATTTGTTGAATAAATTTGGACTTGAAAACAGCAAGAAATATACAACTCCTATGTGTACTAATATAAAACTCGATTTGGATGAAATAATAAAATCAGTTGAAAACAAGTTATATAGAGGTATGATTGGTATTTTATTATATATTACTTCTAGTAGGACCGATATAATGTATTCAGTATGTCTTGGTGCAAGATTTCAGTCAAATCATAAAGAATTTCATTTAACTGTTGTTAAAAAGAATTTTTATATATTTAAAAAGAACTGTTTTTCAATCTCTTATTTATCCCAAAACATCTGATTTTAATTTTATTTCATATTCAGATGCAAAATTTGGGAGTTGTGGATTAGATTGGAAAATCACTTCAGGAACTTGTCACTTGTTAGGAAAATCTTTAGTTTCATGGTCAAGTAAGAAACAATATTCAGTTTCCTTGTCAACACCTGAGGCAGAGTCTGTTTTTGCTGGTAGTAGCTATGCACAGGTGTTCTGGATGAAAAACACTCATATGGACTTTGAACTAAATTTTAATAATACACCAATTTTATGTGATAATACTAGTGCAATAAATATTTCAAAAAATCCTATTAATCATTCTAGAACTAAGCATATTGATATCAGACATCATTTTCTAAGAGATCATGTTCTTAAAAAGGATATATCATTGGAATTTGTAATTTCAGAAATTCAATTAGCTGATATTTTTACTAAACCTCTTCCCACTGCAAGGTTTTATTTTAGTAAGGTGGATTTAGGTTTATTAGATCATAAATTAAATTATATTCTTCAATAGTCGTTCTTTATTTCAATTCTGTTTAAAATTATTAAGCTATTTTATTTTTCAAACAGAATAAGTTTCTTTTCCCCGAGTAATCTATTTTATTTATTTTTAAATATATGTAATGATTTTTAAAAAACATAGGAATCAAGGTTTTTAGAAACCCTTTAGACTTCTAAACCGTTTCATTTCCATCGAAACCTTTTCAAACCCGCATAGCGCACCTCTGCTCGTCGACCCTAATCTTCGAACCACTTAAACACAAACCATCAAACCTTCAGAGATTATCGCAGAGATGGTAAGGACTAAAAGAGACAGTGAAACCAAGACAAACAATGCCTAGTGAAAATTCTCTGAAGGCAGAAAAATTTTACAGGGAAAAGTAATCAATCTTGACTGGTTATTTCAGAAAAATCTACTGTTGATACAAGCAATGTCATTTCAAAACATTGAACAGACATTCAACAGTGAAAATACAGAATTTCTGTATGAGGTAGAACATAGATACTTCCTCAAATCTGTACAGTTTAGTCTGGGAGATACTGAGGAAAGTATGATGGTTAAGATAGAGGATAGGGATATCTTAATCTCATCAGTAAAAATTGGTCAGATTCTCAACTGCCCTCATGAGGGATATTTTCATTTCGATTTGAAAAATATTGGAGATTCTGTTCATAAATCATAGGACATAATGTCATTTCTCTGAAGTATTAATAATGTAATGAAAATTTTTATCAAGGATTTGGAGCATGATCAGAATATTTTGGTCAAATTTGTGCAAACAGGGATTGCACCAAGGATTTCTGAGATAGAAAATATATTATATCCCGATATGTAAATAATGTATATTTATCTTAGTGATGTCAAACTGAATTTTCAACGTTATGTGCTTAGATACCTAAGATATTGTTGTTAGAGTGATGCCCAAATGAACATTCATCCTTTTTGTCGATTCATATCCAAGTTGTTGCTTAAGAGGACATGGTGATACTAGTGGATGATAGAGTAATCTATCATCAGAGTAATAAGTTTAATGCTAGAAATTTAAGAAATATTAACTATTTATGGAGTACTATCAAAGTATAACTTTTTCCAGTAGGAGTAGATGATGAATCAAAGAGTGCTCAAGATCAATCTATAAAGTCCAAGGAGGGAAAAGATGAATCAAGAGTCAGCACTATGGAAAGGAGGATCAGATTTTATGTGGAAGAAACTGAGGAAGAAAGAAGTTATGAGGGATTTCAAACTCGGAGGAAAATACCTGTGACTGAGGAACTTACATCCCCTAATTTTAACAACAAAAGATTTAATCTCTTAAAACTTTTACCGAGAAAAGGTTGTTGAACAACCTCAAGAACATAATGACACTATTACTAATCTTGATCATGAAAGGATTGTAGTTGAATGATCATAACAACAGTCTGTAGATGATGTTCCTATTGTACCTCAACAAGAAAAGGAGGAAGAGCCGGGTGAGGAAGTGTCCAAACCACTGGAAACTCTAGAAGATATCATTTTATATATTCCATTAAATGAAAACATTGAAGATGTTCGTGATGAGCATGATATTGAAGCTCTCACAGACATTCTTCAAGAAGATTTTTCTATGGAAGAGTATGGAAATGACTCTAAGGAACAATCTGTGGATCAAACTACTTTGGACAAGGAGAAAGAAAAATCTGATGAGGAATCATTACCTTTAGTACTTATACATAACACAAAGCATGAGAATGAGAATCTAGCATAGGGTGCTTCTGATTCAAGGAATAGGGAAGTTGAAGAATTGTACAAAAAGTTATCTCAACTGCAAAGTGACAATAATTCTCTGAGAAGCACCATAGCATCCGAACAGTCTAAATTTCAAAAGCATAAGCAGAATAATGTTTCAAGGCAGAAAGTTGAAGTTTTTTAAGAGGAAATGCTAAATGATGTTGCCAAATTGATATTTCAAATGGTTATAAAATCATATTTCTCAGATCTTATGTTGCTTCTGGAGACACAATTTGCATCTGTTGGAAATAATGCTACTAGTGGATCAGATACTTCAAAACATTTAATCAGAAGATTTCAAGCTATCATAGCTGCAATGAGCAACATGAATGACAAGTTGCAAGATCTTTAGTGCAACAATTCTCCATTATATGTTCTCTTAGATAATCAAAAACTCTTAGTTGATCAGTTAACATCCAGTGAACTAGGAATCTGCTCTGTCTTAGAAAAGTTCACAGAGAAGCGGTTTTTGTTTATTGAGAAAGAAGAAAGGATTCACGAGTTTTTCAGAGTAAATCTCATTGAAGATATCTGTATGACTCAAGAGGCTAGAGATCTTATTATTCATCTTGGTGATGGATTAATGAAAAGGTTGAGAGAACAGTTAGCAGAAATCAAGTCTACAGTCCAGAGATGATAAACCCTACCTATTCATTGCAACAAATCTTGATTCCTTAGTTTATCGTCATTGTATCTATTTTTATCTTTTAATGATAATTGATTTCTTTCTTTCTATTTTTTTTACTGTCTTTATTTTGATATGACAGTACTACATATTTAATTTTTTATAAACAGTTAATAATAGTCTGTACTTATGTTCAATGCTACATTAATCTGTGTTCTATTCCATATTATACCATTCATTTTGATATCACAAAAGAGGGAGAAATTTGGTTAAACACATCATTTTATTTTATTAAGAGAAATTTGAATAAATATAACATATATTAGTGTGGGGGAGTAATTATTTTTATTGGGAAAATTTACAATATAGATACATTAAAGGGAGACATTAATATTGTATTTATATTTTTAAAATTTCAAAACATTATGTTATTAATTTTAAGATAATTTAATTTCATTAATTATTTCTTATGGGTTTTGTGATCATTAAAAAGGGGGATATTGTTGAGGAAGTGTTGTTTTAAGCAATACATAATATTGTTATTTAAAGTGGGGGGTTTATATTATTACTCTATCTCTTTATGATAATTTTGATGCTCACAAATACAATTAATTATTTTTTAATGATTTTATTTGTTAATCATTTTTCAAGTATTTATTATTTTATTTTACTCTTGAAATTATGGGAATTTATTACAAAAGTATTCATATATAGCGTGTTCTATAAAAACTATTCATGCGCTACTTATTTGAAATCTTCTTTACCATGTTCTGGAAACATTGTTCATACCCTACATTGATAAAAGTAGCATATGAATAAAAACCGTGTATACTTTTTAATATAAGGAAAAAGTATGGTTAAACAACCATACGTTATCGGATAAGTATAGAAGAAGAACCCTACGTTAAGAAGGAATCCTATGTTTGGGATATCAGAAAAGTATGGAAGGAGAACCGTGAGTAAATATTAAACATTATGTTTGTTTCTCAAAAGTATCTTTCATCAACCTTACTTTTTTAAATAGCTATACATTCTTGAAAAAGTATGTATCAATTAAAATTATAGATATTTTACCGTATGTTTGAAAGTTGAAGTGAAAAGTATGGATGACCAAACCTACATTTGGAATCAACCTAACATTGTGAACCTTACGTTTGAAGGCAACGTCATCAACATTACATTCAGAGGACGCATACAGCTCAACCTAAACTTATGTCTCGTGTCGGTGAATTTAAAGTCGATATTTTTATGCAATGGTCAACTTTCTGATTATTAGTCAGATTTCAATCCAGAATTTTTTTGCTGATTTTGAAGTAAAATTTTGTTTGATTCAAAAATTTTTCATCAATGATTTGATAATCTAATTAAAATGAGGTTTTTATTCCAAGTCTTCATGGAAGTTATGACTACTCTATAAATTCAAATGTTTGAATATGGCGAGTAAAAATGCGACTTGTGTGGATCTAATTTTGTAGGAAAAGATCTTATCATTATTTTATTTATATGGGATTTTTGAAACTGCATAAAAATATATTATTGATCGTGTGTGATCTTTTGATTATTCTGAAAAAAAGGAAACATAGAGACTACTGATACACACTGATCTGCTGGTTCAAAAATAGCATCGAAGCTCTATTTGTTAAAAAGGATCGTGGTTGAAGATTCAATTGTTCTACTATGAAGATCTACTGTGAATTTTCTACTGCTGATGTTGTGCATTATATTTCGATATATACTGCAATAGGATTGACTCAGAACATCTCTTATGCGAATATTATTATTTCAGATGGCTATGATGCATCTACTATCAATTACATGCTACGGCAATTGTGAAGAACATCAAGAATGTTTTCTTTTTCAGAATACGAAAATCATTATCTTCTATTATTGAGTGAACAAATTCTCTTACTAAGCTGAGTAGGTTCATGTTTGAACCAGAACGCTTTGTTTTTGTCTTGGATTGTAAAGGTGTCAACTGCCTGCACTCAGTTGTGAACCGGTCTGTTGAAACGAGGCCCAGATAGTGAAAATCACCAAGCTAATGGAGTAGAGTGTTGGTGGTGTGGACTAGGGGCCTTCTGTTACTCGAACCACTATACATCTTGTGTTTCTTCTTCTTAAATTTCTGCTGGATCACTTTATCTGATTAACGTTAAAAGGCAGAACACACTCTCGTAATGATTTTTGAAAAGACACAATTCACCCCCCTCTTGTGTATATTTTTTGTAATCCGATCCAACAAAAATTTATATAAGTTATCATTTTTAAAAACTATTTTGGTGTAAATAATTTCGAATCATAACACCACGGTTACAAGCCCCCAGATTAGTTTTATCAATTCACAAGGACCCTCAAATGTCTTATTAAAAAAATGGTTCATTGTGTACAGAATACCTCAGATCTCATGTATAGTTCGAATATGAATATATTCCAATTAATGGAGCACAATACCTCAATATATTTTTAAATTATTTAATGATTATACCTTTGTTAAAATTGTTGATAAATTCTTAGTGTGCTAGTCTTGGAATACCCACCAAACAACCCTGGCTCCAATGTAATTTATGAAATCAATCAAAATGAAAAAATATTATATCATAATAGATACATCAATAATTATTCAAAAATAATTAAATTATGTTTCAAAACATTTTATTTCAATAGAAACCAAACATAAAATTGTTTTCATCAAAACTCAAAACCTTGTGAATATACAATTTTATTAAAATTAAAATTATCTTTAAATGCCTTCACTTCTCAAAAATATTATCAAATTTATACTTAAAATAATTCCTTTAAATTCAGAAATATTACATAAATAAACACATTTTTTTAAAAACAACTACCATTTAGTTTCACCATACACATCATTCAATTATTATTATTTTTTTATTTTTTTTCAATTCATGCATTGGAAGCATGTTGATGATCTATTTCATGTAAATCATCCAAAATTGTTTCGATTAGTGGGAATTTAATTATGAAACCACCAACCATATCATAGATTTTTCAAATATGAATAAAGGGTTCGAAAATTATAAGTAGATGATGGGATTGAAGATATCATGAAATAATATTATAACCACAATTCTACATATCATTATCTATATTTATCCATGACTTAATGATACATAGCCCTTAAATAAAAAAAGACATGAGTAGTTAAGAATTAATGAATGAATCAAGGATACACATATCAAAAGAGATAAATTTCTTCAATATGAAATTTATTGATTATGACACAAGGTTTTAAGGATAGAAACACCAAAAGTGATAATCAAAGGGAAATTAATTGGATTAATATCATTGGAGGTTAATGGTGAAATAAATGAGAGGTTTTTGGAAACCCATTTAAAAAACTTTGAAAAAATTACTAACTCAAAACCGCATCTCCAGCTTTATATTGTCTTGCACTATCTAATTTGTGATTTTTTATTTTTTATTAATCCACTAAGAGACTTACTAAATACTGGTGAATTTCTTGTAGGAAATAAATTATACCAACCTTAAACTGGTTGGTTGATGGCTCGCAACTAATAGATGGTGAAATTCTCTATAAAGTACCTACTACTAGTATTCCACTGGCATGATGGTGGCTCTCATATTTGAGTTGGTGGAGTAATTGTACCTATTATATAAATAGGCCTATGTCCACTCTTGATAAAAACTATTAGATCAACTTTTGACATCAAAAAAGAAACATAAAACCACTAAAAGACCCTTAAACATCTTTATAAAAATAGAATAATAAATAATCACCATGAAATAATTAAGAGTATATAAATATAATAATCATAATGATAATGTTGTTTTATGATGTTTTATATACAAATACTAGTTTCTATGTTACTATATCCAATTAATTGAATATATATAGACATAAGTAATTTCCATAATATTAATGAATGCATGTTGATTAATGAATATGAAAAAAATGTTACCACTGGGATTATGTAATTTAAATTTGAACTAAAAATTATAATATCATGTTATTTATAATGGCATAATTAATGATTGTATATTTCCTTAAATGCATTATTTCTATACTATCATCATTATATTTATATTTTTATCGAAAGTGGTATAAGCTTGTTTCATAGTGTAGTATATTATTACCCATCAATGTTTCCATAGTTTAATTACATAAAATGTGGACAAGGAATATGAATGAGTGTAATATTAGTAGAGAATTCAAAAACATCATGTATTGTCATGAGATTTTATGATATTATTTTTTTAAATTAAATTAAATTCTTTAAAATGGTTGTGTCACATTCAACACAATGATTAAATGTATAATGAAAAATTATTATATAACCATAAAAAATAGGCATTAAATTGGTGGGAATAAATATTATTAATAGAATTATGAAATATATATTGAGGTACCATTAATTAAAATTGAATTGGTTACTAATTTTTAAGTAAATACTCAATTTTTAATAATTTTATTTTAATAATCATAAAAACAAATTCTTGAAAAATTATTTTTATTCATAACTATAACATAATAACATATTTAATTTATTAAAAATTGAAAAACATTACATCATAAAAATATTTTTTTATTGAAATAATCTTATGAAAATAATCAAACTTTGAATTTTAGGATATTTTTGATAATATTACTTTTCTAATTAAGTGTTATGAATAGTAAATTTTATTAAAACCTATATTTTTCGTTCATTAATTTTAAAATTACAATTTTTTAAATGTTTTAAAATTGAAATTAGTTCTCTTATATTATTATTATTCAAATTTCCATTGTTGGAATAAATATCATGGGGGAATTTTGTATAACAAACTTTTATTATTAAAATTAATTTGTTCAAAAATCTATTTTTCATTACATTGTAAGAGTTTATATTGAATGAATTTTATAATATTTTTCAGAATTTAATTTTATGAAATTATATTTATTTATGGTTTTTAATGTCAATTTTATCCTAGTAAGGTTATTTTTTTCTAAAGATGATATCTTTTCATGGAAAATAAAAAATTACTATTTTTATGAAATAAAATATCATTTATGAGATATAAAATACATAAACATCATATATAAATTTATAAAACATCTGGAATTAATCAATAATAATTAAATACTAAAAATACCATAAAAACATTGAATCACATAAAAAACAAATTATTCAATAATAAATATGAAAATCATTTTAGTGTTGAATCAGAGCCAACATAACACTGAAAAAAGAAATATTGGTATCGTAAAAATAAAATATATTATATAATAAGTAATTTATAATCTTTTTAAAAAAATTTAATAAATATTATAAATTATTATTTTTTGATATACTTGCATTTTGGAAAAACTGACCTTGGTAATTTGTTTTGGAAGGTCGATCAGTTTAAAATGGTATATTAATTAGCTTTTCATGACATATATATGAGTTATAAAAAATATTTAAAAATAATATATGATTATATTTTTAATAATAAATATATATTCAAAATATAAATTTATTTATAATATCTAGGTATAAGAACATATAATAAATTTGTATTCAACCCTATCATGGTAATTATTAAATAAATGTAAAAATAAAAAAATGAATTAAAAATATTAAAAGTATAATAATATTAGTTAATTAATAGAGAAAACAAAATTTACATATTAATATGACATTTTGTGTATATATAAAAATATTTATTTCATATTTTACTTGTTTTCTATATATTATTACATCATTGTAATGAATAACACTAAAAATTTTCATATAAGATGTTTTAAAATAGATAATATTTTATTTAATGATGTTAAATGTATAAAAAAATATACTTATTAAAACGAATATTGTATTTTTAATAATATCAACCATGTTACATTTATTTGCAATTTTTCACTAATAGTCACTATGATGACCCTAATTATGCAAAAAACATGTTATCATTATTTGTTTGAAAATGTTTGAAAAATAGTTAATTCAAATAGATAAGGGTAAAAACATTCTCAAATCATACATATTTTTTATTGGATAAATTTAATTACACTTTTACCACCTCATGAAATAATTTTTTTTATTTAAGGACCATTATTTCACAGAATTACATATATATTATATAAATTAATGAATGTCAAAAAATGACACTCTCTGTTTTTAATATAAATTATATGGGAACATAGGAAAATTTTGGTTATGAATGAATATATGCGTTTATTTTATTAGAATAAAATTATAATCATGATATAATTTAATTTCCAATTTTTTTAGGTATATAATAAAAATAATTTCGTATGCAACATTGATGTAATAATTTTTAAATTAAGAAAAACTAAAATAATGTATATTATACATATTAAGAATTATATAATTTTAAATATATAATGTTTTCTATTATTTTAATATGTTAATACGATGTATCAGTGTTTTTTTAGTATACTATATTAAAATGTAAAAAAATTCATTATTTCTTTTGTGATTAATAATCCAAATAGTGTCTAAATTCAGAATAATGCTATTTTATGGGAATAATATTTCATTAAATTTCCATAACATATTAATAATGATTAAAAAGAAAAAATTGGAAATTAATTATATAAAATTTCATTTCTCTCTGAATTTTTTCCTCTTGGATCCACTTTCATTGAAAATAAATTTATTATATTTTAAACTTTGGGTAAATTCTAAAAGTTCCCCTCACCTAAATTATAAAGGTGCACCATATCCCATGATTATTTAAACTAAATTGACTATTCTATCCCAATAATAATTACAAAATTTATCTTCTAATCTTCCATAAACAAATTTTTAAGGTGTTGGTCTTCCCAATACACCTACCCAAGATCCCTTTAGAGGAGACCTAAAGAGTCATTTCCACGAAGAGGTAATCAGTTAAAACAATGTAATTGTTCTTATACTATTTATAATTTCAATAAATCATTGAAATATGTAATAAAATAATAAATTCGTCACATTCAACATTCATAAATTTTATTATGATAATGAAAACACCATTATAAACCATATTTCCTATCAATTGAGATGTGAAATTATTTCTCATGCTACATAAAGATTACAATCTCCAGACAGGGATAACAATTATTTTTTATCATAATAAATTGTGGAAATTTATTATGATGGGTTTAATTATTATATATATGATATTTAAGACACACTTATACTTATTTTATAATAATATTATTTTCACCATCTTACATTCCATAAGGTTGACCAATGATAAGGTCATTTTTTCTTACATGTAGACTACCACATCCATGAAGAGATGTGATTTTTTAATTTATATCTTTATTGGAAGGTAATTAAAATTGATTTTATTAACATAATTTATCTATATGAAATATTAATGATCCTTTAATGGTTAATTTATATTTAAATTTTTTTTATTCTATCCATTTAAAAAAATAAATCTTCTTTTACGTTTACATTCAACCTACCTCTTCCATGACTGATGTAGTTCATTTTTAAATCATTAAATTTCAAGGATTGATCTAAATATTTAAATAATAAATTTAAATAATATTTAAATAGTGATTAGTATTAAAGTGTTTATTTAATAAATATTAATGTACAATGACTAGAACTACTAAATTTAAATAATCATGATCAATTTAACAGTTAAGACCCATAAATAAGAATTTCAATACCAAATTATAAATAAATGGATTTTTTGGAAAGATATTATGGAATCATAGATGTTCTTATAAGTATAATATTCACTATATTAATGAATTATATTATATATTTATTTAATATATGTCATTAGAGTACATTAAAAACAAAGAAATATAATGATAAGGGATTTTTTCCTCACTTTTCTTTTAGTGGGACATATATCTTTTATACCACATGTTTATTTTATATGGTGTATAAAATGATTATAAATGGAAATTATGATTATAATCATTGAATTTTATTGATTTACCAATCAAAAAAATGTGTAATAGTTTAATTGGGGTTACGATTTAAATAATGTAAAAGTGGAAATGGTTCAATTTTATAATCTCATCAATATTTATGATTATTTATCTCAATTATATAATATTATTCCTTTATATAAATGTTTTGATTTAAAATTATTTAATAATGTATTCAGTCTTATATTATAAATATTTAAATTCATTTTAACCCATGTTTTATATTTAAAATTTATTATTGAATTGAATCTGATTTCCATTTTTGAAATGTGGCACCTTGTAAAATATTTGGAAAAAATAATGAAGAGTATTATTTTTATATTAGAAAACAATATATTATCCCACTCCCATGAATAATTTATTTAATTGAATATTACATTAATATTTTACATTGTTCATCTAAATGAAAATTATTTCCTATATTGTGTTCATATTTTTAATATATTTTAATTTATTATGTTAAATTTAGTTTTGTAAATAATGTTTGAATGATATTTTAGTATATTTATATTAATAAAATAAATCAAATGATTATTTCACTTATTCATTTCTAGTTATATGACCTAAGGGTACTATACTTATTTTTTAAATATATGGTTTTTCTATATGATGAAACACTATTTATGAAACCCATTTATTTTCATTGATTATGATATGATGATTTCATTGTGATCATGTGACACACATATGGATGAATTAATTATTTGATGGGTGGTACCTATATCTCACATCAATTAGTTAGTTTATTTATTATATCTCATGAGATTATTATGCGAATCACAAAAAATTTAATAATCCATTATTGGAAAAAGTTCAATGTTTTTGATTCATTATTGTAAATAAGAAGATTTTATTGACCCACTATGTGAAAAATATATTGATTATAGATCTAATGGTCTTGATATTTAACCATGATCTATGAAATAGGATCTACAATTTTGATAGTAACATGACCATTTATGACATTATAATACGGTTCATTATTGAGTTATAATGGGTTCTCATTATTATGATTCATGTCATTTGAAATGTAAATTTTCAATTCCATATCTCAATTTTATGATCACTTTCATATTGGGTGTTAAATTTTTATGTTATGTTCATGATCTTATTAACTTTTTCATTTAATATTATTTTGAACGATCATAGGTTTAAATCTCCCTTTTCAAACATTATTGAGTATCTCATCTCACTTATTATAATGATTGTATTTCCCAAGGTTGTGAAGAATGATATTCATTAAGGAATGTATTATAAGTTTTGTAGTTATAATTAACTTAATGGAATAAAATTATGTATAATGGTTTTATTTTTCCAACATTCCAATGAATATAGACCTATATTATTCTAGAATGGATCGAAATATCATGGGATTAATATCCATCTATTAAGATGTAATGTTAATTTATGATAAATATAGTTCAATATAGCTGGTACCAAAGATAATATTAGTTAAAAATTGTAATCCTTGATAAGAAAAATTTAGTGATTACCTAAGTGATTTTTCTATTTATTGTATAATATTTTCATGTATTGATAACGATCATGAATGACCATGGTTACAGATATGGTTTTCTATAAGTTGGTGTTATGGTATAGAAATACTATAAATGTTTTTTCGTAAATATATGTTTTCACACAATGATTTTATTTTATCATGTTTTGCAATTTTGTATTTGTGAATAGTTTTAATATAATGGAATCAAGATAATGATGAATGTGATGGAAAATAGAATCAGTTTTCCTATAATATTCCAATTATTGTAAGAGTTAAAACGTGAAACCTTACGATTAATCATAATCTTTTATCTCATTATATGACTAGATATATGAGCATTGGATTGTTTAATAACAAACCTAATACGAGAAATAATGAGTTTTATAATGAATATGGAGGAAAAAATATTCATCATGAAATATGTATACAAAATGGGAAGAATCACTAAAATGAATGTATTAGAATAATATGAAGATGTTTTTAGTGTTGAGAATAAGGACATATAAAAGTGATTTATGAGGAAAAATGAAAAGTTAACTTAATGATATGAATAATAATAATAGACTCCAAATTGTACTGTTGAGGAATAAATTATTATATGCAATGAAGAAATTGACTTCTTATGTTGAAAGTTATTGAAAATAATCATCAACGTTGTACATGTAAATATATTACTGAATATTATGATCAGACAATAAATGATATATAAATGTTAAGGTATTACATAAAAGAATTTATGATGTTAAAAGTATGAATAATGATTATATTGAAATTTATTATTCTTATGAAATGATTCATATTTAATATTATATGATGAAATTATATAGAATATGATAGTCATATATATATTATTTTTATTGTGAAAGGTGGATGATTGATGTTTTTATGTATTTGGATTCATGAAATATGTTATAATAATGTTATACTAGTTATAAAGTCATGAAACACAAATGGATTCATCTACAATAGTATTTATTTAAGGATAAAAAAAATTAATATCAATTCTACCTCTAACTGACAAAAGTGATGGCCTTGTAATGTGATATTTTTGGAGAAAAAATAAGAAGGGAATGACAAATGTTAATATGTGATTGATTTTGAGATATAAATGTTTCTTCGGGATATATTAATGATTGTTTTTTGGCTGATATTGATGACCATTATATTAGTCAATGATAATGTATATTTGGTCCCCTTTGATGATTATTATTTAATTTATGTTATATATTCAATATTCATTGAAAATAAGTATTGAATAAAAAATTTATAGTTATTGGATGAATACATGTTTTCAAGTATTATTAAATTTACCAGAAAAGCAAGGAACCGGTGGAATCTGGTCCTAATAAATTTAAATAAAAAGGAAAAGAGTCAAGCATACAAGGGGTTATTAAATTAACGAGTGTACATTACACCACATCTATCTACCTCCACCAGTGGGGCACAATAGTCCAGGGTTGTGAAAGACCACATCTCTCTAGGATCAGTGAGCACCCGCTTTTCCAGTGCATCCCCCACCTGATTAGCCTCCTGGTAGACATGTGAAACGTCTACCCGCATCTTAGCAATCTCACTAAGGAAACCAATCCACTGAGGCACCATAGACCAAGGAACCTATAATGACTTGGTGCTCAAGGAATGGACCACAGTATGAGAGTCAGACTCAATCCATATATAATTACAATTGAATCGGACAACGTATCTGATGGCATATATCGCTACCCAAAGCTCGGCTTCAAAGGTAGTGCTAACTCCAATGGCCTGATGGATGCATCCATTAACAAACCCCCGAAAGGTTTGGAACACTCTCCCACAACTCGACGGGCCTAGTGTACCCAGAGCGGTCCCATCAACATTTACCTTGAAGCAAGGTCCAATGGGTGGGATCCATAGAATATACTTTAGCACCTGAGGATTGCATGCCCGAACCGAAACACCAAGATTTCTCAGAATATGAATATCAAAAATTGTATTATACTTGGCGCCATCCTACACAAGGGAAGCAGAATAGACATCTTTGTGAACCGTGACCATTACTTACTGGACCGTGGAATGCACAAAAGTGAACACTGCAGTGTTCCAACCTTCCCAAATGGATGCAAGAGCTGCAGCAACAGAAGCCAAAAGCATATTAGAAATCATCTCGCTGATGTGGCCATGAGATAGACCGGCCAGAAACTGCAGAACCAACACACAGCTAATAAATTCAATCCCAAATAGAGAACCACTATTTTCCCACATCTGCTTCGCAAGACAACATCCCACAAATATGTGTTGAATAGAATCTTCAACAGCTTTGCAGATGGAGGACATTGATGTCGTCTAAACTCCAACCCTCTTAAGAACATCAGTAGTTGGAATTCGATTTTTCCAGATCCTCCAGATTAAATAGAATCGGGAAGGCCTATTAAATTGGGCACTGAATTTCCTAAGAGAAGAAGGAGGAGGAGATTAACCCCCACATATATTTCTATAGTAATCCATGCAATTGAATTTCCCAGTTCTGATTTGAATCCAGATCAAAGTGTCATGCTCCATAAATAAATAATTATTGACTTCAGTCTCCACCTGAACAGGAACACTAAAATTAGAGGATTTCATTTGTGAGAGTAAGGATGAAATTGACCAAGGGGCTGCTTTAGGTGGTATATTTAGATCACAAAGGGGATGTGCAAGCCACTATGTGTTCCAGAAATTCGGTGTGGAATCCCTGCAAACAATCCATTGGGTATCTTGCATAATTATGACATATGCCTGCTTGGGAGAGGCCCAAACTGATGAACAAAGATAATATTTGTATCCATTTAAAAGCCTCATTGTGATTCTATTTGAAATAATGTCATCATCAGCTTCATGAGAAAGAATGGACCATGTAAATTTCCCAATATAGACATCATTAAAGGTATGAAGATCCTTGAGTCCTAGTCCCCCTAGCTCCACCTTCTTGACACACTCTTTCCTTGCAACTGTAATCAGCATTCGCTCATGTGGTGAGCCCGTCCATATGAAATTTCGTACCATGATCTCAAGTTCCTTGAGAAGTCCTCTCAGCCATCTAAAGAAAGTGAAGGAATAGACAAACTTTAATATGATCACTGAGTTGACAAGATAGACCCTCCCAGCTAGGGACATAGCTTTCCCATTCCAGTTGGCCATCTGATGTATAATTCCAGAATAAATACCATCCAAGTGTTGTGTTTTCACTTTCCCCCAAAACAGTGGGACCCCAAGGTACTGGAAAGGTATGGATCCCCTCCTCACCTCAAGAAGCCTGAAAATTCAGTTCCTTTTCCTAACTGAAATTCCATTCCTAAAAACAATAGGCGATTTGTCCCAACTGATGGCTTGACCTCAGACCTCCTCGTAATTTAATGTCCTTCAACCCCCTTTTGAAATTTTATGAAATGAAATTTTTAGGTGATTAATGATATTTCAAATAAGGTTTTATTAGTTTGATGTATATATGACTTTATAGTTTGATGTGAAGAAACATTTCATAATAATTATATTTTAGTTTTGGGATAAAAAGTGTATGATTATCATTATGGTTAAAACATTAAATTTTAAATAGGTTATTGAGATTATTTGGTAAATTATGTTATTTATTAATGAAAATGATTATTAAATATTATAGACTATTCCATTAGTTCATATAAATTTTTTGTATATGAAATTATGCATGACTAATGATAATTAAAGATAAATGTTAAATTAATATCAAAAGAACATGTGATCAAATCCTTCTAATTTTGGGTATCAAACCCAGTCAAGAATATATTCAATAACATTGAGTATATTTATTTGTGGAATTTTTTAACTTGACTAATGAGTAATTATATTTAATTATGATTAATATTACATGCCATCATATAAATGTTTATTAATTTTTGGAAATTAACTTTTTCAATGAATTTTGGTTATGGGAAATTTGTATAGATATGATTCTTGTATTGTTATCCATTGGGGAATTAGGTGATCCAATGAATATTATTTTAGTAATTTTGGAATGAAACGTCCATCTTGAATAATTATCATCTAGATAAAAAGATGATGTTGTGGTGGGAATTGATTGAGGGATGTAATTATTCTTATCATGTAATTGTATTTTATTATGTTATTAGTATATATTGTCAATGTATTTCACAACATTACGAAAACTATTTCAAAAAAAATATGATATATATTTAATGTTATTATCTAGAAATAAGTTGACTTTTCACCCCTCATATAATTATGTGTTCTGATGGTTTATTTCTCATGTACATTTGAGATAGGTTTTTCTCCTATAATAACATTTAAAGTTCCTTAAAATACCCTCCATCTCAGAATCATAGTTTTGGGTAATTACATATGTGTTTTGATTCCCCATTATCACATATCATGAAGGTTATTTTTGAACCATTTTTATGATATCAGATTCCCAAAAAGAATTTATGAATGTCAGTCATTTTATTTTCAACCACAATCCAAAGCTCTAGGGATGTAGTTTACTAAATAGTTGAAGAATGTAACAACCAATGTTTTTATGAAATATTTTTTAATATTAAATATAATTTCATTGATAGATTCTGTTACATGCAACATCACACTTAATATAATAATGAAATATTATTATATAACCATAACATCATATCCATTGTTTTTGTATCTATAAATATTATTAAAAATTTATGAAATATATAATAAGTGAAAATTAAATACAAATTGATGAGGTAATTCTTATGGAATAATTACCAAATTTTTGTCATGTTATTTAATGGATTAAAATTATAAATGTATTAAATCATTCTGAGTAAATAATCACAATTATTTTATTAATGTTATTTTATGCTTTAGAAGCACCTCTTCCAAAAACAAATATTTCATTTTATTCTGTGAGGAAATATTATAATTAATTTATTTAAAAATTAGAAAATATATTTAATAAAATAAATATAAATTATGAAAAAAACCACATAAATATTATTTTTGGGTGAAATATTATGATTTTTTCAGAAAGATGTATTATTCCAATTAATATTGAAAAATAGTAAATTATTTTGAAATTTTTATTTTTCATTCATAAGTTTTAAAAGTACGAAATTGTTTTAATATTTATTTATATGTGAAATTACTACTATTTTATTATTAATAATCTAAATATAATCATTAAAAGTAAATTTTTGATTTAATTTATTTTAATATCAATTTTTTACATAAAGTGATCACTAATTTGGTTATATGAATATGACATTTTAGGGACATATTGAAATATTTTTCATCAATTTAATATCTTTTAATGATGTTATTAAACAAAATGTATTTAAAATTAATAAAGATGGACATTAATAATAGTTTAATATATAAAACATTCTATTAGATGATTTACAATTCTTACAAATATTAGATTCATAAAATTGACCATTATATTGTTTAAAATAAAATATTTTACTCATTCATGGGCCATTTATGCATTTTTTATATATATTTACCATCATTGAGTAAAAAACATTTTTTTCATGGTATGTTTGAGAAGGGTTAATGAAGGGTTAAATCATACTAATAAGAGTAAAAAAATAGTTAAAATGTGTATAATTTTAAATGGATAAATTTAATTCAACCATCATCAATGAATGATCTAAAATGAGTTATTTAATGGGAACATGTATATGAAAAAGAATCATATATATTTCTAAATAAATTAATTCTAAAAAATGTAGCACTGTTTTAAATTTATCTTATGTAGTCACATAGATAACAAAATATGTAAGAACATTTAAATTAATATTTTGAACAATTAAATTAATTTCAATAGGGAAAGTTATATCAAATTTCTAGTAATTTTTTATTTATAATTTTTTTACAAAATTCTAATGTAATAATTCTTTAATTAATGAAAAATATGAATAAAATATATTAAAAAATATTATGTGAAATAAAATTTTGGGTTGTTGATGTTTTTAATGAATTTTATTGGTTAATATAATAAATTTGAATTTTTAATAGACTAAATATTAATTTATTCTTTTTATTTATATTAATAAATTCATATTAAATGAATAGAATCTAAATTGATTATAATGATAGTTTATGAGAATAATATACAATTAATTTGCACTAAAATCATAATTATATGGAAATATGAGAAATGGTATTTGATATAGTTGAAAATATCATAAATTATCCATTTATATAATTGTTATAACCATTTAGATTGATAATGAATTTATTATAATTTAATCTTTTCAGAAATTAAAAAAGTGGCCCTTAAGTAAAATATAAAATTACATCTCATCCATCACTTAATTACAGCACATTGAGTCATATTGCTCTAACAAACTCTAATAATTTCACTTATTAATATCCATTTACACATTACAGAGTTTTTGGTATTCCCAAAAATCCCAATAACCCATTATAGTATATATCCAAGATTCATTTCTAAGAATAAGTAATCACTTCAACCGATCTCTTTCATTCCAATTATTATTTATGTTCTAAAAATCAATTGTAGTTATCACAATATAGTAAATTAATTATACTATATATAGTGTAATGTTATTATGTCTACTATAATCCCATTATTCACCCTTTTACCCATCAAATGATAAGAGAATATGTCACAACCCCATCCCCAAAAATGTACCCCTACTGGTCCATCAATGGGTGAAGAGAGATAATGACCTAAGAGTCCCACCACTAGTTGGTCCTTGGATGAATACTAACACTGAGGGTTTAAAAAACATGAAAATTAGAGGCATTAACCTCTTAGAGACACACATGTATATGAGAGAGATAATATAGATGTGAACCAATTTCTTACGAGACTACAATATAAATGAATCCCAATGCATAAATGTAATGTCACACGATAACTACTACAACTATAAAGGGAATTTATATCTACCGAAAGAATATATAATTTGACAACAACCATGAATCCCAAAAAGATCATGAATTCCACAAGCTAGTAGTATGTAGTTTGATCCCCAAACTTCACCAAATAATATGAAAAATATATATAAATATATATCTATGATGGGTGAGTATAATATTATACTCGGTAGGATTCTCCCCAGAGCCTCTCTAGAATAGGTTAAGAAATCATGATGAAGAATTGTGAACATCAAATGAAACTAACAAATAATCTAAATTGGTATACTAAGTTCCAATACTCTCCATGGAATCACTCGAAACGTATTTCTTACAAGAGCGTATAATATAATAAATAATATCAAGGGTACCCCATAACCAATTCCCCATTTCTTTCCCACTTTTCCCCAACGTCACACATTTTGAGCATCTCTCTCTTAAATTCCAATCCTGAAAACACCTGGGAAAAGCACCAAAAACATAAACCTCATTCATCAACATCCAAATCATGCATCAAACCCCCTTCCCAAAGTGACCAATGTATCCAAGTAGTTCCAAGAGGCACCACAATCCTCATAATTTGTATCATACATTGGGTATTATAAATAAATCTGTTACGGCCATACACCGAGTAAGGATCCAAAATCCATCACAACCAATACACATAATAGCTAAAGTATCCCTTAAAAAGCTATATCAAGAATATACGTGTTTGAATAAACACAAGACATTACATCCCTCTACAAACATATATGGGGAAAACTACCTATTATTCTTACCCGTAAAAGTAACTACCAAAGAGAAGAGAGTGTGACCAAAGGGGAAGTTATCCATCCATCATCCCAGTAAATGGTAGGTAAAAACACACCATAGGGCTCAATATCTCTGGGATTTTAGTTCCCCTGACCGAAATAGTAATGTTGCATATCAATCTAAAAATGTATGTGATATAATATATATCACAACCACACTATGGGGATAAGCTAGTGTTAGACTCAACTACATCTAACATCCCTTGAATTCTGGCTCCCACTACTAACAAAATATATTCTACAAGAACCCAAAAAATTTAATAGATAAATTATGTTACTTTATCAATTTCTATCAGTTCTATATTACGTTAATTAAATCATTAACCATAAAGAAATCCACATTAAATTTCATTTTTTACATCAAACATCCATGCACACCAGACCTAAGAAAAATGATTCCACAACATCTTAGAATTATATCCTAAACATTGAAATCCATAAATCTCTAACCCCGTAGGTTAAACATCATTTATTCCATTATTAAACAACATTACCATTTTCCATATTTCTAATTATTCTAGAAAATCATTATATCCTACCAACATAAGGGGATCAACAGAGGGACTAGAATAAATACATGTCAAGTCATTACCACCTAGTAAAAGCATAGAACCATCCAACCAGGAGATGATAGACTCAGGTAGAATGTGTAATAACCACTGAGTGTTCACTTCCCATGAGAGGAGATCAAGAAAAAACCATATTACTAAAGCAGTGGAGAATTTAAATATTATAAACAAACCAAAAATTAAAAAATCATCCAATATTAACATTAACAAGAAATCCCAACATCATCTCGTTACATCATCTCTGGTTTCATCCTGGACACAACATTCATAAATCAGTGTATTTCTCCACTCTAGGAATCAAATAATACAAAAAAAACTAGGCCTCCCTACCACACATACTATGATATCCCTCTAGTATTATCTAACCCAGGATCAGACCGCATCACAATAAGTAGGAAAAAATAAAAAACTAGGATATTGGCCCTAAAACAAGGCGTCCAAACTTCACACACAATAATATCTCATGACCCGAATAACAATGAACATTGACTTTAAATTCAAGAGAGAATCTCAATCTCTTAAAAATAGTTATCTTTTAAAACACGACTAGTTCTTAATTCCATCTTTATTTAACAGATTCATTTTTCACAGGTTTTAACTACATGAATCATAAGAAACTAGATATCATGAGATATCACAAATAAATTAAAATTTATTTTTACATGAAATTAATTAGTTAATAATAAAACATTTACATGATATAGTTTCATTAACCAATTAAATTAAACATTCATATCTACATAAATTTGATTATCATCCAATGGTGGAAACAACAACCATATTCATTATGCATGCCTAATTTACCACTTAGCTAATTAAATATGAACTAATTCATACTTTAAGATCATTAAAAATTTATATTAAAAACAACATTCCAAACCCATAATGGAAAATAAATAACACTATCCATAAAATTGAGATGTAATTTTTTATCACAGTATAGAGAAACAACATAGTTATGTGACCAATACCTAAATAGTTCATTCCGTATAAGTATTTAGTTAGTCTATTTAACTGGGATACAATGGGATACATCATTCTCACTCCGTAGCTGAACATTAATAAAACAGGAATGAATTAATCCTCTACATCATAATGTCGTCGACATTATTAGCACGTGAATGGATCCATGTAACTGAACCTGATCACCACTCCCGCAACAACTACATCAACCAGAGGATGACGCAACCCAACCGCATCAACCAACAACCACGAAAAACATCAATATAAACATGGGAGAGCATCCTATATTTATTTTCATGATTAAAAGATATAAATGGGATCAAATATTCACAAAAAGAGGGATATCATTCCATGGAATGAAGACGGATCCCTACAGATTGAAGGAGGGTGATACGAATTGGTCTATATTAAAGGAATTCCAAAAATGTCAATGAATCGGTTCCATGGTCACATAATTTCAATAGAGATACGCTACGGTCATAGGGTTTAAAAAATCTGAGCCACTATAAAACACATAAAACATTACATTAGTGGGTCATTACATGATATGTAATCTCCTTTTACATCGTGTAATGCTTCAGGGTCAATTTATGCTAAAAAACACCTTTATATTTAATAATTTTTTCCTTACCCTGAAAAATTACATTGCGTGAAAGAAAATTTTATGTGGTGAAATTCTTCTACATGGTGTGAAATTCAATTTTCACATGGTGAATGTTACCTGCTTCCAATTCTCAACACCCAAACTCCTCCACACAACAATCAAACCTCCATTGAGTCCTTCTAGCCTTGGGAATTCCCAAAATCTTAATCTAGGTAGATATAGTCCCATAGATTAGATAACTCAAAATACATTATCATCCTAAAAAATCCCAAAACAACATTAATAGGAAATTTAAAGGGTTAATCCAATCTACCACATTTTGATATACCTCTCATTGATTTCTCCCCCATATAAGATCACCACATCCCTAGAAGAACAAGTGAAAAATCATGAAATAACCACAACCATCTCAAAAACACTCTCCCAGGAGAGATACCACGAAAAATAGATAATTATACATTAATAAAAAAGTTGAATCTCTATCATAAACAATGAAATGTCTACGAACAAAAAATGAACTACTTTATAAGAGAAGAGCTAAACATCGAACTGATCTATACACTAAGTGTGTATCTATGACTCACAGCCTAGGTACTATCCTCCATGCCACCGTTCCACCACTGGACACGAACCAATGGGATATGACACCCATGTAAAACATTCTCATGGATGTCTTAAATCACTATAGGCTGATCCACGAAGGGCCCATCAACATAAACATCGATATCACACCAATATATGATGAAAGAGTCATACTGAACATAATGAAAAAGATATGAAACGTAAAAAACATTGTGTATATATCTCATATGTGGGGGAAGTGATAAATGATATTCCACAAATCCATTTGAATCCAACAAATCAAAAGTCCCAATAAACCAGGGGGAATTCTTTCTCCCATTACCAAACTTTCGCTACCCGTGAAAGGTAGTGACCTTCAAGAACACATGATCCATAAATTAGATCTCTGTAGGTATCCTCCTATGGTTGGAATATTATTTTTAATGATTATTCAAGGCCTTAATCCTTTAAAAAATGGCATAAACCATATATGTCATATTTTGTACTAGTTCCATCATTAGAATTATTGATTCTTTAACCCCATTCCACCACAATGAAGATAAAAAATTGATCAATAAATGGCTTTGAACAACAGGATACTGGTGTTAGAGTGAAAAATTTTATTTTATGTGAAATATACAAATGATATGTGCCCCATCTTTGAACCTCAAAAATTTAGGACATAATAGCAAAACTTTTCCTCAAGATTTTGGATGGTGCACTTTGTCTAACCATCCATCTGTGGATCAAAAGAAGTGGTAAGGAATACATGAGAACCCAAAGAATATTGGAGACCTCTCCACACTGTGTATGTAATACAAGGATCTCAATCTGAAATGATCAACCTCGTGACTCTGTGGAGTCTCACCATCATATTCAAATACTTCAACGTCCAAACTTACTGTGAGAATGACAAGTTAATCCCTGAAAACTGGGATGATTTTTTCAAAACATAGACTACCACACATATAGCATCAAATACTCCCTGAAGATTTCATAAACTGATAAAAATGTCTATCGAGATGTCCTCCCACTTCAACTGAGGCTCATATAACTATTGGATAAAACCACTAGGAACACGGTGCTAGACCTTCATGTTCTATCATACCAAACATCAAGTCCCAATCTCCACAACTGCGTGCATGAACCTAGGACACCAAAATCATCCTCTAATAGATTGGTAAGTATTCTTAATGTTATGATGTACCACTAAGGTAGAAATATTGAACTTCATGAGAACTATCTCGCACATGGATGAAGGGATAAAAAAGATTCCCTAATACAATACATAGTGTTGTTCATCTTCATACCAACCCTCCAGGGAATCCCCACAAATAACTCATTATCTATAGAACATTACCTCATGATACCTCAATAGATATTCCTTCACTTACATCACCATAAATGACTACAACGTCATTTGAAAAAGACCAACTCTTCTAAAACATCTCCCATATCCAGAACTAATATTGAAAATTCATCCATCACCCTCCAAGAATCACTTGACACACTCATTACATCACTACATGGAATCCAGATTAATTCATTAGGAAAACGAAATTCCCTTTCCATATGTATATTAAATCTTGAATTCATAATCCTCTAATAACTCCATCCACAAATGATAGCACACATTCATGTCATGCAGAGAGAAAACATTCCTCGGGCTATTATGATCGGTGAAAACCACAAATCCCTTGCCGATTAGGTAATATCTCCACAAAATTAGTGAAAACACCACTACTACAAACTCCATATTATTGGTGGAATTATAATTATAATTTATAATAAACTACTAATAACCATATGAATAAATGGATCTCTACTACATTAGAACACAACCTAACCTAATATGGGAAGCATCATAGAAAACCTCGAATTAAACTCCTTATATTGGCATAAAAACACTCATGAACGAACCAAATCTTATACTAAATAATAAAAATATACCTCACATTGATTAGTGAATAAGAAAAAATAATCATTTCATGTCAATATTTTCATTGGTGTACCAATTTGAGTAAAATAAGTTATGAACCTCTTGTAATAACCTGCATGACCAAGGGAACATCACAGAACTCCCACTTTCCTAGTGGCTGACCAAGACACATATGATTTCCTCTATAAAGGATGCACAAAAATCCCTAATTGGATAATAAATCCTAATAAATAGACTTCTAGATCCAAAAAATACACTTTCACGATTTCCAAAATAGATTTTCACAACGAATAACTCCAAAAATGGAATGATGATGCTCAGAATTATCCTCATAGAACCTGAAGTACACAAGTAAATTGTCGATGAAAACCACCAGTAACAAATATAGGTACTCATAGATCATGAAGTTCATTAACCACATAAACATAGCTTGAGCATTCATCACACCAAACAACCTCACAAAAAACATGTAATGCTAATGATGACAATTGAATGATGACTTTGAAATATCCTTAACCTTTAGATGCATCTAATGCTATATCGACTGAAAATAAATCATTTGGAACCAACTTACACCCTTAAGTTGATCAAATAAATAATAAATTCTTGGACAATGATTGTGGTTCATCATATTCACTTGTTTCAATAGAAAATAATCGAAAAACACCCAAAAATTGGCTTTAACCTTCTTCAAGAAAAAAATGGGTGCATCCCATGGTGACACACTTGGATGAAAAAACCGAATTACATATCCCACCACTCATATGATTCCATCCAATATAGTCACTTCATTATAGGACACATGGAAAGTTGTAGCTCAATCTGTAACACAATATATCTTTGAAGGGGTAAGGCTATAACTAATTTTGGAAAGACATCAGGGTACTCTTCCATGACCACGGAGAAAGCCAACTACTGAACTACTGAAGAACCCATCATTAGCTCATCAATGAATGATGACACTTACATAACACTCATATAACCCATATAAGAGCCTCTCTCACCATCAAACACTACTGGATCTCCAACCGCATTGAAGAAACCAAGCTACATTATGATGTAATCTATTATTTCATGTACCGAATAATACCAATAATTGTAGAGGATGACATTGTATGGTTGTATCTGTAAAAGATGGAAATTTCCCCAAGATATATGCTACCCCAACACTATCTTACAACCTCTAAATATTCTAAACAATTCAAATCAACCTCCAGCTGTCATAATCAACAAAAACGAAACTGAATGTCTCTTCACATAATGACCTAAAGCGTGGACAAGGGTAGGTGTTATGAAGGAGTTCATTTATCCTAAATTACACAATGTGTGAAAATAATTTGAAAATGAGAAAAGAATATCACAAACAACATCTGGCTTGACTATCGTTAGAAACAGTATAAAATAAAGATGATAAGGACCTACTCTGCAGCATCTTTAACCCTGTTAATGACCACCACCATCGACACACTCTTCTCTAAAATGAGTGAATCCTAAGACTATCCTATCCTATCCCATATATTCTCCACTGATCCCAAACTGGAAAAAATCTACTATTAATATCTCAGAAAGAACTACCTTAATGGAGGAACCTGAAGTGTAAGATCTGGAACACACTAACTTCTCATAAAGGTCAGACACAGTTTCTGTTGATGACCATGACCTCTAAAATTAAATGAAACATATGATCTCACTGCATAGGCCAGAGAGATGCTACCCTCAATGAAACTAGTCTTTGATAAATGGGACCTACCCTCGCTTATTGGAAGCTCTTCTGTCCTAGAAATTGGGAACATAATTCCACAACTCTACATCATGAGGGATCTGGATGAGTCCTCTCTAATAACAATAAAGTTCTGGGTAATGTCTTCCCGATGAAATCTTCTCTCACGATCACATTGAAATATGTATTCATAATAAATTGAGTGACTTGACACTGGATCTATAGATTCAATGCCTCCTTGAAATAGATTTCCATTCTGTCATCATCTTGAAACTGGTCCAAACAATACCATAGATGGTTCCAAAAATGGATCCCGATCTCTCACACAGTGTAGCTCCACTGCCGAAGGGTAAGATAAACCTCGCGATTAGACACCTTCATGTCGAAGAAGTATACTCATCTCTAAACTGACCTTAGAACTCAAACCATTATAGTACCGACTCCTTATGATTTCTAAGGGACAACATCGACCACTTCAATGTTTCCCCATGAATCATCATCACCACCAATCACACACCTTGCTCAATTCGAAAAGATATCCTAGTAAAATATATCTCAAACATATCCAACCGGTATTCTATCACGGAATTTGAAATGGATCAATATTACCTCTATAGTCTCTTGTGATTAATCACCTGAAGTGTCCTCCTCCATGTGTTATCATCGTCATGATCTACATTGTGGTGATATTATTGCACAACCTTATGAAAATATTATATATGAACTAGACTAAGACATAGACCTAGAGAGATTCCTACTAAAGAAAATATATTCAGAGATCATAATCCTTGAATATGGACATCCTTAAAATTAATTAATTGTTTTATTTTATTCATTTTAGGTTAACTTATGAAAAGGTCTACCCATTCAAACATAAGTACAAATTATAATGATGTATTATCCTGTCTTATTTCCCTATCCTGCAACTGGTTTCAATTCATTTAGTAGCCAATGTAATATTAAATGATCGTGCATCAGATAAAAAAAGTCCTTGAATACATGTGTCTCAGCTGGTCTCCATGTTTATAGTACTAGATATACCTTGTTGACACTATTGCGCTACCAACCCATGAAACCTAATTTTTGACTAAATACAAACTCCATCATGCCCATAAAACTAACCTCTGGTACAAATCACTAACAGGCCCTTCCCAAAACATGTACCATTCCTATGCCTACAATGTTAAAAGAGTGATAGTGACCCTAGTGTCTAACCTTCGGTAGGCCTTAGATTGATTGTCACGACCCTTCCTCGGGGCACGTGCCGTGACTACCCCAAGCCCACCTTCCATAGGCCAGGCGCTGGCGACTAGCACCAAAGGCATAAATCCCGATAACTGGGAAGGAATTTCCTTTATAAAAGTAAACAAAACACCACAGAGTACAAGCAGAAGTAAAACACAAAGTACAAAAGAAAGTGATGAAAAGTAAATGGGCCAGAATACAAACCCAACTGAAAGTACAACTACAACTGAATGAAAGTGCAACAAAAAAAGACAAACAACTGGAAGAAAGGAAGCAGCTCCAGGGTCATCCTCCTCAGATCCTACCTGAAAGGTAGGTACAGATAGCGCAACTCATGGATCATCCACCATAGATCCTACCTGAAGGGTAGGTATGGATAGTGCAGCTCCTCAATGATCTTGCTCGTCAACCCCCTCCGAGTGTCGTCTCGCCGTGAATTCCACCTCCGGATACTGACTCGTCGTGGGATCCACCTCTAGGTACCGTCTAGTCCTCGAACACTCGGCCTCTGTCATCTCTTCCCATCGTCTGCAACCAACACAACGAGATCCGGGCATAGCCCGTGTAGGGGTGAGTATAACGATACTCAGTAGGGACCCTGAGACCCTCATGGTCTCACTATAACCAACACGGATAACCACAAAGAATATCTCAACAGATAACCTCTACATAGGTATATGCCCATACATATACCTATGTTATCAAGTAACTCATCTCAAACATGAGGTAACACAAAGATCATGATATCAACGGATAACCACTACCCATGTATATTCCCATACATATACCTAAGTTATCAAGTGACCCATCTCAATCATGAGGTAAACACAAGGTCATAGACTCAGCTCAAACCAGGATTTTCATTAACGAAACCGTAACTACTGAAGAGCCCCTTCTCTGGAATGTATAGTGGTCTTGTCACGACTCTGAGGTACTTCTCACTAACCTAATACTACTGAGGTACTCCTCCTATCGAGTATTGCGGGTCAGCCACCCAAACATAGCAGTGCTTCCCACCGGGGTATGCCACCCAAACACAGTAGTGCACACCCCCTAGGAGCCTGCAGAGGTACTCTCCGGACGAGTACCGCGGTTCTGCACTATCACACAGGTAGTGCTCCGTCCGCCAAGGGTCTGCACCCCAACAAAGTAGTGCTTCGTCCACTAGGCTATTCAACTCACTCCATGCCGAGTCGGTCAAGTAGTCATCAGGTCTCAGTCGGCTACACGGTCTCCGTACTCCGCACGATCGTCATTGGGAGGGTCCGCTCCATGAGCTACAGTTTGATACTCCATTATCTCAAATTCTCATGAATAAGTATCTCAAATGACCACCTCGTCATAAGGGTCTCAATGCAACAGACGGCGTGTCAATCGGACGCCCGGTCTGTGAGTTATTAGCCTTTTCGTCCCATAGGCCCGGTTGGTTTCGTGAGCGAACCAACCCGGCCGTATCTCATCTTTACCCCAAACTCTCATAGGGTATACTCATAGGGACCATTTCTCAACGTGATCACCAACACAGTTGACGGTTCGTCAAACGAACGTTCGGTCTGAAAGATATCAGCTTTTCCGTTCCAAGGGCCCGATTGGATTTCGGGTACAATCCAACCCGACCACTATCCAACAGCAACCAAAACTCGGGCGAAGTATGCCAAAAGTTCCGTCTCATCAAGAGGAATTCAAAGAAGCTGAAAAAACATCAGTCAGACGTTTGGAGCTCAAGATATGAGTGTTTCCTCTCTGAGGGCCCGGTTGGTTTCGTGTACGAACCAACCCGGCCGAAGCCAAAGTAATCTGAAACCTTGAGTGTGATATACCGAAACGACCATCTCGATCCAAGAATCGCATCTCAACTGACGGTACGTCGATCAGAGGCTCGTAACACAAGTTAAGGGTGTCCAACCAGAAAAGATTCGGTATTAAGGGGTTCGGGTCCGGTCTGACCCGGCCCGATACCCCAGGGTCGACCCGATCCGGGTCCGAGTCCGGCCCGCTTGGGCGCGGCTTGGCCCGGCCCGGCCCGGCCTAGGTGCGGCCTGGCCTGGGCGCAGCGTGCCCAGTGCGCTGGTCAGGCGCTCGACCAAACGGCCGAGCCGTTTGGAGTGGGGGGCACATTCCCCCCTGGTTTGTAACCGCGACCTCCCTTAATGGGGGCCGCTCAGCTGGCCGGCTGGGGGTTTAAACCCCCGACATTCCCCTTGTCCGGACGGCCCGCCCCGGCCGGCCAGTTTCTGCCGCCACAGGACCGGCAACGACTGGTCCCCTCCCTGCTCTGACACCGGCGACCCTTTTCCGGCCGCCGGTCCTGCTCCGATGCCGGCGGCCCATTTCTGGAAGCTGTTTCCCACACTCCGCTGCGGCCCCTCTCTGGCCGCAGTGCTTTTGCGGTTCTCTGGTGCGGCGTGACGGCGCCGCGAGTTGGTTCAATTTCACGGTGCGGCATGACGGCGCCGCACATTTCTTGCCGCACGACCCCGCGCGGTGCGACGACACCGCGCCATTCCCTTTCCAACCACATTAGGAACAATAACATGGAAAAAGGGAGGAGGGTCAGCTGTGATTGTACGGTCTGGCCCCCTCTCGTTAATCAATAGCATTTGGTCGTATTTCCACGATGAACGACAAGGTAGAATTCACAAATAGAATAAAATAACCCCTACTTCAAGGGTCGTTGTTCATTGATGATATCATGAAAAGGCGGACGTCAGTTCATTGACGTCGTCGTAAGGGAGGAGATGAAGGTGTCGACAATTGTTGGTGTTCTTCGCTCCCGTAAAGTACATTCGTTCCCAGATCGAGCTTCGTTCGTTGAAAATTTGTCGAAAAGAGAACCGTTCTTCATGGAAGGATGGAGATCTTCCATTTCTCCAGAGGTTCCCCCACAAATAAGTTTTGTTTTCCAAATATGAAAATAGATCTCTCCCACTTTAAAGAAAAGCCAACCTATTCAATCTAATTCAAAAAGAAGAGTTGTTTCATTTAATTAAGAGGGATATTAATTAATTGAGTTTGAAAACTTAATGAGAGGGAGGTGGAGAGTTTAATAAATTAAAGAGAGAAGTTAACAAATTAATGAAGGGAAGCCATAATGGGGTTAAGGGGAGTTATTGAAAGATCAAGGGGGGTTAAAGAATATTAAGGGGTGGGGTTCGTGTGGGCCCCACCATCCTCATAACCTCCCATGGGAAGTTGGGTAGTTACCCAACTTCCACCCAAAGCATAAAACCACTTAGAGAAAATAAAAATTATAGTTAAATTTTTATTTTAACTTCACAATTATTATCAACATCCCTCGTGTAAACGCAAATCTGGTAATGGTGTTCCTAAGAAATTACCGGTGCTTCGATTTCATCGGTGCCCTCATAATTTGATTATTAGCACTGGTTCAAAAGTTAGAAAAAATCCCGCTCGTTCGTTCACTGAACGTACCCGAGCCTAACTTCGGAAATTAATTCCGGGCACACCGGGCCTCAGAATCAGGCGCCGTCAGAAACTGCGTTCTTGTAAAATTCCAAAGAAAATTAAGAAGAAATTTTCCTTGAAATTTACGGGTCTTTACATTACTCCCACCTCAGGGCTTTACGTCCCCGTAAAGCTTCAACACAAACTAGGGTCACAAAGGTGGTATTGAGCACGCATCTGAGCCTTCTTCTCCCATGTGCTTACCTGGAGGCTCTCGTACTGCAAAAGAAAGCACACCCAAGGAATCGACTATCCTTGTAGGATCCGCTCCTATCGATCCTCGATCCCCACTGGAACCTCTTTGGAAGTAACCCCATCGCTATCGTCATGTTCCTCATGGTCGATGATATGCGAAGGGTCGAGCACGTATCTTTTCAGTTGAGATACTTGGAAGTCGTCGTGCACCTGGTGAAACTGAGGTGGATGGGTCAAGCGGTAAACCACCTTGCCTACTTAACTGAGGACCTAGAAAGGTCTGTTGAACCTCGGAGATAACTTGCCGCCTTGGCCACATCTCTGTAAACCTCGTCAAGGTGAGACTCGTATAAGGACGTGATCGTCATCCTCGAACTCTAGAGGTCCTCAATTCCTGCTAGAACTGAAACTCAAAACGATTGCTGCCACGAGGGTAAGGTTGACCAACTCAAGAGTGATCGGTCACACCTTCCTATGCATGAGTTTATCCTGTGCTGCATGGGGTTTCCTTTTCGTCAACCAAGGGAAACCCATCCCGACATCGTAGTTAAACCACAACCTTTTTGCCTAATACCGTCAATTTGTGTATGAACTGTGATTGCCCAGTCCATACTCAAACCAACGTCGTATGGCCTCGACGCTGCCACCAAGAGATTCCAACCGAAATTTTCGCCTCGAAGGTCTGACCACACCATCGGCATAAGTGTGATTATCGAGTCTCCTTCCAAGGTATCTCCAGACGTGAGGGTCAAGTCCACGGATTACCGGAAACTCTAGGTCTGGGACAAGATTTGTGAAAGCAAGGAATGATTCATATCGACGTCTGTTACTGAAGCAGGTAGTTGTGGACAAAGACTGTCCCTTGGATCATTTTTAGAGCCATTGGGTCACACTCCTTGACCGCATGCAGCCACACTCTTCCTCTGCCCTCCAACTCCCTGAGCCTGACAGGGATAACTAAGGAGGGTGGTTGTAGCATGTTAAGATGTACACCACCTCATGCGGATCTCCTAGCTATGCCTCAACTTCTACTGCTTCGCAGACTCATCTATCCTTAAAGATTCCTCTTCTTGAAACATTTAACACACTCGAGTCTCAAAGACTGGCACTAGTTTCCTGTTTCTTACTACATTGTGGAGTCTTCATCAGCTCCTGGATGATATGAACCTTCTTTGCATATGATCTGGAAGAGCTGCTGAACTTTCTCCTTTGCTGAAAAGAGAATCTCGGTCTCATCCCCTGGTTGAACCACGCCCATTGCCTAATACAGTCAATCCTGACATGGATGATACATTCATGCCATGGATGATGTCATAAGGCCTCGACGTAACTACCAAGAGATCCAACCGTCACTCTCGCCTCCAATGTAACAGCCCAAGATTTTATAAAAAAATATTCTTTTTAATTTTATTAATGTCTTGTGTTGTACGCTACACCAAAAAGAGCTTACACAACACGCGTCCTTGTCTTGCCTTGCATTACACGCAATCGCGACCTTCCTCGATAGCGTGTGTAATACGCAATACCGAGTTTCACTAAACAACGATGTGCTATTAAAATATTATTAAAACTAGCCGTTATGAATAGTAATAACCACTTTTTAAAATTCTGTAAATCTTATTTTTCAAAATGAACTTCATTCTTGGATTCGGAGTATCGAATTTAGCCTAAGGTGAAATTTTGGTACTTTTCGGATAACGTTCATATTCTGATGAATAGTGAAAATTACTAAATTATAATTAAAAACAACTTTTTTAATCGAAATAATTAATAGTGATAAATTATTAATTTGAGTGGTTTTAAAGTATATTTAGAATATATTTTTACAATTTAATACAATGTTGGTCATTGGTTGTAATTTCACATTTAAACCAGACATAATCAAGTGTCAATCTTTTGATATATATTATTTCCTAAAAACACGCTATTTATTTTAACAGCAGGATTTAATTATAAAATTAATTAATGCAACTTCTATGTTATGAATTTGGTAAAAGAGATTTCATTTTTGAATTCGGAATATGAAATATATCTTAGGATGAAATTTTGGCATTGTTCTGAAAAACATCAATTTTTGATGAATAGTGAAACTACTAAGTGGTAGTTAAAAAAAAACTGAATTTTTCATAAAACATAATTTTGCCGCTTCTGTGAATGGAATTTCGAAAATCCGAGAGACACAGTTAATATCAAGGACTAAAATGTGGTTCAATGAGATGAAAATAATTTTTTGGTGAATAGTAACTTTTTACTTTTTTTACAGCGGTTAATAGTAAATAGGGTGACTAAGGGTAAATATGATATTACTATTACCCTAACACATGTCCTAATTCTATTGGACAAGTGTAATTCGACCAAAAACAAACTTAGGAATAAAATATGACCATTTAGGCCCACTTGGATTAGATTAGGACATTTATTATTAATTTATTTAAAGAAAGGTTAAAATAGTTAAAATCAATGTTTAATAAGTAAATCATTTTTAATATGGGGTTATACATAAGATAAATTCGATTATAAATATTCATTAGAAATATAAAAAGATTTCCTATATGATGGTATTTTATTTGTAATTTTTAGACATCAAATAATTTAATTTATTTATGACACAACAATGATGCAGTAATTATCTTATTAATGAAATATTGACATAATTGATGTTATAAACACCAAAATAGATGTAATTTGAGATTTTTTATGAATTCCACTAATTTTCTAGGTCACTATGATATATTAATGTTGTTTTAGTAAACTTGTTTCGAACATTTAATTCTGTTATGACTTTCACAAAAATCATATATCAAATAGTGTCAAAATTGACACAAAATAGTTTTTAAATCAAATATTATATTATTAATTGTTATTGTATTCCTAAAAATCTAAGGTTCGTCCAAATGACTTAGATAAGGATATATATATTAATAATAAACAATTTGGGGTTCGTTTGGCATGTTATAGTAAGTGTATTAACCATATAGTGAAAGAAAACAAAAAGACATGGAAAAAGTTAAATTATTTAACTTAGAGTTAAATCTAATTGATAAGGTTAAAATAATATCCTAAACTTGTCTAAATTCTATTGGTTGATAGGATTTCGACCCATCCCCACTTTAGCTTCGAAATAAGACCCTTTGGAACCATTATAAACCGACTTTGACTTTAATATAAAATAATATTTTGAGATATTCTTAAGGTGCCCCTCTCCTCCCCTATAAAAGGACACCTCCTCCCCCTCCTCCTCACACCAATTTGAGCACTCAAGCTCGGCCAAGCCCTGCCAAAATCTCTTCTCCACTTCCCTAGCAACATCCTAGAGGTTCTGGTCTTCCTCAAAGACCAATTCTAGTGCCCTAAGTGGAGGTCTCAAAGAGGCACTTCAAAGAAGAGGTAATTATCGTTACCAATTCTTTCATCTTTATTTCTTCTTCCACTTCTTCTTATTAGGTTGTTTCATTATGAAGTAATAACATCAGTATCACTCATATACTGATATGTTATTATAAGTATGAAACAACCCTATTTCACCATCTATCCATCCTACGGAAAAAGAAATCACCGCGCGTGCGTACGTACGGAATACCGTCTCCACGCCGTGGTGTAATCTGTTTTCCACCACCACCTTACATGGATGGGTATAATGGTGTAAATAATAACGATACATAGTTATTACAACATCATATAGATTCTGATATATTGTATAATCCACTCCAATTCAATTCAATATTTATAGAAATGATATCATCGCTTGTGCGTACGTACGGACTACCGTCTCCACGACGCGATGAGATTCATTCTCCATGTCAACCATTTAAGAATGATTATAATGTATATATAAGAAATAATAATGAAATATATGACATTATAAAGCTACTGTATTTATGTATATATATACATATGTATGTCATCTACTTACTTCCATTTCAAGACAATAAGGAAAGAAAAACAGCGTTCATGCGTACGTACGGACTACCGTCTCCATGAACGGTGTTTTTCATTTTATCTATCTATCTATTATATATATATATATATACTGAATTTATATGATATATAAATCATATTTTATATTCTGGAAGTAAGTAAATCATGATATAAGTAATAATGATGTCAAGAACAACAAGTCAAAACACCTACGATAAATGAAACGATTTTACCCAAAACGCTTCTTTAACATGGAATTTACAAAATAACGGGTAATATAATGTCATAAGTGAACCATATATGATATCATAACAATGAATATGATTCTATAATAAGTAAATGACATTATTTAAATCATTATACACGAGGTTCGGACACATACGAAGCAAATTGGACCTAAGGTAAGGGAAAATATCACAATCTCATTTTTATCCGAGATTGTTTATTCGTAAGTATTTACTGGGGTGTATTTTATCATCCACATCCATGTTTCATCAATATGTAATATTATTTCCATCCACCTACAATTGTTTAAATCCATTTTTACCCTTCGGTGAGTTTTTAGTAATATCTATGAAAGGAATCTTTTGTCGTACGAGGTACTTTTTGTCTTTTCCGACAAAAGTACGAAGAATGTTTTTTTAACTTTTACGGCATGAATGGATTTTTAAAACATTATTTCCAAGAAGCTTACTTTACAAGTTTTCAAGTTTATTTTAAATCAACTTCTTTTATTTTAAAGTCGTATGACATGTTATGAAAGTAAAAATGTTTTTGAAGAAGAAAGGATTTTTTCTTCAAGAATGGAGTTCAAGTATTTTATCAAAATTATTTTCCATCTAAGATAATAAAAGGGTTCTGTTTTTATCCCTATTATTACATGGGTTTGATTATGTTGTGATGGAAACATTTTTATGAATTCCTTTATCTTATATGAATTGATTTATGATGTCATGATGTTTCGAGAATCCCATTTTTGTTACATTTGTTATGGGATGATGTATGTTTTATGATTATGTGGCACACATAAGAAAGGATTCATTATAAGATGGGTGGGACCTATATCTCCCTCCAATGCATTGGGTAAAGATTTTATATCTCATGAGATAGACATGGCTGGAATGGAAGGTTATACCGGTTCAGTGAAACAGGACTGAAACGAGGGTTACTCGATTCAGAAAGGGACTTTGTCCACTAAGATAGTCTTGGCAATGAGTCATGACTAACAAGAAATGATTTTCCATGATTATGTGTGCATGCCAAAAAGTTTCAAGTTTCATGTTATGATTATGGTGATCTCATTTTCACTTCTATGATTTGTTACATGTTAAGATATTATGATCTCTTTTGCAGGTTATGATTTTCAAAAAGATATGATGTGATTTTTATTTCTTTTGTATACCCTTACTGAGCATTTGAGCTCACCCTTTTATGTTTTCTTTTCCCCAGGATATAAATAAAGGTTTTAGGTATAAAAAAAAGGAAGATCTTTACGGGAGATATTGAAGATCTTTCACCACGATTAGAAGATTACGTTCCGAGTTTCCAAAGACACTAAACTATTACGATCCTTTAGTGTGTGTTTTTGTTATATACTAAGTATTCCGCAAATGTAATGTACTGTCCATGTACGTCAAGCTTCGGGTCTCTACAGTTGGTATCAGAGGAAAGGTTTAGTCAACCTATGGAAACTAGGATCCGAAAACGTTAGTGAGATCCCTAGAGATATTTATACGGTATGTCTAGGGATGTCCCTAAGGTTAAGTAGACGTATAAGTTATAGTACTAGAACTACGCTAACGATCATATATTTAAACCTAAGATGTTAGATATTGAAGGTACTCCCCCTTTATTATGTTGTTTTCCCTAGCATGATTTTTGCCTCTCACACTATTCTTTTTGGGTTTTAGAAAATGGCTGGAAACAAGATGATTCACGATAATGGAGGATATGATGGACAATGGAATGATATTCTTCATAATGAAATGGGATTTGAAGTCCAATCATAATTATTATGCCGAATCAGCAATCTCATAATATGATCAATAAAGTAAAATTTGGTAAGTTTCCTGACTCGGCTAATAAGAGAAAGATGGAGTTTCATGATGATCATAGAGGAAAGAAAGTTCATTTTCCCCTATGTAATTCATGTGGGAAGAGGCATCAAGGAGAATGTTTCAAAGGAACTGGAAGATGATTTGGGTGTGGAAAAGAAGGACACAAAGCAAGTAAGTGCAAAGGAAAAGGTTCAGTTAACACCATGGATGAGGATAATGGTATTGCTACGACATCAAAAATGGTTAAGTGTTTTAAATGTGGAATGTATGGGCATTATGCAAACCAATGTCCTACGGGAAAGACTCATGAAGAGAATCAGTATGGCCGTATGGGTAGTATTTATGTGGATGATGATGAAGAGACTACAAATGATATGTGAGATGAATGAATTGTTGAATCTCGGTTAATGGTTTAAGAATGTAGTGGAATGATTACATGTTTATCATGTGTAATGTTGTATAAGTAATCTCATGGTACTATGGAATAAAGAGACATGTAAGGATTGTTACATTGTTGTCTGATTAATGTTACCAGTAACCATGAAAGGTTATTCAGATACTTTTGGAAAGTAGATGATAAGTTTATAATGAAAGGATAAGAAGATAATGAGATGTTTGATTGTATTCATGAGCTCATGATTGATATAAGGACTAAGTGATATCATGGTTTGAGTATAAATAATTTTGAGGATTTTGGTATGTGTAAAGTGTTAACTTTTAACTGTATTCAAGTTTTCACTAAGGTTCAATGGGTATTCAACAGTATACATGATTAAGGACTTTGAATGTTTGGAATGTGACCAACAAAACATATCTTATGATATATGGGGATCAACGATGATATTAAATCTCTGGTAATTGTTTTCACTATGTTATGAGAGTGGACTGCAGTATTATGGATAAGCCTAAATATTGGAATGGATTGTGTTGGACGTAAGTTAGTATTGTTTAAGGATAGAATTTTTTTTTTGATATTATTGATGGGATGTTATAGTAATATAGTTTTGGAAAAAGGACAACCTGCAGGACGGGCGACAGCCCATCGCTTCGGACAAGGCTGTAGGAATCGAACCCACAACCGAAGTGCGACTGGCCTTTATCGCCTACCACTGGCCTACAGGAAGTCCCTGTTTAGTAGAAACTAGTTTTATTATATTAAGCAGTATGATATATGAAGTATAAGTCCATTTTAGGAACCATATATGATTAATCTCACTATAGATTGATTTATGCATATAATTTTTGCTAACCTTTTGTTTGAGACAGATGGAATGACCCGTCATTCTATCACATGATCTGCTAACACTTCACGAATAACAAATTCAACTTCATTTATTTAAGAGATGAAGTGGAAATTGTTCAAGGCACGAACAACAGTGAGATTGTACCAAAATAAAGTAAGTATTTATTCTAATTCAAATTTTCAACTTTAGGGGAAATGATCTTGAAAACCAAAAATGTTGTCCTAGTGATCTTATACCTGATGAATCAGATGGTACCTTATATCATCACAAATCTATGGATTTGTGATTACTGGCTTTTCCATAGCCATGTTCTCTACCACTCTCCATCAGAACATGATGGTTCGATTTCTCTTCCATATCCATATTTTCACCTATGTGGAAACCCAATGATTAGTTTATTTGGGTAACCGTTACGTTTCATACTTTTGTTTTTAATGATTGGTTTTGATATTCCTTTTTACGATGTGGGTTTCTATTAAAGAAACTTTCGAATAGTAAACCATTTATAACCCCGACGAATTTCGAGGGCGAAATTCATTTTAAGGGGGGTAGAATGTAACAGCCCAAGATTTTATAAAAAAATATTCTTTTTAATTTTATTAATGTCTTGTGTTGTACGCTACACCAAAAAGAGCTTACACAACACACGTCCTTGTCTTTCCTTGCATTACACGCAATCGCGACCTTCCTCGATAGCGTGTGTAATACGCAATACCGAGTTTCACTAAACAACGATGTGCTATTAAAATATTATTAAAACTAGCCGTTATGAATAGTAATAACCACTTTTTAAAATTCTGTAAATCTTATTTTTCAAAATGAACTTCATTCTTGGATTCGGAGTATCGAATTTAGCCTAAGGTGAAATTTTGCTACTTTTCGGATAACGTTCATATTCTGATGAATAGTGAAAATTACTAAATTATAATTAAAAACAACTTTTTTAATCGAAATAATTAATAGTGATAAATTATTAATTTGAGTGGTTTTAAAGTATATTTAGAATATATTTTTACAATTTAATACAATGTTGGTCATTGGTTGTAATTTCACATTTAAACCAGACATAATCAAGTGTCAATCTTTTGATATATATTATTTCCTAAAAACACGCTATTTATTTTAACAGCAGGATTTAATTATAAAATTAATTAATGCAACTTCTATGTTATGAATTTGGTAAAAGAGATTTCATTTTTGAATTCGGAATATGAAATATATCTTAGGATGAAATTTTGGCATTGTTCTGAAAAACATCAATTTTTGATGAATAGTGAAACTACTAAGTGGTAGTTAAAAAAAAACTGAATTTTTCATAAAACATAATTTTGCCGCTTCTGTGAATGGAATTTCGAAAATCCGAGAGACACAGTTAATATCAAGGACTAAAATGTGGTTCAATGAGATGAAAATAATTTTTTGGTGAATAGTAACTTTTTACTTTTTTTACCGCGGTTAATAGTAAATAGGGTAACTAAGGGTAAATATGATATTACTATTACCCTAACACGTGTCATAATTCTATTGGACAAGTGTAATTCGACCAAAAACAAACTTAGGAATAAAATATGACCATTTAGGCCCACTTGGATTAGATTAGGACATTTATTATTAATTTATTTAAAGAAAGGTTAAAATAGTTAAAATCAATGTTTAATAAGTAAATCATTTTTAATATGGGGTTATACATAAGATAAATTCGATTATAAATATTCATTAGAAAGATAAAAAGATTTCCTACATGATGGTATTTTATTTGTAATTTTTAGACATCAAATAATTTAATTTATTTATGACACAACAATGATGCAGTAATTATCTTATTAATGAAATATTGACATAATTGATGTTATAAACACCAAAATAAATGTAATTTGAGATTTTTTATGAATTCCACTAATTTTCTAGGTTACTATGATATATTAATGTTGTTTTAGTAAACTTGTTTCGAACATTTAATTCTGTTATGACTTTCACAAAAATCATATATCAAATAGTGTCAAAATTGACACAAAATAGTTTTTAAATCAAATATTATATTATTAATTGTTATTGTATTCCTAAAAATCTAAGGTTCGGCCAAATGACTTATATAAGGATATATATATTAATAATAAACAATTTGGGGTTCGTTTGGCATGTTATAGTAAGTGTATTAACCATATAGTGAAAGAAAACAAAAAGACATGGTAAAAGTTAAATTATTTAACTTAGAGTTAAATCTAATTGATAAGGTTAAAATAATATCCTAAACTTGTCTAAATTCTATTGGTTGATAGGATTGCGACCCATCCCCACTTTAGCTTCGAAATAAGACCCTTTGGAACCATTATAAACCGACTTTGACTTTAATATAAAATAATATTTTGAGATATTCCTAAGGTGCCCCTCTCCTCCCCTATAAAAGGACACCTCCTCCCCCTCCTCCTCACACCAATTTGAGCACTCAATCTCGGCCAAGCCCTGCCAAAATCTCTTCTCCACTTCCCTAGCAACATCCTAGATGTTCTGGTCTTCCTCAAAGACCAATTCTAGTGCCCTAAGAGGAGGTCTCAAAGAGGCACTTCAAAGAAGAGGTAATTATCGTTACCAATTCTTTCATATTTATTTCTTCTTCCACTTCTTCTTATTAGGTTGTTTCATTATGAAGTAATAACATCAGTATCACTCATATACTGATATGTTATTATAAGTATGAAAAAACCCTATTTCACCATCTATCCATCCTACGGAAAAAGAAATCACCGCGCGTGCGTACGTACGGAATACCGTCTCCACGCCGTGGTGTAATCTCTTTTCCACCACCACCTTACATGGATGGGTATAATGGTGTAAATAATAACTATACATAGTTATTACAACATCATATTGATTCTGATATATTGTATAATCCACTCCAATTCAATTCAATATTTATAGAAATGATATCATCGCTTGTGCGTACGTACGGACTACCGTCTCCACGACGCGATGAGATTCATTCTCCATGTCAACCATTTAAGAATGATTATAATGTATATATAAGAAATAATAATGAAATATATGACATTATAAAGCTACTGTATTTATGTATATATATACATATGTATGTCATCTACTTACTTCCATTTCAAGACAATAAGGAAAGAAAAACAACGTTCATGCGTACGTACGGACTACCGTCTCCATGAACGGTGTTTTTCATTTTATCTATCTATCTATTTTATATATATATATATATATACTGAATTTATATGATATATAAATCATATTTTATATTCTGGAAGTAAGTAAATCATGATATAAGTAATAATGATGTCAAGAACAACAAGTCAAAACACCTACGATAAATGAAACGATTTTACCCAAAACGCTTCTTTAACATGGAATTTACAAAATAACGGGTAATATAATGTCATAAGTGAACCATATATGATATCATAACAATGAATATGATTCTGTAATAAGTAAATGACATTATTTAAATAATTATACAGGAGGTTCGGACACATACGAAGCAAATTGGACCTAAGGTAAGGGAAAATATCACAATCTCATTTTTATCCGAGATTGTTTATTCGTAAGTATTTACTGGGGTGTATTTTATCATTCACATCCATGTTTCATCAATATGTAATATTATTTCCATCCACCTACAATTGTTTAAATCCATTTTTACCCTTCGGTGAGTTTTTAGTAATATCTATGAAAGGAATCTTTTGTCGTACGAGGTACTTTTTGTCTTTTCCGACAAAAGTACGAAGAATGTTTTTTTAACTTTTACGGCATGAATGGATTTTTAAAACATTATTTCCAAGAAGCTTACTTTACAAGTTTTCAAGTTTATTTTAAATCAACTTCTTTTATTTTAAAGTCGTATGACATGTTATGAAAGGAAAAATGTTTTTGAAGAAGAAAGGATTTTTTCTTCAAGAATGGAGTTCAAGTATTTTATCAAAATTATTTTCCATCTAAGATAATAAAAGGGTTCTGTTTTTATCCCTATTATTACATGGATTTGATTATGTTGTGATGGAAACATTTTTATGAATTCCTTTATCTTATATGAATTGATTTATGATGTCATGATGTTTCGAGAATCCCATTTTTGTTACATGTGTTATGGGATGATGTATGTTTTATGATTATGTGGCACACATAAGAAAGGATTCATTATAAGATGGGTGGGACCTATATCTCCCTCCAATGCATTGGGTAAAGATTTTATATCTCATGAGATAGACATGGCTGGAATGGAAGGTTATACCGGTTCAGTGAAACTGGACTGAAACGAGGGTTACTCGATTCAGAAAGGGACTTTGTCCACTAAGATAGTCTTGGCAATGAGTCATGACTAACAAGAAATGATTTTCCATGATTATGTGTGCATGCCAAAAAGTTTCAAGTTTCATGTTATGATTATGGTGATCTCATTTTCACTTCTATGATTTGTTACATGTTAAGATATTATGATCTCTTTTGCAGGTAATGATTTTCAAAAAGATATGATGTGATTTTTATTTCTTTTGTATACCCTTACTGAGCATTTGAGCTCACCCTTTTATGTTTTCTTTTCCCCAGGATATAAATAAAGGTTTTAGGTATAAAAAAAAGGAAGATCTTTACGGGAGATATTGAAGATCTTTCACCACGATTAGAAGATTACGTTCCGAGTTTCCAAAGACACTAAACTATTACGATCCTTTAGTGTGTGTTTTTGTTATGTACTAAGTATTCCGCAAATGTAATGTAATGTCCATGTACGTCAAGCTTCGGGTCTCTACATCCAAGGGTCGAGTCACGCTATCGACATCAGTGTGAGGTCACTGGGTCTCATCCAGTAGAAATCTCGAAAGTGAGGGTCAAGTCAAGAGTTTTAATCGGGACATCTTAATATCAACCAAACAAAGGGACAGGAAAGAAAACATCACAAAGATAAGTGTCTTTTAATAATTGTATCTCATAGTACAATGACATGAATACAAAAGCAATATGAAACTAGAAGTACAAGGGACATATCCACTAGTTCTGCTCCTGTCCACCTGCTCCCGGAGCTCTACTGCCTTGTCCACTGCTCGGCTGTTGCTCAAGCACTTGCCGCTGCTTCTGCCTTGGTGGCTCCTCCAATTCATGCGGATCGACTGTGCGGGGGGTCAGACAATCACATGCCGTGTGACCCTTGCTGCCGCATGAGTAACACTTTCTATTTCTGGAACGCCTAGCTCTATCCCCACCCCGGGTTCCCCGCACCACCGATCCTAAAACCCGAGATCGCCCAACTACTGGTCTGGCCCTCCTGGACCTCTTCATCATCTGTCTACTTCCCACAGATGACTCGTCTACTAATCAAAAAAGGCGCGGAAAAGGCAGCATCTCCTGAACACGCTCGGGGTGTAGAGCTACTTGCACAAACTCCACCCTGAAGAAGGTCTCGAAGTCTTCCCATGTGAAGGTCATCCCATCACAAAACTGGAACAAGTGGATCCACCACCTACCTGTTGCAGCCTGAAGAAGGCTGGCAGCAAAGATCACCATGAAGTCTGCAGGCATCTCCACTAGACTGAAGACTCTCACCACAGCCTCCAGCCAATCTTTAGCCGCCTGCAGGTCCGTCTCTCCCTGGATCCTGGGTGGCCTCTAGCGCTGGAACTTGTGCAGCGTGCTCAAGTGGCGTACATCGCCTACTGCTGGAGCTGGTGGCATCGGTGTCCCAACGTATGGTAGTACCGCAGGTGCCTCCACTGGTGCCTCAACTGTAAGAGGGCCCTGTACCGAAGCCTTATCGCTCGACAGGCTATCAGTACGCACATCCCTCTGGGCTCTAGCTGGTCGTCCGTGAAAAGGCATCCTGAAAGAAACAACGTGACATGGTCAAATGAATTATACCTGGTGAGGTGACCTGGTTTGAGCTGACTTTTTAAAACTTCTGTAAACACACACGCAATCAGTGTTTTCATGCACAAAGTCGGAAATCAGTTGTTAGGGTCCTGGTGTATGGATACGTCGGCCGCCCACACCAACACAGGACTCCCTGAACTGAAAACCACACTCGGTACTCTTAACACTATTCCTTCATAGAAATAAAATATCAGAGTAATACGTTATGCGATAGAACCAACTCCTCTGATACCAATTTATCATGACCCTTCCTTGGGGTTCATGCCGTGACTACCCCAAGCCCACCTTCCATAGGCCAGGGGCTGGAGACTAGCACAGAAGGCGTAAATCTCGATAATTGGGAAGGCATTGCCTTTATAAAAGTAAAAAAAACACCATAGAGTACAAGTGGAAGTAAAACAGTAATTACAAAAGAAAGTGCTGAAAAGTAAATGGGCCAGAATACAAACCCAACTTAAAGTATAGCTACAACTGAACGAAAGTACAACAGAAAAAGAAAAACAGCTAGAAGAAATGAAGTAGCTCCAGGGTCGTCCTTCTCGGATCCTACCTAAAGGGTAGGTATAGATAGCGCAGCTCCTGGATCGTCCACCACGGATCCTACCTGAAGGGTAGGTACAGATAGCGCAACTCCTCAATGATCTCGCCCGTCAACCCCCTCCAAGTTTCGTCTCTCCGTGAAGTCCACCTACGGATACTGACTTGTCGTGTGATCAACCTACGGGTACCGTCTATTCCTCAAACACTCGGCCCCCGTCAGCTCTGCCCGTCGTATGTAACCAACACAATGAGGTGCGGACATAGCCCGTGCAGGGGTGAGTATAAGGATACTCAGTAGGGACCCCGAGACCCTCAAGGTCTCACTAAAACCAACAAGGATAACCACAAAGAATATCTCAATAGATAAACTCTACTTAGGTATATGCCCATACATATACCTAAGTTATCCAGTAACTCATCTCAAACATGAGGTAACACAAATATCATTAAATCAACATATAACCACTACCCAGGTATATGCCCATTAATATACCTATGTTATCATGTGACCCATCTCAATCATGAGGTAAACACAAGGTTATAGACTCATCTTAAACAAGGATTTTCATTAACGAAACCGTAACTGCTAAAGAGCCCTGTCTCTGGAGTGTACAATGGTCCTGTCACGACTCTGAGGTACTGCTCACTAACCTAAGACTGCTGAGGTACTCCTCCTGTCGAGTACCGCGGGTCAGCCACCCAAACACAGTAGTGCTTCCCGCCGGGGAATTCCACCTAAATACAGTAGTGCACACCCCCTAGTAGCATGCAGAGGTACTCTCCGGACGAGTACCGTGGGTCTGCACTGTCACACAGGTAGTGCTCCGTCCGCCATGGGTTTGCACCGAAACAAAGTAGTGCTCCATCCACTGGGCTAGTCGACTCACTCCATGTCGAGTCGGTCAAACAGTCGCCAGGTCTCAATCGGCTACACGGTCATCGTACTCCGCACGCTCGTCTCTGGGAGGGTCCGCTCCACGAGCTACAGGTCGATACTACAAGTATCTCAATGTCCCACTAAGAAGTATCTCAAAGGACCGTCTCATCATAAACGTCTCAACGCAACAGACGGCGCGTCAATCGGACGCCCGATCTATGAGTTATTAGCCTTTTCGTTCCAGGGGCCCGGTTGGTTTCATGAGCGAACCAACCCGGTCGTATCTCAACTGTACCCCGATATCTCATAAGGTATACTCATTGGGATCATTTCTCAATGTGATCACCAAATCCGCTGATGGTTCGTCAAACGAACGTCCGGTCTCAATGATATCAGCTTTTCTGTTCCAAGGGCCTGGTTGGATTTCGGGTACAATCCAACCAGGCCACTAACCAACAGGAACCAAAACTCAGGCGAAGTATTCCAAAAGATCTGTCTCATCAAGAGGAATTCAACGAAGTCGACAGCTCATCAATCAGACGTCTAAAGCTCAAGATATTAGTGTTTCCGCTCCGAAGGCCCGGTTGGTTTCGTTTACGAACCAACCCGGCCGAACCCAAAGTATTCTGAAACCTTGTGTGCGATATACCGAAACGACCATCTCGATCCGAGGATCACATCTCAACTGACAGTGTGTCGATTGGAGGCTTGTAGCACATGTTAAGGGCGTCCGACCGAAAAAGTTTCAGTATTAAGGGGTTCGGGCCCTGTCCGACCCAGCCCGATACCCCAGGGTCAACCCAAACTAGGTCGACCCGATCCGGGTCCGGGTCCGGCCCGGCTGGCGCGGCCAAGCCCGGCTGCCGCGGCCCGTCCCGGCTCGGCCTAGGAGCGGCCCAGCCTGGCGGACCGGCCAAGAGGCCGGCCCGGCCTGAGCGCAACGCGCCTAGTGCGCTGGTCAGGCGCTCGTCCAAACGGTCGAGCCGTTTGGATTGGGGGGCGCCTGCCCCCCCTGGTTTATAACCGCGGCCCCCCTTAATGGGGACTGCTCAGCTTGTCGGCCGGGGGTTTAAACCCCCAGCTTTTCCCTTGTCTGGCAGGCCCGCCCCGACCGGTCGGCTTCTTCCTCCACGGGACCAGCGACGACCGGTCCCCTCCCTGCTCCGACACCGGCGGCCCGTTTCCGGCCGCCGGTCCTGCTCCGACGCTGATGGCCCATTTCTGGCGGTCGTTTTCCACGCTCCGCTGTGGCCCAGTATTGGCTGCGGCCTTTATTCGTCTGGTGCGGGGCGACGACGCCGCACCCCTCCGCCGCGGCCCCTCTCTAGCCACGGTTCTTTTGCGGTTCTCCGGCGCGGCGTGATAGTGCCGCGAGTTGGTTCAATTTCATGGCACGGCGCGACGGCGCCACGCATTTCTTACTGCACGATCCCGCGCGGTGCGATGACACCGCTCCATTCCTGTTCCAACCACATTAAGAACAATAACATGGAAAAATGGAGGAGGTTCAGCCGTGTTTGAGCGGTCCGGCCCCCTCTCATTAATCTATAGCATTTGGTCGTATTTCCACGAATAACGACAAGGTAGAATTCACGAACATAATAAAATAACCCCTACTTCAAGGGTCGTTGTTCGTTGATGATATCGCGAAAAGGCGGATGTCGGTTCGTTGATGTCGTCGTAAGGGAGGAGATGTAGGTGTCGACAATTGTTGGTGTTCGTCACTCCCATAAAGTGCCTTCGTTCCCGGATCGAGCTTCGTTCGTCGATGATTTGTCAGAAAGAGAACCGTTCTTCGTGGAAGGTGGGAGCTCTTCTATTTCTCCAGAGGTTCCCCCAAAAATAAGATTTGTTATCCAAATATCAAAATATATTACTCCCACTTTAAATAAAATCCAACCAATTCAATCTAATTCAAAAAGAAGAGTTGTGTCATTTAATTAATAGGGATATTAATTAATTGAGATTGAAAACTTAATGAGAGAGAGGTGGAGTGTTTAAAAAACTAAAGAGAGAAGTTAACAAATTAATGAAGGGAAGCCTTAATGGGGTTAAGGGGAGTTATTGAAATATCAAGGGGCGTTAAATAATATGAAGCGGTGGAGTTCGTGTGGGCTCCACCACCGTCATAACCTCCCATGGGAAGTTGGGTAGTTACCCAACTTCCACCAAAGATTAAAACCACTTAGAGAAAATAAAAACTGTAGTTAAATTTTTATTTTAGCTTCACAATTATTATCAACTTACCTCGTGTAAACGCAACTCCAGTAAATGTGTTCCTAAGAAATTATCGGTGCTGTGATTTCATCGGTGCCCTCAGAATTTGCTTCCCAGTACCAGTTCAAAAGATAGAAAAAATCCCACTCGTTCGTTCACTAAACGTACCCGAGCCTAACTTCATAAATTAATTCTTGGCACACCGGGCCTCGGAATCAGGCACCGTCAGAAACTGCGTTCTTGTAAAATTCCAAAGAAAAATAAGAAAAAAATTTCCGTGAAATTTCCGGGTCTTCACATTGATGACTACCACCGAGGGTATAATAAACATGCAGATAGAATGAATTTCCCAATAAGAGAAACACATGAAAAAGAGAGGGTTACAATATACACCAACCAACCAATGCTCAAACAATAATATAAATGAAACCCAATTATATAAATTTAATTTCATTGAATAACTAATAAAAATATAAAGCGAAACTACTTGTACCAAAATAAAAGAAAATATGATAGCGGCCAAGAAGCCCATACAACTCTTGGAACCCACAAACTAGTAGTAACTAGCTATATCCCCATCCCACTAAAACAAACCTAAAAATAGAATATATATACATTGGGTATGTATAATAGTATACTCAATATAATCCTCTCCATAGCCTCTGATAAAAAATACAAGAAAGTATGTTAAACCACAGTGAAGAACAAGTTAAAATAAAATGTCACCTAAACAAGTATACTATAATACCAAACTCACCATGGATACTATAACAAAGTATTTTATACAAGATCATATAAAATAATAATAAATATCAACGATACCCTACTACCAATTCTCCATTAGATTTACATTTCCCCCAATATCTCTCATCCTACGTTTCTCTCTCTAAAAAGGGGAGCCCAGAAACACTTGGGAAACGCACCACAAACAAGATCCTCAACTGTTAACATGCATCTCATGCAAAAAACCACCACACCCACGTAATAAACTAACCATGGAGTTTTTGGAGCCCCCAAATCATGCATAACATGAATCATACATCCGATATTATACCTCAATCCATTATAATCCATACAATGAGTAAGGATCTTCAAGAAATCACAACCCATGCATGTTATCCATGTAGAATCCATTGTGAATCAATATTCAGATAATATGTGTGTGAATAACAATAAGACAATCCATCCTTCTATAAACATTTGTGGGGAAACTAAAATCTATGAAAACTAGCACATGTAACTACCAATAGGAGAGAGCATGACCAAATGGGGTAGTCAGCTAGCAATCACCATACATGAATGTTTGGGAAAACAACCATGAGGGATTAGTATCCCTAGGATATCAGTTTCAATAATCAATAGGGTGGAGTATCATATTTAAAAACAAAATACATATGATATAATATATCTCAAAACCACACAATGGGCATAATCGAGTCTTATGATCAACTAAAGCTATCGACTCTCTAACTACTTGCTGCCATGGATAAGACAAGATATCCTATAAGTATCCAACCTTTTAAAGCAATACATTAAGATAATTTATCTTTTTTTTAGTTACACAATATGTTAGTTAATTATTTACCCATTTATTAACAATAAATAAATTCCACATTACATTTCATTAGCATCGCATCTATGTTACATGCCCATAACTCATAAGAAAACTAATTTCACGGCTTCTCAGAATTAAAACATAAAATTTCATCCCAGCAAACACCATCCCCATGGGTTAAACATCATTTAATAATTTATTTAACAAAATTATGATTTTCCACATTTCTATGTATACTAAAACAATTCTACACTACAAACACATGGGGTTTAACAAGGTGAGTAGATGAACTACCCATCAAGTATTTTCCACATAGTAGGAGTGTAGAACCATCAAACCATGAGAAGAAAAATATGAAAAGATTGTGGCATACCTAGTGCGTCTTCTACTTCATTAAAATGAAAGTGTGAGAAACCATCTTCCAAAAAAAATAGGGAAAGTAAAGAAGATAAACAAATAACAGATTCAACAGGTAGATAAAAATCATTTCAATATATAATCCCATCATATATTATTTTCATCATATTCAGAGTCATCCTCAACACTACATGAATAAACGAATGTGTATCTCTAATATAGGCCTCATATATTACCCCAAAACTCGGTCCTCCCTACCCAATGAACTAAAAATTTCATTCAGGATCAACCATGAAAAATTCACATCACATCAAAAGCAGCATGGAACAGAAAAGAAACTCGGCTCTTGGCCCTAAAAAAAGGTATCCATCCATCACACACAATGATCTCTAAAATTTCTAAAGAATAAGGAACAAGTCCTTTACCTGTATGTGGGAAACACATACACTATGAAGGAATTATCTTTAACCACGGAACCAGTTCTTTATTCCATCCTGAATTAACTGATTAATTATATACATTTTACAAATATGGGAAAGCAAAGCTATAAGAAATAACAATGTATAAATATTTAATTATTTTTTTAACATTAATTTAATTATTACATAAAAAATCATCAACATGATTCACGTTCCTTAATAAATTCAATTATGCATTCATATTAGTATCAATTTGAATTTCATGAAATTGAAATGAAAAAAATGTAGATCTATTAAGAATGCATATTTAACCATTTACCCAATTAATTATCCTATCACTTCTTGTTTTGTGTTCATTACCAATTCCCTCATAAAAAACAGGCTAAACCATGCAAGGAATAGATATCAGACTATCTACTAAATCAAGAGGAAACCTGTTATCATTGTATAATGAAATTAAATCCTTATACGATCCATACCTAATTATTTAATCCAATTCAAATATTTAATTATTATAATTTCATTGGGATATACGGGGATAAATAATTATAAATCTACCATTTTATGTGAAAAATACATAATAATTATATCCCCAACCTCAATAGGTTTTTTTATTCATAAAATGAGAATATATTAACGAAACAGATCTTAATCACATCTCCCAAAAAAACTAAATCCACCGAAGGATTCCATAGCACAACTGAACAAACCAAAAACCATGAAAACCCACATTAGATACAAGGTAAACCATCCTACATAGAATGGAAAAAAGGTATGAGAGGAAACAGATCGAAGGATAGTAAAAATGGAGGTAGAACCTAACATAGATTGAAGACAGATCACTAGAGATCATAAGAGGGTGGTAGAAATCAGTCCATATCAAATTAATTCCCAACAAATTAAATAAGGGGTCTCCATATTTCCTAAATTCAAGATAGAGAAAGAGATATGTTGTAGTTTTAGGGGTTAACAAACCTAAGTGGGTAAAAAACATGTAACATGTTACATTAGTGGGGAATTACATGAAATGTACTCCCTTTTTAGGTCGTGTCATGACTAAGGGTCTGTTTTAGAAGAAATAATTTCACCTATTAGAATTTATTTTAGAATCTCTAAAAATTACACTGCGTGATATGCTCTTTCACATGGTGATATTATTTTATAATGAGTGAAATCCACATTCACACATTGAATGTTTCCCACTCTTAATTTTATACACCATAACTTCTATAAACATTCTCATACCATCTTTTAAGCACTACATGCCTCGAGAATGCACAAACAGTCAATTCACACTGATCCAGGCCTTTGTATAAAGTGTCATTCTTACATATAAAAAACATATTATCTTTACAAAGTCATACCACTAATTCCATATAACTATATTTTAATGATAGGTATTATAATAGGGTTTAATTTAATATATGATACATATAAAATAATTTCACTTCTATAATTTTATTACAAAATCAACCTTTCTACCTTCCTGAGTTATGGAAAATTATAAATCATTTCATGTGTGGAAGTGGAAAAAAACATTCATGAAGAGATGTGATTCATTTTTTGTATTGATTTTACTCAGTAGATAACAAAACAAATTTAATGAGTATATATTATATATATATATAAAGATAATTATTATTCAAATTTAATTTTTTATTTAATTTCCATTCACTATATCCTTCATAAAATTAAACCAAATTTAACATGTTTGTACGACCAGCCATTTTCCTGAATGGTATAATTCATATTTTTACATATAATATTATTATTGAAACAAATATATATATATATATATATATATATAATTAGTATATAATATATTTATATGTTGATTAATATTATGGAGTTGATTTAACCAAGATTATTATATATGGACTAGAACAAAGGATGTAAAATACTAATGATAAAAGAATTATATACCACCCAAATATTAAAATATTAATAATGCATTATTGAAAAATGGTGTATTGAAATGTTATAAAGGGAACATATATGATATTATAATTATGAACATGAATATGTTTTAGGATCCTAATAAATATTTTTTATTATATATGATTATAGTGTAATTTTTATGTAGGGATATATCAAGGTATGGTATTTTCATCTTAGTAATTTTTTTTTCACACACATGTCTCATGGACCACTATTTGTTTTGTGTGGTATATATTATGGAAATGACTGTATATTATTTGGATTAATATGATATTTTTTGGATTTACATAAACATATATGTTTATTTATTTCATGGTACCTTGGATTGAAATTCAACCAATGTTTTAAGGGTTTATCATATTAATTTTACTTCCTTGAGACTTGTTATATATTCCCATCAATTTTTAGTTTTTGGTGTAAATAATTAACATTTATTATATTATATCATCAATATCTATGTATTTAGGTTATTTCATGTTTAGTTTTAATATATATATTTAATTGGGTTCATGATTTAAAATATAGCAACGTGGTTAGTGTTTAATTTCAAAATCTCATCAATATTGGATATTGTTTATATTGACATCACCATTGGGGATTATTTTTATACCACATCGATTTTTTATAAAATTGTTTTAAAAGACACTGTTAGAATTATTATTTGTCTTTTAAATTTATGATTTACCAATGATTTTACTTTTTAATAAACGGTTTAAACATAATAATATTTTCATTTATCCAGATGAGGTTGTTTTTTGTTATTTGGACATAATTATACAAGGGATGTTCATTATAAATATATGTAGTTGATGTATTTTACCCACTAAATAAAATATTTTTTATTTTAACATTCATAACATGTTTTAATGCTTATTTTAAAATAAATTTTTTTTAATGATACAACCTTTATAAAAAAAATTCATTTAAAATGGATGTGTTATTTTCATCAAGAATTATATCAGCTGATCTTAAATAATTATTTTCAATTGAATATAAAATCGAATGCTTTTATTTTAACATTACTATGAATATTATCTATGTATTTAAACCTCATTCGTTCTCAAAATAGATTATGATTATAATTAAAATATTTGATTGAAACTCATTTATTTTCATGAGTTTTCCTATGATGAATTTTTAGGACATTTTGGATCACACATGTCTAATTATCATATGTGATGGGTGGGACCTATCACACCCGAACTTAGAAAACCATTTAGATTATCCATTCCATGGTCTTAGATCTCTGTGTTCATTATTCGAGTTATAATCCAGTCGAAATTATTTATATTTATGAAGTCGATGCAGGTTTATATTCTGCACATGAGAATGAAATGGTTAGAAAAAACCATTCATATCATCTGAAGTACCCCTGAGGCATGATCTGGAAGTCGACAGAACGTACAACATAGTTCGATTATGGTCAGTTAAATCATATAGACTGATTAGGAAGGATGGTATGGGAATTAGATATAAGCTACCGCACAGTTGGCACACAGTTAGTCAAATCGTGCAGGTTAGTTATGTGGTCAGTACAAAATTGGGTAGTGGCTACCTCACAGTCTGTTAAGGGTTTGGTAAATAGTGAATCCAAATTGTGAGGTTATTCCGAGTAATTAAAATATAGAAAAACCCTTTCACATCTCTCTTTTTTTTAACCCAAAATTTGGACTGACCAACTTCGTCCACGTTTTCACATGAAGGGATCCACCTAGGTCCCTCTAATTGGTTCCTCCTCCATGTGTTCTTCCTATTCTATTTAATAGTGAGATTTACAGGTTTTGTCAACTTTTATCTCATTTCCCTCTTCATCCCTTGTGATTCTTTGTTTTTATTGTCGAGTTTCACTCTTGGTTGAACCATAGTAAATAGGATTTGGGTGTGGGTTTCTTTTTTTGGATTTAGGGGGTGAATATCATCCTTGCGGCCCTAATCTCTCTTCCATATCAGTTTCGTCGATTTCAATCTTTATTCAGGTAGGTGTTTCCATCTGTTTAATTTCTGATGCAATATATTTGATGATAAGGTGTTTCAATTAATTTTGAAACATTATTTTCATCAATATAATACATGTGGTTTGTTTATTGTGGTGTTTTATGATAGGTATAATTTGTTAAAAATATGTTTCTAAGAGATTCCTTGTGTGTGGCATAGTGTATGAACTCCCAACGTTTTGATAAAATGATAATTGCTTCTTGAAGGGTAAAATTAGATGATTTTTTTGGTGTTTTCCCATATAATGGTTTTATTAAATTTTTTGGATTATGTTAGGTATTTTTATGTGAAATGTGGTGGATTTTTAAGGGGGTTTGTTGTACTAGTGAGAAAGCACGTGCTGTTTTTTAGGAACTAGTTTTGGAAAAATAACATATGGAATAGCATTAGATGTGGTAAAATCCTTGGGTTCACAAAGTTCATCATTTATGGTATTTAAAACGATGATGGCATTGAAATTTATTTTCTTCTTGAAATTTAGTTTTTTAAAAAGGATCATCTTTTCCCCTTTCTCCTCCGTTTTTATAAAATAGTTACATGTTTTTTCCAAATGGAATAAAGTGGATTGAAGATTTTATTTGAAGTAATGAAACATTTGGCATTTTAAATAGGATTTTTTCTTTTAAAATGATAATGAATCATAGATTTCATATTTATGTTCATTTCGTGTTATCATAATTGTTTTGAAATAATGTAGGTCATGAAATAATGGGCCATTTGGCATTTCATTCATCAAAGTCGATATTTTTATTTAATTTGGGATGGGTTGGGGAATTTTTGAATGTTTATTTTGAATAAAATTGATATAATGCCTAGTTTCCATCATTTAATATTGATATTTAAGGTATATTTTTAAATGTGGATACCTAATTGGAATTTTTAGAATATTTTATGAAATGTTTTTTTAATGATTGTGTGACGTGATTGCTCAGTTGGAACCCTTGTTGATGTGATGTGTATATACATTTTCAACACTTCTATTGGGGGGATTTAACTTTATGGGTAATTGTCTAGGTGGTGTCTGTGTTTGGTGTATAAAATTGTGGTGATGTCAGGTAAGGTGAGTCACATGTGTGAGGGACTCCTACATAGAAAATATATAATTATCCTAGGTTCTTTGTGTTTTTATAGGATCTAGTGATAGTTGATGATAAATTTGATGGGTTGGTACCCCTAAATTTTCTAATTGACTAGGTTGGATATGCCACTAGATTGTTTAGATTGGGGAGGCATGTTTGTTATAGACTAGGGAGATTCACCATAGGCTGATATGTGATTTATAATCGAGTATATATAGGGATTTCTCTAGGGATGTTTAGGAAAGGAACATGTTTACTACATTATTTGTGCTAGTTTATTTCCTATTATATTATTTATCATCTTCCACTTTTTATCATTATTTATTTCCAGCTACTATTTTGTTTAGATATTGTCTGTGGGTTTTGGTTCTTCAAATGTAACCTGTTTAGAAAAAAAATTTGTTGTTATTAATGTTTTGGAAATGAAAAAAATGTGAATATTTATTAAAATTCTAAAAACCCATTTCTATACATTTTTTTTCTAATCTAGTTTTATTGGAATATTTTTGGGAAAGAAAACACATGCCTTCAAGGGTGGTTTCCTACTATGTTTTATTTCACATACCCTAAATAAACCATTCAGTGTCAATTGACCCAGGATTTTCTATAGGATCAGTTTCCTAGTTCTTTGTGATCATTGTTGGAGTAGCTAGTCGTGTGGTTGGAGGTGACCAAGAGGTCACTTGGATATCTTGTTGTGTACTCCAATTTTCGACATGTATTTAGTTTTGTTTTACTATATTTTTTAGTTGTATCTTTATCCAGATTAGTTTTTGCATATTTTTATGATTAGTTTTGAGTTATTATTGGTTTCTCTGAAAGATTATTCTGTTTAACTGATTCTAGTTATTATTATTTTCTAAAATCATTCCCATTTGAAGTTTAACTGATTGGTGACACTATTAAGTATCCCATGGGGATTTGGAATTCCAATTAGGCCATTCCACTCACCATTTTTCTTGTCGAGTCATATGGATAGAATTCTGAGTTCATGAAACCGTTGTATCAGTGGAGGTAATTATATTTGGGGTATCAAGTAGTTAGATAATTGTGTATTTGGGGCTCATGTGGTTGGTTATGGGTTGGTGCCTAATCATGACCACTCATGGTGAGTCCTGAGTTTCCCAGGGTAGTCCAAAATTTAGGTTTTCTTCCTTTGACTGGGATTGATGGATGACAATGCAGGTGATTCGATGGCATGTTGTGATTTCACATGGAGTAGTTACCCATGTAGAGTCTAGGTGGATGGTTTATGGTCCTCTTTCTGTTGATTTATATCTGAGTAATGGCTCCAATCTTGTCCAAAATTTAGGCCTAGATAGTAGTTCCACCATCATGTGGGTTTTTGTGAGTGGTGTCTTGTTTTGATATTTCATTGAGTGAGTAGGTTTTTGAAATATAAATGGTTTTAGGAAAAAAAATATTTACATAAAGAGTTTTTATATTGGTAAAAAGGAATTTAATGTAAATTGTTTTGGTTTGAAAATGTGATGTGTGTTTGGATGTACTGAGGAAATGGATTAGGTTCAACACTTGGTGATCCTAATGAATGATGGTACATGTGGGGGAACATGAAGAAGTGAATGTTGGAAAGTGTGGATGAAAATAGATGAACACATGTGTAATGGAACATAGTATTCAATGGGTGGGTGTTTGAAATCAATGTACTGGCTTTGTTTTTTTAATGTGATTTTTTTAGAAGGAAACTAATTCTGGATGTTTTTTTTGTTTTATGATGTGTATTATTTCTGAACTATGGATTTTGATTTTCGAATGGGCCTTGGAAGAAGGTGATTTTAAAAATTATATCGGAAATAGAAATTTTGAAAAGATAATTTTTTTAAATGTTGTCATTCTTTTGTTTTTCAGTCCTATTGTTTTTTCTCAAGATGTTTCTTTCGAATGTGTTTTGTTTTGATGCTTGTTTTGGACTAATGCTTTTCACGTCATTCAGAATATCCTTCATAGAAAGGTCCTAAAAATTTCTAGTTAAGCATGCCCAGTTTCTAATAACTCTGGAGTGTTACCTATTCTTTATTGTGATGGAGGTTCATTAGAGTTAGTGGGGTGTCTTATGAAAGCAGAGTGCACTTTCATATTTTTGGTAACTATGAAGGTTGTTATAGTTTGTGTGTTTCAGGTTGTTTGTGGGTCTATATTTGGACGAATAGTATATTTTATCCCCAAAAAAATTGTATTTTTGGATGAAATGGTACATTTATATGTCTATGTTTCCTCAATGGATTATACCTATGGAGGTGAGGATAAAGAAATGGAAGAGATCCTCAGTATTTAACAAGGCCAGGAGACGGTGAAGGCCTATATTGACCATTTCAAGGAGCTGGTCTTCTTTTCTCCATAGGTGGCATTGCAATATTATTTGAAGGCTTATCTCTTCATTTTGGGTCTTAGTCTGAAGATTATGGACTGATTCCACCACTCCAAAGATCATTGTTTTGAGATGTTGTGGGACAAAACATTTCTAGCTGAGTTATTTTTCAGAATATTGGTCGTAGAAAATTATGTATATCATGTCATTTGTAATAGTTATGCATATAAAAAAATGAATGATATAGAAAGATGACCCTAATTAGTCTATTTTATTGGTTTTAGATCATAGTTCATTATACAGTTGGACTATATGCCACCATTGTGGATGGTTCTGGTATTCAGTGTTCACTTATCACAATCCTCCAAAGGCATTCCATCGTGGCTTCTATCTGGTTTATCTAGAGAAGTTATGTAAGAATAGATTATTGAAGAAAACAATTTTTTCAGAGTGTTTTAGTTAATTAATTTGAAAAAATAGATTATTTAGTCATTAGGGCTCCAACCTTATGCCTTGAATTATAGTAGTCACACAGTTTGGAGTTTCTATGGGCTTGTGAAATAATGGTCCAGTTTTTTCCTCCATGTTTGGATGGAGTCATTTAATGTTTCCATTCTCTTTTTTTGGGTTCATTGTCTATGTGGAGTTTTTTTCAGGGGTTTACCATCCCATTGTTTTGAGAGTATTAGATCAGAAATGGAAATTCATACTTCTGATGTAGTTGTTGTTGGTTTTCATTGTGTATAAGGTCTTCGTTATGGTAAGGAGTTCCCTTCCTCCTAGGGCCATGTTTTTTGGGATACCTCATTGTAGAATTATTTTTAATATATTTTAATGGTGTTTTTTAGGTTGTGAAGATTTTATGTTAACTGAGTTAATATGGTGGGGAGAACCCCATTTTGTTCCCCTCTTCTTATTAGTATTTGATTTCTTCTTGATCGGTCAAGTGTGACATGTGGTATTAATAGACACCCCAAGGTTATTGTCCTCTCTCGATCTTGATCAGGCATAGACTCAAGTATGAGTTAATTTTGTATGGGCGACTATCTTGGGAAATAAAGTGTTTGTTGTTGGGATAATTGGCACACCCTGACCTTGGAAACACTATTATTTTATCAATTTCGCTGTCTTGGTTTGTTATGGTCGAGGTTTGTGTTGATGTCGAGTTGAATTTTTTTAAAATATGGATGTCTAGGTGGGTATTTATATTGAACACATGCATGAAACTATTAAAATAACCCATGTGAGTCCTCCCAGGTACCAGTGAAACCCATTCTAAACATTAAAAAATTCTACAACGCGGTTTGAGTACACTCAGTCAGAACATGAGGGCTGATCGTGCAGTAGGAAAGGGAAAAAGAAAAAAGTTATGGCATGTTTGTTGCATGGTCAGACAAATCGTGTGGATTGGTCATGTGGTCAGTACCTGAATGGGAAGTGTCTGACACACTATTGGTGCACGATTCAGTATATCATGTAGTCAAATAGTGTAGTCATTCCTCGTCATTAAAATCATGTAAAAACTATTCATCTCCCACTCTGTTTTAACAAAAAAATAACCACCCTCTCTATTGATTGACCTTGGTGTATGATGAGAGCCCTATTGGTCCCTATCCAAGGTTACTAATCCTCTATGGGTGCTTCCTCTTCGATTCTAAGTTGATTTATCGGGTTTTGTACAATTTTTTATCCTTTCCATCTTACTCCCCTAGTTTCTGTGGGTTTTCATGTGTGGTTTCTCACTTGGTCGGACACTAATGTATAAGGTTTTTGTTTGGGTTGTGTTTCATTTGATCTAGGGGGTTTAGATCATCCTTGGATCCCTAATTAACCTTATTTTAGATTTTCATCATGTTATTACACCAAAGATGTCGTTGTTTCCATTATATTTCATTCTTATACAATCTAATGGATTCTTGGGTGTTTCAATTATTTTTTAAACATGATTCATGTCCATATAATAAACTAGGTTACGTTATTGGGGTGGTTTCACATTATTAGAATTTTTTATAAATATGTTTTTAAGTGAATCCTATTATATTCTCTAGTGTATGCACAATAAATATTCTGATAAAATGTTAATTGATCCTTTAAGGGAAGAATTACATTATTTGGGTGGTGTTTTCCCATAGAATGGTTTTATTAAATATCTTGGATTGTGTTTGGGGATTCTATGTTAAATTTAGAGGTTTTTAAAAGATGATTTGCTGTACAATTTTGAAATAACATTTTTTTTCTTTTGAAATTGTTTTGGAAAAAAATACATGGGGAATGACATTAGATGTGGGAACATCCAATTGTGCACGATGTCTAGACATGGATGGTATTTTAAATGACGATGGAATTAAATGTGAATATCTCCATGAAATTTATTTTTTATAAAATAGATCATCATCTCCCCTACCACCATTTTTTATAAGATGGATATATAATTTTCCCTAATGACAAAAATTAGTTACAATATGGTATTGAAAGTGATGGCCCATTTGGTGTTTTACAAAGGATCCTTGGATTTTAAATGATAAGGACGTTTTTTTAGCATCCTTATGTGTGCCATGTGTTTTCAACATGGTTTTCAAGTTAATATGTATTCGTCATAAAGGCCTCTTTGGAAATTGGTTCTTGGATGTGGTTATTTGTATCGAATTAAGAATGGGTTGGGAAATTTTTTGAAAGTGTATTTCTATTAGAATTTATATAAGGCCTGGTTGGCACATTTTAATGGTGAGATATGAAGGTGGTCATGAAGACCTGGTTGCTTGATTATAATATTTAGAATAATATAAGAAATGATTTTGAAAGCTTGTTTGACATGGCATCCTGGTTGGGTAATTTTTTTATGTGATATATATATATACATACATAGTGGGCCCCTATTTAGGAGGGATTTATCATTATGGTTTATCATATAGGTGGTGTTAATGTTTGGGTTAGGTAAGTCTCGGTACAATAGGTAAGGTTGGTAACACATATGAGGGACTCCAACTTATATAATATATTATTTCCTTGGGTTCATATTCATCTTCTAGAGGATTGAGTGATAGTATCTGATCAAGCCTGATTAGATGGGTTGGCACCACCTAGATTTACTTACAGGAAAGGTTGGTTGTGCAATTAGTTTTGTCAGTTGAGAATGTCCAGTTTGTTATTGAATAGTGATCTTCACCAGACACCATTAGGTGGTTCCGAACCAAGAACATTTGTGGATTTCACTAGGGATGGTTATGAAATTCCATTGGATACTACTATTTTTGTTCTTGATTATTTTTTATTATATGTTTTTCTCATTTGGCACTGTCAATCTTTTTGCATAGTTTGGTACTTTTTTTGTTTAGATTTTGGGTATGGGTTGTGGTTATTGAAAGGTAACCCATTATGAAAATAAATATATGGTTGTTAATTTTTGGAAAAAGTGGGAAATTTGTTAATTTATTAAAAGGAGAAAAAACCAGTTTCAATACATTCATTTTATATCTTTTTAGTTGTATTACCCCCATTTTGGGTTACCTAACACCTTTCCTCACAATTTTTATTGATGTGTCTTTAATAGAGAGTTTCCATAAAATATAGAGTTTCCATAAATTTTGGTGTTTCCATAATGTTTTTAGTTTCAGTAAAGTGGGTTGTTTCCATAACATGTTGTGTTTCCTTAATGTGGGTTGTTTCCATAGAGTTGGGTGTTACCATAAAGTGGGTTGTTCCATAATGTGGTGTGTTTCCATAAAGAGGGATGCTTCCATAAAAACACTTTTCCATAAAATTGGTATAGGTTATTTATGTGAGAGATAGGGGATTTTATAAGTGGTTTGGGGACCAAAAATATGGTCACATGATCGATACAAAGTTGACCCAAACTGTGTGGTCAAATATTTCACGGCGGTCAAATATGGATCTTGTTTTCTTGGAGCTTAGTCATTTTTTCTCTATTAATTTCTTTCGATTTAAAATGCCCCTATCTCAAGATTACTCTTCCTATAATTCTGGAGAACTCTCCCCACATGAGTTGGAGGAAACTTAGAGCCTTCCCTTGGTGATTTCGATTCAGAATCCTGAGATATGTCACCATTCTTTCCAGATTTTTCATCTTTTTTTATATCTACTTTGATCTACTTATCTGATCTCCATTCATTCTCAAATATGAACATATAGTGGGTACATCTACGTATTTTGATACCAAATAATTCAATTTTGATTCATAATCTTTCAAGGATAATAGAACTAATGTCGTCCATGGATAATCGACCCTCTTTCTTGGGCATTATTCATCAGTAGTTAATGTTTCATCAAAAACATTATGGTAGGTGGCCTCACTCCCATATCGTCTTTCTAGAATTTATTTTATAATAATCAAATTGGTTTATAGATTGTTAAATTCTTGTAAAAATATTCATTTTTGATGATTTATGGTTTTTGTGAAATTGTGTGATCTTGGTGAATAGTTGTGAAAATGAGGGTTCAGTTTCATGAATATAAATTGATGATTTCAAATTTTGGTTTTTCTGGAATAGCTAAATGGTTGATGAAAAAGTTATTTTCAATATAAATGGTTTTCATTAAAATGGTTTTTTATTTAAATGGATTGGAATTGTAATTTTTTGGCATAGAAAATGTTTTGACGGAAATGGTTTTCAATAAAAAGGTTTTTATTGAATGGGTTGTTTTACCATGATATTTGGGAATATGGGGTGTGCTTTCATGTTCCATATATGGGGCTTGGTTATAATATGACCTTTTTCTCGGTTCTAAAGGGTTAATGGAAGATGGAAAACAATTACCTTGTGATAACTTGGTAGATCGATGAGAAACCGCTCATGAATATGGAACATTAATAATGTATCATGCATTGTTGGTTACATGGAATTGAGTAATGGTTGGGTGTGCCGATAAAGGGATATTATGATGTGGTTGTAAATATTGTCTAGTTATTTTTCTAGAAAAATTTATTTTTGGGAAAATTGGTTTCAACTGCACTTGTATGCTTTTTGTAATGAATGGGTTTGGAAACATGATTATATTTAGTTATACTCAATTTTGGGAAATTGTTTTATATAATAAATTTTTTATAATTGTTTCTAACTCATATATTATAATGGTATGATTTGGTAATTCATTGGGGGAATCCTACTGAGTTTTATACTCACCCCTTCTTTGGCACGTTGGTGCTATTGCTGATGTTGTCTTCCAGGACATGGAAAAAGGTAATGTTTGAAATGTAATTAGCACTACCTCTTGTTGATTGGGCTTTTCATATATTTTGGATCTTGGAGCTTGTGGATCATGGAGTCTTGAGGACTTTGGAGGGTCTTGTTTAGTCTATACGCTATGTACTTTGATACTTGGTTATTCTTCTGTTGTTGCTTACATTGATGTGATTTTGAGATACATGATGTTTTTGAGTTGTCTTCCATTTGTTCATGCATCATATAGTGAATGTTTGGTTATGGTTGGTAGGTTTATAAGTTTATTTCATAAATGGTAAATCATCCCCAATGTTTATTTGAAACCCTACAACATTTATTGCAGCCTTTGGCATCTTGGGGATGTCGCTTGAGGCCTTGTAATAACTCATTGTACTCCCAAGACAATGGTAATTGGTTGGGCATTACAAATGGTATCAACTTGTTCATTCCTTTCCTAACAAGTAGTCTTTTATGTTCCATGTTTTGGAGATTAAATCCATTTTTATCTATTACTTAGGTGGGAATCATTGAAAGGAGTAAGATTTCCGTAACTTGAAATGTATAGCATAAAAGGCCGTAGCTATCGCATTTATGATGAACTTCATGTTACCAGGGAGTTTGGTAAATATGTGTTTAGAGAAACTTCTAGATTTTTGAAATATCATTGTTATGGGTTCAGCCAATGAGACGAGCATGACATGAATTTTAGAGGAATGACATCCCACTAGGAGTGCGTACATCATATCAAATAATGATTCATGTTGTGAAAAAAATAAGTGGCAATTTTTAAAAAAGAATGGAATCGGTTTTCAAATGATTTTTTTTGAAAAAGTGAATACTTATCATTTTTTGAAAATGGTTTAATTTATAAATGCTTGTGAAGTGTTTAAAAAAAAGTTGAACATGCGAAAATGGTTGCTTGGGAAAACAATTTGTGATAGTTGATGTGATAGAATTTGAAATGTGAATCCAATAGTTGTTAGAGAGTGAGATTAACTGAGTTTGCAGTTAGTTTAGAAAATGGAACGTGGTAGGCATCGTCAAACCAAACCTGAAGAAGCTACGTAGAATGTGGTTGCACCTGTACTATGTGTGAACCAAGATAATGTTTATAGTATTGTCCACGATTTTGAAGATGTTGACACAAGGAACTAGAGGAATGATCCACAGAATGTGGATCATACCTTCTTGTTCAAGAAGTAGAATCCACCTAATTTCTTGGGATATTCTGAACCCGAGAATGATGAGTTGTGGGAAAGTAAGATGAATCATATCTTCGACTTCATTGGTTCACCGGTAGAGCTAACAGCCAAACTAGAAACATATATGCTCAAGCATCTTTCACGTCAATTGTGTGACTTAGATGTGTAGGGTAAATTGGATGAAGGACATACAAAGGATGAATTGGAAGAATTATTCTACAAAATTGTTTATCCTCACACATTCATGATCCAAAAAATGATGGACAGTGTCAGCCTAAAACACGAGAGTCTCTCTATCACAGAGTATGTGGATATGTTTATGAACATAGTATTCTTTGCACCAAAAGATGCATAAAGTGCCTCTTTTAAGGCACACATCTTTGAATTAGGGCTATGACAGGAGATTCGATCAATGATTGATGTAGTTTTTATTACATATAATACATAGATGGTGAACATAGCGACTGTGGTTGAATGTGCTATCTCGGTATCTATGGGAGGAGGCATGATGATACCAATAGGAAATGGTGGGAACTCAACCACTAGGTACACGTAGAAAAGGGACACCTATTTCCAAGGTGAAATTGGAAATCATAACCGGAAGACTAGATTAGTAATCCATCCTCCATGACCCCAGAGAAAAGAAATATTTTTCAATGTGGTTCTCTGGACCACATAAAGAGAGATATTACGAAAAAACCTAGGTCATGTAAAAATAGCAACATGATGGGACATCCTCAGCGCTATTGTCACAGTGCTCCAAGGTTAGGGGCTCGAGACACTTCTCAGGTGTTGCAAGCATCATATGATTCGACTGTATGAGGACAAAAAAATCATTCTCTTTAGCTGAGCAGAGCTAGCTATGGTGATTCTAGAAATACAGTAACTCCATAACTAGGGTAACCTATTGAAGGAAACAAGGAGTATATTGTAGTAAAGAATAAATTGTTTGGATCTTAGGATATGACTGTTGATGATCAGACCAGACTATCTAGTGTAAGAGGTAAAATTCATTTTATTTACAACTTTATGCAAGTGTTTTTTGATACTGGTGCATCACATTTGTTCATTGATTCTTCTGTTGTTGACTTTCTATGTTTAAAACTAAAAATGATGCATTCTTTTTTAAACTGAAAACACCTCTTGGTGAAAGGGAATGTCAAGCCTTTGTGTGTACAGAATGTTTTTTAACTATTGAGAGAGTTAAGTTAAAATGGGACTTCTTGATGTTGTATATAGATGACTATGATGAAATCCTAGGTATGGATTGGATGACCGTGTTCAGGGCTAAAATCTACTGTTATAGGAGAACCGTTAGTTTCCTGAATGAGGATGGCATCGAGCATCTCTTTACAGGAGAGAGCATTGTATGGAATGTTTTAAAGAGCTTGTTGGAACCAATGGTGGAAATGATCTCTTTCCAATTGGTAGAGTTGACTTTGGCATCAATGGAAGTGATAAAGGAAACACATTTTCCAACTGTTGTGGATTAATATCCATATGTATTTCTCAAGAACATCTAAGGGTTATCACATTTAAGGGAACTGGAGTTTACAATTGATCTCCTTTCGGGGACTAGTCCTATTTCACTTCCATATTATAGGATGGCACCAACAATGTTAGAGGAATTGAAAGTGCAGTTAGAGGAGCTGGAAAGCCAGGGTCTCATTCGACCAAATATGTCTCTATGAGCAGCAGTAGTTGTGTTCGTGAAGAAGGAAGATAGAACTCTTCAGTTTTGTGTTCATTATTATAATATTAACCATGTTAGGATAAATAACAGATATTCACTTCCACACATTGATGATATGTTCAATCAATTACGGTGAGTGAATTGGTTCTGCAAGATTGACTTGCGATCAAGATATCACCAATTGAGATTTCAAAAAAAAGATATTCCAAAGAAAACTTTTGAAAGTTTATATAGACACTATGAATATATAGTCATGAATTTCGGGCTAATGAATACACTATTGGTCTTTATGGAATTGATGAATAAAATATTTCAACGATGTTTGGATTCTTTTGTTTCAGTGTTTGTGGATGACATTATGGACTATTCAAAGGCAAGGGATGATCATGAGGTTCACTTGGAAACAATGATACAAATCGTGTGAGATCCTCACTTGTATGTCAAATAATCAATGTGGGATTTTAGGATAAAAGAAGTACGTTTTCTTGGTCATTTCATTTCATAGAAAGGCATTTCTATTGATCCTGAAAAGATAGAAGCCATTATCTCTTGGCAAGCACCGACTAATGTTTTTGAGATACGAATTTTTCATGGTCTAACTAGTTACTACTGACTATTTGTACATTTTTTTCTCACGACTAGCTTCACTAATGAACGCTCTGACAAAGAAGAATGATCCATTCCAATAGATGGAGGATTATTATGTGTATATCAAGGAACTGAATGTTCATCTTTCATCTGCACCTATGATAATATTTCCACAATCAGGACATTGGTATGTGGTGTATTGTGATGCTTCAGGATCATGGTTAGGTTGTGTTCTCATCCAAAGAGATCATGTGGATGCTCCTGGTTCATGGCAGTTGAGGGTGCATGAGATGAATTAGCCACCACATGATTTGGAGTTAGCTCCAATCATCCATGCTTGGAAAAAATAGAGACATTATCTCTTTAGTGATAAATTTACATTGTTTATGAATCAAAAAAAGAATGAATCATATATTTTTATAGAAATATTCAAATTTGAGGAAAAAGAGATGGATGGATTATCTCCAAATTTTTTACTTTGACTTGATGTACACATTGGGGAAATGAAATTCGGTTGAATATGCATTGAAAAAAAGTCATATGCTTAGTTGGTGATAGATGCTTCAGATGAATGGCTGTTGATGTTGGTCTTAGAAGACATGCATGTGGAATGTCATGCCCAAGTTGATATTGTGGTTTTATTTTCAGCTAAGCTTGTTCCTTATTTAGTAAAAATTATCAAAGAGGCACAATCATCTGATGTAGAATGTCTAGTTTTACGATCAAAAATCATTTGTGGGGAGACCATTGAGGGCTATAAACTTGATGAGGGTTCAGTGTTATATTTTATAGATCGGATGGTGGTACCTATGGTTTTTTAGGAACAACTCCTTCAATCATTACACTATTAGAGATTGGATTTACATCTAGGTACATAGAAGATGTATAAGGCATTGAAGGGGTAGTTTTGGTGGAGCGACATGAAAAGGAAAGTGTCTGAGTTCGTCTCGCGGTGAATTACATGTTAGCAGGTTAAAAAAGTGCATCAAAGACCATCATGTTTGTTACATCTTTTCCTATCCCACTGTGGAAATGGGATCATATAACAATGGATTTTGTTAAAGGTCTTCAAAGAATGGTCTAGAAACACAATCCCATTTGGGTGACAGTGGATCTTCTAACCATGTCAGCCCATTACATACAACTTTGTGAAACTCATACAGTGGTGGATCATTCAAAAATATATATCCAAGAAGTAGTAAAGAGGCATGGTGTACCAGTTTCAATAGTCTCAGATAGAGATATGAGGTTCACGTCTCATTTCTGGAAATCTTTTCTATAATCTCTTGGGACTCTGTTGACTATGAGTATGGCATATCATCCTCAGACGAATGGGAAATATGAGTGTATGATAAAAATTTTGTAAGACATGTTTCGAGTTTTTGTAATGGAATTTAGTGGCTCAAGGGAGGAGGTTATACCCTTAGTGGAGTTCTCACACAATAATAAATGTCAAGCCGCAATACACATTGCTCCGTTTAAAGCATTGTATCGGTATCTTTGTCGTTCTCTACTACGCTGTGTGAAAACCTACGACACTTCACTAGTCAGGTTATGGAGGTGGCATATCAATTGGCATTACCACCATAGTTTAGTTCAGTGCATAATGTGTTCCATGTATCCCAGTTGAAAAAGTATCACCCTGATCATAACCATGATATTATATGAGGTTATGTTAAGCTAGAACCTGATTTATCACTGATACATATCTATGTGCGGATCATGGATATGCGAGAGAATGTCTTTCATAGGAAAAGCACCAGCTTAGTGCGGGGTTTTTGGAAACACGGTCATATTTCGTAAGAGACGTGGGAAAATGAGAAAGAAATGAAAGGGTGGGGGCCAGAACCCATTTTGGTGAGTATGGTTTTTCTACTTTATGGGTATGGAAAGTAAAATGGTGGCGATAATGTAGTACCATCGATTTCGGGTACATAAACCCTTTCCTTTTGTTTTAATTAATGTGGGTGTCTTTAATAGAGATTGTCCATAAAGTAGAGAGTTTCCATAAAATAGAGTGTTTCCATAAAGTTGGGTGTTTCCATAATGTTAGTTTTTTCTATAAAGTGGGTTGTTTCCATAATGTGGGGTGTTTCCATAAAGTGGGTTGTTTCCATAATGTGGGGTGTTTCCATAAAATGGGTTGTTTCCATAAAGTGGTGTATTTTCAATAAAGATGGATGTTTCTATAAAAATGTGTTTCCATAAAAATGGTAAAGGTGAATAATGGGAGAGTTTGGGTTTTTTTTTATTATGAGTGTTGGGGACAAAATGAAGGTCACATGACCTATACACGGTTTTCCCAAAACTTATGGTCAAACCTAGGGTAGAGGACAAATCTAGAACCAATTTTCTAGGTGCTTACTCGTTTATGTTCTATGTATATCGTTTTAGCTTCAAAATGCCCATATTTCGAGATTAATCTCCCTAGAAGTGTGTATAACCCTCCCCACATGTGTTGGAGCAAACCCAGAGCCTTCCCTTGGTGATTTTTAGTCCTATTTTTGAGGTATGTCACCATTCCTTCCATATTTCACATCTTTTATTTGACATGCCTAGATTTACAACTCTGATCTTGTATACACCTTAGATCTGAACCTATAGTGTGTAGATCTACGTTTTTGGATGTCAAATAATTCATTTTTGAGTCTTTATCTAGAGAGGATAAGAGAACTATGTTCATTTTAGAGAATCGACCAACTTTCTTATGCGTTCTTCGTCTGTTGTCAATGTATCATCAAAACATTCAAGGTTGGTGGATTCAATCTCATCTCTTCATACTAGAATTTATTGGATTTTATTCAAATTGTTTTATTTGTTTTTAAATTCATAGAAAAATATTCATTTGTTATGATTTATGGGTTTTTTGTAATTGCGTGATCGTGGTGAATAGTTGTGCAAAAGGGGGTTTTGTTTCATTAATTTAAAATGATGATTTTAATGTCTAAATTTTTTGGAATTGATAAACGGTTTATGAAAAATATATTTTCAATAAAAAAAATTCAGTAAAATTAGATTTTCATTGAAATGGTTTGGAATTACAATTTTTTTGAATTAAAATCATTTTGACAGAAATGGTTTTCTATGAAAAGTTGTTTTTTGATAGGGTTGTTGTGGCATGATCATTGAAAATATGTGGTGTCTATTCTTGTTGAATAGACTGGGCTTGGATGAAATATGAACTTGTGCTCAGTGCCGAAGTTTTAGTGGCATATGGGAATTTCATACACGAGGATGGATGAAATATAACCTTGTGCTTGACGGAAAAGGGTTAATGGAACATGGGAAACAATTGCCTAGTGATGTCAAAGTAGATCAAAGAGAAACCGCTAATGATTATGGAACTATCATAACATAGTATGCATGGTTGGTTTCATGGGTTTGAGGAATGGTTGGGTATGATGATAAAATGTTAATATGAAATGGTTGTATACAACATTTAGTTCTTTTATTGGAAAATTTTCCTGCTTGGAAAATTGGATTCAATTTCACTTTTATGCTTTTGGTAATGAATAGTTTTAGAACATTTTTATATTTAGTTAAAAACTGTTTTTGAGGAAAAAAAATTATAAATGTTTTTATATAATTGTTTCTAACTCTTCTATCCTAGTGTCGTGAGTAGGGAATTCATTGGGGAAAACCGACTGAGTTTTATACTCACCCATACATTGGAACTTTGGTGGTTTTACAGATTCTATCTTCCTGGATGAGGGAGATGGTAATGTTTCACATGTCATTAGCCCTACATATTAATGTTTGGGAATTTTAGAGATTTTGGAACTTCGAGATTGGGGGGCATGGAGTCTTGAGGTCTTTGGAGTGTCTTGTGTAGTCTATCTGATATGTACAATGATACATGGTTCTTCTTATACAATTTCTTACATTAATGTGATTTTGAGATACATGAATTTGTTGAATAGTATTCCATTTGACCATGCATAATATAGTGAATTTTTTGTTATGGTTGGTAGGATTATTGGTTTATTTCTTCAAGGGAAAATCGTCCCACATGTGTATTTGAAACCCATCGGCATTTATTGTCAGCCTTTGGCATCATGGGGATGTCGCTTAGGGGCTTGTAATGACTTGTTGTACTCTTAACAAAATGAGAATTGGACGGTCATTAGATTAGTTGATTCTTTTCGGGAAAGTAAACACATGGATTCATTTGTGGTTTCCTAATGTGTTGTTTAGATAACACCCTACATGTACCATGTAAATACCCTTAATATTCAAGGAGAATTTTTTCATAAATTCTTTGGGATTTTATGAGTACGCATTTCTTGACGGTACCTGATTCCGATGCCCGATGTGCCCGGAATCAATTTTCGAAGTTTAGCTCGGGTACATTCAGTGAATGAATGAGTGGGTTTTTCTATATTTTGAACCAGTGCTTGGAATTGAAATCCGAGGGCACCGATGGAACCGCAGCACTGATAATTTTCTAATAGGACCTTTACCGAAGGTGAGTTTTCTTTTGAGGACTTGTAAAAAATCTGGATTAAATGAAAAGTAAAATAAAATTGTGTTACAATTTTAATTTTTTTCTAAAGTGGTCTTAATCTACATGGGGATGTTTTGGTGGGACCCACAAGTTTCTAACTACTCATGTTAAGATATTTGTGAGGAGGGGCCCACACGAGCCCCAACCATTCATATTCCCTAACCCCTTAACACTCTCCCTTTAAGCTTGTTAAACCCCCTTGTAATTAAGTGGGTGACTTCTCCTCTCCCCAAATTCCACACATTAAATCATGCCAACACACTTAATCAATTAAGAGAGTTATGTGTTTCAATTTTAAAAATTTAAATGCATGGCACATATTAATAAAATAAGGTGACACTTAATTTTTTTTGGGTTAGCATTGTTGTGTGAAGACTTTGGAAGAGGCCTCTATTTTCTCTTGAAAGCTCATAATCCTCCCACGAAGAACTACACCCTTCAACGAAGAACGATGCCACCACAAGGAGAGATGAAGCGCCTTTTCATCTTCTCTCTGCAGCTAGTGGGAGGCGTTGTTCCTTCCTTCGACATATGCCAACGCCATCATCGAAACCTTACCTTGCAACGCCATCTTCCGCGTCGCCGCCAAACGACATAGTTTTACGAGGTAGGGGTGTTTTTTGATTGATCAAAGTTGGTATACCTCCCATGTTGTTGTTTCTAATAATACCACATGATATCGGACTAATGCAGAAGGAACCAGATGAAACTAACACTGTCTGATTCCACCTCTATTCTTGTTGTTTATTGGTGTTCTCCTACCATTCTTGAGCGGTGAATCAGGTTATGTTTTCAGAGCTGATCGGAGTTCCGAAAAACATCATAAACGACCTTAGACGGTCGGGGAGACCTAGAAGCAGAATTTTCGTAGAAATCATATCATCGAAATGAAGAACGGACGCCCCGGGAGGCGTGTTGGCCAGAGGTGTCATTTCTGGAAAATTCCAGAATACACGGCGTGTACTCCAAAGTCACACACCGTGTAGTAAAAGCGTATTGTGGCTTCCATTTAGGACATTAGAAATGTAACACACGGCGTGTGACTCTATACACATGGCATGTACTTTCCAAATTGTTTGTCAAAGGAGGCTTCGATGGACATGGCTTGTATTCAGGGAAAATACACGGACACGGACATCAATACACAACCAAGTAACACGGCGTGTATTCACTTCATAGAAAGGAATATGCGGCTTCGTGATGCTCGGCGTGTATACCAGAAATACCCGGACATAGGGTGGAGTACACGGGCATGTACTCCACCACACGGTCAGGCATGGCCAGCGCACATGGAACCGACCCTAGAGGTTTGGACACGGTGTGTAACCATATTACACGATGTGTACTTACTTATCTACTCGACCAGCCCTGCGACACGAGCCATATCACACAGGCAGTACCCTGTGTCTGATGACACGACATGTATCGCATACCTACACACTGTATAAATTAAGGAAATGTCTTGGTTGCCTGGTTGACCGAGACATGGGAATGTTTTTCTTGGTTTACCCCAATGACGTGGGACAGAACTACATGAAACGTCAACTCTGGTCTTCTTGATAGTTGATGTATCGACCCTCTTGGCTCATGGATCAGACACTCCCGGAATTGAGTGTGCTCTGTGTGGGAACCCTAGAGCTGGCTATGACTGCGAAGATGATGATGATTGTACTTGGATCCTCCATGGGATTGGAAGCGATGATGATTGTACTTGGATCCTACGTGGGTTCGGAAGTGAGGGCGACTGTACATGGATCCTCAGTGTGTTCGGTAGCGATTACGAATGTACGTGGATCCTACGTGGGTTCGGCAGCGATGGTTACTGTACATGGATTTTACGTGGGTTCGGTAGCGACGACTTCTATACTTGGATCCTATGTGGGTTCGGCAGAGAGGACGATTCAGAGGTTACGTCTAATCATCTCCACAACTCTTCATGATTAGTATACATGTGTTAGATGAGTCTTGATTTTCAATCAATATCATCGATATGATTGACTTGCTTTCCAGTGTCGATTGGGTTGTGTTTTCCTGTGTGGATTGGTTTGTACTTGGGCTCGTGAGTTGGAGCCGAATTGGAAATGATGACTTAGGTATATGTATGGGCATATACTTAAGTAGAGTTGGTTGATAATTTGTGTTTATATGATTCATTTGTGGTTTATCCTTTGTGGATTCTGGGAGACCTTCGGGGGTCTTGGGGTCCCTACTGAGTATCATATACTCACCCCTGCACGGGCCATGCCTACACTACATTGTGTTGGTTTCAGACGATAGATAGCACTGATCGTGGCTGATGCTTGTGGAGCGGGATGGTATCCAGAGGTGGAATATCAGGCGGGACATACACGGAGCGGACGACCGGACCTGAGGAGCTGAGGAGACCATCTGTACCCACCCTTCAAGCGGGATAGTCAGAGGATGACTCATTGGTTGATGATTTACTTTACTACTGTTGTACCTTTTTTCAGTTGTACTGTACTTTCAGTTGGGTTTGTATTCTGGCCCATTTACTTTTTAGCACATACTTTTGTAATCAGTTTACTTAGTGTTTACTGCAGCTTGCTTTCTCTTTTGTGTTCTTTACTTATATAAAGGCAATGCAGTCCATTTTATTAGGATTTTCTCCTCTGGTTCTAGTCGTCATCCCCTAGCCTATAGAAGGCGTGTTTGGGGTAGTCACGGCACGGGCCCTAAGGACGGGTCGTGACAAATTGGTATCAGTGGAGTCAGATCTACCGCATAACATAGGACTATGATAATTTTTTCTATGTAAAGCAATAGTGTTAAGGGTATTGAATGTGGTTATCAGTGCAGGTAGTCCATTGTTGGTGCGGCGGCTGAAGAATCCATACACCAGGACCCTGATATCTGATTCCTGACTAAATGCAGGAAAACATGGATTGCATGTGTGTTTCAAAAGTTTTTTTGTGATTACTTTGTGTCAGCTCACCATGTATACTGTAATAACCATGGAACATCTATTTCATTTCAAGATGGCCCCACGATGGAAGCCAGCTAGGGTTCTGATCTTTCTGTGAGATGGTAGCCCACCGAGTGACGAGGCCTCGGTGTAGGGCCCCATTACAGCGGAGGCACCAGCGTTACCTCTACCCGCCGAGCCACCGATGCCACCAGCCCCAGCAGCTGAGAGTGCACGTCGCCAGAGTACACTACACGAGTTTCAGCATCAGAGACCGCCTAGGTTCCGCAGAGAGATATACCCTCAGGTAGCCTAGGATTGGATGGAGGCTATTGTTCGTGTCTTCAGATTGGTAGGGACACTAGTAGATCTTATGGTGATCCATGCGGCGAGTGTCGTGCACACAGCAACAGGTAGATGGTGGAGCCTGATGCTCCAGGTGCACGACGAGGCATCTCTACTCTAGACAGACTTCAAGAGTCTCTTCCTCTCAGAGTTCGTTCCAGCCACCCTCTGTGCAGTGCGTATCCATGAGTTACTACAGTTTCGGCAAGGCAGTATGACAGTACCCCCGTAATAAGCGAGATTTGCCAACCTCTTGTGCGACTCCACGGACATAGTACGGGACCCATTCATCCAGGCCTGGACCTTCGAGCAGGGATTGAGGCAGGAGATCCGGGTTTCGATGATCTCCCTCAGCATTCCGACATAGGCAGTAGTTCTGGAATGAGCCCTTCTTGTGGAGAGTTTTCTTGCTGAGCCTACACCAGCAGCGAGACCTACTGCAGGGCGGCACGTAGTGGAGTCTTCTACAGTCGGTAGTAGATAGAAGTCATAGAGGTCCAAGCGGACCAGACTACCCGGAGGGCGACCTCAGGATACTGGTTTTGATGTGTGGGGCACACGCAGTAGATCCAGTCATAGGAGAGGTAGACAGTGCTATGCATGCGGTGGGCAGGACCACATGGCTCTTGACCGCCCGACCCTCCTTGCAGAGGAGCAGTAGATGGTTGAGGGACCATCCAGGAAGAGGCATAGGTTCTATTGTGGCAGATCGCAGGGATCAGGCATATGAGTTGGAGGAGATGAGAGATTAGTAGGTGGTGGACGACGCTTTGAGGCTCTACCACCACCACCACCAAGAGGTCAACCCCGACCACATGGAGCTGGCGGGAAGAGGTAGGCTCAGCTTTATGCAGTGGAGGCCAACGACCATGGCGCACCTGAGATGATTCGAGGTACTATCTATGTGTACTCCACCCTTTCTTAAGTTCTTATAGACACAAGAGCAAGACAATATTTCATTTTGTTCTTCCATTGTTCGGAGCTCGGAGTTAACGACAGAGTCGTTGGTTTGATCCTTACGGCAAGAGACTCTTATGGGAGCAGACTTGATGATTACGCACTGGTGTCGGTCATGTGAGCTTACTCTAAGAGGTGAGAGCTTCGGCTGGGATCTTCATGTAGCAGCGTTGAGCCCTTTTGAAAACATCTTGGATATGGATTGGTTATCTATGGTCCATGCTCAGATAGACTATATTAGGCGCAAGGTGCGATGTGTCCACACCGATGGGAGTAGGTTCACCTTCACCAGCGATAAGGGAGCCTTTGCAGCATAGTGTCGACTCACACAGAGGATAGAACATCCGATAACTCATCAGTTGTCTAGACTCATCCTAGGATCAGTTAATGTGTGGAGTCCGTGTTTTCCTATTGTGGTGGATCAGTATGCGGACGTTTTTCCACACGACATTCCAGGACTACCTCATCACAGATAGGTAGACTTCTATATTGACATGTACCCCGAGACAACCCTGATATCTACTCCAGCATATCTGATGGCTACTGTTGAGCTTCGAGAGCTCTGGGTACAACTGGAGGACTTGCAGGGCAAGGGATTCATCCAACCCAGTGTTTCACCCTGGGCTTCCCCGATTTTGTTCGCCAAGATGGCAGACTGAAGCTTGTGACTGTGTGTCGACTACCATCACCTGAACCAGGTGACCGTGTAGAACAAGTATCCACTTACAAGGATTTACGACCTCTTTTATCAACTCAAGGGTTCACAATGGTTCTCGAAGATAGACCTCAGGCTAGGATATCGTCAGCTCGGAGTTCAAGATGAGGATGTACAAAAGATGGCCTTCAAGTGGTGGTATGGCCACTATGAGTTCATGGTTATGCCTTTTCATGTAATCAACGCTACATAAGTGTTCATGAGTCTCGTGAATAGGATCTTCCAGCCGTACCTCGATCGGTTTGTCGTAGTCTCCATCAACGACATTTTGATTTACTCAACTACTGAGGAGGAGCATGCTTACCACTTGCAAGATGTACTGGATACACTCTGAGAGAACTATCTTTATGGTAAGCTCTTGATGTGTCAGTTGTAGATTCGAGAGTTCCACTTATTGGGTCACGTCATCAATGAGGTGGGATTTGAGGTGGATCCTATGAAGATCGAGGCAGTGCTAGCTTGGGAGCCACCTAGGAGCGTGACAGAGGTTCATAGTTTCCTAGGTCTGGCTAGGTATTATCGGAGATTTTTTCCAGCCATCTCCAGATTTGTAGCACCAATTTCAGCTTTGACGAAGAAGTGGAAGCCCTTTGTGTGGACAGATAGATGTCAGCAGAGCTTTCAGGAGCGGAGACAGAGATTGACCAGTGCACCCTTCTTGAGGCTACGAGAGGAGGGCGTAGGGTACGTAGTTTACTGCGATGCATCAGGGACCAAACTCGGGTGTGTCCTGATACAGAAGCGGGCAGTGATCACCTATGGATCACAACAGTTGAGGTAGCACGAGCAGAACTACGCTACCCATGACCTGGAGTTAGTAGCATTGGTCTTCTCCCTGAAGATGTGGAAGCACAATCGGATGGGCGAGCGATTAACAGTTTACTCTAACCACCAGAGTTTCATGTACATCTTATCGCAGAAAGACCTGATTCTGAGACAGCGGTGATGGATCGAGTTCCTCCAGGACTATAACTTTGAGATAATCTATACTCCTGTGAAGGGGAACATAGTAGCTGATGCTCTCAGCAGGTGGTCGAGCATCCATCTACTTGGAGAGGCAACGTAGCAGCTAGCCACATTGTAGATATCCTTCGTGGGTAGAGATGGGGTAGCCATTCTATAGTCGATCACAGTCACTCCTCCACTACTTCAGTGGGTCAGAGAGGCACAATGTGTAGATCTTGACTGTGAGACATGACATGCATAGATATCCTCAGGACATGCACCCGATGGATTCTCTTGAGGATGAGAGCACGTCTTCCTTTTAAGAGGACGTACCATGGTACCAGTTTCATTATAAGAGGAGGTGTTGAGAGAGTTTCACACTTCCCAATTAGCGGTACATATAGGAGTCTTGAAGATGTACCAGGATCTCAAATGATAGCGCTGGTGGCCAGGTATGAAGAAGGGTGTAGTATAGTTCGTTTCACGATGCCTCACCTGCCAGCAGGTGAAGGCGGAGCACCAGGTACCGGCAGGCTTGGTAAACCCATAGAGGTCTCAGATTGGAAGTGGGATGAGATATCTATGGATTTCGTGATAGGTCTTCCACGTACTTCCAGAGGACACGACTCCATTTGGATGATTATCGAATGACTCACCATGTCAGCCCACTTCTTAACCATCAGAGAGCAGGGCTCAGTAGAGATCTTGGGAAGCCTCTACGTTTAGGAGATCGTACAGCTTCATGGTGTGCCATCAACTATCTTCTCGGATCGAGAATCTCTCTTTACTTCCCGGCTTTGGAAGGGGTTTCAGGAGGAATTTGGGATATAGTTACGCCTGAGCACCGCCTTTCACCCTCAAACGGATGGCCAGATGGAGAGGACCATTCAGACTCTCGAGTACATGCTCTGTGCATGTGTCCTAGACTTTGGTCACAGATGGGAGGATTATCTTCCTTTGGTGGTGTTTGTGTACAACAACAACTACAACTCCACCATCGGGATGGAACCATATGAGGCATTGTATGGCCGGCCTTGTAGATCACCTCTGTGCTGGACAGACCCGGGGGAGTCAGTACGTGTAGGACCAGAGATGGTCCAGGCCACAACTGGGAAGGTACAGATCATCCAAGAGTGGATGGGGACTGCTCAGAGCCGACAGAAGTCCTATGCTGACAACAGGCAGTGACCCGTAGAGTTTGAGTATGGTGACCAAGTTTTCCTACGGGTCTCACCTCGACGTGGATTACAGAGATTTGGCTGAGGCAACACGTTATCTCCGCACTTCATTAGACCATTCTAGGTTCTCATAAAGATAGGCAAGGTGGCTTATCGCCTGGCTCTTCCACCTCAGTTGCACCGGGTGCATGACGTCTTTCACATATCCCAGCTGAGGAGATACGTGCATGACCCGATGCATATCATCAACCACAGAGAGATGAACATTGATGACGGGGCGAAATTTTAGGAGGTTCTGGTGGAGATCGAGGATCGACAGGAGCGGGTCCAACGTGGACGGCCAATTCCTCTAGTGCGCATTAGGTGGCAGCATGTGATCTTCCAAGAGAGCACATGGGAGTGGGAGGATCCGATGCGTGCACAATACCCTTTTTTGTTTCCATAGTTTATGATGTATCTTTACGGGGACATAAAGCCCTGAGGTGGGAGTAATGTAATGACCCATAAAATTCAAGGAGAATTTTATCGTATTTTTTTTGGGATTTTACGAGTACACAGTTTCTGACGACACCTGATTCCGAGGCCCGGTGTGCCCTGAATCAATTTCTGATGTTTAGCTAGAATACGTTCAGTGAACGAATGAGTGGATTTTTCTATCAACTGAACTGGTGCTTGGAATTGAAATTCAAGGGAACCGATAGAACTGCAGCACCGGTAATTGTTTAAGAGGACCATTACTGAAGGTGCGTTTCCTTGGGAGGAGTAGTAAAAAATTGTAGATTAAATGAAAAGAAAGATAAAATTGCGTTACAATTTTAATTCTTTTTATAATTTGGTTTTAATCTACATGGGGAAGTTGGGGTGGGACCCAAAAGTTTCTAACTACTAATGTTAGGATATTTGTGAGGTGGGGCCGACACGAGCCCCAACCATTCATATTCTATAACCCCTTAACTCTCTCCCTTTAAGCTTGTTAAACCCCCTTGTAATTAAGTGGGTGACTTATCCTCTCCCCACCTTCCCCATATTAAATCATGCCGACAAACATAATAAATTAAGAGAGTTATCTGTTGGAAATTTAGAAATTTAAATGCATGGCATGAACTAATAAAATATGGCGAGACTTATTTTATTTTGGGGTTAGCATTGTTCTGTGAAGAATTTGGAAGAGAGCTCTATTCTCTCTTAGAAGAACTTCATCCTCCTTCAAAGAACGATACCCTTCGAAGAAGAACGCCGTCACCACAAGGAGAGATGACGTGCCTTTTCATATTCTCTATGTAACTAGTGTGAGGCTCCGTTCCTTCCTTGGACATATGCCAACTCCGTCCTCGAAACCTCACCCAACGACGCCATCTTCCGTGTCGCTGGAAGAGGACATCATTTTATGAGGTAGGTGTGTGTTTTGATTGAGCATCGTTGGTTTACCATCTATGTAGTTTTTTCTCATAAAACCACATGATATCGGACTAATGTGGAAGGAACTGGACCAAACTAACACGGTCTGATTCCACCGCTGTTCTTGCTGTTGTTTGGTGTTGTCCTACAGTTCTTGAGCGGTGAATCAAGTTATGTTTTTTGAGTCGATCGGAGGCCTTGAAACATCGTAAACGACATCAGAGCATTGTGGTGAACTAGAAGCGGATGTTTCGGAGAAATCGGATAATCAGAACGAAGAATGGATGCCCCGGGAAGCGTGTTGGCTAGAGGCGTCATATCAAGAAAAATCCAAAATACACGGCATGTGCTCCAGAATCACACGCCGTGTAGTAAAAACATATTGTGGCTTCTGTTTCGGACGTTATAAAAGTAACACATGGCGTGTGACTCTATACACATGGCGTTTACCTTCCACACTGTTTTTCAGAGGAGGATTCGATGGGCATGGCGTTCACTCAGGGAAAATACACAGACATGGATAGAAATACATAGCCAAGTAACATGGCGTGTATTCACTTCATAGAAAGGCAGAAGCGGCTTGACGAGGCTTGGTGTGTAATCTGGGAGATACACGGAAATGGGCAGAACCACATGGCCAAGAGGCATGGTGTATACTTCCTTCACCATGGCAAAAGTGGCTTCTTGATGACTCGGCATGTAATCTGGGAGATATACAGACACGGGGAGAACCACATGACCAAGAGGCATAGCGTGTACTACCTTCACCATGGAAGAAGAAGCTTCGTGATGACTCGGCGTGTATTCCGAAAATACACGGACACGGGGTGGATTACACTAGCATGTACTCCACCACACGGCCAGGCATGGCCAACGCACATGGAACCAACCCTAGAGGTTTTGACACGGAATGTAACCATATTACACGTCATGTACTTACTTATCTACTCGACCAGCCCTGTGACACGGGCAGTATCACATGGGAAGTACCCGGTTTCTGATGGCACGACTGGTATTGCTTACCTACATGCCATGTATTATATGGAAATGGCTTGGTTGTCTTGTTCTCCGTGACTTGGGAACGTTTTTCATGGTTTTTTCCCTATGAAGTGGGACAGAAATATGGGATACATCAACTTTGGTCTTCGTGATAGTTGATGTATCGACCCTCTTGGCTCGTGGTGCAGACCCTCCAGGAATCGAGCGTGCTGTGTGTGGAATCCCTAGAGCTGGATCCGACTGTGATGATGATGATGACTGTACATGGATCCTCTGTGGGTTCGCCACCAATGACGACTGTACTTGGATCCTACCAGGGTTCGGCCTCGACGATGACTGTACTTGGATCCTCTGTGGGTTCGATAGCGATGTCGGTTGTACATGGATCCTACGTGGGTTCGACAGCGATGGTTACTGTACTTGGATCCTACATAGGTTCTGCAGAGAGGATGATTCAGAGGTTACATCTAGTCATCTCCACCACTCTTCATGAGTAGTATACCTGTGCGAGCTTAGTCTTGATTTTAAATCAATATCATCGATATGATTGACTTCCTTTCCTGTGTGGATTGGGTTGGGTTTTCATGTGTATATTGGGATGTACTTGGGCACGTGAGTTGGAGCCGAACTGGAAATGATAACTTAGGTATATGTATGGGCATATACCTAAGTATAGTTGGTTGATACTTCGTGTTTATATCCTTCCTTTGTGGTTTATCCTTTGTGGATTCAGGGAGACCTTTGGGTGTCTCGGGGTCCCTACTGAGTATCATATACTCACCCCTGCACAGGCCATGCCCGCAGTTCATTATGTTGGTTGTAGATGACAGACAACACTGATCATGGTTGAGGCTTGTGGAGCAGGACGATATCCAGTGGTGGACTATCAGGCGGGACGTACACGGAGAAGACGGCCGGACCCAAGGAGCTGAGGAGACCATTTGTACCCACCCTTTAGGTGCGATATTCAGAGGATGACTCGGTGGTTTCTGATTTACTTTACTACTGTTGTAACTTCTTTTCGGTTGTATTTTACTTTCAGTTAGGTTTGTATTCTAGACCATTTACTTTTCCGAACATACTTTTGTACTCATTTTACTTAGTGTTTACTTTAGATTGTGTTCTCTATTGTGTTCTTAACTTATATAAAGGCAATGCCTTCCCTTTTATCAGGATTTACGCCTTTGGTGCTAGTCATCATCCCATGGCCTATGGAAGGTGGGATTGGGGTAGTCACGACATGAGCCCCAAGGACGGGTCATGACATACTATTTGGTGTTAGTGGGCCCGATATATTTTGTTGGATCAAGTTCCTGGTTCTTGTGCTCATTTTTTGAGAAGATTGTCTTGTTGATGGAGGTGACCAAGAAGTCACATGGGGATCTTGTTAGCGTAACCCTTTTTTTGTATTCAGTTCAATTTTCATTATTTTTTAGTTTCATCTGTATCTAGATTAACCTATATACATAGATTATGATCAGTTGTGAGTACTTGTTTCATGATTTATTTTATTATTTTGTTTAATTGATCCTTGTTATTATTTGGACTGGGATCATTCCCACCAGGATTTCACATGATTCCCAACATTAGTTTTCATCCCATGCGGAGTGGGAACACCCTTTTTGCCATGCTACACACTTGGTTGGGTGTTGGGTGGGATGGAATCCCAACGTAGTTTTTTTAAATAGAATCAAAGGAGGTTCTTATTATTTAGGAATTTATGTGGTTGGAGATTAAGATTTTCGTTTCAAAGGAGATAGGATATGTGTTGGTGCATAATCACCACCACATATAGTGATACATGAGTTTCCAAGATTAGTCTAGTATTTGAGTCTTTTGTCTTAGTTTTTTATTGAGGGAAGACAAATATGTTGAGTTGCTGTCGTGTTGTGATTCAACATGGAGTCATGACCCATAAAAAATCCTAATGTACGGTTTATGGTTCTCCAAGTGTTAATCCTTATATGGTTCTTGGATCACTACCATGTCACCAATTTAGTGATAAAAACTAGTTCCTCGTTCGGGTGGTATGTTGTGTGTTGTGTATCGTTTTTGTCTTGGTAGGTGTGAATATGTTTCTAAAAACTAAATGAGTTTTGAAATGGAAAATTATTTCCTTCAAGGGGTTTTAAATTTTTATAATGGATTTAAAATAATATTTTTTTTGAATATTTTTTACATGTTTGGATTTTTTTGGAAATGTCTTGGGTGAAACCATTAGTGCTCTTTATGAACATATTCACATGTGAGTGTGTGTGCAGGAAGTGCATGTTGTCATGTATATATGTAAATGGATGAAAAAATGTGTGATTTTTCCTATGATGGTACATGTGCATGTTTGAAATCAATATCTTGGCTTTGTTTTTCTAATGTTATTTTTCAAGGAGGAAAATAATTCTAAAGGTTGAATTTTGTTTTATGATGCAGGATTTATTTTTTCAAAAGTGTATTTTTCATTTGAAAATGCCCATATGAAATTTTTTTATTAGAAATTGAAATTGAAATGGGGTTTTTGAAAATAGTATTTTTTGATGTTTTTGTATGCTTTTGGTTTTCAAGCCTATTGGTTTGGCTCGTGATGTTTCTTCCAAATGCGTTTGGGTTTGATTCTAGTATTCACCTTATGTTTTCATTATGTCATTAAGAATATGCTTCCCAAAAATGTCCTTAATTTATATAGTGAATCATTCCTAGATCTGAATCTTCCTGAGTGTTGCTTACCCTTATTGGTGATGGAGGTCCGTTAGAGGAAGTGGAGTGGGTTCAAGAAGTAGATGACATGTTTTTTATGTTGGAATATTTTTTTCATTACTTAATGGGAGAAGCTATTTAAATTTAAAAATGATCACATTTTTATATGTTCTGTTTACGAAACAATTCTATATCTTTTTCTAATGTTCTTCACTGATGTGTCAGGTTCATTGAATCCTTTTTTTTGATTTCATCTCTCAAGAACAACCAAAAAATATTCCATGACATAAGAATAGGATCTAAGAATTATATGTTGTATAATTTAAATATTATCCTCATATTTTGGCACACTTACATTCGTTTAAGGATTATATAATAATTGATATCTCCCTTTTAACCATAACTATGAATTAGAGGTCACCCATTCTTAAGTTTCCTCTTCTTAGGTTGTGAAGAAATTTTTTAGAAGTGTTATCTCTAAGATGGGTTCATTTTATGAGAAACACATTGGGAGACAATATATATCCTTTTGAATCTGTTTTTATTCATCTATGTTTCAAAATCCACTACCTGGATTTGATTATTATATGAATTTTTTTGTTATTTATTGGATATTAATTTATAAAGATGTTATATCTATGTATAAATGATCTAGGTTTCCATATTGTCATTTTTACTTCATATGATTAATGAATATTACTTATTATTTAATGGTTTTTAACTAAATGTAAATATCCCCTTTATGAATTATTAGGTCTTATGAGAAAAACTAGATGGATAGACTTGTTAAATGAGTTTTTGATATATACATACCCATAATTTAAATTTTCTTGGAAAAATTACTTGACATTAAGTATTTGATGTCCTCAATTATTATAAAGTAATTGATTAAAGGTAAAATTTATTTAGTTATTTACCATTAAATATTGATTAAGTATTATTCTCATAAGATAGATTCCAACGTACATGACCCTTACAGAGAAACTGAGGTCATCCTTGCTTTGTTTCCTGTTTTGAGGATTTGAAGAAGGATTCTTTCATTGAGTGAATGAATTTATAATTTATAATATTACTATGAATTATATAATATTATATAAAATGTAATATTCATATTCATGAATTTATATGGTTTCCCATGTTGTGTAAAATATTAGGACCTTTGTGACATGATTTTTTTTCTTATGACAATGTTGTAAGGTAACCACCAAATCTAATCTATGATGGTCAGGGTTATTAAATTTCTTGAAAATCCATTTTATATAAAAATATATAATGATGTTATTTATTATAACAATTACCTTTAAGGATGTATTTAAATTTATATTTTTATAGATATTTATTTAGTACATATTTCAATGTTGAGGCGAGGATGATATTTATCCAAAATAATTGGATTATATAGAAGTTACGATGATTACGTAGTTTGACACAATTATATGATATTGTTCTAAAATTACCTCACATTATATATGTAGAATTTTCATGATATTATTAAATCAATTTAAAAAAGTAAACGATTCATAAAAAAACATAAAATGCTAATGGTTTTTCAAATGAGGTGATTATGGATTCTCGACACCAAATGCACCATAAATCATGCAGTACATTACTCATTAATATAAATTAGGATATTGTCTCTTATCAATTATTTCATTTGATAGTACTACATTAATTGAATATGAATTGTAAATTTTATGTAAATATTACATGAATATCAATATATGAACATGAGGGAAGCCAGATTTTATTAATTCATTATTATGGATAAATAAATAAATACGTATATAAATTTTTATAAATATAATTATCAAGAAACAGTTTATAATGACATAAATGAATGATTAACATTTTAAAAAATAATAGTTTGTTTATACATTCTGACAAAGTCAATATTTTAAAGCATTAATTATATATGAAACAATGATATTTGAGAATCATTAGAGAATTTCGGAAATTACTCAAAAGAATGTTATGTCTTTAAAAAATTATCTAATCATAGGTCAACATTGGTTATATATGAATGTGATGAAGAAATCATGATGTAAATCATAATTAAAAATTTTTATTCCATATTAATAAGTTTAAATCATATATCCATAGCCTATAGTAAAAGATGAATGAAAAATAATATTTTTTATACATAAAGTACCATCACTTTCACTATTCTGGTCATGTTATTGTAAAAAAATGTATATTTAGCTAGTATATTTGTTATTAATCTGAAAAAATAATATATTTGTGATTTGACCAGTGTGTATACATCAAATAGAAAATATTTTAATATTTATCCATAATGAAAGATTATTTTATGCTAATTCTATCTAAATTGAAGTTGATATGAAAAGTAATCTTCAATATTAATCTATGAATTTTAGATGATAAAGTGGAAGATTTTTTAAATATATTATTATAATACACATTTTTACTAGTGAATAAAATATATTTTATCATAATTGATGATAAGTATTATTGTGTTATCTAGCATGTTCCAAGTCTCAGGATTGTAATTGTGTGAGAATATCACTATCGTCAATAATATAATTTATATAACAAGATATTGAAATATATATTTTAATATTTTTTGTATTTTGTATGTATATGAAACCAATTTACATCACCAAATTAAGATTATTTTCTAATATATATACCATTTTTATTGTTTAATAAATACCTTTATGTTCTATAATGATGATTTAAATTATTTTTTCCATTAGTCATAGACAATAGATTTTATATAATACATGGGTTGATATAATAATGCTTTTGATTAATGTATGTTTAGGAAAAAAAGTAGACACATATAATTTGATAAATATAAATAAATTAATACCCAATAGATTAAAATATTTTATAATTTAATTATCATTTTTACATCATTTTATGTATCAAAAACATATATTTTTCTGAATTCTGGAGGATGACCAGTATGTAATCGAATTTTCCATATATATATTTATTTTATAAACAGAACATGTATTTATAAGAACTTCCTCATTTCTTAATAGAGTCAGGAATTATTCCCACAATTTATGAAATGGATAACTTTTTATTTTAATGTTCGATAAGATAATCATAAATTATTGTTTCGTTATATTGTTCATAATTAATTAGTGATTTTTGGTACTTAAAACAAATCTAAAATTAGCAGAGTTTTATATTAAAAGAAAATTAAAATAATGAAAATGTTGTAGAAATTATTCCTTTTAACTATTTAAGTATTCAATAAAAAGCGTATAATCAGAATACATAAAATATTAGTGATGATAAATTATATCCATTAAATATTCTTTAAGTAAATTTATACTGAATATGGATATAATTGGATGTTAAAACTAAAAAATGATCTAATATTGAATAATGTACAGAGGAATTAATTATATAGTTTCGATTATATCACTATATAATATAACATAATAGTATATTTATTCAACATAATAGGAATTTTGTGACATAAAATTAGACAAATGGGGCATTTTTCCTTTTGGAAATCAGTGGACTTTAGGATAATGGACCTTCGATGTACCGACCTATTATTTTGGGCCCTTGAAATTAATTCTATTTTAAATAGTTTAGGTCACACGCAATATAAATGTAATGAAATAACTATCTTAAATGAATCGATAAAAAATAAAATTACAGGAATAAAATGATAATTAATATATAAAAACTAATTTCAAACAATTAAATTTTATTATTTCTTATTTAATATTTTTAAATATTTTTAGAGACTATACAAAAAGGGGATACTTAATTCCCTCAATAAATTAAATTTTCCACATTTCAATGTTTATTATAATTGTTAATATTTTAAATTTTTAACTAATAATTAAATATTTAATTATATAAGAATATATATTATTTATGATTAAACATGCGTGATGTTTCAGAATTGATTTTTCAATATAATCAATTTTTCATTGAATTGTAATTTTTTAAAATAAATAAAAATATATATTTTATTAAAATAAAATATATAAAATGATCTTCATTTTTGAATTTAAAATGTCAATTTTTTCTTAGGGATAATTTATTATTTTTTATTAAATAGATAAAATTTTAGGTCAATAGAGGAAAATATTATTTTTAAAAATAACATGAAAAGTTTTACATTATTATCCAATATGTACCAATTGAGAAATGATTTAGAATTTTTTTTAATAAAAAATATATGTGAAATAGTGAAGGAAAATTCTAAAAGTGGTTGTTTTAATTTAAAAACCCAATTTATAATGTTTTAAATAAAAGTTATATTTTTGAAAAATAATTTTTTTATTACATTATACACTAATTGTTTTTAAATCCATATATATCAATTTTATAAAATTTAAAAAATTGATTCATATTTTTTAATATTAGGTAAAAATTAATTAATAACGTATGTTCTATATTTGTTTTTAGGGATATGTATCCTTCGGTAAAAATAGTAACGATGGTAAAATATAAAATTTTAAACATAGAAATAATAAGAGTAAAATGCCTTAAATATCCTTGAAGCATGTGTATGATTTTGAAACATGAGGTCTAAATGAACATTAAATATTAATATATCCACTATTTCTCAATTTTGTAGCCATATTCACAAAGTGTGATTTCCCAAAATTTAAAAGGAAAAGGTATTTAAAAAAAATATTTATCTTTTCGTATATAAAAGGGGAACCCCTATCCTTGTTCTACAAAAAACAAAAAACCACATATATTGGCCCGAAATCATCAAAAAAATACTAATCCATTCTAAAAAACCTAAACAGGAATTTTTTTTCCGAAAAATTCCACCACTCAATTGTATAACCTCTATCCTATATATGATAACCCAAGTAGTTATTTAATAATGTCTAACATATTATTTCTCATTCTAATTTCATTATATGCATTCCATCTTCCAAAAATTATATAACATCTAAAAAAGATGACATATACATAATTATAATATTTCCATGTACATATAAATATTTTCAAACAATTTTCCAACTTTATGCCTATTTTATTAATAAAAAAATAATAGTTAACTAACCATTTTGGTACTACTTCAAATATGATGAAACCTGAATCATTTTTATTCACTTCCATTAATAGATGGTCCTAAAAGTAAATGTAATACATGAGTATAATATTTATGATATATTTTATATCCTAAAAAACCATTTGACACATTTTTCATTTTATATGTTAAAAAAATAAATATCATTGAATACTTATGGACTATCACCTTCATGGAATGATCGATTTCCATTTTACTATTCATTAACACCATAAATGGATGGTCATGGGTATAGATAAATGAGTATATTTTATTATTATTATTATTAATTTTGTTATATAATGATAAATTGGAAATATTATGAAACATATAATAAATAAACAACTATGGTAAATTAAACTATCCAAAAGTGTGTTATATGAAAAATATGATTTCTTGATAATATGAAATGAAATCATTTGATTAATATAACATTATATTTATTTACAATTATGATATAACACTATAATATACACTTTACATTATCATTAGTTTTCTTTTATAATCATATTACATCCCTTCCACTATATATTCATCCATTAATAATGGAATATTCTAGTTTGGGTCAGGAAGACATCCTTATGAAAAAATTCTATAATTTTATAAAAATTAACGAATATGAGAATTTAACTTATAAAAATATTTGATAATTTTTTTAAATAATTATTTTTCATATTTATTTCATATAAAATATTATCTAATTATTTAATAAAACATTATTGATTTCCTCAAAATAATAGAAACATTCTCATCTATAAATTCATTATTAATGATCACAAAAAATTATTATAACATAATAATAATTATAAAATATCAATTAATATACTTTTTATATTCTAGTAATTATGAACTATTGGATAAGAGTGATGAATACAACCATAATTGTAGAAAGAGTTCAAAATGACCAACGTTACTCACACAAGAAATTGAAAATAGTAAATAAAATAACTAATATACAAGATTAGAATATTTAAAATATATATTAATTTATTTATCATAAATAGGTGATTTTAATATTTAATTTTTTTATATTGGATATAATTGTTCATTATAAAATACATTAATATAATGTAATGATTTTATTGGCTTCAAATAGGATTCTTTACGACATGTTATATGTTATTCACCTTATTTCATTTGGATAGTTTTTTATTAATTTACTAAACTAGTAAGGTTAAAGATTATATTTCGATATAAATTATTTTATATACTAATCTGATTAATTTTTAGTTCTTCATATTTTTTTACTACAGTGTTACCATGGTCGTAAGAGTTTCTTTTAACTCCCTTTTCATTCACTGAGTTATGGTCATTTTTATGGATTTTTTAATTTTAGATGAGAAAATTATTATCTATTATTTTATTAGGCGGTGTTAACAGTTTTCTTAAATTTATTCGATGAAACCGCTGTTAAACTATTTTATGTTTCTAGGTGTATTATTCCCATAAAATACATTAAAAACTAGAATCTTAATTATTTTAGTTAAAATGTCTCATCTTGAATCATGTTTTAAATTCCTATGTTCTCTCATTCTATTATATTATTATATTTTATTTTATAATCCACTTTAAGAAAATTAAATTTCAATACAAATAATTTTTGATCACCATTATTTTTTTTCATAAAATGTATTTTAAAATTATCAAAAATGTTTCTCTCATAATGAAATGTTTTATGGATGGGTACAAGTTTCATATGCTAAATATATATTAATTTATGTGCTTTATTATTACAGATTCTATTTGAAGGTTCAATTTTTTAAAAGTATTCACCTCACCTTTTATAGTGTTACCTATATAAGTGACATATATGTTTGTATGTAATATCAATTTCAAAAAAAAAGTAATTGTGTTTTTTTTATTTTCACCTGCATTTTACATTTCATATTTAAAATTATTTTCACTCATGATTTATTTTACATGATATATTCTCTAATAAATATACATATTTATAGTTTTATTATTGAACACATGGTATCAATAAAATTTTATTCTTGATCCCTTGATGTGTGATACCATTTGATGAAATAATAGAAAATATGTTTTCCATCATGATGAACATACTTATGGAATTCTTTTGATATGATATGGATACTTTTTTTTTCAACGTTAAACCTTCATTCTCTATATCTATTATATAATTTATTTTATATCAAATATACTATCCATAAATAACATTGTAATTCCAAACCATATTATATGATTAGTCACATCATTTATTCTAATATATTTCCAATATAAATACAATTTCATCCATTCCCATGATTAAAGGGTTTTCAACAAGATTTAAATAATTTATGGATTCTAAAAATTACTCTCTTAATGATATAACCAATATCAATGCGGTATGAATAATAAATTATATTTTATCTTGTTTAGATGAAATTTACCTAAAATGTAATAAAATTTCATTAGAGACGTATTTATTTCCAATTTAATTTTCCTATTATGACTATTGATGATATTTTAAAGGACTTCTTAATGTGAATAAATTTTAAAAGTGTATGAATATGTTTTTTAAAGGTTTTTTATACTATAAAAACTAAATTTTATTAATTTTAATTTTTAAAATGATTATAAATACTTGTTATAAATATTATGACGGTTATATTTTTTTATTATAGCACACATATGTATACCTAATATTAATTTTATTGGTGGGCTTTATAAAAACATCCATGGAATTGGGTAACACCTAAAATACCATGAGGAAATAGTGTAGTGTGTAGTGAAACATGATGAAAAAATGGAAATATATTTTGATACCCCATTGACTGTGGGAAATAGGTGTTTGATGTTTGATCCACTAAAGGAAACCGATGAGTGAATCCTAATCCACAATGTAATAAACTAAATTCTAAGGGATGTACTCTAAATCTAAATTGTGTCATATTACTATTATATATGGAATTTTAATGAGGAATGATTATGTCATTACAAAATTAGTGAAATATTGAAACACGGGCATAAAGATATTATGTATGAATATTATACATATTTTTATATCATACATTTATAAATGATATTTGAGGGTTTTAACATATGTTTACAATTGACAAGAATATATGATCACCACATTTTTAGGTTTCATATTCCCTAGGATATGATGAAATATAATATGTATAATGTATCCAAAAGTGTATCTTATGTGTAAAATATTCAAGAGATGTTGAAGACCTTATATAGATTAATAAGGGTTTATGTACTGTGTAAAAAGTTCCGTTGATAAAAAATATAAGGGTTTCCGTAGTTAATGGTTTATTTTTATTTTATAAAACTCTAAATGTAAAATGTTATGAGAATGTATTGATGTGAATTATTTTTATTTCTATTTGTAAAATGGATTGTTACATATGTGGGATACTATATATGCCTTCAGAAAATATTTTAGATAAATTATGAGGTGACGATGTTATCAATTGAGCATCAATTATGAATGAGAAATGTCCTAAAATCATGTAAAGTTAATATTGATTATAATTTGAAATGTAAATATAACTATTTCGTTTGGTTGATGGAATATTTTGTGGATTATGATAAGAGATATTCAGTGAGTAATCAATGGAAATAATAATGGATAAGTATATGTATTGGATAACATTGTACTGTTTTAATAAAGTAGTGACTATTATATTTTCCTTGCAATTACATCCATGTCTGGATACCAGTAATTTGATAGGGCTATGGAGCTAATGGACATAATAGTAGTCATATTCAAATTGGGTTATTGTGTATTTAATCATTAGTTATTCTAGTACACAATTACATTTCCTATGATTTCATACCTATATAGACAATCCTATTAGATAGTATTTTTTTAATTAATTTATCTTTATGATCCATTATACAAGATTTAATGACTATCTATATTATTGGATTATGTTAATAATTACAATAGACCAAAACAAAAATCAATTTTGATATTACTAATAGTATCAAATATGTACTAAATTTTTCATTACAAAAGATTTATTGTGAATATATTTACAAATTTACATGATCCTTTAAACTGATTACTTCTATTTCCATTTTATTTTTTTATTTGGTTCAAAAATGATCACAAAAATTAAGCTAAGAGATTTATGTTACTAGGAACCACTATGTCATATAACAGAATAATGGAGCATAATTAATATAATGAAAGTCTTTATAGATGCCTATTATTATTGAAAATGTTAGTTTCCAAGTCATACTAAAGACGATGAGGTTGATATCATAATATATAGAAAATACTAAACCTAATAGTAATTTTTATATTAGATTAATATTTATCAAATTCATTCTAGTATATTCTAAACATTTGTGAGGATTATGTGTTAAATATGTGGAGTTGTATTCTATAGTTATTTGTAAATGTTTGGAAACATATATTAAATGTTATCAATAACCACTAAATGTTATTTTATTGAATGGGTGTGTTTCTTGGATGAATTATTTGATAACATGTTATTGAGTAATTAAAAAACCTTATGTTTAATATATGGATGATTTTAATATAATAAAAGTTTGATATATTTTGAGAAATGTGAGTTACATATTTGTTATAACCTTAAAATTGATTTTTGATTTATTTAAAATGTTATATAATATTATTTTTTTGATGTTCTTCGTAATTGTTCGATCTATATATATATAGACTACTCTATGAATTTCTTAACTAGTTGTTGAATATTAGACTTAATTGATGAATAAATATTTGATTTCATTATGGTTTAATATCACTATGACACAAATTGTTTTGGGAAAGGTATATTATGTATAAATAATTATTACCATAATTATATACTAGGGTACATGATTATGTGATTAGTTAATTATTTTGAGGTAAGATAAGTTACTCGATATTAAAAAATAGAGTATGTTAAATTTCATGTTACAAATAATAACTTGACTAATTTTTTTAATACAATCCCTAATATTTATTTAAAATTTATAATTCTTGCTAGTAAAAATTTTATTTAATGTGGTAGAATATAACAACCCATAGTGCTGGTGTGATGACCCAGACTCTCTTGGTCCTTCCCTTTGCCAAAATCCGAGTTGTAAAGGAGTGGCGTCTCAATGAGACTAATCGGTGAGACCGATCGGTGAGAACGATCGGGGAGACCGATCGTTGAGACCGATCAGCGTCACCCAGCATTGTCATGTTTTTTCCAGTAGCCCTCCTATGCGTAAATAGGGTTTTAAACCCTATTTTGACTCGTTTAACCGTGTTTTTAAGACCCTTAACACCCATAAGAGTTTTAATTAAATGCTTCATCAATTCATGAGTCAGATTAAACCACCCGACCCCCTTTTATGACGAGTGGAGCCGCGTGATCAACCCACGACCTCCACGCCTTACACGGTTTCGCGTTTTCACCTCAACCGTCACCAGCTCTTATAAATGAAGGGTTAGTCGTGGTTTCTCCTTTCCTCGATCGTGACTTTTCAGAAAGAGCTTCTACTGCATCAGGCCCGCCGCATCGTTATCCGTAAAGTTCTGTGCCCCAGCCTAAACGTCGATCATCTATCAACAAGTAGGGAATTTCTCCTTCGTCTCTCTCTTTTGTGTATCATGCGGGGTGGGCGTTCTTTTTGGTCTTGTAGAATTGGGTGAACCAGACCTAATTAAAGATAAAGAACGAATTCTATAAAGATAGAAGAGGGGGGGGGGGGCTGTGATCATTGATAGTGATTTATATTTTGATATTGTTTCTTCTATGACCATCTTGTTGAGTTGTGATGGCTTATGCCTCCTGAAAATCGAGGCCGTTGGTGGTCGTTGTTTGTGCACTATTAAACCCTGCTGATGTTTTAAATGGCTTTTTTGTGGTTGTAAACTCCTACTGTGAAAAGTGAATCGGTTAATCAAGTATATCCGGGTGAATAATTGAAAGCACCAGGATCAACCCTTCTGTGATAACTCCCGGTTAGAACACACAGAATTTGAAATCATGGAGTGTGTTAAGTCGTTTAAATCTAAAAATCCCTGACTTGTGTTGGTGGTGGTAGTTGGTTGTTTTCCTTTTGGGGCGATTACTGGAAATGTGGGAGGGGATGGGATCCCCTGTTCTTTTATACTCTTGGTGGTTGTGTGAATTCTGGGGGATGGGATCTCTTGTTGGTATGTATTCGGTGGTTGTGAGTTTTAAATCCGGGTGGTTACTTGTTTATATCACAAATTGGGGTGGAATCCTCTGTTGTTGGGAACCAGGTGTGGACGTTTTGGTTGATGTTTGACTGTTTACTTTTCTGGACTTATAAATATGCCAAGTAGTTTCCCAGTAGTGCTTAAACGTAAACATTATTACTGAACGTGAAATAAGAAAGGGGACAAATGGGTTGTTGGCGTGAGTCGTGACTCGGACATGAGTGTTGTTGTGATCTGTAGGCTGTCTAAAGAAAAACCTAGATTTGGGTGAGGGTGTGTTACATATATATATATATATATATATATATATATCTGTAGATTTGTGTTTCTTATTCGCACCCCATCCATGTTGAGCACTTAGTGCCGAACATCCCCATTTCATGGGGGAGGGTGTTTTTCCCAACGCTATTCTTATTGGCTGGTTATTAGATCCTTTTCTGCTCCCTTTCCCAGATAGCCCAAGTATCTTCGGGCAGGCTGTGATGGCTTGAAGTCCATTATTATCCCAAGAACCTTCGGGCGGGGAGGTGTGGTGGTTGGACAGGTGTGTGCGGAAGGTGGTTTCCCAAGTGTTTTCGGGATGAGGTCCAGGTGTCTTCTGGCATGGTAGTGGATCCTTTAGCCCATGTGTCCTCGGGCGTGGTGGTGGTTGTTCTAGCCTAGGTGTTTGCAGGCATGGTTACATGTGACAGTTGTGGCCCAGGTGTGTGCGGGCGGGATTCAGCAGTGGGACTGCATGCGGTTGAGGCCCAGGTGTGTGCGGGCGGGATTTCGGCAGTGGGACTGTGTGTGGTTGTGGCCTAGGTGTGTGCGGGCGGGTGTGGCAGTGGGACTACTGTGAGAATGGCGGGATTGGTCCGATGGGTATGATGTCTCAATTACTAGTGGGAATGTGGCGCGGGGTACCCAAACATCGATGTGATCTTATTATATATATTACATGACTTGCGTTATTTGGGGAGTGAGCCTTGGTGAGGCCAGGGATGGATAGTTTGCCTTGTTAGGTGTTTGGTTTACTCTTTTTCTCACGGGACTTTAGTACGTTCCCCCACTTGTGCACGAGAGTCTTGGTTTTCCCTACTGAGTGTACTTGTATGCTCACGCTACATATATAAAACTGCTTTCAGGTTTCCAGGAGGACTTCGGGGATCACGCATGACCTTACTAGCTCAGACTTTTGGAGCAGTTGCAGTTGTTGTTTTTCTTTTTGGTACTTACCTTGTAGTCACCTTTTGCACTTTGTGGCTTTTACTTTTGAAACATGCATGTGGGAATGGTTTACTTTTGGATTTAATTTTCTTTCTACCTTGGTGTTGTTGGGTTTTCTTCTCCTTATCTCTCGATGCTATAAAATAAAAAGGGTAATGCCTTCCATTTGAGAGAATTTTCTATACCCTTGGTGCTAGTCTCCACTCCGGGACCTATTGAAGGCGGGTTTCGGGGGTCATTATCTCTCCTTCAACTTAATGAAGGAAGGGCCTGGCAATCTGTTCACCTTTCCCTCCTTTTGGTGAAGGCGGGTCATGACAGTTGGATCCTTAAAAATATTACTTTTTTAATTACTCATGTCACATGAAAAATGAAACTAAGGAAACCCCCAATATAAACGAACAGATGTATATTAAAACTAGATGAAAAATACAATAAGTTTTACATAAAATAACAATACTCATCTAAATTAGTCACATGTTTTTATTTTTTACTCACTATAATTTTTAAAATATACCTCTTGGAGAATCATCAATAAAATTGTATCACATATTACTAAAATGTATTTAACTGATCCAATTTAAATAGTTGTTTTAATATTTTTTATTTCTCCTTTTAATATAGTATTTCTATATTAAATTATTTACAAATTTATATGAAATAATATAAATGAAACCTTAGGTTTATGATGTCAATATACTATAATATATTGTTTTATTTGTATTGTTTTGTTTTATTTAAATAAAAAAATATATAAATTTATTAACATAAATTTGATACAGAGAACAATATTCTTTCGATTAATATTTTATATATTTGTAATTATGCTCTGTTTTATTAATTTGTTTTAAAATATTTATAATTATGTAAACTATGAAAAATATTATTATTACAATTAATATCATTTTTATGATATTATATGTCTACAATTATTTATCTTAAATTCACGAAATAGTTATTCTAATAGAAAATGTGTATTTTAAAATATTTTATTCATACTTTTGATGTTTTTTATTTTAATAATTACTTCCCTGAATTTGATATTTTAAAAATTTTGATATAATTTTTTTTAATAATATTAAAAAATTAAAATTTTATAATAAAAATTATTTTTATATATATTTGAAATTGAAAAAATATAATTTAATTCCTAATTGGAATAAATGGGAGAAAATTATTTACTAAGTTTTTTTTTTCGCATACACGAAATGTTATTATACGTAAAAAGTACTTCTAATGGAAAAATATAAAATGTTAAAATGATATATTAACGAGTAAAAGTCCCCAATCATGTCGAATAATTTTTTTTGGAATTTGTTTTTGAGTCCTACATCAACTATATATTTTACAGTCACCATTATTTCACAATTATGTATCCAAATTTATTTAGGATGACTTCCCATTATTTAATATTTTATTTATTTATTTAATTCCATCCCTTTTCACATGTAAAAGAGGCACACGTATCCTCACATTTCATAATACAACATTCCACATATTTTATCTTCATAAATAAAAATCCATTAACTAATCATTAATATCTATCTTTATGATATCGTGTTCTTATGAAAACATAATCCACCAATTACTTAACCCCTTCCCAAAAGAGATAATTCAACCTCAAAGGTATAAATATCAATCAACATTTTCCTATTACAATTTATTTATGGGAATAACATATTCCATAAATATAATTAATAAATCTTAAAATGATAACATGTGATTCATTACTAAATAAAATGAGATTATAATGATAGTAAAAGTATCCACCATACTCCCATGATTATTAAGAAAAATGAAGCACTTGAATTCTTGTTTTGAGGACTATCTTCTCAATTAAATAACATTATTTTATTTCCATAACTACATTTTGGGGATCGCCCTAATAAATAATATAATAGCTAATAATAATTTTTTAAGTCTTTAATATTATAAAATGATATACCTCATTACTGCTTTTTTCCTTATTCCATGGAATACAATATAAAAATCATTGATTTTGTGTGGACTACTACCATTGTGGAATATTAATTATACATTTTTCATTTCATCACCACCTTAAATGAACGGTAATCTGAATTTGATAATTGAAAAAATTTAATTTTTCTAAAATTATTAAGTTTTCGAATGAAAAAATAAAAAATATATTAAACGTATGAGCTATAAAGAATCAAAATAAATTCAATTGTATAAAAAAAATATAAGATAACAAAATGATTCCTTCATAATATGAATTATCTTTTTATATGTTACTATATTATTATAATAAAATAAAATTATAATATAATATAATAAACAGAAATAAATATCATTTTAATATTTATAATGTAATGATATAGAAAATAAAGAACAACATAATCATACAGTAATCAAGAAATGTTTATGTTTGAGATGGTTTAACCACCCCCGATACTAATGATGTAAAACTAATCCATGGATGAATATAGGAATTAAATTTTTGTTAATATTTGATATGAATTAGTAACTAATGGTTTTTTGTGTTCTATAATTTTAATATAAATATTTAACTCATTATTTTTTAAAGCACGCTTCATTCACATTAAATCATCCAAAAATTCACACCATCAAATTAATCAGTAATGTATATAAATTAATAGAAAATAAAATAATATTATAAAATTATACGTAATTATAAATCCACAATTACAATACCTAGAATCATGAAATTCTTGAACCAGTACTCATGGAACTGGTGTTGAAATCAAAAAAATTTCTTTATATCTTTGAAACAAATAATGGAGACCAAGTTTTTTTCATCCCAAATATCCAATATCAAATAGAAATGCTAGATAACAGACATTATCAATGACATTTTTGGTATATAGTTTTAGAGAGTTAGGAAGAAACCTTTAATAATCAATTCACATCTGTTTTAATGATCAATTTTGTGACTTAACCGGAACATTCTCCTTTTACATTATGTTATCTTCATTATTCATATGAAATCCTTAAAACGTAATTATTTCTAGATCCTTCATAATAGCCTATATAAAATGAAGGATATTAAGGGTGGAAAAAATAATCAAAAAGGGAAAATATAAGAATTAACAATTCATAATCACCCATTATTATTATTATTTTATAAGGTTATGTAACCATAATCCCAGTAAATGAGAGAATCATAAAATAAATCATACCAATAAATTCATGAATAATTAATCCTGATGATATGAAAAAGTATTTAAAAAATGAAACATTCAAGAAATCAATAAACATGAGGCATGTGATATCAATATTGACCAAATGAAACATTATAAAAACCTTAAAAGGACAGACAATACATGTTGGTATCTTGAATCATCATCATCATAAAAACATTATATAACCCTTACAATTGGAATAATCATGCAAAAAACATCCTATAAAATCATCAATGAAACATAATCTTTAAACAATTAATTGGAGCACTATCTTGGAAAACCCATCATATAATATACAACAGGCTCACATGGTTCTATTTTAGTGCACCCATCATATATGAAATGTTCAGTAACAACATCTAGAATATATTACATTGAACATTAATTTAACCATAAAAATAAAAAAAATCAATCATTATTCCATTCATAACATAATTAACATAATAAAAAGAAATGGATTCCAAAAAAATATCCTTGAAATATTATTGAAGCATGGAAAATAAATGGGTTCCATAACATTCACTTTAAAACCTGATTAACGCCTTAAAAAGAATATAGTTACATGAAAATATCTATAAAACATGGCTAACCAATTGAAAAAGAAATTGGTTCCCCATATCTCACATTGATACATGAGTAACATGTGGAAAGTTAATGGTTTCCATAACAATATAGTATAAATAATAATAATTTATCCATATCGAGAAATATAAATGTATCATTAAAAAATATCTCTGAAAGAGATTAATTAACAACATGTTTGGTTGACATTAGTGGAATTAAATACCTTTAAAAGAACATAAAAATAATTTTTGAGTAAAATATGATTCTTATTTTGAAAATCTCTTCTAAAAACATGATATTCAAAAAAGAAAATAGAAAAAATATGTTTATTTAATGAAATAATAAGAAACCTATAATGAATATATAAAATAATATAATGTAATGATTGTGGGAAAATCTATTTAAATAACTAGTGTTAAAAATAAACATTATCATTAATAAATTATGAAAAATGGTGTCAATATTGACTAATTTGAGAGATGGTATGAAATTTCAATTTATATCCCCTTAAAAAAATGTAGAAGACTATGAAAAATAAATTTACAAGATAATATGTTTTATAAATTAACATTTTATAAAAAAAATTATAAACATGTTTACAGAAGAGGATAATACTTGGTTTAAAATAAAATAAAATATATGTTTCACTTACGATATACAATCTTGATGTTTGTGAAATAATCAATGGATGAAATTGTAATCATACATGTGAAACCCATTAAAAACCATATGACAAAAATTTATATGAAGTTTTATTAAAAAATATCCTATTATTACCTCAATAAATAAAATTTAACATAATGCATCTTAAAAGAAAATATATTGTATCATAAAGATTTTTATTCATTGGTACCACTTTAATTATAAACCTCATAAAATAAAAATAGAAAAGGAAACCATATATATCATTAACATATTTTTTTCATGACATAACATGTTAAAAATAAGTAAATACATCGCACAAATGATTATATGTTCACATCATAAACATATGTCTCAATGAAAGTGAATTTGAGATCAATACCCCTTCTAATAAAACTAGAATATAATTTTTTAAATTTATCGGTGAATCTGTTATGCTTCACAAAAATAATCATAAAAATATTAGGATAAAAACATAATAAAATGAAAATTAATTACATGAATAATAAAAGAATATCAAATATATAGAAAATATAAGATAACTCAATGAATTCAAATTGTGTTCTGAAATTATGTACAATATTGTAACTGTCATTCCAAATCCACTTTGATGAAATAATCCATGTTAGAATTTAAAATACCAATTCCTATGAATTAATCCTGATATTACATGAAAAGGTAAAATATATACACCAAACAATACAAATATGTGGAGAATATGGTAATTTTCTCATAAAAATAAAAGTGACATAAAAAATACCATAATGTAACTCTCATAATTCTTTGTACATACCCAAACCTCATTTATAATAAATAATTTATTATTGTATACATAATATATATATATATATATATTTCCATATATGATTTACTTAAGACCATTTATTAACCTTTTATTATCATGTCTTGGTTAAAACAATGATTTGGGTAAAAACTTTTTATTTTTTTATATGTTTATTATTTATAATTATGGTCATCTTACATTGATTAAGGTTACATCATACAAATAATAATAATTTAATATTTATAATTTTTTAGATCAATTATTATTTTAATACCACTATTAAAGGATTTTTGGGGGTAATAAAGTATGTTTCCATCATATAGATGATTGGCCATATGTACGCATGAGTAACATTTCCATTTTTAGTGATCATTAAGAAAATGTGGTGTGTCATATTTTATATTATAATATTTATAATATTAAAATGAATGAAATTTTTTTAATTGTAATATACTCATACATATCATCCATGTTGTATGGGAATAAAAAGAGAGAGGCACATTTCTTTATGAATGTAATGCCCTGATCCTAGTTAACAAGAGTTAGTGCATTATTACATAACATTTTCATGATCCCAAGGGATCAAATCCTGAAAAACAAATTAGTTTATTAGACTTTGATGTACTAGATTAAAAACTATGATTTAGATTACATTATGAAATAAAAAACAACCACATTGTTTATTTTTTGAATACATTCATTTCTGATAGTGTATCCTTGTATGTATGTCATAATATTCTTTTAGCATCCTAGAAAAACTAAAACATAGAAAGGGGTTAGATCAGCTACTCGGTAAGGATAAAAATATAGTAGAAACATTCATAAATAAGTATAGAAATTTAATGCAATGTATATGACTAAAAAACAAGACTTTTAAACTTAAACGTCAGAATAATATGGAAAATGATAAATCAAATAATGTTATTTACATATTCACAAGGATATTATACTAGTCAAATAATCACATGTAATATCAATAACTAATTTCATAATGATGGAATGCCTATTATCGGACATTATAAACACATATTCATGGCCTTATGCCAAGACTATAAATATGATTTTGTCAAGGCCATGTGCCAAGACATTGTGTTGTCTAATGAGACCTATCGATGCATCAAGAAGTTATAGCGGGCTCCACCAGTCACCTACTAAGTCCAATTCATTCATGATATGAAAAGGATAAAACATAACATAAAAAATCGTATGAAAACTAGAATAAGAAACGTTAATATTTAAACCATAAGCCATGAATGGTATAAACAATTACACATCCATAGTCAAACGTATCACAAAACCTTCAATTTAACATGAAACATTGTATCATAAAAGAACTACTTTAACCAAGTGTAAAATCCATCCAAGGATGTTGACATATATGAAATCAAAACTATTTGACAGAAATATCTCTTTCAATTTTGAAATCATTTAAAAGTAACATAATTATAAAATAAAACATATATTTTGAAAATATTACTATAATATTTTAATAGACGTTTCAAATATGTTACAATGGCTAATAATAGTCACACCCGTCGTATATGTTAAAAAAAATTCTTACCTTAATTTTTCGAAAACGTCATAAAGTACCTTGTTTGGAAAACGATAGAATTATTCCCTTAAAAATATTTTATAAAAAGTCAAACAAGGGTATACATTTATTTAACCAATATTCTAGGAATTTGTAAAAATGTTTTGAAATTCAATTTTAATAAACACATTTGTGGATGATAAAATTCTTAGTGGATTCTCACGTGTAGGAAACTTCGAATAATAAAGGGAATGTATAATTAACCCTTACCTCGTACATTCCTGTGGTTAATGGTATGTCTAAAATCTTGTATGATGACCCTAGTATGTTATTACATTATAAAAGAACCATATTAAAATTTATTATATCATACTTTATTAGTTTATTTATTTATACTACCCATTTAATAATAATTTCTATGTTAAAATAACATTTATGGTACTAATCTCTTTCTTTATCATACATGTTTTAATTTTTATTTTTTATTGTATAACTTATTTCATTATGTAATTGATTCCATAATAAAAAAAATATTTATGTATCATATATATTCATAATGAAATTATTTATAATAGATTTATATGTGAAATTGAAAAAGCCGTTTAGGGAAACGGTAGGCCGTACATAAGAATAAACATCGTTTCCATTTTCATATCGTATTGAATGGAAGTAAGTGAATGAGATATGTGTAAATACAGACACACGCATATATATACTTCTTGAATCATTATTATTTCCTATATTTAATTTTTATTAATTATATATATATATAATCATCGTTGAATGGTGAACGTGAATCTCTTCGCGTCGTGGAGTCGGTAAGCCATACATACGCACGTATGGTGAATTTGTCATTAATAGGCTATATATACTGAATAATTAGTTTTTAAAATATTTATAAGAACATCACAGTATCTATAAGGGACTTTCGTTATTTTTTTGTTATGGAAACAACAACAAAAGAAGATGTGGAAGAAGAAATGAACTTTAGAAGAGGGGATCAAATTATAAACTATTCTTCGGGTGCCTCCTTTTGATTTGGTCAAAAGGGATACTTTGGTTGGGTTTGGATTAATTTGAGGCCTCTAGGTTGAAGTGAGTTTAGTTGGGGGGATATATGATCATGGTTTGGCCAAGGAAAATGTCATTGGAGGTGTGATGTTAAGAGATGGGGAAGTATCCTTTTATAAGAGAGAGGGTGGTCACTTTCGGAAAAGATTAAAATAGTATTTTATTATACAGTCATATTCAGTTTATAATGGCACCAAAAAGATATATTTTAGAGGTTAATGTGGGGATGAATCAAAAACCATTCAACCAATAGGTTATATACAGGTTTAGGTCGCCATATTGACCATATCCTTTAGATTTAACTCTTAGTTAAATAGTTTAACTTCTTCAACTTATTATTGTATTATTATAATAAATAGTTAATAAAAATACTATAAAAATCCAAGAGAACCCCATGTGGTTAATTGTTGATATATATAACCTTATCTTCATTCTTTGGCTTAAACCTATATTTTTTTAAATATTATACCAACTAATAATATAGTATTTGTTTTAAAATTTCATTTATTTCAATTTGACACAATTTAGTATTTGGTTTTTGTAAAAGTAATAAAAAATTTGTCACTTCAAAAAAAAATTAATCAACCCAAACATGTCATATTAACCTTATAAATTAGTTTAAGATATAAAAAGTCGCAATTTAAATTTATTTTAATATCTATAATATCAATTATAAGGTAATTACGCCATCATCACCGTGTCATTAATAAATTTAATTGTTTAATGGATAAAAATAACAAATAAAATACCAATATGTAGGAAATAATTTTTATCTATCTTTTTAATACTTATTTCCGAATTTATCTTATGTATAACCCTATATTAAAAATTTTGTAGTTATTAAACAATGAATTTAACACTTTTAACTCTTCTTTAAATAAAAAATAATAAATTCCCTAATCTAATCCCAGTGGACCAAAAGGATCATATTTTATTCCTAAGGTAGATTTTTCTCAAAAAAATTATCCAATAGAATTAGTACATGTTTTAGGGTAATTATAATAGATTTTTTACCTTTATTACCCTATATTCTTTTTACCGTGGTAAATAAAATTCAAAAGTTACTATTCCACAAAAAAAATCATTTGATTGAACCACTTTTTCAATACTGTTGTCAATCATGTTTCTCATATTTTTTATATTCAATTCACAGAACTGCTAAAATTAGGTTTTATGAAAATTTTCTAACGTGCCTAAATGGAGGGTAAAAGACGTTAAAAAATTCAAAACAAAATTATATATCAAATCATATTATATATTGACACCAATGAATTACATTGAAAATATACAGGCATTATGTATCTATTTTTAACTTAAATAAATTGACATAAAATAACTAGTTATTTAAATAATAAATTGGTTTTAAACAATAACACAGTGTTTTTCACTATTCATTAAAATTTGATTGTTTTTAGAAAAATACCAATAATTCACCCCAATATAATTTTGATATTCTGTATCAAAAAATGAAGTCCATTTCGAAAAATAAAATATAAAAAAATTTAAAAAATGGGGTACTTTTATTCATAATGGCACGTTTAATTGGTTGTGTTGTGTTGGAACTCAAAATTGTGTAGAGCACAAGCTATTGCATTATTCAAAGAAATGAACCGCTGATGCTTGGTGTGTTATAATTTTCCCACCTTAAAATAATTTCATTATCAAAATATCTAGAATACTACTGCATAAATAGATTCAAACGGTTCTTCATCATAAATTCCTCAGGTTTGCACGTTTCCTCTCCAATTTTATGGTTTCTCTATAGAATAGTTACCAGATGAGTCGTTCAGTTTCTCAGTAGTTGTTATCTGGTATCAAAAATCATTACATGATCTTCACAATAAAACAGATTGGTTTAAAATTCTATTTCTTTGTAGGTGAGTACATGAATTGGGTCAGGCATGTATTTTCTCAAAAGTGATACGTGGAACACATCATGAACTTTGGAGAGACATAGAGGAATTTTCAAACAGAAAGCTACAAATACAATTTGATCAAGAATTTTGATATTTCTGATGAACCTAAGACTTAATTTACACTTCTTACCAAAATTTATAACATCGTTCCATGGAGATACCATAATGAAAAAACATTCTCCTACTTGAAATTAAAAATCCTTCCTTCAGTTGTCGGCATAGCTCATTTTCTAACATTGATATTCTTTGATGTGTGTTTGGATAATCTTCACCTTTTACATTGTTTCCTTAAAAAGTTCTGGCCCTACGTGTTTTCGTTCACCAACATCATCCCAAAAAGTTGGTGTACGCCATCTCATTCTATATAACTCTTTATATGGTTCCATTAGAATACTTGAATGGAAGCTATTGTTATAGTAAAATTCTACTAGAGTTAAATATTGATCCCACATACAAATAATTTCATGTGGAATGATCACAACATGTATTATTTGTTTTGAATAGTCTGTTCTGATTGTCCTTCAGTTTGAGGGTGGTAGGATTTTCTTAAATGATATTCAATATCCAAGACATTCTGAAGACCATTCTAGAGTCTTGATGTAAAACAAGGATCACAATCAGAAGAAATAGATATGCCTACACCATAATGTCTTATAACATCATTAATAAATCATCTTGATAATCGTTCAAGTGTTAATCTTCTCTTATATTAAGAAAATGTGCTAACATGGTAAGACAGTCAACAATGACCCATATTGCATCACTGCTTCTAGGATAATTTGGTATACCCCTGACAAATACATCTTAATATAATTTGATTTCCACAAACGAATGGGAATAGGTTTCATTATTTTTCCATGATGTAGTCTTCTAGCCTTATCCTATTGAAAAACAAATATCTTGACACATAATCTACAATCCCCCTCTTCATGTCGTCCCACAAAAAATGTTTCTTCCAATCTCTATAAATATTAGTGTTACTAGGATTTATATAGAAATTGGAACAATGAGAATCATCCAAATATTCCATTTTTATATTAGGTATTTCATGAACACAAAGCCTCTTCCCAAATTTTAAAATTCCACATTCATATTGGATGTCAACAAATCTCACATCATTCATAGCGTTAATTTTTTTGAAACTCCTCATCATCAGTCTGAGAACATATTATCCTTTCTAATATTGATGGTTGGAAACCATTTTAAAAAGTATTGATTATTTACCCTCCATGATTATTCCCATATCCAAATTTACTAAATTCATGAACCTAGGATCACATTAATTTCTTATATTGTTCATAAATCCATGATCATTTCTCCTCAATGCATCTTCCACCTTATTCTCATTCCCTAGGTGGTAGTTTATAATGCAATAATAATCCTTAAGAAGATCAATCCATCGTATTTTCCACATGTTGAGTTATTTATGTGATAAAATATACTTCAAACTCTTATGATCGATATATATCTCACATTTTTTACCATAGAGATATGTTATACATATCATTAAAGAAAAATTACAGTTGCTAACTCAAGATAATGAGTGAGATAGTTTTATTCTTGAATTTTTAGATTTCGTGATTCATAGGCAATAACTGTATCATTCTTCTTATGAACGAATATATGTCCTTTCTTTGAAGCATCACTATAAATAACAGACCCAACAATCCCTGATGGGAGTGTCATGATAAGAGAATTTACTAAACTTCTCTTTAGTTTTTAAAAAATTTCTTCACACACTTTTGGCCAAAAAAAATTACTTCTTTATGTATGATCTTGGTTAATGTGTAAGAAAATCTAGAATAGTAGTGGATGAAAAGATGATAATATGCTACTAAACCAATAAAACTGTGCACCATGGTTATACCTGATGGTTTTGGCCGTTCTTGGATTGCCATTGTCTTTGAAGGATCGATGTAGATTCTATCTTTAGGGATAATATGGACAAGAAAAGAAATTCCCTGAAGCCATAATTCACACTTGCTAAACATCCATTTTAATTCATTTATTCTGAGAGTCTTTAGAATATCGTGCATTGGATTTTTAGGATGCTCGTAAATTTTATAGTAAACCAAGATATCATCAATAAATACCACTAAAAATTAATCAAGATATTCCTTGAAAAACTATTCATTAAATCCATGAAGACATAGGGTGAATTTGTCTGTTCAAAAGGCATTACTGTAAACTCATAATGCCCATACCTGGTACAAAATGTTGTCTTCGGAAAGTCATACTTCTTCACACACAATTGATGATATCCTGATCAAAGGTAAATCGTTGAAAAATATTGATCTCCATGAATTTGATGGAATAAATCATAAATGCGTGGTAGGGAATACTTTTTTGTTATTGTTATAGAATTGATATCCCTGTAGTCAATACACAACCTCATAAATACATCTTTCTTCACAAAATGAACAGGGGATGACCATTGAGAAACACATGGGAGAATAAATCAATTATTACTCAATTCCTCAAGTTGATTCCTTAGTTCCAATAATTCAATGATGTCTATTTTATAAGGGGTATTTGATATGGGCCTCGAACCAATAATTAAATCAATGAAAAAACTAAATTTCTCATTCTAGAGGATGTACAGGTAAATTGTATGGAAAACATCAAAAAATTCAAGAACTATAAGAACATAATCTATTTGAACATTCCTTTCCCTACCCATATTTATTTCACTCTCATCATCTCTAATAATTTAATTTAGTACTGCTACTAGGGGTGGCTCTAGATAAAAAACAGGTGGTGATATTTCTGATATGAATATGATGTACTCCTTATCATCATCAAAAAAATTTAAACTCTTTATTCTAAAAAATAAATTTTTGAATCATGGTCCGAAATCCAATCCATACAGAGGGTTATATCAAATTTAATCATGGGTATGACGATGTGATCTAAAGATAAAGAAAATTTATATGCCTTAATGGAAACTGATTCAAAAATTGTTGTTGTAAAAAATTCTTCCATATGTATTTTTTACTGACAACTCCCTTGTCAAATAAAATTGAATGTATCTATTTTTCCTAGAAAATGGGGAAGATATAAAACAATGCAATGATCCAGAATTAAATAAAGGATTGGCTAAATTTGAGGAAACCATTAAATTACCTATCACAACATCATTTAGTGATTCAACCTCATCAATAGTGATCACATAAACCTGGCCTTTCCCCCTTGGCCTTTTCTAAGGTATGTTTTACTAACTCTTATAAAATTCAATTGCCTAATTCCCCATTTCTCTTAAATAATTGCATTCTACATTGACTGCCTTTTTGATTTATTGCAATAACAAGTTTGGTGGCCTTTTTCACCACACTGGTAATGAACTCCCATTAACTTCAGGGAAGTACCAGGGTCTTTCAACCAACATTTACTAGAGGATAGAAACTAAACATTTATCTTCTTCCCCTTATTTCCATTTCCTGAGTGTTTAACAAATCTTTTATTCTCTTTCTTTTCTTTAAAGTCATTAGACATAGACAATTCATTTTCTATCTTGATAGCACCTGAGATAGTATCTTTGTACGTTGAGAAGGATTGTGAGGGAAATGCTCGCCAGAGAAATTTTTCTATCCCATGGAAGAAGCGATCAATATTACTCCTTGGGTTACGTATATAATCTTCTACATGCCTTGCTAAACTTATAATGTCATCCTAAAACATTGAGATATTCCCATTATCCTATTGGCACATACTCATAAATTGTCTTTCCACATCTACACAATGGTTACAAGGAATTTATTTCTCTAATAAAAACTCTTTAAAATTCCTCCATTCCATATTTTATACTTATTCATCATCATTTATGTTTAGAATTAATGACCACCATAGATATTCTTCTCATGTGAGGCGATAAACTTTCATGACAATGTTTTCCCTTTTACTACTCTCTAAATCATGAAATATATTTTCTATGGAACTAATACATCACTCAGCTATAAATGGATTTATAGTCCCATTAATTATTGGTTTTTGTTTCCTCATGAAGTTGTCAGGAAATGATCCTATGTATTGTGGAACTGGGAGCTCTACATGGGTAAGGTTATTATTCATTACCTGAGTGAGTGGTCCTAGTATGATAATAATTTGTTCAACACCATTTTCATCACCAGCTCCACTATAATTATATTGAGTAAGAGGCCAATCCCTACATGGATTAAGTTCATTGATACATTTTCTATTCATTTCGCTAGGTTCCATTTCGAATCAATGGAATACACTAGATTAGTTTCTGAATCGTAATACATAATTCAAAACTAGTAAAATACCAAACAAAAATAGAACAATATATGCATATAATCCCTAATTAAAAAAAATTAAATTTAATCGAGAAAGTATTTACTCTTAAATCATTCATAATGGTTTGTAATGAAAATGTGAATTATCCTAATCATGTCCCCTGTAGTGTGGTAACCAAGAGTGAAACAAGGCCCATTGTCGTGTAACATGATACCCCTAGTCTAGCCCAAAACTCCTTGTCTGAGTTTTCACTCCTAGGAACATTTCTACCAGAGTCGCATTGCTTATAAAATACAAAAAATCTCTACATTACCAAAATTATAGGAATTATTTTTATACGAATCCTCAAATTATATCTTAGGGTAATGTTCTCTAATTATAGTTTTTCTAAATCTAGATTCCATGGTTTGTACTACAATTCCTCTGATTAAAACTGCAAAGCCTCTGTGCTAGTTACCCAATGTCGGTGCATTATTACATAACATTTGTATGATAACAAAGGACCAAATCTTGGAAGAATGATTAGTTTAGAATCATTGGATGTAATAGATTCAAACATTATAAAAATATTACAATATGAAATGAAAAAAACAACATTGGGCCTCCTTTTAACACATTAATCTCACTTAGACTACCCCTTGTCAGTCATAATATACTCTTTCGCATCCTATAAAAAAATATATCATATTAAGGGGTGAGATCAGGTTCTCAGAAAGGATAACAATATAGAAGAATCTTTCATAAATAATAATAAATATCTATGACAATGTATAAGACTAAAAAAATTCTTTTAAACGTAAACATCAGAATAATATGGTGAAGATAAATCAAATAAATCCATTTACCTATTCACATGGATATTCTACTTGTCTAATAATCACATTTAAAATAAATAGATAATTTCATAATGAGTGAATGCATAATGCAAAACACCCTACCCACATTTTCAATGCCTCGTGCCAAGACTACAAATAATATTTTGTCAAGGCCATGTGCCATGAGAGTAGTTTGCCTCATGAGACCTACCAATTAATTGAGGATCTATTGCGGGATCCACCCGTTACTTACTAAGTCCATTGCATTCCTCTTAAGAAAATGTTGAAACATATCAAAAACATTTATATTAAAACTAGAATACGAAATGTTAATATTTTGACCAAAAACTATAAATGGTATAAAAAATAACACATCCACATTCAATCATATAAAAAAAATCAAAAAAATATGAATGGTTTTATTATAATAAATCAACTTCAAACATGTGAAAAATCCTCCAAATGCTGTTGACATATATTAAATCAATACTATTTGAGAGAAATATGTCTTTCTATTTTGAAATTATTTAAAAGTCAAATAATTATAAAATAAATATTTATTTGTAAAATATTCTTATAAGAATATAAGGGAAGCTTCAAAGTTATTTTAATGGAAGAAAATATATACACATGACATATATGTTAAAAAACATTCTTTCCTTAATTTGTCGAAAAGGACATAATGTACCTTATTTGGAAAATGACAGAAAGATTTCTTTCAAGACAATTTATAAAATGAAAATCAATGTTATAAATGTATTTAAATCATATTTAAGGAATTAGTAAAAATTACTTTAAATAATTTTTTGAGAAGCATTGCTCTTTATGATAAAGAGGTCCCAGTAGACACTCACGTATAAAAAACCTTGAATAATAGAGAGATTGTAAAACTAATCGTTACCTTATACTTTACATTGTTCGAGGGTATGTTTAACAAATTGTATATGGCCATTGAATGTTGTTAAATTATAACATAATAATTTTTTTATTTATTCAATCATTCTTGATTCATTTTTTTATTTATAATTCCCATTTAATAATAATTCCCATGTTAAAATAACATTTCGGGTAATAATTGCTTTCTTTATCATATGTGTTGTAACTTTTAATTGTTGATCGTATAACATCTGTCATGTTTTAATTTATTCTATAATATAAAAAATTATTTATGTATCATGTATGTTAATAGTATAAGTTTTTATAATATATTTGTATTTGAAATGAAAAACACAGTTTATGGAGATAATTGGCCTTACTTACACACAATCACTATTTCCGTTTTCATATCCTATTGAACGGATGTAATTGAATGAGATATGTTTGTCTATATATATATATGTCTATATATTTTCATTATAATGATTATGTATTATATTACATACTTATTAATAAAATTTATGATTATATTCATCATTGAATGGTGCAGGTCAATCTCATAGCGCTGTGGAGACGGTAAGTCATACGTACGCACATATGGTGACATTGTCATAAATAGGATGTATAGAATATTGAATATGGTGGTACCATATTTATAATAACATAAAATTATTTTTATGGTACTAGAGGTATTATTTTGGTATGAAAATAATAAATAAAGAGGAAGTGGGAGAAGAAAAGAACCTTGGAAGGGGTGATGAATTTATTACCTCATCTTCAGGTGCTTCCCTTTGATTTGATCAAAAGGGGTATTTAGGTTGGGATCTGATCAAATTAAGACTAGTAGATTGATGTGAGTGTAGTTCAGAGGATATTAGAGTAGGGGTTGTCCAATCCAAATGGCTATGGAGGTGTGATATTAAGTGAAAGAGAAGTACCCTTTTATAAGAGATGTGGGGGTCACTATAGGAAAATCATGAAATAAAATTTTATTATACTATCATATTCAGTTTGTAATGGCTCAAAGAATATTTATTTCCAGGATAAGGCAGATCTGGGTCAATAACCTCTCATTCAATAGATTATATACTAGTTTAGGTCACAATATTAACCTTATCTTTTAGATTTCACTCTTAGTTTAATTGTTTAAATTTTACCATGTATTCTTGTATTATAAAAATAAATGGTTAATAAACATACTACAAAAAACCAAGAGAACCCCAAAGAGTTTATTGTTGATATATATATCCTTATATAAGACCTCTAGCTGAACCATGGATTTTTTGGAATATTATAGGAATTAATAATATATTATTTTATTTAAAAACTAATTTATGTCAATTTTGACGCTATTTAGTATTTGGTTTATTTGAAAGTCATAACAACATTATCACTTAGAAAAAAAAAATTAAACAATAATAACATGTCATATTAGCCTAGAAAAATCGTGGAATACATAAAAACCCACAATTAACAATTATTTTAATATTTATAATATCAGTTATTTTAATCATTCATTAATAAGGTAATTATTGCATCATCATTGTGTGATAAATAAAATTAAATATATAATGTATAAAAATTATAAATAAAATAAAAATATATAGGAAATATTTTTTAGCTTTCTTAAGATTTTTTATAGTCAAATTTGACTTATGTATAATCCTATATTAAAAATGGTTTAGTTATTCAACATAGAATTTAACACTTTTAACCCTTGTTTAAATAAAAATAATAATAAATGTTCCAATCTTATCCAAGTGGACCAAAAGGATCATATTTTATCCATAAGGTTGATTTTGCACAAAAAACATTCATTCAATAGAATTTCGACATATGTTAGGGTAATTATAACTTCATTTTTATATTTAATTACCCAATATACATTTAACCGTGGTAAATAAAATTCAAATGTTATTACTCAGAAAAAATTATTTAATCTTATTGAACGACATTTTACATACTGATGTCAACCGTGTCTCTCAGATTTTTCGTATTCAATTCATAAATGTGATAAGTTATGTTTTATGAAGATTTTCTATTATTCCTAGAAGGTGGGTAAAAGGCGTTAAAATAGTCAATAAAATTTTATATATCTAATCTTATTGTAAAATGAATTTAATGAATTACATTGAAAATATATAGTTATTATGTATAAATATTTACCTAAGATAAATATAAATAAAATAACTATATAATTAAATGAAAAGTCAATTTTAAACAATAACATATTGTTTTCAATATTTTTAAAAAATTGAATGTTTTTTTTGAAAAATTCCAAATATTCACCCAAAGCTAATTTTGATATTTCAAATGACAAAATGACATCTATTTTGAAAAACAAAAAATATAAAATTTTAAAATGTGGGTATTAATATTCATAAAGGCTAGTTTGATTGGTCGTGGTGTGCTGGATCTCGAAGTTGCATCCAGCGCATGATGTTGCATTATTCAAAGAGAAATGTACCATAGAAGCTTGGGGTGTTACAGAGAATGAGGTAGTCCACACATACCTGAAAGAAGATATCATCATTCAGTTAGTGAAAATGGATGAATTAAAAGGATTTATTATAATTTAATATTAATATATAAGTCATTAAAATTATTATATTTCATTTATAAAACATATAATAATTAACATTACCCATCCAATTTACTTGTAAAATGTTAGTGGAAAAAAATCACATCGCTTCACGAGGCGATAGTCCGATGTGCATACTGGGGAGGTTACCATATCACATATGGAATGAAGTGTAAAATTATATATTTGAAATAATTACTCTAGAGGAATAATTATGATTTAAATATAATATATGTACTTTATATCCATTATGATACCCAACTATGTGAGGTGGTAACCATAAAATGAATTACATTTGTTCACATGGTGGTAGTACTCTGTGCACATGTATGGTGTGTCTGTGACACATTATATGGAAGTAGAGATGGTAGTCGGCAATGAACAAAAAAAGAAATACATTTAATTATGTGTTAGATACTTAGTTTAATATTTAATCATTGCATAAAAATAATTAAAGGAGTTGGATGATGAAATAAAATAAGATTGCTTTTTGAAGTGTGTTACCACTTCTTCCAGAAACCACTTTGGATTACACCAAAACCTTCCTAGGATATAATTAGAACCAAAATAAGGCTTCATGAATTATTTAAGTGATTTTGGGAATTGATTTGGCGTAGTATTGTCCAATGAAAAGGATATTATGGGGTAAAGATTATAGGATTGTGGGTTAACATTTAAAAGTGAGGAGTGTAGAACACTTTTAATTTTTTATAAGAAAGAGGTGTACCCATGATTTTCAAATGCCAAAAGGGTCCTCAATAGAGTATTAATGAGACATAGATATTATAGGTTATAAATATTTCTATAAAATATAGTTTAGGCATGTTTTATGATCATTCGCAACTTGAAAAAGGACCTTACGTGAAGGACTTTTTACAACGGGAATAAATCGCGTCGCAAAAAAGTCTGTCCAATAGGTTATTTGCGATGGGGGTAACACCACTTCACAAATAACCAATTATTTGTGAGGGGAATTCATCTCCCATTGCAAAAATTTTGGCATGGGTAGCACGCCAAACCGCGTGAAGGTTATTTGGGACGGTGGGATCCCACCATCGCAAATAGTGAAGTATTTTCCAGGGGTCCCGTTGAAATACCCGGTGGCGGTTAATAGCTTTTTGCGACCAGATATAGTCCCGTAGCAAAAGGAGTGTCGTTAGAGACTATTTTTGGTGGGGCCTGTCACAAATAACTTTTTAACCGCCGATAGTAATTAATGATGGTGTAGGTTTTTGCGACGGGTCCCGTCGCAAATATTCTAACCTATATATACCCCCATTTGTTTTCACTCTCATTCTCTCAATTCATATATCTTGTTTCTCTCTGAACTCAGATTCTAGAGGGAAAATTTTTCTAAGTTAATTTTTTTGTTCACGAAAATGTTGTGACGCCGTCTACATCAGTTGAAAATAAATCTTAAAGGTATTTATGTTTTATTTAATTTATTATTTATTTCATTTTTTTATGTTAATTTTTATTATTATTGATTAGTTGTAATTAAATTAAATTTAAATTGTTTTTTCCATGAGTATTTATTTGTACTAATAAATTTTATTTTTTAGTACTAATTTTTAATAATTAGTAGTAATTAATAATTATTGATGATAATTAATAATGTATATAATTAATCTGTCGTAATTAATAATAATTCATAATAAATAATGATAAATACTAATAATTAGTAATAAATTTTAATAATTATTTATAAATAGTAACAAATAGTATTAATGAGTAATAAATAATAATAATGAGAAATAAAGAGTAATAAATTGTCATAAATAGTAATAAATTCTAATAATTTGTAATAAATTGTTATAATTAGAAATAAATTGTAATGATTAGTAATAAATTGTAATAATTAGTAATAAATTGTAATAATTAGTAATAAATTTAAATAATGAGTAGTAAATAGTATTAATGAGTAGTAAATAGTAATAATGAGTAGTAAATAGTAATAGATTGTAGTAAATAGTAATAAATTATAATAATTAGAAATAAATTGTAATAATTTGTAATACATCATAATAAATTGTAATAAAATGTAATGTTTTGTAATAAATTGTAATAATTACTAATAAATAATAATAATTACTAATAATTAGTGATAAATTAAATAATTAGTAATAAAATGTAATAATTAGTAATAAATTGTAATTATTAGTAGTAAAATGTAATAATTAGTAATAAATTGTAATAATTACAAATAAAGAGTAATAAGTAGTAATAATTAATAATTTTTATTTGATAAATAATAATAATTTGTAATAATTTGTAATAATTAGTAATAAATACAAGTAATTAGTAATAAATACAGATAATTAGTAATAATTTGTAATAATTAGTAATAATTAGTAATAATTAGAAATAATTAGTAATAATTATTAGTAAATTGTAATAATTAGTAATAAATACTAATAATTAATAATAATTAGTAATAATTAGTTAAAATTAGTAATAATTAGTAATATTTATTAATAAATAATAATAATTAGTAATTAATTGTAATATATAGAAATAAATACTGATAATTAGTAATAAATACTAATAATTACTAACAAATTGAAATAATTAGTAATAATTAGTAATATTTATTAATAAATAATAATAATTAGTAAAAATATGTAATAACTAGTAATAAATATAGAAAATTGGTAATAAATACAGATAATTAGTAATAATTTATTAATAATTAGTAATAATTAGTTATAATTATTAAATATTAGTAATAATTAGTAAAAATTAGTAATAAATTGTAATAATTAGTAACAAATTGTAATAATTAGTAATAAATACTAATAATTAGTAATAAATACTAATTATTAGTAATCAATAATAATGATTAGTAATAAATACTAATAATTAGGAATAGTTATGTATAATTACCAATAATTAGTAATAATTAGAAACAAATGGAAATAATTAGAAATAATTAGTAATAAATAGCACTAAATATCAATAATTAGTAATAAATAGATATAAATAAGAATAAATAAGAATAATTAGTAATAACTATGAATAATTAGTAATAATTAGTAATAATTTGAAATAATTAAGAATAATTAGTAATAGATTGTAATTAATTGTAAGAAATTATAATTAATAGCAATTATTTGTAATAATTACTAATAAGTACAAATAATAACTAATAACTACTCATAAATATTAATAATTAATGATAAATACTAATAATTATTAATACTTAGCAATACTTAAAAAGAATTAGAAATTATTATGAATAAATAGTTATAATTAGCAATAATTAAGAATAAATAGCAATAATTAAGAATAATTAGCAATAATTAGTAAAAATTTGCAATACATAACAATAATTTCTAATAAATAGAAACAATTATTAATAAATAGAAATAATTAATAATAAATAGCAATAAATAGTAATAATTATAAATAATTAGGAATAATTAGGAATAATTAGTAATAATTTGGAATAATTATGAATAATTAGGAATAATTAGGAATAATTGAAAACAATTAGGAATAAATACAGATAATTAGTAATAAATATAGATAATTAGTAATAAATAGAAATAATTAGTAATAATTAGTTATAATTACTAAATGTAGTAATAAGTAGTAATAATTAGTAAAAATTAGTAATAATTTATAATAATTAGTAATAATTAGTTATAAATTGTAATAATTGGTAAGAAATTATAATAATTAGTAATAAATTTTAATAATTACTAATAAATTGCAATAATCAGTAATAAATTTAAATAATTATTAAAAATTAGTAATAAATTGTAATAATTGGTAATAAATTGTAATAATTACAAATAAATTGTAATAATTAGTAATCTATTGTAATAATTAGTAATAAATTGTAGTAATTAGTAATAAATACTAATAACTGGGAATAAATTCTAATAATTACTAATAAATACTAATAATTTGCAATAATTATCAATAATTAGGAATAATTAGCAATAATTAGAAATAATTACTAACTAATAGGAATAGTTAGTAATAAATAGGAATAAATAGGAATAGTTAGTAATAAATATTAATAGTTAGAAATAAATAGGACTAGTTAGTAATAAATAGGATTAGTTAGTAATAAATAGGAATAGTTTGTAAAAAATAAAAATTACTTGTAATAAAATGTAATAATTAGTAATAAATACTAATAATTAGCTAGGAACAGTTAGGAATGGTAAGAAAGAAATTTAGAAAAAAATTAATAATTTTTAAGAACATGGCATAATTTCCAGCGGATTGACAACACTCATTTTTCTCCATGACTTTTCTCCTTTGAACTATCGCTGACTCAAAAAAAATATGAAAAATGTACTGCTACATAGACATATTCAATCTCGTATGCACGAGATTGAAAATTCATTCGTAGGATCATATTTTATATAATTTTTTCATTCGGTGACAGTTGGAAGAAGTCGATTCATCAACAAAAAGGGGGATCTTTTGTCCGATAGCTCATTTACCTTGATCATTCTCACACTGAAATCACAATGTCCAATCTGGTCAGTGGTAGGAAAATTTATTCTCGTTCATACGAGAATGAATATGCGTACCTCCGACCAGATTAGACATTGTGATTTCAGTGTGAGAATGATCAACGTAAATGAGGCGTTAGACAAAATAGTAGCCTTCAATCCACTGAAAATTATGTCTCCATTAATTAATGGTAATTATTAAGAAGTAGTAGTAATTATTTAACTTTTTTTTCAGATAATGTTTTTATAATTTCAAATTATTCAAAAATATGTATGATTCTATATTTTGTAGAAAAATTTGGAAAAAGAAATAAACATCAGTCATTATTAGATGATCGTGCTTGGATAAATTAGCGTAGAAATCCAAATGGTTCTTGTTTAAATCTTGTATATATTGAGGGTGATGATGCTTTATTAAAATTTGCATCATGAAAACAAGAATATGTTTTAAAAAGAACAATTATGTGTCCTCGTAAAAAAGGTGCTCTGAGAACATTCGACACATTTGACAAGGTTGGGGGACATCTCTTACGATTTGGTTTTAAACCAGATTATGTTTTTTTGTATCATCACCGTATATGCAATTCAAGAGAAGATACTAATAACTTGATTCCAGATCCATCACAGTTCCAAAATTTAGTACATAATATTGCAGGTCCATTTGTTCAACAAACTGAAACTCGCGATGATATTGATTTAACTCTTGAGTTGGCACCATCTGAATTTTATAAGTTATTGAGGTCTGCTAAGGATTCATTATATATTGGTTGCAAGATAAGAAAATTAGAAGTGGTTGAAAAATTTATGGCTATTAAATAAGATAATGCAATGTCAAACAACTATTTTGATTACATATTTTCTTTGGTTAAAACACTGTTACATGAAAAAATGTGTTGTCAACAAATTATTGTGAGAGAAAGAGGTTGGTTCATAATCTAGGCCTTAGTTATCGGAAGATTCCTACATGGGAAAATGATTTCATCTTATATTCTGGTGAAAATGAGTCATTTTATAGTTCTCCCACATGTGGAAAATTGAGGTATAAAGAATCTCAACAAGGGAAGTCTGGATCGACTCCTGCAAAACTATTGAGATATTTACCCCTTACACCAAGAATGCAATTTTTATTTATGTATCATAACATAGAGTCAAATATTTCATGGAACAAAACCAATATTTGAACCTGTAAAAGCTTGAATCATCCACCTGATGGTGATTCATGGAATCATTTTGATCGTCTGCATCATTATTTTTTTTAGAATCCTGAAACGTGTGATCGGGTCTTTCTACTGACAGTTTCAGTCCGTTTGGTTCTTATGGTAGTGAATATTCATGTTAGCCAGTCTTTTTAACTCTGTACAATCAACTTCCCTGAATTTTGATGAAGGTGCCCTATATCGTTTTGACTGTATTAATACCAGGACATCTGAAAAAGAATATTGATGTTTATTTGAAACCATTTATTGATGAGTGAAATGCATTTTGGAGTACTTGTGTTAATAAATATAATGTTTCTGCGAAACAGAATGTCACATTAAAAGCTCCATTGATGTGGACTATTAGTGACTTTTCGGAATATGGAATGTTATCTGGGTGGAGTACACATGGTCCGTAATCATGTCCGTAGAATATGATAAACAAAAAATATTTTATGATCGTCAATGTAAAAAAACCTTTCTATTTTGACTGTCATTGCAGATTTCTTCCAATCGATCGTCCTTTTCGAAAGAATAAAATCTCATTTCAAAAAAGGTACAATTGAAAGGGATGAACCTACAAAAATAATCTCAGGTATGGAGTTAAAATAAGTTCTATTTTCATTACCTCCTATCACATTTTGTCCAAAATTAAACCAACAAAAAATTCATTACATTGGGAAAGAACATAATTGGATAAAACAAAAAAAATTTGGGATCTCCCATATTGTTCGGTTTTTTTGGTCCGACAAATGTTGGATGTCATTCATATTGAGAATAACTATTTTGATAATTTATTTAATACAGTTTTGGATACACCATGTAAGACCAGCGATACTGTAAAACCCCCGATTAGATCTTGCCCAGATTTGCAGGCGACCAAAACTTGAAGTATTTGAAAATGTCAGATCACAGAGGTTAATGAAGCCAAAATAAGGTTATAAACTATTCAAAGAGATTCACTTATTATTTTGTCCGTGGATTACAAATTTGAGACTTCCAGATTGCTATGCTTCCAATTTGGGAAGATTTGTTAAGAATGGTCATATTACCAGATTAAAAATACATGATTTTCATGTTATAATGGAAAGACTTATTCTTATTAGATTCATAGATTTTTTGAATTATATGATTTTGGATTCTATAACAGAAATATCATATATAATTTTGAGTCATTTGTGCAGTGACAATAGACTACGATGCACTTAGAAAACTGGAAGAAGATGTCATTCTAACTATATATAAATTGGAAAAAATATTTCGGCCTAAATTATTTGATTCAATGGAACATTTGATATTACATTTTCCACATGAAGATAAAATTGATGGTCCATTATAGTTTTGATGGATGTACTCATTCAAGATATTCATGTAGAAATTGATGAAAAAATACGTAACAAAGCATCTGTTGAAGGCTCATTTGCTGAGGCTTATTTTCAAGTGGCAATATCTTTTTTCTGCTCTCACTATTTTGAATCTGAATATCCCTCAAAACAAAACCACATGGGATGGAATGAGGGAAATGTTAATGATGAAATAGACAATCAATTGTAATTTTTTAATCATCCAAATCACGGCTTTGATGGAGTTCACGAACGATGGATTTCAGGCAATGAACATCACAGAGATCATACATATGTTCTGCTCAACTTTGATGAAATGACATCATTTGTACTGTGAGTGCATCTATCACTTATTCTATAATTTTTTTTACAGTATGTAAACTTAATTTATTTTTATGTTATATGATAATCGTATCATGAAACAACTTCAACAAATTACAGCAGATGCTCTTGAAAAATGAAGACAAAATGTTTTTTGAATGGTTCAAATAACTGGTAACAAAAATTATTCATGGTTTAATATCAGTTCAGTTTACTATTTATTATATTGATAATTGTTTTACAAAATTTCAGGTGTCTCAAAATGCTGATAAAATTGATAAGCGACTGTGTATATTGAGTAACCAACCATCCAAAATTGTTAAATCATATAGTCCATATGTGGTAAATGGTTTTCGATTTAATACACGTTCATATGGGGAATCAAAAAAATGATGAACAGTTGAGTTTTTTTGAGAGGATCACATCATAGGGAAACTGAAGTTGACTTTTACAGCATTTTGGATGAAATTATCAAGATTCTTTATCTTGTAATTAATTATATAACGATGTTTAAATGTCAGTGGTTGGATAATGAGGGGCTTGTGTGTTCATCAGACTCATGGAATCATTGATATTAAATATAAAAGTCTTCTTGCAGTAAATGAACCATTTTTACTAGCTCAATAGGCACACCAAATTTATTACACAATGTACTGTGCTACATCAAGAGACCTAAGTGATTAGTGGAGTATAATAAAAATGAAATCTCAGGAAAATAATTTTACTCAAACGGAATGTGGTTTCATTGAAGTGGAAGGAATTGAATTTTTTCAAGAGACTACTCAAAAATACATATTTTTGACAATGAAACGTGAATATCGATGACGAAACCCCACAATTAAGGGTCGATGGTGATGAAGATGTTAATGATGTTACAAATGAATTTGAAATGACAAGGGATGATGAAAATGAAACTCATATGGATATTGATGATTTCAGGGAGGAATACAAAGACATTGACATCATCAGATATTAAGATGATGATGAAGGAGAACATTGACACAATTACATGCTAGTTATGATCATAACTAATATATATCTAAATATAATAATTATTTTCAACTATCAGTTAACAACAATCATTTTGTATTTTAGATGGACTCTGATGTACTTCGTTCGTTAGGGGATAATGAGCTACCTTTGGATGAGGGGGATGGGGGATCTTCTGACCATCAGCCGACAGGTGGTTCAAGAGGTACGCGGTGGGGGTTCAGTCCAGTGCGACTAATTATTCCTGACCCTATCCCCGAGCGACGTCCACATCTTAGATTTGATCCATCCACACTGAGGATTGGAAATCTGTATATTTTAGTTATCTTTCATTAATTTATTTATATATATAATTATTGTTTGATTATTTATTCTTTTTTCGCAGTTTTGCGCATATAGTTATTGGACAGGGGAGCGGTATCTTGCACAATTATTTTTCTTATCCATGGACCAAGTGGAAACAGATTCCCGTTGATGTGCATCTCGTCATGTACAATCATTTGCTGCTACGTAAATAAATAATATTTATTTTGAAATTTATTTTATTAATAACTTTTTATTATAAATTATATGCATGGGTTATGGTATCCCATCGACGATAGCATGTGTGACGATATCCATGCAGCATGGGAGGTTGTCACGAACCGAATCTGGTCGCCTTCAAACTCGGCACCCGACCCGGTCCATGGCAAGACCCGAAGGGCGTTCCCGATCCCCACGGGCTGGCACAAGTTCCCGGGTATCATAAAATGAAAATTGGGAACGATTTACCCGAGTTTATAAACATAAAACAACAAAAGAATCCAATGAAACAAATCTGGATTTTTCAAACCAAACAATCTTTTACAAAAATTCAGAACTGAATTACATGGCTTAAAAAAAACTCAAAAGGTCTATACCAAAGTTAAAAATCCAAATAAGGACAGCCCAAGAACCCTCATGGCAAGGGGCACCTCCCACAAGCCACCTCTATAAGACTTCACCACCAAGGACCTGCTAGAAACCCGAACCACTGGAACAAAAAAACTGTACCCAACCTGTGACAAAAAAAACCATGTCTACTTACACCCAAGGGTGTTAGTAGGGTGTGAGCCAATTCCCAGTAGGATAACACCACTAAGAGATTCCATGTGATAAACATTTAAAGACGAAAAGCATGCAAGTTTTCAAAAACATGAAAAGCTAGTTACAATTTCTAAAAGATGCTACTTTGAATAAAAACAGTTTTCAAGTGGGCTATCATTAAGAATCAACACTTTTAAAAAAAATTTCAACACTACTGAATTTTCCAGCCAACTATACCGTATGCCGACGGTAAGTACAAAGTAATCAATGAGCACAAGAAATAGGAAGTAACACCTAGGCACTAGCTAGCTGTGGGTCCCAGGTACCTCGTATCTCGGTGAGAGTAACCATCACAAATATCCATTCTCGTGCACGAGCCACTAGTAGGGAACATACCCATAACCTAGTGGTCCCCAATAATAATAATCATCATAGTTTAGTTAGAGTTGTAAGCGTCAATCTTGCTAAGTGAAACTGAGGCCAAACCCCATGGATTCACTAGCATACTAGTACACGTCCACCCACCTAGATACCCAGGTTTTCCCCTTGTGCTCAAACATGTTCAACACATCAAGCAATGTACATTGAACATGAAAATATCATTTCCACATCACAAATTCACCAAACAGCCCATATGTATACCACACAAGTCACAAAAAAATCCATTTTTCATTCAAAATGATTTTGAAATCCGAATCACACCAAAATAGCCCACAACACATTTCACATTTCTTCAACACTTCCACAAAACCATTAAACAATTTTATAAAACAATTATATGATATTTAAACTCATATAACAGCCCACACACATGGAATATAACACTTCTTTCATATTCAAAAATTCAATTTTTCACATCACACTCACACAAAACACTCCACATCACTTTCACATCACTTTCACTCCAAAATATCTCCTTCAAACAATTTAATAATATATTTCCAAGATGATACATATCACATAGCAGCCTTTTCACAAATGAAATGGACCTTTTAAAAATATACTCCTACCAAAACAGTTTGCTGATATAGTTTCACCTATTACACAACCCAATAAAGCATTCAAAACTTCCATAAAACAATTATAAAGAGTATACCCAAAATTTTCACATAAAATCCATTTCAAAAATCTCTTTTTAAGCCAAAATCACACCAATACCCTACCAAAACATAATTGGCAGCCCAATAAACATGAAATAATCCACATTCAAATGTTATATAATCACGTTGAATAATATCACAAAAGATACCCATGAGAACACACAAATCCATAAAACACTTTCAAGGAGTATAACAAGGTTATACAAATAAAACCATTCAAATACACCCCATTTTTAGGCCCACATGGAACTATATCATTACCTAACCATAATTTTCAGCCCCTTTCAACAACTAATAAATCACTTCCACATTTTACAAAACTACCACAAGATATAACACATGAAATACATTTGAAAAATACACACTTCAAGCAAAAATGTAACTCTAAAAACAAATGCTTTACTATTACAACCAAAAATGGTTTTCACATAATGAACAGCACATAAGGAACATTCAAAATTATTTAATCAATCAAACTAACTCATCATTAAATGGTTACCCACGGAATCACCTACCGAATGTGTCGAAACCCTCAAAACTTGGTGCGAAACCTTAAGCGCACCACCGTTGCACCAAAAGGAATACAAATCCAGACCTAAACCAAAAAAATTTACCCAAAATACACCAAATCATACATTAGGATCGAACCCCAACTTCTGAACATGAGGAACTTCAAGAAAAAGGAAATAAAACTAAAAGAGGATGGAAGGAACCAAGAAGGAATTCCCTTACTTGAAATATCTTGAAGGAATAGGCCCCAATCCACAAAATAATGAATCACCAAGTACCCAAAACTGGTATGGAGGTTCGAAGGATTCATATTAGGTCATGTGGGGATTGAAATGGGGGAAAAAGGATGTAAAATGAAGGAGTTATGAAAGGATCAATTTACCTCTCCAAATCTGCTCGATTTTTGAAACCCTAATACGTTCAGTACTAAAGCGCGATGAAAAAGAGATCCAAAGAGGTGAGAGAGAGCTTGGGAGAGTGTCTGGGTTCAAGGGGCGCATATGAGGCTTTGAATCACCGAAAAATACTTAAAAATGAATAAGTTATTAATTAATCAAATATTATTTTTAAAACTGGAATTGGGCTTTCGGGCAGGCCCAATCCCTTAAATAAAAACCAACATAAACCTTGGTTATGGATTTCCAAAGGCTCCAAATTTTATTTTTGGTGTTAATATATCAGGGGAGGACATTTAGGAGTTGGAATGAAGGAAAAATATTAAAAAATAAAAATTTTATAAAGGAAACAAATTTTATTTTTTTCTGGAATTGGGCTCGCGGTTTGGCCCAATTCATGAAAACTCATCTATTTCTCCATAAAACCTTTGGAAACCATCCAAAACAAAAAATGAAAGGAAAAAAAATGAAATTTAACTTCAAAATAATTCATGTATGTGAAAATTCTCCCCACCATGAAAACTTTCCGTCCCCAGAAAGCTACAGAAAGGCCAGATACGAAAGCCAAACCGAACTGATAAACCAAGATGTACTCCCTTTCCAGGTTTCGCCCCCCAAAGGCCAAAACACCTCCATTGATCAATTAAGGAAGGAATAATTCACAAAAAAATCATACACCACTTTCCTGAAACAATCAATCACATTCAGGCTTTATCCCAAAGGAAAACACCTCATACACTATCAGAACAAGACTCAAGCAATTCACTCAAACGAACAACAACATCGAACAAGGTTACACTTACCTTACTTTACCTAATACATTGGGCACTCTCCAGTCCCAAAGTTTACCCAAGGAAAATGTAAGTAGTTAGATATATCCAAATGATATTACCTACTTCCCATACAATACCAAGGAAAAACATGAGTTACTTGTATGAAGAGACACAAATGAGCTCCCCACCATAAGAGACAACTTAATTTTTTTTCCCCGAGACAGAATCAAGACAGTAATAAGGGAAGGCCCAAACAGACTCCCTAGTACAAGGGGTATACATCCATTAGAAATTTACAAAATAATATGCACGATACCCATGGTGGGTCTTCCCACCACAAGAACCAACCATCTTAACCGACCGGCATTGGCCGACATGAAAAGACCCCAAAATTAAGGAGTTGGGATGGTCACATAGTTAGTCTACACAGTTTGAGAAACTGTGCAATAACTATGTGGATCCTTATATCTGCATGGTTATTTTTTTTTTGTTCACGGTTAGAACTAACCATGTGAAAACCGTGTGCTCAACTTTTCTAGCCAAATTTCCAACCATTCTCCAAAGACTCAATGGAAACCAAAGGGGGAGGGAATAACATTGTGTGATGACATGGGTACAAGACCCTCCACCTATTTCCACCGAACAGGAACAACAGAAGAAATATGATGACACCATAGGTTTAAAATCTTCCTATCTTTCATACTGAGGATAGGACTTTGTACAAGGGTTTAAACGACACTGGGGTTTCCCCTGACTACGCGCCAGCTTCTCTCCGGGACCTATGGCTGGAGCTCAAAATATTGAAGCATCTTCGGCCACGCAGTTTGGCTGTTGAAACCCCTATGTGGAACTTCTTCTTTCGGTGCCACAAATAACTACACTGCATACCCTGATGGGTTCATCAAGACATAACACACTCCATAACTCACTTTACCAAAACCATACATTTCACTGAAACAAGGGATCAGAATAAGCACACACATCGCACCTTGTTTCTTTGGGTGAGAAACAACAGAAGGGTAGGACACGTATAAACACCATCCACTAAGATAGAGGATTTGATGTTTTTCCAAAGGGATACATACTCCCAACATAACAGAGAACCTAAGAGGATTGTGTGACCTTGACCTTTACAGTCAAAAGAGCACACAGCATCACAATGCGTCACCAAACAGGACCTTTGTGATTGATAGAAACAATACATGGAACATGACCATATACCAAGTCCCTAAACAACAGACAAGTCCAAAAAGTGGACACAATATCCTATCAGGACCAAAATCTCAAAATTGGTGGTTTAATAATAACTCTTTCTTCAAGGAATATATGAAGAACCCAGAGGCCCTCTTAGACACCATCCAAATACTCATCCATGCTAAAAAACCCAGAACACTTCCACCTTCGAAAAATTAGGAAACTTAAGAGGCTAAAGTCACTTTCAACCATCCATAATCAATCTCCCACTACAAGAGGATACACAAAACCAATAAAGGAAAGGGTGTATACTCAATCTAAAAATCTCAAGAAATGGATTCCTTATATTTATCAACTGGAGGATTTTCCAATGGAGAAACAATCTGGGTTGCGCTTCAGTTGTGCATTAACCCTTAATGGGGGCATACCTTATTCAATGAGAGAACCCAAGGACCCAACCAATCTGTTCCATTAGTCAAAAAATGCCTCAAACCAGATCCAAACACATGAAGGGAACCACCGTAGAGGCATCCCAAAACATTTTTCAAAAGAGACCACTAATCGTCCCTACAACACAGCTCACCGACCAAACACAAACCCAAAACACAGTTCAAACAGGAGGGGTTCTTGGACTCAAAACATCCCACAACATCAACATTATCAAAAACCCATAATAAAAACTATACCAAACTATTCATCAATACATCATGTTTTTCTTTAAAACTATTTCTTTGAAAACAAACAGTTTTGCAGTAAGAGTATCCACCATTGGTACCCCATGGGCCTCACACAAGCATGTTTTTGTGTCACACCAGGCACCCTCCTCATAACCATCCCAGCACTCATCCAGTCATGCCATCAACCATCCATCATCACATATAACCCCATTCATGTGGTCACTCATGGAAATACCAAAGGGTAAAACAAAAATTCCTTCCACATTTCAAAAACAAAATGCTCAACCAACCCAACCTTTTTCTCAAAACTGCTAAGAATGAGATCAAAATCCCAATTCACATCTTACAAAACATTTCATAAAGACACAACAATTTGGAAAAGAACCCACATTCAAGATATTCATATCAATATCAAAACATCTCATCCCATTAAAACAATGTTTTATTATTTAGAAAACTCTATTGGAAACACTTTTCAAAACCAACTTTAATATAGTTCCTTCTTTCAAAAGAGGTGTAAGAACACCATTTTACATTTCAAAACAATTCTGAAAATTCAATTCCTCAATTTCATAAACCGAACCATTCCCTCTTTATTTGAAAATCATTTCATAAAAACTTTACGCTTATTAAAACCAAGTCACCAGAAAACCAAAGTGCCAGGATTTCAAAACTAAAGCACAAAACAATCCGAGAGGAAACTAGTTTCAATGGGTGACTTGGAAATATGGTTGGCAGCCATATTTCAATCACTTCACTGTCACAGAGAGTGTTTTAGGGAATATCCCCAGCTTCACATGGCTTGCCAGGCCCTGCGAGCTTACGGAGACCATTAACCCAACCTCTTTTCATTTCCCCTAACCATCATTAAAACAAGAAAACCAATGGACTTAGATAAATCCTGACTTCCCTAGGAAACTTGAATCCTGTCATGAGGTGTGGTGATCATGCACACTACCCATAACTATAATACCAAGTCCCTACAATCCTAACTCCATGATATCCTGACTCTTCCCGAAATAACATGACCCAAAGAGTTAACATGAACCTCCTCTGATACCATTTTGTCACGAACCGAATCTGGTCGCCTTCAAACTCGGCACCCGACCCGGTCCATGGCAAGACCCGAAGGGCGTTCCCGATCCCCACGGGCTGGCACAAGTGCCCGGGTATCATAAAATGAAAATTTGGAACGATTTACCCGAGTTTATAAACATAAAACAACAAAAGAATCCAATGAAACAAATCTGGATTTTTCCCGATCCCCACGGGTTGGCACAATGGTTGGGTGGTGGATTTCAGAAGAGGTCTTCATTGGGTCGGTAGAACCGGGGAAGACAAGAGGTGACACATCGAGCAGTCAGTCATACATTAAGTACTCATAAAGAGCATTTGGTATGTATTTTTTTAATATATTTTATATAAATTCAAATTTAAAGAGTTAATTTTATTTTCATATAGGCAGTCAAGCATCCCAATATTATAGAGTATGATGTTTATCAGAGGATGTACAGTGATCCAGCCACTGAATAGATTAGAGGTGATTACCAGCATCTGATTGTGATTAGTCATACTTTTTCACTTCGACAATTAATTGCATATAATATTTTCACAATTTTGATTTCAAATTGGAATTGAAAGATTCATATGAGGTTGCAACCTCTCAGACACATGCTGAGGGTCAGGACGAGACGACTGATCAGACCAGTGCCCACCATTTCGACAAGGCGGCATGGCTTTAGGATACTCTGAATGACTTTGAGAAGGGCTGAGTAGTTGGTATCACCTATAATTATAATGGTTCTGTTATGATGTCGGCATCCGGCTCAACAGGAGCTCGTGAAGAGGCATAATATTCTACCTCACATTATCAGGAGCAGTTCTGAGCTCAGAATGAAGTTATAGAGAGTTTGCAGAAGCAACAAGAAGAGATGTGTTAGTAGTAGCAGCAGAAGCAGTAGCACGAGGAGGAGATGTTTCGATGGCAGTAGTAGTATCACGAGAAGAGGGTGTACATGCGCTGTCTGACTCGTAGTTTTGGGATGGAGTTTCCTCCACCACCTCCTTCGGCTCCTCCAACTTTTCCAGAAGACGACCACCCCGAGTGATTTTTTATATTAAAACCATTTGAATTTAACATTTGTTGTAATATGAACAATTTACAGTTTCTTTCTTTTATATTGGTGTAAAAAGTACATAATTTAATTTTAAAAATTTTATGATTTTTTTTTGTGTAAATGTATAATTTTGATTAATTTTTTATTATTCTAATAATATTAATATTATTGTTTCATTAATCAAAATTTAATTAAATATATTTTTTCCGTATTATATTTTTTAATGTTTTTTATTTTACATATAATAATAATAATAATAATAATAATAATAATAATATTTAATGATTTTTTAATATTTTTTAGTGAATATTTGGAATTTTAATATTTTTTAGTTATTTTTATTATTTTAATTGTATTAAAATTTATTTTTCAAAAATCATAATTTTATTAAATTAACTTTTTCTGAAAATTTATTTATTATTTGTGATATGAACTATTGTGATGAGATCCCATTGCAAATAGTGTAAATAATTTTTTTTGAACAGTATTTGTGACGAGATTACGGGCACATCACAAAAATTATTTTCGACGGGGCCGTCGCAAAAAAATTATCTGCGATAGGCCCCTCAAATTTTTTTTATATTTATAAATTATATAATCAGATACTTATTTGGGATGGTGAAATTTCCCTTCACAAAAAAAATTTATTTGTGACTGGCCCGTCGCAATTAATATTTTTTGTGATGCCATTTTCTTCAAAGGGATATTTGTGACAGAACCCCATCGCTAAAGCTTATTTGTGAAGGGATCCCATTGTGAATAACACATCACAAATAACTAGAAATCACGTAGTGATTTGAGAAATATTTTTTAGATTAATCCCTTGTAAACATATTCATACATTGATTACTATAATTAAGTTTTATTGTTTTATCTATAATGATTGGTCAAAAATTAAGTTCAAATTAATAGAAAATAAAAATTTTCTGAATAAAAATTTGGAATACTTGGTTTTAATTTAGTTCATATATGTGGGAAATATTAATTTTATTATATACCTACAAACTCACTAAAAAAATTGGTTTTCATGAAGTGTATCTTTCAAATAAAATATGTTTTTATATTAAATATAATAATAAAAATTATTAATATATGAATTTAAATTTTTACCATCCACAACTCAAGATCCACTAAATGGTTCCCCTATATGGGTCACCAGATGACGACATGCACACCTCCCCAAACACAAGAGGGTGTCGAATAGTAGTGTGGGCCAAGATAAGTCACGTGGGGAGACAACACCTTCATTACAAGAGTAATCCAGATCAAATAAAAAATATAAATAGCCAAAAAATATATAATTAACAACAAACATTCAAAACCAACATCACCCAAAACATGGAATAATAAAAAATACAGTAAAAATGGTATGTCATTCTTAACCCCACTAGAAAAATATTTCCTAAAAGTTCTATAATCACCTTATGACCCATAAAACCCCAGAATAAGAGTCTAATGAATCAATTTTATGGTTCACCACCAATATATACCATGCTCTAACTATCATTATTGATGTCACAATATTATTCAATATGAAATATTGTAGAAGAAAATTATTTTACAAAATATGTTGTTTTACAATAGTGCTGATTTCCACACTTGGTTAGAAACTTCTAACACATGTAATTATAATGAGAAAAATCATTAGAATTTAAAAGATATACCATATGATTTTATTTTCATTTATGATCATCTCCATTTCATTAATCATCTATATAACCAATCCTAATATATTAGAAGATCACTGACAAATTTTAAACACATTTTCTAGGATTATTTTTACCACACATTGCACAAGATGAAAACATTCATTTCATTCCTCCAAAAATCATTAATGTGAAGTTTCCTATTACACGTCGTCTAGAACTCATATTGTTTTTGTTTTTATGGGATGAATAATCTTCACAAAACACTATCTTTTATCATATAAATAATTCAAATAATTTTCTAATATCTCTGGATTCCATGATATTTTAATTCCATTCAATATATTTTCTTCAATAAGGAGTAAACCTGATTTATCTTACTATCAGGATACTGAAAGAAATTGGGTTTTGTATTTCCAAATGGGTTATATTTTCTAAATATGAATCATCTAAATCTTCCTCCCATTTTCTCAATTACTACTATATTTATTATATACCATGTCAAAAAACATTAGATAAATGTTTCATCGGGAAAATATTTTTAAATTCATCCCATTCAAAGGCATAAACCTCTCTACGTTCCCATGTATACTTAACCATTGATCACCACATAATGGTTTCACCTAAATAATAAGAAATTGTATGATTAACCTTTTAGTGATCCCAAACACCAATGACAATGAATACCATTTCTTGGGATATAATCCTTCCTTCCGCTTGCATGAGTTCGGATGCACCTTTAAATTTTGTAGTATTTTTCCTCATAAAAAGAACTATTATCATTTTCTTTAACTTTGGAATATTTTTTTTAATATTTTATGGACATGACCACCATTTATGGAATGTTTCAACTAATCCATCACTTAAAAAAACTGCTCAGTTATAATACCAACCATCATAAGATGCTGATTTGGATGGTTATTTCCCTCTTGGTTACTTCCCATTGCAGCTTTCCCTTTTTCCATTGTGAAAAAACATTCTAAAAATACTTTTTCATGTTAAGAAACTATGTATTCTTAAACAGGAACATCATTTCAAATAAACCCTAAATAAAAATCATCCATGGAAATACTATTTTTATAATTCGATCCACTAAAATTTCTTAAACTCTCATTGGATATAAACTATAAGGACATATCCTTAAAATTACATTTAATTTTTTTTATAAATAATATATATTTGATGATATTTTCAGTTAAGTGAATTATAGAATTAAGAAAAACTCTTAATATATATATAAATATATTATAAGTGGACACTTCAATAATGTTTCCAATTTTTTCATAAAATAAAAATTGTTTAAAAAACATGATTTTATATGATGATAAATATTCAAAATTATCCCCTTGATCTATTTTACCTACTCTTACAAAAACTCTATGAAAAATATTTCAAAACATTGCATGAAAAAAAATAGACTAGTAAGGAATATAAAGTAATGGAAAATATTAGTCAAATTAAAACCCATAAAACCATATTTTTAAAACAAATATTTTTACTTATAAGAGTAATAATCTTTTCATGAAGGCGATCATCATTGTTTTTTAAAATAAAATGATTTCCATGAAAACACATATGCAAGAGTATAAGGTATAAAATGATAACATATGGCATAATTATATTAAAATAAAAGAACCATGCAGCCAAATTCCATACATTTTACTTATACAAATGAAAAAACCTTACAATCAAATTCTATACACGTCACTAATTGAAATCTTACAACCATACCATCAACGTATATACATTTCACACTTACAAATGGAATAAAAATAAGGTAAAAATCCATAAATTTTTCTCATTAAAATGGAATAATAATACTTTTGACTTCCTTACATGTCACTCTTACAAATGTAATGACATTACCTTTTAATTCCTTACCCAATCCATTAATGGGAAATCATAGACCCACCTTGCATTAGTGTATAACAAAACCACCCATCATTTTTTTATCATGAGACAAACAATCCAATTCCTTATTACGATTATATAATCATAATACAAAAAATCATGAAATTTTAAACATTTCACTCATAAAATATTCTTTTTCATTTATAATAAAACATTTCATGATATTGAAATATTAAATCCATTAAAAAAACAATATACCCAAAATATAAATTATTTTGAATATAAATATTTAAATATTTTAAATGCAACTTTTAGAACATAGTTTCCCATAAAAAACTGAATATTTTGAATCCCAAAATAATAAATAATATGTGAATAAATAAAGTTATGTTATAAACATTCAAAAGGGCTGTAAATATACATCATTAACGAATACAGGTTGATAACTTCAAAATATGACTCAATGAAAGTATATTGAGATGAAGTCCATTACATTTACTCCAAATCACCTCTTACAATCTATATATTACATAAGAAAACATAGGGTAATTACTTATAAGAATGATAAGTATTTTTCAAGTGTATTATTCCGGTAAAAACACTTATAACAATGTTATGATAATTATATAATTATTTATGTTTATATGGGACATTTTGTTGATATTCCTTCCATGCATCCAAAATGACTTTGGAATGATGTATGTAATCAAATTTTTCATCATTAAATCATCTCCCAGAAAATAATAATGGCATAATTATAATTTTTGAAAATAAATTTTACTTTTTTAATATATCTATCAAATATATATATATATATATATATATATATATAATTTAAAATGTTACAGTCCAAGAGATGGTAAGCCGTACGTACGCATGTGTGTCATTTCTTTCATCAATGATAATTATGGAAATAAGTTAAGTATAAATTTATAATAAAATAATGAAAATAATACAATTAATAAAATATTAATAATCTAAATATACTTATATATATATCATCTATTTGATTTTTTGATTAAAAATGAATCACATCGCACCGTGGAGGTGATAGATCAAATGTAGACACAAATGACACTATCATTATTTATGCATGGAATGATAAAAAAATAAAAGATATATTATCATTTTCTAATTATAAATATTTAAATAATTTCATATATATACTTTAATTATATCATTATAACTAGTATTGAGAGATGGTGATGGAAAACAATGTTCATTGGTTCGTGATGCAGTAGCCTACTGTATACATGAATGATAACTTATTTTCCCATTCGATGGATGATGATATGGATTTATGTTACAATATTAACATAATAAAATATTATTATATATTTCATTATATATTTTTTATTTAAGAATAGTTGAATATAATTTTAAATAATTGGAAGAATAAATAAATAGAGACACTTAATTTAAAACAATACATCTTCTTTATAAATCCTTGATTGTGTAACACCTTATGACTACTAAGGATGAATTTATCCCTAAACTATGTTTTATATAAGGTAGGGATAAATTATATGAATTTATTTTATCATATTTTTGATGATGAAAATACATCATTAATTTATATGAAATGTGAAGAAGATGTGTCCTTTTATAAGACAGGGTTGGAGAACTCTTGGAATTTATCATACTAGTTAATAATTATAAATTTATTTTCTATTAAAAAGTAAAAAAAACTAATTTAATTACAATATATTATTCTTTTGGAGAAATTTAAATCCATTCAATGAAAATAAAAAAATTTGGAATATGTTTTAATCCTTATCCTTAAGATTTAACCCTAATTTAACCTCTTTAACTCTTATCATGACAACATGTGTTTTTACTCAATTAGGGATAATATAATGAATATAGAATTTAAAATGATCTATAAATGAATAATTAATGATTTTTTAAATCTTTAACAAATAGATTGTAATATTGTTTTTTTTTTGATTTTTTTATAATTTAAAAATTATATTTATTTAAATATATCTATAATTTCAGTTCTGATTGTATTCATTACATTGACTATTAAAAAATATATATAACAATATATCTTTTAAAAAAAATATTTTAATACCTCCATTTTAATTAATGGTAGTATAATAACATCATGTATCACATTAATTATCCCATATTAAAAAGATAAAATAAATTACCAAGATAAATATAAATATTTTATCTGTCAAATTAATATTAATATTCGAACAAATCTTCTGGATGACCACTTTTTAAAAATATTTTATTTACTAAGAACATCATTGTGATATCATTTCATTTTCATTAAATAAAACATAATTAATCTCCCAATCACATATAAATAGTATCCAAAATTTATTTGTTAAGACAGTGAGTCATTAATAACTAAATTATTCCATCTTGGAATTTTTTAGGTTCATTTTATAATTATTATCATATAATTTTCACTAATTATTACTCGGTTTTTACTTGATTTACCATTTTCCATGGAAATAAAAAATACTAATTTCATTATTCATGTTAGCAAAAAAAAATTAATAAATTTGGAAGATCTAATTAAAAATATAAAATCCATTTTTTTTTAAATTAAAATCATATAATTTCCTAAAATTAATATTAAAAAAATTGATGCAAAATTATATTATTTAGAAAAAAATTCAGTGTTCAATTCAGAAGTGGATTTTTTATTATTCGTCAAAAAATAATTATTATAAAAAATATAAAAAAATTCAACCAAATTGAATTAAAATTTTAAAATTTATAAATTGAAGTTATTTATTTAAATTATTTTTTAAAAAAATTTAAATTTAGAAATAAAACATATCTTATAATAAATAAAAGAAAATTCCTTTGTCGGAAATTATAGTCTGTTTTATTCCTAAAATTGTATTTATTATTATTTAATGACAAATAAAATATTTTTTGAATTTAAATAAAATTAACTTAATATATAACATATAATTTCCATTAATATCATTCACTTAAAGTGATTAGTTTAATTTGTTTTAAAAAATACCTTTTGGGTGTAAAAATAATTTTCCCAAATAACATAACATTAATATTAAATTTTTTGTATTTTCAATTATAATTAATTGGTAACAAATGAATTTATTTTATAAACATGTTTAAAATGTATTTTAATAAATTAGTTAATCTCTATAATACAATTCGATCTAATAGCTAATTTATACCTGTAAGAGTGAAATACTAAAATTTTTTTGTTCGTTAAAACACATTGTGTCATGTAATATACATTATATCTCAAAATGTTACTTTTTTAAAATATCGAGATATTATAGTATTTTATCAAAGAATTATATTCCTACCTTTCATATTTCATTCCCATATTATGGTGATCAGCTTTTTAAGTATCATTAATCACTTTTTCAACAAACCACATTTCAATCCCGTGTTTATCTATATGGGAATTTTTTTCTCAATATATTTGATAAAATTAACTGCAAAGTTAATTTATACCTTAAATATTATTTTCATAATAGTTAAATTAATAATTCGTCTAAATCCATATATTTACAAATTCTTCATCAATAAAAAACGTAGCGTATAGTTTCATAACTCGCTTTAAGATCTAATCATTTAAAATATCAAAGGGTTTTCTATATAGTTGAAAAATATAATAATAATTAATATTATATTCCTACCATGGTATCCCTAAAATATATACAAAATTAACTGAACTTATCCCAATATATTAATTTTATCTAAAAAATTTATCTGATATGAAAAATAACAGCCCTAAACACGCATTCCCTGATCCGGTGATGGGATCATAAACATTACATTAATGGCATTGAAACCGATGAAGGTGGCATAATTATTTTTTTCCAAAAAATATATATCTAAAAGAAATATTGGATAACATAAAATATAATATATACTTTAGGTTTCATGACATATTGAATTATGAAAAATCAAACAGAAACAACACCCACGTCTTTAAATAACGAATTTTCCCAATTAGACAGATATTTCTTATATAATGTTAATTAATCTTCATCATCATTGTGAAGACCTTATAATAATAATAATTCATTAAATCATAATTATTGAAAACCAAAATAAAAGTGAAAATAATAAGTGCGATATAGAATATATAGTAAGGGTAAATATAGTCATTAAAAATTTAAGTACTTCAAGGAGAATAAGTAGTGAATTAGTGTTGGATGTCTTATTCAGAGTGAATAAGTGGGTCATAAAATAACTCATACTAATAAAAAATAAAATCATTAAACTTTTTAACATGAAATATGGATTAAATAAGGAAGGATTCATAATAATCAATAATCCTGAGCCATTCTATAACAATCATGATCAAATGAATCATTATAAACCCTTGTAAAGAATAGAGGGATCATGTTGGTATCTTTAAACATCATAATTATAGAACCCATAAAAAACCTTAATAGTGGAATAACCATATTTCAAAAATCCAATATAATAATTTGGATAACATAATCCAGACCTAATGCATTATAGTGTTATCTGGTCACATACAACATTTAACATATTATCGGATCATCTGATGCTATCTTGGAACATTAATCATATAAATTTTTTTAATGAAACTCAATCTTGATGAATCATACATATCATAAATCACATCAAAAAATCCCGACTATAATCATTCCTACTTTATTGACATGATAGACCAATAGAAAATGAGTGGTTTCCACAAAAATATCTTTGGAAAATTATTAACCCATTTATGAGAGACAAATTCTATAACAATCGATTTAAAACATGATTAATTCATAAAAAATAAATGAATTCTATGAAAATATCATTAATATACTAAATTATAGAAAAAATGGGTTCCATAACAGTCACATTGAAAATTGGTATACCCATGAGAATGAATAAAAGTTCCATAATAATTTAATAAAAACAATAATTATCCATCCATAGAGATAATGAGGATGTTATCATTATAAAATATCCCAAAAAAGTATAAATAATAATAATTTTCTTCACATAAATGAATGTAAATACCAATAAAATAAAATTATAATCCTTTTAAAGAAAATAACCATTTAATTTTGAAAATGAATTTTAAAAAATTTAAATTCAATAAATTTTGAGAAAATAAATTTCCATGAAAAACCCCATGGAAATAATTAAAGTAAACTGTAGTTAAAATAATTGACATCATGGTGGGAAATTAGTTCATTTCACAAATTGTAGTACAAAAAATTGTTTTAAGAAAATTTTGGAAAAGGGATTCAAATGTGACTCAATTGGAAAAAAAATTATGAAACATCATTTTAATAACATTAAAAAATTAAAAAATTATTTAAAATGTATCTATGAAATAAATTTTCTAGAATAAAACTTTTTTTGAAACACTATAAAAAATTGATATGGAAGAGGAAGATACATTATTTATAATAAAATTCCATATCATGTGAACATATAAATGACTATATTGATGTTTCCAAAATCAATAAATCATGAAATGAGAATTATACATGTCAACTACATTCATAACAAGAGGAAAATAGAATAGACTATTTTATATAATATTGTCACATTAATTCCCTGTAAGGATTTCAGAACATAATCATTCCCAAACTAAATAATATTGAAACATAAATCACTTTCGACATTTGAACCATTCAATAAAAATCCTCATGAATGAATAACAGAAGATGATACATTATTCAGGATATAACATGTCATAGGGTATTATATTCAACTCACAAATGATTATATGTTCATATCATACATGTACACCTTAATGAATGAGAAATTTAGATGGGTAACCCTTATAAACATCATAAACTAGAATTTAAGTATTAATATATGAATTTATTTTTTGTATCAAATATAAATACACATAAAAAATTTGAAATTTATCATAATTTAATAAAAATTGAATACACACATTACCATACAATATCAAATATAATTAACAAGTAATATTACCAATTGAAAAATACATATTTATAAAATTCATTATAACATTTTAAATATCAATTAAAATCTTGATAGATGAAATAACTAAAATCGAAATAGTAAACACCATGAAATATAATTGATTCATTAAATTACATGAAAACATATCAATATATACACTAATAATAAAAAATTGTGGTGAATAGGTCATATGCCTCATATAAGTAAAAGGGAGACAAGAAATCCAATATTGTTTGACTCGTCACCATCATACACATTCGAACCACATGAAATAATAAATATAAAAATATTATTCATATATTATATATCAAATTTTTATATTGTAAAATATTTTATTTAATAATGAACAATTATTACATATTTATTACAAATTCTTTGTCAAAATCGCATGTCGGTTAATAATCTCGTTGTTTATATATATATATTGATTATTTATTTGCGATCCTCTAACATTGACCATGAATATTACTCCTATAGAATAATTTTGTATAAATAAATACCATAATCATACATCAATTATACTTATATTACCAATCATAAATGATCGTTTTGATAGATGAATTATGTTATGATTATGGATAAAGTAGGTTGTATGTCCACATAATGACATTTTTATTTTCCTACGATCATTATGGAATGGTTGTATGTAGTATTTTATATTTATAGGTTGATCATAATATCATAGATAAAATGTAATTTATATTAATATAATTATATATATCATCCATTTTTTACGTTGAGGAGAATTGAGAGTCACATTGCTATGCGATGACGGTTGTCCACATGTATACAAATGACATTATCAGCATTCAGTGAGTGAAAATATAAGAAATTAAATGATAAATAATCCATTCAAATTGATATATAAAACATGAATTCAATAATTATTCCATTTGTATCTCATATATATATATATATTAAATGTTCCCTTATTATATTATTAGTTATGAATTAGTGAAAAGTTAATCACGCCACTTTATGAGGCAATCGACCACTGTAGGCCCGAGCAACGTTATCATATCCCTTGTGGAATAGAAATTTAACACACACACACAGAGACATATATATATAAATGATATAATGAAAAAAGAGGTATAATTATGTTAAAATATCAAATATATATACTTTAGATACACCATCATAACCAACTATGAGTAGTGGTAATAGAAAAGAGAATGTCATAGGCTCATGGGTGGTGGTTGTCCGTACATGTGAATGATGATTTCTTTACCCATTAGATGGAAGTGGAAATTGATGTAGGGAAAATAGATAACATAAAAAATTCAATAGTATATATCAATCTATGTTTATTATTTCATAGTGTTATGATAATAATTGATGGAGGTGGAGTGAGAAATAAAATGAAAACACTAATGGAAAAACATTACCTCATAATCGGGGAACCTTCTTAGGTATGCATCAAAATACATTCTTGGTTTGTTTTATGCAAAAAAATAAGTCTTATATAACTATATAAAAAAAATTGGGAGCTATTTCGAACGTATTTTCCGATCCCAAAGAGTTTTTTGTTTTAAATAGAATTTTATAAGAGTGGCCATTTATAAGTGAGATGAGTGGAACACATTTAATATTTGAGATGAATAAGGTGTACCTAATTTTCTCTATTTAAAAAGTGTTAAAATAAAGTACTATAGAAAACTATACATGATATTTTCAAAATATTTCTTTAAAATATATTTTATACAAGTTTTATAACATTTTTACCCTGATCATTTTAGTTTAACCATATGTAAAAGCTATTTTACTTTAACTAGTGATTTTTTTACAATTTTCACTATTCATTTTGATAAAATAATTAATTTTACCTTATTAGATAATAAAAAATTATGATGATTGAAAATACAAAATCCTATATTATAAATTCAACACATAGAAGTGGAATGTCATAAATTAAAATTAAACACACTTACATTATTAAAAAAAGATTTTCAATAATGGTATTATTCAAGGAAAATATTATTTAATATTAAATTAATGAAAATTAATAATTATTCAATTATTTTAAATTCAAAATAATTTATTTATAATATATAAATTTTATTGAAAACATTATTTATTGTGTGTTATCATACATAATTAAAACTAAGAAAAATTATTCATTTTAGAACAATACTTTGAAAAATCGCATTATAATATCAAAAAACAAACTTATACTAAAATATCATAAGATTTTGTTAAAAAAATGAACACGATTAAAAATAACTAAATAATACTTATGTTAAATTAAATCATATTTAAAATATATTGGAAATTTAAAATTTCACAATTTATTGAAAATAAATGAAATATTGTCAAAAATATATATTTTTCACAATTCGTTGTAAAATAAATATTTTATGAAAAGACCAAAAAATATCTACCAATGTAAATTATTATACTGATAATTTAATAAATAATATAACTATATAAAATAAATTTTCTAAAAACTCAAATAATTAGTTATATTATTTTTCCATGAAATGAAACTATCATCATTTAGGGTAAAAAAAATTTTTGATGAAAAAAATTAATTTTAAAAAATTGTATTGATATTTTCTTGAAAACCTAAAAATAATTTATATTGGGTATGTAATGTAAGTATTTCTCACAAACTAGTAAATATTATTCATAAATTACAATTTAATAGATATATTGTAATGATTATATATATCATGGGTCATTTATTCTCGGTGATGGGGGTCGAATATACTATAACACATAGTTCTATTTTATATTATTTATGGGTGTTATAAGTACGATAATTAAATGATAATCACTGGGATAATAATTAATAGCTAATATTTTATTATAAAACTATCTCAAAACAACCATGATTACTCACTCTCGATATTGATAATTGATAATAATCTTATTGTTATACATGAATAGAATAATTATAAATGATTTTTATAAATGATTGTGTATATAATGAGGATTTATAAATATTTGATGAAAATTTTTTATATCGGAAAGTATATTACGTTAGATAATGTGGAAAAAATTAACAGATTTCATGGTACTAAATTATGATTCCTTGAGACATATAAAATTTTAATCACCATGTTTCATTTTAATAGTATTATATTGACTTAATATCCCAATAAATAACTATATATTATTTTCTTATAATTATTGGGATATAATAAGTCAAATATTTTTTGTTTCAACAATTTTTATTTGAAACAATTATTACATTAGTCTTATGAGTTACTGGTAACTCAATTATCATTCATTGAGTTGTGATTTTTATCATTAACATATTTCATATAATTTGGGAATATTATTTCTATTTATTATATTTTATTTTATCCCCAAATGTTTACATACATTCTATAAGAAAATATTATAATATATTTCAGGATTTAGGGAGTATATTTCCAATATGTGATATTGATAACAAAAAGTTCCTTTCATTGAGTTATATTGTTTTATCATAATCATTTTTATTCCATCGTTAGATGCTCCCACAATAATAATTTATTATAGGTTATATTATAGTGCAAATTTTCAAAATATATTTTCAATAAATTGAATTTTTTATACACTTATTTTATTTTGGTTTCAAAAATGGTAATTCCATCACTTAGAAAAGGTTCCTTTAATATTCACATATTTATTTTTCGCTCCAAAATTGAATTAAGAAAATTTATTTCATTTTTTAGTAAATATTATTTGAGAATCTATTTAAAAGTAAATGTTTTTAAAATCATTCACTAAACTCCTTAATGAGTTAATATTAAATTTTATATGTAATATTTAATTGTACTTCAATGTTAAAAATGTAATAGAAAGTTACTTTTAATTTTTCACCACTTTTTTCCGTTTAATAATCCAAAAGATCTACACATAAGGGATTTATAATACATTATTTATTGTATATATAATATATATATTTATAATTTTCATGATTGAACATATGATAGAAAATAATTTTATTCTTGGTTCTATCATGGGTGAATCCATTCAAATCATTCTTTAGAATTAATGATATCATTATAGGTCAACGAACATCTATTTTCATTTTTTTATAAATGTGATATATTCCATTACCAACATTCACTTTCATTAACTCGATGGGTTTTTCAATTTTCATTTCTATAAAATATATGATCCATCAGTTCCATTTTATTAACTAACCATCCACTCTAAAAAACCAAAAAAATTTCATTTAATATAGATTGTTTATTAATAAAATGTTTTCCATTACAATTAATAAAGGTTATTCATCATGATTCCATTTATTCATTGATTTTGGAAACAATTTTCATAACCATATATAAATTATCTATATGTTCTAAATTCATTATTTTTCATTTTCTAGATATACATTTATTTACCAAGAATGTTACAGAATATCACTGGATACCAATTTATTTTCCATGGGATCTTCATGTTATAGTTACAAATAAAATTATTAAGGGTTTACTTATGTGAATCCATTAAAAAAAGTTATGTTACCCTATTTTTGGACATGGGTTATTTATGATATAAGTAGTGAATTATATTAATTTGGTTTTTTTATAAATTATATTGATATTTTTGGGTTTTAATTTTGGGATTGTTAAATAATTTATTGTGGAAAACAAGTCTAAGTTTAATAAGTAATTGATGGGTTTGGAAAATATAGTTTTCCATTAAATTGATTAAGTATTTAAATATCATGAGATAATGTTGAAATGATTAGTGATTATCAATAAAAAATTGAAATTAGGTTATTATTCATGATATTTTATCAAAAATAGGTGAGTTAATCTGAATCAAATTTGGGAAATAGGTTAGTGAATTCAAATTGACAATGTTATGAGTTATATGCTTATAGATGTGAAACACAAATCAAGTGTTATGTTTTTATATGATATGAAACGTTTTCATGCTTTATTCTTATGTTATTCCATTATTTATTACATATTTATTGATCGGCATAACATTATCATGTTTCATGACTAAACCCACATGATTTTATTATAATTACTTCTTATAATTCACTTTTATCACATATTTTTACACATACTAAGTATCTAAGATCACCATTTTATTGTGGTCCATTATTCTTATGTTTCAATATAAATTAAAATGTATGATGTTTGGGGATGATTCTATTATTTGATAAATTTATAAGAGATGCTCAAGAAATGTTATGAATTATATAGTCCATTATAGAGTTGAGAAAATGTTCATTATATTAGAAAGAAATAATTTATATTAGATAATTATTTATTAATTATATTCAACTATACCACATAATTTTCTTCATAATATAATGAAATTAATCATTATATTTTTTAATTGAATAATTTTATTCACACAAGTGGGTATCTATAGTAGGTTTTAGAGAAACGTTTTGGTATCTTGTTAGATAATTACGTTATCAATTGACCTAAAATTTATTGTTATAAATTTTAAAAAAGGACAATACGTATAGGATTATTGAAAATTCAATGGATTAGATAACACTTTATATATATTGAGGTTATATTTTTATTATTAGTAAAACATAATATTATTAGAAACAATAGGGATTATTCAATGGGATTCGACATATTATTGGATAAAATGATAATGATTTGGTAATGTAGATTTTGTGTGGATTTCAAATAAATTACATCCCAACCTAGATACTACCATATGGATATAGATGTGAAAAAATTGATCCTCAGGAATATCATCCAGAAAATATTTTTTTGAGTATCAATTGAATTATAATGTTTGTGTATTAATTAGTGGGCCTAAAAATACACCTGGATAGAAACTCAATATGTATATTCGTTGGTCAATAAAAGTTTCTACATGAAACATTATGAAGGTTTTATTTCTAATATATGTAAAAAGATTTATTGAATAAGTAAAATAGAAACTAAATTAAAAAAAAATTATATTGTATTCAATATATAAAAGGATAAAACAAAGGTGTTATTATGGAATACATCATAGGATTATATTTTAAAATTCAGAGGATCTTTTATTATAATCTTACCAATTCCATTTTTTGTTTTAGTTATTGGTTGAAAAATGATCATGAAAATGATGCTGAAAATGGTATGTATGTATGTTGACACGAAAATAATTGTTTGGGAATGATAACAAAAGGATGCAGTAGGGCCAAATGGGACCACTTCAAGAAGAACCTTCGTGAATCCCATCAGCACCACAACCAATGCAAATCTAGAACATTCTTTGTGCAACTATGAAGGAAGGATGATGATCGCCTCTATGATTATAACGATCTGGACATATGTTTTCTCATAGTGGAGGGGTGACATTCACCTATGTGATTACGTGAAAATTGATAAAATCCTTTGAGACCACCATAGAATAAATAAGGGAGATTTTGTTCCCTAGAGGGGATTCTAGTCAACTCCTATGGTTATGAAAAACCTGACGAAATCTATCACTGGTGGTTAAGTGAAATGTGGCTTGGTGGTGTGCCATCAGAGTATAATTCCCCACTGGATCCTATAAATATTCATCTCCACCACAATAAAAAGATTAATACCATGTCTCTTCATCTTCCAATCCAAAAAATTGCAGTGCCCCCTGTAATATGTGAACCATTAAAAAATTGATTCATATGAGGTACTTTAGAAATGAAAAATTCATTTCTATTTACTCATGTTTACCCCCTCTTCACTGAGGGGTTTTCTTCGCAGAACCTATGGTCCATCGACAAGGAAAGAGACACCATTGGGTACTCATCACTTCACAAAGCACCCATGCTTCATGAATCACCCTATAAAAACATGTGTACTGAATGATGATATCGAGACACTATGCTATGAAAAGTATCATATGTGGGGTGATATCCACTAGGCGCATTTGTGCTCTGTGAAGCTCTATGATCTATGAACCCTTGAGACTCATGAATCCCCACTCTGTTAGGCCTCTTACTCTGCAAACCATTATCCCGTGCAGTCCTTCAGGCTTGTGAGAATTCATTTCATGGTCCCTTGGGTGGTGCTTCATGTTTTATATCTTTTCCTCATGCTTCTTCTCATAGGTATCGTAACGAATATTTTATCTTCTAATAGGCACGCTAACATGATCCCCTCAATGGATCACTCCACAACCCTATCATCATATGGAATTTATGGAGCCATCGCTTCACTAATAGTAAAAGTACACAAGTTGTGTATTTCCTATGTGTGAAGAGTGAATCCTCATCATTCAAGCTACATAGTGTTAAGATTCCAAGAATCAATGTCCCTATAAAATGATGTTAATATATAGCCTTTCCCCATGCAATATACAAGGGGTTCCCCTCATTAGAAATTTTATGCACCCACTTGTCTCCGTGGGGGTGAGATATTCATCCCATGGAATTAGATACTCCTTGCATTGAATGAAATTTGTTTGTGGGGAAGGGAAAGCATCAAAATTTAAGCCGTTATCCTTTCTCGCTGGAGGTAACACCCTCTTTTCTCCTTGCCTATTCTAATCACCAAGAACAATTGGGAGGTAGGAACAGTGGACAATCGATACCCCATACCTCTCCCTTTTGGGATTTATTTCCATAATGCCTCCATCCTAGAGTATGTCCCAATCTCTATATTCATGGGCCATTATCCATGCATAATCCCTATATCTCCCTCATATATGTACCTCACACAACTTGTTTTTCATATCCCTATTTTTGCATGTTTCTCACACCGAGCACGACTCACATTGGCTTAGAGTATGCATCAACCATGACACCCCTTTTTGGGATACCTTAGTGTGTAAGCCTCATCCCCCATCAATCAAAACATAGTGTGTATTGATCATTTCCCAATCCATGAAAGGTACCTTGGAATCCTTCATGGGTTTTAGGCCCGTCACCCATCATTCCTGAACCCATCAGGTCGGTTCACCCTTGTCCTGCAAGACGTCAAACAATATTCCCATTCTGTCCCACATAACATTTGACTGTATGAATTCAAACTACATGGGTTTTGATCTCTATATCTTACTCATGGTGTGTAGGAAACCTCCATGAGGTTCAACCCTAAACAATGGTAAACATCTGCTTCCCCCTTTTTGGGACCCACATCACTCATCCTACCTTTAGTAGTGTCAGACTAGTTCTCAAGATTCTAACCAAGTGTAAGCCATATCAGGTCTTCAGGTTGTTTTATTTTATGCACATCCCAATTTTATTACCCATATTTATGTATGTGGATATTGTTTCCCAACTACTATCATATGTAGGATACCTATTTGGGGAACAATACCATCACTCATGTCCCATTCTAGTCTCCCCTTTGAGCCTATGTGTTTTCCGGATGGTCATGCCTTAACCTGGGAGTCCCACTTCACTTGAGTCCCATCTATGAATCCTTTCTCATGGTCCACCTCCTTTGGTGTCTTATTCCCCCCAAACTATCTGTAATTTGATCAGTTCCCTCTCTAAAAAGGGTATATATGAAGCCACTCTGAGGTTCACAACAGACATAATCATTATCTTCACATTGGTTCCACCCCATTCCTCCCATCCACTTCATTCACCCATTTTCCATCCATCATGATTCATACCCAGGCGGCCACTTCCCGGTGATATCTTGTCATCCATCCCATCTCTGCTCCTTACAACACCTTGTAACCTAACCAAACATATTCCATGAACAATCATTAATCATTCAAACAAGAGTGTCCCCTTGTTATTGGAAACTAACAATCTGAAAGCCCCAACATGTCTTCGGGTTGTTGACCATTGTGTACAACCTGATTCATCACCCTCTCAGACAATCTGGGTTTTGTTACATTTCCTCCATTTAATGTACTTATGAGGCCTCAACAAAGGTCAATCCCCACCAATAGTAAACCATGGTGTCCCCCTTATACAAACCCTATAATCCAAGGATCCTTCTTATTTATATGTTTTGATCCACTACTACGATCTTATCTAATAATTTTTTAGATTAGTCTGATCCATCTCCTATATATGTATAACTCGTAGCATACCTTGTTTTAAACATGGAATGTTGATGAAAACCTCACAAGTATTCCTATGGAAAATAATTGCCCGCACTCGATGTTGGTTGACTTGGGATTTAGTGCCCTCAAGAATAACTATCAAAAGGGGAAAAACACTGGTGTACCCATGTTTCAGGATCCAGACACACCAGTGATATCAAACAAGACTACTCCCCTGACCAGAGGATTCCTTCCTGACATGAACCCATGTAATGTCTTGATATAAGCATCATAATTAACCATTGTCCACATATATGTTGCACTGGGATTGAGATTCAGGAACAACAAATCAAAACTGTGACAGAGACCTGGACCAGGCGATGAGTTTGGGGGAAGAATCCACGAAAATAGTAACCGAAATTCCATTATAGATTTTCAGTTAAGAACATGGGATCATTGAATAATTTTTCCGATGATTTCGTCGGGTCACGTGCATCCATCTCTTTTGGGAGGATGATCGTGCAGTCTGTTGTCACGCATTCCTGCTTTCCAAAGGTATATAGAATCTGCTTCTTATTCAGGGATGTTTTCTACTAGATCGAAACAGTATTATGGGATGTTGGTTCTTCCTTCCATGGATTCCTCCTCGGAACACTTCACCTAGTTCAGGTCTCCCACATAGATTTAAAAAGTTGTTCATGAAATGCTTCCTAGCGCCACATCTTCATGGACACCAGTTAATTACGATTCTCCTGTCAGGATATTCCAAGGGGTTCGGTTAGGGAAACATCCTTCGGTCATGGGATTAGTCTTGTTGGACATCACCGACGTGTCTTGAGGCAAGAACACTGGAATGTATGCCTTCTATCCATTATTATAGTGCTTCTCGAGGGTGTGAAATCCTGAGGAAACACACATCAAAAATGGGGAATCATATGAAATGGGAATATATCTGAGGTTTTCCTCAGCATCTCATGTTTAACACAGGGTATTCCACAAGTATAACGTCCATCAGAGACAAACCAGACTGATCTGAGCACTAACTGGAGTGGATCAGATGGGTGAAACCGTTGGAGGGAACACCAATTTTTGGGCCAACATATGGTTGAATTCCTAATTACTATTGAGGGGAATGGGGTATGATGTGGAACAATCCCCCTGGGATGTGTTGGCCTGGATAAGAATCGGGATGGATGGTGGAGCGGTTGAATGAATTGGATGGAGAATGGGATGGGACCACCATGAGGATGATGTTGGTTTTGGGCATGAGACATGAAGAGGATTCCTACGTATCCTCTTGGCAGGGAATCAAAGTCCACGTAGTTCATCTGATGGATGATTACTACTGATTGGGGCTTTTAATGGCTTGTCGATGGGTGGGATCACAATGTATTACCACTGGATAATAATTTCAACGGCTTACCGCTGAATAGGATCACATGACTTTCCGCTGAATAGGATCACAATGAATTACCACGGAATGGAGTGACAAGAGCTTGCCGCTGAATAGGGAATCAATAGTGGAATACAATTTAATATCATTAGGTACAAGACTGTACTAACATTAAATGGTTGGGACCATTTTTTGTTGGTCATGAACCATATGGAGACTTCCAATGTACCTTGCCTTGGAAAAGATCAAAGACCACGTAGTTCGGGTATGGGGTAGGAGTCGGAGAACTGACATGAATAAAGACCTTGTGTCCAGGGGGATGGTGGGATTGAACCTTATGGAGGCTTCTTATATACCATGCCTTGTCAAATATCAAAGACCACGTAGTTCAAGGTCGGATTTGTGTTCAACAGCTTACCGCTGACTGGGGAAACAACAACTTACCGCGGATTAGGGTTCACAGTTTACGTCATGCGGGATGGGGGAGAACCAATGTGAAGATGGTCGGAGCAACCAGATGATGGGCTTGATCCTCCGGGACGCTTTCTATGTACCTTTCCTTTGAAAGGATCAAAGACCTCATAGTTGAGGGGGTATTTTAGGCTTACGCTCTGAGGAGGCCCAAGGTGTTGGTGAACGACGTGAATGGGGTCGGAGTGACCAATGGGTGGTGGGTATGATCCTCATGAAGGATTCCTACATACCATTCCTTAAAAATGATCAAATGCCTCATAGTTTTGAAGTAGTGGAGCTTATAATCTAGGCTTCCCAAAGTGGATGTCGTGGTCGGTTCTTACTCTAAGCCCACAGGAGTGATGCTCGGTGTGAGAAACAAGAGGTAGCAGAGACCTGACGGTCACGTCCTGAAAGGTGTGTCCGTGGGAAGTGGAGTTGGGATTACACGTTGTTAGTATCCCAAAGAAGAAACAGGGGCTTATGCATGTTCCGCAACCCAGAGAGGAAAACGGCCTTACACTTGTTTAGTGGCCCGGAGAGGAAACATGGGGGCTTACACATGGTTAGTGGCTCGAAGAGGAAACAAGGAGGGATTATGCACGGTTAGCGACCTAGAGATGGAGATTGGGACTTACTCTAGGATGGAGGCCCGATGGCGACAAAGACCAGTGGGAGAGGGTTTTGGCACCGAATAAAGGAGGGGTCTGGTGTCCACTCCCCCATGGTCCTCGGATCGAAAAAGAAAGGAGGAGCAAGGATGGTGTGTCCTATAAGAAAGATAGGGGCTTAAAACAGGGTGGTTTCCATTTCCCATATATAGAAGCCACTCGGATAAAGATGATATCATTTAATATAAGGAATGATCTCACTATTGTGGAGACCATTGGCATAGAGAATGTCTTAGACAGGGAACCCTGCATGCAAGGCATGGGGAGAGGTCACGGTTTAACGTCATTTTCTGATGATGGTGGTGATTGGCAGTTCAACGTCCTGCATCTTGGACAAGGTGGGTTTTCTCCGCACCCCATGGACTGACATAACCAGTACCCTCTACACCTTAGTGAAGAGAGGGGACAGGCCATGCCGTGACGAGGGTGTGTCATTGACCGAAACCTTTGGGGGTTCCATCATAGCGTGGAAATTCTAAGAAGTAATAGCCTTTAGCTTTCCTATGTGAAAATGCATTAGGCGAAGCAAAGAAATGGGTGGTATCATCCAAGGGACTATGATGTTACTTCGTGCGGACCTAGGTGGTCGCACGGGAAAATAGTATATTGCAAAGGTGCTTTGGGTGCAGGAGGTGCCCAAAAATGATGCCCCGAAGAGGGACATCACAGGAACAAAAGGCGAGAGGCTTGCGAGCAAAAGGGGTTGTTGCATGAAAAAGGGATGGGCCGACGTGCAAATGAACATTGTGCACAAAAATGGGTTAGTCCAGCGTGAAATGGAGTTGCGTGCGCGCAAACGGCAGATCCAATACACAATTGAGGTGCATTTGTGAAAAAGGCCAGGTCTGTAACACAATGGAGTTGTGTGCGCGCAAATGGAGAATCAGGCGTGCAATTGAAGTGTGCGCACAAAAAAGATCAGGCCGGCGTGCATTGGAATTTCGTGCGCAAAACGGCAGCGGCAACACACAAAAGGAATTACTCGTCGAAAATCTGATCACGTACAATTGGAATGAATTGCATGTGGGGGAAGGGGCTTGATGGTATTAAGACAAGGATCATGCCTGAGTGGTCATGTGCAAAGGTGGGCCATCGAGCGACCTGGCATGAAAAATTCAGTACCTGAGAGCCATCTTTTTTCACACACGGGTGATGAGTTTCACATATAGGAGACGGTGCAGATTCTTCGGCAGAAGACGAAGGGGGTGGCCTTCTATTTATAAGCACTTGGGATCACGGATCTGGGTGAAAAACAAGCCAATAATAAATTTTCCACCGCACGAGGTGATCGCACATAATTTCTCGTGCCCTCATGTAAAATCTCTAGCGAAACCCAGAGCATTTTGCACTGGACATATATTTCGCACTCCGCTGCATTTTTTTCACGCGGCCCCTCTAGGCCCCACTAAATGGGTCACCAGTTCAAAATATGGCTTCACATTTTCACGCCCCATCCTTCCTAAGCTTTTGATCATTTTTCGGCATCTACAAATGCCCCCCCCCCCCCATTGAATTAGATCGGAAAGGGGCCACAATGGTCTAATTCTGAGGGAAACGTCGAGGTGTAGGACTATCTGGGGATGGCACACACACAAAACTGGAGCGGCGTGAAAAAACAATACGGAGCGTGAAATTCACTTTTCACACACGTGAGGAAACCACTCTCCGCACCAATAAATACCCCATGGGTCTTCCATTACATAATTATTTTCTTGGGAGACAAGCAAGAATATCTCACGTGCAAAAAAAATTCTTCCGCTTGAGTGAAAAATGCTTCAGTTGCACATAATTCACCGTGGTCAGACATCCTTTTTTCGCACGAACCCAAGATTTTTCACACCAACTTCCAATGTTTTGTGCCATATGCTGGTTTTTCATTCCTGCTACTACTTTTTCACACTGGCTTCTTAAAACGTTGCTAACAAGGTATGGCTGCGAGTCGAGCTGGCGTTGAGAGGGAAGCTGCATCTGTTGTCCGAAGGGCTGAGATGGTCGCTAACCCTGAGGTTTATGGTGCGCAAAGGATCATATCCACCAACCATACTCTTTTAAACATGTTGAACCCAACAGAGAATGATTATGCACTCTCATCAAACCTACTTATTTGTGACTTTGGTGTCATGAAGTATTTACCCATGCCAAGATTTGAGGTCAAAACATCATGGTAATGGGAGACCTGCAAGGATGACCTACCATGGTATAATATCACCTACAATGGACATCCTGCTAGAGAAACCAAAAACATGGACGTTTACGTCCTGAATCTCAGAACCATGAACAATTCAGGGAGTGACCCTGTCGCGGAGAATTCTCCAGTCCTTTACGCAAGCACCTTCTGTTAGAGTTTTTCTGATGAGACCAAAGGCTGGCTGCTGGATTTGAATCTGCGGTCTGGAAGCAATTTTACCATTGAATGGGCCTGGGCGTACTGGGTAAGCTAGACATGTGACCAATTTGTGGCCGAACTGTGGCCCAAATCATTTTTTGAAGCGTTGTGGACGTCGTAGTTTCACTTCTATCGCCACCCTGACCATGGTCCAGAGTTGTTTACTCGATGGTCCCCCGATACCTATAACTTTCATCTACATCATGGGGAAGGTGTAATCAGCCTTTGGGACATTCATTTCATCGGGGGTATCCCTTTGGATGGACACCAGTACGATGAATTCCTCCCGCAAAAGAACATCTCGTGAGATGGATCACGAACCCCTATGCTGACATGGCACCTGTTGGAGCTGGCTATGGAGAGGATGTTGGTTATGTATTTTCTGAAGTATATCACCTATAAGAAATTTCTTATCCTGTTACTACAAAAAGACACAAAATTCAAGATGACGGGGAGAGTGAGATGTTGTCCGACTACGGCATAGAGGAGAAAAATATGATCGAACAAGAAGATCCTGGAGGTGGGGGATTATCTGTCATGGGGCATCAACATAATAGAGAGTCAGGTCCCAAACGCGGGGTATTCCAGGTTTCTTTCCACATTCCTGAGTGGGTGGCTCTTACCAGTGAGGGATACAAGGATCAGAGTTTTTCCAATGACCCGGTTATGGCCAACATCTTGGTCTCCAATCAAATATTCAATCTAGGTGTCCCCGTGTTGGCTAATCTTATATGCCATTTTGGGACGCATTTCAAGAGGAGGGTCACCGAGAAGTATTTTTTGCCCTTTCCAGATCTTTTATGGCTGGGTCTAGGCCCATTGCGGTGGGTAAACCTTCCCGAATTCCATTTGTTCCCCAAGCAATGGCATGTGACCATCCTTTCTAAACATCTTTGGGGTTATTCCATTGATGATCAATGAGGAGGGAGTAAGGATCAGAATTAGCAATAATTAGAACTTCACTTTATCCCGTTCCCTGCCACCGGAAGGCCGAATGATAGATAAGGGGAAAGGATCACTAGAGAAAAGGGAATACTTCCAGAGCATCAGAGGTGGGGTTCTCGTGTCCTAGATTGATGGGAAGATCTTCTCTGAACCATATGTGTCATCCAGGTTCACTAGGCACTTCAGATTCCTTTAGAAGATACTAAAGAAGGTGCACACAGAAGCTCGAGAGGAAATCCATTTCTACGTTCTTCTCCAACTGTGGCTGATGTTCACGTCCCAAGGTTCTGGAAATGTGATAACCCTTCCCCCCATCAGAGATGATACTGGAATCTCAACCAAATATGACAAACATTGGGCCACAACATACCCTGATCGGATTTTTCAGAAGCGAGTTCGGCAACTCAAAGTATCCATTCTAGAACCTGGGTGGCAAGAGAGAAGACAAGGTGCGGTTAGGGGGGAATGGTCGGAATCTTGTCGGGCAACTGGGCCCACACAGGCTGGGACATCAGTATCAGGGACGTCACACAGTGCGGTCGTGCCCTCATCGCCTAGGGGAATAGGGGATCATGTAGCTTTCAGGGAACTCCCGGGGAAGAAGATAAGGTATCTTCTTCATCCTTCCAATGATGCAATCTTCCCGACTTTGTGGTCAGCTAGGATGACCCGACGACATTTGGTGGGTAATGATGCACTTTCGAAAAAGATAGTACAATATGGAATCTAGATACTATAGGTTGGAATCATTCAGGTTGTCGAAAGGGTGAATTTTCATCATCGACATGCGTATCTGACGGCCATGGACATGTATGCATGCCAACAAGGTCGTCATGAGGAGCCATATTTCTTGTTGAATGTAATGCTTGTCCAAGAGAATGATCCAAAAATGATGCCGTCAGAGGATGAATATAGTGAAAATGAGCTAGAGGTCACTGAGAAAGAAGATGAGGAAGAAGGAGAAGGTGAAGGAGGATGTGAAGAAGAATAAGAGAATCCTGAAGGTGGAGGGCTTCCGGGGCATCCCACCAAGGGAGTATCTGGCAGAGTGGCGAGATCGTCAGCTCTGATATGGAAATAACTGAGATGCTTGAGGTATGTATCAGCCCTTGTCTATCATTTACCATCATGATTTTTTGTAGCCCTAAATCAGATATCCTTGTCCTGTTCAAGTGCATATGGGCACCGACCAAGGGTCTCCATTCGATGGTGAGGAGGCGCGGGTTGAACAAAGTGGGGAGCCGACACACATTATTGAGCTGATGAGAACTAAGGGATCCCCCATAATAGCAGATTTTGTATTGAATAGAACACCAAAGGTTGATGATTTGTTCTCTTGTAAGCTTATTACTTCAACCCTGGTATTCACTGTTGGAGATCTCAGTTGATCAGGGTGTTCATTGTTTGTGTTGTAATCACTTCATTGGAGGCTCGTCGGGCTACTGAACCTGGGTCATCCGCAATTGATTCAATTTCAAATGTGACTTCTCAGACCTCTTAAATCGATCCATCCTCGATGCTAGGTGAGAAAAGGGACGTGGATATCAGTGGTACCAATGTCGGGGTGGGGCCATAAGTTGGCAAAGAAACTACCAGGACTGAGGCTAGAGAGGAAGGATTCCCCGAAAATGAAGAGCCTAACCCCTTCGGAGGAACACTCGAAGCGGACCCTGCTGCTAGACTATTGGATGCTTTCCCCAACTATAGGACTACAGAACCCGAGGAGATTGATGATTCAGACTCGAAGGCGGCTGAGGAGATCCGGATGAAGTGACAAAAAGCTTGTAAGTGCATCAAGTGCTTTCTATTTCATCCTGAGATGGAATAGCTAAAGAGGATGGGGCCACTCCACACATGGATATGCTTTCTTTGTGCAGGATGGGTGGATTAACAATGCATTCATTCGACGGACCGCAACTACAAGGCCAAGCAGTTTCACAAGAGCAGTCAATGCTCCGACATTTCCCAGTGTCGGGAGAGGTCAGAGAGTACCCAAGCATTCATAGTGGCAGAACAAGAGGCCCGAAACCATGAAGAGTGGGTGAATGAAAGGGAGATATTCACTGAAAAATATTCTAAAATTATGGAGCAATTGAGGGCCCAGCTGTCAGACGCTCAAGAGAAACTAGTGGAAGTGGGTCACCAAAATAACCACACATCAAGCTGAATAGGAACAAGAATGAGCTAGTGTTAGTAGACTATTCTATGCACCCACTGATGAAGAGATAGTCCTCAAGAGGCGGGAAGCAATCATGGTGGCCAACAACCAAAAGGTAATAGTGATGGAACGATCCATCCAAGATGATGTCCATTAAGGGCCCTATTTTGGCCGAACTCATAACTCATTTATCCTTACTACTTCTTATTATGAACTACATGTATGTATAAATTTATTTACTTGATCGTTTGTTTTAACGCATTCAAACACAATTCATAAAGAAATAGCAATCGATTCCTACGCTCACGCAGGTTGCACCTAATGTGAGAAACAAAGGATGCTCATACTATTACATCATTTGATCGCGGGAGCATCAATCAAGCTCCGGGATTTTGAGATTTGAACATCCAATCTAGATTCCTAAGAATAGAAGCGGGAGGTCCGAATAAGGAAGAGGGCCTCAAAATAATCGACATATCGTCTTCACATTATGCTCGATCGGGGTAACTCCAGTGGAATTAGAATCAATCCGAACATAGGGGAATGGAAAATATAAATCATGATACCCAAGATTTGGAACATTTTAGGGGTGGCTTGAAAATATAGGATAACTGCTGACAATGTTCAAAAAACAGTATTCATATTGTATTATCTAGAAATGGGGATGACAAACGAGGGTCGAAAGCTGATCGTGTTCGAATCACAGGGTCTGACTATGGATATTAGGATGTTTAAATTGGTGTTGTTTTTTGTTTTTGTTGTTCTGTATCTTTTGAACTTTTTTGGAATTGTATGTTGGGTACCAGACACCCTTAAACCGGCTTATTTTATATTAAAAAGCTGATTAAGGAGGGTTTCCTTTATACGGGAAAGAGGATGGGGTCTGAATAAGGGGACCACAAAGTGTGGAATATAGAGTGATTGTCTGTTACAATAGAATACAACACTTTTGAAATTATGCCACCATGGTGGAAGCACATTAGATGAGCACATTAGTATGATCATGGAACATTCCATTTTTTAGACTGGACCTCTCTGGTGAGGGAGCTTTCGCTTCCCAATGTCATCGAGGGGCATCCTGAACTTGTTCTGGTCAAAGCTGCAGTAACATGGTTCCCCACAAGTATTCAGGCCAGGGGACCAGAAATGGGGAGGAACATGATTGATTATCCATAGGGATGGACCCGAGGTGAAATGCATCGGTGTACCTATGTGTCCCATAAGGATGGGAATCAAGCCATACATAGTTCATAAGATGTGTCATGAAGTTTATCGTCTTTCAGAAAGGACGCAGAGTGGTCTTAGTTTATGGTCATAGAGCTCGGACCATGGATGGTAGGAAATGCCGGAGACATCTGGTGGGGTAATTATAAAACCTGACGTGAATGGGAACCTGGAATCCTGACCACCACGTGTTCCCGAGGAAGGTTTTAGGTCGAGGGACCAGAAACAAGAGTTAAGTTGGTCTCATTGGGGAAGTGATGAGGCACTCTTACGTATCTCATGAGAATGAGAATCAAGCCATACATAGGTCTGAGAGGTGACATGGTATGGTACCATTTCCAGTGATAAAAGGGGCGTACGGGTGTGGCCCTCACACCAAAAGAAGTGGTATTTGATGTATCATTTTTGTCCTTTTAGTTGAATAGTTATTTTCTGTGAAGTGACAGGCCTAGGATAGAAATTCCCAACATCGCCACAAGAATCAAGCCATATGAAGGTGATTACAAATGGTGTGGTGTGTGAAGGATACCAAACATGGTGTCCGTTTGAGTGAGGACATCACGATGCAACACTGTTTTTGGTCGTTCGGCCAGGACAATAATGTCACAGTGTAGGGTCATGTGATAGGACTAGGCGTGCATTTTAACGTAATGCTGCACAGACATAGTAGAGATAATGCTAAATGGGGAATGTTCACAGTGAAAGAAAACATAACCAATGTGAATGAGGCAATAATATATTACAACAATGTATGAAATTCAGTGAAATAACTCTTAGGCCATGGGGAAAAAATAGAATTAATAGGCTAGGGGGCCTGAGAAACTAGATCCCAATTGAGCTAGACCGGAAAACGATAATTCTGGGTGTTTCTACATATACCATATTGATGGGAATCCCACCACACATAGTTCTAAAAGAGATAATAGTTTATCATCATAGAACTCGGACCATGGAAAGGGGAGTCGGTGAGGAGCTTCTAATGACGCCTTTATTTCGTCTTTTTCCTCCTAACGTGAAAATGTGCACTAAGGGATAGTGTTAGAAGTGTCAAAATTCCATTTGGAAATGATGGGGTGGAAAATGATGTGATTCATGTAACCAACATTCAAGGATTAAAGGGGATGGCATGATGATAGAGGATGACTATTGACCCTGTTTGAAACACTACATCCATATCGTGTTAGTTTGTAATGAGGAAAAACTAATGAGAGTCGGATGCTGACCATTTTTGTAACACGGGACTTGTATGAATTTTTTGTCTGAAACACTCGAGTACATTGGCCCGTGATGGTATGTGAGGCCATAGGCCTGGAATTCATGCCATTTGATGGCCCCATTGGGTCTGGATGATTATGGAAGCCAAAATGACGGGGAACATGAAGCCTGGATAATGGGAGAATGTATGTACATGTAATATCTGACACATCAAAAACTGAACCAGAGTACTCTCAGATATATTGTTGCATCGCTGATGAGGGTTGAGGAGGGTGCTCGACTTGGGAGAAACTGTTTTTAAGGGATGAGTATAGAATAAAGGCATAAGGAACTCCCGTGATGGATAGGTACATGGAGTGATCATTACAAACCCGATGTGAGTGAGGAAATTAACCCATACCACCTCGTACAATCCCAATAGAACATGAGCCATGGCCCAAGAAGGCCAAGGGTCCGAAAAATGCTGGGGGCCCAAGGCTGGGCCTCAGTCAGAAAGGCCCAACTAGTTTGTAGTATAATGTATTGCAGTGAGGACGAGTATGGATAACATATGTCATCAGGGGATGTGTATGGAACAACAAGTAACCCAACGTGAATTATGACATAATCCAATACAATATCGTACAATCCCATAAGAGAGAACCTAGGATAGGGCCCAAAACTGGGCAAGCAAAGCACGACCGGGCATCTGTTCACAGTATGGATGATAAATGAAGTGAAGGATTCCTTAAGGGGATATGTGTGGCATAGAGAAATAACTTGAAATGAATGAGTACATAAGTCTGATCCACACCACAAAACCCTAAATGAGAATGTGGGCCAGAGGCCAGAAAGTGCCAAGGGGCTGGAAAAGGACAAGGGGCCTAAGGCCAGGTGTCTCGACCAATGGTAGCCCTACGACCTCTTGTGCGATTACATCTTTATCACAGCTCCTAAGCCCATGTTATTAGTGCCTGGTGTGGGAAAAAAGGAGACATATTTGGCTCTCCCTGCCATACAGTGGTCTAGTAGCTGGCATCTCCCGAGGGGAGATTTATGCTTGGATATACAATGGGAAAGAAAGAACCACTACACTCAATGTTTGAGACATCTTAGGGTGACCCTGACGAAAAAGGGTAGCTATTGACCATGTTAGAAACACAACATCCTTATAGTGACCTGGAATATGAAAAATGAGCACCGTCCACTGACCATATTTGCAATGTGTAACTTGTATCAATTTGTTGCTCGACATCCTCAAGGGCATTGGCCCGAAGTGGTAGGAGAGTCCGTGGGACTAGCATCCCTGCCATTCGAGGGCCCTTCTGGATGGGAAGGATGATGAAGTCATAATAAAAGGAATGAGTCAAGCATAGTTGTACCCATACATTTTAATGTCAAGCAAGGTAGTGAAATAGGCGGACACCATTGGGGAGTGGGACATACAGAAAAATTGAGATGAGATCGATTTTTTATTGAGGAAATAACTTGCACCAAACCATTTGTCTTTACCCGAGTTGAGGTTCTGGAATTTGGGCTAGGACAACAGAAAAAATGTCTGGGCATTTTTACATATTCCATAAGGATGGGAATCAAGCCGTATGTAGTTCTTGAATGCCATTAAGTTTAACGTCATGCTGTGAGGACGTGGGAGGATAATAGAATGTAGAGCAGGCACATAGTGCGGCCATTATAATCCTAGAATGAGTTGGGGCTAAATAATCCTACACCATATCATGCAAGGATCCTCCGAGAGAACTATACCCAGGGGTAGTCAAAGAAAAGAGTCTAGGGCTGGGCTCAAGAAGAAATGCTTGAGCGTTCCTACGTATCCCATATGGATGGGAATAAATCCACACGTAGTTATAAGGGTTCAGTTTAATGTCTTGCGGGATGATTCACATTACAATGTCATGTAGGACTGAACAGATTAAGGTCTTTCTGGACTAGATGGATCATCCAAAGTATTGGTTGAGAAACATGAAATTGGTGGGGGAGTTATACGCTCACCATCCATGGTCACCAGGGATTACTCCCAATTGGGGGTAAACCCTGTGAATTATATATGGTCCATCCCATTTGAGCTCCAACATGGGTGGTTTCCTGCCATGGATCATTGGGTCCAGAGGGCAAATACCAAGTTGTCTTTATGTAAGAGTGGAGGCGAGCCTTCTTGTTGATGCCTCTAGCTATCTTATTCGTGATTCCTTCCCAGATTGTGTAGGGAATGAATCCTATTCTCATCATGTGCTTCCAATTCAGCCAGAAAATTTTTGGCTACCTTATCTGGCGCCATCTAGTCATAGACCATTATGAGTAATGAAGGCAGGTAGATCTCGATGGGTAGGATGGCCTCAGCTCTATACACAAGGGAATATTGGGTCAGCTGAGTGGTTACAAGTCGACTTCTGATAATCCCTAGGGGCATTGGGGAGATTTTCCTACCGGCTCTTCATATTCTGACTAACCATTTTCTGTAAAATGTTAGAGAGGGTTTTGTTGAATGCCTCGGTCTGCCCATTTGTCTGCACGTGATAGTGGGATGCATGGTTCGAATAGATGTAGTATTTGGCGTACAATTTCATTAGTTCGGATGCTCGTAAATTTTTTCCATTATCGATGAAAAAAACGTGATAGACTCCAAACCGGTAGATGATGTTGGAGCTCATGAAGTCAACGATAGAATAGGCCTTGACCTCCTTGAGCAGAACTGACTCTACCCACATGGAAAAGAAATCAACGGAGGTCAGGATAAACCTGCACTTGTGAGATGTCGCCGGTGGATATGGTCCCATGATGTCGGTTCCTGTAACACCCCAATATTTCATAGTACGTTATTTCTTCAAAGTAATTCAATAACTTACACAACACGCAACAACGAGTTCTAGCGCTCCATGACTTACCAAAAAAGCTGTTCAAAAGCGTTTATAAATAGTATTAACTGAATTTCGATCTTTATATAATCCTAATAATTTTAGAATCAATATTATGAGTTTCTTAGACATAATTTAATAACAAATTAATTTTTTCTCAAATTAAAGAAGCATCTTTTTAAAATGAAATTTTACTGCCATTTAATAGATAACTTTCATTAAATCAAATATTCGAAAATTTTATATATTCAATTTGACAAAATAAACTTCTTATTTAGTATTTAGACATAATAATTTATTCTCAATAAATTTTTGGTGTTTTTCTGATAACTTTCATATTTTGGTGAATAATGAAAAATACTATATTTTATCTGTAAATAACTTTTTTAATCAAAATAATTTATATTTTTTAATTATACATTTTAATTTTTTGGATGAATAATTAGATTATATTTTTACCATTTAATAAAATGTTGATCCGTGGATGTAATTGCATATTGAATTTGACATAAACAAGTGTCAATTTTTTGGGAGTTATTATTTCTTAAAAATACGGTTTTTGGGTTTGACAACAAGAATTAATTTTAAATTAATAAATGAAATTTCAATGTTTTTAATTTGTTAAAATATACTTCATTATTGAATTCTTAATATAAAAATTAGCTTAGGGTGAATTTTTGGTATTTTTCTAAAAACAGCCAATTTTTAATGAATAGTGAAAAACACTGAGTTATAGTTTAAAACCGAATTATTATGTAAATAATTATTTATTTTCTTTAAATTTATTTTAGGTCAAATTAGATACATAATAACTATATATATTCAATGTAACTCATTGGAGTCAGTTTATAATAATTTTACACATACAAAAAATTTATTGAACTTTTTACTATCTTTTACCTACCACTTAGGAGTATTTGCAAACTTACATAAAACATAATTTTACCTCTTTTATTAGTTGAATTTCAAAAATCTGAGAGACACGATTAATATCAAGGAGTAAAATTTGGTTCATTAAGATAAAAATAATATTTGGCAAATCGTAAATTTTTACTTGTATTTAGCAAGGTTAAAAGTAAATAGGCTAATTAAGGGTAAATATTATATTATTTTTACCTTAACACATGTCCTAATTTTATTGGATAAGTGTAATTAGGCCAAAAAAACCTTAGGAAGAAAATATGATCTTTTAGGCCCACTTCGACTAGATTAGGACATTTATTGATATTTAATTCAAAGAAGATATAAAAGAATTAAAATCAATGTTTAATAACTAAAACATTTTTAATATAGTGTTACACATAAGATAAATTCAACTATAAATATTCATTATAAATATAAAAATATTTCCAACATAATTTTATTATATTTATATTTTTTATACTTTATATAATTTATTTTATTTATGACACAATGATGAAAAAATTATTACCTAATTAATGAAATATTAAAATAATTGATATTATAAATATCAAAATAAATGTAATTTGAGGAATTTTATAAATTCCACTAATTTTATAGGTTAATATGACATATTAGGGTTGGTTATATTAATTATTTTCAAAGTAATAATTCTTTTAGGATTTTTTCAATAACAAAATACAAAATCTTGTCAAAATTGAAAAAATTTGTTTTTAAAAAAACTATTATATTATTAATTGATATTCTAATCCTAAAATTTAAGGATCGGAAAAAATACTTATTTAATTAGGGGGGATTCATTATTAAATCACTTGGGGTTCTCTTGGAAGTATATACTATGTTTATTAACAATATAATATAAAAAATACAAAGAGACATGGTAAATGTAAAACTATTTAACTAAGAGTTAAATCTAAAAGAGAAGGTTAATATACTGACAAAAACCTATCTGAAACCTATTTGTTTAGTGGTTTTATACCCATACACACTTTAGACATTAAATAATCCACTTTGGAGCCATTATAAACTGAAAATTATTTTATTATAAAATAATATTTTTATCTTTTCCTAAGGCGGCCCCCACTTCTCTTATAAAAGGGCACTCCCCCTTCTCTCTAATTAACACATTAAAATTCATTTGGCTTGGCCAAACCATGCCCAAATACCCTACCAAATGTCCTACCTTCATCCTAGAGGCCTTTATTTATTCAAAAATCCATCTTATGGAGCCCTTTTGATCAAATCAAAAGGATGAACCTGAATAAGATGTAAATATTTAATCACCTCTTTCAAGTTTCTTTCTTCTTCAACTTCTTATTTCTTTGTTGTTTCCATTCTAAAATAACAACTCTAGGTTTATCTATATACTGTGATGTTATTATAAATATGGTAAAACCATATTTATTATTCTATCCATCCTATGAATGACATGTCACCATACGTGCGTACGGACGACTTACCGTCTCCACGTCGTGGTGCAATTGTTTTTCAATACATTATTATTTGGATGGGTATAATAATGATGTGTAATTGATGTAAATAATAAATATAACATGATAATTATTCTTTATATATGATATACCATCCAATTATATATTATTTTAATTTCAAAGAATGATATTTTTGCCCGTGCATACGTACGGATTACCGTCTCCTTGAACGCGATCAGATTCGTTCCCCATTGTATCAATTCAAGACTAATTTTCATTTGATGATAAAAAATAATGTTTAAAGACTTGATATAATTTTATATGTGAATAATATAAATCCCATCCATAAAAAATATGACTCACATAACAATGAATATAAAGGAAAACGAATCTGTTAACACCTAAAATGACAATAATACTAAGATATTATTAACAATGAAAAGTTAAAAGATCACATATGATATCATATTAATATATATGATTCTTTTATAATTTAATAAAAATTATTTCACCATTATACATGAGGTTAACCAACACTCAACCAAGGAAAAGTACAAGGTAAGAGTTAATTTAACAATCTCTTTATTATCCGAGGGTGTTTTTACGCAAGTATCTACCAGGACCTGTTTATCACCCACATCCATTTTTAATAAAAATATATTCCAAACCATTTTTATTATATAATTGACTGTGGTTTAATTTCATTTATAACCTTGTTTTACTTATTATAAAATGGTTTGAAAGGAATTGTTCCATCGTTTTTCAAACATGGTACTTTATGACATTTTGAAAATAAGATAAGAATGTTTTTTTATATTATACGTCGGTTGTGGCTATTTTCCGCGGTTATAACATCATATAAGATTCCATTAAAATATTATAAAAGTATATTCAAATATAAATTTTTTATTTTATAATTAGGTGACCATTAAATTATTTCAAAATAGAAAGAGTTATTTCTATAAAAAGGATTTGATTTCATTTATTTCAACATCCTTTGATAGATTTTTAGTTTGATTGAAGTTGATTTATTATGATAAAAAACTATTATATTGTATTGATGTTTTTGTGATATGTTTGAATGTGGATGTGTTATTTCATACCATTCACGGTTTATGGATAATGAATTGACATTTTTTATGCCAGTTTTAATACGAATGTTTATGTAATGTCTAAAAATTTTCATATGGGGAATGCATTGGACTTTGTAAGTTATGGGTGGAGCCCTCTATAGCTCCTTGATGCATCGGTACATCTTATGAGACAATCTAGTGTCTTGGCACAAGGCATTGACAAAATCTTATTTGTTGTCTTGGCATAAGGACTTGACTATGTGGTTATGAAAGTCTGGAATTATGAATTCCATCATTATGAAAGTGGCTATTGATAATGCATGTGATTATTATCCTTGTATAATATCCACATGAGTATGTAAATGGCATTATTTTGATTTATATTTTCCATATTATGATGAATAATATGTTTAAAAAGGATTATTTTTTAGTTCAATACATTTCCATTAATTTTTATGCTTATTTATGAATGTTTCTGCTATATTGTTATCTTTACTGAGCATCTGAGCTCAGTCCATTCTATGTTTTATTTGTCCCACGATGCGAAGAAGTGTATTTTGACTGACATGCAGGGATAAACTATGGGATCACATTTTTTTCTTTGGAAATAATGTTGTTGTAGTTTTCCATTTGGAAATACATTTTAAAAAAACATTTCAAAATACTATAATGCTCTGAAAAATAATTATACTTTGAAAACACTTTTAATATAATCTAGTGATCTGGTTGAAAATATTAATAAAGCCTTTAAAATCAAAAAAACTGAGGACACCTGAAACATTGAATGCTATCTTGGTCCAACCTACTTGAGAGATGGATTCACTATCCAATTCTCTATCATATTTACATTGTTCGAGTACCGGTTATTATAAGAAAATTTTTTCTTAGCTTTCCATATATATGTATAATTTTCACTGGTGTTTTATCATTGTAAATAAATTTATATTTATTCTTAAAAAATGTTAAATTTTATTTTAAAAATATATAAATAATAGATCTTCATTGAAAATTACATATTCGAATTAGTACAATCAAATCTCATGATACCTGATGTTTCATGATCACATAGAAGATAAATCAGTATCCACACACATAAAATTTCATCCTTATTTCCACAAAAAATCCATTTTTGTAATGTTTAATTTTTGATTCATTTTTTGTGAATGAATACTAAAGCATCGATGTATGGCCAAAACCTTGATTTTTATATGACTTGTATATGACATGATAAAATTATGATATTCTTAACTTATATTATAATTTAGTTAAAATATTTATTAAAATAAAAATTATATAAATAAATAAATATGTGTCTCAATGAATAAATTCAAGTTTAAATAAATCTTTGATAAATAGAAACAACCCTTAGCAAGACTAACATGAAGAAAAATGAAAATATAAATTTGATACCTATATAGATATATCAATCTCATGTAATTAAAATAATTCTAAAGAAACTAAATATAAAATACATTTTCAGAAATAATTTTTCCTTATCATCAAATTTTTTTACATGTATAATAATAACTAATCTGACTAATTTATAATTCAGAAACATGGAATAAAAATATATTCATTATGAAAAACCATAAAATTAAAATCATAATTATTAAATAAACTAACAATCTCTTAATAATAATAGATAAATTTGGAAATCAAACAAAACTACCCTTTATACAAAACAAGAATATAGAATTTATAATTTTAAATGATTAATAAAAATTCCTTTATAAAAATAAAATAGTATAACATAGTGAGTATTTGAAAATAAATATCCCCTTGATGATTTTTTTTGATTGAAGAACCACTCCCTCTCTAAGAAGCAAGCATGAAAATCATTAAAATGGAAATGCAATACCCCATATATTTATAATATAAAATTAACAATATAGACAAAAACACTAATAAATGTAATCTATTGAATGTCCTCACAAATTGGTTTTATTGAAATGTTCTTTGAGTAATCATGATATATTATATTCATATATTGTTGCAACTGGATTGAGAGTATATTGTATTGATTTCTTGAAAATTTTATTGATACATATTATATTAGATAATTTGGATGGATTAGCATCTTCATTTTGAATTTTTCAATAAACAATCACACAAAATATGTGAATCTAAAATCACAACTATTAGATAATAATATAGACAAGGAAACAATGTCAAATTGAGACAAATTGAAGGACCAAAGAAAAAAATATATATGCAATAGTATACGTAGAGGCTTATCTACCATGCATCGATCCACAACCATACATAACCAAACTGAATTATTGAGAACCAAAACACCCAAAATATTAATCTATTTTGAGAATATATTTTTGAATAAAAATCAAAATGGAGTTGAGGAAATCGATACACCAACTGGACCAAACATTTAATAAAACACAGGTGGATGAAAATTGAAAATTATGGATGTTATTGTACCACAATCATATCGTCAAATTATGCATACTTGTAGATCATAAAAAAAGAGATAGACCTACCTATCTTCATATATAGAAACACTACCTATAACTCGAACCATCAATGCCATAAATTGAAATTACATACCCGAATCGGACCAACACCGGTGGCCAATCTCGTTCATTCTTCCTCAACGGTGCTCGATATTTGTGACTCTTATGATCGACTTCGACAAAGAGTGAACCCTACGCCAAACAAACCACGTTCGTCTTCTCCTCTTCATGAAGAACTCTCCTGAAGCCAAACTCAAACCCTACGGCTCGATGATCTCCACACCTAAGCATCGACCATGACCCTTAGATCTGTAACTTTCTCATCATACCCTTTGGCCTAACTCATTCTTCGAAAATCCCTCCCTGTGTTAGACTCAATTTTGGAACTCGAATCCCATATACGTGATTCCAAATTTCATCATATTCTTTTTTAAAAAAAATAATCATTTATCATTTTATTATTATTTAATAAAACAATTATCATATTTTATATGTGTTTATAAATATATATAAGACTTTTAATTCATAAATTCATATTAAATTTAAATTAATCATAATATAAAATTTTATAAATATGCAATTTTTAACAATAATATATATTTTTTTAGTTAAATAAACTTACAAACACAATTTATGATCATAAAATAAATTATTAAATACATAATATTATGTTTTTTAGATGAAATTTATCTCTTTTAATTATTATTGTTATTCTTTTTACCTTGATTTCAAATATGTGTCTATTATAAATGTATTGTAGTTTATTCTAATTCAATGATTTATAATAATGTATTACAATCATTATTACCTTTAATTATACTTATTTTATATCAACGGTTATAATAATCCATTTCTCAATTTCAATTTAAAAACATAAAATGTATACTTTTTATAACGGTCGGATAAAAACACTGTAAATACCAATGCCTAAGGGTCGATCAAACACTCAGAAAACAATATAGCAAGGCTCACACCACTACTTTTGAAGATTGATTTATATGTTCCACTTATTCTTAGTTTCGTAGCTATTGTTCATGCTATAACTTTTGTGCTTCTATCTGATCTAAAATATGAGAACTAGTCGATCCGCATATATCGTTCTATTTCTCGATGGTCATCCAATTGATTTTTTATCGATAGTAGTGGGTTTAATGGGTTAGTTATTATGTGTCAAAGATGTATTATGGTATTTGTATAAATAAATTGTTACTACTTATGTCTTTAAGTTCCAAAATTTATGTATTTTATTGCATCTTGGAATCATTAAAAAAACTTATTTTTAAACCTGAGGTGTTACATTCTCCCACAATTAATTGAATTACACTGTCGCAATTCATTTACACTTATCGATCCTAATTCAAATCAATTATGAATAGAATTAACTACATTTTAAATTTTATATAATACATATAATTTTAACATCCATATTATGTGTTACTTTGACAAAATATTATAACAAATTCAAATTTTTAGATAAAGGAAGTATTTTTCAAAAAATGAAATTTTTCCGCCTTTTGATGGAGAACCGTTTTTAAATCAAATAGTTGACACATTTATATATTCAATTTGACAAAATAAAATTATTCTTTAGAATCGGGACATTAAAATTTATATTTGATAAATTTTTTGTATTTTTCTGATAACATTAATATTTTGATGAATAGTGAAAAATACTAAATTTTAATTAAAATCAAATTTTTTAATCGAAATAATTTATAGGTTTAAATTATGCATTTGATTTGTTTTTAAGTATAATTAGATTATATTTTTATCATTTAATACAATTTATGTCATTATAATTAATTTCACTTTGAAATTATATATAAACAAGTGTCAATCTTTTGATAGATATTGTTTTTTTCAAAAAACTATTTGTTTTGACCACCTGAATTAATTTTAAATTAATTAATGAAACTTATATATTTTTAATTTGAAAAAATTGTCATAATTTTTGAATTTGGAATATCAAATATAGCATATGCTGAATTTTTTGTGTTTTTCTGAGAAACATCAATTTTTGATAAATAGTGAAAAACACCAAGTTATTGGATAAAACATAATTGTTATTTAAATAATTATTTACATTATATAAATTTATTTTAGGACAAAATAGATACATATTACCTATATATGTTAAAAATAATTCATTGGATTTATTTTATAATAAGGTTAGATACATAATAATTTTATTGAACTTTTTACCGTGTTTTAACCACCTCCTAAGAGTATTTACAAATTTTCATAAATCATAATTTTACCGCTTCTGTGAGATGAATTTAGAAAATCCAAGAGACACGGTTAACCTCAGTAAGTAAAATGATGTTCAATAAGATGAAAATATTTTTTTAGTGAATAGTAATTTTTGACTTTTATTTAACGTTGTTAAAGGTAATTGGGGTAATTAATTGTTAAAATGATATTATTATTACCCTAACACATGTCCTAATTCTATTGTCTTTGTATAATTCGACCAAAAACAACCATACTAATAAAATATGATCCTTTAGGTCCATATGGATTAGATTATGACATTTATTGTTATTTTATTTAAAGAAGAGTTTAAAGAGTTAAAATCAATGTTTAATAACTAAAATATTTTTATTATAGGGTCATATATAAGATAAATTCGACTATAAATATTCATTACAATGCTAAATTAATTTCCTACATAATGGTGTTTTATTTATAATTTTTTGACATTAGATAATTAAATTTATTTATGTCAAAATAATGATTCAGTATTTATTTGTAGTCTTGGTACAAGGCCAGGACTATGTGGTTAGGAATTTCTGAAATTATGCATTCCATCATTATGAAAGTGGCTATTGATATTGCATGTTATTATTATACTTGTATGATATCAATGTCAGTAAGTAAAGAGAATTTTATTGTTTTATATTTTCCATATTATGATGATGTTTATGTTAAAAAGGCTTTTGTTTCAGTTTTATACATTGCGTTAAATGTTTATGCTTATTTATAATAGTTTCCTCCATATTGTTATCCTTACTGAGCATTCAAGATCAACCCTTTCTTATGTTTTATTTTACCAGGATCCTGAGAAGTGTTTTAGGTTTGATAAGCAGTGTTAAGCTATAGTATTAATGGAATTCTCTGAAAAATAATTAATGCTATGTTTTATTATCTAATGTGTTATGTAGCGTTCATGTATGTAATCTATTTTCCAAGACTGCTAAACTGGTCGGTCTTTCGGGGCATGATTCCTTATAATCATGAAAATGTATTAAAATAATGTACCAAATCTATGTAACTGGGGTCGTGGTGTTAAAATTGGTATTATAGGAGGTTTAACAATAACCTTGAAAACTACATTTTGATAAACAATGATTAGATAACATTACCCTAAGACAGACATTGAGTATTTGTATATAAGAACATTCTAGAATTTTGGTAGGGTAGATATTTTGTCAGTTTTCCATGCAATACATCCATGTATGGATATGAGCTGGTAGATGTGGCTCTAGAAAAGATGTACCGAGGGGTAAAACCCGAAAACACCACTTTGAGCTAGACTCGAACGAGAACTGGTGCATGAAAATGGGCCTTGATGTACTATTGGTAATGAAACTCCTAGGGGATATGCATAAGATAATTCACTTTTTCATTAAAATCATTTATTAAGGATTTAGGAGTAAATACTTCCTCAAGGAAATCATTTTTATGATTATGGATTATATCCATAAACTATATAATTTACGTTAGGTATTTTACATGTTTGGAATTATGAATTGTGATACATAAACTGGCCTAGTGTATTCCAGTGTTAAGAAATGGCTCCTTGTAAAAGGAATGAGAACTCTAGCAATATGTGTGATCCAAAAAGTAAAAAGGGATCATATCTTTCCTGGTATTAAGCCAAGGTTTAGAAAGGAAATTGACTCCCATGTATTATCATCATATGAAGAAATATAATCACGTGTTAATAAGATAAGTAAAGAATTATATGATTTATATGGATTTGAAAGGAAGCTAGAGAAGAAAAGGATGGTAGAAAGAAATATGGATAAAGGGAATAAGGGAAAGAAGAATTTTTCTATATGTGATAACTGTGGATAGAATCAACTTGGTAAATACTTGAAGGAAATGGGAGTTTGTTATAAGTTGGAGAAAAAGTACACCATGTACATGATTTAAAGGGTACGAAAAAATATTCAAATGTACAATGCTTCATCTACAAGGATTAGGGACACTAAGTGAATCAATGCCCAAATCATCCGAGTATAACCGAAATGCTTTTATTGGATAATAATCATGTTATGATACTTCCAATGATAAAGAAGATTTATTAAGAGTTCTCATGTTGTTATTAAATTATTTTTTCATTTCAGTATTGTATTAATGATGTACATGTTATAAGGATTATACAATATATAAGGATTCTATTGTAGTACTATTTCATTAAGGACTTGAGATTGTGTAGAACCAAGAAAAGTGACTCAACAGTAAGTTAGTTTTTTTTTGGAAAATACATGGTTGATGGAAAGAAAAAACTTAAATATGGTCATTATAGTGAGGTATTAATTTTGGAATAAGAGATGATTGATTTGGATAAATTATATTGGATATTCTTGACTACCATGAAATTGATTAATGATTTGTATATTCCATCATTGTTGGAGTTTTACAAAATTTTTGGATATAAGAAGTATATCCAGTATTCTATATGGAATAGGGGAGCATGAATGTAATAAATAAGGTTTTATGGTAATATAGGGTGGTAATATGTTTTAAAATAATACATGATGAAGGCATTTAGATGTTATTACGTGGAAAAAATGATCTTTATTGTGTTTACCTTCCTTATAAATTTTGGACTATAAGTTGGGACAGAAGTATTTTGGAAAAGTCTAAAGGTTTTAATTGATTATGTGAGGCAATGGATTCTATTTTTAAGGATAAATTATTTCACGAGATTATTTTTGGACTGTCATAAAATGGACAACCTGAAGGTTGATCGGAAACCCGTCGCGTCCGGCTAGGCAGTGAGACTTGAACCCACAACCGAAGGGCGACAAGGGGGTATCACCTACCACTGGCCCACGAGATTTCCTAGAATGAATTATGTAGTTTTTTTAAAAGGTCTAGTAGAAGAATTGTAAAATCATTTTCTTTGGAACACTATATGAATAGGATAAATTGAATAATTTTTTATGTTATATTATCTTTTAGAGTGAAAGAGGAGTTTGTGGTAGAAATTTGTTAAAGGATTGAACTCTACTTTTCATGTATATATTTTTTTCCTTCTATTATTATATGATGAAATTAATAATTAATCATTAATTAAGGGATCTTAAAAAAATTGTGTTATCCTAATACCTTCTGTTTTGTTGAATCGATGATATTTTAAATCATCATAGATTGATGGCTTTGAGGCCCTCAATTCTACAATTGTTTGTGACTTAGGACAACAATCACTCCCTATAAATATTTAAGTTTCCCTTCCAATTATGTGTATCTAATTTCCACCAATGTTCTTCTAATCATAATTTGATGGGGTATTTTTCATTCCCATGTTCCTCTTAATAAGTCTAAATTTTATTAACCCAATTTTCAATGTGGCTTTTCCCCCAATGGTATTTTCTATTTTCAAACTTTTATTTTCAAAAAACAATTTCAAATTGTGAGGACACAATTTATTGATTGAGGGAAGACTGTAACACCCAAATATTTCATAGTACATTATTTCTTCATTGTAATTCAATAACTTTCACTACATGCAACATCGAGTTATAGCGCACCATGACTTACCAAACTAGTTGTTCAAAAGAGGTATGAATAGTATTAACCTAATTTTGAACATTATATAATCCTTATAATTTTAGAATCCATATAATGAGTTTCTTAGACACAATTTAAGGAAAAAATTATTTTTTTTCAGAAAAAAGAAGAATTTTAAAAAAAATGCAATTTTACCGCCTTTTAATGGAGAACCTCATATAAATAAAATATTTGATACTTTTATATATAAAATTTGACAAAATTTACTTCTTATTTAGATTTGAGACATATGAATTTAGTTTCAAAAAGTTTTTGGTGTTTTTCTGATAACCTTCATATTTGGGTGAATACTGAAAACTAATGTATTTTAAATGAAAACAACATTTTTAATCAAAATAATTCATATTGTTTAATTATACATTTTAATTTTTTGGGAAGCATAATTAGATTATATTGTTACAATTTAATCTAATTTTAGTCATTTTAAGTAATTTTACATTGAAAATGGACATAAACAAGTGTCAATCATTTGGTAGTTATTTTTATATAAAATATGTTTTCCGGTTTTGCCAACAAGAATTGATTTTAAATTAATTAATTCAATTTCTATGTTTTAAATTTGGTAAAATAGACTTCATTTTTGAATTTTGATTATCAAAATTAGCATAGGGTGAATTATTGGTATTTTTCTAAAAAGATTCATTTTTTTATGAATAATGAAAATCCCCGAGTTATAGTATAAAGCCGAATTTTTATTTAAATAATTATTTATTTTATTTCAATTTATTTTAGGTCAAAATAGATAAATAATAAATAGATATGTTAAATTTAATTCATTTTAGTCATTTTATAAAAATTTTAGATATATAAAAAATTTATTGAACACTTTACCGTCTTTTACCTACCTCCTAAGAGTATTTGAAAATTTACATAAAAAGTAATTTTACCGCTTATGCGAGTTGAATATAAAAAATACGAGACACACATTTAATATCAATAAGTAAAATGTGGTTCAACAAGATAAAATTAATTTTTTGTGAATACTATATTTTTAATTTTATTTACCACGGTTAAAAGTAAAAATGGTAATTAAGGGTAAAAATGATATTATTTTTACCCTAACATATGTCCTAATTCTATTGGATAAGTGTAATTCGACAAACAATAACCTTAGGAATAAAAGATGATCCTTTAGGTCCACTTGTATTATATTAGGACATTTATTATTATTTAATTCAAAGAAGAGTTAAAAGAGTTAAAATCAATGTTTAATAACTAAAACAATTTTAATATAGGGTTACACATAAGATAAATTCGACTATAAATATTCATTAGAAAGCTAAATATATTTACTATATAATGGTATTTTACTTATATTTTTTAGACTTTATGTCCACTGGTATTAGATATATCCTATCCATAACAAACCTTACTTACACAATAATGCATATAAAGGAAAACGAATCAGTTAACACCCGAAATGACAATAATACTAGGATATTATTAACAAATAATTTTTAAAATATCATATATGATATCATATTAATATATATTATTATTTTATAATTTAATAACAATTATTTTTAGTGTTATACAAGAGGTTAACCTACCCTCAACCATGGAAAAATACAAGGTATGTGTTAATTTCACAATCTCTTTTTTATCTGAGGTTGTTTTTACGTTTGTATATACTAAGACATTATTATCACCCCCAACCATGTTTCATAAAAATGTATTCCAAAACGTTTTCACTATTTACTAGATATGGTTTAATGTCATTTATACCCTTGATTTAATTTTTATAAAATGGTTTGAAAGGAATTTTTTCGTCATCTTCCAAATAGTGTACTTTATGACATTTACTTAAAATTAAGCTAAGAATGTTTTTTAACTTATACGGTGGGTGCAGCTATTTTCTGCCATTATAACATCGTCGAAGCTTCCCTTACAATAATATAAGAATATTTTCAAATATAAATTTTTTCTTTTATAATTACGTGTTCTTCAAATGATTTCAAAATAGAAAGAGTTATTTCTCTAAAGAGGTTTTGATTTCAACTATCTCAACACCCCTTGATGGATTTTATGTATGTTTGAAGTTGATTTAATATGATACAAAACATCCATATTATATTGAATGTTGTGTGATATGTTTGACTATGGATGTGTTATTTCATACCATTCACGGTTTATGGATAAAGTATTGACATTTCATATGCCGATTTTAATATGAATGTTTATGTTATGTTTAAACGTCTTCATATGGGGAATGCATTGGACTTAGTAAGTGACTGGTAGAGCCCACTATAGCTCCTCGATGCATCGGTAGGTCTCATGAGACAAACTAGAGTCTTGGCACAATGCCTTGAAAAAATCTTATTTGTAGTCCTGGCACAAGGCCTTGACTATATGGTTATGAAAATATGGCATTATTCATTCCATTATTATGAATGTGGCTATTGATATTTCATTTTATTATTCGACTAGTAGAATATCCATGTGTGTAAATGAAATTATTTTGATTTATATTTTCCCTATTATGGGGAAATTTATATTGAAAAGGCTTTTGATTTATTTTTATACATTGACATAAATGTTTATGCTTATTTATAAAAGTTTCCTATATATTGTTATCCTTACTGAGCATTTGAGCTCACCCTTTTATTATGTTTTATTTTCCCAGGATCCAAAGAAGTGTTTTATGTTTGATAAGCAGGGTTAAGGTAGGGGATTAATGGTGTTCTAAAAGGATCATTTATGTTGTGTTTTATTTTCTAATTTGAAATGTAATGTTCATTTATGTAATCTATTTTCCAAGACTGCTAAACTAATCAGTCTTTTAGGACATGATTCCTTGTAATCATGCCAATATATTAAAATATTGCACCGATACTGGGTAATTGGGGTCAGGGCATTACAAGTCCCCACACTGCAAACAACCAAGAGTACATTGTGGAGTAAAGAGGTTCTGGAGGACGATGCATGAAGTTAGCATGAATTTGGCATGCTTGACATCTAATGGCGAACTCAATGTAATCATGGATCATAGAGGGCCAGAAGTATCCCAATATCTGGATCAGATGGGATAGCTTCGGCCCAGTCTGGTGAGCCCCACATGAACTGGCATGAACTTGCTACATGACCTGAGAAATCTCAACTCCTTGGATGCAATGGACGAGAACACCATAATACCCGCACTTTTAGAGGATCTGATCAAGACTGGGACAACTCTGGAGGGTAAACTGCAGTGAATGACATCGGAATCGATCACGCTCGGCCCGATCAGCTGGGAGGCAGCCATTTTGTCGATACTTGACAAAGGGATCATTCCAATCTGGAGTCACTTCAACCACTGCATCTGAGGAACATGGGGGTCCTGACGTGGAGGCTCCAGCAGTAAGATGGCTTACCCGCAGGTTGTCGTCATCATCTGGGGTAATGGGAACAATGATTCACCGATGTGCCACATGGATAATCAGATCATCCTACTCGGGTTCTACAAGAGACGCAGCCATGCCGACCAGGGCATCAGCTCGACCGTTATGAGATCGAGTGACATGAGTAACTTCTGGCATAGTTGAAAACTGGGCCATTAGATGGAGGTTGTGCTCCAAAAATGGTACGAGCTCTAGTTTCCTGACGACATAGTCACCATTGATCTTCTTGATGACTAGTTATGAATCCCCTTTCACATATAAATAGGGCACATCGATTTTGAGGGATAGCTCAAGGCCAGTAATGAGGGCCTGATACTTTGCCTCATTTTTGGTGTAGCCTTCCGACAACAGGAATGAGTACGGCAGAATGGCTTGCACTGGGGTAATAAAGACAATACCCTAGCCGAGTTTGTTGAGTCTGGGATAATTGAGCCTCCTGCTGGAGGGGCTCTGAGAGGCACTATCAAAGATCATCTTCCAACATGGGATGGCATGATCTACTGAGAGGATTTCCTCATCAAGAGAAATCACGATCTAAGGGATGGTCAGCAGGGGTTGGATGGGTAGCATGGAAGTATGACAATGCCTGTCCCATGAGAGATTTCTAAGGGACAAACCTGATATTGAATTTCTGGAGGATTACCGGCCACCGTGCTAGACTACTGATCAACATGGGGTGTTTCACAATGTACATTAGCGGGTCTACTCGAGACATCATTTTGTACCTCTTGGTGTTTTAGGTAATGTAGCAACTTCTATAATGTGAATACAAGCGTGATACATCTCTTTTCTATGGGGTAGTATCTGGTCTCTTTATCGATGAGCATATGACTGAGATTGTAGAGGCTATTTTTTGTCCCCTCATTATTCTTCAGGGTGATAAGGGATCTGATAGACTGTTTTAGGGAAGTCACGTATAGGATCGGTGGTATTCCGGAGATAGGTGGCATAAATACCAGAGGCTGGAGCAGATACTTCTTGATTTCCTCAAACGCGGTCTGGCACTCTTCGTCCCATTCTTAGGCGGAGCCTTTATTAATGTTTCGGGAAAAGAGCTTACACATTCTGGCCATATACGTAATGAATCGGCGTATGTAGGATATGTGGCCTTGGAAACCTCAAAGCACCCAAATATTTCTTGGGGGAGACATTGTCTAATGGACTTGATCTTCTTGGGGTCGATCTCGATGCCCCGGTACCTAACAACAAAGACAAGGAACATCCCAGAGGTGACCCCAAAGGCACATTTCAACGTGTTCATCATCAGGTGGCGGGAACGGAGGAAGTCGAACACTTTCTCAAAGTCCTTCAGATGGTCCTAGCGCTGGAAGTAGTTGACCACCAGATCATCCACATAACATTCCACCAGTGTATTGAGGATTGTTTTGAATGTGCAATTCATTTCCCACTGATAGGTAGAAATTGCATTCATCAGGACAAAGGGCATAACCTGGTAATAGAAAGTACCTTAGGCCACATTGAAAGTGTTGGAATATTACTTCTAAGGGGGGCCTATGGATTTGATTATATCTATAGTACTCATCCATGAAAGAGAGGGCCTGAAACCCCGCTATAGAATCAATCAACAATTCCATCATAGTAAGGGGAAAATCGTCCTACAGACAATGATGGTTGAGATCCTGGAAGTTGGTACAGACTCCAATATGTTAGTTCTTCTTCCTGACTGGAAGAATGTTTTCTAACAACATGGTGTATTGGAACTCTTGGATGAAGTTGGATATGATGATCTTATAAAGTTTGGCCTCGACCACGACACCATGAGAAGGGTGCATCTTCTTGGTAGGCTTCTTGAAACCGTGATGATTTTTCGAGATACCGGGGTGGTGGAAAACTACCGTAGGATATATTCATGGAATCTCATCGTAATCCTAGGAAAACACATCATGGTTCTGTTTAAGCAAGTCCACGTACCGCTGGAACTCTTTGAGGGATGTGGTAGCACTAATGAATGTGGGGTTTGGATCTGCCTTGCTACCAATGATCACCTGTACCAGTTCATCGATCGTGGAAGAAAATCCTTCTTTGATGGCAGGGGAGCATCTTCAAAATCCCCTTTTGCCCTTGCGGAGGAGGTATCCCTAGCATGGGAAGTGTCCTCTAGGTCGAAAGATCCCGACAGGAGGCTGGTACCAGCTTGGGCAGCAGCAGATAGCAAATCAAGCGATTCACATGCTACTGAAACCACAACAATGAAGTCAGTCAATCTGATCCCATATGGTCTTTGGACCAAGGGTCCACACATGATGATATCAAAGCAATATTTGTGCATTGGATATATCCGGTAATCCCAGCCTAATGAAAAAGTCACGTATAATGTACTTCCATTGCCATGGGGTAGAAATCCTGATACCATACTCGGGTAGGAGGTTCCGGGATCACCTGATCCTGATTTGTGTAGGAGTACGAGGTGATTTCTCACCATCTTATGGACTTGGGAATATTATTCCATCTTTTACTAGATTCAACAAAACATTTCCCCCTATCATGGGTTGTGGCCTCTAACCAATGGATCAAGAAGATGTAGGTGTCATCCATACCTACCAAGGGTCAGTTTCAACCATGATGGGTTCGACCTCACTGGCCTAAATCTTCTTATCCTTGATCTAGTAATAGTTGGAATCTAGGTAGCGGTCGTCACAAGAGGAGAAATGTGATGCATCACCATGGAGTACGCATACTCAACCATTAATGGAGTACATGACGCACTAGTGATACGACGAGGGGACCGCCACATGCAAGTGGAGACATGCTCTTCCCATCAGTGTGTTGTACGCAGTGTCCTAGGAGACAACCATAAACAAGGTTCTGGAAACAAGGCCACCAAACTGGATTTTCAAGAGGATCATAATGACTGGGGTCTGCTCTGTCCTATCGTAGCATTGGATCCTTATGTCGGAGGGAGTCAAATCATCTTTGGATAACCCCATCTTCCACAGTGTCCGCGTTGGGATAAGTTTAATCCTAGAGCTGGTGTGAAAAAGACAGTGATGATACTCCACACCATTAAATTGTCTAGTGATGTATTGGGGGTGGATGTGACCCTGTATGAGAGAGCCTTCATCTTTTCCTGATATTGAAATGATGGTATGACATTCAGCGTTCTCGACTGCTTCAGTATGAAATGGTTCTACAGCAGCTACCTCTGTCTCAAACAGGAGTGGGCTTCTTAAAGCCTCAGCGAGGGCCTCACACATATCTAACAACAATAAAATGTCCTAGAGGATGGAAATCCTCACTGGGATTCCAAAAAAGTGTTTGAAGACATCATATTTCTGCACTAGGCATGAAATTATTCTTGCAGGAGGCTGTTCTATGATAGGAGTCATGGCGGGCCCTGGTGGCTAGGCCGTCAGCTGTCTGGTTTTGGGTATATCACGCTACTTTCTAGTCAATGACCGAAGAGTAGCAGCAGAATGAGGATCGGATGACTGAGATCATCTTGTAGTAGGGTGAGGCTGGTCGCGACATGGTTGAGGTAGCTTTGCCTACTCGAGTATCACAAACGGTGGTAGAGGCGGGCCTGATGATACCAGATGAAATGGCTGCATGTGCTGAGGTCTGCGCTGGGTCTATTTTCTGGCCTCAGTGGCATGCACAGCTTATCTAGAGGTGCAAACTGATGTGCCCCGATGACCTCTATATCCTCGACTCCACCGACGTTGGTGTTGGCTGGGGACATGGGGGAGGTTCTCCTGGCACTCCCCGTCGTCAGGAGTCCTATAGGGGTTTACCAACTCCAATATATTAATTGAAGGATACCCTTGACAATCACTTGAAGAGTCTTCCATCACTGGGTGGATTATAGAAGGAATCCCCATCTCAGGGGGCATGAAGCCGGCGAGAGTGTAGGATGACAATTGCATTGGTTGGGGGGCGTTTCATTCCCTTGCATCGTAGATGCTAGCTCTTTTGGGAAGAGGTCAGCTGAGGTGATGATACAGAAGTGGTGGTCGTAGCTTCAGATGGATCCGACTAAATTAGGAATGCACAAATGATACCTTGTGAATGGGAGACTGTTTTGTGAGCCATCCCTTCATCATAATTCTGGGACCCGCCGTTAGAAACCAGCTGCCACTCACCTTCACTGTCGCTACTGTTGTATGGACTTACAAAGACACCTGCCACTTGTGTTGGGGATGGGCCCAGCCTGACTATGTTGTTATCGACCTAGTCATGAAACCAGTCTTTGAACACATTTCACTTCTTGAGGGTGTTCCCCCTGGATTCGATGATAGGGGCAGTAGTTCGGGTGATCAGTGAGGTTCACCTATTCTGGCCTTCTTCACTCAGGAAGAAACGTAATCCCTTATTCCAAGGCACTTCTGAAAAATCTGGGAACCTAATTCTCATTGAACGACTAGGTCTGCTTTCTTCTATCTGGAATGGGGGCCCTTCTTGCCAGGCCCTAATGAAGAGCATTAGGGGTCTGTCGAGGAGGCAGAGCCTGGTTGTCCCTCCTGGGCGGTAGTGGCACATTCCGTGGGGGAACCTACCGATTTTTAGGTGGATGATATTAAGCCGGAGGCTATGCCTAAGGTGGAGGGCCTCTGCAAGGCTATGGGGATGGTGCCTCTGGTAGCAATTCTAGTTTCATGGGGGCTTCTATTTTTTCCACCGCGACGTGATCGACTATGTTATCCCTCTGTGTTGGTATTACAGGGGGCAACTGACATGCCTGGTTGGCCTATTGCAGGGCTTCCTCCAAGAACTGGGCCTTATCAAAGTAGTCATGGAATCCTCCAGGGTAGTTCTGGGTGATCCTAGAAGGAACCAGTTCCGTCTTGACGTTCCCTAAGAAAATTATCAATAATTTCTCATGAGTTAGTGGCATGTCATGAGAGTATGTGAGCCCCTTCCACTGGGTGAGAATGTCCGCAACTCCCTCATCAGGGATTTGTTTTCAACTGAAGAGGTTTGCGATGCTCATTTTCTCGGTGGTAGAGCTTAACTATTGGAGGAATTTCTTGTGATGATCCTCCCAGCATGTTACAAATCTGAAGGGGATTTGGCTATACCAGACAAATGATGGCCCCTCCAATGACTGACAAAACAAGGGAGCTTGACAGCCTCTTACTACGCTTGTGTCCCTTACATAGACCCCCACCGTGAGTTAATGTGGGTAAGGTACTGCAGAGAGTCCCCCGTCCTGTTAAAGGGGGAGAATGTGGGATTCCTGAAACCCGGAAATGCCGAAATATCTTCAACCATGCCAGATATGGATTACCATCAGGTGAGATTTCCACATGTCATGCTTCTAAAGACTTAAGGCGGTCTATGAGTGCTGTCATAGGATCATTTGGGCGGGGGTCACTATCTTGATGGGGATCCCTCACTAAGAGTGCGTTGTCTGGTTCTTCAACACAGTAGACAGGCTTAGTGGCCCATGGGGCGGCTGGTGGAGCGACTTGCGGGGCAGCTGGGGGAACCCGGGCTAGATTCCTTGGATAGCCATGCTGTTCATGAGAGTTTGGTGAGATATAACGCGCCCTCTGTCTGTGAGATCCAACTTCAGCCCTGCCTGCAAGAGCAGCATGATCAAGTTTTCCTGGGGGCAGATCATAGAGGTGAAGTTGATTCTACCCCAGCTGTACTAGCCATGGATTTCCGTAGTCGGGTCGTTGCTCCGTAACACGTTCGGCCAAGAGTTCGTCGACCAACTTATTCTGCTCATCATTTTGTTGGCACGACATGACCTTCTAAGGGTAATCCTTCGTCTTCTACACTGAGGCGGATGGTTAGTGTTTTTTGTAGTCCCGAATTTCTCTTTTCACTTACATGAATTTCGGCTGAGTACCAGTGCTTCGGTGGGCACAAGGAGACCATGTAGGTTCCTCTACAGACGAGTAATCATTTTTAATGTGTCCAATAGTGGTGGAACGCCCTCGAGGGTATGTCTCCATAGAGAATCTCTCGCTATTCCTCCTCATCCACTATGTCTTCCATGTTGACTGTGACCCTTCCTGGGGGCATGTCCTCGATATCGCCAAGCGAGTCGGGCTGCCGCTGGATAGGACTGAAGAGGAGGGCAGCATAATGCCCCAACCATGGATTTTCATGTGGGGGTATCCTGCTTGATAATTTTTTGGAGTACCTTGAAACTATAAATGCATTGTTTTCAAAGGGCCTTTGATGACCTAGTGACTTGGGGCGCTGGCCCACAGGGAGCGCAGCCAGATCAACCAGACGACATTGTTCACCAATTTTTTCAAGGAGCACCTGGCTCCTAGGATTAATCACTCATCGAAAATGAAGACGAATTTGAGTAGACCATAGGTTATGGTGGAAACAGTCAACTTCCTCCAGGGTGAGGGATTCTAGTATACAATAATTTCGTGATGCCACAGGCCGAAACTTCTTGGTGAAGTGGTCTACTGTGAAGATGTTCCAGAATCTCCTTGGCATAGATTCAAGGTATAGCCTTTGATTTCCTCACTCATGAACTAGGGTTGGCTGAGGAAATAGAAGCGTTACTCAGGAAGACCACTTGGATGGCATGCAGGCTGCCGAATCAAGGGCTGTCCTCCGAAGAGTATAGCGATCTGGCTGCTATGTTGCGATAAGACGGGCTGACGGACTCTGTTCCTAGTTCATGGATAGGGCTACTGGTGATAGGTCACGATGTTTCTCACCCGAAATAGGACTTTATAATAGTTCTTCAGGATCCCTTGTCGAGGTAGAGAGAACCTCTAGTGATGATGGTGGTGATTGTAAGACTGTAACCTGCGGGGTCACCAGATTTTCATCCTCCTTGATATACCATCAGAGGGAGGTGGTAATCTGATGGACCATACATTCTGGGAGCACAAGGCTGATGTGCCTCATCCCTTCCCCGACCCTTGACTTGGATGAGTAAGAGGAGGGTTCCCACACTGAGTCATTGTATGCCTCAGAGTATGAGAAGTGAACTGGTTTGATCTCTTCCGGGACCATCCCAAAATTCATCTAATGGTGGAGACAACCCTCCATTCTTTCCCATAGGTGGCTCCTTGGGATAGGGTAGATTTCCGATACAGGGTCCCTCTGCCACACTGGTGTTGGGGAAAAGAGGGTTTCCACCCGAGGAAGTCGGGGTGTGAGGAGCACCGGGAAAAATGTCAATGGGGACATGGGGAGGACCTCCATGGGTAGCACTGGAGCTGGAAAGACCTCCGCTGGAACTGGAAGAAGCACGGAGAAGACGTCCACAGTAGTTTTCCTAGGATTCCTCAATACGAGGGGGGTCCTTATACCATTCTACCGGAACACGAGTAGGACCTCCATGCCAGGGGTGGGTGGAGTGAGGATGGAATTGACCCCACTGGTTGATGAGGTGATTAGGAACTTCACTAGTGGCTGAGAGTAAATGGGGAGGATCCCCACGTTGAATGGAGACCGAATGGGAAATGTACCTACACTGGCGGTCAGGGGTAGGAGAAATGACTCCATACCTAGTGTAATAGGAATGGGTGAGGATTCCGTGCCGAGTATCACCACCACGAGGAAGACCTTTATTCAGATTGAGGGTGGCATGGGGCATACCTCTATGCTGAGCCTAGAAGATGGGAAGGCATGCCCTCTCTGTGGTAGTGGTATGGGGAGGACGTCTGTATTGGGTGACACCACTACGGGTTAGCTAGCGGTGACCACTGCTCGTTCCGGCGACCAAGAACGTCGACCCAACCTGCCCTATGGTGGTTGGGTTCTCGATCCTGACCGGGCGAATATGTTCCACTGCTCTGTGTATGTATGTAACTGAGGATATGTGTCAGCGGTGGCTCGGGCCATAATAGCTGCTGACTTTGACGGCCCTTGGAAGGCATCCTCCTCTTCTTGTGGTCGGCGCTGGCATCAGGTTGGACGAACTAGGGCTAGCGGAGCAGGTACGTAGAATACATTCTCCTCTTCCAAAAAGACTGGGCGGCGGTGCTGATGCGGCTGGGTGGGAGTCGTTGCTGGGAGCCCCTAGAATGGGACTCTGACTGGGTAGGACCGGATGTCACCTACCTCATATGCGTAGGGTAGGGAATCGTCGATGCGTTTCGGGGAAAGACTCTTGAAACGGTTTTATGTCAAGGTGGGGAGAAATGGATCCTTGCATGGCCCTTGGGGATAGCATTGGCAATGAGGCAAGGATGCCTCCAGACCTAGGTTTTCCAAATATCAGGTCTGGATTATGCCCTTCTCCTTGCAACGGTACACAACGTCATTTATCACCCTTCATTGAATGACCTCGGATGGGGAGAGGGGACATGGGTACCACATGTTCGTTGATGTAAAGGCCATCGTGGGAGAGGTGGAGCCACGTGGAACCACCATGTTGGCACTGCCCCTGCCCCTGCATTGATGGGATGGTGGTGCTCGCACCCTTGGAGCAGAAACATGATTCTTGAGAGAAATAAGATTAACTCATATGTGGTAAAATAAAAAAGGAATTGACGACCAATGGCCCAGCACCATCTTGTCTCCCATGGATGATAAGAGGGATCCACGCCGACAATGTTTCATAATGGGATGTCCAACGTTCTACTGCCCCAACATCTGGTGAGTTTCTCGTCAGGCCCACTATTTTCTTAGCTGGACCCGGTGCCGAATAACTGGGTCTAGTGAAATGTAAATCCATTGATGCCTCAAACAATACTAGTCTCCATGTTGAGGAGAAGAAGGGTTCACCATTTTTGTTTATAACGCATTCTCCAGGGCACGTGCATTCGTCTCTTTTGGGGGGATGACAGCGCTGTCTATTGCCCCTTACTATCGCTTTCCAAAGGCGGGCGGCATCCCCTCCTTATTCAGGGATGTTTGCTACTTGATCAAAACGGGATGATGGGATGCTAGTTCTTCCTTCCATAGATTCCTCCTCATAACTCTTCACCTATTACGGGGTCTCCCTTATAAATTTAATTTGTTGTTAATGAAACTCTCTCTATTCCCATATCTTAATGGACACCAGTTAATTACACTTCTTCTGTCGGTACATTCCAAGGGGTCCGGTCAAGGTAGAAACCTTCCGTAAGGGGAGTAGTCATGTTGTCCATCACTGGCATGTCTGAATGCTGGGACACTGGTGCGTCTGCCTCTTGTCCCTTATTATAAGGCTTCTTGAGGGCGCAGAAGCCCAAGGAATCCCACATTGAATGCAAGGAATCATATTCCCTGGGAATGTATCTGAGGTTTTCTTTATCATACCATGTCTAACAAAGGGTATGCCACAAGTTTACAATCCAACAGAGATGGACCGGGCTGATCAGAACACTGAATTAAGTGGATCATATGGGTTCAACCCCAAGAGGGATCGCCGATGTTAGGGCAAACATATGGTTGAATTCCTGGTTACTGTTGAGGGGAATGGGCTATGAGGTTGCATGATCCCACTGGGATGTGGCAGACTGTGTAAGAATCAATTTGGATGGTGGAGCGGTTGAATGAAGTGAATGGAGAATGGGATGGAACATCCATCATGATGACGATGGTTCTGGGCTTGAGCCTTGAAGAGGCATCCTACATATCCCAGTGGTAGGGAATCAAATTCCACATAGTTCAACTGATGGAAACTTACCACCGATTGGGGCTTTCAACAGCCTGCCGCTGGTTAGGGTCACATTGGATTACCACTGGATAAGAATGTCAATGACTTTCCAATGAATAGTATCACAACAGATTACCACTAAATAGAATCAGAACGACTTACCACTGAATGGAGTGACAACGGCTTACCTCTGAATACGGAATCAAAAGTGGAATAGATTTTAATGTCATGCAGGATGGGAGTGGACTGATGTGAAATGGCATGGACCATTGGCTGTTGGGCTTGGAACTCAGGGAGGATTCCTATGTAACTTGATTTGGCAATGATCAAAGACCACGTAGATTAGGAATGGGGAAGGAGTTAGCGAACATATGTGAATAAGGACCTAGGGTATAGGTGGATAGTGTGCTTGAACCTCATCGAGGCTTCCTACGTACCTTTCCTTGAAAATGATAAAAGACCATGTAGTTCAGGGAAGGATTTTTGTGTAACAGCTTACTGCTTCCTAGGGAATCACTAGCTTACCACTGATTGGGGATCATAGTTTAATGTCATGTGGGATGGGGGAGAACTGAAGTGAAGATGGTTGGAGTGACCATATGTTGGGCTTCAACCTCAGGGAGGCTTCTTAAGAAACATAACATGGCAAGGATCAATGTCCTCATAGTTCAGGGAGGAATTTGGAGCATACGCTCAGAGGAGGCCAAAGGTATTGGTGAACCGACGTGAATGGGGTCGAAGGGACCAATGGGTGGTGGGCATGAAACATGTGGAGTCTTCCTATGTACCTTGACTTATCAAGGATAAAATATCTCATTGTTCTGGTGGTTTGGGCCTTATACTATAGGCAGACCAAGGTGGATGTCATGGTCAGTGATTTATCTAAGCCCACGTGAGTCATGATTAGTGTGAGATACAAGAGGCAGCAGAGACCTGATGATCATGTCGTGAAAGGTGCGTCCGTGGGAAGTGGATTAGGGCTTACATGTAGTTAGTGGCCCAAAGTGGAATCTGGGGCTCATTCATGGTCCACAACCCAGAGAGGAAATAGGATATTATGCCTGGTTAGCAGCCTAGAGAGAAAATAGGGGGGCTTACGCTTGGTTATTGTCCTAGAGAGGAACCAAGGGGAGCTTACGCATGGTTAGTGGCCTAGAGATGGATATTGGGACTCACTCCAGGATGGAGGACCGATGGTGACAAAGCCCAGAGGGAGAGGGTTTTTTCCCCGGAGAAAGGAGGGGCCCAGTGTCCATTCCCCCTGGTCCTTGGGTCAGAAGAAGGAAGCAGGAGCAGAGATGCTTCCTCCTATAAGAATATTAGGGGATTACACAAGGGTGGTTTCTCTTTCCCCAGAGACAGATTCCACTCTAATAAAGTGGATCTCATTCCATGTGAGGAATGATCTCACAACTGTGGAGACTAGTGCACGTAGAGAAATTTTGAGATGGTGAACCCCACATGCAATGCACGGGGCGAGGCCATGGTTTAATGTCATGTGATGAGGATGAAGTTTCTTTGCAGTTGAACGTCCAACCACCCAGACAAGGTGGTTTTTCTCCACACCCCTAAGACATACATAACTAGTTCCCTCTGCACCTTGGTGAAGAGAGGGGATATGCAATTCCATAACTAGGGGGTGTCAGGGAGGGAACCATTGGGGGGTCCACGTTTTCATGTCCATGTGAAGAAGTAATAGCCATTTCCATGACTATGCGAAGAAGCTTGGGGGAAAGTAATGAAAAATGTGGTATCGTCCAATGGATTATGATGTTACTTCATGCCAAACTATGAGGTTTCAAGAGAATAGAGTATATGGTGAAGGTGCATTGGGAATGAGAGGCGTGAAAAAATGATCCCCCGAAGAGGGACATCATAGGCACATAATGCGGGGGGTCTAGCATGCAAAATGATATGTTGGGCAGTCAGGACGGTGTAAAATGGAGTTTTGTGCACGCAAACTGCAGAGAAGGCGTACAATTGAGGTCTGCACAAAAAAAATATCAGCCCGTTGTTCAATGAAGTTTCATGCGCGCAAATGGCAGAGCCGGAATGAAATTGAGTTGTGCACGGGAAAAAGGACAGGCCGACGTGCAATGAAATTGAATGCCCAAAATGGCACGAGGAGCGTGAAAAATGAATTACGCACTCATGAAATGATCGCCTAAAATGGGAAAGAATTGGGTGCGGGGGAAGGGGCTCGATGAGATTCAGATAAAGATCAATCCCATGTGGTCACGCACAATGGCGGACCCCCGGGTGACCTGGCGCGAAAAATTAAGTACCTGAGAGCCATCTTATTGCGTGTATGGGAGATGCATTTCACGCAGTGGTGACTATTCAAATTCTTCGACAGAAATCAATGGGGGTGGCCTTCTATTTATAGGTGCTTGGGATCATATATCCGCACGAAAAAAAATCCATCATGAAATTTTGACCGCGTGGGGAGGTCACGGGTAATGTTTCATGCCCGCACAAAAAAAAATCACATGAAAACCGAAGTTTTTCGTGCGAGACTTTTTTTCTCGCGCCGCTGCAATATTTTCGCGCAGCCCCTCTGGGCCCCACTAAATGAGTCTCTAGTTACATATATGGCTTTTCTTTTCTCACCCCAAACTTCTTCACCCGTTGACCACTTTTAGCCGTCTACAAATAAGTGAAAAATTCTACCCAACATTAGAAAGCATGAATGAGAGGAAACAACCATCACATCAATGCATGATAATATGCACCCTACTAAATTCATCAGAACAAGAAATGGTGAACATGACATGAATATTCACCTCAATATGGTTATTTAATGTGTTCGGGACATCAATAGATATGCGTGTCACTAGATCCAGCTATCTGATGCTAGTTCCTACAAAGAAAATAGTGGGCCTAGTTTGAAACTGACCAAATTTTGGGAAATTGATATTTTGGTATCCTGGTTATGATGTTGTCTACATTGATCTTGGTATCCAGCCATGGAAGTCTGAACAATGTTGAGTCATTGTGCATTGCTTTCCTGTTGTCTGTGATGAAGAGTGAATTTTTATTCTTTGTAGTACCCATGTCCATGCTACATGTAAATGATCATCTCCTTCCCACTAATTCATGGGTAGTGGTAGTATGAATGTGGAAATTCCCCATAACATCATCTCACATGTGATGGATCCCACACGTGAAACAATTATGTGTGAACACCCTCTCTTTCCATCTAAAAATATTCAGAGGAGGGTATTTGATACCCTTGTTCGATGGTATGAATAGGAGGGGGTCATCCCAAGGAGGGACATAGACCACCAAGACCTGGAGTCCTTAGTGACTCATCAATGACACCACCCTAAGAGTTTTACAGGGAGCCGTTTCTCCCCACCCCAACCATCAACAACTTCAGGATTCTATGTCTGGAGTGCTCCTACTACTCACTCACTTATTCTAACAAAGTAAGGGATGCCCAAGTCCATATTGCCAAGACATCATCCCGAGATCCACCGAGGAGGGCTCCCACCTAGCTGCATCAGCAACACCAGCCAACCCTACATACCAAAGAGCTAGCCGCCAATCCCCCTACATAGATGACTATATTTTGGCGGATTTGAAATCAACACCAGGTGCGATCTCAGAAATATGCCTAACATGGGTATGACCATTCTCGACTTAAATAGCCATTGACACCACCGAAATGATCTATCAACCCACTGTCATCATTTGGTAGGGGAATCAACCAAATATAGATTAGTGGAATTTCCATGCCTGAAAAAATATGAAGCACCACTCACCCTGTGAGAAGGTATAACTGTCTCTCCCGATTATGGGGAAAGCAACAGCCATTGTGGACCAACCCGTGATGATGGCACCGGGTATGAAGGTCCTCCCCAAACCAGTATTAGAAAGAGTGGAGGTCCTCCATACTCTTTCATTAAATATGGAGGTCCCCCACGCCACCATTATCCTCTCTAGAGGAGGCCCTCCTAGTTCATCAACATTCCACACGAATGCCCTCCTTGTGCTCATAGCCTCAGGTATGAAAATTCCCTCACATACAATGTTTTCAATGAAAGGATCATCCTTGTCCAATCGCTCCACAGCATGGAGGCCCTCCCCTTATGTTCCTCGATTATGGTGGAGGTCCTCCCTCTTCCAACAATAACCAATGTGGAGGTCCTCCCCACTTCATCAATGTAGAACACTAAGGTCCTCCTCATTTTTAGTATAATTAGTACAAAATCAATCTTCATAACGCAAATATTAGGGCCAGCTGATGCTAAGGTCCTCTCCTGACAACAGACGACCACCACGAGGGTGCTCCCTATGTGTTTACCATCCCTAACTGAGGACATCCCCTCTCTAGTACTATCAATCACAATGGTCCTCCCTATGTTATATTTTATATTTATTCGGGTACACCTCACTCCTCGATTAATTAGATCGAGGTCCTCCCCACATCCGAAAAAGATGATATGATGGCCCTCCTCATATCCCATCTAGTGTGATTAGAGGTCCTCCCCACTCTACCACCAATCTTCATGGAGGAACTCCCCATGTCAAAATCATACCATATCTTGAAGAACCATATCAAGGAAAAAGGGTGGGTCACCGCTGCCAAAGGAGGTATTCGTGGAAGTTTAAAACCACACTTATACCAAACTTCTATTTAGATTCTGATGTGGAGTGTGATTCAGTGATGGAACCCTCATCCCAATCTTCTGTGTCAAGGGTTGTGGTAGGATAAACTCATATAAGCCTCATCCTTCTAGAAAATAAAGTCCTCCAGATCCCTCCATCTCTCCAGAGATACATATAGGAGGAAGAATATTTGGACCTTTTCAAGGGCATGGTCATGCAATCCACCTTATCATCAACAAGATAATTCTCCACCTCAACAGAAGATCATAAAGTGTAATTCTAGTGACCAATAGAGGATGAGAAACAACATGACCTCCCATTAGTAACTGCAACCCCTACACTAGGAGATGTGGTCATTAGTCCATCCTATAGTGATGTGGTAGCACAATAAATGCATTATTAGGAGGACAACATGAGATGTGGTAGCTTTTCATCCAATGAACTATAATCTCCACCATATAGTCTATCTCCAAAACTGTCCATCTAAGTGCCATTACCATTCCCTCAACCACCACATCGATGAATGGGGAAAACAAGGTCCAAATCCCCTGTCTGAGACAAAGATTTTGAGGAACATTCTTATAGCCGACCATTTACCTTAGATGTTCTAGCCAGTTACTACCACATACATTAGTACTCTAGAATCTCATACCTAGAAGGAGGTCATGGGTTTCTGCAAAACCCACTGGGAAACTCACTTATGTCTCATCCATCATTGGGTGACTTACCCCATGATATGAGAACACTTTTATGATGTCGTCTAGTAATGCTTCATGGGGGACTTGCCTTCGCTCCCTGTCTCTCAGCACCTAGAGTCACCTGGTCATCATCAGACCCTCCATAATTGATGCATCCAGAGCTTTGTAGTACTCTGTGAAATTAAATTGGATGTTTCTACCCATGTTCCAATCCTTTTTTGGGAGCACTACGCTACCCTTTATTTCAGTCATATTCAGCATTGGCCTGACATTCCCTGTGATATTGATAATATCATTCTAGGCATAGTCATAGTTAACTTGTCTGACCTATCATAGGAGGATACCAAGAAAGGAATCTTCGACAAGATCTTACCAATCGTTGTGGTGCCACACCTATTGGATTTTTTGGGCATGGTTGCTCACCATCATTGAAATTTATTGGGCCTTTCATCACCTTCTATGCCATTTCCCTTTAGTCGGGACCCCAATAAGGGTAAAGAGATCATTGGGACCTTCAATCCCTATAACCCATATGGACAGTGGAGAAGTCAGAATATGAAACTGAAAATGTTCTGTTCCATAAAAACTCTCAGAACATAAAAACATGTTTGAAGACCTTCTCATTGATGGTGCTGCATAATGGTGACCAGACTACGATAATCTTCAACCGAGGAAGTAGGGGCCAGTATATCCTCCCCCCAGTGAGTTTTCTCTAAGTGATATTGACCATCCATCCCATATAGATAGGTTAGATCCTAGTGTTTATGGAAATAAGATTTGATATGCATCACCAAATCCACCCGATTATGAGATAACCCTCCTTAGGACCCAGCTCAGGTTCCCCTAGCTACTCCATAGATCGTTGCACCATTAGTCCAACATTTAATCCCAAAAAATGATTCATAAGTCACTAGAACATCTTATCACGTTGAATAACCTACCAACACACTGGTGGTATGCGATCCTCAATAATATTGGATCCCTTGAAATGAATATCCAATGGTCGCTCTCCTTTCCTACCTCGAGGCCATAGAAAATCGACAGTTTTTTATCCCACCTAATGGAATGTTGTATCTATCATGTGTGGATGATATTTCAACATCGCCGACTTTTATAAATCCAAACCTATCCATTTTTAATAAGACATTACACCCATTGATTTCTTTTTCCACTTCATTTAATGATGTGGACCCATGCTATGGACTCTAGCATAGATGGAAGAAGCCAAACACTGGTGTTATGTTCAAACTTTTGAAGGTCTCATGTTTCTCTTGTTCATCCAACTATAATTATGTTAGTATCTGGTTGGGAGGATTTTCCAGTCAGTTTCTCAATCAGTTCAATTCCATGTCTTAGAATAAAAGCATTTTTGACCTCTTCACGTGAAAATAGAGGACTGATGAGTGTGCCGCAGACTTTATCACCCGGTGGAATGGCCTCACATATTCCATTTATATTACAATTAACAAGGAGTTGATGATGATGATGGACATGGGGAATGTGAATATCTAACTGGTCCTCTGTCTCATAACTCAAACCTACCTAGGGGTTTTTTTGGATTTATACGACAAAACCCTGAATTTAGAGGAAGGTTTGCAACAAGATAAGTGGGAACTCCCATTGACTCACGTGATACATGCTAGAAGAAATGATAAGGTTGAGCCATCCATGGTTTCAAAAATAGAGTCCACAAGAAGGAATCATTGTTATAGGTAGAGACACTTCCATAGCTTCGTCGAGGCCCACCACCTCAGGCATATCCTCTGGCTTAGTAGTGCCTAATCCAGAATCATCAGGCACCGTCAAGTAACACACCACTTCCCCCTAAGTAGGATAATTAGGTTCCACCTTCTCGACAGCCTCCACTAACCTTTCATTAGGGACAGTCTTTCATATCCCCTTTCCATGATCAGAGAAACGATACATACTCAATTAACGAGGCATATGTCCCTAATTATTTTCCAAATCCCCATTGATTAGTGAATCCTATGGTTTCCAGAGTGCAAGAAGCCTAAAGATGAAGAACTTATTAATCATCCAAACTACTTCACATATCAATGGTTCCTTGGGAACACCACTAAAAAGTTTTATGTGATTAAAGATAGTATCTAAGACTATGATAATAACAACGTATCCATGATGGGTCTAGGACCAACATAGGTGGGATGTGTGTCTATAATTCCCGACAGTGACGGAGAGGTTAAATGTCATCCAGTTTCTATATGTGTGTCTCAAAAATATGACTAGATGGACTTCAAAGAAGTAACCCAGGCCCATGGTGTTATCTGTGCACATTTTAATTGGCTCAATACTTCAGTAGTTTCTACATTACCTATACCCTCTAATTCTACACCTACATTTCATGCGTCTTCTTCCCATAGGGTTATGAATAGACGACAATATCCTCGTCTAATGAATTCCTCATCCCATAATCTTGGTTATTTCATTCCCCATGACATGTATATTTCACCATTAATCTACACAAGGATAGAGGATTCTACAGGTTATGATCAAGGGTAGGCACCAGTAAACACTGTGGAGCTGGTAAACCCATACATGGTTCCTGATGAAAAATAGGGAAGAAAAGACCCTCCTAATGTCCCCACATGATGTCAACTTCCTTGGAGCCGTGGTTATGTGAGTGTAGAGACCCGAATATTGACCTACATGGACATTACATTACTTTTTCTGAATTCTTAGTACATAACAAAAACACACACACAAGGATTGTAATAGTTTAGTGTCTTTGGAAACTCGGAATATAATCTTCTAATTGTGGTGAAAGATCTTCAACATCTCCCATAAAGTTCATCCTTTTTTTACCTAAAACATTTCATTATACCCTGGGGAAAAGAAAATAGAAAAGGGTGAGCTCAAATTCTCAGTAAGGGTAAACAAAAGAAATATCAATTACATCATATACATAAGCACATAACTTTTGGAAATCTTAACCTGCAAAAGAGATCATAATTTCATAACATGGGATAAATCATAATAGTGAAATGTAATCCCAATAATCATAACATAAAACATGAAACTTTGTGGCATACACACATAATCATAGAGAATCATATCTTATTAGTCAAGACTCATTTCCAAGACTATCTTAGTGGACAAAGTCTATTTCTGAGCCGAGTCACCGTCATTTCAGTCCTGTTTCACTGAACCGGTATAACCTACCATTCTAGACATGTCTATCTCATGAGATATAAAATATTTACCCAATGCATTGGAGGGAGATATAAGTCCCACCGATCTCATAATGATACCATTCTTATGTGTGCCACAAAATCATAAATCATACATCATTTCATAACCCATGTAGTAAAAATGGGAATCCTAAACATTGTGACATCATAAAACAATTCATATAAGATAAAAGAATTAATAAACAAAATTCCATCACAACATAATAAAATCAATGTAATAATAGGGATAGAAACATAATCCTTTATTATCTTAGATGGACAATAATTTTGATAAAACACTTGAACTCCATTCTTGAGGAAAATATCATTTCTACTTCAAAAAAACACTTTTCATTTCTAAACATGTCATACAATTCTAAACTAAAAGAAGTTGATTAAATATAAACATGAAAACTTGTAAATAAATATTCTTGGAAATAATGTTTTAAAAATCCATTCATGCCATATAAGTTAAAAAAACATTCTTCTCGTACTTTTGTCGAAAAAGTCAAAAAAATTACCTCGTATGAAAAATGAGAAAAGATTCTGTTCATATCTTTTACTAAAAACTCACCGAAGGGTAAAATTGGATATAACTATTGTAGAAGGATATAAATATTACATATTTAGGAAACATGGATGTGGATGATAAAATACACCCCAATAAATGCCAAAGTATAAACAATCTCAGATAAAAATGAGATTGTGATATTTCCCTTACCATAGGTCCGATTTTCTTCGTATGTGTCCGAACCTCCTGTATAATGATTTAAATAATGACATTGAATTATTCAAGAATCATAATCATTGTTTTTGTATCATATATGGTTCCCTTATGGCTTTATATTACCCGTTCTTTTGTAAAATCCATGTTAAAGAGCGTTTTGGGTAAAATCGTTTCATTTGTCGTCCGTGTTTTGACTTGTAATTATTCATATGATTACTTAGATCATGATTACTTAATTCCAGAATATAAAACATGATTTATATATATTATATATACATAATATATATATATAATAGATTAGTAAATGGAAATAAATACACCGTTCATGGAGACGGTAGACCGTATGTACACATGAACGCTGTTTTCTTTTCCTTATTGAGTTGAATGGAATTAAGTAGATGACATACATATTTATACACATAAATCCAGAATCATTATTATGTCATATATTTCATTATTACTTATTATATATACTTTATAATCATTCATGAATGGTTAACAGGGAGAATTAATCTCATCGCGTCGTGGAGACGGTATTCCGTACGTACGCACGCGCGGTGATTTCGTTTTCTGTAGGATGAATAGATGGAGAAATAGGGTTGTTTCATACATATAATAACATATCAGTATATTATTGATACTGATGTTATTACATCATGATGAAACAATTAAAGAAGAAGAAGTGGAAGAAGAAATAAAGATGAATGAATCGGTAACGGACATTACCTCTTCTTTGAAGCACTTCTTTGAGACCTCCTTTTAGGGCACTAAAATTGGACTTTGAAGAAGACCAGGACCTCTAGGATATCTCTAGAAAAGTGGAGAGAAGAAATTGACAGGGTTTGGCCGAGCTTGAAGGCTCAATGTGATGTGAGGAAGAGAGGGAGGATGTGCCCTTTTATAAGGGAGGAGAGGGGCACATTTGGAATAACTAAAAATATTATTTTATTATAAAGTCAAATCCAGTTTTTAATAGCTCCAAATTTAGTTATTTAAAATATAAGGTAGGGATGGGTCGAAGTCATATCATCCAATAGAATTTAGACAAGTGTAGGTTCCTATTTTAACCTTATCATTTAGATTTAACATTAAGTTAAAAAAATTTACTTTTACCGTGTCTTCTTGTGTTCTTATACTATAAGGTTATTAAACTTACTATATCAAGCCAAACGAACCCCAAGATGTTTATTATTAATATATATAACTTTATCTAAGTCATTTTTCAGAACCTTATATTTTTAGGAATATAATAACAATTAATAATATAATATTTTTAAAAAAAACTATTTTATGTCAATTTTGACACTATTTGGTAATTGATTTTTGTAAAACTCATAACAGAATGATTAGTTCGAAAAAGTTAATAAAATAAATACTAACATGTCATATTAACCTATTAAATTATTGGAATTCATAAAAAGTCTCAAATTACATATATTTGGGTATTTATAACATCATTTATGTCAATATTTCATTAATAAGATAATTACTGCATCATCGTTGTGTCATAAATAAATTAAATTATTTAATGTCTAAAAATTACAAATAAAATATAATTATGTAGGAAATCTTTTTATATTTCTAATGAATATTTATAGTCGAATTTAGCTTATGTATTACCCTATATTAAAAATGATTTACTTATTAAACATTGATTTTAACTATTTTAACCATTCTTTAAATAAATTAATAATAAATGTCCTAATCTAATCCAAGTGGGCTTAAATGGTCATATTGTATACCTAAGGTTGTTTTTGTTCGAATTACACTTGTACAATAGAATTAAGACATGTTTTAGGGTAATAATAATATCATTTTTACACTTAATTACCCTATTTACTTTTAACTGTGGTAAAAAAAGTAAAAAGTTACTATTCACCGAAAAATATTTTCATCTCATTGAACCACATTTTAGTACTTGATATTAATCGTGTCTCTCGGATTTTTGAAATTCCTCTCACAGAAGTGGTAAAATTATGTTTTATGAAAAATTCAGTTTTTTTAACTACCACTTAGTGGTTTCACTATTCATCAAAAATTTAAAGTTTTCAGAAAAATACCAAAACTTTGGCCTAAGATATATTAGATATTATGAATTAAAAAATGATGTCTATTTTACCAAATTCAAAACATATCAGTTACATTAATTAATTTAAAAATTAATTCCCGTCTTCAAAACAAATAGCGTGTTTTTAAGAGATAATAACTATCAAAAGATTGACACTTGTTTATGTCTGGTTTAAATGTGAAATTACATCCAATGACCAACATTTTATTAAATTGTAACAATATATTCTAAATATACTTTAAAACCAATAAAATTAATAATTTATCACTATTAATTATTTCTATTAAAAAGGCTGTTTTTAATTAAAATTTTGTAAATTTCACTATTCATTAGAAAATGAAAGTTATCCGAAAAGTACCAAAATTTCACCCTAAGCTAACATCGATATTCCGAATCCAGAAATGAAGTCCATTTTGAAAAATAAAAATTAAAAAATTTCAAAAAGTGGTTATTACTATTCATAATGGCTAGTTTTAATAATATTTTAATAGCATATCGTTGTTTAGTGAAACTCGGTATTGCGTACTACACACGCTATAGAGGAAGGTCGTGATTGCATGTAATGCAAGGAAAGTCAAAGATGTGTGTTGTGCAAGCTCCTTTTGGTGTAGCGTACAACCCAAGACATTACTGAAATAAAAAAAAATATTTTTCATAAAATCTCGGGGTGTTACATTCTACCCCCCTTAAAATCAATTTCGCCCTCGAAATTCGTCGGGGGTTATAAATGGTTTACGATTCAAAAGTTTCTTTAATATAAACCCACATCGTAAAAAGGAATACCAAAACAAATATTTAAAAACAAAAGTATGAAACGTAACGGTTACCCAAATAAACTAATCACTGTGTTTCCACATAGGTGAAAATACGGATATGGAAGAGAAATCTAACCATCATGTTCTGATGGAGAGTGGTAGAGAACATGGCTATGGAAAATCCAGTAATCTCAAAGCCATAAATTTGTGATGATCTAAGGTACCATATGATTAATCAGATATAAGAGCACTAGGACAACATTTTTGGTTTTCAATATCATTTCCCTAAAGTTGATGAAATTGGAATTAGAAGAAATACTTTCGTGATTTTGGTACTATGTCACTATTGGTCATTCTTTGGACAATTTCCACTTCATCTCTTAATGAAATGAAGTTGGATTTGTCATTCATGAAGTGTTAGCAGATCATGTGATAGAATGATGGGTCATTCCCTCTGTCTCAAACAAAATGTTACAAAAGTTATCAAAAATACATAAGACCATCTATGGTGAACTTAATCATATACGATTCCAAAAATGAACTTATACTTCATATATCATACCGCGTAATAAAATAAAACTACTTTTTACTAACCAGGGACTTCCTGTAGGCCAGTGGTAGGTGATAATGGACAGTCTCACTTCGGTTGTGGGTTCGATTTCCACAGCCTTGTCCGACGCGATGGGATGTCACCCGTCCTGCAGGTTGTCCTTTTTCTAAAGCTATATTACTATAACATCCCATCAATAATATCGAAAAAAAGTTCTATCTGTAAAACAATACTAATTAATGTCCAACATAATCCATTCCAATCTTTAGGCTTATCTAAAATAAATCGGTCCAAGCTCATAGTATAAAGAAAATGATTACTTGAAATGTCACATAACAATCACGTGAATGCCATCATTTATCCCCCATATATCATAATATATATCTTTTGGTCAAATTACAAACATGTAAATACCTTAATCATGTATTCTCTTAAAGAATGAATACCCATTGAACCTTAGTGAAAACATGAATACATTTAAAAGTTAACACTTTCCACAAACCAAAATCCTCAAAATTATTTATACTCAACCCATGATATATCCTTCTCCTTATATTATTCATGAGCTCATGAATACTATCAAACATTTAATTTTCTCCTTATCCCTTCATTATGCGTATATCATCTACATTCCAAAAATATCTGAATAACCTTTCATGGATACTGGTACCATTAATCATACACTTTCAAAACTCAAGGAAAGACAAAAGTGTAACAATCCTTAGATGTCTCTTTATTCCATAGTACCATGAGATTACTTATACAACATTACACATGATAAACAAGTAATCATTCCACTACATTCTTAAACCATTGATTGAGCTTCAACAATTCATTCATCTCACATATCATTTTTAGTCTCTTCAACATCATCATCATAAATACTACCCATACGACCATACTGATTCTCTTCATGAGACTTTCCCTTAGGGTATTGGTCTGCATAATGCCCGTACATTCCTCATTTAAAACATTTAACCATTGTTGATGTCATAGCAATACCATTATCCTCATCCCTGGTGTTAACTGAACCTTTTCTTTTTCGCTTACTGGCTTTGTGTCCTTCTTTTCCACACCCAAAGCAACTTCCAGTTCCATTGAAACATTCTCCTTGATGCCTCTTCCCACATGATTTACATAGGGGAAGTTGAACTTTCTTTCCTCTATGATCATCATGAAACTCCATCTTTCTCTTATTAGTCGAGTCAGGAAACTTACCAAATTTTACTTTATTGATCATATTATGAGATTTCTGATTAGGCATAATAATGATGTTTGGACTTCCAAATCCCATTTCATTTGGTTGCTCATGAAGAATATCATTCCATTGTCCATCATATCCTCCATTATTGTGAATCATCTTGTTTCCAGCCATTTTCTAAAACCCAAAAAGAATAGTGTGAGAGGAAGAAATCATAATAAAGGGGGAGTAACTTCAATATCTAACATCTTTGGTTTAATATAATATCATTACCATAGTTCTAGGACTATATCCCAAACATATACTTATCCTTAGAGACATCCCTATACATACCTTAGAAATATCTCTAGGGATCTCACTAACGTTTTCGCATCCTAGTTTCCAAAGGATGACTAAACCTTTCCTCTGATACCAATTGTAGAGACCCGAAGCATGAAATACATGGACATTACATTACTTTTTCGGAATACTTAGTACATAACAAAAACACACACACAAGGATCGTAATAGTTTAGTGTATTTGGAAACTCGGAATATAATCTTCTAATAGTGGTAAAAGATTTTCAACATCTCCCATAAAGATCTTCTTTTTTTTACCTAAAACCTTTCTTTATATCCTGGGGAAATGAAAACAGAAAAGGGTGAGATCAAATTCTCAGTAAGGGTAAACAAAATAAATATCAATTACATCATATACACAAGCACATAACATTTGGAAATCTTAACCTGCAAAAGAGATCATAATTTCATAACATGGGATAAATCATAATAGTGAAATGTAATCCTAATAATCATAATTAAAACATGAAACTTTGTGGCATACACACATAATCATAGAGAATCATATCTTATTAATCACGACTCATTTCCAAGACTATCTTAGTGGACAAAGTCCATTTCTGAACCGAGTCACCCTCCTTTCAGTCCTGTTTCACTGAACCGGTATAACCTACCATTCGAGACATGTCTATCTCATGAGATATAAAATCTTTACCCAATGCATTGGAGGGAGATATAGGTCCCACCCATCTCATAATGATACCATTATTATGTGTGCCACAAAATCATAAATCATACATCATTGCATAACCCATGTAGTAAAAATGGGAATCCTAAACATCGTGACATCATAAAACAATTCATATAAAATAAAGAAATTCATAAACATAATTCCATCACAACATAATAAAATCAATGTAATAATAGGGATAGAAACATAAATCTTTATTATCTTAGATGGAAAATAATTTTGATAAAACACTTGAAATCCATTCTTGAGGAAAATATTCTTTCTACTTCAAAAAAACACTTTTCATTTCTAAACATGTCATACAATTCTAAACTAAAAGAAGTTTATTAAAAATAAAATTGAAAACATGTAAAGGAAGCTTCTTGGAAATAATGTTTTAAAAATCCATTCATTCCGTATAAGTTAAAAAACATTCTTCTCGTACTTTTGTCGGAAAAGTCAAAAAAAGTACCTCGTACGAAAAACGACAAAAGATTCATTTCATATATTTTACTAAAAACTCACCGAAGGGTAAAATTGGATATAAACTATTGTATAAGGATATAAATATTACATATTGAGGAAACATGGATGTGGATGATAAAATACACCCCATAAAATGTCAAAGTATAAACTATCTCGGATAAAAATGAGATTGTGATATTTCCCTTACCTTAGGTCCAATTTGCTTCGTATGTGTCCGATCCTCCTGTATAATGATTTAAATAATGTAATTTACTTATTCCAGAATCATACTCATTGTTATGATATCATATATGGTTCACTTATGGATTTATATTACCCTTTCTTTTGTAAATTCCATGTTAAAGAGCGTTTTGGGTAAAATCTTTTCATTTGTCATCCCTGTTTTGACTTGTAATTATTCATATGATTACATAGATCATGATTACTTAATTCCAGAATATAAAACATGATTTATATATAATATATATTCAGAATATATATATATATATATATATAATAGATCAGTAAATGGAAAGAAATTCACCGTTCATGGAGACGGTAGACCATACGTACGCATGAACGCTGTTTTCTTTTCCTTATTGAGTTGAATGGAATTAAGTAGATGACATACATATATATAAACATAAATCCAGAATCATTATTATGTCATATATTTCATTATTACTTATTATATATACTTTATAATCATTCATGAATGGTAAACGTGGAGAATGAATCTCATCGCGTCGTGGAGACGGTATTCCTTACGTACACACGTGCGGTGATTTAATTTTCTGTAGGATGGATAGATGGAGAAATAGGGTTGTTTCATAATTATAATAATATATCAGTATATTAGTGATACTTATTTTATTACTTCATGATGAAACAATTAAAGAAGAAGAAGTGGTAGAAGAAATAAAGATGAACGAATCGGTAGCGGACATTACCTCTTCTTTGAAGCGCTTCTTTGAGACCTCCTTTTAGGGAACTAAAATTGGTCTTTGAAGAAGACCAGGACCTCTAGGATGTCTCTAGGGAAGTGTAGAGAAGAAATTTTCAGGGTTTGGACGAGCTTGAAGGCTCAATGTGGTGTGAGGAAGAGAGGGAGAAAGTGCCCTTTTATAAGGGAGGAGAGGGGCACCTTTGGAATAACTAAAAATATTATTTTATTATAAAGTCAAATTCGGTTTTTAATAGCTCCAAATTGAGTTATTTCGAATCTAAGGTGGGGATGGGTCGAATTCCTATCATCCAATAGAATTTAGACAAGTTTAGGTTCCTATTTTAACATTATCATTTAGATTTAACATTAAGTTAAATAATTTTACTTTTACTGTGTCTTCTTGTGTTCTTATACTCTAAGGTTAATAAACTTACTATATCAGGCCAAAAGAACCCCAAGTTGTTTATTATTAATATATATAACCTTATCTAAGTCATTTTGACGAACCTTATATTTTTTTGAATATAATAACAATTAATAATATAATATTTGTTTTAAGAACTATTTTATGTCAATTTTGACACTATTTGGTAATTGATTTTTGTAAAACTCATAATGGAATGATTAGTTTGAAAAAAGTTAATAAAATCAATACTAACATGTCATATTAGCCTATAAAATTATTATAGTTCATAAAAAGTATCAAATTACATTTAGTTGGGTATTTATAACATCATTTATGTAAATATTTCATTAATAAAATAATTACTACATCATCGTTGTGTCATAAATAAATTAAATTATTTAATGTCTAAAAATTACAAATGAAATATCATTATGTAGAAATTTTTTTAGCTTTCTAATTAATATTTATAGTCTAATTTATCTTATGTATAACCCTATATTAAAAATTATTTACTTATTAAACTTTGATTTTAACTATTTTAACCATTCTTTAAATAAATTAATAATAAAAGTCCTAATCTAATCCAAGTGGGCTTAAATGGTAAAATTTTATTCCTAAGGTTGTTTTTGTTCGAATTAAACTTGTCCAATAGAATTATGACATGTGTTATGGTAATAATAATATCATTTTTACCCTTAATTACCCTATTTATTTTTAGCCGTGGTAAAAAAGTAAAAAGTTACTATTCACCAAAAAATATTTTCATCTTATTCAACCACATTTTAGTCCTTGATATTAACAGTGTCTCTCAGATTTTCGAAATTCCTCTCACAGAAGCGGTAAAATTATGTTTTATGAAAAGTTCAGTTTTTTTAACTACCACTTAGTGGTTTCACTATTCATCAAAAATTGAAAGTTTTCAGAAAAATACAAAAAATTAGGCCTAAGCTATATTTGATATTATGAATTCAAAAATGATGTCTATTTTAAAAAATTCAAAAAATATTAGTTACATTAATTAATTTAAAAATTAATTCCCGTCGTCAAAACAAATAGCTTGTTTTTAAGAGATAATAACTATCAAAAGATTGACACTTGTTTATGTCTGGTTTAAATATGAAATTACATCCAATGACCAACATTGTATTAAATTGTAACAATATATTATAAATATACTTTAAAACCAATCAAATTAATAATTTATCACTATTAATTATTTCTATTAAAAATGTTGTTTTTAATTAAAATTTTGTTATTTTCACTATTCATCAGAAAATGAAAGTTATCCAAAAAGTACCAAAATTTCACCCTAAGCTAATTTCGATATTCGAAATCCAGAAATGAAATCCATTTTGAAAAATAAAAATTACAAAATTTCAAAAAGTGGTTATTACTATTCATAACGTCTAGTTTTAATAATATATTAAGAGCATATCGTTGTTTAGTGAAACTCGGTATTGCGTACTACACACGCTATCGAGGAAGGTCGTGATTGCGTGTAATGCAAGGAAAGTCAAAGATGCGTGTTGTGCAAGCTGCTTTTGGTGTAACGTACAACACAAGACATTAATGAAATTAAAAATAATATTTTTCATAAAATCTCGGGGTGTTACAGTGAGTCACCCAAATTTATTTGTCAGTTTTTCTAGCCAAGATATTCATGCCACTAAGAATATTTAACATTCCCAATGTAGAGGTCAGCATGCACAACCTTCTCATCTCATTTCATCAAATCGACCACCACCACCTTCTATTTTACTTGATCAGGAAGATCCACCCCGATCATGCTATTGTTAGCAATGTCCTATCATGGATATAATTCATTCATCTAGGCATAATAAGGTAGTCACTCTACACGATTATAAGAGCATGCAATGAGACATTCCTAAAAAACCCCATAATTCGTCGGTTCAGATAGCAGCACTCATCAATCCTCATTCCACCAATAGACCTCCAATCAACAGAAGTGTATGCGTGGATCATGATTATCATATCTTCCTGAATATTTACAGAATTACAATAAATCATTATATACACAAGGTTCTCCACCCATTCGTGGATATGCATGAAGCCCTTGCGGTGGATTTAAAAATCCCCCTCTAGTTTGAGACAAAAGTAGCAGCTATAGAAGCCTTCCATGATGAGAAAATTGAGCATACAAAATTACAGGACAAGAAATATATGTCTTTAGAAGATGAACATTCTCTTATATAGGGGAAATTCATCCCACTGTGCCACATTGGCCATTTTAATGATGTGGAGGTCTGCCACGGTCCTATAAAAATGGGCTCTGGGATCATCCTTATCCTGACCCGGACACTCCGTAATATGGGACATTCTAAGGCAGAACTGAGTCCCTCTGACCTAACAATTCAATGTTAAGGAAAGAAATAGAACATACTAGTTGGAAAAATTTTCTTGATGACCCTATGAAGAGGCCATGTTTATAGCACCGAGTTCAGGATTATCTCATAAGACACCACTTTCAATGCATTTATGGGTAAACCATGGCTCCACCTGCATGTGACAAAATCTTCTACATATCCCTAATTACATAATTACTCACTTAATGGTCGAGTATGAATAATACAAGGTGACACATCTCTCTTTTCCTCTGTTAAATACCTATACATGGATGACAACTATTACAAGATTAATGTAAAGAAGATTCCGGATAATGAGGTTGAACACACTACAGCTGTGACTGACTGGTGGACATACCTAGTTGACGCCTACATTATCTCAATTCAAAATTGGAGCCCATGACCCTCAACATGGGGAAATGATTCGTTGCCTCTAAAATAATGGGGGGTACATGTTACCAATTATAGATAGCACAAGAATACCACCTTATATTCCTTCAAAAATGAGGCCTGAGGGATCCCAAATCTGCATACTCTTATAAGGTATTGAGAAGTCCATCCCATGGAAAATACAAAACATAATTCATGCTTGTTTTTCTAGATGTGAGAAACTAACTCAGGATGACACACCATAATTTATTTTATATCATCACGCGAGGCTCATTTGGTCAAAAGGCTAGATGGGATTAGGTCGACAGATTTCGTCACAGTGGTTTCAGTAGTGTACAAGTCCCCTGATGATGTGTCCACCGCCGCTCAAGTTTGAACTTGTTTATCATCAGAACCTATCACAATGAAAGAGTTTATTTCATCTAATGATCATCTCACCATGGATAAAGAGTATGACCTTGGAGATTCCACTCGAACATTTCAAGAGGGGGTCACCACCACATTCTAAGTATTGGTACTAGTTAACCTTGGTGATGATATAGATCTGTAACCAACATTAATATGTGTCTCTATGCCTATCTAAAAACAACAGCGATACGTAGATTTCTTGAAGCATCATCATTACATTTTATCTTGGATTCATGATGAGATTCTTGGGGTATATTCTTAGTCTTCCGACCACCATATCAGTCTTACCACAAATCATATAGGGATCGAAAAGCCTCTTATAATGATCAACCCTTATCCATGTTACATGGTCGAGGATAAGGTTAATAAGATCATTAGTGAAAACATCTTCAAGGAGGTCCAGTACCCCATATGATTTGATAATATTTTTCCCATCGAGATGATGAGTCCAATTAGATTCTGCATCAACTTCAGGGATCCCAACAGTCACTGTCCGAAGGATGACATTACCCTTCCAGTTACAGAACCGTTAATCTACACTAGCACTGGGTTCTTGGATAACCCATGCATAGATGGATATTATGGATATAATCAGATCTGAATGGACCCTGAGGATGAAGATTCATCCACCTTCATAGAACCATATGGTAATTTTTTCTACTAGGTAATTTATTTTTGTATAAGGAATGAGGGTTCCACCTATCATGATTCCATGAAGCACATATTCAAGCTAATCCTTGGGACATTTCTGGAATGTTACATGATTTATTTGGTGTTTATATATCACCATCATTTATACTATCTCTGTGATCGTGTGAAAGTGTTCATATCCCCCCGTTCTGGCTATATAAAGATGACCCGCTTGATGTGTTCCTTTGGGGTCACATCCCAAATCTTTGATGGCTTCTTTGTTAGATACAAACGCATTCAGATAGATCCAAAAAAATTTATGTCCCTCAGTCAGATGTCTCTGTCAGAAAAAATTTGGGAGCTTGATGACTTTCAGGGCTACTTGGCCTACATATGCGGAATCACCACAAATTTCACTAGCATGTGTAATACCTTTTATTGTCTCATGATTACAGGTGTTGAAGATAAGTGGGATGATAATTTAAAAAATTCATTTGAGTAAATCATTCAGTACATTCTAGAGCCTCTTGTTCAGATTCCATTTGTTCTCAGAATGTCACTGGTCATTTATGTGACTGCTCTAGAATGGTCCCTGAGAGCCCTTCTGACCCAGAAGAACAATGGGGGAATAGAGAACATTTTATACTATCTCAGCCTCACGCTCTATGATACGGAGAACGTACACTCATATATTTAGAGTATCATCCTCACAATATCATTCACAGATCATAAGCTGCAACATTCATTATAACACCATGGGATAGAGTTAGTGTCTTTAGTGGTTCTGCTGATATACATTTTGAACATCCCCATGTTGACAGGTCATCTAGATTTCTGGGAAGTGATCCTTCAATAGTTCAACATTATGATTGTTCCCCAAAAGCCTATCAAGGGACATGCATTGGATGACTTTCTTACTACCCGTCCAGCCCTCACAAGATTGTCTCTGGATCATTATTTTCAAGATTAGGCAATACTATCTGTAGATATTGGAATTTTGTGTAGGAAAATGTACATAGATGGATTTTCTAGAAGTCCTACCGACAGGAGATTCAATAATCCCATACTCAACAGAGTAGTCCTGGGTATCATCTTTATAATTCCAAAACATGAGTCCCTTCACCATTCATTTATATTGATAGAAATCTATAACTACAATGGGGTAGAGCACTAGTATCTCATCACCAGTATTGATCTGGTCCTCGAGATTGATGTTTCCCACCTACATTTGAATGGGGAAATTGAACTGTTCATTATAAATATCATCATTGACTACATTGTTAGGTTGCCGGAGCTCGTACCACTATTGGAGCGTACTCACCAACTGATGGCTGGGATCCCATCTTCACCTAAAGATACTCATGTACCTAAATCATTGAATGACTGAGCTAATGCTTTAGAAATCCTTGCCACATCTCATGCAGTGACTGACCATGATGATTTGATTATCCATGTGGCACATTAATAAGTCATCTCTTCCATCACACTGGATAATGATGATATCTCGTTGGTAGTCATAATTACCACCATTGCCTATATGTCAAGACTTCCTGGTTCCCTAGAGTGGTTTTGGAACTGACTACAGGCTAGAGGACACCATTTATTGAGTATCTCTATTATCGTAATCTCCTGGTAGACCGAGTTGAGCATGAGAAGATCTGATACCTCGAAATGTAGTTTACCAACCAGAGTGGTCATAGTCTTGAGAAGATCCTCTATAGATGTGGGTTTGATGGGATTCTCCTCTATTTCATTCAATCAACTATGATATATCAGGTCATGTAGGAAGTCCCAGATTGTTCCTACAGTTCTCATCAGATAGGGTTGAAGCTATCTCCTCAGAACTAATGATTAGTGTTTTTGGTCCACAATTATTCGTGGCTTCAACGATTTTTCCAAGAGGTTCCATGCATGCATGATCCATGCTAATTTTGTGCATCAACCATCAAAGCCTCTACATAATACCACATACTCTTGGTTTTTTGCAGTCTGGGGAATCGATGTCTTGGGACCGTATCCCCTAGAAATTGCTCATCAGAGAAAGTTCATCTTGACCACTACAAATTAATTTTCCAAGTGGGAAAAAGTAATTCCTCTTAGGGATGTCAAGGACCATTCTATCGTTGATTTCGTGAGCTCCAATGTAATCCATCGATTTAGAGGACCTCACATCATCCTTGCCATCAACAAAACCACATTCAGTAAATCCAATCTAAATAAATTTACACCTTGTGCAACATACATTCTAGTCACACATCCCACAGTTATGAATAAGAGAATGGGAATATCGAGGAATTGAACAAAACCCTCTCTATAATATTGATGAGGACGGTCGGTCATAATAAGACAATTTTTTTTGAAAAAACTCCCCAATGATCTCTGGTAATACTGAAAGATGACTCGTAATTCCACACTGGTGACTCCATATTACCTGGTGTATAGAACACATGCAGTCATGCCCATTGAGAATCAGTTACCCTCATTTCGGAAAACTTTCTAAGATCATTTGGAACCATAGAAAGAAGTTTAAAGTCGTCTGGCTGAATTGGAATCTATCGATGATAATAGAATCCATGCCTTGCACAATATGGAAAGGCATTAAAATAAGATCGCAAGATATTTCAAGAATGAAGTTTGAATGTGTTAATTCTTTAAGGGTGATATAGTATTTTCCCTCAGAATGCCAATGATAAATTGTAAGAAAATTCCAATAATGGATCCCAAATTGGATGGGCCTTATATCATTCAGATAGTTTACTCAAATGGTGAATAATCTCATGTCACCATGGTTGGTGAGGATATTACACCTCCCACCAAAGCTAAATTATTCAAGTATTATTTCTCTTAGGAGTACCTTCCCCCTTTTTCACCACATGACATTAATATTCCAGACCCATCAAGGTTAAAAGATGTAAAACTTCCCAACACTCATCCTGTATGACAATAAACTAAATTTTTTTCCAAGATATACATCCTTAATATAACATCTTTTATGTCCATGTCATATGATGTTAAATAGAATGTAATTTTCAATAACTATGCTTGGATAGATTCATATCCATATAGGATACATAGGAACACCTGAATATTTCATTAATGGTCTAATCTTAGGTCCCATGACCTCTCTGACCTCTTGGACAAAGTTCTCTCTCCATACATTGTGATTTGGTATGAAATATTTGTCTCCATTTATATCAGGATATTTCTTAGACACGACACATATCCCCTTGACACAATACTCTTTTTCCTCTATCTTCACCGCACAATTTTAAACTACATAATTCAGATGGGTTTAAGGACGTAAAACTACCCATCACTTGTCCCACTTAACAATAAACAACTAAAACGTCCAATCTCTATGAAAATAAACTACGATATCCTATGTTATTTTTGTATCACGTTAAACCACACTCCATTTTCAATAACTACGTATGGTTTTATTCACATCCTTGTGGGAGATGTAGAAACTCTCAGATCTTTCATCTGTGGCCCAGCCTTAGGTCCCTTTCCTCTCTAACCACAATGCCCTTATTCTCTCTCTAGACTGTGCAATGTAGTAATTACTCGTTTTCCCAATTCACATCATGCAATTTTTTTCACACCACACACATCCCCATGGGACACTCCTCTTTATTCATCCGTTATTACTAAATGATATTATACTACATGATCCTTCCGGGATGAAGGATATAAAACTAACCAGCACTCATCAAGCATGAAAATAAACTGCAAAATTGTCTAAGCACTACAACCTTAAACTATGATCTCCAATGTCTTTGTCATGTGATTGATTCTTATCCTTTCAGTATACATTGGAATTCATGTATCAGTCATATATGGAATAACTACAAGTCTAATGACCACTCCATCATCGTATCCCATGTTCTCACTTAGCACTATGCAATGTGGTACATACACTTTTTCCCCATTAATGTCGGGCTATGTATTCCACACCACAAATATCCCCTTGAGAAACTAATCTTTTTCCCTCCATCATTATGAAAAACATTTTACTATATGATCCATCAATGCTGAATGATGTAAAACTACCCAAAACACATCTTTAATGATGATAATCTTCAAAATTATTTGATATCTTTGACTTTAAACTATGATCTCTTACATCCTTGTCATATGATGTTAAAATGCAAGGAATTTTCAAGAACTACAAATGGATTGACTCTCATCATTATAGGAGATGTACGAACCCCATGTTCATTCATCCATGGAAAACCCTCAAGTCCCATGACCTCGCCGGCCTATTTTCCCATGTTCTCTCCCAAGACTGTGCGATGTGGTATATAATATTTGTCTCCATTCTCATCGAGATATATTTGGCACACCACACATTTCACCTTGAGACACTCCTCTTTTTCCAAAGTCTTTTCTGCATGATGTAAATGTGCCTGATCCATCCTGGGTAATGAACATAAAACTCCCCAAAACTCGTCCTTCAGGATGATAAACTGCATTATGGACTGAGATCTACAACCATAAACCAATTTCTCCTATGTCCTTGCCCTATGATGTTAAACTACACCGAATTTACATGAATTACATATTTCTTGATTCCAATCCTTATGGGATATGTTAGAACGCCCCTATAATTCCACTTTGACCTAGCCTTATGTCCCGTGACTTCTTCGGCCTCTAGGCCCATGTTCCCTCTTAGGATTGTGTTAGGTGTTATGGAATATTTATCTCCACTCACATCGGGATATGTTTTCCAAGCCACACACATCCTTTTGTGGTACTCCTCCCCTCATTCGTGTTGCAAGACGTTAAAATGAAAATCACTTTTAGAACTCTTTATGGCTTCATTATCATCCTCATTAGATATATAAAAAATGATAATAGACTTTCTTCTTTAGGTCCAGACCTCTTTTTTAGAAACCAACATTTCATTCTGTCCACTTGGAATATGTTATCTGAGGAGGTATTTGGAGTGGTGTGGGATTATGTCCTCATTCAAATCATCATTGAAATAGCCACACCACATACATATCTCTTGAAATCTTTCCATCTTCCATTCCTCCACTCATCACTTCGATTCATCTACCCTAAAAAATATCCAACAATCCCTTTTGACAATTAACCAATGTGCTCGAATTATCAATAGTTTAGGACATAGAGAGTTGGATTATACATGGTCATGTTTTCATCTGTTTTCATGCTTAATGTTTAGTTTTATTAGGGATACCATCATGTTTCCCATCCAAATGAACCACAGCATGGCATGGATTCTAGGCCTCAGTGCTCTCATACCATATTGGGCAAAAATCACAGAGGATCCTGAAGGAAATTTTGTAGTTGGTTATGCATTATAAATATAGTCAATGATCAGCCCTCATTTATTGTTCCCATTTCAATTCCCATGATAAGGATGTTGTGTCTCATATATAGTAAACAATTATCCTTCATCATTGACCCATACCGCGTTGAACCCTAAATACATGTCTCACGATTTAAATCACTTTCTACTCTATCATGTTCAAATGGAATTATGATACCATTGGTGTTATCCCTCCACACACGTTTATGAATTAAGAGTTGATGTCGTGGTGTCATCCCTGACTCCACATCATTTACCCTTATAGATCATTTCGTATATTGTGCAGACCTTCTCCACCTTTATTTCCCACATTGAGGTTAGTGCACCTTGTCATCAGGAAATGGTCATGGTTTGCGCCCTCTTGGAAGAAACTCAATTATTTCATTGGGAGCACTATGAACTTAAACAAATATCCCCACCTCTTTACCACATGATGTTAAACTGCAAAAAATTTGAGAACCACTTATGTCTTGATTTCTATTCTCATTGGATATGTTGGAATTCCCAAACATTTTTTCATCTGGTCTTGCTCAGGATCCACTAATTATCTTTTCTATTCAGTAATATGTCCTTGATTCATATGGGAATGTGTGGTGGGGAATTTTTGGACTCATGTAATCATTCACATCATGTTTATAATATCCTCTCCACATACTTCCCCTTATGGTCTAGTTATCCCCTCATAATTACCGCATGATGTTAAATTGCATAAATTTCGAGAACTACATCTGGCTTGTTTCACAATTTCATGTGATACATATGAACACCCAAAAATTTCTTCTTCGAAACTAGAACTAGGTACTTTGATCTTTTTTGGCCCCTTGGCCTATATATTTCTTCCATTGCGGTTCTATGTTGTGTGTTGTGGACTGATGACTTCACATAATGTTTAAATGAATGGGTTGGTCCTATCATACGACCTTAAACAGTCACACTATCATCTTATCCTCATGACAACAAATGACACCATATTGTGGTGTTCTCAATTGTGGGGACATCATATATATAATTGGTCATCCACAATGCTATTTTTTGAGGCCTATATATGGCTAGATTTTACCTATGACGTCTAACATGTTATATGTCATAGGTTTGTTACTTCACAAAAAAAACATATCCACCTTAAAAAACAAACATGATCCAACAAATGTAGATTCTTTTAGTTCATGGGTTAGACCTTTACAATAGTGTTTCCCCTAGTATTGGTACCCCACCATGCTGTTTTCTAGAACTACATGTTCCTTGATTCCCATCCTATTCGGATATGTAGAAACCCCCAAACATTTTTTCATTGGAACATATGCCAGGTACCTTAAATCCTTACCTTTTTATGGCCCCTTAGCCCAAACCCTGTTGGAAGCACGTGGTGTGGTGAGGACCTCTTTGGTCCTCATTCACATTTGGTGTATGATAGACAAGACATGTAATTCCCTTCAGATATATTCCTTCCATTCTCCTACGTCCTTATCTCACGATGATAAACTACATGTCAAATTTAGTTACTTCATATGTCATGATTCCAATCGGTATGTGATATGTAGGACCACCCAAGCATTTTGCCTTGGGTCCGACCCCAACTTCAACAACCTATTTTCCATCTTTAAATCTAGAATTATCTATCTCTATTATTCCACACCAATGTGCCACAATGCAATGTGGTTTTGGACATAGAGTGTTTGATTCTTCATTGAAATGTATTCATATATTTCTACATTTCTTGTTTCCCTTTATTTTGGTTTCCATAACCTTTCACATCTGAAAGGACCCCCAAATGATAGGGATGTGAGGAATAATATTTCTCTAACCCTATTTGGACAACATCCACAAGTTTTTTGAATGGAAATTTGGCACAAGTCTAACATTTGTAATATGGTAAGAGGCGAATGCTCATTTTTTTCCCATTTCACGCCACATGATATGGATGTTGTGTTTCGAACACGGTCAATAGTTATCCTCCATCATTACACCACCCCCATTACGCCTTAAATAATTGTCACGTGATTTACATCTGTTTCCACTCTACCAGGTTGAATTGGAATTCCAACACCCATGGTATTCTCCCACTATGGACCCATGCTCATTGAATAGGGATAATTATCATTGTGATAACCAATTTTAACTCCACGCTATTTCTCCAGCTGTGTATTCAATGTGTTACAAATATCTTATCCTCCTTTGTCTCCCACATTGAACATATTTCACATGGGATAAGGGATATAGGAAAGGATTGTGCACGCATGAATGAATTGCACTTCTTTCTGTCTGAACTCAAAGAGATTCAGTCCCATATTATGGGCATCTTTTATTTAATTTTTTTTTGTTCTAATGGAAATTTGTGGTGCAGTGTCAAATATTATGTTCCAATTCACTGTGGGTCACCTTATTTCCCCATATCACATATTTTCTCTTTGGTAATGTTCCTATATTTTGGTGAAATTCTCTATAACCATAAACAAAGATCTCATAGGTCTTTATTGTGTGGCACTAAACAATATCCATTTCACCTAGGCAGTGTAACAATAAATAACCTATCCATTTGATTTCTTCACTCGAGAAGACATTTCCCCCTTTTTTATATTGGCCACCTATTATACCACCTTCAAAACTACATGTGGCTTGATTTCCATCCTTATGGGAAACATAGTGACATCTAGAAATTTTATTATGGTCCAACCGTATCATATTGAACCCTTTTATTCCATTTTGGCATGGTTCTTTCGATTAATGGTCTTATGTGGACTTATTCCCTCATTCAAATTGGGCTTGCAGTAGAAATTTCATGTACATCTCTTGAGATTTCTACATTTCGATATACCTATCACATGAAAATAAACTTCACCGGCATGTCCCACATGCTTGAAATTAATATGGGAAATTTACAGTATGATATCTCTGATGTTAAACTATGATTATTAACATATATGTTCACACGACATAAAAAATGCATAACAATCATGATATTCGACTTTAATGGAGGTTATCACCCAATTTGGTGTTAGCCAATTTTGTGGCACCTTTGAGAAATATGTGGGGCTTGATTTCGATCCTTATGGGATACATAGCCTGGCCCTAACATCCTGTCTGTGGTCAATTCACCACCAATTTCTCCTACCTGGTCCCTTATGGCCCCAACTATCTTTAATGGTATGTGGTGTGGTGTGGACCTCTTCAGTCAATCCCCAACGTTCACCCTGCATAACGCTTAAACTTCATGGTTAACATTTTCCCTTCATATATTACTTCATTTGGGGATTTTATTATCTTTCACATCCAAAGACCCCATAACATCATAGATTCTAATCATTTGTGCTCTCCTCCCATCTAGGGAGAATGACCTGATAGATTTCAAATGACATTATGAAAAAGGTACCATGTAGAAAATATGGTCAATTATAGACCCCGTTTGATTGTTCCAATTCTAGTCTAAAAATAAATAGATGTTGTGTTTTTAAAATAGTCAACAATCATCTTTAATTTTCAGGTTACCCTTAATGTATCCCAAATATCAGCTACTGTTCAATTCACCTTTCCATTTTTTGGATTCTTTGCACCACTATTATTGTAACTACAAATATTTGTGCAAGTTGAGTAGGAATTTTGGTTCATATAGGATTTTCCCCACCCAACATTTCTTATTACCATTGCGTGCTATTTTTAACCATGGAAGGCCTGAAAACACTACTTATGTTCTACTACTAGCTTGGATCACATAGGATTTGGGGTTTTGGTATGTTATTATCCATATAAGAGACAATCTGACCCCTTGGACCTTCAATATATCCTTTATCTATGAAACTATCATCCTAACCACATGATGTAAAACTATTGATCATCCTAGGTCCTCACTATAGTAGTCCACCATGGAAGTAGGCCTGATCTTGATTCCGAAAAATACACTGACCTGATGCATTTTTCATTACAGAATAATTATAAGAGTGATGGACTCCATTAGCACATCCCATTACTTCACCACATTATTTTTATTCCAAACATTCAGATTCTTAACCTCTTTCACATTTGAAGGGACCCCAAGAGGCACAGATTCTTGGATTTTCTTCTCGCCTAATGTTTAAGGCCGATTTTTTGGAAGATATTGGACATCATTTTGAGGGTTTTTTACCATGTTTATAATATGGTTAGTGGATGACCCTAATTTGTTTGACACCATTTCAAGCTAACATGATACAGATATTTTATTTTGAATAATGTCAATAATTATCCACCATAGACTTGCAAAATTCTATTATGTTCCAAATTTTGGGTATCACAATTCACATTATTCATTCCTTTTTTGGATTTAATCCATCACACCTAGAATTATCCCACTCATGTGATAGAGCATGTTAGGAGTGAGCAGTTTGGCTATTTGAAAAATCCATTTCTCTAAACATGACCCCCCAATTCATCCAAAAAACTACAAGTGCTGGTTTAGACACCATATTTTTAGAAATTGGTTGGAAATCTCATATTCAAATGGAATTATGATGCAGTTATCCATTGTTTATCACATTGAGAATGACCCATGTAAAACTATGGATTTATCCCGTGATATTTCATAGGAATTATTGAGACACATTAATCAAGGTAGATAACATGACTCATTAATGAAACCAAAGTAATTATTTAATCATTAAATCATGTTTTTATGTTCATAGAAATTATAACACCCACGGATTAGACCCTCTAATATATGGATTTTCCCCTTCAATGGAGCATCACAGCTCCACCTCTCTGTGGATTTTTGCATCTAGGATCTGTTGTGGACAATTATTCTAATCCTCTTGTTTGATAGAGATGGGTCACATCTCATAAGCCCATAATCAATACTGATCCTCATCATTCAGGATAGTATCCATTTCAAGTGATGCTCGCCTCATCTAATCATCATCCTCTATTAATTATTCCTTTAGTCTCGATATGAGTCCTGGTTGTGAATCGAGGAAAGCAGAATGTTCGTTCTCATATGCCATCAAGCATTTGATATCTTGCTCAACCACCAGACGTTTCTTAATGTTTAAATAATTATTCTGCATCCATCCCACACCAAGGACATAGTCATGTTCCTATATTTTATCTACCATTTAATCTTGAGTGATCATGCAGGGACGTTTCCAATCCACTACTCTAGTTCATTTTTTACGCTCCCAGGAATGAAGCCAACCCATATAGGTTATCTGTTATCTTATAGGGTATCTTTGATGATGTTCTTGATCAGTTTCCATGACTGATGACAAACGACCATTTATCCAATTTTTCCGAAGTTGTTTCCTCTCAATCCTCTAGGTTGACGGGTTCGTATGCTGGGAGTGCAATCAAAAAATCATTATCTGGAACATCCTCTGGAATCTATTCCGGTCGTTCAGGACCCATAACATTGGATTTATCCTCATCACTGGACTCTACCTTGATGATCTCAGTTTCCATCTTACCAGCAGTTCTATCTATAACCATGATTGTTGTGGTATTGTAATCATGTGTGTCCGCTTCTATGAAAATTGGTACTCCCCAGGGAAGGGAAGTGTGGGGAGCCCCATCCATCATCTTTAATGCGTCCCACACCATTTAAATAAATGTGGATTAAAAAAAACACAGAGACATTAGTTTAACTAGTTAAATGTAAAAAAGATTAAATTTCTATGAAGAGGACTTACTGAGATCCAATAATTCGTCTCTCCCTTGATATGATGCCACCAAAACCACAAGGTATGCGCTAATATAAGGATGGGAAATCCAAAGACTCTGGGAGAGCAAACCTAGATTTTGAAGCCTTGATAGTTATTGTAATCACATTTTTCACATGTGAAGACCCTGAAGCTACATTGGATATTGTTGGGGAATGGTATTTACATTTGATATTATTCTGTACTGAGAAAATGTCAGTTGAGAATGACTAGGTAAGCTGAATTAGGACATTGTTGGATTGGTTTGGGTTTTACCACCTAAGGCTCAAAAAACTCTTCCAGCTCCATATTTGTGACCTAACCCTCCTCCTAGGGGCTCCCTCTACAGGCCTCTCCCCCAGGAGAAATATTATTATTGTTTTGATATAGTAAATCTCCCCCAATATTAAATTGTAGAAAGCTATGGAGGGACTATTTGATAGAGAATTAATTTCACCTAGTCTGTAATCAGATGCAGATGACCCCGAGAGTGTACAATGTCCTCTAGCTGAGCGATGTAAAACTCCCCTTTTTCATGGGAAACTAGAATGATATAATTTTCATTGAAGATCTATGAAAGATCAATCTCGAGTTAGTAATCATGGTGCTACATCTGAGAAGGACTAAGAAATTTTATGCAAACCTCCTAGGTCTCCCAAGACGTCATGAAAATGGAATCCTCAGGCATATCTATAAGGTGTATCCAAATTACGGAGCATGTGTGGATATCTGAAAAAACCTCATATGTGGCCTCCCCTCCTACTGACACCGCTCTTATGGAACCACCGAGTCTGCCACTACTGCATTCCTATTGATCAGTGAAAGACATGGGATTATTTGACTCATCACTACTGCAACCCCTCTACTACTATGTTTCCTTGCCACCTTCTAGAACTGACCTCAGGGGTGAGGAGGAACCCCTTCCCTATCATGGATGGTCCATCACATCATCATATCCCTCAGTAGGTTGTCTCCTAACTCTGTTCATACAATTCTACTAGCTCCTGGAGAGTTTTGGTATGAGGCATCTCATTTTACATCTTCCTGTCATCATTTGTGAATATGAGCCACATATACCTCATCATAAATGAATGGTCCTTGTTGGGTACCCCCATGTAGACCTTCCATTTGAACCTATGATTGTACCCTAATAGCCTTGCGAAGCAGTGCATGGTGTATGGATTGAAAATAGGCTCGCGATCAACCTGCACCATTAGAAATCCACCCAAAAAGAAAAAAGATAAGACTACTTCTCCTAAGTTCCATGGAAGTCATAGATGAATACACATATTAGGAAAATTAAAATTATGGATGTTGAATTCATTTTCCATCCAAACATGATTCAGCACCAGCGGCGGATTTAGCATGGTCGGAAAGCTCCCTACTGCATTCAAAATACCTGGTCGGATGTCTGGCCCTAGTGGCGAAATTGTGTTCAGTTATTCATAATTGACTATATGGTATTCTATCTATCCATATAGAATATGGAGCATCACACACAACCAATGTAAAGACTTTCCCTCTCTAATATTCCACAATACCTAATACATCAGGAAAAACACTAAATTCCCCATATGGACCCACTCCCCGATCACTATCACAGACTTGCTGATCAATTTTCCCGGTCGCACACTCTTTTTATTTTGTCACTGACTTGTAGCATCCAACAAAATATCAACATAGAAATAAACTCTTCCAGCCTATCCATTGGATGGTTCTTAGTGTTATCATTGAATCCCCAGAACATCCATTGGATTTCCAATAGGTTTCTATAATAACAATTATCATTACTATACTGGGCTTCCTTTGTATAGGTCGAAGACCTGAATGGTAGCTTCCATGGTGATTCTTCCCCTTTAGTGGTGTGCCTCGACAATATGTTAATGAAATGCATGAGCCATAAAATATAGTTGATATCCCTTACCGAATCCTATTCCTTTCACAATTATAAATCCATCAACGCCTTTTCCAGCCATGACATCCTATTCGGATCCTCCAATGAGTTATCCATAGGGAGGAACTTGTTATACATCCCCCCAATAAACAGAATCCTATAAATATTATGAAGGTTCTAGAGGGAAGTTCTGACCTCCTAGTGGTGATAATGAAAAGCATTGGTCCTCGACGACCACCTACTTGGCAATGATGAATTCAGGTGTTTTGGAAGATAAATGTGGAATTGGGAGGCCCATGAGACATCATAAAACCCCACTCGCTTCAACCCTGCCTCGAATTCCTCACAGAATGCACAGAACAAGTAATCACATGCGCAATAATCCATAATGTTCCCACCCTGGAATTCGTCCAAATAATCAATTCACCCCTTTCTTCAAGCTCACCAAAACCTCCATGAGGATGGTGTGATACTATGGGGAGATAACTCTGGCTCCAATTCCTTCCCATAAATTTTTTTAACATGATTAGACAAGCCATTACTGTTGACCGGTGTGTGATCCTCCAATGTATGATGATCGGGATGCCTGAACCACTAGCACTGGCACATCGTACTCCTAATCCAATAGGCTGGTTTGTCCTTACATGCTTCACTGATGAGAACATAATCCCTCAGACCAAAGCCATTAATAGAAAATCATTTTCAATGAGGATATTTCTTATGGATTTTTGAAAGGAGCTCCAATAGAGATTCATCATCTAAATGGTTCCACACACATTACACAATGGATTGATTATCCCCAATCTCTTCCCTTCTGGTAATATGTGTGAGGAACCCCCGTGTAGCTTCTATGATAACCATTCCGTCCGAATAAATTATAATTTTTTTTGTTCTGGATCGCGAAGAACGACTGTAGTGCTCTATCAAAGTGTCTAGAAACAATGTTATTCCACTAACCTCACATACAGAAATCATGAAGCACACAATCGTGGAGTATAATGACTATGAAAAATAGATCCCAATTCGCCAAAAACGATCACAAAGCGCAAGGAGATTCACAAACCAAGAGCTCAAGGACAAAATATTTGGAGATAAGTAAAGACAAAATAAGGGTCTTGTACTAATATTTACAGGAGGGGACCCCCTATCTCAAGGCATCCTAAACTCATGCATTGCCTATTTACATTGTGACCATGACTCACAATCTCTCTTTGAGATCTACCTAAAAGTTTAGTGATCTACCCTCAGAATTTGACCCTCGTATACTCCTCAGCTTCATGTCTAAAGGGGTTCATTTTTTTCACCAAAATATGTCCATGGGAATGATTATAAAAGGATAAGAATTTCCAAAAGGGACTTCATCACAAATAAACTCCTTGAATCCCATCAACACCACGACCGGAACAATGCCATGAGTTTCTCTACACCACCGCGAAGAAGCATGACACTCCAATTTTCTATTATAAAAAGCTGGATGGAAGTCTTCGCATTGGGGAAGGAATATGGTCACCTCTGCGGTTCCTATTAAATTTACAGAAGCCTCTACGACCACCGCAGATGGATATAAGGGAGCCTCTTCAGCGTGGAGGGGATGACCGTTTAATATGGTATTACGACAAACTTGATGCTATCTGTCTCAGATAGAGAAGCATAATGTGGATTCATAGAATGCCATCAATGTTGCATACCCATGGTGATTGTGAATACCTATATCCCCCACTCTAAAAATCAACACCATATACTTTTGCCTTCCAAGATCCCAAATTTAAAAGAACCATTTACTCTAAGAACCAATGGAAAAATGACTCATCTTAGGTACATTAGCATTGAAAAATCCGTTTCCTATTTACTCAATATTACTCACTCTTCAAGTACAGATTCCCTTCAAAGATCCTATAAACTATGTACAAGGAAGGAAAATGATTTGCGTATTTGGGACGTCACCAAGAACCCTAGCATCACGATACACCATCCAAAAACATGTGTACCCCAATGTGAGGCAGAGACACCATGCTCCGAAAATTCCCCTTTATAAGGTCATATCCTCTTTGAGCCATTGTGGTCTGCAAAGATCTATGATCTCCAACCCCTTGAGCTTCGCGAAGCCCCTCACTGTGAGGCCTCTTTCTATGCAAAACCTTTTCTTGTGTGACCCACCATACCAGAATGATGTTATTTCAAGGTCTCTTGGTGGGCGGTTCATGTTCTGTTCCTCTTCCTCAAGCTCCATCGGATATTCTTACTAATTACTAATGTATCTTCTCATAGTCAGACTAACGTTATACCCTCAATGGACCACTACACAACCCCATCTTCATACAACATAGCAGGTGCCTTCCATTCACCTTGGGTTAAAGATAACCAGTTATGTAAGTCTTTGGGGTGAGGATGGAATCTTTATCATCTAACCTAATAGACGTTAAGCTACCAAGAATAATTTTTCCCAACACCTACCAATAAAATGTATCCCCTACATATGAAATATACCTTTTGTTCCCCACAATGGGAATTTTCCATGACCACTCATCATAACAAGAGTCATATCTTTCTAAAATGTAATGCAATCCTCTGTTATTAGAATGAAATCTGTCTGTGGGGAATGGAAACCATTATTGTGTAATCTCAAAGCCTTTCTCAAAAGAGGTAGCACCCCCACTCCTCCTTGACTCTTCAGAGGGCCATGTCCATAAGAGAGATATGCACATGGGGCTCTCCTTCCCCATCCTTCTCCCTATTGGATTTATCACCATCAAGCCTCTATCCTTTAGTAAGTACCAATATCTATCTCCCTGAGCCTCTAAGCACATGTAAGACAACTCTATACCTCATGGAAACATCATTTTTGATGTGATCATCAGTTCCTAGTTGACTCAATTTTCTCACATAAAGAATGACTTACATGGGATTAAATTGAGCCTCAAATATGACACCCTTTCTGGAACTCCTAAGTGTGTGAGACACATCCCCCATCAATCTGAACAACATAGAATTTTATATTTTCCCATTATAGGTAAGGTACTTAGGAAGACTCCATGTGGTTAAATCCCATCACCCATTGGTCGTGATCACATTAATTGGTTCACGCTCTTCCCACAAGACATTAAACGGTATCACCCTTCTATCCTGTAAGATGATTAATAATTTTCCTACGAACTACATGGGTTTTGATCCAAGTCTCCAATATAGGGTATGTAGAAAACCTCCATGATATTCAACCCCAAACATTGGTAAACATCCACGTCCCATTTGTTGGGACCCACATCCCGGTCCACTCTTTAGTGGTGTTAGACCAGTTCTCATTCTGCTAACCACACAATTCCCCATAATCTTTTTATGTTGTTGTCCTTTGTGATCACCCCAATTTTTTCCCAATCATAAACTATGTGGACATTGATTCCCTACCATAGGGATTCATAGGAGGTCCCTTTGATGTTAAATCCCATCATCCATGTCCTATCCTAGTCTCCCCCTTGAGACTTTTTCTTTAAAGAAATTCTTGCCTTAACTCTGGGGTTACACTTCCATCAAGTCCCATCCATACATCCATTCTTAGAGGTCTCCACCTAAGGTGTCCCTTCACCAACCGAAAAATGTTTAATTTTATCATTTCCTTCACTAATCAGGGTAAACAGAAAGCCACTTTCTGGATCAATCCAAACATCATAATCATTATCCCATCAGTTCCACCCCATTCCTCTCGTCCACTTCATTCAAGCATCCTTCATCCATCCTGATTCTTACCCGAGATGCGACATCCTAGTGAGATCATGTCATCCATCCCATCACTTCTCCTTAAATCACCAGGGAATCACACTATTCAAATTCCCCACACAATCCATAATCATCAAACCAATACTTTACCTCTTGTCATGGTCCACTGAACATGAGTAAGCCCCAATGTATCTCCGGGTTGTTGTCCATTTTGTACACCCTAATTTATCACCCTCTAGAACAATGTTTGGTTAATACTTGTCCTCTATATAGGGTTACATAGGAGGCCTCCACGAGGTTCAATCCTAGTCAATGGTAAACCATGGTGTCCCCCTTATTGGAACCCAAATATCCAAGGTCCAGTCTTCATTGGACATTTTAATCCACCCATATGATACCCTCCAATTATGTATCGGATCAGTCCGATCCAAATTTGTTTTACGTTAAACTCACAAAAAACCCGATGTTAAATATTGGAAACTACGTAAAACCTCAACGACTTGCCTATGGAACATAATTTCCCACACTCGATGTAGGATGACTCAGGATTCCACGCCTTTGATAAGCCCTATAATAAGAGGAAGAAACCCATGTGTTTCGGTGATTTAGCATCCATACAGACCAACGATGTACAACCTGACTAAAATCCAAACCGAAGGTTCCATCCCTGACTATACGCCCCTGGAATTTCTAGACAGAAGTAGTGTAAATAAACATTTTCCAAAAAGATGTGGCACTCGGAATGAGATTCAAGAAAAATTTCTCAAATCTATGAGGGGACCCAGACATGGTTATGAGTTTTGAGGAGGAATCCATGGAATGAAGAACCAAAATCCTATCATCCCATTTTGATCAAGGAGAAATTCCATTGAATAAGAAATGGGTTTCTCTTGCCTTTGGAAACTACCAATGTAGGGAAACATCTAGTGCATCACAACAAAGTGATTCATGCCCCGAAGAAAGAGTCAGAACCAATGTAGAAACCAATTTTTATTATAACTAATAGGGGAGCATAATTAAATTGTTATTAATACGTATTCCCTATAATGATGGAATGTTTGAGTTACCTAGTCTCACCAAAGGAACTGAGGATGATATATTAATATAAAATAAATCACGAATGTATTTGCTCTTTTTATTATATATTGATATTTATTGATGAGATGATAGTATATTCAAAAATTTAATGAGGATAAATTAAAACATATAATGATTATTTATTATTACCAATTCATTCATAGTTTTGAATGATATAGTAAAAATGTCAATAACCATAAAATGTGATTTTATGAAATATTATATTTTTGAGGACTACAATTTTGAAACACATCATTGGGGTATGGAAACCTATTAGGAATAATATATTCTAATTTTTTATTTTAGAGAAAAATATTGATTCAATTTGATAAAAGTGAGTTGGATATATTTTATATCATTGTAACTGATTATTTAATAAACGAAAAATTTACCCATGAGGTTTTTTTGGATTTTTATCACTACATTAAAATAATATATATATATATATATATATATATATATATGTGTGTGTGTTTAAATTATGGAACTAGTCGTTGCTGATATGTTTTAATTTTTTAATATGTATGTTTTCACTATGGTTTAATGTCTCAAATATTCATATAGTTTTGGGAAAGGTATGATATGGATTATATATGACTATTATATATATATATATATATATAATTTTAAATTATTATATAAATGAATAATGTAGATTTAGTAATGATGAATAATAATATATGGCCTAATATAGAAAATTTTACATTATATTAGATTAATAACACAAAATATAAATACATTAATAATTCCCTGACAGGTATTCAATTGAATTTGATGATATAAATTGTGAGGATGAAATTTATTAAGGGGTAGATTGTAATGATATGAGATTTTTTATCCATCAAGCTTAATCTATATTCAAAAATTAAGGTTGCACAAAATCCCGATATAATTAAAAATGAAAGTGAAATGAACTATTCAATATTAACATTTTTTAACATTTTAATAATTATAAAATAAAAAGATAATACTTCATTAAAATAATTTAGTATTATTATTCTTTTCGGGATTATTTTTATTAAAAAATTCATATCCAATAACCATTTATAAATAAGGTTTTTTCTATTACATTAATAAACATAATTTATCACATTTATAATTTAAATATAATATATTATATTATATTTTGAATTTATTTATTTAGTAAAAAAATATTTATAAATTTGAATAAAATAAGTTTAAATACACTTGATGCTTAAAAAGTAAATTTCCAATAGAACAGTTTTTCATTAAATTTTTTATTTGTGTTTGAAAATCTTAATATATAAATTTTCAAACAATAATTTGATAAAGAAACAACATTTTTGAAAATAGAATTTAAAAATTATAATAGGGTAATTTTTTTTATTCAATAAATTATTTTATGGTTAATAAAAAAATTTAAATCTTAAAAAATGAATGACTTTTATGATATAATTTCTATATAAGTATATATTTTAATGTCAAAGTCTTTTTTATGTGCCCAGATTTATTTGTATATTAATATATAATTTAAAAAATGTATTTTATCAATTTACAAACACATAATTTTTTTATAAATCATTTTCCATATTTTCGAACATTTTTTATACTACAATATACATATAATACTGTAATAATATTTTCAAATAGTATTAATAATTTTATAAAATAAGAATTTTTTGAAATTTGGAAATAAATTTTAAAATTAATTAATAAGTAAATTTGTTTGGGCTTGAAACAAAAAAATTATTCTGTTGAAAACTAATTACCACGATAAAAGATAAAATGATAAAATAAGAATATAGGTGATAAAGAAGTTAGAAATGTATATGAAATGTGTGATAATTTGTTTTGTGGAATATTCTAAAATCATATCTACCAAAGTACTATATTTTTATATTTTTATTCTTTTTCATTGAGATATATTTTCCATTAATTAAATGTATTAGGTATTTTCAAAAAATGTCATTCCAATTTTACTTATAAAAGGTTCACTACCCCAGTCCCATCCCCTTCTACAAAAATCCACTTATTTTATAAGATAAACCATTCAATTGTCTTCTAATTAAAAATATTTACAACATAAATGTTCTTTTCTTCTATATACACTTTTATTAAAGGATTATTTCATTTACAAATGATCTAAATCATGTAGGGGCTTATAAATTTCTAACTGCTTCATCGAAATTCATAAATCATTATGTGAACTATATCATCATAAAATTTTCATTAATATATATCAAAATTAAAACATATGTATATTTTATTGTTGTATTTTTTAAAAAATAACGATATAGTTTTTATTCTCATTCTCCATAATTTATTTAGAAAAAAATCTGTTAATAATGCATTGAATAGACAACCGCCTACCTGACAGGATATTTTTCTTTTTTCATCAGTGAATCAAAATACTAATCTATATTTTGAATTTAATAAATTTGAATAATTTTCATGAGTTATTTTTGATTTTGAAATTACAAACCATAATAATCCAGTTACATATTTAATAGAAATTGAAAAAAAAATCTATTGATATGGGCAGACTACCATCTATATGGAATGATAAATTACATTTCTTAATCAGGGAAATTAATTGATAGTTTTAATAATGGGTTTAATGAGAAAATATATTTTTAGGATATTATAATGTTTTTATAATGAAAAATTTGACAACTTAAGAACAATATGAGAAATTAACAACAGTATTAAATTTAACCCTCCAAAATAACATTCTATGAGAATAAATGATTTATTAATAATATGAAATATATTTTTAGAGCTTACCATATTCTTATAATTATTAAATAATTTATATCATAACTAAATATATAATCATTATTATTTATAATGATTTTCCAACTAAACCGCCACAATGTAATCTATTAATAATGGAATTTTCATGTTTGAAATTTCAGAAAACCTAAGTAAAAATTATTAATTATAAACCATGGATGGGTATGGTATTTTAATTTATAATTATTAATAATATAATTATTAAATAATTAAATATGAGGAATTTTTATAAGAAATTATACCTTTTTGTTTAAGAAAATGTACAGTTTTTTGACGAATCATCAAAATATGCTCAACATTAAAGTAATATTTATAGAAAATATAAAAATATAAAAATATAAAAGTATAAAATTATAAATAAATATAAAAAATTATTTATATTATATTCAGATATTTTTTAATAATGAATGTTGGTAGAGTAATGAATAATAACACCATTGTAATGAAACTCAGTCAAAACGACCATGGTTACTCACACATGGTTTTGAAATTTAATATTGAACTAACTAATACATGCAAAAGGTATAATTTAAAATGATGACTAAAATTTGATATTAATATGAAAAAGGTTATGGAAACTGTGATTAATATATTTAAATTTTTAATAGTGAAACTTTATGTCCATCAAACTAAGTGGGAAAGCAATGTAATGATATTAATAGTCTCAATTTGGATTTGTTGATAATTTTTTTTATGTTATTCAATATGTTTCTTTCATCATATTTGTGATGAATATTCTATCCCATCAATAATCAATAAATTAAATAATTTTAATTATTTCGATATACTAATCATAATCATGTTTTTTTCATCAAATTTATTTTCAATCATTTGTTACCCTAAGAAAAATATTATTTAGTAACCCAATTTTTGTTTATTGTATTTTCATATATCTCTTGAAATTATTTAATATAATTTTGAAACATTATTATCATAATTTTTTTTAAATTTCTCAATGATTAAATTTTCAAAACAAAAGCACCTTTGAAAATATTTTATGCTTCATGATTATTTTCCCTTAAATTATATTAACAATTCAAATATTTATTCTTTTATTTAATAATGAATTATATAGATACTAATTTTTCCACGATTGGTTTCTCCATCACTAATAAATTTGGATATCATCTTATAATATGGTATGGTTAAATTATAAAATAATTAAATTAAATTTTAATAAATCATTTGAAAATACATTTTTTAAATAATGTTAATTTAGTACTCAATAAAATATTTTTTTATAATATAATATATATTCCTTAGCTATAAATTTGTTAAAAAAATATTTCATTAATAATATTTCATTGTTGAAGATTATTATTTAAAATATTTTTTTACAAATATTTCACAACACCTTTTTATGATTAACTTTTTATTCTTACATGTATGTTTTTATTTTATATAAATGATAGATATATTTTCCAAACTCACATTTATGTTTTCTTATATATTTTCCATTTTTATATTTAAATGGATTTAAAATTTTGTTAGTAATATTAATTTATTTATTCCAAAATTAATATATATTTTTAATATATGCGTGACCAGACATGGCACATCAAGATATTTGATTCATGAATCTTCATGGGTGCCACCATTAAGAAGAATGTTTTTAAATTGATATGTTTCATCTATGTCAAAATCCTCAAGAGTTTTATTTATTACAATAGGGATATTTTCTTTTGAATCTATCCCCCATATTTCTATGGATGGATTATATGATTATCATTTAAATAAAATATATGTCCCCTTAATACCTTTTACACACCTAACTAAAATCCAAACCGAAGGTTCCATCCCTGACTATACGCCCCTGGAATTTCTAGACAGAAGTAGTGTAAATAAACATTTTCCAAAAAGATGTGGCACTCGGAATGAGATTCAAGAAAAATTTCTCAAATCTATGAGGGGACCCAGACATGGTTATGAGTTTTGAGGAGGAATCCATGGAATGAAGAACCAAAATCCTATCATCCCATTTTGATCAAGGAGAAATTCCATTGAATAAGAAATGGGTTTCTCTTGCCTTGAGAAACTACCAATGTAGGGAAACATCTAGTGCATCACAACAAAGTGATTCATGCCCCGAAGAAAGAGTCAGAACCAATGTAGAAACCAATTTTTATTATAACTAATAGGGGAGCATAATTAAATTGTTATTAATACGTATTCCCTATAATGATGGAATGTTTGAGTTACCTAGTCTCACCAAAGGAACTGAGGATGATATATTAATATAAAATAAATCACGAATGTATTTGCTCTTTTTATTATATATTGATATTTATTGATGAGATGATAGTATATTCAAAAATTTAATGAGGATAAATTAAAACATATAATGATTATTTATTATTACCAATTCATTCATAGTTTTGAATGATATAGTAAAAATGTCAATAACCATAAAATGTGATTTTATGAAATATTATATTTTTGAGGACTACAATTTTGAAACACATCATTGGGGTATGGAAACCTATTAGGAATAATATATTCTAATTTTTTATTTTAGAGAAAAATATTGATTCAATTTGATAAAAGTGAGTTGGATATATTTTATATCATTGTAACTGATTATTTAATAAACGAAAAATTTACCCATGAGGTTTTTTTGGATTTTTATCACTACATTAAAATAATATATATATATATATATATATGTGTGTTTAAATTATGGAACTAGTCGTTGCTGATATGTTTTAATTTTTTAATATGTATGTTTTCACTATGGTTTAATGTCTCAAATATTCATATAGTTTTGGGAAAGGTATGATATGGATTATATATGACTATTATATATATATATATATATCTAATTTTAAATTATTATATACATGAATAATGTAGATTTAGTAATGATGAATAATAATATATGGCCTAATATAGAAAAGTTTACATTATATTAGATTAATAACACAAAATATAAATACATTAATAATTCCCTGACAGGTATTCAATTGAATTTGATGATATAAATTGTGAGGATGAAATTTATTAAGGGGTAGATTGTAATGATATGAGATTTTTTATCCATCAAGCTTAATCTATATTCAAAAATTAAGGTTGCACAAAATCCCGATATAATTAAAAATGAAAGTGAAATGAACTATTCAATATTAACATTTTTTAACATTTTAATAATTATAAAATAAAAAGATAATACTTCATTAAAATAATTTAGTATTATTATTCTTTTCGGGATTATTTTTATTAAAAAATTCATATCCAATAACCATTTATAAATAAGGTTTTTTCTATTACATTAATAAACATAATTTATCACATTTATAATTTAAATATAATATATTATATTATATTTTGAATTTATTTATTTAGTAAAAAAATATTTATAAATTTGAATAAAATAAGTTTAAATACACTTGATGCTTAAAAAGTAAATTTCCAATAGAACAGTTTTTCATTAAATTTTTTATTTGTATTTGAAAATCTTAATATATAAATTTTCAAACAATAATTTGATAAAGAAACAACATTTTTGAAATTAGAATTTAAAAATTATAATAGGGTAATTTTTTTTATTCAATAAATTATTTTATGGTTAATAAAAAAATTTAAATCTTAAAAAATGAATGACTTTTATGATATAATTTCTATATAAGTATATATTTTAATGTCAAAGTCTTTTTTATGTGCCCAGATTTATTTGTATATTAATATATAATTTAAAAAATGTATTTTATCAATTTACAAACACATAATTTTTTTATAAATCATTTTCCATATTTTCGAACATTTTTTATACTACAATATACATATAATACTGTAATAATATTTTCAAATAGTATTAATAATTTTATAAAATAAGAATTTTTTGAAATTTGGAAATAAATTTTAAAATTAATTAGTAAGTAAATTTGTTTGGGCTTGAAACAAAAAAATTATTCTGTTGAAAACTAATTACCACGATAAAAGATAAAATGATAAAATAAGAATATAGGTGATAAAGAAGTTAGAAATGTATATGAAATGTGTGATAATTTGTTTTGTGGAATATTCTAAAATCATATCTACCAAAGTACTATATTTTTATATTTTTATTCTTTTTCATTGAGATATATTTTCCATTAATTAAATGTATTAGGTATTTTCAAAAAATGTCATTCCAATTTTACTTATAAAAGGTTCACTACCCCAGTCACATCCCCTTCTACAAAAATCCACTTATTTTATAAGATAAACCATTCAATTGACTTCTAATTAAAAATATTTACAACATAAATGTTCTTTTCTTCTATATACACTTTTATTAAAGGATTATTTCATTTACAAATGATCTAAATCATGTAGGGGCTTATAAATTTCTAACTGCTTCATCGAAATTCATAAATCATTATGTGAACTATATCATCATAAAATTTTCATTAATATATATCAAAATTAAAACATATGTATATTTTATTGTTGTATTTTTTAAAAAATAACGATATAGTTTTTATTCTCATTCTCCATAATTTATTTAGAAAAAAATCTGTTAATAATGCATTGAATAGACAACCGCCTACATGACAGGATATTTTTCTTTTTTCATCAGTGAATCAAAATACTAATCTATATTTTGAATTTAATAAATTTGAATAATTTTCATGAGTTATTTTTGATTTTGAAATTACAAACCATAATAATCCAGTTACATATTTAATAGAAATTGAAAAAAAAATCTATTGATATGGGCAGACTACCATCTATATGGAATGATAAATTACATTTCTTAATCAGGGAAATTAATTGATAGTTTTAATAATGGGTTTAATGAGAAAATATATTTTTAGGATATTATAATGTTTTTATAATGAAAAATTTGACAACTTAAGAACAATATGAGAAATTAACAACAGTATTAAATTTAACCCTCCAAAATAACATTCTATGAGAATAAATGATTTATTAATAATATGAAATATATTTTTAGAGCTTACCATATTCTTATAATTATTAAATAATTTATATCATAACTAAATATATAATCATTATTATTTATAATGATTTTCCAACTAAACCGCCACAATGTAATCTATTAATAATGGAATTTTCATGTTTGAAATTTCAGAAAACCTAAGTAAAAATTATTAATTATAAACCATGGATGGGTATGGTATTTTAATTTATAATTATTAATAATATAATTATTAAATAATTAAATATGAGGAATTTTTATAAGAAATTATACCTTTTTGTTTAAGAAAATGTACAGTTTTTTGACGAATCATCAAAATATGCTCAACATTAAAGTAATATTTATAGAAAATATAAAAATATAAAAATATAAAAGTATAAAATTATAAATAAATATAAAAAATTATTTATATTATATTCAGATATTTTTTAATAATGAATGTTGGTAGAGTAATGAATAATAACACCATTGTAATGAAACTCATTCAAAACGACCATGGTTACTCACACATGGTTTTGAAATTTAATATTGAACTAACTAATACATGCAAAAGGTATAATTTAAAATGATGACTAAAATTTGATATTAATATGAAAAAGGTTATGGAAACTGTGATTAATATATTTAAATTTTTAATAGTGAAACTTTATGTCCATCAAACTAAGTGGGAAAGCAATGTAATGATATTAATAGTCTCAATTTGGATTTGTTGATAATTTTTTTTATGTTATTCAATATGTTTCTTTCATCATATTTGTGATGAATATTCTATCCCATCAATAATCAATAAATTAAATAATTTTAATTATTTCGATATACTAATCATAATCATGTTTTTTTCATCAAATTTATTTTCAATCATTTGTTACCCTAAGAAAAATATTATTTAGTAACCCAATTTTTGTTTATTGTATTTTCATATATCTCTTGAAATTATTTAATATAATTTTGAAACATTATTATCATAATTTTTTTTAAATTTCTCAATGATTAAATTTTCAAAACAAAAGCACCTTTGAAAATATTTTATGCTTCATGATTATTTTCCCTTAAATTATATTAACAATTCAAATATTTATTCTTTTATTTAATAATGAATTATATAGATACTAATTTTTCCACGATTGGTTTCTCCATCACTAATAAATTTGGATATCATCTTAAAATATGGTATGGTTAAATTATAAAATAATTAAATTAAATTTTAATAAATCATTTGAAAATACATTTTTTAAATAATGTTAATTTAGTACTCAATAAAATATTCTTTTATAATATAATATATATTCCTTAGCTATAAATTTGTTAAAAAAATATTTCATTAATAATATTTCATTGTTGAAGATTATTATTTAAAATATTTTTTTACAAATATTTCACAACACCTTTTTATGATTAACTTTTTATTCTTACATGTATGTTTTTATTTTATATAAATGATAGATATATTTTCCAAACTCACATTTATGTTTTCTTATATATTTTCCATTTTTATATTTAAATGGATTTAAAATTTTGTTAGTAATATTAATTTATTTATTCCAAAATTAATATATATTTTTAATATATGCGTGACCAGACATGGCACATCAAGATATTTGATTCATGAATCTTCATGGGTGCCACCATTAAGACGAATGTTTTTAAATTGATATGTTTCATCTATGTCAAAATCCTCAAGAGTTTTATTTATTACAATAGGGATATTTTCTTTTGAATCTATCCCCCATATTTCTATGGATGGATTATATGATTATCATTTAAATAAAATATATGTCCCCTTAATACCTTTTACACACCTAACCATCCCTCATTAATATATATAACTTTTTTTCTAATACAATATCATAATGAATACATTTTTTACTGTTCCATTGCTTGAAGGGTGTTCACTCAGATTATATTTATTGATTTAATGTTGAAAAAATATCTTCACTATATGCTTATTATCATGGAATTTAAAATACACAATATTTATTATATTTATTTATAGTTATTTACATAAAAATATACTGGATATGATTTGATAAAAAATTATTTTCATTTTATTATCATGTTATAATTAATACTAAAATTATTATAGATTTACTAATTTGAATACATTTGTGAAGAAAAATATACTAATTTATATTCTATTTGTTCTTAATGCTATAAATGGATAATTATTTTTATTTAAATTCATTGTGAAATCAATTATCACGACATTGTTTAAATGATGTAATTGTTAATTGTTTTTTCATGGAATACATGCATTTGTTTTATCGAAATGAGATTAATGGATCAAATATAAACATAAAATACATTGGTTAAAAAATTAAATGACATAGTTAAATGGTGAAACTTGTTTATATACATTTAAAAAAATAAGAATTGGGTTTTAATTCCTGATCTGTGATGGGGAAACAAGTGGGTGATTCTTGATTCAAAAAAAGAAACTGCTGAGTAAATCTAGATCCAATATGTTCTGATTCATATTATTATGTATGGGCCATAAATATTATTTGAAACTTATTTTCCTAGAATGATTCATTTTCAAGTTATGTTCTTAGGATATGTTTTGATATATAACCTTTTATTTGATGGGAATTAATTTTTATACATCAGAATTATACATATATTTTTATCTTATAAAAACATATGATCCAGGATATTTATCACCAATTTTTACCCTTATTGAGAATTTTATCTCACTCATTTAAAATTTTGTCGTTATGTTTTAACGAATTTCAATATGAAACACAAGTTAAGAAAGTGATAATATGTGGTAATTTTTGTGGAGGTGTTGAATAATTTTTATGGATTTTGTATTTTTATACAGTGGTGAAAATTTACATTAATTGGAAATGAAATGAGTTTTTATATTTTATTATTTTACATTATTCTCTGAAACACGAGTCATAAATATTCTTATTAATCTATTATAATGAAATATTTATTTATGTCATGTATTTTGAATGTCCACTTCTATGGTATGCTATGATAAATATTATTTTATGGTTTAGATAACACAAGATATTAAGATGATATCAATTGAATATAAATATGGATTTACAATTTTCATAAAATGTTTATAAGTGAATATTTATTATAATATCAATGTTAAAAATAAATCATCAGGTCGATTGAGGTAATATTCATGGGATCTGGATGAGATTACATTAGTGATAACACTAAGTACAAGTCTAATGGACATGATTAAGAAGAGTATAACATACTATTATTTTGGTAAATAATAGATTTAATGCTATTATTATGAATTAAAAACCTTTCTGGATAAATTTAAGCAGATGTGGGTTTTTCACAGATGCACCAAGGGATAATTATCATGAAAATGGTTGCTCGATTTTCAATTCAATAATCACTCCAACGTATAATCATAGGGCCTAATCCTATGAAAATTGATAGACACCTGAATGGGATATTATTTTTTAAATATAATTATTTATAAATTAAATATAATTAATTTATTTACTAAATAATATAAGGTATTTATTTAATATGAAAAAGAGAACCCAATATGGTGAAATTTTGATTGAACAGAAAGTGTAAATGGATTATATAATGCCCTCCTCACATAAAAAATCATGGAATGGAGTGTTTTTTTTAAAATATGTTTTACTCTGAATATATTAAAACACATTTTGAATATTAGTATTTTTTAGAACATTTTTTTTTGAAAATTATGTTGAAAATTCTATGAATCTAGAAACTAATATGTTTTATAACATGATATGGGATCATAATTAAAGGGTTATGATTTATATTATAATCTTATTAAGATTTAAGAAGATAGTTTACATGTCATAAATATGGTAGTTATAAAGATAACTTATTATAAAATAATCATTTAAACTCTAAAACATTTTAACTATATATTGATATATATTGATTATATTTTATTATTTTAAAAAAAAAATTTGTATTGTGTGAAACCTCTAATGATATTTGAATAATATTTTTTCATTAATGGGTTTCCAACAGAAATTAAATGTTATAACTAACTGTGAAATGTTTTTTTGATGATGATTGGTTTTTATTAATTTTTGGTGGACAATACGTGAGGGGAGAATAGAAATCATTGGTGATTAATGTATTTTTTATGTGATGTTTATAAATATTTAAAGGATTCTTATAAGGGTGACATTGTGAACTAATGGATAAAGATAAGTGTAAATGTTTAATTAAAAATAAGGTTTTTATATGATCTAGAAATTTAATGACTTTTATTAATGTTTTAATTATTTGAACACCAATTCATATTTTTTTGGAAAGCCTATCGGTAGTAGGTTTAAAGACCGAAACATCACATAAAAATATACAACGTTAAAATTTGAATATTAATTACATGAGATAATGAACATTGATATAATAATTTTGGTATAGTTCCTTTTGAAACATAGCCACTTAAAAAAATGTCCATGAGGGAGCTACAACATATCCCACTATTTTCTATATAACAAGAACCCTTCATTGGCATATCATACCTAATGAAATTATTCTTAAATAGGGAAAATTAACATAGTAAAGGGTTATCATGGATGATAGTAAAAGGAAAAAAGGGATATATCAATATAAATGCCCATAACTGCATGATAACATGTGAATAACATTATAAAAAAACTTTACCCTGAATATCATAGATCAAAAACACGATTCATTGAATAAATCATATATTTTTATAATATGTGAATCATATTAGGAATAAATTACATTATCCATGATATCATAATACATTCACAAGATATAGATTATTGGAATACACATAATCACATAAAATCTTATGTCACCATATCCACCAAGACATTCATAATATGTGAGTCTCAGTTTAACCAAATATGCACCAAATTTGGGCTTGTGATTAACTCATTTGATCCCTCATTATGTATTTGTATAACCTCTCTTGTACTATTTATATGTCATGGGATGAACTCACATCTACCTGTTGAGCTCATAAATAATTAATAATTACCCAATTCACTAGAAGTCTTCATAGGACCTTCTTGTGACATAATAAATACATTCTTGTGCCATAAGATTAACAACAATTAATCATATCATAATGTATATAAATAAATTATTTCATAATGTTTTAATCATATAATAACATTAATAAACAGTAATTATGAAATTATATTTTTTTCTGAATAATTTCATTTTATATAATATTATATAATTTTTATGCACATAATGAACATCGAGAAACAAACAAGACATAAATTTATTAATCAAAATAATTAAATTATCAAATGGAAAAACAAATTTAAATAAAAAATATTAATAGGGGAAAATATAAATTTGAAAACTATAATGGGAATATTGGGATCACCCAAATCAACTATAATCACCCTTAAAAACAATACTGCTATTGAAAAGAAATAAAATATTAGAAAAGAAATCAAAATTATATAAACTGAAAATATAGATCCTTGATAGAAATTTGGGTCATTAATGAATTAATGAATGTAGAGGTTTTAATAGTAGGTAATGAGAATATTGGAATAGTAATGTGACTGATAGAATAATAACCATATTGTTGGGAATAGTATCTTGACAATTTTGAATACTAACATGACTGTTAGAATATAAATTTTCTATAAAATAGTTCATTTTAAAAAAATTAATATTTTTCATGAGTAATTTAATAAAATATTATTATAATAACTCCATAAAAGAAATATCATGATTATAAAAATATAAACTCGATTTTTTAAATTTTATTTTTACGTATTTCTTAAAAAAAAATTGTTTTTTAAAAAATTAAAATAATCCATCATATAAAATTATTTTGGTAAAAATAATTTTTTTTTTGATAACAAAGTTAAAATTTTCAAACATTAATCTCTAGATAATGTTTTAGAAAGGACCATTTCAGGTGAATAAAAAAAATATAGTTTCTTCCTTAACTGGTTTATAGTGTATTACAACATTCATGATGTAAAAATGACTTAATAACGTATTCAACATTAGATAATAATTAAAAATATAAAATTTCATTAACCATTGATTAAAATAATTTTTTTCCCGAAACTAAAAAATGCCTTTTAATGTACAATGATAATAGTATTCCTAAAAATAATCACATTATTTGAAAATAATTTTTAATAAACTAGTAAATTATAATTATAAAGTGTTAAAGAGTCCAAAAACAATTATATTTTATTTCTATATTATTCATTATTTAATAAATATCACTATTACATTTATTAACTCAGATATAGTTTTTAATTCAATATTCTATTAAAAAATACCACTCTTCGTAGTAATAATCAACCCCTCTCAATCCTAATCAAAATCCTCTAATAACACATAGAATAAAGAAAAATATCATGACAGCTAATGTATCACTATACTCTTAGAATCATTATGAATGTTCTAGAGTAATCCAACTCCCATCATGAATTGATTCTTGTACCAACCATGGGAATCCACACCGAAAAGAGGGTATAAATTCATCATTTATTCTTTTCATTTTCCTCTTTTATTTCTCTATTTAAATGTCACATTTAGAAAAAATACACTTATAATATTAAATATATAATAATTTATAATTATATTAATGATTTTCCCCTTCTGTAAAATATATATTTTTTACAAATTTAGATTTTGTACCACTCTTTAGCATTTTTTAGAATTCATTCCCAATAATAGTCAGTTAACTACAAAAATTATTTTTACAAAATCAATCAAATCAACACCCTTATACATTAATTTATTAAATAATTTATAATATTTAATTTTTTATATATCTATTTAATGTTTATATATTTTATTCTACTAATTTATAACTATCTTTGATCAAAATAGTTGAATTAACGGAAGATAATATTTTAATGGAAATCATGATATAAAAATCAATTCATATTATCCACGGATACATTGAAATAAAATAAAATATATATAATTTTTAAATAGTGGTAAAAATAATAATAATAATCATATTTATAATGGTTTGAACAACACTATTTTTATTATCGAAGAGTTAGAAATGCGAAAAAATAATGAATTATTTAATGTAAGAAGATTCTCAAACCCTACTACATCTATTTTTAAATATCCCTTATTAATGTCATTTCTATCCAAGATGTCCCTATAAAATTAATGAAGTATATTTTCAAAAATAAAATCATTTATTAGTGGGATATACATGTTTTCTTCTTTTCCAAATTGATTGTTAATGAAAATAATTCATTTAAAAATGATATTTCATTATGAAATACGTCTTTGAGTCATATAATGACACTTATTAATTAGTAATGATTGATGATGTTTATTTAAAATATGATTCCTTTATTAAATGGGAAACCCAATTTTTTATTCATTACAATATTCTCTTCGAAATCCTTTTGAATCCCATTTTTTCAATGAGTTATTTCTTGATTAATATAATTTTAAATACTATGTGGCCTGCAAGATTATGATCATATATTATTAGATGGGTTGGAATTAAATTTTTTATACCTTCAATTGTTTAGTTAATGTGATTTATCTAATTATTTTAAACTCACCATCCATGAATATAATGTTTTGTTTTTTCAAAATAAGGATGTTCAGATTTATACTCATTTAATATGTGTCGACTTGATTCTAGGATATTTCCAAACTATGTGTGGTATTTGACCACTATGAAATGATGTTTCTTTTATATATATATTAAAATTTTAAATCCTTTCTCAAATGTTAACATCATTATTATAATGAAGATCCTAGGGTCATGATATTATAATTATTATTATTCTCATCCTTTCTCTACTTAATCAAGTCCAACATTACTCGTCTTACATGGATTTTGGAAGAAATTTTTCATTTATTAATAAACTTAGGTTACTAATTACAGTATGATAATGAGATATTTTAGAAGTATAATAATGAAATATTTAAATAAATATATATGTATTATAATGTAAATATGTAGTATAATTCTAATTTTCCAATTACATAATCCAATTGATCTTAAAATTGTAACAATATAATATTTATAATATAAATATTTATGTAAAAATCTTGTATGAAGTAGTGGGGTATCTATAGTTTCTATTAGATAAATGGAGTTAATATAATCCCTCAGAACTCTCATGTGTGGGAGTTGGATGAATCATGGATCTTCCCCAAAAGGATACAGGAATTAACGGATAGCACTAAGGATAGTGGTATGTACCATACAAGTTCTTTATCAACCCATGTAGTGACTTGATTGGTTTCAATTATTTTCCTATAGAAAAAATTGCATAACTCTATAGTTGGTATCATGGCATGGTTTATTTATATTAGGAATACAGATTAAAATAATTTGTGAAATATTTATTAAATATATATTTACAGTTAAAAAATTAATAAGAATTGTTTTTAAAAAACGATTATCATAGGGATCACATAAGACATTTCTTCAATGTTAATTAGAATATATTAAAAAATTATTTATTCATGAATTATTGACTTTAATTTTGTTGAAAAATCTTCTATTTTATGAAATAGTGGGAACAATGAGAAACCATGATTGTAACCTATGTGGTATAAAATGTAATGATTTTTTTTAATGGAACCCAAAATTACATTGTAGTTAGAGTTAAATAATTTACCGAAATGAATAATAGTATTTCTCAGTTAATAAAAAATATATTAGACCATGTTGAATGATCACCATCACTCAATAAGGACAAACTCCCCATTGAGTCAGTTGTATGACAATGTCGAATGATGTTTAGTGGATCTTCTGTACATATTATTATAGAATAATGGGTTAACTCAATAGAGAAGTTATCATAATTTATCCAATGTTATATGAAATATTTTATTATTGTGTCTTTCTATAATTTAGTTGAAGAGGCTGATTGATGGTTGTCATTGATAATTAAATCCAATTTGATGGGTGAAATATAAGATAAATACTGTGAAAAATTTAAGATAAATATTTCTTGATAGGTATTTCCATAGAACACATTGAACAATTAGGGATATATAATCCATATACCATAATCAAATGGAGGTTTAATTGGTCATGGGATTCAATAAAAACATCATAATGTTTCTATGATATGCATCATGAAATTTTATCCCTAACAATAATAATATATTTGGATTATTTATTTGTTTAAAACCTTACCCTAAAAGGCTATAAATATCTATGAATTTGGGTGTTATGAAGAATTAGTTAGATTTTCTTTCAATGCAATGATAGATATAACGAAATTGTTGCATGGTAATTGATATTTTAGTAGAATATTGTTGTTTCAGATTTTGGATTCAAATTAAAAAGGACTAGTGGATCTATCCCCCACATATCAAAAAATAGGAAGTGACATCAATTTAATAGCCTCAAAGAGAAGAGGAAATGTGTTAAGTTCATGTATGGAGGACAAAAACCTCATTAATGTCAAAGAAACATGAAGAATCAAGTTGACATGATTTTGGATGGGTAAAGACCTCCTACTGAAACTCCCATAGTTAAATTCATAAATTATAGACAATAAAGGACAATTAAAATCCATTACACTAAACCAAAGGACTTATGGGTAATCATCTGCAACCACTTCTAAATATTACGTATAAATGGAAATAAAAGGCTTCTGTACATATTAACTGTGGTAAAAAAAATATTAACAAGGAAAACATCATATTTTCTATATAATGGGAATATTTTTTATTTTTTTCTAGATATATGAATTCATTTATATCCATAATGTTTTATATAACATTTTAATTGAATCCATGATACATTTATGTATATATATAAATAAAAAGAACTAGTGGTGCCATCATTGAATCCTAAGTGTTTGGAACAAAACCTATGTGAGTTTGTGGGTATATTCTTCTAGAACCTCATAATCATACCCTTTGTTGAATTCTATAATATACAATTATTAAATTTTCTATAATTATATGGATAAAAAATTGACAGTCCTGGGAAACATTTCTTTTAATATAATAAAACATATATCATATCTATAAATATTATGAAATATAATTAATATCTAATGAATAATACTTAAGTGGTGTATGTGTTGATACCGTTTTGTGAATCATAGCATGTCCAAATTGTTGAGATAATGGAATTAATTTTCCTTGATTAAATTAAAATTGTTAAGAAACAGACTGATGAATTTTTTGAATTGTTTCCTAAATTCCTTCCAAATTGTGAGGTAGAGTTTGTAATATAGTATATACACTAATACACTCCTATCTCGAATATACCCTATATGATTTTTAAAATTGAACATGGATAGTTATAAAAGTAGCAATATGAGAATTTACTCAAAAGGTTTATATTATATAGTGCATCACCATTTTGAAAACTAGTGCTTCATATCATGAATTAGGATGGTTCAATGCTAGTGTGTATCGATTAACTAATTCTCAACTAGATCACTATAAATAATTAGTATAAATTGAAAAGGATTAATGAATTATTTGATCAACAATATGTATCTCACTATATCTAAATGGATTATATTAATTTTTAGTTTCATTAATAGAATGCGTATAATGATTATATTTATATGAAATAATTTCTTTCACAGATTGGGTATTGTGAGTTCAATGTTATTCCCTTTTGGAATTACGAACTCCCCTACAATCATCATGGATTATTGGATTAGAGACACTATAGGCTGCCAAGATATTTGTTCGTACTGTTAATAGATGATATCCTAATTTAATCAATGAGAAATAAGAAGCATAAAAATAATACAAGTATTTTTTTGGAGACATTATGGAATGAAAAAATGTAGAAAATTTTCATAATTTTTTTACATTTTGATTCAACATGTCACATTCTTAGGGAACATTATGAATAATAAAATATTTATTTTTCACCCTTTAATGAAAATGGAAATTAATTAATTGACCAGACCCACTAGTGTCACATAAATATAAAATTGTCAAAATTTATCAGGGTAAGATAGAATTTATCATTGTAATTTTTTATGATTGTATGGAGTGAAAACTTTTATTTCACACAAAAGTTTGGAGTGTGTCTGGACTGAGGACTGCGAATAAAGTATTAAGGTGTTCATGAGGTGTCTAATCACTTCACCTATACTCAAACTGCCATTACTTGGAGAGGTCTTGTGATATAAATTGATGCTTTAATGAGAGACCTGGTTTGTATACTCATATATAATGATATATTAATATCCTTCACCTCATGAAAACTGATGATCTAGGATCATTACTATGCAACACATTATTTGGAGTTTTTATGTTATGATCATTGCATTGAATATTTGATATTAATACAAAATTTTTTAGATTTTTGACATATATAACGATAATTAAATTATAACGTATACATTATCCTAAAAAGAGAAAAACATGTATCAATGAATATGGTTATAACAATTTGAGCACTTTAATTTCCATTTCCACTACCATTGAGGAAGGGAAAACAATGTTGTTGATTCTCATAGTAAAATTATAATCTACTCTATCAATGATGTTGATTGAGAAATTACTTTTATTCATTGATATAAAAATGATGTAATTTGAAATCATAACATTAGGTAATTCATATGATCTTTTCCAAATGATTGCCATACCTTTGATCTTAGAGAAACTTACGGAGGCTTTAATGGATGATCTAGAGTTTGAAAATATGGTGGAATCTGTAATAATGGGATTTGTAATTTCTTCCACATAAGGTAGTATTGTTACATTTGGTTAGGAACTAGGATTAATGTTCTGTCATGACCTAATATATTTAAGTTTATATTAGATAATGAAAATTTCTTATCTTTTTACATCCATCATAGAATTACTAATATATATCGTGAGCATCCAGAACATTTTTTTTGTGTTGAAAAAATGAAGAATGATATAAATAATTATATATCATGATTAATGGTATGTGGGAAATTTAATGTATAAGGATGAAAGTAGAAGGTGATGATCTAATCATTTCCTATACACATGTGGAAAATGGGAGAACATCACTATAGATGTTTTCAATAGTCTCCTAACAAAATATGATGGAGCAAATATGATATATGTTGTGGTTGATAAACTCACCAAAACATTCCATTTAATCGCTAATTGAGATTATTTATCATTTGAAAAACGTTCCATGATATGTTTAATTGATGTGGTGAATATTCACGGGGTTTCTCCTTTAATATATATAGATCACTATCGAAGGATAATATCTAAATAATATACAATTCATCAAAAATCATTGAGTGTTTAATATAATATCAGTGTGGCCTATCACCCAAAAACTAATAGCAAATCTAAAAAATATATTTGGATTCTTGGATAAATATTGAGATCTTACTCAAAAAATTTATAGGATGATCCGATCATAATTTCACCTTAGGTGAGTTATCATTCAAAAAATCATCCAATCAAGTATTCAAATGGATCTATAAGATGCTATATAAGATATATGATGTAGAAGTGTTACATTATTGTATGAAAGTAGTGAAGGGAAGCTACATGGAACTAAAATTGTGAAAGAGGTGATATATAATGTTCAATCCATCCAATAGCTTATAAAATATTATTAATTCTTAAAATGATTTATTCCAACAATAGTTGAATAGAAAATGATGTTTAAAGTGGGAGGAAATCATTTAATTATAACACAATAGAGTAGGATAGTGATGTTGTTTGGAATGAAAGTTAAAATTATCCCTAGTTTCATAGGCTACCTTGATATCCTTGATCTCAAAGGAGTAGTGTGATTTCATCATGAACTTCTAAAATGTATCGTTCATTTTTATGATGCATTACACATATCTCTCTATAGTAATTACAATACTGATCCCTCACCTGTAATGAAATTATATGTGGTACAATTGTAGAATGACCTCCCATATGAGGAGTAGTCAGTAAAGATCATAGATTGAAGAGAAAATTTTTTATGGAAGATGATAACATGCATTATTAAGGTTATGTGGATTTACAATAAGTACGATGAGGTGACATGTTATACAAGGGAAATAAGGAACCATATATGCCCATATCCATTACAAACAATGAATCTGAGTGGATATTTTAGAAATGGAATTCCTAAAGGGGATTAATGTATCAATGCAAACATTTAAAATGATAGTTTTCCTAAATATGTAATTGATGACATATATTATATAATTAGTACATACAAAGTGATCAATGTGAAACAAAAAACATTAATTCATTAATTAAAATCATTAAGTTAGTAAATTTATAAATCTATTAAAATACCAAACATTTTAAGTGGAAAATAATGTAAAAAATTGGAATATTTGGATCACCCCGACCAGCTTGAATCAATCATACCACCGACACCACTACAAAAATAAAACAAAATACTAGATTTCCAATTTAAATTATAGAGAATTGAAATTTTGAGTCATGAGAGGAATTGAGATGAAGAATGAATGAATGAAATAAGAGGTATTTGTAGGATTTAATTTGTTCTTTTGAAATGTAATTTCACCATTTGAATGATAACATGTTCATTTGGAATTGTGACATGGCCACTGTGAATAGAAACATGATTATTTGAATAGTAATTTCCCAACAAAATAATAAATTGTAATACAAATATTATCTACCAAGAATAAGTTATTTCAATATAATTATTTTTATGCCATAAAATGAATATCATGATTAAAAACTCAATGAAAATATATTAATATTATTTATCAACATTATTTTAATTTATTTTTAAAAAATAATAATTTATCTATTAAAATTTAGATAACCTATAATATAAAATAATTTTGATAAAATTAATGTCATATTTTAAATGAATATATATATGTTTTAAGGGTTAATTTTCTATATTTTAAAAATACATAATTTTCCATGTGCATAGTAAAAATACATTTTTCCACTACTGGTGTGTCTTGAGACACATCTGTCATGATGTAAAAATAACCAAATATTTAACATCTCCAATCGGATTCTACCAGAAGAGATCAAGGAAATTAGATACATGACCTTAGGTACGCCTCCCGGTATGCCAGAGTATTCTAACTGGTAGTAGGTCAGTAAGGAATATAGTGGGATGAATATACCCTCTGGTAAATAGTTGTAATGAGTAGATAAAATGATAGTAGAGTAGCAAAAATAATGAAAAAACAAGTATAATTTAATAGGAAACCATAAAACAGGAATGAAAAATCGTAACAAATCCAAATAGAAGTAAAATAATTTAACGAAAAACTAAATGTAGTAATATGTCATGATGAATGTAATCTAGGTAAAGGACACAAAAATAATAAATAATAAAAATACCATAGTCTCATATCCCATCCTACCACCTAAAAATCAACAATTAGGTCACATACTCTTGTCCAATCCAACATCCAACAAATCAATAGTGGTAGAAAATGACATCTCGTCAAGTGTGTGAGTGAAACTCAATAAGTTCTTGATTGAATGTATAAATAATCAATTCCTTGAAATTTAGACCATGTAATAGTGAAATAGACATAGTATTATCATAAATATTAATAATACACATAATGTAAACCCACTGATTCCACTAGCTATTTTCTGACCCCCGGGGTTAGCCAATCTTATTTCAGTACCCTTCCGAGTATCATTAGCTAAGGATGAATCCTCAACATAAGGGAATATCGGCCAATTAATGTAATGTTTTATATCATATAGAGAGTAATATAAAAATTAAGTTAAAAAATGCCATCCTCCCACAAGGCTACCCCAAAACTCTCTCTTAGGACGTTAAAGAATAGGCATCTGGTCATCTAAAACATGAAAATAATCATGCAAAAAACCATTGGGCATCATGTGCTTATTTTCCATTACATAAAGAGGAATAAAATCAAGAACCATTTTCATAGGAGTCAATATAATTCTCAAAACATATCCAGAAAACAATGAATAAAAATATTAATTCCACCGTTAATAATCAATCACATCAATGTCACAAAAGGTAAAAATATAATAAATAATATCATATGGACAAAATAAAACACAAAGGATATAACACAAAAAGGTTCAATGATCAATTCATCAAATCATTATATTTATAGAGTTATGTTTCAAAAATATTGGTTTCCAACCTTCATCATAAATTTTTCAATCCTATTTTATTTATCATTTTATCATAGGCATATTATCCAATAATGTATTTAAATTAATATGAGGTTATTATTTGTTAGAAAATCAAAAAATTAAAAGATATTATGTTTAATAATACAAAGCCAACAATCAATAGGTTTTTTAAATTTATCACAGAGCTCTAATGTTAATCTGACCATGTCTGAAATAGGTTGAGGACAAGAACACCGATAGGGTGGTAGGGTGTCTCATTTTCTAAGACTATGAACATATGGGATGAAATGGTTGTTCTGAAAAAATAATAATAATTTAATAGCTATTATCTAATTAATAATTTATTTCATACTGTGTGTTTATGCAATTACACATATAACACAAATAGTGTATAAAAAATCATGAAAAAATTGATATGATTTTATCCACACACATCAAAAATAGGTATGTTAATTAAAAAACACATGTTTATAATAGAGATCTGTTACATAATTCCATTCATTGGAAAAAATTAATTTCTACAAAAATGGATTGGAATGTTGAATAATAACCATATGTATTACCTTCAATATTGCAGATTTGAATGCCAAAACCCACTGTAACCTTACATAAATTTTGAAGAGAATTCATAGAAATGTTTTTTGAAGGGATGAAGTTGAGATATAGATATGTGTTAGAAAATAATGATTATGGAGGTTTTCAAATAGGAAATAGTGTGACTAATTTACAACATGAATTTCATTCACATGGTGATTGTATTGATTCCACTCTTTTCCCTAAAAATATTTATTCACGCATTTAAATATTAGAATAGAATAATTTTACAATATGAAATGTTTTCATGGTGTGAGATCGATGTCATGGAGAGCATTATTTTTTTATTTTAATTTTCTTGGGTTTAATTAATTGTATGGGTGAATTAAACCCAACATGAATCTTCAAGTCATGAAAAGAATCAAGGGTGTGTTAAATTAAAGGTTTGTTTTCAGGGGTGAGTTAATTTTAGCAGTTGAGTAAAATTAACTGTGAGAATTGATATTTGGGTTTGAATTAAAATAATTTTTTCTTCAATGGATAATTTAATCATTGAATAAGAATAATGGGTATATTCCCAGAACAATTCATATCATTAATGGTTATTATGATGTTAATTTATTCTGAAACAATAATTGACCTATTATTCATGTTGCACAACTGAGTCACATTACCTTAGCTAGTCCTATGCTTTAAAAACAATGTCTAATAAAAATGAGACCCATCTAAATGATATTAATCCAAAAAATTAAAGGGATACATACCTAAAAAACGAGATTCTAAAACAACACCATCATATAATAACTGATTAGTGAAGAACTCCAAAAATCACTATGGGGTATTTGTGGAGAAGTCTAGCTACTATTATCACAAATCACACACTCTATCTCAGTTCACCTCTGAGGGAATACGTGTTTCCATTGAACACGTACTAGATAAAATGTCTACCTTATGAGATTATTCTTACTATGCTTCATGATGTGAATGAGATTCTCCGCAAAGGACAAAACAATATCCACAAGGATTTCATAGATATCTATCTCATGTGGAGTTTTAGAATGATATCACCAAATATTTTCTATGGTAAAAACTTCATGCATGGAAATATAGTTCTCTAAAAAGGAAAAACATGCATTACACTTTAATGAACCTCTCTACTATCGTGAACTTCCCAAGAAACATGGAAACTACACTCCTTTTTCTTATGATATGATTTTTCCACAACCATGGAATCACTTGAATAAAAACAAAATGAGAAGCCTCAAACTCTATAGGTCATGATTGATTGTCATGATAAGATTTATGTTAACTATATGTGGTCAACAAACAATTTATAGTCAACTAAATATTCTCAGTTGTGTCATGGATGGTACTTGGTCAGTCAAGCACTGAATCACCATCATCAACCCATAAAATAGGGGAATGAAAGTTTCTTCAATACAAGGCCTCAAACTAATCCATTTAGAACATTAAAAGGATTATATTACTATAGCAGAACTCCATGGGTTCCAACATGGTCTCCCAAAAACCATATAAATTCAAAACCAAGAGTGTTAAAATATCCTCAAGAATATGAATAGTCTCATCATATTGGTATTTAGTATGATGATGGAATGATATACTTATAAGAACGCATTATCCTCGGCCCTTTGTGTAGACCCTTCCAAAACCAAATGTAAAATAATGATCTCAAAAACTAATAATTATCCTTTTAATACCATGAAAATGAAAAATATCATACATGTAATTAGTACATAGATCATCAATGATAAAGGAATCCATGATAGGAAAAAAGTGGGATACCTTAATCTTTCAATCCAAAATCACTCATACTACATCATTTTTGTGAGTTTTCCTAGGAAATCCTAGCACAAAATGAACACTGGAATCATCCCACTACTACTCTAGAATATGAAGATGGTGAATCATTCCAAACTGACATTGATTCTCTTCCTTCCCCTATTGAGAGGTGGAACATCCCTTCATGAATCCCATTATAAAATTAATCGTCTGTAGCCACCAATACATTCTATAAATATGGCACTAAATATTTTTATAACTATGTGTACCAACTATCTAGAAGCATCATACACTATCATCATCCCTTATTAGAATTCATATGAAACCATAAATTATCATTGATATGATGATTATCATTATTTCTAATAGATAATCTTGGTGGTATCTCCCCACTATACATGATTACCATTATTGCTAAACAATCTAGATTAGATAACCACTCAAACATGATCCTTTCAAGAATCATAGGAAAAATAGATCTTAATATTTGAGCTACTCGTCCCTGGAACACATGAAATACTAAAATATATCAACAAAAGAGTTATATAAACATCTTTTCATCACAATCCTCCTAAAATTCCTCTCACTACATCAATTAGCTAACGTTGTCCTCACTCACATTTTCCATTCCAAATGTGAAATCCATCCCAATGTCTAAAGACTGTAGATACTCAACCTAGCTCCCCTACTGAAGGATTACGTCTCACTTGGAAAATATGTACTATAGGTTATTTTTTTTATGTACAACATATTCTTCACTACCAAAATATAGTTTCTCTAGTTTCATAGGTGATATACCACCACTACTATCTCTATATCATGAGTAAGATAATTCATTTCATTCTGTCATTATAACCAGGATCCACAAGTGATCACATGGTCCAATTATATTAAAACATCATTTAGTCTATCTAAATATGTGTCAAAATAAACTATATACTCTGTACATAGTTTTTGTAAGGTGGAAATCATTGATTATTTCATCATTTTATTTAAAAACTGGAATAATATATCAAATTCATATGACCAAAAAAACATAAACCCTTTTTTTAATCCATGAAATCAATTCTATAAGATGTAAGATTTCACATATGATGTTGTGATAAAAACATGATGGAATAAATGAATTGTAAATCTCAAAAACATTTTGGGGTCACTCTATTGACACCATGGATATATACCCCATTGTGACAACTGAAAATCTACCCTCCATGGATACATATCCCTTCATGTGAACATTATCAATAAAGAACATGCATTTGGATATCGTGGGGTAAAGGTGGTTCTCCCTTACTATAATTTATATAAGGTGAATATTTTGTAAATGGTAGTATATATAATTGGAGTTTAATATGATTTAATTGAAAAAAACCCCCAACCTAATAAAGAAAATGGTGAGAGATATGATTCACAAAGGAAGTTATTATCACCAATTTGTTCCTCTATATGAATATATTCACTATGAACTAATATAGTTCATACCAGCTCTTATAAAAGGATTAGGGTATCTTTCAAGATCTCCCCCTCAATTAATGTAACCCTTAACTCAGGTTGAACTTTGAGAAAATCAAGTCACCTCACTTGTAATAAAGAAGATAATTAATTATAAAAAAGTGGGTTCCAATTCATGACCATCATATGATTCATTATCTGATAATCCTTTCAAAACCCCAATGCCCCATCAAAATTCTTGGTGAAAGAAAATAGTGAACCCCATGATGATGTACACGTCCGTATTAAACCCTTAGATAATAGATCCTACAAATAATCATTTAAATCATGAATCTATGTTTGTTCAATCCAATAAGGTGGGACATTATCATGTTATTAAACCAACACCTATTATTTATAAATGTGATCTCTTTATCTAGTGTTAAGGTAGATAACCGTTTTGAAAATAAAACCAAAAAATGGTCCACCACAAGAAAAAATTTATCTATATTTATTCCTCCATCATAAAAAACATGGAGTTTTATCTATTCATTGAGGAAATGTAATCTCTGCTGAATTTGCTTTAAAGACCATCCCAATGATGTCACTCACACTGGTGAGTACAGATACCCCATTTAATTATATTAAAGAAACTCTCATATGATAAAAAATAATATGATCCTCGTATATAACTATCCAATAAATATTAATAGTGAAATAAAATAAATCATTTTTTGAAAAAAAATTACAGAAGGAAATGACAGGAAATAATTTTCAGGAGAAAACTCCTTAACATTCCAGGTAACCTCTCTCAACACTTCTAACAATGTTAAATAGTCCTATTCTGGTTAATTATATCCAAAGAAAAATCAAAACCATTATTCATTGAGATTATATAATAAAATTGAAAAAAATAAAATCATAAAAAATTAATGATGAAGTGCCCAGATCAGTGTGAATCACTGAGAGGGGGAGGGGGTGAATCAGTGATCCCTTAAAAATTTTTACTAATTGATTCTTAATCAATTAAACCTCTATGGCTGGTTAAAGCCTCGATCCACTCTTCTTTTATCTCTCATCCTTTCCTCGAATGATACAGTAAATGTAAAAGCACATGACACAAGGATTTACAAGGTTCGGCACCAAAGGCCTACGTCCTTGCCATGTTGGTTATACGCCCCAACATGGTTTCTCCATTATAATCGGTTAGTATTACAGTGGTCGATACAGAGTCCCACTGTATCTCTCCTGAGTCCCACAGGAGGGTCTTTATACTGCGTCCCACAGTGTTACCAGAGTCCCACTGGCCTGCTCCAGAATCCCACTGAAGACTTCTTCCACCTTGAGCTTCACAGGGGGCTTCTCCTGGCTCCTCGAGTCACACGAGTAGCTCTTCTTCACTATAAGCTCTTCAAGTATCCTCAGTAGTCTGGGATAAAGACTGTTGGCCTTGCTCTGTACCTCTGATCACTTGAGTTGATCAGGTCTTCTCGTCTTGCTCAGGATTTATCTCCTTCTTCTCAGGATGACCTGGCCTCTCTCCAACTACTGAATACTCAGACAACTGATATCTTTAACTTCAGTCTGGTCCAGTATCACTTCACATCAACTTCATGTACTAAGTGCATGGCGTCTCTGCATCCTCATGCACTGATTGCATGGCTTCTCAAAACTCTTCAAGAACTCTTGGTCTTGGACAACTCAGATGCACACTCACTGATTTGAGCTTGTTCGCGTGTGCACGTGCATGGATTCAAGCATGCACTCTCCTTCACTTCCTTCTTGGTGCAGTAAATCCACAAAGGGTGTAACACTTTTAGCACACACCTTCTCGCTTGTATTTCACACGTTTAGTTCTTTTTGATTACACAAATAAATGTATGTTATACTTTGTGTGAGTCTTCTACTTCTTCTATGTGTGTTCACACCACTTAGTGCACACACATAGGTTCGGCCAACTTGTTTCTTGTTTGCACACACACACTCAAGGTGTGTTCTTCAATTTGCATACACAAGGTTCTCCACTTTTCACACAACTAGGTGTGTTCTTTGGCCTCATTCACTTACACACACTTGGCTACGGCCTATTCCACTTGCACACACTTCCTCTCGGCCTTTTTCACTTCACACACAATGTGTGGTCTTCTTAGCACTTGGCACACACTTAAATGGCCATAGGGTGTTCTTGTTCTTCAAAATGTGCACCCACATAAGGCACTAAGGCCTCGGCCTTCCTCTTCACTTGCCACACACACAACTTGGTGTAGTTCTTGGCCTCTCCTTCTTGCACACCCCAAAGGCTACTACCTCTTCTTCAAATGCACACACAAAGTGTGTTATTCAATTAGGCACAACCACAAGGTATGGCCTCGGGTTCTCCTTGCACACACAAAACCGTAGGTTCCACTTACTCCATTTGCACACACACACTAGGTATGCACTCCACTATTCTTTAAGAGCAGCACAAGGTTCACTTGGATCCAAGGCTACACTGGCACGCAGGGTGCAAGGTGCAACCAGCCTTGGGCGAGCAAGGTTTCTACTGCCTCGGGTGTGCAAGGTGCAACACCGCGGGGCGTGCAAGTGTAACAGCGCGCAGGTGCTACTGCAGCGGGTACTTCCTGCCGCGCAAGGAGTAGGCGCGCTGGGAACACTTCACCTCCTTCTTCTTGTCGCGCAAAGGAGTTTCACGCAAGGAACACCTTCAAAGCCTCGGGTGGCTTTGGGACAACAGCCGCGCAAGTAATTTGCGCGGTGGCTCCTTTCTTCGTGAGGTAGAGAGCACTCTCGGATCTTCAAAGTTTCAGCACATCAGCAAGAAACACCGATGCATGGGCCTCTCTTTTTATAGGCAGAGGGCCTCTGTTCAATCCGCGTGGATAAACATTTGAATCCCAGAAGTTTTCGGGTATTTCAAGATTTTGGAAATCTTGATTTTCTCCTCGGTTCTCCGCAGTTTCTCCTTCTATATTTTTCTCCTCCACGTGCATGAGACTTAGAACGCATGCACGGCCTTCGACTCTTCTATCCCATGCAAAACACGAACTCACCGAAGCCTCAGAAACTTCATTTTGCCTCGGCCTTGTTCGAAATCTCCAAAACATTGCATGCATGCCTATTTTCTTGCATGATCGTGTTCGTTACGTCGAGACGAACCCAATGGATACTTTATCTCTTTTAGAGGTGGCGGGGAACTTGAATTTTGTCGTTGGGGAGGCCTCTGTTTCGAACGGAGCTCGCGGGTGGCAACGGCCTGGCTTGAGGTTGAGGATGGACGGGGATCCGTCGGATCAGGTGATCAAATAGTCTTCAACGGCCTGGATCTGAACGGGAGCGGCGCGATGAGATGTGCGGCCGAGATCTGGTGCGCGATCAATCGTGTGGCCACGATCCGCTCCTGGAGATTTTTCCGCGTCCCACATCGAAACGGAGCGCGGTTTTTCCGCGGTTTATCACCCAGCTCCTGCCGCAACCCCTCGATTGAACTTCCAACCTCCACGGTGTCGCCCTGCACCGTGTTCTCTCTGCGGGCGCGCTCTTGCACCCACCCCTGCCACTCGGGCGCGCGCTATGCGCCCTCTATGCACACTAACACTCTTGGGGGCACGCTCCTACGCCCCTGCCGCGCTCCTTCGGGCGTGCCCCAGGCGCCCATGCGGTGTCTTGGGTGCACCCTGCCGCCCTGGCTTGCCCCACGGGGTTCCCCCATGGGCGTGGTGCCCTAGCGCCCATGCCTTGGGGTTTGAACCCTCAAGGTGCCTTGGATGGCCATATTTTTTTGGCAAAGGCATGAATAAGGACTTTGTCAAATACAAAGTTCTCCTACGAGTATAAGCCAAATTCCAAGCCCTTCAAGCCTTCTTCCTCACTTTGTTCATTTTAGAATTCCTCTGTACTTCTTCATGCTCTTCACTTTGGATATGGAATTCTCAAGGATCACTTCATCAATTGAACTCCTGAATAATTTATAATCTTCAATGTTCTTCATTGATCTAATAAGAGATCAATTGGAACTTCTTCAACTCACATGCACTAAGTGATAGTGCATGGACTTCTTCAGCTCACTTCATCAACTTAGAACATGTGAATGGATTATCTTCTAACTCCTCATGCATTGTCACTACAATGCATGGTCTTCTAATCATGTTGTGACTTTGTATCATCTTGATACAAGTTCTTTAAACTTAAAGATCATCTCAACAATAGTCTGATGTAATGATGCTCCATCATCATTCATTCTTCAAGTGTTGTAACTTAGTATCATCTTGATACAAGTATTGAAACATTAAGAATAGTTCTACAATCGTCTGATATTCATAGAGAATGTTTCAACCACAACATCCTATGTCACTTAGTGAATCTCCTAAGTGACATGAATCTTAGTACCATGGCCATTCTCCTTTCCTCACCATCACCATTACATCCTTTTTCATTCACATCTTGACATTCCTTGACATCCATTCATTCCATGACAACATCATGCCTCATTGACAACAAATGAAACACAGTGCATTTCAATCTCCCCCTTTTTATTTGTTGTCAATACACTACTTCTGCACATATGAATGGGTCAATATGTGTGCCAATATTTCTCCCCCTTATTGGAAACCAAATGCAAAGGTGTGGTGTGGTTCCTCTTCAAAATATTTCTTCCTCCCTTTGAATAGAATCTTCTTAAAAATCACTACGAGAGGGATGATGTCACATGTTCTCTTTAGCAAAGAGCCTTTAGTAAATCAAATCGAAGTCTACTTGGGCTATCCCGGTGTAGAAAACAAGAGTGATATGACCAAGGAATTCAAAGTTGTCCACAATTCTCTACACATGTGAGATCATGTTTTAGGGGTTTGAAATTTTTCAGATATGTCAATGAATTGCCAAATCCTGCACATACTCCACAAAACTCATTAGAATGTTCAGTGAAAAGATAAATCTCCCCCTTTCAACCATTTGTCTTCAATCAATACTCCCCCTTAATTGTCATGATGAATAAAATTAAGAAACAAGGGATGAAAGTATGATTGGAATACCTTCAGTTTTCTCAAGATGGTATTAAATCTCAGAATCCCATCTTCTTCAGATTGGATCCCCCTCAAGGGGTGCACTCCATTCTGTCCAAACCACTCTCTAGATGAGAATGATCATCATATTCAATTCCCTGAAATGTTAGCACATGTAAATACAAGTTGTTAGGGAATAAGATGGAACCTCCTTGGTTCATCAATGTGAACAACAAGGTTGAGAAGATTCTCTCAACCGAGATGTCTCATTTTCACCATTCTTCACACTTGCACATTTGATCTTCAATGATGTTTGTGCTGGTGTGGATCTCAACACCTCTTTAAATTCTTTGTGTGTGACTCCTGTATTTCTAGGTGCCTTCTGAGCACTAGAGTCTCCTGGTGCAATCTTCATTATTTTGAAGAATCCCTTCTGAGCTGGAATGAATATCATGCATTTATCACTAGTATGTCCAGCTTGATTGCACCTCACACACAGAACATGATCTTCATGTGAAATATTTTTCTTTCCTTTTGCCTTAGCAATTGCCAGAACTTTGTCTTCAACTCTTTGCAGATCTTTGGCAAGTTGCAACTGATTTGGCCATATGACTAGTAAGTCACTTGGAAGTGTGGCCTCAGTTCTGGATATTCCACATGGTTCCTTCGATGCTTTCAAGCTACCTTTCTTAGGCAACTTGTTTTCAATCAATCCCTTCTGCTTCCTTTGGATTGATCGTCTGTTTGAGTCCAGTCTGCCTCTATTGAATTTCATGGCTTGTTTACAAAGATCCATGATATGCCCTTTCTTTCCACAGTAGAATCATGTTTTCTTGGTGGTCCTTTTGGATGCATCACCCTTCTTGGACTTAGAATCCAAGGACTTCTCTTCCTTTTTCAACATCTTCTTGGGAGCATTGTCACCTTTATTCTATTTGCTTCCCAAGGATTCTTTCTGAGCCAGGTTCTGTGATCTTTTCTTCTTTTGAGCTTTGGATATAGTTGAAGATTGACATGTATCTATTTGACCACTTTTTCACACATCCCAGATGTTATCAAGCAATCCAAATCTGCTAGCAGTAAACAGATGTCTCTGGACCTGTGGATGTTGCTTCTTTCCTTCTGGCTTGCTCCCCCTTGGTATGGGCTTGGTCTGTTCTATTACATTTAGATGATTGTACCTACAATATTTTGCACAATGTCCATACTTGTTACAACACCAACATTGACCCACAAATCTTGACCTCTTGATTCCTTTTGATTTTAGGGTACTTTTCTTGACTTGTTGTGCTGTTTCAGGAGAGCTTTCTTTCTTCACTGTCTTCATCCATACTTGTTTGGATTCATTCTTCCATCATGCACTTTTAGTAGAAACACATTTAGAAACATGAGTACAAGATGGGATGGATGGTACCTTCTTTTTAGAAGATGTTTCCCTTTCATTAGAGGATGTCTTTCTCTTAGAATCATCCTTCTCAAACACACTTGAGTAGCAACATTTCTTCTTTCAGCTGACTGGGAGGCTTCAGCTTTGGGTGATTGCAGATTTTTCAATATCACCTCCAGTTCAAAGCATTTCCTGTTGAGGGAGTTCTTCTCATCCTCAACCAATTATAGCCTACCTTCCCAATTCTGTTTCAGCTGTTCCATCTGGTCATCATGCACCTTCTTTATTTCATGCAATGAGTTGTCAATCTCCTTCACCATTTTGACTTTGTCTTCAATTTGAGCATCTCTGACAATCATTGAAACTCTGTGCAATTTTTCCAGTGCATGGAAAACTTTTTTATCCATTGTCTTAAAGAATTATTTCTCAGAAAGGCTTCTTTTCAATTCTGAAACAGTGTCTTCATATCTTTCATTGCAAAGAGAAACAGTTTCATCTTTAGCCTTCACCAGCTTTCTGAGAGTGTTGGTTATGCCAACCCTTTTTGCCAATTGATCTTTCATTTCATTGGATTCTTCTTCTAGCTGTAATTTTTCTTCTCGAAGATCAAGGATGCCTGTAGCTATACACATTGCCACTTCCCTGGGGATTGTCTTCTGAAGATATTCGATTTCACTTTGAAGATCTTTCATTGTTCCAACTTCATCACTTCCAGGACAAACTTTCTTCATCTTCTTGGCCTGTTTCTTCTTTCTATTTTTCTGAGTCTTGGCAGATATCTCCATTTGAGGCTGTTCTTTCATTTCCTCAAATCTGCACTCCATATAGACTCTCTTGGATCTTTTAGAGGCAACCTCCCTTTGATACCAATTGAAGTGCCAAGATCAGTGTGAATCACTGAGAGGGGGAGGGGGTGAATCAGTGATCCCTTAAAACTTTTTACTAATTGATTCATAATCAATTAAACCTCTATGGCTGGTTAAAGCCTTGATCCACTCTTCTTGTATCTCTCATCCTTTCCTCGAATGATGCAGTAAATGTAAAGGCATAGGACACAAGGATTTACAAGGTTCGGTACCAAAGGCCTACGTCCTTGCCATGTTGGTTATACGCCCCAACATGGTTTCTACATTATAATCGGTTAGTATTACAATGGTCGATACAGAGTCCCATTGTATCTCTCCTGAGTCCCATAGGAGGGTCTTTATACTGCGTCCCACAGTGTTACCAGAGTCCCACTGGCCTGCTCCAGAATCCCACTGAAGACTTCTTCCACCCTGAGTCTCACAGGGGGCTTCTCAGGGATCCTCGAGTCACACGAGTAGCTCTTCTTCACTTTAAGCTCTTCATGTATCCTCAGCAGTCTGGGATAAAGACTGATGGCCTTGCTCTGTACCTCTGATCACTTGAGTTGATCAGGTCTTCTCGTCTTGCTCAGGATTTATCTCCTTCTTCTCAGGATGACCTGGCCTCTCTCCAACCACTGAATACTCAGACAACTGATATCTTTAACATCAGTCTGGTCCAGTCTCACTTCACATCAACTTCATGTACTGAGTACATGGCCTTTCTGCATCCTCATGCACTGATTGCATGGCTTCTCAAACTCTTCAAGAACTCATGGTCTTGGACAACTCAGATGCACACTCACTGATTTGAGCTTGTTCACGTGTGCACGTGCATGCATTCAAGCATGCACTCTCCTTCACTTCCTTCTTGGTGCAGTAAATCCACAAAGGGTGTAACACTTTTAGCACAAACCATCTCGCTTGTATTTCACACGTTTAGTTCTTTTTGATTACACAAATAAATGTGTGTTATACTTTTTGTGAGTCTTCTACTTCTTCTAAGTGTGTTCACACCACTTAGTGCACACACATAGGTTCGGCCAACTTGTTTCTTGTTTGCACACACACACTCAAGGTGTGTTCTTCAATTTGCATACACAAGGTTCTCCACTTTTCACACAACTAGGTGTGGTCTTTGGCCTTATTCACTTACACACACTTGGCTACGGCCTATTCCACTTGCACACACCTCCTCTCGGCCTTTTTCACTTCACACACAATGTGTGGTCTTCTTAGCACTTGGCACACACTTAAATGGCCATAGGGTGTTCTTGTTCTTCAAAATGTGCACCCACATAAGGCACTAAGGCCTCGGCCTTCCTCTTCACTTTCCACACACACAACTTGGTGTAGTTCTTGGCCTCTCATTCTTGCACACACCAAAGGCTACTGCCTCTTCCTCAAATGCACACACAAAGTGTGTTCTTCAATTAGGCACAACCATAAGGTATGGCCTTGGGTTATCTTTGCACACACAAAACCGTAGGGTCCTCTTACTCCCTTTGCACACACACACTAGGTATGCACTCCACTGTTTTTTAAGAGCAGCACAAGGTTCACTTGGATCCAAGGCTACACGGGCGCGCAGGGTGCAAGGTGCAACCAGCCTTGGGCGAGAAAGGTTGCTACTACCTCGGGAGTGCAAGGTGCAACACTGTGGGGCGCGCAAGTGTAACAGCGCGCAGGTGCTACTGCCGCGGGTACTTCCTACCGCGCAAGGAGTAGGTGCGCCGGGAACACTTCACCTCCTTCTTCGTGTCGCACAAAGGAGTTGCACACAAGGAACACCTTCAACGCCTCAGGTGGTGTCGGGACAACAGCCGCGCAAGTAATTTGCGCGGTGGCTCCTTTCTTCATGAGGCAGAGAGCACTCTCGGATCTTCAAAGTTTCATCACATCAGCAAGCAACACCGATGCACGGGCCTCTCTTTTTATAGGCATAGGGCCTCTATTCAATCCGTGTGGATAAACATTTGAATCACCCAAGTTTTAGGGTATTTCAAGATTTTTCAAATCTTGATTTTCTCCTCGGTTCACCGCGGGTTCTCCTTCTATATTTTTCTCCTCCACGTGCATGCGACATAGAACGCATGAACGGCCTTCGTCTCTTCTATCCCATGCAAAACACGAACTCACCGAAGCCTCGGCAACTTCGTTTTGCCTCGGCCTTGTTCGAAATCTCCCAAACATTGCATGAAATCCTATTTTCTTGCATGATCGTGTTCGTTACGTCGAGACGAACCCAATGGATACTATTTCTCCTTTAGAGGTGGCCGGGAACTTGAATTTTGTCGTCGGGGAGGCCTCTGGTTCGAACGGAGCTCGCGGGTGGAAGCGGCCTGGCTTGAGGTTGAGGATGGACGGGGAGCCGTCGGATCAGGCGATCAAATAGTCTTCAACGGCCTGGATCTGAACGGGAGTGGTGCGATGAGATGTGCGGCCGAGATCTGGCGCGCGATCAATCGTGTGGCCAGCATCCGCTCCTGGAGATTTTTCCGCGTCCCACATCGAAACGGAGCGCGGTTTTTCCGCGGTTTGTCACCCGGCTCCTGCCGCAACCCCTCGATTGAACTTCCAACCTCCACGATGCCGCCCCGCACCATGTTCTCTCTGTGGGCGCGCTCTTGCGCCCACCCCTACCACTCGGGCGCGCGCTATGCGCCCTCTATGCACACTGACACTCTTGGGGGCACGCTACTATGCCCCTGCCACGCTCCTTCGGGCGTGCCGCAGGCGCCCATGCGGTGTCTTGGGTGCGCCTTGCCACCCTGGCTTTCCCCACGGGGTCCCCCCATGGGTGTGGTGCCCTAGCGCCCATGCCTTGGGGTTTTAACCCTCAAGGTGCCTTGGCTGGCCATATTTTTTTGGAAAAGGCATGAATAAGGACTTTGTCAAATACAAATTTCTCCTATGAGTATAAGCCAAATGCCAAGCCCTTCAAGCCTTCTTCCTCACTTTGTTCATTTGAGAATTCCTATGTACTTATTCATTCTCTTCACTTAGGATATGGAATTCTCAAGGATCACTTCATCAATCGAACTCCTGAATCATTTATAATCTTCAATGTTCTTCATTGATCTAATCAGAGATCAATTGGAACTTGTTCAATTCAAATGCACTAAGTGATAGTGCATGGACTTCTTCAGCTCACTTAATCCACTTAGAACATGTGAATGGATTATATTCTAACTCCTCATGCATTGTCACTACAATGCATGGTCTTCTAATCATGTTTTGACTTTGTATCATCTTGATACAAGTTCTTTAAACTTAAAGATCAGCTCAACAATCGTCTGATGTAATGATGCTCCATCATCATTCATTCTTCAAGTGTTGTAACTTAGTATCATCTTGATACAAGTATTGAAACATTAAGAACAGTTCTACAATCGTCTGATATTCATAGAGAATGTTTCAACCACAACATCCTATGTCACTTAGTGAATCTCCTAAGTGACATGCATCTTAGTACCATGGCCATTCTCCTTTCCTCACCATCACCATCACATCCTTTGTCATTCACATCTTGTCATTCCTTGAAATCCATTCATTCCATGACAACATCATGCCTCATTGACCACAAATGCAACACTGTGCATTTCAAATGATATAGTAGATGATACAAATATTTTATACTTGATAGTATAAGGTCATGCATACAAAACTGTTGGACAAGACTAAATAAAATATATCTATCTCACCCCTATACCCTTGTAATTTGTTTTAATATCCTTTGTTGTTGCATATTTGTGGTACTATAGATCCCACACTACTGTCCTGCCTACCCTTCCTCCTCCTATGTGTCATGTGGAACTCAATCTACAAGTCTTATAAGGGGTGTTAAGCCCCTAAAAGACTTAGGTTCATGTTCTAATTTATAGACATGTCTCTGAAAAGGAATGATACTAAAAAATATTTAAGTATGACCCATCCTTCCACATAAAATTCCCTCCGCTTCTGTTTGAGGAATATAAAAAAACATGTGACCCAACCTACCACACATACCCAACTACATCGAACTATGGTCTTGTGGTTAATTTTCACACACTTAATTTATCTACCATCTATTTTCTTATAAGAAATATTTATATTGAAACTTCATTCCACTATAAGATGTGTTCTCTTATAGAAATGTTGAAAATGTCTATCCCCAATTAGGGCCTCCCCCATATTCTCTTATGTGATGATATATAAATTCATCACACATTGATGGATACTCAATAAAAATAAAATCACATGATACCTAGTATAACAATAAATATATATAAAAAATGTCACTCCCTATAGATATCTTCAGTTGCTAAGGATGGTGAAACTATAAACAGTCTGGTGAAGCATCGTACATAGTGCCTCATAAACAAACCCTCTTATGTGAGGTGTATGAACATGTAATCCATCTAATCCCTCAATATCTCTGGATAGATGTTGATCCAAAACATTTACATGATTCCCTTCTAGGATAACACCTCTCCTGACATGAGTTTCCCAATAATATCCCACTAATGAATGATAATATCAAAAACCATATATATTCAATGATTCAACCTCAAATATGTTGGTTTCCTGAGGTTCTTGAAGATCATGTGGACTGAATCAATCCAAATATCAGTTTCGTCAGGGACTCAATCCCCATAAAATGTATGTGGATGTTATATTTGTAACTCATTCATCAACTCATATATCGAATGCATTACACTAATAATATCAATTTACAATGATTACGTGACCCGTAAAAATCTATCACAGAAATCATCATCCATCTAATTATTAGTTTCAATAGAAATATCCCATTCAGATATGTTAGGAGTGCAATAATTTCATCTATCATTAATTTTAATTCATTAGTGTTGAGAAGGAATTTTATAGATTAGAAAAACACACTCGTTTGAACACTTGATGACATTAAGGTTAACATAAATAAGTGAAAACAACTAGGGAACACCAGCTTATGGTCTCACTATGAATTGATTAACAAGTGAATTAGTATGAAATAAAATTTCATTTTATCCCTTATCCATCATATATAATAGTCATCTCTTTTCATCATTCATAATGGTAAATATATAACATGAAATAAATTTGTATTTATCATTAAAAATGTAAATAAATCTGAATCTAAAAGTTCATACAATAATCGAAAAATACACATTTCATTCCATATCAAGAAATAAGTATTAATCTCATGAAATGATAATAACACAAAATATTTGTATTGTCATATGTATAGAAATATCGATTGTAATGATAAAACACCGAGAACAAAAATCTCTCCCATAGGAACCTGGATTTTCCCTCATACATGGGTTTGCTACTCTGATTCAAAAGATCAATAACAAGTACCCAAACATATTAGTATTATTTATACCATTATATAATATTAATGAAATAGAAATGATATGTGATCCATTGATATCATTTTGTAACATTCAAAACCCTATGATATGTCGTGTTGCTTAGCTGGTTGGCTACCAAGCCTCATATACAACTATCCATATTCAAGAGGCTTCTAACTAATAACTATGGTGTATAGAAGATAGTAGGGTGAATATACATTAATTTAATGAGTTTCATATAGAGAGATGAATTATAGAATATTGTAGGAAATAACAGAAAATATATAATCAGTTTTACAAGAAAATAAATTTGTGAAAATAAAAAGTAAACAAATCTAAAAAAATTGTTTAATGTATTAAATATATGAATTTCACTAAATTTCATGATAAAATTCATATAGATAAATTAAAATAACATTTAAATAAATATTAAAAAATCCTCATCCCCAAATACCATGTCGTTCCCGTCATTGAGATCCAACCCATCAATCATGTAACATTTCAACAATATAGTCTTCTTCCTTTTTCCAAACGTGCAACAATAAAATCTGTTTACACACGAAATGAAATCACATAATAGGTGTGAGTACAACTTATTATGTCAACCATGTCAGAAACCATGTCAGGTTTCTATGAAATCTGATGCTCGACCCATCCTAGGGAATGGCCCGAAGGGCATTCCAAATCCCCATGGGCTTCAAAATAATGCTTATGTATAAAAAATGCAACATGGGTTTTAGATCACCTATAAAAATCATCCTAAAAAAATCTATAATATATAAAACATAACTAAATAATCATGAACAAACATAGAATAATAATTTTTATATTCAATGATTACATCTTAATGAGAAATGTGGTCTACTACAACAAAGGTATAACCAATATATCCACAAAACACTAAGAAACGAGAGGGACATCATCTTCAAGACAACTACACTACACATAAAAGGGAAGACCACTAGAATACCAAACTAGAATCTTCAATCATAATTCATTTACTTGAATGAATCATAACCACATATACTTACACAAAACTTTTAATGTAGGGTGTGATCCAATGCCAAATAAAATCCCACCCAATAAGAGATTACATTATATACAAATTTAAATACATGATAACATGAATGTTTTTTAAATGAATGCTTGAAACATTTTTTAGAAACCATTTTAAAGGAAAAAATTATAATCTTTTGAAAAAAACCACTTAGTACACTGTATTCTGATGTTGATAGAAATATAGAAAAAGAGAACTAAGTCATGGGAAACCCCTAGAAAAAATATCTAGAAATGGGACACTAGGTACATTATATCGTGGTTAATGTGGTATAAAAACCCCAACAAACAACATTATAATTCCTGGGCCACATGGAGGGAACATCCTAGGAGCCTAGTGGCCTCTAATCATTATCACATAATAGTTAGTGTTAGAATTTTAAATGCCGCAGGATTAATCCAATACAAGCCACAACCGAGTCCACTATTGTACTTGTCTAATTCCACAAACATCAATTCCCTGGTTTCCCTTCATGCTTATATATCATTCCAAGTAATAGAAGGTTAACAACATTCATATAGACACATCAAAATCAATAAAAATACATTTTATGAATCACTATTTTCACAAACAAAACAATTTTAAAACCCAAATGCACACCAAAACCATTTACAAGCACCTTTATCACCATTAAAACATTATAAAAAATCACATAGAAAATTTAAAAAGAAAATTCAAGGAGAATAACAAAGAGGAACACATAAAATAAGATCCATTTCTTTTAGAATAAAAACTTTCAAGATATACATTCCTCAAATCCATTTCAATTCATGCTTCATATCCCTATCACATTCTATCAAACACCTAGAACCCTTTACAAAACTCAATAAAGAGGCACATTAGGGTTTTAAACATGAAACACAACACATTTCATTTGAAAAACCATTTTTCAACACATGCTCACCTAAAATAACTATAAAAACACAATTCACACCACAAGCATAACACATAGAACAACATCAAGAACAAATCGAGAATGTTAAAATCGCCAAATAAGTTTTTAATCATTGATCGAGATACATTGTATAGAAAAACTTCTAGAAAATGGTACAAAACTAAATCTCCACCAAAATCTACCCCAATAAAGGAAATATTTAACCATAAATGATTGGATCAAACCTTGAAAATAATTATCTAACCCAAAAAATGACACCCATCCTTCAAGAAAAACAAAACACCTTGAGAGAAGGATAAAAACTCTATTTATTATGAAAACCCATGAAAGGATGGTACTTTCATTTATAATCATCGAAAAATAACACCAAATCCACCTATAATTTTAAGATCCATAGGAGTAAGAGGGAGTATTGGAGGATTCTAGTTCATGAAATCCAGAGTGAGGAAGAAGAGATGTGAATTTTGGGTCAAATATAAAAATGAAAAAATGTAAACATCAACATTTTAAGGACTTGGGAATGTTTTATGGTAAACCCTTAAGGTTTTCTGGACATGAAACCCACATGTAGGCGCGACTGTCCACCATGTACAGGGCTTACAGTTAGTCGCACAGTTTCAAAAAAAAAATGTGATGGACCTATATTTTAGCTCAATCAAAAATGAAACCCTAGATAACTGATTCCTAGGAAAGGTTCATGGTTTCCACTAGCCTTTCACATTCCATTCACCACCATCTTCGAAACCCATATTTCCATTTTTCACATGAAACTAAATCGAAACCCAAATAATAAATGTTGGATCATAATAAATTGAAAAAATACATAAAAATGATTGTGTGGTTATGAAAATCTCACGACATTGACATCATTTCATCCTTGTAATGTTCACCCAAATATTGATCAGGGAATACAAATAGGTACTTTTTCACTACCCATATCGTATGATTCCAAGACTCATGGTCATCATTTTTTTGCTTCTACTAATTTTATACCAATGGAATAATCATCAGATAAAGAACTTTCTATTAATAATCTTCAATCCACACTAGCCACTCAAACACTGATAAACATGTTTATAATTTGATCTCTTACAAATTTAGAACTTGTGACCAATATGCATTATATTTCTTAAATTATGATACGTAGAACATATATTGAATTGATAATAACTACAAAGGTATGCGTAACTTTTATTCAAACTTACCAACCCACTCAATGATTCTAAAATGGTTGACATACATTGTAATTATATTTTTTTCCCGAAAGAGGATGTCCAAAATGTGTGCCACATTCTGGACAACCTGCTCACCCATAGAAAACACAAGATCTCAATATCAATTTTTGACATAAGACATATGGTGACTTGGATCTTCCAATAACAATTGACTAGTTACCTTGAACGTATCATAGATCTATTTCAATTAGCTCGATCCCAATATTGTTGTCTCACCCACCTCATCCCAACATAATGTTGACCGACACATCTGACCATAGAGTGCCTCAATGAGATCCATTCAAATTAAGGAATGGAAGCGGTTATTGTAGGGAAACTCGAAAAATCCCAAATTGTTGTCCCAAGAACATTTTAATTCCAAAACACATGCCCAGAGAATATCTTCCAATAAATGATTTTGTCATTGTGTCACACTATCCAATTGTGGATGATATATATTACTCAACCTTACATGTGACCCCAATTCCTTTTTAAGGCCTCCACAAAATCAGATAGTAAAATAAAATTCCATATCAGATACATTTGTTAACAACACACTATGATGTTTCACTATTTCTTTGTTGTAAAACTGCTCCAACTCATCTACTTTTCTGGATCTCTAATAGTAATTAAATGGGAAAATTTAGTTAGATGATCGATCATTACCTAAATTAAATTTCTCCCCTAGGTTGCATGTGGAATTATGAAAATAATGTCCATGGAGATCATGTCCCACATTCATGTAGTAATGGGCCGAGGCAAACGCTAACAAAAGGGCCTTTGATGCACTAATTTTACATACAGAAACATGTAACTCCTTGACACATAGTTATCTATGTCTAGCCACAAACCTGGAACCCAAAAATACCATCTCACATCATAATATAATTTTACAGCACAAAGAAGAACATCCCACTAAAACTAGTGGATATCCCACATCACCACCACAGTCAACAAAAATAGAACCACCAACCATCCCTTAAAGAACAATATTACATCATGAGACAATGTCCATCCACAAGCAATCTCCCCACCCTATAGAAACATCATAGACCATTGAAATAACTCATCACAAAAATACTCCTACTCAATAAAATCCAAAAGAGAAAGAGCCAAATGTAAAATATCTAAGAACACACCAATAATGTGCTCATTGGTCTGTATTTTGATATGTGGAAAAATCCATATCATGGTCTACACATCATTGGAATCCTTCAACAATTGCACTATGACTATTTTAGTAATTTTTTTTCAACAAATTCCTCTTTTATTGTGGAGTGAATGATATTGAAATCAATCCACTAAAGATATTCAACCCAACAATGATGAATCAAGTTCAAATACTTTTGTGAGAAGATATAAGAGATGTTTTCTGATATAAGTAAAATAAAAATTTATAACTAAAAATATAATGACACCACAAGATTATGGAATTAATCATAGATTTTAAATCAATTTCATGGGTTGTGCAATTATTTTAATGTGGTTAGATTTTAAGAGAACCACATGCCTTGACATGATGGTTCTATATCAAAACACAAACAAATCTTGTACTTGAGGCATGGAAACAAACCACATAACCTTTCCCAGATTCAGGTAAGAAAAAATTAATGGCCTTGTTTAATAAATACTTCAACACCTCAAATAATTCATGGAATTTGGATCTCCATTACAACTTCATCCCTTTCTAGTTGAGCATGGTCATGGGTGAAGCCTGTTATGTAAATTATGGAAATAATATCTTATTATATCCAACAAGGATAAGAAATATTCTTATCATGTAAACATTCATTGGTCTCTCCCATGACATAATTTCACTAATTGTATAGGGGTCAAAAAAACCTCTTTTCATGAGATTAGATAGCCCATAATATTTTACACTTTAATCGATAAGGTACACATAGAAAATATTTTATAAATATGATGGTCTTGAGTGTTTTTAATATGACATGAAAATTACACTTATTCACATATTATGATTCCAAATAATCCCAGATATTTTCCATGAATACCACATAAATGAATATATATATTGGTAGATAAATCTATTAATAAGAACAATAAAAAAATATGGAGAAGTTTTCCACCCTAAATCCATGAACATGTACTCAAAATAGGTGTACAAACTTTTGAAATTCAATTTCAAGACATCTGTCTCTCTCACCCTAAAATGGTGATAATCAAATTGTGGATATATTTTGGACAACCAATTCTCCAACTTTAGTTGATTAAACCAACTTTAAATGTGGGTAATTGGATATTTTTTCATGATAGAATGTTTATTTATCTTCTTATAATCAATGAAAAATCAGAGGGATCCATAGAACTAATTTTCACAAAATACGGTTGAATCCCAAGGAAAGACACTTAGGTGAATGAGTCATTTGGATTCCAAATTGTCTAGATGTACATTAATTCCCTAAACCCAATGGGGGCATATGATATGAGGGAAGTGATATCAACTATGTAATTAGTTCCAAATCTATAGAGAACTCCACATACCGCTTAGATGAAAATCACGGAAATTCATTAAGAAATACATATGGTAACCGATCCACCACATGGTGTAATTCCCCCTATGGAGTCCCATCATCATCCTCCAATGTGAGAGAAGATAACAAAAAAAATGAGAATACCCAATTCTGGATGTGGTGGTCTAGCTTGACCAGATTGAGGATCGCATTATCTATGAAAATAATGGCTGATACCATTAGTTTACACGAAACTCACCAACCGCCTATAGTAATCAAAATTCACATGAATTTGAAACATCCAATTCATACTATGGATCACATCAATTTGGTTCATTCCCAAAACAAGGAAATATAATTTTTTCTCAACCCCTGACAGTGTAATTTCACAATTCCAACCCCAGAAACCATATTATTTATTCTTACCCAATGACATCATAAAATACATAATATATGGATTGAAATCAAATAGTAAAAACAAAATATTGTCAAGATGGGAAAATATTAAAGTAACAAAAAAACAGTATAAGAGAAAATAATATCCATAGACTATGCAATGAAAAAAGTACCTCAGACTTTCACAAGACCTATATCTGATTCTGTTGGTGCTTGATCCACCAGATAGTTCTAAATAATCAAATCGTGAGATTCATAATGACCAAAATTCTACAACCGTACACTAAATTGAATATTCTATGATGATAGTATAGACATACTCCCTAGTTCCCTAAATTCCGATCCCACTATCCTGGATGGCTCCAACAGAACTAGCATACCTCTAAAAGATATAGATCATGAACTACTTTTTTGATGGTGCATCACTGTGTTAAAGTGTCACACATGTCCCATATCTAGAAATATATGGCAAGGGTTGGGAAGATATGTGAATCTAGGTCGAATGTTTCAAACCATCCCACGGTGATGGAATACATCCAACCCAACATCATAATCCACATATCAAGACAACCTTGAATGAAGGCGTGAACTACCACCTCCCTTCATCCCCTATTCTAAATGGTTCCTAATTTTATTGGATGAACTATTACAACCCATTTCTAAAATATCCTCAATGGAACAACAATTTCCCTTATGATTAATATCCAACACAAAATTATGTTCAAATACTATGTCATATGTCTTAATATTGAACAGAAAGTCCATATAATATATCTCTAGCCATAATGAACTCCTGAACCATTGATCATTCATATTTCAATTGGAAACAATTTTGGGTGTATAACGAACTAGATCAGAAAAGTGGTTGGCATACTCCATTATGGACTAGTCCCCCTGAAATGGATCAATAAATACCCATGATCTGGCGTAGGCCAACACATCAGTAAAATAATGATATTTGAAATTAACATGGGGGCATTTCTAGTTCATATATTCATTCTTTCCATTTTAGACTATTGTCTCCCACCACCTCTGACTAGGGCCTTCTTGCATGAACAACATACATTTCACCCTAACATCTCTAGGAGTGTCAAAAAACAGAAACATTTATTCAATCTTCTAAATCCATTTTTATACATCCTAAGGATTAATGATACCTTGGAAAGAAGGAGGATTATTCCTAAATAACACTTGAGCCATGTCCTTTCTAAGACATGGTTTGGATTCTATGACATAACCAGGATTACAGACCCCTTGTCGCAATGATTGGATGACCTAAACCACAGATTCCACTAAACTCTGGTCAATTGGAAAGGGAGAACTCTCCCCAGCCTATTCTCGTGGTTGTACATGAATTCTATGGGGAGGCATATTTCTGTGTGAGAAAATAACCACTGGATAAATCCTTACCCCAACCATGCTGAATATTTTCATCACTAACAAAAAATTCCAAATTTCCATAATTCCAAAAAATATATATTAAAATAATAACATAACAACAAAAACACATCACCTCTTTCTAGTGTTCATTTATTGTATATAGCCTATATGTCTCACTGGGAGGATAATTCTAATAAAATCCTTACATCCCATGGCGAATCATGATATGTCACGTGGTGTGATGGAAATTCACTTTACTCATGACTGGAAAAATAATCCCAAAAAATCATAGCTAATGTATTTCATGACTCATTACAAATATAATTCCCCACAAAGAGAATGACCTCCTCTAATACCATTTTTTATGGAACCAATACCTTTTTCCTGAAATATGACACCCTACACGGTCCATCGCATGACATGAAGGGTGTTCTCGATTCCCTCAGGTTGGAAACAATTTCTTGGTTAACAACATTGAATTATCAGAATGATTTTACCCTTAAAATTAATCATAAACATCCAACTATAAAATATATAAAAAAATAGAATAATCACAACCAAATAAGGCATGAATTTATTTGATTTAATATTTTCATCGTAAAAAAATATAACAAGCTACAAAGAAGTTATCAACATATCTATCCAAAAAAAAGAAACATGCTACCGGAGGACCATCATCTTGAATGACCCACCACAACACCTATAGGGGAGGACCACTAACATCCCAAACCACCATCTATAAGAATCTTTACTTTACCTACATCAAACATAACTAGGTCTACTTACACCCATGTGTGTATGTTGTGTGTGATCCAATACCCATTAGCATGTTTCCCAAAATTAGATTACATGTTGTAAACGTTATTAGACATGATAACTTGAATGCTTTTAAATTTGAATATTGAAACATTTTTATAGATAATTTTTTAAATGAAAATCGTGATTTAATTTTGAAACGACCATCCAAGTAAACTATATACCAATGGTGAGAGGAATATAGAATAAGATAACTAAGTCATGGGAAAACCCTATAGGCACAATATTGCAACGGGAGTCTAGGTACCTCAAATATTAGTGAAAAGTGGTGTAGAAATTTTGACCAACAACATTCTCAAGCATGAGCCACTGAGAGGGAATACCCCCTGGGATTAGTGGTATCCCATCACAATAATCATTTAGATAATGTTTTCAACACCAATACAACTAGTTGTATCTCTGATATGCCACTTCTTAATCAAATAGCATATTATTCATAGTCCACCATCCTAGATACCATGTTCCCCTCCATGATCATATTTCTTTCCTTGTAATAGAAGGACAACAAGAATAAAATACACACATTCAATTCTATATATAAATATTTTATTAATATCTTTTTCACAACCAAATCACTTTCATACCATAATTAACACCAAACCATTTAGAATCACCTTTCAAGAAATTCCCAAATATAACAAAATCACTTACACAACATAAAATACACATTATAGGAGAATAACAATGATGTAAAATTAAAATATAATCTACTTCCTATAGAAGAATATCTTTCAATCAATACACACCTTTAATTAATTGAAAATAATGATTCACACCAAATATCAATTTTATCAAACATCTATCACCCTTTAAAGAACACAATTAAGAGGAAAATAATGGGTTCCCATATTGACCATAACCCATTTCATTAAAAAACCTTTTTTGTTAACACAAACGCACCTTAAATCCCTTTAAAAATAAATTTTGAAACTCATGCACAAAATATAGAACATGAACATGAAAAATTCAAGAATATTAAAATCACCAGATAATTTTTAAACATAGAACCACCTACCGCAATTAGAGAAAAATGAGAAAAATAGTGGGAAACAAAAACGAAACCACAATGACGTGCTATAAATTCTATATTTTACTACAAATGACGATATAGAACCGAAAATTTCAATATATAACCCTAAAATTGACACCAATCACACTGGAGAAATGAATCCCCAATATTGAAGGATAAAAACCTTATAAAGAGGAAGAAACCATGATCTCAGGGGACTGGATTGAATAATTGTGGAGATACCACACCAAGTCATCCATTAAATTGAAGATCCCAGGGAGAATGTTGGACGATTAGAGGATCATAAGGCTATAAATATAGTCTTGGGAAGAAGAGGGGAAAATTTAGAGTTGAATCTAAAAAGGAGAAAAGGTAAATATCCATATTATAATGCCTCGAACAGGATGTATGGTTAGCCTTCATGGGTTTCAAATATGTGAGGAAACCATCAGGTTTCCACAATCTCCCAGAAACCTCAGGAATTGTTAGTTTCATGGTTTTAAAAACCATTCACTAGCCCTGTCATTCACATCATTCCAAAAGTTACACCTCGGTGTATAGTTTCCCAGGTAAGAATCATGGTTTCCCATAACCATGCATAAGTAATGTGCCACCATCTACCAAAGGTAAATTTTCCATATTTCAAAAAAAAGTATGAACCCAATGGAATAAATATGAGATAAAAATAATTAGAATAAAGTCCAAAAAATGAAGACATAGATGAAACAAACATTCTCATTTTGAAAAAATACAACCTGAGAAATGCTGTGTATGAAAAATAGTGATAAAAAATATTAATTTAATTACAAAATAATAATCATAACATAATCCAACTTATCTTCTATGCTCTATGATGACTCTCATGGAAACCAACCCTAAATTTTCACTATTACATGTATCTTTGGATAATGGTGTAACCTTCTAAATTAGGATGAAGAAACTGAATAGTGATAGATTCTTCCACCAATTCTGATGTAAAAACATAAAATAAAGAAAAAAATCTTCACACAAGGTATTTACAACATCACACATTTGAATTTAGAGATTATAAATCCAATCCTCAGACATCTGAAAAATCAAACTATCTTACCTAAAAAATCATGTTCTTGTTATCCTATGAAATTGGTAGTGTGATATCATTCTTTATTCCCTTAATTTTCATTATAAATCATGATTCATATCCAGATAACTCATTATTCCAATTATTATTCCACCCTATCGGATCAATCAAATCATTGTTACACATGTTCAAAAGATAAGAACCAAATTCAAAAGGTCAAAATCATAAATTCTAGATATATCACCATAAAGAAGAATGATAATTTATTAAAATTTTCATTTATATTGTATGTTATGATTCATAAATCAGGTTTTCCAATTATCCTTATAAATTTTTCATAAAATTTTAATTTAAAATTTTACCCTACTATTAATAACATATTTGTTTTCTAAATTTATATTAGGTGAATATAAATAATAAAATATGAAAAATAAGATTTCATGAATATTTATAAGAATAAGGAATTAAAATATATGTTTTCAAAAAATTTCATAGATCTATAATGGCATGCATACCATGTCTCAATAGTTTCCTAAGTTGTCACACAAACTAGGTGGTTTTAGGTCTTAGTTTCAACCCCTATGGACCCATGAAATCCAGTGGAAGGTCTAAATTTGATAATTATTAAATATGGACTATATAATTAACATGGTCACATGCATGACAAGATGGTGTGATCTTAAATATCAAAAAAAAATCTTTGGATAATTAAATCAAATAAAAAGGGACATGATTTAAACCTACCACCATGATTGTGGGGAAGATGATTAAAACCCTCACCACTGTATTAGTGATTGATTATGACCTTTCATTCATTGATAATCCAATGATCCATGATCAACATAACACGAAGTAGTAGAATAACCAAAATTAATTCCCTTAATCTCCTTTTACTACTCCCCAATCAAATTTTTTCATTGATTCTATTTCCAATTGGATTCCAGGACATCACTATATGAATTGATATAGTCGAGATAGATGTTTGAATTAGAAAAACCCTATTATTGAGGGTTTTGAAAATATTTATGAATGATTAATTCATGAAAATAATTATTTTCATTTTGTGAAGACTTAAATTCCCCTATTTTTTAAAAAAAATTCATTCATTCATTAAAATAACATAAATGAAACATTTCAATTTGTGAAATGTTCTCATTCTATGAGTTCATTTTCATGGTGTTTATTCACGGGGTGAATGTAATTGATGAGTTAAACATAATTTACGGGTGAATTAAACATATGGGGTGTCTACAAGACATGATATAATTCCAAGGGTTCTGTTAAATTTATGGGATGTTTTTAGGGGTGATTTAAATTTATGGGATAAACTAATTTCACCCAATCATCCAAGATTAAGTAATTCTATGAATAAAATTCACGTGCTCTACCGTATAACATGTCACACAATGGAATGTGTTGAATATATGTAATAATTCAATTTACACCAATCACTTCATGTTACAATAGATCCCCAAAACACTAAACCCATATTAGACATAATCTTGATAGAAAAGGTTTAAATGAAAGACAACCCAACTCAAAGAGATTTATTAAAAATATTAAAGAGGAAAAAATGGAAAACAGAAGGATAATACATTATAATATATATAAAATGATAATCTACTATAAAATATATACAGTTATTAATTATTTATTAAAATAATATAATAATTTCTTCCATACCTAAAAATTACATTCCAATGTTTAAATTCAAAATTTTTCCATTGAAATATTTTTTTATCATTCTATACAATCCTTGTTAATAGAAAAATGAATTTAACTAATAAAGAGGATAAAATAACTAAAATAAATATATTATTTATATATGATTTAGTAAGTAAAAAATATATCTATTAAATGGTTTACCTTTTATATAGTATTTTATTCAAAAATTTACCCTCCCCAATTATAAATAATGCATATCCTTATACTTGGTAAATCACACATGGAAGACATTTTAAAGCCGATTTTATAACATATTCTCTATCATAATCATGTTAAAACCCATATGGGTGTTTTGTTAAGACAACTGCAATGATAATGGGATATTAGTGTAGAGAAAGGAATGAAACGGTGTAAAGTGGGTTTGTTTTCAAAAACAATTCATTTTGTTTCCACTTCTCCTCCACTATTTCTGTATAAAATTCAAAAATAAATTTTATTATATTAATTTGGTTTTATGATAATATTATATTAATGATTTTAACCTACTACAAAAATATTAATTTGGAAATATTAATATTTTGTAACTCTCTTTCTCCCACTTCGGGATGTATTCCCTATACCGATCCTTTAACTACTAATGAGGACCTATATATCTTATTTCATGCCACCACCCTTATGTAAGGTAATACTAAAATATTTATAATTAAAATACATATATATATATAAATATAATTTTATGGAATTGATTTTGCTAATTTATAAATTATATTGTACAAAATAGTGAAATCTAATTAAATAATAAATTTTTAAGAAAATCGTGATATATAACTAACCAACATTTCAAAAACAATTAAGTCATATAATATCATTATTATAAGAAATAAATATTTGTAAAAAGAAAATAGTTAACATCATGGATCATTATATTAATAATCATATATTTATTATATAGAAGGGAGAAAATTGGAAAAATAGTGTGCTATTTATGGCTAGAGGAATCCTCAAACCCAACTAATTTTCAATTCATTTTACATCATTCATATTTAATTTTAAAGGAATATTAGACATATCATTTTTAAATATCATTTGAATATTTTTCAATTTTTTTGGGGACATACATACTTTCCTACATCCCAAAATTATTTTTAATCAAAATATTTTTTTGGAAAAAATTATTATTTCTAAAACACATCCCATACTCTTCATGTCATTGATCATGGAACAATGATTTGTAGTTTATATGACAAGGATCATAATGAAATAAATTGAATATGAAAAGAAATAATATAATAAGAATAAGACATGGAATTGTGGAAACACATAACCATTTACTAGTTTTTTTAGTAGCCATGGAATCACTACCAAGAGAATCTTTGTGGACATAATACTTTATTAAACTAAAGAACCCCCATTCTATCCCTATATTATAGAACCAAGTGACCCCCATTATATCACTATATTACTGAACTATTTAAACCTAATTTCAACAATGTGTTTCTAAACCATGTAACCCAAATTCGAGCCACATTTTATCACATTATATTTAAATAATTATGCAATTCAATGGAGGGAGATAAAGGTCCCACCTCTCATATAATGAAATCATAAAAACATGTTCCACAGGATCATAAATAAGCATACCATAACCCATGAAATTAAATGGATGTCACAAAAGTAACAACCAGGCCCTGATGACAGCACAACCACCCCGTCATAACATGGCCGTCAGGTCATGGCCCACCATGTACCACGAGTTTCCCCACAGACACGTGGGGCCCACCCCAGGGTCCACCCGGGTGCCTGAACGAGTCATCTGACTAATGACAGTCCCCACAGTCCAACACATGTCCTTTCCTATGTGCTTTGTCCTCACTCACACACACCCTGGGAAACTTCTCAGAAGGTCACCCATTCTGATCACTACTCCATACCAAGCACATTTAACTGTGGAGTTCTTATCATACAGGCTCTCGAAAAGGAAGGTTCACCTTGTTGACATGAGTTATATCATTTATTAATTTAACCCTTTATCATTTGGGGGTGTTACAATCAACCCCCACAGAAGGTCATCCATCTTGATCACTACTCCAGGCCAAGCACGCTTAACTGTGGAGTTTTAATCAGACAGGCTCTCGAAAAGGAAGATGCACCTTGTTAACATGAGTCATATCATTTAGTAATCTAACCCTTTATCATTTGGGGGTGTTACAACAAACATGTAAACATATCATAACATGTGGATATAGATATGTTTCATAATCATTTCATCACAACCCATGATAAGAAGAGGGTTTTAAAAGCATATAACCCATGAAAGAGAAACTCGATTCATAAAACTCATTCCATCAAAACATAATCCATTCAGAGAAAGAATATGAATGTATTACTTGAATAATTTCCCCATAAAGACATGATTAACACCACCATATTTCATCTTAGATGGAAAATATTTGTGAATAACCATTAAAAACGTTTCTTAAGGAAAATATATATCTTTTTTGAAAAAGGTTTTTTATTACATAAAACAATTTGAAAATAATTTTATTAGAAAATACCTTCAAACATATGAAATTATTTTGAAAACATTCTTCCATGAAAATATATAAAATAATCTTCAGAATATTATAAAAATATTTTTCAATGAATAACCTTTGAAAATTTATTAACAGAGAATGAAAATGATTTAATGACCATATTAATGAAAAACTAAAAAATAATAATGATGAAATTTTGAATACAATATCTTGATTTTTTTAAAAAAACCTGAAAATGATTTCAAAAAAATTTATTGGAAAATACATTGGAAAAATAGAAATAGGGATTGAAAACGTTTTGGGTACCATTTTTCTTGAATGTAATTCAAAAACATATGAATATATCATGAATGAATTTTGAGAAAAATATTGAAAAATACTTTTGTAAAAAACTTCATAAAGATAACACCTTTAAAAAGGTAATGGAATATTTAAATGAATATCCAATGGTAAATATGTACTTATCATATGAGGTTAAAAGATAATTCCTTTTCCAAAATAAATAAATTAGAAAAGTTCCTTGTTCGCAAAGAGAAAAGAATATCCCTTGAATATATTGGTAAATGACAAAAGGGTAAACGTTTCTTTTGGTTCTTATAAGATGATTGTATAATATCCATCAAAATTATTTTTAGATAATATTGATCTCTTACTGAATAATGGGTAATGTCGAGATTTCCTAAGAAAAATTATTAACTATCTAATGTACCAATGAGCATAATATGGTACCAAAACACTGGTATATCATAATATAATAAAAGGTATAAAATTAGAGAAATATCCTTGATATATGGATAATTATATTTCATTAATTTACGTATAAACATAAACAATCTTGAAAGGTAATGTGATTGTCTCAACAAACTATTACAACATGGTATATTGGGGTCATGCTCTCCAAGTATGCTGATGAAATTAAATGAAGCATATAATATCATGAAAAGTTTTAGAATCATTATATGGTGTGTAAAATGGATGTATTTACACATCAAAAATGTGTTTAGGTGGATAAAAAAACATCAGTCTGAAACAAGGAAAATTGAGAAAAATATTTTAACTTATTTCCTATATTTTGAAAACATAAAAACCATGAAAGAAAGATAAAAATATATATTTTTAATACTCATAAATTTATTTACAAGTTACATAGAACACAATAATTGGTAGTACATACACCACACTAATAGTAATTCTTGGAAGACATAACATTTAAGTCACAAAAATTAAAATTGAGATTAAATCCCCGTACATTATGTCATGACTCTCTCCGAACACATAAAAGATTAATGTATAATAAATATATGTTTATTATAAATATTTAATAAAAGCATATTATTATACCAGATACCATATATTCATATATTATGAAATTATATTACCCACTGGTTAACGATCCGATGTTAATGTTTCAATTCGGGTAAATTTCACTTTGTTCTTCGCATGTGTCTTAATTTGTTACATCATTATTACTTATACTTATATCATTATTAAAGAATTTATACCAAGATATATATATATATATGTGTGTGTTATATATAGTTTATGTTTATTATTGTAATATATTGAATATACAAGTACGAAATGAAATACACTATTCATAGAGATAGTAAGATGTATGTATGCATGAACACTGTTTTCGTCTTAATTGTGGTATTGAAATGATGTATTTAAATGAAAACCACACACACACACACATATATACATTATTTTTTTTATCATTAATATATCTTATTTATCATATAATTTCAATAAAACCATTTTAAATAAATTCCATGTGGTGTTTTAACGAATCACAACCCATAAAGGGGGCGATTTTCCACACTTTCTAATACAAGATTATTGTTTTAACACCAAATGGAAATCCAAGAGATGTTTGTTGTAAAACAAATAAATAAGAAAAAATAATTATTAAATATAATATATGACATATTTAAAAATATATTCCATCATAAAAGAAACCATGATTTGTGGTAAAAGATAAATGAACAATCATCCTTTCGTGAGGTAGTAGTTCGACTTACATAGAAAAAATATACTCAACACCCATTAAATGAAGGTGAGTGTATGTTTAGGTCATACCCATTTAATAAAACCATCCTATTATATGTAATAACCTATTTTTTCACACAATAATGTTTTTAAAAGACTGGAGCGGTTGAGAATTAATATTAATGGAATGAGCTTGAAAGAAGACGTTACCTCTAAATCGGGTAACTCATATTGGTTTGTGACAAAAGGCTTCCTTGAGAAGATTTATGCAAAAAGTGGTGATTAAATGTATAATAGAGGATTTTTTGAGGATAATGTTTCTGATATTTTATGAACATAAAGGGTTTGAGAGGTGTGTAGAATGGGTAGGGGTAGTGGCTTCTTATAGGGAAGGAAAATGACTCACTTGGAATTTTTAGAAACAAGTTAGGTGAGGACATGTTATTAAATAATAAATCATACATAACCAACAAAACTCAATAACGAAATGTTTATATATAAATTATGGATATTTAAATGGATTTATAAAAGTGTTTAGGTCATTTGGTCTCTTAGTTTTATTATTTAGTACCAAATTAAGCTTTATTTGGCATTAACTTATGTGATTAAATTTAATAACTTTTACTAATAATTTTGGTCAAAAATAAACATGGTCCTATTATAATAAAAAATTACAATGAATAATATGGTGTATGTTGTATTTTTTAAATACAAATAATAGACGTCTAAAAAATCAATATTAGTGATAATCCCCTAGATGGGAAAAAATAACTTAATTTTGAATAAGTATAATGTTCAAAAGTTTGGTAAGATTTTATATTCAGTTTCAAAGAGAAATTGAATATAATGAATTACATTGTCTTAATTAATATAATATTTATATACTTTGACATCAAAAAATATTTTTAATATCATATATCATTAATCATTAATTACTGAAAAATTATGTTTTTAACTACAAAGAATAAGTAACTAAAAATTAGTATTTCTAATTATTCATCAAAAAATGATGCTTCTCAAAAAATCCCAAACAATCACCCTTAAATAATATAGATGTTATAAATTCCAAAATTTAGTTTATTTATTCAAATTAAATTTCTCAATTTTTCTAAAATTACTATATTTATAAGTAGCGGTTCATTCAAGAAAAAAACTTCTTAAACATTGAAGCGCATTACCAAAAATCTCATCTTTCGTTATCAATATTATTTATTTATATGAAAAAATTATAAAAAATATTTAGATTGTATATATTACTATTCCTATAAATATTTTTAATGTTTAGGTTATAATTATCCCATTTTATAATATATATATATTTATATATGTATATATATATATGTTTTATATAAACTTAGTCATGCTTATGTCGTATGCCAACTCAGTGTTGCATGCATCATACACTAACTATGTGTTTCATATAACATGAAACCAATAATTTTATCATCAAAGGAAAATTTGAATTATTTTATTTCTTAAAAAAATGAAAATGAAAATTTATTAAAAAATTGCCATATTAACATGGGTTTTTACATTATACCCCCCCTTAAATGAATTTCACCCTCAAAATTAATCATGTTTATCAAGGTATTAACACTTGAAATTTTCATTCATAAAAACCCACATCGTAAAAATGAAATACATGACTTCCCATAAAAAGGGAAATGTGGAACAATAAAAGTTACCCAAGGTAACATATAACTGGGTTTCCATATGGGAGAACATTGGTTGGGTGTAATTATTAGACATGAAGCAAAGACATAAATACTTATATAGAGTTATTGAGGTCATAAATCAAAAACAAGCGAATGATTAAAAGAATATTGATGGCCTCGATTTCATAAATGTGGGATGATTAAAAAGTCCATCTGCTCAGCAGAAATTATGGTATAATGAAAATAATATTTTTTGATCATTTTCAAAATGTTGAGTAATTCATGATAAATTAATATAAACAAAATTGTATTCCTATGTTTTTCTTGGAATGTTTTCTATTACATACTTCACCTCATTAAATGAATCTATACAAGTAAGATTTTATTAATAGAGAAATAAAAAATGATTTTAACAAATGAAAAGGAACACTACAGAATAAACATTATGATTATTTATCTCGTAAAAAAAACATGAATTAATCTATAAAATGCATCACTAATAGTTCATCATAAATATTTATTCATTTAAAAAAAATATAAATTAACCTAGACATCATGAAGGATAGTGGTAGGTTTGAAAACATTATTTTCCTTTGATCAGGTGTTTAAGACCTATGACCTTTCCAGACATGATTGGTTGTCAGTCGATATACATGATGTCCCTTTTTAAGACCAAAATAATATAATACATAAGTTGCAAATACTTAAAATAGCATTAATTTATAATTATCCATTATAATGAAGGATTTTATCAAATAGTCAGTGAAAAAATATCCCCTTTGATGTTTCAATTAATCATTTCACAGATTTTTATCCATATAATCCTTCTCAAAGATGAAAAATTCAAAAAATTATAATGATGGTCCCAAATTTATGATAACATTGATTGTCTTATGTATCACAATGTTTTTATTTGTTTTAACATTCCAAACATGTGAATACCCTCATCATATATTATCATAACATGTGGAAACAAATTGAATTACCATTAATCAATTTCGAAAACATGCATGCTTGATTTTTACAGTGTATTAGACCTATTAATAAATCAAAACATGTTGTAAATGTCATTATTGGTTGTAGAAACCACATATAAACCAGTATTTATTTAGATCTATGATTATCAATAATGTCCAATTAACTGATTTATACCCCACATATATTTGTCCTTTCATCATTATAATATCATAAAAAACATATTAAGGGTTTCTTTACGTTATTAAAAATATAATATAATAATTAAATCACTTCACATGTCCATTAGAAAAATTCAATATAAGCATCAAAACACAGAGCCAAAAACATAAGTAAAACAGTCTATTTATATTTAATCATAAATAGATTTTAATTATTAATACTCAAATACTTCCATTACATCATCCTTAATCCATTTACAATAATATCTCTTTCTATTGATATTTTTATGTAGACTATTCATCATCAAAATTATAACAATTACCCACACCATATTGCAGATTCGCTTCGGGGAAATTCGTCTTCCGACATTGGGTTGCCTAATGACCATTTTCTCCACACATAAAACTCGTGTCCTTCTATTAATACATATGGAGGAAAATATTCCCATCCATATCATTAATAAAACTATTAATTTTCCATTATAGTGAAATTTTTTGTGTCCTTATTATCCTCAATAAAAACACCTTCTTGTTCCTCAATGATACTAATGTAGGTGATTATTTCAACATTCTTTATATAATGGAAACTGAATCTTCTTTAATTAAATGTCTCCATTTCCTAAACTCTCAGAAAAATTATTATTTCTCTTCCTTGGTGAGTCCGAGAGTTGGTTAAGGTAATCGTTGTTAATTATGTTCCTTGAAAATTGATTAGGCATGATCATGACATCTTTCACTCCTGTGATCATCCCACCAGAGTACTCATCAAAAATTATTCCATCACATTCATCATTAATACAGTTCCTTATGGTTCCCACCATTGACTAAAACCAAAATCATAGATTGATCATTACTTATTATAATAGAAAACCATATAATCATGGAAATAATTACATATAGGATGTATAAATAGTCACACGATCTATAATCTATGACACATTGGTTTTATCCGAGGATATTTAATTATAAATTAAATCTAAATCCTTAATGACGGTTTATGAAAATTTTATAAATTCCCAAAACATATCCCCTGTGAGTGTCAAACCAGTTTTTGCAACAAGCCCTATTGTCAAGTACTAGATTACTCGGAGTCCATCCTAGAACATGTTATTAGAGTTGTTATCCCAGGGTACATCTGTTCCAGAGCTACATCTGCTTGTACCATCCACACAAGGATGTATTTCCTTGAAAATAGTCACCCTATCCTTTTCTAAAATTCTATGACATTTTCCTAAATATTTACTCATCCCTATAATTATCCTTTGAGACATCCCTAGACATATATATTGAAATATACCTCAAGGTCTAAATAATTTTTTCTCATACTAGTTTCCAGTGGATAACTACACTGTTTCTCTAATACATACTGTGACGACCGAAACATTTAATTCATTCAAATTAAAACACATTTGAGGAATACTTATAAATTATATTAACAAATTACCAATTACCATAATTAGTATAATTCCTTTGGTGACATGAAAATATAAAACTGCTATATAAGTGATCTAAAACATCTCCCACTAGGTTCTTCTATACTATAACCATTCATAGAAATATAAAACATTTTATGTATCCTTATAACCTTGTATAAAAGAAAATATAAAAATGGGTGAGATAAAATTATTAGTAATCATAAAAAAGGGAGATATGTAACCACAAACAAAATAATTAGTCTATGATAATGTGATCATGAAAATAGATAATCATACCTTGAATATCAATGATTATGGAACAGATATTTGTTACTTATAAGACATGAATCATAATGAAATAAATAGAAAAATACATGAAATTGTAACATAAGAATAATCCATGGAATTTTGAAAGAACCTAAGAATATACTGATTTTTATAGTAGGAAATGTATCACTATAAAGAACATGTTAGTGGAAAAGTCATTTTCATGAATTGGTAATCCCCATTACAACCCTGTATAACAAAACCAATTGTCCGTCATTACAGTCTTTTATTACTGAAATGAGTAACCCTTATTCTAGACTTGTATTACTGATCATGTTAACCCTCATTCAATCCATGTTTTATCTCATGAGATATGAATCTTAACCCAATGCATTGGATAGAGATATAGGTCCCACCCATCACATAATGAAATAATACATTCATGTGACACAATATCATAAATAATCATTCCATATTCCATTAAATGAAATGAATATCATAAATATGTAAACATATCATAAACAGTGGAAAGATATTTGATTCATAGTCATTACATCATAACCTGTGAAACGATGTTGGTTTCAAAAGATTGTTACCCATGAATGTGAAACATTATTCATAAACACCCTCCCATAAATATGTAATCCGATAATAGAAATAATTTGAATAGAAACATTGAATAATTTCCCAATTAAGTCAGGAGTAACACTAAAAAATGTCTTCATAGATGGAAAATAATTTCCAAATATCCTCTAAAGTAATTTTGTGTGGAAAATAAATTCTGTTTACTTAGATTGGTTTTTAATACATAAAAACATTTGAAAATAAGTTTCCTATAAATTACGTTGATACATATGAAATAATATTTAGATACTTTTTCCATAAAAATATATAAAATGTGCTTCAGAACATTTTAAAACACATTTTCATTGAAAACACATTGAAGACATCTAAAATGTTATAGAAATGATTTTTTAAACCATTATAAATGACGACTTAAAAATGAATTACAAAAACAATTGATATTTATTTGAAAACAATTTCACTACAAATACATTGAAATATTATATATAGAGCTTGAACTTCTTTGGAAAACCATTTTACACGAAAATACAATGAGTACATATAAACAGATCATGAAATGTATTAAAGACTATTTTTTTGGAAAAATAATTTGAAAAATATTATCTTAAATATGACCCTTTTAAAAATCCAAATGATGAATCAATGGAATGACAACAGGTAATTCTGTAAATTTTGTATGAGGTTAAAAGAACATTCGTTTTGCGCGGTAATAAAATAAAGAAAAGATACTTGTTTGGAAAGATACAAGATTATTACCTTTAATGTATTGGTAAATATAAAAAAGGGAGAATATATTTTAAAGCATATAGGATAATGGTATAATATTCTTGGAATGGTTTTTTAGAAAACATTGATTTCCAAACAAAGAACGGGTAATGTTTTTCAATCCTAAAAACACTTTCACTATTATCATATGTACAAAAGATTAGAATACTGAACCAAGACAAGTGTATATTAGGAAACAATAGATTATAATAAAATTCCTGAATATCCTTGAGATTTGGATCCTATGATGTAATCAATTTAAATCATAAACATAAGAAAATCTTGAAAATTAATGAGATTGTCTCAATAAACCCTTATAACTCGTTATCATGGGATCATACTCACTATGTAAAGAAAATTAAGTAAAATGAGGCATATAATATCATGAAAATATTGATATTAATGATATTTAATATAATATATATGTATGTATGCCATGAAAAAGAGTTTAGGTTTATAATAAAATATGAGTCTCAAAGAAGGAAAATTGAGAAAAAATATTTGTACTGATTTTGTAACATTAGATACAAAAAACACATGAAATAGGTATCATAAAATGTGAATGTGAATATACATTAATAAAAGTACATGATAATATTAATATAATTAGTGAAATTACATAAACGACAATAAATGGAATATTTGGAAAATATTACATTTATCTCACAAATATTTAATGTGAGATGAAATCCTCGTTACATTGTGTGTTGAATCTCTCTGTAATCATAAAAGTATCAAGTGTAATAAATATATTTCAGTTAAAAATATTTTATAGATTAATAATATTATACATAAAACCTTTTATGGTTTTGTTGTGACCTTATATTACACTCTTGGTAACGATCCAATAATAAAGTTTCACTTCTGGTAAAATTCACTTTATTCATCACATGTGTCTTAATTTATTACATATTAGGTTCTTATACTTATATATTGATTACATAATTTACACCATGATATAAATATATATTATATATAATATATTTTTATTATAATAATCTATATAATACAGTATTAGGAAATGGGATACACTATTCATGGAGACAGTAAGCCGTACGTACGCATAAACGTTGTTGCCTTCACATTGTTGTATATAAAAAAATTATGTAAATTACATATATATATTTATTATAGTAAAATTAATATATTATAAAAAATCATATAATTTCATTAAAACCATCTTTAATACATTCCATGTGGTGTTTTAATGAATAACATCGCTTTGAGGGGTTATATTCCGCACTTCCTAAAATGAGATTATTGTATTAACTCCAAATTGAATGTAAAGGGTTATGTATTGTAAAATAAATTTATAAGATTAAATAAATTTTAAGATATAATATATTAAATATATAAACAGTGTTTCCGACATAATGGAAGCCATTATTAGAGGTAATAAATAAATTAACAATCATCATTTGGTGAGGCAGTAGTTTACTGTACACTTAAACACTATGTTCAACATCCGTTAGATGTAGATGTTTGTAAGTGTAGGTAAGAAACATTTAATAAAAACATAATATTATATTCCAGATACATGTGATGTCATACAACACTGTAATGAAGATATTGGAGGGTGTGTAGATGGAAAAAATGGAAGGATCTTGAGATATGACATTACCTCTAAATAGGGTAACTCCTTTTAGTTGGTACCAAAAAGATACCTTGAGAGGTTTTCTACCCAAAGGGAGGATTAATGATATAATGTGGGATTTTTGGGAGTCTACATGGTATGATCTTGAATGAACTCAAATGTCTTGAGTGGTGTGAGGAATGTGTAGAGGTGGTGGCCATTTATCGGGAAATAAAATGACTCACTTAGAATTTTTAGAAACAAGTTACATGTTCAAATGTTATTACCTTGAAAAAAGAATATAAAACAATCAAAACATCATAATAGATAGATTATGAGCTATAAATGGACAACCAATTGGTTTTTAATGAGTTTATAGGTCATTGGGCCAATAAATGCAAGTCTTAGTCCATAATTAAGCTTAATTGGGACTTTATTTTTGTGATTAATTATAATCACTTTTAAAAATCATTTTGGTCAAAGAATTAACATCTTTTTTTAGAAATTAAATATTATACTGAATACAATGGTTTAGGTAGGATTTTTGAAAATAAAATCACATAAGTGAAAAATATAATATTACTACTATTCTTTTAGAAAATACAAAATAACGGATTTTAAAATAGGAAAAAGTTCAAATGTTTTTTAAAATAATATATTCAGTTTCAAAGTAATATTTTCTATAATGAATATAATTTTTGTAAAATAATTAATATTTAACTGATGTGGCTTCAAAAAAAATTATAATTTAATTTACTATAGATAATTAATTACAATAATTGGTAGTTTTTAGTTAAAAAGTAGTGTTTTCACTATTCATGAAAAATATTGTTTCTCATAGAAATCCCAAATATTATTTGTAGGAAAATTTATCCATTCAAAATAAAAAAAATTGATGTTTATTTTTTGAAATTAAATTTCTAGTTGTGTCTAAAATTTCTTTTATTATTAAAATCATTTCATTGGAGAGAATGATGTTTTTAAACATGAAAGAACTTCTCCCATAGTCATATCATTCAATATAAATATGTTTTACTTAAATAAGACTATTATAATAATTTATGGAAGGTTTTTATTACTATTATTATAAAAAAAATTAATTGTAACGTTATATTTATCTCATTTAATTAACTGTATATATATAAAAATGTTCCTCATAGAAACTTAGCGTTGCGTGTATCATATGCCCACTCAGTGTTGCATGCATGGTAAGCCTACTCAGTGTTTCATGTAATGTACGAAAAGTTTTTTTACTGTGAAAAGAATCAATTACTTGATTTATTAAATGATATAAATGAGAATTTATGTGTATTTGAAAAAGGTCCATAAAATCTCTGAGTGTTACAATTATTTACAATTTTCCATTTTATTATACCATTATGACATGATGTTTAATTTTTATATGTATTCCACCTTCCATAAAATTATCATATGTGTCCATAATAATAATTATTAGGATAATATTCTTATGATATGATAATTATGAACTTGAAATATTTTATTCTATTTATTCTTTTCCCTTATTACTCATCTTTCTAGGATTATATATCACCTTGTTCATTAATGTATGTAATTTGGTGGCTACGTGAATTGATGAGAACATTATCATATAAAAATACAAGGAAATATTTTTAACATAAATATTTTCTTTTATTATGAGAAATTATTGTATGATTCTAATTGTTTCGCAATGAACTTATTCATTATATTATTATTTTTTTGGCTAGATGGCAGCTCTTGAGGTTTATTTGAGCGAAAACCCTAAACCAGGCGAGGAGGTTGAGAAATCAATGGGGAAGGAGGCTGGTGATATTTTCGATGAAGATCTAATCGAGCACATAGATCTCTTTAGTATTTGCGCAAAATGGAAATCTGAGACATCAAAACATAAATATGTCTCTATTCATGGGAAGATCTTGTCAGATGTGGAAAAAAGGCTACAGTCTTCTCATTCAAGGAATGTGAAGCAGGTAGTTTTAGAAGAATTATAAGGAAGTGACTAATTGTCCATGTATATGCGAATCATGCCACTATTGAAGAGAGGGTAAAACTGTGTATGTTCTCAATCACAGCTCGTTTTGGGACTCCAAAAGGTATGCGGCCATGGAAATTTCATGAGCTTATAAGTAGATTGGCAGAAATCTGGGGCTTCAATGACTGGAAGATGACGACCATGGGGCGTGGGTTTTACCATGTCATTTTCCACTCTGATGAATGAAAAAGGTGTGAATGGAGTTTGGGCTCTGTCCCTTTACATCCTTCTTTTCATAGAATTTATGAATGCGATCGTAACATTGATCCATGTTCTGTCAAGAACACCTTTGCTCAGGTATAGATTCGTATTCATAAACTTAGTTGGCTCTATTGGCACCCTCAAAAATTGTGGGAGATTGCATCTTCTGTAGGGAATCCTATCAGGCTGGATAAACAAACTGATAATCTTAGATTTGGACACTACGCTAGTATTTTATTAGAGGTGGACATGTCAAACACCCTAGTGTAAGAGGTTCTCTACATCACTAGGGATGATAGTATAAATATTTAGATATGATATGAAAGGAAACCAATTTTTTGTCTCAACTACCATATTTTTGGACACACATTAAATGAATGCAACGTGAATAAGGTTTTCTCTCTATAAAATATCTGAGGGCATGATGCTGGTAGTTGTCGGAGGAAGATAATTGATCAATTCTATTCAAATATAAATGTTGTAAACAAGGGGCAGGCATGGAATGACAATGTGAAGGATCATGGTGTTACCTTGGCATAAAATGCTGATAATGTTCCCATTTTTGGGACTGTGATATATGGATCAGGGAATCCCTTCCAGGATCCCTCTTTTGGTGCTGACTGTTGATAAGGATGGAGGTATTTAGGATTCATAGAATATTATGGATTATAATATAGATCTATAGGGTAAGCAGGATCGTGATAATGAGGCACATACATAGGATGTTGAGCTTGATGGTCTTGATAGCCATGATGCCTAAGGTCACACTCCTTCTGGGGAGATACAAGTTGGACATGAGAACTTTGATTCTCCCATTAATGAGGGATCTGGTGACCATCATATATAAGATTCAATAATTCTTGAACCCCCATTGGGAGAATATCAACTATGGCATAATACTGAGGAATCTACAGATGTGTTCTTCTAGATATCATTATCAAAGGTTTAAAAAATGAAGTTTCCTACCTCCTTAAATATGCCTATCAGTTAGGAAAATAGGTTTATCCCTCTCTCTGATGATGACTATGAATCTACCAAGGTTGGAGATGTACCCATAGAAACAATGGATAAGGTTGAGTCAGACCCGAAAGAATGCCTAGTTGTATGCTATGCTAGGCCATGCACAAGGCAGAGGTCTTCCAATAAATGAATATAATGTTTGGAATTATAATGGTCTTGGGAACTCTCCCATGGTCAGTGACCTGAAGCCTTTGATCATTACCAATAAGCCCATGTTATTGGGTATTACTGAACCAAGACTGAATTTTTCACGATGCTTGGCCTTTAATTTGAATGCTATTGGTTATTTGCTGGTTACTACTAATCAAACAGATAATATAAATGGGTCCTTATGGGTCCTTAAACACAATAGTATCATCATTGATTCATATCAGATTAAACAATAGACTATAACTTTATTTTTCTGTCATCAGTCTAATTCTATCGGTGTGAATTTTGTCTATTCCTTCAATCAATACATCTTAAGTAGATCATTATGGAACCCTTTACTCACCATATCTGAGAATATGACTAATATGTGGATCCTTCATGGTGACATTAATACTACTCTGAGGCCAGAGGAAAAAACAGAAAGTAACCTCTGCAGAGCTTTAGCCAAGGATTTTTATTACTGTATTGATCAATGTAGGCTGAATGAAGTTCCCATCTCAGGTGCAGACATTACCTGGAGAAGATATACTATTAATGGGAGGTAGGAAATTAAACAGGATATATGTCTAGTGCAGTTGAATGATGGAGGTGACACAATGGAGGTTTCTGGCATAACCCTTCAAAGATTACATTCAGATCACAATCCCATTCTGGTTGATCTCTGTTTTAACACTTTGAGGTCAGCCCCTTTTCCCTTCAAGTTCACCAATGCTTGGTTGGTTGTAGTAGGATGCAGGGAAATAAAAATATAGGCAAGGAGAATTGATGTCGTAGGAAGATCCTTGCACATTTTGATCACTATGTTGAAAATTGTCAAGGCCAGAATCAAAGAATTGAGTGAAAAATCCTTCTCTAACGTTGACAATTATATCAAAGGGGTTGAATCCAATCTTTTAGCGTATCAGCAGAGAAATATGCACCAGGATGTCCCAACTCAAGAAGATATACAAGCTACCTCTAAGCATGATAATCTTTTGACACTTAAGGTAAATTTGGAATGAAATCAATTAAATATCAAATGGATGAAGGATGGGGATAGAAACTCAAGATTCTTTCACTACATGCACAGGGAGAAAAAGATAAAGAGTACTCTTAAGGCTCTTATAATTGATGTCACTTTGCTCACATCGAAAAATGACATTGCTAATGTTGTGACCTGTCACTTTGCGAAGTTATACTCTGATCATGGGGTGAATAACTCAATAATGATAATAAGATATGATGAATCTAGTCTGGATGACAATCAGAATAAGAAAGTCATTGAGATTCCTTCCTAAAAAGAGATCCATCATGCATTATTCTCCCTGAATATGGATAGTGTTTCTGGTCTAGATGGTTTCAATATGCTTTATTGGGATATTATCCATGTTGAGGTATTTAATGTTGTTGGGGAATTCATTCAACACTCTTTTATTCCTTTTGGAATGAATTCCAATTTTATTTCTTTGATCCCGAAGAAATATAATGCATTGGATATCAAAGACTTTAGGCTTTTTGATATTTTGAATTCTATTCATAATGTAATTGGTAAGATCATGAAAATTCGATTAGGTGTGTTTCTAGGAATCTTATTTCTGCAAATCAGTTTGGCATCGTGCCTAGTAGAAATATTCAAAATTGTCTCTTTACTTCCTCAGAATGCATTAATATTATGAAAGGTAAAGTAAAAAAATGGAAATATGGCCTTGAAGGTTGACATATCAAAGGATTTTGACACTATATGGTGGGAATTCATCTTCACTATAACCAAGATGCATGGCTTTTCAGGGAAATTTATTGACATGGTCTCCTCCATTCTGAAAAGTAGTATTCTCTCCATTCTTGGTAATGGATCCCCTAGGGGATTCTATCAATGAACCATAGGAGTTAGGCAAGGTGATCCTTAATCTAGGATCCTATTATCTCTGGCTGAAGACTATCTTAGTGTGTGTTTGAATGATCTTTTCAATACATGCTTCTATCAAAGATTGAGAGCTGGTAGGAACTCCTTTGCTACCTCAACCTTACTTTATGATGATGAAATACTTCTTTTCTGTAAGGCCAACATGGGATCTATCTCTTACATCAAGAGTATCTTTTCACATTATGAAGAGGTTGCAGGCCAGGTAATAAGTTTGAATAAATCCTGTGTTTGTTTTGGAGAAGGAATTCGAATTGTGAAACAAAACATGATAACTTGTAAACTTGGGATTAAAATAGGGGAGTTTCCCTTTAATTATTTGGGGATCCCTCTATTCCGGGGAAGGGTGAAACATGTTAATTTGGAGGGAATTGCTCTGAAAATTAGTAATCAGTTGGTATGTTGGAAAGGCAAGACTGTTTCTCGGGCTGGTATAATTTTCCTTGTCAATTATATTATCACTTCTATGTTTGTATATTATTTTTCTGTTTATAGATGACCAAGATCCCTTCTCAAGGAATTGAGTCGATTGATTCGTAATTTTATTTGGACTAGTTCAACACATCAAATAAAACTTGTCATTGTTGCTTGGAAATACTGTATAAAAACAGTGAACATTGGAGGAATGGGAGTTAAGGATATCAGAATATTCAAAAACTCCCAACTTCAAAACATCACTTGGAGACTTTTGGCCATGCCTGTTTTTCAATTGAATTGTTTTTGAAAGGTTTGTTGATAGATTTCAAAAAAAAATGCATGTATCTAAAATCATTAGTTTGGTCTTCAGTTAGAATCACATATACTAAGATTATGTATCAATCTGTATGGATAGTATCACCTGGATCACATTTGGATTTCTGGATCACTCCATGGCTATCCTATCCTATTAAGGATTCTGCCATCATTCCACCTACTTTGAAAAGTTTCGCCATATATGACCTTCAGGGGAATACTGGTGGTTATGATTATATTCTTAGTTCACTATATGTTGAGATCCATAATTATTCCTATGTTGACAATGATTTTTTGATCGAGAAATCAACTTTTAATGGATCCTTCTCCAGTAGAGACTGCTACAAGCTTATGTTTGGCATTCTAACTAGAATACCTTTGTGGGTGGAGGTTATTCATAGGCCTTATATTTCCCCAAATGATGCCATACTAATCTAAATACTCTAGAAGCACCATTTACCTATCTAATCAGCTTTGCAGCGTGCATGTATCAGCTCTTATTCAGTATGTTTCCTCTTCCTTAGGGGTGATGAATCCCTTTTCATTTTTTCATTCTATGAAATTTGGATTCTCGTTTATGGATTTATTTGAAAGCATCATTTCAATGTTGTCTCAATTTCTGCTCAATCGAATCCTTGTTCTACTCTGTCCTCTAGTCTTCATTCATTGATCAATTGAAATCCTTGCTGTTGCTACCACTGTCTCAGTTATATCTTACATATGGAAGTCTCAGAACAGACTGGTCTTCAATAATGGAATGCACATCTTTTGTGAAGGGGTCATGGTGAATCATCGAAGAATTAAACTTGCTTCGATGAATCAAACAGGTTCCATGAATAATGATATTTCTAATTTTCATCTTTTGAGAACTCTTGGTGTTAGTGGCAGGTAATGATAGTTAGAAATGCTAATGTACATTCGGTGGATTCGTCCCATCTCTGATTGGTTAATGGTGAATGTTGATGGGGCATCTTCCGGTGCACCGGGTCCTGTCGGGTGTGCTAGAGTCTTTAGAACTCATCGGGGCTTTGTTAAAGGCCGTTTATTCCACTTTGTTGGTCATGCTCATGTGATTGAGGCAGAACTATGGGCAAACATTAAGGCCATCAGGTATGCAGTTCGTTATTGTTGGCGTAGAGTACGACAGGAATCAGATTTTTTAGTTGCTGTTCAGATTTTGAAGGATCGATCCTGGAATGTTCCATAGAGGATGTTGTATACATGGATCCCTTTTTTGAATCTTGTTGAACAGTTATTCCTTAATTCCTCTCATGCATATCGTGAAGCAAACCAGGTTGTCGATGCCCTCTCCAAAAGGGTTATCATGGAGGTTAGTTCCAGTTGGTCTTTTGTTCTACCAAACTACTGTGATATTTTTGTTAGGAAGGATTTTGATAGTGTTTTCCACACTAGGATTTGTAAGGATTCCTTTTTTTGAGTTTCTCTGTATTGTTTATCTTTTTTATAATAATTTGATGGGAGCAGGCCTTTTCCTATCTCTCTAACCTTTTCGATAATTATTTCACAACAATAAACCATAGGTCAATGATTTATAACATTATAATGTTGTTTTTTCTTAATAATAACATAATACTTTTATAATAAAATATTATGTCATTGTATAATGTATATAAAATTAATTATTTTCATTAACATTTCATCATTTAATCAACTATAGTAAATGAATGACTATGATAAATATATTTTCATCATTGAACTAGTTTATCAAATGAATAAATAAGGATAGAGAAATTATATCATTTACATATTAGAGATTATTTAACATCATCATATTTCTTCTTTGATAGAAAATTATTTTGAAAGATTACTTGGAACATTCAATAAGGAAAATCATGTTTTTTACATTAGAAATAGTTTTTTTAAATTAAAATATTAAAAATAATTAAAAATATATTTCCTTAAAAATAACATTTAGAAAATATTATAGAATCATTAAAAACTCAGTAGTCATTGAAGCCGAAAATTTCATTAATTTTTTTATGTTAGAACAAATATTCCTTTAACATTTTCAATTAAAAGTATAATGCACTTCATTTAGAAAACTATAAGGACACTCATTTCAAAATATTTTTTTTGAAAAATTTATACTTGAGGAAAATATCATTAAAATAAATTATTTATAATAGTGAAAACATTACTTATAAATGTTTAATAAAAATTTGATAAGTATGAAAAGTAAATTTTAACACATGATGAAATAAATGTGATCATGCTAAAAACATAGTTTTTTAACTATTGACTACATAAAGAGATAAAAATGAATTAAAGAAAGTTAATATCATGAGATAACTACTATTGAATAAAATCATCATTTTCTTCATAATTATTTCATAATTTATCATCATTTTAATCATATTATAAACAATGTAATCAAATAATGAGACTATGACATTAAACCATTATAATAGTTTTAGATTTTGAATATTAATGCCTAAAAATGTGATAACATTATATGGATATGTACGTCAAATAATAATGAATACAAGGATCATAAAATAAATTTATCATAATTATATACACCATAAATAAGGGTTTCGTAAAGAATGTGTCCCATAAATATAAAATTTAGAAACAACCCCTTACAGAATGTTTGAAATTCACTGTAAAAATTATAAACTCCTCTATAATATATATAGATATATTACAAATCTATTTTAGAACCATAATAATTTGTATCTTAAAATATATGATTTAAATGTAATATTTTATATCCCATTATTTAAAAATTATTTCCATAATAAGGTTTTAGTGAAGAACCCCTTCATTTTTCATGAATGGATTGGTTTTCTATCCCTGGTCCTTTAATTTTGATCATGGTTTCATAATATCCTGAATTTTAAACATGATATAAATATAATATATATTAATTATAATTTTATTTATATTAATCCATTAATTTTATAGTTATAATAAGAATTCCACATTTCATGGATACAGTATGCCATATATATGCATGAACTCTATTCCCAGATTTACAACGAATAAATAAAATGAATATAAATAAAATAATCAAATTGTATAAATATTTATTTAATTTTTTTGAATATATTTATTAAATATACCCTTATTACAATCAATATTATTTTTATGTAAAAAACAAATTACATTACTATCTAAGCAGTAGTCCACCATACACATGAGCGATGTTACCATATTCTCATAGAATAGAATATATGAATTTATTTCTTATTTTATAAGTATATATGTATAATAAATAAATAAATAAAAATTTTAAATATAAAATAAATATTTATAACCCTATTTGAGGGTTATTAGTTGATAATGAATAACATTAGTTTGTGAAGAAGTAGTCTACCATATAAAAGATCACTTATTTAATTTCCCATTTAATTTAAGGGGAGATATATGTAGTTAATTTAATAAAAAAATTTAAAACATTTTATATCATAGATAATGTTTTCCGATATTTAGTTTGTTTAATAATTTTTGAATGGGGTGGTATAAGAAATAAAATAAAAATACAACATTTAGAATCTTACTTCTTCTATAAAGATCCAATTTAGTTTTATAAAAAAACCTCATTATAAGGTTTTCAATGTGAGAATATGACCTATAATATTTTTTTGAGGTAATTAAGGAACATATTTATATAGTTACTAGATGAACCAGAGGGTTTTGGATATTTGAAGAGGGGGTAGAGGGGGTGGCAATTTATAAGTGGGGGATAGGACACACACAGAATGTTTCATAGTATTAAAGTGTGGCCCAATTATTTCATGTCAATTTTTCACCAAAATAGGTCATTATAATATAATAGTGTTTAAAATACCAAACTATGGACATAAAACGAGTTTTGAACAATTTTCCGTTAATTTTACACCATATCATTTTAGTTTAACTCTCAGTAATCTAATTTTAACTATAACCATGTAAATTATGTTTTATAGTTATTATTATTCATTTTTATCAAAATAAATTTTAACTCATTTTATAAAAATTATTTTTGTAATTAAATATATGGAATCCACTTTTCACAAATTATATTCACATAGTAGAGGGATTTGATTTTTTTGCAAACAACCATAAACGATGAAAAACAATTTTCTAAATAGATATTTTTCAAATGTTTAATATGTTTTCATATCAAAATTCAAATAGTTATTGATTCAGATGACCTGTATTTTATTAATTGTAATATAATTTTTGTTTTATTATGTTTGAAACCAAGTTAAAACATAAAATATCATTATAATGTTTTTGAATGGAATTGTGAGTTTCCAATATAAACCACTAATTTTTACTTTTCATAAAAATATTAATTTGTTTAGAAAAAATCATGAATCATCACCCTAATGTTAATTTTTAAACCATTATTCACAATTTGTTTTAAAATTTTCAATGTCATTTTATAAAATCATAGATATCTAATTCAGTTATTTTTACATAAAAAGAAATGAAAATAATTTCTAGAAAAAATTATTTTTCAAATAAATTAAAGATATAATAAAAGTTATGTACCTTTTATCAATGTAATTTATTCATATAAAACCATTATTCTTAAATATTATAATATTGAAATTTCTTTAGATGAAACCAATTTTAATGTATGGTTAATAATGGTCATATTTGAATAATAATATTAATGTTTGTTATGTATCATTAAAACATGGTGTCTTTTGAAACTTAATCAGTAAAAGAATATTAATTTATTTGAAAAATATATATTCATAAAATATCAGGGTGTTATATAATATCCCCCCTAAATTTAATATCTCCCTAAAAATAACATCACATTGGTATTAACATCCAATGATACTTCTCACTCATTATATCATTAGGTTATCATGTGGCGTCTTCATGCTGGTAGATTCTCCAAAAAACATTGACCATGTCAGTTGTCATGTTTGATATAAAATTATCTTTATGATCTAAGATCCCCAATTATTTTTTCTCATAAAAAAGATTATTCTCTAGATGTATATCATAAAATTTCTTTACATTTCATGTACCTATTATGTGCTTCCTCACGAGTGTTTCATGGAACTCCTCAGGATTTTAAGATAAACATGTTGGAACCTTCAAATGATAAGATACAAACTTGATACGATCTTGAATTTAAAATAGGCTAATATATATAGGGATCATGTTTTCCTCTTTTCTAAAATTAGATTAGGTTTTTCTCTAGAGAATATTTTAGAATGACATTGTCACAAACTTCATATTCTAGACAACAATATCCATTGGTGTCATAAATTTTATACTAACATATTTATACCCTTGTGTATATTTTAATAGCTCTAACCTTCCATTTGAATTTTCATGTATATCAGGTCCCATGAGTTTTCATTCCTTAACATCATTCTTGTACATATGATTTATAATCATCAATCCATAGTGGGAATTATAAGGATCCATATAAATTATTGAATAAAATTATTGTTGTAAGAAAAATCAATTATATGAAGGTGTTGATCCCAAAAAATACTGTTGTACATTAAAAAAGATATTAAATGTTTTTATAGGGTTTTAATTTTTATCATAGACATACCATATATCTAAGGACAAAAAAAATTTCAGACTCTATTCTGTATCAAGGGATTGTGGATGAATATCCAAAAACATTGTGGTAAATATTTGGACCCAATCAGATACCATAGAATACAATACTCCATGTAGCCATAAAAATCCATAATATATATCCTAGAAATAATAACTATAAATAAATATTCTTTGATTTAAATGTAGTGTGTGGACTTTTTTAAGTGATCAACTATATTTCATATATCGTTGTTCCCTTATGTTATTTTGGTGAGTTCGGTCAAAAAATCATTAGTGATGATTCTGATTACCATTTTGGTATGGTTAATTGTTGGAACATAAACATAACCTTATCCACCCAGTAAAAAATTGATTTGATAACATAAATTGTGATAAAATCTCATTAATATATCTCTTTATTACATCCCACAATAAATTATCATTCAAATATCAATACTAAATTTTCTCTCTCAGATGAATAGAGATTGAAGTATAATGATCATCTTATAATGGGTCATTCTTGAAATATATTATGGATGAAACAAAAACGCAGTTTATGAACATCATTATTACATTACAATAATGTATAAATTTTTTAATGTTCTTCACATTCTTATATAGATCTATATTATCCTTCTAGAACTCAATAATATTAATTTCATTAAAATGTCAAAAACTTATTTACGAAATATAACATTTCAACAATGCCTTCAAGAAATAATGATACAACCTGTGAAAACACATAAATATTTTATTTACTGTGATCCTCGTCGAGGATAAGCTAACATGATCATTCCAAATAAAAAAATATGCCACTTTGTTCACTTTTTTAGAGTGGTAATGTAATGAGAAATAATAATATTTTTTCCGATCTACCAATCTATTATGTTGAATGTTCATCTCCATATATGAGAGTATATTCCTTATAATTTTATGATCAATATGTATATTAATATTTTCTCTATAAATATAATTCTTCCACGACAATAGTGAAGTTATTATTATAGATAAATATATATCATGGGTTGTGTATTTATTCTCACAAACCTGTAATTTTCATGAATCATAAGCTCTAAAAATGTGATTCTACATTGGAAAAAATCCAAACCCCTTCATGGATGAATTACTGTTGATAAAAACACTAATATTTCATTTCATAATATATGCATAGGTGAACATATTAATCATTTCTTTTGTTTCATGTACATTACATAGCATTTATCTATCCATATGAAATCAACTATATTTCATGTTACCATGTTTAGTTGATAATATTGTTGAGTAAAATTATCTAAAAATGACTATAATATCTATATAAACAATTAAATATATGGATTTTAGTCACATATTCAGGTCACTACAATGTTAAATAACTATCATCATTAATAGATGCACTCAAACACCCTTCCTCTAGATTATATGGCAGAATTGTTATAATATTTTACACCAAAATTCACCCATTGAAAATATTTTATACATTTACTTTTTTCCTTAGGTCATTTTGTATAATTTTTATGTTATCTGTCTGATATTTAATTTCAATTTTATATATATGAATACTATATATAAATAATAACAAAAAATGTTGATGATGTTCTTTAAAAATAATTCAAAAATCTATGGAAATATCATGTGAATTAATAAGACCTAATGGAGTCAATGTATACTCCTAGTGTCAATAAATTATATAGAATATAATCATCAGAATATACTACTAATTTAATTTTCACTAAATTATGTAAAAAATGAAAGATTTTTATTACCTTAAATGTATCCCAAAATATATGTAATCATTATAATATAGCATTTAATAAAATATAAAAGAAGTATATAATATTTTGAACATATAATCAACCATAAAATAATAACCCAATAGTGGAATCAATGAATTTTATCTTAATATTACTTGGAGACATTCATGCTTCCAATGTCGACATAGTCCTTTTTAATCATACATAGATAATATGACAAGTATAAACACGTCGTTAACATATTTTACAAATCCAAAAACACAAAAACATTAATACATCATCATCAATGAGGTATATATAATAAATACTACCCTTTTATAGAAGTAACATTTTGAATTAGGTAATTTACACGGATAAATCCCTATGTATCCCACGCATAAGAAATTTGTAGGTTAGAAATTTTTTCACTCTATGACCAACTTCTACAGTCCTAAAACACCATCTCTTCTATTTTGGATATTCTTCTAGGTGTTTAGTTGCACATTATTAACATATAGCAAGATGAATATTTTTTCCATTATGATTATTATGACATCAACATTCAAAAAAGTAGATCTTCCTTTTATAATATTGATTATTAAACTGATAAATGATCTTATTGTAAGTCATGTATATATTTAATTGATTATTCATAATCAAAATATCATTCTCACCAGTGGTAATACATTATTTTTACACATCAAAACATTTTACATCACATTCCAGGATAATATTGTTCATTCATTTTCCATCCCCTAATTGAAAAAAAAATAATGTGGGAAAAAACTAATCATAGTGGAAAATATACAAGTATGTCTAAAATGAGATACCATAATTCCAATCTATGGAACCTTTGGGTTATAATAGTATATTTAAGATTAATATCAATTATAAACCTTTATGATGGTTTAATATTTCTTCCAAACCATATCCCCACAATTTGTTAAAAAATGTGTGTAGTAAGAAATATTTTTATTCATCAATCACTAATTGAGTCATGATGAAATAACAATTTTTGGAGTAAATAACCATACGTAATTCTGTTCAAGATTTACATCCACTTATATTATCTATCTAGAAATTTAATTTATTAGAAACCACTGTCTCTATACATCACCAATATTCTATGATACTTTCATATACATTGAATTATCCTAATATGTATCATTGTAGAAATCCATAGGGACTTAAATAAGTTTTTGTCACTATAATTTCTAGATGATAACTAATCCTTCTACTAATTACAACAATAACAAACCAAAAATATCGTGCATAAATATTATATCATAAAATTTGAATATTCATTACATGTCATAAATATCAATGTCATAATTATTATGGTATATTAATTTTGGGAAACATGAACACATAAATAATTTTTCTGTATTGGATCTACATTATTTACAAATAAGTTTTTTATAATTAAAACCCTTTATAACAATATGACACCTATTAAAATTATTTAGAACATGGGGAATATAGGGATATGGATGGGTGAGAATAATGTATTAGTAAAGGTATACAATAATGTTATGAACATGACATGAGGATAAGTATATTATAACATTAGAATAAAAAAATTAAATAAATCCATTACATTCATATCGTAGATCATAAAATGATTTCAGGAAATAAATCATGAATTTTTATAAGAAATGGTTCTTACACATAAAAAAACTTGTGAAAAGAGGCCATAACAATAGAATAATATATATATATTTTGAATATACATAATCATTGAAAATCATTAGTTTTGGATATCCAATGAGATATTAATAACATGTTATAATTTTTATTACCACACATAAACCAACATTGGGCTTGGGATAACTACTCATTAAATATATATTGGGATTGAGATAACTTCTCGTGTACCATTTTCATGAATAGGATAGACTTCCATGTACCCATTTAGTTGATAAAATTTATTCATATTCAAATGAATTAGTGGTATATATATGTCCCACTAGCCATATGAAACATACAAGTGTGTTCCACAAAATCATAAAATAGTAATCATATCATATACCATGAAAAGAAATGGGTTTAACAAAAAGTTCATCATAACATAACCAATGGGAAATAAATATGTTTCCTAAACATTTCATAATTTAATAACCTATGGAAAAGGAAAAGGTTTTATTCTAATCTTCACATCAATGATATATACTATCCAGATAATGAACAATGTAAATTATTTTAGATAATATCCCCATTAATATTTATGTATCATCAAAGGATAAAAACATAGATCGATAATGATTTTGAAATTTCTTAAGGAAAATTCGTTGAGGAAAAAATTATTTTACTTATAAATTAATATTTCAAAAAAATTACAAAAAGAAATTTCAAATGTATTTTATTTGAAATTAACCATTTATATAAAGAAATAAATTTACAAAACATTGAATTGTCATGAACATGTGATATTATATTCATGTAATGTAATTTAAAACAAAAATTTCATTAAAAATTTTGGTTCAATGTAAAAAACTAAATCATATAGAAAATAGGTAGAGTATTCCTATAAAATCAAATTATTAAAAAGTAAAAATGGGTAAAAGATTCATTAAATATTGTATGAAAATAGAAAAAATATATTTATACTATTTTCAGAAAATATGGATACATGAGATGTTAGCTTTTCATCTAAATATCGATATAATATTTTTTTCCTTAAAAAACAAACAATTAAAATATTAAGCTCACAAAGGGAGGAAAATAAAGTAAAAACACATTTTATTAAAATATATCAATAGTTTATGAATGATATTGTTTTTATGGATCGTTATACCTTAATATCTCATCATTGGAGTTATATCATAAACAATCTTGATAAACAATGGGATTGTAATATAAATCCTTTACGACTTCCATATATTATGAATCATAATCCCCCAGAAATAATGATTATTTAAATGATATATATGTAAAATAATTATCAAACATAGTTATATTAATTAAAATTCATGATTTCATATAGTCCACACATTAGAATAAATGATGTATCAATAATGTATCCTAAGGAAATAAATGTGAAACAAAAATCTATTACCTTAACACACAAATTAACTCCTACACATTTGAACCTCATATTAAATAAATATTGATTTATTACTAATAAAATAAAGATACATTATCATATTTATCGCACAATATATTATTTACTTATTTTCTATTTGTTAAATGTTAATTAACAATTAATTGTGAAAATCACAATATGGTTAATAAACTACTCATTTTTGAAGAATTTTTAACATTGGTACATTTGGTTGTTTAATTTAATTCGTGGATCCTTAATCCATTGAATTTGTGAAATTATACAAATCTCATATATATTTATTTTATAATTATTTAGATTAATCCATTAATGATAGTCATATGCAATTAATTTGAGTGTTTATTAATATGATTTGTCGTAAGGACGCATGAATGTTGTTTCCAGTATTTCAAGGAATTTGATTAAAGGGTGATAAATAATATATAAACATTGAAGAATAATTTTAACATAATATACAACACATATATTCTTTAAATTTTCCCTTATTACATATCATGTAAAACATATGTGAAAAAATAACAACATCACTTCATGAGTTTATAGTTTGTCGTATAATTGGGAAAAAAATTTATATTATAAAAAATTGAATTTATGAAGTTTTATATGATATTAAAATTACAAAAGTATAATTATATTAAATTTATACATATAGAAATATAACAGAAGATTATATCCAACCATGAGAGGTGGTCCTAGAAAAGGTATACGATCATTTCACAAGGTCACAGTTGATTATACACACAATCGAACATTATATTTCCCATTTGGCGGTATTAGTTATAGATAAAATAATTTAAATTATCATAATAAAATTTATGTATTCAGGATAAATTTTTATTATTTTAAATGAATATTTTTATATTATTTTAAGGATTTTTTATAAGATATAAAACATACACACATGTTTGATAATTTTTTCAACTTCTTTAATGGACATCATTACATTTATACATAGCTCCTTGAATAAAATGATTCCAAATCAAAATAATGACTCTAGAAAATGGGGTGTGAAGTAAGTAAGATATTACATTTGGTATTGGATGAATCAAAATGTTTTCAATGTGTCAAAATGAGAGGTTATTGAGTGTCCATTTATATGTGGGGGAGAGGAGACATATATAAAATTAATAACTATTCTAATGTACATGAACTTTTCACATGATAAATAGATCCAAAATGGTTAATTATATATTCATAAAGGTGATTATGTGAAAATATTTCAATAAAATGGTGTTTGTATAGCTTTATTTGTAATTCTATCCATAACAATTTTAGTTTAATATCTATGTAAACCCATTTAACCCTTAACAGTTTTAATTCATTATTACTACTATAATATTATTGTTTCCCAATCATTATTTTGAAATTATAATATAATATTTATATTTTTTATTCAAAATCAAGAATCATTTTACCAAATGTCGTTAATAGTAGTGAAAATGGTTTCTTTAAAAAAAATAACACATATATGATGACAAAATACTTTTTAATGAGAAAAGTTTCCATAATTTAAGACGATTTTTAATAAAAATTTAAAAAAAATTATTGACATGAACTATAATGGATTACTATTAAGATGATTTAGGTAAATTTACTTTTTAAACCATTTTCAATGTTATTATCATTATGAATTCATTAAATGGAAATTATGTTTTCAATAAAAACTATTATTTTTATGATACTCGAAGAAAAATTAACCATTTCATAAAAATCTAAAAAAACTAATACTATACTAATTTTAATGTATTGATTTAAAATATTAAATGAAACGTTTCATGAAATTTTTATTATTATGAAAAAATTAATATTACTCTTTGTTCATTATAATCATTACAAAAAAATTTCGAGAGAAATGTATTTCTAGAAGAATATAACTAAATTAATTAAAATTATGAACTATTTATCTGTTTTGAAAGGTAATGCTTTGGTCAAAGACCACAACAAAATTTATTGATAAACAAAAAAGGATTACAATAGGCAAAATGATGGTATTTTTTTACAATATCTATCAAAAAGATATAGTGAATCAGAAGGAATAGAGTCCATCCATGTCATGCTCTGATGAACTCCATTGTTGGCAAGAGCATCAGCAACGACATTCACATCACGGTAGGCATGAGTAGCTATATAATCGATCCCATGGAGCAAGTTCAGTCAATTCATCCAACGATTGGTAAGTGTCCATGCCAGATGGATGTTGCCATTCTAGATGGAATGAATGATAGTGGTCGAATCACTTTTTATCCACAGCTTTATCCAACCTCTTTGAAGTGCAAATTCAACGGCATGAATTACCCTTATCATTTCCTCCTCCAGAGATGAAGATGACCACATCCAACATAGAAGCAGCCCTGACACTGGCCAGCTGAGTCTCTAAAGATAGCACCACAACTGGAAGGGCCTGGGTTGCCTTTGGAAGCACCATCAACGTTCACTTTGATCCATACTGTGATTGGTGATTGTTAGAACACTTTAAAGGAGCATTTGGGTTTGGGTAGATGCGAGGAACATGGAGATGATAGAAGATCTCAAAGTCATCAACCGAATTGTTGCAACAGTCTTTTTGAATTGAGGAAGCTTCAGGAATCGCAAAAAAATCCGAGATTTCCCTGTATTAATATTGAGAGAGTGATTATTGTAAATGAGATCATTTCTAACGTACTAGATCTCATGCAGGAGTTCTTCCACTACCGCAAGAAAAAGATTTTTGACCTGCATAGAAACTTCATGTCTAGTGAAATTTCATAATAACAAGGAAATTGAGTCAGTGAAGAACTGTATGGAAATAAATAATTCAAAAATATAATTCTATAGGGTAGAGGCCTTCACACAAGATAGAAAAAGATGATTGGCATCCTCCCTATGCTGATTACATAGGCGACATTTAGAACAGAGTTGAACACTAATAGTTTCAAGACTAGTTTCCGTTGGTAATTTATTATGGGAAATGCACCAAATAAGGGTGAGCCTATATGGTTTAATCCAGGGGTTGTTAAAATGATTCACTCATAGAAAACTAGATTTATTTTCAGCGAAATTATGCTTATAATAGTTTTTAGATTATAGAATGCCATTTGCAGAAGGTTCCCAAACAAAGAAATCACCATTAGAAGAAAATAGATGATTATAAATAATTTGCGCAATATTATCAGGGAGATCATGTTGATGAGATTGTAAGACCTCCTTTATAGTCTGATTAGTATATTTAGGAAGATTATTATAGGGTAACAATGATATCAGAGGGATACCACACCATTTGTCACACCAGAAATTTATGGAAGAATCAGCACTGACTATCCATCTAGAAATTTTCATGACCTTCTGATATGAGTCCCAGATAGATGGCCAGATGGATGAGTTGATGAAATTAAAATTCCATTTTAAAAGCTTAAAGAGGAATTTATGGTTCTGAAATTCCGTTGCTTTATAAGTGGTACTATATATCAATATTAATTATTTTTTGATAAATGAATATAATATTTAATGGTCTTTAATCCATATTAATGGTTCCACGTTTAACAGATAAGTAATAATGGTCATTTTTAAATAATTATGTAAATTTTTTGTCGTGGTTTGATGAAAATCATTATTTCATACAACACATGATATCAAAGAAATTATATATATTGGAAAATAATATTTCTTAATGTCTTTTTATTTTATATAATGTAATTTCTCAGCATTTTGTATGGGGATCAAGAAAAGAACAATTTCAAAATAGGGCCATACATTTCATGGTTCATGGTTGGGGCTTGGTTTGTACATACCAGGCCACATGCCCACACACCCAATAGATAGATGATGAATGGTATTTAAACCAATAATTGGGGGAATGAAAATAATGAATAATTATAAGGATCCATATACATAAATTTCTCATGTGTTTCTAAATTATTATAGTGACCAATAATTATGTGTAGCTTTGTATCTCATTAGATAAATTTTACTGCATTGTTGGTATATGATTCAGAAAACAGTTTGATTGAACGATGAGCCTTATTTAGTGAGATAAATTTTAATTTTTCCCTACTGAACAATATATGTTGTCCCCAAATATTCATAAACATTTTTTCTCCATTAGCATGGGATGAGATCCACTACTAAACATCTTTTGAATGGGTCTTTATCTTTATTTTTGGAAATTTTAGTCATAGTTTATTGAATTTCAAAGCCCCATGTAAGTCTGTGATTTCTTTTCCTTTAAATTTCTGGAAGACACAATGTTTGGTTGTTTCTCTTCATTGAAATATCAATTGAACTAACCCAAATGATTTATTCACATACTAATTCAAGGTTATATTGTTTGAATCAATGTAAAATCATGGAAGAAAGTTTGTCTATGAGCATAATTATGGTGTTATACAATCTAGTTCCCATAATATTCATGTTTGATCACATGTATGTGGTATGATAAATTATGACATTGTTATTTTAAATTCATTCCTAGATAAGAATTATATATTTTCAATTTAAAAGATGTGTTAGACCCTTCAAAAAGCTACTTGTGACTAATTATAATTATATTATTTGTCCCAAGGACACCCATGGTATATTCTACTCACATTAGCATGGTAAATTATATTTTCAATTGGGTAAACGTGTTTTCAATAGATAAATATATTAGTGATTTCATGCATCATAGAATAACATAATTTATTGTTTGGATTCACCTTGGACTTAAATTTGATATTATTTTTTTAGTATAAATGATACGAAAATATTAATGGGGCATTGTTAAAATTTTAAATGGTATAAGAACATTCAAATTAACTGGTATCAGAATAAAAGATTCAAGAATCAAATTTTTTTAGAATAGATAAAAAGTGATTAATTTTATTGCCCCTGATGAATGCTATATATTTGGATTTGTAATCCCTTATTATCTTGGGTTTTTATAAGTTCATGTGTGTTAGGGTATAGAAATTGGTTGTTAGTAAATGGTTTATAATTTAGAATGTGACTCTCTAAACCAATGTGAAAGGATTTTGGTCATGTAATTTCTTAACATTGATTTAAGATGTAGTTACTTGGTTGTTAGAATCTTGGACATGTAATAATGAGCATGTAAATCATTATTCAAGTCTGGGGTTCTGATATGGTCACTTGGTACTAATATCACATGAAATTTTATTTTTAATTTTACTAATGTTCTTATCTACCAATGATTTTAAATGAATAATAAAATTCAATATTTTTAAATAAATTTTTTGTCTTCCTTGATTTAGTTTATGGGTTGGTCTTATGAAAGGGATTAATCTCGTTGAGAGGCATGCATGTCCTGATAAAGCCCAATTTCCCATGTGGTAAATGGACAATTGAATATTGGGATAATATCATCAGTTGTAATCTCTTTTATTAGGTCCTTTATACTACTTCATAAACTATGATTATTATTATATTATATATTTATTTATAAAACATTATTGTGGACATCATAGTTATACTTAGACACTGGATAAGCCACCGGTGGTACCTCCAAAGATATAATGGTTATAGGTTAGGAAATTAGAAAAGGATTAGATTATAGATTCATAATTTTGGATGGAGCATGATTGAATAGGATTTACTGATATTGAGGGATATTATAGATATTGCCATGCTTTCTGCATTTTGGGATTTTCCTTTGAAAATCACACTACTTATGAATGCATATTTTAATTATTTGGTTGTGGGTATACTCCAAGCTTTTTGTTATGGTTTTGGGATTAATGTATTTTTAGGATATTGATATATATTAATATGGTTTTTTCATTATATTTTTGTAATGTTATTTCATTAGTAAAGAGGGATTCATCTCCCCTACAATCTTATTAGATCCTCACTACTAGCTGGTTGTCTCTTGAATAATAGAGGGGTGATCATGAGGCAATGTAATAAACAACCTCATGGAATCAATTCAGTTTAACCAAGGATGGTACATTACAATGTGTAATCATTTATGTCTCACATTATATTGATTCACAATTTAGGAGTGGTATAAAGGAGGTTTGGATCGTCTGATAATTGGTAATGAGATCATGAATTCTATTATATTATCCATGTTTGAATGAAAAACCAAATTCTTTGTGATCGATTCATTTTATTCATATTTTCCTATTATTGTTATTGTTATTCGACCCTAGGTGATAAATATTATTTTGAGGTTACCTTTTTAGTGGTATTTTAATCATGTTTCTTTATAGAATGGGATTTCTATAGGAATATATCATTATGGTACTCATTTATTTATATAACAATATCTATATTAGTAATTTATGAGAATGAATGTGGGGGAAAGTTTCTTTACATTGATAGAATTTGTTGTTTAAATGAAAAATGTTATTGTGTTTCATTATGATTTTAATAAAATGTTAATAATAAATATGTTGAAAATTATATTACCGTGAATGATTAAATATAAAATGGTTTAGTTCATGTAAAATGGGAATTTTTTTATTTGGAATTCTAGTTTACCCTAAGATAGATATGAACAAGAATAGGGATGGTAAAGAGTAGTGAAAATGTTGCAGTTGTATTTATTGGAATTGTGTGGGTGGTGGGCATCATTATGGACAGTTGTAACCCAAAAATTTTGTAATTATTTATTTTTTTGGTTATGTTTCTAGAATTTTATGTTGAAATTATAATGCATTTCCACTATGATGATGTTTATCAGTGGGTGACAGAAGCGTACTATAGTGAATAATCCTCTATTAAGAGGACATCTTCTCATGTTTATTATCAATTATATGGAATATATTTCATGTTGGATGATAATTATTAATTCATTATATAGTTAATGAAATGATATATAGGGTATCCTCTTCTATTAATATATTATCTAATAAGGAAGACCTAACAGTAGTATCCTGTAATAATTTTTGGATATGGAGGACCTATGGCTGGTATGTCATATAATGAGAATATCTTGAAAATTATAGATCACATAGATAATCATATAGATAAGTGGTTCAATTTATAATATTATATATATTAAGGACTATTGAATCCCAAGTTGGTTATCATGGACTATGGTGAGTAGTTATTTCATACATCATGGATGTATTACCAAGAAATTATATTATATAATTATTACCCAGGGAATCTGATGATGAATTGATTTGCACAGATTATTCATTTAACAAAGGGGAATATTTCATTGATAGATTATTCTAGATACTTCCCAAAAGGATGGGTCAATCCCATTATTATTAATTGATGAAGAAATAAATGAGGGACAATTTTAGGATGTTCATATATTTTATATTATGTTTCAGGTGAATATCCTTCATTTTATGAAGTCTTATATGGTTGTTAATTAGTCCCTTTTTTCATTAGGAAACATAAATTAATCTCATATTGGTCAATATGTAGGGTCATATGTTATGGTATGAATTTTAATGGAAGGAAGAATCATTATGAGATATTTCTCTATAATGTTGGAAGAAAAAGAAACCATGAGATATTATAAAGTTCTCATGGTTGTTTGCAGGGGGGTTTATAATAGTGTGGAAATCCTATTAACATGAGGTGTTAGTGAATTTGACCACCAAAGGAGTTTTCTTATTTTTGAATGGGGTGACACATACAAAGGTTCTACTGAACCCATTGACCAATGATTAATAATTACTAATCTAGGTTGATTCTATACACCAACATGAAATCATCTACCCCATATCAGTCTATCCACTGGAGATATTTTTGTAATTACCATTGAAAGTGCACAAAATGGTATTTTAGCCCCTGAGAATCCATATCAATTGATTAGTTCATGACATATGAATTTTTTAATATCCTAGTGTAGAGTAACAAATCAACGACATGTATCTCAACCTATAATCATTAGTATAATGGTTGCACCATAGATATTCCAAGGTATAACTCATGTATCTTATATAATATATATTTTATTAATTTATATATACTCTTTTATATCTTTTATATATTCTAAATTTTTAAATGGATTCAATCTATATATGGAGTTATTTTATAGAGTTATGATTATTAAAACTCGCTTATGGTGCAGATGGAGTCCATACATCATTATAAAGGGTGTTCTATCAACCTTGGTGGTAACATTTCTTTTGGAATTTTTACATTCTTAAAATATAATTATTGTAAATGATACTGGGAATTGAAATTTTGGTATCATACCAAGACAATATTTATTATGAAAATGGGTGTGTTCAATTAATGTATCCTGAGGTTGATATTTTTATTCTTTTTTGGAGTGGAATATCATCATATTCCATAAAGTGATTGTTCATGCGAAGTTGGGTGCTCTTAAAACATAGGTTGTGAGTACAATGATTGATGATGAGGTGGAGGAGTTGGACTTATTTCATAATGTAGTGTGTTAGTTTTAGAAAATTATTCATGATAAGTTATTAGGGTATACAACATAGAAATTTATTGAGTTCAAAACTACATTGATATTGGGTCTTGTGGTAGTTTCTATTCTTCATTATAGGATGGCTTATGTAGAGATTCAAGAGAAATAGACCAAGCTAGATTATTTCAAGGTGAATGTGTTCATATATATGATTAATTTTCTGTAGGATCTCTATTTTTATTTTCCATAAATTCTAACATAATGTTGAGATAATATGTTGAATACTTGAAGTAGAAAGAATATAAGACCAATAAGTCATATACTATTCATCATTAATTCTTTAAACAATAAAGGGTACCTTTGGGGTCTCTAATATTTTTGTGCGACCATGATTTCATTTTTTTTGGGTTAGTCCATCTGATATACAATATATATCTTTTATATATAGTTATAGATTATATGTGTTTTTTTTATTTCATTATGTTAGACGAACCCTCCTTATATTATAATTGACATGTAAAAAAAATATTTCACCTATATGTTGATCATTTTCTATTCATTTTTTCTAAAATATTATTTTGGTTTACAAACATCCTTACCATTCCAAAAATCTTAAAATAATTCTATATATAACAATATATAACATAATATATTCCCTACTTTGTATTTGTAATTTATGGATTTAAAACATTCATTTGTTAGAATATATCATTTTTAGGTGAATTGTTTCAACAGATACAATAAAAGATCATGTATTTGACTATTGATTGTATCTAATTATTTTTTTCTCATATATGATACTTTTTTATGTTCTCTTTTTTACTAACAAAGGTTTTTTTAGAGTTATCCCTTACTTTTGGGTGTCTCTCATGGGCTTGAACAATTTTGGAATAAATTTTGATTTGTACTGGTAATTTGAATTTTTTTTTGAAATTAAAAAGGAGTTTCAAAAAAATATTGAATCATCTCCCACCTTAAATAAGACAAAAAGTATACCATGTTTTGTAATGCATATAGGATCTAACTCGGGGAATTGTTGTAAAAATTTTACTGAGCTGTGAAATAAGTGTCCTGTTTTTATAGGAAATAGAAATTAAACTATCATACACAATATCTCATGTAAGATGTAGTAGTTTATGAAGTAATATTTTCGAACTATTATCTTTTTTATAAGAGGTTTATAATTTATTCCAATAATAAGAGAATAAGATATGTCATTTATCATTGAGAATTATATCATTTTTAGTATATTTGGATTGATTATATTATACATTTTTACTTTGAACTAGCTTATATGCTAGGAAAAAAGAAGAATGTTGTTAATTATTTGAGTCGGACGAAATATATTTAGGCAATCAAATAGATTATTTTTTAGTGGAAAATGATGGACTTCATCATATTGATGTTTATATTTTATCAAAATAATTGATAATATATAAGCCTCGTTTCCTTAACAATCACTCCAACAATTCCATGCTACGTCAACGAATGGAAATATGTGGATCAAGAATTCATGGATTTTTTGGACATATTTGATGGATGGGAAATACCTCCTTACTATTCCATTGAGTATCATGATATTATCCATGAATATGGATTAATTGTCTTTAATAAATGTATTATGGAGGATAATTTGTGTGATTTTAATGCATTAAGGTTGGATTGAACCCCGGTCTGAAAAAATGTATTATAATCATGATAGAGACTATTTGTGTTGATGAATGAAGAAAGAGATCTCAGTTATATTATGAAATGATTCACGTTCTAGTATGTAAAGGATAATAATCATTGACACACATGCCAATTATATTTGTTACCAATTTTATAATGAGAATGGAAAGATTTTACTATAGTATTGATAGTTTCTTCTCAGATGACTCCTATAAAGAATAATATGATATGGGTATTATTGGACCCACTAATAAAGATATACCATTTCATGAATTTTTTTGATACTATCAACATGGATATATTGGCCCAAAATATTATTTTTAATATAGTTAATTTTCATGTGTTACCCTAAAATATAGTTTTATATTGGAACTCTCGATTTACATCACGCTTCATGAAATGTTTGTTTAAGGATCATGATAGTCAAGTTATTTTGAGCTAATGTTTAAATCCATTTAATGATGGATAATAAAAAAACTATTTAATTGACATAATCATTTTTCATATACTGTTTTCCATGATTTTGTACATCCAATGGATATGAACATATATCTATGTGAGTTCACCTAAAACATTTATTAACATGCGAGTATTGATATGGAACCACATTAGGTATAGAACGGTAGGGAATTTTGATCACCAATGTGTGTTATAGGAGTAAGAGAACAAGATTTGGTGGGGATGGATCTTGTGGAATAGACATTAGATCATGTACATTTGATCCCTAAGCATATGTGTACAACGTAGAGTAGATATGTGTCATACAATGACATAAGTTTTTAACCTTCGTGTTTGTTGTTAATGATTATGTGTTCCCATGAGTATCAATAATATTGGACCACATTCTGATTTTTAAATATTGTATGTTGGTTCAGAGGTACACCACTCAATTTGAGATTGTGCTGATGATCAAACTACTAGCGTAATATTTGCCTCTTCTATAGTTGTATGGTATTATGCATGACATTTTTCAGGTGTTGTAATATTTTCAATATCCCTCTTATCCTTCTCATGTTATAGATATTGATTTTAATGATCATGATATTGATTAACCTTTTAAACATAATCTTTTTTTTGTTGCTAAAATTTTGAAGAGTCATCGGTATAGGACAATGAAATTAGTTGTGGGGTTTTGTATGAATGGAAATATTCGTGCTGAAATGAGTGAGAAGGAAATAGATATGTATGGTCCCATTGGGGGATCTTTTTACCACGATGGTATAATAAATATTGGTAGTGTAGCTTATGTATGAGAGATTATAAGGTGGGGATGTTGTATGACAGTGAACATTATAAATGAATGATTTTACAAAAATCATTGTAAAATTCATTTTTAAATGGTTAGTCAAATGTATCATAGAATTAGTCAAGGTTTTAGGTCCGTCATGGGGATTGAGTATATAAAGAAGGTGATAATGTGGATACCCATATCATATATAATGGTTGGGGAATGATTAATACTAACAATGAACCATGGTCATGTGACCGAGAGAAATGAGTTTCATGATTTTTATACAATGCATGGGAGTTTGAAAACTATGTAGAATTTTATAGAAAAATCCACATGGATTCCACATCATATTCAAAACCATATAGGTGACCTATAAAACCATGCATCTCGATATCCTCTTGGTACCGGAGACCACATGGTAGTTTTTTGGATCGTAAACTATTTTAAAAAACAATAACCCTCAGAAAATGTGAGAAATATATTATTTTACCACCAGTTAATTGTATTATTTCATTAATTTCAACCATACATATTCTCTAGATGTTCGTGGTTCTAGGAAAACCTTCCAAACTCCTCCATAGGTTGTTCCATTATAATTATATCGAATTTTTTGTGTTAATTTGAAATATTAAATAAATTTGGTGGGCCTCTAAATTTATTTTCTTCTATTTTATGGTAAAATATTTGTTATGATTTTTCATTAACTCTCACTATCATGACACCATATAAAAACTTTTTCTTCTATTTTTGTTTCTATTAATTCATGTTTTAATCATGTGAGGATGTTGGATGATAGTACTTTTATGATCATTAGGTAGGTTGTCTATAAGTTGTTTCGCAGTGTCTAAATGTTAGTTCATGAGTATGCGTAATTTTTAGATTGAATATTTTTATTGACATTGATTCACCATTAAGAATTATATATTAATCATTTACATGATTTCCAAAACCCATTATCGACCCTCTTGGGTCCGTTGGTGATTATTAGGTTGGGATCATGGCCATCCATGTGGCCTGCCACTCCATAGAGCATGGTAAATGACGTTATGAATTGTCGAAAACATGGTTCATGACGGTAAACATGTATTTATTTGTGTATATAATGATATCCTAATATATGTATTCTTTTAATAACACGAGAAATAAATGAGTTATATATTGATTAATGAAAGATGTTATAAATTTGTAAATGTGAATACTTCAAATTTTTAAATGGGATTAATGAAATTTAATAGTCCAGTTGTATGAGTGAATAATGAATGAAATGAATTATGTTAAGGGGTTAACGGATAAAATATACATGTCTATGAGGAATGATAAATTTTGGGAGAGGTGAACAATTGCTATCTTTTTTTGTTACAGATCATGTATGTCAATCAAAAAAAATTATTTGTCATTGAGTGATCCAAAATTTAATGAATGAGTCACTAAACTCATGGGTAAAGATATTGGACATTGTATTAGTTATCCATTATTTTGTTTGGACTGAAGTGTATTTTTTAAATTTTGAATTGAAATGATGTACCCGACTTTAGTTATTCATACATAGGTTGTCAGCATGAAAATGGAGAACTAATAGTCTGTAAAATGATATTGGTAATTGGTTCGACATTTTTAGTTCTTATAATTTTATATGAATAAATAAATTCGAACATTCTATTTATAATTATTAATTATTATGATTTTGATCATTTTTTTGAAATCCATAATGGAAGATACTGATTTAGTGGGATTGATGCCACAATTTAACTATATATACCAAGAAGAAAATGTATAATTTTTTATTGTGATAATACATCATTTAGTTCATTTTTTATTAATTTCATTATAACACTACATAAACTAATAGTCATATTATACTAGATATTGAGTTAAATACCATTTATAGTGGCATACTATGGTGTACTCCCATAGTTAATGGTCCAACATTGGTACTTGAGCATACTTCAGGGTTATAGGTCTAGAAAATGGGAAAGGCCTAATCAATGACGGTGGTTACAAAATTTGGAAGAGAGTAAGGGTGAGGGGACCAGACCCATGTCAAGAACATTGGTTTTGTATTTTTAATGATTCATTTTTTATGGATTATCCCTTTACATATGAAAAAACTATTATTTGTCAAATTTACTATTTTCTAGGTATATACTGATTTTTTGGTTTTGGTTGTGAGATATATGGTTAATGATTATAATTGACCTCTATAAAATTGGTAACTATTTACTTTATATTCACTATTTTATTTCACTGGTAACAATTGAATAGTATGCATGGGAACAATTTTAGAACCATGTTACTAGCCATTATACTTTGGAATATGGGTAGGTACACATGCAGCAATGTAATGACCCATCTCTGGGTGATGGTTTTGTGGAACTCGCACTAGGAACATACAATTTTACATTGGAAATATGTACATGAGATTAAATGCTTTTGGTAAAGTTATAATTTGAATAACATATGATTAGGGAATATTTGTACTTTTTATATGATTTCATGAATGGCTAATTTTGTTTGAGGAATGATAATTAGTATTATATATACTTGTATATTAATGACTACTTCAGATTTGAGGTTATACCCTGAATGATAAATACATTAATAGCACACACAAAAATAGTCATTATTTAGTGATAATTACAAGTGCATGGACACAATTTCACGAATGGTTTTTGATTTTGAGAATGTGGGGTTTTACAACATTTAAATTAATAATATCTTAAAACAAATCATGTCACACATAACATATATATAAGAAAACAACCAATAATATAAAACTAATAAATATAAAAACTATATTATTAATATAATATTAGTTTATTCAATGCAATAAATAATTAAAACTATTTCTATATATTATATTATTTACTATTTAAAAAAAAATCCTCTCAAACAACAATCTATATAAAGCGTAAAGTGTACATAAATAATAATTTTTTTATTAACGTTTAAAATTGAATTATAATAGAAATTTTTTTACTTTTAAACAATAATTTTATTATTGATTTATTTTTAAATAAATATGAAATTTTATTAAATACACATGATGTTTATGAGGCCATTTTTCTAAAAAAACCAAATTTTATTTGTTTATTATTTTAATTAAGAAAACTAAATCTAAAAAATTAAAATTTATAATTTGTTAAAAAGAAAATAATATTCTATTTTATAACGTCAAAATTATCTTAGTATTTTTTTTGTAATTATTCTAAAAAAAGTTTCATATTTATGTGAATAGTGAAAGATACTAGTTCTATAAATAACATGAAATTTATGAAATTTTTCATATATAAGTATGAATGTGAAATTATTGTAACATAATTTAAAAGGAAATAAGTTTTTTATATTTTACATTATAATTTTAAAAAATGTGGTTTTAATTTACAATACTAAATTTTTAATTTCAAAAATGAAGTTGTATTTTTTCAAAAAAATATTTTTGATTAGTTATTTATTTAGTTGTATAAAATATGTTTTTTATTTATATAAATTGAATAAAATAATATAGATTAAATTTTTTGAAATCATAGGTCCTAATTATTTAATAAGAGTCATTTTATTGTTGAGAATAAAGGATAAGATACCTATGGTAAAAACCAAATAACATAGTGAATGTAAAAATTGTAAAAAAAATTAAGATTAAAAATAACAACATGTTTATGCCATCGGTGTAAGTTTTTGGTTATGTCTTTTATGAACATTTATCATCCCATATCCATTATTTATTCAAATAAGGATCCACTTTCCATAAGAGTTAAATTCAATTATAGAATAGTTTTGGTTATTTAAAAAAATGTAACCCTTTTCACTCATAATAAGGTCAATACTATCATCACTACTCACACGAAAATGAAAAAAGTTTATGGTATAAAATAAACACAAATCACCACTAAAAATTCAATAAAAATCATCTAACATTTATTTTCATCTTAAAATATGTTGTATTCTTTCACTATTTTTCATGTTTTTTTTAAACACTTGTTTTGAATATACCATTGTTAGGTATTAGTTCATTTTGTAACTTGTGGTTTCTGTAGGTTTTTTGGGATTTATGGTTGGTTGTCCCTTGTTGGTTTTCTATCACGGGAATATTACGTGGAGAGGCTTATTATGACAGTTGACACACTCACCACGTTACATAAGATTTTTCTATATTGTAGAGTCATGGGATTTTTTTTGTGTAAATACCTTAATCAACTTGTCTCAACTATGGATTAAAGGTTGTGATGTACCCCTAGGTGTGTTTTACCACTTTATTGTGAATTTAGTAGATACACCGTAAGATTTATATGGGGATGTTTTCTTGGTTTTTTCCAAAATGGGTTCCTTTTCCATGGGGATTATAGTTTCATTTAGATCCTCTTTGGTAGCGGTGTTATGTGTTGTGGTGGTATCGAATTCTTGTAACACCCCAAGCTTCCACGGTACGTTTCACTTCGAATAATGCAATAGCGTGTGTTGTACGCAACCTCGAGCTCTAACACACACCACAACGAATTAAACTAGCCGTTGTGAATAGTAATACATACTTTTTGAAATTTTATAAATTTTATTTATCAAAATGGACTTCATTTTTGGATTCGGAATGTCGGAATTAGCCTATGTTGAATTTTTGGTATTTTTATGAGAACTTCTATTTTTTATGAATAGTGAAAAATACTTAAAACAAATTTTTTAATCAAAATAATTTATAGTGATAATTATACTATTTAGTGGTTTTAAAGTATAATTAGAATATATTTTTACAATTTTATCCAATGTTGGTCATTAGAATTAATTTAACATTGAAATTGGACATACACAATTGCCAATCTTTTGATATAAATTGTTTCTAAAAAACACACTATTTGTTGTGACAGCGGGAATTAATTATAAAATTAATTAATGAAACTTATATGTTTGGAATTTTGTAAAATAGACATCATTTTTGAATTCGGAATATCAATTATAGCTTTGGGTGAAATTTTGGCATTGTTCTGAAAAACATCAATTTTTGATGAATAGTGAAACCACTAAGTGGTAGTTAAATAACTGATTTTTCATTTAAATGAAATATTACAACATCTGTGATTTGATTTTAAAAAATCCGACATACATGGTTGTCATTAAGAAGTAAAATGTGGTTCAATAAGATTAAAATAATTTTTTGGTGAATAGTAACTTTTAAGTTCTTAATCGCGATTAGACGTAATTAGTGTTGTTTAAGGTACAAATAATGTTATAATAATATGAGATGAGCATGACACTTGTCCTACTCCCATTGGATGAGTCATGGCCGACCAAGACAACCCATGGGTCAACTTGGGGATCCCATGGTGCCACTTTAGTTGGAAAATGACATTAATATATATTTATTTAATGTTAGAATTAAATTGACACAAACATGAGTTGTTTTACTAAAACAGATTTTAAGTGGGGTTACACAAGTCCCAATTTTGATTATAAATATTCATTAGAAAGCTAAAAATATTTCCTACATCATAGTATTTTTTTTATAATTTTTAGACATTAAATAAATTAAATTATTTATGACATCATGATGATGCAGCGATGACCTCATTATTTAACGATTTAAATAAAATGGGAAGATAATGCCAAATACAAGGCTTACACTTGTCCAAAGACAATTGGATGAGGATATTTCGAACCCTTATCACCTTATCCTCGAATTATATAAGTGTGTGACCTTTAGAATCCGAAAAGCATTGTGTAATAATTTAACATTTCAATCTTTCCAAAAGAGCCCTCCTCTCCTCTTATAAAAGGCCCCCACCTATCCCACCTCATTTACACTTTCAAGCCATTTGGCTCGGCCAACCTCTTCCCAAATACTCTCCCAACATCCCTCTATTTCTCCTAGAAGCCTCACTTTGGGAATAACTCTTCCCAAGGAAGCCTTTGGCTCAAATCAAAAAGAGTTACCCGATTTTGAGGTAATGTCTTCTCTAATGTTGTTTTGTTTTCTTTTTCTTCTCCAACCCCCTAAACTCTTTTTATTAATTTCTTTTGTAAGAACACCAGTATCCTAAATATACTATGATGTTGTTATAAGAAGGATTCGAGCTACACTTACACACACCTACATCTAATGGTTAAAGGACATACGGTTTCTGTGGATGGCGAATCTCTGCCTCACGAAACGATGATTGTTCAACACTCATATAACACCTTCAAAGGTGGCCATTAAGATGTCACTATTTTTATATATGATATATAATATTTTTATGTTTTAATTATTCTTCTGTATTTCTCATTTATGGCATACTTTATGATTTCCATTATGGGTAAAACGCGATAATTTCATTTTAGGAAGTGCGGACTACCGCCCCCTCAAAGTGATTTGAATCGTTAATGCCATATGTGGGATGTATAAAGGATGGAGTAAATGGTATTATACAATATATTATACTGGAATTATATTATAAATTTATATCATTATGATTTTGTTACATTAAATACGAAATAGAAATGAAAGTAGCGTTCATGCGTACGTACGGCTTACCGTCTCCATGAACGGTGCATTTCATTTCTTACCTCTAAATGTTACGTAATATTATAAATGAATGTATATAATGGAAATATATGATATATATGACATCTAAATCATGAATATAATTCTGGAGATAATGGATATTCTACCACATAAACAACTTGTAATTATAAGAAGTTTATTGTTGACTCAAGAACCAAAGATCGACAAAACGACCGTTATTAACTTAAATAATTACATAATGTTCATAACATTGTAATAAGTGATATTAAAAGGATAATGAAATTAAAAATGGTTCTTAATAAGGTATATATTAACTCTAGTTTATTATTCAGGAGGTTAAAGAACGGTTGAGTCAATTCAGACACGAGGTAAGGGAACTTCTTAACCCAACTTCCATTCTTTGGGTTAATCTCCTACAATCAAATTATGTCATGATATTATTATGTCTTATTTTGTATTTTTACTTTCTTTATGTGTACCTATAGTGAATACACATAATATATCTATTTTATTTTAAAAATTTTCTTTGTAAGGACTTCGTCTCAATCTCCTTTCATTGAGGCATATTTGGTTTTATACACAAATTTCTTTTATACCGTGTATAAACCACTTTGACTTTTACGTTTATTCAAAAGGAATATTTTTTATACGAAGCCTTTACTAAACGACAAAAGGGAATGTTTTTGTCATACGTATGCGGTGACAACGACTTCTCCACCGCCGTGACCACTATTTGAGTTTCGGCTTCCTCTATAAGCCATCATTTTTTTAATGAAAAATAAATACAAAGTTTTAACTTTCTTTTATTTTGGTATTGAAAATGGTTTTGAAAGCGTTTTTATTATATCAATGTGTTGTATTGATATCTTGTGATTGAAATGTGGAAATGTTATGTTTCTTTTATGCATGTTTTATGTGATAAGATTATGTTATGGTTTATGATATGTTTAAACCTATTCATATGAGGAATGTATTGGACTTAATAAGTGACGGGTGGAGCCCGCTATAGCTCCTCGATGCATCGGTAGGTCTCATGAGACAACTAGACGTGGAATTGGATGAGGCCCTTTCCAAATTTGATTTATGGTTTTGGCCGAGGCCTTAATCATTTTAGACGTCTTGGCCGAGGCCTTGACAAAGTGTTTCAGAATGTCTGGCATTATACATTCCCTCATTATGAAAGTGGTTATTGATATTGCATTTGATTATTCGACCAGTAGAATATCAATGTGAAGAAGTGAATGGCATTATCTCATTTTACTTTTTCCATATTATGTTGATGTTCAAGTTTAAAAGGCTTTTTTTAGTTATACATTGCCTTAAATTTTTATGTTTATTTATGAAAGCTTCCGCAATATTGTAATCCATACTGAGCATCTGAGCTCACCCCATGCAATGTTTTAATATTTTCCAGGATGTGAAGAAGTATTTTATGAATGACCTGCAGGGATAGTCATAAGAGGATATGAGTGTGGACTATGAATACTTTGTTATTATTTTTTCACTTTATGATGTAATGTAAGATTTATGAATGTATCTAGTGTTTTCCAAGGCTACTAAACTAATCGGTCTTTCGAGACATGATCTTTTGTGATCATGCCAATGTTACGAAGTAATGCACCGACTCTGGGTAGCTGGGGTCGGGGCGTTACAGTTGGTATCAGAGGCAGTTTAGTACTAACCTTGGAAGCTAGATGTAGATAAACTCTGATTAGAGCACATAGCCCAAAGATAGACCTTGAGGATTGGTATAGAAGAACTTCCTAGAATTTTGGTATTATAGAGATGTTATGAGTTTTCCGAGCAATACATCCATGTCTGGATACGAGCAGGTAGAGGCGGCTCTGGCACAGATGTACCTAGGGGTAAAACCCGAAAACACCGCTTTGAGCTATACTCGAACGGGAACTGGTGCACGACAACGGGCCTTGCTGCACTCTTGGTTACGACACTCCCGGGGGATATGCTTTGGATAATTCTCATTTTCTTTATAAACCACTATGAAGGGTTATGAGTATATACTTCCTCAAAGAAAACCTTTTTATGATTATGGATTATATCGATAAATAGTTCAATATATGTTAAGTATTTTATAAGTATGGAATTATGTATTTTTATTCATAAACTAATATAGTTTATGCCATTGTATAGAAATGGCGCCCAGTAGAAGGAATGTGAACTCCAGCAATATGTATGATCCAAAGAGTAAGAAGAATCGTATCTTTCACGGTATTAAGCCAACATTTCCAAGGGAAATAGTCTCCCATGTGTTATCAACATATGAAGAAATAGTATCATGTGTTAATAAGATAAGTAAAGAATTCTCTGAGTCCTATGGATTTGAAGCGAAGCAAGAGATGAAAGGGATGGAAGAGAGAATGATGGATAAAGGAATGAGGGGAATGAAGAATTTTCCAATATGTGATAACTGTGGGAAGAAACACCTTGGAATTTGCCTGAAGGGAATGGGGGTTTTTTATAAGTGTGGAGAAAAAGGACACCAAGTGCGTGACTGCAAGGGTAATAAAAAGGTTTCAAATGTACAATGCTTCATCTGCAAGGAGTGGGGACACTACGCAAACCAATGTTCAAATCATCAGAGTATGCCCCAAATGATGTTATTGGATAATAATCAAGTTATGATACTACCACAGATGAGGAGGAATGATTAGTGTTCTTATGTTGTTATTAAAGAATTTTGTAATTTGAGTGTTGGATCAATGATGTACTGGTTATAATAATTATGGAGTATATAAGGATTGTACTGCAGTACTATTTCATCTAGTACTTGAGATTGTGTGGAACCAAGAAAAGTGACTCCACAGTAGGTTAAATTTTTGGAAAATATATGGTTGAGAGAAATATAAACCATAATATGGTTCTGATACCGAGATAGTGATTTTGAAATAAGACATGATTGATTCGGAAAAATTATGTTAGATATTCTTAACATCCTTGAAACTGATTAATGATTTGTATAAATTTTTGGATAGAAGGAGTATATCTAGTTTTCTATAAGGAATAAGGGATCATGAATGTAATAAATAAGGATTTATGGTAATTCAGTATGTTTCAGTGTTTTAAAAGATTACATGATGAAGGTGTTCAGATGTTGTTACGCAGAAAAAAAGGGCTTCATTATGTTTACTTTCCTCATAAAATCTGGACTGTGAGTTGGACAGAAGTATTTTGGATAACTTTAAAGGTTGGAATGGATTATATTTTACATTGGATACTACTGTTAAGGTTATTTTTGGATATTTATAAAAAGGAAAACACGCAGACCGAGTGACAACCCATCATGTCGGACAAAGCTGTGGGAATCGAACCCTTAACCATAGTGCGATTGGGATTAATCGCCTACCACTGGACTACGTGAAGTCCCTGTTTATTAAAAAATAGTTTTTCTAATCTAATGGTATGTGTTAATATTTGGAACCTTATACAATTAGGATAAATAGAATATTTTTGAGTTCTATTACCTTTTAGAGTGAAAGATGGGTTTTTGGTAAAAATTTATTAACGAATTAAAGTATACATAACAAGTATGTATATTCCCTTACGTTCTTAGTAAATCTCTTAAATAAATTCCTCAACATTATAAAAGGTAACTTAAAACAAAAATGTTGTCGGTTAACTTTTCCAACTAAGGATTCAATGACCGTTTAACCAGTCATAAGTTTGTGATTTTCTTGTAGTTAAACTTTCTCCTAATCCTGTTTTCTATAACTCTCCATCAAACCTTGAAGGTTGTTTCTCCTCCGTATCCATATTTTCATAGAATCCTAGAATGGGCTATATCAGGCGACCTTTGTACTTATCTTGCTTTCTTTTAGTGTTATATATTTATTAACCTTATTTCTGATGTGGGTTTTTCACAAAGGTATTTTCTCTTTTCAACCTTTTATTTTCAAAGAAAAATTTCAAAGTTCGAGGACGCAATTTATTGAAGGAGGGGAGAATGTAACACCCCAAGCTTCCACGGTACGTTTCACTTCGAATAATGCAATAGCGTGTGTTGTACGCAACCTCAAGCTCTAACACACACCACAACGAATTAAACTAGCCGTTGTGAATAGTAATACCTACTTCTTGAAATTTTATAAATTTTATTTATCAAAATGGAATTCATTTTTGGATTCGGAATGTCGGAATTAGCCTATGTTGAATTTTTGGTATTTTTCTGAGAACTTCTATTTTTTATGAATAGTGAAAAATACTTAAAACAACTTTTTTAATCAAAATAATTTATAGTGATAAATTATACTATTTAGTGGTTTTAAAGTATAATTAGAATATATTTTTACCATTTTATCCAATGGTGGTCATTAGAATTAATTTAACATTGAAATTGGACATAAACAATTGCCAATCTTTTGATATAAATTGTTTCTTAAAAACACACTATTTGTTGTGACAGCGGGAATTAATTATAAAAATAATTAATGCAACTTATATGTTTGGAATTTTTTAAAATAGACATCATTTTTGAATTCGGAATATCAATTATAGCTTAGGGTGAAATTTTGGCATTGTTCTGAAAAACTTCAATTTTTGATGAATAGTGAAACCACTAAGTGGTAGTTAAATAACTGATGTTTCGTTTAAATTAAATATTACCACTTCTGTGATTTGATTTTCAAAAATCCGACATACATGGTTGTCATTAAGAAGTAAAATGTGGTTCAATAAGATTAAAATAATTTTTTGGTGAATAGTAACTTTTAAGTTCATAATCGCGATTAGAGGTAATTAGTGTAGATTAAGGTACAAATAATGTTATAATAATATGAGATGAGCATGACACTTGTCCTACTCCTATTGGATGAGTCATGGCCGACCAAGACAACCCATGGGTCAACTTGGGGACCCCATGGAGCCACTTTAGTTGGAAAATGACATTATTATATATTTATTTAATGTTAAAATTAAATTGACACAAACATGAGTTGTTTTACTAAAACAGTTTTTAAGTGGGGTTAAACAAGTCCAAATTTTGATTATAAATATTCATTAGAAAGCTAAAAAGATTTCCGACATCATAGTATTTTTTTTATAATTTCTAGACATTAAATAAATTAAATTATTTATGACATAATGATGATGCAGCGATGACCTCATTATTTAACGATTTAAATAAAATGGGAAGATAATGCAAAATCCAAGGCTTACACTTGTCCAAAGACAATTGGATGAGGATATTTCTAACCCTTATCACCTTAGCCTCGAATTTTATAAGTGTGGGACCTTTAGAATCCGAAAAGCATTGTGTAATAATTTAACATTTCAATCTTTCCAAAAGAGCCCCTCCTCTCCTCTTATAAAAGGCCCCCACCTCTCCCACCTCATTTACACTTTCAAGCCATTTGGCTCGGCCAACCTCTGCCCAAATACTCTCCCAACATCCCTATATTACTCCTAGAAGCCTCACTTTGGGAAGAACTCTTTCTCAAGGAAGCCTTTGGCTCAAATCAAAAAGAGTTACCCGATTTTGAGGTAATGTCTTCTCTAATGTTGTTTTGTTTTATTTTTCTTCTCCAAACCCCTAAAATCTTTTTATTCATTTCTTTTGTAACAACACCAGTATCCTCAATATACTAGGATGTTGTTATAAGAAGGATTCGAGCTACACTTACACACACCTACTTCTAATGGTTAAAGGACATACGGTTTCTATGGATGGCGAATCTCTGCCTCACGAAACGATGATTGTTCAACACTCATATAACACCTTCAAAGGTGGCCATTAAGATGTAACTATTTTTATATATGATATATAATATGTTTATGTTTTACTTATTCTTCTGTATTTCTCATTTATGGCATACTTTATGATTTCCATTATGGGTAAAATGCGATAATTTCATTTTAGGAAGTGCGGACTACCGCCCCCTCAAAGTGATTTGAATCGTTAATGCCATATGTGGGATTAATAAAGGATGGAGTAAATGGTATTATACACTATATTATACTAGAATTATATTATACATTTATATCATTATGATTTCGTTCCATTAAATACGAAATAGAAATGAAAGTAGCATTCATGCGTACGTACGGCGTACCGTCTCCATGAACGGTGCATTTCATTTCTTACCACTTAATGTTACGTAATATTATAAATGAATGTATATACTGGATATATATGATATATATGACATCTAAATCATGAATATAATTCTGGAGATAATGGATATTTTACCACATAATCAACTTGTAATTATAATAAGTTTATTGTTGACTCAAGTACCAAAGATCGACAAAACGACCGTTATTAACTTAAATAATTACATAATGTTCAGAAAATTGTAATAAGTGATATAAAAAGGATAATGAAATTAAAAATGGTTCTTAATAAGGTATATATTAACTCTAGTTTATTATTCAGGAGGTTAAAGAACGGTTGAGTCAAGTTAGACACGAGGTAAGGGAACTTCTTAACCCAACTTCCATTCATTGGGTTAATCTCCTACTTTCAAATTATGTCATGATATTATTATGTCTTATTTTTTATTTTTACTTTCTTTATGTGTACCTATAGTGAATACACATAATATATCTATTTTATTTTAAAAATGATCTTTTTAAGGACTTCGTCTCAATCTCCTTTCATTGAGGCATATTTGGTTTTATACACAAATTTCTTTTATACGGTGTATAAACCACTTTGACTTTTACGTTTATTCAAAAGGAATATTTTTTATACGAAGCGTTTACTAAACGACAAAAGGGAATTTTTTTTTCATATGTATGCGGCGACAACGACTTTTCCGCCGCCGTGACCACTATTTGAGTTTCGGCTTCCTCTACAAGCCATCATTTTTTTAATGAAAAATAAATACAAAGTTTTAACTTTCTTTTATTTTGGTATTGAAAATGGTTTTGAAAGCGTTTTTATTATATCAATGTGTTGTATTGATATCTTGTGATTGAAATGTGGAAATGTTATGTTTCTTTTATGCATGTTTTATGTGAAAAGATTATGTTATGGTTTATGATATGTTTAAACCAATTCATATGAGGAATGTATTGGACTTAATAAGTGACGGGTGGAGTCCGCTATAGCTCCTCGATGCATCGGTAGGTCTCATGAGACAACTAGACGTGGAATTGGCCGAGGCCCTTTCCCAATTTGATTTATGGTTTTGGTTGAGGCCTTAATCATTTTAGACGTCTTGGCCGAGGCCTTGACAAAGTGTTTCAGAATGTCTGGCATTATACATTCCCTCATTATAAAAGTGGTTATTGATATTGCATGTGATTATTCGACCAGTAGAATATCTATGTGAAGAAGTTAATGGAATTATCTCATTTGACTTTTTCCATATTATGTTGATGTTCAAGTTTAAAAGGCTTTTGTTTTAGTTATACATTGCCTTAAATTTTTATGTTTATTTATGAAAGATTCCGCAATATTGTAATCCATACTGAGCATATGAGCTCACCCCATGAAATGTTTTAATATTTTCCAGGATGTGAAGAAGTATTTTATGAATGACCTGCAGGGATAGTCAGAAGAGGATATGAGTGTGGACTATGAAGACTTTGTTATTAGTTTTTCACTTTATGATGTAATGTAAGATTTATAAATGTATCTAGTGTTTTCCAAGGCTACTAAACTAATCGGTCTTTCGAGACTTGATCTTTTGTGATCATGCCAATGTTACGAAGTAATGCACCAACTCTGGGTAGCTGGGGTCGGGGCGTTACAATTCTCCATAGACCCTTTTCATGGAAAATAGGTCTTCCGGTTGGGGAAGTCAAATATGTTTCTTACTAGAAGGGTTAAACAATGGAACTCAAACTTGAAGAAAAGTACATCATTTATCATCCAATCTTACTACATAATGGGGAAAGATTGTGTCATAGTTTGGTAGGCTACACTGTGGTTAGGGAAACTAGGAAATATTCTTGTATTTTATATCTGTGTTATTAACACCCATACACCACATTGATTTGAAACTTCTTCCACCTTTCACCATAGAACCATTATCTTCCAATTGATTTATTTAGTGGACATTAAATTCCATCATGACTGGATTCAACCCAATGATATTGCATATCAATACATAATATTTTCACACTATTCATTTGATTGTATTCATTATAAATATTAATTTAATTGTATTATTTATTATGATCTTTCGTACATTAATTTTGGTGTCTTTATGAAAATGATGTATTGGTTGTTATTGTTTATTTTGTTTGTCAAATAAATGTTTTAAATGGCATTTTCATTAAAAAAATTGGAAATTCAATGTGTTAATGAAATTAATTTTCGGTAGTTTTTTATTATAAAATTGATATTCTAGCATGGAATTATTACATATTAACTGGGAATATGTTTTATAAAATATGATCATGTTTACCAATGTATTTTTAAAATAATATCACATGACGAACATAGTAAGTATACAAAAAAGAAAATTTCTTTTTAGTTCATGTAACACCATGTGTGGAATTGTTATCTAAAGACCATGGAATGAATCGATATGTATTAGATTCACATTATTCAAGTCATAGTACATTCATTTAATTTCTTGTATAACATTATATAGGATGGAGCCTAGATGTTGTTCAATTTCATTTATTCGTCGTTTGAAAGATGATTGTTTGTTTCATAAATTATTTCTCACGTGTTTATGTTATGATGTATCCAATTTTGTTTTTTTTATTTTCACGCATTCAATATTAAATAAACATGAAATGTTTCATTGTTTGAGAATATTAAAGGAATTTTTGAAATCCAATAGATAATTTTTTTAAAAATGTATTATATTATGGATATTTTTCAAAAAATAACTTGTTTCTAAATATATTACTAATGTTTTCTTGGTAAAAAACATTGTATAGAGCCATTTGTGAACTACTTATGGGAATTATGATGAATCATTCCTTATTCCACTGTGAATTTGTGTGTGTAGTTTTTCATGAATCGAGTAAATAGAATTGAGTTATATATCTTTCTGAAATCTCTTTGTTATTTATGTCCTTGATGTGGGAAAATTTTGTTGTGATGAGAAATCACATGGAGGTTTGGTATTTTTCATTCCATAAGTCATGTTTATTTTCAGCAATTTTGTATTAATTTGTATTATTCATGGTTATATTCTATTTCTTCTGGTATATACATTGTTTGTTAACCATTTTCCAGATATATATGATATAAGATTGGTTTTATTGATGATTCCCACCCTCTACCAGACTGATTTTGGTTACATTAATAGTTTTATTGGGTTGGATTGTTAGTAAAGTCCATCATTCAATTCATTACCCTATAACACGACAATATTCTATGAAATTTATTTTTGAAATATTTTAATATTTTAAATATTTCACATTTTACCCAATAATGAATATTGAATGTGTTACATGAAAGAACCATGTTATTCTTATATTATACACAAAACCATGTAAAACATATTCTATTTTCAAAAATAAGATTTATGTTTGTCACACATAACACAATGATTATACTTTGTTACAAACAATGTTGAGTCTCATCAATAGACTTCCTCTCACCTAGAAATAGTTTCAAAAAACTATAATGTACTATTACTAATATTATGAAAATATTCATATAGTTGTCACCTAGATATAGGAATGAAAGTTATGAAATAGATTAACTAAACATTAAAAATATTATTTATAAAAATTTTAAAAAATTAATCATTTTTTATAAGTTAGTAATATTTCTATGTATGAACTATTTCAAAATAATGAAATCCCATATCAAATATAATCATTTTTTCTATGTATAAAAACTATTTTATCCTGCCAAATTAAAATTAAAATTTTGATGATTAAATTTAATAAAAATAAAATATTATATATTAAATTATTTATTTTAACACACATATAATATATTTTATAAGAATAAGATAAAAATAAATCTATTTTTTTATGAAAATATGAATTTTTTTAAGGTAATTTTACCACATTTTAATAGAGAACATGTTTTCATATAATTTTTGAAAATTTTATAATTATTATATTAAATTATAAACATCATTTTTGATATATTAATATCGATATATATGTTGGGTAAATTTTTGGAATTTTTTGAGATGTTTCATTTTTTGATGAATAGTGAAAACACTGAATTTAAATTTTAAACTGAAATGTCATCATATTTATCAATATTTTAATATTATATTTTAATTTTACATTAAATTTTATGTAGATAATTTTTAAATTAATTAATCCAATTTGATGTTTTTGTGTCTATTCTAACATTGAAATAAGATATAAAAACATTTTAGTCTTTTGAATGTTTTCACTTTAATTCCTCGATTTCACGACATGTTTTCCATATTTATATTAAATTAATTTCTTCCAAATTTGAGATTATAATTTTGAAAATATGATTCTATATTTTGAATATGAATAGTTTTTAATTTTATTTGAGGTAAAATTAGTTTTTTTCTTAAAATAATAGGGAAATTAATTAAAATTTATTATAATGATTATGGAATAGACTATGTTTCTTTGTGGATAAACTATTATCATGAAGGAAAAAAGGACATCTAAACGTGTCCCAAAGAAATTGTATTCCCATATTTATACCATATCCCATATTGATTCTAATTTTATGACTTTGGGTGAAAATATTCATTTATAATGGCTTATATACAAATATAGGTAAAGGAAAAATATTGAAAATGTACCCCCTTTATGTGTAACTTTTTAAAAGAATCAAGATATTATGAAAACCACCATACTTAGGTTGTATACATTGAATTTATTGTTAAAGAAGGTTTATTATTGAATTAGTTTATATTTATTTTTTATAAATGAATAACTATGATTAACTACATATGGAAATCCAAATGTTGTAACTATTTAGTGAATAAATAACTAAAATAAATAATAATAAATATATGAAAAGTAAGGTAAATTTATTGAGTAATTTTCATTAATATTATAAAATGAATATATCATTATACATATATGTGATATAAAAAGATAAAATTCTATATTTTCATGATATTTTTTAAATTTAATTAATATAAATAATGTCAAAATTGACAGTAATGTAATTTTATAATGATATTTTTTCAATAGGAATAAAATTTACAAAAAATAATATATTCAAAAATAATAATTTTAAATATTAAAAAATATAATATATTTTCTTTTAATTTAATATTTTATCTTTTATAAGAAATATATTGACCTTAAATAGTAAAAACATTGTTAGGACGATTCATCTTAAAGTACTGTTTTTACACATTAATAATGTTTTCTTCAAAATTGATTTTCCAACACTAATTTGATTTATTTATTTGTAAATTAGATATCAAATTAATAATAATTTGGGTCAATATTGTCCAAAAAAATACCGTTTAAATTAGTATTAATGGATAAATTAAATATGTAGGAATACTATTTACGTTAATAAAAACAAATATGATAAAATTAGGAAACATAGAATTAAAAGAAAAAATTTAAAAAATAACATATTTTTGTGTGTTGGATTTTTTAATCAACAATAATTACATTTTAATATCTTAGTTTAATTTTTTTAAGAATATTAGGTTAGCGATAACTCCCAGTAGTAATTATCTTTTGATATTAAAATGATGTTCTCCTATCCTTTATAAAAAAATTCATTCTTCCCATTACTAACCTTTGTAAAAGAACATTTTTTCATCCAAACATACAAAAGATATATACTATAATAATTCCAGAATAATAGATTCAATAATTTTTGTATAAATCCAACAAAAGAAACACTCCAGTGCATACAAAAATGTGTAACTCAAAGAAGATGAAACATCTTTCAACTAGAAATTTTATTTGATTTTCTTTCTAACAAAATTTAATTTGTTTTATTTAATTATTATATAATAAAATAATTATCATAAATATAATAATATATTTTTTATAAGTTTTATATATACACATATACAAATATCCATCAAATGTATAACGAACCCAACATTTGTCAGTACGATAGACTACCTCCTCACGAAATAATGCAATTTTTTTTATTTCAACTACTCTCATGGTTTGGATTTATGATAGGCGTAATTTTATTATATGATAAATATGATTTATTTATTCATCCATAATTAATATTTAAAACATGACATCATGTTTTTCTTTTTCGTGTAAGGATGATAACTTTGATTCTAGAATCATGTACTACCGCCTCTTTAAAGCTTTGGGATTCATTCACACTTTACATGGAATGTATTAAGAATAGGTTTAAGGAAATAAGATAGTGTAGATGAACCTATAATTATAAATTATTTATAATATTTAAATATAATTTAAATTCAATATTTAAATATGATTAAAAATTTGAGTCGTCATTCATGTGTATGTAAGTCCTAGCGTCTCAATGAACGGTGTATTCCATTTCATATTTATATATTTTATAGATTATTATAAATGTTTATATAATGAATAAATATAATATTTATATAATGTTTTACATTATATAAATAAATATATCATTTTCTATTTCATATGATCAATAATATAAAGTGAAGACTTATTCAAAAAATGGATATTACATGAAATGTATTATTTGAATGTAATTATTAACAAAGGGGTAATATTAAGGCACAATAAAATCAAATAAGTTATTATTTACAATAAAATGTTTATATGTTAGATATATAATATAATCATATTTATTTTACAATATTTTTGAACTTGCATGATTAATTCCATGAATTATGTTAATGGGATTTCTAATCTCACTTTTATTTCTGCAACACATTTACCATATTCACAACTTGTTTCAGTTTTTCTATGTATATTGTACCCATAAATATTTTTATTGAAAAACATTTATGGATATTTAAATATCAATTTTACGATATCACATTCATTTGGTTTAGGTTTTTAATGTTACCAAATTTTGTATGGTAACTTTGTCACAATTTTCCCTCTCAAAGAACCATGTTATGATATGCCCCAATAGACTTTTTGGAGGTTTATATAGTCCACATTGAATTTTTTTATCCTAAATATAATTATTTTTATGATATTTTATGATTCATTCAATTTTCCTCCCCATTGGGGATTATGATTCAATGTTACCAATTTTGTAAGTATTCATTATTATAAACTCATAGTTTAATTGGATTTATTATGATTATTCATTAATAGATGAAATATTATGGTCTATCTCTAAAAAAGTTCATAATTTTGTTATCCTATATTAATTCATGAAAAATTAATTTATAGGTTTCAATTTACAATCTTTGGTACTTAAGATGATTATATTTTTTAACTAAAATTCTACTTTTTGATATTTTTTATTATAAATATTTTATCTTCATGACCATGTTTTATAAAAATAATTTAAAAATGGTTTATGATTATGAAATTATTAAAATTATTTTAAATTATATTTTTAAATAAATGGTTTTAAAAAATTAATGCATTATTTATAATTTTTCAGATTAAATTTGTTGGAAAAAATATTTCAAATTGGTTTCCAGATTTTTTTGTATGGTTTCAATGGGTTTTCTATCAAAATTGTTTTCAAATTGTTTTTAAGAATTATTTAGAATTTTTCAAATCATTTTTGAAGAATTTCTTTTTCAAAAAGTTTTCAATTTTTCCTTATATTATTTTATTTTTTTATAAAAAATTGGGTTTAACATGTTTTAGATATTTCTTTATATGTTTTCAATATAATTTCAATGAAAAATGTTTTTAAAATGTTTTAATTATTTTTTATATGTTTATAAATATATATTCAATGAAAAATGTATTAAAATTTATTTATGTTTTAAAAATTATTTTTAATAGTTGATAACATATATTCTTCAATAAATTTTTTAAATGAAATTTCAAATATGTTTTGATAAGAAAATGATACTGTTTAAACGTGTTATGAAATGAATTTTTAAAGAAACACTATATTCATTAAAAAATATTCAATGTGATATTTCAAAATCCATCTCCATATATGAGGAAATCCTTCTAAATTGATTATTTCCAATGGGGGATATGATCCAAGGACTCTTTTCATATTCATTCATTAAATATAATATTTTTAATATGAAATGTTTTTTTATAAAAACCATTTCTCATCCTTGTGTTGTATACGTTTGAAAACGTCTTCTTATCATGGGTTATGATTCGATAAAATGATTATTTAGCATATATATTATTATTTCTGTTATGAGATGATGACATTTTTATAATTCTTATTTAATTTCATGGGAAATGACAAGAATATCCTGAAACCCATCCCATTTTATGATTAATGATATGATGAAATTATTGTAACCATGTTGGAAAAATATTTAGGATTCCTGTATGTGATTTGTGCCCTTGGTGTTTTAAAATACATTGTCTACTAAGATGGTCTTTGGAGTGATCCATGACCAGTAATATTGTTTTTTGAGTGAACCTTCATTACTATGATGGTATTGGTAGTGAACCTTGACTACAAATTAGGGTTGGGGAGTTATGACATTCCACTATATGGAATATATTATGACTGTGGATGGTGGTGTTTTTGGAAAATTTGGTTTCACACCTATTAAGTGACGTGATATGTTTTCATAATGAGCCTTGCATCCTAGGGAATTACATTATATTATTATTTGTTTGACACAAATTCTATGTTATATTACTATTTTATTCTTTAATTTATTATGATTTTTATTCTTATAAGATTAATGTCTAATGAAAAAACAATATTTATGTCGTTAATCATGTATATAATCCATAATATTGTGGAAATGATCTTGAAATGTAATTCTAGTGTTCTCATACTCTTACTCTCGAGTTATGCATATATATATCCATTATTTACAATTAATGGGCATCTAAGATAATCCATTATTATTATTATTTTCTCATGTTATGAATAAGTGTTTTTTCTAGAAGTACTATATGAGAATACCTTTGTATGAATCATTGAAGGTATTTTACCAAGTAAGAAAGATCTTATTTGATATTTCAATTTAAACAATACTATTATTATACTTATGAGTGTACATATCTAATGTGATATTAATCTAAATTGTTTTAATAGACATATAGGTTATGGTAGGATCACTATTGTTGGTATCAAAGGAAATTTTTAATAAACCATTAAAAATTAGGATGAAAAAAATTTCATGATATCAAAAGGGTATTTAGAAGTATGTGACTGGGGAATTCTCTAAGGATAAGCCTACGGTGTCATATATTAAAAAAGGTGTCATAATTTTGAAATCCCATAAGAACATTCTTCATTACTATATTATTTCCCAATATGATACTTGACTATAAAATTATGTTTGTAGTTTTTTTAATGGTTGGAAATAGAATTATGTGGTTTAACATCGAATGTGGAAAAAAAATTATATTCAATAATAAAATTTGATAATCACTAGAGTGAAGGATTTTGGGATCCTTACTAATCCAAATAAAAATAACATGAATAACAATATGCACCTTAATAAACTATCAGACACACAAAATAATTGAATGAAATAGTTCTCTGAGAGTTTGGGTAATGGAGATCACCGAGGAAAGATGATTCACATTTCATTTTTTAGAATGTGGAAAAAAGCACCCAAGTAAATGTCTTAGAAGAACATTAATAGGTTTTTATTTTGAAAAATAAGTACATAATGTGAGTTAATATAAATATAATATGAGAATCATGGATAGAAAAATTAATGAGAGTAATGGCCTCTCTAATTTATTATCGACAATGTATTGATTTAAATATGTAATTAATGGTAATTATGAAATTCAATGTATTAAGTGGAATGAGTTTGTAGAGTATAAGAAATGTTGTACAAGTAAAGGTTATATTGTTATTGATGATGAGAGTAAATGTGAAACGCGAGTTTAAAAATATATCTAGGAATACGATTGGGTAACATTGTTAATGCTCTAAAGATGGAGTTGAAAAATAAAATTGTTTATATATTTGGATTTAATAATTATGCAATATAAATTTTGATGTATTAAATAATTTTTTAATTTATGTTTTTTTCTAAGATTTATATGAATATAATTCATAGTTATGATGGTCTACAAATGCTTTTTATGGAATGGTGATATTCATGGGAAGTACATGATTAAGGGAAATATAACACTTAAAATCTTCTCAATGTTGAGATATCGATGTTTGGATAAAGATATGTTGGATTTGATATCGTAAATAGGACAGTATTTATTACCTTGAAACAGATTATGGGTTTTTTTATCGAAATACCTTATTCTATATGTGATTAATATAATAGAATATATTTATTTAATGAATTTATATAGTAAATATTATAATATAGAAACATAGATGTTTTAAATAAGGATTTATGGTAATTCAAGTCATTACCATGTTTTAAGAGAATACATGATAGATATATTCAAATGTTTGGTATATGAAAAATAATTGATGGTTAATGATATAAAATGTTTAAATGCTGATATAATTTTGATAAATTTAGTGACACTATATAAAATATTTTTGGACATTCATATTTTGGATGGGTTGTAAGGTTAACAATTTAATGAATATTTTATGTTAATCATATAGAATGGTTTCAGAGATTAAAGTATTATATCACCATACGAGGACTTCAGAATATTGGATGACCTATGATAACATTTTTTTGTAATGTTAACATAAGATAAATGGAAGGAATTATAATTCTATTTTTAGATTTTTTATCTACTAATGATTCTGGCAAGAAACTTTCCTCTTTAATTCCTGGAGTAAGATCTGAAGTGGAAGTTGAGCATGGAAAAACCAAGGGTTGAGATTGCGCATATGAAAAAGGTATCAAATAATGTAATAATATTTCATTGGGTTCATATATAGTAAAATTATTCTTCAACTTTATGAATATAATAATGAAAAGTATTTATAATAATACCTTATTTTATATTCAATTGGTGGTCTTCTAAATCTTCAATGATTTATGGTTTCCAAGTAACGACCCCAAAATCAGTATCCGGGAGTAAGTAACATTTTTTATTACACTGTAATATATTAAATATCTAAATCTCAATGGGATAATAAATTTAGTAGTTTATGTAACTAGATTACACAATTGAAATTCACATAATAATCTAAAACATAAAATAAAAAAAGATTTTTCATTATGAATTCCTTTAACCCAATTAGTGTAACCATGTATATCAAATTAAAAATAAATAATTGTATAATAGGGAAACATAAAAATAAGAAATTAGTGTTCTCAAATGCTCAGGATGGGAGAGAATATAATGTTATCTGTGAGAAATTATGGCATAAATAATATGTTATGGTAAATGACTGAAACACAAAACATTTATAGATTCACATGAGCATGGAAACCTATCCATTGAAAGTATAATTTTAAAATAATCCAATTTAATATCAATAAGTAATGTAATAACAATATAATTCTTAATTATTGCAATCTAAACCATAATATTGAGGCCTCGGCCAATAAATATGAAAATATATTGTTATGGCCTCAACCAAATCCATAGTTGAAAATAAATGGGTAAGTCCTCTGAAAATTTAATATCATGATTGTCTCATGAGGTGTATTAATACATCATGGGAATATATCAAGACCCTCCCATCTCATACTAACAAAATTAATTCCTCATATAAAAATGGTGAAATATAAACAACATAAACATTCATATTGAAAAACTATCATACGAAATGATAATACATGAACCCTAAATCTGGAATTCAATCAAAATAGCACATCAAGAAGTCAAAATGATCACTAGACCTTATAAAAATATTGTACATGGTATCATAAGAGATGAAACTCAATAAATAATATTTTCAAAAAAAGGACATTAATGTAGAAAAAATACACTAATATTCTAATCAATAATTTCATGTGAAAGTACCACATATTTATATTGAATTCATTTACATAAGAGGACACTAAATTTTAACATATAACATATTCATTGAGAATAATCTTTTAAACTTGTACTGGATGCATCAAGATGATAATATATTTCAAAGGTTTTGCCTAATGATATCAATATATTTTTTGAAAGAATACCAGGGGACACCGTGTTTTTGTAAGAAATTAAGTCAAATAATACAAAATGTTCTCTGGGACCTAATGGGTTCTTGAGCTCCCATTATATTTAGTTAAAGGAGCCGACAAAAGGGCATCTTGAGGATGCCAGTCATGATTTCGTTAAAAGTAGGTTCTTTCCTTGTGTTTTATGTTCCTAAAACATAATCCACAATAGGAAAGTGAAATAAAAAATTTCAATAAATCAATATAGGCCACTAAGCATGTGTCATTTCCCATATAATTTACTAGGAATCATTATCAATAGAAGGATTACGACATATCTTCCCAACTGGTTCTTAAAAATCTGATAAGGATTTATTAATGGAATTTTTACTATTTTGACAAATAGCTAGGGTTAAATAAATCTAAGGAGTTATTATCAAAAAATTATCAGGTTATAAAATAGTTGTTAAGGTTGATATACATAAATCCAATGACAAAATTGTGTAGTGTCTCCATAAAAGTGTGCTGAATTGCATTGTATTTTATATTGGAATTTTTTATATGTTATGTATCGATGTTAGCTAATTGGGGCTATCCATTTTCTTATATGGTAATATACTATGGATTTTTTATAAATTCATCGAGCCAATGGAACGGTGATCCCTAATCCCTTATAATTTTATTCTTGGGGCATGATTCTTTGAGTATGTATCTAGAGAGTAAATTTACTTTTTGAAGCCTTTGACCGTACCGAGGTAGGACCCAACCTAGTGTTATTTCTATTTTCTTATTCTCTAATGACATGATATTTTTATGAATGGAAATTACAAAAATAATCACGATTTCAATAGAACCATGGATATTTATTGCATGTTCGGTGGTCATCCTATCAGTCAGGAGAAGATTAGTGGGTTCAAATCTAAATGGTATTCTGAGATGTGGAAGAAATAAATTTAGCAAGAGATGGGTAAGAAAAAAATTACCTTCCCCATGATTTATTTTGGTGATTCTATAGATCATGGTATGATTAGGATTAACCACATTGATGTGATTGTTGATAAAATCATTGATCTCTTTATAAACTAGAATAATCATATTCATTTCTTCGTTGGACATGTCACTCTTACCAACTCGGTTCTTCCTTCTATCTATATGTATGTGTTTTATATGATCGAAATTTCATTGGAGGTTTTTAATAACACTGAAAATATTATGTCACACTTCATTTGGGACTTTTAGATTGATGGGAGATATCATTTGGTCTCCTTGCACAAGATGATCTGGAATTTCAGGATTTTGGTATCAACCATGGGAGTATCAAAGGGGATATGTTGGTCATGAATGTCAAGCTTGTATGAGACTTCCTATAAGGTAAATCTCTATGGTCCAAACTTATGTATAATTGATATTGCATATAGGGAGTGAAGGATCCTCAGAACTACTCATGGCTTTGGCGGGGTGTTTCTATTCACCTACTTATTATTCAGTTTCATTCTATGTTTATTATTGGATGTGGGAAAGTCATCTTTTGGAATGATAATTAGGCTGATTCGATGATTGGATTTATGATATGTTAGGAACCAACACTTATATTCACCAAATCCATGAGTTTTTAGATCATTTTCCCAGACATTCCAAAGAAGAAACAACTATAGGTAATGACCATCATGATTATCCCACCATTCTAATTTTTAAGGGATCATTGTCAATTATGTTCTCAACAAGGGGGTACTACCACAATACTAATGTTTTGGGTGATCAAAATGTAAGGAGATAATTTATTTTTTTAATTAAATCCACACGACATACATTCTCTTAGTGTGGAGTTTTAATAATTAGGATCTTCCCACCGATGAAGATGTTAGAAAAAAGGAATTTGGATGGACTTGTGATGTTTGTGTTGTAGGAACTCAAAAGTAGAATCCTTAGCTCGTCTACATTTTAATCATGTTGGAAGATACTATTAGTGATTCCATGGGTGAGGCCACTGGGTTGGGAAATAGTGGTTTCTGTCTAGATTTTAACATCACACCTAGTTTTTTGTGACCGATGATAATGACTTGTAATGGAAGGCAAGGTTAGTCTAGGTTGGAGTACGTTTCTTGACAATTTGGACCGCGATGAACCAATATCTTCACTCAGGAATATTCAATTATTGTTTGGGATTGATGGTCTATGATAAATTAATTGCGGAGGATTTTTCCTTTCTTGTGAAGAAATAGAAAATATATTCATCACTATGATGGATTATGGTCGGTAAATACAAAAGGTATATCCCTCAGACTCCTTATAATCAAGGAAGGTGGGTGAGGTGTAGACCCACTTGTAGTGTCCGGAAACTCAACGTACATGGATTATATACCTCAATTGTTATATTATGTAGAGTAAAAGATAATAAAGGGGATGTGCATAAGGTTTTTAGTATTATATTTGGAAATGTGTAATCTCTTTTAAAGGATGAAAATGTTATGTTGACATGGATTTATCTATGTCATGGGCACAATATCATGATGGAATTGTTGGAAATGAAATCGACACTGATTTCTTGGGAATTTTAGGGGAATCTTAAAACTCTATTGGCTATAACTTATCTCATCCGGTAGTCCAAAAAACATATCCATATGATGGTGGAAGTTACACATACTAGACATTTGTTGAATAAGGTGGCATATTTCATGGATTCCAAAGCTATCAATGGTTATTAGTGTTTTTAATTTTTAAATTTGGGATCCTTTCCACATACTTGTAATGGACCTTTTAGGGTGGATGAAATCACAATATATGATTGTAGACAAACTTGAAATTTTTTTCTTCTAATTTTCCCAGAAAAAATAAAAGTTTCACTTTTTAGTGGTACTTTTGTCAAAAAAATCCCAAAATTACCTCATTTTGAAAAAAAAAATCAATTCGTTTTATAAAAAATAAAACATGTGTAAAAAGAAATTAAATAATTTTACTATAAAAAAATAATTACATTTTTTAAAAACATGTATATGGATTATAAATATTACCTATCAGATAATTACTTATAAATACTCACGCATAATAATGAGATTGTGAAATTATCCCTAACTTAGGTCTGAATTCCTCTATAATTTTACAAAAAACATATAAAATATATATGGAATTATTATAAATATGTCATAAAACCATATTAATATCTATAATAACATATATTAAATTATTATATTTCATATTTATCTCTTTTATACCAATCATTCGTTAGTTTCTCTGCTTTTTGTGTTAATTCCCATGTTATTCGAGTATGTTTTACTCATTTCATATTTTTTCAATTAGTAAGATCATCAATTAATTATCTAAATATTGTAAACCATGATTTAATTACCATATTTATCAAGTAAATATGTGTTTAGGAAAATTAAAAAAATTGTGATATTAAAGGAAATTGACCATTCGTAGATATAGTAGGTCATATGTATACAAGAACACTACTTTCATTTTATTGTTTTAGTTAAAAATGAAATGTAAACTATGTATATAATAATTATAGTTTAATTTTATTTCATATATATCACATATTTTTAATAAAATAATATTTAATAAATTCCATGTATCAGGTGAATGAATGACATTGTTTTGAGGAAGTGGTAGTCCAGACATCCACAAATGAAGTTATCATATTTACACAAAATTGAAACCATGAAGGTGTGTGTCATAAAAAATTAAATAAGTTTAAATACATAGTAAATACAATATATTTCATTTAAAAAATTTCATATCATTTTTACCAACCATGATAGGTTCTAAGAAAAAAATGAACAACATTATTTTGTGAGACGGTAGTTTTCCATACACAATAATGATATGTTCATTACAAATTAGATGGATGTGTGTGTAAGTGTATGTAAATCCATTAATTGAAAAACATATATATATATAGGATATTTTTTTATTATATAAACATGATATAAAAAATATTTATGGGTTTTAAGGAATAAATAAAACAAAAATGTTCTTTGATGAACATTACCTCTTGTTTGGGTTTCTCATTTGGAGTTTCATAAGAGGACTCACTGGGTTGGATTTATTCCCAATGTAATAATTCTTGTGTGAAAGAAGATATATACGTATAATATTGCAAAATGTTTTTTCTAAACAAAAATTGTTCTGATTTATGAATAAATAAGAAAAATAAGTTCTCTTTTATAAGAGAGGGGAAGGAATCTTTCGGAAATCAACAAAATATCAAATTAATGTCAATTAATTTTAAAATAAAAAATGGATCCAAAATTTTTTATTTTAAAAATATATTATTATATGGTGGAAATATCCTCATAAAATAAAAAGTGACTAATTTTTAATCCATTTGTTTAACATTAACAATTATTTGAATTTTTTAATTCTTGCGTTGATATCATGTAATTTACACATTGAGGGTTAATTAATTACATTAAAATTTAAAAATACCAAAAATTGAGTCATCAATGAATTTTTTAACATTATACATATATTTTGGATGAAATTTATATTTTTATGAATTTAATATCATTTAATAGAATAATATATATTTTAACATATCATTAGTGTCAATTGTGAAACTATTCATTGCATGACTTTATTAAAATGTCATAAAAATGAAATTTTCTAACCAAATCATTTAAATCATCAATAAAATTAGAAATTAATATATATATATTTCATTTATGAAATTTATTATGTCTTATAATATTTATTTTAATATTTTTAAAATCATTTATTTGATTCATCTATTAATTAGACAATTACTGCATCATCATGGTGACATCATTTGGGGAAATATTTCTATCCCAAAAAATAACAAATAAATAGTCATCATAGAGATAACACATTATTATTTATAAATACAATTTATTTTTGTGGATATCCCTTATATTACCCCATATTAAAAATATTTCAGTAGTTAAAAAGAATAATGTGACAAAATTGACTTTTAATTGAATATAATATTATACAGGCCATTCTCTTATCCATTTGAATTTTTAAGGTTGTAAATTTTTCACATTCATGATTTTGGTCTAAAAAACTCATTAATTGGATTAGGAAACATGTTAGATTAATTTTAAAATATTTATAATACAATATTTACTTTCAGTTTCCTGATTTACACATAATCCTGGTAACTCTTTTACTAATGTTACTATTCATATTTTCCAAATCAAAAAGGGACATATTTTATAAATTTTGAAATATTGATTCCAAATAATTAATACATTTTTTAAATTTAAAAACACATTATTTGGGTAAAATTAATATAAAATTAATCGCATTGATGAAATGAGTTTTTTACTCAAAACATTCAAAATATTGATATGTTTTTATATCCAAATTCAAAGTGAAATTGATTCCAAATACCTAAATTAGATTAAATTTAATATTTTTTTATCTAATTAAATTTTAAATATAATATAATATATAATTTAAAAATAAAAAATAATTTGATGGAAAATATATTTTCAATTAAAATGAAATATTTTGTAGTTATACATCAATACCTGATACATATCAGAAAAATACCCAAAATTATACCCAATTAAATTATGATACTAATATTTGAGTCATAAAGTTTCTTTTTTCACATAATAATTAAAAAAATATTCAGAGTTATATTTAAAATAGATTCACCATTGAATGGTGGTAAAACTGCCTTTAGGAAAATATATTTTTTCAATGAGTAAAATTGTATTCATCATAATAATAATATTATAAATTAATTATGGTGAATTTCAGAAAAGATTACTAAATAAAAAATATATTTTTTTTATAATTTTTTGAATAAATTTTATTCCCTCCAACATAAAAATCAGTTAAATTAATAATATTTAATAGTACATCATGGTCTGTTTAAGCTCAATATTCAATGGAATACGTGATTTTAAATTTAAAAAGATCACATACGATAAAATATTTTAGATTAAAATTACCACCTCCTAAAATAAATTGATTCCTAATAATTTTGAATAATACATTGAAAATAAATGGTTTATACTATAATAATATTTCATGGGAAACCCACATCGAAAAAAAACTTGGTTAATAAAATATTCAACTAATAAGAGGGAATAATAAATTTGAAGGATACTAATAAATATGGCATTTGAATAGGATATAATTAGTGGAAAGGGAAAACATGGAAATGGAATAGAAATATAAGTATCAATTTATAATTAATAATGATATTGAACATGGTCATTATAATGTTAAAAAGCACAAAACCATAAAAATTTGATCAGATAAAGTTGTTATTTAATTTTTTGTATGAAAAATTAATAAATGAGGTATTTATTAAATATTTATTTTTCTACATTTGTGGGATTATATTACTTAATAGATAATAACAGACATGATTTCATTACACGTCATAAGAGGAATCTCATACTTGGTTGTTTTTCAGTCTATTTTTTACTTGACTTCATACACCTATAAATAAATGATCCACATTCATTTTTCACTCCTAATAGACTTTTTTAAATAATATGATCAACGATCCCTTCGTTCAGCATATAAATATTACCAAAACCAAAATGTCCCACACATAGTATCCCATAAATAATACTTTTTCTGAAATTAATATCTCATGTTCTACATAATACATTCCAACCATAAGACTCATCATGAAAATATCTTTCCAAATAACATTCCACATTTCATAATGGTGGTCACTAAATACAGAAAATAAACTTAACAAAATAATTTCCCAAATAATAATATTTTTTCTCTTATTATCACATTAGAATTATATGAATACCTTTATCATATTAAAACAAGAAGGTAAAAATTCAGGATTGGAAATTCTTAAAGAATAAGTACTTCATTATAAACATTATATATCATCTTATTCTCAAAAATAGAATATCATAAGATAATTAATAAACCAAAAAATTAAAAATACATTAATTCATCAAATTTGAATGTTGTAAAATCATATGATTGACCTAGATCCCTTTTCTTTTACTAAGCTATATTTCATAGATGTTTAGGAAAAACATTTCAATAATTTCGCATATTTTTACAATTATAACATTGAACATCAGTAACTAATTTCATTCTCTTGAAATGATGAACATAACATCTTTTATCACCACACATGAAGAAATATCATTTTTAATTTAAGCAGAAACCAGTGTGTTTCATTCCTTAATTATCACATGTGAGAAAACCCTTGTTTCCCATTTTACATTCATTTATCTATTACTCCAACATTTTTATCATCTCATATTTTCCGATTATGTCATAAGAGATAGATAATTATTTATCTATCTTGACATCGCATGAGACTATATCTTTATATGATGATAAATTTTGGGAGACAAATTCCTTTTAAAATAATGGTGTTAACCGATGACTGAAATGATAAATTATACACCTTGGGTAACGTATGTAGTTTGTATTATTCTGTGAGATCATTGTGAATTATTATTCATACATAGAAACACTGTCATCCAAAATTTTCCTTAAATTCATGATTTGAATCTCCTTAGATACTCATTTTTCATGATATAAATATTTATCTAGAAAAGATCATTGAAATCAATCCATTACATGACTTCTAATTCCATATCCTCATTAGTTTTTTGGATCAATGACCACCATTGATCTGTATCTACTGAATGATGATAAACTACCATGAAAATTTTAACCCTTCCATTAGATCCCAAAGATATTAATATATTATATATGGAAATTATCCACTATTTAGATATAAATATATTTTTAGTTCCACAAAATGTTGTATGTTGTTTCCTCATGATGTTGTTTAACCTTTTTCCTCCACTTGGTGGATCCAAATGATAGATATGGGTAAGGTTATTATTCATATCATAAGTCGACTATCCTAGTATAGTTATATGTTTATCACCACTAGTTACAACTCCATATCCATCATCATTATCTTAAATAGATTGAAAATAATTAAATGGAATATCTACATTGATTCCATCTTCATTCTTACTGCTATCCTGCATTACAAAACAATGTAATACATTTTCCTATGTTATGAATCAAAATAAATAATTTCCAAACTAGTAACACATAATATAAATTTAGAAATTTAGGCATAACTAATATTATAATAATAATCAAGGTTTTTTTCGAACATATTTACTATAATATATTTCCTAACAATATGTAATGAAAATGAAAATTATCCTTAGAATATCACCCCAAAAGTGCCAACTAGTTTCCCAGTAAGGATCATTGTCAACTACCAGGTAGTGTTGTTTCTGGACCAACACTGCATGTCAGAGTTGTTACCCCAAGGTACATTTTTTCTAGAAGCACATCCACTTTTAATATCCATACATGGGTGTATTATGAGAAAGTACCACATAATCCATACCATAACAAAATTATAGGATGTTCTTATATACTTATCCTAAATTTCTATATCACGGTTATGTTCCAAAATATATGATTTCAAAATCATGTTTCCAAGGTTTCTATTGAAATTTCATTGATAAAAACTATAATTACCCTTACCATAACAGCACAGAGTCGATCCCTTATATTATTTCATTCTTAGGGATACATGATTTTAATCCCAAATGACCTATCAGTTTTTGGTTTTTGGGAAACCAAATTACATACATGAAATTATAATTACATTCTAGATCATAAAATACAAAAATAAATTCTTTGAGCATTCCATTCATCCACATATTGTAACCCTGCATAAAAAAGTGAAAACAAATTCATCAAATCCAGTAGAATAATAAATCATAATTAAGGGGTGAGAATAAATGATCAGTAAGGGTTAGCGTATAGTAGTATATATGCTTAAATATGGCATTAAAAATAATACAAGGTAAATAACTGAAGCATAATCCATTTAATTAATCAAATGAGATCGTAAACATAACCATTGATATTCTACATAATGAATAATCACATGGAATATAAATAAATATTATCATAATGATGTAATGTATAATATTGAACATCTAAAACATATTATATAGTCCATGTCTTAGAAATCTAGAAATAAGTATTTTAGGCCTCAGCCAAATCCATATTTGGAAACAAATGCATAATGCCTCATCCAAGACCATATATAGTTTTTATCATGAGACTAAATGATGTATCGAGGTGATAATGAAGGCCCCACTTTTCACACACTAATTTCAATTAATTACTCAAATGAAATGTGTGAAACATAAAAAACATAGAAATTCATATTGAAAACTAACATATGCAATGTTAATACATCTACCATGTACCTTGAATGCTATCAAAATAACACATCCCCAGTAAAACTGGCCATAAAATCATCAATAAAATATTATGGAAGGTGTCATGATAGTGAAAACTCAATAAAGTACATGTTCTACCTAATTATGTTGAAATACATGAAAATAATCTAATAAAATCATTAAATATTTATTGGGAGAACAATTATTTTGTACATTGAGTCAATTTAATTAAATGATCACGAAATTTTAAAGGAGAACATTTCCATTGAAATGAATCTCATAAATTTCTATTAAAATCATTAAGTTATTAAGATTTCATGATAATGGAAAAGTACTATAATATCATAGAAGATAAAAAACATTCATTTTTTATTTTTTTCAAAAAAGTTATAAAGTTCCTCATTTGGAAGATGACCAAAATATTTCATAAATGAATTTTATAAAAATTAAAACATGGGTGAAATAATTTAAACAAATATTAGATAATTTTCAAAATAGTTTGGATTTTTTTATTAATAATGGATATGGATGATTGAAAATACACATTATATACTTATTAATAAATAACCCCAGACCATGAAGAGATTTTAAAATTAACCCTCCCCTAAGGTCCAATTTCATTTGTACTTGCCCAAAAATCCTATATAATGAATATAGTATTATTATAAATCATTATAAGAACCATATTTATTTCTATAATATCATATATTAAATTATTATAATTTCTCATTACCTTTTTGTCGACAATCTACATTTAGTTTGAATGTTTTGGTGTTTGCGGCATAGATTTTAGTGTGTTTTGACTTGTTACATGCTGTTCTTATAAATTAGATCGTAATTTAATTATATCTAGAATTCAATACATGATTTTAATATCATATATATTCATTAAATATGTATTTATAAAATTTAAAATATTTAGAGATAGAAAATGAAATGCATTGTTCATGGAAATGTTATGTTGTGTGTACGCAAGAACGCTACTTCAATTTGATCATTCTATTTGAAGAAAGAAACATAATTTATTTATATTATAATATTATTATGATATTTATTTCATATATGTCACATATTTTTATTAAAGAATCCTTAATAAATTTTAAGTATATTGTAAATGAATCACATCATTTTGAGGAGACAATAGTCCACACGTCCACAACCTTAGTTATTGTATTTACAGAAAACAAAAATCATCTTGTTATATATTATATAATAATAATATAAATTCAAATACACCATAAATATAATATAAATAATATATAAATACATTTTCCACCATAATAACTATCCACGAGTGGTGGGAAAGGGAAAAAATGAATAACATCATTTTGGGAAGCGATAGTTCATCTTATATATGAATTTTATGTTTGTTACCTATTAGATGGAAGAGCATATAAGTTTTTTTCAAACCCTTAATATAAAAAAATTTCAATATACTTATGAAACTGAGTTTTTTATATAAAAATAAATAAATAATTGAATGGGTTTTATGGATGATACAAATAAAAAAATTTGTTGATGGAGGTTACCTCTTCTTTTGGTATCTGCTACTGATTTACAGAAATGGAAATTATTAAGTCGAATATCATCCCATTTTAAGGCATAAAGAATTAATGGAGTAATATTTTTAGAATATTTAAATTTTTAATAAGAAAATTAAACAGATTATGAATAGTGAGTATAATAGAAGGAGAGGTCCTCTTTTTATAAGACAGGGGATGCGAACTCTGATATAACTTGAAAATATAAAATGAATTACAATTAAATTTGTAGAAAAAATGGAGAAAGGAATATGAATTAAAATTATATAATGTTTTTTTCTCATAATATGTTTATAATTATTTTAGATATTTGACTATTTTAAATACTAATTTAATTTTAACAATTATTTAGGCTTTTTAATTCTTAATGGTTATAATGTAATATGCACATTGAGGGTTAATATAATTTTTTTTGTAATTTTTAAAAGATCAATAACTGAGTCATTGAAGAAAAATTTAACATCATACCAATATATTTAGTAATTTTTTATACTTATATGTTTTATAACATTTTATAAAATATTATTTATTTTAAAATATCATTTGTGTCAATGTTTACACTATTCAATACATTACTTTTTGAAAACATCTTAAGTACATTAAATTTTTGAAACAACTTATTCAAATCCTCAGTAATATGTCAATGTAGCATGTTAAATTGGTGGATTCTATTTTTTGGTCATATTAAATTTCATTTAATATTTTTAATATTATTTATCGGGTTTTACCATAAATTAAATAATTAATGCATCATCATTCTCTCGCATTTCAGGGTAATTATATTATCACTAAAAATTATTAAAAAAATTACTATGATGTAGATAATATATTTATCTTCATAAATACCATTTATATTAATACATATATATTATATAACCCTATATTGAAAATATTTTACTTGTTAATAAAATAAGTTTGACAAAATCAACTTTTTATTGAGTATAACATCATTATGCTCATACTCTCATTCATGTAAAAAGAAGGATTATATATTTGATCCATGAATGATTTATGACTAAAAATACTCATCCAATTATATTTGGAAAAGTGATAGGGTAATTTTACAATATTTAAAATTTAATTGTTAAATTTAATTTTCTGATTTACCCTTACCATGTTAATAAAAATAACTATGAAAGAGACTATTAATTCATTACATAAAAGAGAAATATTTACTAAATATAGTCCTTATGATTCTAAATATAGTATAAATTATTCAAAATTCAAAACATATAATTTGAGATTTTTAATTAAAAATCAATCCCATTGACAAATTGAGAAGTCGTATTTTTGAGTGAAAACATTTAAAAGATTGAAATGTTAAAATATCAAAATTAAGGTTGAAATGGATTTAAATGACCAAAATTGTAATATAGGATATAAAAAGATAAAATTTTACTTTTTAAAAAATTTAAATATTAAACTTATCATAATATATAAATTTTTTGAAAAATCAATTTTCTATTAAAATGCAATATTTCATTACTATTCATCAGAACATGAATCTTATCAGGAAAATAAAAAAAATAAAATGTAAATTTTTATATTCAAATTTCAAATAAAAAGTTTATTTTATGATATATAGAAATTGTAAATGTCTCATAATATTAATTTAAATAGGTTCACCATTCAAATGGTTTACAAGTACCCATAATAAAATATAGGTTTTTAAAGCATAATATTCAATTTATTCTAATCTTATGTCTGTAAAATAATTTCTATGAATATAGAAACATATTATTTAAAATATTATATATATATTTCATATTTTTTTAATACAATTAAATCCCACAAAAATAATTACATCAGTAAAAATAATAATATTTAAAAGTATATCATGGTTCATTTAAACTTGATATCATGTGTAATGAAAGATATTAAATTTAATAAGAAAATGTAGCATAAAATATTAGGGTGTTAAATTTGAGAACCATAATTTCCATTAATAATTCACTTGCTGATTATCAGTGATATTTATGACACTCTAAATTTATTAATGACTTTCTTACATGCCCAGTATACACTAACTACATATATTATCCTATATGGAAACCTAGTAATCAGTTTTTCGATTAACAATTTTGTTTTCAAAATTTAATTTTTATGCGATGTTTAGTATTCATTTTTTTATTTGGGTTAATGTTAATGAATTGTTTATGTTTTAATCCATTGACAATACAGATATCGTTATAGGGTGAAACTCATTTTAAGGGGTAGAAAGTGACAACACAATATTTTTTGATCTTTTTTGAATTAATTTAATAATTTAATTATTATATATTTCACACAACACAAAATATGGCTTCTGTTAAATTAAATAAAAAATTTATCAATTAATTTTATAAAACACAATGTATATATTTCTCTATATCCAATATATATACATATTGGAATTAGTTACCCACAAAACAATATATGGCTTATGATGCACACAATTCTGAGTTCCTTCGATAACCTACATTACAACAAAAAGTCACTATAAAAATATTATTAATTTTTTCACATAGCAGTTAGAGTGGATGCTATGAATAAGATTAATAAAATTGTTAAAATATGATTTAAATACAGCTAGAAAATGAATACATTATTTTTCAATTTGATAGAAATTAATGTATGAAATATTTTAAAATAAGGAAACTCATTTTCTAAGACAACTATTTTTTCTATGTATGAACATAATTTTTTCTCAGTAAATAAAAAATAATATTATTGAATGATTTTAATAAAATGTTTATATGATATATTACATAATTTTAATGACACTAATCCATGAAATTTGATAGGAATAATTTAATAATAGATCCAATTTTCAGGAAAAAATATATGTTTTTTACAAAAACTTAATGTCACTACCTTTCAAAAGTAACCACATTTTAAATATAATTATTTAATGTTTTATAATTTTTTATTTTAAAAAAGAAACATTTCTTATTTATATCAGAATGTTATTTTTTAATTGGTATTTTTTTGTATTTTTATGACATGATTCATTTTTTTATAATAGTGAAACCCATAGAATTTCAATTGACTGAAAATTGTTTTTTATTATTATGCAAACACTTTTAATGAAAAAGTGAAAAACCATACAAGACCTCTCAACATCACTAGTTTAGTAGATCACTACTTCCCCACTAAAACCAATCGAAGCCTTCAAACTAAAAACCATCACAGCTGGAGCCAAAATCACCAAGAAATGGTCGAGTTACCACGAACTAGGGGAAACAAACATCAGGAGAACTAGACAATCCTCATAACTGGTCTCCTTGACCGCCCACTGATGCGACCTTCGACACCATCCCAAATCCACAAACCCACCGACAGACTCCTTTCAGAATCCGGCCAACCCTCCAGTGAAGTGAGATGAGCCCTTAAAAGAGCACCTCCTCAAAGGACGACGAACATACCAGAGCGAGGAAGACCAGAACATCCCGACGTTGGCCCCTACTCTGTAGTCAACTGCAGTTTACCCTCCTACAGACGCCACTCCGCAAATCCCTTTCCTGCATCTCTGAAGCCGTGCAAAACCAAATCCAGGAAACTGCAGAACATCCAAATCATCCCAACCAATCCTCCAACATCAAAATGACAACAAACACACCCCATTTTCACTTTCATACATTCCAAATGTAGAAACAAACACCATACCACACCCACAAATCTCGTCGCCAACATACCCCTCGGGAGGACCACAACAACCATCCAAAACACGCACAGTCAGAAAATCAAAGCAGCGACACCCTCAAACCGAAGGACAGATTGACCCGACTGCCGATGCTAGACGTCGTGGAGAAAAGGGCGGATGAGCCTCGATGCGTTGAACACCACAAACCTACTGCTCAGGCACACAAAATTATGAATCCTTAGCTCCACCACAACAGATCACGAACCCACAAAGATTCCACAGAAAACACCACGACAAAATCTGTGACACTTCTGCTCCGCCACAGCAATCCACGAACCCGCACATGGCCACAACTGACCACAAACCCACGAAATCGACACAGAAAAATGCACTGCAACCCCAAACCCAAGCCAAGAAGATCGTGCATCTTCACCATAGCGAAGGATAACAGGGGTCGACCACAGATCTCTATCGGCCACTGGAACAATGCTACAGAGAAGGTAATGGGACCCCACCGCGACAAACCAACTAGAACTCACGATTCCACAACAGAACACCGCAAATCCGCAGCGCCACTAGGGAGACGCTCGGAAGGAGAACCGCCACTGGAAGCACGCTGCGAACCCGCTGTGTCGTCACAAAATCGAGAGCCTGCGACGCTGCAATAGAAAAACACACCACATCGTGATACTGCCACTAGAAGAGGAAACACACATTGCAGATCTGCCAAAATGAGTTGCTGAGGAGGAAAGCCTCCTACAACACGAGAAAGAGGGGAGATTGTGGTGACAGGAAAACCCTAATCAGTGTTGCGCCCTTACGGGCTCAATCCAATCCCCAAAAGTTCACAGAATTGTAATTGAAAATATTATTTTTTCCTACTTTACTTTTAAAGATGAAATTAAATTAAATTTTTTTAAATCTTAAATAGATACATATTACATAAAATAACACAATATTTGTTATTATTTCCAATTTCTCCTTGAAATTGGATATGAAAACATTTTATTCTTTTTAAATATTTCACATTTAAAGCCCAATTTTACGACACATGTATAAGATTAATTTTAAATCATTTTCCAACAGCTTTTAATCAAAATTTAGAGAAATGGATTCCATTTATTGAATCCGAATAATTTTTAATATTTATTATGGTCTATATATTTTTAACCAAAAATATTAGTTAAATTAATTAAAATTATTTACATTGACTGAGGTAAAATTTTGATTACATGTGGTTAAACAATAATCTTAAGGGGAAAGTAATCTTGAAACATGTTAAAAATCCATTTTATAACAATATTTCAACCATATCACATATTTATATATATTCTATGGGTTATTAGGACACTATTAAATGAATATGTCTATTTAATATGTTTAGTTAGTATGTAGACAAAAAACAACCTTCCTACCATTTATCAATTGTTACAACTGAGATAAGTAAAAAATTAAATAGTTGTTTGGCTATGAAAATTATTTTTAATGATAATGTAGTTTATATAATCATTTTAATTTATATTTATTTGTCGAGATGAATTATTTATATTAATAGTTTAGGGAATTCCAAATTCAGTAATTATTTAGTTAATAACTAACTAAAATTAATGATATGAAAAATATAAAATGTAAAGTAAATTTTTTAAAAAGATTTACTTTAATTTTTAAATTAATAAAACATGTTACATAAGTGTGAACAAAATATATTAAAATTTATAATTTTTCTGGATATTTATTAAATTTAATTAATGTATATAATGTCAAAATAGGTATTATTTTTATATTATAGTGATAATTTTTTAAGAGAATTAATTTTTTTTTAAATATTATATTTTTAAAACATATTTTATATTGTTAAAAAATAAAAAATATGTTCTATTAATTCAACAATTGATATTTTTTCCTCGAAAATATTGACGTCTAAATTGAAAAAATATATATTCATGGTTTGGGTTAAAAGGCATGTTTTTCATGTTAGATTCTTTTGTTTGAAAATTAATTTCCAACAAACATGGGGTTTTCATTTTTGAAAATTATATAACCTATAAAAAATTAATTTTTTATATATTGTATAATAATTTTATCTTTAATATATTAATAATGGTTAAATTACAGAGGATAGAAAACAAGTCCCCATAATAAAAACGAAAATGATAATAGTGGGGAAACATAGAAGTAAAGGATAATATTTAAAAAAACTTCTTATTGTATGGTCAATATAATATTTAACATTAATTTCCATTTAATCCATTATGTATCCATTTTTTAAGAACAAGGGGTAATATATATCTCTAAGAAGTGTTTACCATTTTGTATTTATAATAATGTCAACCCTCCTCCTTAAGAAAAAGTCATTCAATCTTCTTTATCCTAAAACATCTCAATCCAAATTGAATCCTAAAATATCCATAAAAAATAAGATAAAAATCACTCCATTAAACCATGAGGCCTCAACTTTGGTTGAAATATAACCAAGCAAACCATTGGGGGAAACCCAAAGTAGATACCTAGTGAATATGGAACATCTTTAATAAACACCTTTGTATGATTGTATTTCTCCACCACCATAATAATTGTTATTCCATTATTATATAGTAACCACATAATGCAAAATAAAAGAATACTATTTTATAAAATGTATTATACCTATAATAACACACAATTCTTTCAAATTTGTAAATATCATCTCATTTTTGGGTATGACAATCTACCACCTCACAAAACGACATCGTTCTCTTTTCCATTACCACCTATCTTGGTTAGGAGTTAAAAGGGAAATAATTGTTTACTGATATATATATATATATATATATATTATTTATGATTTAATTATGATTCTTGAAATATTCTAGAAAACATAATGTCATGATTTCAATATTATGTATATACGATAACATATTTTTGTAGATGTCTGGGCTACCTCCTCCATAAGGTGATACGATTCCTTCACACGTTACATGAAATGTACTAAGGATGGGTTTATTAAAATAATATTTTATATATGAAATTATAACTATTCTAGAATGATAATATATATACATATATATTTCATTTATTTTGTTCTTTTCAATATCATAATAAAACAGAAACATCATTCATGCTTACGTATGACTTACTATCACCTTGAACAGTTTATTTCATGTCATATTTATATATTTTATAGATTATTATAAAATTTAATATATTGAATAAATATGATATTTATATCAATTTTTCAGTACTATATGTAAATATAAAATTATCTTTATAAGACTACCATTAATAACAATTCAAAATATAAATTAAAATAAAATTAGATATTAACTAAAATGTAACATTAATATATAATTGTTAATAAATGGGTAAAATAATGTTATAATTAATTTGTATATGGTTATAAATATAAGAAGATGGATCTTTTATTTATTTTTAATATACTAATTATTATTGTAAAAGAGGTTTTAAAACATACAGTGATAGTCAATATTGAAGGTAATGGGATTTATAGTATCACTTTTATTTATGTGTTTCTTATTTCATTTTCACTACTCATTTTTTTAGGTATATAAATCCACTAAATGTATTCAATTATTCCAATAAATAAATTTATATATATTTAACAATCCATTTTCTAATATCTATTTCATAGGGTTTTAGTTCAAAATTTACATAATCGATATGGAAATTTGGTCTCAATTTTCCTTGTTTGAGTCACAGGTTCTAGTACATAACTATATTATTTAATGAGGTGTATATAAAAAATATTAATTCGATTATATTGAATATAATTATTTTGGTTATATTTTATGGTTCATGTAATGTTACCTTCCCATCGGTATAATGATTCAATGTTACCAAAGTGGTAATTGTCAATTTTTTATAATCTTATTGTTTAATGTGATCATTTTCTGTTTTCTATTATGTTTTCAATGAGTTTTTAATGAAAGTTATTGTTAAAATGTTTTCATGATTTATATAAATGTTATCAATTTATTTTCAATGAAAAATGATTCCAAAAGTTTTTAAAGCTTCCTTTATTAAATTTATCATATATTTTGAAATATAAATATTTTATATACGATTAATGATTCAATTTTTTCAAATTGAAAAATATATTTTCCTCTATAAAATTTTATAATGAAATTTATTATATTTTTAAAAGAAAATTTATTTTTAAAATGTCTGATTAATCATATTTTAAATGAATTCTTATTTTACTTTAAAAATGACCAATATTATCTTTAAAAATTCCACTCAATCTATGAATAATTCCATTGAAAATGATTATACTTTACGTGGGATATGATCCAAGAAAACAATTCAAATTATCTCCAGGAATGGTATATTTTTAAGATGGAACATTGTTTTTGATGAATGTTATTCTATTGGTTATAAACATTTGATACCCTCTTTTTTGAGTATTTATGATTAGAATAAATAATTATAAAAACAATATATTTTCCATTGGTTATGATATAATGACATGTTTATAATACCCAATTCATTTCACGGGTTGTGAAATGAAGTGCATAAAACCTATCTCATTTAATGGGCCAGGATATGACTAATGTTTTATTATCCTATAAAACACTTAGGTATTATATCAATATTTGAACAGTGGGAGCTTTATCTCTATCTAATAGAATGGCTACTGATTTAAATCTCATGACACATACATAGATTGAACAGGGACTAAACTATGTTCGATAAAGGAATGTGTATGCTCTAATTGTCTTGAGATTGAACCTAGACTTCTAGTATGATATTGGAGTGATCCTTTAGTTATAATAAGGTATTGGGAGTGAAACATGACTAATAAGACGGTTTTTAGAGTGAAACCATCCTACTATATCTAAAGGAATGAGAATAGGGATAGTGGTGTGTCACACCCAGTAGGAGTGTCCCCTATTAAGTACACTGATAGGTTTTGTAAAAAATCATTAACATATAGGGAATGCTTTTATATAATTAAATTTCTTCTAAAAATTATATTTACCATTTATATGATACACTTATATTTATTCTCTTCATTACATTATGATTCATGTCTTATGAAATGTAAATAATTATACCTTGACATATGTATGTGATCGTCTATATGTATGGAATGATCTTCAAATGGAATTATCATGTTCTCATCCCTTTATGCTCATGTTATGATTACATATATCATTTATATACACTTAGTGAAAATATTATCTCACACTTACTTATGTTTTCTTTTTACAGGATATAATATATTTATTTATGTACATGGGGTAATGTGGAATATATTTCGGTTAATCAATGAAGATCAATCACTAAGGTATGGGATTTGGTTCCATGTTTCCATTCACACTATACTATTATGGTCTTCATGCATGTACTTTTGAAATGTATTATGTCATAAACAAAATTGGTTTAATTACTATTCATCTTAATCATGGGAATCTGTATAACACTCTTAAAATAAAGATAAATCATGTAGTGGGGTATATATTTCTCACTTATTTCTCATTATTATTTATTTACTTAATCACATTCTACATAAAATTACCTTACACCACACTAAAATAATAAAATAACTATTATTAGTATACCAATATATTATAATAATTATGGTAAATTAATTAAAAACATATAACCATAATCTATCAAGAAAAACAAAACTGATAACCATGTTTTATTTGGACTACCACCTTAATAAGGAACTATATTTCAGTTTACTTCCCTGACACTCAATATGGCTGTTCTTGAGAATGATTTTGTGGATAAAAATTATTTTAATGATATTAATATTGTTCTATAAAAAAATTATACATCCTATTAAACAAATGAGTATGAAACAAAATTAGATAATTCATCCTTTGAGAGAAGAGTTCAAATTTGAAGAATAAGTTTATGTAATTCTACATTTAATCCTTTGTTTTTAAAAATACTCACATTCATTCCCACGAACATGTTTTCTTTTCTCAAGGTGGTGATGATTTTTATCTTCGTTTTTGAAAACATAGTGGTTTCTTTCATCTGGGATGAATATATTTTGGGCATGAATTATTGGGTTTTCTGGATGATACTCGCTATGTCAGCATAATAGGGTGGCATAAAAATCTTGATTATATAGAACACCATGGATGAATTTCATGAAACAATTTATTAGGAGGTCCTCAAGGGGTTTTAAAATATAGAGAAAGTTCATCTGTAGAAAATATTGAAATTCTTCAAATCTGGATGTGTAAAATAACTTCTATATGGTGTATAGTAAATCCTCATATCCCTATCCTCATTACCCATGTTTTTTTGATTATTGGATGGTGATACATCATCAAATGGAAACAAAATTATTCTAGAAACAATATTGGATTCTTGGGGATTGGTACACCAGTCATATCTATTAATCAATCCATTGGGTACATAGATTTATTCATGGTATCATAAACAAGGACTAACATGTGATTTTATATATCATTATATTGATTATGAAGTGGGGAAAATCTATTATCGCTAATTCATCATAGGGAGATTTTTTCATGAATGATTATCACATAGTGTCTCAAGCATTTGTTTAGATGGATATCTTGGGTGAGATTTTGTGGTGGAAGAAAATCTCTATAAAGCTAAAACTTCTTGTTTTGTGTGTTAGGAACCACACTATTCCCATGGAAGATAATATATAACCCCCTGATATACATCTAGTATCCAAGTACACATGCTCCTATGAACACATCATCAAAACTCCATAAAATTCTTTTTCAAAGGTAAATTGGAAATAAGCATGGGGAACTTCTTTCATAGCATCATTGGTTTTTCATCCGAGATAAATGTAGATTGAAACATCATGTATCTATGGTTCCAAGATATATTGACTAAAAATTTTAGAGAAAGGTTGGAGTCCAAATAGTTCAGATAGATGAAAAATATATTTAAGGGGAGAAATAGAGTAATAAATAAAGGATTATCAATATCAAACTCTACAATTGTTTTCAAAACATGGAGAATTTTGATCAACATCATTTAGCTTATCAAGATTGGGGATGAAATTCCTTATCTCATACTCCATATTTCCCCTAGCTGTAATGACCGAATACATTTATCAATAGAATTTTTTCAATTATTATTGTTATTATTTGTTGTATAAAGAATATACATAGAATGGTGGGACTAATAAAAAAATTATAATAAATTACTTATGAAATATGTAATATATAATGAAATTAATGAACTTGTCTTGATTGAATAGTAACATGACCCTCTGAATAGTAATATGACCATTAGGAACAGTAATTCAGCTAATAGAATACTATCCACATATTGGAAAAAATAAATAAAATTTATTTATCTTATAAATGATAATAAGATATAATTATATTGTAGTATAACTAAATCGATGCTTTAGAAATTATAAATTAATTTACTATATTTTAAAAAAAATTGTTTATTAACAATTTTATAATTAATATAATGATTTTAAATAAATTTTTTTACATGAAAATATTTTTATAAATTAAACTATTTTTTCATATTATTGTAAATAAAATATTATGAGACCTTTATTAAATTTTCGAAATTATTAAATTTATGATAATTTTAAAATCTAAATTTTCTTAATAAATGATGATTTTAATTAAAAATTCAATTTATCATATTTAGAATATTATTTTTATAAAATGGAATTTATTTTTGAATTCAAGACGTTGAAAAATGTTTTCGGAAAATATTTGGGGTTTTTCTAAAATTGATGAATTTTTTGTGAATAGTGATGTACAATAATATAATGTTTTTAAAAAATAAATGAATTATTGAGTCATATATGTTGTTTGGCTAATTTAGTTTTGTTATATTGAAATCATCATAATTATTTAAATATATTTAGTGATAAGTTTCAAACAATTGATTGTTTGGATCCAAACTATCAAAATAATGAAAATAATAATGAAAAAAAGACAATCATCCCTTCCCTTATATATACCACCCCACCACCTATTCTCTATACAACTTTTATTTCATGAATCATGTATAGTTTCAACCCAATAATATTTTTAATAAACTCCCCCATGTCCAGGAAAAAATGGTATCACAAAAAGACCAAATTTCTTTTCACTAAGGATTTTCTCAATGATAATAATTTTAAGACATGAAATTATATTTCATTTTCTTATAATTATTTTTCATGTTCTTATGTTTTACTACATAAAGCTCACCTATAATAATTAAAGTCTCATGATAACATCATTATCTTATATATAATTTAATGTTACAATGTTAATGTAAAAATCCATCATCATTCCTCTCATTCTGTCTCTTTTATTTTAAAAATTATAACGTCGTACATGAGGTGTTAAATTATCACATTCAAGGTGAATAAGTTTTCATTTTCTATTTTCACTAAAATATATGATCATAAACAATTATAATGGTTTACAAATTTTATGATTTATTTTTACAAAAAAATTTACGTTTCTATACTAAAATACATATATAATATTAAATAAAAAAAATGTGAGTCGAGTTCAATGAGAATATGTTTTCATTTTTCAATTACCACATTCATAGATTTTCATAAAACTATTATAATGGTTTAAAAAAATTATTATTTATTTAATAATATTATTTATGTTTCAATAGTAACATTAATACATAATTTTAAATAATAAAACAATATGAGTTCGTTATGATCGAACATCGTGAAAATTATCCTAAATGATTATCATTAACATTATATCTAATGAATCATCCTAGTATATGGGAGAAATAATATATAATACCAATTAATATTCAGAAATTTCACTAATGATATATAATTAATATTATATAAAACTATTATCATCTTACAAGAACATCAATAATTGTATACAAGCAAACCAATCATGAAAATCAAAGAACACACACTCTTAGAATGACTGAATTGGACTCTACCACTCAACATAATGTCTATGAATGACTTAAAAAATTATAATAAAAAATACATGAATTAGTGGTTATTAATTTATTAATTAAGGAATCTAATTTTATTATACATGATATTAAACTGAAGAGGTCATTCATATATAATTTATGTGGATTCTTGATCCAAATTTCCTTAATCTATGTTATTCTTATTTCATAGAATATTTAAATGTGGATGTGTGCTTAATAATCATAATACTGAATTTCATGGTTTTACCTTTTATTTTCTATTATATAATGTTTTCTAATATTTTTTAGGAAAAACAAAATGTACTTCCAAAAAAATCTATCAAAAAAACACCTTTTACTTCCCTTTAGATTCTTTCTTATTCCCCAAAGATTGATTATTCCTATACTATTATTTTATGTCCTTTTTTAAAACCCAATGTTTTTTCATTAAAATTTTCCTTATAAAATTATACCAATTCCTTTATATTGGTTATTTAATGTCTAATACTGATATATATTTTATACGGAATAGATTATTATGTAAATGTTATGATTTGAAAAGTGTGTCTATAATTATGTTGCACTCCAATGAATTTGATAATGTGATGTATCTCATAAAATTTTTTAAAATATGCAAGAAAATTTTTTATTTGTTCAAAATGATGATGATTTTTTCATTATACACATATGTTATTTGTGAACATGATCATATATTTGTTCAAAACAGTGTGTGGTGTTGACCACTAACACATGATGTTTCATTTTTACGAATTTAAAAATTAAATTCCTTCATCTAATTATTTCTCTCATAGCTATGATGATGATACCATTATTATGTTATGATGATGATTATTATGCTTTTCCATGTTATATTGATTCATGATTTTATCTATTATATTATCTGAATTTCATTTCACCCCTTTATTTGGTGTATATCCTCAGGTGAATACATAAACATAGGAGTTCAAGTGGTCTAGTAATAACCTAGAAAAGAAGAAATTAAATGAATTATTATGTTTTATTATGTAAATTTTAGGTTTGGTCCTAATTTTTACATGGCACTAAACCTACTGATATTGGTTTTGTAACACTATTATTTTGATTATATTTAAAATAATGTAATAGTAAGGTAAGAAAAAGAGGTGTTGATATAGTAGGTCTCAGAGAATGTTTAGTTAATTTTGGAATTATGATTAGATAAAATTAATGAAAACCCTTAGTATTAGACTATGTATATGTTTTGAACCTATGAAGCATTGTTTTTGGAAAATTATAAACAATGTAATCCGAAAACATTTGCCTTTATAGTTAATTCCAAAATGGAATAAATTTTGGTATTCATAAATTGATGAATTATGTTTTTTTCATGACATTCATATTTTAAAAAATTGTGGGAAGTAGTAAACACGAGCCCAAAACCCCATTCAGGGGATAATACAAAAAATTCTTATATGACATCCCTAATTCCATGGGATATGGATATTTATCTTTTCTGATGATGGAGACATATATGTCTCAGTATATGAACAAAAAAAGAATAATATAGAACACACGCCATATTTTAAGAGGTAGGAACTGCCATTTTTTTCTTTAATTAATTAATCGCTAATGATGTTTAGTAGATATTCTTATCCACTGGACATTTAATAGTTCGTTTAATCAATAGAGAATATCTTATCTATGCTTAACTATTCTGTTATGTGAAAGCTGACTTTGGATGTTTATCATTTGGATATAGAGGATGGTCAATGGTGATCATAAATTAATAATAGAAAGACAATGGTTAAAATTAAAGATATGGAGTGGGAAGTCATTAGGTAAATATTTCATAACAAGTATTTTCATCATACACATCACATGAAGATGGAGAGGGAATTTTTAGAGATAAAAATAGGGAGCTGAATCTGTCATGGATTACAAAGAAAATATCACAATGTATTTTTAGGTACACCTCATGTTTTTTTGTCCATAATGATAGAAGATTAGGTAGAATATTTAGTCATATCAATCCATACCGTTAAAAGTATATATAAATTCATTAATGTGTGATCTATGAATATTTTGATTGATGTGCATTATAAGTGTATATAGAGTTGGGACAATACTCCCATGGATATTGAGATAAGAAAAAGAAGATGGAATTTAAAGATGAATAATGTAATGGAAAATGTGTAATGTTAACTAAAACACTTTTATGTAAAAATTATGGAAGAATTATCATGGGAATTACCTCAATGTGATAGTTAAATGTATCAAGGATGAGTGGGAAGGACACGAAGCTCATAAAGGTCGAAGATTCATGAGGAAATGGGACAATGTGGAGAGGAATGGGGAATACAACTGATGCTTAAAAGATTTACCATTAGGGAGAAAGGTAAATATACACGCTCATGAACTAAACATCGACTCCTCATGGCTAATCAACATCAGCATCTTCCAAATCAAGATGATCATTGAATTTATTATTCATATACTACTAATGTGGTGGTCCTTAAAATTTATGGAGTGAATGGTATGATGGTCATTCAATTAATAATAAATAACATATTATTTGATTATATATCTATGAATTTATTCATATATTGTATGTTAACTTGAACTATTCAAACTCGTCCTCGAAATATTGAGTTTGAGTTATCTTTAATGATATAAAACGGTTCAATTATTTGATCCAAAATATATAAATCATCTGCAATTAATGCTTTTGGGTTAATTCTCATAGAAAATCTTATCATACATACTCTATAAGAGTTTGATTCTTTATTGGGAATGGGTTCAATATCTATATACTAAAAAAATTCAATAATAGGAAAAGAGAGACCACTCTTTAACTCTAGAGGAATCCACCAATTCAGTTAAAGTGTAGGGTGGATGATCAATCTCCATTAGAATTTCCATCTCAATGGTAGATAATACTGCCTTATTAGAAGTCATATATAGATCAATTTATTTAGACAATGAAAATAATAATCCTCAAGGAGATTCCTATTATAAGGGATTGCACTGATGTTTTTGTCACATAATTTCATTGAATAAATGCTCACCGAGTGGTTTTATAAACAATTGAACATAATATTGGATATATTACAATATCAAAGAAAACATATATAATGTTCAATATTTTGTTATAGGAACAAAATATGTAGTTACAAGAGATCATGTAAAATGATTTTATAAACACTTGTACATCACCATGGGGTAAAACAGTCCTCTCCCTCAATTAGAATAATAAATTAATAGGCCTATACATTGATTATTGTGTGCTCAAAAAATTTATGATGAAGAGAAATTATCATCTTGCCTAGATAGAGGACATGTTTTTCAATTATGTGCGTATATGTCGTTATGTTTGGTTAACTGTCGGTATGGATATCACCGATTAAAGGTGACGAAGCAAGATATTCTGAAGTCTGAATTTCAAACATGGTATGGACACTGTGACATCATAGTGATCCCCTTTGGCCTGACTAATTATCCAATAATATTCATTAACATAATGAATACAGTCTTTATAGATTAGCTCAACATAATTTTGGTAGTCTTTATAGATGATATTCTAAATTTAATCCCCACTCAAGGGGGATATGAGGTACATTTGTATATGGTAAAAATGAAATTTTGAAGTTAGAAGTATTATGAAAAGTATATATTATGTGAGTTATGAAGGGATGAAATATCCTTATTATGGAATGTTATAACCAGTATAAGATTATTTGTAGAACCTTTCTTGACGAAGGCTACAAAACAATGTCTCATTCCAACATATGTAAATATGATTCGTAGTCTATTTTTTTTTTGTATTTGGGTATTACCTATGATTTTGATAAACATATCCTAATTGTAAAACCCACCAAAAAATATGACATGGAAATGAGAAATGTTTTTTAGACCTGTGATTGTGATGGATTATTCAATGAGTTTAAAAATAACATTATCATTGCAAATACACTCACTCTAATGAAAATTCGGGATTACTTTGTGGTAAAAAATGATTATTCAATGAAGGGATTTTTTTATAGATGAAAAGGGATGATTCAATAAACTAACACTTAAAAAATTAATATTAAAGATAAAAACTGTCCCACACATGATCATGAGATAGAAGATATTATCCTAATGTTGAAAATTTAGAAAAATTAAATCTATGTAGAGAAGTGTGGAATATATAAATATTATAAGAGACAAAAATATATATTTACACATAAAAATCATAATATTAACCAATGAATATAGATAGATATCATTGAGTATTATGAATGAAAATCTCACTTCCAACCTTGAAAAGTGAGTAAAGTGGATGATACCCTAAGTAGAATAGATCATGCAAAACAGTCAATGATAAAAATTGAGAAGGATCCAATCTTATTATAAATTTTAAGGATGTACATGGGAATAAATAAGGATAAAACATCATCAATCAATTATAAAATGATTTATAAACCATTTTTCATAGTGAATATAAATAATGATCAAATAAATATTTTGGATATTCAAAATAATGTTGAAGTAATGAAAAAGGGTAAATTCGTAGATTTTAAAATTGATGATGAATGAGTTGTATGACTTTGGTCATTACCATGTGTACCCTCAAATCCAAGGAAGAAAAAACTGATTATATTTTACTCATATAACACAAAATTATCTATTCTGGCATATAAAACGAAGATGCATGAATATCCCCATGATAAATATCAGTGGGACTATATAATAATGGAGATAATTGAATATACATCAATATGCATGGTATGTCATCAAGTGAAGAATGAAATGAAAATTTCTTATGCGATGATAAAACCACTACCCACAAAAATAAGGAAATTGGAAAAATCAACTGTGAGTTTTTTCACTCTACTTGTTATGATTTCAATAGTAAAAAAATTCTATATGGATTATATGTATCCTCTCACAAATACATCTGACATTATCACAATTTGAGAGCATTTTTCACTGGATCAACTTTACATATATATATTAGAGAAGTTCTACGACTGAATGGATTATCATTATCTATTCTATCTGAATGTGATCTGAGACTCACATCCAAGCTCTAAAAAAACTCTTACATCCTCTAAACACTTAGTTGAGAATCAGTACTTCTTATCATCATAAAAATAATGGACTATCATATTATGTTATTTAGACACTTGAAGAATCGATGAAATCATATTATATAGACTTTTAATGATGATGTGACCAATATATACCCCTGGATGAGTTCTCGTAAAATAATACATTCCACATTAGCATCCCAATGATTCATATGAAACCATTTCTGATAAAAATATGAAGAGAACTTGAATTATGTGGTAAAGTCATTTAATATAATATTCTAATATCTATAATGGTTGATGAAATGGTTGAAATGGTTAAAACCATTAGGCAGCACATCAAGGAAGCCCATTGTCAATAGAAGAGTTATGTAAATAACCATCAAAGAGATCTAGATATTGAGGTTGAAGACACAATATTCCTCTACAAATAAATTTTAGTTATGAAAATGAAATTTGGGAAGAAAGGAATGACGAGTCCTAGGAACATCTTCCCATTTGAGATTCATGATATTATCAGAGCTATGGCATATCGACTATCACTTCCCCCAACCATGAATAAAGTACATGATTTTTTCAATGTGTCCCTTTTGAAGATGTTCATTTGAGATGCCTGACATATACTGAATCCAGAGGTTGTACGGTTGGAAATTATTATCCCTTACGAGGATCTTCCAGTGAAAATCTTGGACTATAGTGACACTGTTCTATGTAGTAAGAATACACACCTGGGAAAATTATTATGGAGAAACCATAAGTATGAAGTGGTTACATTTGAACATAAAAAACCAATGAAGGATAAATACCCTCACCTATTTTTCTAAAATGTAATTTCATGGGTGAAATTTCAAAAGGCAGGAAGAATGTAACAACCTATAACATTTATAAATAAAATGGATTTCCTTATTATAATTAAGTCACACAGTATAAAACATAAAAAGAACATAAATATCCCAATAAAATATCATTCTATTAAATTAATAATGTAATAAATAACATTTAATGATATTAAGGAACTTATCCTATTGGAATACTAACATGACCATCAGAATTGTAACACGACCATTAGAAATAAAAATTCCTCCCATAAAATAGTTGAATCATATATGAAATTATAAATATAATATTTGAATCTTATAAATGATACAATTATAAAAATATATCATAGTATAAGTAACCAAATGTTTTGGATATCATTAATAAATTGTTGTTTTTTTATAAAACATAAATTTTCATTTAATATTTTATGACTAAAATAAGTATAAAAAAGAAATAAAATTTCCATAAAATATATTCATAAATTATATTTCTTTAACATATTTTTAGAATATTAATTTCATGAGACCTTAATTAATTTTTCTATGTGTTATAAAATAAATTATAAATTTAAAATCATTATTTTCCATGTTACAGGTGATTTATCTAAGAATTAAATTTCTTATATATATAAATTAATTTTCATTAAATTGAGGTAATTTTTTAATTATGAAGAATAAAAAAATTATGGTGAAATTTTTTGGATTTTTCTAAAATAGTTGAAATATTAATGAATAGTAAAATATTTTAATTTAATATATATAAAAAATACATGAATTATTGAATCATAAATGATGTATAGATGATATAAGAAAATGAAATCAATCATTCCTTAATAATTTTGATATATTTAAGGATAAGGTTCAAACTATTGGTAGTCTGGATCCAAAAAAAATTAAAAATAAATTAACAAAAAACACACACCTCTCCTTCCATATAAATACAACCTCTCACCACCTCTTATCCTCAAAAGAATCAAGCCATTATTATTTTACAATTTATTACCAATACAATTCCCAAGCCCCTATCCCATTTCAATGGGCCTTTGTTCTTAATAAAATACAAAATTCAATTTTCTTAAGGAGGTTCTCAATGAGAATATTCTCAACATGTAAAATCCTATTCTGTTTTCTTTTAATTTATTTTTAGGTTATTTTATTTGTTTATTATATACTCAACACCCTCACCCAATAGGGATGGTTACTCCAGTATCTAATATATATTATAATTTTACTTTTTTAGTGTTTTAATCTATCGTGAAAGCCCCTCACATAAACATTTTATTCTAAAATTGAGAACGTATTCTGTGTGGTGTTGATTTATTACCTTTGAGGATGAAAAGTTTTCATTTAAATTTAATACCGTGAAGGATTTTCATAAACTATTATAATTCTTTAACCATGTATTAAAACTGTTCTCATATCCTTTTAATTTTTCTTGAAGTAACATGTAAGTATAATATTAAATAATAATAAAATACATGTTTGATGTGATAAAACATTGTTGAAATTAATCACAACGTTTTACATTAACATTATACTTAATGAATAATCCTCATATATAATAATATAATAATATATTAGAAAAATTAAATGTTTCTATTTTAACTAATAAAAAATAATTTCAATTATAGATAATTAATCTCATCTTTCGTTAACATCAATACATGTATACAAAAGAACTGATATTGAAAACCAAGAATCAGCAACTTTCCAAATGACAAAATTTACCTCTATAACTCATCATAGTAGCCATAAATGGACCTAATAAAATTATTATAAATAAAATAAATATATAATAAGTTCATTATTTTTGTTAACTAATTAACCAAATTTTATTACACATGCTTTTAATGTGATGTATGCATTCAGACATAGGGTATGTGTATTCTTGACCCCAATTTCCATTCGTTGTGTTATTTCATATTCATTCCAAATTTTTATTTCCATGTACATTTAATCATCCTAAAATATAATTTTATTGAGGATAACATTTAATTTCAGGTATATAAATGTTTCTAATCTGTTTTTATGAAAATCTCAAAGATATTCCAAAAAAAAACTCATCTTTTCTAAAAAAATGATCTTTACTTTACTAAAGAATTGTTTTTTTTCGCTCAAGATTAATGATTATTATACCATTATGTTATAGAATTTTTTAAACCCAATGACTTTTCATGAATGTATTATATCTGAAATTAATCCCATTTCTTTCTATGGGATATGTTATATCTAATGTTTATATACATTCTATTTGGAAGGAATGATTATTTAAATGTTATGATGTGACGGATGCACCCATAACTATGTTTCACATCAATACATTGGAAAGTGTAATTTATCTTATGATATATTATGAAATGTATTTTAACATGATGGTATCTTTTTTCATAATGATTACGATTTTATGTTTATATAGAAGATGTTATGCATGAACATGTCATTGTTTTTGTTCACAACTATGTGTGAAATTTAGCAATATGGAATGATGTTTAACTTTCTTACATTGCCACATTTCATTACATTATCTAATGCTTCAAATCATGACTATGAATATGATCCCTTTAAATTGTTATGATGATTATTATTATTATCTCCGTTGTTATTTGGGTTCATGTCCTTATCTATTAGCTTTCTGTTTTTTTATCTCACCCCATCATTTAGAGTATATCCTTAGGAGACTATATATACAAAGGAGTACAAGAGTTATAATTAGATGATAGAGAGAAAGAATTAATTTGTTCTTTTTTCTTATATAAATGTTACAATTGTTCTTAATTTACCCAATAAACTATATGTTTGTATCATAGTATTGTAACAATATTTTATTTTTTTATTTATAATTATGTAATAGTATTGTACAAAAATAAGGGTCACTATAGTGGCCACCCCCATCCTATAACACATAAAACCACACCTAGACATTGTATCATATGGAACTCTTAAAGAAAAGTTCTCATGAAGAATAAATTAGTTCATTAATTATGAAATTAATGGGAGGTCGCATTATTATGCCAGAAAATGTATTTGGCATTGTAATAGCTTTCAAGGCCTCTTACGATCATGAATAATCTTTCTAGAATCATTACATTAAAGATATAACTACTCTTGCTTTATGTATTTGTAAATACATCTACATAGAAGCTCTTGGAATAGTCTCCAAAATTAACTACAATATCATACATGGTACCATGACATCCACTAATATTATCTCATAAAAATTATATATAGGATGAAGTATCTTAAGTAATATCATGAAAACCATTCACACATGGAAGAGGGGAATAAGACATCTGACTAACTTTCCTCAAAGGCACCAAAGGATGGTATGATCATGAGTTTTTCTAGTATGGTATAACTATAATATGAGGTTATGGACTTTTTTAGATGGGATGCTCAAGATATTCACTACATTAGGCCCTTGTAGTAATTTTTTGTTTTTCATTTTATTTACATTTTTGGTTTTTCCCATTACTGTCTATAGCATAATAATCATTATTTTTTTATGAGAGCATTCAAATATGGAAAATAGTTTCTTTGAACTATGAAGTGGCTTTTTATTTTTTCCTTATTCATATATTTATTTTTATTTATGATATAAAAAATACCTATTAAATATGATCATTAAGTTTATGATGAAATGATATTATAAATAAAATACCATATTATAATCCATTGATTATGGAATGTTAATGTTTGGTCAATTTGATGCTTACTTGTACATGGATATAATTTTATTCAATGTATTAAAATATAATTGAAATTTCAATTAATATATAATATATATATGTTATTAAAATTTTTATAATGTTCATATAATGTTAATATACAAATTTAACACATATTTGAAGAGAATATCCTTCATTCTCTAAGAATTATCAAAATATGATCAACACCAAAATCATCTTTATCAATCATAACAAAAAAATATAAATAATTAAATTATAACATTTTAAATCACTATGATACATCAATTACCCTAACATATAGTATTTGGAAATAATGAAAGTTTCTGATGTATTGATTTAAAGTATTGAGATTATAACATTTCTTCAAAACAACCAAGGCCACACTCATCAGTTATTGAAAATAGATAATAACGAATGTAATAAACTTGCGATGAATCATTATAAATGACGTGTACTAATTGATATATATATTACATTTTTTCATTGATAAGCGAGTAATATATTTTTTTCAACCACTACGGGAAAAATGGGTATTTGTGACGGGTTATTTGCGACGGGAATAAATCCCGTCGCAAATAGTCCCGTTAAAAAATTATTTGCGACGGGGGTATTTACCCGTCGCAAATAATTAGGTTTTTGCGACGGGATTGCTTTCCCCGTCGCAAATAGTTTTCCCGCGATGCGCGCCAAATCGCGGGAAACTTATTTACGACGGGGGAATATTCCCGTCGCAAATAACCGGCGGCGGTAAAAGGTATTTGCGACGGGAATATTCCCCCGTCGCAAATACTATGTCGGCAGGGGTTATTTGCGACGGGTCCCGTCGCAAATAACTATTTACCGGTTGACCGTAATAAATGTTGGCTAAGGTATTTGCGACGGGTACCGTCGCAAATAATACTATTTGCGACTGGAATCCCGTCGCAAATGGGCCCGTCGCAAATAATCTAACCTATAAATACCCCCATCCGTTTTTTTCATTTCATTCTCATTCCTTATCTTCTCCTTCTCTCAAAATTATATTTCTAGAGTTGAGTTTTTCTCCAGTTTAATTTTTTTCTCCGGAGCTGATATTAAAGTTTTGAAGAACGATCAGAACAGATCAATTTTCAAGGTATTTATCTTCATTTTAATTTTTTATTTATTTTTAATTTTTTATTAGTTTCAATTATTATTAATTAGTTGTAATTTAATTATGTTTACATTGTTTTATTACTTAATAAATTTAAATTATTAGTATTGTTTATAGTTAATGGTAATTAGGAATAATTAGTAATAATTTTTAATAATTAAGAATAAATATTAATAATTAGTAATAAATACCAATAATTAGGAATAAGAACATTATTACATTATTAGTTTATTTTATTATTAATATTAAAATAATATAATTTTTTATATATATACAATTCTTTTTTCATCTGTGTGTTTGCTGTCTTCACATGTATTATTTGTATGTGGAGATAGAAAACGCACAGATGAAAGAAGAATTGTATATAAATTAAAAAATTATATTATTTTAATATTAATAATAAAATATATTAATAATGTTATTATTTGTAATTATTGGTAATTATTTCTAATTATTGATAATTATTCATTTAATTACTAATAATTAGGAACAATTATCAATAATTATCAATAATTAAGAATAATTAGTAATAATTAGTAATAATTACCAATAATTAGTATTAATTACCTATAATTAGTATTAATTACCAATAATTAGTATTAATTACCAATAATTAGTAATAATTAGGAATAATTAACAATAATTAGTAATAATTACCAATAATTAACAATAATTAGTAATAATTACCTATAATTAGTATTAATTACCAATAATTAGTATTAATTACCAATAATTAGTAACAATTAGTAATAATTAACAATAATTAGTAATAATTAGTAATAATTAGGAATAATTAGTAATAATTAGGAATAATTAGTAATAATTACCAATAATTAGTAATAATTATTATTAATTACCAATAATTAGTATTAATAACCAATAATTAGTATTAATTATCAATAATTAGTATTAATTACCAATAATTAGTATTAATTACCAATAATTAGTATTAATTACCAATAATTACTATTAATTACCAATAATTAGTATTGATTACCAATAATTAGTATTAATTACCAATAATTAGTATTAATTATTAATAATTACCAATAATTACCAATATTTAGTAATAATTAACAATAATTGCCAATAATTACCAATAATTAGTAATAATTACCAATAATTATCAATAATTACTAATAATTATCAATAATTAATAATAATTAACAAGAATTAGTAATAATTAGTAATAATTACTAATAATTAGCAATAATTAGTAATAATTATAAATAATTAGTAATAATTAGAAATAATTAGTAATAATTAGAAATAATTAGTAATAATTAGTAATAATTAACAATAATTAGTAATAATTAACAATAATTAGTAATAATTAGGAATAATTAGGAATAATTAGTATTAATTAGGAATAATTAGTAATAATTACCAATAATTAGTAATAATGATTATTAATTACCAATAATTAGTATTAATTACCAATAATTAGTATTAATTACCAATAATTAGTATTAATAACCAATAATTAGTATTAATTACCTATAATTAGTATTAATTACCTATAATTAGTATTAATTACCAATAATTAGTTTTAATTATCAATATTTAGTAATAATTACCAATATTTAGTAATAATTAACAATAATTTCCAATAATTAACAATAATTAGTAATAATTACCAATAATTATCAATAATTAATAATAATTATCAATAATTACTAATAATTATCAATAATTAATAATAAGTAGCAATAATTAGTAATAATTAGCAACAATTACTAATAATTAGCAATAATTAGTAATAATTAGAAATAATTAGAAATAATTAGAAATAATTAGTAATAATTAGAAATAATGAGTAATAATTAGAAATAATTAGTAATAATTAGCAATAATTAGTAATAATTAGCAATAATTAGTAATAATTAACAATAATTACTAATAATTAGGAATAATTAGGAATAATTAGTATTAATTAGGAATAATTAGTAATAATTACCAATAATTAGTAATAATGATTATTAATTACCAATAATTAGTATTAATTACCAATAATTAGTATTAATTACCAATAATTAGTATTAATTACCAATAATTAGTATTAATTACCAATAATTAGTATTAATTACCAATAATTAGTATTAATTACCAATATTTAGTAATAATTAACAATAATTGCCAATAATTAACAATAATTAGTAATAATTACCAATAATTATCAATAATTACTAAAAATTATCAATAATTACTAATAATTATCAATAATTAATAATAATTAGCAATAATTAGTAATAATTAGCAATAATTACTAATAATTAGCAATAATTAGTAATAATAAGAAATAATTAGTAATAATTAGAAATAATTAGTAATAATAAGTAAAAATTAACAATAATTAGTAATAATTAACAATAATTAGTAATAATTAGGAATAATTAGGAATAATTAGTATTAATTAGGAATAATTAGTATTAATTAGGAATAATTAGTATTAATTAGGAATAATTAGTAATAATGATTATTAATTACCAATAATTAGTATTAATTACGAATAATTAGTATTAATTACCAATAATTAGTATTAATTACCAATAATCACCAATAATTACCAATAATCACCAATAATCACCAATAATCACCAATAATTACCAATAATTACCAATAATCACCAATAATTACCAATAATCACCAATAATTACCAATAATGACCAATATTTTCCAATATTTTCCAATAATTACCAATAATTACCAATATTTTCCAATAATTACCAATATTTACCAATAATTACCAATATTTACCAATAATTAGGAATAACTACCAAAAATTAAGAATAACTACCAATAATTTGGACTAATTACCAATAATTTGGAATAATTACCAATAATTTGGAATAATTACCAATAATGTGGAATAATTACCAATAATTTGAAATACTTACCAATAATTTGGAATAATTACCTTATTACATTATTTGTATATTTTATTATTAATATTAAAATAATATAATTTTTTATATTATATACAATTCTCTTTTCTTCTGTGTTTTTTTTGTCTCCACATGTAATATTGGCATTCTTTTTCTAAATTATCAACCTACTCGCCAATGGAGAGGTGAATGTGAATGCCAATATTACATGTGGAGACAGAATGTGAAACACACAGATGAAAGGAGAATTGTATATAATATAGAAAATTATATTATTTTAATATTAATAATAAAATGTACTAATAATGTAATGATGTTATTATTATATAATTAATATTTATGAAAAAAATTATATTAGTATTATTAAAAATATAAAAAATCAATATAATATTAAAATTATCAATATTTGTTAAAGGTTTTGCTTTATTCTCAATATATTCAATCCTTGCTTGTGTTTTTTCTAACAAATTATTCAAAACCAGTAATGCTTTTATATTTTATAGAAAAATATGGAACAACGAGGTCGTCAACAGTCATTATTAGATGACCGCATATGGATAAATCAACGTAGAAATCCAAATGGTTTTGGTTTAAATCCAGTATATATAGAGGGTGTGGAGAGTTTTTTATCATTTGCGGCATCAAATCCAGAATTTGTTTCAGAAGGAAAGATAAAATGCCCTTGTAGAAAATGTGCATTGAGAACGTTTGACACGTTTGAAAATGTGGGGGAACATCTCTTGCGTTTTGGTTTTCAAGCAGATTATGTTTTTTGGTATCAACACGGTGAACACAGTTCCAGAGAAGGTGATACCAACTTGATTCTGGATCCATCCCAGTTTCAAGATTTAGTACATGATGTTGCAGGTTCATCTGTTCAACATACAGAAACTCTGGCTGATATAGCTTCAAATCCTGAATTGGGACCGTCTGAATATTATGAGTTGTTGAAGTCTGCTGAGGATGCATTATATCTTGGCTGCAAGATGAGCAAATTAGAAGCAGTTGCAAAATTTATGGCTATCAAATCAGATAACAGAATGTCAAACACCTGTTTTGACCAGATATTTTCTTTGCAGAAAACACTGTTACCCGAAGGAAATGTTTTACCTGCAAATTACTATGAAAGTAAGAGGTTGGTTCGAAATTTGGGACTTACTTGTCAGAAGATTCATGCATGTTCAAATGAATGCATTTTATATTCAGGGGAAAATGAGTCGTTGGATAGTTGTCCCACATGTGGGCAACTGAGATATAAAGAAGGACAACACGGGAAGTCTGGTTTGATAACTGTAAAACAGTTGAGATATTTTCCGCTTACATCCAGACTTCAGCGTTTATTCATGTCTAAGAATACAGCGACAATGATGTCATGGAATAAAGAGAATAGTTCAACCGATAAAAGCTTGAATCATCCAGCCGATGGTGATTCATGGAAACATTTTGATAGAGTGCATCCATCATTTGCTTTAGAAGCTAGAAATGTTCGACTGGGCCTTTCCACTGATGGTTTCTGTCCGTTTGGATCTTATGGTAGTCAATATTCATGTTGGCCTGTTTTTTTAACTCCGTATAATTTACCTCCATGGATGTTGATGAAGGAGCCATATATCTTTTTGACTTTACTAATTCCAGGACATCCGAAGAAAAATATTGATGTTTATTTGAAACCATTGATTGATGAATTAAATTTATGGTGGAGTACTGGTGTCAGTACATATGATGTTGCAACGAAACAGAATTTCATACTGAGAGCAGCATTGATGTGGACAATAAGTGACTTCCCGGCTTATGGGATGTTATCTGGCTGGAGTACACATGGTCAGAAATCATGTCCTTACTGTATGGGAGAGAACAAAGCATTTATGCTCATTCATGGAAAGAAACCTTGTTATTTTGACTGTCATCGCAGATTTCTTCCAGCTGATCATCCTTTTCGCAGAAACAGATCTCATTTCAGAAAAGGAACAGCTGAAAGGGATGGACCTCCAAAAATGCTATCAGGTTCGGAGTTAAAATCGGTTGTATTTTCATTACCTCCCATCACTTTTGGTCCCACAATAAACCAACAGAAAATTTATGGTTTTCGGAAAGAACACAATTGGATTAAACGTAGCATATTTTGGGATTTGCCATATTGGTCTGATTTGTTGGTCTGACCCATGTTAGATGTCATGCATATTGAGAAGAACTGTTTTGATAATTTGTTTCATACAGTTTTGGATACGCCAGGAAAGAGCAAAGACAATGTAAATGCACGTTTAGATCTTGCCCAAATTTGCAGGCGTCCAGAATTGGAACTATTTGAGAATGTCAGAACAGAAAGGTTACTGAAACCAAAAGCAGCTTATACACTGTCTAAAGAAAACCGTTTATTATTTTGTTAGTGGATTGCAGATTTGAGACTTCCAGATGTCTGTGCTTTCAATTTGGGTAGATGTGTAAAGAATGGTCATATTACTGGATTAAAAAGTCATGATTGTCATGTTATAATGGAGAGAATTATACCCATTGGATTAAGAGGTCTGTTGAATTCTGTGATTTTGGATTCCATAACAGACATGTCTCATTTTTTTCGGGAAATTTGTGCGGCTACGGCAGATTATGATGCTCTAGGCAAACTTGAAAAAGATGTTGTTGTAATTATATGTAAACTGGAAAATTTATGTCCGCCGTCTTTCTTCGACTCAATGGAACATTTGATGTTACATTTTCCATATGAAGCCAAATGTGGAGGTCCGGTACAGTTTCGATGGATGTACCCATTTGAAAGATGCATGCAAAAATTGAAAAGAAAAGTACGCAACAAAGCATCTGTTGAAGGATCAATTGCAGAAGCTTATTTCCAAGAGGAAATATATTTTTTCTGCTCCCATTATTTTGAATCTGAGTATCCTTCAAAACACAACCGAATGGGACAGAATGAGGGGAATATTGATGAAATCAACAATCAATTATCTGTTTTCAACCAGTCAGAGCTTGGTTTTGGTGGAGTTTCTGAACGCTGGCTTTCAGATGATGAACATCATAGAGCTCATACGTATGTTCTGCTCAACTGTGAAGAGATGAAATCAGTTGTACTGTAAGTGTTTATATCACTTATTCTATCATTTATGTTACAGTAAATAACTTTGGTTTTTATAGGTTGTATGATAATCATATCAAGAAACAAATTCCACAAATTACAGCAGCTGCTCTCGAAGAACGTCGGCTGAAAAATTTCTCTCAGTGGTTTCAAAAACTGGTAACATAAATTCTTTATCTTTTAGAAACTAAATCAATGTATAGTTTACTATATTGATAATTATTTCACAAATCTTCAGGTGTCTCGACATGCTAATAAAATTGACAAACGGCTGTGTGTATTGAGTACCCCACCTTCCAAACTTGTTAAATCTTATAATGCATATGTGGTGAATGGATTTCGATTCCACACACATGCATATGGGGAATCGAAAAAAACAATGAACAGTGGAGTTAGCTTGAGAGGATCTCATCATCGAGAAAATGAAGTAGACTTTTATGGCATACTTGATGAAATCATTGAACTCTGTTATCTTGGACAACATTACATAACCATGTTCAAATGTCGGTGGTTGGATACAGAGAGAGGCGTGCGTGTTCATCCGACTCATGGAATCATCGATATTAAATGTAAAAGTGTTCTCGCAGTAAATGAACCATTCTTATTGGCTCAACAGGCATATCAATTTTATTATGCAAAGTACTGTGCAACATCAAGAGACTTGACTGATTGGTGGAGTGTAATAAAAATCAAAATTCGAGACAATCAGTTAGGTCAAAGTGAATGTGCTTTCACTGATGTGCAAAGAATTGAAGTTTTTCAAGAGAGTACTCAAAATCAATCTTTTTTACAAAGAGACATGAGTATCGATGAAGACACCCCACATTTATGATTCGGTGATGACGATGATGTTAATGATGTCACATATGAATTTGAAACGGTAAGAGATGAAGCAACTGTAACTCGAATGGATATCGATGATGTTGAGGAGGAATATGAAGATGACATTGACATATATGAATATGTTGATGAAGATGAACACTGATAGCATTTCATGGTATTTATATACAATCATAATATGTATATATGTATATATAATAGTAATTATCAATTATTTGCTAACATTAACATTTTCTGTTTCAGATGGACGACGCCACATTTCGTGCGTTGGCGGATGCTGACCTGACTTTTGATGCGGATGAGTTGCTGACAGATAACCCTCAGCCTGCAGGCGCTCCAGGGATTATGCGGAGGGGGCGCGGTCTTGCACGATTGATGATTCCTGACCCCGTCCCCGAGCGACGTCCACGTCTTGGGTTTGATCCACGCACACGGAGGTGTGATAACCTGTGTAATAACCTGTGGATTTGACTAAGATTTCATTAATCTATTCACATAATAAATGTTTATTATTTTTTCAGTTTTCCACATATAGCAGTCGGACAGGGCAGCACTATTTTGCGCAACTATTTCTCTCAGCCGTGGACCACATGGGAGCAGATTCCCATTGATGTGCAGCAGACCATGTTCGGCCATTGGTTGGTACGTACGTAAATAAATAATTTTTATTTTGAAAATTATTTCATTTCTAACTTGATATTTTGATTTATTTGTAGGGTTTATGATATCCGATCGAGGATACCATGCGTGACGCCATCCACGAGGCATGGGAGGTGGCCATGCATGATCGTCTTCGTCAGTTTTTGCACAATTTAAGAAAAGCTGCGATGAAGAAAGCAGGAGTGTCAGATTTTGAGGAGACATGTAGAGCACACCGACCAGAGTATATTTCATCCCATGTATGGGATGGATTATGTGCGCACTGGTTGAGTGGTGCCTTTCAGAGGAGATCATCGGTGGGGAGGCAGAATCGGGGGAGACAATAGGTGACTCATCGAGCTGGGAGTCATTCTTTCAGTACTCATAGACAGCATCTGGTACGTACATTATTTATAAATATTTTATATAACTATAAATATTAACAGTTTTTTTTATTCTTATAGGCTGTCGAGTACCCCGATATTAAAGAGTACGAAGTATATCGGAGGATGTATAGTGATCCTGCTACTGGGGAGCTCAGAGATGATCGTCCGCATCACATCGTGGTCAGTATTATTTGTTTTCAAGTTTAAAAATTAATTGCATATAATATATTCACAATTTTAATTTTAAATTGCAACTATAGGAGTCATATGAGGCCGTAGCGGCACAGGCCCGACCTGAGAGTCAGGCCGATTCATCAGATCAGACCACTGCCCATCAGTTTGATGAGGCGGCATGGATGCAGGCCACCCAGTATGCCTTCGAGAAGGGCCGGGTAGTTGGTATCAGCTCTCGACTGACTCCCGGAGATTATTATGGCAGTGCTGCGATGTCGGCGTCCAGCTCGAGAGGAGCTCATGCATCTTCTTCTACACAGTATGAGGATCAGTTGCGATCTCAGACTGCACAGATAGAGAGTCTCCGATAGGAGCAGGAGCAGATGCGTCAGCAGCATGAGGAGGAGCGTCGACGCCAGCAGCAGCTGTACGAGGAGCAGACGAGTCGGTGGCAGCAGCAGCATCAGGAGCAGATGGAGTACATGTGCCGACTCACTCATGCTTTAGGGATGGAGTTTCCTCCACCACCATCTGCAGATCCCCCACCTCCTCCCTCCCCCCCCCCCCCTCCTTCAGATTAGAGTTTGTATTTCTGTTATAAAATTTGTGAAATCAAAATATTTTTTTTTCTATTCGTAGTTTCTGTCTCATTATAAAATATTAATAATATTATATTTTTAAATAACAATATTAATATGAATAATAATATTATTTATATTTTATAATATTAAATTTTATATATATATTAAAATTTTATATATATATTAAAATTTTATAATATTATAATTTAATTATTTTTTTTGTAATACTTGAATTATTTTAATATTTGAATGTAAAATAATTCTATTATTTTTATATTAATTAAAATCACTTATTAAAATTTTTTTTATTTATGAATTATATTTGTAATATTATTATATTAATTAAATTATTTATTAATATTCTATTATTTTTATTTTTGAATTATAATTCTACTATTATTATAGTAATTAAAATAATTTATTATTTTCATTTGTAAATTATAATTCTATTATTATATTAATTAAAATAATTTATTAATAATTTATTTTTTTATTTTTTTTATAGTATTTGCGACGGGATACTATGCCCGTCGCAAATACTATTATTATTAATAGTTTTTTATTTTATTTTTTAAAATAGTATTTGCGACGGGTCCGGACTCCCGTCGCAAATAGTAGTATTATTAAATTTTTGTATTTTTTTAAAAAAGTGTTTTTGCGACGGAACCGTCGCAAAAGGTATTTGCGACGGGTCCCGTCGCAAAAGGTATTTGCGACGGGTCCCGTCGCAACAACTGTTTTAAAAGTTTTTTACAAAAATACAAAATACTATTTGCGACGGGGACAATGTCCGTCGCAAAAAAAGGCTTTAGCGACGGGCCCGTCGCAAATAAGTGTAGTTGCGACGGTGTTTTCAGTAACGGGCTATTTGCGACGGGATCCCGTCGCAAAAATCCGGTCGCAAATACCTGTTTTTCTAGTAGTGATCTTCTTATAGTGCATCTAAATAAATAGGGAAACAATATAAGTGTTTTTTAGTCTCAATTCTGATTCTATGAGACATATTAAATGTTATGCACCACATTTAAATTGTATTTTTTTCTATTAATTTAATATAACATGAATTTTCATTAATTTGTTACAGCATATTTATTTTTATATACTGATATAAATGATTTTATTTTTATAAATTATCTTTTGACTCAAGTGTTACTCATGTCATATGGGTTTTCAGTTACTAAATTTTTCTTTATTCTGTAATTAATTTTTTATTAAACATATATCCTTAAATATGATATTATTTTACTTTGTATTGAATTTTGTTTTGATCTCCCATTAGCTATATTTTTACAACATAAAATCATATTTTAATATTACATTCATCACAAATTATGTTTCCAGTAATAATTATTGATAACATAGATATACATTCTTGAAGTTAAAATGTTTTATCTTGATCCATGGATTTCATATATTGTGTTCTCTCTCCATGTTATTTTTATATATCTTAATTTTTAATCTCCATTGGTAGAATTATTTTTTATTACAAAAATGGTCATATATGTTTTATAATTTTGGTGTTCAATAATGTTAATTTCAATTATTAATTAGGTCCCCTAATTATAAAATCTTTTATCTTCAAATCAAAATTTAAGATAGAAAAATATATCTCGATTTAATGTATCCATTAACAGATATTTATGTCCAACATAATTTTTTTTAAATCATTCACTTAACATTTTTAAGAGTTACATTTAATGTTCACACATTAGTTTGTATTTTACATTAATGTAAAAAATGTTTTCTAAATGTTTTTCTTATGATTTAACCTCCATTTTTTTAAATTGAAAAGGATTTACACTAAATTTATTATGTTGAAATATTTTATTTTCTAATATACTTATATATTTATAATTCAAAAAAATAACTAGAAGTATCAAAAAAATTCAATTTTGGATCCTTTTTGTGATTTAATTTTATTCATTGTTTTACAAGGAATTTTTCCATCTTTTTTACATTTTTTAGGAAAAATAAATTATCAATAGTTTCTTCAAAGTAGTTTTCTTTATTGGTAATCAATTATTTTGGGGAAAAAATTGAGCATTGTTGTTTTAACAGTAGTTTCAAAAGAACTACTAAATATAATTTAAATATAGTTTTTATTATTTATAAAATTTTCCCTAATAATATATACTTATTTTAAGGGGGTTAAAACTGATGGAAAATATTGTCCATTTTTTTGAAAACCCCTTTAAATTAGTGTTAATTAAAATAACTACTAAATTAAATTTAAAAAACTAACAAACAATTAAATTATCATTTATTTTTTATAATTTAATATCATATATAATATATTTTATAAATTATAATTAATTATAATGTTTAAATTAATGAATATATATATTTATTAGTTAATAATAATTTTAAACCTAAAACAACTCTCCAATAATATGAAAATTAGATATAGACATCAAGTGACAATAACTTTTTATCTGAGAGTCTATTTTACTTCCACGGCTAGCCAAGTTAAACCTTATGAAATGAGATAAAGGGAAATTCAATTAAAATTTTGTAAAATTTAAAGGAATAATATTTATTATCATTTTATGATACGCATAAAATAAAACTTGAAATTCAATAGAACCTAAATTTTTTATTTAAGTGAAAATTTATGCCCTACAATATATCAAATCAAATCGTACAATGAACTCCACATCCTTGTGATTGAGTAAAATCAGATTCAAAATTTTTATGGAGAAAATGACCCCTATATCCTCCAACACGGAGATCATATTCAGGGAAACCCAATTTTTTGACATTTAAGGGAATTTCATCAGCATTTAAGTAGTTCCTATGGTCTTTTTTAGTGGTGAAAAAATTTATTACTTAAGATTACATTCATATTGATATTATAGTTTGGTGGATTTCTCAATTTTTATAAGGGGCTTTTATTTATAAATAATTATATGCATTTGTATTTATATTCACTTATAATAAATCAGTTGTATAAATACTTATATACATAGAAATGTATTTTTAAACATATAAAAAACATGGAAATAAATATTCTGTATTCATTTAATTTAAAATAAATAAATATCAACTTTTTATTAGTTAATAATAATGAATTAATTTATATATATATATACATCACCAAAAAATATTTTTATATAAACAATCTCACATAAAAAAACTATATTTATGTGTATATTTTAATATTTATATATATATATATATGTTATTATTTATTTTATTTTTTTGAGATATAGAAAAATCTAATTATGTGTCAATAATATTGTGTGTATACTACATATATAATTGTATTTTTTATAAATATATCATAATCAGAAAATATATTATATAAATGAATTTATAAAAAAACAATATGAATATACATATAAATACACATATATATAATTTTAATTTATATAAATCTATGTGTGTTGAAAAATAGATATATATTTATAATTAAATTCTAATATATAGAAATAAATATTAATATACCTTATATTTAAATAAATTTAAATATATATAGATTTGTCTTACACATTTGATTAGATTTTAACTTCATTGAAAAGTGTCTTTATATGATTTTTATGTCGTTTATGATTTTATTCCATTTATTGACATTCATATTGATTTTCTTTTGTGGTTATTACTATTATTTACCATTTTTTTGGTAATTTATTATCAATATTATGTATCTATTTATATGATGTTTTTTAATATCTATGTATATTTATACATATTAATGTTTGTATACTTTTATATCTTGTATGTGTAAATATATATATTGATATATTTATATTTAATTGTGTTAATATATATTTTTTATTTATGTACAAATATATATCTCAATGTGTTCACATATATTCAATCAACATAAATGTGTGTTTAGATATATTTATGCAAAATTTTTTATATGTATAAATATCTATAGTTTTCTATATTAATTTTTTATTTTAATATTTTATTATTTTATAATATATAATATTTAATATATAATTTATTTGGAATCATTTATAAAGTTTTTATATATTCACTTATTTTTTATTATTTATGTTGTATTATATATTATAGATTATATTAATATTAATATATAATGTTTTGATATACTATTATTATTAATTATTATTAATTAACTATTAAATATTTATTTATTATTTATTATTAATTTATTATTTATTTGATTTATTTTTTATTTATTTATTATTTATTATTTATTATTTATTCATTATTTAGTAATTAGTTTTTAATTATATACTATTTTTATTAACTATTTTTTGATAATTTATGAAATATTTAGTAATACTATATGTATAATTTATTTCTAATTTATTTCGATTATATTTATTATTTATTATTTATCAAATTAATATTATTTTATATGTTAAATTATAATTTTAATATTTATTTAATAATGATATATTATTTATATATATTTTTATATTATGAAATTTCTATTATATATCTATTTAATTTATAGGTAATATTAATTTACTATTAATTTATTAAGTTATTTTTTAATATCTGTTAATTCATTATTTGTTAGTAATTTTTTAATTATTCGTTAATTATTTTTTAATTATTTTTATAATTAATACATTAAATATTTATTACAAATTTATAAATTTATTTATTATTTATTATTTATTTAATTTTTTTAATTTTTTTAATTTATTAGTTCATATATACGTATTATTTATTTATATTGTCATTTTTTATAATTTATTTATTAATTATTAAATATATATTAAATATTTAATAAGTATATATTTATTGTAAATTATTTAGTTAATATTAATTATTTTCTACTTATTTATTTTTAATTTGTTATTAGTAAGTTATTATTTGTTATTTATTATTTATTATTCATTATTTATTATTTATTAGTTAGTAGTTGGTAGTAATAAATTATTATTTATTAATTTAGTAATTATTATATTTATATATTTATAATGTTTTTATTTATATATTATTTACTTATTTATTTATTGTATATTATTTCTTAATTATTTATTATTTATATATTATTTCATTACTTCAGTATCATTTTATTATTTTACAATTTATCTATTATTAATTTGGTTATTATTTATTCATTTATGTTTTATTATTATTTAAAGTTTTCTATTTTATAATACATAATAGTAATTGTGTAAACAATAATTATTTGTTTACTATTATATTATTATTAATTTACTACTATTTTATCGTTTCATTATTATTAGTGATTTATTTTTAATTTTATATTTTCATTATAATTTTATTGTTTATTTATTTTTTGTATATTATCACATAAATTTTTAAATTTTTTATTTTTTTTATTTATACATAAATAAATATATATATATATATATATATATATTAAAATCATTTTATTCACCACATAATGAGTCTTCTCAACTCGTAATGTCTTTAGAGAATATGCAAGAGGTATGAGGTTGAAATCTCATCTCATTATGAATTTCTAAATAGAGTATTTGTATACAAGTGCATGTGCATGTAGATGAGTATCTTCATATTCATAGTAATAAATAATAATTAATTAATTAATTAATTACGAGAATTAAAAAATTAACAAAAGTAATAAAATATTATTAAATAAATAATAATTTAGTTATGAGAATAATAAATAAATAATAATACAAAATAAAAAATTAATTATTTAAGAGTACTATAATATGTTAAAATATTAAAATATTAAAATAATAAAATTAAAAAATCAAAAATTTAATAATAACAAACAAAATGATCTATAAATATTTTAAAATAAAAAAAATTAAAAAAACCACCACAAAATGATTCCCCGAATTTTAAAAGACCAAAACTAAATAATTCTATGATGATTTTGAAAAATCATCATGAAATAAATGTTGATACCGGATTTAGTGGTGGGTTTCCATAACCATCATAGAATAATTAGTAGTACTTCAAACAGACACAAAACACCCACTTTCTGTATTGTCAACATCATTATATGTTTCATTTGTTACGTTACGTATATGTTTTTGGCAACCACACACCTTCCTTCATCAGCTGACTTATGTATTGTTCATTCCTTTCAAAGATATTATTAATCATGTCATTTTTCATGAAATCCCATTGACCATTATAAACTATATATTTTCTTTCAATTGTATTTATTTATGAATACCCTACTTTCTTATTCATATTGTTCTATAAGTGTTCACATATATGTATATTTTTGTATTATTAGAGATCATATATTCTTTACCATATAACCCTTATCTATATGTTATAAATATCCAATCTATTATCATCACGATTGTATGGTATATACCTATAACTTTACTAAATATCATTGGATAACCATTTATTTTTAATGGGGTCTTCATGTTATGATTATTAATAGAAATTATAGTTATTCCCTTATATGAAATAATTTAAAAATTACCTAAAAACCATTTTTGTTTAGTGTATTCCATATGAAATAAAGAGATTTTAATTTGTTTTAATGTGGTACCTAGCATGGATAATCATTATATAGTAGGTGTTACCAATATAGCCCTCCAATTAATTGGTTAATGCTTTAAATCTCATGAAATAATGGTGAAATGTGTAGCGATTCTTCATAAAAATATTGAAACGGATTGTGATGACTGATTCTCTATGGGAAAGGGATTATACAAGAACAATTCCTAAAGGTAAATTAGAATATAAAACATGACCTACTTTGTTGTAATCTCTATGATTATGAGCCTTCCACAAATCCCATTTATTCTATATTTTTATGATCTGGGACATTTTTAAGATGTATTCCTATGTTATTCCATGGTTTATAAACAATGATTTGGGGGGTATAAAATTATTCTGTATCCAAACTATACCTATATTCTTATATTATGAATACATAATATATTTGACTAATATTACATATGTATTCACATAATGAGAATCTATACTCACCCTTTTAATATATTTTCCCCCATTTTATAAAGAAATGTAATACATATTATGTGCCTACATGGGTATCAAAGATCAGTAATTTTTATAATATATTGATTCAATTTTTTGGATAAATATATATATTAACTATTGGGCATAAATTAACTATTTATAGATGACCCGAGTTATTTATTTTAGTGTGTTTTTATAATTTTTAACTAAAAGTACCCACAATGGTATTACTAATTTTGTTAGTTGGCTTAATTATATTATTTTTTATAATATTTTTTTGTCATGTATTCTAGATTTTATAGTTTATATCAAATTATGTTTTAAATAAGTTTAGATATTATGATGATACTATTTGAGTATAAATTTTGAGTTAGAAATGGGTTCAAAGGTTGTTAATATAGATCATTAATAATTTCAATGGTATAGATAACCCATTATCTCCTGTGAGATAACATTAGAGGGATTATGATAAGATTAATTTTTGGAAACCCCTAGGGGAAAGTATAATATATATGTCTATGTATTGGATAAAATCAGGATGTTTTGGAAAATACATTCTTTTATGTTTTTCCTATAAATAGCTTCCCTATCATAAAACTAGAATGTTGATTCTATTATAATTTAGACACACCTAGTGGTAATCATCATACATTTTTTTAGTTAAGCACCAACATAATATTTACATCGATTCATGTTGAATTCTCATAAGACAATACACTTTGATATACACTGAAAGTTAACAAAATTCCATAAATCATGTTCTATTTGCAAACAATTATAATGGATAACGTCTAATTACATTACAATGTTGTGTAAATAAGTATAATCAAAGATAACATAATGAAATGTAAATTTAAAATAATGTATCAATTTTTTAATTGAATGTCTAATTATTTACAACATGCAAAGATTTAGTGTTCATATTCAAATTATCTTGTTATAAAATTTTATTAATAATCATTTTTTTATTTATTATTTTCTGCAAATAAGAACATTTAAATATTATTGAGAAATGAGTGTATGAAGAAAACAATATATCTAATAACTAAATAATGGAGTATAATTTATTTTATGAGAATATTGATATGTAATATTATGATGGAAAAGGTACGCTGTCTATTATTACATATGTTAATGATGTTTATATCTTCATAGATATTAAATCTTAACATTTTTAGATATTTCTATTATATATCTATGTTTATCGATAGGATTTTGGTACATTCTAAAATTATTTGGGTACAATGTCTATAATTTTAGAATTTTCATTTATTAGTCATTATTTAATGGTTAAGAAACATATACTAAATCATATCAATAAACATGATATTAATTTTATAAAATTTAATAATTTTCTATATAATAATATTAGAATAGATGATTGATTTATGAAAATCTCCAATTTAATATGCACATAATGTTATGGTGATAACAAGTGGATTCCTTTTAAAAAACTAAGTATAAATTGTTATTAACGGATTTGATTGATGATTTATTGAAATGGTGATAAATTATTTTTTGGTAAATATTATAACTTTTTTTTGATTATATATATATATTCTAGTGTGTGACATTATGAACCATTTGATACATATGAATGTTAATTTTAGAAGGAATATATGATTTAACTATGATTTAAGGTCATAATGATTTAAATGGTTGTGCTAAAGGTGTGTTATATATATTATACAATTATAGTATATACACCCATGGGTATATGAATGAATTATTGATTAATGTTGTTTGAAGAAGGATAAGTAACATGATATTGTCTAAGAGAGTAATGAAGATTTCATATTAGATATAACCACGGAATTTATAAATATGATAATTTTACTATTACATTCATTCATTAGTTTTATATAATTATAATAGTAAGAACAAAATTTATTTAATAGGATGAGAATTTGATGACCCATGATTTTGGATCATTAGAAAATATATTATATTCACTTTCACATTTCATAGGAATCATAGAAATATCCAAAAAAATAAAATGAATTATGAAAATAAAAATTAAATTAATAATAAAAAAAATTTATTTCTAAATATAATTATCAAGTCCAATAAATTTTTTTTTTATTTTTTTAAATAGGTTACATTCAATGATCCTTGTAACAAAATTGTTTAAATATATTAATTAAATAAAATTAACTGATCACTCGTAAAATCTTTTTATAAATGGTAATATTTTTATTTTTAAAGTCTTATATATATTTTAAGTAATTTATAATTTTTTATGAACTATGACTAAATATAAATGGTGTTTAAGAAGTCAATGTTCAATAGAAATAGTTTGTCTTTATACTATGAAAGTTTATTTTAGTAAATAAATATATAAATATAATAAAATTAATTTCATTAAAATAAAATAAAATATTTATTTTTATTAAAAAATTAGATTATATATTTATTTATATTTTTAAATAGAACATCTCATGTTAGTAGAGTGGTGTTTCTTGGTTGTGACCCTTTCTCTCCGTCGGAATTGGCGTCAGTTCGAGTCCTTCTGGAGTCAGACACTATGTTATTTATGCATAGGGATATTGAAAGCCATTTCATATTTGTAGAACATGTGGCAAACGTTTGGATTAGTTGGGGGTGTTGGGAGGTGAGAGTTAACCATACACACATTTTGGAGACAATGGTGCATTTAAGTGGCACTCCACACACCTAAACATATGGAATTATTGGGGTTCAACCCCTAGACTATTCAAATAACCTACGGGTAAATGTTACCTAAGAGGCATGTCATGGGTGCAACATTTTTGGATGTCGGCTGGGTTGTGCGAGCCAATCACTAGTGAGTATGGTGGATATCGAACCGAGTACCTGATGCAGCTCAGTGATAAACATTAACGATGGTCCCCAATGGTAATGAAATTATAGGAGGTGGGGCGGTTGATGATGAAGAATCTTCTATATATGATTGTGATGATGAGGCAACTAATGTGCGAATAATCTTGGTCCAACTAATTCATAGAAGAAGTATGCCGACTAGTTGAATGATAATGGGTGGTGGCCAGTGAGAGGAGATAATTCCATTTAGGATGAATGGTAGGAAAAATGGGTGAAATGTGATGAAAATATTGAGTGTTGGGGTGATAATACTACTCAACATGGTGATAGAGAGTCATTGATGTATTGATATGTTATTAAAATTATTTTCGATTCATTATTAATTATAAATAAATAAGGATTGATTGGTGGGGTATCCATTTGGGAGGCTATGCCATTCTTTTCCGGCCTGTATATGGTGTTTGTGTGTTTTTAATTTAATTAATCACCAATCGCCAAATATAATATTTTTATAAAAACCATCAGCTTTGGTGTTATAGTTAAAAACAATTTGTTTTAAAAATTACATTACATTTATTATATTATTAATATACATGTATGATTTGGTAATTTCCAAATCATTCTTTCTAAGACAAAATATGTATTTTTTGGAGTGGATTTGTAAATTTTAAAATGATGGGTTTAATTTGAAAACACATATTAGTCATTTTAAAATATAAGTAATTTTTTTTAAAATTTTATTTTCAGTAAATAATGCATTTATAAATTAAAAAATATGTATTAATACATTTATAACTTTTATAAAATAATATTGAGTTAAAATATATAATACATTGGTGTAAATTATTTTATATGTCTATTTTTTTTCCTGAATATAAATAAGTTACCATAAAAAATAGTTATCACAATAAAATATAAAAAATTTATAGAAAACATTTATGAGTATAAGAGATGAAACATGTTTACAATATTTGTGGGACATTGAATAGGATGCCAATATTAAATTTTTCATCCATTAACAATTATTTATAAAATTCAGATCCACATTCCTTGTATGTGACTTTCTATTAATGAAATTGTTTCTATATTTATTGAAATGAATATATTTTTATTTTATAAAAGGGGAACTCTTATCCCCACATACCCTCAAACTAAAACCCACATAGATCAGCCCCAAAAACACCTATATATCTCCAAATAAATCAGTGACACCTTAAAGTGGTTCCAATATTCTCACAATCACATTCCTGGGATGGTTAACAACTTTTTAAAATATATAATTTATGTATTGATGTATATATTTCCAAACATTTTATTTATCATTCTTATTTAATTATGTGAACTTTTTAATCATTAAATAGCTCTAAAACAATTTAAAATTATAAAATATGTCAAATTAGAACAATATAATATTATTATTAATAGGGTACAATAATTGAACTCCTTTATTACTATTCTATAATGAAGAAATAAGTCAAATTTTTGTTGTGAAGACTACCACCTACAGGACACAACAGGTTTCGTTTTCCTTTTTCAAAACTAAACAATGGTATTAAAATGGAATATAATGTTTAAGTATATTATTTAGGAAATTTATTATATTATATGATGATAAACCATATTAACCATTTTTCTCATTCTATATAAAATTTACCATCATCCACGAATACGTGTTGAATGTAGGTTCCAGGAGCATTGAAAGCAAGTGGTGGGTGGTTCCCAACATTTATTTTTTCTCTAATCGATGATCATTCCAGGATCTATATAAGAATGAATCTTGTTATCAATAAAATTTAATTTGAAAAATAGAAATTTGATAATTATTATAGAACCAGTGATAAGATCATAACATATTATTTATAAATTTTTTTGTTAAATAATGAATTAGCTTTGTGGAATAATTTCTTCTTGGATTACAACAGTGAATGTTCTGTGGTCAAACATTATTGAATTATATTAACCAAGTGTATATTTCTTATATTGTGGATCCAAAAATGTCCCAACTTACACTAGACATTACCTAAGGGATCTCTAGCTACTAGCACAGAGGATCCTTGTGTTTTCATCATCCGCCTTTGATCGCTTCAAGAACTGCTTCCAAAATGTTCTCATAGATCTCATTGATGAGGATTCCTCTATATTTGTGGGAGAAATCAATGATATCGTACCTCATAGAGAATGAAATAATTCTCCAAGTATGTTGTGCTCAGAAGAGACATTTTAATTTTATCTAGTGAGAAAATAAAAAAGTTGTATTTATATATTTCTATGGTTAAAATTAAATAATTACAAAAGTAACATTAATTATTTCTTTAATCATAGAAAACCCCCATGTCAAATAATAATAATATTATTATTTCTCGACCCGAGCTTAACATCAAAATTAGAAATGAATGTTATTTAATAAAGAAATATTCAATATTAATTATTTATCACAGAACCATTAATCGTTGTCTTCCATTGCTCCATAATATTTATATAAACATGATTAAAATTTATTTATTATTATAAAACATCACAATATTATTCTAAAATTAATTAATAAATAAATTATTAAATAACTAATAAGAAGTCATCTGTATTAAATAATACATTAATAATTATTAAACCATGAATGGAAATAATATTTATTCAGCCTGTTAAATAATTAATAGTAATATATTATTTAAATGATATTGCTGACACACATAGTGTGTTACTCTCTAGTCCTCTTTCTCAATGACATTATGTGAAAAAGCCTAATATCGAAGATAGATTCAAAAAACATACCAAGGAATTAGTAGAGAAATAAAGTTATTGTTGAAATTACATGTTACCTCATATGGATTCTTCATGTGTAATATAATAACACTATCATTATATTTCTAATTTAGGATGTTGCATGCTAGTGCCTTCAACCAAAGTGCTCAATGTATCATACATTAGTTTATTAGAAAATAAACTTTCTTATATAACACCATTATCACGAATTTATTTAGTCTATATCATTCCCATAAAAGGGCCCTAGATTTTAAATTTTATTACTATATAGAAGGAACAAATACATACTCACAATATTCATTAATGGATGATTACTCGTGACATACACAACATATCCAAACTCGTCAGAAACTTCTATAATCGGGATTTAGATCAATACATATAAATGTGTGACTCATAATAATCATTAATAATATTCCTATAATATAAGGACAAATACACATGTGTATGTATAGGAACATCAAATGACAGATATAAATGATTATTTCCTACTAACATGTCTTGTTTTCATTATAACAAACATAATATTTTGAAGGGTGTAAAACATGAAAAGGTGGCTAAGTCCTATGAGTCTCTACCCATAATATAATGTTTCATTTCTGTCCCGAAAATGATATCATCTAGTTATTGAAACATTATTCAAGAATATTGTCCAGGAACATTCGAATTCACATAATAGGTGGAAATTCTATGAACTTTTAGTGAGAAAACTACTCTTAAGACATTATCGCATTCTATGTTTCATAAAAATAATAATTTGATAAGTACTTTATTATAATTTAAAACAATAACTAAATGTTATCATAAAGTACATAAAGGTTAGTTCTTGTGAACAAACTCCAATAGAACCCCACTAAAAGTTAATCTAACATCTAAATACCTTAAGTTCTCTAGATCTCACATGAAACTCACACATCTGATGAGATATGCTTTTATTAAGGGTTCATCCACCTTCACTTTTTTTACCACCAATTCACCACTCTAATATAAATCCCTAAAGAGGTAATACTTACAGGGTATATGCTTTGTCCATTGGTGTGACCATGGCTCTTTTGAAAGAGCCACCACTATAGAATTATTACAATACAATTGGATATTGTCTTTACTGCTAGGTACCACATCACAAACATGTACCAACATTAGAATCCAAATGTCTTCCCTTGCTGCATGAGATTCCTGTATATACTCGTTCTTTATTAGAGAATCAGCATCAAATTTATTATTTGAACACACAAAGCTGAATGTGCCTCCATTGAGTCATAAAAAATACAATGAGATATTGTCTTTACTGCTAGGTACCACATCACAAACATTAAACAACATTTGAATCCAAATGGCTTCCCTTGCTGCATGAGATTCCTGTATATACTCGTTCTTTATTAGAGAATCAGCATCAAATGGATTATTTGAACACACAAAGCTGAATGTGCCTCTATTGAGTCATAAAAAATACCCTTATTGAGATTTTAGATCTGTCTGATCTGTCTAACTAAGAGAATCAATATATCCCCTGATGAACATATCGTTATCTCATCCACACATGTAGAAAATATCCATAGTTTGTCACAAATATTTAAGGATATCTTTGAAAGTAGACTAATGATGTAATCCTGGATCATCTTGATATCTTCTTACCACGCTCAACGCATTGGTGTCATCATGTATAGTACAAAATATGTCATACATGATTAATATTATCTTGGAATTTTATGGGATCTTACTCTTTTTCTCTTTATATTTTTTGATATATGGACACATTTTCCAAGAAACTTGTAAGCCATGTGACACTAGAACCAATCCCATATTGGATTGTTCCATTATAAATAAATTTATTATCTAGTTATTATGTGTATTTTGACTATGACCACGAAGTATCTCAAATATACCGTAAATGATATGTATCCCTTGAATATATGTTGTTTCACCTTTAACCATCATAGAGAAGAGCATTTTATCCAATTCATATTAGATTGTTAGACAATTACATCCTTTCCAGTAAGTAATATGTCATCAAAATATTCTATTATGATACCAAAAACATTTTCACTAAAACTATTGTAAACCATGCATCACGTTCATTCTTAACGAACCAAATTTCATTTCTAGTTTCATCAAATCAAATTTTATCCGGCCCGAAATATTGATTTAATCCATAAATGGGTCTCTACAACATGAAAATTTGTTGGGCATCACCTGGACTAGAAAATCATTCTATTTGGATAATATTAAAAGCTTACTAAAGGTTCCCATTATGGAATGGATTTTTGATATGCATAATTCAAATCTCACACTCACTATCAGATGTTATAGAATGAAGAATTATAATCAAGATAAAGAAGAAAATAGGTGGAAAGGTTTCATCATAGTATATTCATAGTTGATATTCAATACCTTTAGACAGTAAACATTATTTATAGTTATTTTTCTTACATTCCCTTTACTATTACCTTTTACTCACCCATTTGCATCCAGCATACTAATTGGTTCATTAACCTAAACCAAAACAAGGTTCTTATACATGGAATCCGTAAGATAATTCATTGATTCCTTCCATCTTGAATCTTATGAGCTTTCTAATACTACCTTTTAAGATAGATATTCATCATTTTCATTTAATAATGTCTCACCATCCTTGGTGAATATGAAACCATATCCATATGGTTCCCTTATATCTTTTATACTACTACAAAATCCTTTCATTTTAGGAACATCTTCTTCCATGGGGACCTGTGGAATTTATTCTGATTTAATTTCTTTTTTATCATGAGCATCAACTTCTGAAAAGTAAATATTTCCCCCAATCTACTTTTTTAGGATATGGTACCAACCATGAAATACCTATTGTCTGTTTAAAGCCACATTCTTGTCTATGTTTTTGTAGAGGTTATATTACACACATTCCATAGAATACCTTTTATTGATACACTTTGTGAACCATCATTCTAGTTTTTTTTTCTACATAAGTCCATAAAAAATTAATCACAACCCCATGAAAATTAATAAAACAAAAAATATTCTATCTATAACTCACCAGAATTTCCAATTCCATGCTTTGTTTTAAATCCTCTTGGGTTCTTAGATTTATCTTAGATTTTGTGTGTTTTGGGTTTGAAATTTTGGATCCCCTTGTGTTATTAATCAATGATTGTAGTCTTGGGGGACTTTTTTGGGACATTGACACCTCTTATGTAAAAGATATAATATGATATTGTGGTGTTTTGGAGTTGGATTAGTGACACAACTTGTGGAACCACTTAGAGGATAAGATGCTGAGGAGTTTTGTACCATTGAGTTGGATGATTTTTGGGGTGAAAAGGATTGTTTAATTTGGGATATTTTCCCCTTTCCTTGAAATATCATTCCCACTAGGTTTTTGTAAGGGTTGGTGTCCTAGGAACCAACTATTTTGTACTTTGATTATGTGAATGTTCACTTATTATATATTGTTCATTGTTCTGCATTACAATAATATAATAATGTCCTGGAATATTTGTTGCATTGATAAGGTCATGGTAGATCCCCGCTATGATGAGAACCTTGAAATTCTATAACAATATTCTTAAATAAACTTCTACGGTTGGATGAAATACTATGATAGGACAAATAGTATACAGACATTCATGTACGAGTACTCGTAAGAAGATGAGACTCTCTCTCATGGAGTTCGTAGTTGCCAATATCTGAGATGAGAGATTATCAGAACAGACCCACTAGTAGTAATTCCGCATATCATGGTGTCATCATACATTTCTCTCTGCGAGTGTTTTTAATGGTCCTTAGACTGGAAGGTTATCATTAACTCATTTCAGGACTCGCGCACTTATATTCACTGAAGAAATCCTTCATGCAGACAGTTTGCGGGAAGTAGGGTACGATGAATGCGTTACAAGTGACATGTTGTTAATGGATAATTCGAGGAAGGATTTGTCCCTTTCATTTTTGGAAGTTGATATCTTGGACCTTTTATTGAAATAGAACTGTCACATTAAATTCCATGTCCATGGTGTGAACGACGAGTTTATTTCATGTAGTCAAAGAATAACGGATCAAGCATATAGGTTTATGACACTACCGTGAAACCTGCTTGATGAGATATCAAGAAAAAGGGATTAAATTACATAGTAAGTGTTCGTATGAGGTGATACGTCAATGCAGCATCAAATTATTTCTCTTTGGTTCCTTGACCCATTGCTAGACAGTAATCTTTACTTTAGGCAAACCCGCCTAATACCAACGAGAAAGGGTCCTAGAGGGTCACACACTAAGTGTATTCAAGTATCTAATGTAGAATAAAGAATATTCCCGTATATTCTTTAATAATTATTCAAGGAAGCCTAGATCATTTTAATGATTGGAGGAAGAATTAAATGAAAACCAAAATATACATGCCTTGTATTAAAGATTACATGTCGTGTAGTTTTTCATGGAAAACAAGTACACATCATGTATTAATTATTACATTCCATGTAGTTTTCTTAATGGAAAGTAAAAGAATAAATGAAAACAAGATATACATGCCATGTACATTTAATGTACACGCCATGTAGTTTTAAATGAAAAACAAGTACACGCTGTGTATTTATTAATACACACCGTGTTGTTTTTCCAGTCGGGATTTTGAGGATATAATATTGTTTTAAATGATATTTATTGTAATCAGTGTGGGTTCATGTCAAGGAATTAATTAGTCTACATGGGGTTTTAAATAAGAGACAATGAAATAAAAAAAACACGTAACATGTTTATTTATTGTCATAACTCTATAGCCTCAGACCAGATTATAAATATCCTCACAACCCCAACTCTTTTCCGATACACAAGAGAATCATTATACACAACATCTCTGGAGAATTATTTCAAGGCCAAAAGAATCTCTTCCTCCAAGAATGCTCTGAAGACCAGGATAGATCCTCTTCAATCGGATCATGATGATCTAAGATGGAAAATGCAAGCAAGGGTTTCTCTACCCTAGAACCCAGAAAATTCTTTTGGCGATGTTCCGATATACGAGGTACACGTGTGGATCACCGCTCGAGGAAGTCTACACTTGGCTTCTGCGACGCAACGACGAATCACACCAGAACAGGATCATGAACATCAATGAAGAAAGAACACCCAATAGGTATTTCTTTTAAATTGATTAAATTAATAATAATCAACTTGTAATGATCCTTGTTTGTGGTTCTAATACAAACCTTCTTCTTTGACTTTTTCTGTGATTCGATCCTTGGAGATTGGGGTTTTTCATCGTATTGATCCCGGATTGATCATTTCTAATGACAAAAATCCATGTGGGCACTTCCACCAACGTGCTTCTGATGTGCCCGTAACCTTCAGTTTTCCAATTTGACCCCCTTGAATTTTGAGGAAAAACATTACATTTTGGGGGGCCAGAACATGACAGATTGTTTGGCCACATGGTTTACAAAACCGTACAGCCAAACTGTGCAAGGTTGCCCAAGTCATAAAAAATAGTTTCTAATTCACATTTCCCTTCTATGATTAACACAAATCAGCATATTTTGTCTCCATTGTGTTCCCTATATCCATGGATAGACTCCATTTTCTCTCACCCTCCCTTGGAACTCATTTTTAAGGGATATTTGATTGAAGAAACTTCAAAATCATTCCATTAAGTCTTCCGCTCTTTGATTTCATCCCATTCCTTATGGGTTCTTTTACACGTTCATGAGTTCTAAAATGTCTTCTTGTTTGGGTTTTCACCTAGGGTTGTATTTGGTGTATTTTTGTTCAAATCATGGGTTTTTAGGTTGTATTCCACATTATTAGGGTATAGAAGTGGTTTGGTAGATGTTTCACAGCAGGATTTGGTGGTTTTGACACATTTGGTAGGGTTTTCCATGTGTAATCATCCTACGATGAGTTATAATTGCTTCATTTATATTTTTATCATGTTATTATAACATTATGTTGGGTGCGGGAACTATTTTTGGTTGTGTTGATTAAGCATTTAATTAAAAAGTTTCGTATTTTTTGGATAATGCTTGTTTTTCATGTTTATCTTTTGTGGTATTATTAGAGGTAATTTTATAGCAATTGATATTGGTGAAAAAAGTGTTTCATGGGCTATAAACTATGTTTTTTGTTGGTATTGGTATTATTTTGGCCTTTAAGAGGGTTTTGAAATGGGGTTTTGAAGAAAAACATGGTTATACAACTTAGGTCTCTTTTACGAAAATTTCAAATGATTTAGTGACTTAATCAATGTGGTAAAATGTAAAGACTATGAATTTAAATTTAATTTTTTTTCTAAATAAATGGGATTTTAACGAGCCCACAAAAATTGATGGCATATAAATCCGAGGCCCCGAGTGCCCGGAATGAATTTCTGAACATAATTTTGGGTATGTTCGGTAAAAGTGCAAGCATGTTTTTCTATCTTCTGAACCATTGCTTGGAATTGAAATCCAAGGGCACCATTGAAATCATAGCACTGGTATTTTCATAATCATAGCTTCACCTCAACCACATTTATTCAATGGAAGAAGTTATCTTTTCACAAATTCGTGAAAGAATAAAATAAAAATAGAATTAGGTAGCTTTTATTTTTTTAATTCTATGTGGAGGTTGAAATGTGGGGACCACCAGACCTAAACCTCCCATCAGTGGTTATAATGGTGGGGACCACCAGAAATAACCTCCCACGAGAGGTTATGGTAGTAGGGACCACACGAGGTATAAAACACCTTGAACTCCCCTTTAATGCAAAACCCTCAAACATCCTGTTAAATGTGGGAGATCCTCTACAACTCCTCCAACATTTATTATGCCAACACAATTTAATTAAATTTGAAAATTTTGAAATAGCTCCGACAAACTAAATAATAGATATAATAATATAATATCTTGGGCTACATTTTCATTTTGGTGGAAATGGAGAAAATACTTTCAAAAGAGAGAGCGTTAAGAGAATTTGGCTGAAAGCACTCCAATGAAGAACGCCAACGAAGAAGACCATCCTCAATTTCGACATTCTTCCTCAGCACATACTCCAATGTGGGACGTCTTTAATCGATGATTGTCTTCCCCTCCCCAATGATTTAATATTCTCCCTTAAAATCTTAGTTGATGAATCAAACGGGGAAGGGGTTTTGTTCACAAGTTCTTCCCTTCTAATTTTCATTTACGGGAATGGAATTAGTTATTGGTGAAGTTTGTGGGGATTAAAGGTCTTAAATATCTTCTGTACATGTTCTTTTTCTTGTTGAACCGCTTGTGACCGCTCTAACATGAAGGGTGAAGTCCCAACAAATATGGCCCGACCCCTTTTATATTCTTCTTGAATGGTGTATCCTTCGCAATGAAAGAATGTGAATTTGGAGATGGCGACCGGTGTCGGTGGTCGGCACTAGTGGAACATGAGAACAACCAATGAAGGCACGACGCCCAGCTGCCTAGTGGCCTCCATGCCCCTGGCCGCTCCTCCATCAAGGTCGGCCACCACCCCACGGCCTTCGCCACCCCGTGGCCCCCACCGCTCTGCGTCATCCACTGCTAGGCCGACCAGATTCGCAAACGTCGTCCGAGCCGCTGCTGCCATTCAGGAGGAGCCGATGTCGTCGTCCAGGCCGATCCTCCGCCGACGTCATTCGGGCCTAGCAGCCACTTCCATATAGGCTGAGCTACTGCTACCCTTCCCGCAGAACCACCACACAGTCTCGCGCCCTCGTGGCACCCTCTGTGGCATCACAACCACCCACGGCACTCCACGGCCGCTCGCTGCTTGTCGGGATGGACGTAGAGGGGCGTTCCACCTAGTGGGCCAGGTCGAACACAACTGGCTGGTCCGGACGTAGCGGGTCCAACCGGATCAACCCGAATCGGGTCGCCTATGGCCGAGTCGGGCTGGGTCAGTTCGACTGGGTCGGAACGGAACCGGTCCCACTGCAACCCATTTACATTCTTTTGACCCTAATTTTGGAACCAAACATATGTTTGATGAATAGACAACAACACTGGAAATCATTCAGTGAGATGGTCCCTTTGAGTATACCCCACTTGATATTTAGATTAAGATGGGGTATAGTTGGGATGGATCATGCACGAATCTAACTGGGCCCCCACGACTAAAAGGCTAATAACTAAAATATCGGGCGTCCCATTGATGTTCCTTCTATTGTGTTGAGACCCCTATGATGTGGAGGTCATTTGAGATAATTCTTCAAGGGACATCATCAAAGTTGTAGAATCTACCAGTGGCTTCGGGAGCAGACTCTCTTGAAGATGTCCAAGCATAGTGTGGAAACCTAGTAGCTGGTTGTGATGAGAAGAGTGTTCTACAAGTGATCTTGTGTGGGTCATCTCCTAGCGATCCTATGTCAGTGAGCTCCAAGCAATTCTGTGTGGGTTGGCTCCTAGAGATCCTGTGTGGGTCATCTCCAGTGATCATATCTGGGTTATCTCCTAGTGATCCTGTGTGAGTCAACTCCTAGAAATCCATGTGTCAGTCAGCTCCTAGAGATCCTGTGTGGTTCAGCCCTAGGGATCCTGTGTGGGAAAACTCCATGAAATCTTGTGTGGGTCAGCTCCTAGTGATCTTGTGTGGATCAACTCCACCGATATTGTGTGGGTCATCTCCTAGAGACCCTGTGTGGGTCATCTCCTAGTGATTCTTGACAGGTCAGCAATAGATTGTGTTAAAGGATTAGGATGATTCAGTAGATAAAACTAATCATCTCTACTACCATACCTAAGTTATACCTGGTGTGAGCCGAGTCAGAACCTTTGAGTTTCTTCATTTTTAATATGGAATACTTGATAATTTGGTATATGTATGGGAATATACCTAAGTAGGGTTATCTATTACTTTTTATACATTGTGATTTATCCATGGTAAATTTTGTGAGACATTGAGGGTCTCGGGGTCCCTACTGAGTATTGTTATACTCACCACTACACGGGCTATGCCTGTACCTTTTGGTATTGGATACAGACAACATGCTGTGTTAACTGAGGCTGAGAGTACCTGGACTGGACATTACACGGAGGTGGACCATACGACGTGTCGGTACGCAGAGGAGACGAGTGGTTGTGGAGTGTTGGGGAAGCGATCAGTACATACCCTTTAGGTAGGAACCTTAGAGAATGATCCTGTAGCTCTCTTTTCACATTCTTCAATTGTATTATATTTCATTTTTACTTGTATCATTACAGATTGTCTTGTATTCCAGCCCCTTTTATATTTAACACTATTTATGTTATATAGTTTTCTTGTGTTCGTATCATGTTGTGTGATTTGTTACATGAGTATAAAAATTATAATGGAAACGACTTCCTAGTTCTAGGGAATACGCCATTCGGTTCTAGTCACCATCCCATGGCATATGGATGCCGTTCTTGGGGTAGTAGTGGAAGGAGCCCTGGAAGAAGGGTCGTGAAAAATTGGTATCAAAGGAGTTGGTTCTATGGAAGAACAGAAGACTCTGGTCATTCTTTTTAATGGAAATAATGTTAAGTGTAGTGAGTGTGGTTATTAGTTTTGGGAATCTAGTGTTGGTGTGGCGGCCGACGTATCCATACACCAGGACCCTGACATTTGATTTCTGACTCAGTGCACAAAAACACTAATTGCGAGTGTGGTTTCAAGAGTTTTTTTTGTGATATATTATGTTAGATCACCATGTATAGCATAGTGACCGCAGAACAACTATTTTTTTTGGATGCCTCCACACAGAAAGCTAGCTAGGGTTCTAAGAGTTTCATGCACTGATATCCCCCCAAGTGATGAGGCCTTGTTGAAGGGCCCTTTTCCAGTAGAGGCACCAGTAGAGGCACCAGTAGTACCATTCCCATTGGGACACCGATGTCACCAGCACCAATATCAGATGGTTTATGTAGAATGAGCGTGTTTTAAAAGTTCTCTCACCAGAGGCCACCAAGATTTAGGGGATAGATGGGCCCACATGCAGGTGAGGATTGGTTGGAGGTTGTAGTGAGAGTCTTCCGAGTGGTAGGGACACCAGCTGATCTCATTGTGATCCTTTCCGCCAGCCTTCAATAGGCAGTAGTATGAAGATGATGGAGCAAGATGCTCCAGGTTCATGATAAGGTGACGCTTCTCTGGGAAGAATTTGAGAGCCTGTTTTGGGAAAAACTTTTTCTAAAGACTCTTTGCGCAGTGCGCATACAAGAGCTTCTTCATCTGCAACAGGGCAGCGTGATTGTAGCTTAGTATTCAACAAGGTTTACTGAGCTCTCATGATACTACACTGATATGGTGTGAGATCCATTCTTCAGGGCCTCAACCTTCGAGAAAAGACTCGGGTGAGAGATCAGGGCATTGATGATCCCACTCAACATCCCAATGTAGGTGGGGGTGTTAGAGAGATTCCTCTTAGTGGAGAGTTTCCTTGATGAGTCGTCACTAGATACAAGAACCACCACCAATCATCATGTAGCAGACTCTTCTACAGCTGACAACAGTCAGATCTTGTAGAGGTCTAAGAGAACCAGACCTACAGGTGGATGACTGCATGACCCAGGGTTGGACTTGCAGGGCACCCGAGGCGGAGCCAGCCTTTCCAGGATCGGGTAGTGTTACAATTGTGGTAGGAAGGGTCACATGGCTCATGCCTGTCCGACCCTCATTACAAATGATCAGAAAATGGTCAATGGACTGCCCAGTTAGAGATAGAGGTTCAACTAAGGAGGTCTGTAGGGAGCATGCAGACCTGGCAGGGGAGCTGGCCATGTAGCTGGTGGTGGGAGATGTTTTGAGATGTCACCTCCACCACCACTATGATATCCACCCTAACTATAGGTTGCAAGTGGACAAGGGAGATCTCAGCTACATGCATCTCAGGCTTATGATGACGACACTCTAGAGATGATACGGGGTACAATCTGTGTCTACTCCACCTTAGCTACAGTTATTATAGACGTAGGTGTCAGTCATTATTTAATTTCCACTACCCTCATTTAGAGCCCGGAGATTGAGATGAATTTGTTGGATCTATCCTTACTGCTAGAGACTCCTATAGGAGCGGATTCAATGATTACACACTAGTTTCTGCAGTGTTAGATTACTCTAGGAGGAGAGAGCATCGGCTGGGATCTATAAGTAGAAACGTCGATGCCTTATGATGTAATCTTTGGTATGTACTGGTTATCTATAGTCCATGCTCAGATAGACTATATTAGGCACAACGTGTGGTGTGTCTTCATGGATGGAACCATGTTTAGCTTCACTGGAGAGAAGGGAGCCTTTGTAGCATAGGATAGGCTTACCTGGAGGAGGGTCTAGCCGATTACACATCAGTTGGCTAGCCGTAGCCTCGTAGCAGTTGATGTGTAGAGTCTGGATTATCCAGTGGTGGTTGACCAGTACACTGATGTCTTCCCTGATGATGTTTTGGGTCTACCTCCTCGTAGAGGGGTGGAATTTAACATTGACTTATACCATGGGATGACACCGATATATACACTATCATATTGGATGGATCCAATGGAGCTTCATGAGCTGCAGGTACAGCTAGAGGACTTGCAAGTGAAGGGATCCATTCGGCCAATGTTTCTCCTTTGGAAGACCCAATTCTGTTCACCACGAAAGCGGATGGGAGCTTGAGGCTTTGTGTTGACTATCGGCGCTTGAACTAGGTGACCGAGAAAAACAAGTACCCACTTATTATGATTAATGACCTCTTTGATCAGATTAAGAGAGAATTATGGTTCTCAAAGATTGACCTCATATCCAGTTATCACTAGCTCAGATTACGAGACAAATATGTACAGAAGACGAATTTCAGATGTCGGTACTACCATTACAAGTTCTTGGTTATTCCATTTCGTGTAGCCAATGTTCTAGCAGTGTAATGGGACTCATGAACAGGATCTTTCAGCCATACCTTGATCGCTTTGTAGTATTATTCATCGTTGACATTCTGATCTACTAGGATACTGAGGTGGAGCATTCCTATCATTTGAAGGTAGTACCAGACACACTCCCAGAGCACCATCTTTATGGTAAGCTCTCGAAGATCTAGTTCTTGATTCGAGAGGTTCAATTTATGGACATGTTATATCTGAGGCGAGAATTGTAGTGGATCCAGTGAAGATTGAGGTGGTAATTGGTTGGGGGCCACCCAGGAGTGTGACTGAGGTTCGAAGTTTCATGGGATTTTCCGGATACTAACGGAGATATATGCTATATTTCTCCAGAGATTCAGCACCACTATCAGCATTAATGAAGAAGGGGAAACCTTTTGTGTGGCCTTATAGATGCCAATAGAGTTTTCAGAAGCTGAGTTAGAGGCGGACTATTTCCCCCATCTTGATGCTTCATGAAGAGGGTGTAGGGTTCATAGTCTACTGCGATGCATTAGGGACCAGAATCAGATGTGTCCTAATGAAGGAGCGAGAAGTGATGGTATATGGTTCTCTACATCTGAGACAACATGAGAAGAACTACACTACCTGTGACCTGTAGTTATAAGCTGTATTCGTTTCCTTGAAGATGTGGTGACATTATCTGATGGGAGAACATTTTACAGTGTAGTCTGATCACATGAGTCTAAGGTATATCTTTTCTCAGAAGGACATGGACCTGATATATTGATGTTGTCTTGAGTTCCTGTAGGACTATGACTTTGAGATAGTCTATACTCCTGAGAAAGGAAATGTTGATGCAGATGAACTCAGCAGGAGGACTATTATAAAGCTTCTAGGTGAGGAGACATAGTAGCTGGATTCATTGAAGATATCTGTTGTGGATAGAGATGGATCATCTTTCCTTCAGTCACTTACAATCACTCCCACACTTATTCAGTGATTTAGGGAGGGGCAGTGTGGGGATGATGAATGCGAGGTACAACGTGCTTAGATATCCATAGGGAAGGCCCCAAACCAATTTTCTAAAGGTTGGGAGCACAGAATCCTCTTTAGAGGATGTACCATGGTACGAGTGTCACGTCACGAGGATGTGTTGAGAGAGTTCCACACATCCCCTATAGTTGTATATCTATGAGTGGAAATGATGTACAAGAATCTTCGATGATAGCATAGGTGTCCATGAATGAAGAAACCAGTAGAAAAGATTGTCTCTCAAAGCCTCACTTCTCAATAAGTGAAGGCAGGGCATCAGGTACCAGCAATCGTGGTTCAGCCTCTAGAATTCTCGGATGGAATTAGTATGAGATATCCATGGAAATCGTGATAGAACTTCCACGTACATCGAAGGTTCATGACTTGATTTGTGTGATCATCGATTGAGTCCCCAAGTCAGTCCACTTTTTACCGATCCAAGAGTAGGGATTAATAGAAATCATGGGACGCCTCTATATGAAAGTGATTGTGAAGATACTTGCAGTACCCTTGACGATTGTCTCTGATCGAGATGCAAATTTTACTTCCCAGCTATAGAAGAGGTTGCAGGAGGCTTTCGGGACACAACGTCGTTTGAGCACCACCTTTCATCCTTATACGGATGGCTAGACTGAGAGGACCATTCAAACCCTTGAGGACATGCTATGTGCATGCATCCTCGACTTCTGTCATAGTTGGTAGGATCACTTTCTTTTTGTGGAGATTGTGTTCAAAAACAGCTATAACTTCACCAATGGGATGAAACCATTGGAGGCGTTGTAAAGGTGACCTTGTAGATCACCTTTGTGCTAGACTGACCAAGGGGAGTTAGCAGTTATGGTTCCAGAAATTGTACGGGCTACCACAAAGAAGGTTAAGATCATCCAAGAGAAGATGAGGACCGCACAAATTAGGTAGAAGTTGTATCCCTATAGGAGATGGAGGGCTCTGGAGTTCGAGGTTGGCGACCTCATATTTTTACAATTATCACCTCGATGAGGATTGCTGAGATTTGGCCAACGTGGGAAGTTATCTTCGAGATTCATTGGACCCTTTCATCTCCTCAGATGAGATGGCATGATGTCTTACCACCTAGCTCTTCCACCTTAGTTGCACTGGTTTCACGACGTCTTCCACGTATCCCAGCTGAGGATATGCGTGCATGACCCTTCCCAAGTCATCGACCATGGCGAGATGGACTTTGATGATGGGGAGACATTTATGGAGGATCTAGTACGGATTGAGGATCGATAGGAGTGGGTCCTTCATGGATGGTCTATACCTCCGTGTGTGTTCACTAGAAGCATAGGAACCTAGAGGAGAGCATATGGGAGTGGGAGGATCAGATGTGGGCTCAGTACCCCCACTTGTTCCGTTAGTTTGAGTTGTGGATTATGAGGATATAATGACATAAGGTTGGGATAATGTAAAGACCTGGAATTTCTATGTTTTTTTAAATAAATGGGAAATTTACAAGTCACCAAAAATTGATGGTTTAGATTTCTAAGGCCCGAGGTGCCTGAAATGAATTTTGGAACATTATTTTCTGGTACGTTCAGTAAATGTGTGAGCGGGTTTTTCAAACATTGGAACTTGTGCTCAGAATTGAAATATGAGGGCACCATTGAACTCACAACGCTGGTATTCTCTCAAAGATACCTTCACCTCGACTATATTAGGTCGAGTGTGTAAGTTATATTTTCACATATTCGTGAAAGAATAACATTAAAATAAAATTATGTAGAATTTTTTTTAATCTATTCTGGATATTGAGAAGTGGGGACCACCAAACCTAAATCTCCCATGAGAGGTTATGATGGTGGGGACCACATGAACTAACCTCCCATGAGAGGTTATGGTAGTGGGGACCACCCGAGTTATAGACCCCCTTGAACTCCCCTTTAATGGGAAACAATAACCCATCTTATTAAATGTGGGAGAGCATCTACAACTCCTCCAACATTGATTAAGACAACCCAATTTTAATAAATTTGGCTATTATGAATTTTTTCCAACAATATATATAATAGATATAATAATCTATTATCTTGGGATACCTTTTCATTTTGGTGGAATTGTAGAAAAGTCTTGGAAAAAGAGAGAGCGTTGGGGAAAATATGAGAAAGTTCTCCAACGAAGAACGCCCAGGGATAATGTTGACCTAGACTTCATATTTCTTCCTCAATACATCCTCCAATGTGGGATGTCTTCAATCCACGATTGTCTTACCATTCACAATGATTATGTCTTCTCCTTCGTGGTCTCCATTGAAGAATCAAATGAGGTAGGGATTTTGTTCCCATGTTCTTCACTTTTATGTAACTTTGTTGGGAATGTGATTAGTGATTGATGAAGGTTGTGGGTATTAATGTTCATAAATATATTCCATATACATTATTGTTCTTCTTGATCCACTTTCTACCGCACTAACGTGGAGGGTTGGGTCCAAATAAACCTAGCCCGACCCCTCCGTTGTTCTTCTTGAATGGAGTATCGTTCACGATGGAAGAACGAGACTTTGGTGACACCGACCGGTGCCAGCTGTCGGCACCGGTGGAACATGAGAACAGACGATGAAGGCATGACGCCCTGCCTCCCAACGGCCTCTGAAACCCACAGTGATCCACCATTTTCATCCCATGTTGCCCCGCAGCCATCACCACCATGCAACCTCTGCTGCTCCGTGCCTTTTGCAGCCGACCAGACCTGAGTTTCAATCGTCGTCGTCCGGGTTGAGCCGCCTCCACCGTCCGGTCCAAGCTGCAGCCGAGCCTCCACCGCCGAGTTTCCACCACTGGGAGGAGCCACTGTCTGAGCTACCGTCGCCGTCCGAGCCACTTCCATCATATGGGCTGAGCTGCTGCCACCATCCGGGCCGAGTCGCCATCACTGCCCTTCTGGACGAACCGCCCCAGCCGAGCTGCCCCGAGGTCTCACGCCCTCGAAGCACACTCCACGGCCTCACGGACACCTGCGGCCCTCTATGGCCCCTCGCAGCCTGCTGGGATGGACCCATCATGTAGGGCCACCTAGTGGTCCAGGCCGTGTTGGTTCGACCGGGTTAGAACGGACTCGGGCCCACTACGACCCATTTACATTTTTTTGACCATAACATCGGCACCGAACACCCATTTGACGAACCATCAGTGGTGATGGAAATCATATAAAAAGATGGCCCATTTGTGTATACCCTAATATAGATTTGGGTTAAGATGGGGTACGATTGGGTTGGATAAAGCATGAATCCAATTGGTCCCATGAGACTAAAATGTTAATAACTCACAGAACGAGTGTCTGATTTAGGTTCCATCTATTGCGTTGAGACCCCTATGACATGGCAGTCATTTGACATACTTATTTAGGGGAAGTCATGGAAGTTGGAGAATCAACTGATAACATGGGGAGAAGACTCTCCTAGATATGATCATGTCTAGTGTGGAAAACAAGTAGTTGGCTTGACAAGAAGAGTGCTCTACTAGCGATCCTGTATGTGTTAGCTTCCAGCAAACCTCTGTGGGTCATCACCTAGCGATCCTCTGTGGGTCAGAACTCAGTGATCCTATGTGGTTTAACTCCAGTGATCATGTGTGGGTCAGCTCCTAGCGATCCTATATGGGTCAGTTCCTAGTGATCATGTTTGGGTCAGCTCCTATAGATCCTGTGTGGGTAAAATCCTAGTGATTATGTGTGGGAAGCTCCATCAATCTTGTGTGGGTCACCTCCTAAATATCATGTGTGGGTCACCTCCTAGCGATTCTGTGCAGGTCCGCAGCAGAGCCTCTTAACGGAGTAAGATAATTCATTAGAGATAACAAATAATTTCTACTATCGTGCCTAAGTTATACCTGGTGTGATCTGAGTAAAAACCCCTATGTTTCTTCATGTTTGAGATGGATTACTTGATAACTTAGGTATATGTATGGGAATATACCTATGTAGGGTTATCTATTATTTTACATTATTTTTGGTTTCTCCTGGGTGGATTTTGTGAGACCGTAAGGGTCTCGGTGTCCATACTAAGTATCATTATACTCACCCCTGCACTGGCCATGCCCGGACCATGTTGTGTTGGATGCAGACGATGGGCAATGGTGACTGAGGCTGAGGGTATCAGGATTGCACAGTAACCTGAGGTGGACCATACGATGTGTCGGTACGTAGAGGAGACAAGTGGACAAGGATATTTGAGGAGGTGATATGTACCTACCCTTCAGGTAGGAACCTCAGTGGTTGATATAATATATGTCTTTTCTCTATCTTCAGTTGTATTGTATTTTAGTTGTACTTGTATCTTTACAAATGGTCTTGTATTCCAGCCACTTTTACTTTCAGCACACTATTTCTTATACAGTTTTCTTGTGTTAGTATCTTGTTGTGTTCTTGTTTATGTGAGTTAAAGGTTATAAAGTCAATGCCTTCCCATATGGAAGGCAGGATTGGGAAAGTCACGTCACGGGACTCGGGGGATGGGTCGTGACATAAAATGTTGTACATTTACTATTTTTTGATTGAATTCACTTAAAATTGGTTTTTTTAAAAGTAAATATGTGATTTAATATGTCAAACATTTCAAAAATGTTTTATAAATAGGTGATGTATTTTATTAAATTACATGAATGGAACAATACACGTTTGTGGGGTGTTTCATGTGATTATGAGAATTAAATGATTTTAAGCAGAAAATGGCATTGTGTGACATGTGTGTGTGGGATATTATGTTATGTATTTTATCATTTTAATGATTTATAAAAAAATTAAAGGATTTACTAATGTTTGAAAGAGATATGATTCATGTTGTGAGATGTTTTGGTGTGAGAATGGTTTCAAAATAAATTAAAATTAAAAAAGGGATTATGTGACTTGTGTGATGTACATGTTATATTATTGTTTAATGTTTGATGTGGAAGTGTTATCTTCATGCAAAAAATAAATATCATGTCTTTTTTATCATTTTTTCGAACAAGGGGGCATCCCAAGTATCTTGGTCAGTGGACGGGTACTATAATGCTAGTGATCCCATGGGGTGTGGCCTCCGTTTTATGTAGAATTTTTGTTTCTAGAAACACTACACAAACTATGATGATGATGATGTTGGGGGAAAAATAGGTTATAAGTATTCTCCCTACTGGTGGACCATGTGTACGAGAACAGATATTGTGATGGTTACTTTCACTTAGATAGAAGGTACCTGGGACCCACAATGAGCTAGTGACTCGGGGTTCTTTCCTAGTTCTTGATATCATTAGATGATTATTCTTACCATCTTTATATGTTATGTTTGACGTAAAAAATTTAGTATCTTTGGTATTTTAAAATGTGTTTATTCTTTAAAAATTCCCACTTGAATTTTTTTATGATGGATATTTAAAAAATTATTACATTCATTTCTGGTTATAAAAACATGCTATATTTTCGTTTTGGAATGTATATCACATGGAATATCATATTGGATTTATTCTATAGGGATTTGGATTAGACCCAATATAGTCTTTTGGGTGTAAGTAGACAATATTATTTTTTTGTAGGTTTGGGTACAACATTTGTGCCAATGGTGTAGGTTTTTAGTTGTCCATCATGATGTAGTGTAGTGGAGATGGCTTGAGGGTGACGTCTCTTTCCATATGGAGCTTCTTATGCTTTATTTTTTGGTTTTTTCATATTTAATATTCATTAAACATTTTTTTATATTATTTAATTCAATTCTGATTTTTTTTGTAAAATTTGGGTTTTTATGAAAATTCCACAATCGTTGTATTAAATTAGTTAGTATTTTTATGTTTATATTCTCAAGTAAATCATTCTCAAACATCATTATATGATACCTGGGAACTTGTGACAGCCTTTGGGAATTAGGAACACTCATCAGGTCTTTCCACATGCAAGGTTGGCTGTCGATTTTGATGGTGACAAGATTTGGTTCGTGACTAAATGGTATCAGCGGAGTTTTAGGTTCCCATATTGGGTCATGATATTAGGGGAAGAGTCAAGATAGTCTATAGTGAGTATTGTTGGTATTTTACATTCCAGTTATGCATAGTGTGCTAGGTTAGAAAACCACATGATGGGAATCGAGTCACTAGGGGAAGTCGAGATTTATCATGGTCCTTTGGTTTTTATGGTTTGATGATGATTATGGGAAATGAAAAGAGAGTTGGTTAAATGGTCTCAGATAGCTCACATGGCATGGAAATCCATGTGGAGCCAGGGATATTTCCCTAGAAAACACACCATGACATTGATGTGATTTTTATATGTTTTCCAACCATATGATCATGTCTCCTACCAAAAATCATTTCCTCTCGCATTTCATCGTGTATTTTCATGTAGAAACCTTTGGACAAGGTAAAAAATGACTTGATTTAAGAAATGTGAACTTTTAAGAACCAATTTTTCATTAAAGAGGATGTGGGTTGATTTCTGAAATGGTAGAACAATATTTTCAGAATATTTTTTAAATGGAAAATGGTGTGTTTACAAATCATTTGAATGCATTAACAATGTTAATGACTGTTTTAAAAACGGTTTTCTTGTTTAGTTCGTTAAAAATTTAAATGGTGTTTTAATGGGATGAGTAGTTTTCATGTTGATGTGAATTACATGAAAGGTAGTTATTATTTAAATGGTTCGGCCTTTTTGAAATGTTTTGTAAAATGTAAATTGGGATTTTGATTTCATCGTCAGTGGTCTTGAGAACAAGGATATATTGGTTGACTGTTTTGGTTTTGAAAAGGGAAATGAATCTTTGTTTCAACCATTTGTATTTTCTTGTGTGACCACATTTATGGGGTTATATGGGATGATTGATGGTTAATGGCATGACTGGATGTGTGACATGATGGATATTAGGAGGGTTCCCGGTGTGGCACAAAAACATGCATGTGTGAAACACATGGGGTACCATTGGTGGATACACTAACCGTTGGATCTTTTTTTTTCAAAGAATTGTTTTTAAGGGAAAAAATTATGTCATGATGAATTTTTTGGGATGGTTTGTATTATGTGTTTTTGAAAATTATGATGGTGTCAGATATTTGGAGTCCAAGAACCCCTCTTCATTGAACGGTGTTTTGGGTTTGTGTTTTGTTGGTAAGATGGGTTGAAGGGCTGGTTAGTGGTCTCTATAAAATAATGGTTTCAATATTCTTTTACAGTGGTTCCCTTCATGTGTTGGGATCCAGTTTGTGGCATGTTTTTACCAATGGAATATTTTCTTTGGGTCTTTGGCTTATCTCATTAGATATGTTACTCCCCTATTAAGGGGTAGATCACAACTAAAGTGCAACCCAGTTTGTCTCGTCATTGGAATATATTTTAGTTGATCAATATATGGAATATTTTTCTTTAGCTATGGATACTGAGTGTACACCATTTTCTTTATTTGTTTTTTGAATGATATTATAGTGAGAGAGTTATTGTGGAAGGATTAAATATACCTTAGTTTCTAAAGTTACCTTATTCGTCTATGGTAGAAGTGGATTGAGTTAGTTACTGATAGATGTTCTCTATGAGATAATCTTGGTCCTTTGTAATCACTATGACGTAGTAGTTCACGTTTGACCAGTAGTGTGGAAAATTTCGTCATGAGAGGCTATTATGGCCACTTTCTGGAATTGTGTGATTTTTGAGAACATTACTAAAGTCCCTCTCCATGTAATGCTTCTATCAGTCAAAATGGTCAGGTTCAATGATGCCTTATGATGATGTGTGCTCATTTGATAATAAAAGTGAAGGTCATGCAATCCTCTAAGAGTATTAATAATGATGGAAGTACGTCTCCCATGAAAAAACATCATATAATCTATTTTAGAGGGAGGCATTTATATGTTTCCTTCCATCCTATCATTTCTCACCAGAAAAAAAGGTGTGATGTGGGTGTGCATCTTATAAGTCCTTATTTCAGTTAAATTTCAGGTTTTGGAAATGTGTGTTTGGAGTGTGTAATGTTTTGGTGAACAGATCTATTATTGTGGTGTAGTTGTTTGTAGAATCAGAAGAAGAAGATCCAATTAGGGGTTTCCAAATCCTAACTGCAAGGCTAGAGATGATTCAATCCTTTGATCTAAAACCATATGTCCCTGAGATAAGATGGTGCATCGTCATAGGAAATCTCAGAGTCATTCCAAACCTTTTAAAAATTCTTATAATTATAATTAAAGATATCAAGAGTTTAATACTTTGGTGTCTTTATCTTGATTATGTTGTTCCTGTTTGGTGGAAAGAGGTGCAGAGCCTCGTGCTCATGTTGGTGCCCAATATCATTCAACCAACATTGGTACCATTTGGTTTTTAGAGAACAGTTTAAAACTATTCTAGATAGGTTGCTCTCATAGTTTGCATATGGTTAGTAGTAATCATTCCATATAAATCCATGTAGGTGGATGGATCCACAAACTTAATGCACGGTTTTCCAAACTGTGCGGACTAACCTTGTGGTCGTCCCAAATCATTAATTTTTGTGGTCGTTTTGTGTCAGTCCATACTGGTTGGTTATGATAGTTGGTTCTTATGGTAGATTGACCCACTATGAGTGTTATATAAGTTCTTTTAGAAGGATCTAATGGAATTCTACCCATTGTAACTTGGGGATCAGTTGCACCACCCCCTTTTAGTTTCATGATTCTATCTCAGTAAAAATTTATGTTGTCGCTTATGGTGGGGAGATAATTTTTGTCTCCCCAAACAAGTAACATAGATTCTTCATTGGCCTGGCCTTGGTAGTATGTAGTCTCATTCAGCGCTATCTAGCTACCAACATCTTCCTTGGGTAATCATTGGGATTGGAGAGTTCCAAACATTTTAGTTGAAGTAAGGTAAGTGTAACCTTATTCAATGTGGTTATTCGTCTGGGTATGTTTCTTGAGTATTGTACAGATATTGCTGGAGGAGTTTTCTTTTGGGATAAAGATTGTATATGCATGATAATTTCTGGAATTTTGTGTATGTTTTGGTTTTTGAGACTATTACATGCTAAATTGGTCACTTGTGGTGTTATGGCCTTTAGCGATCAAACATGGAAAGGGGGACCATCATGGTTTATTGGTTGGGTTTTGTTTTTTGATTTTGGCCTTTCTGTGGTTTTCGGGGAAAAATTCATTATGGTGGGGACAATTTCCCACCTGGATTTTCAATTCCATGTTTATTTTCAAATACTCTTGGGTTTTTATCTTTCTCATGGTTCATGGGTATTCTATGATTAAAAATTTCAGTTTCCCTTGTGTTACTGATCTAGGAACGTAGTTTTTGGTGTCATCTTTTGAAGATGGCCTCTGATTTTTCCTATGGGATGGTATAAGGTTGTGGTGTTTTGGAGTTGGATTAGTGACACTCCTAGTGGTTCCACATGGGGGAAAGTTGTTGAGTTGGTTTATACCCATTATATGGATGAGTTTTGGTGTGAAGAGGATGGACTCATTTGGACTTCTTATCCCCTATCCTTTTAATATCATTCCCTCTATGTTAACCCATTAGACCCCCCCCCCCTAAAATTGCAGGAAAAAAAGAAATATGGGAGGCCAGAACATGCCACATAGTTTAGCCGCCCGGTTTACTAAACTGTGCCGCCAAACAATGCAAGGGAGTCCAGGTCATTAATAATATTTTCTAATTCTTATTTTTTCATTCCATAATATACCCAAATCTAACCATTTAAACCCCATTTTGTTCCCTACCTCTATGTAAATCCTCAAACATCTCTCACCCTCCCTTGAAAATCATTTTAAGGGATATTTAATGGGGGAAACTTCAAAATAATTCAAGTATGTATTTCTATATTTGATTTCTTACTTATCTTTAATGTTTAATTCTCCATATCATGAGTTATAAAATTTATCGAATATAGAGTTCGTATATAGGGTTTTATATAGTGTCTTTTGTGTCAAATATCTTGTTTTTAGTATGGATTTTAATTCCTTGTGGTGTGGTGGTGGTGCGGTTGATTTTTCTCATAGTGATTTGAGGTTTTTATCATATTAGTTAGGTAGTTCCATGTGTAACCATCCTAAAATGAGATATATTTTCTTCATTTATATTTTTATCATGTTATTCTTAAATTATTTTTGGTTGGGGAACCATTTTTGGTAGTTTTGATTAAGAGTTTAATTTCAATGTTTCATATTTGTAGAAAAATTTATCTTTTTCATGTATCTCTTTTGTGGTATTATTTGAGGTAATTTTATATCACTTGAAAGTAGTTTAATAAATATTTTTAGGGCTTATAATTATGTTTTGGATTTGTATTAGTGTTATTTTGGACATAAACGAGGATTTTGAAATGGGTATTTGATGCAAAAAATAGTTATACCCCTTGGGTTTGTTTTAAAAAATTTGAAGATGAATTAGTGAGGTAAATAATGTGGGAAAATTATGTAAATGTACTATTTCGGTGATTTTATTCACCTAAAATGGGTTTTTTACTGGTAAAGAGGTGATTCAAGATGTGAAACATGTCTTGAAAGTATTATAAATTGCTGACATGTTTTATTAAATTTAATGTAAGGCGACAAACATGTTTGTGGGATATTTCTTGTGGGTATGATGATTATAAAATTTTAATGTGAAAAGGACATTGTGTGACATGTTTCTGTGAGATGTTATGGGATATGTATCATCTGGTAAATGTTTTATAAAAATGTGGAATGGATTTACTGAATTTTGAAATAGATATGAAACATGTTGTGGGATGTTTTGGTGTGAGTATGGTTTCAAATCAATATTGAATGAAAAAAAGTGATAGTGACTTGTGTGATATACACGTGGTATTTTTGGATAATGGGTGATGTGGATGTGGTATATGAATGTGAATGTTAAATTTCATGTCTTCTTGAACAAGTTTAAGCAAAAGAAGGATACCCAAGTATCTAAGTGGGTGGATGTGTACTAGTATGCAAGTGATCCCATGAGGTTTGGAATCAGTTTAATGTAGAGAGTTTTACGCTGAAAAAACTTATTAAACAATTATGATAATGATAGGGTACCACAAGGTTATGGGTATTCTCACAACTAGTGGATCGTGTGCATGAGAACATATATTTTTATAGTTATATTCACTGAGATATGAGGTACCTAGGACCCACAATGAGCTAATTCCTAGGGGTTATTTCCCATTTTCTGTACTTTTTAAATGATTTATTCATACCATAAACATACGGTATGATTGGATGAAAAAATTCAGTAGCTTTGTAATTTTTTTTAAAAAGTGGTGATTCTTTAAAATATACATCTTGAAAAATAATTTTATTTAATGATTTATCTTTTAAAAATTGATACTAGAATTTCATGTTATGAAAACATGAAAATGTTTCTTCTTTGAATGGTTATCAAAAGGAGTCACATAGTGGTGGTATATTAATGGGATTTGGCTCACACCATACATACACATCTGGGTGTAAATCAGTTTGGTTATTTTTGTTACATGTTTGGGTTCATCTTTTGTGCCAATGGTTTCAGTTTTTACTGGTCCATCATCATGTAGTGTTGTAGAGATGACATGAGGGATGTGCCTCTTGCCTTTTGGAGGTTCTTGGTCTATCCGTTTTTGTTTTTTATTTTGTAATAGTAATTAAAAATTGTTTAATATATTTAATTCAATTATGATTTTTTGTAAAAGATGGTTTTGTTTGAAAAATCCCGAATTGTTTTATGAAATTTTTTAGTTGTTTTATGTTTATAAACGATGGTAAATCGTTCCGAAACATCATTATATGATACGAATTAACTTCTTCCATCCCATGGGAATCAGGAACGCCATTCAAGCCCTTCCACATGTTGGGTCAGGTGCCAGTTTTGAAAGATACAAGATTCAGTTCCTTGTAATTCACTCCATTACTCGTAGTGAATTCCATTTTCAACATTAGTTAGATATCCATAGAATGTGACAAAAAATTGACTTTTTATTGAAAAATATATCAAACAAACATGACCACTTAAAATAATGGAGGATAAAACTGTTCAAGTCCATGGGGAATCCTGGTTAGAAAAACATTACAATCCTCAATTAGAGAGCCTATCAATAAATATAATACAATTCTTACTCATGGTAATCCTTAGTTTCATAGCATCCATAGTAAATTTCCATTATCTATAAATATGTTTATCATGAATTCCCTAGTTGATGAAGTGTCTACATATTATATGAAGGTATGTAAATTCTAAATGGGCCCTGACTTGGCCTCAGGTCTAGTAGAGCAGTATGGCTAAAGCAGATTTGAAATAATAAATATTTATGTTTAAGCTTTTACAAAACATTAAAACAGTATCCATATCAAGTGTCACTACTCCCAATGAGGTATATGTATGATAGAATGTGCTGAAACCCATAAAGAGAGAGCCTTGATAGTCTCTTACTAGACCTCCACCCCTCATCACCCCACAAAAATAGGATCCATCCACATCATGCTTCAAACTAGAGGATGACTATATCAATTAAACCCAAATCCTATGATCTCTTATACTACATTCCTCAGTTTAAAAGATCCTTAGAAGGAATTTTGTTAAGAAAATTTTTGATACACCACCTTTCAACTGTGCCCCCAATTTGGAATTGTGGGATAAGGTAAGAACCCACACAAGAAAGGCCAACTATCATCTGACTTAGTAGTTCTTATTTCTCACTCCCCAAATTATCCCACCACAAATGGAAAAAATCAATGATCGGGACCTCTAATCCACACCTAAATACATAAATCCCCTAAACCATTTCCCTTTAAATTTTAGAACAGTACCACCATTTCATAGATATCCCAATCCGTTACCCCGAAAATTCTATATTCTCATATCCAAATGCACTATGAAAAATATATGCAACTAATATTATTATTTAAGAGAAATAAAATATTAACATTGATATTATAGAAACACAACATTACTTTGGATGTTCTTATCATGAGGAAGCTCATTGTTTCTTAGTCATCAAACAAGAATGTTCAGCTTATTAGCTATCTCTTTGCACCAATGTTTCAGAGCCCACTCATCATCGACCATACCACATCTAATTTTTTATTGTTCATTCATTCACTAACCGCATTCCACCATGTTTTATAAGGTGGTTGGATTTGATTTATAATCACGAAATCTTAAAAAATTTGAAGAACTCTTTGTTAAGATATTCAACACCCTGATCTAATAAAATATTCTTTATCTTCTTACCAATGTGGTTTTATACTTATTTATTGAATATAGTTTATTTATGAAATGAATCAGACATATAAATCATTATCTATACATATCCATATCTAATAAATGAATTAGTAAATTTTTTGATGCAATAATATATACTTCTATATTCTACTAGAAATGGTCCACACACATAAGTCTGTACCAATACCAGAATCTCTATAGCCCTATCACCATATCCCATAAATAGTGGTTTTGTAATTTTAATTTGTAAGTATTCAGGACATGTTTAATAATATTTTGTCATATAAGGGTATACATTTCAATATTGACATATCTTTGTCAAATTATTATCATTTACATCACCAAAATGATGATTACCCAGTTTGGTGTCATGTGTGTTGTGTGAAACTATTTTTTTATTGATTGAAAAATCATGGTTCACATAATTTAATTCATAATTTACTTTATTGAAATGTTTCATACCATAACAGATGTTGTATTTATAAATAAATGAACTTTAATTTCCAAACTTGAATATAAAACCCATGTGTATCTCAGAATGATACATAAATTATGTTTTTGGTAACTGTTTGTACATAATAATTATATTTCAAATCCAAAATAATTTTCATTTTCAATGAGATGTAGAAGTCACCAATGGCTAGATCAGGCTATCTCACACCATTTGAAGCTATCAGACCCATTTATCCACAAAAAATATTTCCGAATCAACTTGGTTTATGCAACTGGATATAGATGTGATCCCCATGATCTATATCTAAAAAATATTTATATATTGAATGATTATACTGGATAAGGAATGAAATATTATCTTCCCCTTACATCTAGGTTTATTACATCCAGTGTCCCGACATGCCACATGGAACACATACTTCTTAATTTTTCGTGACCTACCATTGTATCGTCCAATTCTTTGAAGGATGGTGTTTGAGAGATGTACACTATTTAAAAGTCTTCAGACCCTTTTCCTTTTCCTTTCCATTATTAATAATCAATAGAACTATTGGTTTATCACACCCAATATCCTTATACACATTAAGAATTAATGTAAAAAGATTATATAGATGCTTCTCATTATTTCTCATATTGTAATCAACAATAATGATGAAGAAGGTCTTGAGTAGTGATGAATGTATGAGATATGTATGAAAGCCATTGGGGAATTTTATCCCTAAGCTGTATATCCTTTCAATTTATCCCATATGATTTTCAAATGAGGCCCAACTAGTTAAAACTCTCCAAGAATAGTTGTTACCAAATAATTGGAGTTCTCGTACCAATATTATCTCTTGTTATCTTTATTGAGTTCTCAAAGGTATTACATCATGCTATAAGCATCCATATCCCCTTGGTCCTTCAAATGCTCATTAGACATAGATGATATCATTAAATCATGAATATATCTAGAATCCTAAATTTGATTCTCATAGAGAGATATGTATTCATCACTTCCCTCATTCCTAGTACAACTATAAAATATCCTTCCAATAAATATAATTTAATTCAAGGAGAAGGATGACAGGTAGACACCATTTTCACTCATAGAAATGTCTTCTATTTAGAGGGTTTTCATTTTCATATATGGATCACAATAATATGTTTGATTTCATTTTAAGGATGTTTCTATAATATAATATAAGTATAATTTTGGTACATTATCTCATAAAATTTAGAAAAATTAATAAATATTATACTTATTAGTCTCCCACTATTTTTTGAAACATAATATCAATCACCATTGCCATCAAAATATCATGTCTGTTGGATATTCAATTTGAAAGAAAATATATTCCCCATCTCATTAACCCAAAATGGGTTGGTTATGAAACATGAATGGTTTTATGTAGGCATTACACATTCCTATTACATTAGCTCATAGTTTTTTGATTCGAGGAGTAGACTCCCCAATTCTAAAATCCTTAAATTGGATTTCTTCAACCATATCCAATTAGTTACACAAAGTATTTCTTTGGTATTCATACATTGATTGAAACTTTGTTATGTCAAACCAAAACAACATTTTATAATTCCCCTATATATTAATGATCCCCAACCTTGGTTGGTCATGAACTTTGAACTGTGGTTTGATTTTTACCGAAGTAATGAAAGGCTATAGTGAATAAATATTTTATTGAGGAAATTTATTATTTTATTCCTAAATTTCCAATTATTATTTTTATCACATTGTTGTTAATATTATGTGAGTTTATTTAATTTATTAACCATTTGTTATATAATATTTATTCATACTTTTGTTAATCTTAGTTCAATCCTGTTTTCTTGTGAATTCATTACAATATGTGATTGTAATAGTACATCCATTTTGAAATAACGATGAGACATGACAAAAAAAGTGCCATTATAATAATAATTAAAAATGGTTACTTTAACTATAGGTTTATAAACTAATCATTGATCTAGTGGAAAAACGCATTGAAAAAATTAAGGATAACCTTACAACATTCCACCTATCCAACAATGTATCTCCTTGGATTGGTTTTACATTTTCTCTGAACAAGAACAATCTCCATTTTATTGGGAGAACCATCCATTATATATGTATTTTACTCACATGCTAAAGAATGAATTTTTTTTATAGAAATGATACCATGGAAACATGTTCCATACTTAAAAGAAATTAATAAAACTACTATTCGAATTTTTATTATTCTTACATAAGATAAATTATAATAAAATAAAATAAATTTTATCATTAATTAATTAATTGATTTATCTAAATTTAAATTCGAATTTCTTTAATATTATCATCTATAATAATATAAAAAAAAATAAAAAAAATTTAAAATTAACAATGTAAATAAATGTGCCTTTGAAGAATCATGATGAATACATAATAGATTGTCACCAATAAGTATTATCTTCATATAATGTTTTACTCTTTAGGAAGAACATATTCTGAACTATCACAACATTTATTTCACATATGATTACAAAAATAATAAGATTTTATAGTCATGTGTTATGCTTCATTCCACATAGAGTAAAAACAATCAATAAAACCCATTATTTATATGTATATCTAATCATTGTATGGATAGTAATTAAAAATTTATATATTTACGTATATTCAAACCAGCCACATGGAGTTTCATATCTTTACAACCACAAATAAGTAAATTTATAAATGTTTACATAGTATTGTTTATAAATTTGAAATATATGTAATTTTGTATATGTACAGGGCCTGTGAATCCTTCTACACGATGTGTACAACTCTCCTAACCAATTTGAGGTATACTCTTAAAGACACATCATGAAAATTATAAATCAAAGAATAGATTATATGGCATGTCCAGTGGGATACATTTTCTTTGATCATTGTTTTATATAGTCACTAGTCATGTAATAATTGTATGGTAATTAATGGAATGTATATGTCTCAAAGGGACTGCATAATATGAACATGGTCTACATACTGTTTAATCCAGCTATCCCTATACTATTTTTCAGGTTAACACTTGGTGCGTTTAATTTTTAAAATTAATGAATAATCTTGGATTATTTCTTGAATCAATTTTGATTCATTAAAAATAAATACATCGAGTGTAACTCTAGTTACATGACTTGTAGTCATGTGTTGTTCGACCAAAAAACATAGCACATCTGTATAATTTATAATAGTTTATTTTAATCATAAAATTAATCTTCTTGATTTGATATATGAGAAACTGGTTATAGAGAAGTATGTATTGTTATTAAAATTAAATGAACAAGTGTACGAGAATTGAAAAAATAAATTAAAATGAATAAATCACCAACAATCTTCAAATAATTAGAATGAATTTTGTGACATTTTTATACCACTTGTAGGTTTCGGTTGCAATAGAAGCATGCCATGGGTGGTTCCAAACATTTATTTTTTCCATAATAGATTACCAATTAGACATCTATATGATGTTCAATTTTTTCCCTAATTGATGACCTATCAAATATTTACTAGGCTATTAATGTTGTGATGCATTGAACTAAATAAATGAAATTGAAAATTGATTACTACCATGGAACCAATGAGAGGATCACCACATATTATTTATAATTAATTTAATTAAAAAAATAACTCCCTTTAAGGAATTATTTCTTAATTGCAAAATATGGTGATAGATGTATAGTCCACCATCATAATGTTATAAAATCCAAGTATAGATAACCTCTAGAGTAGATCCACATGGGTTCCAAGAATTTCTAGAGATTGTTGATGGGATCTCTAGGTGTTAGAATAACTGGTCCATACCCTTTAATTTTATACCATTAACCATTTCGAGAACAGGTTCTAAATCATCTCCTTGATCAAAGTGAGGAAGATTTTACTCTATTCCGATGAGAATTCTTGGAAAAGGGTGATCTTGAGGCTTGAGACGATTATCTAAACCCATTATTTGTAACCAAAATAATGAATTGGCTCTATTGAGAAAATAACGTAATTGGGTTTATATATTTTTAGGGTTAAAATAAAATAACTATATAATTTCCCTTTGAAAATTATTTAATCCTAGAAGAAACACATATTAAATAATAATAATATTCTATTTTCTCAACATGATTTTAACATGTGAATTAAAATTAAATATTATTTAATAAAATATTTAAAAATATTTATTATTTCTTAATAGACCTTAAATATTAGTCTATTATTCATATAAAATATTTATCAAACATTTAATATTATCTATCTATTTATTAAATAAATATAAATATATTATTTGAAAATAAATAAATAAATTTTACGTTTACTAAAAAAATTAAAAAATTATAAGTGATAAAGAATACATGAATAATTATTCAACCATGTACTAGAATAATATTTATTTAATCTATTAAATAATTAATAATAATATATTATTTAATTGAGATTCTAGAAAAACATAGTGTGAGACCCTCTAGGACTCTTTCTTAGTGGAATCCGATAAAGGAACCTAAAGTACAAGGTTAGAATCACGAAGCACACCATGTAACCCGTATAGAATGATATTAATGTTGTAATGACATGTTACCTCATAAGGACTCTTACTCTGTAGTATTTTCCCTTTATCATGATATGAATAATCATAATGGTTTCATGCAAGTTCCATCAACCTTTGTGACTGATGTCTCAATGACTTGTCAAAAAATTGACATTCCTATTTAACACCACGTCAATGTAATTATTTTGGATAAATCATTTCCTAGAATGTGTGTGACATATATTCTTTCCTTAATTAATAAAATGAACCAATTATTTCTCACATTATTCATTAATGAAATATTACACATGTAAGACCCCTCATATCCTAACTTCACACGAATAGATTTCATCACATTTTTGGTCAATGCATATAATTATGTGAATCATAATACAAATTAATAATAATATCAATCTCCATTGAACAATATAGGCTTTCATATATAGGAAGATCCAAAGAAAAATAAAAATGAAGATTTCCTACCGGTGGGTCTCGTTCTCATAAAATTGTATTCGATATTTCCAAGGTAAAGACAACATTAGAATGTTACTTAGCGTACAATGAGTCTCCACCCACGATAGACTATATCATTTATGTACCTAAAATAATATCATCATGTACCATAACATTTATTCAATATTATCATCATAACACTTCTTGGTACTTTTCATAGTGGGAAAAAACTAAGATTTTTTTTTTGTGAAATCTTTTTGAGGATATAGTCATATACAATGTTACACATATGAAAAAGAATTTTGTAATAATTAGTTTATTGGTATTCAAAATTTGAATAAATTTTTTCATAATGTACATAGAGGTTATTCCAAGGGAACCAACTTGAACATAGTCTCCCCCTCCATAGAATGAAAAATTTATGTTTTATGATTCATTATTGTATTACACGTGCTGTCATGATAATGGACTTAATGTATAGATATGATTTTTATGAAATATTTAATGTTATGGAATAAAAATTAGATAACAACTTACCAATATAATCAATAAGTACAAGTGGTAAAATCAATGATCCGAAAGAGAATTATAGGAGAAAAAATAATCCATTATACAATGAAATAACTTTTTATAGGATTCTATATTATTATAATTATTTATAATTAATAAACAAAATTAATAATAAAACGTAAATATAATAATTATGTATTTAGTAAATTGATAATATGACTAAAACAAAAAAAAATCATCAATTAATCCAGCAGAGATCATGTTTAATTTGGTTTTACCATATAATTTAAAAGTGTTGTAAATTTACAAAATGGATAACTATAGTAATTACATTTTTTATATATGAAACCAATAATTATATATAATTTTTTCTTTCTATAATATAAATATATAATTATAATTAATTATTCCATTAAAAAATCCTCATTCACTGAGGGTAATAGAAATATTTTCATCAGAAAATTAATCGTTAAATATAATAACCATAATTGCAATACAATGAAATTAAAAAAAATAAAAATTATTATAAAACATCAATTTATGTCTGTTATATAATATTGGAATGGTGAAATTTAGGAGAATAATGAAGAAAAACCTTGTTGCTTGAAAAATTTTCAAAATAAAAATTATAAGAAACACATGATATTGAAAATAGTAAAATAAATATTATATATTAGGATAACAATTGTAAATAATGATTAAAATTTGTTATGTTTATTAATAAGGATATCAATATAAATGATTAAAATATTTATGTTTTCTATTTTGGAACCTATTCTCCATTATCCAATGATGGGAAATAAGGTAAGGGTTTTTTGGCCTCAAATATATTTGTTCAAGACATGATAAATATTATGCACCTTGTTTATTTTATATTATTCTATATTTTTCTAATAACATATGATAGTTATAAACATTATTTTATTATTATTAATGAGATATAATACTCCAAAACACATACATTGGTTTAAATATCTATTTAATAATGTGTTAAACTGGTCATAAGAGTTTTTTGTAACTCAATTTTCATTCTTATAGTTATGAGAAATATCTTGAATAATTAAAATATCCATATATTTAAAAAACAAATATATATATTACATTATATAAAAAATTAAAAAATAAGAATATATATACAATGAACTGTTGATATTTTAAATTTTTTAGTTATAACATAGCTATTAAATATATGGGTATTAAAATGATGAAATTAATTTTGAAATATATATTATTTTGTTTAACAATAAAAATTTATTCAAAAATACATAGAAAATATGTAATCTTTTTTTTGTAAATTTAATTTATATTTAAAATATATTTTTTCTTCAGAAAAATCTATAATTTTTTTGAGTAATATTATAAATAATTTCATTAACTTTTAGACATAATATAGTATAAAATTAAATTATTTATGAAATAACCAGGTCCAAATAATTGTTTTATGACTTCTTATAATATTATAAAATGTTTTAATCTTTATTGATAATGAGAAAAATAATTTTCCTTAAAAACATACTTTTACAATTACATTCAAACAATTTCACGGTATATTTTGGATTTAATATTAAATATAATAATTTCCATTTGATTAATAAAAATACAATAATTTTTTTTGGAATCATAAATATATAACATTTTTTAATAAAAAAAGTTTATACATTAAAATATATTTTTCAAGAAAATCACATATCATAATAATTTTCATGTTAAATTTAAAATTAAATTCAAATAGTTCTATGAATTGATCGTGATAACATGAATTCAATGTTTTAAATTATTAGAATAAGTATTAGGTAATATGATCAAATAAATTTTTGGGCAGAGTGAATAATAACCATAGTAAATTTTTGTTGTCATGGTAAATGAGAAAATGAGTTATTTATTGTGAAAACTAATTTGGTAAGGCCTAAAATTCATTAAAAAATTTTCAAAATTTATTTAGATTATTCTATATGTCTAATAATATTATAAAATATACAAATATGAGCTTTTGTATCCATTTATCTTTGATTAAAATATATATAATATTTTTTACGTAATGGATAAATTCATAATTTCCACCTTGTTTCATACTACATTTTCAATATTGGTAGAAATAGATAAAAATGTTATTCTTTGATATAAATTATAAATTTAATATAAATTATTTTTTATCAGGGAAATATATTTTTATAATTTATTGATGAAATAGTTTACTTATATTCTTATGAGACACTGATCAAATTCATGTGTATTGTAGAGACCCGAAGCTTATCGTACATGGACATTACATTACTTTTGCGGAATACTTAGTACATAACAAAAACACACACACAAGGACCGTAATAGTTTAGTGTCTTTGGAAACTCGGAACGTAATCTTCTAATCGTGGTAAAAGATCCTCAATATCTCCCATAAAGTTCTTCCCTTATTTTTTTTTACCTAAAACCATTCTTTATACCCTGGGGAAAAGAAAACATAAAAGGGTGAGCTCAAATGCTCAGTAAGGGTAAAAAAAAGAAAATCAATCACATCATATTCATAAGAACATAACTTTTGGAAATCTTAACCTGCAAAAGAGAGCATAATTTCATAACATGGGATAAATCATAGCAGTGAAATGAAATCCCAATAATCATAACATAAAACATGAAACTTTGTGGCATACACACATAATCATAGAGAATCATTTCTTGTTAGTCATGACTCATTGTCAAGACTATCTTAGTGGACAAAGTCCCTTTCTGAATCGAGTCACCCTCGTTTCAGTCCTGTTTCACTGAACCGGTATAACCTACCATTCCAGCCATGTCTATCTCATGAGATATAAAATCTTTACCCAATGCATTGGAGGGAGATATAGGTCCCACCCATCTCATAATGATACCATTCTTATGTGTGCCACAAAATCATAAATCATACATCATTTCATAAACCATGTAGTAAAAATGGGATTTGTAAACATCGTGACATCATAAAACAATTCATATAAGATAAAGGAATTCATAAAAATAATTCAATCACAACATAACCAAATAAATGTAATAATAGGGATAGAAATAGAACCCTATGTTATCTTAGATGGAAAATAATTTTGATAAAATACATGAAATGAATTCTTGAGGAAAATATCCTTTCTTCTTCAAAATCAATTTCTTTTCACAAAACGTCATGCAATTTTAAAAGAAAGAGATTTTATTGAAAATAGTCATGAAATATTTTGGAGTAAGCTTCATGAAAATAAGGCTTTATAAAACTGTAAAAATCCATCCGTGCCGTATAAGTTAAAAAAACATTCTTCTCGTACTTTTGTCGGAAAAGTCAAAAAGTACCTCGTACGAAAACGACAAAAGATTCCTTTCATATCTTTTATAAAAAACTCACCGAAGGGTAAAATTGGATATAAAATATTGTAGAAGGATGGAAATAATATTAAATATTGAGGTAACATGGATGTGGATGATAAAATACACCCCAGTAATTACAAAAGTAAAAACAATCTCGGATAAAAGTGAGATTGTGATATTTCCCTTACCTTAAGTCTGACTTGCTTTGTGAGTGTCTGAACCTCCTGTATATGATTTAAATCATGTTATTGATTTATTCCAGAATCATATTCATTGTTATTATATCATATATGGTCCACTTATGACTTTATATTACCCGTTCTTTTGTAAATTCATGTTAAAGTAGCGTTTTGGGTAAAATCGTCTCATTTGTCGTTCGTGTTTTAACTTGTAATTATTAATATGATTACTTAGATCATGATTACTTAATTCCAGAATATAAAACATGATTTATATATTTATATATTCATAATACAAATATATAATAAATCAGTAAATGGAAATAAATACATCGTTCATGGAGACGGTAGTCCGTACGTACGTATGAACGTTGTTTTTGTTTCCTTATTGAATTGAATGGAATTAAGTAGATGACATACATATAAATATAAATAATTCCAGTATCATTATTAGGTCATATATTTCATTATTACTTATTATATATACTTTATAATCATTCATGAATGGTTAATCATTGAGAATGAATCTCATCGCGTCGTGGAGACGGTAGTCCGTACGTATGCACAAGCGATGATATCGTTCCCATTGTCGTGGAATTGTGTTGAAGTGTATGTATACTATTTCAGTATCAATATCACTTTATAATAATCATATATAGTTACTCATTACACCTTTATACCCATCCAATTAATGTGGTGGAGGAAAATAGATTACACCACGGCGTGGAGACGGTATTCCGTACGTACGCACGCGGGGTGATTTCCTTTTTCCGTAGGATGGATAGAAGGTTAATTAGAGTTGTTTCATATTTATAATAAAATATCAGTATATAAGAAATACTTATGTTATTACTTTATCATGAAACAACTAAAGAAGAAGAAGTTGAAGAAGAAAGAAATTGAAAAAGATCGGTATTGGATATTACCTCTTTTTGACGCGCCTTTTCTTAGCCTCCACTTAAAGAACTAAGGATGGTCTTTGAAGAAGACCAGGACCTCTATGATGATACTAGGGAAGTGGAGAAGGGATTTTGGCAGGGGTTGGCCGAGCTTGAGTGCTCAAATTGCTGTGAGGAGGAGGGGGAGGAGGTGCCCTTTTATAAGGGAGGAGAGGGGCACCTTAGGAATATCTCAAAATATTATTTTATATTAAAGTCAAAATCGGTTTATAATGGTTCCAAAGGGTCTTATTTCGAAGCTAAAGTGGGGATGGGTCGAAATCCTATCATCCAATAGGATTTAGACAAGTTTAGGGTATTATTTTAACCTAATCAATTAGATTTAACTCTAAGTTAAATAATTTAACTTTTACCGTGTCTTTTTGTTTTCTTACACTATATGCTTAATACACTTACTATAACATGCCAAACGAACCCCAAATTATTTATTATTAATATATATATCCTTATCTAAGTCATTTGGCCGAACCTTAGATTTTTAGGAATAAAATAACAATTAATAATATAATATTTTATTTAAAAACTATTTTGTGTCAATTTTGACACTATTTGATTTATGATTTTTGTGAAAGTCATAACAGAATTATATGTTCGAACCAAGTTGATTAAATCCACACTAATATATCATAGTAACCTATAAAATTAGTGGAATTCATAAAAAGTCTCAAATTACATTTATTTTGGTGTTTATAACATCAATTATGTCAATATTTCATTAATAAGATAATTACTGCATCATCTTTGTGTCATAAATAAATTAAATTATTTGATATCTAAAAATTACAAATAAAATACCATAATGTAGGAAATCTTTTTAGATTTCTAATGAATATTTAAAATCGAATTTATCTTATGTACAACCCTATATTAAAAATGTTTTAGTAAATATACTTTGATTTTAACTCTTTTAACTCTTCTTTGAATTAAATAATAATAAATGTCCTAATCTAATCCAAGTGGGCCTAAATGATAATATTTTACACATAAGGTTATTTTTGGTCGTGATAAACTTTTCCAATAGAATTAGGACATGTGTTAGGGTAATATCAATATCATTCTTACCCTTAATTACCCAATTTACTTTTAACCGTGGTAAATAAAAGTAAAAAGTTACTATTCACCAAAAATTATTTTCATGTCATTGAACCACATTTTACTTACAGACATCAACCGTGTCTCTCGGATTTTTGAAATTCCATTCACAGAAGCGGTAAAATTAAGTTTTATGTAAAATTCAGTTTTTAACTACCACTTAGTAGTTTCACTATTCATCAAAAATTGATGTTTTTAAGATAAATGCCAAAATTTCATCCTAAGCTATATTTCATATTCCGAATTCAAAAATGAAGTCTATTTTACCAAATTCATAACATAGAAGTTGCATTAATTAATTTTATAATTAAATCCCGCTGTTAAAACAAATAGCGTGTTTTTAAGAAACAATATCTATCAAAAGATTGACACTTGATTATGTCTGGTTTAAATGTGAAATTACATTCAATGACCAAAATTGTATTAAATTGTAAAAATATATTCTAAATATACTTTAAAACCACTCAAATTAATAATTTATGACTATTAATTATTTCGATTAAAAAAGTTGTTTTTAATTATAATTTAGTAATTTTCACTATTCATCAGAATATGAAAGTTATCCGAAAAGTACCAAAATTTCACCTTAGGCTAAATTCGATACTTCGAATCCAAAAATAAAGTCCATTTTGAGAGCTAAAATTTCTAAAATTTAAAAAGTGGTTATTACTATTCATAACGGCTAGTTTTAATAATATTTTAATAGCACATCGTTGTTTCGTGAAACTGAGTATTGCGTACTACACACGCTATCGAGGAAGGTTGCGATTGCGTGTAATGCAAGGCAAGTCAAAGATGTGTGTTGTGCAAGCTCCTTTTGGTGTAGCGTACAACACAAGACATTAATAAAATTAAAAATAATATTTTTCATAAAATCTCGGGCTGTTACATTCTACCCCCCTTAAAAGGAATTTCACCCTCGAAATTCATCGGGGTTATAAATGGTTTACTATTCGAAAGTTTATTTAATAGAAACCCACATCGTAAAAAGGAATATCAAAACCAATATTTAAAAACAAAAGTATGAAACGTAACGGTTACCCAAATAAACTAATCATTGGGTTTCCACATAGGTGAAAATATGGATATGGAAGAGAAATCTAACCATCATGTTCTAATGGAGAGTGGTAGAGAACATGGCTATGGAAAAGCCAGTAATCACAAAGCCATAAATTTGTGACGATCTAAGGTACCATCTGATTCATCAGATATAAGATTACTATGACAACTTTTTTGGTTTTCAAGATCGTTTCCCTAAAGTTAAAGAATTTGAATTAGAATAAATACTTACTTTATGTTGGTACAACCTCACTGTTGTTCGTGCCTTTAACAATTTCCACTTCATCTCTTAAATAAATGAAGTTGAATTTGTTATTCGTGAAGTGTTAGCAGATCATGTGATAGAATGAAGGGTCATTCCATCTGTCTCAAAAGGTTAGCAAAATTTATATACATAAGTCGATCTATAGTGAGATTAATCATATATGGTTCCTAAAATGGACTTATACTTTATATATCATACTACTTAATATAATAAAACTAGTTTCTACTAAATAGGGACTTCCTGTTGGCCAGTGGTAGGCGATAAAGGCCAGTGGCACTTCGGTTGTGGGTTCGATTCCCACAGCCTTGTCCGACGCGATGGGTTGTCGCCCGTTCTGCAGGTTGTCCATTTTCTAAAACTATATTACTATAACATCCTATCGAAAAAAACTTCTATCCTTAAACAATACTAACTTATGTCCAACATAATCCATTCCAATATTTAGGCTTATCCATAATACTGCAGTCCACTCTCATAACATAGTGAAAACGATTACCAGATTTTTAACACCATCGTCGATCCCCATATATCATAAGATATGTTTTGTTGGTCACATTCCAAACATTCAAAGTCCTTAATCATGTATTCTCTTGAATACCTTAGTGAAAACATGAATGCAGTTAAAAGTTAACACTTTCCACATACCAAAATCCTCAAAATTCTATATACTCAAATCATGATATCACTTAGTCCTTATATCAATCATGAGCTCATGAATACTGTTAAACATTTAATTTTCTCCTTATCCCTTCATTATGCGCATATCATCTACATTCCAAAAATATCTGAATAACCTTTCTTGGATACTGCTAACATTAATAAAACACATTTAAAACTCAAGGAAAGACAACAATGTAACAATCCTTAGATGTCTCTTTATTCCATAGTACCATGAGATTTCTTATACAACATTACACATGATAAACATGTAATCATTTCACTACATTCTTAAACCATTAACCGAGATCCAACAATTCTTTCATCTCACATATCATTTGTAGTCTTTTCATCATCATCCACATAAATACTACCCATACGACCATACTGATTCTCTTCATGAGTCTTTCCCTTAGGGCATTGGTTTGTATAATTCCCATACATTCCACATTTAAAACACTTAACCATTTTTTGATGTCGTAGCAATACCATTATCCTCATCCATGGTGTTAACTGAACCTTTTCCTTTGCACTTACTTGCTTTGTTTCCTTCTTTTCCACACCCAAATCATCTTCCAGTTCCCTTGAAACATTCTCCTTGATGCCTCTTCCCACATGATTTACATAGGGGAAATTGAACTTTCTTTCCTCTATGATCATCATGAAAATCCATCTTTCTCTTATTAGCCGAGTCAGGAAACTTACCAAATTTTACTTTATTGATCATATTATGAGATTGTTGATTCGGAATAATAATGATGTTTGGACTTCCAATGTAACACCCCGAGATTTTATGAAAAAATATTATTTTTAATGTCTTGTGTTGTACACTACACCAAAAGGAGTTTGCACAACACGCATCCTTGACTTGCCTTGCATACACGTGATCGCGACCTTCCTCGATAGCGTGTGTAGTACGCAATAACGAGTTTCACTAAACAACGATATGCTATTAAAATATTATTAAAACTAGCCATTATGAATAGTAATAACCACTTTTTAAAATTATGTAAATCTTATATTTCAAAATGAACTTCATTTTTGGATTCGGAGTATCGAATTTAGCCTAAGGTGAAATTTTGGTACTTTTCGGATAACTTTCATATTCTGATGAATAGTGAAAATTATTAATTATAATTAAAAAACAACTTTTTTAATCGAAATAATTAATAGTGATAAATTATTAATTTGAGTGGTTTTAAAGTATATTTAGAATATATTTTTACAATTTAATTCAATGTTGGTTATTGGTTGTAATTTCACATTTAAACCAGACATAATCAAGTGTCAATCTTTTGATAGAAATTGTTTCTTAAAAACACGCTATTTGTCTTAACAGCGGGATTTAATTATAAAATTAATTAATTCAACTTCTATGTTATGAATTTGGTAAAATAGACTTCATTTTTGAATTCGGAATATGAAATATAGCTTAGGATGAAATTTTGGAATTTTTTCTGAAAACCTTGATTTTTTGATGAATAGTGAAACTACTAAGTGGTAGTTAAAAACTGAATTTTTCATAAAACTTAATTTTACCGCTTCTGTGAATGGAATTTCAAAACTCCGACAGACACGGTTGATATCAGTAAGTAAAATGTGGTTCAATGAGATAAAAATAATTTTTTGGTGAATAGTAACTTTTTACTATTTTTACCGCGGTTAATAGTAAATAGGGTAACTAAGGGTAAATATGATATCAATATTACCCTAAAACATGTCCTAATTCTATTGGACAAGTGTAATTCGACCAAAAACAAACTTAGGAATAAAATATGACCATTTAGGCCCACTTGGATTAGATTAGGACATTTATTTTAATTTATTTAAAGAAGGGTTAAAATAGTTAAAATCAAAGTTTAATAAGTAAATCATTTTTAATATGGGGCTATACATAAGATAAATTCGACTATAAATATTCACTAGAAAGATAAAAAGATTTCCTACATAATGGTATTTTATTTGTAATTTTTAGACATCATATAATTTAATTAATTTATGACACAAAGATGATGCAGTAATTAACTTATTTATGAAATATTAAACACCAAAATAAATGTAATTTGAGAATTTTTATGAATTCCACTAATTTTCTAGGTTACTATGATATATTAATGTTGATTTAATCAACTTGGTTCGAACATTTAATTCTGTTATGACTTTCACAAAAATCATATATCAAATAGTGTCAAAATTGACACAAAATAGTTTTTTAAAAAAAATATTATATTATCAATTGTTATTTTATTCCTAAAAATCTAAAGTTCGGCCAAATGACTTAGATAAGGATATATATATTAATAATAAACAATTTGGGGTTTGTTTGGCATGTTATAGTAAGTGTATTAACCATATAGTGAAAGAAAACAAAAAGACACGGTAAAAGTTAAATTATTTAACTTAGAGTAAAATCTAATTGATAAGGTTTAAAATAAGATCCAAACATGTCTAAATTTAATTGGTTGATGAGATTACAACCCTATCTCATCTAAGATTCGAATATGAGTCATTTTTGGAGGTTTTTAAGTGGGGTTAGATTTATTATAAATTAATTCCTAAGGTGCCCCTCTCCTCCCCTATAAAAGGACACCTCCTCCCCCTCCTCCTCACACCAATTTGAGCTCTCAATCCCGGCCAACCCCTGCCAAAATCTCTTCTCCACTTCCCTAGCAACATCCTAGAGGTTCTGGTCTTCCTCAAAGACCAATTTTAGTGCCCTAAGAGGAGGTCTCAAAGAGGCACTTTAAAGAAGAGGTAATTACCGTTACCAATTCTTTCATCTTTATTTCTTCTTCCACTTCTTCTTCTTAGGTTGTTTCATTATGATGTAATAACATCAGTATCACTCATATACTGATATGTTATTATAAGTATGAAACAACCCTATTTCACCATCTATCCATCCTACGGAAAAAGAAATCACCGCGCGTGCGTACGTACGGAATACCGTCTCCACGCCGTGGTGTAATCTATTTTCCACCACCACATTACATGGATGGGTATAATGGTGTAAAGAATAACTATACATAGTTATTACAACATCATATTGATTCTGATATATTTTATAATCCACTCCAATTCAATTCAATATTTATAGAAATGATATCATCGCTCGTGCGTACGTACGGACTACCGTCTCCACGACGCGATGAGATTCATTCTCCATGTTAACCATTTAAGAATGATTATAAAGTATATATAAGAAATAATAATGAAATATATGACATTATAAAGCTACTGGATTTATGTATATATATATATATGTATGTCATCTACTTACTTCCATTCAAGACAATAGGGAAAGGAAAACAGCGTTCATGCGTACGTACGGACTACCGTCTCCATGAACGGTGTTTTTCATTTCATTTATCTATCTATTATATATATATATATATATACTGAATATATATGATATATAAATCATATTCTATATTTTGTAATTAAGTAAATCATGATATAAGTAATAATAATGTCAATAACAACAAGTCAAAACACCTACGATAAATGAAACGATTTTACCCAAAACGCTTCTTTAACATGGAATTTACAAAAGAACGGGTAATATAATGTCATAAGTGAACCATATATGATATCATAACAATGAATATGATTCTTTAATAATTCAATGACATTATTTAAACCATTATACAGGAGCTTCGGACACGTACAAAGCAAATCGGACCTAAGGTAAGGGAAATATCACAATCTCATTTTTATCCGAGATTGTTTATTCGTAAGTATTTACTGGGGTGTATTTTATCATCCACATCCATGTTTCATCAATATGTAATATTATTTCCATCCACCTACAATTGTTTAAATCCATTTTTACCCTTCGGTGAGTTTTTAGTAAAAGAAATGAAAGGAATCTTTTGATGTTTTTCGTACGAGGTACTTTTTGACTTTTCCGACAAAAGTACGAAGAATGGTTTTTTTAACTTATACGGCACGAACGGATTTATACTGTTTTATAAAGCCTTATTTTCATGAAGCTTACTCTAAAAGACTTCATGACTATTTTCAATAAAATCTCTTTCTTTTAAAATTGCATGATGTTTTGTGAAAAGAAATTGATTTTGAAGAAGAAAGGATATTTTCCTCAAGAATTCAATTCAAGTGTTTTATCAAAATTATTTTCCATCTAAGATAATAAAAGGGTTCTTTTTTTATCCCTATTACATGGATTTGATTATGTTGTGATGGAAACATTTTATGAATTCCTTTATCTTATATGAATTGTTTTATGATGTCATGTTGTTTAAGAATCCCATTTTTATTACATGGGTTATGCGATGATGTATGATTTATGATTATGTGGCACACATAAGAAAGGTTTCATTATAAGATGGGTGGGACCTATATCTCCCTCCAATGCATTGGGTAAAGATTTTATATCTCATGAGATAGACATGGCTGGAATGGTAGGTTATACCGGTTCAGTGAAACAGGACTGAAACGAGGGTTACTCGATTCAGAAAAGGACTTTGTCCACTAAGATAGTCTTGGCAATGAGTCTTGACTAACAAGAAATGATTCTCTATGATTATGTCTGTATCCCACAAAGTTTCATGTTTTAAGATATGATTATTGTGATTACTTTTTCACTGCCATGATTTATCCCATGATTATGAAATTATTCTCTCTTTTGCAGGTTATGATTTCCAAAATGTTATGTTCTTATGAATATGATGTGATTGATATTTATTTTGTTTACCCTTACTGAGCATTTGAGCTCACCCTTTTATGTTTTCTTTTCCCCAGGATATAAAGAAAGGTTTTAGGTAAAAAAAAAGGAAGATCTTTATGGGAGATTTTGAAGATCATTCACCACGATTACAAGATTATAGTCCGAGTTTCCAAAGACACTAAACTATTACGATCCTTGTGTGTGTGTTTTTTTTATGTACTAAGTATTCCGCAAAAGTAATGTAATGTTAATGTAAGTCAGGCTTCGGGTCTCTACAGTTGGTATCAGAGGAAAGGTTTAGTCAACCTTTGGAAACTAGGATGCGAAAACGTTAGTGAGATCCCTAGAGATATTTCTAAGGTATATCTAGGGATGTCCCTAAGGTTAAGTATACGTAAAGGTTATAGTACTAGAATTACGCTAACGATCATAGAATTAAACATAAGATGTTAGATATCAAGGGTACTCCCCCTTTTACTATGTTGTTTTCCCTAGCATGATTTTTTCCTCTCACAAGATTCTTTTTGTGTTTTAGTTAATGGAGGGAACCAGAAGGAATTCTATTAACATTGAATCCAATGGACAAATTGGTGACTATGGGCAATTTTTTTTTTTAATTCCTAGAGAGAAAGATCTTGTGATTATGCCAAATCAGTCATCGCGATATATGATTAACAAGGTGAAATTTAGTGGTATGCCTAATTCATCAAAGAAGAGGAAGATAAACTATTATGCATGTTCACATGTTGAGGAGCATAAAGAAAGGAAGATTGAGATTTCTAAAGAAGGGAAGAAGAACCTTGAGGAATACCTCAAATGGAGGGACCGATGTTATCTATGTGGAGAAAAGGGCCATAGAGTGACAGACTGTTATGGAGTTCAATGTCTTATTTGTGGAGAACAAGGGCATTACCCAACTCAATGCCCTGACCTAAAAAGTTACTTCTAAATCAAGGAAGGACTTCTTCCAGGACAATCATTGAAGTGGATGGACTGAAGTGTTTATGTATTGGTATTCAGGGATAATGTTGTTGAGGTACTTTTATGGTGTATTGAAATATTTATGTGTTGGTCTAATGTGGTATTCAAAGTGATTGAGATATTTTTTGGAAATAAGATGATATGCGCATAATGAAGACGAGAAAATGAAATGTTTAATAGTATTCATGAGCTCATGATTGATATAAGGACTAAGTGATATCATGGTTTGAGTATATAGAATTTAGAGGATTTTAGTATGTGGAAGGTGTTAACTTTTAAATGCATTCATGTTTTCACTAAGGTATTCAAGAGAATACACGATTAAGGACTTTGAATGTTTGGAATGTGACCAACAAAACATATCTTATGATATATGGGGATCGATGATGGTGTTAAATCTCTGGTAATCATTTTCACTATATTATGAGAGTCGACTGCAGTATTATGGATAAGCCTAAAAGATTGGAATGGATTATGTTGGACATAAGTTAGTATTGTTTGTTTTTTCGATATTATTGATGGGATGTTATATAGTTTTGGAAAAAGGACAACCTGCAGGACGGGCGACAGCCCATCGCTTCGGACAAGGCTGTGGGAATCGAACCCACAACCGAAGTGCGACTGGCCTTTATCGCCTACCACTGGCCTACAGGAAGTCCCTGTTTAGTAGAAACTAGTTTTATTATATTAAGCAGTATGATATATGAAGTATAAGTCCATTTTAGGAACCATATATGATTAATCTCACTATAGAATGACTTATGTATATTTAATAACTTTTGCTAACCTTTTGTTTGAGACAGATGGAATGAACAGTCATTATATCACATGATCTGCTAACACTTCACGAATAACAAATTCAACTTCATTTATTTAAGAGATGAAGTGGAAATTTTTCAAGGCACGAACAACAGTGAGATTGTACCAAAATAAAGTAAGTATTTATTCTAATTCAAATTTTCAACTTTAGGGAAATGATCTTGAAAACCAAAAATGTTGTCCTAGTGATCTTATACCTGATGAATCAGATGGTACCTTATATCATCACAAATCTATGGATTTGTGATTACTGGCTTTTCCATAGCCATGTTCTCTACCACTCTCCATCAGAACACGATGGTTAGATTTCTCTTTCATATCCATATTTTCACCTATGTGGAAACCCAGTGATTAGTTTATTTGGGTAATCGTTACATTTCATACTTTAGTTTTTAAAGCCAAGTTTTGGTATTCCTTTTTACGATGTGGGTTTCTATTAAAGAAACTTTCGAATAGTAAACCATTTATAACCCCGACGAATTTCGAGGGCGAAATTCATTTTAAGGGGGGTAGAATGTAACACCCCGAGATTTTATGAAAAAATATTATTTTTAATGTCTTGTGTTGTACACTACACCAAAAGGAGCTTGCACAACACGCATCCTTGACTTTCCTTGCATACACGCGATCGCGACCTTCCTCGATAGCCTGTGTAGTACGCAATAACGAGTTTCACTAAACAACGATATGCTATTACAATATTATTAAAACTAGCCGTTATGAATAGTAATAACCACTTTTTAAAATTATTTAAATCTTATATTTCAAAATGAACTTCATTTTTGGATTCGGAGTATCGAATTTAGCCTAAGGTGAAATTTTGGTACTTTTCGGATAACTTTCATATTCTGATGAATAGTGAAAATTATTAATTATAATTAAAAAACAACTTTTTTAATCAAAATAATTAATAGTGATAAATTATTAATTTGAGTTGTTTTAAAGTATATTTAGAATATATTTTTACAATTTAATTCAATGTTGGTTATTGGTTGTAATTTCACATTTAAACCAGACATAATCAAGTGTCAATCTTTTGATAGAAATTGTTTCTTAAAAACACGCTATTTGTCTTAACAGCGGGATTTAATTATAAAATTAATTAATTCAACTTCTATGTTATGAATTTGGTAAAATAGACTTCATTTTTGAATTCGGAATATGAAATATAGCTTAGGATGAAATTTTGGCATTTTTTTTGAAAACCTTCATTTTTTGATGAATAGTGAAACTACTAAGTGGTAGTTAAAAACTGAATTTTTCATAAAACTTAATTTTACCGCTTCTGTGAATGGAATTTCAAAACTCCGACAGACACGGTTGATATCAGTAAGTAAAATGTGGTTCAATGAGATAAAAATAATTTTTTGGTGAATAGTAACTTTTTACTATTTTTACCGCGGTTAATAGTAAATAGGGTAACTAAGGGTAAATATGATATCAATATTACCCTAACACATGTCCTAATTCTATTGGACAAGTTTAATTCGACCAAAAACAAACTTAGGAATAAAATATGACCATTTAGGCCCACTTGGATTAGATTAGGACATTTATTTTAATTTATTTAAAGAAGGGTTAAAATAGTTAAAATCATAGTTTAATAAGTAAATCATTTTTAATATGGGGTTATACATAAGATAAATTCGACTATAAATATTCACTAGAAAGATAAAAATATTTCCTACATAATGGTATTTTATTTGTAATTTTTAGACATCATATAATTTAATTAATTTATGACACAAAGATGATGCAGTAATTATCTTATTTATGAAATATTAAACACCAAAATAAATGTAATTTGAGAATTTTTATGAATTCCACTAATTTTCTAGGTTAATATGATATATTAATGTTGATTTAATCAACTTGGTTCGAACATTTAATTCTGTTATGACTTTCACAAAAATCATATATCAAATAGTGTCAAAATTGACACAAAATAGTTTTTATAAAAAAATATTATATTATCAATTGTTATTTTATTCCTAAAAATCTAAGGTTCGGCCAAATGACTTAGATAAGGATATATATATTAATAATAAACAATTTGGGGTTCGTTTGGCATGTTATAGTAAGTGTATTAACCATATAGTGAAAGAAAACAAAAAGACACGGTAAAAGTTAAATTATTTAACTTACAGTAAAATCTAATTGATAAGGTTTAAAATAAGATCCAAACATGTCTAAATTTAATTGGTTGATGAGATTACAACCCTATCTCATCTAAGCTTCGAATATGAGTCATTTTTGGAGGTTTTTAAGTGGGGTTAGATTTATTATAAATTAATTCCTAAGGTGCCCCTCTCCTCCCCTATAAAAGGACACCTACTCCCCCTCCTCCTCACACCAATTTGAGCTCTCAAGCTCGGCCAACCCCTGCCAAAATCTCTTCTCCACTTCCCTAGAAACATCCTAGAGGTTCTGGTCTTCCTCAAAGACCAATTTTAGTGCCCTAAGAGGAGGTCTCAAAGAGGCACTTCAAAGAAGAGGTAATTACCGTTACCAATTCTTTCATCTTTATTTCTTCTTCCACTTCTTCTTCTTAGGTTGTTTCATTATGATGTAATAACATCAGTATCACTCATATACTGATATGTTATTATAAGTATGAAACAACCCTATTTCACCATCTATCCATCCTACGGAAAAAGAAATCACCGCAGGTGCGTACGTACGGAATACCGTCTCCACGCCGTGGTGTAATCTATTTTCCACCACCACCTTACATGGATGGGTATAATGGTGTAAAGAATAACTATACATAGTTATTACAACATCATATTGATTCTGATATATTTTATAATCCACTCCAATTCAATTCAATATTTATAGAAATGATATCATCGCTCGTGCGTACGTACGGACTACCGTCTCCACGACGCGATGAGATTCATTCTCCATGTTAACCATTTAAGAATGATTATAAAGTATATATAAGAAATAATAATGAAATATATGACATTATAAAGCTACTGGATTTATGTATATATATATATATGTATGTCATCTACTTACTTCCATTCAAGACAATAGGGAAAGGAAAACAGCGTTCATGCGTACGTACGGACTACCGTCTCCATGAACGGTGTTTTTCATTTCATTTATCTATCTATTATATATATATATAATGAATATATATGATATATAAATCATATTCTATATTCTGGAAGTAAGTAAATCATGATATAAGTAATAATAATGTCAATAACAACAAGTCAAAACACCTACGATAAATGAAACGATTTTACCCAAAACGCTTCTTTAACATGGAATTTACAAAAGAACGGGTAATATAATGTCATAAGTGAACCATATATGATATCATAACAATGAATATGATTCTTTAATAAGTCAATGACATTATTTAAACCATTATACAGGAGCTTCGGACACGTACAAAGCAAATCGGACCTAAGGTAAGGGAAATATCACAATCTCATTTTTATCCGAGATTGTTTATTCGTAAGTATTTACTGGGGTGTATTTTATCATCCACATCCATGTTTCATCAATATGAAATATTATTTCCATCCACCTACAATTTTTTAAATCCATTTTTACCCTTCGGTGAGTTTTTAGTAAAAGAAATGAAAGGAATCTTTTGATGTTTTTCGTACGAGGTACTTTTTGACTTTTCCGACAAAAGTACGAAGAATGTTTTTTTAACTTATACGGCACGAACGGATTTATACTGTTTTATAAAGCCTTATTTTCATGAAGCTTCCTCTAAAAGATTTCATGACTATTTTCAATAAAATCTCTTTCTTTTAAAATTGCATGATGTTTTGTGAAAAGAAATTGATTTTGAAGAAGAAAGGATATTTTCCTCAAGAATTCAATTCAAGTGTTTTATCAAAATTATTTTCCATCTAAGATAATAAAAGGGTTCTGTTTTTATCCCTATTACATGGATTTGATTATGTTGTGATGGAAACATTTTATGAATTCCTTTATCTTATATGAATTGTTTTATGATGTCATGTTGTTTAAGAATCCCATTTTTATTACATGGGTTATGCGATGATGTATGATTTATGATTATGTGGCACACATAAGAAAGGTTTCATTATAAGATGGGTGGGACCTATATCTCCCTCCAATGCATTGGGTAAAGATTTTATATCTCATGAGATAGACATGGCTGGAATGGTAGGTTATACCGGTTCAGTGAAACAGGACTGAAACGAGGGTTACTCGATTTAGAAAGGGACTTTGTCCACTAAGATAGTCTTGGCAATGAGTCTTGACTAACAAGAAATGATTCTCTATGATTATGTGTGTATGCCACAAAGTTTCATGTTTTAAGATATGATTATTGTGATTACTTTTTCACTGCCATGATTTATCCCATGATTATGAAATTATGCTCTCTTTTGCAGGTTATGATTTCCAAAATGTTATGTTCTTATGAATATGATGTGATTGATATTTATTTTGTTTACCCTTACTGAGCATTTGAGCTCACCCTTTTATGTTTTCTTTTCCCCAGGATATAAAGAAAGGTTTTAGGTAAAAAAAAAGGAAGATCTTTATGGGAGATTTTGAAGATCTTTCACCACGATTATAAGATTATAGTCCAAGTTTCCAAAGACACTAAACTATTACGATCCTTGTGTGTGTGTTTTTTTTATGTACTAAGTATTCCGCAAAAGTAATGTAATGTCAATGTAAGTCAGGATTCGGGTCTCTACATCCAAATCCCATTTCATTTGGTTCCTCATAAAGAATTTCATTCCATTGTCCATCATATCCTCCATTATCGTGAATCATCTTGTTTCCATCCATTTTCTAAAACCCAAAAAGAATAGTGTGAGAGGCAAAATAATGCTAAGGAAAACAACATAGTAAAGGGGGAGTACCCTTAATATCTAACATCTTGGGTTAAATTCTATGATCGTTAGCGTAATTCTAGTACTATAACATATACATATACTTAACTTTAGGGACATCCCTAGACATACCTTAGAAATATCTCTAGGGATCTCACTAATGTTTTCGCGTCCTAGTTTCCAAAGGATGACTAAACCTTTCCTCTGATACCAACTGTAGAGACCCGAAGCTTATCGTACATGGACATTACATTACTTTTGCGGAATACTTAGTACATAACAAAAACACACACACAAGGACCGTAATAGTTTAGTGTCTTTGGAAACTCGGAACGTAATCTTCTAATCGTGGTGAAAGATCCTCAATAACTCCCATAAAGATCTTCCCTTCTTTTTTTTACCTAAAACTATTCTTTATATCCTGGGGAAAAGAAAACATAAAAGGGTGAGCTCAAATGCTCAGTAAGGGTAAACAAAAGAAAATCAATCACATCATATTCATAAGAACATAACTTTTTGAAATCTTAACCTGCAAAAGAGAGCATAATTTCATAACATGGGATAAATCATAGCAGTGAAATGAAATCCCAATAAGAATAACTTAAAACATGAAACTTTGTGGCATACACACATTATCATAGAGAATCATTTATTGTTAGTCATGACTCATTATCAAGACTATCTTATTGGACAAAGTCCCTTTCTTAATCGAGTCACCCTCGTTTCAGTCCTGTTTCACTGAACCGGTATAACCTACCATTCCAGCCATGTCTATCTCATGAGATATAAAATCTTTACCCAATGCATTGGAGGGAGATATAGGTCCCACCCATCTCATAATGATACCATTCTTATGTGTGCCACAAAATCATAAATCATACATCATTTCATAACCCATGTAGTAAAAATGGGATTCGTAAACATCGTGACATCATAAAACAATTCATATAAGATAAAGGAATTCATAAAAATAATTCCATCACAACATAACCAAATCAATGTAACAATAGGGATAGAAATATAAGCCTATTTTATCTTAGATGGAAAATAATTTTGATAAAATACTTGAAATGAATTCTTGAGGAAAATATCCTTTCTTCTTCAAAATCAATTTCTTTTCACAAAACGTCATGAAATTTTAAAAGAAATATATTTTATTGAAAATAGTCATGAAATATTTTGGAGTAAGCTTCATGAAAATAAGTCTTTATAAAACCTTAAAAATCCGTTCGTGCCGTATAAGTTAAAAAAAACATTCTTCTCGTAATTTTGTCGGAAAAGTCAAAAAGTACCTCGTACGAAAACGACAAAGGATTCCTTTCATATCTTTTACAAAAAACTCACCGAAGGGTAAAATTGGATATAAACTATTGTAGAAGGATGGAAATAATATTACATATTGAGGTAACATGGATGTGGATGATAAAATACACCCCAGTAATTACAAAAGTAAAAACAATATCGGATAAAAGTGAGATTGTGATATTTCCCTTACCTTAGGTCTGACTTGCTTTGTGAGTGTCCGAACAACCTGTATATGATTTAAATCATGTTATTGACTTATTCCAGAATCATATTCATTGTTATTATATCATATATGGTCCACTTATGACTTTATATTACCCGTTCTTTTGTAAATTCATGTTAAAGTAGCGTTTTGGGTAAAATCGTCTCATTTGTCGTTCGTGTTTTAACTTTTAATTATTCATATGATTACTTAGATCATTATTACTTAATTCCATAATATAAAACATGATTTATATATATATATATATTCATAATACAAATATATAATAAATTATTAAATGGAAAGAAATACATCGTTCATGGAGACGGTAGTCCGTACGTACGCATGAACGTTGTTTTCGTTTCCTTATTGAATTGAATGGAATTAAGAAGATGACATACATATAAATATAAATAATTCCAGTATCATTATTAGGTCATATATTTCATTATTACTTATTATATATACTTTATAATCATTCATGAATGGTTAATCATTGAGAATGAATCTCATCGCGTCGTGGAGACGGTAGTCCGTACATACGCACGAGCGATGATATCGTTCCCATGGTCGTGGAATTGTGTTGAAGTGTATGTATACTATTTCAGTATCAATATCACTTTATAATAATCATATATAGTTACTCATTACACCTTTATACACATCCAATTAATGTGGTGGCGGAAAATAGATTACACCACGGCGTGGAGACGGTATTCCGTACGTACGCTCGCGCGGTGATTTCCTTTTTCCATAGGATGGATAGGAGGTTAATTAGAGTTGTTTCATATTTATAATAAAATATCAGTATATAAGAAATACTGATGTTACTACTTTATCATGAAAAAACTAAAGAAGAAGAAGTTGAGGAAGAATGAAATTGAAAAAGATCGGTAATGGATATTACCTCTTTTTGACGCGCCTTTTCTTAGCCTCCACTTAAAGAACTAAAAATGGTCTTTGAAGAATACAAGGACCTCTATGATGATACTAGGGAAGTGGAGAAGGGATTTTTTCAGGGGTTGGCCGAGCATGAGTGCTCAAATTGGTGTGAGGAGGAGGGGGAGGAGGTGCCCTTTTATAAGGGAGGAGAGTGGCACCTTAGGAATATCTCAAAATATTATTTTATATTAAAGTCAAAATCGGTATATAATGGTTCCAAAGGGTCTTATTTCGATGCTAAAGTGGGGATGGGTCGAAATCCTATCATCCAATATGATTTAGACAAGTTTAGGGTATTATTTTAACCTTATCAATTAGATTTAACTCTAAGTTAAATAATTTAACTTTTACCGTGTCTTTTTGTTTTCTTACACTATATGGTTAATAAACTTACTATAACATTCCAAACGAACCCCAAATTATTTATTATTAATATATATATCCTTATCTAAGTCATTTGGTCGAAACATAGATTTTTAGGAATAAAATAACAATTAATAATATAATATTTGATTTAAAAACTATTTTGTGTCAATTTTGACACTATTTGATTTATGATTTTTGTGAAAGTCATAACAGAATTATATGTTCGAACCAAGTTGATTAAATCAACACTAATATATCATAGTAACCTATAAAATTAGTGGAATTCATAAAAAGTCTCAAATTACATTTATTTAGGTGTTTATAACATCAATTATGTCAATATTCCATTAATAAGATAATTACTGCATCATCTTTGTGTCATAAATAAATTAAATTATTTGATATCTAAAAATTAAAAATAAAATACCATCATGTAGGAAATCTTGTTAGCTTTCTAATTAATATTTACAATCGAATTTATCTTATGTACAACCCTATATTAAAAATGTTTTAGTAAATATACTTTGATTTTAACTCTTTTAACTCTTCTTTGAATTAAATAATAATAAATGTCCTAATATAATCCAAGTGGGCCTAAATGATAATATTTTACACTTAAGGTTATTTTTGGTCGAGATACACTTGTCCAATAGAATTAGGACATGTGTTAGGGTAATATCAATATCATTCTTACCCTTAATTACCCTATTTACTTTTAACCGTGGTAAATAAAAGTAAAAAGTTACTATTCACCAAAAATTATTTTGATCTCATTGAACCACATTTTACTTACAGACATCAACCGTGTCTCTCTAATTTTTGAAATTCAATTCACAGAAGTGGTAAAATTATGTTTTATGAAAAATTCAGTTTTTAACTACCACTTAGTAGTTTCACTATTCATCAAAAATTGATGTTTTTCAGAAAAATGCCAAAATTTCATCCTAAGCTATATTTCATATTCCGAATTCAAAAATGAAGTCTATTTTACCAAATTCATAACATAGGAGTTTCATTAATTAATTTTATAATTAAATCCCGCTGTTAAAACAAATAGCGTGTTTTTAAGAAACAATATCTATCAAAAGATTGACACTTGATTATGTCTGGTTTAAATGTGAAATTACATTCAATGACCAACATTGTATTAAATTGTAAAAATATATTCTAAATATACTTTAAAACCACTCAAATTAATAATTTATCACTATTAATTATTTCGATTAAAAAAAATTTTAATTATAATTTAGTAATTTTCACTATTCATCAGAATATGAAAGTTATCCGAAAAGTACCAAAATTTCACCTTAGGCTAAATTTGATACTCCGAATCCAAAAATGAAGTCCATTTTGAGAGCTAAAATTTCTAAAATTTTAAAAGTTGTTATTACTATTCATAACGGATAGTTTTAATAATATTTTAATAGCATATCGTTGTTTCGTGAAACTGAGTATTGCGTACTACACACGCTATCGAGGAAGGTTGTGATTGCGTGTAATGCAAGGCAAGTCAAAGATGTGTGTCGTTCAAGCTCCTTTTAGTGTAGCGTACAACACAAGACATTAATAAAATTAAAAAGAATATTTTTCATAAAATCTCGGGCTGTTACATGTATGTAGTAGAAATTAAAATTAAATGAATATTTCATTATAACGAAGTAATTTTTATATAATGAAGTATAACAAAATGGAAATATTATAAATATTATATTTTTAGAATTCTATTGAAATGAATTTTATTATATTGTCATTTTTATTTTGTTTTCAAGTTCTAATTAAATGAGTAGTACTGAAAGTGAAATTAATATTATTTCGTAATAAATATATTTTACGAAATTATATAAAAATTATAACAATAATTCAATTATATAAATTGTTTGAGAAATGGTATATAATTTCTTAACTATTCTATTTATGATCATATTTTTAAATTTAAATTAAATTTATAATACTTTTATATTTATAATGGTGTTATTGTAGTTAATGCGATAAATGATTAACTAATGTGTAAATAAAAAAAATAAGGTTTAAGATGATTTTTAAAACTACAAAAGTTGATTGGATGATTATATTAACACTAAATTCATTGTACATTTCAAACCATTTAATTTTCTCAACCATTTTACATGAGTTAAATAAATATTATGTTATGGTATTTTATTTATTACTTTATGTGGCACTCCCATCACTTATAAAAGGAAACTCTTTATAATCTCCACTACAATCACCAATACGATTTTAGTTAGAAAAAATAACAACCCAAATACCTTCATGAGATCATTCCCCATGACTGACATTCAAGTCTCTGATTATAAATCCAATATAGGAAGTCATTAGGTTAAAACCTAAAGATCATGTCCAATGAAGCCATTTAGTTCATAACATAGAATAATATATAATCTTCCTAAAATAATAATACGAGTCTCTTCCATATAATAATATTTTTTTATGTAATATAATATATCAATATATTTCATCGACAAGATTGGAAATGAAACCATCATTTTTGTGTAAAGAGTACAACTTCCCTAATAATCCGATGATATTTTTTTTCATCATTCTCACTCATGATTGATAGTAATGATTATTGTAATATATATATATATATATTATTAATTAAATAATTATCATTTTTTAAAGGAAATATTTCATCTAATATCTTACATTTATTTATTTTTAAAATTGATAAAACTTTTTGTTCATAAGTGTGGATTACTTGATCCAAGAAGTGATGAGATTGATTTCATTTCACAACATCACATGACCGGTATATATATGTTAAAAAACATATGGTATATGATATTTATGTTATAATAATAATTATGGAAAGAAATTATATTTCAATTCCTTCTCACACCATATATTAAAAATGGAAACATTACTAAGGTGTGCATATAACCTAACACATCAAATATTATAACATTGTTTATTTCTAGGTCATATTTCATGGTTTTTTTAAATATATAATTATATTTTAAAAAAAATAATTATTTTTTTTGTATTAGATTGATGATGGCCTAATTATATATCTAACCATGACCTATAAACCGATTTCATTTTTAAATTTCAACAAAATATCTTTAAAATACAAGACATGGACATACCCTATTACGTAATTAAATATTCTACTGAGATAAATAAAGCAAATTTTTAGAGATATGTTCATAAAACTGTAATTTTTTTTAAATAATTAAATTATTTATATTAATTTATTATAAAATATTTAAATTATATAAAATGAAAATTTTCACTCTAGGTAAGGGATATCATCTCAATATTAGTTAATTGGGGCATATATTAGTGTAATACAATAAATTAATTCTATATAGTAAATATATTATAAATTTAATTATTTTATAACGAATAATTAATAAGTATTTTTATTTCAATTTACATTTAAAATTAATTCATCCGTGAAAATTTTTATTGAATGTTACTATGTGTAACGTGTTTCTGAACTCAGTGTGCAATAATTATGTTGCAGTTTACTTCATTGAAATATTTATACAGTATGTTTAGTATACTATGTAGTAAACTGGGGTTATATTATGTATAATTTTTAAGTATATAATTATGTTTGTGATATTATATTTTTGTAATGTGAAAGTGAATTTTAATGGATCTATACTAATATGAAAACTTCAAATTCATTAGGATGTTTTAAAAAATTCATAAGTTATAAAAAATGTTTGAAATTATATATCTTTACATAGATGGTATTTTTTATTATTTTAATTTAGTGTAATGTATTAAATATTCTATGTTATTATTTTATAGGTGATTTAAAATCATTTAGTTTATATATTAGGTCATCCATCGATGTTTTACAAATTTTTAGAAATCACTGGTAATGGTACGCATAGGATGATTTAATAAAAACAAATTTTTTTATATTTTCATTAAATTAATTATTTCATAGAGTATAATGAATTTTATTTTTATAGATGTATTGGTTAGTATAATATAAAAACTTTGGTTAGGGTGCTTTTTATTTTAGAATTTAATGTGAGAAAATTGAATCAATATTTAAAATTAAATCAATATTGAAATTATTTTATACAATATATAGTTATATCAAGACATACGTCAATAAAATCAAATTAAATAATAGTGGGAAATAAAATATAATAATATTTTTATGCTTATTTTAAAAATAAATTAATAATGCAAATAAACATGAAAACAGTTGGTTACATGATTTTGAGATAACACTCAATGTTCCCATTTATCTCATTCTGTAATGAATGATTTAGATGGATATATTACCCCAATGATTTAATGGGAATCAAGAACCAGTAAATTGAATGAACCATTTTTCAAATGAGAATAATAAACAAAAAAATAAATCCCTTTCATTTGGACGAAGAATCTATAATTTGAGATAATTCCTTCTTTTGAATATAAAATGAAATAAATCCTTTATTAGAAATATAGAGACAAGTGATAGTTTTCTGTTTGAAAAAAATTCATATAATGTCATATAAAATCTCATTAATGTATAATAAAATCAATGGTGGTGGTATATAGAGAAAAATAAACTAAAATTTAAATAGATAAAAATAGATCCATGTGGTGATACTAGAATGTAATAATTTTCATGAATAGTATGGTATACTATCTTTTTATTACAGAACTTTTCATTAAATTTTACAAACATAGGATCTTGAAAGTTCAGAGTCATTTAAAAAATGAAAATAATACATGTAAACATAAAAAATATTTTAATTCCCTTGAAAATATTCATGAAAAGTTATTCCATCGTATACTTACTATATCTCAAAACATAAAGATATACATAAAAGGAATGGGGAGAAGAAGTCCCCGTAAGGAAAAAAAGTGAAATGGTTTACATGTGAACTTGATAGATATTAATAAAAACATTGGGATAAATAGGCATATCATAATAATAATATCATGAATCATAACATGAAAACGTGGATACAACATTTAATTTATACATTTATTATCATATAACCAATGTCCATCCTCACGATCTCATAAAAATTACCAGGGTCATTCACCAAGGTGGTATAAAATTTTTCATTTACAATGATTAATTTCCATACCCAGTGCTTTGAAGTTCTATTAGGGCGCATCCTTAATATTTATTATTTTTATATGAACCACATATTTCCTAAACAAAAATTTCAAAACTAACCAATATAGAATAAAAAATGGGTTTCATATAATATTGGTGACGTTTTAAAAGGTGATTAAAAACACAATCATTATTTTATTCTTCATCCATGAAATGGATGTGAGTTTTTAAAATATATCAAATTCAAAATAAAATATATAATTTTTCTCATGATAAATACCCTTCTAAATGATAGAGTTTTGGGTATTCATATATGTAAAATAAAGGAATTTATTGATTAAAATAGAGTGATTTTTAGATGAAATTTATACTGCATAATAGTTATCAAAAGTGGTTTCATAAAATATTTAAAATAAAACGGAAAAGGGTATTCCATACATAAATTACAAATTTCACAGTATTAGGAAATAATTAAATTGAAATAATATCATGGTATGTATATTTTAATGACATACCACATGAAAAGGAAACATGAGAGAAAATGGAACATGCAATTTATTTAACAAAAATTTGGCAGCCTAATGACTTTACATAAATATTAATAATATTTATTGATGAGATAAAAAAAATTATATAATCATTTGTAAATCCAATGGATAGTAATAGGGATAAATAATACCATACAAAAACATCTGTAAATGATAACTCAAAGACATAACATAAATGAAGTGTTGACTAAAAAAGAGTGTGAATGGATCATTTACCTTGAAGAGTAACATCAAAAAAAATCTACAGTTGGGACCGTGGGGGACTGAGGAAAACATGGGAGTACTCTTTAGGAGGTAAAAATTCTAGATCATAGATTAATAAAAATTGGGAATAAATAGAATTATGGAATGGATTTTTATTTATTGAAAAAGTGATGAAATATTTTATTAATTTCCAAAGGGACTCATCATTAGTGGTATTTAAAAAATCATGGGTGTGACCATGGTTTCTTACAATGGTATTCTCCACTTGGGACACCTCATGATATATTTTACTATACACAAGCCTACTTGAATTATTACATCATTATTACATCATTAATGACATCTATAAACAAACCGAAACTCAAAAATGTAATTTTACTATTCCCCAAAAAACAAAACATTATATTAAAATTTCATAAATTCACCCTGAACTAATAGCTATGATATGAATTAAAAAATGAACGTCATTTTATGAAAATAATTTCCTAATTATGAGATATTTAATATTTATGTAAAAAAACTATTTACTCAAAAAATATACTATTTCATAAATAATAATTTCTGAAATAGATATTTACTTATTCTATATATCATATTACGAATTAAGATGACTAAATAATAATTATACTTTTTTATGTGAGGTTACTACTGCATTGGTCAAATTACTATTCATAATGGTAATATGACTATACATATTTTTTTACTCACCAATAATTATGTTGATATTGAAAGAATTTAAATTTCTTATTGATCACAACTCTAGAATACCATTTTCTGAAAATAATTTCACATTAGTAAGTATATAAAGTATAAAAAATAATTTAAAATACTGTTTTTTCAATATTCATCAATAATTCGGAAGTTTTATAAATTCACCCTATATTTTTTTAGAAATTTTAAATTTACATATTTTACTATAATAAGAAATAAAAAAAGTTTTTATAAAAAAATATTACCCAAAGTTACTAATGCCTCGTTACATTTTCCCTTATAACACAAGCATATAACCTAAGAGGACAGTGTACAATTATGATAGAGTCTTGGGGTGGCTCGGAGAACATTCCATTTGTGGTGATTTCTATCAGCCTGAACATATCTCAATGGAGATTACGTTCAAGATTGATATATTGAATCTCATCTTGGGAATGGTCCAAAGCAATTCAAATAGATACTACCTCTTTCATGTGCTCCAAAATATGAGCATTGTATGGTCTGATTCTACTGGATTAGGCCATTGAATCTTTTTTCGGTATTAATTAACCATGATCATTTGTATTCATAAAAAAATAATCATAACGTTTAGAGTATTTTTTTTAATGATCATATTGACCAACATTCATATAATAGTTGAAAAAAATGGTCTCATTTTAATTATATTCACTTAATTAATAAAAACATATACTTTTTTTGGATTATATTATGAAATAATAAAAAAATTCAAGAAACATGTATTATTGAAAATTTCATATTGTTACATTCTTCACCCCTTATGAATTTTCATCCCCAAAATTTCAACTCTCACCATCGGATTGGAAATGGTGTAGGTACTTCTACCTCATACACTCATCTTGTTCCCACATAGATTCTTCAAAAAAAATTTCCCCCACAACACCTTAGTAAGGTCAGTGGTCGTGTTGCATAGAACCTTGAGTAGACATTCCAAGAACTCCACTGACATCTCTTCATAGGAGAGGTATTGTTCCAAATGTACCACCTATTGATTTAGTAAATGTTAAGGGCCAGGTATGTACTTCCTCAAGAGAAATACATGAAATACATCGTAAACATCTGAAAGATTTGGAGGATTTCTAAGCTGATAGGCCACTTCCCTTACATAGTCAAGGATTTAATTAGGGTTAATGTACTGAGGTCTTAGTGTCCCTTTAATTCCAAACCTCATGACTCTCTTACACAATGAAATTATAAGAGAGAATTTGTCACCAAAATCAAACTACAAGACCCTTAGATGGTTTTCTACATTGAAATTTGGCCGACTCTGAGTATCCAAATTGTGTTTCTGGATGAAATGAACCATTTCTATCACCTCTTGCACAAGATGTGTCCCATGAAAATATATCTCACCAGATTCATCCCTTAAAGTTTTATTTCTATATCCTATAAAAAATATAGCATAATAGGGTTCCATTTGAATGATCGAACGGAAATTATTATTGTAAAATAACTCTACTAATGATACATGTTGATCCCATACACCATTAAATACCATTCAACATGTTCTCATCATGTCCTTGAGTGTTTGAATAGTCCTTTTAGATTGGAAATTAGTTTGGGGGTGATAGGCCGTACTAAAATTCATTTCATTACACAAATCATGTTGAAGACTTCTCTGTAATTTTGATGCGACCCTCCAATCATGATTAGATACAATAGAATATAGAACTCCATGAAACCTTAACACTTCCTTCATATAAATCCTGAAATGTTGATCAAGAGTGAAAACATCCTGAATATAGATTATATGGCCTGTCTTGTTGAGATGGTCCACTATAACCCATATCAATTTGTATCATTTGGATTTTTTTACGAGAGAATTGACTATGTCCAAAGTGATATTTTCCCACTTCAATAATAGTACGAGTAGTGGCTATAATACCGCTTTAAAAAGATTCCATTTTTTCTTCACTTGATGACATACCATGAACCTTATAGGGTTGTTAGCAATCTACCATTTCATATTATCCCAAAAATAATGACAATGATGTTCTAAATAAAGTTTTGTGATTTTACGATGTATAAAGAAAGTATAGTTATGATTTTCATCCATCATCCCCTTCTTAATTTCTAGAATAAATGGAATACATAGTATTGTTTAAAATTTCTATACTCCTTATAGATCAATATTGAACTCAATAAACATCCCATCCTTCACAGCCCAAAATATCTTCTGTAACAAAGGATATTCTTTCTGATCCTTCTTGATTTTCTCTAATAATGACATTTGGGAAATCATTTTTTATATAGTTGATGATGTAACATCCCTTATAATTATCATGTCTATTTTCAATATGTCTTTGATCAAGGGATATATTTTAATCATTATCATGTAATAAAAAACTACGTCATTCCTACTTAATTCATTAACGTCATTGATTTTTTTCCCATGTGATAATGAATTGAAAAATAATAGTCTTTAATAAGTTACCATCATCTATTCTATCTCGTGTTAATTTTTTTTTAAATAAACTTCAATCATTGATGTTCTGTGTACATATCACATTTCTCCTCATGAATATACAACATCCAAATCATTAGAAAAAAACCACAATCCCCACCAAATCATGCATCAGATTGTTCTACTCATGTTTCTTCAACTATCGATATGCATAACCAATCAATATATCATTTATCATGTGGAAGAACCCAAGACCATTCAGAGATTCATCACTAAAAATAATTTATCAGTCTCCACTTAAGGGAATAGTTAACCTGGGTGAAGAAACCAATATCTTCTTCATCTTTGGGAATCATTCTCAAATCCTTTTTCTAGATTAACTTGAACTCTTTCATAATTTACTTGGTTAATGGATTAGAAAATTCTGAAAAGTTATCACAAACCTCTTATAATATTCTGATAATCAATGGAAACTAAAAATATTAGTTATTATTATAGACTGAGGACAATCCTCGACAACTGTTTTCTTTGTAGGGTCAACTGTGATTCCTCCATTGGTTACAATTTTTCATAATAAATCAACCTGTTGTAACAAAAAATCACATTTTCAAAAAATTCCATAAAATCATCTCCTTCCATAGAGTTTTCAGTTTATCCCTAATATGATTCTAATTCTCATGTTAACTTTTTCAATGTATCAGTATATCATTAGTAAAAGAATCCAATATGTTATCAAAGAAGGCTTTAAATAATATAATAACAAAATCCATCAAAATTCCAGGACTATTAGTAATGCCAAAGTGAAAAACCACGAACACATAATGATCATATCTTGATTGGATGGTCGTTTTTTGGAATATCCACTTTCATCACCCTCAATTATTGATAACTAGAGTGGGGATCAATGTTAGAGAAGAATTGAGAACCACAATGTTTGTTTAATAATACATCAATTCTTAGAAGAGGGTATTGTTTCTCCACAGTGATCTAGTTTAGTTCTCTATAATCAATGCATAACTAAATTGATCCATCCTTCTTCTTCACAAATTATATTGGTGCTCCCCATGGAGACCCAATCGATTAGATAAAATTGTTCTAAAAAACAACGAGGAGTTGTTTTGTCATGACCCATCCTCAGGGCCCGTGCCATGACTTCCCCAAGCCCACCTTCCATAGGCCAGGTGCTGGCGACTAGCACCGAAGGCGTAAATACTGATAAAAAGGAAAGGAATATCCTTTACAAAGTAAACAAACACCACAGAGTACACAAGTTGAGTAAACACTATGTAAACTGAGTACAAAAGTAAGTGCTTGAAATTAAATGGGCCAGAATACAAACCCAACTGTTTGAAAAGTATAACTGAAATGAAAGTACATCAACTGAAAAGTAAATCAGTGAGTCTGAGTCTTCCTCTAGAAATCCCACCTGAAGGGTGGATACATACGTCATGTCTAGTGATCCACCTCTAGGTACCGTCTGGCTCCTTGAGCTCCCACATCGATCAGTGATGACTGTCGTCTGCATCCAAAAAAACGTAGTGTGGGCATATCCCATGTAGGGGTGAGTATACGCTACTCAGTAGGGACCCCGAGACCCCCGAATGTCTCCCAGAATCCATGAAGGATAAACCACAAAGGAATGATACAATCATGAAATAACTACCAACTCTACTTAGGTATATGCCCATACATATACCTAATTCACCACTTCCAGCTCGGCTCCAGCACATGAGCCCATGAAACAACCCATTACACACAGAAAAAACATATCCCATTCAACATAGGAATTCACAAAACCAATCTAGATAGCAAAGTAAAACCCAATCCACACAGGAAAGCACAACAATCTTATCAATGATAATGATTGCAAGTCAAGACTCAGCTCACACAGGTATACTTCATCATAAGATGATAGAGATGATCAGATGTAGCCACTGGTTCATCTAAGCTGTCAGACCCACATAGGATACAATACCAGCTAAGATGTCGGACCCATGAAGGATACAAGACCAACTACTCTATCGGACCCATCTAGGATACAAGTACAGAGTCAAATACTGCGAGACCCACTTAGGATAAAAGAATAGTAGTCTAGTACTACTGAACCCACATAGGATACAAGAACAGTAGTTATCGCCACCGAACCCAGGGAGGATTCCAGTACAGTCATCATCACTACCGAACCCATGGAGGATCCTAGTACAGTCGTCATCGTCGTCATAGTCGAAGCCAGCTCTAGGGTTCTCGCACACAGCATGCTCGATTCTGGGAGGGTCCGCTCCACGAGCCAAAGGGTTCGTTACATCAACTGACACGATGTCTGGAGTTGATGTATCCCAATGTTCATTCTTGTCAAAAGGAACTCAATGCGACAGACGACGCGTCAATTAGACGCCTGGTCTGAGAGTTATTGGCTTTTTCGTCCTAGGGGTCAGGTTGGTTTTTAATTCAAAACCAACCCGACCATACTCCAACTATGTACAAACCTCGAGCGGAGTAACTAATAAGAACCATCTCACTAAGAAGAAACCAAAAAAGTCGACGACACGTCAATCAGACGTTCAGAGCTCATGTTATAAGCATTTCCGCTTTGAGGGCCTGGTTGGTTTTGTGTTCAAACCAACCCATGCATACCCAAAGTTCTCTTAATCCATGAGTGTAATATACCAACATGACCTACTTGATCTAAGGATAACTACACAATAGATGGTGCATCAATCGGAGGTTTGTAGCCCATGATATGGGCATTTGAACGGAACTGACTGAAAGTAGGGGGTTCGGGCCCGGTCCGACCCGACCCGATACCCCCTGGGTCGGCCCGGCCCAGCTAGCGTGGCCCATCACGGTGCGGGGGTTCGGCCCAGAACGGGTGGCCTAGCCCGGCGCGGGCAGTCCGGTGCGGCGCAGGCCGTCCGGACCGGCGCAGGCGGTTCGACCGGTGCAGTCGCCCGCGCCCTGAGCGGACGCGGAAGGGGGGGGGGAGGCCGCCGACCCCTTCGAACTGAATGGCGGACTCCATGGGTCCGCCCAGTCCATTGACCGGGGGTTTCAACCCCCAGTTTTCCAGGGAAGTGGCGGGCCTTTATGGTTGGCCGTTCGGTTTTTGCGTGACCCGCGGGGGGTCCCGCCTCCAGGGTGTGACAGCGGCCGGATCACCCGACCGCCTCCCAAAACCTCCGCAGCCATGGGCTGTCCGGCGTGGCGCGGCAGCGCGGCACCCCTCCGCCCCAGCTGTAGCCCTCTTTAGTGCTACGACGAGGCGTGACTGCGCCGCTCCCCTTCGTCGTGGCCCACTATCGGACACGACCTCATTCGGCTTCACTGGCACGGCACGACGGCGCCACGCTCTTTCGCCGTGGCCCGCTCTGGCCATGGTTTCCCACGTTTCTGTGTGGTGCCAATGCATCGTGCGGCCTCCATTCCAAGACACGAAATACAACAACAATGGAGAGGAGGATCGGCTGTGTTTGTGTGGTCATACCTCCTCCCATTATACCGATAGCAAGCAGCCAAGAACGATTATGCACAACCAAAAATAAAGCACAAATTTAAATGATTAAATTTGAACTTATCCCCTACCTCAAAGAAGTTCGAGGAAGTTCACATCACGGAATACGGCGTCACGGGCGTGGCTCTGTGTATGTTGACGGTGAATGACCATGGATGAATCGGCGTCTCCCTTTCTTCGATGCGAGAAGAAGACGAAATGGTGAGACGACATTCTTCGTCGAGGTAGAGATGTTCTTCGTTCGGAAGATGACGTTCATCAAAAAGATCAGCACAAGAGCTCTCCCTTTTTCATTGCACAACATAAACCAAACTAAAATAAAAATAAGGCTTTGACTTATTTTATTCACATATGCCAACATTTTCAAAATTCATAACATCTAATTCAATTAATTAAAGTGTTTTAATTAATTGAATAAAGGTGTGTTGGCATTCAGTTACTAAGAGAAGAGGGAAAGTCATAAATTAAATGGTGGTTTCCCAAAATTAAGAAGGTTAGAGGAAATTGAAAGGGTGGGGTCTCGTGTGGGCCCTACCTCACTAATATCCTACCAAGAGGGGTTAGGATTTTATTGGGTCCCACCCCAACTCCCACACATGGAGTTTTAACCTCTTATAAGTGAAATAAAATTGTAACACAATTTTATTTCTCTTAATACTTAACCCACTTTTTTTAACAACTCTTCCCGAGTAAACCCAACTCTATAAAAGGTCTTCCTAAGAAATTACTGGCGCTGCGATTTAATCGGTGCCCTCAGATTTCGATTCTGAGCACTGGTTCAAAAGATAGAAAAACATGCTCGTTTGTTCACTGAACGTAACCGAGCTAAACTTCAGAAATTGATTCCACGCACACCGGGCCTTGGAATCAAGTGCTGTCATAAACTGCATACTTGGTAAATCCCAAAGAAATTAAGAAAAAAATTTCCTTTAAATTTACGGGTCTCTACATTACTCCCACCTCAGGGAATTACGTCACCGTAAAGATACATCACACAGTAGGGGAACAAATGAGGGTACTGAGCACGCATCTGAGCCTCCCGCTCTCAAGTTGTCTCATTGAGGTTCTTGTGCTGCCACCTGATGCGCACTAGAGGAATCGACCACCCACGTAGGACCCACTCCTGTCGATCCTCGATCTCCACCGGGACCTCCGCAAAATTCTCCCCGTTATCAATGTCCAGCTACCCATGGTCGATGATATGCGTTGGGTCGTGCACATAACTCCTCATCTGAGATACGTGGAAGACGTCGTGCACCCGATGCAACTGAGGTTGTAGAGCTCGGTGATAAGTAACCTCGCATTTCCTGCTGAGAACCTCGAATTGTTTAATAAAGCGCGAAGATAACTTGCCGCCCCAGCCAAATCTTCGTAGTCCACATCAAGGTGAGACCCGCTAGAAAACGTGGTGGACATCCTCGAACTCTAGTGGTCTCTTCCTCCTGTCAGCATAAGACTTCTGTCAGCTCTGAGCTGTCCTCATCTACTCCTGTATGACCTGGACCTTCTCTGTCATGGTCTGTATCGTCTCTAGTCCCACAAGTGCAGACTCCCTAGGGACTATCCATCACAGAGGTGACCTATAAGGTCGGTCGTACAATGCCTCGTATGGTTCCATCTCGATGGTGGAGTGGTAGCTATTGTTGTACGCAAACTCCACCAATGGTAGGTGATCCTACCATCTACGAACAAAGCCAATGACACATGCACAGAGCTTGTTCTCGAGAGTCTGAATGGTCCTATGCGTCTGACCATCCGTCAGAGGGTGAAAGGTGGTGCTCAGACGTAGCTGCATCCCGAATTCCTCTTGAAACCCCTTCCAAAGCCGGGAATTAAAGAAAGAATCTCAATCAGAGACGATAGATGATGGAACACCATGAAGCCAAAAAATATCTTGAACGTAGAGGTGTCCCAAGCTCTCCACTGAGCCCTACTCTTCGATGGGTAAAAATTGGGAAGACATGGTGAGTTGGTCGACAATCCCCTAGATGGAGTAGTGACCTCTGGAAGTACGTGGAAGTCCAGTCACGAAATCCATAGATATCCCATCCAACTTCCACTCTGGGACCTCCAAGGGTTGGACCAAGCCTACTGGTACCTGGTTCTATGCCTCCACATGCTTGCAGGTGAGGCATCGAGAACAAAATCTTCCATAGCCTTATACATACCTGGCCACCAGTGCTGTCCTATGAGATCCTGGTACATATTCGCCACTCCTAGATGTACTGGTAATGGGGATGTGTGAAACTCTCTCAGCACCTCCCCCTGTAAAGTAGCTAGTACCATGGTACATCCTCTGAAAAGGACGACGTGCTCTCCTCATACCGAGAATCCATCAGGTGCATGTCCTGTGGAAATCTATGCATGCCGCGTCTCATAGTCAACATCCCGATGATGTGCCTCCCTGAACCACTGGAGAAGTGGAGGTGTGACTGTGAGCGACTGTAGAAAGGCTACTCTATCTCTATCGATAATATATATCTACAACGTGGTAAGCTGCTCTGTCGCCTCTCTAAGTAGCTGAATACCCGTCCTCCTGCTGAGAGTATCAGCTACTACGTTCCCCATTCCAAGAGTATAGACTATCTCAAAGTCATAGTCCTGGAGGAACTCAAGCCATCACTGATGTCTCAGGTCCAGTTCCTTTTGCAAGAATATGTACCTGAGTCTCTAGTGGTCAGAATAGACAGTAAAGCCCTCTCCCATCAGATAGTGCCGCCACATATTCAGAGCAAACACCACCACTGCTAACTCCAGGTCATCGGTAGCATAGTTATGCTCATTCTTCCTAAACTGTCATGATAAATAGGAGATCAATGCTCACTCCTGCATCTGGACACACCCGAGTCTAGTTCATGATGCATCGTAGTAGACTACGTACCCTACTCCCTCCTCTGGTAGCATCAAGATGGGTGTACTGGTCAATCTATGTCTCAGATTCTGGAATCTCTACTGACATATATCTGACCACACGAAGGGTTTCCCCTTCTTCGTCAATGTTGAAAGCGGTGCCGCAACTCTGTGAAAGTCTGGCACATATCTCCGGTATTACCCAGCCAGACCTAAGAAACTCTGCACCTCCATCACGCTCTTCGGTGGCTCCTAAGCTAGCACTGCCTCAATCTTCACAAGATCCACCGAAACTCCCGCCTCAAAGATTTCTGGACCCAAGATGTGTACCTCACATATCCAGAAATGACACTTCGAGAGCTTACCATAAAGTTGATGCTCTCATAGTGTGTCCAGTACAACCTTCAAGTGGTAGGCGTGCTCCTCCATAGTGGTCGAGTATATTAATATGTCTTCGATGAAGACTATTACAAATCGATCGAGGTATGGCTGGAAGATCTTGTTCATTAGACTCATGAATATTTTTGGATCATTGGTTATGCCGAAAGGCATAACCAAGAACTCATAGTGGCCATAGCGACACCTAAAAGCCGTCTTCTGCTCATCCTCGTCTCGAACTCTGAGCTGATGATAGCCTGACCTGAGGTCTATCTTTGAGAGCCATCTTGCTTCCTTGAGCTGATCGAATAGGATATCAATCAGAATAATTGTATACTTGTTCTTCATAGTCACCTGGTTTAGGCGACGGTAATCGACACACAGTCGCAAGCTCCCATCTGCCTTCTTGACGAACAAAATCGGGGAAGCCTAGGGTAAAACTCTGGGTTGAATGAATCCCCTACCCTACAAGTCATCCAGTTATACGCGTAGCTCTCGAAGCTCAGCGGGAGATGTTCGATATGCTGGAGTAGATATCAGGGCTGTGTCGGGGTACATGTGAATATAGTTGTCTAACTCTCTGCGTGGAGGGAGTCCTCGATCATCGTTAGGAAAAACATCCGCAAACTAATCCACCACTACAGAAAAACTCAGACTCCACACGTCAACTGCTCCAATGATGAGGCTAGCCAACTGATGAGTGATCGGCTGTCCCCTCCTCTGTGAGAGTCCATCCTACGCTGCAAAGGCCCCCTTCTCTATGGTGAAGGTGAAACTGCTCCCATCGGTGCGAACACACCGCACCTTGCGCCTAATACAGTCGATCTAAGCATGAACTTTAGATAAACAATCCATGCCCAAGATGTCGTCGTAAGGCATCGAAACCACTAAAAGATGATACCAGCCGAATATCTCATCTCCTAGAGTAAGTTCACACTGCCGACACTAGTGCGTAATCATCGAGTCTACTACCGTACGAGTCTCTAGCCGTAAGGATCGAGCCAACGGCTCCGTCGGAATCTCCGAGCTCCGAAAAAGGGAAACAGTAATGAATGAATGACTCAATCATGTGTCGATAAGAACTTCAGAAACGGTGGAGTAGACACAGATAGTACCTTGAATCATCTCTGGTGCGCCGTGGTCATAGGCCTTCACTTCGTGAAGCTGCGCCTACCTCTGTCCGCCATCTCCCTGTAGTTGGGGGTGGTGGTGGTGGTGGTAGGGCCTCAAAGTGTCACCTACCACCTGTTGCTCGGCCATCTCCTCTACCTCGTCCGCCTTCTCCCTGCGGACTGCCACAGTCGAACCTCTAACTCTGCCTGGGTGGTCCCTCAACTGTCTATTGCTTCTCTACATGGCGGGTTGGGCAGTCACGGGCCATGTGGCCCAACCCGTCACATGCATAGAACTGTCCGCTCCTGATAAAACTGGCTATGAACCGTGTGAACCACACCTCTAAGCCAGTTTCCTGAGGTCGTCTTCCTGATGGTCTGATCCGCTTAGACCCCTGTGACATCCGTCGACTTCCAGCTATATAATACTCTGCTACATGCCGCCCATCGGTAGGTATCACTGTTGGTGTAGGCTTAGTAAGGAAGCTATCCACTAGTAGGGCTCGCTCCAGTACTCCTCCCTACGTCAGAATGCTGAGGGAGATCATCAAATCCCTGATCTCCTGCCTTAGTCCCTGATCGAAGGTCTTGGGCCCGAAGAATGGGTCTCGTACCATGTCCATGGAATAGCGCAAGAGATCGGTAAATCTTTCCGAGTACTGGGATACCATCATGCTGCCCTTCCGCAGCTTTAGTAGCTCCCGAATACACACTGCATAGATGGTGGATGGTACGAACTCCGAGCGGAAGAGGCTCTCGAAGTCCGACCAAAGAAGATATGCCTTGTCGTGCACCTAGAGCATCAGGCTCCACAATCTACATGCTGTCGTCTGTAGGGGACTCGTAGAAAGGATCACCATGAGGTCAGCTGGTGTCCCCAATAACCTGAAAACTCGTACAAAATCCTCTAGCCAATCCTTGTCTGCCTGAGGGTCCGTCCCCTCACCGAACCTGGGTGATCTCTAATTCTGAAACTCGTGCAGTGCACTAAGTCGACGTGCACGCTCAGCGGCTGGGACTGGTGGCATCGGTGGCTCGGCGGGTAGATGTACCGTCGGTGCCTCTGATGTAATAGGGCTCTATACCGAGGCCTCGTCGCTCGGTGGTATGTCGTCTCACACAATGCTTGGAACCCAAGCTGGCTACCATCGTGGGGCCATCCTGAAAAGAGACAGGTGCACTAGGGTCAATACAATATACTTAGTGAGCTGACACAAAGTAATCACAAAGAAAGCATTGAAATGCACATGCAATCAATGTTTTCGTGCATTGAGTCGGAAATCAGAAGTCAGGATCCTGGTGTATGGATACGTCGGCCACCGCAGCAACACTGGACTCCCTGGACTGATAACCACACTCAATACCCTTAACACTATTGCTTCACATAGAAGAACGATCAGAGTCCTGAGTTCTGCGGTAGAACCGAATTCCTCTAATACAAATTTTTCACGACCTGTCCTCGAGTCCCGTGTCGTGACTACCCCAAGTCCTCCTTCCATAGGCCAGGGGCTGGTGACTAGCACCGAATGAGTAAATACTGATAAAAAGGGAAGACATTGCCTTTATAAAGTAAACAAACACCATAGAGTACGCAAACTGAGTAAACACTAAGTAAACATAGTACAAAGGTAAGTGCTGGAAAGTAAATGGGCCAGAATACAAACCCAACTGTAAGTAAAGTACAACTGAAATGAAAGTAAAACAACTGAAAAGGAAAGCAGCGAGTCCGAGCTGTCCGCTGGAAATACCTCCGGAAGGGTGGGTAAAAATAGTCTCCTATTCTCCTCAGCTCTAGCTGTCCGCTCCGAGTATGTCAGGTCCAGTGATCCACCTCCAGGTATCGTCCCGCTCCCCGAGTTCCCACCTCGATCAACGCTATCTGTCGTCTGCATCCAACACAACGTAGTGTGGGAAAAGCCCATGCAGGGGTGAGTATACGCTACTCATTAGGGACCCCGAGCCCCCTGAAGGTCTTCCAGAATCCACGATGGATAAACCACAAAGTAAAGATACAATCATGAAGTAACAGCTAACTCTACATAGGTATATTCCCACTCATATACCTAAGTCACCACTTTTGGCTCGGCTCCATCACACAAGCCCAAGATACAACCCAGTCCACATTGGAAAAAAAATAACCCATTCCACCTTGGAATTCACAACCTAATCCACACAGGAAAGAACAACCCAATCAGCACAGGAAAGAACAACAATCATATCGATGATAATGATTGAAATTCAAGACTCCTCTCGCACAGGTATACTTCTTTGTAAGACGATAGAGATGATCAGATGTAGCCACTAATTCATCTAAGCTGTCGGACCCACATAGGATACAAGACCAGCTAAATTGTTGGACCCACAAAGGATACAAGACCAGCAACTCTTTCGGACCCACGTATGATACACGTACATAGTAAATTAATTCCATACCAACTTAAGATACAAGAAAAATAGTCTAGTACTTCCGGACCCATATAGGATACAAGAACAATAGTCATCACTATAGAACCCACATAGGATTCCAGTACGGTCGTCGTCACTACCGACCCCACGGAGGATCCCAGTACAGTCGTCATCGTCATCGCAGTTGCAGCCAGCTCTAGGGCTTCCGCACACAACATGCTTTATTCTGGTAGGGTCCGCTCCACGAGCTAAGGGGATTGATACATAAACTGACACGAATTCCCGAGTTGATGTACCCCAAAGTTCTGTCTTGTCAACAGGAACTCAATGCAACAGGCGGTGCGTCAATCCGACGCGCAGTATGAGAGTTATTGGCTTTTTCGTCCTAGGGGCCCAGTTGGTTTTTAAGTCAAAACCAACCCGACCGTTCTCCAACTATGTCAAAACCTCAATAGTAGTAAGCCAATAGAACCATATCAATAATAGGTAACCAAGAAAGTCGACGACACATCAATAGGATGTCTGAAGCTCATGTTATAAGCGTTTCCGCTCCGAGGGTCCGGTTGGTCTCATGTTCGAACCAACCCTTCCAAATATATATTTCTCTAAAACCTTGAATGTAATATACTGAAACGACCTTCTTGATTCAATTATTTCTATTCAATAGACGGTCCATCGATCAGAGGTCTGTAGCCCATGTTACGGGCGTTTGAACGGAACTGACCGAAAGAAGGGTGTTCAGGCCCGGTTCGACCCGACCCGATACACCCTGGGTCGGCCCAGTTGGGCGCGTCCCGGCCAGGTTGGCGCGGCCCGGGCCATCAGGTATGGCACGTTTCGGCGCGGGGGGCTGGCCTAGTGTGGGCAGCCCGACCCAGCGCGGGCGGTCCGGACAGGCGCAGGCGGTTCGGCCCGTCGCAGCCTGTCCGACCAGTGCAGGCCCCCGTGCGCTGTGTGGACGCGAAAGGGGGGTAGGCCGCCACCCCCTTCAAAAATAACGGTTCACCCCATGGGGTCCGCCCTATCCATTTACCAGGGGTTTCAACCCCCCGGTTTTCTAGTGAAGTGGTCGGCCTTTATGGCGGTCGTTCGTTTCATGCGGGACCCACAGGGGGTCCCACCTCCATGGTGTGTCGGTGGCCGGATCAGCCGAACGCCTCCCAAAACCGATGCACCCCTCCGCCGCAGCCTGCCCAGGCCGCGACCCTCTTTCATGCTCCGGCGCGGCGTGACGGCGCCGCTCCCCTTTGATGCGGCCCGCTCTCGTCCGCGGCCTCCTTTGGCTTCACCGGCGCGGCACGATGGCGCCACGCTCCTTCGCCACGGCCTGCTCCGGCAACGGTTTCCCTCATTTCCATGCGATGTTGTTGCACCATGCTGCCTCCGTTCCAATCCACAAAATAAAATGACAATGTGGAGGATGGTCGACCATCTTTGTGCGGTCCGACCGCCTCCTGTTATACCAATAGCAAGCATCCAAGAACGATTATTCCCAACGACAAATAAAGCGAAAATTTAAATGATTAAATTTTAACTTAACCCCTACCTCAATGAAGTTCGAGGTAGTTCACATCACAGAATACAGTGTCATGTGAAAGGCTCCGTGTACGTTGACAGTGAATGTTCGTGGAAGAACCGGCGTGTCCCTTTATTCAACACAGGAAAAAGATGAAATGGTGTGACGACATTCTTCGTCGGGGTAGAGATGTTCTTCACTCGGAAGATGAATTTCTTCAAAAAGATCAACACAAGAGCTCTCCTTTTTTCTTCGCATAGCAAAAACCAAACTAAAATAAAAATAAGGCTTTTTTTATTCACTTAGGCCAACATTTTCAAAATTCAAAACATCTAATTCAATTAATTAAAGAGTTTTAATTAAATAAATAAAAGTGTGTTGGCATTCAATTATTAAGAGAAGAGGTAAAGTCATAAATTAAATGGGGGTTTTACAACATTAAGAGGGTTAGAGGAAATTGATGCGGTGGGGGATCGTGTGGGACCCAACTCATTAATATCCTACCAAGAGGGGTTAGGATTTTAGTGGGTCCCACCCTAACTCCCACACAGGGGATTTTAAACTCTTATATGTGAAATAAAATTGTAACACAATTTTATTTCTCTTGATACTTAACCCACATTTTTTTACAACTCTTCCCGAGTAAACGCAACCCTATAAAAGGTCTTCTTAAGAAATTACCGGCACTATGGTTTCATCGGTGCCCTCAGATTTCGATTCCGAGCACTGGATCAAAAGTTAGAAATACCAGCTCGTTCGTTCCCTGAATGTACCCGTGCTAAATATTGGAAATTGATACCGGGAACACCAGGCCACAGAATCAGGTACCATCAGAAACTACGTACTCACAAAATCAAAAAGAAATTAAGAAAAAAAAATTCCTTCAAATTTACGGGTCTTTACATGTTTCATTAATTTCTCAAGCATCACATTTCCCATCCTATATGGGCTTTTTGATATCAGTTGAGATCTATGTATTAGTTCAACAGAGAACTGTACAATTCTTTCTTGGGGATGTCTGAGAAAATCCTCAAGAAATACATCATTATATTACTAGATTATGGGGAAAGTTTCGAACATTTTACTATCATTTCCTTCTTTTTCTTCACCAATCAAATCATTAAATAAGGTTGTAGGAAGTTTTTCTAGACAAAGATTAGGCTGAGGTATATATCCTCCACTGATAACTATAGGTTTCCCATTCAATACTACTAATATTTCTTTCTTTCATTATAAGATCTTATCATTATACATTGAGATAAATTCCATCACAGGTATAATTTCAAATTCCCTCATGGGAATATCTACTAGATTAGTGATAAAATTTTGGTCACTAATATAAATAATGATGTTTCTAAATAGAGATTAGGCTTTGATAATCCCACTAGAAGTCTATAATGAAAACTATACATTTATAAATTCATGGGTTTATTTTAAATTAATTGCAAACCTCAAGGAAATAATGTAATGTGTAGAACCAGAATTAAACAACATACTTTCTATTTACAAAACCATGGGCTTTCCACATGGAATTTTTCAATGGTTTTGGACAATAGGGACAACTCATAACCTATTTTACTATACAAAAGTTGACAATAGATATTAAATCATCATTACATTATTAGTTATTTTATTAAACACACAGAGACTCAGAAGTGTATTATTAATATTCACTGAAAAAAACATTTTATAAAAATCTAATAAATTCATCCTATAGTAATATCAACACTCTAATTTCATAAATAAACTCCATTTTATGAGAATATTTTTCATGTTATGATATATTTTGTTTTCATTTTAAAACTATATTTACCGGAAAATGTTCTAATACATAACTAATAATTTTTGAAAAAGTTATTTACTTATGATATTATATCACAATACCAATCAAGATATCTAAATTAGATTTAAATATTCTTCAGTTATGATAATATTCCATTGGTCGCATTATTATTCAAAAGGGTAAAATTACTATTCATAATTTTCTATTCAGAAAAAATTATGTTAATCTTTTTAGAATATAAATTTGATACTGACCACAACTATAGAAGACAATTTTACCAAAATACTTCCACATTATTAATTATTTAATGTATAAAAATTATTTCAAAAATCTTTTCTCCAATATTCATCAATAATATGGAACATCTATAAAATCATCCTTTATTTATTTTGATCTTTTAAATTCACAAATTTAACCATAATAAAAAATAAAAATTGTATTTAAACAAAATGATTTAACAAAGTATCTAAGGCCTTTTTACATATCCCCTTATAACACATGCATAAGACCTAAGAGTAAGGTGTTAAATTGTGATTGATTATTTGGGAGACTCAGAAAACATTGCCTGAGTTGTAATTTCTATAATCATAGATTTCTCTCGAAGGTGATTACGTTCAAGATTAATATACTGATGCTCACCTTATTCTTGGTTCAGAGAAAATCCCAGTGATGTTACCTTCTTCCAATGCTCTGACAGATGGTCTTTGTATAAACTGAGTCTACTAGATGAGGCCATCGACATAACATTATTTTTTAATTAACCATAAAAATTAATATTTATAAACAATTATCACAAAGTTATGATTATAGTTTCCGATGATTGTATTTTCCAATAGTCATATTATAGTCAAAACCCAATAGTCTTATTTCAATTATACTCATTCATTAATAAAAGTATGTAGGTTTGTTGAGTATAATATAAAATAAAAGAGAAATTCAGGAAAACATATTATTCAAAATTTCAGGTCATAAAAAATTGAGATAAATATTAATAATTTAAAATTAAATAATATAAATAGATAATAATGAGGATACATGAAGTGATTATATTAATGTTATTAAACCTTTTGTTGTGTTCCTTTTATGATCCCTTTTCCCACATATGTTGTTAAATATTAACTTCGTTTAGAAACAACGAGAATCTAAGAATCATTAATTATATCATAGTTAGAGGAAGAACTCTTGAGTTTAATATATTAGAGATTGTATAATTGTTATTTCACATTACTCTCACTATTATGGATGCGTCAAAAATGTTTAATTTATAGCCTTTATTAGGTTTTATGGTTTAGAAAGATGACAGATGAAAATAAATAACGTAAATGAAAATTTTTATCCAACAGTTAACATTAATCATATGGATTTGTATTGATTCAATAGGCTATCCCTTTGATGCTATCATATATTCATAATTCCATATAGTAGATACTACAAATCTATATCATCCTCTAACTATATGGTAATCCTACATTGTCTTTGTAGAGGATTTATACAATAAAAATAGAATTTTCATTATGTTTCATTGTCTTTATTGTGCACTCTTACATAGAAAATTCATATATACTACTATATAAGACCTGGGGACATTTCAGTGGGCCTTCATTAAAACCAAATTTAATTAAATTTAATTCCAATCATTAAAAATACTTAATATTAATTTTTATGCACTATTAACAATGTGATATTTTTTAGAACCCAATAGAGTGTTTTTAATCATTAAAAATTTAAAATATGTTGGTTAAAAATATTATTCTTTTGATGATAAAAAACATATCATGTAAAAATAATGATATGGATGTGAGGAATGATAAATGGAGGATTTATATTTTTTCTATAAAATCATGTATTCCCTTTTTGTAACATCAAGACAATGATTTCCCACTTGATTAAATACCATTTTATATCTATTAAAATTTTCCTCTATTAGGATTGTATTAGAAATTATAACTATAAAAAATAATTATTCAATGAATTAGGGTAATAAAATTAAGTCGATTGATAGATATATAATAGGATTCCAAGTTAATAATTATAATAACATGAATAACTAATTAAAATTAATCCTTTCTTGAATGTAATACATATTTATATGATTAAATTTTCAAAAAATAACATGCTATTATATATAAAGGGATAAAACGAATATTTATAATCCATATATATATATATATTCATTTAGGATTGGATTAATACTGCACATGAAAAAGATAAGAAGAAAAAATCCACCATGAAATAAATTTTTTAAAAAATAATTTTCAATCATGTATAATGTTATTCATGGAATTTATAATATATATTCATGGTTTTAAAAATTATTTGAAATGAATTTAAAAATCATTCAATGATATAAGAATTTGAAAAAAAATATTAAAAAATTATTTACCGGATATCTCATTAATTGAAAAAGATACATCATTAGGAATATTTTTAGACAATATTGAAATAAATAAATTATATTTAAAACAGCTAACATGATAAAAAATAACAAATATTAAAATAATATTTGTACTGTATTTAAATTTTTTATGAACATCATGATTTTCCATTTATAATATAGAATCCATTTTTAATTTTAAGGATCCAAAGTGGTTTACCGATGTATGATATTTTATATTAGTATATTTTTGTACACTTATGTTTCTATAAGTTTGAGATAAATTAGATTTAGAAGGTTAAATAATATTTGGTCTTCTGTGATTATCTAAAAAATATTTGATTACAAATAATGTTTTATAATTTTGAATAATATTTTAATAAATATAGTTAGACATAGGCATTTAACATCTATCACATTTATTATCTAATTAAATATTATATGAAAAAAATTATAAAATATTTTCAGACCATATTTTGAGAATTATATTTCAGAAAAGATTTATTTTTCAAATATCATTCATTTTTATTTGAATGAAATACCATTATTTATTCTCATCAGACATAGCTAACCCTAGATCATGTGAATATTTTTTTCACCTTGGGGGAATCATGAAATTAATATTTAGATATCCATGATTTTATATTTGAAAACATTCACATTAGGTGGATTTTATAATTTTAAAACTGAATAATATTATTCTATTAAATAATCATTCTTTTTTTTGATGTATTATTTATTTTTTAATCACATTATTATATTTTAATTTCATGAAAAATTTGTATTGAATAAATTTTATGAAAACCAATTTTTATTTTATCATTATTGTATTGATGTTCTTTATAGATTTCATGATATTATAAATTTTTAGAGGGGGGGGGGGTGGTAAATGATTTAGAATTCTAAATTTTAAAATGAATCGATGTCTTCCATTAGATAGTCCTAAATGGAGTTCCTTGAAGTTGATGAACTCAAATAATCAATGTATGCACATCATGTTATGTATATATGGGATTTATTACCATTATTCATGTATGAAAAATATATTTTGTATATATTCCATCGTATAATTTTTTATTTCACAGATAATTTCAACAAGAGCTCCAATTTGATGCTTCTCTTTTGTATTTCACGTATATTTCATCTTCTTTAAAAATTTTATCACAATTTATAAAATGTTTTTAATGTTTTAATTTTTCCTCAAGTTCACTTCTATAAGAGTCTATTTAATTTATTTGTTAAAATATCGGTTGTTTTTAGATTTTATGTATTCATTTCAAATTTTACCTCAATTAATTTTATAGTTATCTCATATGTCATTGTATATCACATATGTTCGTTAACATCAATTTTATTTACGTCACTATATTCATAGATTTTTGTCACATTATTATCATGTGATCATAGTAAACCCCAAATTATTTTCATTATAATCATTTATGAAAACAGTCCATCCTAGAAATGTTTTCTAAAATTGATAATTTCATTAAATCTCATAAAAACTCTCATAATAAATTCATTATAATTCACTATGAACCGTTGAAAATATTGGTGATATATATAAAATATAGTTTCTTTAATATTATATGTGCCTTTATGTGATATTTGTAGTAGTTTCAAAAAATCCTAAGAGATTTTTCAAGATGTTATTTAATATAATTCAGTTATATCTAAAATAATTTTAATTATATGCATATAATTACAATCTAATTCAAAATAAGAAATAAATTTATGAGTCTATTATTCTTTCTGATCATTTTATGGGGTATATCATTATATAGACATTTTTTAATTGGGTAATCCTATCTATCTATGTAAAATAGAGAAGTGGGTATAAAAAAAATTAAAAATCTAAACTGTTAAATTATGAGAATGTATGTAATCCTGAGATTTAATAGAATAATTCATTATTTACATACTAAATCGCCATTAAAAATAATATTTTTGATATAGCAAAATGTTTATGAAAATAAAAATTTCTATTTAGAATTTAAATTAATTTGAAATATATATATTTCAAAATATTTTGTTATGATAATAATATTATCATGAAATAAAATTTTATTAATATACAAAATTTTAGTGAAATAATTTTTCTTCTACATTGTATTATTTTGAGAAGAATAATTTCAAAATAAACATAATAAAAATATACGTTTTGAGTAATAAAATCAAAAGTTTAATATTGTTTTAGATAATTATATAATTTTTTTATTTATTTTAAAAACTAATAAAATGTAGATTAATATAATGAGTTATTTTTGGAACTAAATAGAATTCCATTAATCAATGATGGTTATAAAATAATAGATAAATTTTATAATAAAAAATACTAATAAATATATGTTAAAAATATATGTGAAAAATATAATTACATGTAGCTGTCTTCAAAATTTTATCTAATATAAACTATTTTATTTATATTGAATAAATATAAAAAAAATTGTAAATAAAATTTATATGTTAATATATATTTATTTATAATTTATATTATGATGGTATTATTTTAAATAATGAATATTAATATATAAAGTATTCTTAAGACTTAAATAAGTGAATTAAACATTTTGATTGTAAATGTAATATATTTTATAAAATGTATGAATATATATATATATTATTAAAATTTTATTTAAGATAAATTTACATTTAAATATTATTATTAATAAAAAAAATTAAAAAAGAAAAATTAATTCATAAGAATGGAATTAGTGAAATTGGGGTTACAAATTTGGGAGAGTAAGGGTTTCATAGGATATTGAGCTGAAGTAGAGGGCTTAAAGGTGCACTGGGTGGGGGTTATATTTAAGAGGTTCCAAATCATGTAAGAAGTATTGGTTTCAAGACAAGGATTCATGACCAATCATAAAGAGATCAGTCGATTGATGAGTGCAGGGCACTAATGAGGGAGTCTGATCAAGGCCTGACCAAATGGGGGGGGGGGGTTTGATAAAGAAATTGTACTTGAACTGGAAATGAAAATTTTACTTTTTCTTCAGGTATAATGTTGGTGTATATTTTATTTTTAAGGTATCTAGTTTTTTTAGAAAAGTTTTCGGTTCAGAGTGGTGCCTTATTATGTTTCATCATTTTTCATCCTCATTCTTTATCAATTATCTAAAGGTCATTTTCGTATTTAATTCTATGGATAGTTCAATGTTAATATTGGTTTTATAAATATTTTTTTTTTCATTCAATTGGCTATTTTCTAATTCCAATTTTTTGAATGGATGTGGACAAAATCTTCCTTATAAAGGTCAATATTTTTTCAATTGTTTGTAGTCTTACTAATTATTATATTTAATTGAAATTTGTGAATATGGAAAATTTTATCAATTTATTAATCCATAGCATACACTAGAAGCATCAACTTTTATAAAACACATAGATATATACTCTTTACATTCATAAAAACTACAATATATCAACATATTCTTATAATATTATCTCAATATAGTGAGGTTAACTCATGAAATATTGTGTTTGATTAAGCACTATTAGATTGTCTATTTTTTTGATGTGCTTCCCACCCTACCCTAGTTATGCACGTCGGCTTCAGTGATGCACATGGTATTTCAAACTCTTTTTTTGAGCTCCACAACCTTTGTGAGAGTACACTATTTTATTATTTATATATATATATATATAGTATGTTAATTTAATATGTCATTCCTTAGTAAGAACTACATTCATGATGTATGATATAAGTGTTATGATGGTAATACAAGGATGTTAATTTTTACTCTATTAAAATTACATGAAATGTAAAATTGTAATAATATTTAGATGTAAACTATCTAGAATATGTATCATTAATAATATATATATATAACTTAAAGAAAAATATATTTCCATGTTTTTAATGAAAAATAACTACTTAAAAAGTTTGTATGTGTGTGTGTGTGTGGATATGTGTGTATATAGATAGTTTAAAATGTTTTCAAAAAATTTGGTGCTTAAAAATTATAAACATGAAAGATGGATTATTTAACTAGTTTTCAAGGCATAAATTTTTTAAAGTAATTTAGTATTTATCTAAACATAATTTTACAAAACTTATTTTCCAAGGGAATTTTAAAAAATGTTTGTACTAGACTTTTATGAACCCCTTGGATATTTAATTCTCATTCCTTATTTTAAAATTATTGTCTAAGGGATATTTGAATTTCTATGATGGGTGGATTTTCTTATGGAGTTTTCTCATGTAAGAAGATTATATATTATCTTTTATTTTTTAAATGACCCTAAAATATTAATGATTTTTTTATAATTCTCCATAACCATGACTTGAAATTCATTTAATTGAATAAAGCACAATGTATTTTTTTCAACTGTCTTTTATATAAAAATGCATAGCAAGTTTTTAGCACTTAATCCAGAATCATAGGTTCAGGTTTTACAACTGGTATTAAGGGAATAGTCTAGATGTGTTTTAAGATTATGAGTTTATTTCTAAGTGGCAGAGTATATAATTTTAGTAATTCATGTTTTTCTTAATTTTAAAGATGAAAATCATATTTTTATGTCATATAAACAAACTAGATGGAACAATTATTTTAACGGCGGATGAATGTAACATCATGGGTTTTAATTGAAAAATATTTTATAAAAAATAATTCAAAACATGAAATATTATTTATAATAAAAAAAATTCAAATGAAAAGTAGATAATAAATTATGAATTTAAATATATTAAAAAATTATAGAAGTCAAAATCTTATGTAATAATAATATTATTTTTAAGAAATAAGATTTGATTAATATTTAAATTTATAAACATATATTGTTTTCCGACGTGGTATTATTATAAAAGAATAATTTAAATATAAATATATTAAAATTATATGTTCCAAATAAAACATATAATGTTAATAACTATTTCAAATGTCAATAATTATTTACATATTATGGATGATAATGAAGAATTATTTTTTAATAATGTTATATTTTATAGAATAATTTTTCTAAATTAATCAGTTTATATTATATGTTACCACCATAATTTAAAAAACCTTGCAATAATAGAAATGTTTTGTTATAATTATATATATATATAAACAACATACTTACATGTAGTTGATTTCAAATAATAATTTTATATAAAGTATTTTATTTATATAGAATTCATATAAACTGGATTTTAAATAAAATTTATTTGTGAATATTAAATTTATTATATTTCATATTATTGTGATATTATTTTAAATAATTAATATTAATATGTAAATGATATATAATACTTAAATCATCCAACATTTAAAATTATCATATTAAAAGTAATATATTATATAAAATATATAAACTTATATATATATAAATATATACATGAATTATTATTAAAATATTATTTTATATAAATATAAATACATATTTAATGAATAAAAAAGAAAATCATCTGAAAATGAAAATGAATTTACAACAAGGAATCACTGAAACTGGGGATTCTGATTTCGAGATAGTCATGGGACTCATAGAATACTGAACCAAAACAAAGGGATTCAAGGGGAATTGAGGGGTCCAAAATTGGGATGTTCAAGCATGGGTGAGAAGTATCGTTCAACAGATCAGGAGTTGAACTCATGGGGAAGGATATCGAAAGGCGGATGTGGACTAAGGTGTTATGGGGGAATCTGAGGAAGGTTTGACAAAATTGGGGTTTCAATCTGAAAATCAGTCTCCATCGAGGTAGCGTAAGTATTCTTCGTATTCAGATAAGATATTGGTACGTAATTTTTTTAGGTTTACAAATACTATTATAAATTTATTCTAGTTTAAAGTGGCGTATTCATCTCTTTCTATATTTTTTATCACATTTAACATCGACAATGTTGGGGTGGTTTACTTGTTTATTTTTATCGACCACATGATGATTATAATGGTTGTATAACATCAATTTTCTTATAATTGACTCATTGATTGTAATGATTTTTGGAATGGATGTTTTAAAAATATTTTTTATGAAGCTCAAAATTATTTTATCTTTCAAATAGTGTCAATATTCTATAAATTAAATAATCATGTTTATAATTGGACAATGGTTTCAATTTCTTTTTCCATGGAATGCACTTGAAGCATTGAATATTTTTCAATGATATAGATATATAAGACATATTTTCAAAATATCTACATCATGATATCAACCATTTCATATAATATTATTTCTATATAGTTTGGTTAAATCTATAAATAGGATGTTTTGTTTAGCACGACCTATTTCCAATTTTTTGAAGTGTGGCATGCCCTTCCTTAGTTATGCATGGTTTCTTGAGTGTTGCGTTCCATATTTCACACTCTTATCGAAAACTACACAACATTCATGGGAGGATACGACATTCTATACATGTATTTAGTTTCTTATTCTATTTCTAAGCAATGAATGTAGTTTGTTTGAATTTATATTTTGGGATTGATTTTTTTTTATTATAAATATCTAAATTTTGGTTTTAATTTGAATTTAATGTTTTTTAGATAATTAAGTTTCAATGTATTCAAAAACATATCTTCCTATTTAAAAATTAAATGATTATTTATAATATATTATTTAATATACGAATATATTTTTATAAAAAGTAATATTGGAAATAATTTTTGAATAAATATTTTTTTTAAAATTTTAAAATTATTTTGTATGATGTAATACGATGAGAATACATTTTATTGTAATTATTGAAAAATAAAATTAATAGTAATTTTTTTTAATTAAATTTTTAATCATTTGAAAAATATGAATCCAATATGTTTTTGTTAGTATATTGTATAAATTTTAATGATAACAATTTTCATTTTATGAAAAAAATATTTTTTCTATTACTAAAAGTCAATTATAATAATAGATATTACTATAATTTATATCTCATGACATATCATGCATTTTTAATACCTAAAGTATATTAATTATTTGTATATATATATATATGTTGGACTCCTCATGTGTTAATCATGTTTTAATGATCACAAATCCAATTACTGTTACTTAATCTCAATCTTCATTGAACATCTTGATAATGCTCTTCAATATCAATAATAACTACACATCATGTTTCAGTGATAACAAATCTAATGGATGTTAATTACTCCCTTTAATATTTACATGTCTTATGAATGATCACAAATCTAACAAATATTATCACACCATTATATTTATGATTCAAGCACTTTTACTCTCAAATGATTAAACTTAATCCATATTCTACATATTACAGTCTAAGTCCAAATACAGATATTTTTCTAAGTATGGACACACTGTGAAGGACTCACCGTGACCCAGACACCGTGAAGGACTCTCCGTGACCCAGACACCGTGAAGGACTCACTGTGACCCAGAAACCGTGAAGGACTCACCGTGACCCAGACACCGTGAAGGACTCACCGTGACCCAGACACCGTGAAGGACACACCTTGACCCAGACACCGTGAATGACAAACTGTGACCTCAACACTGTGAGCTTGACACCGTGAGATAGACATCGTGACATAGTCACACAGTGAAGCTCAAACCGTGAAACTCATACCGTGAAGCTCATACCGTGAAGCTCATACCATGAAGCTCATTCCGCGAAGCTCATTCCGTGAAGCACATACCATGAAGAAGAAATCGTTTACATAATCACTATCACACCGTTTCTTAACTTTTTTCCAATATTATTTAAATAATTCTAATGGTAATATTTGATGTTTTTAATGCAGTTAATGTTATTTAATGATATTTTTTGACATGTCAGGAAACCATATCTTGTACCTATGAAAAGGGAATCATTCCTACTGCCAGGTTTTGTGGAATATAAAGAAGTTTGAGATGCAGAACATGCGTAAGTAGTGGCGTGGTGTAAAAGTGTGAATATACAATGAGATGAAAAATCCCGAGCAAGAAGGTGACTACAAGGCTTTCAAAGAACTCTTGTGAATGCAATCCAACACCACTGAAGAACATAAACGACGAATCAAGAGATCATTTTCATTCCTGTAGAATACAAGATGAACTACGAAACTCTGTTTTTCAACACAAAAACCAGATATGGAATCAGAAGCATTCCTGCTGAATCCAACAAGTCCAGAGTTGCATTGATATTCACTAGAGCTTCCTAATCTCTTATCTATTCTCTCTATGTGATTTATTTATTTATTAAATTTTGAGTAGTGTGGTGCACTCTGTATATCTTATACACACACTGTCTACTACACTGAACTGGAGGATATTAAATCCTCACTCCAAAACTCTTAACTCTTGTTTACCCACGACAACTATGGAATAGGTCCTTGTGTGACCTGGTCTTTTTATTGTTTCCCACGATGAATAGTGGTAGTGGTCCCTGTGTGGCCTGGACAATTTTGTAAACTGTTGTTAACCCTGATCCAGGGTGTGGATCAAATTTATATAAATTTGAGAGGACTATGTCTCGGCTTGAGACTAAAACTTTTTTTATATCTGCTGTGAATCTTTTTTTAAAGATTCTATGTATACTACATATATCTTATTTATTCCACTGCTATTACTTTGAAATAACAAAACTATTTTAAAGCTACTTTGATAGTTAAATTAGCAAGTGTTTACACTTATTGTAAACTAGTAGGTTAGTTTCAAAAGATAGTTTGATCCCATGGTTAAATTAACTGAGACCTAATCAATCTTCGAGAAGCTAAGTGAACATTTAAAATCTGTATAAATTCACTACAGTTTAACTTATTTTATAAATCGGGGGATTTTATGTAGACAATATTTTAACAGAAATTTATAATTGGAACTCAATTCACCCCCCTCTTGAGTATCCACTCCGACCAACATTTGGTACCAGAGGATTTGTTTTTGTTTAATGACTTTTGAAGTACTCTATTTTTCAACTGTTATTTTAGTTGCATATTTAATGATCTTAAATTTCTGTTAGTTATAAATTTTATCTCTTTAAATTATCTTTCTAAAATCTAGTTATGGATAAGAGACTAGAGGGTGCTGCTACTAATAGGCCACCTTTCTTTAATGGTACAAAATATGCTCAGTGGAAACTTAAAATGAAAATTCATTTAGAAACCATGGGTTTTGATATCTGGACTGCTATTGAGTCACAATATAAAATTCCAGAAACTGAAAGAGTAGTTTAGGATGAACCAACAAAGACTACCTATAATAATAATTGTAAATCCATGAATGCCATGTACTGTGCTTTAATAGATGAATAGTTTAATAGAATTTCTTCTTGTAAATATGCTTTTGAAATTTGGGATACTTTGGGTTTTTCTCATGAAGGAACAACCAATGTTAAAGAAATTGGATTAAATACTTATACAATTAAATATGAAAATTTTAAAATGAAGACTGATGAACCTATTTCTGATATGTTTCTCAGGTTTAATGAGATAGTCAATACAATGAATTCACGTGGAAAGGTTGTTCTAGCAAATGAACAAATTATGAGAATCTTGAGATGCTTACCAGACCGATACACATGCACATCTATTTCAATCAGAGGGTCATGTGGCATTGCTGCTCTACCTGTCAAAGAACTCATTGGTAAGCTTATGATGTATGAGGAATAACTAAAGGTGAATAAATAGGAAGATGATGAACCTAAGATAAAATCTGTGGCTATAAAGATGACTCCTTTAAAGAGGAAGGACAAAGAAAAATCTCAAATACAAACTGACAGTTCAACCAGTGAAAATTCAGACTCTGACAGTGATGCTAAAATGGCTCACATAGCTAGAAGGTTTAAGAAATGTTATAGGAAGAAGAAATTTTTCAGAAATTCAAATTACAAAGGAAAGTATGACAATAAGGGAAATTGGAAGAAGGATTGGAAAAAGCCAGATAAAAGTGATGAAGTTGTTTTCAATGAGTGAAAAAGGAAAGGACACATTAAATCAGACTGCCTAAAGCTAAAATTCAAGAAGAAATATGATTACAAGGACAACAAGTACAAAAAAGTTATGAAGGCTACCTGTAGTGCTTTTGAAGACAGTACAAGTGAATCTTAAATGTCTGATTCTGAAAAGAATAAAGACAACATGTGTTTTATGACAAACACATCTGAGGTAACCTTAGATACTCATGTTTTAAATAATTATTATTCTGGAAATGATGTAGAATCTGATTCTGATTTTTGAAAACATGACTAGTGAATAATTGTTTGAATACTGTAATATACTGGAAGATACATGCAATGAACTTAAGGATAAATACAAATCATTAATGAAACAACATGCTCTCACTACTATTGCTAAAACCGAACTTACTATTGATAAAGAGAAAAATGCTCAACTGTTAAAGGAAAACACTGAACTGAAAATGTCTAATGAGAAACATAAGAATGACTTAAGGAAGTTCACAAATGGAAAAGAAACACTAACTCAAATGCTAGGAAAGCAGGTTGCACCAAAATACACTACTGGAATAGGATACAAACCTGGACAGAGATAGATTACTAAGAATAGATTTATTCCTAAATCTAGATAGAATAATTCTAGTTCTAGTTGGGGAAATTCATATGCTTCAACTAGTTTTTCACATAGTTATAAATCAAATAGAGTTCATCTTTCAAAATATTTTGATTCTGTAAATTATATGAGACCCATAAGACAAATTTGGGTACCAAAATCTTTGATTTCTAACCTGTCTGGACCCAAGAAGATCTGGTTACCAAAATCATTTCCTATCTAAATATGTTTTCTATGAAACCTTCTTGAAGAGTTCCCACAAGAAGACATGGTATTTGGACAGTGGATGTTCAAGACATATGTATGGGGATTACTCATGTTTCAAAAATTTAATAAAGGTTAATGGAGGTCATGTCACCTTTGGTGATAATTCTAAAGGAAGGATCATCGACCTAGGCCAAATTGGTATCACTGATTCAGTTTTAATTTCCAATGTTTTATTTTTTAATGGACTTAAATATCATCTGTTAAGTATTTATCAATTATGTGATAATGGTTTTAATGTCAAATTTGAAAATTATTCTTGTAATGTTTTTAATTCTAAAAATGTTTTAGTATTTTTTTCTTTAAGAAATGAAAATGTGTATGATGTTGATTTAAATTCCATAGACAAGAAAAATGTTAACTGTTTAAATGCTTTTCATAAATAGTCCTGGTGATGTTATAAAAGATTAGGACACTACAATATACACTCACTTAGTAAACTAACTAGGAAGAACTTAGTTAGAGACCTACCTATACTTGAGATTCCAAATGACAAAGTTTGTAATTCCTGTCAAAAGGGAAAGCATCATAAAGTTTCTTTTAAATCAAAAAAAGAAGTTTTAACTTATCAACCTCTCTAGTTGGTTAACATGGATTTGTTTGGACGATATAGAGTTTCTAACATAAATGGGAAGAACTATTTCTATGTCCTAGTAGATGAATTTTCTAGATATACTTGGGTATACTTCTTAGCTCACAAAAGTGAGGCTTGTTCTTACATTATTAAATACTCCAAGTCTGTAGAAAATCTTAGTGGACTTAAGATTAAAAACCTATGAAGTGATCATTTCCGTGAGTTTGAGAATCATATGTTTGAATCCTACTGCTCACAAAATGTCTATAGTCATAACTTTTTTTCTCTTAGGACACCTCAGCAAAATGGTGTAGTAGAAAGAAGAAATTGAACCCTGCAAGAAATTTCCATAACTATGCTGAATGAATATGACCTGCCTATTTACTTTTGGGATGAAGCTGTGAATATAGTGTGTTATATTATTAATAGATTCTAAATTAGACCTGTTCTTAAGAAGACCCCATATGAGATGTGGAACAATAGAAAACCTAATGTTAGTTACTTTAGAGTCTTTGTCTGCAAAGTCTTTATTCTCATTACAAATGATAATCATGATAAGGTTTCTTCTAAGAGTGATGAATGAATCCTTTTAGGATATTCTTTAACCAGTAAGGATTATAGAGTTTTCAATAAAATAACCAAGTAGGTGGAAGAATCTGTTCACATCAAATTTGATGAAACTGATCCACATGAGCCTAAAACCTCTCTTGAAAATCTTGAAGACGATTTATCTGTTCTGGACCTTAATGACATATCTAATGAACCTGCTATAACGACAACTAGTTCTGGACTTATTTCAGAATCTGCCCCAAATGAACCCGAACCTAGAGGAGAACCTAAAGTTTCTAGTCCTACCTTTATTAGATCAACTAAAATTTTAAATAATCATCTTATAGATGATGTTGTAGGAAATCTTGATAGAGGGACCCAGACTAGAGCTTCTCTTAGAAATCAGGTTGAACATCAAGCCTTCTTATCACAACATAAACCTAAAAACATTTATGATGATATTAATAATGAATTTTGGGTAATTTATATGCAAGAAGAACTCAATCAATTTGAAAGGAATAAAGTTTAGAATCTTGTTGAAAGGCCTAAGGACACATTCACCATAGGCACTAAATGGTTATTTAGAAATAAATTAGATGAATCTAGAAACATAGTTAGAAATAAAGCTAGGATAGTTGCACAAGGATATAGTCACGAAGAAGTTGTTGACTATGGGGATACTTTTTCTCTAGTAGCCAGATTAGAACTTATTATAATTTTACTTGCTTATGTTGCTCATCTAAATTTCAAACTATATCGAATGGATGTCAAGAGTGCATTCTTGAATGGATATATTGCTGAAGATGTTTTTTTTAACAAACACATGGATTTCCAAACCCTAATTTTTCTAAATCATATTATCAAATTATCAAAAGCATTATATGGTTAAAAACAAGCTCCAAGAGCTTGGTTTGATAGATTAATTAATTTTCTAATTTCTAAAAGTTTTACAAAAGGAATAGCTGATCCTACTATATTTATAAAACTAATTTCTAAAGATGTTTTATTTGTACAAATTTATGTAGATGATATTATTTTTGGATCTTCAAGAAATTCCCTATGTACTAATTTTTCTAAAATGATGAAAAATGAATTTGAAATGAGTTTAATGGTTGAACATAAATTCTTTCTTGGATTTGAAATATTTCAAAATGATAATGGAATTATTTTAACTCAATGTAAATATACTAAATAACTTTTAAAACTTTTTTGATTGGATATAATAAAAACAATGACACTCCCATGAGATCCACCTATAAGATGGATCTTGATGAAGATGGTAAATCTGTTGGTCAAACCACTTATAGAGGAATGATTGGAAGTCTACTCTACATGAATGCTAGTTGTCCTGATATTATGTTTAGTGTGTGTATGTGTGCTTGTTTTCGAGAAAACCATAAAGAGTCACATTTAAATGCTTTAATGAGAATTTCTAAATACCTCAAGCATACTCCTAATTTAGGACTGTTCTATGCCAAAGGAAAATCATTTGAATTAGTTAGTTATTCTGATGCTGATTTTGCTGGACGTAAGATAGACAGAAAAAGAAACTCTGGAACATGTCACCTTTTAGAAAAGTCACTAGTATCATGGTGTAGTATGAAACAAAATTCGTTTGCATTATCTACTGCAGAAGCTGAATACATAGCTGCTAGCAGTTGTTGGGCACAAATTTTGTGGATGAAACACACATTACTAGACTATGGATATCAATTCAGACATGTACCAATAAATTGTCACAACACAAGTGCTATTAATATTTCTAATAATCCTATTTTTCATTCTAGGAAAAACCATATTTGTGTAAAAGATCACTTTTTGAGGGATCATTATGAAAAAGCTGATATCACTTTGGAATTCATTGGTACTGAATATCAACTTGCTGATATATTCACTAAACCATTAAATTCTGAAATATTAGACTACATCATACATGATCTTGGTATGATTAATCATAAGTAAATATCTTATTGATCTTAATGTTGAATACTTTACAATATTTTACTTTACGGTTTCATGGTCACTATTTCTAAGTTACTGTTTTATGCTCACGTTCTGTCAACTCACTATCTCACCGTAACTGTATAGAATGCTAACTATATCATCGTGATGACTATCAACTATCTCACCGTGATGACTAGTTTTCAACACACCATAATGCCTACTCACGGTCTCACCATGAAGATTATTTATATTCTTATTTTAACCCGTATCACGGTAATTTTTATTTCACCGCTAATTGATTTTCCTCGTTTTGGTTTTTATGACACTTGACATTCCCAAATGATAAAACATAAGGGTATCATTTGATTCCTTTCCCGAACTCTCTCCTAAACCGTCTCTTACATCTTGCCCAAACCTTTAGTGAATGACAAGGATGAAGCGTCCATCTTCACCTTCGTTTGAGAAGTGCCTCTCTAAGAAACAGAAGAGGATACCGAGGATAGCTCACGAAGGACCTCTAAACCCAAACCTGGTAACCCATACTGTTGTACCTGAAAAAGAAGTTTGCCCAGAGTTTTTTCTGTCCAGTAGATCATTAGTTTTGAATGTTTTAAGAGAACAAGGATGGCTTGAATGGTTCACTGGACAGAATAGAACGATTTACCCAAGGCTGGTATCTCAATTCTATCAGTATGTGAAGTTTTCTTTTGAGTTTCGTGAAATATTTTTGGTGACAAGCTGGATAAATGGCCAGAAGTTCTTTTTCTCTTCGAGGCTGTGGGCTGCATGCCTAAGGATTCCACATGAATGAGTTTTTGAGGATTAATAGAGAGACCCTCCTCCAACAACCGACATCATTGACCTCGATAATTATTTGGAGATCCTGACTAGAAATGGCACCAAGCGAAGGGCCATATATGCTAAATTAGATGAGGAGACAAGACTAATGTTCAAGTTTGTTCAAAATTTGATTAGTCCCAGAAAAGGATATTTTGCTGTGATGAAGTATCGGGATGTGTTCCTGATTCACCTGTTGAAGAATGGCCATAAGATCAACCAATGAAAGTTTGTTATTAACCATATCTGTGAGCTGATCAAAGTCACATACATATCCACCTCCTTATTTTACTCAAGGATTATCTCATCTATGTTATATGCAAAAGGGATGGTTGGACCAAATGAATAAAAGCTAAAGGACCTTGATTACTGCCTATCCATGCCTATCATATGAAGGGTGATGATTAGCTGGAACCCCTGGAAGAAGAAGTTGGTTGCAGATAATGATAAGGTGTATAAAAATATTAATCATGTTGACTATCCAAGAAGGCCTAAAAATATTTATGATCCTGGTTTGGAACAAGATGAAGTGGCTGAGTATTCAGAAGAAGAAGAAGAAGAGGAAGTAACAGCTGAAGTATCTCCTAGAAAAGAAGCTGGTTGACTTCCAATAAAAAATGCTCCTATTGAAAAAGAAATGATTGTTGTCCCTGTTGTTATCCTAGATAAAATACCTCAAGGAGAGGAATTTGATGTTAGTTTGAGAGGAGAGGAAGCTCCTACTTCTAGTGTGGATGTAAATCCAGAAGCTCATCCTAATGCTGCAAGGAAATTGGTTTTTCTAGATTCAGAATAGCAAGAAACCTTAGAGGCAGATCCTGTTGAATAGGATCATTCTGTTGAGAAAGAAGCACGTATGGATGCTAAACTAGTGGAACAATCAGTTCCTGAGATTATTCCCACTACTGAAGAGAGGATGGAAATTTCCTTTTAGCTATTATGGCCATAGTTTTCTGAGGAGATCAGAGATGATCCTGTGGATCTTGACCATGTTCCTGAGCCTCTAGAATCTGAAAGGGATGCACAATTTGAGAGGGACGGACCTCAAAACTTTGAGATTATAGAAGGTGGATCTGCTAAAGCTTCTCAACCATCTATCTCATACTCTGTGCACACTAGATGTGAATTCCCAAGCTTTTATGATGAAAATGAGTCACAACAGGTGACTACAACTGGAATGGATCTCTCTTCTCTATTTCAACTAAAGTCTATAGCTCATATAGTACCAGAATCAGAGCCCCAACCTCAATAAGAATCATAATCTGAGTCTGAAGATGACTCTGAACCTCAACCAGAATCTGAGCCTCTGCCTTTACTTGCACTCTTACCCGAGAATCACTCTTTTGTCACCAAAGATGATCTGAAAATTTTTGTAGAGACTTTGTTAGCTGGAGTTGAGAAAATTGTCTCCACTCAACCTCGTCCAATGACTCAGTTACGTCAAGAAGATGCATCAATCCTCTTGGAAAATATTATCTTGTATATTTAACCAAGGATGATCCGAGAAATTCAAGAAGTCGGAGTTGAGAATAAGCTGCTGGGTGGTGATGTTGCAAATCTGAAAAATATGGTAGCAAGTTTGCAGAATGAGTTATCTTTGAGATCAGTGCCTTCTCCTGTTTCTACCCCTGAACTAGTTGCTACTTCTCCTGATCCTTTTGATTCCCTCCTTTCTAGGGAAATTGTTTCTCAAGTTCATCATTACCTACTTTCTTTTGATGAAAAGATTGGAAAAAGACACACCAAAAAGCTGGAAATCATGAGGGAGCTTGTAGAACATCTAAATAAGCATACATATGAATACACCAGATGCCTGCAAAAAGTTCTGAAATAGCTCAATGTTCTAACCAAAGCTGTTAAGGCTTCTCCTACTTCTAGTAAGACCTCCAAGACTTCTATGGATGATTCAATGCTTAGATCCATAATCAAGGAAGAACTTCAGAGTGCCTTCAGTGGCTTGGATTTATCTTATTTGTTATAAGTGGTTATGAACAGCGATAGAGCATTGGACTTGGTTAGGATTCATTCTAAGGTAGCCAATGATTCTTAACAAGAGATCAAAAGAAAATATATTTATATCTCTCCCGGATTTTCTCTGAAAGCGATATGAATGATCACTTGAGATATCTTGTGCAAAATTTGAGAATCCCTCCTGTGACTCAAGCTTTTAAATCTCATGTTCAGAAACTTACAGAGTTCACCAGATTGTTGGACATATTTATATAGAATAAGGATGATTTTGAAAAGTCTATGCAATATGGTGGTGAAATCATTACTGATTTCACAAATCTTTTGAAGACGTATCTTCATGTGCGGAGTAATGATATAGCTGCTTCAGCTGCTTCATCCCTTAGACCTGGTCTACCTACCTTAACCTCAACTACCATGACAGTTAGCCAAGCTCTTTCTCAGATCTGGCCAGTCAATCTTGACCAACCACAACATAGATATTCTACTTCTCCCACTTTGGCTCCATCTGATTTCGAAGGTCTACCCTTTATCTTTTTCTACCGCATTTATGCCTTCTTCTACATCAGCACCAGCTCCTGCTGTTGATAATGGCAAGGAAAAGATGGATCCCTGAAGAGTTCATGAACTGTTTTCTTTTTGATGGGATGTCATTTCTTGTTTCCTGTTTTTATTTCTCTTGTATGATCTATTCTGATTTTTTTTAATGAAGTCTGCTTTGTTTCATTTCATTTTCTCTACTTTTTGATAGTCCCAAAAGAGGGAGACAACTAAAAGTATAACTGGGGGAGAAAAACTACATGTGTCAGTACTATAATGATTTTTTCTATTCTAATATGCTATTTTTTTACTGCTACATTTCATTTATATTCTGACTATATCTGATTTGTGATCATCAAAAAGGAGGAGATTGTTGGACTCCTCATGTGTTAATCATGTTTTAATGATCACAAATCCAATTACTCTTACTTAATCTCAATCTTCATTGCACATTTTTCTAATTCTCTTCAATCTTAAGAATAACTACATATCATGTTTCAATGATAACAAATATTATGGATGTTAATTCCTCCCTTTATTATTTAAAGTCTTACAACTGATCACAAATCTCACATATATTATCACACCTTTATATTTATGATTCAAGATCTTTTACTCTCTATTGATTAAAATTAATCCATATTCTCCATATTATTGTCTAAGTCCAAATACATATATTTTTCTAAGTATGGACACACTGTGAAGGACTCACTGTGACCCAGACACTGTGAAGGACTCACCGTGAACCAGACACCGTGAAGGACTCACCGTGACCCAGACACCGTGAAGGACTCACCGTGACCCAGACACCGTGAAGGACTCACTGTGACCCAGACACCGTGAAGGAATCACCTTGACCCAGACACCGTGAAGGGAAAACCGTGACCTCGACACCGTGAGCGAGACACCGTGAGCTAGACACTGTAAAATAGTCATTCCGTGAAGCTCATACCGTGAAGCTCATACCGTGAAGCACATACCATGAAGAAGACCCCGTTTACAAAATCACTGTGACAATGATTCTTAACTTTTTGTCAAGATTATTTAAATAATGCTAACGGTCATATTTGATGTTTTTATTGCAATTAATTTTATTTAATTATATTTCTTGGCATGTGAGGAAACCGTCTCTTGTACCTATGAAAAGCGAATCATTCCTACTCCCTGAACTCTTAGAATATAAGGAATTTTGAGATGCAGAACACACGTAAGTAGTGGCGTGGTGTGCAAGTGTGAATATACAACGAGAAGAACAATCCTGAGGAAGAAGTAGACTGCAAGACTTTCAATGAACTCTTGTGAATGTAATCCAAAACCACTGAAGAACATACATGATGAATCAAGATATCATTTTCATTCATGTAGAATACAAGCTGAACTATGACACTCTATTTTTCAACAGAAACACCAGAGAAGGACTCAGAAGCATTCCTGCTGAATCCAACGAGTCCTGAGCTGCATTGATAATCACTAGAGCTTCCTAATCTCGTATCTATTCTCTCTAAGTGATTTATTTATTTATTAACTTTTGAGCAGTGTGGTGCACTCTGTATATCTTATACACACACTGTCTCCTGCACTGAACTGGATGATATTAAATCCAGACTCCAAAACTCTTAACTCTTGTTTACCCATGTCAACTGTGGAATAGTTCCTTGTGTTACCTGGTCATTGTTTTGTTTCCCACGTAGAACAGTGGTAGAGGTCCCTGTGTGGCCTGGGCAGTTTTGTAAACTGTTATTAACCCTGATCCGGGGTGTGGATCAAATTTATATAAATTTGAGAGTACTAAGTCTCGGCTTGAGAATGAACCTCTTGTGATATATTCTTTGCATCTTTAGCATAAGATTCTAAGTATACTACATATATCTTATTGATTCCGCTGCACTTGCATTGAAATAACAAAAAAAATTAAAAGCTACTTTGATAGTTAAATTAGAAAGTATTTACAATTATTATAAATCAGTAGGTTAGTTTCAGAAGTTAGTTTGATCTTGTGGTTAAATTAACTGAGACCTAATCAATCTTTGAGAAGCTAAGTGATCATTTAAAATTTGTATAAATTCACTACAATTTAACTTATTTTATAAATCGGGGGATTTTAAATAGAAAATATTTTAACAGAAATTTTTAATTGGAACTCAATTTACCCCCCTCTTGAGTATCCACTCCGACCAACAATATATATATGGATGAATTTTTAATAAATCATTCCTTAAAATGAACTTATTTCAAAATCAATTTTGTGAGTATTATGAATGAAATACATCAATGTCAATTATTCCATCATTAACATTCAATGAAAAGTATACTTTTTATAAGATTTGGTTATTAAAAATATAGATGATGTATTCCCTTTAATGTATATATATATATAAATACAAATATATGAATGTGTGTAAATATGGTTACATGTTTTAAATATAAAACTCCAATGATATATTCATATAAGTATGGAAATGATAAAATCTTTTTATATAATTTGGTTCTTGAACCTTGTAAATATGATATGGAAGTTGGGAGTGAACCCCTCAATTAAGAAACTGGGTAGGCCCAGATAATCTTCAAGGATTTAAATGGTCCATTGATATTGGTTTAAAAATCTTGTATATTTTTTTTGTTTTATAATAGGATTATTTTTAAATAATTTTCATGACATATGTAACATCAAAGTATTATAATTATTTTTAAAGGTATTTTTGAAACGTTAATTGTAAAGGTAATTTTCATTATTATTTTCACATGCCATTTAGAAACCCCTTATAAGTAAATTTATTGTGCATACATTATGTGAAAACTATTTTAATTGGTCAATTTAAATGTCTAAAAGGGACATATCCACATATAAACTTATGATACATGAATAATATAAGATATTTTTATTTTTTTTGTAAATATCTAAAAATATGTAAGGTTAATTGTTAATTCTAAATAACATTAACCAGTAAAGGACCTTAATGGAATAATGAAATTTTATTTTTTGTAGTTTTCGTATATAAAAAAATAATTATCCTTTTTATCATTGAATCTGGAATCATGGGTATTAGTCTTTATACAATGATTATAAAATTTAAATTCCATTTTGTAATTGATCTTAAAATTGTATTAGAATTTGTATTTAAATTTTTTATAAACCTGATTATTTTTTTAAAAATATTGAATTCACAATTTGATACAAATTATTGGTTACCTTAGAAATAGAGTGTTCTGGGAGAATTAACATTAACAAAATATTGTGATAAAATAAAATTTTAATATGAAATTTAAAATATTTTTATATGATACAATAAATTATATAGTGATGGCCATGAATGAATTTTATATGATAAAGACAATACATTAAATCAATAGAAATATAAAAATTAATGGAATATTTAAAAAAAGTAAATTTGATATGTAAATAGAAAAGGAACAATTTTGATAAACTAATTTATGTAATAGCAATCACAGTGCCCCTATGTCTCATCCACCCTAGTTAGAATGTGATTGTTATATAACACCCTAGATTAAATATGATACAAGAACAAATATTTTGAATGTCTCATGTTTTTAATGTGGAAAAAGTAACCAAAAAAATATGTGTTTTCTAGAAGGATAATTATCAAACCAAAAAAATCATCGATTTTAATGGAGAAAATAAAACCATTGATGGGAAGGGAGAAAGAGGTAGTTTTACTTTTATAAATATAGTTTCAATAACATTTCAACTATCGGTAATGGAAAGAATATGAATTCCAGTGATATATATATATATATATATATTATAGTTGAGTGAGATATAAAGATAAAAAAGGGATTTTCAATAATTTATTATGGATTATGAAGGTAGTGAAGGAATTAGATGGGATAAAAAAGAATCCAATCAGTGGTGATTTATAGTACATTAAGAGATTCATTGAAGCTTTCCAACTATTGGTTGTGTGAGTTACATAATCATGATTCCTTATAATTAATCATTGATTATCTTTGATGATAATGGAAGAATACTATAATATTTTATATCAGACAGTGTTATGTTAGTGTTTCTATAATGACCTTACCCATTTATACATATTATTAATTTATTTTAAATAATACAGAAACCATGGATCATAATTTCTAGTGACATTAGAAAACTAGGAATATTAAACTGAAATCATTGGACAAATAATCTTATATTTAATCTCTATTATGAGATCGTAACTTATATTGAGCCCTTACATATTCATGGGATTAAATGTGAAATACATGAACAATGGCATGAACTGTCAATCCCTCAATGTGAACAAGCATATGAATAAATCTGAACACATGGGTTAATAGGAATAACATGATGGAATAAAAAGGCTTTAATTAACATAAGGATGAATATCATATGTAATCATGGTATCTAGTGAGACATTGTAACAACATACAACAAGACAAATATATTATTTAGGGATCATTGAACATGTACGATCATGAGTCCAGGATACCCCCAAAACTATTGCACATGGAGCATGAGCGAAGCATAATCACCAAGACATTTGCACATGGAGAATGATTCCATGTTAACCAACTAGACCATTACACGATATGTCTAATGAGATTATACATCTTCCGATATAGTAGTGTGATATCTCGGTTCAACAATCAAATTATTTCAAGAATATATGTGCACATGATGAACCATATAAAACAAATTTAACATAAACATAAGTTAATCCAAGGACTAAATTGGGTTTCATAGTTATTTTAAAAATAATATGTAACTCCCTGACCCCAGTTACCCAACGTCGGTGCTTTATTACACAACATTGGAATGATACAAGGAATCATGTCCCGAATGACCGATCATTTTTGAATTACATGAAACACGATACACACGTATGTTCAACATTACAACTAGAAAAGAAATACAACACTAATTTGTTACATTATAAACATACATGTCTTCTAGATTATGCCTGCAAAGCACTCATAACTATCTTCTTCATATACTGAGAAAATGAAACATAAGAACGAGTGAGCTCAAATGCTCAGTAGGGGTATGCATTATAGTGGAAGAAAACATTATCATTAGTAATGGATAATAATTCAAAACACATTCCTTTAGAAGTAATAAACAAAAACACCGTATTGCAGGAATATAAACTGTCTAAATAATTCCATAATAAAACAAAGTCATGGGTAATCTACTAGTCGAAAAACCACATTAACCATCATTATTATTATCATAATTTTGGAATGTATAATGATGGACATTCTGAAACATCTTTTCAAGGCCTCATCCAAGACATCTAAAAATGATATAGGCCTTGGCCAAAACCATATATTGAATTGGAAAAGGCCCTGAACAATTCCACGTCTAATTTTTTCATGAGACCTACCGATGCATCGAGGAGATATAGTGGGCTCCACCCATAACATATTAAGTCCAAGACATTCCTAATTAGAAAATGTTGAAAAATAACATAAACATTTGAATTAAAACTAGCATACGAAATGTCAATACGATAACCATAAAACATGAATGGTATAAAAATAACAAATCAATAGTCAAGCATATAACAATACCCTCAATAAAATATGGATGATTTGTATCATAATAAATCAACTTCAAACATGTTTAAAATCTATAAAATGATTTTGAAATAGATGAAATGAAAAATATTTGAGAGAAATACCTCTTTCAGTTTTGAAACCATTTATGAGTCACAGAATTATAAAAGAAAAAATTTATTTTGAAAATATTTTTATAATATTGTACGGGAAGATTAGATGATGTTATAAAGATAGAAAATAGATGCACTCACTGTACAAGTTAAAAAAATATTTTTATATTAATTTGGTCGAAAATGTCATAAAGTACATTGTTTGGAAAATGATGTAAAATTTAATTTCAAAACATATATTTCCAAATGAGGGATTAAATGACTTTAACCTACAGTCTTGTTAATAGTAAAAAAAATTTAATAACATTTTTATGAAAACCTAGATGTTAATGATAATGAGGTCCCAGTAGATACATTAGTAAAAACAAATTTAGATAACAATGCTATTTTTAAATTAACCCTTACCATGTATTTTTTATTAGTAGATGGTAGGTTAACCTCTGGTATAATAGTTAAGACATTGTTATTAAATTATACATGAACTATATAGATAAATATGATATCATATATGATTCTATAATATTTATTTGTTAATAATATTTCAGTAGTATAATTGTTTCAGGAGTTAATTGATTCATCTTCCATTATATGCTTCGTTACGTAATCCATGATTGTTATGGATATTATTTATTTTATTATTAAACATAATGATATTATTTTTATAATCTTTATTTTTAATAATAAAATGTAAATTATTCTTGAATGATTATGATGGGGATTCAATCTCAGCGCATTCGTGGAGACGGTAATCTATACGTACACACGAGCGACAATATTAATTTATTGATGGATAAATAAAATGTAATCGGATGGTATATCATATATACTAAATCAAAATCACATTATATTTATTATTTACATTAGTTACACTCATTATTATACCCATCTAAATAATTAAGTGTTTGAATAACAACTACACCTTGATGTGGAGATGGTAAGTTGTATGTACACTTGTATGGTGACTTTTTCATTCCTATGATGGATATAATAATGAATAAGGTTGTAACAATGTTATGATTACTTCACAGTATGTAGAAGATATTATATTTATTATTTTATATTTGAAACCACATAAAAATAAGAAGTGGAAGAAGAAAAGAACATGAAAGAGGTGATGAAATATTTACCTCTTCTTTGGGTTCTACATTTTGATTTGATCAAAAGGGCTTTTAGGGTGGCTTTATGACAAAAGGAAGGCCTCAAATATGAAGGGAGAAAAGTTAGAAGGATATTTGGGTAAGGTTTGATTGAGTGAAATGGAATTTTAGGTGTAAATTAAGAGAATGGGATGTACCCTAATAAAAGAGAGGTGATTGTGAATTTTGGAAAAGCATGAAATATTATTTTATATTAAAATAATTTTCTATTTTTAATGGATCTAAAATACTTTATTTCGAGGCTAAGGTAGGGATGGGTAAAATACCTATCAACCAATATATTTTAAATATGTTTAGTTCACCATATTTACCATATATTTTAGATTTAACTCTTTGTTAAATAGTTTGACACTCACCATGTCTAAATGTATTTTTATATTTTATGGTTAATAAACTTAGAATAAAATTCCATGAAAACCCCAAGTGTTTCATTATTAATATATATATCTTTATCTACATCCTTTGGCCTCACCATATATTTTTAGGTATATTATGTCAATCAGTAAAATAATATTTGTATTAAAAACTCAATTATGTCAATTTTGACACAATTTAGTATTTGATTTTTGTGAAAATTATAACATCAAGATTACTACAAACAAAAATTATTTAATCAACCCTAACATATCATATTATCCTACTAATTAGTGAAATTTATCAAAAGTTTTAGATTTCATTTATTTTGATATTTATAATGGAAATTATTTTAATGATTCATTAATAATGAAATTAATGCATCATCATTGAGTCATAAATAAATTAAATTATTTAATGTCTAATAATTAAAAATAATATAAAATATTTTAGAATTTTAATTAATATTTATAGTCTAATTTAGCTTATTTGTAACCCTATAATCAAAATATTTTAGTTATTAAACATTGAATTAATCTCTTTTTACTCTTCTTTAAAAAAATAATAATAAATTTCCTAATCTAATACATGTGAACCAAACGAGATCATATTTTATTCTTATGGTTATTTTTTTTTGAATTAAACTTATCCAGTAGAATTGAGATATGTGTTACAGTAATTGTGATATAATTTTTACCCATAATTTACCTATATACTTTTAACCGTGTTAAATAAAAGTAAAGAGTTTCTATTCACCAAAAGTTATTTTCATTTTATTGAACCATATTTTACTTACTGAAACATACAGTATCTATGGAATTTTTTATATTCAAATCATAGAAGTGGTAAAATTATATTTTATGCAAATTAAAAAATGCTTCTATGAGGTGGGTAAACGACGTTAAAATGTTCAATAAAATATTTATATATCTAAAATTATTATAAAATGACACTAATGATTTACATTAAACTTATATAGATATTATGTATCTATTTTGACATAATCTAATTCAATATTCTGAATTCAAAAATGAAGTCCATTTTGAAAAAGAAAATTCATAATGTTTCAAAAAGTGGGTATTACTATTCGTAATGGAGAGTTTAATTGGTCGTGGTGTGATATAATCTTGAAGTTTTGTACAATGCAAGCTATTGTGTTATTCAAAGGGAAATGTATTGTGGAAGCTTGTGGTGTTACATTATTCCCTCCGTCAAATAATTTCATCTTCAAAATTTCTAGAATACAACAGCCCAAAATGATTCGGGTGGTACTTCATCATAAGTTCTTCTGGATCCCACATTGCATCTTCCATCATATGGGTTCCCCATCGAACATTTATGAGATGAGTCATCCGGTTTCTCAACACTTGTTCTATGGTATCAAGAATCATGACATGCTCTTCACAATAAGACAAATCAGGTTCCTGATCAATTTCCTCATAGGTGAGTACATGTGTGGGGTCAGGCATGTATTTTATCAACATTGATACATTGAACACATCATGAACTTTCAAGAGACTTTATGGAATTGCCAAACTGTAAGCTACAACCCATATTCATTCATAAATTTTGAATAGTCCGATTTAACTGGGACTTAATTTAACCTTCTTACCGAATTGTATAACTCCCTTCCATGGAGATACCTTTAAGAAAACATGATCTGCTACCTGAAATTCCAAATACTTCCTTCAGTTATCGTCATAGATCTTATGCCTGCTTTTAGATGCTTTGATGTGGGTTTGGATAACCATCACATTTTCCATCGTTTCCTCAAGAATTTCAAGGCCAACAAGATTTCATTCACCACCATAATCCCAACAAGTTGGTGTGTGACATCTCTTTCCATATAACGCTTCATTTGGTGCCAAATGAATACCTGAATAGAAGCTATTGTTATAGGAAAACTCTACCAGTGGTAAATGTTGATCCCACATAACTTGAAAGTCATGTGAGCATGATTTCAACAAGTCATCTATGGTTTGAATAGTTTGTTCTGATTGTTCATTAGATTTATGGTGGTTGGCAGTGCATAAGTGATGTTAAGTATCTAGGTATTTTTGAAGAATTTTCCAGAATCATGATGTAAAATGGTGATCACGATTACAAACAATCGATTGGGGAACTCCATGATGTCTTAAAACATCATTAATATAAAGTCATGATAAACATTCAAGTGGTAAATATTCTCTTATAGCATAAAAATGTTTTGACTTGGTAAGATGATCAACAATAACCCATATTGAATCATTCCTTCTAGGATTATTTGGTAGCCCCATGACAAATTCCATCGTAATATCATCCAATTTACTCTCAGGTATAGGAAGAGGTCGCATGAATCCTCCTGGATATTGTCTTCTAGCTTTCAATTGTTGTCACACCATACATCTTTAAAAAACAACAATCTCCCTTTTCATGTTGTCCAACCAAAAATGTTCCAACAAATATCTATACATCTTGGTGCTACCAGTGTGTATAGATAAATTGGATCTATAAGCATCATACAAAAATTTCCTTTTTAGATCAGTTATATCGGGATGAAAATGTATCTTCCCAAATTTCAAAATATCGTCTTCGTATATGAAATTACTCAATATCGAAACATTTACATCTTTAGTCATCTTTTCAAACTCCTCATTTTGAGTCTAAGAATTTATTATCCTATCTAGTAATGAAGTATTGGAAACCATTTGAAAAATAATTGATGTTTTACTTTTTATGGTTATTACAATATCAATCTATACTAGATCAATTAAAAAAGGATCCCTCTCAACTATCATCATGATCAAAACTCCATGATCCTTTCTGCTCAAAGCATGTTCCACATTATTTTCCTTCCTCGGGTGGTAGTGTATTGTGAAATCATAATACTTGAGTAGTTCAATCCATCTCCTTTTCCTCATGTTTAGTTATTTTTATGAGAAAATATACCTTAATCTCTTGTGATCATTATAAATCACACATTTTCACTATAGAGATAGTGTCTCTATATCATCAGAGTGAATATTACTTCTTCTAACACAAGATCATGAGTTGGATAAAATTTTAATGAATTTTTAGCAGTCGTGATGGATAGGAATAAACTCTATCATTATTCATAAAGACACATCCATGTCCATTCTTTGAATCATCACTAAAAATAACAAACCCATTATTCCCCGATAGTATAGTCAAGTTAGGATAATCAACTAATATTATCATCAGTTGTTCAAAACATTTTTCAGGCACTTTTATCCAAAAAAAAATCAACTAATTTAAGTGAGAGTTTGGTTAATGGTTTATCCAACCTTGCAAAATTTTGGATGAAATGTCTATAATAACGTTCTAAACCAATAAAATTGCATACCTTAGTTATTCTCGTTTGTGCTGGACATTCATAGATTTCCTTGGTCTTTGAAGATCAACAGAGATTCCATCCTTAGAGAAATTTTTCCCATGAAAAAATCTCGAGAAGCCAGAATTCACACTTGTTAAACTTCCCATAAAACTCATTTCATCTTTGGGTCATTAAAATAATGCTCAAGTGATTTCGATGATCCTTATAGGTTTTGGATAATACCAAGATATTATCAATAAATTCCACAACAAAGTCATCAAGATATTTCTTGAAAACCCTTTTCATTATATCCACGAAGACAAAGGGTACATTACTCATTCCTAAAGGCATTACTATAAACTCGTAATACCATGCCTGGTTCAAAATGCTTTTTTCAGAATGTCATCCTTTTCCACACATAGTTGACGATATCCATATCAAAGTTCAATCATTGAAAAATATTGAGCTCCATTATATTGGTCAAATAAATCATCAATTGGAGGTAGGGGTACTTATTCTCTATTGTTATAGAATTGATCTCTCTATAGTCAATGCACAACCTGATAGATCCATCTTTCTTCTTAACAAAAAGAAGAGTGGATCCTCATGGGGAAACACTTGGGTGAAAAATCAATTATTACTAAATTCCCTTGGTTTTTTTATTTCCATTAATTCCACAGTGGCCATTTTATAAGGTTTCTTCGATATGGGCCTTGAACCAAAAAAAACAGTAGAAAACTCAATTTCTCATTTTGAAGGATGTCCCGGTAAATCCTCTGAAAACTCATCAACATATTCTTGCATAATAGGTACTTCCTATATTCGAACATAATTTTCCTCAACCATAATTATTTCATTCTCATCCTCCCATGTGATTGAATTTATTCGAGCTACTAGTGGTGGATCTAGATAAGAATCAGATGGTGACATTTCCCCTCTAATGATATGGTACTTCTTATCATCATCGAGAAATGTAACCTCCTTCTTCTAATAATTAATCTTCGCATCATGGTCTGAAATCCAATCCATACCAAGGATTATATCAAATTCAATCATGGGAATGACGATTAGATAAGAAGATATATATCATCTATATGACTTAATGGGGACTGATTCACAAAACATTGTTGCAACGATACATCCCTTAGAAGTTTTGATGGACAACTCCCTTGTTAAATCAAATTGGAAATATCTAATTTTATTAGCAAACTAGGAAGATATTAAACAATTTTATGATCCAAAATCAAATAAAGCATTGTCTAAACATGAGAAACCCATTAAAATACCTTCCACCATGACTTTTGGAGCTTCAACATCCACAGTAGTGACCACATAAGCTGGGACTTTATCCCATGGAATTTTCTGAGTTATTTTTCCCTAACTCCTAGGAAATGAATTTTATTAATTTCCCTTCTCCCAAAAAATTTTGCATTGAAAATTGGTAGCTTTTTCATCCCCTTACAATCCCTAGAAATATGGACATTCAATCTATATTTTTGGCATACTCAAATTCCTTGTAGACATGCACAATGGTGTTTCCTTCCAAAATTATCACATGGTGGAAATTCAAATCATCCCTTCTTACATATTTTCATATTTCCTTTACCGTAGTGTTTATCAGATATCTTCTTCTCTTCATTTCTTTAAAGTCTTAAGACATAGAGACTTCATTTTCTGTCTTGATAGCACACGAGACAATTTCTTCATACGAAGCGAAGAATTACGAGACTAATGATCATCAAAGAAATGGTTTTAACCCATCAAAGAAATGATCCATCATCCTTCTTCAGTTACATATATATTCTTCCACATGCCTTGTTAACCCTAAATGGATAGCTTCATACGTTACAACATTCTCATCCTCCTTTTGTCTAAGACATAAATATTTCCTTTCCATATCTTCTTAGTGGTCATGAGGAAAGTATTTTTCTAAGAAAATATCATTAAAATCACTCCATTCCATACTTGATTATTCTTTATCCTCCTTTGTGTTTTGAATTAATGACCACCATTAATTTGCATCACCGATGAGGCGATAAACAACAATGACAAGTTTTTCCCTTTTGCTACTTCCCAAAGGAAGAAATATTGTTTCTATGAATCTTATACATTGTTTAGATAATAATGGATTTATAGACCCATTGAATTTTTGGGGTTGTTTCCTCATGAAATGATCTAACATTGATCCTCCACGTAATGGATTAGGGTGCTTCATACGTGTAATGTTATTATTCATAACCTGTATATGTTGTCTTAGTATAGTTATGAGTTGATCATCACCAGTTGCTTCACCAGCTCCTCTATAATTATCTTGAGTAGGAGGGAAATACCTACCTGGATTATGTGTATTGATACGGTTTCCATTCCGTCGACTAGGATTCATTTATTAATAACGGAATACAATATATTATTTTATGAACCACAATACATAATTCTGAACCTGAAACACTTAACATAAATTGAATAGTTTATAGATATAATCCATAATCATATAAATATTTAATTTGAGGAGGTATGTACTCATAAATATTTCATAATGGTTTGTAAAAAAATGATACTTATCCTATGAATATCCCTAGGGAGTGTCATAACCAAGAGTGCAGCAAGGCCCGTTGTCATGCACCAGTTCCCGTTCATGTCTAGTTCAAAGAGGTGTTCTCATGTTTTAACACTTGGTACAATTATACCAGAGCCACCTATACCAGCTCATATCAAGACAGGGATGTTTTTCTGGGAAAACACACAAAATATGTATGGTACCAATATTCTATGATGATCTTCTATACGAATCCTCAAAGTCTATCTTAGGGTAATGTACCACCCGAGATTTTTATGGGAAATATTTTGTTTTTTTGTTATATACATCATCAAAGGAATCTTTAACTATGCAAAATTCTAGGTTGTATTTATTTACAAACATTCACGACCTTCCTCGTTACCTTGCATTGTACGCAATACCGAGTTCCACTAAACAACGATATGCTATTAAAATATTATTAAAACTAGCCGTTATGAACAGTAATACCCACGTTTTGAAATTCTATAAATTTTAACATTAAAAATGGACTTCATTTTTGGATTTGGAATATCGAAATTAGCCTTGGGATAATTTTTGGTATTATTCTGAAAACTTTCATTTTTTGATGAATAGTGAAAACACGAGGTTACTATTTAAAACCCGACTTTTTATTTAAATAATTATTTATTTTATTTAAATTTATTTTAGGTAAAAATTGATACATAATACATGTATATGTTCAATTTAATTCATTGGAGTCATTTTATAATAATTATATATATATAAAAAATTTATTGAGCTTTTCACCGTCTTTTACCCACCTCCTTGGAGAGTTTAAAAATTTACATAAAACATAATTTTACCACTTCTGGGAGTCTAATTTTGAAAATCCAAGAAACACGTTTAACATCAAGTAGTAAAATGTTGTTCAATAAGATAAAAATAATATTTGGTGAATAGTAACTGTTTACTTTTATTTACCACAGTTAAAAGTAAATAGGGTAATTAAGGGTAAAAATTGTATTATTATTACCCTAACACATATCCTAATTCTATTGGATAAGTGTAATTCGACCTAAAACAACCTTATGGATAAATTATTACCCTTTCGGTCCAATTGGATTAGATTAGGACATTTAATATTATTTTATTTAAAGAATAGTTACAATAGTTAAAATCAATGTTTAATAACTAAAATATTTTTAATACAGGGTTATAAATAAGATAGATTCGACTATAAATATTCATTAGAAATCGAATAAGGTTTCATACATAACTGTATTATATTTATAATTTTTAGACTTTAAATAATTTAATTTATTTATGACACAATGATGATGGAGTAATTACCTTATTAAGGAAATATTAACATAATTGATATTATAAGTTCCCAAATAAATGTAATTTAAGACTTTTTAAGAATTACGCAAATTTAATAGGTTAATATGACATATTAGTATTGATTTAGTTAAATTTCTTTGAACTAATCATGCTATTATAATTTTCACAAAAATCAATTACCAAATAGTGTCAAAATTGACATAAAATAATTATTAAAACAAATATTATATTATTAATTGTTATTTTATTCCTAAAAATCTAATGTTCAGACAAATGTCTTAGATAAGGTTATATATATTATTAATGAAAAACCTTTTGTTCTTTTGGCTTGTTATAGTAAGTTTATTAACCATATAGTGTAAGAAAACAAGAAGACACAGTAAAAGTTAAATTATTTTACTTAGAATTAAATCTAAATGATAAGGTTAAAATAGTGAACTAAACTTGTCTAATATCTATTGGTTGAGAGGATTTCGACCCATCCCCACCTTAGCTTAAAAATAAATCAATTTTGATATATTAAAAAAACCGAATATGACTTTATAATAAAATTATATTTTAAGTTTTTCTTAAGGTGCCCCTCTCCTCCCTTATAAAAGAGCACCTCCTACATCTCCTCCTCACACCACATTGAGCCATCAATCTCTGCCAACCCCTGACACTTTCTCTTATATACTTCCCTAGGAACATCCTAGAGGTCTTGGTTTTATTCAAAGACCATCTTAGTTCCCGAATAGGAGGTTAAGAAGAGGCACTTCATAGAAGAGGTAATGTTCATTACTGATTCTTTCACCTTTATTTCTTCTTCTTCTTCTTCTTCTTTTGTTATTTCATTATGAATTAATAACATCAGTATCTCTCATATATGGATATGTTATTATAAATATGAAACAACCCAATTTCACCTTCTATCCATCCTACTGAAAACGAAATCGCCGCGCGTGCGTACGTACTGAATACCGTTTCCACGCCGTGGTGGAATCTGTTGTCCACCACCACCTTACATGGATGGGTATAATGGTGTAATGAATAACTATATATTAATATTATAAAATTATTTTGATTCTAAAATAGTATACATACATTTCAATAAAATTCCACGATCATGGGAACGATATCATCGCTCCTGCGTACGTACGGCCTTCCGTCACCATGATGGGATGTGTCTCGTTCTACATGATCTTCATTGAATAATGATTATATAAATTTATTGAATGAATTTAATGAATAAATATGATATATATTACACTAATACCATTCTTTAAATGAGGTATCTATATACTAAAAAGTAGAATACAAATTTCTTCTACAAAACACGCATAAGAACAAAAATCAATAAACACCCGAATAACAAGTAGCAATGAAATATTATTAATAAGAAGCCAAGAATATGACCATATATGATATCATAACAATGAGTATGATTCTGGAATAAGTCAATGACATTATTTAAATCATTATACAAGAGGTTCGGACATTTACGAAGAAAATTGGATCTAAGGCAAGGGAAAATCTCACAATCTCATTTTTATACGAAATTTTTTATACTTCAGAATTTAGTGGGGAATATTTATCATCCACATACATTTTTCCTCAATATTTAATATTATTTCTATCCACATAAAATTTTTTAAATACAATTTTACCCATTGGTGAGTTTTTAGTAAATGAGATGAAATGAATCTTTTGTCGTTTTTAGTACGAGGTACTTTATTGACTTTTCAGGCCAAAGTATGATAAGAATGTTTTTCTTTAACATATACGACATTAATGGATTTTTCGAACATTATTTCCATGAAGCTTCATCTACATGTTTTCATGATTATTTGTAATCAAATTGTTTTAGTTTAAAATTTAATGACATGTTAATAAAGGAATAATGTGTTTGAAGTAGAAACGATATTTTCCTCAATAATGGACTTCAAGTGTTTTATCAAAATTATTTTCCATCTAAGATAATATAGGGTTTTGTTTCTATCCCTATTTTTACTATGATTTGAATATTTTATGATGGAATTATTTTTTATGATTTCCTTTTATCTTATATGGATTATGTTATGATGGCATGATGTTTAAGATTCACATTTTTGTTACATGGGTTATGCTACGATGTATGATTTATGATCTTGTGGAACACATAAGAATGGAATCATTGTGAGATGGGTGGGACATATATCTCCTTCCAATGAATTGGGTAAAGATTTATATCTCATGAGATAGACATGGTTGGAATGACATGTTAATCTGGTTCAGTGATACAGGACTGAAATGAGGAGTGAAATCAGATCAGAAATGGACTTTGTCCGCTAAGATAGTCTTGGAAATGAGTCTTGAATACTAATAAATTATTCTCTATGATTATGTGTGTATGCCACAAAGTTTCATGTTATGATTATTGGGATTATATTTCACCACTAATATTTATCCCATGTTATGAAATTATGATCTCTTTTGCAGGTTATGATTTCCAAAATGTTATGTTCTTTTGAATATGATGTGATTGATATTTTTTTGATTACCCTTACTGAGCATCTGCTCTCACCCTTTTGTATGTTTTCTTTTCCCCCGGTCAGGAAGAAGGTTATTATGTAAGATATGCCAAAAGGGACTCTAGATATGATAAAATAAAAGGGAGATAGTGTAGATGATTTATGAACCAGTTGTTTATGTTTTCTAGTTTCTAAAGACACTATACATATACTGTCCTTTCATGGTTTGTTATATGTTGAAATAAATGTGCTTCAATTTTGAATTAGTAAAAATCTATGTAAACTATGGGTCATTATAGTTGGTATCAGAGGAAGGGTATAGTCAAACATTGCAAACTAGGATTTGAAAGCCTTAGTAGGAACTCTAAGGATATATCTAAGCATAGAAAACAATCTTAGTGTTTTAGAAATGGCCATGAATAACCTATTATATGAACATATGTGTGAAATTTTATTCTTAACTATGTGGTTTTCCTATTATAATTAGTGTTTCTCACACTATTATTGTTGGTTTTAGTCAATGGATGGAACCCAAAGGAACAGTGTTAATGTGGAATGTGACGGGCAATGCAATGATTTTCCCCCTGAGCAACCAAACGTTATGGGAGCTGGAATGCAAAATCTTGTATCCATGCTCACACAAATTTCTCATGATAGGAATCATGCAGGACTTCCAAACGAACAAAGGAACTAGAAAAATTCTGTTGAATCCTTCATGAGGTAGCGTCCACCATCATTCAGTGGGTATACTAATCCATTTCTGGCTAAACAATGGATCAGTACCACTAAAAAGAGATTTTTAGTTCTTCAATGTTCTACACATGATAAAGTAATATTAGTAGTATATCATTTGGAAGGTGAAGCTGATCAATGGTGTAATCTTATCAAGAATACTAGGCCAATAGATGAAATTGAGTCCATGTAATGGGATGAGTTCAAGAACATTTTTTTAAATAAGCACTTCCCTTGTATTCATCGAAAAAATATGGATAATGAGTTTCTTGAACTGAAGCAAAAGGATGATGAATATGTTGGTACCTACGAAACAAATTTTACAAGACTTGCAAGGTACGCTTCTAGGATTATTATCCGACCAGAGAGTAAGATCGATCGATTCTTTAGTGGCTTAAAACCAAGTCATCGAAGGGTGTTAGCTATAAGGGACTTCAATAGCTACGAGGAAATAGTTCGATGTGATCTCAAGGTTTATATAGGGATTGGAGTAACCTATCAGTCATATGCATTTCATAAGAAGAGGAAAATGGAATTCAAATGGAAATATAAAGAGCACACTGAATAGAAGATGAATTTTCCCTTACTCTCAAAGTGTGAAAAGAAACATTGAGGGAGTTGTGTTTAAGGGAAATGTAAATGTTTCAAATGTGGAAAAGAAGGTCATCGGGCATTTGAATGCCGCAATGATGGAAAGAAAATGTCTAGTGATGTGAACAGAGAAAATGCTACATAGAGTACACATCCTACACTTCAATGTTACAAGATAATGGAAATGGGGAATTATGCTAATCAATTCCCTAATCCAAGGGTTGTTGAAGATGATCTACGTCAACAAACTCATAAGGCTAAAGAAAAAGGAATGCCACATGCAATTTCTATTAGTGATGTGGAGTACGATAACGATGTGGTGAAAGGTACACTTACCATCCACTCTAAAGTAGAAATTTTTTTAATTTATTCTGGATCCACCCACTCATTTATTTTTAAATAATTTTCTAAGGGTATCGCCGTATTTCCTCAACAATTAGATGTTGAGTTAGCTATGAAACCCCCTAATGGCACAACAATCGCATCAAAAGTTTATAATTCTTCTCCGATTGAAGTTTGTGGGAAAGTGCTTCCTGCAAATCTTGTGATCCTTCCTATAGTGGAATTTTATGTGATTCATGGCATGGAATGGATTTCTTTATATGTATCTCATATCAATTTCCAAAGAAGGTAAGTCACATTTCATATTCCAGATCAATATATGATCTCCTATCGATGCAAGGATGAATATAACCTTCCAGTGGAAATTTCTTCCATCTTATGGGTATTGATTCCACTAAATGAAGGTTATTTATCTCAAATGGTTGGAGAGAAACTCATGATTAAGAATATTCCCATTGTATGGGAGTTTGATGATGTCTTTCCGAAGGAATTTCCTGGTCTTCCACCAAATTATGATGTTGAGTTTTCAATAGAACTTGTACCAGGTGCATTACCTATTTCAAAGACACCACATAGAATGGCCCCAATTGAGTTGCAGGAATTTAAGAAGAAACTCCAACAGAATATTAATAAGTGATTCATACGCCCTAGTCCGTCACCTTGGGGAGCACCTGTTCTGTTTGTTAAGAAGAAAGATGGATCAATGAGACTCTGCATTGATTATCGAGAACTTAAAAATATCACTATCAAGAAGAAATATCCTCTCCCACACATTGATGACTTATTTGACCAACTAAGCGGAGCTCAGTACTTTTCCAAGATTGATCTTCATTCAGGGTATCATCAATTAAAGTTCAAAATGGAGGATATACGAAAGACAGATTTTCGTACAAGTTATAGACACTATGAATTTATAGTGATTCCATTTGTTCTTACTAATTCCCCTGCTATCTTCATTGAGCTAATGAATAGAGTCTTTAGAAACTATCTTGATCAGTATGTTGTAGTCTTTATAGATGATATTCTTGTCTATTCAAAGAGAAAGGAATAACATGAAGATCAACTGAGAATTGTATTGAAGACCTTGATAAAGGACAACATTTATTCCAAATTTAACAAGTGTGAATTTTGGCTTAAAAAAGATACATTTTTGGGTCACATAATCTCAAAGGAGGGGATATCTGTGGATCCAGCAAAAACAGATGTTATTGAAAGATGGTCAAGACCAACAACAGTAACTGAGATCCGATGTTTTCTTGGTTTGGATGGATATTATCGACTTTTTGTGAATGATTTTTCACCATTATCTAACCCACTCACCAAATTTACTTGGAATGAAGTTAAGTTTGTTTGGACAGAGGAATGTGAAAAGAATTTAAATGAGTTAAAAAGAATATTATCCAGTGCACCTGTGCTCACACTGACTTGTAGTGTCGAAAGGTTTGTGATCTATAGTGATGCATCCAAAAAGGGATTGGGGTGGGTTATCATGTAAAACGATATGGTGACAACTTATGCCTCACAGTAGTTGAAAACCCATGAGAAAAATTACCCAACTCATGATTTGGAATTACCTCCGGTAATCATTGTATTAAAGATTTGGAGGCATTATCTTTATGGTGAAAGGTTGTGATATTTATGTTTATCATAATAGTTTAAAGTATACTTTAACAAAAATGGAGCTGAATATGCGCAAAAGAAGATGGTTGGAGCTGATTATGGATTATGACTGCTCAATTCATTATCACCCTGGGAAATAAAACAACGTGGTAGATGCATTAAGTCAACAAGACCATGCTATCTTATCCATGATGAGGATTTAAAAAGATCAAATATTTATGGATTTACAAAGGATCTATCGTGGAATTATAACAGAAGGGGAAAAATCATATCTTTCTCAAATTAATGTTCAAACATCAATACATGTGAAGATTAAAGAGGCACAAAAAGAAGATGTAGAGTTTCAAATGAAGGTGTGAAATGTTCCAGAATTCATCCTTGATTGTGATGGGATAATAAGGTTCAAGAATCGGGTTTATGTTCCACCCACCCCATAATTAAAGAAGGAGCTTCTTGATGAGGCTCATAGTTCTTCATTCTCTATTCATCCTGGAAGCACGAAGATATATAGGGATCTGAAAGAGTACTTCTGGTGGGATGGCATGAAAAGAGATGTTGCTGAATATTTATCTTGATGCTTGGTTTTTCCCCAAGTTAAAGCTAAGAGACAGAAGTCTAAGGGGATGTTACAACCATTACCCATACCCGAATAGAAATTGGAAAACATCACTATGGACTTTGTCACCAGACATCCTAAAACATCCAAAAGAAATAATGCTATCTGGGTCATAGTTGGTCGTCTTATGAAGTCGACGCACTTCATTTCTATTAGAGAAGATTTCTATCTGGATCAGATTTCCGGAATATATGTAAAGGAAGTGGTAAGATTGTATGTAGTACCACTTTCCATTATATTTGATCAGGATCTGAGGTTTACCTCATAGTTTTGGCAAAGACTTCAGCATACTCTGGATACAGAGTTGTGTATCATCACTTCTTATCATTCGCAGACAGATGGTCAGTCTAAGAGGACAATTCAAACTCTAGAAGATATATTAAGAGCTTGCTATATGGATTTCAAAGGTGGTTAGGATCAACAGCTACCTTTGGTGAAATTTTCATATAATAATTTCTTTCACTCCATTATTCAGATGGATCCTAATGAAGCTCTCTATGGAAAGAAATGCAGGACCCAACTTGTTGGGTTGAAGTTGGGAAAAGAAAGCTATTAGGACCCGATCTTGTTGATGAGACGACAGAAAAGGTCTGATCTAGTCAACAACACATAAAAGTAGCTCAGAGTCGGAAAAAAAGTTATGCCGACAATTGAAGGAAATACTTAGAGTCTGAATTGCATGATAAAGTGTTCTTATGAATATCTCCTTGGAAGAGAGTAATGATATTTGGAATGAAGGGAATGTTGAGCCCTATGTATATTAGTCCTTTTGAAATACTGGATCATGTTGGGATGGTAGCTTACCGATTGGAACTTCCACCGAATCACTCTCAAGTTCACGATGTGTTCCATGTATCTCTACTGATAATGTACATACCCGATCCTTCACATGTACTCAGCCTAGAAGTCGTACTGATGGAGCAAGATCCTTCTTATGAAGAACAACCGATAGAGATTCTGGATCGTATCAAAAAAGTCGTACGAAACAAGACCACTCACTTAGGAAAAGTTTTATTGAGGAACAACCAATTAGAAGAAGCTACTTGGGAGCTTGAGGATATTATGAGGGATATGTATCCTCATCAGTTTGTTACAATGTGACGAATTTCAAGGGAGAAATTCATTTTAAGGGGGGTAGAATATAACACCCAAGATTTTTCTGAAAAATATTTTGTTTTTATGTTATATAAATTATCAAATGAATCTTTCACTACACACAATGCTAGCTTGTCTTTCTTTACACTCAATCGCAACCTTCCTCGATAGCTGGCATTCTACGCAATACCGAGTTTCACTAAACAACAATAAGCTATGAAAATATTATTAAAACTAGTAGTTATGAATAGTAATACCCACTTTTTAAAATTTTATAAATTTTATCTTTCAAAATGGACTTCCTTTTTGGATTCATAATATCTAAATTATTCTAGGTGGAATTTTTGGGATTTTTCTGAAAACATTCAATTTTTGATGAATAGTGAAAACATTGGGTTACTATTTAAAAACTGACTTTTTATTTAAATAATTATTTATTTTATTTAAATTTATTTTAGTTCAAAATGGATAAATAATACCTATATAAGTTCAATGTAATTAATTGGATTCATTAAATAATCATTTTAGATATATAAAAATTTTATTGAACATTTCACCGTCTTTTACCCACCTCCATGGAGAGTTTGAAAATTTACATAAAACATAATTTTACTGCTTCTGTGAGTGGAATTTCGAAAATCCAAGAAACATGGTTAACATCAAAGAGTAAAATGTTGTTCAATAAGATAAAAATAATTTTTTATGAATAGTAACTTTTTACTTTCTTTACCACAGTTAAAAGTTAATAGGGTAATTAAGGGTAAAAATTGTATTATTAGTACCCTAATGCATGTCCTAATTATATTGGATAAGTTTAATTCGACAAAAAAAACCTTAGGGATAAAATATTACCCTTTAGGTCCACTTGGATTAGATTAGGAAATTTATTATTATTTTATTTAAAGAAGAGTTAAAATAGTTAAAATCAATGTTTAATAACTAAATCATTTTTAATACAGGGTTATAAATAAGATATATTCGACTATAAAAATTAATTTCAAAACTAAAAAGATTTCCAACATAATGGTATTTTATTTATAAATTTTCTACTTTAAATAATTTAATTTATTTATGACATGATGATAATGAAGTAATTACATTATTAAGGAAATATTAACATAATTGATATTATAAATAACCAAATAAATGAAATTTAAGAATTTTTAAGAATTAAACTAATTTTATAGGTTAATATGATATATTAGTATTGATTTATTATATTTTTTTGAACTAATCATGATGTTATGATTTTCACAATAATCAATTACCAAATATTCTCAAAATTGACATAAAATAGTTCGTAAAAACATATTATATTATTAATTGTTATTTTATTCTTAAAACTCTAAGGATCGGCCACATGACTTAGAAAATGCTATATATTTTATTAATGGCCAAATTGGGGTTTGTTTGGCTTGTTATACAACGTTTATTAACCATATAGTTTAAGAAAACAAGAAGACACTGTAAAAGTTAAATTATTTAACGTAGTGTTAAATCTACATGATATGGTAAAAATAGTATCCTAAACTGGTCTAAAATCTATTGTTTGAAAGTATGTTGACCCATGCCCACCTTATCTTAGAAATAAATCAATTTGGAGCTATTAAAAACCGAATATGACTTTATATTAAAATAATATTTTAAGTTGTTCCTAAGGTGCCCCTCTCCTCCCTTATAAAAGAATGCCTCCTCCCACTCCTCCTCACACCACATTGAGCCTTCATGCTAGGCAAAACCCTTCCAATTTGTCTTCTCCACTTCCCTAGAAACATCATAGAGGTCATGGTCTTATTCAAAGAACATCTTTAGTTCCCTAAGAGGAGGTTAAGATGAGGCACTTCAAAGAAGAGGTAATGTTCGTTACCGATTCTTTCAACTTTATTTCTTATTATACTTATTCTTCTTTAGTTGTTTCAGTATGAAGTAATAACATCAGTATCACTCATATACTTATATGTTATCATAAATATGAAACAACCCTATTTCACCTTATATCCATCATATGTAAAAACGAAATCACCGCGCGTGCGTACGTACAGAATACCGTCTCCACGGCGTAGTGTAATCTATTTTCCACCACCACCTTCCTTGGATGGGTATAATGGTGTATAGAATGACTATATATGATTATTGTAAAATTATTTTGATTCTGAAATATCATACATACACTTCAATACAATTCCACGATCATGGGAACGATATCATCGCATGTGCGTACGTACGACCTACCGTCTCCATGATGTGATGCGACTCATTTTACATGATTTTAATTGCATAATTATTATATAAATGAATTGAATGAATAAGTATGATATATATTAAACGAATACCATTTTTTAAATGAGGTATATATAACCTAAAAAGAAGAATAAGAATTTATTCTACAAAACACGCATAAGAACAAAAAGCAATAAACATCCGAATAACAAGTAGGAATGAAATATTACTAATAAGAAGCTAAGAAGATGACCATATAAGATATGATAACAATGAGTATGACTCTTGAATAAGTAAATGACATTACTTAAATCATTATACAGGAGGCTCAGAAACATATGAGGAAAATCGGACCTAATGTAAGGGAAAATCTCACAATCTCATTTTTATCGGAGATTGTTTATACTTCAGAATTAACCGGGGCATATTTATCATCCACATCCACATTTCCTCAATATGTACTATTATTTCCATACACCTACAATTTTTTAAATCCAATTTTTCCCGTTGGTGTGTATTTATTAAAAAATATGAAAGGAATCATTTTTCATTTTTAGTACGAGGTACTTTTTTGACTTTTCCGGCCAAAGTACGTGAAGAATGTTTTTCTATAACTTATACGGAATAAACAGATTTTTAGAAAATTATTTCCATGAAGATTACTTTACATGTTTTCATGTTTATTTTGAATCAACTTCTTGTAGATTAAAATTTTATGACATGTTAAGAAAGGAAAAATATTTTTGAATTAGAAATAATATTTTCCTCAAGAATGTAGTTCAAGTGTAAAAATCAAAATTATTTTCCATCTAAGATAATATAGGGTTCTATTTCTATCCCTATTTTTTCATTGATTTGATTATTTTATGGTGGAATTATTTTTATGATGTCCTTTTATCTTATATGGATTATGTTATGATGGAATGATGTTTAAGATTCCCATTTTTATTATATGGGTTATGCTATGATGTATGATTTAGGATCTTGTGGCACACATAAGAATGGTATCATTATGAGATGGGTGCGACCTATATCTTCCTCCAATGCATTGGGTAATGATTTATATCTCATGAGATAGACATGTATGGAATGGCAGGTTAATTTAGTTCAGTGATACATGACTGAAACGAGGAGTGAAGTCGGTTCAGAAAAGGACTTTGTCTGCTAAGATAGTCTTGGCAATGAGTCTTGACTAATAAGAAATGATTCTATATGATTATGTGTGTATACCAAAAAGTTTCATGTTATGATTATTGGTATTATATTTCACCACTAAAATTTATCCAATGTTATGAAATTATGATCTCTTTTGTAGGTTAAGAATTCCAAACTGTTATGTTCTTATGAATATGATGTCATTGATATTTCTATTGTTTACCCTTACTGATCATTTGAGCTCACCCTTTTGTATGTTTTCTTTTCCCTAGGTCAGGAATAAGGGTATTAAGTAAGATATTCCAAAATGGACTCTAGATATGATAAAATAAAAGGGAGACAATGTAGATGATTTATGAACCAGTTGTTTATGTTTCCCAGTTTCTAAAGACAATATACCTATACGGTCCTTTCATGGTTTGTTATATGTTGTAATAAGTGTTCTTCAATTTTGAAGTAATAATAATGTTCATAAAGTATGGGTAATTATAGGTAATGTTCTCTAATTAGAGTTTATATCAATATAGTTTGCATGGTTTGTACTAAACTTCTTATGATACCAAAATTAATGCCCCAACCCCAATCACCCAATGTCGGTGCATTATTACATAACATTGAAATGATATTGGGAATCATGTCCCGAAAGATTGATCAATTTAGTATTATTGGAAACAAGATAAATACATAACTTCGACATTACAACAAGAAATGAAATAAAAAACTAATTTGTTCCATTATAAACATCTATGTTTCCTAGACTATGCCATCAATTCAATCATAATTAACTTATTCATATCCTGGGAAAATGAAACAAAAGGAAGGTTTGATCTCAAACACTCACTAATGGTAAGCAATACAACAGTAGATAACATAATCATTATTCAAGATGAATAATTTAAAACACAATCCTTTAAAAATAATATCCATGAACAATTTGTGATAAGAATATAATTTGAGTAAATAATGACATAATAACACATAGTCATGCGTATTCCACTAGTCGAATAACCACATGAACTATCAATATTATTTTTATAATTAGGGAATGTATAATGTCGGAAATTCTGTAACATCTTTTCAAGGCCTTGACCAAGACGTATAAAAATGATTCAGTCCTCGACCAAAACCATATATCAAATCGGGAAAGGCCTTAGAAAATTCCACATCTAATTTTCTCATTAGACCTACCGATTCTCTAAGGAGCTAGAGCGGGCTCCACCTATCACATACTATGTCTTGTACATTCCTCACTTGAAAAATTTGAAACATAATATAAACATTTGTATTAAAAAAAGCTTATGAAAATTCAATACATTAACTATAAATCATGAATGGTATACAAATAACACATCAATAGTCAATAATTTCACAAAAACGTAAATTAAATATGGAATATTTGTATCATAATAAATCAACTTAAATTTTTTTTAAAATCCATGAAATTATGTTGACATAGATGAAATGAAAATTATTTGAAAGATATACCTCTATATATTTTGAAACCATTTAAGAGTCACATAATTATAAAATAAAACATTTATTTTCAAATTATTCTTATAATCATGTATGGGAAGATTTGACGATGATATAATGGCGGAACAAAGTTGCACCCGCATTATAAGTTAAAAACAATTATTACCATAATTGTTTTGAAATAGTCATAAAGTTCATTGTTTAGAAAATGATGGAAAGATTCCTTTCAAAACATATATGGCCAAATATGGGTATAAATGACATAAAACTATAGGCTAGTAAATTGTAAAAATGATTTGAAATACATTTTTATTAAAACAAGGATGTGGATGATAAAGATGTACCAGTAGTTACTTAAGTTAAAACAACCACGGATAATAATGAGATTGTGAAATTAACCATTACCTGGTACTTTTCCTTAGTCGATCGTTTGTTAATATCCATTATAATAGTTAAAACACTGTTATTAAATTATTCAAAAACTATATACATAAATATGTTTTCATATATGTTCCTCAAATATTGCTTTGTTAATAATATTTCAGTAGTATCATCGTTTCAGGTGTTAACTGATTCATTTTCCTTTATATGCTTGGTTACATAAACCATGTTTGTTATTTATAAGATGTATATAATTCATATACAGAATGATATTGTGTTAATAAAAATTATTTTTAATCATAAAATTAATATTATTCTTGAATGATTATGATGTATAATGAATCTCATCACGTTTGTGGAGACGACAATCCGTACGTACGCACGAGCGACAATATCATTATATTGATGGTGAAATCATATGTAATAGGATGTTATATCTTATATAAAGAATCATTAACATGTTATATTTATTATTTAAATCATTTATACTCATTATTATATGCTTCCAAATAATGACGTGTTTGAATATCAATTACACCACAACGTGTAAACGGTAAGTCGTACGTACACACATATGGTGACATTGTCATTCATATTATGGATAAAATAATGAATATGGTTGTACCATTTTTATAATAAAATCAAATTATATTGAAGATACAAGATTTATTATTTTAGAATGAAGGCCTCAATGAAATAGGATGTTGAAGAAGAAAAGAACATGAAAGAGGTAATGAAATATTTACCTCTTCTTCAGGTTCTTCCTTTTGATTTGATCAAAAGGGATCTATAGGTTGGAATTCTGACCAAAGAAAGGGTTATATGATGAAGGTAGGAAGGTTGGGAGTATATTTGGGTAGGGCTTGGGTGATCCAAATTTATTTGGAGGTGTGAAATTAAGATAAGGGGTAGTAAACTTTTATAAGAAAGGTGAAAGACACTTTAGGAAAAGCTTGAAATATTATTTTATAATAAAATCATTTTGGTTTTTTAATGGCTTAAAAAATATTTATTTCTACTATAAGGAGGGGATGAGTCGAAAAAAACTCAATCTATATGTTTTAGATAGGTTTAGGTCAACATATTTACCTTATAATTAACATTTAACTCTAAGTTAAATAGATTTTCATTTACCATGTCTCTTGGTATTTTTTATATTATATGGTTAATAAACATAAAATAAACTACCAAGCAAACCCCAAGTGGTTTTATTATTAATATATATAACCTTATCTATGTCCTTTGGTATATAATTAGATTTTAGGAATATTTTCTCAATTAATAATATAGTATATTATTTAAAAACTAAATTATCTAAACTTTTACATTATTTAGTATTTGATTTTTGTGAAAATCATAGCAGTAAAGTTTTTAAAAAGAAAAATTTATTTAATAAACTCTAACATGTCATAATAACATAAAAAATTAGTGGAATTTATCAAAAGATTAAAATTTCTTTTATTTTTATTTTTATAATATAAATTATTATAATCATTCATTAATAATGTAATTATTACACCATCATTTTTTCATAGATAAATTAAATTATTTGATGTCTAAAAATAATAAATAAAATACCATTATTAAGGAAATCATTTGATCTTTCTAATGAATATTTATATTCGAATTTATCTTATTGTAACCCTTTAATAAAAATGTTTTAGTTATTAAACATTGAATTTAACTCTTTTAACTTTTCTTTAAATAAAATAATAATAAATGTCATAATCTAATCCATGTGGACCAAATAGGATCATATTTTATTTTTAAGGATGGTTTTGGTCGAATTACACTTATACATCAGAATTAGGACATGTGTTACGGTAATAATGAGAAAATTTTTACCCTTAATTACCCGATTTACTTTTAATCATGATAAATACTAGTCAAATGTTACTATTCATCAAAAATTATTTTCATCATTCTGAACAACATTTTACATACTCATATTTACGTTGTCTCTCAGATTTTTGTAATTAAACTCACAGAAGCAGTAAAATTATGTTTTATGCAATTTTTCAAATTCTCATATTAGGTGGGTAAAAGACGGTAAAAAGTTCAATAAAATTTATATTTATCAAAACTTATTTTAAAATGAATCCAAATATTTACATTGAACTTATATATGTACTATGTATCTATTTTGACCTAAAATAAATATAAATAAATTAAATAATTATTTAAATAAAAATTCTGTTTTAACCAATAATGTCGGGCTTTTCACTATTCATCAAAAATTGAATGTTTTCAGAAAAATACCAAAAAATCACCCTAAGATAATTTCGATATTACAAATTCAAAAAAGGAGTCCATTTTGAAAAATTAAATTTATAAAATTCCAAGAAGTTGATATTAATATTCCTAATGGCTAGTTTGATTTGTCACGGTGGGTTAGAATCTTGATGTTTAGTACAATGAAAGCTATTGCATTATTCAAAGGGAAACATTCCGTGGAAGCTTGGGCTATTACAGTATAAAAAAGTGAATGTCCTAATGGTGTACATGAAATATTGAATTAATGTAATACATGCTAATTAATAATGGAAAACATTGAACAAATAATCATATGTTATGATAACATTAGGTGAAAACATGATAAACTATTGCTTCAGAAATTGTAGAAATAAATCAATTTTGTGCGGTTTAAGGAAAATATTAAAGATTCATTAAAAGATAAAGGATTATTTGTATGTATAAAACCATAAAATAAAAATTATAGTTCTTAATTAATTAATGTGTGATTATAGAAAATAAAATATTCCTTAAATAGATTATGGATGGTAGTTGAAAATGGGTATGTTTTCGGGATGTTCCTTTTAATCATTATTTCTTATTATAAATAATTGTGAAGGGAATCATTTAAAAACATGAATTTATATGTCAAATAATTATAATGTGATATAGATACATTACCATGGAACATAAACACATAACATAAAAGTATTATATAAAAATAAAGTAGAATCACATTGGTGTATATGGAGAGAATGTGTAACCAGAATGAAAAATTGAGGTTCAGGTATAATACCTTAAATTATGCCCAAAATGGTTCTGAATTTGTTATTAATGTCATGGAAAATTATTCTAAATCCATTAATTATTTAATTCATAATTTTTATAAATTTATTTTAGTTCATTCAATTGTATTAAGTTTATTATTTAATTTTATAGTGGTTATAGGATACAACTGTATCATTTGTTTACATAGTTTTCATCATCAGTTCACTTTTATTCATGTATGAAAGATTATGTAAAATAAGAATATATCTTATTAATTTAAAATATATGTTATTAAAATTAAATAATATTTATTAATTATTTATATCAATTTGTTATATATTTTTAAGATGAATCATTATATAATCCTTTTTTATAATAGTTTTGATTATATGATTGTTTTTTTATTTTCACAAACTAGATTTGTCTTTCTTGGAGACATCACGAGCGATGTTTTTATTTAAAGAATAAAAGATATTTTGGAACAATTTTGATGATGTATCATCCAATAACATGATATAATTATTGTATATAAATGACACATGATTTATAATTAATCTTGGAAAAAATAAGGATATTAGTATAATAAAATTAAATAAAATAAAATGAAATTATAAGACATAAAAAATGGATTTTATAGAATAATTTTCTCCTCCTTAAAAACATCCTTAGAAAAATGGTTAGGTATTTTGCTGATACAAAAGTATCATGGGAATTGGGGAGGGAGTTTTGGGATAACATTTCTTATATATTGGACATGTATAAATTCATTAATGGTGTGAGGAAGAGTACTGGTGATTGGTGGTATTTATATTAGAGGCAAGTAGTGTTTTATAATTATTATATTCATTTGTATGTCATTTTGGATCCATATTATTAATATAATGAGCATAATAACTAAATAAATTAAAACAATAAATTATATTAAGATATTTCAGGCTTACACAAGTCATACATCATCTATTAATAATTAATTCAGGAACTAATCTTTTATCATAAAGTATCATATTTTACTAGTCATGAAAAACTAATGTATTTTATGACAATAACAAAAATCACACAATCCATTTTTGAATGTTTTTAATTCAAAAATAGAATCCATTTTAAAGTAATAAATATTCTAAGTATGGGAAAACTATTATTTAAACAAAATCATTATTAATTTGGTAATTATAAATTTTTAATTAAAACAGATTTTATAACGCTTGAGAAAAAAATTAACATCTCATAAAATATTCATATAATCATAATAAATAAAAATAAATATTTTTGATTGTGTTTGTGGAAATTAAATTTCTATTAAATAATTATACAAATGATAAAATTGTGAATAATAAAGTAATTTTCACAAGAATATCAATAGTGGATTTAGCATTTTGAAAAAAATTATTTACTTATACTATGATATAATTATAACATATGTTAATTTATAATATGTATAGGTTTTATATACAAATTTATTGGTGAGTTTATTACTCTATTTGAAATATTATTATTGTTAAGTGTCACATTTCTATTTAAAAGGACATGTTTATATTCAAATAGTATAGGTTCTTTAATTAATGAAAATACCACTTATTTAATTCATTATTTACTTGTAATGTTTGTATTGGGTTATCTATGTGGTTTTACGTGATTTAAACTATATTAAATAAATATATGTTGTAAATTTTCATGGATATTATTCTGGGTTGTTACATTTCCCCCTTAAGATATTTCTACCTAAAAATATCATTTTATAACAAAAGAGAATATAGGTGAGGGTACTTCTCCTTCATGACTTCCTCTAGTTCACATCTTTATGTTGGTACTTTTTGTTCCATCCTTGTAATTTGACATTTTGTGTAGTCATGATTCATATAAATAAGTCTATATATTCCAAGATCATCATGGGATTCCCCTTGAAAGATATATTTTTTCCAGCTATTCCACCTCTGTATTCAATACATGTGAGGGATCTAGTATGTATTTACTCAATAGGGATACACGGAATACACAATGTACTTGAGAAATTTAAGGTGGTAGTGCTAGTGGATGGGCCAAATCTTTGAAATAAGCATGAATCTTGAATTTGACAAAATACCATGGACATAAAATACCATTTTCTCAAATCTCATAATCCAAAACCCTGAAAATATGCAGAGCATTACCATGTATCCATCCTCAAATATAGGTCACATCGACAAATGTCTACATTACACTTCTATATTAAACACATGTGAGGGATCTAGTATGTATTTACTCAATAGGGATACACGGAATACACAATGTACTTGAGAAATTTAAGGTGGAAGTGCTAGTGGGTGGGCCAAATCTCTGAAATAATCACGAATCATGAATGTGACAAAATACCAGGGACATAAAATACCATTTTATCAAATCTCATAATCCACAACCCTGAAAATATGCAGAGCATTACCATGTGTCCATCCTCAAATATAGGTCACATCGACAAATGTTTACATAACACTTCTGTCAACTATATGATTCTTAGAGGATATATTTAATTTTTTTTTATCTTTTATAACATTTCATCAATGATTTTAGGACATATACAATTACATTAAACAAAATCATCACATCATTCTAGTGTTATGAATCTTTTCCAATAAAGGGAATCATTTGGGGCCATTTGGATGCACGAGTTAAAGCTATTATTGTATGAGAACTCAACTAGAGGTAAATATTGGTCACATGATTACATAATGTCCATATAATACACTCTTAATATGTCTTTAATGTCCGAATCATCAAATCATGTTGGAAATTAGTTTGAGGATTATAGACTATACTAATGATCATCCTAGTGTTTATGGAATGATGGATTATTTTCATGAACATGGAAGGGAATCTTTGAGCTTCATTGAATACAATCAATAATGGTACACCTTGACACCTTAGACATTCTCATATTTGTATCCATATTAGTAGATCATTGGAGAAATCCTCTCGAATATTATTAATGTGAGCAATCATATTAATATGATGCACAAAACCACATATATCATGGATTTATCTGGATGTATTTGAATTTTCAGTGACAGTGTCCAAGGAATCATTTTCTCTTCCCATGTTTTAAAGGGTAACAATTACATCATCACTTTAAATTCTAACCCTTTAGACTTCATATTCTTACATTCCAGATACGTTTTTGTATATTCAGTGATCTCCTTCATCATATTGTCTCTCCCATTTTTGTTATATGGATCATGATATATATTCAGGCTCCCTATATGAATAGAGAATATTGAATTCTATGAATCATTCATAGGATCTTTATTTATCTCTAAATCATATGATACACATAGTCCTGATCCAAATCATAAAACTACATCCTCATCGATCAAGATCATAGAAGATTTCCCATTTCTATATCATACACCCTTTTTTTAATCTCAACATAATTTCATAGAGTATCCATATTTATCTACATAAGGGATGTTGATTAATATTTTGATAATAGAGTGATGAATTTAATTACTTAATGATTAACATGTACATCATTTTCTGGTCTAAAAATATTATATTGTAATTAATACTAATTATTGACGATGATGTAGGATCCTTTATACTTAAAAAATACACCATAATATTTTCATTACGAGGATGATAGTGGATTGAGAAATCATATTCTTTGACGAGCTATAACTATATGATATGGAGAATATTAAGAATCTTCTTATGGGAATATGCATTTCATTCTCTTATGATAGGTATATATGTCACACTTAGAGCCATAAAGATAATGACACCATAATTTCAATGAAAATATCACTACTTCCAACTCTATATCATTCAATGAATAGTTTTCCAATGAATTTTAATCATTTATGTGGTATATTTTATATCCTTATCATTTATAATAAGTGAACAACCATACCCCTTCTTTGAATCATTTTTTTTGCACCACAATGTGTTCCCCACTTTTTTGTAATTTGAGAAATAGTGTAGCTATAAGCCTCTTTATTATCTCTTTTAAGAAGTATTCAAATTTACTAGTCCATTGAAACATAACTCCCTTTGGATCCATCTTGGATATTTGGTTTGATAATATTCATAGGTTCTTATCAAATAATCAGTAACACTAAGATAGATCATGGAAACTATGAATATATGTTATATATGTTTTCTTAAGACACTCTTTCATTGATGTTGTCTTTCAAGGTTCCAATAATATTCTTTTTCAACAGAAAACATTCCTCATGAATGATACATCCTCTATTTATAAATCACATTTAGTGAACATTACATAAAATGTATCTCTTCTAAAATTCATTAAAACAATTTTCAAAAATTCTACGTGGTCCACCATTCTCTTGGAGTATATCAGAATATCATTGATAAAAAATACATTAAATTTTTAGAGGTATTCAATGAAGACTCTATTCATTGTGAACATGAAACTTTAATGATAATTAGTGACTATTATGGAAATAAATATGATCTCATACCATCTATACCTCATTTGATTTGATGTCATGGGAATACATTCTATCCCCACCATTAATTGGATATATTCCAATCGAAGGTCCCCCATAGGGAAATAAATGGCCTCGTGTAACAGATCAAACATGAAATAAACCCATTAAAGGGGATACATGTTCTTAATCATTATTATTGATATCATAATAATCATTGTAAATGTGAATTGATCCATCATTATTTTTTTCAAAGAGGAATGGTGCACTACACGATGAGGCACTCCGGTGTATAAAACTCTTTTCAAGATTCTCATGTAATTGGATCTTTAGTTCATTAATTTCAGGAGTTTGAATTTCGTATGGTATATATGATATAAGAAAAGATATAAGAATAAGTTGACGCGAGGTCTAAAATTCTATGTTAGAAGGAAGGCTAAGAAATTCTCCAAGGAAAAAATCAATGTAATCCATCATAATAGCCACGTATCAGATAATTATTATACACATTGTCTCAATCATTTAAACTAGATATTATATCCCATAAGGTAATAATATTTACAATTAAGATTGTAATTATAATGATGATTCATCCTCCTCCATACACAAATAATGAATTGGAGGATGCTTTAGTATGTTAAGAGTGGTCTCATTTTCCCAACAATTGATATTATCATTGTATAAAGATAGTCAATGTATGCCCATTAAGGAATAAAACTCCACGAAATGAATAAATATGTGATTTTGAAGATGTTTAATCCAAAGAGATTAATTTGGGAGGAGTTATATACATTTGTTTAAATAATTTCATCATTTTCTGTGCTATCTAATAACGCAACCTCTATATTTTGAGTTTTTTTTTGAATACATGTACTATACATGAATGATTGAAAAAAATGTGTGGAAAATTAATCACATAGAATGTTATCTAATATTGATTGAATTAATATCTTCCTTGAATCCACAATATTATCAATAACCACCTTCGAAGAAGGGATTTCATATGCACTTACTTAATTCCCTGGAGTTTTTTATCATTGATTGCCTCTAATAACCCTTGTCTTGGAGAAATGGTTCACATAATTACAATGTTACTAATACCTGAAATGAATAACTAAAGACTGAGTGTTGATGTAAACCTTTATTTATTCTTCCACATATGTGGGATTCTTTATATCTTTTCGGCAGTTTTAGCCATATGCCCATATCTTCCAAAATTGAAGCATTTCATGGTTCCCTATAGATAGTTCCCATGATGCTTCTTCCAATAATTTTGATATGTGGGATGTTGGGTTTTCTTTCCATCATGGGATTTATATATTGATAATCCAATATTAAAATTGGTTTTTTTTTAACATGGTCCCATGAAATCATTGAGAGTATTTTTCTCTATTTATATCATATAGAAACAACATACTATATCCTCATTCCTATCCATGACTAGAATCGTCAACGCTTTTGGTAGATTTGGTGTTAGTATTCTATAGAGGAGGTCTGGATTTTTTTAGTGTGCATGAAAATTATTGAGGAGAATATTGGATGCCTTCTATACTTTTCTGCACACACCCTACTAGATTCATATTCCTTTTTCTTCAGCCTATGTAACTCTCATTACCATTAATATGGGGGTTAGAGAATAATATTAATTAAAATATTTGTTCATAAAATCATCCCATTCCATGGAATAAATTTCCTCTTTTTCATATGTGCTCTTGAACAGTTTATATCACTGATAATTTTCCCCATCAAAAGTTTAGAATTCTAGCAGAGTATTCAATTATTCTAAGCACGGATGTATAGAGATTATGTCCTCATTGATTTAATTCATTATTTTATGTTCAGGGGATCAAAAGATCTATTAAATATGGGAGGTCTTTTTTATATGAAGACATTGAATGAAGCTTTATCATAATTAGGAGAATGAGGATGTTCCATGTGATTAATATTATATTATTTATAATATAATACAATTGGGAATGTAATATCATGATGTTTTGAGAAAACAATCCCATCGTAGTTGGAATATAATTAGGTAGGTCATCACATATCCTATCATATTGATTGTTTGCATGTGTTCTTATATCTATAAATTTATTAAGAAAAATAATTTAAAATTAGGGGAGTTGAATAAATAGAAAATAAGAAAAAAAAAGTTGAACATATATGGTTAAACATTCAAATGGAATGAATTTCCTATCATGTGATTCCTTATATTTCAATCTAGTTTATCTAGGGAGATTGAAATATACCTCGGGTTCTTATTAAAATTTTCTTGTCCTAATCCTTAAAAATAAATATACCATTCTCTAAAACAAAATGTAATTGAACTAGCCTATTACACGTATTATTACATGATTTTAACCATGAATTACAATAAATAATCATATAGCCTAGTGTATTTGAAAGATTGGTTTCATAACACATGAATTGTGGGACAAAGAATATATTTTATTGAAACTCCATAATGACTTCCCTTATTCTTTTGAGTCCTATCAAATTCATAAGATATAATAGGAAATAAATGAAGTAGAGTATCACTTAAAAATCACAATAAGGTAATAAAACTGTGATTAAAGCATAAATCATGGGATAAAAAGCATAACTTAATGGCATAAAAGGCATTAATATACATAAGAATGTATAACATATGAAATCATGTTATCATATGAGATATGGAAAAAATATAAAATGAAAAAATCATGAGCCAATTCTCATTTCACATAGAGGAAAATGAGTCATGGATAACAACCAAGATTGTTGTATATGGAACACGATTCAAGGCTAACAACCAAAAACATTGCACATGGCGCATGGGTCAAGGTTAACCGCCAAGACCATTGTACATGACGTCTCATGAGAATAATGATTACCAAAGGAATTGGTTCTATATCTGAGAAAACTTATTATATTTTTCTTGATTATGTTTTTCACATTAGGAATAATATATAAGGAATCAAACATTGATATAAGTTTCACCTATGGAAAGAAATGTCTGTCAAAATCATGTCAAAATCCATAATAAATGGGAATATCATAATGATGTCCATTATATTTTTTTATAAATCGAACATGAGCATTACAATTTTACATTAAGAATATACCATGATAATTTATGTTAAAATCATTTGAAAACAAATAAATATAGTGTTTCACACACATTAGAAATAAAATAATTTAATGTAGTTGAAGGAAAATACTAATGATTTTTTGAAAAAAATGGAAGAATTGTTTTTATACAACTAGAAACAAAAAATATAGTTTTTTCATTACTAATGTGTGATTTAATAAAAATTATTATTGATTAAAAAATAAAATGGATGTAACTTGATAAGGATTAATAACTATGAAAGTTCCCTATATTTGGGTTGGCTTATTTGAGGGATTTGATAAGGGAACCCTTTTAAAACATTTATTTCCCTACTAAAGAAGGATGAAATAAAATTGAAAAATTATTTTGGCACATATAACCATAATGTATAATAAGTAAATAAATAAAAACATGAAATAAATTTAGGTAAAGGGAGATAATGTGTTACCAAAATAATTAATCGAGGTTCAGGTAGAATCTCTTACCATATATCAGAAATAGTTGTGCACATGATTATAATATAATGGATAATAAAAAATTTCAATAATTTTTTTATTCATATAATTTTATATATTTATTATAATAATTTTACATTCTTATTTTTATTTATGGCCTTTTTTATGACTTATAATATACAATTGTATTGTCCATTTCCACATTTTTCATAATCAGTTCACTCGTATTAGTGTTTGGAAGATCATGTAAAATGGGAAGAGTTTCACAACATTGAAATTATATGTTAATTTTGAAAATATATAATATTAAATGGTTATTTATTAAATATTTATATGCATTACTTATGAAAAATTATTCAAAGAATTAGTGATAATCATTGGAATTATTTTGCTGGTTTTCAATCATCACAAAATAGATTTTATTTATTATTAAATATTATGTATATATGTTAGTTCCATAACATAACTTAGTTTTAAATTCATATATTATAATATAGTTTAACAATAAAAATGGTTTTACTACCAACTATAATGGATGTAAAAAAAAAGAAAACGCATCATCCACGATGTTAGCACATTGACACATTATAAGAGAAATATTCATTTATAGAATAAAAGAGAGAGAGATAGGATATAGTTTTTTGATGGATCATATGTTAACATGATATTATAATTGAATATAAATAAAAGTCGTGTTATTCTACATCATAGAAAAGGGGATTTGATGAATATATTAAGATAATATATATTGTAAACAAGTTAAATGAAAATGATAAAGTATTTTAGCTCTTCATTTTCTCCACCCTGATAACCTCATATGGGTAAGTTGTTGGATATTTTTTAAAACCATATGATAATATAAATAGGGGGGAAAGGTTCTTGGTAAAACTGGTATGAAATTTTACAATGCTCAAATATAGGAATGAGTAAGTGAAAGAGGTGGTGATGGGTGGTATTTATAGAAGAGGAGAGGGGTGTTTTCTCTTTTTTTTTATTAATTGGTTTACTATTATAGATCAATATTTTTAATGTATTGAGAATTATAAATAAATAAATTAAAATAATTAATTATTTCTTGATATTATGGGTTTAAATCATTCATATATCATCTATGAATCAATAATTATTTTAGTTGGATTTTATGGTAAATTATCATATTTTACTATTAACCAAAAAATTCATGTATTTTAGAAATATCCTAACAAATAATCCAAACATATTATGGACGATTATATTTCAATAAAAGAATTATTTTTTTAAAATAATTATCTATATATGAGTCATTTAATATATAACTAATCCATCATTTATTAAAAAAAACAGTTTTATAATTATTACTTATTTTTTAACACTGGGAAAATTTATTTAAAGCCTCATAAAATGATCTTATAATAATAAGACAACAAAAAAATTAATTAATGTATTTTATGTAAAAAAAATTATTTAAATCATAACAATAATATTAATAATAATTAAAAAAACAATTATGTTTCACAAAAACATCAATGATTAAATAAACATTTTTGAACATTTATATACTTATACAATGACTTAATTATATCATATATTCCATTTAATGATTGATTTTTTTTATATATACTCTAATTGGTGACGTTAATATTCTATTGGTAAGACTAATATTACTAAGGGCCACATTGCTATTCTAAAGGACATGTTACTATTCCATTGGTATAGATCCCTTAATTTACAAAATTTATATTTATTCCATTCATTATTGTAGAGACCCGAAGCTTAATGTACATGGACATTACATTACTTTTGCGGAATACTTAGTACATTACAAAAACACACACAGAAGGACCGTAATAGTTTTGTGTCTTTGGAAACTCGGAACGTAATCTTCTAATCTTGGTGAATGATCTTAAACATCTCCCATAAAGATCTTCCCTTTTTTTCTTACCTAAAACCTTTCTTTATATCCTGGGGAAAAAACATAAAAGGGTGAGCTCAAATGCTCAGTAAGGGTAAACAAAATAAATATCTATCACATCATATTCATAAGAACATAACATTTTGGAAGTCTTAATCTGCAAAAGAGTGCATAATTTCATAACATTGGATAAATCATAGTAGTGAAATGAAATCCATATAATCATAACCTAAAACATGAAACATTGTGGCATACACACACAATCATGGAGAATCATTTATTATTAGTCAAGACTCATTGCCAGGACTATCTTAGTGGACAAAGTCCATTTCTGAACTGAGTTCACTCCTCGTTTCAGTCTTGTTTCACTGAACCGGTATAACCTACCATTCCAGCCATGTCTATCTCATGAGATATAAAATCTATACCCAATGCATTGGAGGGAGATATAGGTCCCACCCATCTCATAATGATACCATTCTTATTTGTGCCACAAAATCATAAACCATACATCATAACATAACCAATGTAATAAAAATGGGATTCTTAAACAAAATGACATCATAAAACAATTCATTTAAGATAAAGGAATTCATAAAAATATTTCCATCACAACATAATCAAATCCATGTAATAATAGGGATAGAAATGGAACCCTTTATTATCTTAGATGAAAAATAATTTTGATAAAACACTTGAACTCCATTCTTGAGGAAAATATCCTTTCTACTTCAAAAACATTTTCCTTTCTTAACATCATACAATTTTAAACTAAAATAAGTTGATTAAAAATAAACTTGAAAACTTGTAAAGGAAGCTTCTTGGAAATAGTGTTTTAAAAATCCATTCATGCCGTATAAGTTAAAAAAACAATCTTCTCGTACTTTTGTCAGAAAAGTCAAAAAATTACCTCGTACGAAAAATGACAAAAGATTCCTTTCATATCTTTTACTAAAAACTCACCGAAGGGTAAAATAGGATTTAAAAAATTGTAGGTGAATGGAAATAATATTAAATATTGAGGAAACATGGATGTGGATGAGAAAATACATCCCAGTAAATACTTAAGTATAAACAATCTTGGATAAAAATGAGATTGTGATATTTCCCTTACCTTAGGTCAGTTTTGCTTCGTAAGTATCTGAACCTCCTGTATAATGATTTAAATAATGTTATTGACTTATTCCAGAATCATTCTTATTTTTATGATATCATATATGGTCATTTTCTTGGCTTCTTAGTAGTAATATTTCATTGCTACTTGTTATTCGGGTGTTTATAACATTTTGTTCTTATGCGTGTTTTGTCGAATAAATTCTTATTCTTTTATTTAGGTTATAGATACCTCATTTCCTTAATGGTATTATTATAATATATAACATATTCATTCATTCAATTCATTTATATAATCTTTATGAAATGAAGATCATGTAGAACGAGTCGCATCACATCGTGGAGACGGTATTCCGTACGTACGCACGAGTGATGATATCGTTCCTATGATCGTGGAATTGTATTGGAGTGTATGTATACTATTTAATAATCAGTATCACTTTATAATAGTCATATATAGTCAATATTTACACCATTATACCCATCCATGTAAGGTGGTGGAGGAAAATAGATTACACCACGGCGTGGAGATGGTATTCCGTACGTACACACGCGCGGTGATTTATTTTTCCATAGGATGGATAGATCGTGAAATAGGGTTGTTTCATACTTATAATAACATATCAGTATGTGAGTGATACTGATGTTATTACTTCATAATGAAACAACTAAAGAAGAAGAAGTGGAAGAAGAAATAAAGATGAAAGAATCGGTAACGGACATTACCTCTTCTTTGAAGTGCTTCTTTGAGACCTTCTTTTACCGCACTAAAGTTAGACTTTGAAGAAAACCAGAACCTCTAGGACGTCTCTAGGGAAGTGGAGAGGAGGCATTGGCAGGGTTTTTCCGAGCTTGAAGTCTCAAAGTGGTGTGAGGAAGAGGGGGAGGAGGTGCCCTTTTATAATTGAGGAGAGGGGCACCTTTGGGAAAACTAAAAATATTATTTTATTATAAAGTCAAGTGTGGTTTGAAATAGCTCCAAATTGATATATTTCGAAGATAAGGTGGGGATGGGTCTAAATCCTCTCATCCAATAGAATTTAGACAAGTTTAGGTTCCTATTTTAACCTTATCACTTATATTTAACATTAAGTTAAATAAGATTACTTTTACTGTGTCTTCTTGTGTTTTTATACAATAAGGTTAATAAACTTACTATAAGCAGCCAAACGAACCAAAAGTTGTTTACTATTAATATATATAACCATATATAAGCCATTTTTCAGAACCTTAGATTTTTAGGAATAAAATAACAATTACTACTATAATATTTGTTTTAAAAACTATTTTATGTCAATTTTGACACTATTTAGTAATTGATTTTTGTGAAACTCATAAAAGAATTATTAGTTCGAACCAAGTTAATTAAAGCAATAATAACAAGTCATATTAACCTAGAAAATTAGTGGAATTCATAAAAAGCCTCAAATTACATTTATTTTGGTGACTATAACATTAATTATGTCAATATTTCATTAATAAGATAATTAGTGCATCATCTTTGTGTCATGAATAAATTAGATTATTTAATGTCTAAAAATTACAAATAAAATACCATTATGTAGGAAATCATTTTATCTTTCTAATGAATATTTATAGTCGAATTTATCTTATGTATAACCCCATATTAAAAATTATTTACTTATTAAACATTGATTTTATCTATTTTAACCCTTCTTTAAATAAATTAATAATAAATGTCCTAATCTAATCCAAGTGGGACTAAATGGTCATATTTTATTCCTAAGTTTGTTTTTGGTCGAATTACACTTATCCAATAGAATTAGGACATGTGTTAGGGTAATAATAATATCATTTTTACCCTTAATTACCCTATTTACTTTTAACCATGGTAAAAAAAGTAAACAGTTACTATTCACCAAAAAATTATTTTCATCTCATTGAACCACATTTTACTTATTGACATCAACCGTGTCTCTCGGATTTTCGAAACTCCACTCACAGAAGCGGTAAAATTACGTTTTATAAAAAATTCAGTTTTTTAACTACCACTTAGTGGTTTCACTATTCATCAAAATTTGAATGTTTTCAAAAAAATACCAAAATTTCACCCTAGGCTAATTTCGATATTCCGAATCCAAAAATGAAGTCCATTTTGAAAAATAAAATTTATAAAATTTCAAAAAGTGGTTATTACTATTCATAACGGCTAGTTTTAATAATATTTTAATAGCATATCGTTGTTTAGTGAAACTCGGTATTGCGTACGACGCAAGCTATCGAGGAAGGTTGTGATTTTGTGTAAAACAATCCAAGCAAGTGTTGTGTAGAAAAAGATTCCTTTGATGATTTATATAACATAAAAGTCTCGGGTGTTCCATTCTACGCCCCTTTAAATGAATTTCGCCCTCGAAATTCGTCACTTTGTAACAAACAGATGAGGATAACTCTCCCTCATCATATGCTCAAGCTCACATGTAACTTCTTCTAATTGGTGGTTCCTCCATGAAACATTCACCAATCGAGTGGTCTTGTTTCGTAGGACTTTTTCACTACGATCAAGAATCTCTCTCAGTTGTTCTTCATAAGAAAGAGCTTGCTCTAGCGGTACAACTTCTGAGCTAAGTACAAGTGAAGGATCAGGTATGTACTTTCTCAGGAGAGATACATGGAACACATCATGAACTTGAGAGAGATTCGGTGGAAGCATCAATCGGTAAGATACCTTCCCAACATGATCCAGTATTTCGAAAGGACCGATATATCTAGGGCTCAACTTCCCATTCTTTCCAAATCTCACGACTCTCTTCCAGGGAGATATTCGTAAGAACACTTTATCACCCACTTCAAACTCTAGGTCTTTTCTTCAGTTGTTGGCATAAATTATCTGTCGACTCTGAGCTGTTCTTATGTGTTGTTGAATAGATCTAACCTTTTCTGCCATTTCATCAACGAGATCAGGTCCTAATAGCTTTCTTTCCCCAACTTCATCCCAGCAAGTTGGTGTCCTGCATTTCTTTCCATAGAGAGCTTCATATGGATCAATCTGAATACTGGAGTGAAATCTATTATTATAAAAAAATTCCACCAGAGGTATGTGTTGATACCAACCACCTTTGAAATCCATAGAGCAATCTCTCAACATATCTTCTAGAGTGTGAATTATTCTCTCAGACTGTCCGTCTTTCTGAGGATGATAAGCAGTTTTGAAACTCAACTCTGTATCCAGAGTATGCTGAAGACTTCGCCAGAACTTCGAGGTAAATCTCGGATCCCGATCTGATATAATAGAAAGTGGTACTCCATGAAATCTTACCACTTTCTTTACATATATCCTGGCAAGCTGATCCAGAGAGAAATCCTCTCTAATAGCAATGAAGTGTGCAGACTTTGTAAGACGATCAACTATGACCCAGATAGCATTATTGCCTTTGCATGTTTTAGGAAGTCCTATGACAAAGTCCATAGTGATGTTTTCCCATTTCCATTTGGGTATGGGTAATGGTTGTAACATCCCCTTAGACTTCTATCTCTCAGATTTAACTTGTTGACAAACCAAGCATCAAGAGACATATTCAACATCTCGTTTCATGCCATCCCACCAGAAGTACTGTTTCAGGTCCCTAAACATCTTCGTGCTTCCAAGATGAATAGAGAATGAAGAACTATGAGCCTCATCCAGTATCTCCTTCTTTAATTCGGGGATGGGAGGAACACAAACCCGATTCCTGAACTTTATTATCCCACCACAATCAAGGTTGAATTTAGGAACATTTCTCACCTTCTTTTGTAACTCAAAATCTTCTTTCTGTGCCTCTTTAATCTTCACATGTATTGATGGTTGAACATTCATTTGAGAAAGATAAGATTTTCCCCTTCCATTATAATTCCAAGATCCATCCTTTGTAAATCCATATATATTGGATCTTTTGTGATCCTCATCATGGATAAACTGGCATGGTCTTGTCGACTTAATGCATCTGCCACCTTGTTTGCTTTCCCAGGGTGGTAATGGATTGAGCAGTCGTAATCTTTAATCAGCTCCAACCATCTTCTTTGACACATATTCAGCTACTTTTGTGTGAAAAAATACTTTAAACTTTTATGATCAGTATAAATATCACACCTTTCACCATAAAGGTAATGCCTCCAAATATTTAATGCAAAGATTACTGCAGCTAACTCCAAATCATGTGTTGGGTAATTTTGCTCATGGATTTTCAACTTTCATGAGGCATAAGCTCTCACCATATCATTTTTCATAAGAACACACCCCAATCCTTTCTTGGATGCATCACTATAGATCAGAAACCTTTCTCCACTACAAGGAAGTGTGAGCACAGGTGAACTGGATAACCTTCTTTTCAACTCCTTGAAATTATCTTCACATTCCTCCGTCCAGACAAACATAACTCCTTTCCGAGTCAACATGGTGAGTGGATTAGATAATAGTGAAAAATCTTTCACAAAACGTCGATAATATCCAGCCAAACCAAGAAAACATCGGATCTCGGTTACTATTGTTGGTCTCGACCATCTTTCGATAACCTCTGTTTTTGCTGGATCCACAGATATCCCCTCTTTTGAGATTATGTGACCCAAAAATGCATCTTTTTGAAGCCAAAATTAACACTTGGTAAATTTGGCATAAATATTCTCCTTTCTCAGGGTCTTAAATATAATTCTCAAGTGATCTTCATGTTCCTCCTTGCTCTTTGAATAGACAAGAATATCGTCTATAAAGACTACCACAAACTGATCAAGATAGTCTTTAAAGACTCTATTCATTAGATCCATGAAGATATCAGGGGCATTAGTAAGACCAAATGGAATCACTATAAATTCATAGTGTCCATACGTTGTATGGAAAGCTGTCTTTGGTATATCCTCCCTTTTGACCCTTAACTAATGATACCCTGCACGAAGATCAATCTTGGAAAAGTATTGAGCTCCACGTAGTTGGTCAAATTGTTCATCAATACGCGGGAGAGGATATTTGTTCTTAATAGTGATCTTGTTAAGTTCTCAATAATCAATACAGAGTCTCATTAATCCATCTTTCTTCTTAACAAATAGAACAGGTTCTCCCCAAGGTGACGCACTAGGGCGTATGAATCCCTTATCAAGATTCTCTTGGAGTTGCTTCTTCAATTCCTGCAACTCAATTGGGGCCATTCTATAAGGTGTCTTTGAAATAGGCAAAGCACCCGGTACGAGTTCTATTGAAAACTCAACTTCACGATTTGGTGGAAGACCCGGTAATTCCTCTGGAAAGACATCATCAAACTCCCGTACAGTGGGCATATTCTTATTCATGAGTTTCTCACCAACCATTTGAGATAAATAACCTTCATTTAGTAGAATCAAGACCCATAAGGTAGAAGGAATTTCCACTGGAAGATTATGTTCATCCTTGCATTGATAGACGATCATAGATTGATCTGGAATATGAAATGTGACTTCCCTTCTTTGGAAATTGATATGAGCTCCTTATAAAGAAAGCCAATACATGCCAAGAATCACATCAAATTCCACTATAGGAAGGATCACAAGATTTTCAGGAAGCACTTTCCCCAAAAATTCGATCGGAGAAGAATTATAAACTTTTGATGCGACTGTTGTTCCATTAGGTGTTGTCACAGCTAACTCAATATCTAATTTTTGAGGTAATACGGTGATACCCTTAGAAAATTATTCAGATATAAAAGAGTGGGTGGATCCAGAATCAAATAAAACATTTTCTACTTTAGAGTGTATGGTAAGTGTACCTTTCACCACATCGTTATCATACTCCACATCGCTGATAGAAATTGCATGTGACTTTCCTTTTTCTTTAGCCTTAAGAGTTTGTTGATGTCGACCATCATCATCAACCTTTGGATTAGGGCATTTATTGGCATAATGCCCCATCTCATTGCACATGAAACATTGAATTATAGTAGGTTCATTCTATGTATCCCTTCCTTTGTTTGCATCATTAGACATCTTCTTCCCATCATCGCGGCATTCAAATGCCCGATGACCTTCCTTTCCACATTTGAAACATTTACTTGTCCCTTTAAGACAACTCCCTCCATGTTTCTTTCCACACTTTGATCATAAGGGAAAGCTCATCTTATTTTCAGTGTTATCTTTAGATTTTCCTTTGAATTCCATTTTCCTCTTCTTATCAAACCCATATGACTGATGGGTTACTTCAATCTCCATCTCAACTTTGAGAGCACATCGAACGATTTCCTCGTAGCTATTGAAGTCCCTTATGGTTAATGCCCTTCGAAGACTTGGTTTTAAGCCACTAAAGAATCGATCGATCTTACTCTCAGGTAGGATAATAATATCAGAAGCGTACCTTGAAAGTCTTGTAAATTTTTTTTCATAGGTACCAACAGATTCATCATCCTTTTTCTTCAGTTCAATAAACTCTTTCTCCATATTTGTTCGGAGAATACGAGGGAAGTACTTATTGAAAAATAAGTTCTTGAACTCGTCCCATTCCATGGACTCAATTTCATCCCTTTGCCTCGTATTCTTAATAAGATTCCACCATTGATCAGCATCGCATTCCAAACGATACACTACTAGGATGACTTTATCATGTTCAGAACATTGAAGAACTGAAAATTTCTTTTCAGTAGTACTAATCCATTGTTCATCAAATAATGGATCAGTAGACCCGCTGAAAGAAGGTGGACGCTGCCTCATGAAGGATTCAACAAAATGTTGCTCCTTATTTTGCTCGTTTGGAAGTCCTGCATGATTCATATCTTGAGAAAGTTGTGTTATCATGGCTACAAGATTTTTAATTCCAGCTCCCATAACTTTTGGTTGCTCAGGGGGACAATCATTGCATTGCCCGTCGCATTCCGCATTAACACGATTCCTTCGGGTTCCATCCATTGACTAAAACCAAGAAGAATAGTGTGAGAAACACTAATTATAATAGGAAAACCACATAATCAATAATAAAATTTCACACTTATGGTCTTATCCTAGGTTATTCATGGACATTTCTAAAACACTAAGATTGTGTTCTATGCTTATAATTATACATAGGGTTCTTACTAAGGCTTTCGCATCCTAGTTTCCAAATGTTGACTATTCCTTTCCTCTGATACCAACTATAACGACCCATACTTTACATAAATTGTTAATATATAAAAATTGAAGCATACATATTACAACATATAACAAAACCATGAAAGGACCGTATAGGTATAGTGTCTTTAGAAACTGGGAATCATAAACAACTGGTTCATAAAGCGTCTACACTGTCTCCCATTTATTTCATCATATCTATAGTCCATTTTGGCATATCTTACTTAATAACCTTCTTCCTGACCCGGGGAAAGAAAACATACGAAAGGGTGAGCTCAAATGCTCAGTAAGGGTAAAAAAAATTAATATCAATCACATCATATTCATAAGAAATAACATTTTGGATGTCTTAATCTGCAAAAGAGAGCATAATTTCATAACATGGGATAATTCATAGTAGTGAAATGAAATCCCAATAATCAAAACATAAAACATGAAAATTTGTGGCATACACACACAATCATAGAGAATCATTTCTTATTAGTCAAGACTCATTTACAAGACTATCATAGTGGACAAAGTCCATTTCTGAACCGAATTCACTCCTCGTTTCAGTCCTGTTTCACTGAACCGGTATAACCTACCGTTCTAGACATATCTATCTCATGAGATATAAAATCTTTACCCAATGCATTGGAGGGAGATATAGGTCCCACCCATCTCATAATGATACCATTCTTATTGTGCCACAAAATCATGAACCATACATCATAGCATAACCCATGTAATAAAAATGGGATTCTTAAACAACATAACATCATAAAAAAATTCATATAAGATAAAGGAATTCATAAAAATATTTCCATCACAACATAATCAAATCCATGTAATAATAGGGATAGAAATAGAACCCTTTATTATCATATATGGAAAATAGTTTTGATAAAACACTTGAACTCCATTCATGAGGAAAATATCCGTTCAACTTCAAAAAAAAATTCCTTTCTTAACATGTCTTACAATTTTAAACTAAAAGAAGTTGATTAAAAATAAACTTGAAAACATGTAAAGTAAGCTTCTTGGAAATAATTTTTAAAAAATCCATTCATGCCGTATATGTTAAAAAACATTCTTCTCGTAATTTTGTCGGAAAAGTCAAAAAAGTACCTCGTATGAAAAATGACAAAATATTTGTTTCATATCTTTTACTAAGAACTCACCGAAGGGTAAAATAGGATTTAAAAAATTGTAGTTGAATGGAAATAATATTAAATATTGAGGAAACATGGATGTGGATGATAAAATTCACCCCAGTAAATACTAAAGTATAAACAATCTCGGATAAAAATGAGATTGTGATATTTCCCTTACCTTAGGTCCGTTTTGCTTCGTAAGTGTCCGAACCTCCAGTATAATGATTTAAATAATGTTATTGACTTATTCAAGAATAATTCTTATTTTTATGATATCATATATGGTCATTTTCTTGGCTTCTTAGTAGTAATATTTCATTGCTACTTGTTATTCGGGTGTTTATAACTTTTTGTTCTTATGCGTGTTTTGTCGAATAAATTATTATTCTTATATTTAGGTTATAGATACCTAATTTCCAGAATGTTATTAGTTTAATATATATCATATTCATTCATTCAATTCATTTATATAATCATTATGAAATGAAGATCATGTAGAACGGGTCGCATCACATTGTGGAGACGGTATTCCGTACGTACGCACGAGTGATGATATCGTTCCTATGATCGTGGAATTGTATTGGAGTGTATGTATACTATTTCAGAATCAGTATCACTTTATAATAGTCATATATAGTCATTATTTACACCATTATACCCATCCAAGTAAGGTGGTGGTGGAAAATAGATTACACCACGGCGTGGAGACGGTATTCCGTACGTACACACGCGCGGTGATTTCTTTTTCCGTAGGATGGATAGATAATGAAATAGGGTTGTTTCATACTTATAATAACATATCAGTATGTGAGTGATACTGATGTTATTACTTCATAATGAAATAACTAAATAATAAGAAGTGGAAGAAGAAATAAAGATGAAAGAATCGGTAACAGACATTACCTCTTCTTTGAAGTGCTTCTTTGAGACCTTCTTTTGGGGCACAAAAATTGGTCTTTGAAGAATAACAGGACCTCTAGGATGTCTCTAGGGAAGTCCAGAGGAGGAATTGGCATGGTTTGGCTGAGCTTGAAGGCTCAATGTGGTGTGAGGAAGAGGGGGAGGAGGTTCCCTTTTATAATGGAGGAGAGGGGCACCTTTGGGAAAACTAAAAATATTATTTTATTATAAAGTAAAGTTTGGTTTTAAATAGATCCAAATTGATATATTTAGAAGTTAAGGTGGGGATGTGTCTAAATACTCTCATCCAATAGAATTCAGTCAAGTTTAGGTTCCTATTTTATCATTATCATTTAGATTTAACATTAAGTTAAATAAGTTTACTTTTACAGTGTCTTCAGGTGTTCTTATACTATAATGTTAATAAACTTACTATAAGCAGCCAAACGATCCCCAAGTTGTTTATTATTAATATATATAACCTTATATATGTCATTTTGCCGAACCATAGATTTTTAGGAATAAAATAACAATTACTAATATAATATTTGTTTTAAATACTATTTTATGTCAATTTGACACTATTTAGTAATTGATTTTTGTGAAAATCATAACAGAATTATTAGTTCGAACCGAGTTAATTAAATCAATACTAACATGTCATATTAACCTAGAAAATTAGTGTAATTCATAAAAAGTCTCAAATTACATTTATTTTGGTGATTATAACATTAATTATTTCAATATTTCATTAATAAGATAATTTATGCATCATCTTTGTGTCATAAATAAATTAAATTATTTAATGTCTAAAAATTACAAATAAAATACCATTATGTAGGAAATCTATTTCTCTTTCCAATTAATATTTATAGTCGAATTTATCTTATGTATAACCCCATATTAAAAATTATATACTTATTAAACTTTTATTTTAACTATTTTAACCCTTCTTTAAATAAATTAGTAATAAATGTCCTAATCTAATCCATGTGGGCCTAAATGGTCATAATTTATTACTAAGTTTGTTTTTGGTCGAATTAAACATATCCAATAGAATTAGGACATCTCTTAGGGTAATAATAATATCATTTTTACCTTTAATTACCCTATTTACTTTTAACCGTGGTAAAACAAAGTAAAAAGTTACTATTTACCAAAAAATTATTTTCATCTCATTGAACCACATTTTACTTACTGACATCAAACGTTTCTCTCGGATTTTCGAAATTTCACTCAAAGAAGCGGTAAAATTATGTTTTATTAAAAATTCAGTTTTTTAACTACCACTTAGTGGTTTCACTATTCATCAAAAATTGAAAGTTTTTAGAAAAATACCAAAATTTCACCCTAGGCTAATTTCGATATTCCGAATCCAAAAATGAAGTCCATTTTGAAAAATAAAATTTATAAAATTTCAAAAAGTGGTCATTACTATTCATAATGGCTAGTTTTAATAATATTTTAATAGCATATCATTGTTTAGTGAAACTCGGTATTGCGTACGACGCAAACTATCGAGGAAGGTCGCATTTTAGTGTAAAGAAAGCCAAGCAAGTGTTGTGTAGAAAAATATTCCTTTGATGATTTATATAACATAAAAGTCTCGGGTGTTACAATTATTCATTTATTATTCATGAATTGTGTTCTCTATATGGACTTATTTTATTTATAATATATAATATAATTATAAAAAGGAAATTTATATTGTTAGAATTACATGTTATTATAATTTCACCTTTTTGAATAATGATCCACACCTCCCAAATCCTGTAGTTATAAAATCCATATAGTGACAATGAAATTGATTCAATAAAATTCATTAAATACCATAATTAAAGCATTATTACGAACAAATAATACTCCCCAGAAGGATATGGAATTCATTAATTGGCTATTAGCCAGATGTGACTTAAAATAGAGAGTGTAATACAGATTCTACTTCAAATGTAGGTGCACAACTAATTACCTTGTGAGCTTGCAACAACTATATGATGTTGTGACACTTTTATATAATGGTTATGTGGGTTTTATCGGCCAACTGGAAAACATATAATGGTTGTAATGTTATTCAACTATTTGTGGGACATGGATAAGATCCTCTTAGAATACATTGCAACCAATTTTAGTCATGTTTCATTATTTTAAAAACAACATACCATAAATATAAATACAATGTGACTAACCTGTAAAAAATAAAATAAATCTTAGTTTTGGTGATCAGTAATATAATTGCACTATAATATTTAAAATTTCTATGTGTGGTGGGGTTTATATTTTTGATTCTTCACAGTTTATATTTTTTAAAAATAATTTTTTTCAATTCAATATACAGGTTTATTGTGTAGTTTTTTAATTATTTCAATCTTTTTATTTTACCTCATTTATGTTCAAATACATAGTTTTTTATTTGTTATATTTTTTTATATAATAGATTATTCTATTATACAATCCCTATGGATTATCAATATGGAGTTATATGTTTTTTTCTATGAAAAACTCTAATTAATAATTATTGAATGTATTTAGTTATTCATTCTTATTCCATGATGGATCGTAGAGTTCCTACATGCCTATTTCAACCTATAGAATAGTTTCATGAGGCTCAAATTATTATTCAACATATAATCTATGTAATGAAATTTTTTGAAGAAATATTATATTGAATTAGGAATATAAAACATATATTCATCCTTATTGATATATCAATGTTTCATAACCTCATGTTTTTCACATGTATAAATGACGGTCTATGCTAGAAGATATTGAATTGAATTATTCTCGATCATACATAACATGATCATACATGGTGTAGGATCAAAATGATGAATGTATATGCTCAATATACAAGAGGGTGGGGGTGAATTGTATACCTTAAAAAATTCCTTTGGAACATTTAATGGTGGTAAAGTTTTACAAATTTAAACAAGGTAATTTCACATGACATCTTAGTTCTACAAATATCTCGATTTTGGAAATATGGTTCTGAAAAAGAATCATAAGAATAGTATTCAAGGACAATATTATAACTCAGACCATATGGAATCTTACTAATCAGAGTATATGAATAATAAAGTATAAGATAGTTATACTTTCCTAATCAATGACAATTCATCGGAAAACAAACTTGAAATAGTACAAGTGACAAGTATGAAATCATTTAACCCAAAGAGTAGGTTATCCATCAAACCTTGATAAAGTTCCCTTGATTTATACATTTATGAAAGTCTGTCTTACCCACCCCAGGGTAATCCCTATATAAGAATATCAGAGTCTGTCTTGCTATCCCTGCAAGCCCTTGAACTTCAAGGTAGTCGGCACCTCTGTCTTTTTATCCATGGAAGCCCTCAAATGTACTATGTGACATCCAGAGTTGCACGAAGCAATTATGAACATGATTTTCATTATGCACAATGAAATAAAGTGTATCTTTATAGAAATAACATCAGAAGCATGTAATCTCTAGATTGATCAATGTGTTTCAGCTATTGATCTCATTCAAATGAACTATTATTTATAGGAACATATTCAACGATTAACTACATTTTAAAACCTGAAAATTTCAAGGAAAATTTTTCCTTAAATACTTTGGAATTTGACGATTCTTTGGTTTTTGACGGCACATGATTCCATGGCCTGGTGTGCCCGTAATCAATTTATGGTGTTTGGTTCATGTACGTTCAGTAAACGTACGTGCAAGTTTTTCTATTATTTGAACCAGTGCTCAAAATTAAAACCTGAGGGCAACGATGAACTCGCAGATCCGATATTCTTTTAAGGGGACCTTTACCGCAGTTGCGTTTTATGCGGGATGAGAGTTAATTTTTGGGGGATTTAGAATAAAATAAATAAAATTTGTAATACACAATTTTATTTATATTTGGTGCTTAATTCATCCAAAGAGAAGTTATAGTTGGGACCCAAACCCACATAACCTCCCACGAGAGGATATTTGTGAGGTGGGGCCCACACGATCCCCTACCGTTTCAACTCCCTTAAACCCTCATTGAACCCCCCTTTAATTAATTAGTGAACTCCGCTTTTTTATGACAACTACCCCTTTTTATGTGATCTCTCCACCTCCCTCTCTCCTTATTGAATTTTGCCAACACATTTCAATTTATTAAAAGAACTCTTCAATTAATTTATGAAAGAGTTTGAATTTTGAATTGAATTTTTGAATAATATAATATCCTCAGCTATTATTTTGTGGGCACTTGTTGTTTTGGGAGGACCTTGGGAAGGATCTGGAGAATTAGAGAGAACGTCATTCTTCAACTAAGAACAACTCTGACGAAGAATGCAATGGAGTTCCCCATCGACACTACCCTTCAGACTCACCCTGACATCAGCAGAATCTTATTCCTTATTCCATGACACCCAACCTCTGTGACGCTTATCTTCTGCGACTCGTTGACATGCGCCGCTATTGAAACCAAAGTAGGGTGTTTTTATAATTTAAATTCGAATAAATTATACCTTCGTTCTTGTTGAATGTGAATGATTGTCTATGGCCGATTGTTACTGCCTTACGCGGAGGGTGAGGGCCGAAAAAACATGGCCCAAAAACCCTTTATTGTTTCTAGATTTTTAATTCGCAAAGGGAGGAGGTGGAGAACGGAGGCAGCCACGAGGGAAGGCGGCGGCCACGCACCGGCCGCGTGCGGAAAAAATGATGCCCCCAACAGCGGGTTGCATCACCAAAACATAACCACCCGACCGTAGCCGACCGGGATGGTGGAACCTCGAAAGCCCACGACGCTGTGATGCGGAGAACTGGGGCCCACATAGTGTGGGCTGCTCTAGCAGACAAACCAGTCGGCTCGACGGCTGACCGGGTGGAAGGAGTTGCGATGCTCATAGGCGCTGCGACGGAGGGATCGCGGCCCGCAAATGTCGGCCGCTCAAACCAGGAAGACCGGATGGCTTTGGCCGGCCGTACAAAAGGGTGGTTCCGCTAGTTCGAGAGACCTGAGGTCCAAGCGCCTCACCGCGCGCGGCCGGCAGGGTCGGGCCGCCGCCCTCCCCGTCGCGCTGGGCAGCACCCAACAGGGCCGTGCCCCCTCGGGCCGGGCCATGTACCCCCTCGGGTCAGGCTGTGCAACACCGGGATGGGCCGCGTGATTCTCCAGGCCGGTCCGACCCTCTTCTTGGTCGAACCCGCCGAACCAGGTCAGGCCAAACCTCCTGCCCACTGAGCTTGACAGGCCGGGCCTGTTACGCTTAAATGTGAATAACTTAAATATTTCATGTCCGATCGACACGACATCTGCGGTAATGGGATCCTTACGACGAAGATGTCCTTTTGATATACTCTAAGTGAGTTTTGGACAACTTTGTAAAGCGGTCAGGTTTTGGAACGTGCGTATATTCAACCGGGCCCCTAGAACGGAAAAAAAATCTTTCAGACCGGGTGTCCGATTGATGTGATGTATGTCCTGTTGGGTTCATTTTGACAAGAAAAAAATTCAACATACCTCAACTATGGACATAGTGATAGTTGATGTATCGACCCCTTGGATCGTGGAGCGGACCCTCCCAGAATCAAGAATGCCATGTGCGGGAACCATAGAGATGGTTGCGGCAGTGATGAATGTTGTACCTGGATCCTACGGGGGTTCAACATAGATGACTACTGTACATGGATCATCCATGGATTTTTCAGCGATGATTACTATAATTGCATCCTCCGTGGTTTTGAAAGCGATGACTTCTGTACTAGGATCCTATGTGGGTTCGACAGAAGAGATTTTTTCGAGGCTACATCTTATCATCTCCACCCCACTTCTTGAGTTGTATACCTTTGTGAGAAGAGTCTTGACATTCAATCATTTCCATCAATGTGTTTGACTTCTTTCTTGGGTGTACTAGGATGTGCTTGGGCTCAAGAGTTGGATCCGAACTGGAATTGATAATTTAGGTATATGTATGGTAATATACCTATGTAGTGTTGGTTGATACTTCATGATTGAATCTTTTATTTGAGGTTTATCATTTGTGGATTCTGGGAGATCTTTGGGAGTCTCGGGGTACCTAATGAGTATCGTTATACTCACCCCTGCACAGTTAATGCCCGAACTACATTGTGTTGGATGCAGACGACGGACAAAGTTGATCGTGGTAGAGACTTGTAGAGCTAGACGGTACCTGGAGGTTTACCACTTGGAGCGACGTACACGGAGCGGAAGCACGGACCCGAGGTGCTGAGGAGACCATATGTACCCACCCTTCATGTGGGATTCCCAGAGGATGACTCAGTGGTTGCTGCATTACTTTACTGTTGTTGTACTAGTCTTTCATTTGTACTGTACACTCTGTTGGGATTGTATGTCCGACCCCTTTCTTTTCAGAACTTAATTATGTATACAGTTTTACTTGTGTTTACTTCAGTTGCATTCTCTATTGTGTATTTTAACTTTTGTAAAAGAAATTCCTTCCCAATATAGGGATCTACACCTTTGGTGAGAGTCGCCAGCCCCTGGCCTATGGAAGGTGGGCTTGGTGTAGTCACGGCACGGGCCCCGAGAATGGGTCGTGGTAAATTGGTATCAGAGGAATCGGTTCTACCGCAGAACTCAGGACTCTGATTATTTCCTTCTCAACGAAGCAATAGTGTTATGTGTTTTGGGTGTGGTTATCTATTTAGGGATGCCGGTGTCGGTGCGGAGGCCGACGTATCCATACATAATGACTATGACTTCTGATTTCAGACTCAGTGCATGAAAACACTGATTGTGTGTGTGTTTCCTTTGAATCTTTTTTGTTGTGATTACTTTCTTTCAGCTCACTAGTTATATTGTTTGGACCATGGGGAACCTGTTTCTTTTTAGGATAGCCCCACAAAGGCAACCATATAGTGTTCTGATTTACGTGCGATATGGTAGCCCACCGAGAGATGAGGCCTCAGTGCAGGACCACATCACAGTGAAGGCACCAGTGGTACCACTACCCAATGGGCCATCGATACCACCAGCCCCAGTAGAAGAGAGTGCATGCAGACTGTGTGCTCTGCATGAGTTCCAGTGAAAGAGGCCGCCTAGGTTTCGCGGAGAGATGGACCCTCAGGCAGCTGAGGATTGGCTGGAGGATATCGTCAGGGTTTTCAGATTTGTAGGGATATTTTGGTGATCCTTACTACGAGTTTCATGCACGCAGCAGCAGGTAGATGGTGGATATTGATGCTCCATGTTCACAACGGGGCATCTCTACTTTGGAAAGTCTTCAAGAGTCTCTTCCACTCGGAGTTTTTTCCCGACACCCTTCCTGCGGTGCGGATCTAGGTGTTACTTCATTTGCAGTAGGGAATCATGACAGTAGATCAACACTCAGAGAGGTTCATCGATCTCTCACGTTTCTCCACAGACATGGTACGAGGCCCAATCTTCAGGGCCCGGACTTTTGAGCAGGGACTGAGGCACAAGATCAGGGCTTAGAAAATTCCCCTCAGCACCCCGATGTAAGTGGGGTTGCTGGAGAGATCCATTATAGTGTAGGTCTTTCTCGATGAGTATTTTCCAGTGGTGAGACCCACTATAGGATGAAACGTAGTAGAGTCTTCTGCAGCCGGTAGTAGGAATTTGATGCAGAGGTCCAAGTGGACCAAGCCATTAGTTGGGCGACCTCAGGATACTGGTTCAGATGTGCGGGGAACATGAAACTGAGCCAGACATACGAGGGACATGTAGTGATATGCATGCGGCATGCATGTTCACACGGCTCGAGACTGCCCGACCCGCCATGAAAACGAGCAGCAGATAATAGAGGGACCTCCCAGGTAGAGGCAGAGGTTCGACTGTGGTGGTCCATCGGGAGTAGGCAGACGAGGAAGAGGAGCTGGCTGAGGAGAGGGTGGTGGATGACATTTTGAGGCTCTACCCCCACAACCACCATGAGGTCCACCTCGACCACAGGGAGCTAGTGGAAAGAGGTGGACTCAGATCCAGGCAGTTGAGTCCTACGACCATGTCTCACCTGAGATGATTCTAGGTACTATATGTGTCTACTCCACCCTTGTTGTTGTACATATAGACACAGGAGTGAGTCATTCTTTTATTGCCGCTGCCCTTGTTCGGAGCTCGGAGATTCTGACGGAGCTGTTGGCTCGATCTTTATAGCTAGAGACTCCTATGGGAGTAGACTCGACGATTACGCACTAGTGCTGGCAGTGTGAGCCTACTCAAGGAGGCGAGAGCATCGACTAAAATCTTCTTATAGCAGCGTCGAGGCCTTTTGATGTCATATTGGGTATGGGAAAGTTATCTACCGTCCAAGCTGAGATCGATTGTATAAGGCACAAAGTGTGGTGTGTTCGCATGGATGGGAGCAGGTTCACCTTCACTGGAGAGAATGGAGCCATTTCAGCCTAGGATGGACTTATGCAGAGGAGAGGGAAACCGATCACACATCATTTGGCTAGTCTCATCCCTTGAGGAGTTGATGTGTGGAGTCTGAGTTTTCTTGTTGTGGTGGATCAGTATGCGGATGTTTTTCCTGACGACATTCCAGGACTACCTCCTCACATAGAGGTAGAATTCTACATTGATTTGTACCCCAGGACCACACCAATACCTACTTAAGCATATGGGATGGATCTTGCTGTGCTTCGTGAGCTGCGAATGGTGCTGGAGGACTTGCAGGGAAAGGGATTCATCCGACCTAGTGTACACCCTGGGATTCTCTGATTTTGTTCACCAAGAAGGCGGATGGGAGTTTGAGACTGTGTGTCGACTACCGTCACATGAATCAGGTGAATGTAAAGAACATGTACCCACTTACGAGGATTGACGAGCTATTTGATAAGCTCAAGGAAGCATGATGGTTCTCAAAGACAGACCTCATGTCAGACTATCACCAGCTCAGAGTTCGAGATGAGGATGTGAAGAAGACGGACTTCAGGTGTCGGTATGGCCACTACAAGTTCTTGGTTATGCCCTTCGGCGTAACCAACGCTCTATCAGTGTTCATGAGTCTCATGAACAGAATCTTCTGGCCATACCTCGATCAATTTGTCGTAGTTTCCATCGAAAACATACTGATTTACTCGACTCCTAAGGAGGATCATGCCTACCACTTGAGGGTTGTACTGGACACACTCCGAGAGCCCCAACTTTATGGTAAGCTCTCGAAGCTGCAGTTCTGGATCGAGAGGTTCACTTTCTGGGACATGTCATCTTGAAGGCGGGAGTAGCAGTTGATCCAGCAAAGATCAAGTCAATACTTTCTTGGGAGCCATCAAAGAGCATCACAGAGGTGCGGAGTTTCCTGGTTCAGGCTGGTTACTATCGGCGATTTGTGCCAGACTTCTCTAGAGTTTATTCACCGCTTTCAGCCCTGACGAAGAAGGGTAAACCCTTCGTGTGGTCAGATAAATTTCATCATAGATTTCAGAAGCTGAGCCATAGGCTGACTAGTGCACCCATCTTGAGGCTACCGGAGGAGGGCGTTGGGTATGTATTGTATTGCAATGCATCATGGACTGGACTCAGGTGTGTCCTAAAGCAGGAGCGGGCGGTGATCACATATGGTTCACGGCAGTTGAGAAACACGAGATAAACTATGCTACCCATGACCTGGAGTTAGCAGCATTGGTATTCACCTTGAAGATGTGTTGGCACTATCTGATGGGCGAGCTCTTTACAGTTTACTCTAACCACAAGATTCTCAGGTACATCTTCTCGTAGAAGGACCTGAACCTGAGACAACGGTGATGGCCCGAGTTCCTCCAGGACTATAACATTGAGATATTCTATACTCCTAGGAAATGGAACATTATAGCTTATGCTCTTAGCGGGAGATCGGGAATTCATTTACTATGAGAGGCAACAGAGCAGCTAGTCATGTTGCAGATATCCATTGTGGATAGAGATGGAGAAGCCTTTCTACAGTCACTCACAGTCACTCCTCCACTTCATCAGTGAGTTAGAGAGGCACAACATGGTGATGTTGACTATGAGATGTGACGTGCTCAGATATCAATAGGGTAGGCCCATGATGGATTTTATGAATGAGGGGAGCACATCAACATCTTCAGAGGATGTACTATGGTACCAGTTTCACTGCAGGAAAAAGTGATGAGGGAGTTTCACAATTCCCCTCTAGCAGTACATCTAGGAGTGGTGAAGATTTACCGGGACCTTAAATGATAGCACTGGTGGCTGTGTATGAAAAAGGTTGTATCAGAGTTCGTTTCACGATACCTCACTTGTCAGAAACTGAATGTGGAGCACCAGGATCCAGGAGGCTTGGTACCACACTTAGAGGTCCCAGAGTGGAAGTGGGATGAGATATCCATGGATTTTGTGACAGGATTCTATGTACATCTAGAGGACATGACTCAATTTGGGTGATCGTAGACCGACTCACCAAGTCAGAACACATCCTACCGATCAGAGATTAGGGCTCAGTAGAGAGATTAGGATGCCTCAATGTATGGGAGATCATATGATTTCATGGTGTGCCATCTTCTATCATTTCCAGTCGAGATTCTCGATTCACTTCCTGGCTACGGAAGGGGTTACAGGAGGCTTTTGGGATGCAACATCACCTGATCCCCACCTTCCATACTTAGACTGACGGACAGACTGAAAGGACCATTCAGACTCTCGAGGAAATGCTCTATGCATGTGTCCTTGACTTTGGTCGTAGCTGGGAGGATCACCTACCCTTGGTGGAGTTTGCGTACAACAATAGCTATCAACCCACCATCGGGATGGCCCCTTACGAGGCACTGTACGTCCGACCTTGCAGATCACCTCTGTGCTGGATTGACCCTGGGGAGTCAGCACTTGTAGGACCAGATATGGTTCAAGCAATTATAGAGAAGGTTCAGATCATCCAGTAACGGATGAAGCCTGCACAGAGCAGACAAAAGTCCTATGTTGATAGGAGACGGAGACCACTGGAGTTCGTGGATGGCGGCCACGTCATCCTACGGTTCTCAGCTCGACGAGGTCTATGAAGATTTGGCCAGGGCGGCAAGTTATCTCTTCGTATCATCAGATCGTTCCTGGTCCTTATCAGAGTAGGTGAGGGGGATAACTGCCTGGCCCTTGCACCTCAGTTGCACCAGGTGCATGACGTATTCCACATATCTCAGCTGAGGAGATACGTGCACGACCCATCCCACATCATCTACCATGGGGAGATGTACATTGATGAAGGTTTTACATTCTCGTAGATCCTGGTGGAGATCGAGGATCGATAGGAGTAGGTTCTACGTGGGTGGTCGATTATTCTGGTGCGCTTTTGCTGGCAGAACAAGAACTTGCATGTGAGCACTTGGGAGCGGGAGGCTCAGATGCATGTAAAATACCCCCCATTTGTTTCCCTATTGTGTGTTTTAGCTTTATGGGGATGTAAATCCCTGAGGAGGGAGTAATTTAATGACTATGACATTTCAAAGAATGTTTTTTCTTAAATACATTGGAATTTTACGAGTATGCGGTTTCTGACGGCACTTGATTCCATGGCCCGGTGTGCATGGAATCGATTTCTGAAGTTTTTTTCAAGTACGTTGATTAAACTTACGTGAGGGTTTTTCTATATTTTGAAACGGTGCTCGAAATCTAAATCTGAGGGCACCGATAAACTCGCAGCACCGGTATTCTCATAAGGGGACCTTTACCGCAATTGCATTCTATGCTGGTTGAGAGTAAATTTTTTAGGGGATATAGAATAAAATAAATAAATGTTTTAATAAACAATTTTATTTATGTTTGGTGGTTAATTCCTCCCAAGGAGAGTTAGAGGTGAGATCCACACCCACATAACCTCCAATGAGAGAATATTTGTGAGGTGGAGCCCACACGATCCCCAATCCTTTCAACTCCGTTAAACCCTCATTAAACCCCCCTTTAATTAATTAGTTAACTCTTATTTTTTTTATGACAACTCCCCATTTTAATGTGATCTCTTATCCTCCCTCTCTTCCTATTAAATTTTGCCAACACATTTCAATTTATTAAACTATCTCTTGAATTAATTAATTAAAGAGTTTCATTTTTTAACTTCTTGTGTCAATAAAATAATAGACTTAGCTATTATTTTGTGGGAACTTGTTGTGTTGGGAGGACCTTGGGAATGATCTGGAGAATTAGAGAGAACGCCATTCTTCAATGAAGAACAACTCTGATGAAGAATGTGAAGGAATTATACATCGACACTTCCATTCGGATGCACCCTGACAACAATGGAATCGACGACCATATTCCACGACACCCGGCCTCTACGATGCTTGACTTTCACGACTCGTTGACGTGCTCCTCTCTTTAAACCGAGGAAGGGTGTTTGTATAATTTAAATTCGAATAAATTATAACTTCATTCATGTTTAATGTGAATGATTGTCTATGGACTATTGTTACTGCCTAACATGAATGGAGTAGGCCGAACTAACACTGCCCGATGACCCTCCGTTGTTTCAATATTTTTAATTCGCAATGGGAGGCGATGGAGAACTGAGGCGGAGGCGACCGAAGGCGGCGACCGTGCGCTGGCCTCAAGCGGAAGAACCACGACCCGCAACCGTGGGCCGCCCAACAAAAGAATAACTGTGCTCCCGTTTCTGATTAGGCGGGTGGAACCGCGGCGCCCCACAACACCTCACTATAGAGAACCGCAGCCCGCATAGGGCGGTCTGCTTCGGTGGAAGAACTGGTCGGCACGACGGCTGGCCAGGGGAAGGAGCCGCAATGCTCATAGGTGCCGCGCCAGAGGGATTTCGGCCTGCAACAGCGGGCCACTCGCCCTGGGATGATCGACGGGCTTAAGCCGACCAGATAGAAGGACGGTGAAGCTTGGCGCTGCTGGTTCGGGAGACTAGGGGGCCACGCCCCCCGCAGCACTCGGCAACCCGGGCTGAGCCTTGGCCAACCGGGTCGGACTGAGATGGGCCGGTCCGCGCCCCCTCGGGCCGAGCTGTGGCCCCACTCAGGCCAGTCCATGCCCCACCGTGTCGGGTCGTGCGCTTCACCGGGCCGGTCCCACCCTTTACTGGGTCGAAACCGCCAAATCAGGTCGGGCCGACCCGCCATCCCACTAGGTTTGGTGGGTCGGGCCCATTACTCTTAATTGTGAATAACTTAAGTACCGCATGTCCGATCAACAAGTTGTCTACGTAATTGGGACCATCGTGAAGAAACTGTCATTTTTCAATACTCTAAGTGAGTTTTGGGAAACATTGAAATGAGGCTAGGTTTTGGAACAAGCATATTTTCAACAGGGCCCCACGAACGGAAACCCAATATCCTTAAACTGGGCGTCCGATTGACGCGCCTTCTGTCGCGTTGGGTTCCTTTTGACGAGACGTAACATCGGGAAACATCAACTCGGGACATAGTTATAGTTGATGTATCGACCCCTTGGCTCGAGGAGTGGACCCTCCTGGAATCGAGTGTGCTCTGTGGGGGAACCCTAGAGCTGGCTGTGGCAGTAATGACTACTGTACTTGGATCCTCCGTGGGTTCAGCAGTGATGACTACTGTACTTTGATCCTCCATTGGTTAGGGAGAGTTGATTACTGTACTTGGATCCTCTATGGGTTCGACTGCGACGACTTCTGTACTAGGATCCTACGTGGGTTCGACAGAGGAGATGATTCAGAGGCTACATCTAATTATCTCCACCTCGATTCGTGAGTTGTATACCTGTGTGAGCTGAGTCTTGACATTCAGTCATTACCATAGTTGTGATTGACTTATTTCTTGTGTGTACTGGGTTGTGCATGGGCTTGATATTTGGAGCCGAACTGGATTGATAATTTAGGTATATGTATGGGAATATACCTAAGTAGAGTTGGTTGATACTTCGGGATTGTATCTTTTCGTTGCGGTTTATCCTTCGTGGATTCTGGCAGACCTTCGGGGGTATCAGGGTCCCTACAGAGTATCGGTATACTCACCCCTTCACGAGTAATGCTCGCATGATGTTGTGTTGGAAATAGACAACGTACCGCGCTGATCGTGGTAGAGACATGTAGATCCAGACGGTACCCGGAGGTGGACTACTTGGCGGGACGTACATGGAGCAGACGGATGGTCCCGAGGTGCCTATGAGACCATTCGTACCCACACTTCAGATGGGATTCCTAGAGGACAACTCAGTGGTTGCTTCTTTAATTTTCTGTTGTTGTACTAGTCTTTCAGTTGTACTGTACTCACTGTTGGGATTATATTTCCGACCCCTTTCTTATTAGCACTTTTGTATACAATTCTACTTGTTCTAACTTCAGTTTCATACTCTGTTGTGTTTTTTTACTTTTATAATGGCAATTCCTTCCTAGTATAGGGATCTACGCCTTTGGTGCTAGTCGTCAGCCCTTGGCCTATAGATGACGGGTTTGGGGTAGTCACGACACGGGCCCTGAAGATGGGTCATGACATCCCTCCTCCAACGGTCATATATTTCCTTGAATTTTGGAGGGACCTGTACACATGTCACTCAAATAACGGTTGGTTATAAATAGAATGAACTTTATCTTTTTATAATTCAAACATGAGTAAGTAAACAATGGTTGCTCCACCAAATTCAATTTTTTAGAGTCTAAAAAAATAGAATTTGGAGTTTAAGAGAGTACGATATCTTAGTATATGTTACAAGGATATACAGATTCTATTTTTCTAGGAATTTGAAATCAGAATTCTATTTAATTTGGACTCTGAATTCTGAGGAATTTAGAGTCTCAATTATGAGGAATTTCTAACCCTAATTATAAGGAATTCTGTGTCTAAATTTTGAGGGATTGGGAGTCCAAATTCTTGGGAATTCATAACCAAAATTCAATGGAATTCGGTGTCTGAATTCGGAGCAATTCAAAACCTAAATTCTAATGAATTTGAAGTATGAATTATGAAGAATTAGGTACCAGAATTATAAGAAATTCATATACTGAATTTTGAGGAATTTAGAACCTGAGATTTAAGGAATTCAATACCTGAATACTGAGGAATTTAGATCCTCAGTTCTGAGGAATTCAGATTCGGAATTATATGTAATTCCGAACCTTAATTTTGAGAAATTTAGCTTCCAAATTTCAGAGAATTTGGAATATGAATTTCAGATAATTTAGATTCTAAATTTCAGAGAATTTGCATTCTGAATTTCATAAAATTCGGATTCTGAATTTCAGAGAAGTCAAATTCTAAATTTCATAGAATTTGGATTTTGAATTCGGATCCTGAAAATAGAATACACTATATCTAATTATTTATATAATTCCAATGTTTTAGATGTGAATCCAAATTTTACACATATGAATAAAAAGATTTTCATTTAGAGAGACTAAATATATGAACAATGAAAAAAAGTTAAGGATAAATTTCCCTGGGGAAGGAACATTTTCCTTATCAAGATGAAACTTATGGATAATAAAATTTTCCTTTAGATAGAGTGTTTTTATGATTTTCAAAAGATAATGTAATAAAAATGTCATAATGAAACCTTATTGAATCAAAAGTCTCCCCCTTTTTGGAGAGAAAAAACATCCTTACGAAAAAGAATATTAGGACATAGAAATTTTATGGACTTGTAAATTAAACTTATCCCTCTTTACATATGTATCAAATTGAATATGACTAACTCCCCCTTTGGCCTTGGAAACCCTAAGTATCATATTCTGAATTTCCAGAATGGGATATTTCTTTTTCATCCATATGAAAATACTCATGGTGAAAACACCCCCTTTGATGAACTACCCCTTACATAGGGAATATTTTTTTCTATGTATTATTTTTTGACATTTCTTTCTCCCCATTTGTGATTTTTATAAATAAATAAAGGGAATTAATAGTAAATTTTTACCTAAATATTACTACTAAAGAACCAAAAAATACAAATAACAACATGAGTTTTTTAGGATTGAAATATTTTTTACAACAAGTAAATACAATAAAATATTATATTTAGAATGAAATTATCCTTCCTTCTCCTTTGGTATCAAAATATTCAGTATGGTTTTGAGCTTCATGAGTTCCTTGTGATCCTCCTATACAGGTTTGGGAAGAAAATATTGATCTTCTGTTTTCTTCTCGAAGGTTTTGATTTTTATTCCTGAGCATTAATATATTTTTCCGAACACTTCAGAACATATTCTTGAATAACTAGCTTATCTTCTATCTTAATTCTGAGATCCCTTTCTCACTTAAAAGTCTGAGAAACCGAATTCAATTTCCCATTCAAATCAATCACTTCTTGCATCCGAGATGTCCATTCCAGAGTTAGCTTTTCCTCAAAACTATTTGTGATATCTTTGATCATCACATCTTCGGTGTTAAAAACATCCTTGATTTTTTTTGGAATTCATCAATTATTATAATCTATTAAACTATCTTCCTTAACCAGCTTTTCATATATTTTCATGATCTTTAATGATCTTTATAGCTAATAAGAAAAGTATTGAATTCTGCCTCGAGTTTGACACACTTATCCATTACCATGGATATTGAATCTGATTTTTAATGTAATGAATGCTAAAGCATCTAGCATCTCAAGTCTATACAGGGGAAAATTGGAGTAGTCTCGACAAGCTTTTTCAAATACTGAACTACAAAGTCATGTCCGAGAGAGGACGATTCTGAATCTAAGACTTTGGTTGGTGAGGTTTCCTTTTCTATTTCAATAGCCTTCCCCTTCACTGAACTGCTAAATTAAATTTTCATTACAACAGCCTTTCTATGTGAGTCAACTATCACCTATTTCCCCTTATTAACCATCAGAATGAATTCTTCTTAATTAGGAGATTCATGTTCACAATCAGATAGCTAAACAATTTTGTCTTCATCAATTTCTTCCTTCTCAGCTCCTGCCTCAATATCCTCTGCGTAAATGAAATATTTATTGATGCTTTCTTCCCCATATAGTTTATTTACTTCATCTTCCTCCTTTTCTTCATCCTTCCCGGGAGTAACAATCTTTGATGATTCAGCTTGAGAGGTTCTGTAGGATAATTTATCATTAGGGATTTCTTTCTCATGATATTCTTTAACATACATTAACGAATATTCGGATTCAACACTTTTTTAGTCTTTCACTTATTCAACTAATTCTTCTTTATGTTTTTCCGGAATTAAAAACATATTTTCGGGAGTTTTACGAAGTGGATCTTGAAAATACTACTCCAGTAATAGAATATTCTCGAAGGCTTTCTCAGCAGTCATCAGAAGGGATTTCACTATCTCAGATTCAGACAACTTTTTCTTTTACTAATATCCTTTTTTCATTCTTTTCTAGATTCTCACCAATATTTTCCTTCAACGCTTTTACCTTAGCAGGGTTGATTCCACACATAAAATCAACATTCTTCCAATTATTCTTATCTTCTCTCCACATAGCCACAAATTCATCAGGAGATCATTTTTAATTCTTTTCCTATGGAGGTGTGGATTGAGATTCTATATCCATTCGGTTTTTCCTTCTCTTCAAGCTCCTTAACATTCCTCTTTATTCCAATATTATTAGGAGTTTCAGTAACTTCCAACTTCATTGAAAAATCATAAATTTCTAATTCTGAAAAATTATGAAGTTAACTAGATTGACTATTAAATCCAATCTTCATCCTTCTCATAGTATCATCACTCAAAATCATCACCTTACAATTTATCATCTTAGAATAGCAAGGGATCTAGAAAGACTGAAGACAAAGAACAATGATTTATGAAGGAATGTCAGGATACATAATAACTCGAGGCTTCAGATTTCCATCCACTATATTCTTAACCATAACAAAGATATTCCTAACAATATTTATCTTCCTTTGATTCCACAGGAAATCGAAAAAATTCATATCGCCTTTCTATAGGGTATCATTTTCCCCTTTTCTCGGAATTAGAAAACCATGATCCCATTGATAAAGAATCTCATGATTTTTATAGAGATAAATAATTTTTAGAGACTTCACTTACTAATCTCCATAAAAAGCTAAAGCCTTTTTCTTATCAGAGAATCCTTTTTCATTAGGAATCTTGGGAGAGAAATACTCAGCTTCTCCACCATAAGGAATTTTTGTTAGAATTACTTCCATGTTATATGAAATGTAATACAACTTTTCCTAGATTTTGAACAAAAACATATCTCTTCCACCTCCATTGAAAAAACATGTTGTCTCCTAGAATTCAACCAAAAACTCTAGATACACCATATTTTATGCATTTGGTTTTGATATGAAAACACTCTCCCACCCATTCAGCTTTATATACTTAGAGATAATGTATTCATAGTTAACAAAGAAATTTTCATAAACCAGCCATTCTCTATAAATCATACATTCAGAGATTTCCTTTATATAAGAAATTTCTTTTTTTTATGAATCTTCATCAGAGCTTTAGCACGCAAAGGATTTAGTTTCGATGTGGGATATGATATCTGGGGTCTTTTATATAGGCTTTAGTCAACGGTTCATCTTCCCTTATTGATCCAACTATTGAACTCTTACTGTCCAGATCTAAAAATTTAAAATATAGCCAGAAAATGAAATATTGTGCAATCTGATCTTTTGAGGTTTTTTTAGAAAAAAAATCGGTTTAAGAAAAATTTAACTGAATATGAACAAATTTTCATAAAACATAATAGAATACCAGGAAGTAAAAAGGATGATTACAAAAACATGGGGAAACAAATCATACATTCTAAATGCTCAAGGATATATTTGTAACGAGAGAAATTTTCTTGAAGAACATTAGATTCTGAATTTTGATTATGGAAAAACATTAGACTATGAAAATTTTGACCACCAATGTTATTGATACTGAAACTTTTGACTATAAAAATTTTTTACTAAGGAAAATAATGACAATTAAATTTTTTATCATCGAGAAAAATTTTAACTTCGAAAATTTAAAATAATGAAAATTTTCTGTAACATAAAATTTCTATTACGTAAAATTTCAATTACGATGTTTTTATTAAGAAAAAGTTTCATTACTAAAAATTCTCATTCTAACTAACAAGAAGATGTACTCCCCTATTAAAAGAAGATTCATACTATAAGAAGATATGTTTCAAAAAGATGTTATAATTAAATATTACCTTATGGTTATCATTCATAACAACTATTTTATGTATACAAATCTATCGGATGGTAAATATTTTGTGAAAATATCTGCATGTTGGACTTGCATTCTGATAAATTGAAGAATGGTATCTATTTTTCGTGTGTGATCCCTAAGAAAGTGATGCATAATATGTAATTATTTTTCACTAGAGTGATGTGAATGGATATTAATTAAGGAAATGGATCTAGTATAATCACACAATATTTGTTTTTTTGTAAAACTAATACCATAATTTGTGAGTGTGTGTTACATCCACAACACTTGAGAACAACAACTTCAAGCTGCCACAGATTCAGGTTCAGTAGTGGAAAGTGATACTGAGTGTTGTTGTTTCTTCAGGGAAATGAAACTAATGAATCATATAAGAAATGGCAGGTTCCATATGTACTTTTCTTATTCATTCTATATCCACCAATTTCAACATCGAATTTTTTTTTAAAAAAATCATTTCTCGAAGTATAAAAGAGTCTTACATCAATGGTTTCCCTTAAGTAGCGAAAAATCCTTTTCACTACCTTTAAATAAGATTCCTTAGATTGGATTGATATATTGCACATAATCAAACAAAAAACATTAAGTCTAGACATTTAGATTTCATGTAAAGTAGACTTCCTATCATACCTCAAAAAAATGTTTGATGTACTGGTTTCCCAGAATCATCAAGATCAATTGAATTTGAGGTACCGATGGGATTACATATACTCTTAGTGTTTTCATATCCATAATTTTGAAGAATATATTAAATATAATTATGTTGGGATATATAGATACCTTCTGGTTTTTGAGATATTTAAAAACCAAGGAATAATGTTAACTCATCCATTATACTCATTTCGAACTCATATTTTATTAGATCCGCAAAGGAATCAATTAAAGATTGCTGATTTGTACCAAATATAATGTCATCAACCTAAATTTGTATAATTAAAACATTTTCTGTATCATTATTTATAAAATGTTTTGGATCATCATTTATCTTAACATAAGTTTTTAATGAATAAATCCTTTAATACTATAATACCATGCTCTAGGGGCTTGTTTGAGTCCATACAAAGAATTGGTAAGTTTGAAAACATGTTCAGGATGTTTTTTTTCTTCAAAAAAAGGATTTTGTTCAACAAAAACAACCTCTTGAACAAAACCACTAATGAAAGACATTAACATCTATTTGAAAATGTTTGAAATTGAAGAACGCCTCAAAGTCAAACAGAATACAAATAGATTTATGTCCAGCTACTAGAGCATAGGTTTTTTCATCGTCTATTCCTTATTGTTGATTATAGCCTATTGAAAAAAATCTAGATTTATTTCTTACCTTGATTCAATTTTCATCACATTTATTTCTAAAGACCCATTTTACTTCAATAACAGAAGTTGCATTAGGTATTTCAACATAGGTCCGAACTTTATTCATTTCGAATTCATTTAGCTCATCTCGCATAGCTTTTATCCAATCATCATCACCTCAAGCTTCATTAGTGCTTTTTGGTTCTAATTGGAAAGGAATGATAGATACTATACTTCATTTCTTAAGGATCCTCAAGTATTTAAAGGCTGATTTACATCACTAATGAAACTATCAATGGGATAATTCTAAAGAAACAACTGATTTCAGTTTTGTAAAACATGTTCATTAAAATATGGTAGGAAATAATCTTGGGTAAATGTTTCATAAACATTTTCTCGAACATTTTCCTTATAAGAAGGATATATTATCAAGGGTCCGTAATCAATTTTTGAAATCACATCTGAGGATATAGCTTGAGGTTTTTTAAAAACAAAAGAATATTTTTCATCAAATTTAAAAATAACTGTTTCTTCAACAGTACAAGTATTTTTATTGAAAACACTATATGCCTTAAATGTTGTGGAGTAGCCTAAATAAAATTATTTCATTATATTTTGGTGAGAATTTTTGTACATTATCATTAGTATTCATAATTATTACCTTAAAACCAAAAACACTGAAGTATGAAAGTCTAGGTTTTCTATCTATTATATAACACATAAGGTGTTTTATTAAGAAATGGTATAATCAAAACATGATTTAAAGTATAGCAAGCAGTACATACAGCTTCAACCCAAAAATGGTTGGCTACCAAATATTCACTCAACAAGGTTTTTTTTATCTCTTTAAGAATTCTATTTCTTGTTTCAACAACACCATTTTTTGAGGTGTTCATGCTGCTAAGAAGTTATGAGTAGTGAATTTTCTACTTCAAAAAGATTAATAATCATAATTTTTATATTCACCTCCATGATCAATATGAGTAGTTATCAAAGAAGGATTTTCTCATTTTTAAAATGGGGCCTAATTTTATGAAATAATAAAAATCTGCATATTTATTTTCTAGAAAATAGACCCACGTAAATCTAGTTTAATCATCAACTTAAAAAAATACATAATTTTTACTCCAATGATTCCAGTTTGTGTTGGACCAAAAAGATCCATATGAACTAGCTATAATGCATCAATAGTTGAGACCTCACCGACTGATTTAAAACATTATTTATTTTTCTTGCTATATTGACATGGATCACAAACATTTGATGAATCAAATCAATGCTCTGGTAGATACTTAACTAGTCTTTTCATAGATAGATTTAATTGGTTCCTAAGATCAAATTTCCTAACCTTATATTCCACAACCAAGAATAATCTATCATTTCACTAAGACTAGGTAAATCATGGCTCCAATGGTTTTCTAGGATTAGTGTGTTAACATTCCCTTGCCTATGGGCAGGAAGAATAAACTCTTCCTTGAATTTTGGTACTAAACACTTGTCATTATTCAAATTCAAAAGGTAACCTTCATCAAATAATTTACTTTTACTAATTTGGTTTTTCATAAGTCCCTTAAAAAAATTTCAATCTATGTTTTTACAAGAAAAACATTGTTACCTATATGAATAATTTCTCCCTTAGCATTATCTCCGATAGTTACTTTTCGTCATTTCATCTTGATAATTTTTTCAATGATGTTTTTGTTACAATTCATATGTCGGTAACATACACTATCCAAGTACCATGTATTACTGTTGGTACTGTCATTATTTTCTTGAAGATAGTAGTGTTAGGCTTTTGGAACCCAAACATTATTGGATCCGGAATCTTCAGAAAGCAAAATTTTTGGAATCCACATTTTCGTAAAAAAACTAAGTATTATGAAAAACTAAAGACTGAGTATTGATTAAGGAACAATTTTTTCACCAATGCAAACTACACAAGCAGTTAGTGTAAAAAGAATCACTTTGAGGAACAAAATAATTTTTACCAAAAATCGGTTTTGAACTAGACTAACCAAAACCATAATTATTACATAGAAGTGTAATTTGAGAATAAAACTTATCAAAATTTTACTTACCTATGGTAATTTATTAAAAACACTTCCTCAAGGAAAATATTTCTGACTTCATCACAATAACTATGTTATTATCCTCAAAAACATTAGTTTTAGCACTAGTGGTAGGCTCGAAAACATTTTTCATAGAAATAACTTTTTATAGATCCTTTGGAAACTTATCCTTCTCAGAATTAACGTCCTCAAGATTTTTGGAAATAAATTCAAAATCATAATTTTTTTATCAAGATAATTATAAAGATATGATATTTCATTAATACGAAATGAAATCCTAGAATTTTCTGTATCATGATTTTTCTTGACATTAGAATTTTCATTCTCAAGGAGCTTAGAAAACAAAGAAACTTCTTTATAATTAGGTAAAGTATTATCTTCATCTGAAAAAGATTCTTCATTTGAGGATTCATAGTATTTAAAATCAGTATAATTAGAATTCATGTATACATTCATTATGGATTCAACATTGTGTACCTTATCCATAAAAAATGATTCTCAATCGGTAGCATGGAATGTAAACCCAGATTCTTCTATCCAGAAGATTCGTAAAATAAAGATTTATTAGAAGAGTCTCCACCAATGGAACACTAGATTTCATTAGCTTTCAAAACATTCTATATTTAGCTTTGAATTACTTCATTATATTCCTCTCATAAATCTTTCCCTTTTTATATTTTCAATTAATCATAGGACAATCCGGCCTAATATGTCCAGCTCTTTTTCTTTCATAACATGTGACTTCATAGTCTTTCTTATCCTCTATTTCTTTCTTCTTGTACCTATAATGAATATATTTCTTCCCAACTATCTTGCTAATATTTCAAGAAATATTATCTTGTCCATTCCCAAAATTTTCACATTCACCTAATTCAGATAAAATAGTGACCTTCTTCGATTTAGATATTTAACTATCTTAGGAGTCTTGGATTTCATATGATTTGCAGTTGTTGTAAAAGCAAAAATTCCATTCCCATTCTATTTCTTAACAATGTTATCATCACTCTTCATTCTTATCTCATTTTTATCAAGAGTTCAAAAATGATCATTATGAGTAATCTGTGATACTTTCTTATTCTCATCTATAGTTGTCCTCTAGAATTCCCAAACATTAGGCATGATGTCTATAATCTAGTCTACAAGTTCCTTATTATCCAAATCATTTTCACCCATGGATTGAAATCCGTTGACAATATTCCTGAATCCTTATTGAACCTTACATATAGGTTCTATATAAGGAATGAAAAAACCATGTTACTCAACTCTATACATGCTCTACTAGTTTCAATAAATTTGGAAGTTGCAATATGAGTTACATAAAGCTTCATCCAATTACAATTTGCAGATTCACAAGAATAAATATAGATATATATATTCCTTGTCATTGAATATAAAAAAGTATTGTGTACCTTGTAGTTTAGTTGATATTCATAATTCTTTTGATTAGTAAAATTTATGACTTCCTTATCAGGAATCTTTTAATCTCTAGTCAGCATAAAAAAGTAGTCTACTTCAGTGTTGATGACAAAATTATTCTTACGATCTCTCCAATACTCACAATAATTCCCATAAAATATTGGTGGTCTATTTGGATTATGATTTTTAATTGAACCAACATTCATTCATTCCATGTAAATGAAAAATATTTCTACAAAAAAATGTTAGTAATAAAATTTTGTAAACAAGGATAAAAATATCCTAAGCATTGAAAATCTAGAACAATGAAAACATGAAAAAGAATAAATATATGTGAATATAAGTATTTGAGAGACCTACTCTAATACCAATTGTAGAATCGATATGATGAATGTAGATGTTCAATATACAAAGGAGGGGGGGGGGGGTAAATTATATACATTAAATAATTCATTTCGAAATTTTAAATATGGAAATATATAACAAAGTAAAATAAGGTAAATTCACCTGACCTATTTGATCTTCAAACATTCTTGATTCCAGAAATATGGTTCTGGAAATGAAACATATAAATAGTTTACAAGGATTAGATTCTACATAAAAATGTATAGAATCTTACTAATAGAATTACATTTATATAAAAGTATAAAATAGTTATACTTTACTTATCAATCAAAATGCTTTTAAAAAAATGTGAAACAATATAAGTAACATGAATGAAATATTTTAACCCAAAGAGTACGGTATCAACTGTCCTTGGATAAAGGTCTCTTGATTTATACTTTCGTGAAATTCTATCTTACCCAAACCAGGGTAACCCCTCGATAAGAATATCGGAGTCTGTCTTGCTATCCCCGCAAGCCCTCAAACTTCAATATTGGTGACACTTCTATCCTCCTAACCCCAAAATCCCTAGAATGTACTCAGTAACATTCGAAGTCCCACAAAGAAATTCTGAACAATATTTTCAGTACGGACTAAGAAATAATGTCTTTCTCTCTAGAATTCATTTTAGTAGCATGTAATCTGTATATTGATCAACAATTTTTATTTATTGGGATTATTCAAATGAGCCCTTATTTATAGGCACATCTTCAACAGTCAGCTCCCTCCTCCAATAGTGATAATATTCCTTTAATTTCTGAGGGACATGTACATGTGTCACTAAAATAATGTTTGGTATGAAACAAAATGAATGAAATTGTTTTATAACTAATACAAGTGTAAGTCAAAAATGGTTTTTAAACAAAATTAAAATTTTAAGAGTCAAAAGAAAAAATAGAATTCAGTGTTTAAGTGGGTAAGACTTCAGAGTCTTTGTTACAAGGATATACAGATTTAGTTTTTCAAGGAATTCATAATCATAATTCCATTTAATTCTGAGTCTGAATTCTGAGGAATTCAGAGTCTGAATTTTGAGTAATTCAGAACATGAATTCTGAGGAATTTGGAGTCTGAATTCTAAGGAATTCAGAACCAGAATTATAAGGAATTAGTTGTTTTAATTCATAGGAATTTGGAACCCGATTTCTAAGGAATTTGGAACCTGAATACTGAGGAATTCAGAACCTGAGTTCTAAGGAATTAAAAACCTACATTATGAGAAATCGGGAACTTGAGTTTTGAGGAACTCATAGTATGAATTCTATGGAATTCAGAACCCGAATACTATGGAATTCAGATTCTTAAATTCTGAGGATTCAGATTCTGAATTTTAGAGAATTTGGATTCTGAATTTTAGAGAATTCAGATTAAGAATTTTAGAGAATTCAGATTATGAATTTGAGTGAATTCAGATTCTAAAATCAGATCATAAAAAAAGAATACTCTATATCTAACTATTTATAGAATTCTGGGGTTTTAAATGTGAAACTCAATTTTACACATAGGAATAAAAAGTGCTAAATTTAGGGAGACTAAAAATAAGAAAAATGAAAAACAGTTAAGGATAAATTTCCTTGGGGAATGAAATTTTTCATTATCAAGATGAAACATGTGGAAAATGAAATTTTTCGTAAGATAGAGTGTTTGTGATTTTCAATATATAATGGAATGGAAAATTCATACGGAAACCTAATTGAATCAACAAATGGTATGGAATAAAAAAGGTCTAATCAATTAATAATGTAGTAAAAGGGTATAGGTAGAGGGTGAAATGTAATTATAATTCACTATGTAGAGAGATCTATAAGAACTATTAAATTCCCAAAGCTTGATGAATGTTATATTTTGGATAATTTTTACCAAAACCATTAGTAGAATAAAAGGGAACCATTTTTACATAAAATGATGGACCAACAATAAGATTCCTAGTTCATGACCTGATTACCAAGGACCCGATGCACAAAACCATCCCTTGGTAGAAAGATGTAAAAATTGTTTCTACTAGACAACACACATTATTAAATTGACCAACTAGCATTTCCCTATGAAGAGAATCATGTTGCCTTGTACTAGTGGTGAATACGGCTCTTCTATTAGGATTCCCCAAAAACCCATCATACTTTTGATTAGATGGATAATCATTTAAGGTTTAATAGATGAGAAACAAATAACCTGTATAAAGATTGATCTAATATATAAAGGGGAACCTTTGGTAAAACTAATGAACACAACACTCACTAAATGACTGTTGGAGTTATTATCCTCTTAAATTACACCATGCACGATGTAGTCGTAGAGAAGACTCCATATTTATTTATTATATTTATTTGTAATTTATAATATATTCAGGTATATGGTTCTTGTAATCTACTTTTAAACCATTAATAACATCAAGTTGTCAATATTTTCTTGAATTGTTCACAAAAGGTTCCATGTAACTCAATATAGACTCCTAGTTATTTTTTTTCTTATTAGTATGATATTATTCATGTGGTGAGAAAACTATATTAGGGATACTTATATTATATAAAGTTATCTTTAATTTAGTACATAGGGAGTAACTAATTTATCATTAATAATAATGTAATATATGAATCATAAAATTGTAATGATAACAACATATTATTACATACATTCCTCTACATAGTCATTAGACTAAATTTTTTGTGATTATACCATCATCCCTAGTGATCAGTAATTATTCTAATTTTGATTTCATATTAGTAATGGTATGAATTTCATCCTGACTTCTCATTACCTATATAAAATTATTGGATCCTTTCACTTAAGGTCATCATATTTTATTTCTTTGGGAGACTTCAAGGGTCACCTAGAAAAGAAAAAAGGTGTTTTTTGAATTATCCAACCATTATATATATTTTAGTAGGGTATATGGTTATCAGTTTTGATCATTAATGATCTTCATAGAATATAAGTGGATGAGTATGTGTATTCATTCCTAAACTAATTATCATTCTAGATAGAAGACTTTTATCATCATCAATTTTTTGATCAATACATACATTTTGAATATTTTGGTAGATAATGTCATATTTTTGGATGTATTGTGACATATCTAAATGTCCTCATTAGTAAAATAATTTATTCCACATTATATAGTTTTTATTATTATTGAGTTTTATTGTAAAATATAAAAAATTGTATGAAAATACAAGATATTATTATTTAAATATGTGTTTACAAATCCATGTGGATAGTAAATGAAAATAATACAAGAAAATTTTAAGGTATCGAGAATATTGTGAATAAATAATATTGAAACCAATAATTACATGTATATTTTATCTTTCTAGTGATGAACATAGGGATAGAACATATTCATGATAACTATACGAAAAAATAAATCAACCTTATATTTTTTATAAATCCATTTTTAAATGGGGTTTTATACTTCCCCACCCATTTCTATGATCCCATATGCGGACAGAAACTTTCAGCACACTCTTCCAATCAATTTTTTACAATGAGAGTTCATACAACACTTCTTTTATACATATATCTATTTCTATCATTATAATCCCATCCATTTATGCCCATAATGTCTTTGGATTCCTTGATATTTAGAATTATTTTATGGATTCTTTTCATTAGAGAATATAATAAACTATCCTTGTTTCATATTATTGACATTAATGATATATAAAATGTTTCCAATGGAATTTACAATGAGTTTTTGGAGGATCCATAAATATACCATTAATCAAAACACATAGTTCGTGTATTTTTAAATCCATGTTTTTATAAAAAAAATTATTATATTATCATTATGTAATTTTTTGGAAGAGATTACATCACTTTTATCTCAGTTTTTCTTAATAAATGTATTTTATGTGCATATGTATTTATGAATTACAAAAAATACAGTGATTTTATACAAGGTATCTAATTAAACACTATATATTATTAGCAGTAATACATTATAATGAAAAATTGGAATGTGTTATAATGTAATATATGGATTTTAAATTTTGATTTTATTAATGTTTTAAATGGTTTAGTTAATGTTGGGATAAGACAAAGATAATCCAATATTAGTGACACATCTTTTATTTTTTCTTGATTTATAGTAAATAAATATATAACTTCTTTTTTTCAAATTAAATGTTTTGGGGTCATTATCAGGTCATTCAAATATTTATATATCATTGTGTTTGGTTGAGTATTTACATTAAAATATTTTTAAAATTATTTTGTATATTCATTATAAACTAACTTTAATTATTTAGTTTTTCGAATATTATACTTCACTAGTTTTATAATTATTTTAATATAAATGATATTTTACTAAATGTAGAAACACATGTTTATTAGACGATGTATTTGTGTAATAAAATATAGATTTATCAGAAATATAATATAAAACATCATCATATGAATATTTAATAAGGTGAAAAATTCTTTGTATAATTAATTCCTCCAATTGATGTTTCAGATTGAATAACTATTACAGCTTCAGATCCACACTCATATATGTGGTACTGAAATCATTATCACAACATTAATGACATGGAACTGATAAACATGAACCAATTTTTGGATATATACAACTTATAATGTTTGGAAATATTGAATATCTAAGAAACTCAATTTATATTTAATTTAATATTTTATAGAATTAGGGAAAAATATTACATAATAAATACCCTTGAAAGTAATATGTTATTTTTTCTAGTATAAACAACATTACATAATCCATATACAGTGATACTATCATCAATATGAAATCCTTTTATATATATTCCATTTTGAATCATAATTTATAACTTGGTGGAAAGGAAAAGTAAATAGGGTTAGATAAAATTCATTATATTTATAAACCTACTCATTATAAACATACTTTCATTACTATTAAAAAGATGAAAATCATGGAACTATGACATAATTAATGTTAGAGATCATAAAAGAAGAGAAATCATACCCACTAATAACTATATCATCAACCATACAACATGGAATAAGTATTTAACAAATGTTAGAGTAATATTATTATTAAATCATGAGACGTTATATATCATTCTTCATAAAAGTACTAATTATAACATATTAAAAGCATAAGAAAATAATGTTGGTGTATTGGAACATCATCTTCATATATGATTGGCAGAACTCTTACAAAATATAATAACAGTATAGATGAAATTATATATTATTTTATAGAGAACATAATCAATTAAAAATACATTAGATATGTATATTGGGGAATATATATCATATCATGATAAAAAATGGGATTATACGGTCATTTCTTGTTCTAAAATATGGGACAAACCATCATATTTGATGTTGTATTTAGACTCAACCCATCGTATAATATGTATCAAGATTTTATGTGAGACATAATGGGGCTCATCCATTTAAAAATATTAAATATAACCATAATATAAATGAAGTACAACTTTCATTTATCTCATCATAAAACTCATTTGAACATTCATTGTTCTATTCAAAACCTAAATAACCCATGAAATCAGAACGAGTTACATGAAAATATCTATTAAATAATCATAACCCATATAGAAAAATGAAGATAATGATATCATAAAAAAATATCCCCTATCTCTGAATGTAAAATCATTTTTTGTTGATTATTAAAGATAGAAATACCATTAAAATGTCATTAAAAATTTAATCTTGAAATTAAAATTTTCATTTTGTAAATAAAATTTTAAAAAGTAAAACACAAAAAATATTTTTAAAATCAATTTCATTTAAATTTAATTTTAATAACATAGAAATAATTCATTACAAATTTTATTGGTATTAACAGTTGTAAATTCTATTCAGATTGAGTACTTTAAACAGTGATTCCAATAAAAGTTTTAGTAAATGTGAAATTCACCCTATTATTTAAATTATAATAATATTCTATCTGAAATATTTTATAAATATTCCAACATGGTTGAAAAATCCATTAAAAATTATAATATTAAATTACAATTTATTTTGGAAAAATTTATAAAACAGAAGAAAATTGATGGGATATATCTTTGACCGATTATAATATTAAATGACGTTTTTGATAAAAGTAAATATTTCAGTATTTTCAGTAAATGAAGGGATGAAATGGAAGGGTAACTATTTTTTTCAATAAATAACAAAAGGATAATAAAATTAATTTTTTTCTTTAATGTTACATCAAAATATTTCATTATCAGAAACATAATAAAAAATTACAATGATTTCAATGATATCATAACCTAAACCATTACCAATATAGTAAAACATTATCCCTTATCAAATGAATGAAGTACACTAAAATAACACATTTAAAATATTGAAAATAAATCAATTTTTTCTATAATATATGAATTTGATATTATGAAATATGTGGGGAATAAAGAATATGCCTAACATATGTAAGAGTAAGATGAGAAACCCGGTTAATGATTATAAAAGTTATGTGAAAATTTATCCATGAATTGATTATAAGTATCAAATAAATATACACAAAAATTAACTAAAAATACCTTGTATAAACATTATTCAGTACACATATAACCATATAATTACAATTCTATAGAAATAATAATATAACCTAATGAAGAAAAACTTAGTTGTGAAACCCCTTACTTTATTGTAACATTTACTTCAACACCCCATGGATAAAATAATTCATGTTGAAACCTAAAAAACATGAAATATGAATTATTCATGATATTACAGGTAAAATGGGATGTACATGCATTATATAAATGAAATTTGGTGCATACCATTAATATATACAATCATTAATGAAAATTGAGGTGAACTACCTTACCCAGAGTCGACATGTTCAATGATTTTTACTAAATCATATATAATACTATAATATAAATTATCATACATAATTGGAACCGTTTGATACAATAATTACATATAGAGAAATAATTTATTTTAATAAAATATTTAAATATTAAATTAGTAATGAGTTTGTTATGCTAGGGAGGATGTTCGACACATATTTTCACAATGTCTTTGGTGTGATTACCATGGTCAATGGTGTCATTTTTATATAATATATAGAATACCTATCATTAAAAAATTGTTAATTATATATATAATTTTTAATTTTAAAACCTACCATGATTATTAGTTAGTAAAAGTGATCAATATTTCAATCTATAAAATGCATACGAAACTTATGAATGGTCAACATTTCAATATTTTAATGATATGTATAAAAATTAGTCAATTTTTTTCATTAATTAATAATATTAAAATATTAAATATCATATTATATTTTTAGATACATTTATACATATCAGCAACATTATACGGGGAAGAATAATGAATCACATCGCTTCATAGTGACGTTATTCCATATATACACACAATCATTGTTATCATATTTAAATGAATATAATGATAATGAAATATATGCTAAAATATGTTATAAAAACGATATATATTTCATTAATATCATATATATAAACATTACATACATCCTAATGAATACATGTGAGATATGGTGATGGACAATGAATTCCATATATTCGTTAGGTTTTAATCTGTTGTACATAGTAATGATGGTTTTTCCCTTATGATGGATGAGTATTTGGATTTAGCTTATTAAAATAACTCAATAAAATATAAGTTTAATTTAGATAATTGTGTTATTTTGACCTCATAATTTATAAATATTCTATATTGGTATATGAATAAATAAAATATATTTCTCTGTTAATAATGTTAATTATTTTTCTAATGGCCACATTAGGATTAAACAACAACCGATCCTATGAAAATTTTATAATAAATATATGGATTCTAAGACATAGTGTGGGATGATATGATTAGATTTTATAAGATATTTTAATGATAAAAAAATTCTTATATGGCGTGAATAGAAGAGGTGAATGGGTATCCCATTATATGTGGGACAAGTGACATACAATGAAACATTGAAATTTTTTTTTCCATGATTTATATATTACAAAAAGAATTTAAAATGAACTATTAGATATAATTATATCATATAGGGTATAAATATGGACATATGATATAATTTAAGATAGTATAAGGTAATTTAATAATAATCATTTTACATTAAACCCAAGTGAACCTATTTTTCTCTTATCCCTATTTAATATATATTTTTATCATAACTAATCATTATGAAAAAAATAAATTATAAAATATCACATAATTTAAATTATATTTATTTGAAATTTTTAAACAATTTTCTTAAATTCAATTCACATAAGGGGAAAATTTTTATTTAAAATACAACTCGTAGACATGAAGAAATTTTTTTTTTCCAATAAAATATTTATAAACCATACTATGATATTATATTGACATTATAAAGAGTAGTTATCATTTTATGAATTAATATTATATTTTACATATATAAAATATATAAATTTCTCCACAATATTTTATCATTACTGGTTCTTTAAATTAATGGAAATGGAGAAATATTATTAACTTTTAAACAATTTGCTTAATTTTTTTTTACTGAAATCCAAAAATTTATTTATAGTAAAATATTGTATAAAGACTTTTCAAATTTTAATAATTAGATTAAATATAATTATATAATAAATATATTACATTTAATAAAATTCACATAAAAACATTAGAATAAAATAACCTATTTATTTCAAAAGAATTACTGTTTTACAAAAAACTAATATTTCTGTATTAAATGAAAAATAAATAGTTTCCAAAAAATGAAGGAAAATAACCATAAATAAATTTTTATTTTATTATTATATATGATAAGTTAATTTTTTTAAAATTAATTTTCAAAATATTTGATTATTTGATTATAATATTTTTTTTAAAAATTATATCTGAAGAAAACATTCTCTTGATGAGTAAAATGACATTCCAAAAAATTGGAAATATTTTTAAAAATATATATCAATATATTTTTATTGATTATAAAATATATATATATATATATATATAAAATATTTTATCCATTCCATAAATATTGATTTAGTAGCTAGTTTATAACATCCATATATATTGTTGGTCTTTTGCACTCAATGTTGTGTGTCACAAACATTAATAAGAATAATAGATTTCTTCTAAAACCATATTGTGATTCATTGTTTCCTCGTTAATTAAATTCATCATAAGAAAATAGACAAAATAATTAATTTTATTGGTTTTATAAATTCCATTTATTAAATTCCACATTGTAAAAATGGATAATAAAATTCTTATTGAAAAGAGAAAAATGAAAATACAAAGGTCATCTAGAATAACACATAAATATGATTAAATATAACATAAAATTGTTAGGATGTGGTGATATTTTCTATTACGAAAAAATAAATACCAATTTATGATGGGGAGTGAAAATGATCATTGATCATAGGAAAGTGAATGATAAATAATTCCTAATAACAAAAAAAGCATAAACCAATGAAGTGTGAAGAGACCATAAGTTTCATTTGATATTTTTCTAATATGTAAAATTTTATTCTATTCATTATAATGAGAAAATGAAATACCAAAATAGATTATGAACATAAGAAAATATAATAACATTATGGGAATAATCATATCCTTTAATAAAATTTCACTACAATATTGTGTTTTTTTCAAAATTATGTATAATTCATAAGGATTATTTTCGGCATGAAGCACTAGAATATACATCAAAATTTTCAAATATTCCAAAAAAGGATAAGAATTCAATCCTCTATATTTATATAGTAACCAAAAACAAAATATCTTGAACAATATAATAAATTTCATAAAATTAATAAACATTCAAATCATTAATCATAAAAAATCATCATTTATGATCTCTATTCATAGAAAATAATTCTATAAATAAATTTCCATAAAATTCATCAAAATATTATTTTCTATAATAGAAACAGAAAAATTACAAGTGTTTTATAACATATTGTTCATATATGATTTAACATTTCTGTAAAAAAAATCAATTTTAATTTCTAATACAAAAAACATATATGATTTAAATTTATAATCACAATGATTTTATAATAATTTTTATATATTACCTAAATATCCAAAATTTCATTAAAAATAATATATGATTAAGAACAAAAAATATTCTATTATTCAGAAAATAAATTAGCATATTGGTCTATTTAACTTAATCATATATTGATCCAAAAAATAATTAAATTATTCATTACTCACATAGATACAAAATGTACATCCAATTTTAGGGTTATTTATACAATATGTCCCCAAATTGTAATAACCCCCAATTAACTCATCTTAAAATACATGATAAATCATAAATTTCACCAATACTATTAACATTATTTACAAAAAATTAGTTTTTTTCATCCTCATATAATAATTCATATTAAAATTGTTGTTTATATTCACTACATCTTAAAAACTAGTATAAAAAAATCCACTAATGTCCCCAAAATGTCATTACAAAAAATCTAAATATTTGTGTCTATTGATTTTAACATTTTTTAAACATAAAAATGTTAAGAATTAATGGAATATATAATATTTAAGATAACATCACATGAAAACATTCTAATCTCTACAATTAAGTAAACTTTTCCCAGAAACCGATAATAATAACCCCATACTTGCACTCTCATATCTGGTTCTTAAAACATAATCGATAAATTTGATTCATGATCACAATTATTCGACAGAAATGTTTTCTTGAATAAACATATAGAATAAAATATTGGATCAGTTATACAACCAAGCACCTTTTAGTTTTATAGGTTTATAGAACTATGATGAACTCATATATAATCAATACTCATGACTTGAAGATATTATTTTTCTGAAAATTCCCAACTTTTCTTATTTCATATTTTGTAATCCAAATCATGGATTCAAATAAAATATAGAAATAAATAATATAATATAATTCGTGAAAAACTATATAAAATTAATATAGATAAGGGTGATCTAAAATTCCTAGTAATGTTAAACACAAGAATTATAAAATAAATTCCATTAATGAATAAATGATGAGCATAAGGGTATGATTTTGAAATCAGTATTCATGAGCCCAACATATGACAAATCATACATATAAATACATAGATCATCAACAATGAAAAATATAATAAGGATTTAACAATGTGAAGTGTCATGGGTTTTAATAATCATGATCCGATTATTTCAATATTGGTTAATAGAATATTTACACCCATATCTAGCACAAACCAAATGTGTTTCTATCTTAGAACATCTTGTTCCTTGAATTGTTATAGAATCTCTAAAATTTAATATAACAATATGCATATATTCCAATATAAATATTTATATAAAATTATAATTACCCAATTAATTTTGGTGTAATAATGGTTTCCTATCCATCATATCATGATCTATAATGGGACTCAACCAATCATATCATGAGGTATAATTGGGATCAATCTATCATATATTGAGCTTTAATCAGCATCAACCCAAAATATAAGCTATATCATGCTAACCCATGTTCAATAATGGTGCTAAAATTATCATAGATAATTTCATAAACCATACTCTAGAAAAAATATATTAATAATCTATCATATCACAAAACTCATATATGTATCCATTATTTCTTTCAAAAAATAATCATCCTCTAGAAAAGGGTTATGTTCCATGATTTTGTTTTTGAAACAATGTTAATATACACTGAAAATGGATAAGGGTGGTATCAATAATATCACCCCATCGTATCATATGTAACATCATGGTGTTTTGATTTTGATGAATTAAAATACCATTAAAAGTGCATTAAGAACGTCATTAAGGAAAACAAACCTTAAATTTTCAAAATAAAATTTAAAAACTGTATAATCGAAAAATATTGTTAAAATACATTTCATGGAAATACCCATTGATAATTTACTAGTAATTTTTATAATATTTTTTTTAAAAAATGATGTAAAATTCAATTCATCTTTAGTCAATTAAAAAAATGTTCCTTTAAAATTTTCAAGAAAAACACAAAAAATTCATCATTGGGAAAATTATAGGATAAATCATTTAAAACCATTTTAAATAGTAAAAAATGTGTTAAAAGAACTTTTAACAGTCATAGGATTATAATAAAATCATTTCTTAAAATAATTTGAGAAAATATTGACGTGGAAGAGAATGATTCCAAACTGATTATGAATTCAGTGTTGGTTTTCTATAAAAAAAATAAACTTGGTATCCTATGTACATAACGTATGGAAATGGAAAAGAATAATTTATTCTAAAAAATAACCCAATGAAAATAATATTTATGAATTTATTGATAGGTATATTATATATTTTCATTATTTAAAACATAATCATAAATTATCAATATAATCTATGAGATCTCTTTGTAAACCCTTACCACAAATATAACAAATGAATCATGCCACCCATGAGAGAAATAACATAATATTAAAATTTAAATACCATGATAATAAATTTATTCCTGATATAAAATATCAAAGGGTATGAATGAAATAGGTGGTGAATATGGTATATATCTCACTAAAGTAAAAGTGAGTTGCGAAAACCTTAAAATGACCATAGAATTGGTGCCAAAATGAATCAAGGAATAAAATATGTGATCAAATGTAAATAAAAATTTAAAATGTTATAATAAATCCCAAGTTATTAGAAATTAACTGCTCAATTAATATGATAATATCAAAGTCATTAAAGAAGTAATATAACCAAATATAATAAAATTGGGATACAGAAGCAATCACCAAGTAATATCGTTCAATTAAAATCGTTATGGATCAAATTCGTAAAATTGAAACCTAAAATAAAATATAAAATTGGGTATAAGTTATATTAAATGTAAAATGGGTAGTATATACACTACAAGATAATATTATGTTCATAACATTAAAATATGCTTCAATGAAATTTAAATGAGAAAAATTCCCAAACCTCGGTTTCATATGTTTCATGTATATCAATTAACCACTATATAAAATGATTATACAAATTAAATGATTTTACTATAACATTTCTATGAATAATTATTTTTATTCAATTAATTTATTTTATTTTAAATAAAAAATTTACAAATAGAATTTTTATGTCCATAATTTGTGTTTTTAAGATGTTCGTCAATGGTTTCAAAATGGATTTGGTATATTGAGAGTTGTCAAATGGGTCACTATTCTATCATAATATAAATAATAATTAAGATGTTATTTTCATTTTAAACATAATTATTAAATTTGAAATTGAACACTAAAAATTTTAATGAAAAATGAACTATGTTAAAATGAATTAGATAGTATAATGAAAATAAACATTGGAAACATATCGTTTTTCCAATGATCATGTTGTAAAAAATGTATGTATTATATTATAGGTTCATAATTATCATAATATCATAATTATTATATTATATAATTAAATAAAATTACATTTATCAACCTTGTGATGTGGTGATAAAAAAGAATCACATTTCTTCGTGTAGGAGGTCATAAATATGTATACACAAAATAAAATTTCTTCTATTAATGATTATAATTATAAGAAAATATATTTTAAACTATTTTAAAAAATGATTTATCTGTTCTGGATATTGCATATAAACAATAAATCATAATCATTAACTTTCATAAAAGGGGCTGATGGAAAATGAAAAATATCAGTTCATGAGACAATAGTAATTGTACACAAGAATGATGGATTTTCTTCCCATTTTATGGAATAGGGGATAGATTTTTGTTAAAGAAATCACAAAATAAAATATTAGAATATATTAGATACTACTTTTATTATATAATTTCGAGTCATTACTATTTATAGTAGTTGTGAATTGAAGTATAATAAAATGATCATTTAAGAATGATATCTCTTATTTGGAGTATCTTTATAGAGTGACACCCATATTTTCCCTATAAATATTTTAATATAAAAAATTACTTTGGGAACTATGATGGATGTGATGAAGATATTTGGCTATATATTATATAATAAAATGGCTTTAAATTCATGAATATGAGACTACAGTGGGTGGAATTTTATAATTATAGGAGATCCAACCCATGGAATTTTTGAAAATAAACTCTTATAACCATAATATAAATATAGAAATAGGCTCTAAAATGAACTATTCACCAAAATTCGATGTTATAATTTCAAAATAAGTCATAAAATTGAAATTATAGAAGTATTAAGGAAAAATAAACTTTTATCATTTTAGTTTAACCTCTATTTAAAAACATTTTGACCCTAAACAAGTAAATAAATTTTCACTATTTTATAAATTAATTACGAAAAAAATTAAATTCAAAACATATATATAATATATATTATTATTATTAAAAATAATAAATCCATTTTATAAAATTATATTCGTATAAGTGGTAGATGTAAATTTAAAATATAACATGCAGATGTGATGAAAATGATATTTTAAAAAAGGTATTTTTAAAGTATTAGATGGTTTCATATTAAGATAAATACTAAAAATAATAATTATTTGAATTTCCATTATTTCCTTTAGATATATTTTATATTAATTTCATTGAATCATTCATAATTTGGTATTATTTAATTTTTTTATGTATAGAAACATTATGCACATTAATATAGATTTCATATAATTATGTTTTAAATTATAAAATAGACATATATTGATATCATGTATAGTGATGATTAAAGTATAAATATTTTATTTTAATTGAACTAAATAATATATATTTTACATTAAATTAAATTCAATAAATATTGTGGCTTCTAAATTACTGAATGTATTGAAAGGAAATGGTAATTATAGAAAATTTCCAATTTTCACTATTCACATTAAAAGAAATATTTTCAAAATATTCTGAAAATTTCACCCTAAATAAAATTTTATATGATCAGTTAAAAAATAAAATGATTTTATAAAATAATAAAATTCGAATGGTTCTAATAATTGATTAAAATATTTTCTCAGAAAATTAAATAAATGTTATTTTTTAAAAATAAAAAACATTAATTATATGACATTAATAAAAAATGATCCGTTATTTAATATGAATTTATCAATAAATTATCTATTGATTAGAATATATATATTAAAAAAGTATTTAATCTTATTCATACTTTATATTTTAATATTTTTTTTATTACATGCATATAATTCGTGGGACATTAATGCTTGGTGATTTGTGTGACATAAGCTATTAAACATAATGTTATTAATTCAACGACATGTAGTGTAACACTAGAATATTAACATCATCCAATTCTAGAAAAAATTATATGTAGAAAAAAATTCATAAAATCTACCAAATACAAATTTCAATTATACCATATAATAAAATATCATTCCATCGAACGAACATAATTCATTTCATTAGATGAGTGTTGTTCCTCATTCCATATGAAATTGTACAACACTGTAATGGTTCTATAAATGAAAAATTCTGAGAAATAAATAATAAACCATTTGAGAGAATATTTTTATTTTGTAATGCTTTTATGACCAACTCAAAATAATTTTTAATAGGACCAGGGAATAAATTCCTTAAAATAGATTCATCGTTTTAGGGGGAGGAATATTTTATATCTCAAGAAAGGAGAATACTATTTGGATATTTTTTAACATTTAATTATGATTGATGGATTCATTAACACCATTATCATGTTTTTACGTTATTAATCTATTTTTAGGTTTCTTATATATTTGTTATGATTCTTTTGTGTTTGTGATTAATTTTCTTGATTGACTATGATGATACAATTACGAGGTTTTTAAAGATTTATACTGTGAACTTTTTGATCGATGGTTCACACGGATTGAGAAATATAAGATATTCTAATATTCAAAAAGGAGGATTCATTTTTATTGAAGATAACCCATTATAGTTTCTTGAACACTATGGATAACTATATTATGGGTTAATTTCATCTAGAAATATAAATGTTAAATATTTTAGATCATTATTTTAATGTTTCAATTTTGTACTTAATATCATTGTAACATATAAATTACTTGTATTTATAGATTTTTTTTCTATATTGAATATTTATGGAAAGTTTTCTGTTATGTGTTATAATCTATTTCATAACACCGATTTAAAAAATTACCAAGACAGTTGAATTTTTAATTACATTATTATAAATTTCAAAATGTTTTGTTTGAAATTTCATTATAATAGGTATAATTAAGTTTAATTATATTATTTTATAATCTAAAATTAACTCCCATAACATAGATGTATATATATACTATATTTATCCAAGATTTGGAATCATAGAATTTGTTTCTATTAAATTGGAAAATTTTCATTTTTTATAAACTACTACTTTTCATATCAAAGAATGATTCTATTTTTTTATAAAGTGTTTCACAAATGTGTATTGTAAAAAATATTATTTCATTATATATGATCTATTGTATAAATTTTGGGAAATTAAATAATGTGAACCCAAGTATACCAAATATTTTTAATTGTGTTGACTATGAATATTCTGAAAATTAAAAATTGAATTTTTTGACCACACATTTGTCGATAACTTAGGGATGAGAATGTTTATTTTCTCATTAGGAAGAAATAGGATTCTATATTTTTAAAATATTTAAAAATTATATAAAATAAATTATCATTATGGAATTTATTATTATGTTATATAATAAGAAAAATCCATAGTCAAATATTATCTAGTGAAGAAGCTAATATTTATTGTGAAAATCTTGTCGTTTCTTCCATTGGTTGAAAAGTGATCATTTTGATTACTAAAAAAATTTTACATAATTAAATTAAATATATTATTATGGAATATATATATATATATATAAATCCTAGGATTGATAAAATTCATTTCAATAATCAAATTGATAATATTGTTGGGGATATAGGCTATCTATTTAAAACAATATGTTCCAGTAGAAATAAAATTCAAAACTATGCACTTTTATCATAATTTGAATATAAGACTTTGATAAGGCATTAAGTGATAAATTATAGAAAAAATAAATATAGTATTAAGTCTATGAATTTAATATCAAATTTTTTTTTACATTGGATGAGTAACATAAAAATTAACATGTAATTAGAGTAATATGAGGATTTAATATGAAATGTGTTGAGAATGTATTAATAGCTAGAAATAAAAAAACACTTGTGGGAAAGGGTTATTACAGTTAACAAGAATGAATATAATAAGAGCAATTTTATTATCAGGAATGTAAACTTAAATTAATTTGAATAATTATATAATATTACTAATTTAAAAATCTGAAACATTTTTAATTGATTTTATTTATTTTTTTCTAAGCCGATTTGTTCAAGAGGATGTTTACAAAGAAGAAAAACAAGGTAATATGAACACATTGTATCTAAATCATGTTTCTATACATACTAAGGTATTTTGTGTAAATTAAAAGGCTTTATATCCCAGTATGATTTATCAACATTATGTTATTGTAAAAAAATTAATTGAATTGCATATCCCATAGTTTTTATTAATTTTCAAAACAGATGCCATAATTGTTTAAATTTATCTCAATGAAATAATTTTGGCTCAAATGAAAAATCACATACCATTGCTTGGTGGATATGATAAAATATGTGTACTAAATGAGAATGATGGTTGTATTAAATATTTTCTATGGTTTTAAAATTTATAAAAACCTGAATGAAGTTTATACCACAACAATATTATATAAAATATATTCAAAAAATGTTTTGATATTAAAATACAAAAAGTATCATTACTCTTATTGAGACCCCAAAAACTATATATCATTATGAATCAGGGAAACTAGTTGATTGAAACACATGTATAGGAATGATTGTTAGGCTACTATAACAAATATTTTTTATGAAATATTTAAAATAATATATAGCTTGTGTAGTAGATAAAAAGAAAATCCCATGTAATCTCATATAAAAGCTATAAATACTTTTCCTAATAAATGATATTTATCATGGAATATCATTAGATTCAGAAATGATTTTTATTTTTTCAGATATTCATTTTATTAGATTTAAAATTTATACAAAAAGTATATATGGATGTTTTCATTTATTATGTGAATATTTAGTTAAATTATTTTGTGTGAAAAAAACTCGTTATAACATCACATTATTGTACTAGAATATGTTGTAGCTGAAATTTGTTTTTCTCAAGTGTTATTGATTGATCAAACACTCATTAACATTGGAAACGATTTGGGTAATGCTTTAATTTTTTGTGATAACTCTAGTGCTACAGATTTAGGTATTTAACCAATATAATTTACTCACACAAGGGAAGCGATTACCTCATCTATTAAAATTTCTCCATAAAAAGACCATTGAAAAAGCTTATAAAGGGGAAAACAACAATGTACATCACCCTTAACCAATCCTAATCCGATATTAAACCAGTTAAGCATGAACGAAACAACATATGAGGGATGTGGAAGGTAATAGAGATTACCAAACGAGTGATGTTATTTGGGCCTCCCTAAATGACCATCACCTTCTTACACCTTTCCATTTGGTCTCATGTGGATCTTATAATGGTTTATGTAACAAGGCCCTATCACTATGATTATGTTCATTATATTTTATTAAAATAGGAATTTACATTAATTTTATTATTGCAACTTTGTAAATATTTTTTAAATTACAATTGGTATTTTTTGTTAATATTCTATTAAGAAAGAAATGATTTGATTTGATTTATTTTTTATGTAAATAATATTTTAATAAAATATTATTAATAAATTACTTTTTAAAAAATATAAATTAACCTCTAATATTTCTGAATACCATTTTAATTTTATTAAGGTCTTATAGATGTTCCTGACAAAACCCATGAATTTTCGATAAATTTCAGTCATTTTTAAGTTCTAAAAATTCACATATTTAGAAAATTATTTTGATAAAATAAATATTTTTTTTTGAAATCATGATGTTGAAATTATCCAATGGTTATTTTTTCATAATATTTCGAGATAATGGAATTTTTGGGTAAAAAATAAATACCATTTAAATCTTTAATGTACTTTATGACATCATAATGACTATATAGTGATGTAATAAAATACATTAAGAGGTTTTTTCTTCCAATATATGTGTTAACATTAATATAATGTGATCTTATGTATTTTTTATTTATTTTTAAAAACATTGATGGACCCTCCAAGAATTAAAAAATATTTTTACATTTTAAAATTATTTCATTGTGAGTGTGACTCACCTCCACATAATCCATCCAAATATTTTCATATGTTCGTACATTGGCCTTATAAAATAATTTTTTCCACTATACTTTTGATAAAACCATTTTCAAAAACCTAGGGTTGATTTGTGGTTTTGAAAAGTTAAATGTGCAGTGCCTAAAACGTAAATAATACAGAATTATATATCTTTTCATATATAAACACACCCAAACTCCAACTTATCATCACTCAAAATCCTTGGATCACAATCGTAATCTTCCCTACTCTTTCTAAAATCATTATAATGCACCCCGATCTCCTACGAAGTATTTCTCAAGCCTCACCCGTGCCTTTCGATCACACATCCATGTAAGGGATTTATTCCTCTCTCATTTTTGTGTCCGAGTTTCATTTTTTACCTTAATTATTTCAATTAAATATTTTTTGGAATGATTCAAATACTTATCCACACTTCCCTCCTTATTTTTTAGTTATGATATACCCCTTTTCTTCTCATTAATTCGTCCCATGTACCACTGTTACCATGCAGAATTTTGTAAGGGATTTCTCTCTCCTCATTTACCTTCAAGAAATTCTTTTACATTATTCATCTAAATACCATTAAATTTATTTGGATATTATATTCCATGACCCCATTACTATCCATGTCATTTATATGTTATCAGATACCACTTTCTCTCTCAACAACTCATTTTACAATTTAAATTTAATTGTTCTATGTTGTCGAATTTACACTAATATATATGATGCCAAAATAATCATTTAAGTGAATACCATAACCGTTTATATATCAAGGGTATGCAACTTGATGAAATTGTACATATTGATTGACAACCTTGATTTGTGTATTCCACATCTCTTATTTGTGGAATAAATTATAACATATAATGAATCCATGTTGTATGATCTATGTGGCACAATTATACATGAAATGAAATGTTTAAGAAGGGTGCACCCTGATATCAGTAAAATGCATTGGGTAAAGATTAGTATAATGAAATTTCATGTGAAATAAATTATCACTGATAAAAATTCATCTTTAATTAGTATTTACAAATTATCCATGTGCAATGATCCTTGCTTATGCTAATGTCATGTTTAATGTTGTTTCCACATCTCCATGTTATGATATTCATGTTATATCATTCATTTATATTCATATTACTCTTGAGCTCCATTGATATTCATATTTCCTAAAATGTACAATATTCTTCATGTAATGATTTTTTTACTCCATTATCATGCTTCATATATCACCCTTTTCTTATGCATGTCCACAGGTTATCCCATACAATGCTAAGATGGATGTAATGTTGTGGTCATGCAAAATAATATCTCAATAAAGATGTTTTTTTTCTATATTGTTATGTATTATTCCTAATTTCCCAATAATTTAGACCACTCAATCCTTAAATTTTCCTTAAGTGAAAGATTATGTAATAAATCATGATTAATTGTGTAATAAAGAGTAGGGTTATTATAGTCTGTATCAAAGGATTGAATTAGATATTTTTTATTAGGAATAGAAAAATCATTTATATTCCTTTGGGATAAGACTAATTATAATAAAAACAACCCTATATTTTGGTGAGTATTGAGTAAGTGGTTTATCAAGAAAATACATCCTTGTCTGGATACGAATAAGTATAGGAGGCTCTACAAGATATGTATCTTGAGGTAAAACCCAGAAACACTGCTTTGAACTAGACTCAAACATGATCTAGTGATTGACAACATGCCTTGATGCACTCATGGTTATGATAGTCCAATGAGATATGCATTAGTAAATTCATAAGCCTAGTATGAACCATTATTAAGGGAACTAAAAAATGCCCTTCCAAGAATAAGTATTGGGATGTAGAACATGGGTTACATATATTTATGCCTATAAGTTCATAAGTTAAGGAAATAAATGTAATTTATAGGTAATCTCTTTTTTTCTCAGATTCTGATTTATGTGATACCTCTAAATTTCCTTTTCTTCACTCTAATGGCCAGTAATTGGTAGAATCAGGCTAACATCCATTGTAAAGATCATTGTGATGAATATTATAATGATATTTCAAATACAATGGGAGAATTAATCGCAAACATTATGACGATTCTATCTCAATGAACTCATGTTTTTAATATAAACATGGGTCAAAAGGAAGGTTACCCCCCATGAATGAAAAATTCACAATCAAGAGCATGATGACAGAAAAGGACTCTAACTTTTAATGGATCATATGATCCATCAATCACTGGAAAATGGATCAACGCCACTGAAAAAATCTTCTTCATCCTTCAATGTTCCAAACTAGATAATGATCTTATATCTTCTTATAATTTAGTGGACGAAGATGATTAACAGTGAAAATTTATCAAAAATACAATTCCTGAGGAGGATATCAAGGTGTTAGAATTTAAGGATGTCTTGAAAATGTTAGTTGATGAATATTTTTCTCTCACCCTCTGACATAAGATGGAAAGGTACTTCCTTTACATCAATAAAAAAGACAAATAATCAATCAGAATGTACGAGAAAAACATCACAAGGATTGAACCATATGAATCCGGCTTTATTTCTACCCTAGAAGGAAAGGTTGACCACTTCTTTGGTGGTATAAAACCAAGCCTTATGAAATACCTAGCTATTTGTGACGTTGAGTGCTAGGAGTAAATTTTTAGATGCATCCTCTATGTCAAAATAGAGTCCATCGAATCTCAGGGGTATCATTAGGATAACAAGTGGAATGTTTACTTTAATTCAGGTAGTCTGGTGGATAAATCCAATGGTGGTATGAAAATATAGCACCCCACTTAGCAATAATATGGAAAGAAGAACCCTGAAAATTTCTTGAAGGGGAATAGTGAATTATTTAGGTGTGGGAGATAACGGAACATATCCCATTAACTGCTGAAAAGAAAAACATACGGCTACGATAGAGTGGAGGAATTATTCGTTCTACCCTCAATTCAATGTTAATTCCTTCTAATACAAAGAACCAGGGAACTTTGAAAACAAGTTCCATAAGATAATGGTTTCAATATGAGACCAACAACCTCCAAGGAATGATGGGATGTATTTTTCCATCCTTACTACTAATTCAAACCCTAAAAATTAATTGGTGACAGGTATGATAGATTCTCATTCAATAATAGAGAACATATTATTTTATTCTGGTTCTACGTATTCTTTTATATCCTGAATGTTTAGTAGAACAATCCAAATTCCACTACAAATAATTGAAATAATTATGTCTGTGATAATGCAAAATGGGGTAGTCATTGCAACCAATGTATATAACTGCTCCACTCTATCAATTTTGTGATTAAACATCCTATAGAACCTATTCATACTTCCTATAGTGGAATTTGATGTACTTCATTCCATGGATTGGATTTCCTTATATAGAGCCAACATAAATTAGCATGAGAGGGAAATCACTATCCATATAGAGAATCGACCCACGATTCTATTCAAATACAAGGAAGAGGATGAATCTTCTTAATCACCATCATCACATGCATGGATATTAAAGCTCTATGAGAACGCATATCTATCTCTACTAACATAGTCTATTAATGTGACCATGATTGGATATATTATTATTGTGATTGAATTCAATAAAAGGTTTTATGAGGAATTTTCTGGCATTCAGCATAGAATAAATGTTTAATTATCAATACAAACTCTACATAGACAATTTTCAATATACAGGACTTCGTATATAATGGTTGTTGTGGATCGTGAGGAGCTAATGAAACAAGTACAAGAGAATATAGATAAATGGTTTATACGCCCAGATGATTCACTATGTGGAGAACGAGTCCTATTCTTAATGAATATGGATATTCAATGCACCATTTCATTTATTCTCATGAGCTCAAAAAAATCATGATAAAGAACAATTATCATATTCCCCAAATTAATGAATTTTTCGATCATATACGTGGAAAACAATACATCTCCATGGTGGATTTTCATTCAGTATATTACCCATTATGGTTGAAGAATGAGGATATCCCCCAGACTGCTTTTCATTCAAGATATAGTCACTAATTCAAAGTATGGCCATTCATAATCTCTAATTATCTATTAATCATGATGGATTATATCAATAGTGTATTTATATATTACCTAGAAATTTTTGGTAGTCTTTATAGATGATATTCTTATATTCACTAAAACCAAGGATGAGCATGAGGAGACACCATGAATTGTACTAGAGACCTTGCAGAATATAAAGCTCAATGAAATGTAAAACAACTGTCAGTTATGGTTGAAGGATGTCTCATTCTTGAGTTGTATCATCACAATTAATGAGATATTATTGGATCCTACCATGATAGCTGCAATTGAGTTATGTCCTAGGCCAACATCTGTGAAATATATCCATAGATTCTTGGGGTTACCTGGATATTATCACTGATTTGTGAGATGATTATCATGATTGTCAGCCCCTTTTACCAAGATAAATCGGAAGTGAGTAATGTTTTCATAGAGTGATGAATGTGAGGATAGATTTAATGAGATGAAGAACTGGCCTATCACTATGCTCGTGCTCACACTACCCCCAAGTAGAGAACATTATTTGGTATTTACTGATTCATAAAACAAGGGATTATGGATTGTGTTGATTAAAAATGACAAATTATTTTCATATGCTTTAAGGAAATTGTTTGTTCATGATAAAAACTCTTCAACACATGATCTGGAGTTTGTCTGTAGTAATGATTACTTTTAAAATAAGGCAACATTGCCTCATTGGAAAGAATTGTGAAATATACAAGAATCACAAAAGCCTCATGTATATACAGAGATAGAGTTGAATATGAACCAAGGAAGATGTCTAGAGCTGATCAAAGACTATGACTGCTCAAGAAATTACCACTCTGAGAATGTGAAGAAGTTGGAAGATGCTCTAGGAAGAAAAGACCCATTGATTCTATCATTGATGTGAATTGAAAATGATAAAATATTCTTATATTAGATGAATATTGATATGGGAATAATAATAAAATGAACATCATCTATCCTTTAACAAATCATTACTCAACCGTCTATTTTGGAAAGGTTAAAGGATGCTCAAAAGGATGGTGTGCATATTTATAAGAACTCGTAAACTATCAAAAGTGGAAATCCTCTAAGTTAAATGATAATGAAGATGTAATTGTGAGATTTCGAACATGACTATGTGTCACATCATATCTATACGTAAAGTATGAAATTTCTTATGATGCACATAGTTTTAATTTCTGTATTCACCGAGGAATAAAAATGATATATCGAGGTCTCTGAGAGAATTATTGGTGGTGGAACATAAAGAAAGAGATCACTAAGTATAAATAAACATTCCTTGTATGTCAACAAGTGAATTATAAAAGTCTAAAGTTTATAGGGATGATTCTACTATTAACCATACCAGCATGAAAATGGGAGAACATCACCATGGACTTTCTCACCTAACATCCGATGACATCCAAAGTAAATTATTCATTTTGGGTTCTTTCAGAACATATTTAAAAGACTGCATGCTTCATTGAAATTTGAGAGGATTTCTCGTTGGATAAACTAAAATAGATATATACCAGATAAGTGGTAAGACTACATGGAGTACCACTATCTATTACATCTGATTGTGATCCAATAACCTCCACTAATTTCAAGAATATTCTTCAACATTCATGGAATACTGAGATGAAATTTAGTATGGGTTAGCATCTTGAAACATATGGCCAGTCTAGGAAAACTATCCAAACATATGATGACATGTTAAGAGCATGATAAATGGTCCTAAAAGGAGGACGGGATCAATATCTTCCTTGAGTTGAGTTCATATACAATATAAATTTCTTCTCAATCATCCAATTTTCTGTTTATAAATCCATTTATGGTAAGAGGTTCGGAACATCGACATGTCGGGATGGAGTTGGGGATAAAAAACTACTTGGTTTAAAAATGGTCGAAGAAATGGTGGAGATGGTTAAGACTATCCATAAAAAATTAAATCTTCTCAGGGTCGACAAAAGAGCTATGAAACTAATCATCGATGAGACCAAGATTTTGATATTGGAGACATAGTATTTCTCCACATATCACTGTGGAAGAGATTTATGAGATTTTTGAAGAAGAGAATGATTATTCCAATGTACATCCTCCCTTTTGAGATCCATGATCACATTAGAGAAGTGGCCTATTGACTAGAACTCCCTCCAAACCTATCTCAAGTACACAATGTATTCCATGTATCACTCTTGAGGATGTAAATACCTGACCCATCAAGTGAAATCAATCAATTTGTGGTACTATTGGATAATGACTTCTCTAATAATGAGAATTTGGTGAAGAACATTGATCCTAGGGAAAATGTTCTACAAAACAAGACAACTCCCCTCTTCAAGGTGTTGTGGTGGAAGCAATAGTTTGAAGATGAATCAAGGGAGTTGGAGGATGTCATGAAGCAGAGTCACCCTCTATTATTTTAGTGTGGTGAAAGGATGTTTTGAGGGAGAAATATTTTAAGGGGGAAATATATTAAATACCCAATCTTTTTCTAATGAAAATTTACTCTTAATTTAATTAAATGTATTACTATATAAAATGGTTATATAACATATTAAATTCATTGGTTTTATGTTTTTGGATTTTAAAATACCATTCCGAATTTATGGCATTACCTGTATTGTTGTTGAATAGTGACAACATGATTAGTATAAATATAGGGATTTAAAAAATCTATTTTACTGAGACAATGGAAGTGATGGCCTCATCCAGTTGAACTGATCCATATGAAGACCATTTTTAGAGCTTGTAAAGCAGGTAGAATCACCAGGATTCACTCATTACCAATCGCAAGCTATGGATTAACACGTTAATCTTGAACAGAATAGATTAAGGAGAACTGTATGTTAATAGAGATTACCACTTGAGAAATTGTATCGGATCCTCCCCAAGAGTCTGTCTCCATCACACACCTTCCCTTAGGTCTTATGTGAGTGTTACAAGAGGGTATTTTACAAAACCCGAAAACTATGATTATGGGCATTATTTTTTAATATAATAATGAAAATAAAATCATTTTATTATTTGTAATTTTTAAATTGATTTAATTTCAAAAATATTATCTTTAGTTAGTATTTGATTAAGAAAAATATTTTTATGAAATAATGGATTTTTAGATTGAAATAATGTTTTTAATAAAATATTGTTACAAATTACTTTTAATTAAATATAAATTATTGTATAATTTTTATGAATACAGTTGTAATTTTTATAATGGTTTCATACCTATTTTTTTCAAAACACATAAATTTTTGGTAAATTTCAGTGTTTATTTTAATAGTAAAAATAAAAATATTTAGAAAAATATTTAAATATAATAAATTTTATTTTGGGAATCAGGACATTGAAGTTATCCAACAGTGAAATTTTCATAACTTTCTGAGATAATTAAATTTCTGTGTAAAAATTAAATACCGTTGAAATATATAATGTGTTTTATGACATCATAATGGGACAATAGTGATGTGATAAAATACTATAAAATGTTCAATTTACAATATATTTTTACCTTTAAAATAATGTGATTTTATGTTTTTTTATTTATTTTACAATGATTTAGGAGACCCTCCTCCATTATTAAACTATGAGTATGTGAATCTTTACCTATAAGATCCTTGTGAGTACCATCGACATTGGGTTGTATACACATCTTCATAACATGTCTTCATGAGGGAAAAATCTATCCATGGATCTATTTCTCTTACGTATGAGATTCTGAGAGATATAAACAACAAGACCCACCACTCCAACCTGGAAATTAAGATGGTCATGAATAAGGAGTTCAATTGTATCGAATATGGATTCATCAATAGATCCCCCAAAATAATTGGTCTTTCTTCTATGGGTATCTAATATATTATAAAGATGATTTAGATCCTCATGGAGGGTAAAAAATCAACAGGAAGAAATCATTTCTTTTTCAAGGAAATATGAGGAATAAAGAAATTTGATCCTATCTCCCCATGTATATTCACTGTAATGAAGGATAAATTAAGCCACCATGTTTAAATAAGGATTTATAATGATTGGATTCTTCCTTACCAGTGGCAATAGCGCTAACCTTCCATTTCCCACTTGATGTTTGCAAATGAAACTATTACATTCTCCAATGCTGGTAAGAGGTATACGAGTGGAACAAAAAGGACACTAGAGGAGTACTAATTTTGGAGTAGCTAGGTCATCAAAAACTCTAAAAGTAAAATGTATATAAAAAATGTGTTCCGAACTAGGCTACTCATCTATGTAGTAGACTCTTCATGAAGCGAGGGGCCTTTATGATATATTACATTGGAACTCAGATAACATTAGGTATAATTTGGATTCGGTATTTCGACCATGTAGTGAGTAAGATAATTGGATGAGTTCTTAAATGGATAAAACATTTCATATCCTTTAGTGGTCAAATTTATAAGGGGAATAACGTCTTATTCTCTCTACAGGTTAATGTGTTGTCTTTTTTATATGTCCAAAATGTTCTGTAAGGTCTATTGACATGGACATGAAACGATTCGTTGATGATTTTTTTTTTAATGGAAAGAGGCATTATATATCAAGGTACAAGATGGATTGCCACATACAAGGAAGTATGATCAGTGTGAGAAACCATGGGGTCACTATTTACAGCACACATAAAAGAAAAGCATGTGAATTTATTTCAAACAAACACTTTGGGGGAGGATAATGTCTCATATAAATGGAAGAAATATGAAGGCTAATAATGCACATGGATATCCCTTTTATTCCATGATCCTCTCCATAATCCCAAAACATCAGTCAGATTCTTTTTGTGTCATTGGAGATGAATAAATTTTATTCATGGATTACAATTGGGTAGGATATATGGATTGATTTCTGAGTCTTCATTCCACCACTATTTCTATCAAGGAGGTGGCCTTTCACCTGAAATTATACAGTTCATTATTGGACATGAACTAATAATACTTGTACAATTCAATTGTTATTATATCCAAACATTATAGATGTGTTTTCAGTCTATATATCTCAGATAATTATAATGTGAAACACTTTCGAAGGATATTCACACCTCATTAGACTCGAGATAGATGGAATGAGACAATGTTGTGTAACATGTTCCCAACAAAGTATAACATTGTAATTTATAGGATATATAACCATGCGGTACCATGGGATGATAATATTAAAAGAGTGGGAATTTAATTAGAATCATGCTACTAGTGTTGTAAAATTATGTTGGAAGAATGAACAAACCACATCTTCTTTAAATAGTAGTGGGCCTATGACATGTGGGTGTTCTTTGTTCAATTAACCTCAATATTATAGCATGAACATTGTGCTATTAAATTCTTGGGAAAGTGGTTCAATGGGTGAATATTTTAGGCTCAAAAATAATTGAGATATATATTATTCTCATTGATGGGTGTTGGGGTTATAGAAACCCAAGAACCATACCTGATATGTGGGGTCCCTCTCAAAAGTAAGGTCAATTATTTTCAATCATCTGATAGTGTTTACCATCAGAAAAAATAGAGGACATGGAGTTTGATAATTTCACATAGGTGATGATAACTGTCTCTGTAATAATGAAAAAACATATTCCTCCATCATCAAAACTACTCTGATCCAAACTCCAAATGAATAAAAAAATATACATCTTACCCGGATCATGTAGAGTTATGATCGATGAGGTGGCTAACATTATCTATAATATATTGAAATCATCATTGTAAAAATATGACTATTAAATCCGTAATAAATTCATAGTTAGACTAAACATTCATAATTCAAAAGAACTGATGTTTTGGATGAATATTTGATAGTGGTCTACCTATCCCAGAAGGCTCTAAATCTCAAAGTCATAATTAGCTAATATTCAATATTCTAGATCTTCTACCTTGTCCGGTTCTACTAAAACTCTATCCTTTTAGATAATGTGACCTATGAACTGCACTAGATTATCAAATAAATAAAATTTATTAAAAATGTCTAGTACTAGATTCTCTATAAGAATACTCTTGCTGATTTCATGATGTTAGGAATGTTTTTATACTTTGAGTATAATACCTTTTTTATCAAAATAACCACAAACTGGTCTATATATTGAACTATGTCCAATTCATCATGGCCATTAATCAAACTGGTTTATTCATTATACCAATCGCTATTACCATGTACTAATAAAATTCATGTTATATAACCAAAAAATAACTACATATATCAGAAGATATAACCCTCAAATGATGTTATTATCGCCTCAAGATAATCATGGATAATTTCTAGGGAACTCTCAACATAACAAATATATCGTTGATATAGGGTAGATGATAATAATTATTAAATATTATCTAGTTCAACATATTGTAATTAAAAATAAAAACATGGTCCCATATTATTTTTTGGATATGAACATAGGTTATTCTACAAGTGATAAACAAGACATACATATCACATAGAATCAGTATCCACCAACAACACCAACTTCTACCAAGCCTCCACTAGGTTAATATGGAGGGGCGGGATCTAAATATGTTTATCTCCATGATCCCTCATAAATGTGAACTAAATAACCTTCTAAGGTGTTATGGTGGATAACAATTTAGTAATGATATCCCAAAAGAGGTCCATCGTAATAACAAAGGTACATAGCTAGGTCTCAACCTTATACATAATAAGGCATCCAACATAGGAATTGATTCAATATATTTTACACCTAATTGGATTTAAATGATCCCGAATATCCTATTCAACCAGATGGATGACATATTTCCTTTCAAAATATTGATAGGTCACTCTCCTCAAATAATAGCTGATATGATCTTGATAACAAACTATCCAATCATTACCCAGAATAAAATAAAATATATTCATTCATTATACAAATATGTTTGAAAGAAAATGGAATCCATTAATTTCAAGAGGATATACCTCAAAACATTATAAATCTAATGGTCGAACCCATAATGATGTATTTATGGGAAATTTCCCATTCATGCTTTCCACATCCAAACCCAAGATATTAGAATATCGGATAGATATATATATTACGATGTTACAGATTAAAAAAACATAAATAAGTGTAGATTTCATTAGAATTTTAACTACAACTATGGATTGACCTACACACAGATTGGTAGGAGTGGAATTCATAGTGTTTAACTAACTCAACCCTCAACCCTTGGAACAATTATTTCTCTACTATGATGTATCTTATAGTTGAAAATAAATCTCATGTGTTGGGAATCCATTATCATACATTTTCTTGTGTGATTGTAAAAAATCCTACTTCGTGTCTGACAAAGATTAGTTGAGTCCCTAGATGAATCCAATGTATTTATGTTCATATGATACTAGTTGATGAATGAATTTCATTAAAAAAATATTATAAAGTGGCCCATCTTAACACTAGTTTCATATTCCACAGCATGTAATGGACACAAAATGAATGTGTGGCCAACCATGAAGCCTTGATAGCATGAAATCATTCTATATTCAAAGGACAATAGTTCACCTAATGGATTCTCATACTGCTACTAAGACCATTTAAATTCACGAAACATAACTTATTATAGCATGAAGGGGATATTATATAACATATCTTTGGATATATCTACCAACCACATGATACCTATATTATGTTATCATATGTGATGTGATATTGATTCTCCATTGTAGAAAATTTTTTGAGGTTGAATTTGATAACTTGTAAAATGATTTTATACAAATTCCAAAATTTTAATCCCTTTAACATAACTATCACAAATCTAGAAAATGATATAGAAAAACACTATAGATCCATGAAATTTCCAATGTATTCCATAATAAACATGCTTCCTAGTGTCATGCGCAAGAAATCATTAGCGATATAATCATATATAATCTTATTTTATAAGGGACGAAGTAACATCACATTTAATACTTTATTTGTCATATCCTCCTACATTGTAGGCTTATATATGATGTCCCAACCTCACATGGCCAGTCCCCATTTCATATATGTTTAGTTATTTATCAAAAAACAATGGTAGTCTCCCAAATTTCTAAATGTCACATGAATGGAGTTGATATAGAAAAATACCACTAGAAAACGTCAATGCATAGTGAGTTAGGTTATGTTATAGAATTTTAACTACCTCATCATGATTGAAATAGAACGTATGTCATGATTATTATCCATTTACTTGGACCAGATGAGCCATAGGAAATTCTCATACAGATTATATTCTATTAGATTCTGTTGATTTGTGGGTAGTTTTAGATTTATTTCATGATGTGTCATCAAATTTCCAGTTTCGCAAAATTAAACCAAAAGATTATGCTATGTAGTTTCTCTTCAAGTTTCAATAGACAACATAGATCATAGGGATAACAATATTATCTAATTCATAAGAGGAATTAACAAACATATATTCATAAATGAAAGTTCACTTCATTTCATGGCCAAATAGTGAAATTAAAATGATATAATATAATAATTCCACCCCTATTTTTTGTAATATCAAAAAATTAATAAAAATTTAGGTAGGTTTATTGATATGAAATAAATTAATACCACTTATGACTAATAAATGATGACATACATTCCAATATTCCAACTATGATGGAATTTTACCTACCTCATTCCATACCAAAATGTGAATAAAAGATCAAAGATTAATATAGTCGCACAAAATTTGAATCAAAACTGGTGAATTAACATTAAAAATGTCATATGAAATCTCCTAGTAAAGAAATATCATCCATGGAAACATGATTATTACCTCACACATTATTAAAAAACTCTCAATAATGTGATTATTTCTAAACCCTAAAACAATTCATTATATTTTATAACCTGAAAATTGAAAAAATAGAACACCTTTTATTTAACATTATAACATCCCTGAATGGGTTCTCTTTAACAGGACTAATATGAGTCCCCTTTTGACCCCAACCATACATCTCATGTACTCTAGATAATTACAATATGTTGTTAGTTCCTAAAAAATATAGTGGGGATACAATACCCACTACTACTAAATAACAATCACACTGTAAAATTACAAAAAAAAATCATATAAATCAATCCACATTGAAAAAATATAAACATAAAAATAATACCATTAAAATCAAACCATGAATTTTCAGTACTAATATCACACTAAATGAAAAATAAAAGAACATGTGATATAAGAATTATAAATTAGGACTCCAAAAGTTACTCCTAGACCACATATATGGTCCCAAATCCAAACTGATGTCTTATCTTGAAAATCAACCATTCTTGTATAATTCCCCTTCTCGCTTTTCCAGTCATATATCAAGGAATTATTCCCAAATACTAAATGGTGTCCCGAATAGGTATTAATTAAAACATAGTAGACCACCACCAATAGAGTCCAAATATATTGTATGAGTAATATCTCATGAAATACTATGATTAAAAAATTCATAAATGTAACTAAAAGAATGATCATTTAAATAAACATATAGACCTTCATGTGATATGTTGACAAACAAGGGTTAAAAATTCCATCCTTATAATGATGACAGTGTATTGTTAATGTTGTAAAATGGTTCCTGTACCAATATCCCTTCTCAAAAGATGCATGGAATATTACCATGCCAGTGTCAATTATGTGGTCAAATTATAATATACCCATGGGAAATTCACATTCAATAGGATAATTAAACAATCAACATATAATTGATCCAATGCGATTTTCATATTATTAGAGTTAATTATATATTCATTTCATAATTGAAAAAATATGAACTCCATGGATATAACCAATTTCAAAATCCACATATCATGGTATTTAATGTTCAAATGAATATCAATTTACTAAAAAAATTTATAATTTGTGACAATAAAATATTTTGTTAAATTCCATCAACGATACAATTATCATTATAATTAATTTTATATTCCAATATTATTTTATTCAAATATCCAATATAATTAAATGATAAAAATAAGTAATTATATTATACATTTATTCTAATTAACATGAAAATATTACCAATTAACTACTCTTATTTAAATTATCCAAGATAAGAAAAATGATTGTAGTTAATTATCAATTTTAAAATTCTAAAATTCTCATAGAAAAAATTTCCAATTCAATTAAAAGGATATATAGTCTAATATTTCGTGTTATAACATTGATTCAGAGATAGAAAAAACACTCGAATAACTTATAGTAATGTGTATAAGTTATCAATGAACCCATATGGATCCCTAGGAGTTCATTGATAGAGGATTATATAAATTATAGTTTATTTCAAATACAATATCTTTCCATCATCATGTGCGTATATGACCACACATATAAAATATATTAGAAACAAAAAAAATCTATGTATAAAGGTTATTTATAATAAAAAATCATTAAAAAACAACACACATGGGTTACAATAAAAACATTTGATTTAAGGACCTTACGAATCACCAAGGAATCTACTAAAAATCCTGATCAATACACCATCAGAATTTATGATCTAATCAATATAACAAAATTATTAAATAGATATGTAGAGAACAATATTTTGTATCAAGGGATTATAGATTTCTATCATCGAACAAATCACACCATTGCGAGAAAACAGATGAATGAAAAAAAATAATGATATTTGTACCAAAATGGATGTCAATTGACGTAGAGGGAACCACAACATCTATTGGTTCTTCAATCCACCAATGAATTTAATATGGAGAGGCAATGATATACCAATAGAGCCTCTAATATCAAAAGGGTCATATTAGATTTGATAGAGTTACATTAATAAGTAAATCAAGGGTTTTGAGTGGAGATAAAATAGTACATTCGGTTACATCCATTTAAATCTGCACCATCATATATTTATGGGAACCAACATACTATCGAGGGGTACTAGGATGAATGATGTACCCATATAAACATAATATGTACACTGGTTTTTCTATATTGGATTTCATGTTGTATTATATTTTAATAATTATGCTATTAACCCTTAACATTGTAGCTTGTTGCAGCACAATCCACTCTCTATTGCATGACCTTGTTATACATAAATATTTTTGGAACTATAATCCCCATTAAATCTCTAATATTGAATTTAATCAAGGAAACTTTTATATTACAAATTAAAATTTGAATAAAATGAAAATTAAAAGAGATATTTACTTGGATAAATAATGGTATCTTTTGAAACATGTCATAACAGATTGATTAATTCCTGATAAATTTTAAATATATGATCCAATGTTATTTTTAGGTGAAATATGGTAATTTTCCTTATTATAAAATCTGTAATATTTTTTATACTACTCTATTGAATAAAAATATACGTTTTTTGCATATGAAAATTTTTTATGGGAGTCCAAGACCATAATTTTTTCATAGAATATTTTACATAAAGCTTATTAAATAATTTTTTTATTATTAATTTGATGATATCATTTCATCTAGGAATAAGATTAGAATAATAACTATGTAAAGGTATCATGAATGATTTCCCTTTTCTTAATTATAAATAAAATATATCCAAGTTGCAAGGGATGATACAAAACCCCATATTATTATTCCTTTTCCCTTTTTCTATTTATTCCCTATATTTTAATTAGTGGGAAACCACCTCCATCATAAATTTTTTAGAATCAATGAAGATATCACCACTATCATTTTTTTATTGAGAGAAAATGAGATAGGGATATAGGGTATATGCCATATGTTTTCATTTTTGGATGTGTAATAGGAGTCAATGGCTATGAGGTGCATATACATGATGAAGATTCAATGATTTTTCATGAAGCTAAAGAGTGGAATATTATTTTCATAAATACAGATAGAGTATCTATTTCAAGATATTATATCCTTATATGTTTTTTGGGATTCCATTTGGGGTACAATGGGGTTTCTTGGGTGAATCATGTCTTTTAGGGTGATCACAAGTGTTTTCGGTTTGGTAAACTCCCAAAAAATAGGGTGTAGTTTCGTGAAAACATACCATGTATTAATATTCAGATGTGAAATATTACTAATGAGGGATAAACAACATGATTTCATGGAACATATTGTTTTGGAAAAATAGGATATGGACTAGGGAATCGGTATACAACATGTTAATTGGGTCATGGTAGTGTTTATACCGTAAATAGTTCTTCTGTATTGTACCGAATGAAAATATCTATGGGGTACTAGGCCTGGACCTAGTTTGTTATGAGATTGTGAAACCCATGTGATGTGCATAACATGTTTCTAAGAGATAAGTTATATACATGAGATTTACATGAAATGGAATGCTATTTCAAATTTTTTACACTTCCTTTGGTGTTTATTTTCTGTCCTCTTACTACGAAGATGGAATATGATATCTTGTTAGTCCATTCATAGATTTTTTCTCCAAAGACATTATGATATTGATGTTGGGGTAATTATATGTGTTTTTTGATATTTTTAAATGGTTTTTGTTAAAAATATGATTAATTTTGGTATCATGTAATGAATCCTCTTATTGATAATGATTCATGTAGTGAGGCTCGATTGAGGGTTGTTTTCATGATGGTCACATTTTAGTGATGATATAATTTTTTTAAAGGTCATCATCAAATAATCCTAAAAGGAATAACATAGTTGTATAATAGGTTCGATTTCCTGATTCAGATTCATTATGTTCTATTATATATAGATAGATACCTCGTTTCACGAGATCGTTTATGGTTAGAGACATTATTTTTTGTTTTTTTCATGTCCCATCATTTATGACTAGTTATAATTGAGAAAAATATGATAAAGATAAGATGATATTATTGTAGAGTCACATATGACCATGTTATGATTAAGGATTTCCATGTGGGTGTGGCTATTATAGTGGATGGGTTTGTCATTGGAATAATCAGATATGGAAATATTACTAATGAAGGATCATGTATTGAGATTCTTGTAGTCCATTACATCATTTTGGGTGCCTCGTGTTTTGTTTAGCTCTACAGGGTCTGTGTTATGATATCTATTATTGAATTTGGGTTTCACCTTAAAACACATTGATAATGGTATCATCCATTAGGTTTAGAGTGGTTTTTATGTGTTCAATTATTGAATGGGCCATGTTTTTATATCCATTGATTATAAATTTATTAGAATACTTATTTCATTGGTCTTTCATTTATGATGAATCATTTAGAATATTATTAGAAATGGAATATTCAATTATTTTTATTATGTTATATCCTCTATTGGATAGTGTTAGGTAGGTATAGGTAGCCAGTGGAAGATATGAATTTTAGAAACTACCCATGATTAGTATTACCTCTGGAAATGTGATTATGACTCTAGTGGAACCAAGTAAATCAATAATAGATTAATGTTATCCTTAGATATTGAGGATCCATGGATACCCCTATCAGGTATTTTTTGACAATGAATAATATTATTATACCATCTATTACCACATGAGTATAATTAATTGGACTACTTCTATAGTAATATTAACTTCAAGGGTCCTTTCACATATCATGATCATACCATTAGAGTCCTTATTCCTAATAGATATGAATTTTTTCACTCACTGAATGATGAGATTCTAGGGTATAGAATCCAATCATGTTAATTTTTTAGACATATGAATGTCATATTTTATCTATAAAATGTTATTGGAGTTTTGTGGATAGGCTATCAATGAGTTTTTATCCCTCCTTCTTAAGCCAATGTGGGAGAATATTTTCTTCCTTAATATCCAATGATATATGTGTTATTTTATTTGGTTTTTTATTTTAATTAGACCACTTTCCCCATGCTTTTTATTTTATGAAAGATATTATTATTTTATTACTGGTATGGGTATAAATTGTCTATATACACTTGTTATCCTAGATTATGTTATATGTTCACCATTTTTGTGACCTATCAATCTAGTAAGGCTACTCGTGTGGACTATATAATATTGAGATAGATTAGTGTGATTGTTATTGGTGACATAAAATACATTTTGGCTCAGACATGGTAGTAGAGTCGTATAATATTTATTTGATTTTCTATTATTAATCTATTATATATGGTCAGCATTCTAGTTATAAAATTTTAATATATTATAGTAGATAGTGAGTCTATATGGATTATTTTATTTTATATCGAACGATCTTATTTTTTTATACATATTTTTAAGTATATATATATATGTTGATGTTCTTAATTTTTTTATTCTTTTGTTATAGTCTAAAACATTCTCTCTAATTTATGGATTATGCCGCTATAATAATCAGAAGCCTTTAGTATTTTAATAGGATTGGTTCAATCAATGTGGTAAGCTAGATCGAGTGATTTTCTAGTCAACATAGGCTTATACATTTATATATAATATCTGATACTATATTAATGTAATCATTCAGTAGTTGATATAGATGTTCTGTAGGAATGTGTTGGAGCCTATGATGGTCCTTAAACTAGTTCCTCATGGGAAACATTTCCAATGGATATTTTATTTTAGCTATTTTAGGGGATTTATATTGTCAATTTTTTCTATTATGATTGTATGATTTCACATTAGGTGAACCAAATGATTTTTTGGATTGAATATTTATTTTGGGTTTTTTCTATTGCATCAGGTGAAAGAAGAATTTGAAAATTCATTATAATAGGCACATATGATTGAAATTATATAAGATATTATATTTTTGATTAAACTAACGATTGAGGATTAATTTTTAAACATTTACAAAAAGTTTATCAAATTGTTCTAGATATATTATTGATGGAATTCAACATAATTGAACCACACAAATTTTTCCTATGATGATATACCTTAGGAATATTTATGTGTGATGTTCTCTTGTGCTGGAATTATAGTCCTTTCATCACATTAATGATGAAGACCGTTGGTTGTAATTTTGGTATTTGGTTACCCAATTTGTGTCTTGAGGATGAAAATGATTCCAAAATATATATTTTGGAATTATGATTCACTAATTATGTAGTTTCTGAAATATATTTCGTCGTTTCTCATGACGTTCCATTGATATTTAGAAATGCTTCACATTGAGTGGTCCATGTTTCTTGGCATGTAAATGGTGTAGATATGGTTGAATAATGAGATCTGTTTGTTTCTTGTTATGCACTGGGTTTCATGTTGTGATAATTTTTTATGGTATATGGTTTTGGAATGAATTCTTGGTAGTGGGTGGTCTAACAATAGATATAATTATGGGTGATTTTCTTTGACTATGAAGTGTACCATTGGAGATTCACTAGAATTCTAAAACTGAACCTCTTATAGAAAATTTTAAGTTGTTTTAGGGTTGTTTAACTTGGATTGTTTAGACATATATCAAATGAGAACATTCCCAATTGTTCACACAGACTGTGATAAATCATAAAATCATTTTCTGGAAGGGTGCATGTAGCTTCGTTCTATTTTTTAGATTAAGGGAGGACTCATGTATGGGAGTCCATCAGACATAATTAGAGGATGTATTATTCTATTTTAGAGGGTTTCTAGGTTAATATGGTTTTATTCCTTATTAAATATGAATGAGTAGTAGTTGGTGTTTCATGGTGTTCTCATGTGTGACTGTGTTGTCAGAACACAGTCATTGGATATAGTAGTGAATGGATCATGGGGTATGAAGCATCACATTAGTTTATCTAGAAATTATTTGTATACTCCTATAATGAGTAATGACTTATTAGTTATGATTGGAAAAACACTCATGATAGTGATGTCAAGTGATATTTAATACTAGTCAGTGGACAGTCAAATATGTGATGAATGATACATATTTTGTTATTAATTATTTGTAGTTTTCTAGACAGAAAATATTTTTTAGTAAGATAACAATTATAGTAGGGAGGTTGTGATGTGTGGTTCTATTATAGTTTGAGATAATCAATATTAATATTATCTATTATTTCTTAATAGTTTTATGTGGGAAACCAAAATTTATTTCAATAATATCATGTTAGATCATTTTTTCCATTATATTGGTTTTAGAATATGTATTCTCTTTTGGGTAGGTTTATGGTGGAAATCCGAGAAGTTAATATTTTAAAAAATATTTAATATCAAATTAATTAATTATTTGTTTTTCACAAAAGTTCATTTTTTGAATTATATTGAACAGAGACTCATATTTGAATAATAACTCCATGGTTGTATCATAAATTTGAGTTTTTCCTTGGAGAGAAATAAACTGTTCATAAGAATCGAGTTAAGGCCTCCAAATAGTTTTATTTTTATTTTTATCTTCGTCTTATTTCGTATTCATTCGATCTTATCCTCACCTACCTCATGAGTTGTCAAAAACACTCAAATGTAAGCCCAGATTCATCACCTCCATCTAATATAGTTATGGAATTTGAAATAGTGGAGTCATTATATGGGCACATCCAAAGAGGTGGAATATGAGTTAGAGGTCATGTAAGATAAATTCTTCTTGATTCTACAACATTCAATTCTAATTAAGGTTCATTGAATATCATTTCCATAGTCCTCAGAAGATAATATTTGATTGTTATTATCATTAAATGAGTGTTCAATGTGACATGACAGACCATATCAATTGTTTTTGGGTAATTTAGATGTTTTTGGGTGATCATAAGTGATTCATATTTTTGAAATCCTAATCACATGAATAATAGTACAGGTAAAACAGAATGTGTGTTATTCTATTTGGCACGTGGTTAAAATTTATGTCTACACAGTTTGTGTGTTCTGGATATTCCTTACGTTGAAACTCATTGTGTGGTTGGAAATGGATTTTGTTGAGTAGTGTATTATATAGGTCTCAGGAAGAAATTGATGATTTTTTATTGTTGTATTAATTTTGATGATAATTTTTAATGAATGGTCATGCTCATGGATGTGTTGTGTGATGAATTCGTTGGATGTGGATTTTATTCAGATTTTTGGACCATGCAATGAGATTGATGTAATCAATGAGGATGCAAGGTCCAAAATGGTCCTAGATACCCTAAGTCAGGGATGTGGTGATTTAGGGTATTGTTATTTAGTTATAAATTATTCTTTCCCCAATTGATATATACCTCCCTATTATATGGGTCACTTTTGTTGCATGAAAGTGAAAATGATGATCTTATCCTTTCCTTCATGATATGATAATGATGCTTTGAGTGGTATTCAGGAATGAAAGGGTAATGAAAAATCATTTTTCACTTTGTTCACACACACTGGGATACGTCCATGGAGAATACAACAACAATGTGATGACTATACAAATTTCTCTAAGGATCGTCATCAATAATAATAGTTTAGGCTAGATCTCGTCTCTACCCAGGTTCCCTTCCATTACAAGGATTACGGTCAACTCATTGCATTCCAAAGGGTAACTCCAAATATTTATTTCTTTAGATAACATCTAGTGGAATAGATCACCATCTTTCTCATCCTCTCACTGCTCTTGCAACGTATTCACCAATATTTTTTAGACTTGTAAGGACCTTAATTATATATAATGAATGCATCCTCAGTTATAGATAGGCGCTCTATTGATGTTCCTATTTATTCCAACTGATGAATACCACTTTATTGTAGTTATACAAGTAAATTTCTTCTAAGGAACATTCTTGCTGCTGAATAACTTCATAAAGATCCTCTTTCATGATGCTCAAATGGCCTTCATGATAATCCTAACTTTTTTAAAGCTCACATAGTCTTTGTGAATAAATTTTTTTTTTGAATATTAACTAGAATTAATGAAAACCCTTTAAATCTAAAATATTACATAGCCATCATAGAATCCCTTAAATTCAGAATGCATAGAACATTTGTTTATATTTTATAGCCTTTAGAAACATCTTTACATTAATATCCTTTACGATGCACCTTCACGAACCACCATTATGATTACAAAGATATATGATGACATATAAGACTTTCTAATTTTTTGAATGGGGTAAAATTAAATTTATAGGAATTTCCTTTGGTTCCATAAAATTCTAGCCACATGAAAACTATTTCATAATGCTCCCCCTTTTTCACAATGATTCTCAACTTGTAATGAACATACATTCATCCTTCACGATGCTCATCATACTCGAAGAGATCACCGCTAACATTCATTGATACATATAAAAACACCATTACCAATGATTTTTTTTGAAACACATGTGTTTTACATATTTTCATAAGGCCTTCATGGAAATCGACTTTCTCCATGCTTTCCAGTCCCCAAATTTTAGATCCAAAAATGATGGGAATTATTGGGAAATAGAATCACATAATGGTCAATATATATTGTTCCACATATATGGAATCCATTCCTAAATCATGGATATTTTTCAAAATGACTAATTATAAATATCTCTGGATCTCCCAAACATGACATAGAAACCATCTTTTTATTCAAACACTATCAACCCAAAAATACTGCAATGTTGCCTCAAGAGATTTTTTTTGAAACCACTCCTCCTATGGGTTTTGTTGACAACTATTAATATTTTTAAACCTCATGAAAACATAATCAACCTTCAATTACCATTGACATCAGTTGATTAAGATATTGATCAAATATTTCTTCTAAACATACATTGTTTTCACCTGAGTCATGCATGGTGTGGAAAACAAGTGTAAAATGAAAATTTTAAAAGTCAATGAATTTATTCCTAAACATGGAATCAACATTAATCTTGATCTCCTTCTATGATGATATATATCTATTGATTGATCACAACTAATATCATCTTATTTAAAACTCCCAATATCTCATTTCCCGACCAAATGAATTTAAATCCTTCGATCTCGCTCTTCCTCTAAATGTCTTCTCCACATGTCTTCATAACGATATTTTCCCTCTTTTGATAACCAAAAATTCTCCCCCTTTTTCTATAAACCCTAATGACACTCATTTGTGTTCTAAAACATGGTAAAAAACACAGAGATTCATATATTTGAAAAAACTCATCAAACTTGTTTGGAAAGGGGGTCCCACATCCACAGATTTTCATGTGCGGGGAGTCGAATAGACATCCAATGCCACATTATGTCCTAGAAATTAATCATTGTGTAAAGACTTTTCCAGAACATCAACAACATGAAATTATACAAGCATATACTCCATCCTCAAAAGTCGGTGTTCCACCCTCTTCTGGATAAAATGATACCTGATTTCAATGTTCTTTGTCCTTGAGTGATGTACTGAATTTTTCCATGATTTATAGCACTTGTATTATCACAATGGATTAAAATTGGAGACTTCACTTAAACTCCAATACCATTAATATACTTATTTATCCATGATAACAACATTATATATATATTATTCACAATATATTCAGTTTATGTTGTGATCAATGAAATGAAATCATATTTCTTTCACAGAAAATAAATACACAATCAATCAAGATATAATGTACCACCAGATGTCGATTTCCATTCATCTACTGATCCAACACAATATGTATCATTTTTTCCCAATAACTCTTAATGATATTTTTCAATGTACATAAAATTTTAATCCACTATTCCCTTGATATATAGAAGTATTTTTTTAGTGCAATCATGTGGATTTATTTGGGATTACTTTTATACCATGCTTCTTATAATGTTAAAAAATCAATATCATGTCTTATCACTACCATATAAAATAGACAACCAATTATTTTCTATTATTTTGTAATAGTTACCACATTTCCTTCATCATCATGTGATGGTTGCGTCTAGGTATCTATTTGAGTCACCATCACCTTCGAATTATCAATTCAAAATATTCTAAAAACATCCTTTTTATATTTATATTTAATAATGAGTGTTCCCATATTTCCTTGTTTCACTATAACCATTATCCCTTATTTACTACCATTGTTCAGGTATTTATTGTAATAAAATCCACCATGATAGAAATCTAGCTTTGTCAAAACATGATCTTGTTTGGAATACCATGATCTTGGAGCTTTCTTGAATCCATATAAGATATTATTCTGTTAGAATACATTGTTCTTAGTTAAATAAACAAGAAAACCATATGGATACTCAATATAATCATCTCCTTCCAGAACCCCATCCAGAAATTAATATTTTACATCCATTTTAAAAAATATGAACTTTCATTAAACTATATTGAAAAAATATTTTGATTGTCTGTAGACTTGTTGGTTGTTCAAATGTTTCATCAACATCAATACCCCATATCTGGGATCTCCCATTTCAAATTAGACATCCCTTGATTTGAATTATCACACCATCATCATTCATTTTCTATTGTAAAATACCACTTTAATCATGATTACATTCTTATATATTAGCATAAAAAATACCCCTTGTGGGATTATTATCTGTTTGGTCAAGAAATTTGTTCATTGCCTAAAACCTTTTCATATCTACAAATTATTCCTGCTTCTCGTCATCGGTATCTTATTATGAATCATTTTTTTCCACTTCAACTCCCATAGTGTTTATGACCTCTTTATCATTACCACAATCAAACTATTTACAATGTTGTGGATTATTATTATTATTATATGTAATAGTGAAATCATTTCTTTAAAGATGTTTCTGAGTTAATTTTAGATCCATTCCCGATATTATCTCATATATTCTTGTAATCATAATTTTTTTAATCTAATACTATATTTTTAGAAAAAAATAAATAATCATGAAATAAAGGTGTTTTGATTCTTATTATGAAATTTATATTAATGATTTCATAAAAAATTATAATTCATCCTTTATATCCCATTCAGATCTTAAATCTAAATATGATACAGAATTATGCCCCAAATATGTGAAACTCTTTAAATTTTTCCCCCCTATTTACACCCACAAACATTATTCTTCTCCTACATCATATATTCTCATGTGGAACATTTAATCGTGCTGTAAAAATTAATTCTAGGATGACTAGGTTAGAACTATTTGTAGAAAACAAGAGATTATATCAATAATACAATTATTTTATATTTCACTCAATTACATCATTATACATCATGTATCCTAAAAAAATTAACACTATTCATGGAATTATTCCAGATTAATTCTTCATCTATTTTGATTTATTTGAATTAATTAATATTAAGGGGTACATCAAAACACCATTTAGAATCATTTGATTCAAATTATCCTTGAATCATATCTCCCCTTGATCTTGAAACCCTTGAGGATTAGTTAATATTATTTATTCATAGAGGTTGAGGGGATCTACTAAAATCTTGAATAATAGTATTGTGTATGTTCTTAATTGATCAACCAATTGAGATTTTCCTACAAATCATTGTAATGTTTTTGTGGTTATTCCGATAACTAACATAAATGAACTATTTTATCCATATGAATATCCATTATTTAATTACATGTTGTGTCTATTAATGATATGTAGTTTCTTTTGGTTTGGATTTTTTCAAAATTTTTCCTTTATGTAAAATAATACAAATTTCTTTTTTTGATACTCCACTTGAATTAATTTTTTTGTGAATCTTTCTCAATAGCGGAATCTATCAAATAGTTTTTACCTATTGATTCTTCCCCCATTCAAGGGATCTTTCTATTGCCTTCACTTTTTACATGTATCAATGCATGCGACTTTCTTGGGAAATTATTTATTCAATTTTTATTTATAAATTAACTGAATGGATTAAATCAAATGTTCTTTGAGTGGGTATTTAATTTAATGTAGAAATTCATTAACATGATGTTATTCTGAAAAAAATATAGGATTTTATTGATACACATCTCATTGAGTTTATTTTGTATACCAATATACTTTAATAATTTTCTTGACATGTCATTTTGAATTCCATTCTAGGATTTCATGTTTTATACCACTACTGTGGGGATCTCATTTGGAGTTCCTTTTTCTCACCTTCTTTCTTCCTCCTACAATATCATTCCAAATTACCCTGAGTAGATCATATAAAACACATCCCATTAAAAACATACCTCATTTCCTTATTTCCCTATTAAGTTGTTGATACAACTCCAGTTTTTCTTATGATATTTATCTCTTGGTATTCTTGATAAATACACATTTTGTGCCCCATTCTCCCCCAAAATTTTTATTTCATGGATAATTTCTTCTGAGAGACTCTACATTCAATTTTTTCAAGATGATTATTCTTATTATCATATTTATAAATATTTCAATCTTCAAAACATGAAATATATTCAATATTAATTTAAAAAAAGATTATATATGACCATGAATTCCACATAAATAGAACATGAAATCGTTACTTCCTTTAAAAAGTCTTTTTGGGTCGGTTTCCATTATCTATATGATTTTTCTAATTTCATGAATTGTTCACTACTCTCATATTGTCATATATGGTAGATGGTTTGTCATATACAAAAATAATTTATTCCCATACATTATGACCTTTGTGATGAGAAAATATATTCATATTTTTCATTTGAAAAATCTTATTTTCTTTTCATTTCATCATAAACTACAAAATGATAATCATATTTTAAATGTAAATCCTCATTCAATTTATGATTACCTATGGAAATAGATTTGTACACTTTATTATTCAAGATTTATTTGTCTTCTCCTAGTTGTTGAACCTTCATATCCCATGATTCAAGTTGAGCATTTAGTTCCCTTTTGAGATTCTACCCACTGCACATGTCAACATTTAATGATCGAGTGATCTTATCCATAATGTCTCTTTTCCCCATAATTTTATAATTTTCATGAGAAATAGAATCAACATGTCATGAATTATATTATGGTAGAATTTTGTTATCCAGAACTAGTTCAAATATCTTTGTTTCAAGACTAGCATTCCTGGATTTAAAATGAAGAATTATTATTTTTTATATTTATCCCCTCATCATAAACATTGAGTTTTTCTACCATAGAATACATACTCTACAGTTCATCATCATGGGAATAATTCCAATCCCTCATTACAACGGACACATGTAGAATAATTTTTTAAAATTTTTCAAATTATTGTCTTTAATTTATACCACCGGTTATGGTTATCATGAAATTTATTTTCTTCTACCAGTTTTTAATCTGATTACATTTTTTGTGGAAAAAAATACATTTTGGTCTTCATTCAATTTAGTCATCATTTGTAGTTCTAACATCATATGGAATATTGGGTTCTTCACTCATTTATTTGAAATTATTGAATGAGTAAATATTTTCAGTATTTGATTCATTTTGGTGTTTCTTTAGTACGTTTCTGGTTTCCTTTAACTAAATCATTCTCTTTCTATAGACACTTTCACACTGAATAATTCAATCGGACTTTTTATTCCTCTATAATGTTCTTACCATTAACATGGAACACCTTTATAATAGAGGAATGAATCTTAGACTTCAATAATCGAATAAAACAAGTTAGAGGAACCAATTTTGATAAAATAACCCATCCATATGATACAATATTTTAGGTCCAAAAGGTGCCTGGATACCCTGGGGTGGGGGTGAATATGGGTATGGATATTATTTTCTTGATTCTTACTTTCCCAATAGATCATAACCTCTACGTTATAATTGTCACTTTGTTTTCACTAATGTGTTAATGATGATCTTATCCATTATTTTATTATCTGATTATGATTATTTGAATATTATAATGGAACAAATTATTTAGGACAAATCATTTTTTTCATGGTTCACTCTCCTTGGGATATATCCAAAGAGTATACAACGAAAATCAAATGATTTTACCAAATTCACTAAGGATCACATTCATTAATGATTATTCATTATAGATCATTTATATACATAAGATAAAAACATTTATAGGGTTTAGAGTCTTCTCAATAAATTTGCAAGGGTCACTCCCTAGGTCACATTCATTGGTTCATTGACATGGGTAAGGATCATAATCTTCTTATTTCTCCACACACATCTAATTTAAGGGATTCAACTATAGTATATAGACTTGTAGGTACCTTTCTTTTCTCTAATGAATGCATCATATTATATATATAGATACAATGTTAATGTTTCAGTAGAATCAATATGATGAATACATATTTTCCATAGTTTTACCGAGCAATGCCTTCTGGAAAACATTTTTGATGCTCATTACCTTTGCAATGATTCCTTTTTGTGAAGCTCAAATATCCTTTAAGAAGACACAACCATTCACGAATAACACATAGCCTTCAAAAAGAACACCTTTTTTCATGAATATCAACTAGAAATCATGATTATTCATTCTTTCATATGACTTATATAGCCTTTAGGAAGTAACTTACTTTCATGATGCTTAGTACATTTCATTTGATTTTATAGAACATGTGATCTTGTTGGCATGAAACTTCTTTGTGAACCACCATCACGAGATTCGATCCTTCATATTTTTTTCTGTCTAATTTCTTTTCTGAAGGGTATAATACCTATTTATATGTGTTTCCACCTATTCTATAACCTTCCATCCATGCCATCACCATTTCAGGATGCTACCTATTTTCCTCCATGATGATCCCTTTTTCACGATGTTCTATGGAAATTTCCAATTCATGATACTCATCATAATATTGGAGATCACCAAGAGACTGGTCATAAGAACCTGATCCACCTCCTCCAAAGCTTATACCTTCATCATTCACTATGTTCATGGTACTCATAGGGATCATCGTTAAAATTATTTGAAACATCAAGAAACCCCATTCACAATGCCCATATTCCTGAATGCCATGTATTTTCCATATTTTCATAATTCATTCTACTAAATGAAATTTTCTCAATGGAATCCAATTACTTAATTTTGCACCCCAATTTTTTATTCACAAATATTTAAACAAATTTATCTTATGAATGAACTTTTTTAGAACACTTCCATAGAATCCATTTCCTTGTATTTGATATTTGTCAGCATTCCTATTAGTCAATATATTTGGGTCTCTAAAACATACCTTGGAAACATAATTTTCTAACTATCAAAATCTAACCAAAATGAATAAAATGTCACGTAGAATGATTTTTTCCCAACATAAACTATCATGGTTTACTAATGTTATATAATACCTAGAAGGTTCATTGATATTTTATGTGTTTGAAACATATAGTTTCACTATAGAATGAAAATATCATATTGCGATCCATTGAGTTTGTGCAGGTGTTGATGTGTTTTGGTTAATATAAAATCTATATATTTATGGATCTTAATTATGAATATTTGAGAAGTCTTATTCTTTATGTTCTGTATATATGAGGAGTTCATTTTGATATTATTATAATTATCACTCACCAAAACAATGATATCGTACAGACCTCTATTAGATACTATTAGTTCGGACGTGGGTGATAGTTCATGATCTGGATGAGTGTACACCCCTCTATTTTTATTAATATATATAGTAAGGGGATTATAGATCATGAGTTTATGAGGTAGTCACATTGTGGGAAATGTTTTTTGGGGATGTCCTGAAACCCTGGATGGAATTATCATTATTTATTTCACAAATAGGTCTTATTATTTTCCCAAATCGTTTTTTATGACAATCAGGCCTTTGAGAAGTCCAATAGATGTATTAGACAAGATGTACATGTTTCCTATTAAATCATATAATCAAGGTCCTAGAATTTGAATGTTTTTTTGGTTACATAAATTATATGAATGATACCTTAAAATTTTATATCCACTCACATTGCCACATTTAATGAATAGAGTCCATTTATGATTTGATGGATGAGCTAGTTGTAGTCTTGATGGGTGATCTAATAACTATAAGTCTAATTTCTTCGGCTGAAGTATGTTTATATTTACCCCATGTGCCACCATTGATCGTATGGTAAATTTAATTTTTATTCTAAACATTTAATTTTTTATTTTATGCTAGTTTTACTAGTTTTTGACCATGACAAGAATATAACTTCTGAAAAAGTATTTCATGAAATAAAATGATATGTGTTGACCATTATTCATATCCTATTGATATTTATTTTTCACCCCTATAGGTACAGTATTGTGTGATTACATAAGAATATGTATTCATTCATGTTGAGCGTAGGGTTCATAATCGAGTGGCCAAAAGGCATCTGTTTTATTATTGAGCGAGGTTTCTCATGTTGGATTTTAGGATCGAGATGGGGAAACTCACCATTATTAAATAAAATGAATTTTTTATTCTCAAAGATGGAATTAATTCCCTTTTAGTTTTATCGTTTATTTAAATACTATTCTTGTATTGTCAAAATTGTGGTAGTTTAGTGTTGGTATGTTATTGAATTACTCTTATTATTAATGATTTTTTTTATTATATAAATCTTAATTGTACATTTAGTTATGATTGATTTTATTTTTATTGATGTTGATGTGTTCTGTTTTATTGAAATATAATTCAATATTAGTCAATTTTATAGTATACACACCGAATGGTTTTGGTTATCACTACTAGTTTCTGTCTTGTGGTATAAGGGGATAATTGTGTGAGGCCTTCTTGTAATGCCCAAATGTTTTATCAATGGAGTCTTATTATTATAATCACTATTTACAATATAATAACATCATAAAACACAATGAAATATCATTCAATTTGACCATTAAAAAAAAATTTGTTACCTATATGTTTTCAATTTTGAAAATATAATATATATAGTTGTGGTCAGTAAGATGTTTGGATTCCGACTGGTAAAAATTAATTTTTTGGTGAATAGTCACAAAACCTTATGAATAGTAAGAAACCCTTATGAATAGTAAATATTGCAAATATACTGTAACCTCACCAATTAATGATTAAATAAAATATAGGCATATTATAAGTGATAATATGACTATAGTAAAAGTATTTGTGTTTTTCTAAGCCATAAATAAATAATTATAAAAAACTAATTAAATTAAAAGAAATTTTATTTCCATAAAATGTTTCCATAATATATAAATTCTATCTCTTTTGGTTTTATAGTAATTTTATAAGACCTTATGTAATTATTTAATGCATTAATTAATCAGTTGTAATTATAAAATCATTATTTTTCAGTTAACTTATGATTTTCATTAAAAATTTCATTAATAAAATTTAGAAAACTATTTTGAAAAAATGGAGTTCAGTTTTTTATTCTGGACATTGAGATATCGTAAGGGAGAAATTTTTTGATTTTTTTCTGAAATACATGAATTTTTTATGAATAATGAGATAGTATAATTTACAAAATAAGCTAATCTACTCATTATAGTGTGATGTATGATGTCTGGATATTGTAAGCCCATTTTTTTTTTAAATCACATGATTTTATTACTATTAATTTCCATATAATCATCAATATTAATTGTATTCTAGAGAAATAATAAATTAATTAAAATAATATCGAGAAAACCTCTCTCACCTCCTCTATAAATAATACCCCTCACACCCTCATTTTTTCAAACCTCTAATGTTACATTCCTTGTCTAGATTCTGTCCAAAAATATTTCATATCTCATTTCCCATGTCTAATATCTTTCAGTCTAATCAAATGTTCAATACAAGGTTCTATAAGGATGATTAAAGAGGTAATTCACCTATCTCTCTCTTTACCTTTAATTTCCCTTAAATTTCATGTTTTTTCCTTAATCTCACCCCTCATATCCTCATACAAAAGGCATGTTAATTACAGTATCATAAATATTATTTAATTTTATGATACTAGTGGTATAATATATCATATAAAACCCTCATCCTTGTCTTTTTATTTTAGAATGGAAAATATTGTTCGTTTGATGATAATTTATCACCATTAAGAAAAACTTGCTTTCATTTTCCTTTACATACTTCAAATATGGTTCTGAAAAATTTATAACGGTTCATCAAAATAATATTATATGTATTATATCCTATTTAATGTTCTGGATCATTGTAGAGACCCGTATCTTGACGTACATGGACATTACATTACTTTTGCGGAATACTTAATACATAACAAAAATACACACACAAGGATCGTAATAGTTTAGTGTCTTTGGGAACTCGGAACGTAATCTTCTAATCCTGGTGAAAGATCTTCAAAATCTCCCATAAAGATCTTCCTTTTTTTTTTACCTAAAACCTTTCTTTATATCCTGGGGAAAAGAAAACATAAAAGGGTGAGCTCAAATGCTCAGTAAGGGTAAACAAAAGAAATATCAATCACATAATTTTCATAACAACATAACATTTTTGGAAATCTTAACCTGCAAAAGAGAGCATAATTTCATAACATGGGATAAATCATAGTAGTGAAAATGAAACCATAACTTAAAACATTACTCATTGTGGCATACACACATAATCATAGAGAATCATTTCTTGTTAGTCAAGACTCATTGCCAAGACTATCTTAGTGGACAAAGTCCCTTTCTGAATCGAGTAATCCTCGTTTCAGTCCTGTTTCACTGAACCGGTATAACCTACCATTCCAGCCATGTCTATCTCATGAGATATAAAATCTTTACCCAATGCATTGGAGGGAGATATAGGTCCCACCCATCTCATAATGATACCATTCTTATGTGTGCCACAAAATCATGAACCATACATCATAGCATAACCCATGTAATAAAAATGGGATTCTTAAACAACATGACATCATAAAACCATTCATATAAGATAAAGGAATTCATAAACATAATTCCATCACAACATAGTCAAATCAATGTAAAAATATGGATAGAAACAGAACCCTTTATTATCTTAGATGGAAAATAATTCTGATAAAACACTTGAAATGAATTCTTGAGGAAAATATCCTTTCTTCTTCAAAATCAATTTCTTTTCACAAAACATCATGCAATTTTAAAAGAAAGAGATTTTATTGAAAATAGTCATGAAATATTTTAGAGGAAGCTTCATGAAAATAAGGCTTTATAAAACAGTAGAAATCCGTTCGTGCCGTATAAGTTAAAAAAAAAACATTCTTCGTACTTTTGTCGGAAAAGTCAAAAAGTACCTCGTACGAAAAACATCAAAAGATTCCTGTCATTTCTTTTACTAAAAACTCACCGAAGGGTAAAAATGGATTTAAACAATTTTAGGTGGATGTAAATAATATTACATATTGATGAAACATGGATGTGGATGATAAAATACACCCCAGTAAATACTTACGAATAAACAATCTCGGATAAAAATGAGATTGTGATATTTCCCTTACCTTAGGTCCGACTTGCTTTGTAAGTGTCCGAACCTCCTGTATAATGATTTAAATCATGTTATTGACTTATTACAGAATCATATTCATTGTTATGATATCATATATGGTTCACTTATGACATTATATTACCCGTTCTTTTGTAAATTCCATGTTAAAGAAGCGTTTTGGGTAAAATCGTTTCATTTATCGTAGGTGTTTTGACTTGTTGTTCTTGACATCATTATTACTTATATCATGATTTACTTACTTCCAGAATATAAAATATGATTTATATATCATATATATTCAGTATATATATATATATAATAGGTAGATAAATAAAATGAAAAACACCGTTCATGGAGACGGTAGTCCGTACGTACGCATGAACGATGTTTTCCTTTCCTTATTGTCTTGAAATGGAAGTAAGTAGATGACATACATATGTATATATATACCTAAATCCAGTAGCTTTATAATGTCATATATTTCATTATTATTTCTTATATATACATTATAATCATTCTTAAATGGTTAACATGGAGAATGAATCTCATCGCGTCGTGGAGACGGTATTCCGTACGTACGCACGAGCGATGATATCATTTCTATAATTATTGAATTGAATTGGAGTGGATTATACAATATATCAGAATCAATATGATGTTGTAATAACTATGTATAGTTATTCTTTACACCATTATACCCATCCATGTAAGGTGGTGGTGGAAAATAGATCACACCACGGCGTGGAGACGGTATTCCGTACGTACGCACGCGCGGTGATTTCTTTTTCCGTAGGATGGATAGATGGTGAAATAGGGTTGTTTCATACTTATAATAACATATCAGTATATTAGTGATACTGATGTTATTACTTCATAATGAAACAACCTAAGAAGAAGAAGTGGAAGAAGAAGTAATGATGAAAGAATTGGTAACGGTAATTACCTCTTCTTTGAAGTGCCTCTTTGAGACCTCCTCTTAGGGCACTAAAATTGGTCTTTGAGGAAGACCAGAACCTCTAGGATGTTTCTAGGGAAGTGGAGAGGAGAAATTGGCAGGGTTTGGCCGAGCTTGAGTGCTCAAATTGGTGTGAGGAGGAGGGGGAGGAGGTGTCCTTTTATAGGGGAGGAGAGGGGCACCTTAGGAATATCTCAAAATATTATTTTATATTAAAGTCAAAATCGGTTTATAATGGTTCCAAAGGGTCTTATTTCGAAGCTAAAGTGGGGAGGGGTCGAAATCCTATCAACCAATAGAATTTAGACAAGTTTAGGATATTATTTTAACCTTATCAATTAGATTTAACTCTAAGATAAATAATTTAACTTTTACCGTGTCTTTTTGTTTTCTTTCACTATATGGTTAATTCACTTACTATAACATGCCAAACGAACCCAAAATTGTATATTATTAATAAATATATCCTTATCTAAGTCATTTGGCCGAACCTTAGATTTTTAGGAATAAAATAACAATTAATAATATAATATTTGATTTAAAAACTATTTTGTGTCAATTTTGACACTATTTGATATATGATTTTTGTGAGAGTCATAACAGAATTAAATGTTCGAACCAAGTTGATTAAATCAACATTAATATATCATAGTAACCTAGAAAATTAGTGGAATTCATAAAAAATCTCAAATTACATTTATTTTGGTGTTTATAACATCAATTATGTCAATATTTCATTAATAAGATAATTACTGCATCATCGTTGTGTCATAAATAAATTAAATTATTCGATGTCTAAAAACTACAAATAAAATACCATCATGTAGGAAATCTTTTTATCTTTCTAATGAATATTTACAATTGAATTTATCTTATGTATAACCCCATATTAAAAATGATTTACTTATTAAACTTTGATTTTAACTATTTTAACCTTTCTTTAAATAAATTAATAATAAATGTCCTAATCTAATCCAAGTGGGCCGAAATGGTCATATTTTATTCCTAAGTTTGTTTTTGGTCGAATTACACTTGTCCAATAGAATTAGGACATGTGTTAGGGTAATATTAATATCATATTTACCCTTAGTTACCCTATTTACTATTAACCGCGGTAAAAAAAAGTAAAAAGTTACTATTCACCAAAAAATTATTTTCATCTCATTGAACCACATTTTAGTCCTTGATATTAACCGTGTCTCTCGGATTTTTGAAATTCCATTCACAGAAGCGGTAAAATTAAGTTTTATACAAAATTCAGTTTTTAACCTACCACTTAGTAGTTTCACTATTCATCAAAAATTGATGTTTTTCAGAACAATGCCAAAATTTCATCCTAAGCTATATTTCATATTCCGAATTCAAAAATGAAATCTATTTTACCAAATTCATAACATAGAAGTTGCATTAATTAATTTTATAATTAAATACCGCTGTTAAAATAAATAGCGTGTTTTTAGGAAACAATATATATCAAAAGATTGACACTTGATTATGTCTGGTTTAAATGTGAAATTACAACCAATGACCAACATTGTATTAAATTGTAAAAATATATTCTAAATATACTTTAAAACCACTCAAATTAATAATTTATCACTATTAATTATTTCGATTAAAAAGGTTGTTTTTAATTATAATTTAGTAATTTTCACTATTCACCAGAATATGAAAGTTATCCGAAAAGTACCAAAATTTCACCTTAGGCTAAATTCGATACTCCGAATCAAAAAATGAAGTTCATTTTGAAAGTTAAAATTTCTAAAATTTAAAAAGTGGTTATTACTATTCATAACGGCTAGTTTTAATAATATTTTAATAGCATATCATTGTTTCGTGAAACTCAGGATTACGTACCACACACGCTATCGAGGAAGGTTGTGATTGCGTGTAATGCAAGGCAAGTCAAGGATGCGTGTTGTGCAAGCTCCTTTTGGTGTAGCGTATAACACAAGACATTAATAAAATTAAAAAGAATATATTTTTTTATAAAATCTTGGGCTGTTACATTCTACCCCCCTTAAAATGAATTTCGCCCTCGAAATTCGTCGGGGTTATAAATGGTTTACTATTTGAAAGTTTCTTTAATAGAAACCCACATCGTAAAAGGGAATACAAAAACTTGGCTAACTAAATTATGAAATGTAACGATTACCCAAATAAACTAATCACTGGGTTTCCACATAGGTGAAAATATGGATATGGAAGAGAAATCTAACCATCATGTTCTGATGGAGAGTGGTAGAGAACATGGCTATGGAAAAGCCAGTAATCACAAATCCATAAATTTGTGACGATCTAAGGTACCATCTGATTCATCAGGTATAAGATCACTAGGACAACATTTTTGGTTTTCAAGATCATTTCCCTAAAGTTGAAAATTTGAATTAGAATAAATACTTACTTTATTTTGATACAATATCATTGTTGTTCGTGCCTTGAACAATTTCCACTTCATCTCTTAAATAAATGAAGTTGAATTTGTTATTCGTGAAGTGTTAGCAGATCATGTGATAGAATGACGGGTCATTCCATCTGTTTCAAACAAAAGGTAAGCAAAAGTTATTAAATATACATAAGTCATTCTATAGTGAGATTAATCATATATAGTTCCTAAAATGGACTTATACTTCATATATCATACTTCTTAATATAATAAAACTAGTTTCTACTAAACAGGGACTTCCTGTAGGTCAGTGGTAGGCGATAAAGGCCAGTCGCACTTTGGTTGTGGGTTCGATTCCTATAGCCTTGTCCGAAGCGATGGGCTGTCGCCCGTCCTGCAGGTTGTCCCTTTTTCTAAAACTACGTTACTATAACATCCCATCAATAATATCGAAAATCTTCTATCCTTAAACAATACTAACTTATGTCCAACATAATCCAGTCTAATCTTTAGGCTTATACATAATACTGCAGTCCACTCTCATAATATAGTGACAACGATCACCAGAGATTTAATACTGTCGTTGATCCCCACATATCATAAGATATGTCTTGTTGGTCACATTCCAAACATTCAAAGTCCTTAATCGTGTATTCTCTTGAATACCTTAGTGAAAACATGAGTGCAGTTAAAAGTTAATACTTTCCATATACCAAAATCCTCAAAATTCTATATACTCAAACCATGATATCACTTAGTCCTTATATCAATCATGAGCTCATGAATACTATCAAACATTTAATTTTCTCCTTATCCCTTCATTATGCGCATATCATCTACATTCCAAAAATATCTGAATAACCTTTCATGGATACTGGTAACATTAATCATGTACTTTCAAAACACAAGGAAAGACAACAGTGTAACAATCCATAGATGTCTCTTTATTCCAAAATTACACATGATAAACATGTAATCATGCCACTACATTCTCAAACCATTGACAGAGCTTCAAAAATTCTTTCATCTCACATATCATTTGTAGTCTCTTCATCATCATCCACATAAATACTACCCATATGACCATACTGATTCTCTTCATGAGTCTTTCCCTTAGGGCATTTGTTTGCATAATGCCCATACATTCCACATTTAAAACACTTAACCATTTTTGATGTCGTAGAAATACCATTATCCTCATCCATGGTGTTAACCGACCCTTTTCCTTTGCACTTACTTGCTTTGTGTCCTTCTTTTCCACACCCAAAGCATCTTCCAGTTCCCATGAAACATTCTCCTTGATGCCTCTTCCCACATGATTTACATAGGGGAAATTGATCTTTCTTTCCTCTATGATCATCATGGAACTCCATCTTTCTCTTATTAGTCGAGTCAGGAAACTTACCAAATTTTACTTTATTGATCATGTTGTGAGATTGCTGATTCAGCATAATAATGATGTTTGGACATCCAAATCCCATTTCATTTGGTTGCTCATGAAGAATATCATTCCATTGTCCATCATATCCTCCATTATTGTGAATCATCTTGTTTCCAGCCATTTTCTAAAACCCAAACAGAATAGTGTTAGATGCAAAAATCATAATAAAGGGGGAGTAACTTAAATATCTATCATCTTTGGTTTAATCTAATATCGTTACCATAGTTCTAGAACTATATCCTATACGTATAATTATCCTTAGGGGCATCCCTAGACATACCTTAGAAATATCTCTAGGGATCTTACTAACGTTTTCGCGTCCTAGTTTCCAAAGGTTGACTAAACCTTTCCTCTGATACCAACTGTAGAGACCCGTATCTTGACGTACATGGACATTACATTACTTTTTCGGAATACTTAATACATAACAAAAATACACACACAAGGATCGTAACAGTTTAGTGTCTTTGGGAACTCGGAACGTAATCTTCTAATCCTGGTGAAAGATCTTCAAAATCTCCCATAAAGATCTTCCTTTTTTTTACCTAAAACCTTTCTTTATATCCTGGGGAAAAGAAAACATAAAAGGGTGAGCTCAAATGCTCAGTAAGGGTAAACAAAAGAAATATGAATCACATAATTTTCATAACAACATAACATTTTTGGAAATCTTAACCTGCAAAAGAGAGCATAATTTCATAACATGGGATAAATCATAGTAGTGAAAATGAAACCATAACTTAAAACATTACTCATTGTGGCATACACACATAATCATAGAGAATCATTTCTTGTTAGTCAAGACTCATTGCCAAGACTATCTTAGTGGACAAAGTCCCTTTCTGAATCGAGTAATCCTCGTTTCAGTCCTGTTTCACTGAACCGGTATAACATACCATTCCAGCCATGTCTATCTCATGAGATATAAAATCTTTACCCAATGCATTGGAGGAAGATATAGGTCCCACCCATCTCATAATGATACCATTCTTATGTGTGCCACAAAATCATGAACCATACATCATAGCATAACCCATGTAATAAAAATGGGATTCTTAAACAACATGACATCATAAAACCATTCATATAAGATAAAGGAATTCATAAACAAAATTCCATCACAACATAGTCAAATCAATGTAAAAATATGGATAGAAACAGAACCCTTTATTATCTTAGATGGAAAATAATTCTGATAAAACACTTGAAATGAATTCTTGAGGAAAATATCCTTTCTTCTTCAAAATCAATTTCTTTTCACAAAACATCATGCAATTTTAAAAGAAAGAGATTTTATTGAAAATAGTCATGAAATATTTTAGAGGAAGCTTCATGAAAATAAGGCTTTATAAAACAGTAGAAATCCGTTCGTGCCGTATAAGTTAAAAAAAACATTCTTCGTACTTTTGTCGGAAAAGTCAAAAAGTACCTCGTACGAAAAACATCAAAAGATTCCTGTCATTTCTTTTACTAAAAACTCACCGAAGGGTAAAAATGGATTTAAACAATTTTAGGTGGATGTAAATAATATTACATATTGATGAAACATGGATGTGGATGATAAAATACACCCCAGTAAATACTTACGAATAAACAATCTCGGATAAAAATGAGATTGTGATATTTCCCTTACCTTAGGTCCGACTTGCTTTGTAAGTGTCCGAACCTCCTGTATAATGATTTAAATCATGTTATTGACTTATTACAGAATCATATTCATTGTTATGATATCATATATGGTTCACTTATGACATTATATTACCCGTTCTTTTGTAAATTCCATGTTAAAGAAGCGTTTTGGGTAAAATCGTTTCATTTATCGTAGGTGTTTTGACTTGTTGTTCTTGACATCATTATTACTTATATCATGATTTACTTACTTCCAGAATATAAAATATGATTTATATATCATATATATTCAGTATATATATATATATAATAGGTAGATAAATAAAATGAAAAACACCGTTCATGGAGACGGTAGTCCGTACGTACGCATGAACGCTGTTTTCCTTTCCTTATTGTCTTGAAATGGAAGTAAGTAGATGACATACATATGTATATATATACCTAAATCCAGTAGCTTTATAATGTCATATATTTCATTATTATTTCTTATATATACATTATAATCATTCTTAAATGGTTAACATGGAGAATGAATCTCATCGCGTCGTGGAGACGGTATTCCGTACGTACGCACGAGCGATGATATCATTTCTATAAATATTGAATTGAATTGGAGTGGATTATACAATATATCAGAATCAATATGATGTTGTAATAACTATGTATAGTTATTCTTTAAACCATTATACCCATCCATGTAAGGTGGTGGTGGAAAATAGATCACACCACGGCGTGGAGACGGTATTCCGTACGTACGCACGCGCGGTGATTTCTTTTTCCGTAGGATGGATAGATGGTGAAATAGGGTTGTTTCATACTTATAATAACATATCAGTATATGAGTGATACTGATGTTATTACTTCATAATGAAACAACCTAAGAAGAAGAAGTGGAAGAAGAAGTAAAGATGAAAGAATTGGTAACGGTAATTACCTCTTCTTTGAAGTGCCTCTTTGAGACCTCCTCTTAGGGCACTAAAATTGGTCTTTGAGGAAGACCAGAACCTCTAGGATGTTTCTAGGGAAGTGGAGAGGAGAAATTGGCAGGGTTTGGCCGAGCTTGAGTGCTCAAATTGGTGTGAGGAGGAGGGGGAGGAGGTGTCCTTTTATAGGGGAGGAGAGGGGCACCTTAGGAATATCTCAAAATATTATTTTATATTAAAGTCAAAATCGGTTTATAATGGTTCCAAAGGGTCTTATTTCGAAGCTAAAGTGGGGAGGGGTCGAAATCCTATCAACCAATAGAATTTAGACAAGTTTAGGATATTATTTTAACCTTATCAATTAGATTTAACTCTAAGATAAATAATTTAACTTTTACCGTGTCTTTTTGTTTTCTTTCACTATATGGTTAATTCACTTACTATAACATGCCAAACGAACCCAAAATTGTATATTATTAATAAATATATCCTTATCTAAGTCATTTGGCCGAACCTTAGATTTTTAGGAATAAAATAACAATTAATAATATAATATTTGATTTTAAAACTATTTTGTTTCAATTTTGACACTATTTGATATATGATTTTTGTGAGAGTCATAACAGAATTAAATGTTCGAACCAAGTTGATTAAATCAACATTAATATATCATAGTAACCTAGAAAATTAGTGGAATTCATAAAAAATCTCAAATTACATTTATTTTGGTGTTTATAACATCAATTATGTCAATATTTCATTAATAAGATAATTACTGCATCATCGTTGTGTCATAAATAAATTAAATTATTTGATGTCTAAAAACTACAAATAAAATACCATCATGTAGGAAATTTTTTTAGCTTTCTAATGAATATTTACAATTGAATTTATCTTATGTATAACCCCATATTAAAAATGATTTACTTATTAAACTTTGATTTTAACTATTTTAACCTTTCTTTAAATAAATTAATAATAAATGTCCTAATCTAATCCAAGTGGGCCTAAATGGTCATATTTTATTCCTAAGTTTGTTTTTGGTCGAATTACACTTGTCCAATAGAATTAGGACATGTGTTAGGGTAATATTAATATCATATTTACCCTTAGTTACCCTATTTACTATTAACCGCGGTAAAAAAAAGTAAAAAGTTACTATTCACCAAAAAATTATTTTCATCTCATTGAACCACATTTTAGTCCTTGATATTAACCGTGTCTCTCGGATTTTTGAAATTCCATTCACAGAAGCGGTAAAATTAAGTTTTATACAAAATTCAGTTTTTAACCTACCACTTAGTAGTTTCACTATTCATCAAAAATTGATGTTTTTCAGAACAATGCCAAAATTTCATCCTAAGCTATATTTCATATTCCGAATTCAAAAATGAAATCTATTTTACCAAATTCATAACATAGAAGTTGCATTAATTAATTTTATAATTAAATACCGCTGTTAAAATAAATAGCATGTTTTTAGGAAACAATATATATCAAAAGATTGACACTTGATTATGTCTGGTTTAAATGTGAAATTACAACCAATGACCAACATTGTATTAAATTGTAAAAATATATTCTAAATATACTTTAAAACCACTCAAATTAATAATTTATCACTATTAATTATTTCGATTAAAAAGGTTGTTTTTAATTATAATTTAGTAATTTTCACTATTCACCAGAATATGAAAGTTATCCGAAAAGTACCAAAATTTCACCTTAGGCTAAATTCGATACTCCGAATCAAAAAATGAAGTTCATTTTGAAAGTTAAAATTTCTAAAATTTAAAAAGTGGTTATTACTATTCATAACGGCTAGTTTTAATAATATTTTAATAGCATATCATTGTTTCGTGAAACTCAGGATTACGTACCACACACGTTATCGAGGAAGGTTGTGATTGCGTGTAATGCAAGGCAAGTCAAGGATGCGTGTTGTGCAAGCTCCTTTTGGTGTAGCGTATAACACAAGACATTAATAAAATTAAAAAGAATATATTTTTTTATAAAATCTTGGGCTGTTACAATCATACTTATGTACATATTACTAAATGATTATTCCAAAAAAATTCGTTGTGTTCAACAAACCGCCCGAATTAATGCAAATGATCATAATTAAATTCACAACTAATGAATCATCCACATGTAAAGTAAAATAATTAATTTATAGATTATTTATAATCAACGAATATTAATAATTAAATTTAACATCATTTCTAGATAATTATCTATTTTCTAAAAAATCATTCATTTATGTTGACGAGTGAATCGTTCATGGAAAATAAGAAAAAGAACACTCTCTAACAATGAATTTTAACTCAATAACTCATACAAAATACCATTAAAACCTTAATGAAATAATAAGGAAACATATTAATGTACGAGAGTTTATTTAATTTTTAATTAATTAATATAATGTGGTTATATAAGAATTTATTGTGATGAAATCATTTTGATATAAAGAATGTGGAAATTCTAGAACTCAACTTTCATTCATTGGATATTTCATCTTCAACACATTTTCAGTATAGATATACCATAAAAATAACTTATTCATCATTTTATTTACTTTTAATGGATATAAATTTTACCTAATTGTTTTAATGGAAACACCACTGTTTTCAAAAATAACTATTCTATCAAATAAATACACACTCTTTACTTCTCGAAGATTTTTTCACTCTTCACTCATGGTTAATTGTTCTATATCAAGAATGATATTCCCTCTTTATTTTGGGAGCCAAATGTTTATTAATTTGTCTTTAGTTATGTGAATCCCATTTCATTACATGGATTGTTTTATTTTTCTTGTTTGATATATTTTCAACGTGGCATGCATGATGATTTAAATATTATGATGAGACTGGTGAGCCCAGAATTCTATTGCCTAATATGAATGTTTTAATGTAATGGGTGATCCATGAATTATACATCACTTAAATAAATTGGTTAATGCGATAAATCTTATGATTAAACATAAATTATGGGTGAATATGATGCTATCATTTTTCACAACTATGTGTGGTTGTTGACCACTAAGACATTATGTGTCGTTTTTATGAATTGCCACATTTTATGTACTATGTTAATGATTCCTCTCATGTTCACGATTCATTTATTGTGTTGTGATTGTGATCAGAAATTTTTATATTATTCATATCAATCCAATTAATAGGATTTTATATTAACCATTTTGATGTATATCCCTAGGAGACCACATATACAAAGGTGAGGTCAAGAGCCCAATGGAAACTAGAGAAGAAGGAATTAAATAATTGATTATGATTGAGGTTGTAAATGTTATTTTTAGTCCTAGTTTTCACAAGATATTAGTCCCTTGGATCCTCATGATGTAATACTATTATGTTTTTTATCTTTATAATTATGTAATAGTAATGTAAAAAATGAAGAGTCACTATAGTTGGAATCAGAAGAACAATTTATTTAATTTGGGAATTAGGATTAGTGAACCTGAGAGAAAATCTGTTGTCTGAGACAACATTCAATTATGCACATATGAATATTTTCTAAACATTGGGATCCCATAAGATATTGTTTTAGGGTAAATTACAAAAATGAATAAGTTATTCATTACTAGTTGAATTATGTTTTTTATAACAGTTTCTATTTTAGATATTGGTGGAGACTAGGAGAAACCAGGAAAAGAAAACCTATGAGGTCGAATGCAACAGTTTTCCAAATGACATCCCCAATGCTTTGGGAGGTGGAGTTTAAAACATCATGTCTATTATTAACCAATAATATAATATTATGAATAATAACCTAAATAATTAGTAACATCCTCCTTCACCAAAGAATTTTCAATTTCCTATCAAATGTTTTATATGAAAATGACCACCCGTGTTTCGTGGGATTTTTGATTTACTAGTTGTGGAAATGTGGGTCAACTCCATAGAGAATATCTTGAATGTGAATCACTATTCTAAGAAATAGAAGGTGACATTATCTCTTTATCATTTATAGGGAGAGGAAGATCAATGATGGTATTTTGATTAGGAACACCAATCCAAGAGATGAAATTGAGGAGATGGAATGGGAAAACATTAAGATCATGTTTCTTAAATTGTATTTCCCAATAATGTTAGAAACCATGATGGAGATAGAATTTATAGAGCACAAGAAAATGGTAAGTGAATATTTCATGACATGTGAAGCGAATTTCACAGGGCATACAAAGAACATTATGTTTTATTATCTGCAATGATAGATAACATGATAGATTCTATGGTTGATTAAAACCACGTATTCGAAAGACTTTTTCAATTAAAAACATTGAGAGTTATGAATATGTTTTTCTATATGCTCTCAAATTTTAGAAGGAGTTTGGATAATGGTCCCATGAAAATGGTTATGCGAAATGATATATGGGGTTTCATGTGATAAGATCTAATGATAGTTTTGGGAAGAAATGTAAACAACCTATATTCCAAAAGGATAAATGTTCCATCATGGAACCACTATTATTAATGGAGAAATTATTCAACTTTGGGAACGAAGAAAACCATATCAATAGTGTAGAAAATATATAATATTTAAGGAGAATGTAGTGGAAGGAGTGGGAGAACCACACATGGTCTAATCCTACAACTATAGGGATGAAAGGCACTATGCAGACCAGTTCAATAAACCTCAAGTCATCGAGGGTAATCAGCTTCAGCAACCTCCAAAGACAAAGAAACAAGTGATATATTTTGACATCACTACTATAGATGTGGATCAAGATAATAAAGTTATATAAGGTACACTTCATATTCACTCAATAATGGAAAATTATTATTTTATTGTAGTTCTATACATTATAATAAATATTTCATGTTTTCATGAACTTTTGATTTGAATCCCTAAAACCTTGATGTAGAGAAATCATGAAAAACACCATGTGGTGAAATCATTTCACCACAAGTGTTTGAATCTTCTCTTATTTGATTATGTGGAAATATTCTTCCAATTAATCTTGTAATAATTCCCTTGGTGGAATTCGACGCTATAATAGGAACGAATTGGATCTCGCTATATTGAGCTCATATCAACTCTTAGGAAAAGGAAATGACTTTTTATATTCCAAATCATCACATGATCCACTACAAATGAAAGGAATATCATGAATCTACTTTGAAAATTAGTTCATCGGTGTGGGTTTTGATACCCTATGAAAAAGCAAACCTCACCCAAATGGCCGACTCAATGGAAAGTGAAAACCTTATAAAAATTACCATCATGAGGGAATACCCCAATGAATTTCTTGAAGAGTTACCCAGCCCCCCCCCCCCCCCGATCATGAGGTACAGTTCTCAATAGAACTCATTCCTATATCTAAACTTATCTCAATGTGTACATATAAGATGGATCATATAAAACTAGAAACGTTAAAGAAGTACCCTCAATAAAATTTGGAAAAAGGGTTCATACACCCTGGTGCATCACGTTGGGGTGTTCCAGTGATCGTCATGAAGACGAATGACAGAACAATGCACTTGCGTATTGATTATCAGGAACTCAACATGATCACCATGACGAACAAGTATCCTATTCTAATGATTGGTGACCTTTGATCAGTTAAGATTATCTATATAGATCTCAAAGGTTGATCTTTGTTCTATATATCATCATCTAAAGGTGAAGAAGAAAGATATTTAGATGACTATCTTCCATAAATGGTATGGGCACGATGACTTTCTTTTGATGCCCTCCGAACATTCTAATTCCCATGTGATCTTCTTGGATTTGATGAATACTGTCTTTAAACATTACCTAAATTTTTTTTGGTATTTTTTATGAATGAAATTATGATTTACATATGGAAGATCATGAAGAACAAATAAGACTTGTTTTGGAGATTTTGTGAAAAGAATTTTTGTATGCCATGTCTAGAATGTGTGACTTCTTTATGAAACAATCATATTCTTGGGACTTTTGACCAAAAGTGTGGGAATTTCTTTAGACCCATCAAAAACAAAGGAAGTTGAGGAAGGTCACATGCCCTATTGTGTGACAAAAATCAATAGTTTTCATAAATTATGTCACACCTCGACCGCGGACGTCCATAATTTTTTCTCTTTTCTTGGTCCCGGTTTAAATTTTTCGAAGATTAATTGTGATTGGTGGTTTCGTGCCGGTGCGCGGTCATCGCATCGCTAGCGATGGTCGTGCGTTCGGTCCGGTGGACGATGTGTCCACCCAGCGTTTTAAATATTAAAGTTTTTACATTGACTTTTTATTATTATTATTAATTGAGTTGCGTTATTATTATAATTAACTACCTTTTATTTACTTTAATTATTTTATTGTTATGATTATTATTATAAAGTATTATTAATATTATTATGAAGGTTTGTTATTATTATTATTATAAAGCAATTATTATTATCATAACATTTTATTATTATTATTATTATAAGTTTTATTATTATTACATAAGTTTTATTATTATTATATAAGTTTTATTATTATTAAGATTATATGTTTTATTATTATTATTATTATAATTATAATTATTATTTTTATCATATATATATATATATTTAAGCCTAACCTACCCTAGCTAACCCTATTCTCCCCGTAGCCGCCACCCCCCTCACCCTCTCCCTCTCCTTTCTTCCCGCAGCCCCTCTGCGCTCTCTCCCTTCCTCCGCCAGCCGACCGCCGCTCCCTTCTCCCTTCCTTCCCTCACCGAGCCGCGCCCGGCCTCCCTCGCCGCGCCCGGCCTCCCTCGCCGCGCTCCTCTAGTCGCACGCCACACCATCCACCGCAGCCCGTGGCTCCCGACTGCCCCGTCCGCACCGCCGCCTGGTCCTCCTCCTGTCCCGGCCTCGCCTCCTGCATCTCCCCCTGCGCACCGCCTCCCCGACGCCGTCCCGGCTTCCCCTCCGGCGGCAACCCCCCCTGTCCGACCCTGCTTCCCTTCCCCGGCTTCCCCTTGCGCAGCCTCTCCGTCTCGCCTGCGCGTCGCCACCGCGCCGACCTGGCCTCCCGACCTGCCGCCTCACCAGCGCCACTGCTCCCCGTCCTACGCACCTCCCGGCTTACCCCGCTCCGCGCCGCCCTCTCCCCTGCACTCCCTCCCGTTCCGCCTCACCCGACCGCTGCGCCCCCTGTTCCGGCCACGCTACACCTCCGGCCTCTCCTTCGTCCGGCGCCGCCCTACATCACCCCTCCTGCTCCAGGCCAACACCTCCCTCCGACCCCTGCTTCTCTTTCCCTGCGTTTTTCCTGCACCGGCCAGCCCCGGCTCTCTCCGGCGCCGCCTCCGTCGCTCCTCTCCCCTGCTTCCCCGCCTCGCGCCCTACAACCAGCCTCCGCTCCTCTCCCCCTGCTCGCCGTTCCGAGCTCGCCGCGCCGGCCTTCCACCAGCCGAACGCCCCGCTCCGTCCTGCTCCTCTGCCCGGCTGCACCTCCCCTGCCCCGTCGCTGCGCTGTCTCGCCGATCCGTCCCCCCCCCTGCGTGAGTTCCCCTTTTTTTTTATTTGCTATTTTTGTTTGTTTTGTTTTATTATAATTATTATTATTATATTACAATTAATATTATTATACTATCAATATTATTGTTATTATGTTAATATCATTATTAATATTATTACATCTTTATTAAAATTATTATTATGTTATTGTTATTAATTCTATATTATTATTATTATTATTATTATTATTATTATTACTATTATTATTATTATTATATTATTATTATTATTATTGTTATTATTATTATTATTATTATATTATTATTATTATTATTATTATTATTACTATCATATTATTTTTATTATTTTTATTATGTTATGATATTCTTATTATTATTATTAAATTATTATTATTATGCTATTGTCATTATATTATTATTATTAATATTATTTTGTTAACATTAGTTTATATTATTATCATTATTATATTATTAATATATTATGATTATATTAAATTAGCATTGTTCCCATTATTATTATTGTATTAATATTATGATATTATTATTATTGCTATTATTGATATATTATTATTATGCTAATTATATTATTATTGCTATTGTCATTGTTACGACTATATTATTATTGCTATTATATTAATACTGATATTAACATCATGTATTGGTTACTGCTATTATATTACTATTATTGATCGTTGAACCCGTTCTACGGTCTTCTGTTTTAGGACCCGCGTAGGGCGTTTCCGAGAGAGCGCCATCGCTGCGCCTTGTTTCCGAGGTTCTGCCGTCTCCGCGCCTCAGTTTCGAGAGTGTTGGACTTTATCACGTGGCTTCGGACACACGTCGTGTCATCGCGCCTTGGTTCCAAGGTCGTTTTACCGTCGCGCTTGGATCTTGAGGTAGGTCTCCCATTGCACTCACCTTTAAATTAAGAATTTATTTATTCCTTGCCTTTTATTGAATTTCAGTAAATTTAAAGGAAAATTTAGTAGTTTTTATAGTATGGTGATCTGCTGATGAAAAAAAGTCGTTTTTAATTCTAGCGTTTCATTAAAAGTGTTCTTCTTGGATTTAGTTTTTGTGCTTCCATGGTAGTATTGCTAAATGGTTCTTCCTGAATAATGAAAGTCATGTTAAATTGTGTTTTGAAATGTTTTTGGCGTGTGTAAATTTGTAGATGTATTGTTTATGGAAAATGGTGTTTTCTTAGAACCTTGATTAGAGAAAACGTCGTGTGACCTTTGAACATGTTTTGGAAACTTTATGTGTGGCTCTTGGTTGATGAAAGATGTTTCTCTTTATTACGCGAACAAAAGTTGGATTTCATTTGGAAAATGGTGTTCCTTCAAAAAAATGATTAAAGGCCCGTTTGGCTCTTGATAAAAGTGGGGTGCGTTTGGTGATTGGAAAGTGACTCTACTTGTGAAACAAATGTGTTCCAGGTTTAAGATGCTAATCTGAGTTTCTTAAATAAATTTCTAAGTGCGTTTCTGGTTTTCAATGAAATGGCGTGTGTCATCCCTCTTTAAAAACGCTTTAGTCTCAAATGATCAAAATGTAAGTGACATGACGGCCCGGTTGGCACTTTATCAAATGTGGAGTGATTATATATATATATACGTACTTGTGAGGGCATTTCTACAGGGGGACTTCCCTTCGAGGGTTGTCGTGTAGTGATGTCCGTGTAAGGGGTTGGCAAGTGCGGTGAGATGAGTCACGCGTGCGAGGGTCTCCCACTTACACAGTGTTACTAAACTACCACGGGTTCCTGGGCGTCTTGTAGATTATCGAGTGACGGTTGCTTGCTAACCCTGATTAGACGGGTTAGTACCCCCTGGAGTTACAGACAGGCCAGGAGGGATGTGCCACTGGTTGGCTGTTAGGGCGGCCAGTTGGTTATTGACTATGGAGTACCATGCCGGCAGGTAGTCTGAACCCGAGTACGTCCAGGGGTTTTCTAGGGATGTTCAGGATCACCCATGGTTATTGCTGATAACTTCTGGTTTGTTTTTACTTGCACTTGGTTTTCCTTGCCTGTTTTACCTTTACTTGCACTTGTTTTTCCTGCTCGTTTACTTTCAGTCATCCTTTACAGCCTGTACTGTTAGATTTTTGGAAAAATGGTTTTCAAATGAAAATGTTTTATTCTCTTTGGGTAAGATTTGGAAATGTAACATTTTGCTTATCAGAATGAGTTTAAAACTAATGGAATGGAACCAACTTTTAAAAAGGAATAAGGGAAATGTCTCGTGTTTGATTTTCAAGTAAAGCATTGTGAAAACTTACTTTTATACATTATAGTTCAAACCTGGATTATGTAGATTCTTTATTTACTGGCAGTGCATTGGGATTTGTTGTGGGGCTCACCTACTGAGTACTTTCGTGCTCACGCCTATCTTTTACCATTTCAGTCGCAGGTCTTCTGTTTTGAGTCGCTCAGTGTTGGAGCGAGGTTGTTCTCTAGTTGGGTGGTGACCTGAGAGGTCACATGGAGGTACGTGGTTGTGTGGCTTTTACTTCTTTTCCGCTGTTAGTGTTTATTTATTCTGTTCTATTTACTTTTGCTTTGGGCTGAAATCGTTCCCAACGATCAAGTCTTAATGCCCGGCACTGGTTGCCATCCCGGGGGGATCGGGAACGCCCCTCGGGACTTGCCGCGGACCGGCTCGGGTGACCGGTTCAGGGTTGACCCGGGCTGGTTCGTGACAAAATGGTATCAGAGGTGGTTCTTGTTATTTGGGTTGTCCGGTAGAAGAAGATTAGGACTGTCGGAACTCGAGGGGTAGGTACGGGAAGAGCGTCGCGAACTCTTGCTCGCACTGATCCTCGAGTTACCAGGGGTAGTTCGGGAATTGTGTCCTTGTCTTTTCTGGTTTGTCTTGGATTGAGAGATGACAATGGAGGCAAGCCGATGTTACGTCGTAATTTCACATGGAGTAGTGACCCATGTGGAGTTCGAGTACGTGGTTTGAATTCCTCCTAGTGGTCAACGCTGACTTGGGACATGGCCCACTACCATGTCGCCAGGTTGAGTGTGACTACTAGTCCCTCATTTCTGTGATTGATGCAAATTTGGTTGCTGCTTTCGTTTTGGTTTGTGTGAGTGCGTTGTTGTAAATGAAAAAGGGTTTTTGAAAATTTGACTGGTTTCTTTTAAAGGACTTTAAATGTATAAAATGGGTTTTAAAACTGAAATCTCTTGATTTGGAAATCTGTTGTTTTCTTGGAATTGGATAAGAATGGTTTGAGTTGAAACCTCGGTTCCTCTTTATGAACGTTTGCACATGTGTGAGAATGCATGGAAAGTGTGTGTGGATGCACGTATGAATGGAATGTGAATAAAGACATGTGCAACGGGTCATGGGAGTACCTGGGTGAGTATTTGAAATAAATGGCTTGACCTTGTTTTCTAAATTGGTTTTAAAGAGGAAATGGTTTTGGAAAGTTTTCGGTTTGAAAATGGATTGGTTTTTGGAAAGTGATCTTGAGAAAGGGTGGTTTTGAAATCAAAAAAAAATATAAATAAAAATAAAAATAAAAAGGAAATTTTAAAGAGGAGATTTTGTTTTGGGTTGTGTTGTATTTGTTTGGTCCTTGTGATGACTGTTTTTGATAAAGGTGCTTTTATTGATATTGCTTCGATTTGATGTTGATTTGGTTTGATGTGGGTTTTGGCCTTGTGTTTTATATGTCGCTCAGGAAATGCCGCCCAGAAAGGTCATTAAGGATTCGGATATGTCATGCCCAGTTTTTAGTCCTCCTCAGACTTTGCCTGTTCTCCATGGTGATCAGGGTCCGTTAGAGGCAGTGGAATGGCTCGAGGAAGTGGAACGTGTCTTTAGAATGTTGGGAACTCCCGATAATGTTAAGGTCCATGCAATTATGGAATTGTTCGAGGGTCCAGCTCTGGACCAGTGGAAGATGGTTACCCCACCGTCAATGCAAGGTGAAGTGACGTGGGATGTCTTCAGAATCGTTTTCATCCAATGGTTTGTACCTGAGGAAGTGAAGCTGGAGAAAAAGGGAGAGCTTGTGCATATTCAACAAGGTCAACGGACGGTGAAGGCATATGTTGACCATTTCAAGGAACTGATTTCCTTTTCTCCAGATGTAGCGTCGCATGAGCTCATGAAGGCCTCTCTTTTCACTGGAGGTCTTCGTCCAGAGATCAAGGAGCGTGTCCTCCCTTCTAAAGACCTTTGTTTCGAGAAGCTGGAAGAGAAAGCTTTCTTGGCTGAGTTGCTTTCCGGTGTGCGGGTGGTTACTACTTCAGCGTCCCCTGTTGTTGTTCATAAGAGTTCCCCCTCTGGTGAGGAAAAGGCGCCAGAGATACCTGTTCCTAATGAGTTATCCCTTTGGTCTCAGCTTCCAGTTCATCAGATCGTTCGATGGTATGCTTTCAGTGTGGTCGTTTCGGGCATTTAAAGCCGTCTTGTCGCAACCCCCCGAAGACGTGTCATCGCTGTGGTTGTCTGGGTCATCTGGAGAAGTTTTGCAAGAAGCGTCGCTTGAAGAGGAAGCTGTGATTGGAGAATGTCAGTACCTGACTGTGAGGCAGAAGATGCTTCAGCCATCAGAGCCCCAGCCACAAGTCTCGGGGTGAAGCTCGCGCACAGTCAGGAGTCCCCAGGGTTGTGAAGCCTTGGTCCAGGTTTTGTGTTCCGTGTTAGCAGTGGAACAATCAAGATCTTTTAGTACTTGTTTTTCTGCTGTTAAGTTTTGACGTGGTTGGATGTTCATTGGTTTAACATGCGGTTATCATGGACTTGTTCTATTATAATCCAAGTAGTCTGGTTTATGTAAATGTGTTGTTTTTCTAAAAAGTGGCAATGGAATTGTTCTATGATAAATCTAAGCGGACTTGTCGTGAGAATGTAATATTCTGAAGCGTGTGTCCTTCTTAAAAGTGTGTTTGACTCTCGTGTGGGTTGACCTCGTTTTAGATATGTTGTCGATGTGGTTACGTTTTGTGGACTTCGGTGGATCAAGTCTCCAATTTGATATTGGTTAATTGTTTTTCTATGGGTTTTTCCTGGTGTTGAAGTTGTTGACTCTAGTCGTGGGTTCAAGGTTTCGACAGAGGTGCTGTAGTAATCGTGTTATAAGAGTTGGTGAATTGGTTGGGAGTTCCCGCGTCGACCCCCCCCCCCTTCCCGGGGTTTTCTTTTTGAATGGTCATCTTTTCTGCACTAGTTGAGTTCTTGTGGTGGGGAGAACCCCTTAGCGTTCTCCCCTCAATCTCGGACCCCAGTTTTCTCTTGAATCGGTTGGGTGTGACCTGTGTAGAGTAAGGTCATCCCCGAGAACCTCAGTTTCTTCAGTTCCTTTAGTTCTGTCTGGGCATAGACTTGGTTTTTGGCTGACTTGTGACCTGGTGACTTTCTGGGGGCAGAAAGTGTCTGTGGTGGGGAGAATTGTCACACCTCGACCGCGGACGTCCATAATTTTTTCTCTTTTCTTGGTCCCGGTTTAAATTTTTCGAAGATTAATTGTGATTGGTGGTTTCGTGCCGGTGCGCGGTCATCGCATCGCTAGCGATGGTCGTGCGTTCGGCCCGGGGGACGATGTGTCCACCCGGCGTTTTAAATATTAAAGTTTTTACATTGACTTTTTATTATTATTATTAATTGAGTTGCGTTATTATTATAATTAACTACCTTTTATTTACTTTAATTATTTTATTGTTATGATTATTATTATAAAGTATTATTAATATTATTATGAAGGTTTGTTATTATTATTATTATAAAGCAATTATTATTATCATAACATTTTATTATTATTATTATTATAAGTTTTATTATTATTACATAAGTTTTATTATTATTATATAAGTTTTATTATTATTAAGATTATATGTTCTATTATTATTATTATAATTATAATTATTATTTTTATCATATATATATATATATTTAAGCCTAACCTACCCTAGCTAACCCTATTCTCCCCGTAGCTGCCACCCCCCTCACCCTCTCCCTCTCCTTTCTTCCCGCAGCCCCTCTGCGCTCTCTCCCTTCCTCCGCCAGCCGACCGCCGCTCCCTTCTCCCTTCCTTCCCGCACCGAGCCGCGCCCGACCTCCCTCGCCGCGCTCCTCCAGTCGCACGCCACACCATCCACCGCAGCCCGTGGCTCCCGACCGCCCCGTCCGCACCGCCGCCTGGTCCTCCTCCTGTCCCGGCCTCGCCTCCTGCATCTCCCCCTACGCACCGCCTCCCCGACGCCGTCCCGGCTTCCCCTCCGGCGGCAACCCCCCCTGTCCGACCCTGCTTCCCTTCCCCGGCTTCCCCTTGCGCAGCCTCTCCGTCTCGCCTGCGCGTCGCCGCCGCGCCGACCTGGCCTCCCGACCTGCCGCCTCACCAGCGCCACTGCTCCCCGTCCTGCGCACCTCCCGGCTTACCCCGCTCCGCGCCGCCCTCTCCCCTGCACTCCCTCCCGTTCCGCCTCACCCGACCGCCGCGCCCCCCTGTTCCGGCCACGCTCCACCTCCGGCCTCTCCTTCGTCCGGCGCCGCCCTGCATCACCCCTCCTGCTCCAGGCCGACACCTCCCTCCGACCCCTGCTTCTCTTTCCCTGCGTTTTTCCTGCACCGGCCAGCCCCGGCTCTCTCCGGCGCCGCCTCCGTCGCTCCTCTCCCCTGCTTCCCCGCCTCGCGCTCTACACCCAGCCTCCGCTCCTCTCCCCCTGCTCGCCGTTCCGAGCTCGCCGCGCCGGCCTTCCACCAGCCGAACGCCCCGCTCCGTCCTGCTCCTCTGCCCGGCCGCACCTCCCCTGCCCCGTCGCTGCGCTGTCTCGCCGATCCGTCCCCCCCATGCGTGAGTTCCCCTTTTTTTTTATTTTCTATTTTTGTTTGTTTTGTTTTATTATAATTATTATTATTATATTACAATTAATATTATTATACTATCAATATTATTGTTATTATGTTAATATAATTATTAATATTATTACATCTTTATTAAAATTATTATTATGTTATTGTTATTAATTCTATATTATTATTATTATTATTATTATTATTATTAATATTATTACTATTATTATTATTATTATATTATTATTATTATTATTGTTATTATTATTATTATTATATTATTATTGTTATTATTATTATTATTACTATCATATTATTTTTATTATTTTTATTATGTTATGATATTCTTATTATTATTATTAAATTATTATTATTATGCTATTGTCATTATATTATTATTATTAATATTATTTTGTTAACATTAGTTTATATTATTATCATTATTATATTATTAATATATTATGATTATATTAAATTAGCATTGTTCCCATTATTATTATTGTATTAATATTATGATATTATTATTATTGCTATTATTGATATATTATTATTATGCTAATTATATTATTATTGCTATTGTCATTGTTACGACTATATTATTATTGCTATTATATTAATACTGATATTAACATCATGTATTGGTTACTGCTATTATATTATTATTATTGATCGTTGAACCCGTTCTACGGTCTTCTGTTTTAGGACCCGCGTAGTGCGTTTCCGAGAGAGCGCCATCGCTGCGCCTTGTTTCCGAGGTTCTGCCGTCTCCGCGCCTCAGTTTCGAGAGTGTTGGACTTTATCACGTGGCTTCGGACACACGTCGTGTCATCGCGCCTTGGTTCCAAGGTCGTTTTACCGTCGCGCTTGGATCTTGAGGTAGGTCTCCCATTGCACTCGCCTTTAAATTAAGAATTTATTTATTCCTTGCCTTTTATTGAATTTCAGTAAATTTAAAGGAAAATTTAGTAGTTTTTATAGTATGGTGATCTGCTGATGAAAAAAAAGTCGTTTTTAATTCTAGTGTTTCATTAAAAGTGTTCTTCTTGGATTTAGTTTTTGTGCTTCCATGGTAGTATTGCTAAATGGTTCTTCCTGAATAATGAAAGTCATGTTAAATTGTGTTTTGAAATGTTTTTGGCGTGTGTAAATTTGTAGATGTATTGTTTATGGAAAATGGTGTTTTCTTAGAACCTTGATTAGAGAAAACGTCGTGTGACCTTTGAACTTGTTTTGGAAACTTTATGTGTGGCTCTTGGTTGATGAAAGATGTTTCTCTTTATTACGCGAACAAAAGTTGGATTTCATTTGGAAAATGGTGTTCCTTCAAAAAAATGATTAAAGGCCCGTTTGGCTCTTGATAAAAGTGGGGTGCGTTTGGTGATTGGAAAGTGACTCTACTTGTGAAACAAATGTGTTCCAGGTTTAAGATGCTGATCTGAGTTTCTTAAATAAATTTCTAAGTGCGTTTCTGGTTTTCAATGAAATGGCGTGTGTCATCCCTCTTTAAAAACGCTTTAGTCTCAAATGATCAAAATGTAAGTGACATGACGGCCCGGTTGGCACTTTATCAAATGTGGAGTGATTATATATATATATACGTACTTGTGAGGGCATTTCTACAGGGGGACTTCCCTTCGAGGGTTGTCGTGTAGTGATGTCCGTGTAAGGGGTTGGCAAGTGCGGTGAGATGAGTCACGCGTGCGAGGGTCTCCCACTTACACAGTGTTACTAAACTACCACGGGTTCCTGGGCGTCTTGTAGATTATCGAGTAACGGTTGCTTGCTAACCCTGATTAGACGGGTTAGTACCCCCTGGAGTTACAGACAGGCCAGGAGGGATGTGCCACTGGTTGGCTGTTAGGGCGGCCAGTTGGTTATTGACTATGGAGTACCATGCCGGCAGGTAGTCTGAACCCGAGTACGTCCAGGGGTTTTCTAGGGATGTTCAGGATCACCCATGGTTATTGCTGATAACTTCTGGTTTGTTTTTACTTGCACTTGGTTTTCCTTGCCTGTTTTACCTTTACTTGCACTTGTTTTTCCTGCTCGTTTACTTTCAGTCATCCTTTACAGCCTGTACTGTTAGATTTTGGGAAAAATGGTTTTCAAATGAAAATGTTTTATTCTCTTTGGGTAAGATTTGGAAATGTAACATTTTGCTTATCAGAATGAGTTTAAAACTAATGGAATGGAACCAACTTTTAAAAAGGAATAAGGGAAATGTCTCGTGTTTGATTTTCAAGTAAAGCATTGTGAAAACTTACTTTTATACATTATAGTTCAAACCTGGATTATGTAGATTCTTTATTTACTGGAAGTGCATTGGGATTTTTTGTGGGGCTCACCTACTGAGTACTTTCGTGCTCACGCCTATCTTTTACCATTTCAGTCGCAGGTCTTCTGTTTTGAGTCGCTCAGTGTTGGAGCGAGGTTGTTCTCTAGTTGGGTGGTGACCTGAGAGGTCACATGGAGGTACGTGGTTGTGTGGCTTTTACTTCTTTTCCGCTGTTAGTGTTTATTTATTCTGTTCTATTTACTTTTGCTTTGGGCTGAAATCGTTCCCAACGATCAAGTCTTAATGCCCGGCACTGGTTGCCATCCCGGGGGGATCGGGAACGCCCCTCGGGACATGCCGCGGACCGGCTCGGGTGACCGGTTCAGGGTTGACCCGGGCTGGTTCGTGACAAATTAGATGGGTAATATCGACATTTGGTGAGAAATTTTTCATGATGGTAAAGACCACTAATAATGTTAACAATGAAAGGGGTAATGTATGTATGGATGGTAAAATGTGGGAGAAGCTTCAAGAAGATAACTAGAAGGATGATCACTGCACTTGTACTCACATTAAAAAAGTTTAGAGAATATTTGTTTATATACAATGATGATTCCTAGAAATGTGTGGGTTACATACTCTTGCAAAATGATAATGTGATATCCAGTGCCTCGTGGAAGTTGGAGATCCATCAGCTGAACTGCCTAACACATGATCTAGATCTAGTAGCCATGATTTTTGAATCAAAATATTGTGGTAGTGATATTATGGTGAGAAGTGTGACATATACCCCAATCAAAAGATCCTAAGGTTTATATTCACACAAAAGGAGCTCAATATGCATCAATGAAGATGGTTAGCGCTAAAAAAGGACTACGATTGACCTATTCATTATCATCTCGACAAGGAAAACAATGTAGTTTATGATCTTAATATAAATGAACATGCTATTCTATCCACATTATAGAAAGAGAAATACCCTATCATCTAGGTTTTAAGAATAATTGATTGGGAAATAATAAGGGTAGTGGATACATTCTACCTTTCACAAATGATTGTGAAACCATCAATCCTAGAGATTATTTTGGAGGCACAAAGCGATGATCTGGAGTTACACAAGAATGTTAATGTAGTAAAGGAAGATAATTTTCAAGAGTTACATATCAAAAATGATGACGTGACTCGATTTTGAATGCATCTTAGTGTGCCTTCACAAACCAGGATAAAGAAGAAGCTATTTGAAAATTCATATATATCAACATTCTCTATCCATCCTAGTTGCACCAAGATGTACCAAGATATCTGAGAACAATTCTAATTAGATATCATGAAGAATAATATTGCATAATATATCTAAATGTGCATAGTATATTATAAACAAAAACAAGAGAAACAAAATTCCAATGGTATTATGAAACCATTTCTTATACACATAGGTAAATGGGAGAATTTCACACTAAAAATTTTCATGGGTATCACAAAGACATCGAAGGGAAATAATGTCATATGGGTTGTGGTTGATCGAATCACCATGACTAACTATTTTGTTACTATTCTGGAAGATTTATCGCTTGAAAAACTAGAAAATAAATATTTTAAGGAAGTGGTTAGACTGCATAGTGTTCCACTATCGATTTCCTCTGATTGTTATACATGGTTCGCATCTAAATTTGGGTGGAGTATTTAACATGGATTGAGTACTAAGTTAAATTTCATCATGACCTATCACCCCCAAACTGATGGAAAATCTGAAAGGACTATTTATATTCATGATGATATTCTATGATCAAGATATTTAGAATTCAAAGGTGTATGGGATCAAAATCTCTCATTGGTTGAGTTCTTATACAACAAAAACGTGCACTCGAGTATTTAGATGGCTTCATATGAAGCTATGAATGGAAAGAGATGTAGAACTTCAACCTGTTGGGATGAAGTTGAAGGAAGAGTGATTCTAAGATCTAATCATATAAAAATGATTATATAGAAGGTTAATGTCATCAAAAAATCATATCAAATCAGATTATAGTCAGCAAAATAGCTATGCTGACAACCGTCGATGGGACTTTAAGTTTGACGTTGGAGATAAAGTATTCTTTGAAATATCCCCATGGAAGAGAGTCAGGTGGTTTGGAATGAATGCGAAGATAAGACCAAGGTACATTGGACCTCTATGAGATCCATGAAATCATAGGATCTGTGGCATATATGCTTGCACTTCCACCAAATATGGCTCATGTTATTGATGTGTTTTACATATCACTCCTATGAATGTACAAACCAGATCCCTCACATCTATTGAACCCCAAGTTCATAAAACTAGAAGATGTTATCTCCTATAAGAGGCAGCCAATAAAGATTCTAGACTCGAGAGAAAATGTTCTACACAAAAATATAACCAATCTTGTCAGTGTTTTCTGGAGGAACCAGATGTTTGTAGAAGAATCTTGTGAATCGTATGGTGCAATGAAGGAAGGGTAACCTCAACTATTTGTGTAAACCACAATTTCAAGGGAGAAATTTCTTATGGGGGTAAGAATGTAATGCCCAATTAAATTATCAATGGAATCCCCTTATTATAATTATGCCTTAATGTATAATAAAATTAGTAAACACAGTGATAAATCATACTATGTTACCATTGAACTTAATATTGTAACCTCTATGTATTGTATCTCGAAAATCGAACATACACAGTTGCGATCAGTAATATGTCTGGATTCTGACAAGACAAAACATAAATTTTTGTTGAATAGTAACCCACCCTTATGTATTGTAATATACCGTTATGAATAGTAAATCGTCAAAAATAATAGTAACCTCACACATTAATAATGAAATTAAATTTAAGCATCTTATAAGTGATATTATGACCATAGAAAATTTATTTGTATTTATTTTATGTCATAAATAAATAAATATATATAATAAATTAATATAAAAGAAAATTTATGTCCCAATTTTTTTTCATAATTTAACAATTCTATTTCCTCTGGTTTTAACATAATTTTATATGACCAAATGTAATTTTTGAAATCATTATAAAAATAGATTTAATTTTAAAATAGATATATTTCATGTAAATTATGATTTAAATTTGAAATTAAATTAATAATTTTTAAAAATTATTATTAAAAATTGGAGTTTGTTTTTGGATTTTCCACATCTATTAATACTAAGGATAATTTTTAGGTATTTTTTTTGAGATCATGAATTTTTGATGAATTGTGAAATACTATAATTTATAAAATAAGTTAAATCTAGTAATTATAGAGTCATGTATGATGTTATATTGATGTTATCCCAATTGGTTCAAACTCACATTAAATTATTACTATTTTTGGTTATTAAATTATCTCTATTACTTGTCTTATGGAGAAATAATAAATTAATTCACATAATATTGTGAAACCCCCACTCCCATCAACTATAAATTCATCCTGTCACACCCTCATTTATACACACATCTCATGGTTAATGACTTATATAAACATTTCCTAAACATACTTGAAATACCCTACCCCACGTCCATGATCTTTTGGTCCCATCAAAAGGATGATCCAATGTTCTATAAGAGGATTCAAGAGGTAATCCCCCCCTCTCACTTTTCCGTTAATTTATTTTTTATTTCAAGTTCATTGGTAAATATATCCCATCCTATCATTATTCAGAAGGTATGTTAACTTGAGTATATTAAATATAATGGAATTTTATGGTACTAATGGATAATATATCATCCAACACCCTTCTCATATTTATTTTATTTAAGAAAAGAATATTTTGTTTGTGAGGTGTTAGTTTTCCACCTTAAAGAAGGCCATGTTTTCACTCTTCTTGAATGCCTTAAAATATGGTCATCAAACATATTTATGGTTGAACCAGATTATATTATATTCATTATAATCAATTTCAATTTCTAGAACTAACTTGAGTACATATTACTAAATGATTAAAAGAAACAAGTTCGTTGTGGTCGAAAAACATCCTGAATTAACGCAAATGATCATCCAAAAATTTAAAACTAATAACTGATCCAATTGTTATATCACATAATTCATTAAAAAATCATTTATAATCCTACAAGGTCATTAAAAAAGTTTATATTCATTCTATAGGTTTATCCATGTTCTAGAAAAACTCTCATTTATGTGTTCAAGTTAACCGTTCATGAAAACTAAAAAAAGAACACTCTCGAAAAAAGGATTTATACTATAACTCATCCAAATGACCATAAAATAACATAATAAAACCATAATGAACTATATTAATGAAATAAAGGTTCTTGATGTTTTAATTATGTAATATATTTTGGTTATACATTACAATAAAGTAATGATAGCATCCTGATACAAGGTAAGGGGAATCTCTCAAAATGAACTCAATTTCATTGGATCTTCCTATTCAACCCATTTTCAGTATGTATGTGGCCTAAAAGTAACATATTCATCATTATCATTCCCTTTCTGGGATATAAATGTATTTTTATTGATTTTCTGAAAAAACTAGTTTCATCCAAAATAACACGTCTATTAAATAAACACACCCTTATTACTCTTAGAAGAGTGTTTCACTCTTCACACATGGTTAATTTTTGTTTCTCAAAAATGATATTACCTCTTTATTTTAGAAACTAAATGTTTATTAATGTATGATTAATTATGTAAACCATAGTTATTTCCATGGGTTATATTATATTAATTATTGGAATTTTTTCAACGTGGAATGCTTTATGATGTAAATATTATGATGAGACAGGTGCGCCTAGAATTATATAGTATGATGTTAATGATTGAATGTGATGGGTGCACAAAAAATTATATAGCACACTCATGAATTGGGTAATGTGATGAATCTCACGAGTTAAATATATATGATGTTTGAAGATGATGATAGAATTGTTTATAACTATGTGTTGTAGTTGAACACTAAGACATGATGTTACATTTTTACAGATCACCACATTTCATGTATTTTATTAATGATTACACTCGTGTTCATGATCTATTTCCTATGTTATGATTGTGCTCGCACATTTTTATGTTGTTCATATATATCCTCTTATTTGAATTTCATCTTAAACCATTTTTATGTATATCCTCAAGAAACTACCTTTACAAATGAGTGGTCAAGACCCAATAAGAAGATATAGAATAAAGAATTAAATAAATTTTTATGCTTGATGTTGTAAATGTTATGTTGGGACGTAGTTTACTGAAGACACTAAACCCTTTAATCTACATGGTGTAATATTATTATGTTTTTATCTCTATAATTATGTAATATTAATGTATGAAAAGAAGGGTCACTATAAATTTGGTCCTTTGGATGATGTTATGTGATAGGAAAACATGATATGTTTGTTTATAGATATCTACATTGGAATGGGCAAGAGTTGGGGTAGATTTACCTCCTTTTCCACCATTGATCCAAATGTACATTTTGTTTTTATTCTCTTTATCCATGTAGTTTGTTTATTTTTTTTTTTGTTGTGATCATATTATAACCATGATCAGAAAAAAATTTCTTTATAAATATGTGACAAGAATATATTTTATGGGTTATCCATTATGTGTTTTGTAATGAGATTTATTTTTAAACCCTTATTAGTATAGTATGGAATGTTTCTAGATGGTTTTGTATTCATTCATGTCGAGCACATTTTTCATAATGGAGTGACTAGAGGACTGGTGTTTCAGTATTGAGTGTGGTTTGTCATGAGTGATTATAAGATCAATATAGGTTCACTCAACCAATGTTGATATTTTTTTATTTTTCTCAATGATGGAAATAATTCTGTTAAATTTTTTTGTTTATTAAAATATCATTCATTGGTGGTTGTCTTAGTGGGAGTTCAGTGGAGGTATGATATTGATTGAACATGATTCATTATTAATACTTTTTTATACTGTATAAATCTAATGATTAAATTTTTTTAAGATTGAATTAATTTTTATGGATGTCGAAGGATTTTATTTTTCTGACATTAATTTCAATTTTGTTTAATGTCATATTAGACAAACAAACTGGATTAGGTTGTCACAACTACTCGGTATCTTTTGGTATACATGGATGTATGTGGGGTGCCTTACAGTGATATAAATGATGAGTAGTTTCAGGAAAACAAAAGTTGGTTATTAATTGATAATATCATCAAACTGCGAAAAATGAAACAATTTTTTAACAAATATACTACAATCATCATTGTTTTTATAAAATGATATTCATAGTTGATTTTTTGATTTTTTTAATTCCAAACCCAAAATGATAATATATAGTTAACAATATATAAATCACAATAAAATATAAATAAATTTTTTAAAACATTGTTCATTCCACATGAGCTAGACATACATGAATTATCTATATCTATCCTTGTGAAATAAATATAAAATATGTGTTCTTATTTGGAACATGACATGTGGGAATTCTATCTTAACATAGTGTGTACCTCTAACATATTGAGTTGTTCTGTATTGACATGCCCGACATGTTATAAAATGTTATATGTCACAACACACTCTCTGGTAAGTCATCATTTATTCCAAAAAACCCAATAAATTTCTATGATTTCATGTATTTTTAATACATACAATAGAATACATGTCAGTTGTGGCCTTAGGATAGTAAATGTGTCATGGGAATTAGTAATTATCTTTTTTTAAATTCGGTTTGTTCACATTGAATTCAAAATTCCTTTCACCCCACAACTATATAATTTAGGGTTATTGTAATAGTCTCAAATGTTGTTTAAAATTATTGTGATATTTTTTGGATCTTTGATTGTAAATAACATTAAAATAGTTCATCAAAATTGATTAAGAGAAACATGAGGTGTATGTTTTGAATATTCAATTAAAAATGTTTTTAGGATATGATTACATAGATAAGATATTTTCAAGTTGGTAGAAATTTTTGTTTATCCCTTTGTAGAATAATTGACATTGACACCCTTATAGACCTTCCAATCCTTTCTTATTTTGATTCTTACAACATGAATCATATGAATTTTTTTTGTAAAAAAAAGTATTCTCATCTCCTATATTAATATTTTTCATCATTTTCATTACATTTGTATTTTTTTAGGATAATAGTTTTTCTTGATGTCAGATAATTGTTAATGGTTTATTTCTATGATCAGGTTCATGGGGTTTTTTAATGAATTTTGTGGTGGTTTATTCTCCCTTATCTATGTTCTGTGACATTATTCTTGATGCTTCGAATTGTGGTAATGGATTCAATAAAACTCACTTAATTTTATTAATAATATGTACAATATGATTTTATATTTATTTAATGGGTATCATATATAATCTTAACTATCAAAGTGAACTATACTATTTAAATAAAAGGAATTTTTTTGTTTCAATAGGTAATTATATAAATTAATGATATTTATCTATGACATGATGATTTTTTAAAATATGGAAATGATTTTTGATATTGAGACATGGGTTTTACTATTTTAATAAACATTTAAATTGACATGTCAAAAGAGGATAGAAACTAAATGATTGTAACAATATAATTGTTTTTAAAAGTAAAATTTAATGAATTTATTTATTTTTATTTAAATAATTGAATTGGTTGGTTGCTGAAATATGTATCTTGGTGATTATATCTTATTTTCAATGTATACTGGGTGGTAAAATTATGGTTTTTCATATCAAAAAGTTATCACTATTTTTTTTGATATTTAATGCACTATTAATGTGTTTTTTGTTATTAGATATTGTGGAAGAAACCCTGGGAGAAATAGAGTGATGTATTTGAGGATAAGGATTTCATAGTGATGTTACAACTCACATTCATTTCTTATAAATAAGAGTCAATATGGTTCCAATGGGTGATTGATTCATTGTTTACATGGGATTGTTTTTCTGTTTCCCAGTGGAATCGACGAAGTTGATATTGAGGTATCTGATGTGGTATAAATAGAAATTAATTAACATTATATAATTAAATGAGTCATTAATGTAAGAAATTATAGTGGAAATAGAAGGGAATGATGGTGAAATTGACGAACAATAATAATTGATAGTGGATTGTATAATGAATGTATCAGGGTTCAAATTTGGTATTTTGGTAAATGTTTAAGGATTCAAATAAATAGATTTTTATATAAATTTATCTATTACGAAATTAGAATTTGATGTAGGGATAATATGTGGTTTATTGTTTAGTACTAAGAATTAGTTCATGTAAATAGTTTTTATAGCATTTAAATGATTTAATTTAGTGATATTGGGGGAGAATATATAATTATCATAAAAACATACCATAATTGGATTTAGTGTGGCTTCTTACAAGTTTTATTTTCAATGATCTCTTCATATACATTAATAAATTCATATATTTTTTACCGAATCATATAAAACAATGGTAAAATTTTTTTACCCTGAAATAATGGTTTGTGAGGTAATGTATATATTAATTTTCCACATACCACACTCTAATTTTTATGTCTTTAATTGGTAAATGATGTACTAGTAGAACTAATATGGTATTTTTAAGATGATTCATCAAGTAATGCCATCCATTGCATTGAGTGATACATATGTAATTATAGACCCTAAGAAGGATTGATGGGATATGGTGAATTGGTGTTGATGGGATGATGTAATAACGTGGTGTTGGTTTATGGTAGGATGATGGAATGTGGTCAACGACCATATTTTTAATGACACATTACTATACATGCTACAAGATTTTTGGATATGATAAGGTGTTCTATGGTATAACTTTGATATAAATTCTGAGAACTATATAGCTAACATTTGGGTGTGTTAATAAGAATCCAGTGAAGAATTGGTTTTAGATCTTCTTGATTATATATCAATTGACATATCTTCTTATTATTTGATGTCAAACTTGGTATGTGGTTTAGGATAAGTCTTAGTGATAGTGGCCTATGTAGTCCTAGATGATTCCATCATTTGTCCACTAAGGAAATATTATGCACTACTCAGATTTAAGTGAGAGGTAATTGGAATGATCCTAATATCTATATATGTTTTTATTACCAATATATATACATATAAACTATTATTTAGTACATTAGGTATCATTTGAATGCGAATGATGATATTACTATATTGAATTATAGTGTTTTTGAGTCAATACCTTAAGAGTTTAGTTCATATTTATTTTTCTAACATATGTTTCATGACATGAAATGTGGGATAGATAAAATTATATAATTAATATGTGGTTTTTGTTTGTATTTATCATTATATAATATTGTTTTTGGAATTATTCCATCGATTGTGTGTTATAAATAATGGATACAATTCTCTTACATGGATCCCACGTGGGGAGGGCCATTAGTATCATCCCCCTCTTTACTGCCAACTCAAGATGGGTTCCCAGTCCAGGATTATTTTAATTGAGTAATATTATATAATATGGTTGAGAGATGATAAGATGAATTCATATATGTAAGATTTTGGAAGAGGTTTGAATATAGGGAAATAGTGTCAGCTGGAATAATGTGTGACTAAAACAATATAGGCTAGATATGAAATGATATTTCTGTGATACTATGATTAAATTGAAGGAATATAAGATACATGAACATATAATTTTAGGTGATGTTGTATGAGTTCTAAAGACCTAGTAGTGATTAATACATCATGAATTATTGTGTTCTTATTTAATGATGTGATTATTTGGATGGAAAATTGAATCTAAATAAAATATATTGAAAAAATAAATCCATAACATTTGGAATAGGTGTTTCATATTTTTCTATATAGATGTTTCCAAGACATTTTAAATTCATTTTTCATTTTTTTGAAATCGAACAAGATGATCATTTTAACCATCGTAGGGTCATCCTGATAGAGGAAAAAGAGTTATTTTTGAGTGCGATGCATGCATTTGAACATCACATTTTGGAATATTTGATAGGAGAATCATTGTTATTGAAGTATGTAATTTTCGAGATATGTTGTACATTATTTATTTAAGAATCAAGATATATCAGTACATTTTGATTTGTTGGTAGTTAATCATATTAGAGATTCACCCTATGTGGTACAGTTTCTATTTTGGTGAATAAAACGATGTTGATGTTTATTAGGTTTATTTTTATATAGAGTTTCAAATGGATTTATTATTTTCTATGATTAATGAGGACATGATACATGATAATCTATCCCTTATGTTGGGGTGAATTAGTAATCTTGTGTTCTAGATTATGTTCAAGGACATTGTTTATTTTTTTAATATATTTTTCAAAAAAAGGAGTCCAGAGTATGAGATCATTAGGGAGCATTTAATCTATAAATTGTATATTATTTCAAAAAATTTAAAATTACAATGTATTTGGGTCCATATAAAGTGTAATAACATTATAAGAGTAAGAATTTATTTGGCCAAAAAACATGAGGGGGAGGCTTTCATAGTTTTTTTAAGAATAGATCTTTAGATTATGTACCTTTTGATATAAAGAAAATAAGGATCCCATTGTAAGGGGGTAAATAATAATAGTATTACTCATGATTATAAAAGGAAAAAAATACACATGAACTTAATGAGTTCTCTAGATTGAATTACTAAAAATGTATAGGGTAGATTCACTATTAATTTTACTAAACAACCGTCCTTGCAGATAATCTTGTTGAATGAAGATATTTTCCCTGTAATAATTGGTAGAAAATATTCCTTCCATTTTCTATCAGTATTATGGGATTCATTTATATTTTAGCAACCAATTAATTTGGATTATAATCACACGACATGTGATATAACTGATTGATATGAACCCCATCACGTCCCATTTAATTTCTCTTTATAATAGTCTAACAGTATATTGACATTTAGTTAAATACTCCGAAAAATTCCAGGAGTCTGTTTAATAAAAAAAGTTACTAGTGTTAATTCTATATGAACATTATTCAAATTAACATACATTACAAGGATAAACAGTCGAAATTTGGACACATATAGATGAAGTAAGTGATGAAAGTAAATATATCTTTGGATGTTTTAAATGAAATTATACTATGAGAACATGATTTATATAAAGGAACCTCTAATATCAAGAACATCATTGCTGTAATACATACTTCCAGATGAATATTGAATGTATTGTTGTAATGGATGTAGATGATTTAGATAAATCATAGTGTAATTCCTTGAAAAAATATTTTTTGGAAGAATTTAATAACATAATATAATTAACGAACCAATCTACATACTTTTCTTTTATAGTGAATAACAATTAATATTAATTATCAAATGAATTTGTAAGTGGAGAATTTATTATCATCAGATGTGAAATATTTGGGTCGAAATGGAGATTCTGAATGATATTTATGATTAGTTGTTTAATACAATTCTAATTGTAAATCCATTGGTAGTTAATTAGTGATTCAAAATAAGAATGGATGATTGAAAGGATGAACTACCTATAATAATTTATTATATACATATTATTCATTAGAAAAGAATTGGAATCAATTTTATGATTTAAATATTGAAATTTCATGTTGTAAAAAGTAGAAAATGATTTTATAGACATTGTAGGATGAATACTCTCTTAGATATTTGTTTGGAAGACTAAGTAGATAAACATGAACTATTTAATAGTTCATAATTCTATTTGATTATTTAGAATAATATTTCAAAAGGATATCATTGTAAGAGAATATATAATAAGAGTTTTAATGTATTTTTATTATAATTTTTTTTATAATGTCCCCAAAAAATGATCTATGAAACATAAACTGTTGATGGTTTTGGAAGAACAAATTCAAGATATATAATAATGAGGATAATTTCATATTAATTAAAATATTAATTATCAATGTTAATATATTAATATTTTAAATTTAAAATATAAGGATCTGAGGAATTCTACATAAGAAAAATAAATAACACCAAAATATGGAAGCTGATGTGAAGAATAATTTACAACTTATGTTCTAATTAAGTGTATGTTAATAAGAGAGAATCCAATGGATGTAGATGAATCAAAATAAATAATGATAGATGTTATATGGATTATAAATGATTTAATTGAAGAAAAAATGAACCTGAATGATTATATAGAAATCATCGTAATAACATATTCCAAAAGATTTAACATAGTTATTAAATCATAATAAAGTCATCTTTTCTAATGATTCGAGAAATTAATTTAATGTGAAGTATTTATTGAAGTAATTTTAGTGATTTATGTCAAAATTTTATGAAGAATTGAGTAATTTTAATTCCATATTTCATAAAATAATAATTTCTTTTTTTCACCTGATATTGATTGATGTTAATTATCGAGTTATGTTAGTGTAAAAATAAAAAATGTAACCACAAAATTCAAAATATATATCATATAAAATTTATTATATAATTTTTGTGTATAAAAATACTTTTAAAATGAAAATAATAAGATTGAGATATATACTGTTAATTTAAAATAGAGGTAGAATATGAAAATGAACTTCTATTGAATGATCATAATGGTAGATTATGATATGAACAGAACATGGTGATCAAAAGTAGAGTGATTTGTCGAAATAGAGAATAAAAAAATGGGATATCCTGTATGTTTTCCTTAAAAACATTTTTATGTTTATGATTTATAAGGTCATGTTGGTGAGATATACAAGTTAAATTTATTCGAAATGTAGAAGGATATAGCCAATGATAATGCTAAGGGATGAAAAATATCATAAGGGAGTCGATGATCCATGAACGTGTAAGGTCATGGATAATAAATATAGATAGGTTATTGTAGTATATGAAACACTAGTTAATAAATAAATATATTTTTTGTAGTTATCCCCACTTTATTTGTAACATTTTAGTTTCATATGTTTTTTTGATAAATGCTAAGGGATTACAATGATTTTTTTCATTACACTTTTAATATATGAAAGATTTATATGTGTATATTCCATTATAGGGGGTGTAACCAAGAAGAAAAAGTGTTGTACATTATGATAAAATTTGATAATTCCAGTTCTATTATTTTATTTATATTAAATGCACTGAATTATGTAAAATTTGTTGGGGATAATTTATATCTCTCAGTAAATACTGATGAATATTATTAGTTTAAACCCCTTAATGGATTGAAAAAATTATTTTGACACTAATCAATAAAAAGTCGGTGACCCCAAATTTTCCTCATTTATAGGTTACTATATGATACCATAAGAATCTGAATTTGTATCAGATAGAATTATACCTTATTTATAATAAGAATTTTATTCCCATTCATGTTTAACATTTTAACATAATTTGAATAATTCTTATAATTGATGAAATTAGTTGACAAGAAGATAAATATTTTAAGTCTGAATGTAATAAAATTGATTCAATCAGTGGTTGTTCAAAAACAATTGTTTAATACATTTAATAAGAATCAATAAAAGAAAATGATTCATAAGAATTGAAATATATCCACTCAAAAATATATTAATGAGTATAATCACTATCAAATGTTAAATCGAGTAATATGGTCCTTGAGAAAATGATTCCAAATAGTACTCTAAAAAATAACATTTCTCAAAATGTGGTGAATATGAGATTATTTAGTATATTTATGTACATTAATAAAAAATCAGTAAATATAAAAAAATGATCATGTTAAAGTTTTTATAAATAAATATTCAACTATTGATATATTTTACATAGAATAGTGACTCTTTAATTTAGAAATTTACGAGAAAAACATTGAATTATTAGAGAAAGTTATTATATTTTAAATATGTTACTAAACACATTTATTTAATGGAATAAAATTTATTACATTTTCATGAAATGTTCAACCATGTAGAAGAATCAATGAAAATAACATTTTAACAATATTTTTGTTTTAAAGGAAACTATTAATGAAATATTCAATCCATAAGAAGCCACTATAAATATAATGAACTCTCATATAAAGGTCAAATCTCAAACAACTAATTATCTTATTGATACATTGTTAGAATATTTTTTGACAAATGGAGAAATGTTTTTTTATTTTTAATGTTGAATATGAGGAGAGAGTGGATTTATGTCACCACCAAAATATCACTTTAAATTTAATGTGTAATGAGTTGGAGATAAAATTAGTAATCATAGATGCCACTCAAGTGGAATGTTCTCTTAAAAATGAGATAAAATACAATTCCAATTCATTTAATAAGCGAATTAAATCAAGGAATACTTAATATAATGACTGCAAGAATATCACATCATTAAAAGCTACATATTCTAATATATTAAAGTTAAAAATAAACCCATGATAAAATTAATATGTCTCTTATACCACATATAAAATATAATGTAAATATTAAAGTTCAAAACATAAATGGATGAATTTAGATTAAAAAAACAAAAATTTTCTATAATGGTTGAAGTATAAAATCTAAATGAACGAGTTCCATTATATATTCATAGATGAATAATGTTGATATTAAAATTTATGATTTTCTAGAATAAATATCCAAAGGAAATAATACAATGAAATTGAATAATCCATGGGTTATTTTTTTCTATAGGTGATATAAAATGTTCGAACACATGGCCATTGATCATTGTAATAATATAAAATAAAGAGATGTAAAATTACTCCAATATTATGGGGGAGAAAATTGATGGTTATGGGAAAATTATATAATAATTACTAATGATTATAAAATAATAAAAACATATAGGTATTCAATACATTTGATAATATTGAAAAATTATTCTGAATTTATTAAACAATTGTTCATGAATATGGTGTTTTTTTATTTCCACAAAAACATCTCAGAAAACACAAACAAAATATGGCCACAAAATTTCAAGGAAATATAAATAAATGTAGATAGTTAATATATCATGAGGTAAAAAAATGATAAGTTACAATGGATACAGTACTCATGTATAATTATTCAAAATATTTTAATGTTAATAATATATGGACATATATGTATAAAAATACCATGAAATAGATAGTTCAATGGAATTGATGATGTGTCAAGATCATGTATGAAATACCATGAAAAAGTAAATAAATTTGGGAAAGAACTAAGATGATTTTAATGGTGTAAGAAAGCACTGATGAAGATGTTGACAATTAATGAATGTTACCACGAATGACTAAATAACCTATAAGAAATAAGTTATTGGAACAATGTTAGTTTTCTATCCACACTCAGGAATTATTAATGATTATGTATGTAGTATATGCGAATGTTTTACATAAATTCATAAAATAATTTGTTTATATAAAAGATGATTTGGAAAAAATTCATATGTATTATAAAATAAAAAATAATTTAATGTACAATATGATTATATTTCTATAATTACTATATAAATCAGGAAGGTCAGATTGAGTAGAAAATATCAATGCCTATACCATAATAGAAATATAATGAAATAAATTACCACACCATGTGAAATGAGGTGTCAAATGAATGAATTTAATGCATTCCTTGAATATCAATGATTAGAAAACATGGGGTGAAATTAATATGAATCTATGAGTTTATGTGAAGGGTTTTTCTAGATTGAAAAATCAATCTAATTCCATTTAAGATATTGATGAGATATGTAAAATAAAATGCATTCCCTCATATGAGAATGTGGTCTTATATTGAGAAGAAATTATATGAAATGAAATCCATGGCGATTCATAATGTGACAAAAAATATAATTATCAGAAAAAAATATCTTGTTCATGTAAGAATATGAAATTCTATATTACGAAGGTGCTCAAAAAAAGGATATTTAAAATATAATGGATTTAATTTTGAAGTATCATTGTATATATGTTTTTATGATGATAGTTTTCATGATACTGAATATTGAATTAATTGAATCTATGGTTACTTTTGATCTTTTTTGTCTATATACTACCATAATCCTATAAAACTCATTTATAAATCCAATAGGGGAGAAACATACCATTGTTTTCGAATATTTATAAACTCTTTATTGTAATTGTTATGGAATGTATATTTAATTAAAATTTTATAAACAATATCGTAACAAAATCTATTATAAAATTTTACACCACTTGGTAAATGGTATCAATAACTAAATGTTCAGGATTATACTCTCTTGCATTTGACAACGAACATGAATTATGTGGAATTAGTGTTGTATAATTTTTTACATATTGGGCAATGAAAATCAATGTTATCCATATCTCTAATAATTTAGAATTATTTCCACTAAAAATGGGAGATTAAGGAAATATGTGATGAATGTTATTACATATACACATTATATTAATAATGGGGCTCCAAAATATTATCTTTATTGGGAGGAATAATTTCATAACCTAAAGCTCTCGGTACAAGAGGTAAAAGTGATATTGCATTTATTTATAAAAAGGGAGATAAATATAATTGAATATCATATTTTGAATCAATATATTAAACTATTTGTGTCACACCCATGAGTTTGTTTTTAAATTAATTATTCATTTAATTTACATTCCTGATTTGTTTTTGGGGTTTACCACACATTTTGGTGAAAATGGTGGGTTATGAAAATTTGGGCCAAACCGTGAGGCCAATTCCAGATTTAAAAACAAATTTCGTTTCTTCTATAACTCCTTAAATTTTTACTATTTTATACCCATTACACTTCCAAATTGGAATACCCTGATATATTAAAATTACCTTATCCCTTTGGACCACATAGAAATCCAAAATCATGATGGATTTGGGTTTTTGATTAAGGTAATGGGCCTTCCCGTCGGCCCATTTCTTGCTTTAAATTAGTGTTTTAAATTTTTTATAGATCATTCATTGTTTACTTATTTCTCGTGATTCTACCTCCCTCTCAAGTCCAATATCCCGAGGATCACCCCCATTATCTTTTTTGCAATTTTGGAGCTCTGGAGAACCGCGAATTTGGGCGATCATTCATACTCTTTCTCAAATAGACCAGATTTGACGAGGTAATATGAATCTTTCATAACTCCTTAAATTTTCATCCTTTTCCCCCATTTCGATCCACAGATGACCTAATATAAACCCTTTAATGCTCCATACTAGTTTTCAGTACTTCAAGATTCAAATATTGGTGTATTGGGGCCGATTTCCTTAATATTTTTCATGTAAAAGAATTCCTTCTTGTTTCCTTCAATCCTCTTTTAGTTTTATTTTATCTTTCTTGAAGTTACTCATATTCAGAATATGGGTTTCAATCATAAGGTCTTATTTGGTGTCTTTTGGGTCAATTATTGTGGTTTAGGTCTGGATTTATATTCCTTGTGGTGGAGCAGTGGTGCGCTTAATGTTTCAAACCATGTTTTGAGGGTTTTGACTCAAAATGGTAGGTTATTCCATGTGTAGCCATTTTATGATGAGTTATCTTGCTTGGTTTATTAATTTATTATGTTTATAATCAATTTTGTGTGGTTTCAAAACTGTTTTTGATAAATTTGGTTAAACATTTAATTTTTAGTTTTATTTTAGCTTGAAATTTGGTACTTTTCATGTGTGACTCTTGGGGTAATGTTTGGGTTTAGTTTATAACATATGAGAGTTATTTATTAGTCTTTAAAGGGGCTTCCAATTCTGGTTTTTAATTCCTTATTGTCATGTGGTCCTTGAAAAGAGGTTTTTGATGGATTTTAAGGTGTAAAACCATGTTGTACTTCTTGAAGGTGATTTATGAAAACGTGTATTTTTCCTGTGTATCATTGTGGTATTATTTGATATATTTTTGTAACACTTGGATGTGGTTTAATAATTGTTTTAGGGATGAAAAGTCTATTTTGGATTGGTATTGGTATGATTTTGGTTTTGAATGAGGGTTCTGAAATGGGTTTAGTGTGTAAACAATGGTTATACCTCTTGGGTTTGTTTTATGAAATTTGAAAATTTTTTATTTGGTTAAACAATGTTGGAAAAAGGTGTATATGTACTGTTTGGGTGAGTGTGTTCACCTAATGTGGGTTTTTGAATGGTAAATTGGTGATTTGAGATGTCAAACATTTTTAGAATGTTTTATAAATTTCGGAAATGTTTTACTAAATTGTGTTTTGTGTTTGAAACACAGGTGTGGGATGTTTCGTGCGAGTTTATTGATAAAATGAATTGTGAAGGTGAGAAAGATATTATGTGACATGTGTGTGGGATGTTATGTGAGTTGAATATATTGTAATGGTTTTATAAAATTGTTTAATGGATTTGTGGAAGTGTTAAATAAATGTGAAAAGTGTTGTAGGCAATTTTGTTGTGAGTTTGATTTCAAAATACATTTGAATGAAAAGTTGAATTTGCGACTTGTGTGATGTACATTGGGCTGTTTTGTTAATTTGTGATGTGGAAGTGATATTTTCATGTGAAAAATATATTTCATGGATTGTTGAAATCGTTTGAGAACAAAGGGAAAACCCGTGTATCTAGGTGGGTGGACGTGTACTAGTATGCTAGTGAATCTGTGGGGTTTGACCCCAGTTTCACTTAGCAAGATTGACGATTACAACTCTAACTAAACTATGATAATGATGATTGGGGACCACTAGGTTATAGGTATGATCCCTACTAGTGGATCGTGCACGAGAACATATATTTTTTGTGGTTACTTTCCCCGAGATACAAGGTACTTGGGACCCACAGATAGCTAGTGCCTAGGAGTTATTTCCTATTACTTGTGCTCATTAGATCCTTTGTAATTATCGTTGATATACATTATAGTTGGATGGAAAATTCAGTATATTTGTTATTAATTTTAAAATTGTTGGTCCTTTAATATTATCCCACATAAAAACAGTTTTCATTAATTATTGCATCCTTTAGAAAATTGTAACATGAATTTCTTATTTACAAAACATGCATTGATTTTTTTCATGAAATGTTTATCACATATAATATCTTAGCGGTGGTATCCTACTGGTCTTTCACTCACACCCTACTTACACCTTTGGGTGTAAGTAGACTTGCTTATTTTATGTCACAGGTTTGGGTACAGGTTTTATGCCATTGGTTCGGATTTTTAGCAGTCCATCGTGATATAGTTTCGTGGAGATGGCTTGATTGCGGTGACTCATTCCATGTGGAGGTTCTTGCGATGTCTTTTAGTGGGTTTATACCATTGTAATGGTCTTCAATCATTGTTTAAAATTGTTTAATTCAGTTATCAATTTTAGTAAAAGATTTTTTGGTTAAAAAAATCCAGATTTTATTTCTTGGATTCATTTTTGTTTTAAGTATACAAACTAGGGTAAATCGTTCCCAATTTTCTATTTTTGATACCCAGGCACTTCTTCCAGCCAGTGGGGATCGGGAATGCCCTTCGTGTCTTGTCACGGGCCGGGTATGGTGCTGGTTTTGGTGGTGATCAGATTCTGTTCGTGACAAGTTGCATGGGGGATATAGAATTCCTCATCATATGATGGTGATGATGATGATATTTTTTGTTTTTTATATATATTATTTTTAATATCAATACAAAAGTGGAAGGATAATAATATTTAATGAATGATATGGAAGAAGATTCTCTAGATGTAGATACAATATATAGAGAACCTATCTGATGTTGGTTAACTTACAAGTAATTGAATACATATAGGTAAATATTTATATGGATAATTTATCATAATAAATATAGGAAGAAAATCATACAAATAAGAGAAACTTCATTAATATGAACACTCTAGATTATGTAAAAAAACTAGAAATTGAATACATGTAATGAAAATATCAAAGTAGATGTTGGGGACGAGAGTAAAAATATTCTATAAGTAAAATAATATTAAGAAGAATACATATACATTATATTATTGCAAAACTATTCCCCATTGTTTTTATAACTATTGCGGAAGTGTAAATAAGAAATTCTAAAATAAAATATATGTCACGAATTATTATCTATAATATGGGAATATTTAAGCCCATAAATAAGATTCATATGGAAATTGAATATATTCTAGATAATTTATCCCCGAATGTAAAAGCATCATAAGGAAATCAGTGACGTTGAGAAAAATGGGATGGCTAGATAGAAAAACTAATCAGAATAATTAATGAATTTAGTGTTATTTATTACCAAATAATGTAAGTAAACTTTTATAAATTAATATTGAAACATAATTAAGTGTATATCAACAATAACATATGATTAAAATTATATGATGAATAATGTTTATGACATCATGATATAGAGTATATAGAAAAACCTGAACAATTGTATAGATTTTTAATTCAACAATGAGATTCCATTTGAGGTTACTAAAAGGAAAATCACGAAGAGGAGTGTCGAATGTGTTTTTTTCGATATACAAGATATTAATTAGTCTTCAAAATCTTGATATAAAAATCCCAAACAACTTATAGTTTCAAAATTATTAATTAATGATAGTAATTTATTTTGATAAACCTTAGTTAACATGAATATGAATTATAATGGTTAAATAAGTATAAGTGAATCATCTAACATAAGGAGGCATGGAATTAAAAATATGCTTATTAAATAACATTATGTTATTTAGGATTATATTGTGAAAAAATATAATCTATGTTCGATGTATGTGCATGTGCATCTTCTAGAGTGATGTAGAATAATATTAATTGTACTAATGAATGATTGAAGTTCAAAATTATATAGAATAGTTTTTAAAGGATAAGGGAGAAATAGATGTGGCATATTCGTTTTATAAAAAAGAAATTGGAATCATTAATGAAGGATGTTATATTATTTTTAATCAATATATTTTTTATGATTCTATGTTAGTCCTTTATTTGTTAATATATATGGATATGTTTTTGATTCAAGCTAATAATTGACAAAGAGTTGAATATTATTGACACCATGACATTATGGACGTAAAATCATAATCAACTAATAAGATAATATACGAGACCAATTAATGTGTTCTATTTTTAACAATTTCAAAATTACTTCCCCATGTTTTCCATACCAATCCATTAAATCAATCAAATATAAATGTTTCACAAATATTATGCTCAAAATATAGAAATATAACATTGATAGTGTATTTATATATAGAAATGATTGGTGTAAAATGAAAAATAAGTTATATTACAAGATAAGAGGATTCAAATATGATATCACTCAAAAATGAAGTTACAATGTATAATAATTTTTTTAAATGTAGAATACTGGATGGAGGTGAGCACGATTGAAATAAATAATTAACATAAAAAATTATATAATTCAAATTTCAAGGAATCCTATGTTCTAGATGGATTTTATGTTGTAATGATAATGATATGTATTATGTATAATGTCATCATTGCAAAATGTCATAATGTTTTTGGATGAATTATACATGAGTAACATAAGGAATACTAAACGAATACTAGTGGATCTTGAATAAAAATTAATAACAGTGGAATGAGTATTCAAAAGATAGATCGAACACATGACTAATATTGTGCTTTCAAAAGTTAGTGTAATGAAAATTATGAGTAAAGGGTGAATACATCCCATAGAACATTTAATATGTGATTTTTTTAAATTCGACATTCTATGTTGGGATGTATTTCTAGCATAAAAAATTGTAGTATTTTATAACAAACATCATTAAAATTCATGTGTGGTTTTTACATTATATAATAAGCATATAATTTGTGGAACATAGTGGGGGATACTTTATAACCATATATACATCCCTAGTGATAATAGATATTAAAAAAAATACAACCTATAGAATTATTTGTGTTCAAATTAATTAGTATGAATTTGTTAACTTCTGATTCACCAGGACCCTTCTAAACGTGACTTTATGATCTCGAAACATCATTATGATCCTATACCAAATAAATTTAATGTTTGTGGTTGTAAATGGGGATAAAGGGATATAGGTGTGGAATGAGGCTGGTAGTAGTGTTGTATGTTCCATATGGTCAGAGGGATGTCTGAGGTATGATGTGTTTATCATCCACCGATGGTTATTTGTTTATAATTCCCTAGAAATTCATACTTTTTATCCACTATTCATGGAATTAGGCTTTTTTGTTATGAGGCGTCTAGTGGGCCTAATATTTACAATAGATTTTGGTGGCTATACATTATTTCATGTTGTTTTTTGGGGGGATTTGACTAAGGATGGAGAAACATTGATCAGTTATATATTTTTTCTTCAGATACATCTATATGATGTTAATCTTATCCTGGAAATTATATATTCATTGCATTCAGTAATATATTTAATTTAATGAAGATTTTAATTCATTGACATATAGTTCAAACATTCATATTTCAATGGTGTGTGAGACTTTTATATGGGTGGTATGTATGTGGAAAATCATTATCTTAGTTTGATTTTTTATATTTTGAATTAGTAGGGGTGATGTTTGTAGAAACACCTATATACATCAAGTAATATCTAGGAAAATTTCGTATATATATAATTACACTACCCAAAATACATGTCATTAGGTCTAGGATATTAGTATGACATGGTTTTTCTTTAATTTTCAATCCTCCCTATTGGATTAAATCATTATAGTTGCAGAAACATGTGATTGAGATCAATAATTAATTATATAAGGTATTTAGGTATACATGTGGCCCACCAAGAGGTGATACTATATTTTATTAGAAGAATATGGATTATGGTACAAGGCTCTACACAATCATTTTGAGATTGAATCAAATTATGCTTAAGAACCATTAACCCCCCTATAGATGAATTATCCATCTAACTAGTTCTTGAGAGATATATTTTATATTATGAATGATTTTTTGTATAGATATTATTATATGAGGGATAAAGATTATTCTATACCAAATACAGATTTATGTGTCATAATGGGAGTATTAAATTAACATTTACATCTTTTAATGTAAAAAATTTCACTAGTATATTATATGTTCAAATTATATTTGAATTCAATGAGTATATGTAGCTTGTTTTTTCTTATCTTCGTTCACGAGGTCATCGTGAAAATGGGGACATATGTAGTGAATATTAATGAAAATAGAAAAAAAAATTATATATTCTTTTAAATTATTATCTCTATGTAAATTTGATGAATTTTATTTTTTAATATGATATGTTTCTTTCCAAGAACATATGGTCTCATAATGAGTAGTTCTAGATATGTAAAAATTTATGTAGTTAATTTATGGGAAATCTTAAGAAAGGAATAGTGGTTCATTGTTTCATGGATATTTTGGGATACTACATAAGGATTATTTCTTTTTTATCTTGGGTTGTAGATGAATTTAAATACCTGAAATGGAAGGATTGATATTTCATAAATACATATTAGTGTGACGTATGCTTGAATAATATAACAGATAAGATAATTAAATTCCTAAAACATTGTTTATTGGAGGAGAGGTGATATTTGATGTTCTCTGTGATTCATCTAATTTCAGGTTATGATAGGTTAAAATTCTATAATAGGTGGTTACATTTTATAAATTTTTGTGGTCATGATCAGATGAGTGTAACTATACCACTCGTGTTCTACAAATTATTGATTTTGGTGTTTTCCCTGATGTTATGGTGACATTAGCTCAATTGAAAATGTTTTGTTTTCATTATGAATCATATTTATCTGATGTCCATTATATTTATGTTGGATTTAATATGTATTTGTACTTTTGGATGGATTTTACCTTGGAAAATTACATCAAAATATCATACTCCACTTGTAAATGATATGTTGTGTCTAATATGCTATATAGAATGTTTACAGTGATATGTTGTTTAGGAGAAAACTGTTTAATAGATAGATATAGAGGAGTTTCAATTATTTAGACTTTATGTGGCAGAGGATGGTGGTAGAGGATTCCACTTCCACATGATAGTGAAATATTCATATATATAGTGTGATGGGGAGTTATACTAGATAGTAATATGTGTTGCTGATGTGGGACCAGTTTATTTTTATTGATTATCCAAAGGGTTGGTCAGAAGATTAACATCCTCATTTTTACCCCAGGGAATCTTTTATGATCAATTTGTTGTGCGTGCGAAGGATCATCCTCAATTTCTTTGATCATAGTTTACAGTGCATCTGAGTGTATCAACAATATACCATGTCTTTAAAAATTATATTTTTTTATCGCAAAATGATGTAGTATGTATAATATTTTTTTCATTACTATTTGTCTATCAGTAGGTGAGATAAGATCATCATGTTCCTTGGGGACTATTGAAACTCTTGGATATCCCAGATTGAATATTGATAGGAATGTATATGGATTTTGATACATTTTTACCTATAAAGTATTGGGGATATGATTACATGGTGTTATTTTTGAATAACTGATGATTTCCTATCATTTTATACTAATAAGGTAGTTTATTTTTTGGATACAATGTCAAGGAAATATATGGATGTGATCAAAGAGAATTATGAATTACAAAATATTATTATCATAGCCCAAGAAGATAATTTTATCTCATTAATCTTGAGATGATTACTAACCATTTTTTTCATCTAGTTAAATAATAGTATAACTTTGTTTCCAAAAATAGATAGGAAGACTTAGGAATCCATTATGAAGTTGGAGGTGAGGATTTGGTCATGGAAAATTTATTTCAATGCAATATGTGTGAATCATTATTGTTTGGATAATTATGCAAAAAAATATTTTTTATCACACATCCAATTGAATGGATCTATTTCAGTTATTGTATAAGAAACTATATCAACAACATTTTCCCTAGAACATGTTTGGAGAATCAACTCCTATTAGTTTTCATTTTCTGAAAAGAATGAATATAAAGTTCTAGATAGTTTTATAGTGGATAAAGGTGGACCAAAACAATTAGAATCCATATTATATATGGGGTATGGGTCCACATTAGAAAAATATATGGTAATATGTGTTTAATGGTTTCCTCGTGTCATGAGAAATAGTGTTTTAATCCAAGGAAAGTCTATATCCTTGTTTTTTGTCCTTTTAATGCATTAGGGTGTATCTTGGAGGTGAAATATTATTGGACCATCCACCATGATTGGGAAGGATTCATTATTTCTTCTATATTTACATGAAAATTTTGCATCTTCATGATGAATGTGATTCTATGGAATAAAGTGATTTTAATATCATGGTTTATGTGACATTCATGGGGTTCCATATCATGATTCATGATCATTATTTGAATATAAATAATGTGAGAGTCATTAATATGTTACAATATCTTTGGATGCATGGATACTTGAATTAGGGTAATAGGGAACATATGTCCATGATTAACTGTCAATATTCTGAGTTTTTTTCAGTTATTTTTCTTGACATGGTAATGAGTAATATTTTATTATTTTTTTAATATATTCTTATTTCCTATCACTTTTCATGATTTTTTAATAGTGAATTTCCATTTGAAAGGTATATTTTGGGGGTTTGTTAGTTTCATGGTGGTTGTTTCTTTCATAGAGTTTGTTTTATTTTCTAAAGATGGTAATTGTTCGAGTTATATCTGATTTAGAGAACAATGTTTCTAAATCCGTACAATTGTGTTTTATTTAGTCTTTGAGTTGTTGATTTTATTCTTGGAGAAATTATATGGAAATTATATGTGTTTTGAGAATTCATCGGTCCACCACTCTATTTTGGAAGACAAGGTGGTGGTTTATGTATTCATATGATTATAGTCAAAAATTATTTTTGGATTTTCCCCACACATCGTTCCATTTATTATCACACCCAAACCTTGGATTATATATTCTTCAAATTATATTATATTATTTAGAACTTTTTTTTGGATGATACATTTTTTTAATTATATAATTTTGTTTTTTTGAATGGTTCATGGTTTTCACTACATTAGAAGAAACCGTTTAGAAACCATTCTTGAATTAATTTATACATTTTAGCATAGAATACATAGAAAATGGATAGTTCCCCTAACCATGTGACCAAAAATGATTTGTTCCTTAGAGTTGTATTAGGGTTAAAATACTAGTAAAATATTTTACAAAACAAGTGGAAAAACCCTAAGCAGTACCTAGATTTACAATACAATTATGCGTATTCAAAAATAACATGTCATTTCTATAAAATGTCATCCAAATGCCTTTACATTCACCATTTTTTATTTGAATACATTCCCAGAGGGATCCCTCTACTACACAACCTCCGTCATCTTAATCTAGTAATAGGTGATTTAACATCGAGTTATTCTTATGATCATTTTATGTAAGGATTCCACCTCCACTGCCCACTTCCGCTCTTTTAATTGCACAATTTCTTATCCACCGTGATGTGCATGAAGCACTGTTTTACCCAAACACAATTTTGGGATTAATTATGTTTGGATTAATTTTCATACGGTTTTGTGGGGTTATATTAAGGATATTTCAGTCCATATCCATATAAAATGATGATTTACACATCATTTTTGTGAATTATTTCATCCATTATGATCCCATGGGACAATTTTAAATAGGTATTCTAGTATATCTGGGATTATTTTTATAATATAGTAATTAGAGCTCACTGAGGTGTATTTGAGTCATCATTGTAATGGAAAAAAATTACTTCCTTAGTTTGAGTTATGTTCCCTATATACAAGACTTGGAATTTAATTCCTCAATTTCATATGTGTATTATAACGGTGTTTACACTATAATAGAATATTTAAATTTAACGTATTTTTTGTTTCGTGGAAATGGGTATTCATATGTTTTTTTTTACTTTAACTATTTTTCCAACATGTAGTTCATTTCATTAATAATATATCATTAGAATATTATTAAATTTAATGAGTCATACAAGATCAAAGTGGTTTCCAAATGCATTATATATTGAAATATTATTGTTCCCAATGGTTTTTTACCATCAACATTTTCCAAACAACACTCCATGGAATGTTTGGTTTCATAAGAGACTTCCAATGGATGTACTTATCATTTAAAATGTAAAATGCAACTTCTAAACACACACACACACACAGAGATATATATATATAAATAGGTTCCCTATATTTAAATCAAAACTTATGGAGATGGGAACATATACAGCCAGATAGTGGGTATATATTTTTATATATTAACTTGTATATAATATTAGGGGATAAGTGTGGTTTTAAAAATTGGAATCCTTGGATAAATGAGTTTTAAAAAGTAAATGGTGTTCAAATTTTAATGTGACAATTCATGGTTGGTACATAGATGTGTTTTATAAAAATTAGGAAACTCAAATATTATGGAAATCCCTTGAAATGTAAATCTAGTGTGGGTGTGTTTGGGAATAATTTGTGAAATTTGATATAGTTATAGTAAATGGGATTTTTCCGTAGCTCTGTGACTTGTAATGGTGTTGTGAATAAGGAGTTAAAATGATGTATAGAAAATATGTTGGGTTTTGGGTAAATAATGTATTTTGTATATATATTCTAACATGATTAAGAAGGATGTATGTTAATTCATTATGGGAATCCATGGGTTGTTATGTGGGAACCTTGCCCACACATGTTATATTAGTTGATATTATTCTCAATTTCATGGCCCTGAGTAGATAAATGCACTACCCATAGGATGTTCCCTAGATTCAAATCATGGTGGTAGTCGCTGAGTATTTGGGTAGTTTTTTATGATACTCAGCACCAGTATATTTAAAATATTTTATTAATTATATATTTATTCTTATCCTTCTCAACAAACTTATATATTCTAATTATATCAGTTTCATATATACTCAACATTGATCTAATTTTCCTTATTATCTAGTAATATTATATAGTAACATATATATATTTTCAATAATACTGAGACACAAATTTTAACATTCGTTATAATGAATATATATTCAAAAAATGTTTTTTCATGTTTATGAAACATTTTGGGATATAAATATTTTTAAAAATAATGGTTGTTACTTGTTTTTCAATATAATGGAGAATCCTATTTTATATTTTTATATATCATAATATCATTCCACATATTACTATTTAAATAGATTTTATAGGGATTTTTGTCTACATGTGAGTCCCAATTAAGAATATAATTTTTCATGGTTATATATTCATTTTCAGTTACATATTTTCCATGTTTCGTGGATTCTCATGGAATTTTATTGGTTCTGTGGTGGGAGGTGACACATGAAGTTACACGAAGGAATATATAGTAATTTTTATATTTTTTACTTATAGATTTTACTTTTAATAAATTATATTTTATTTATCTATATTTTAAGGGATAAATAATTCCCATATATGTTTTTCTGTCTCAATAAAATAGTTACTAGCCTATGTGGATCAGAAACACCTATCAGGCCTTGTTGAGTATCTTATCGAGTGAACAATCTAGGTTGGGCATTGGTTAAAATGTGACAAAATGGGATTAAAGAAATTATATATTGTTATTTGGGGTAGTTTTGTAGTAGTGATCATGCATAATAAAAATTCATATATATTGTAACATCCCAATATTTCATTGTATGTTATTTTTTCAAAGTAATTCAATAACTTTCACTACACGCAACAACAAGTTCTAGCACACCACGAATTACAAAACTAGCCGTTCAAAAGAGGTTATGAATAGTATTAACTGAATTTTTTTTACTTTATATAATCCTTATAACCTTATAATCTATATTATGTGTTTCATAGACATAATGTAAGAACAACTACATTTTTTCAGATAAAAGGGGTTTAAAAAAATGCAATTTTACCACCTTTTAATGGAAAAGCCTTCTTAAATCCAATATTTGAAACTTTTATAAATTCAATTTGACAAAATAATATTCTTATTTATAATCGGGACATATCAATTGAGTTTCAATAAAGTTATGGTGTTTTTTTGATAACTTTCATATTTGGGTGAATAGTGAAAAATACTATATTTTAACTGAAAACAAATTTTTTAATCAAAATAATTTATAGTGTTAAATTATACATTTTAATGTTTTCGAAGTATAAATAGATTATATTTTTACCATTTAATTCATTAATGGCCATTTTATGTAATTTCAATTTGAAATTGGACATAAACAAGTGTCAAACTTTTGATAGTTGTAATTTCTTAACAATACGCCTTTTGGTTTTGATAGCGGGAATTAATTTTAAATTAATAAATTCAACTTATATGTTTTTAATTCTCAAAAATAGACTTCATTATTGAATTAATAATATAAAAATTAGCTTAGGGTGAATTTTTGGTATTTTTTCTGAAAAATATTTATTTTTGATGAATAGTGAAAAGCAATGAGTTATAGTTTAAAATATAATTTTTATATAAATAAATATTTATTTTATTAAAATTTATTTTTGGTAAAAATAGATACATAATACCTATATATGTTCAATTTTATTCATTGGAGTCAGTTTATAATGATTTTAGATATATAAAATTTTTATTGAACTTTTCACATTCTTTTACCCACCTCCTAGCAGAGTTTGAAAATTCATATAAAATATAATTTTACCAGTTCTATGAGTTGAATTTCAAAAGACCAAGAGACCCAGTTAATATCAATGAGTAAAATGTGGTTCAATAAGATGAAAATTATTTTTGGTGAATTGTAACTTTTTACTTTTATTTACCACGGTTAAAAATAAATAGGGTAATTAAGGGTAAAAATGATATTATTATTACCCTAACACATGTCCTAATTCTATTTAATAAGTTTAATTCGACCAAAAACAACCTTTGGAATAAAATATGACCATTTAGGTCCACATGGATTAGATTAGGACATTTATTATTATTTAATTTAAAGAAGTGTTAAAAGGGTTAAATTCAAAGATTATTAACTAAATCATTTTTAATATAGGGTTATTAATACGATAAATTCGACTATAAATATTAATTAGAAAGATAAATATATTTCCTACATCATGGTATTTTAATTATAATTTTTATTCATTAAATAATTAAATTTATTTTTGACACAATGATGATGCAGTAATTACCTTATTAATGAATGAATCAAATAAATGGTATTATAAAAATTTAAATAAATATAATTTCGAAGTTTTTATGACATTCGCGAATTTTCAAGATGACTATTACATGTTAGGGATGATTAAATGTATGTTTTTCGAAGTAATAAAGTTGTGATGACTTTCACAAAAACAAAATACCAAATAGTTTCAAAATTGACATAAATTAATATTTAAAACAAATATTATATGAGTAATTGATATTATATTCCTAAAAATATAAGGTTTGACCAATGGTCTTATATCAGGATAGGTGTATCATCAAGGGACCATTTTAGGTTCTCTTGGATGTTTATAGTAGCTTAATTGACCATATAATATTAAAATAAAAATAGACATGGTAAATGTCAAACTAATTAACTAAGGGTTAAAACTAAAAGATAAGGTTGATAAAGTGACCAAAACCTATCTAAAAACTATTATTTAAGTGGATTTCAACCCATCACCACCTTAGACTTTGAATATTCCACTTTGGAGCCATTAAAACCCGAATATAAATTTATTTTAAATTAATACTATATGTTTTTTCTAAAGAGACACTCCTCCCCCTTATGAAAAGGACACCACTTCTAACCAATTCTTCATACCATCAAAGCCTTTTGGATCGGCCAAAACCTACCCAAATGTTTATAAAATATCCTCACTTAAACCTATAGGCCTTAGTTTGATCATAAATCAACCTAAAGTACCCTTTTGATAAAATCAAAAGCAAGAAGTCAAAGAAGATGTAATGTTTTCAACACACTCTTTCAAGTTACGTTCTTCTTCCACTTCATTTTTCTATGTTGTTTCTATAATAAAATAATAAATCCATTATCTTATATATACTGTGATGTTATTAAAATTATGGTACAACCAAATTCAATATTCTATCCACCCTTTGAATGACATGTCACCATACGTGCGTACATACAACTTATCGTCTCCACGTCGTGGTGTAATTGTTATACAATACATTATTTTTTAGATGGGTATAATAACAATTTTTTATGTGAATAATAAATATAACATCATAAAGATTCTGTATATATGATATACCATCCAATTATATATTATTATAATATCAAAAGAATGATATTTTCACTCGTGCATACGTACAGATTACCGTCTCCACGATGCGATGAGATTCATTTCCAAGTTCACCATTAATTGACAATTATAAAAATATATATTACTAATAAGTCTATAATATATGATATAATAATTCTCTGGAGATATATATATTTATATATATAATTATTTATGTACTTATATATATCTTATTCACTTAATTTAGTTCAATACTATATAAAAACAAAAAAAGCGTTTCTGCGTACGTACGGACTACCGTCTCCATAAACTTTGTTTTACATTTCATATATATGTCTACTATACATATTTATATTATAAATATATATGATATATAAATCATATTTTATATTTTTTATGTATTTAAATTATGATCTAAGTAATACAATCAAGAGTAACACGTACGTACGATAAAAAAAGTGATTATTACCTGAAATATTAATATAACAATGAAAATATTATTAAATGGGTAGCATAAAGTCATAAATGAATAATATATGAAATCATAAATATTAAAATGGTTCTGGTATAATTTAATAAAATAATATAGTCTTCGTACAGGAGGCGAAACATAACCTCAACTAAAGGAAAGTGCATGGTAAGGGGTTTTCATCACACTCCTTATTCTCGTGAGATTCATGCTATGTCGCCACTATCTCCATTTGTGTGGTGTATGTACTGACCATAATTTTATTATTTGTGTAATACACTTTAATTTATGGGTATTAACATCTTCATTTTATGTTTCTTCTTTCATGGGGTGTATGTTTCATATGTTACCAAATTGGTAAGGGTTAAATTCACAATCACATTATTTTCCGAGATTGTATTATGTAAGTATAAACTAGGAAATAATTAATATCCATGTCCATGTTTCATAAAATAGTTTGCAAAGGGATTATTTTAAGGTACTTTTTAATAAAACATCATTTTAAATGTTTTAAACATTTATTCTTCTAAACCATTCTCATTAATTTCCATGTTTCAGAAATTGTTTTAAGGATTTATTTAAATAGACATGAATGTTTTAAAATGTTAATTACCTTCAAATGTTTCAAAGTGGTATGGGAAACATTGATTAAATAATGTATGTTATCCTTTCTAAATTATGTTACTTTTGAATGTTTTTAGGAGAAATGGATATTTCTTTCAAAGAGTTTTATGAATCATTTCATCTCTGTCAACATCCTTTGATTGATTTCAAACTTATTTGATGTTGATTTATTATGATACAAATATTCCATATTGTATCAAATGTTTTGTGATATGTTTGACAATGGATTTGTTACTTTTATACCTTCATGTTTTATGGTTAAAGTATTGACATTTCTTATCCTAGTTGTTAAACAAATTTTTATGTTATGTTTCAACCATTTCGTATGAGGAATGTATTGGAAATAGTAAGTGACGGGTGGAGCCCGCTATAGCTCCCCGATGCATCGGTAAGTCTCATGAGACAACTAGACGTGGAATTGGTTGAGGCCTTTTCCCAATTTTGATTTATGGTTTTGGATAAGGACATTATCATTTTTAGACGTCTTGGCCGAGGCCTTAACAAAATGTTTTAGAATTTCTGGAATTATACATTCCCTCGTTATGGAAATAATATTGATGGTTCATGTGGTCATTCGACTAGTAGAATACCCATGATTATGTTTTATATGTCATTACATACTTAGCTCATACTCTTTCCATTAAATTATTAATGTTTATTATTTCCAAAGGCATGATGTTTCAATTATTCACCATGGTTAATATTTATGTCATTTTGCACTGTATTACATACCCTTAATGAGAATTTGAGCTCACCCCTTTCTTATGATTAATTTTACTAGGATTCGAAGAAGTGTATTATGATTGATATGAAAGGTTAAACTAAAAGTAATAATGGTGTCCTCAAAGAACTATTTACGCAGTGTTTTTTGTTTGAAATTTCAATGTAATTTTAATGTATGTAATCTATTTTCCAAAACTGCTAAACTGATCAGTCCTTCAGGAATTGATTCCTTGTAATCATGGATATGTATTAAAATAATGCACTGACTCTGGGTAACTAGGGTCGGGGAGTTACAGATGGTATCAGAGGATGTTTATCAATAGCCTTGGAAACTAGATTTAGATAAACTCCGATTAGAGCACATTAACAAAAGATAGACTTTGAGGATTCATATAGAATAACTTCCTAGAATTTGGGTAATGTAGATATTTTGTGAGTTTTCCGAGCAATATATCCCTGTCTGGATACAAGCAGGTAGAGGTGGCTCTGGCACAGATGTACCTAGGGGTAAAACATGAAAACACTTCTTTGTTCTAGACTCGAACGTGAACTTGTTCATGACAATGGGCCTTGGTGCACTCTTGTTTATGACACTCCCGGGAGATATTCTTATGATAATTCTCATTTTTTTTACAAATCATTATGAAGGGTTTATGAGATATAATTCCTCAATGAAAACATATTTATGAATATGTATTATATCTATAAACCATTAAATTTACATTTTGTATTTTACAAGTTGATAATTATTCATTGCAATTCATAAACTGACCTAGTTTATGCTATTGTACAGAAATGGCTCCCAGTATAAGGAATGCAAACTCCAATAATACGTATGATCCAATGTGTAAGAAGGATCATATCATTCACAGTATTAAGCCAACATTTAGAAGGGAAATAGTCTCCCATGTATTCACAACATATGATGAAACGGTATCTTGTGTCAATAAGATAAGTACAGGATTCCTCGAGTCCTATGGCTTTGACGGGAAGCAAGAGAAGAAAAGGATGGAAGAAAAATAAATGTATGAAGGGAAGACAGAAAAAACGAATTTTCTCATATCTGATAACTGTGGGAAGAAACACCCTGGAACTTTCCTGAAGGGAATGGGAGTTTTTTTAATTGTGGAGAAAAAGGACACAAAGTACGTGACTGCAAGGGTAAGAAAAAGGATTCAAATGAACAATGCATCATTTGCAAGGAGTTGGGACACTACGCAAAACGATGTCTAAATCATCAGAGTATTCCCCAAATATTGATATTGGATCATAATCAAGTTATGATACTACCACATATGAGGAGGAATGATATGAGTTATTATGTTGTTATTAGAGAATTATGTCATTTGAGTGTTGTATCAACAATTTAATGGTTATAATAATTATTGAGTATATAAGGATTGTACTGCAGTATTATTTCATTAATGACTTGAGATTGTGTGGAACAACGAAAAGTGACTAAATATCATGTTAAATTTTCGAGCAATATATGGTCGAGAGAATGATAAACAATAATATGGTTCTGATACCGAGGTAGTGATTTTGAAATAATACATAATTGATTTGGATAAATTATATTGGATATTATTGATTACCATGAAACTGATTAATGATTTGTATGTTCCAATATTTTTGGACATTACAACATTTTTGGATCGAAGAAGTATATCATGTATTCTATAAGGAATAAGGGATCATGAATGTAATAAATAAGTTTTTATGGTAATTCAGGATGTTGCAGTGTTTTAAAATAATACATGATGAAGGAGTTCAAAAGTTATTACGTGGAAAAAAAGATCGTAATTGGGTTTTCCTTCCTTATAAGTTTTGGACTGTGAGTTTGGATAGAAGTATTTTGGATAATTCTAGTTTGAGATTATTTTTGGATTTCCATAAAAGGACAACCTGGAGGACTTGCGACAACCCATCACGTCTGGAAAGTCTGCGAGACTTGAACCTGCAACCGAAGGGCGACAAGGAAGTATCACCTAACACTAGCCCACGTGATGTCCTGGAATGAATAATGAAGCCTTTTTAAAAAAATATTCTAGTAGATGAATAATAAATTAATTTTTTAACCCTAGATGAATAGGATAAGTAGAATATTATTTTTCAGTTTTATTATATTTTAGAGTGAAAGATGAGTTTGTTGTAGAAATTAGTTAAATGATGGGACTCTACTTGTCAAGTGTATATTTTTCTTCTTCTCTTATTCTATGAAAATTTAATTCTTATACTTTAGTGAAGGTATCTTGAAACAAAAAATGTGTTATCCAAATACCATATGTTACGTTGAACTGAATATATTTTAAATCATAATAGATTTAGGAATTTAAGGCCCTCAATTTTAGACTTGTTTGTGATTGATTTCCTCAATCACTACCTAAAAATATTTTCATTTTTCCTCCAATTATATGTCTCTAATTTCCACCAATGTTCACCTAATCAAGATCATAATTGGGTGGTGATGCTTTCATTTCCATTTTCCTCTTATTAAGACTAAATTTTATTAAACTAATTTCCGATGTGGGTTTTCCCAAAGGTAATTTCTATTTTCAACCTTTTATTTCTGAAAGATAATTTCGAATTGAGAGGACACAATTTATTTAAGGAGGGAATAATGTGACACCCAATGATTTCATAGTATGTTTTTTCTTCAAAGTAATTCAATAACTTGCACTACACGCTACACCGAGTTCTGGTGCACTATGACTTACCAAACTAGCTGTTCAAAAGTGGTTATGAATATTATTAACTGAATTCTATACTTTATATAATCCTTATAACTTTAGAATCCATATTATGAGTTTCAAAGACATAATAAAACAACAAATACATTTTTCAGATAAAAGAGTTTTTTTTAAAAAAATGCAATTTTACAACCTTTTAATGGAGGAGCATTCTTATAAAAAATATTTGAAACTTTTATATATTCAATTTGAAAAAATAAACTTATTATTTATAATCAGGAAAAAGTAATTTAGTTTCAATAAATTTTTGGTTTTTTTCTGATAACTTTCATATTTGGGTAAATATTGATAAATACTATATTTTAACTGAAAATAGCTTTTTTAATCAAAATAATTTATAGGGATAAATTATTAATTTTAGTGGTTTGGAAGTATAAATAGATTATATTTTTACAATTAAATCCATCTATGGTCATTTTAATTAATTTCACATTGAAATTGGACAGAAACAAGTGTCAAACTTTGGATAATTATTATTTCTTAACAATACGCCTTTTGATTTTGACAGCCGGAATTAATTTTAAATTAATAAATGAAAATTTGATGTTTTAAATTTTTTAATATAGTCTTCATTATTGAATTCATAGTATCAAAATTATCTTAGGGTGAATTTTTTGTATTTTTGTGAAAACTTTTAATATTTGATGAATAGTGAAAAACACTGAGTTATAGTTTAAAACCGAAATTTTATTTAAATAATAATTTATTTTATTAAAATTTATTTTAGGTTAAAATATATACATAATACCTATATAAGTTAAATTTAATTCATTGGAGTCAGTTTATAATGATTTTAGATATATAAAAATTTTATTGAACTTTTCACCGTCTTTTAGCCACCTCTTAAGAGAGTTTGTAAATTACCATAAAACATAATTTTACCACTTCTGTGAGTTTAATTTCGAAAATCCGAGAGTCACAGTTAATATATAGGAGAAAAATGTGGTTCAATAATATGAATATAATTTTTTGGTGAATAGTATCTTTTTACTTTTATTTACCACAGTTAAAAATAAATAGGGTAATTAAAAGTAAAAATTATGTTATTATTATTACCCTAAAACCTGTCATAATTCTATTGGATAAATATAATTAGACCTAAAACAACCTTAAGAATAAAATATGATCCTTTAGGTCCACTAGGATTAGATTACGACATTTATTATTATTTAATTTAAAGAAGAGTTAAAAGTGTAAAATTCAAACATTATTAACTAAACCATTTTTAATATATTGTTATACATAAGATAAGTTAGACTATAAATATTCATTATAAAGATAAAATGATTTCATACATCAAGGTATTTTAATTATAATTTTTAGACATAATATAATATAATTTATTTATGACACAATGATGATGCAGTAATTACCTTATTAAGGAAAGAATAAAATAAATGGTATTATAAATATTAAAATAAATATAATTTCAATGTTTTTATGACATCCAAAAAATTTCTAGGTGACTATGACATGTTAGGGATGATTCAATGTATCTTTTTCAAAGTAATAAAGTTGTGATGACTTTTGAAAAAACAAAATACTAAATAGTGACAAAATTGACATAAATTAATATTTAAATCAATTATTATATGATTAATTGATATTAATTACGAAAAAACGAATGTTTGAAAAAAGGTCTTATATAATGATATATGTATCATTATTGGACCACATGATGGTCTCATGGATGTTTATAGTATGTTTAGTAACCATATAATATAAAAATACAAAGAGACATGGTAAATGTCAAACTAATTACCTAAGGGTAAAAACTAAAAGGTAAGGTTCATAAAGTGACACAAACCTATCTAAAACCTATTTTTTATGTTTATTTCGACCCATAACCACCATATACTTTGAATAATCCACTTTGGAGCGATTATAAACCGAATATGAATTTATTATAAATTAATACTTTATGTTTTTCCTAAAGAGCCCCTCCCCCCCTTATAAAAGGACACCACTTCTAACAAATTTGTCATACCAACAAAGACATTTTGTTCAGCCAAACCTTGACCAAATTTTCTCTCCAATATTCTCAATTCAACCTAGATTCCTTAGTTTGATCATAAAGCCATCCTAAAGAGCCCTTTTCTTCAAATCAAATGGAAGAACCCAAAGAAGAGGTAATGTTTTCACCACCCTCTTTCAAGTTATTTTATTCTTCCACTTCGTTTTTCTTTGTTTATTCAATTATAAAATAATAAATACTTTATATTATATATATTTTGATGTTATTATAATTATTTTACAACCAAATTCATTATTCTATCTTCCCTTTGAATGTCATGTCACCCTACGTGTGTACGTACGACTTACCGTCTCCATGTCATGGTGTAATTGATATTCAATAGATTATTATTTGGATGGGTATAATAATGATGTGTATTTGATGTAGATAATAAATATAACATGATTAGGATTATTTATACATGATATAACATCCAATTATATATTATTTTAATATCAAAATAATGATATTTTCATTCGTGCGTACGTACGGATTACCTTCTCCACGACGCGATGAGATTGATTTCCATGTTCACCATTCATGGACAATTATTAAAATATATAATACTAATAAGTATATAATATATGATATAATAATTCTACTGGAGATATATATATTTATATATATAATTATTTATGTACTTACATATATCTTATTCACTTTCTTCCGTTCAATACTATATGAAAACAGAAACAACGTTTATGCGTACGTACGGACTACCGTCTCTATAAATGGTGTTTTTCATTTAATATATATGTCTATTATACATATTTATATTCTAAATATATATGATATGTAAATAATGTTTTATATTCTGGAAGTATTTAAATCGTGATCTAAGTAATACAATAAAGTGTAACAAGTACGTACGATAAAGAAAGCGATTATTATCCGAAATATTTATATAACATGGAAATTATTATTAAATGGGTAGCATGTCATAAATGAATAATTTATGATATCATAAATATTAATATGGTTTTGTTATTATTTAACAACATACTATAGTCTTTGTACAGGAGGTTAAACATACCCTCAACTAATGCAATGTGCAAGGTAAGGGGTTTTCAGCTCACTCCTTATTCTCATGAGATTCATGCTATGTCACCACTATTTCCTTTTGCGTGGTTTATATACTGACTATGTTTGTATTATTTCTGTAATACAATTTAATTTATTTTTATTTAAATCTTCATTGTATGGTACTTATTTCATGGGGTGTATGATTCATATGATACCAAATTGGTATGGGTAAATTTCACAATCTCATTATTATCCAAGATTTTTTACGTAAGTATCTACTAGGACGTATTTATTATCCATTTACATATTTCATAAAATAGTTTTCAAAGGGATTATTTTAATGTACTTTTTACTAAAACTTCATTTTAAATGTTCTAAACAATTATTCTTCTAAATAATTCTCATTAATGTCCATGTTTTCAAAATGGTATTAAGTATTTATTTAAATGGACATGAATGCATTAAAATGTTAATTACTTTAAAAAATTTCAATGTGGTATGAGACACTTTGATTCAAAAATGTATTTCTCCCTTTCTAAATTGTGTGACTTTTAAATGTTTTCATAAAGAATGGATATTTCTCTCAAAGAGTTTTATGAATCATTTTCATCTATGTCAACATCCATTGATAGATTTTAAACTTTTATTATTTTGATTTATTATGATACAAATATTCCATATTATATAGATGTTTTTTGGTATGTTTGAATGTGGATGTGTTACTTTTATATCATTCATGGTTTATGGTTAAATTAGTGACATTTCATATCCTAGTTCTTATACAAATGTTTATGTTATGTTTCAACATTTTCGTATTAGGAATGTATTGGACATAGTAAGTGATGGGTGGAGCCTGCTATATCTCCTCGATGCATCGGTAGGTCTCATGAGACAACTAGACGTGGAATTGGCACAGGCCTTTTCCCAATTTTGATTTATGGTTTTGGATGAGTCCTTAATCCTTTTTAGACATCTTGGCCGAGGCCTTGAAAAAATGTTTTAGAATGTCCGTCATTATACCTTCCCTCATTATGGAAATAATATTGATGGTTCATGTGGTAATTCAACCTTTAGAATACCCATGATTATGTTTTATTATGGAATTATTTACTCAGCTCATATTTTTTTCCATAAATGTATTCGTGTTTATTATTTGCAAAGGAATGATGTTCCAATTATTCACCATGCTTAATATTTATGTAATTTTCCACTGTATTACTTACCCTTACTGAGCATTTGAGCTCACCCCTTTCTTATGTTTCTTTATCCCAGGATTCAAAGAAGTGTATTATGATTGATATGCAGGGTAAAGATAAAAGGAATAATGGAATCCTCAAAGAACTATTTACAATGTGTTTTATCTTTTAAATTGTAATTTAATGTTAATGTACGTAATATATTTTCCAAGAATGCTAAACTAATTAGTCCTTCAGGACTTGATTCCTTGTAATAATGCCAATGTATTAAAATAATGCACCGACTCTGGGTAACTAGGGTCGGGGTGTTACATATATCATCATGGTAATTTCCATGATCTCAAATTAGATAGATGGGTGCATGAATTTCCACAGTGGTATGAGAAATCCGTACATCAAAATTGTAACACCCCAAGATTTCATAGTACGTTTTTTGTTCAATGTAATCCAATAACATGCACTACACGCAACACCAAGTTCTAGTGCACCACGACTTACCTAAATAGACTTTAAAAAGAGGATATGAATAGTAATAACTGAATTTTGAACTTTATATAATCCTTGAAATTTTAGAATCCATATTATGAGTTTCTTAGACATAATGTAAGAATAAATTCATTTTTTACAGATAAAAGAAGTATTTTACAAAAAATGCAATTCTATCCCTTATTAATGGAGAACATTTTTTAAATACAATATTTGAAACTTTTATATATTGAATTTGAAAAAATAAAATTCTTCTTTAGAATCCGGACATAATAGTTTAGTTTTAATATATATTTTTACTTTTTTTTATAACATTCATATTTGGGTGAATAGTGAGAAATAGAATATTTTAACTGAAAAGATCTTTTTTAATAAAAATACTTTATAGTGTTTAATTATAAATTTTAATTGTTTTTATTTATAAATAGATTATATTTTTTCCATTTTATCCAATTATGGTAATTTTAAGTAAATTCACATTGAAATTGGACATAAAAAAATATCAATCTTTTGATAGTTAATATTTCTTAAAAATACGCTTTTTGGTTTCGACAACATGAAATAATTTCAAATTAATAAATGAAATTTATATGTTATTAATTTTCTAAAACATGCTTTAATTTTTTTATTATGAGTAATCAAATTACCTTAGGGTGAATTTTTGGTACTTTTCTAATAACATTCATATTTTGATGAATAGTGAAAATTACTAAATTATAATTAAAAACAACTTTTATAATCGAAATAATTAATAATGAGAAATTGTGAATTTCAGTTATTTAATGTATAATTAGATTATATTTTTACCATTTAATATAATTTTGGTCATTGAACATAATTTAATATTTAAACTGGACATAAGCAAGTGCAAATCTTTTGATAGTTATTATTTCATAAAAACACGCTTTTTTGTTTTGACAACGAGAATTAATTTTAAATTAATTTCGTCCACTTCTATTTTATGAATTTGGAAAAATAGATTACATATTAGGTATCAGGAGGTCCAAATTTTTTAAATACATAACTTTCATTTTTATACATTTGGAATACTTAATTCGGTAAATATTTTATTTAACATGGTTAAAAATTAAATCAGGTAAATAACGGTAAACAAATAGTATTATAGTAATATTAAAGTACACTAAAACGTCCAATAACCATATTAGTTGATACAGTTTTTACCACGGTCATCTTTGGGTCGATTTGGGGACCCCATGGAGCAACGTGTAAATGATAGTGACACTTTATAATAATTAAGTTACAGTAAATAAAAAAATGACATAAGCATATATCTTTTTGAAAATAAATTTTTACATAGGGGTATATATGTAATATTTTCGACTATAAATATAAATTATAAATATAAAACTATTTACTACATAATGGTATTTTATTTATAATTTTTAGACATTGAATAATTAAATTTATTTAGGACAAAATCATGATGTAGTATTTTCCTTATCAATAAAAGAATCAAATAATTGGTATTATAAATGTTAAAATAAATATAATTCTAATGTTTTGATAATATCCAAGAATTTAATTGGATATTATGACATTTTAGGTTTGCTTAAATGAAATTGGTTCGAATTAATAAAGTTGTTACAAATTTAACATAAATAAATTATTAAATAGTGTCAAAATTGACATAAAAGAGTTTTTAAAAAAAATATTATATTATTAATTGATATTCTATTTCTAAAAATATAAGTTTCTTCCAAAGGACATATATCATGATAGGTTTATCATTAATTAACCACTTGGGTGTCTCTTGGAAGTATATTGTATGGTTATTAACTATACAATATAAACATACAAAAAGACATGATAAATGTCAAACTATTAAAATAAGAGTTAAATATATATGATAAGGTAAATATAGTGATTGAAACCTGTATAAAATCTATTAGTTGAATGTATTTCAACTCATCCCCTCTTTATCCTTGAAATAAATCATTTTTAGGAAATTATAATCCGAATTTTAATTTATTATAAAATAATATTTTAAGTTATTCCTAAGGTGCACCTAACCCGACTTATAAAAGGGAACTCCCCCTTCTCTCAAATTCATAACATAAATATCTTTTGGTTCTGCCAAACCCTTCCCAAATAACCTCTCAACTTACCTAAATTCAACCTAGAAGAATTAGTTTGATCATAAAGCCAACCTAAGGAGCCCCTTTGATCAAATCAAAAGGAAGAACCTCAAGAAGTGATAATGTTTTCACCACCCTCTTTAAAGTTCCTTTCTTCTTCCACTTCTTCTTTCTTTTTTTATTTCCATTCTAAAATAATAATTCAAATATATTTTATATACTGTGATGTTATTATAATTATTGTACGACCATATTCGGTATTCTACCCATCCTATGAATGACATGTCGCCCTACGTGCGTACGTACGGCTTACCGTCTCCACGTCATGGTGTAATTGTTATTTAATAAATTATTATTTGGATGGGTATAATAATGATGTGTAATTCATGTAAATAATAAATATAACATGACAACAATTATGTATATATGTTATACTATCAAATTATATATTATTTTTATATCAAAAGATGATATTTTCGCTCGTGCGTACGTACGGATTACCGTCTCCACGAATGTGATAAGATTCATTCCCCATCATATCCATTCAAGAATAATTTTCATTAAATGATTAAAAATAATGTATGAAGACTTTATATCATTCTAGATATGAATATTATACATCCCATCCATAACAAATTTGACTCACAAAATAAGGAATATAAAGGAAAACAAATCCATTAACACCCAAAACAACGATAATACTATGATATGATTAACGAAACAATGTCAAAAGATCATATATTATATCATATTAATGTATATGATTCTTGTATAATTTAATAACAATTATTTCTCCATTATAGAAGATGTTAACCTACCCTAGACCAAGGAAAAGTAAAGGAATGGGTTAATTCTGCAATCTCTTCACTATCCGAGGTTGTTTATACGTAATTATCTACTTGGACCTCTTTATCATCCACACCCATGTTTCTTAAAAATGTATTTCAAAAAAAATTACAATTTACTATACAATGAGATAAAGTCATTTATACCCTTATGTTTTTTGAAAATAATCTTTCCATGTTTTTTCAAAAAATGTACTTTTTAACCTTTTCGATAAATTTAAGGTTAAAATGTCTTTTTTAACTTATATGGCGGTTGCAGTTATTTTTTTTATTATAAAGTCATCGATGATTCCATTACAAGCATATAATAATATTCTCAAAATAAATGTTTTATTTTTAATTATTTGACTCTTAAATGATTTCAAAATAAAAATAGATATTTCTCTAAAAAGGGTTTTGATTTCATCTATGTCAACATCCTTTGATGGATTTTATGTTTATTTGAAATTGATTTATTATGATAAAAAACTTCCATATTGTATTGACGGATTTGTGATATGTTTGACTATGGATGTGATATTTTTATACCATTAATGGTTTATGGTTAATGTATTGACATATAATATGCTAGTTTTAATATGGATGTTTATGATATGTTTAAACCTTTGCATACAAGTAATGTATTGGACTTAGTAAGTGATAGGTGGAGCCCATATAGCTCCTCGATGCATCGGTATGTCTCATGAGACAACTAGAAGTGGAATTGGCCAAGGCCCATTCTCAATTTAGATATATGTTATTGGGCGAGGCCTTAATCATTTTTAGACATCCTGTTTGAGGTCTTCAAAAAATGATTCAAAATGTCTGACATTATATATTTTCTCATTATGAAAATAATATTGATGGTTCATGTGGTCATTCGACTAGTAGAATACCAATGATTTTGTTTTATTATGGAATTATTTACTTAGCTAATATTCCTGCCATAAAATGTATTCAAATTTATTATTGATAAAGGGATGTGGTTTCAATTATTTACCATGCTTTATATTTATGTTATCTTCCGCTGTATTTCTTACCCTTACTAAGCGTTTGAGCTCACCACTTTCTTATGTTTCATTTTCTCAAGACATGAAGAAGTTATTTATGAGTGACATGCAGGCATTATTTAAGAGGTTTGGATGTTTCCAATGGAATAAATTCATGCTGAATTTCATTTCAAGTTGTGAAGTTGAACATATGTATGAATCTTGTTTTTAATAATACAAAACTGATTTGTGTTTCAAGACATGATATCCTTCTGATCATGCCAATGTTATGTAATAATTCACTGACTTTGGGTAACTGGGGTCGGGGAGTTATAATTGGTATCATAGGAAGTTTTGTACAAACATTGGAAACTAGATTTATATAAACTCTGATTAGGCAACATAGCCCTAAGAGAGACATTGAGGATTAGTATAGAAAAATTTCGTAGATTTTTGTTATTGTAGATATTTTTTGAGTTTTTTGAGCAATACATACCTGCCTAGATTCGAGAAGGTAGTGGCGGATCTTGCATAGATGTACCTAGGGGTAAAACCCAAAAACACCTCTTTGAGATCTACTCAAACGAGAAACGGGTGCACGACAATGGGCCGTGTTGCACTCCTGTTTACGAAACTCCCAGGGGATATGCTTAAGATAATTATCATTTTATTGGAAACCCAATATGAAGGGTTTATGAGTATATACTTCCTAAAAGAAAACATTTTTATGTTTATGGATGATATCCATAAACTGTTCAGTCTATGATAGGTATTTTACAAGTTTTTAATTATTCATTGTTATTCATAAACTAACCTAGTGTATGCCATTATATAGAAATGGCGCCCAGTAGAAGGAATGTGACCTCCAACAATACGTATGATCCAAAGAGTAAGAAGGATCATATCTATCACAGTAGTCATCCAACATTTAGAAGGAAAATTGTCTCCCATGTATTGTCAACATATGAAGCAATAGTATCATGTGTTAAAAAGTTAAATAATGAATTCTCTGATTCCAATAGCTTTTATTGGAATCATGAGAAGAAAACGATGATAGAGAGAAATAGGGATAAAGGGGATAGGGAAAATACGAATTTTCCTTTATGTGAAAACTGTTGGAAGAAACACCCTGGAACTTTCCAGAAGGCAATGTGAGTTTTTTATAAGTGTGGAGAAAAAGGAAACCATGTACGTGACGACAAGGGTAAGAAAAATGGTTCAAATCTACAATGCTTCATCTGCAAGGAGTTGGGACACTACGCAAACAAATGTTCAAATCATCATAGAATGCCCTAAATGATGCTATTGGATAATAATAAATTTATGATACTACCACGTATGAGGAGGAATTATTTTAGTTCTTATGTTGTTATTATGTCATTTGAGTGTTGTATCAATGTTGTACTTGTTATAATAATTATTTAGTATATAAGGATTGTACTGCAGTACTGCCTCATTAAAGACTTGAGATTGTGTGGAACCAATTAAAGTGACTCAACAGTAGGTTAAAATTTTGTAAAATATATGGTTGAGAGAAAGATAATCCAGAATATGGTTCTGATATTGAGGTAGTGATCTTGGAATAATACATGTTTGATTTGGATATATTATATTGGATATTCATGACTACCTTGTAACTGATTAATGATTTGTATATTCCATCATTGTTTGAGTTTACAATTTTTTTTGGATTGAATAATTATATCCATTATTCTATAATGAAAAAAGGAGCATGAAGGTAATCAATAAGTTTTTATGGTAATTCAGAATGATGTAGTGTTTTAAAAGAATACATGATGATGGTATTCACATGTTATTACGAGGAAAAAAGGATCTTCATTGTGTTTAACATCCCTATAATTTTTCTACTGTGAGTTTGGAAAACATTAATTGGGATATGTCTAGTTTGATATTATTTTTGGATTTCCATAAAAAGGACAACCAGAGGTCGGGCGGCCACCATTCGTGTCCGGCAAGGTCGTGAGACTTGAACCTGCAATCGAAGGGCGATAGGGGGTGTATCACCTACAACTGACCCATGTGATGTCCTAGATTGAATAATTTAGTTTTTTATGGTCTGTTTGATGAATTAAAAATTCATTTTTTGAAACCCTATACAAATAGGATAAAATGAATTTTTTTGTTCTATTATCTTTTAGATTAAAAGATGAGTTTGATGTAGAAATTAGTTAAAAGATGAAACTCTATCTATCATGTATATATATATATATCTCTCTTCTTTTATTATATTATGAAATTAATTCTTAAACTTTAGGTAAGGGATCATGAAACTAAAAATGTTTTATCCTAATACCTTATGTTTTGTGGAACTAATGATATTTTAAATCATCATTGATTGATGGATTTGTGGCCCTCAATTCTAAAATTGTTTGTGACTGAGGACCTCAATCACTCCATATAAATATTTACATTTTTCCTCAAATTATGTGTCTCTAATTTCAACCAATGTTCTCCTAACGAAGATCATAATTTGGTGGTGACTTTTTCATTCCCCATTTCCTCTTGTTAAGACTAAATTTTTTTAACCCAATTTCGGATGTGTGTTTTCCCAAAAAGGTATTTTATATTTTCAACTTTTTATTTTCAAAAAACAATATCAAATTGAGAGGACTCAATTTATTATTGGGGGGAAGAATGTAACACCCCATGATTTCATAGTATGTTATTTCTTCAATGTAATCCAATAACTTTCACTACATGCAACAACGAGTTCTAGCACACCACGACTTACCTAAATAGGTGTTCAAAAGCGGTTATGAATAGTATCAACTGAATTTTGAACATTATATAATACTTATAATTTTATAATACATATTATGATTTTCTTAGACATAATGTAAGAACAAATTCATTTTTTCAGATAAAAGAAATATTATTCAAAAAATGAAATTTTACCGCCTTTTAATGAAGAACTTTTTTTAAATCCAATATTTGAAACATTTATATATTCAATTTGAAAAAAATAAAATTCCTCTTTATAATCGTGAAATAATAGTTTAGTTTAAATATTTTTTTTTGTTTTTCTGATAACTTTCATATTTTGCTGAATAGTGAAAAATACTATATTTTAACTGAAAACAACTTTTTTAATTAAAATAATATATAGTGTTAAATTATAAATTTTAGTGCTTTGTAATTATAAATAGATTATAATTTTACCATTTAATCCCATTCTTGGGATTTTATGTAATATCACTTTGAAATTGGGCATAAAAAAGTATAAATATTTTGATAGTCAATATTTCTTAAAAATACGCTTTTTGGTTTCGACAATATAAATTAATTTTAAATTAATAAATGAAATTTATATGTTTATAATTTAGTAAAACAGACTTCATTTTGGGATTTGGAGTATCAAAATTATCTTATGGTGAATTTTTGGTACTTTTCTGATAACTTTCATATTTTGATGAATAGTGAAAATTACTAAATTTTTTAAAAAAACAACTTTTTTAATCGAAATAATTAATAATGATAAATTATTAATTTGACTTATTTTAAAGTCTAATTATATTATATTTTACCATTTAATCCAATTTTTATCATTGAACATAATTTTACATTTAAACATAACAAAAACATGTGTCAATCTTTTGATAGTAATTATTTATTAAAAACATGCTTTTTGATTTGACAAAAGGAATAAATTTTAAATTTATTTCTTCCAATTATGTGTTTTGAATTTGAAAAAAAGGATTCCATATCTATAATATGATTTAAAAATAGTGTAAATAAATTACTTTTATTTTTATACATTTTGAATAATTACTTCGGTAAATATTTTATTTACCTTGGTTAAAAGGTAAATCCTGTAAATAATGGTAAAAAAATTAATATTATAATAATATCAATTTACCCTCACACACTTCCTAAACCTTTTTGTTGACACATTTCCGACCATGGGCATCTTTGGGTCGATTTTGGGACCCCATGGAGACACTTATAAGTGATAATGACATATTATATTAATTTAGTTAAAGTTAATACAAAAATGACATAATCATATATCTTATAGAAAAACATTTTTAAAATATGGTTATATATGTTATATTTTAGACTATAAATATTCATTATAAATATAAAAATATTTCCTACATGATGGTATTTTATTTTTAATTTTTAGACATTGAAAAATTAATTTTATTTATGACACAATAATGATGAAGTATTTTCCTTATTAATGAATGAATTAAATAATTGGTATTATAAATGTAAAAATAAATATAATTTGAAAGTTTTTATGACATCCAAGAATTTTATTGGATAATATAAAATTTTATAATTGCTTAAATTAATTTTTTTCGAATTAATAAAGATGTTAATACTTTAAAAAAATCAACTATTAAATAGTGTCAAAATTGACATAAAAGGGGTTTTAAAAAAAATATTATATTGTTAATTGATATTTTATTCCTAAAAATATAAGGGTCAGAGAAAGGACTTATATAATGATATTTTTAACACTAATAGACCACTTGGGGGTCTCTTGGAAGTATATAGTATGTTTAGTAACTATATAATATAAAAATACAAAGAGACATGGTAATTGTCAAACTATTTAACTAAGAGTTAAATATAAGTGATAAGGTTAATATAGTGACAAAAACCTGTCTAAAATATATTGGTTGAACGGATTTAGACGCATACCCACCGTATCCTTGAAATAAATCAGTTTGTAGCCATTATAATCCAAATATTAATTTAATATAAAATAATATTTTAATTATTTTTCTAAGGTTCCCCTCACCCCTCTTATAAAAGGACACTCCACTTTCTCACAAATTAATACCTTCAAAGACTTTTGGTTCAAACAAACCCTTCCCAAATAACCTATAAACATCCCTCACTTCAACCTAGAGGAATTATTTTGATAATAAATCCATCCTAAAGAGCCCTTTTGATCAAATCAAAAGGAAGAACCTGAAAAAGAGGTAATGTCTTCACCACCCTCTTTCATTTTCCTTTCATCTTCCACTTCTTCTTTATTTGTTATTTACATTCTAAAAAATTTACTCCAATATCTTTTATATACTTTTATGTTGTTATAAATATGGTATAACTATATTTAGTATTCTATCCATCCTTTAAATGACATGTCACCATACGTGTGTATGTACGGCTTAATGTCTCCACATCGGGGTGTAATTGTTATTGAATACATTATTATTAGGATGGGTATAATAATGATGTGTAATTAATGTAATTAATAAATATAACATGATAATTATTCTTTATATATTTTATACTATCCAATTATATATTATTTTAATATCAAAAAAATGATTTTGTCGCTCGTACGTATGTACAGATTACCGTCTCCACGAACGCGATGAGATTCCCCCATCGTATCCATTCAAGACAAATATTCATTATATGGTTAAAAAAATTATAAAGACTTGATATCATTCTTTATATGAATATGATACATCCCATCAATAAAATTATGACTCACAAAACAAGGAATACAAAGGAAAAAAAATCCAGTAACACCTGAAACAACGATAATACTAAGATATTATTAATGAAGCAATATTAATGGATCATATATGATATCATATTAATGTATATGATTCTTTTATAATTTAATAACAATTATATCCACATTATACAATAGTTTAACATACCCTCTACTATGTAAAATTAAAAGATAGGGGTTAATTATACAATCTCTTCATTATCTAAGGTTGTTTATACGTAATTATCTATTGTGACCTCTTTATCATCCACATCCATGTTTCATAAATATGTATTTCAAAACCTTTTTAATATTTACTAGACAATGAGTTAATGTAATTTATATCCTTATGTGTTTTTAAAGGAATCTTTCCATTATTTTTCAAACAAGGTACTTTATAACCTTTTCGAAAAATTTATGGTAAGAATGTTTTCTTTAACTTATACGGCGGGTGCAGTTATTTTCCGCTATTATAAAATTGATGAAGCTTGCCTTACAAGCTTATAAGAATATTTTAAAAATAAATGTTTTCTTTATAATTATGTGAATCTTAAATTATTTCAAAATATAATGATATATTTCTCCCAAAAGGGTTTTGATTTCATCTATGTCAAAATACTTTGATGGATTTTATGTTTATTTGAAATTGATTTATTATGATAAAAACTTCCATATTATATGGAAGGTTTTGTGATATGTTTGACTGTGGATGTGCTATTTTTATACCATTCATGGTTTATGGTTATGTTATTGACATTTTTTATTCTTGTTTTAATACAGATGTTTATGATAGGTTTAAACCTTTTCATACGAGGAATGTATTGGCCTTCGTAAGTGACGGGTGGAGCCCGCTATAGCTCCTTGATGCATTGGTTGATCTTATGAGACAACTATAAGTGGAATTGGATGAGTCCCTTTCCCAATTTTGATATTTTTTTTGGACGAGAACTTAATCATTTTTATACATCTTGGTCGAGGCCTTGACAAAATGTTTCAGGATGTCCGACATTATACATTTCATCATTATGAAAATAATGTTGATAGTTCATGTGATCATTCAACTAGTAGAATACCAATGATTGTGTTTTATTATGGAATTATTTACTCAGCTCATATTCCTTCCATAAAAGTATTCATGTTTATTATTGGTAAAGGCATGTGGTTGAAATTATTCACCATGATTAATATTTATGTTATCTTCCGCTGTATTTCTTACCCTTACTAAGCATTTGAGATCACCTGTTTCTTATGTTTCATTTTCCTAGGATATAAAGAAGTTAGTTATTAGTGAATTTCAGGCATTATTTAGGTTTCTTGGATGTTTCTAATAGAATAAATTCATGTTTTATTTCATTTCATGTTGTAAAGTTGAACTTATGTATGAATCTTGTTTCTAATAATACTAAACTGATCGGTCTTTCGAGACATTATTTCCTTGTGATAATGCCAATGTTATGTAATAATCCCCCAACTTTGGGTAACTGGGGTTGGGGTGTTACAAAAAAATTATATATGATATTATATGTTTTTTGTAATTTTATGTTTTTTATTTTTTTATTAGAATTTAGAAATTTTTTTTTTGAAAATCTAAAACTCATGGAGTGGTGATTTTAAGGTATTGATTTTGTTTAAGATTAAAATATATGGCTTGCGGAACTATGTGTTATCCAAATTTCAAACAATTTTATGCTCTATTCTCTTCACACAGTTGGAACACGGTGTTCCAAAACATTATGTAAAACAATGTAAGTGGTAGTTAAATTAAAATTTATAGAATAATTCTTCATTGATTATTATTTTGTATGATTTATTCCTTGTTATGTAATCTATTTTCATTGGGGAGTTACATTATAGTTAAAAAATATCAATTAATAATGTTGAACTGAAAAATAATTACATTGGACAATTAAAAAAATTAATTGGAAATTTTTTTTGATAGTGAATCAATTTAAAAAATATTGAAAGATGTGTAATTTTAAACCTACTATAGAAAGTCTAAAAATAGGTTTTATATATTTTTTTAGTGTTTATAAAATAATATATGATTGATTCAACATTTTCAAGACTTTTTTAATCATCATATATTTTCATATAAGTGTATATGTTTTTATGTACATTCTTGAATGTTTGTGTCATTTTTATATTGGAGAAGGGTTTAAACACACATATGATGTTTCATAGGATACCACCAGTGAGGCATTGATTTCAAAGGATTAATTCGTTTTTTTAATTTTATTTCAATATTGAATATTTAATCATTTTGATTATTTTATATAAATTGTGGTTTTGGAGTTCTCATTTTTTGGATTATTTGGATTAGTTATATTTGACTTGTTTTGAAATGATGTTTTGATATTTCATTTTTTATTTATGATGGAGCCATGGATTTTCGTTCTATGGGTTTTTTTTATGTTTTTAAATTCATGTTTTCTATTAGAAGAATACTCCAAAAATATGATCTTTTGATATTTTTAATGGTTATATGGGTGGTATATCATCCACATCTTTTCATGTTGATAAGTTATCCACTCAATAATTCAACTCATATGTTCTATAAATGGTGTAAAGTGTTTCTTATGTAGCTACATAGTATAAATAATTCAACATGGAGTTTTTAGGATTTTAAACCACTAATTTCTTTTGGATGCTAGAAATTTGAAATGCAGAATAACAATGTCAAATCATCGAGGATATTTTCATTCATCATGATATTTATGACCCTCTTAAGATAAAAAATCTCAAAATTTATACGTTAAGGACTCTGATTAATGTTGTGGAAGTATAACATTAGGATACACCCATAGTGTGACCATTTGTGGAATAGAATTAAATCCATATTCATCAAACCAAATTTCACCAAAAATGTAATGTAACTGAAGGATATAGGAATTTCTCATTGAATGATAGGTGATTTAATGGTTTTAATTTTTTCTAATAGTTTCATAGTTTGAGTAATGCATCACATAAAAATTTCATAACAGAAATCCTTGATGGTTCGATAATTTAAAAAAATTTATTAACCCAAACTATATACTCTATTATCATCATTCTCTATTAAATATGAAGATGTGGCGAGACATGTTATTTTATAAAATTCCATTTTTCCTATGAGCTGAATGAAGTTAATGCAGTTCTTTTCCCTTGGAGTAGTGGTGTTGGTTAAAAAAAGAAAATAAATATTACCTATATATTTTATTTTTTTTATTATTAGTGAAAATTTTCAGATGTTCATTCTCACGTGAATCATAAAATACTAATCTCTTAGATTTCCCCCAATGTTGGATATATGGGCACAAAATACATGATTTCCAGAATCACCAATGACTCCCTACACTTGTATACTCTTTTGACATATCCAATATATTTTCATATGTGATTTCTGAAGGATACATGGAACCAGATCATCCCATTCAATATATCACATGCTAATTACTTAATAATGGTCATTATGTGGGATATATTTAATGTTGCTTCAATTTTAATTTTTTCACGGTTTTTAGGTATTGGTTGATGGTATTTCATTTTTTAAGTGATGGTATTTAATTAATATAATGTTTTGGAAAATTATTCTAAATAGAAGTCTTTTTTTGGAAAGAAATTATATATCTCATTATTGTTGTATGATAGCTTCCATTAGTTCATGTCTCGTTTATTTTAGATTATGGTATCTTCATCGATTCTTAAGAATCATTATCATGGATAAGTATGTACTCATATGAGTTATAATATTATTGTGACACCATCAATATTTAGAATGTGGTGAACCATGTTTCTGAGATTCTTTGATGGGGGAATCATTTCCCCCTTCTATGCCTAACATAGATCAAATTACATGGTTGTTCTAGATAGTGGTTCATATGGAAGCTTCTTGTGGAGGTCCCAGTTATTCCATTGTAGAATTATTAGTTTATTTATCTTCTATTGGTTTGGGTGGAACTTTTTTAATATAGTATCATGAGGATTTGAGACATTCAACCATGGTCCATTACTTTTTCGTTTCAATACCTTGGTTTCATCAATTTAATTATAGTTTCCTAATTGGATCCATAAGAATGATTATTCAATTTTTTTCAATTGAATGGTATTTATTAGTGGGTTAGAATAATGTTTTTCATTTTTTATTTTGGGATGATAGAAGTTCATTTTTAATGTGTTGTTTTGACCATGCTTTTTTATCATGATTAATTGAGTCTTTTGAACATAAAGAGGGACTAATGTGTCATAATTCATATATTTTTCAAACCAAGAACATCAATTATAATTTTTTAATTATTAATTCATATTTATCATGGTTAATTATTTATTGGATGATACAATGTAATTTTTTTGATATTTTGGATTTTCAACAATAGTTCATAGTTGGCACACTCTTAGTAGAAAATAAGAAAAGAACATCTAATAATGTATATATTTTTTTTAAAAATTTCCCACATGTCTAGAATATGGATTCTCTAGTCATGTGTCCTATAAATATTAGGTGTTGATGTATTTTCGTATGAGGTCACAATAAGAGATTTGTTCATCCAACCATGTGGCCAAATCACGCACACTACCCAACTCTTCAAAACAAATATTACTTATCTAAACTTTCCCCATTATATTTTCTCTATAATAAACCAATATAGTCTCCCCCTCCCATTTTCCATTGACAGAACACCCAATAGTCTCCCTTGTTTGTGAGGAATCCCTCTTCTAGCTTTATTTTTTAAAATTTTCCATATGATTGATCATGGGTTCATCTTAGGTATGAATTATTCTTTATATTATATATTAGTATTATTATTTCATTTGAACATTTCATATACCCGTGTAGTAAAAAATTAATCGATTAAATGATAATTATTTTTTGGGTTTTTTTGATTTTTTTTCATAGAGTTTGTGTGGTCTGATTGAGCAATATTCTAACGATGTTCATTAGAGATAAAAAATATCCTATCAATTTTAGGGAGATTATATTGCATTATTATTCATTATCTCAATTTAAATAATGTATTTAATGATTTATGGGGATCATATGTTTCAATAGATCACCATGTATGGATATGAGGATGATTTGATCCATCATTGTCAATGTTAATGTGTTCTTCTTTAGTCTGTGGTATGTTTTTTTTCAATTTCTTAAAATTTTATTCCATGATTAGATGTGTATATTTAATGGTGTCTTTATTATTATATATTTTACTTATGATTTATAAAATTTTATGATTCCTTGAAATTATGTTCCACTTTTATTCAATATTAATCATAATCTTCCAAAACAGGTTTAATTTATTTAATCCGATATTTTATGCTAATTTTTTATTTTAATTAGTAATAAATTTTAATATCGATTTAAAAATTTTGTCTATTATTTAAAGTGTAAATTTAAAATGATTTTTCAATCTTTTGGACATATTTTTTTACCAATTCATGGTGGAATTTTCGTTCACTAAATGCTAATTCAAAGGATTTTCAAATAACATAAATGGTTAAATGTGACATATATACTCAATAATATATATATGGTTTCCCAATATATAAATAATAATAATTTGAGTCGGTAAAATTTTAAATTGGATGTTATGTATAAAGACACACAAATATATATATATATATATATATAATATGAAGGTGTATAAGTTTTTTTGTGAAGTATGTTTTTGGAACACAAAATATTTTGGATAAACATGATATACAAATAAATGGGGTTTATGATGACCCCGACTCTCTTGGTCCTTCCCTTTTCCAAAATACGGGTCCTAAAGGGGTGGTGTCTCAGTGAGACCGATCGGCGTCACCCGGCCTTGTCGAGTAGTTTCCAGTAGCGCTCCTTTTTGTGCAAATAGAATTTTAAACCCTATTTTGAACTTTTTGAGTGTGTTTTAGAGACCCATAATGCACATAAGAGTTTTAACTAAATACTTAATGGATTAATGAGTTGGTTTAAAGCACCCGACCCCCTTTAATGACGAGTGGGGCCACGTGGTCAACCCACGACCCCCGCACCTTACGCGGTTTCTCGTTCTCACCTCAACTGTCTGCGGCTCTTATAAACTAAGGGTTAGACGTGGTTTCTCCTTTCCTCGATCGCGGCTTTTCACAAACATCTTCTGGTTCATCGGGCGGGCCGCATCGTTATCTGTAATGTTCCGCGCCCGGCCTAAGCGTCGATCGTCGATCAAACAAGTAGGGAATTTCTCCTTCATCTCTCTCTTTTGTGTATCATGCGGGATGGGCGTGTTTCTGTTCTGTAGAATTGGAAAAACCAGACCTAAATGGAGATAATGAATTGGATTCTATAAAGAAAGGGGGGTTGTGATCGTTGATTTTGTTTATATTATGATCTTCATGTTGTGTTGTGTTGGCTTATGCCTTCTGAAAATTGAGGTTGTTGGTTGTCGTTGTCTGTGCATTAACGAACCAAGGTGATGTTTTAAATGGCTTGTTTCTGGTTGCAAACTCCTGCTGTGAAATTGGTTAATCACGTATACCCAGCTGAATAAATTGAAAGCATCAGGATCAACCCTTCTATGATAACTCCCAGTTAGAACACAAGGAATTTGAATCATGGATTGTGTTAAGTCGTTTAAATCTGAAAATACTGGCAAGGCCCTGCTTAGTGTTGGTGACGGTGGTTTGGTTGTTTTCCTTTGACGGGCCGGTTGCTGGAAATGTGGGAGGGGATGGGATCCCCTATCTTTATACACTCGGTGGTTCTGTGAATTTGGGGATGGGATCCCCCACTGGTATGGATTCGGTGGTTGTGAGTTTTATAACTTGGTGGGTACTTGTTTATATCACGAATTGGGGTGGGATCCTCTGTTGTTGAGAATCGGGTGTCGGTGTTATGGTTGATGCTTGACAGTTTTCTTTCCTGGACTTGTGCCTATGCTTACTAGTTTCCCAGTAGTTCTTAAACTTGATTAAGCATTATCACTGTACTTGAAACAAGAATGGGACAAATGGGTTTTGTTGGCGAAAGTCTTGACATGAGTCTTGGATGCAGTGGTGTTGTGTTCTGTAGGCTGGTTAGAAAAACATAGGCTTTGGGTGAGTGCTTGTTACCTATACCTATACTTGTAGTTTTGTGTTTCTTATTCGCGCCCCACCCAAGTTGAGCACATAGTGCCAAACACCCCCATTTCTTGGGGGAGGGTGTTTTTCCCAACACTATTCATAGTGGCTAGTTATTAGCTCCTTTTCTGCTCCGTTTCCCGGATATCCCAAGTATCTTCGAGCAGGCTGTGATGGCCCGAGGTCCATTATTAGCCCAATATCCTTTGGGTGGGGTAGTGTGGTGGTTGGCCAGGTGTGTGCGGCAGGTGGTTTCCCAAGTTTCTTCGGGATGAGGCCCAGGTGTCATCGGGCGTGGCAGTGTATTTTCATACCCAGGTGTCTTCGGGCGTGGTGGTGGTTGTTCTGGCCTATGGTTTTGCAGGCGTGGTTACATGTGATTGTTGAGGCCCAGGTGTTTTCGGGTGGGATTCAGCAGTGGGACTGCGTGTGGTAGTTGTGGCCCAGGTGTGTGCGGGCGGGTGTGGCAGTGGGACTGCGGTGTGAATGGCGGGACTGGTCTGATGCGTAGGATGTCTCAATAACCAGTGGGAAAGTGGCGCGGGGTACCCAAACATCGATGTTCTCTTAATATATATATTATTTGACTTTCTTTATTTGGGTAGTGTGCCTTGGTGAGTCCTGCGGTGGATAGTTTACCTTGATTAGGTTTTTGGTTTACTCTTTTTCTCACGGGACATTAGAACGTTCGCCCACCTGTGCACGAGAGTCTTTGGTTTTACCTACTGAGTGTACTTGTATTCTCACCCTATGTATGTGAAACTGCTTTCAGGTTTCTGGGAGGACTTCGGGGATCACACAGGATAATACTAGCTTAGACCTTTGGGGCAAGTTGTAGTTTCTGTTTTTCTTCTTTGGTACTTACCTTTTTAGTCTCCTTTTTTACTTTGTGGCTTTACTTTTAGAACATGAATGTGGGAATGGGTTATTTCTTTTTTGTTTTACTTTTCTTTTACCTTGGTTTTGTTGAGTTTCATCATCTCATCTCACGATCTTATAGAACAAAAAGGGGTAATTCCTTCCATTTGTGAGAAATTTCTATACCCTTGGTGCTAGTCGCCACTCCGGGACCTATTGAAGGCAGGTCTCAGGGGTCATTATCTCTCCTTCAACTTAAAGAAGGAAGGGCCTGGCAATCTGCTGACCCTTCCCTCCTTTTGGTGAAGATGGGTTGTGACAAAATGGTATCAGAGGTGATGGTTGAGAGATAGGATGGGGTCTGGAGTTAGGAACGGTGAGGATTGCATGGGATGGTAAGGCAACAGTTTTGGGTGAGCTTGGCGCGTGAATTAGTCCAGGGAAGACCAGCTAGGACACCGGATTTTAGGGCCCCCCGTGATCCGATGCAAGGACTCTGGACCTACCGAACGACCAAGTGAGGCCACACTGATTGCAGGGTAGAAACCCTAGGAAAGGTACATGCATCATAATGACTTCTGTTCTTGTGTTTCTGGGATGTCATGGGAATTAAGAATAAATTAAATTTTAAGAAGTTTTGAAGACGATATTTTTCACTACATGGGCATAGGCATTCCTTGTTTACCTTGCAGGTATGGAAACTGGAAGGTGGCCACGTGTGGTACAGGCGATCAAGGCCCCGAAGACTACTTTGGCCGATCGGCAGAGAGCTGATCGGGAGGAAGAGGAAGACCAGTGGCAGAAGACTCTTCGGGCCTTCCAGCGACAGGCCCTCAAGAAGTATGAGGGCAGCACCTCCGACATGAAGAAGGAAGGATGGCTAGAGGAGCTAGTTATAGATTTCGGCCTAATTCAGGCCCCGAACGAGTACTGGGTTCCTCTGGCTGTCAACCAGATGCGGGGAGCGGCGCGTTAGTGGTGGACGCTTTACCTGGGGGAGAGGAGAGAGGGTGAGGTGGTTTGGGCGGATTTCGAGAGGGAGTTCCGGGCGGAATTCCTCTCTTCGACGATGAAGGCAGAAAAGAGACAGGAGCTACTCACCCTCCAGCAGGGAGTATGTCCGTGAGGGAGAAAGGGAAAAATTTCAAGGACCTCCTACATTTTTCTCCAGACCTCTTTCTCAATGAGGAGTCTCGGGAAAGACGTTTAGAGGAGGCGCTCCGACCCTCCCTCCAGTATGTTGTTACCCCCTTTACCATGCCGATGTACTTGGAGGTCCATAAGACGGCCGAAGTCGTGGAGAAGATGCATGCTCTAGGAGGAGTGTCACGAGAGGTGATCCAACTGGGAAAATCAAAGGGGAAGGCCGTCAACACCAGGCCTCCAACGTCAGGACCCTCTAGGTTTTGACCTGTAGGGAGAAGGCCGCATCAGTTTCAGTTTCGATCCCCTGGTCCTCTCCCCTTTTCTTCGGGCCCGGGACTGCGGTGCTTAATCTGTGGGAGCCCTGGACATCTCCAGAGTCAGTGCCCAGACCGGGTGCAGTACGGCAGTGGTGGACAGCCCCACCACCCATCCTAGCAGCAGCTTCCAGCCAGACCTTTCCAGCAGCAGTAGCAAGGACAGCGAGCTCCCGCTCCTCCGAGGGCAGATGTAGGAGGAGGAGGCCGACCTCAGGGCACTCCTCAGGGACCCCGACCAGGGCGTGGTCGAGGATGTGGCTGACAACCGAGAGGCATAGGAGTCGGTCGTGGATAGCTACACGCCGCAGAGGTAGCAGTTCGGGCAGGGCCAGAGGTTGTTCGAGGTACGATCATTCTGTTTATCACTCTTGATTATGCCTTGTTCGATACCAGATCTTCGCACTCCTTTGTTGCACCCAGTCTGGCCCGTGCCTTGGGATTAGATGCAGAGAGACTTCTAGTTCCCCTAGTGTTGAGCACACCAGTCGGGGGTTAGACCAACTTGTTGTTTGTTTTTCGGGGATGTAGACTGATGATAGGGCCACATCATTCGGTTATGGATCTTCTTCTGCTACAGATTCAGCCATACGATGTCATCCTAGTCATCGAATGGCTATTTTCTGTGTGTGACGTCATCAACTATTTCTGAAGAAGTGTTGTGTTCTCAGAAATGGACGGCCGACATGTTACCTTCACTAGCGAGCGAAGCAGTCCGAAGGGAAACAGGCGAGGGGAACATCTCCTCTCCTTGTTGACCGAGCTGGCAGTGGAATCAGTAGATGCTGAAATGGTGGAAGTGCCAAAGATTGTCCGTGAGTTTATGGACGTCTTCCCTGAGGAGGTGACGACTCTACCCCCTCGGCGTGATATCGAGTTCGGGATAGACCAGCAGCCCGATGCTCGACCGATCTCGATGGCTCCTTACAGGATGTCACCTTCAGAGCTACGGTAGTTGCAGATCCAGATTGACGGTCTGATGAAGAGGGGTTATGTTCACCCAAGTGTGTCACCGTGGGGCGCTCCAGACTTGTTCACAAAGAAGGCAGATGGTGGTCTCAGGTTGTGTATCGACTACAGGAGGCTAAATCAGGTAACAATTAATAATCTCTACCCTCATCCGAGGATAGACGATATCTTCGACCAGCTAAATGGGGAAAGATGGTTCTCCAAGATTGACCTGTTGTCTGGGTACCACCATTTGAGAGTGAAGGAGGGTGACATCGCGAAGAAGACATTCAGATGAAGGTATGGACACTTTGAGTTCGTAGTCATGACCTTCGGTGTTACGAACGCCCCGACTATTTTCATGGGGCTTATGAACTCCATCTTCCGGGAGTACTTGGATCAGTTCGTGGTTGTATTCATCGATGACATCCTGGTCTACTGAAGATCAGTGGAGGACCATGCGTAGCACCTGAGGACAGTTTTGGAGGTCCTACGACATCATTATCTCTCTGGGAAGTTATCGAAATGCAAGTTCTGGACATGGGATGTGCACTTCCTCAGACACGTGGTGTCCGGGCAGGGGGTAGGGGTGGACCCATCAAAAGTTGAGGCGGTTGTTTCTTGGGAAGAACCCAAGAATGTGGCAGAGGTCTGTAGTTTCCTTGGGTTGGCCGATTACTATCGGAGGTTTGTACCCAACTTCTCCTGAGTTGTGGCCCCTTTGACAGCCCTGACCAAGAAAGACCTGGTTTTCATGTGGATCGAGCAGTGTGAGTTAGCTTTCAGCTATCTAAAGGAGAAGTTGGTTAGTGCCCCATTGTTGGGATTACCAGAAGAAGGGGTGGCCTGTGAGGTGTTCTGTGATGCTTCAGGGCAGGGTCTAGGATGCGTGTTGATGCAGCGACAAGGGGTGATCTCTTATGGGTCTAGGAAGCTACGCCCCCATGAGTGTAATTACGCCACCCACAGCCTGGAGCTTGCAGCGGTCGTTTTTGCGCTAACGTTATGGCGGTACTACCTCATCGGGGAACGCTTTTTGGTCTTCACATATCACAAAAGCTTGAGTTATATCTTCTCCCAGCGGGACATAAACTTGCGACAGTAGAGATGGGTGGAGTTTCTCCAGGATTATGACTGTGAGATCTCTTATACTGAAGGCAAGGGGAATGTGGTGGCCGATGCCTTGAGCAGGAGGATGTAGAAGGATGCGGTCTGAGAGTCGGAAGACGCCATGAAGGCAATGGAAGAGTTGGTTTCCTTACACCTGGATGCGAAGATGGATAGTGGTAGAGGCTTCCTATATCAGATGATAGTGCAGTAATCTCTGTTTCGACAAGTGGAGGAGTCTCATTGGGGAGACCCGGAGTGCGAAGTGATGCGTGACCGGGTTGACGAGGACAATGCTCTGGAAGGATGGGCAGAGGACGGTCAGAACTAGATGCTTATCCAAAAAAGGTTGTTTCTTCCATGAGTGATGTGCGGAAAGGTTCTCAGTGAGTTCCCCAACTCACCCCTGGCGGTACACCCAGGAGTTTCCAAGATGTACCAAGGACTGAAGAGGCAGTTTTGGTGGCCAGGAGTTAACCGAGCGGTGGAAGAGTTTGTGGCCAAGTGCTTAGTGTGTCAGCAAGTTAAGGTTGAACACCGAGTTCCAGGCGGCGTACTGCAGCCCCAAGATGTCCCCGAGTGGAAGTGGGATGACATCTCGATGGATTTCATCATGGGACTACCCAAGGCCCAAGGGGGATATGACGCCATCTGGGTGGTAGTGGACAGGTTGATGAAATCAGCCCACTTTCTGGAAATTAGTGAATCGAGTGTTGTGGATGCTTTGACACGAAAGTACGTGGATGAGGTGGTGTGGATGCATGGGGTTTCGAGGTCTATAGTATCAGATAGGGATGCACGGTTTAACTCGCGAGTCTAGAGAGGATTGCAGCATGCTTTTGGCACCCAGTTACGCCTTAGCACTGCTTTTCATCCCCAGACAGATTGAAAAACAGAGCGCACCATCCAGACCTTGGAGGATATGCTACGAGCATGTGTTCTATACTCAGGAGGATCATGGGTACTACACTTTACCTTGGTAGAGTTCGCATACAATAATAGCTACCACTCTACCATCTGTATGGCCCCGTTTGAAGTCTTGTACGGGAGGCCATGCCGTTCACTTATATGTTAGGCCGAAGTAAGAGAGGCAGGAATCCTTGGCCCGGAGGTGGTGCAGAACATGATAGAGAAGTTTCAGCTCATACGGGAAAGGATGAAGGTGGCCCATGACTAAGAGAAGTCGTATTCGGATACCAGGAGGAGGCCCTTGGAGTTTCAGGTTGGAGACCACATGTTCTTGAAGGTCTCCCCTCGGCGTGGGCAGCGGAGGTTCGGCAAGGGGAGTAAGATTTCTCCCAGTTTCATTGGACCCTTCGAAGTGTTGCGACAGGTCGATGAAGTAGCTTATCAGCTAGCGTTACCACTACCGCTACTGAGGATACATGATGTCGTCAATGTGTCCCAGCTCCGTCGGTATCTGCATGACGTTTCACACGTCCTTGATTTGGGTGAGCTGGACATCGAGGACGATGTGACTTTTGTGGAGAGCCCAGTGATGATCGAGGATCACAATGAAAAGAAGCTTCATGGGCGAACCATTCCCTTGGTTCGTGTGTTATGGAGACATGGTGGGATTGAGGAGAGTACGTGGGAGAGGGAAGTACAAATGTGTATCCAGTACCCAGAGTTGTTTTATGTTTTGTTCCTTTTTATGCCTTTTGTGGTAGAACGTTTTTACCTTTTTGGCTATGAAATATACTGGTTTTCTTCCTCTAATTTTGTGTGAAAATCCCTGGCTATGGGGAAGGAGAGATCCCAACCACTAATCAAGACGCATTGAGGTGGATGCTATTAAACCCGTGCGGGCGAGTCAGTGCCACCCAAAGCGGATAATATCTTGAAATGGGGAAAGAAACTCCCCAACCCTCACATGCATGGGAATTTTGACATGATATGTTTCTTAGATCGTGATAAGAAGGTGTTCTTAGTTAACAACGTGGTTCACTCTTGAGAGGTAACTTTCGGGGTCGTTGTTCGGACCTGACCTTTCCTTCTGGGTTGTTTAAATTCTTGGGGATGAGAATAGTTTGAGAGGTATCTGATGTGATGACCTTGCCTCTCTTGGTCCTTCCCTTTGCCAAAATACGGGTCCTAAAGGGGTGGCGTCTCGGTGAGACCGATCGGTGCGACCGATCGGTGAAACCGATCGGCGTCACCAGGCCTTGTCGAGTTGTTTCCAGCAGCGCTCCTTTTTCCACAAATAGGGTTTTGAACCCAATTTTGAACTGTTTAAACGTGTTTTAAAGACCCATAACGTGCATAAGAGTTTTAACTAAATACTTAATGAATTAATGAGTCGGTTTAAACCACCTGACCTCCTTTAACGACGAGAGGGGTCGCGTGGTCAACCCACGACCCCCGCGCCTTACGTGGTTTCACGTTCTCACCTCAACCGTCCACGGCTCTTATAAACTAAGGGTTAGCAGTGGTTTGTCCTTTCCTCGATCGTGGCTTTTCATAAACAGCTTCTGGTGCATCGGGCGGGCTGCATCATTATCCGTAAAGTTCCGCGCCCGGCCTAAGCATCGATCGTCGATCAAACAAGTAGGGAATTTCTCCTTCATCTCTCTCTTTTGTGTATCATGCGGGAAGGGCGTGTTTATATTCTGTAGAATTGTATAAACCAGACCTAAATGAAGATAATGAACTGGATTCTATAATGAAAGTGGGGTTGTGATCATTGATGTTGTTTATATTATGATCTTTATGTTGAGTTGTGCTGGCTTATGCCTTCCGAAAATTGAGGTCGTTGGTGGTCGTTGTTTGTGCATTAACGAACCCTAGTGATGTTTTAAATGAATTGTTTGTGGTTGTAAACTCCTACTATGAAATTGGTTAATCACGTATACCCGGATGAATAAATTGAAAGCACCAGGATCAACCCTTCTTTGATAACTCCCAGTTAGAACACACGGAATTTGAATCATGGAGTGTGTTAAGTCGTTTAAATTGGAAAATACCGGAAAGGCCCTGCTTAGTGTTGGTGACGGTGGTTTTTTTGTTTTTCATTCACGAGCCGATTACTGGAAATATGGGAGGGGATGGGATCCCCTGTATTTATACTCTCGGTGGTTGTGTGAATTTGGGGATGGGACCCCCCGCTGGTATGGATCCGGTGGTTGTGAGTTTTAAGACCAGGTGGGTACATGTTTATATAATGAATTGGGGTGGGATCCTCTGTTGTTGAGAACTACGTGTGGGCTTTATGGTTGATGCTTGACGGTTTGATTTTCTAGACTTGTTCCCATGCGTACCAGTTTCCCAGTAATGCTTAAACTTAATTAAACATTATCACTGAACTTGAAACAAGAATGGGACAAATGGGTTTTGTCGGCGAAGGTCGTGACTTGGGTCTTGGACGCAGTGGTGTTGTGTTCTGTAGGCTGGTTAAAAAACCTATGCTTTGGGTGAGTTCTTGTTACCTATACCTATACTTGTAGTTTTGTGTTTCTTATTCGCGCCCCACCCAAGTTGAGCACTTAGTGCCGAACACCCCCATTTCTTGGGGGAGGGTGTTTTTTCCAACACTATTCTTAGTGGATGGTTTTTAGCGCCTTTTATGCTCCCCTTCCCTGATATCCCAAGTATCTTCGGGTAGGCTGTGATGGCCCGAGGTCCATTATTAGCCCAAGAACCTTCGGGCGGGGTACTATGGTGGTTGGCCAGGTGTGTGCGGAAGGTGGTTTCGCAAGTCTTTTTGGGATGAGGCCCAGGTGTCTTCGGGCGTGGCAGTAGATTTTCTAGCCCAAGTGTCTTCGGGTGTGGTGGTGGTTGTTCTGGCCTAGGTGTTTGTAGGCGTGGTTACATGTGATATTTGTGGTCCAGGTGTTTGCAGGTGGGATTTGGCAGTGGGACTGCATGTGGTAGTTGTGGCCCAGGTGTGTGCCGGTGGGTGTGGCAGTGGGACTGCGGTGAGTATGGCAGGATTGGTCCGATGCGTAGGATGTCTCAATAACCAGTGGGAAAGTGGCGCGGGGTACCCAAACATTGATGTGCTCTTAATATATATATTACTTGACTTGCGTTATTTGGGGAGTGTGCATTGGTGAGGCCTGGGGTGGATAGTTTACATTGATTAGGTGTTTGGGTTACTCTTTTTCTCATGGGACTTTATTACGTTCCCCCACCTGTGCACGAGAGTCTTTGGTTTTCCCTAATGAGTGTACTTGTATTCTCACCCTACATATGTAAAACTTCTTTTAGGTTTCCGGGAGGACTTCAGGGATCATGCAGGACCATACTAGCTCGGACCTTTGGGGCAAGTTGCAGTTGCTGTTTTTCTTCTTTGATACTTACCATTGAAGTCGCTATTTGTACTTTGTGGCTTTACGTTTAGAACATGTATGTGGGAATGGGTTATTTATTTTTTGTTTTACTTTTCTTTTACATTGGTGTTTTTGAGTTTCATCATCTCATCTCTCGATCTTATAAAACAAAAAGGGGTAATGCCTTCCATTTGTGAGAAATTTTATACCCTTGGTGGTAGTTGCCACTCTGGGACCTATTGAAGGCGGGTCTCGGGGGTCGTTATATCTCCTTCAACTTAAAGAAGGAAGGGCCTGGCAATCTGCTGACCCTTCCCTCCTTTTGGTGAATGCGGGTCGTGACAGGGTTTCCCTTTTAAATTGACGAGTCAATGTTTTATATTTTAAATGATTTATAAAAAATGTATAATTCATCTATTATGTAATTAACATAAATTCGATAATTTTTTGGTGGGATAAATGTTTAAATGTGATGTATTCTTAGGAAATGGGGTTTTTCTCATATTGGTGTGACCTGGAATGGGGTTGTGCTTTATATGGGTGATGAGAGGTGAGGAAGAGGGTGTAAATTTGATTAAATAATTAGGTATTTATATATATTATATATGGATAACTAATTTATCCCATTAATTCATCATTAGAACCCTTTCTTAGTTAGGTGGGAACCCTAAATACACAAGTTGCATAAGTTTAGATGATGCACTAACTAGTGTCCTTGTGTAGAAAACAAAACATCCCGGGAGACGTTCCACTCATTTGAACTAGGTAGGGTTTTTAAGAGTGTTAGAGTATGACTTGATGATACCATACACTGTTAGAGAATGATGATGTGATTAATTTTAACATAGTACTTGGCATTCACAACCAGCACCAGAGGTATCTTGACTCCCTAATTAAATGTATGATACATTCCCCTATTTGTTATTATCATTATATTATTTCTACTACATTTTATATATCATACTGATACTCTTATATTATAAAGGGTACAATTTATATGAAATATATCTAAATTAAATTTATATTTTGAAAAAATCATGTAAATTAATTTTTCTATAAATGTAATCTTATATATTTTTCTGGAAAATAATGGAAAATCCAATTTAATGTGATTATATTTCAAATGAGCATGAAACAATTTCTTATCTAAATGAATGAAATAAGTCTTGGTATCTTCTTGGTTTTCCTTATTAATATTCTTAATGATCACACTAACATTATAATTTTCATTTTTATGTTCATTATGTTTCAGGTCTATCATAAAATGAGATTTTTTCTACAGTTGGAGATGTCTTGTGAGCTCACATAGAAGTATGTGTAGTAGTTTTTATATCATTTCACAACCAACATGTACGTTTATATTTTCATGTTTATTTATCAATTTATAACATGATAAAAGATTCCCAATTGTTAAATATTTGATGATCATCCCAATTTATTAAAAAAATATGATCGAAAAAAAACTCCTATCCCATATGGGAAAATTGCCCATGTTCTCTGCTTGGGGTTAACATTGGCTGGTTCATAGAAAAATTGTATTAGAGAAATTATCTCTATTTTTTCGGTTTAACCATAAGTCTTGATATTGGATTTTTAACATGAAAGTATTCAGTAAAATATTTTTTCTTGATCAACAAATATTTGGATGTATGTCTGAACTAATTATGGGGATTCATAATTTTGTGCCTCCAAATATGATAATTACACTAGGATGTCTTTCTAGTTTTGGTGTTTTTTAGTGTTTCTGATTCTATTTTAGGATTTATGGGTTATTTTGAAACTAAAATGTATGGAAAGTATTTTTGGATGGATTTAGGGAGTTTATAGTTATTTTAGATGGTTTAGAACATCACACAGATTTGATATATATTTCTCTATTGACTTCCCAGAGTTTCACATGGATAGATCACTGCAAGCCAAACTATGCAACCAAACAACATGTGACAATTAATAGTTTCCAGTTTTTCTAATAGAGAGTATTTTAATCATTATTTATAAATATTCAACCTTGAAATTATAATAATTTTATTTTGGAGGGTGATATTTGAGTTTAAAATAAATCTTGTTTTCGAAAAGTATTATTTCCAACATGAATAATTTTGAATGTTTGAAAAATAAAATATAGTGTATTTGATTTTAAAGTTTTTTTTAAACATTGATTAGATAATAATATGAAATGATTTATTTAAAAAACAATGTGGTTTTATATTATATGGATCACATTAATATAAAAATTGATGGAGACTCACATATTTGTTGACATTTCGTATACAAAATGAATGATAACATTTGTTTATAAATATAAGTGTACATTGATGTGTGTAATATATATGTGTATGGAAACATGTGTTATATTTAAAATGAATCCATTTGAGAAGGATATACTTAATATAATATTTTAAATTTTAAATGTGTATTTTGAAAAAGTTAATTATAATGTTTATATGAGTGATTATTCATGGGTGTTTTGGGGATATTCCTTCTTTAGTCTGTTGTATGGTAATACTAGGAGTGTTGTTGAAATTATTTTTTTAGTTTGGGATTTTGAATTATTATTGAGTCCTATTGTTTTGGTTTTTTATATTTTCTAATTCAATTTTGGGATTATGACATCCAGAGTTTCTTTAACACAAAAATACATTTCCATATTTTCCTTTAGATTTTATTTATACCTTTTCAACACATATAACACTTGATTTACACAAAACACTTATTATCCATGTTCATAATAGTATATTAAATTATAATAGATTTAGAGAGTACATGTAGTAAATTAATATATTATATGTGCACTAATATATTTTTATTGTCATTTAATATATTTTATAGGCTTGTGATAAGAACAAACTCAATATTACATATAACATACTATATTTTATTAAGGAATTTTTATTTTTTTAATGGGGAACCTATTTAAAATCCAATTTTTAAAATTTAATTGATTATATATGTGAAAATAAACATAATATTTTAAATATTAACATAAGAACTAGGTTAGATTAAATTTTTCGTATTTTTATTGATTTTATAATTTTCATTAAATATGGACAAATACCGAATTTTAGTTTAAAACTTCATTTTCATATAAGTTATTGAGAATGTAAAATAATATATTAATTTTTTATTAAGATTAATTAGATATTATTTTAATTTATTAATCTAATATAGGTAATTTGAATAATTTTAAATTTTGAATTTTGAATTTGATATATAATCATAGTAATCATTTTTACCATTTTACTAAAAAACCCTGCATTATTGTAATGTCTGCCGGATTAAATTTAAATTAATTTCTACCAATTACATTAATGGGATTTGGGAAAAAAATTTCCATTTTTTGAATGATCTAAATTTATAATTTCTAATAATATCATCTTACTATATGATGAAAATTATCAGGAAATGTAATTATAAATAATTAAAATGGTTAAGGTAAAATTAAATTTATTAAGAAAATAATCCTTAATATTAAGGGCCCAAATAAACATGAAAATTTTATAATATCCATTTAATGGCCAAATTTTGTTCCTATAATCTATTTTTTGAAATTGTTTCATTATTAGATCCAAATTAATTGGGAATAATTTTTGTTTAATTCCCTTTCATGGAATTTACAAGTATGTCTCTCCTCCACCACTACAAAAAGTTCTCGTCTCCTCCCACTTATTAACCCATATCATTAAATTTTAATTTGACCAAGATATAAAGAAATACAACCTCAACATACCTCTGCTCATGCTATAATTCTTTTATTAGTAATAAATCCATCAATGTAATCTCTTTGGTGAAATCGAAAAGGGGTTACCCGATTAAGAGGTAACATATTTCCCCAAGCACTTTTCATTTCTTTCCATTCTACACTGCTTAAAAAATATTTATGACGTGATTATATAACATTATTATTATCTTTAATATACCTATATTTTTTCTATGAATATTTATTGACCTAAACATACATAAACACCAATATAATTGTTAAAAACGTGTTATTTACATGTACGTTGAACTACGACCTCGCAAAATGATGATTGCTCATTTTTCAATTTCTTCCTCTAATGGTTGACATTATGATGGAAACGCATTATATATGATATATAAGATAATTATTTTTTATTTATGATTTTGAAATTTCTTCATATAACACAACATTATTCTTTTTATTTTGTGTAAATATGATAATATCGTTTGTAGAATTGTGGAATATCATGTTCTCAATGTTATAGAACTCGTTTATAATATACATGGTATATATGAAAATATATATTCATAAACGTATATAACTTGTATACCATAGATATTAGAATATAATTACATTATAAATATTTTTAAATTACATTTAATTATTTTAATATAATAATGACAATAAAGAATCATTCATTTGTATGTATGGCCTACCATCTCTATGAATGGTGCACTTAATTTCTTATCATAAAATATTATGGAAAACAACTAATACACACATAATGAATATATATGGTAATTAAATCATGTTCTAAATTAATAACATGATCAAATTATGATCTATTTAATAGGAACGGTAATATGTTGTCAAAAAGTACATAAGAATGAAAAGAAAATATCACCATAAAATGTGAAAACGAATGATTTTTAACAAACATGTAATAAAATATTTTAATAAGAAGATAAATGATATATAAACAATAGAATGGTTATAGTATAAGTTATTATTATATATCAAAACACTATAAAAGGTGGAAAATACCATAGGATAAAATTATTGTTTTGTAAGGGATTAAGGTCTCACATTTCATTCTATGAGGCATATGTCATTATCACAACATATTGGTTTTGTGTGGGGTACCTACATCTAATTTTGATGTAATGAATAAATACTTCATTTCTATTTATTTTATTTAAATGTTTCATTTTATAATAATTACTTTTTGTTCTTAAGATTAATATGTTACAGTATTGGTAGGGTATTTCATCTCAATTTACATTTTGTTTAGAGTATTTGTTGTTTTACACCAATTATGTTCTATATGGTGTATACACATCCTTTGAAATTTAATATCATGAATATACGAATTCTAAAAACATTATAAGTGCACTTATTGTAATACCATAATGTTAATTTTGATTTAATTATTTCAATGAGGTTTTGGCCACTTGGGAATGATTAAATATTAATCTCCTCAAGATTGTTCATAATGATTATCTTTCCAACCATAATTCCATTACTGATTTTCTACTCTTTTATCAGAAAATACCATTATTTTAATCATCTTTCATAGGATATCTACATTCATAGGTGAAGGAAATTATAATTTATTTAATCTTATACTATTTTATCTTAAGGTTGAATCCTTTACATGTTTTTTGATTATATTTCAAATTATTGATAAATCGGTATTATTTAATCAAATTAAATTATTTTTTAAGAAATATTATTAAATTTGACTAATAATATGAGTAATTATTTTGATACGATATGATGGGTGGGGCCTGAAAATTATATAGAACCTTGATGAAATTATAGGTTCTCGTGAGACAAATAAGTTAACCAAATTAAAAACATTTTTAGATATTGTTTTGAACATTCTTTTGAATGGACTTAGTATTATAGGTTTCTAGGATCCACCGACATGATACCAAATAATTAATTATTTATATTAAAGATATTATAGTCATCATTATCATTTATCATAGATATTTTTCAACAAAATAAATACGAATCAATTATATTATCAATTTATTGACTAAGTGGAATGTGTGTCGGTTTCTCACCTTGTAATATTGAATTTTCCTTATCTAGTAATATAAATGGAAAGTGTTATTAGTTATTTTCCTCATCATGTAGATTTATTTTCCTTGAGTCATTATTTTTTCTCTTTATATACCCAAATAAATAATATGATTTCAAAATTTTATGTTCCATTTACCCATGTTATGATGATGATAAATTTGAATAAGCATACAATGATGTCATGCAATTAATTTTATTATGCAACATCTTTTATTTTATTTTCCCAATTTATTATAAGTGTCATAGATTTAATTTTAATTTCTAATATATCTATACTTATTGGTCATTTTGGATTTTATTCCTTATAAAAATGAAAATGTAATAAAATATTGCACCAGATCGATGCTTCTGGGGTCAAGGCGTAATAGATTCTATTAGATGATGTTTAAGGGAAAACGTGGAAACTAGATTTACAAAACATTGATTAGGGTAAATAAAAATATAATAAACATAGGGTATATATATATATGGATATTCTAGAATTTTGTTAAGTTAGGTTTTATGTTTGAATTTCTATTAATACATCCATATATAGATACTACATGTAGGCATCGTTCTGGAACAAATGTGCCTCTATGTATTGAATTATACATGGGTTTTCAGGCCTAGCTTAGTGTAACTAGGGACATGACAATGGGACCTACTATACACCATGTTTGAAACTCCTCAAGGATACACATAGGATATATCAAATATTCGTTACCTACCACTATTAAGAATTCAATGTAAAGGTATCTCAAAGCTAACAAATGATTATGATTAATGGATTCATGATGAATAATTTTATGTTATGTTTTATACGATATTTTTAATTATAAATTATGATTCTATGAGCACTCTTTTATATATAATATTTTAGAAATGTATTCTGAATGGAAGAAAAATGTCCATAATCATAGAAAATATAGGGATTTTTCTTTTGAGGAGTCCAATACAGCTTATATTGGAATGGATAAAATCATTTAAATATTTTGGTAACATAATTAGGATATCAAAAATAACCTTTCCCAAATGGATAAATAAATTCCATAAAGAGAATATCTAATGTTGGATCACATTATGCATCAGAATCCCATATTGTTTAGTGGGACTACTAATCCAATTATAGCTGAAAATGGTTAATGTCTTTGGAAAAATATTTAAGGCCTTGGAATGTAGAGAAAAATAACAGGTTAAAGTTATGATATATTTTCTACAAGATGATTCTAATAAGTGGTTGTATCTGATTTAGAATACAAGGGAAAAATATTAAATTTAACTCATTAAATTAAAAACATTTAAGATATATTCTCTGATAAATACTTACCAAGTTATCATCAAATTGGGATGAACAGAAATTGAATTTGTTTAATGTAAAAGTGTTAAGAATGTTTTTCATATTTGAAGCTACCTTTACTAGGTTATCTAGAAATACTACATGATATATAAAAAACATAGTGTATGATTGACCACATCATTGAAGATATTATGACAAATCACTAAAAGGCACATGTTTCACAGCCTTTGTCATCCCGCGAAGAAATAGTTTTATGCTCCATCAAGATGGATAATAAAATCTCAGGATCCTATGTATTCAAAGGAAACTGGGAGGAGAATAGTTCATCTACGCACCATGCAAAAAGGAACTTATAAATGAATAAAAATAATTTTGATCGATATTCATCTTGTGAAAACATGAGAAAAAATCCAATTAAGAAATGCCTAATGAGACAGATAGTATTCTATTAGTGAGATCATACGGTTCACTATGCTCATGAATGCATGTGTATGATGTTGATTAATGATATGTAGTGATAAAATTTTAGTGACATAAGAAACTATGCCATTGAATTCTTACGAGTCATGGAAGTCGAAAATTGAAGATTACAATGGGAGATGGGAAAGCTTATATGATTTCTATAGTGTTTCAATAAGTACGAAATTATGTGATGCAACATAAAATAATCATATATTAATTTTTATCCAATTGCTTATTCAATTCTAGATCATCACACTCAATTATATCTATCCATTGTTTTCCTAAAATTAGACATTCCCATTTACATATAATAAGGGAGGTATCAGTCAAAACATATAAGGGATGTTTCATTAAATCAAATATGAGTCAGTCAATCCTAATTATAACGGTTAAAATGATTTATTTGGAGAACTCATTATCCTATTAAAATATATTACATTCTTAAAATTCTTGATATGTAATTACTTTCAAAATATGATTGAAAATATTATTCCAAGAGGAAATAAATTAATATTTCTGAGGAGGACCTATAATCCATCATCATTAGAGCAGAAGATTGGTCGCCCGGTTCTAATCTAGATCCTCCCCTAGTATATCTACTGAATGAAATTAATAGGGAATAATAAAAAACAAATATGTATGTAGATGGTAATTTTTAAAACATGGATGTACATATTGTACAAGAATACAATGATGTATTTCTGAAGGAAATACGTGGACACCCCCAATAGCAAGAATTATAATTTTGTATTGAAATATTCCATCATGAATGGAATATATCAATCAATCCCTATATAATGTACACTATTTAATTAGTGGAATTAATGAAAAAAATATAGGATTTGGAAAATAAGGGAATTATTACCATTATTATTTCACCATGGGAATCACCTATGCTATTTTTAAATGAATCATGGATCGATGATGTAATGCATTGATTATCGTGGAATAATTGACAATAAAATAAATAACATGTATCTTATACCTTTCATTGATGAATTTATGGATCAAAATCACAAGGCCAAATATATTTTAATATATTAATCTTCATTTCATGTATCACTAATTTTGATTGAAGAAGGATATTATTCTGAATACATCATTCCAGACAATGTAAGGACACTGCATGTATTTAGTAATGCAATTTTGATTGAATAATAAACCATATATTTTTATTGACACGATGTACAAAGTATTCAAGGAATATAATGATGATATTATTTTTTTATTCATTAATAATATTTTAATGTATTATAAAATTTTGAGGACCATCTGAATAACACGAGAGTCAGTCTTAAGACTCTTAGAAGGGAAGAGTAATACAGGAAATTATTTAAATGTAAAATATGTATTCAATCGGTTTATTTTATTGGACACATTTTATTAATTTATATAATATTAGTTTCCCCTACAATGACCAGGGTATCTGAATACTGTCTTATAAAAAAAATGTTAATGAGTTACGTATTTTCATTGGTTTGACATGGTACTATTATAGATTCATTCAAAATTTATCCCAATTAGCTAACCAGTTACCATCGCTTACCGATAAAGGGGATATGTTTTTCTAGATGAAGGAATGTGGAGAATTATTTGAATATATAGTGATAATATTATACAATGCTACTAATTTTACTATTCCATATAGGGGTGATGGGTTTATCATATATATTGATGCATAGAAAAAGGGACTTCGATGTTTCATAACAAAAAACGACAAGGTTATTGCTTATTCTTCAAGGAAATTGATTAATCATTAAAAGTGAAATACATCCCATGATATTTAGTTAGTGTTTTTATTCTTATCTATGGAAATAAAAAGACATTGTCTTTATGTAGAAACATATGATATGTACAAAGATCATAAGATTCAAAATTAAATATTCTCTCGAAAGGAGTTCAATACGAGACAATGGAGATGACTCAAGCTACTCAAATATTGTGATTGATAAATACACATATTCCAAGGGAAAGAAAATAAGGTAGTATATTATTTGAGTATAAAAGATCATGTAGTTATAATGAAAATAGGGATTCAGAAAGATCCTATTTTCAAGGATATAATAAATAGAGATAAGAGAATCTTTATGGCAAGACATCGATTGTATTTTCCGATGATTACAAGACAATATTATTAAATAGACTAAAAATTATCAATATGATGATGAGGAATATCAGAATAAGTTAAATTCATTAAAGATACATAAATAAGTAGATGTTGTTTGTGAATATGGAAATCTAAAATTTGGAAAGATGATATATTTTACATATATACCTAAGAAATAATAAAATTGTTGGATGAATCCCATAGCTCAAATTAATATATATACCCTCGAATCACAGTGATATATAGGTACTTGAAAGAATTTTTCTGTGGGATAATATAAGGATGGTAATTTTTAATTATGTTTACAAATTCATGGTTTTTTAATAAGTTAATACTATGAGGAATCATCCTGATGGAGTCCTACAACATCTTCATATTCATGTGTGGATGTGGGTTGAAATTACTATAGATATTTTCAATAAAATACCAAATAATAATAAGATATGAAATGATGGTATATGGGTTATCATTGATCAAATAAAAAAATCTACACATTTCCACGATATAATAAAAGGCCTACTTATTGATCTACTCACAAGGCTGAACAATATTTATGATATAAGACATCATGATGCACCAAAATCAATTGCTTCTGATTGATATCTCTTCTTCAAATCAAAATTATATAAAATTCATTACAAGGATCTCTAAATTGAACTTCATTTGTGCACTATCTACCTTACATAAATTGATGGATCTTATAAATGAACAATTTATAAACATATGAGATGTTGAGATCAGGATAACTCAAATTCCATGGTATATGGGATTAAAACATGAATTTTGTAGAGTTTTTGAATTTTAATTTTTTCCATTATATTATTCATTTAAAATCATATGAAGAACTATATGAAATATTATTTTTTACAATAACTTGTTCAGATGAATTTTGGTAAAGAAATCTCGTGGGCCAAGAAAAATATGAAAAAATTCTGAAAATTGTAATGTCTATTCATGCTCATATTAATGCAGGTCAAATTATTTAAAAAATTTTCAAAAACAACCAGAAAATATATTTCAAATTACAAGTGGAAGATCATGTTTTATAAATATAATCTCCCTAGACGGCTGTAATATGATTTGGTAAGAATGGGAATCTAAATACCAGGTACATCTGTAACATTAAAATTCTTTGAAATATTTGTACTTGTCACTTATCATTTGATAATGACTCCAAATAACGTTATGTAAGGCGATGCGTTCTATATATATCTACTAAATATTTACATGCAATACCCAATGCAAGTGGTCACATATGATGAAATTGTGTTTCAAGAAGACGTTATATACAATAAATAAACCATATAGATTCTTTATACCATAGAGAAAGTATAAAAAATAGAAAAAATCATCTGGTAAAATTAGAATGGATATATCAAAAAATAGTGGAAACAAAATAGAAACCAGAGGATTATATGAAGGAGGAATACCCACATATTTATTATGGTAACACCCAAAAAATATTTCAGAAGAAATATTTTTATGAAGAAATAATGTGATACCGAAATAAATTTATATATTTTTCTTTATATTTTATTTATATATTTTCAATAGAGAGAATAATTGATTTACAAAAAACACTATTAATTCATTTTTTTCAAATTTAATTAATTCTAATGCATAATGATTTTATATTTTAATTTTATATATTATATATATAATAGATTATTTGGACCCTCATATAATATATTTTATAGAAATTAGATAAAAACAAACTCAATATTACATATAAAATACGATCATTTTTTTGGAATTTTTATGAAATTTTAATAGAGACCGTATTTTAAATCCAATTTTAAACAAAGAAATATAGATTATATATGTAAAAATAATCATCATAATTTATTCAGAAACAAAAAAATAGGATAGGGTAAATTTTTTGTATAGTTTCTAGACATATTGATCATTAAATTAATAGTGAAAATATTGAATTTTAGTTAAAAACTTCATTCCTTATAATTTATTTATAAGTAAATTAAACATATAAATTTATTTTTTATGTTTTAATAGATCTACTTTTTTTCAATTAATTCATTATAGGTCATTGTAATCAATTTCACTTTAAAATTTGAAGTAAAAACAGAAGAATATTTTGGTCATCTTTACATTAAAAATATCCATTGTCGTCACATATGTGACATTAAATTTGAATTATTTTATTAAATTTTATTATTTAAATTTTGAGAAATTGATTCCATATTTACAATAATAATAATCTAAATGTTCTAATGTGGTCTACATAGTTTTTGACATTATATATTAATGTGTGCAATTAAATTTGACTATATCATATAATGTAAAATTAATCATAGTAAGGGAATAAACCATACTCCTAAGAGACAAAATGGCATAAAATATTCTCCAATATTCAATTTATGAACATATTTCAACCCTATCCTCCAAATTCATGAAATTTTTCAAATATTAGATCCACTTTTATGGTAAAAAACAATGCTATAATTCCCATTCCCAAAATTTACTAGAGTATCGCTCCTCCACCAACAAAAAAAGGCCTCCTCACCTTCCACATCATATCGCCAATCACCCAAAATTTTCTAGACCATAAAATCCCAAATATATCTCGATAATCTGTCTCCTCATCCTAGAAAGATATCCTTTGTTAGATATCGATCCAAATAATCTCTTTTGATCAAATCAGAAGGAGGTACCCTTTTGATTGGTAACATATTTCCTCAAGATCATTTGTTTTATTTATATTATCTAATCTCTAAAAACACATTACTAATTGATTGAATAAAAAATTACCCTAAATATACTATTATTATTTTAGTAAATTGTTTCAAGCTACAATTACCCACAAAACCATCAAATGGGTTGTGAATAAACAATATTCTTGTACAGTGAAATATCGCCTCAAGAAACGACGATTGATCATATTTCCTTTATCGACTCTCTTGGTGAAATATTTTATGGAAACTCTATTTAAATATGATATATATGATATATATATTATATAATTATTATTAATTAATTATTTTATATCAGATAAAATAATATTTTCCATATTTTATCTATGATAACATAGTTTGTGGATGTATGGATGACATCCTCCTCAATGTGACGTGACTCATTCACACTCATCATGGAATGTATAATATATTGTATTGATATATCAAAGTAACATATATAACATATATATTATAATATAACTATAATATATTAGTATCCTAAACATTTAATTATCTTAATTCCATGATGAGATGAATGTGAGTCCAAGCGAATGTATGACATGCCATCTCCAGGAACAGTACACATTATTTCTTACCTATAAAGATTATGGATAATTATAAAGACAAATGTACTAAATGTATAGGATACATAATTAATTTTTACATTCTGGATAATATAATTTCATGATCAATGTAATAGGAAAAACATATAACAAGCCAAACCACCCTTACAAAACAATGTAGTGAACACATGAAATAGTGAAATAAATTGAAACATTGTTAACAAAAGGGTAATAAGATATTTTAAAAAAATGATATATGATAATAAAAACATGATTATGGTTTGATATTATGTTTTTATTATATTCAAATCAACTATATAATAATATAAAGGCAACACAAAAAATGAAGTATAAGGTAAGGGATTCATGTATCACTTTTCATTCTGTGAGGCATATTCCATTAACACAAATTAATTATTTTGTGTGGTGGACCTAATCCACATTTTGATATAATATATCATAAATTATTTTATATTAAAGTAATTAAATTTTTACATTTTACTACAATTAGATATGTGTATTCCAATTTATATGTTACCACAATGGTTAGTGATTTTGTCCCAATTTAGCTTCTATTGAGATTATTTTTTTTATAAACCAAATCACTTTTATATAGTGTATATAATTTTATTTTTAATGAAATATCTTGAATCTCATTATTTTCTTGATATTTTTTGTTACATTTTGTTTCCTTCATTTTTTGGGATTATTATTTAAATTTTTAAATGTTGTTTGGGACACTCTAGAATGATTAATGACTATTCTCTTAATTAATGTTCATAATGATTAGCATTGAAATATAATTATTTTTGATATTTTAAAAATTCATATAATAAAATATATTTATTCTAGTCACAATTCATTGGATATCCACATAAATGGGTAATATATATTTTTATTTCTTATACTATACACCATGTTTATATATAGATTTTATTTGACCAATTATTTGATTATATTGGGAATTATTGATAAATGCATATTATTCATTAAATTATAATATTTTATAATGAATATTATTTATTTGTAATATTATATATGAATAATTAATTATACATTAAATGACAGGGTTTATAGACTATAAATATCCCAATGATGCATCGACATGATCTCATTAGATAAATAAGATAGAAGAATTAAAAGGTCTTTTATCTGTATTTCTTAACCATCTTCGGAAAGGTATTGATGGTATATTTTTTTATGTTAATTAGAAATGTCATCCTATAATTAATCATTTATTTAACATATATTTTAGAAACCATTTTCAGTTTCCATTATATTTATCATTAATATTTTTATGGATTCAATATATCTTTAGTTTTGATATTAAGTTGATTGTGTTGCAGTTTCTTACCTTACCATATTGATTAGAACATATACAAATGTTTTAATAGAAAGTGTAATCAATTATTTATCATAATATATTGACATATTTTGAAGGATTCATTATTTATTCCTCATTAATATCCCTTACCGATCATTTGATATCACCCTTATTATGCTTCCATTCCCAAGGTTATTAAGAGGCAAATATTGAATAAACTTAAAATGATTAATTTTTTTAATATTATTGTGCAAAAAGTTTTAAATTTATTATCCCTATATATCATGGGTATCATTTATGTAATATAAAATTCCAAGACTTCTAAACTGATTGGTTCTAATAAATTTTTTTCCTTTTAGACCTGGTATTGAAATTAATTAATGCACCAACTCTGAATTTTACGGATCAGAAAATTACATTATGCCTATAATAAATTCTATTTATCATTAAAGATAATATATGGGTGGTTCATAAACAACTTTTTTACACTTAATCAAGGATAATGTAATTTATTTGTATCATAAATTCACGATTACTATCCAACAATATCATAAAAAAATACCCAACATATATATTTCATACATAAGATTCAGGAGTGGAAGCATCCTCATTTATCCAAGAAGGAAATAATAGGGAATGCCATTTAATTTTGTTAAATAAATGAATAGATTTTTTCATGATCATATATTATCAATCATTTTAATCCCATGTTCATTAAAATTATTATTAAATGAATTGGCTTAATTTTGTCGAATTAAGTCTTATAGTTTAATCCACAACAGTACCATTCATGTGAAAGCATTAAGTCATCTGTAATTGTGAGAAAATTTCACTAAAATCATAAAGGTATTCAAGGAAATTTTATTTAACTATCTCAGTAAAGTGATTTAATGGTGTTAGAGTGAAATAATAATATCACTGAGTCGGTACTATACCATCAAGAATGTATGAAAGATAAATCCTTGAAGGATTAATTCATTGAAATTAGCCCTTGACCAGAACTCTTCCTAGAGACATCCATGTTACATGATTTTTTTGATGTAAATTGGAGTGATTATTTTTAGGATAAGGATATTTCATCTAGTTACCTGAAAATGGTTTTTGTATCACATGAATATTAGAGTAGTGGTTGTAACCCCACGAGATTTTATGGGAAATAATCTTTTTAATTTCATTGAAGTATTGCGTTGAATGCTACACCAAGACTATCTTGCACTATACGCAACTGAATATTAGCTGGTAGTATACACAACAAAATTTGTGGCTTGCATTACACGCAATAGAAACATTTCTCAATAGATTTCATTGTACGCAATAACGAGTTTTAGTAAAAAACTATATGTCATAAAGATATTTTATAAACTAGCTGTTATGAATAGTAATACCGACTTTTTAAAATATTATAAATTTTATCTTTCAAAATGGACTTCATTTTTTGATTCATAATATCAAAATTATCCAAGGGTGATTATTTTTTGTATTTTTCTGAAAAATTTCAATCTTGATGAATAGTAAAAACACTAAGTTATTGGTTAAAACCAAAATTTTATTGAAATAATAATTTATTTTATTTTTAAATTTATATTTGGTCAAAATAGATACATAATACCTATATATTTCCACTGTAATTCATAGAAGACATTTTATAATAATTTTAGATATTTAAAAATTTTATTGAACTTTTTACCATCTTTTACCCACCTCCTAGGAGCAGTTGAAAATTTACATAAAACATTATTTTATCACTTTTTTGAGTTGAATTTCAAAAATCCAAGAGACATGGTTGATATCATAAATTAAAATGTGGTTCAATAAGTTGAAAATAATTTTTGGTGAATAGTGACTTTTTACTTTTATTTACGACGGTTCAAAGTAAATCTTGTAATTAAGGGTAAAAATGATATTATTATTACCCTAAAACATGTCTTATTTCTATTGGATAAGTATAAATCTACCAAAAATAACCTTTTGAATAAAATATTACCCTTTAGGTCCACCTGGATTAGATTAATATATTTATTAGTATTTTATTTAAAGAAGAGTTAAAATAGTTAAAATCAATGTTTTATAACTACAAATTTTTTAATATAGGGTTATACAAAAGATAAAATAGACTATAAATATTCATTAGAAATATAAATATATTTTCTAAAGAATGGTATTTTATTTATATATTTTAGACATGTAATAATTTAATTTATCAATGACACAATAATGATGTCGTGATTACCTAATTAATCAAATATTAAAATAATTGATATTATAAATACCCAAATAAATGTAATTTGAGACTTTTTATGAATTACACTAATTTTATAGGTTAATATAACATATTAGGGATGGTTATATTAATTCTTTTATATGTAATAATGTAGTTATCAATTTAGAAGAAATAAAATACCAAATAGTTTCAAAATTGACACAAAAGTGTTTTTAAAACAAATATTATATTATTAATTGATATAAATTTCCTAAAAATATAATGATCAGCCAAAATAATTATATAATAATATATATGACATTAGTGAACAAATTAGGGTTCTATTGGCAGTTTATAGTATGTTTCATAACCATATAGTGTAAGAATAGAAGAAGACACGGTAAAAGTTAAATTATTTGACATTGAGGTAAATCTAAATGATAAGGTTAAAATGGTATCCAAAAATTGATTAAACCTATTTTTTGAGATTATTTCGACCCATAACCACCCTATCCTTAAAATAAGTAACTTTGTAGCCTTTAAAAACTGAAGATGAATTTATTATAAAATAATATTTAATGTTTTTCCTAAGGTGTCCCTCACCCCTATTATAAAAGGGCACTTCCCTTTCTCTCTAATCCACACCTCCAAATCCATTTGGATCGGCCAAACACTACCCAAAAACCCTATCAACTGTCCTCCCTTCATCCTAGAGTCCTTACTTCAGTCATGAAGGCAACCTAAGTATCTTTTTTTATCAAATCAAAAGGAAGAACCCGAAGAGGAGGTAAATATCTCACCACCTATTTCAAGTTCCATTCTTATTCCACTTCCTCCATATTTGTTTTTTCCATTATAAAATAATAACTCCAGTATATTCTATATACTGTAATATTAGTTTAAAAATTGTACAACCATAGTAGTTATTTATTCCATGCTATCAATGAAAAATTCACCACACGTGCGTACACAGAGCTTACCATCTCCACGTCGTGGTGTAGTTTGTTATTCAAACATTTCACCATTTGGATGGGTATAATACTGAGTATAAAGTATATAAATAATAAATATAACATTATTATGTATCTTTATATATGACATAAAATCCAACTATATACAATTTTAATATCAAATGAATGATATTGTCGCTCGTGGGTACGTACGGACTACCGTCTCTACCAACACGATGTGATTCATTTTTCATAATTAACCATTCAAGTATGATTATAAAGTATATATAATAAATAATCATGAAAGATATTACAGAATAATGATACTGAATTTATGTACATATATGTTTCATTTACATAATACCATTCAATTCAATAAGTAAATGAAAACATCGTTCATGCGCATGTACGACCTACCGTCTCCATGAACGATGTATTTTATTCCATTTATCAATCTATCATATATATTTATATTTTGAATATATATTATATATAAATACTGTATTACGTTCTGGAATTATGTAAATCAGTGAATAATTAATAATATCAATTACAAAAATTCTAAACACATATGATAAATGAAACGATTTTACCCAAAATGCGGCATTACCATGGAAATTACAAAATAACGGGTAATATAAAGTCATATGTGAATCATATATGTTATCGTAAATATTATTATGGTTATGTAAATATTTAATAGTATGCTAAAACCTAATATACAGAAGTCTCGGACACATATAGAAGAAATTGGACGTAAGGTAAGGGATAATTTTTCAAATACTATTTTTTCTGAGATAGCTTATAAGTAAGTATATACTTGGGTTATATTTTTCTTCCATGTCCATAATTTTTTTCATAAATTTTTTCATATTATTCCTTGTATGTTTAAAGTCAGTTTTACCCCACATTGACTTTTACATTGTGTTATGGAAGGAATATTTATTTTGTTTACCATATGAGGGACTTTTTGACTTTTCCAGAAAAAGTACGAGGAGAATGTTTTTTAACTTATACGGCATGAACTGATTTTTACGGTTTCATAATGCATTATACTAATGAAGATTCCTCTAAAAGATTTCATTATTGTTTTAAAAAAAATCATTTTTGTTGAAAATTGCATGAAATTTTGTGATAAGAAAAATATTTTGAAAATAAATGATATTTTCCTTAAGAATTCATTTCAACTGTTTTATCAAAAAAAAATTCCATATAAAATTACAGTATTTAATATTTTTATGTTTCAGGGGTAATGTATCTATTATTTACATAGTGAAAATTTTCTTATCATGAAATGATATCCATTTGTTTTATATTGATTATGTTATGATGGGATGATGTTTATGGAACCCATTTTATTCATTGGGTTATAATGAATGATTTATGTTTATTTTGTGGCACAAGTATGAATGATTTAATTATGATATTGGTGGGACCTATATCTTCCTCCAATCCATTAGGTAATGATTTATATCTCTTTAGATAAACATGGATGGAACGATAAGTGAATCTTGTTCAGTAATACAGGGATGGAATGACAAGTTAACTCGATTCAGTAATGGACTTTGTCCAGTATGATTGTCTTGGTAGTAATGCCTTGACTACTATGGAAATCATATCATGTGCTCAATGGTTTTTCACAATTACATGTTTTACTCCGAAGCAAGTTTATGATGATTGATGTTCCATTATGATCTATGACATACGTACTTCCATGTTTTATGTCATTGCTTAAGATTTTGGTGTTTAAACATTATGTTCATGTTTTAAATTCAAATGTATAAGGTTTGTTTTCTTTTCTCCATACATACCCTTAATGAGCATTTGAGCTCACCCTTTTTATGTTTTCTTTTCCCCAGGATTTAAAGATATGTTTTAGGTAAGAAAAAAATAGGGAACACCTTTATTGGAGATGTTGAAGATCATTCACCATGACTGGAAGATGTTGTTCTGAGTTTCCAAAGACACTAAACTATTACGGTCCTTGGGTGTCTGTTTTTGTTATGTATTAAGTATTCTTTAGAAGTAATGTAATTTTTATGTACGATAAGTGTGGGTCTCTATAGTTGGTATCAGAGGAATGGTTTAGTTAAACTTTATAAACTAGGATGCGAAAAAATTACTGATATCTGTAGAGATATTTCTATGTTATGTCTAGGGATGTCCTTATGGTCAAGTATAAGTATATGTTATAGTCCTAGAATTATTATAACGATCATGAATACCCTAGGATTAAAAATAAGATATTAGAGATTGAAATTACTCCCTCTGATTATGTTTTTTTAAATGTGTTATTTTTTCATCTCACACTATTCATTTTTTTGGGTTTTAGAAAATGACCGGAAAGAGGAAGATTCACGATAATGAATGATATGATGGAAAATGGAATGATATTCATCATGAGAAACAAAATGAAATAGGATTTGGAAGTCCAAACATCATTATTATTCTTAATTAAAAATCCCATAATATGATCAATAATCTCAACTTTGGTAAGTTTCCTGACACAACTAATAAGACAAAGAATAAGTTTCATGATGATTATATAGGAAAAAATGATCAATTTTCATCATCTAAATAATGTGGTAAAAGACATCAGAGAGAATGTTTCAAAGGAACTGGAAGATTATTTTGGTGTGTAAAATAAGGACACAAATCCAGTATGTGTAAAGGAAAAGGTTCAGTTAACACCATAGATAAGGATAATGGTATTTCTAAGACATCAACAACGGTTAGATGATTTAAATGCAGAATGTACAGGCATTATGAAAAGAAATGACCTAAGGGAAAATCTCTTTAAGGTAATCATCATAGTTGTATAGTTAGTATTTATGTTGATGATGATGAAGATATTACAAATGACATATGAGGTGAAATAAGTGATGAGGAATAAAATGATGAAGCTCGGTCAATGGTTTAAGAAGTCAGTGGAATGTTTTTATGTTTATCTAGAGTTATGATAATGATTATATTAAATAAAGAAACATCTAAGGATTGTTACACTATTGTTTTTTCTAATGTATTTGAAAGTATCTATTGAATAGTACTAGTAACCATGAATGATTATTCAGATACTTTTGGAAATAATATGATATTTTCATAATGAATGGATACAGAGAAAATAAAATGTTTGATAGTTTTAATGATCTCATGACTGGTATATGGAAAAAGTGATATCTTGGTTTGAGTATATAGAAATTTTGGGATTTTGGTATGTGGAAATAATTATCTTTTGAAAGCATTCATGTTTTAACAATGATTTTATAGTAATTCATGTTTCAAGAGAATACATGATTAAGGTATTCACATGTTTGGAATGTGGCCAACAAGATATATCTTATGATATACAAGGGGTAAATGGTGGTATTTATATGATTGGTAGATGACCTTTTTCGTAATCGTTTTCTTTATTCTATGAGCATGGACTGAAGTATTTTTGATAAGCCTAAAGAATGTAATGAATTAGATTAGAAATCATATAGTATTTTTGAAGGCTTGAAGTTTTTTGATATTATTGTCGGAATGTTATAATAGTATAGTTTTAGGAAAAGGAAAACCCGTAAGACGGTCGACAACCCGTCGCGTCAGACAAGGATGCAAGAATTGAACCCACAATCGATGTAAGACATGCCTTTATCAACTATCACTGGCCTACAAGAATTCCATGGTTAGTATAAATTAGTTTTATTTTATTAACCGGTATGATAGATGATGTATAAGTACATTTTAATAACTATATACGATTAATATTACCATAGATGGGATTATGTATATTTGATAACTTTTTCTAACCTTTTGTTTGAGACAGATGGAATGACCTATTGTTCTATAGCATGATCTCCTAACACATCAGGAATGAAAAATTCTACTTCAATTCTTTTAGAGATGAAGTGGAAATTTTTCAAGGAATGACCGATGATTAGATTGTACCAAAATCAATTAAGTATTTCTTCTAATTCCAATTTTATAAAATGTAGGGAAATGATCTTGAAAACCAAAAACATTGTCCTAGATGGTACCTTAAATCATCACAAATTTATGGCTTTGTGATTGTTGACTTTTTCATATCCATGTTATCTACCACTCTCCATCAAAACATGATGGTTACACTTCTCTTCTATATCTATATTTTCACCTATGTTCTCCTATGTGGAAACACATTGATGACTTAATTTTGGTAATCGTTACGTTTCATACTTCAGTTTTTAAAATTAGGTTTTGGTATTTATTTTTACGATGTGGGTTTCAATGAAAGAAACTTTCAAGTGGAAAACCATTTATACCCTCGACGAATTTCTAGGTCGAAATTAATTTTAAGAGGGATAGAATTTAACACCCTGAGATTTTATGAGATATAATAATTTTAATTTCTTGGATGTCTTGTGTTATACGCTACATCAAGATTATCTTGAGCTATATGAAACACAATATTAACTTTTAGTATATGCAACACTATTCTTGGCTTGCATTACACATAAGAGCAACCTTCCTTGAGAGCTTGTGTTGTACGCAATACCGAGTTTCACTAAACAACGATATGTTATTAAAATATTATATAAACTAGCCGTTATGAATATTAATACCAACTTTGTGAAATATTATAAATTTTATCATTCATAATGGGCTTTATTTTTGGATTTGGAATATCGAAATTAGACTAGGGTGAATTTTTGGTATTTTTCTGAATACATTCAATTTTCGATGAATAGTGAAAACACTGAGTTATTAGTTATAACCAACATTTTATTTAAATAATAATTTATTTTATTTAAATTTATAATTGGTCAAAATAAATCCATAATACGTATATATGTTGAATGTAATTCATTGGAGACATTTTATAATAATTTTTGATATATGAAAATTTAATTGAACATTTTATCGTCTTTTACCCACCTTCTACGTGCATTTGAAAATTTAAATAAAATATAATTTTACAGATTCTATGTGTTGAATTTCAAAAATTCAAGAGACACAGTTAATATAAGTATGTAAAATGTGGTTAAATAAGATGAAAATAGTTTTTGTAGAATAGTAACTTTTTTACTATTATTTACCACGGTTAAAAGTAAATAGGGTAATTAAGGGTAAAAATGATATTATTATTCCCCTAAAACATGTTCTAATTCTATTGGATAAGTATAATTCGACCAAAAAAACCTTAGGAATTATATATTACCTTTTAGGTCCACTCGTATTATATTAGGACATTTATTATTATTTTATTTAATGAAGAGTTAAAATAGTTAAAATCAATGTTTAATAAATAAAACATTTTTAGTATATGGTTATAAATAAGATAAATTAGACTATAAATATTCATTAGAAATATAAATTTATTTCATACATAATGAAATTTTATTCATATTTTTTAGACATTATATAATTTAATTTATTTATGACATAATGATGATGCAGTAATTACCTTATTAATGAAATATGAACATAATTGATATTATAAATAACAAAATATAAGTAATTTAAGACTTTTTATGAATTAAACTAATTTTATAGGTTAATATATCATATTAGGCTTGGTTATATGAATTTATTTCAACTTAATGTTGTTGGTATACTTTTAGAAAAAACAAAATAACATATAGTGTCAAAATTGATATAAAAGAGTTTTTTTTAAAAAATATTATTTATTAATTTATATAATTATCTTAAAAATATAACGTTCAGAAAAAAGACTTATATAATAATATATATAAAATTAATGAACCAATTAGGGTTATTTTGGCAGTTTATAGTATGTTTATTAACCATATAGTTTTAGAATTCAAGACATGATAAAATTTAAATTATTTAACTTAGAGTTATATCTAAATGATAAGGTTAAAATGGTAACCTAAACATGTCTAAAACCTATTGGTTGAGAGGATTTAGACACATAATCATCCTAGCCTCTAATTAAGTCACATTTGAGCCATTATAAACCTAATATGAAATTATTATAAAATAATATTTCAAATTTTTCCAAATGTGCCCATCACCCCTCTTATAAAAGGGCACTCCCCCTTCTCTCTAATCCACACATCCAACGCCATTTGGATCAGCCAACCACAGACCTAATACCCTCTAAGATGTCCTCTGTTCATCCTAGATGCCTTAATTTAGTCATTAATCCACCCTATGGAGCCCTTTTGATCAAATCAAAAGGAAGAACCCAAAGAAGTGGTAAATATCTCACCACCTATTTGCAGTTCCTTTCTTATTCCAAATCCTCCATCATTGTTGTTTCTATTATAAAATAATAAATCTAGTATATTCTATATACTGTAATGTTATTATAAAAATTGTACTACCATATTAGTTATTTTATCCATCTTATGAAAAAAAAGTCACCAAATGTGTGTATGTATGACTTATCGTCTCCATGTCATAGTGTAGTTTGTTATTCCAACATTTAATCATTTGGATGGGTATACTAATGAGTATAAATGATATAAATAATAAATATAAAATTATTATCATTATTTATATATGATATACCATACAATTATATACGATTTTAATATCAAAAGAATGATATTGTCGCTCATTCGTACGTACAGACTACCGTTTCCACGAACGTGATAAGATTTATTTTCCACAATTAACCATTCAAGTATGATAATAAATTATATATAATAAATAATAATGAATTATATTACATAATAAATATACTGGATTTATGTACATATATTTTTCATTTACTTAATACCATTCAATTCAATAAGGAAACGAAAATAGCGTTCATGCGTATGTACGACCTACCGTCTCAATGAACAGTATATTTCATTACATTTATCGATCTATCATATATATTTATATGGTGAATATATATTATATATAAATCATGTTTTACATTCTATAATTAATTAAATCAGTATATAAGTAATAATATAAAGAATAACAAGTCAAAACATATAAGATAAATGAAACGATTTTACCCAAAATGCTGCTTTAACATGGAATTTATAAAAGAACGGGTAATATAAAGTAATATGTGAATCATATATGATATCATAAATATTATTATTATTATGTTACAGGTTAATAATATGTTAAAACCCACTATATAGAAGTCTTGGACACATACAGAAGAAATTTTACATAAGGTATGGGATAATTTTGCAAATCTCATTTTTTATCAGAGATTCCTTATACGTAAGTATTTACTGGGGTTATATTTTTCTTCCATGTCCATAAAAATGTTTTCCATAAATTTTTTAATATTATTCCTTGTATGTTTAATGTCTTTTTTACTCTTCTTTGAATTTTACATTGTGTTATGGAAATAATCTTTCTTTTTTACCCAACAAGGAACTTTTTGACTTTTCAGAAATAAGTATGAGGAAAATGTTTTTTTGCATATACAACATGAACAAATTTTAACGGTTTCATTACACCTTATTTTCATGAAGCATCCTCTACAATATTTCGTGATTATTTACCTAAAAATCATTTTCTATCAAAATTGAATGTCATTTTGTGTAAAGAAAATGATTTTGATGAAAAAAGGATATTTTCCCCAAGAATTCATTTCAAGTGTTTTATCAAAACTATTTTCCTTCTAAAATGAAAATATTTAATATGTTTATTTTTCTAGTATAATGTCTCTATTATTTACATGGTGTGATTTTCCTTATGATAAAATGATATCCATTTGTTTTATATAGATTATGTTATGATGGGATGATGTTTATGAAACCCATTTTATTCTTTGTGTTATGATGAATGATTTATGTTTATTTTTTGGAAAAAGTAAGAATGATTTTATTATGAGATGGGTTGGACCTATATCTCCCTCCAATGCATTAGGTAAAGATTTATATCTCATGAGATAATCATGGCTAGAACGAAAAGTGAATATGGTTCAGTAATACAAGGCTGGAACGACATGTCAACCCGATTCAGTACTGGACTTTGTATACTGTGATGGTCTTGGCAGAAATGCCTCAGATAATATGAAAATCATACCATGTGATTAATGGTCTCCCATAATTATATGTTTTATTCCCATTATATTTTATCATGATTGATGTTCCATTACGATCTATGCCTTACATACTGCCATGTATTATGTCATTGCTTATGATTTTGATGTTAATACACTATGTTCATGTTTTTAAATTCAAATGTGTACGGTTTTTTTTAATTTCTCCATAAATACCCTTACTGAGAATTTGAGCTCAACCTTTATATGTTTTCTTTTCCCCAGGATTTAAAAAAAAATTAGGTAAGAAAACAAATTGGGAAGTCCTTTAAGGGAGATGTTGAAGATCATTCACAATGACTAGAACATGATGTTCCAATTTTGCAAAGACAATAAACTATTACAGCCTATGGGTGTCTGTTTTATTTATGTATTAATTATTCCGCAGAAGAAATGTAATGTCTATGTACGTCAAGTGTCGGTATATACAGTGGTTGTCTCTCAATTAAATGGAATGTTATGATAGATATGTTTGTCTTATTGAGATGTGTATTGAAAATATATTGGTGTTTCTTTTCACTGGAATCATTTGGTTGTAATATCAATGTATGACATTAATATGGGAATTCAAGGAAAAAAATTAATTTTCATTGAGAATTTCTAAACGAATACCATACCTATGGGAACATCGATAATAAATTTATTCCATGATGTATACTAAATGTGACATGTGAATTAACTATCACTAAAATGACCCCCACCAATTTTCCGTGGCATGGTTTTAATGTGGGATTTATCTAATGATTATCTCGATATAATTTTAACTATTTTATTGGTATTTGTTGATAATATTTATTTTTTGGGAGTGTTTTTTTGGCTATTTTGAATTATTTGGGAAACATGTTCTTAATATATGTTCTCTTTTTTGAAGGAAATTATTGATCTGGTTATTGTGTTATGGTAGACCTCATCGATTCATTCATTGTTCTTTTAGTCCAATCCCTTGAATCATGAATTTTTAGAAAGAGAAAATATGGTTTGAATGGAGTCAAAATATAGTAGGGAGACAATAATTAAATTATACAATTGTAACCATGGTTTATATGATCCCTTTACGAGGCACCCATTTTCTCCCAACCAACCCAACCCCAATCATAATAGTTTATTGTATTTTATACTGCTTTTTTTCAGATGGTAATGGATGTCCCAAATATTCCATGATGGTATTAGTTAGGAGATTCTATATTTTATTATGGGGAGTTCGATGTTTTATTACTGCTCTTCAGAATATGACTCTATATTTATTGATTATTTCAATTTTTTATTTGAGTTGTAATTATCATCAGGTTTTTATGATTTGAAGCTAGTTATATAAATATAATATTTAAAACATTATTTCAATCATAGAGATTTGAGTTTTAGGGTGAATATTGTTTTGGGAATCTAGTCACCAGATGATATAGGTTCTTTTTGTGGTGATGTTTCGTTGTCGCTTTGTTTCTTCATTAGCTACATATTGTAGATATTATGGGAGGAATTTGTCATGTTTTGGAGAATTTTCAAACCCCATCATTGAAATAAAAGTTTTATTTAATTAATTAATAAAATTTGAACTCCTTTTTTAATAATATCCTGATCCAATTTTCAAAATATAAAACCAAAACTTTTCAATATAGTTTCATGGTTGGAACACTGTTTGTAAAAAATCTGAATAAATCATGCTAGTGTGACAATGTATTTTTTAAATATGACCACACAAATTAAATGTGGTTTCCCTAACTATGTTCTCTAAAATTTGTAGGATTCCTTTAGTTCTATTAGTGGATCAATATTGATGCATGTTATTTCCAATTGTGTGAACAAACTATGAACAATACGCAAGTCCTTAAATAATATATTATAACCAAATGAACGTTTTTCCCTAAATAGGGAAGCTTAATATTACATTACATATATATTCGACACCCTTCGCATGGGACTCCCCAATGTAGGAAACATTCCTCCTCCCACTGCATTCTTAGACTATTTCCATATTTATTCGTTATTTCATAAACAATGATAATAATTTTTCATTATTATCCCTATTTTTATTAAACATCAATTATTCCATTTATTCCCTATCATGAAATTCTAAAACCATGGTTTAAACACTTCTTAATTTGAAAGTTAATTTTCATTAGTTTTTTGGTACATAGGGTATAAGGGGTATGATTGAGGACCATTCAATCAACATTCATTTAATGCCAATAAATTTTTCATCTGTTTCATATAGTATTACTTTCATTATTATTCCATGAGGAAATTAAAATTATGGAAATTTTTACTTTTAGGTATCTTATATTTTTTAGTGTTTCAAGGTCCCGTATGAGGTGTATTTTAGTCAGAGTTGTTAAATTCATTGGGTTATTATTATGTTTGATGTAGGTTATATATGTCCATGAAATTGAATTTAATTCCTTTATTTCATAGGTTTTTTAGGGGTGATTACATTAGTCTATAATGCGTATATTCTATCAATTTTTTGGGGTTCATGGAAATGGGTATTCAAGTGTTTCATATTTTTTTCCTCTTCTTCCAAGATGTGTTTCTTTTTATTAAGAATTTTCTAACACTTATATCTAGTTTTAATGAATTTTATATTTTAAAATGGATTTTTATGTGGATTATACCTTGGAATGTAAAATTTCACAACCGTTCTTAGTCCAATTATTTGGTTTGTATGATGGATTGATTGATTTTTTTTCTAAATATCATTCAATAGATTTAAAAATATCTTAAATTTTTAAATTTTATATATATAGATATAAATATATAATGGTTCCAAATTTTTATAACATCACTCGTGATGACCATTACATATACATTGAGATGAGAGGTATCTTTATATCTATATATATCTTATTGTTTCTATTTTTATGTGGTTTGTGTAGTTTTTAAATGTATATGATATGGGGAAAATAGGTTTTCCAAATACATAGTTTTATCTATTTAATGTGGAATGGCATGGTATGTACATTAATATGTATTTATAGAAAATGGACATAATAATCATAAAAACCCCATTGAGATGGAAATATAATATTTATGGGATAAATGTTTGAAATTTAATTTAATCCTATGATATGGGATTTATATATTATTGTGTGACATGGAAATGGTTTTAACATATGGGAGGTAATAGAGGTGAATGGGTGGATACATTTTTGGTTAATGAATTTCATATGTAATTATACCCTAGAATGATAAAAAATAACTTCAAATAATTTATCATGGGATGCATTGGGTAGTTTGGTGGGATACCTATGTACACTATTTACAATAGTCAAGATTATGAATGGAGTATTTATCCTAAGCAAATAAACTTTTTCACCCATGTGATGTATCATTTTTTTGATGTAGGGAGGGTTTCATTGAGTGGTTATACAATGTTACATGATACTTAAAAACAGGTATATATTGATGATTTATGTAACTATATATTACTACTAATACTTCTATACATTCAAAAAAGATCCCATGAAACCTATTTTACATGCACACTACTATCCACTATACTATAGATTATATATAAAGTGATATGTCATATTTTCTTTTTATATAGATAATCTTATACTGATATTGATTAATTTTTATACGAAATATACTATTTTATTCTTGTGAATCAAATGTAGTAAAGAACTATGTTTATATATAATAATACATTTATCATATTGATTAATATTTATGAATAAGATAATTTTTTACATTTATGGGGATGTTTTTTTCCAATAGTGTACACAACACGCAATACCATGATTCTTTGAAATCATATATTGCACAGAACATTGGTTTATACAGAAAATAATATTATATAATTATTATTCTAAATGTTAGTCAATTCTAAGACGTTGTATTGGTGGGAAGGAAAATATATAAATAAAATATTATTATACATGTATGCTAAATTTCTTATATTTATAAGACAAATTTTATAGGTTTAAAATAAGAATGAATCTGATTTTAAGCATGAAATACTCTAATATTTTTAAAAAGAACGTTTTAACTCCTTTTGATGGAAAAAACTTTTTAAATATTTTTTTGTTAATGTTATATGTTATATTTTAAAAAATAAATGTCTCCTATATAATCGGGAAATCATAATTTACATTAGATAATATTCCTTTCATTTTTTTTATAAAGTTTATTTTTTAAGTAATAGTGAAAAATACAGCATTTTATTTATAAATTGAATATTCATATAATTTATTAACATAAATAGATTGTACATTTGACTAGTTTTAATGTGTAATTGGATTATATTTATCTCAATTAAAGTATATCTGGCCATTTTATGTAATTTTACATTGAAATTGGAAATAAACACATGTCAACCATTTAGGTTTTTTTACTTATTAAAAACCCGCATTTCGGTTTTGAAAAAAAACTATTAATATTAAATTAATTTTGGAATCTTATGTGTCTTGAAATTGGATAAATGTATTTCATTTTTGGAATCATGAGGTCCAAAGTTTTCTAAATAGGTAGCTTTTATTTTTAGACATTATGAATAATAACTTCAGTAATTATTTTATTTACAATGGTTAAAGGGTAAATCTTGTAAAAAAGTGAAAAAATAATATTATAATAATATTAATCTACACTAAAACATGTCTAAATAATATTTGATGAGATATTTCACACCATGAGAATCCATTTATAGATTTTGGGACTCCATGGATCCACATGGATGTGAAAATTTCATTTTATAAGAATTAATTTAATGTAAATAAAAATGTACTATAGACATGTTTCTCTTATTAAATTAATTTTTATATGGGATTATATATGTGATGTCTTAGACTATAAAAATTAACTAAAAATATAAAACTATTTCTTATGTCTTGATTTTTTATTTATAATATTTATACATTAAATAAATAAATTTATTTATGAAAAAATGATGATGTAGAGATTACCTTATTAATGAATGGTTTAAATAAATGATATTATAAATATTATAAAATTATTATTTTCAAACATTTTATCCTATAAACAAATTTTATGGAAGGTTATGAGCTGATATTTTAGAATTAATGATTTTTTTCCAAAATAATCATGCTTTTATGTATTTTTTAAAGTAATGATATGAATAGTATTAAAATTCACATAAATGAGTTTTTAAAACAAATACTATTTTATTAAATTATATAATAGTCCTAAAAATATATGATTTGGAAAAATGAATTATATATTTTTTATACTATAATTTATAAACCACTTGATGTTATATTTTCATTTTATAGTAACTATATTAATCATATAGTATGAATATAAAAGAAGACAAGATAAGAGTTAAATTAGTTAATTAATTGTTAAAGATAAATGATTAGGTTAATGTTATGACCTAGACATGTCTAAAACCTATTTAATGAGAGGTTTTAGACCCAGAATTATCCAATATATTAAATATATAAAAAATTAGACTTCTTAAATGGAAAATTGTTTTATAATAATATAATAGATAAAAAAATTTTAAAGTTTCCCTCCGACTTCTTAAAAAGGGGAATTACCCATACCCATTTAGTCATATACCTTAAGACCCTTGCCTCATCCATCCTCTGCCCAAATAAGCTCCAAAAATCCATATCTTTGTACTATAGTACTTAACATTTATATAAGGTAATTCAAGAAATCCTTCTGGTTCCAATTGAAGGGAGTTACACATTTTAAGAGGTATCGTCTTCTCTAATGTTCTATTGCATTATTTTACATCTTAAATTTATATTATTTTATTATTAACTGATTACATAATAAAACCATTATCCTAAATATACTGTATTGATTTAATGAGAATGATTCCACATACACGTACACACACCTCTATCTAATTGATATGACCATACTATTTATGTGTACAGAGAACTACTGCCTTCGGAAACGATTATTGTTCGATTTTCCCCTACAACATCTCATTCTTCCTTTTATTATGGAAGTATATATTATATATTATATTTATATTTTCACTATCATTCTGTTTTTATTTAAATATTACCTTTATTCGTTCTATAATTTTCAAATATGATAATTTCATTTGAGGAAATGCGGACTACCGCCCTTTAAAAGAGATTTGACACATTCATTCCATACATGGTAAGTATAAGGATGATATAAATGGAAATATGTAACAAATATAAAATATTATATTATATTTTAAATATAATATACATTTTTATTATTTATTTTTCATTCTAATAAATTTAAAAATGATTTCAATGTTGTTCTCAAGCGTACGTACATATTACCGTCTCCATGAACTGTGCATTTCTTTTATTATATACAAATATTATTTACTGTTATAAATACATATATATACTGGATATATGTGATATTTTAAATTTTAATATAATTCTGTAGATAATGTTATTTCGTCCACGTAGTCAATTTTTAATTATACCATGTTCATTTTTGGCTCAAGTACCGAATACCAACAAAACGACCGATATTAACATAATTAATTATGTAATTTTTATGAAATTATGATAAGTAATATAAAATTCTTAATAAACTTGGAAAGTATATTAATCAAGAATAAATTAACCTAAGTTTATTATTTATTAATTTAAATAATGAATGAGACAATTCAAACTCAATGTAAGGGAACCTCTCACCCCCCCCCCTCTTTTAGTCAAAGACTTCGTTAATGTTATGTATTTTAATTTCTATTTTCTAATGTTGGGTTATGTTATTATTTATAATTATGGTTGTAAAAATTATGTAATTGTGATGACATTATTTTTTTCACCCCAACTCATTTTCATGAATTATTATTTGACATCGTTACGATGTCAAATTTTCATAAGGGAACTTCTTAACCCTATTTCCACTCGTTGGGTTTTATGTATACTTCGATGATTATATTATGCCATGATTATGGGTGGAACCACTGTATATATATATTTACATTTTAATTTACACTTCTGTTTGTTTGGATGTACTATTACTATAGTAAATATCCCCATTGCGTAATAATTATGTTATTTATACAATATTTGTAAGGTATAACTTCACAATCTACTTTTATTGAGGAATATATTGTAGTGATGAAAATTTATTGTACTATAATGAGTATATACAACCATTTTGACACATTATATAATGAATTAGTATATTCTCATGATATTTAATGTTTTGTTTATTATCATTCCATATATATTTTTAGTAAAGCATTTTACAAGTTTTTATTGACTATTTTTTAAACATCATTTTAAATGATTTAACAATTTATTAATTTAAAGACCTTCAATTTATTATTCTTTTTTCAAAATCGTTTTTATGAATTTATTGATATGGACATGAATGTTTTAAATTGATAATCTATTTCAATAGTTTAGATGTGGTATGATTCAATTTGATTAAAAAATATATTTATTAAATGATTTAAATGGTTTTTGAAATTAGTTGAATATTTCTATTACTTAAAATGATATTGTATGGTTGTATTATGGAAATGTTTTTTCCTTTATTATTTGTTTATATGTTATGATTATTAATCATTTGTTGGAAATTTTAAGGTTGGTATTGTGATAAACCATATACAGATGATTCTCTGATAATATTATGGTAGGTGAGCCCATGATAGATCTCCAATGTGTTGGGTAACATGACAGAGGTAAACATTAATGTTTTTATTAAAAGATTTAGGGAATATACTGTGATGGGTATTTAAAATGTAAATTCCTTTATAGATATGAAAGCTAAAATGTATGCATGTTATGGATTACACAAGTTACATTTATGATTTATGATTTCTATGTGTTGTTAATAAAATATATTTTCAAGAATATTGTTAAATAGCATATGATTTATGAGTGATAAGTATGATTTCATTAATTAGTAAGTACATATGGACTAATGTTCAATTTTATTATTTCATAACCCATAATAAGCATTTTATGAAAATACCATGTCATTGAAATGTTTTTCGCAGGGTATATGAAAGGGTAAGAAAAAACAAAAAAATCAAGAAGATTTATCTTAAGAAAATAATTCTAGATTTATAATAAAGATATCAATTTTTTTAAAAAAAAAAATTGATAGAGAATATGTGTATACCATGTAATTTTTTAGATGTTATGTAATATTAATGGCCTAATTATATAAAACACTAATATTGAAAATATCTTAAATGTGATTTCTTGACTTAACTCAATACTATGTAATGTTTAAGGATGGGGGATTATAGTTGGTATCAATGGTCAGTTTAGATAAATTTTGGGGTTATGGTGTTATCTGGGTGTAGGTAAAGAATCCCATATAACAAAAAGATTTATTATCATATGGAAACATTTGGATGGTTATGGTAAAATAGGTTGTCTGGATAAAAACTGGATCAATGAATATAAAATGATGATGATGGATTAGAGTAATAAAAATGTTTTTTATGTTATTTTTACCCTATAGAGGGTTATTTTAAAAAAAATTCATTTTATATTGCTGAATATTTTCCGCATATTGTGGATCATTTTTCATGATTCAAGGAAATAGATCTTTCACAACCTTTTTATCCCTCCTCAATGATTTGATCATAACTAATACGGAAAAGGACTTTTAAAATGATTTTATCGTATTGTTGAGTGTTCAAATCACCATTAAGAAAATGTTTGAGTTATTTAACACCTACTCATTTCTAAAAAAATTATATGGTTCATGATATCTTTTCATATGACTTCATGATATCAACTATTCCAACTCTATCGAATTGTGAAATTAAAGATGTGGGGTTAACATTTACTTTTTGAAATTATGAAAAACTGCCAAAAGAGAAATGTAACATCATGAATATCATTATATCTAGAATAAGTTTATGATTTATTTTATTATCCTAAAATAATGAAGCATTATTAGATTAATATTTGTAAATGATGAGGATATTTGATCTGTAGGAATGATGTATTAAGAAATAATGAGTAAATGCATAGGTAATGGATTTTTACAAGCTATTAATGATTAATTAGTCTACATATAAGGGATTCTGGTGTTATGGTATATTTTAGGATGATTAAATGTTTAAATGTATTAATTCTCTTTTGATGATAGTAATACTTTGGAATACTGTTTTAAATATTTGTAACCATGATGTATGATAGGTGAAGATTTTATTCGTGGAAGAATTAATTTTTCTTGTGTTGACATAATGGACAACATTAAGGGTTCACATGATCTTTTGTTTTAAGGGGATTATTGGCTATTATATTTGTGGATGCAAAATGAAATGTATTTGATAATCATTGAGGATAAAAAATATTATGTTAATTTTTTATAAAATTATCTTATTTTTTAGAATGTTATTAAAAGGATATGGTTTTAGAAAAAAGAAAAATCGTAGGATGGGTGACAACCCATCTTATCCGGCAAGGCCGCATGAATTGAATCCACTACCTAATGGTGACAAGAGAGTATCACCTACCATGGGCCTATGTGAAGTCACTGGTTAGTTTGACTTATTATTTTTAGTTAAATACTTCTATGAATCAAGAATAAGTTGATTTTATAACTTATGTTTTATCAAATGGATATCCTTATTATGGGATATTTATTTGGTTATTATGTGATAAATGATATTTTGGGGGACATTATCTCTTTTGGGAACACCATATGCCTAAGGAAAACAGAATACTATGGGATTTAATTTGTTGCGTAATGGTTGAAATATTATTTTGGAAGATTCTATGATATATTTTGGATATATGGCTATTATGTTTATTGATGGAAATGATTAAAATATCATGGAGAATATGTGATTATTTTAATTACTATTTAGTATAAGACGTGAAGAGTAGTCGATGTTATTTGGAGATAAATGTTAAGATTTATCATGGAAAACTATGAGATCAAATACTTCTGAATTTTTTCTCAATCTTAGTTGGATTATTTTGAGGAAATTTAAGGAAAATTGTGTATTTAATGGCCTTTATTGAATTATTTGTATTATTTGTTCAATTTTGAAGATTCAGTGAGGTATTTATTTTTATAAAGGATAATACTTTTTGGGGATTAACTGATCTCATATTAACCATTTTGGTATCAGTTAATGTCTAAATATAGTAGAAATATATAGTTCATCTTTTGGGGATTATGTGATTTCATAGAAGTTCATCCCATCACTTAATGTTTAATCTATTCATATTGAGTAATCATCATTTTGAGAAAATATTTGTTTGTGGTGGAAATCTATTAAAGGATGAAACTATACTTGAAAAGTAAGTATATTTTCTTATGGTCATAGTCAATCTTATAAATAACTTCATCATTTTTATGAAAAAGAACATAAAACAAAATATATTGCTAGATTAATTTTACTACTAGAGAATCCAATATCATTTAACATATCATATGTTTGTTATTATTTAGTGGTTAAAATTTTTTGATCATTTTTTCTATCACTCTCTATCCTAACATGATGGTAAGTTTATCTGCAATATCCATGATTTCATACATGAAATCTTATTTTAGGTTATGTTGGGTGAAATTTATAATTCTATTTGTTTTCTTCTAAAGTGATAGTTTTATTGACACTTTTTATTGATATGGGACATTCAATGAGGTTTCCAGTCCCAGTTTTAAAATTTCCAGGATGAAATTTCCAAAAGGGTGGAAATATATAATAACCCATATATTTATAGAATAACAATTTCTTCATTTTTATTAATATTTATGAATACGATATTATTTTTACAATAGAGTGGATTCATTTTCTGATAGCCTACTCAACATGAATCAATGGGTTTCTTTAAATTTTTATGTTTCACAATACATTTTGTTATACTAAATAATAATAATAATAATAATTTTATTTTAAATGGTAGTTAATTCCTACCCGTTGTATTGGTTGGAATGACCAGAAATAAAAACTATATTATTATATATATTTTTTAAATGTCTTTACGATTATCCAATAATTTTTAGAGGCATAAAATAAGAACGAATCTGATTTAAGCATGAAAACTATAATATTTTTTAAAATACCGTTTTACTAGTTTTTGATGGAAAACCCATTTTTAAATATAGATTTTTCACCATTATATGTTCTATTTAAATAATAAACTTCTTATATATAATTGGGACATCAAAATTTTATTTGGATAAATTTATTATAATTTTCTGATAAAGATCATTTGTAATTAATATTGAAAAATACCGCATTTAACGTCGAAGTAGGATATTCATCAAATTTATTTATATAATTAGATTGGACATTAAATTGATAATAAAGTGTATTTGGATTATTTTTATATCATTTAATTCAATGATGTTCATTGGAAGTTATTTCAATTTGAAATATTACCTATTCCCATGTGAATATTTTTGTATTTTTTACATCTAAAAAACTTGTTTTTTGGATTTTATGATGAGAATTAATTTTAAATTAATTTTTTCAAATAGTTTTTTGAATTTGGAAAAAATGGATTCCATTTTTCAAATCAGGAGGTCTAAATTAGGAAAATATGTACCTTTTATTTTTAGACATTTTGAATAGTAAAATCAGTAATTATTTTATTTACCATGGTTAAATGGTATATCTTATAAATAATGGTAAAAAAAACTATATTATAATAACATAAAACTACACTATCGCTTTTCATGATACTATTGGATGAGATATGTACAACCATGGGTATCCTAGAGTTGATTTTGGGACCCCATGAAGCCACTTGGATGTGAAAATTACATCTTATGATAATTAATTTAATGTAATGAAAAATTTAACATAAACATATATCTTTTTTTAAAAATATATGGGTTTATATATGTGAGATCATTGAGTATAAATAGTTAATATAAATCCTAAATTATTTAATATATCATGATATTTTACTTTTAGTAATTGTACATTAAATAAATAAATTTAATAATGACACAATGATGATATAATGATAACATTATTAATGAATTATTTAAATAAATGAGATAATAAATATTAAAATATATTTCTTTTATTTCTTTTTAGGACATAATAAAATAATATAAAATATTATGACTTGGTAAAGCTAAAAGATAAAATGCATTTTTACCTATATTTGTCTAAACCCTATTGGTTGAGTGGTTTTAGAACCAATATCATATTATATTTAATATAAATGACTTTGGGACATTTGGAAACTGAATATCATTTTATAATAAAATAATATTTCAAAACATTCTTAAAGTTCCCATCCACCCTCTTCTAAAAGGGCATCACCCCTAACCATTTAATCACACCTCTCAAGTCCCTTGGATCATCCAAAATATTCCAAAATAATCTCCCAACATCTATATCTTACTATTAGAAGCCTTAGAATAAGTATATGGAAATTCAACAAAGACTCTTGGCTCCAATCAAATGGAGTTACAAATTTTAAGAGGCATCATCTTCTCTAATGTTCTTTATATTGTATTACTTATTAACACTCTATTATATCTATATTATATTATTACATAACAATACAATCATTCTAAATATACAAGGATGTTTTTTTGATAAGGATTATAACTACACATACACACGCCTCAATCTAATGGATATAGACCTGATGTTTTCTGTAACCGACGAACTACTACCTTAGGAAACGATGATTGTTCAATTTTCCACTACCAAATCACATGGTGGAAATTATGATGGAACTATATTATATATATGTATATTTATAATTTCAATATGTTACTTTTATTTTTTTTTAAATCATAACTTTATTCTTTCCATAATGTGTAAATTCGATAATTACATTTGAGGAAGTGTCGACTAATGCCCCTCAATGTGATATGACTCGGTCATGCCATACATGAAATATATATAGAATGTCATTAATATAATTATGTAATGTATATATAATATGTTATTATACAAGAATTATAATATACCTATTTATCATTCACTTTTTTATCAGTTAAATATGAAAATGAAATGAATGTAGCGTTCATGTGTACGTACGACTTACCGTATCCTTGAACATTGCAATAAATTTATTACTTAAAAATGTTATGTAATATTATAAATACATATATATACTGGATGTATATAAAATTTAAATCATGAATATCATTGTAGAGATAATTGAATTTTTACCAAATGGACAATTTTAATTATAAAAATTTTATTTTTGACTTAAGTAACAAATATCAACAAAACAACTGATAGTAACATCAATAATTTTGTAGATTTTATAACATGATGATAAGTAATATTAAATGAATAATAAAATTGAATAAGGTTTTGAAGAAATTATAAATTTAACTTACTATATTATTCTGGAATATAAAGAATGAATGAGGCAAGTGGGACTCAATGTAAGGGAACCTCTTACCCTCCTCTTTTAATCAAAGAGTTATTTTATCTTACGTCTTTTAATTACCATTTTCTTATTTTGGGATATGTTAATTTATATCCTTATATTTGTTTATTTTGTGTCCAAATGATTGCTGCCCTTTTTTCTCTCTCATAAACTCATTTTCATAATTTTTATATGATGTCGTTAGTCTGCCGAATTTTTTTAAGGGAACATCTTAACCAAATTTTCACTGGTTGGGTATTACACACACTTCATTTATTATATTATTCAAATATTATGTGTGAAATAACTATTCATATATTTATGTTTTTATTTACACTTCTCTTTGTGGGTATATACTATTTGTACACATAATCTCTCCACTGAAAATTTTTTACATCATTTATATGATATTTGTTAGAAATTTCATCTCAATAATCTTTTATTGGGGAATATATTCTTCTCAAGAACATTTATTATCCTATAATGTTTATATACAACTCTTTTGATTCATTATATCATGAATTAGTATATGCTAATTATAATTAATAATTTGTTTAATTTCATTCTTTAAGGATTTTTATTCAATTGTTTTTCATGTTGTAAGGGACTCCAAAAATTAAAGATCGTTTTAAATAATTTATATATTTAAATATTAAAAAACCATATAATTCATTTCCATGTTTTCAAAATGGTATTAAATAATTTACTGATATGAGCATTAATGTTTTAAAATGATAATTTATTTCAAAGGATTCAAATTTTTTGGGACACATTGAATCGTAATCCTCCTTATTAAATGTTTTAAATGGTTTTGTAAATTCAATGAATATTTCAATATCATAAAAATATGTCTTATGGTTACATATTTGAAATGTTAATTTTCATTTATTCTTTCTTTGTATGATATGATTATAATATGATACATGGAAATTTTATGGGTGCTTTTATGATAAACCAAATATGGATTATTCTATGATATACCTTGGGCGGATGAGCCTGAGATATCTCTCCAATGCATTGGGTAAAATGATGGAGGTAAAAATTAATGTTTTCTATAGGTATTTATTGAATATTCTATGAATTGTATTACAAACGTAACTCCATATGTCGATGTGAAAGCTATAATGTAATTACGTTATGGTTTCCACATTTAGCTTTATGATTTATGATTTTTTTGTGTAATTCATAAATATTATGATTTCATGATTTATGTTAAAAATATTATGTTTTATTAGTGAAAAGAATGATTTCATTTATTTGTATGTATTTATGGACTAATTTTTCCTTTATTATTTTATAACCCATACATCAATTTTTATGCTCATTCAATGATTTTGAAACTTTTTTCACAACGTATTAGGATGGTTATTTGAAATAATAATTCAATAATATTAATATCAAAAATAGAATTCATGTTTTATTTTATAGGGTTTAATTTTTGTAAAAAATATGGATATATAATAAATGTCTACATTATAGTTTTTGATATGTAATGTAATAATGATGGACAAATTGTCTAAAAATATAAATTAGAAAATATCCTAGCGGTTATTTCTTCAATTTACTAGATATTATGTAATTTTTTAGGATGTTGACTTATATATGTGATATAAATTAATATCACATAAAATGGAATCATGATAATTATTTTAATAAATATTAATAAATCTTAGTTTGATATGATTATATTTTAAATTATCCTATGGGAACTAAATGGTCATGGAATCATCTTTGGAATCAATATTGAGCATCTCAATGCTCTTGAATATATTATCATTTTTAGTTTAGGGTATTTTTAGTTATGGGTTCTCATGGAAAAAGTCAGGTACTTTGGTTGGACGAGACTTGTGAGGTCATATTGATGTACATGTTGTATTTTATATTTATTTTCATCTATAAATTTGGGACTTTTTTATATAGTTCATTTTTTCAATTTATGTGTTAAATAATTCCTAATTAATATATATATTTTATTCCCAAGACAAGAATTCCCCATGGAATACTAGGATCTCCTCTTTGGCCTTGTCACATATTTTCATGGGTGTGCAGTTTTGGGTTTAACCGATTTGGGATGTGATAATTGTGGATAAATATTTTTTTGAGTTGTAAATTTTATATAGTTATATAATTCATGGTGAACCAAATGAACTGAAAGACCTATGGTTGGTATATTTTTTCAGGGAGGTGTTCTCCTTTGATAAATGTGTGTAGCTGAAACATCTATGGAAATAATTTCTATCATATTCTAACTCAAAGAATGTCCCCTTTGTAAAAATATGGATGAGTTGAATGCCTGACTTGAATGTTTTGATATGACTGATTCTGTGTGAGGTGGTGGTTGAGAAACCATATTGCAAAGGGAGGTGGTAATATTATGTAATGGGACACCACATCAACGTCCTCAGTGTGGTGGGATAAAAATGATAATAAATTTTCCATTCACTATGGTGAATGTCATTTGGACAAATAGGAGGCTAAAATTACATGCACAATTGTATGGTGAAAGGTGTCCAATCATTCAGTCGCTTAAATTATATTTTCGATAAACGAAGCCGTCAATTGTTAACCACGATAAACATGATAAAAAATATGATCTCCCCTGTGACAATGGGAACCACACATTCGGGGGAGTCATTTTTATAGGGTGGATACTTTCAATGTAATGATTATAAATTTGAGGTTACATACTTTTTATACAATTTTTATGTCTACCATCATTCGCAAACTAACCTATAGACTACCATATAAATATAAAACAATTTTCAATGAGAATTATATACCTTGAATCATCAAAATTTTAATTAATAATACTCAACTACTCAAATACCCTATCATAATCTACTTCTGTATTGTCAATATTTCAATGGAATTATTTTGGTTATAACCACCCCTTTTTTGATTGAGGGGAAATGATTGTGGATTTTAAATTTCCATCATTATGAAATGAGGTTTATTCTGATGAATTATTTAGTGTTTGATCTATGATTCTATTACTTATTTAATGTGATTATATGATGCATCAAATTAACATATTAAATTTAGGAAAATCTATTAACTATAAAAATTAGGGATGCCACAACCGTATTACATTTCTAATTTTTAGTATGTATTGAAATAATAATTGTAATTAACCATAAAATTTAAATAAAATATAATTGGGTTTATTCACATGTGATTAAAATTGAGGTCTATCAAGTTATTATTTATTTTATGTTTTAATGTTTTTCGTTGTGTTTTAGTACAATGTGTGTTAAGAATGATTGTATATTTGGAATAATTATAGGCTATTGTATATACATATTGTGAAGTGAAGATTATATACACTTTTCAAAATTGTAATGTAAAGAGTATAGGGTTTTTATGCATGATGGAAGTCATGGTCGACATGGTATTATACAATAATTTCCATGGTGAATAGATATTGTTTTTAATGATCAAAATGATTTTTTCACAATTGAAATTATTGATCCTCTGGAATTTAAATTAATCATTGATTCATGAAATGTAATCGGTATCAATTTGGAATAGACATGAAACTAAAATTTTAATAAAGATGAAATTTTTTTGCCAAAATTATTGTAGCATGGTATGAATTCAATAAACATTAAAATGTTTTTGTGTTCTATTATATGGGTTATTATAGAAATTAATATAATATTTCTCTGGTATCATGTGTATGGATTCACGATGGTTAATTATATGGAAGAAAATGTTAGTTTTTGACAGATATGTACACAGTGAAAGCATGCTAGAATTTAGTAAATTTGGGAGATGATATGATATTGTCTTAATAAATATTTTAGAAAGGGATTATATATGGAATATGATAATAAGTACTTTCTATGATTTCTTTACACACCACACTTAAATTAGATGTCCTTATCAACACCCTTGAAATAATGGTAATTGGTTTTTATCCCAACATTATGTTTGATGTGTGAACAGATGGTTGGATTCTCTCACTTCCCATAACTCCATTTTCGATGTAGAAATTGATCATGATGTATTAAAATATAACATGATGGTATTGTTAAAAAGTTCTTTTCTAGAATAACAGAAAGGGTACTGAGTGGTACATAATGTACCAATATTCTATTTATTGTATTGATGATCTTTTATAAGGTTATATTGATGAGTATATATAATAGGTTTGGATTAATTTATGGTTGGATAAGTGAATGAGGATGATGTACTGCATATTCATGATAACCTATTGTACTATATACCATATTTTCAATATGGACATGGCGTGTTGTTCCAAAAATCTGAAAGGTAATGAAAGAACATAAAATTTGAAAAAGGGTTATGAGATGGATATAATAGGGACATTTATTTTTTGTTCATTAATTAATTTTACCTAGATATATCATATTAATATTCGATGTTATACATTCGAAAAATACCATAGTGAGGCTATGAGATATTTTCCTTTTTATATAGTCTGTTTTATTTAAACTTTTTTTTTGATCTTTACACGAGTGTCTCAATGGTGTTGGGTATGATCCTACTTAGTGCACTGATATTTTCATATGTATATGTATTTAAACTATTTTCCTTTTTATTATGATTTAATTTGAGACTGATCAGGATATTAATACTGTTGATGTTGGAGTTTATGAGTTTCTACTTTAAGATATTTTTTTCAATTTTATGATTATATATTTATGTGATGTGATACGAATTTGTTGGTAGTTCTCATATAATAATTATTATATGGAATTGGTATGTGATTTCCACTCTTAATTCATAGTAGTTTTATGAAAATCCATCCATTTTTTATGTTTGATAATTAGTTATAAACTACATCCAATGGACTACTAGATATAAGGCGAGGGGCCCCATTCTTCATCACATGGAAGTTATGATTTCTTCATAGTGGGGGTAATTTATGAAAAGAATTATGTACCTGAAAAGTGTTATCTATGGCTGGTGTCAATGAAATTGTATTGATGTGTCATCTAACACTAAATATTTTTAAAATATAATAATCTCAGCTAAAACCATATAACAATTTCCCACATCACATGGAGAAGGTTTTTCTTTTATTATAAATCATTTCTTAATGTGGTGGGTTTACTAAGGTACCACATTTGTTTCCAGAATAATAATTACTAACATATTACCTGAACTGTGGTAAATAACTTCATAAAGATGATCAACTACTAATGATATCTCAATGAAGAAATTTTTTCTCGGATAAATTAAAGCATAACCATATTATAAATTTACAACTTAAAGAAAAACATAAATTCAAAAAAATTGAAAAAATCCATCATAATGAATTTATAGTGATTAATTTATGGTGTAAATGATCCTAAAAATTTAATCAAAAAAATTATTCGAGAATTATAAAGTTGTTACATCTTGTGAATTCAAATAATCCCCATCAAACCGAAAAACCCATATAATTAACAGGGGTCTAAAAACCTACCCTGATATAGTAGTCCTATTGAGAGTCCACAAAAAATAATGACCATCTACTATTCAAAAATATGAATAGGATATTTATAATAAATGGACCATGCTATGTTTAATGATTTACTGAAACATATATAAGTCATTTTTTTGGAAATCCAGCCAGTCTATTCATATCATAGGATCAAGATCACCTAAAAATATATAAATCCCATATCAATGTGATACATGAAGTGCTATCAATAAATGGGTAATCATTATATACATAACAATTCATGAAATGGATGCACCTCTTATCTGGATCTAATTAATAATTATGGGGGAGAAATAAATATCATGAAATGTTGATATATCATAAATAGGTCCAAAATTCCAACCCAAAATTACATGACTGATCACTTGTGAGAGGCTAGTCCACTAAAATGTGTTTCACATGAATCAAAATCTAAATTTTGGATTCTAATCAACAAGTGTAATCCATTATTTGATAGGATAGACCCATAATTATTAAAATATATCTCAAAGAGATGACACAGGGGGAACATATATGATCACTACTATCCACATCATAAAACATAGACTATTCATGAATATAGCTTTAAAATATTTCATGTTATTTAAAAGACAATTAATATATGTTATCATAGTCCTAGTGAACGGTTATATTGAGAATTAAAATTATATTGAAATCCTTTGGTTTCATAATAAACGAGTAAAAAATAACACCAATTTATTATTTTTCACATGTAAATCCATATTTTCACTAATTTAGAAACTCCAACATAAGGAATAAACCAAACCAATTCATTTCTCCCATAACCATAATCACTAGGACCCCTCCTAGACTGATGTCAATAGATTGTTTTCATCTCTAATTCATCAATAATTTTAAACTATCTAAAAATATTATAAAATCAGTAGCATACACTCAAGGCCTTATCATGTATCAAACTACACAATATATTCATCTAAAATACATAGGAAACAACCTACAAAAAAACTATAAAAATATATATTTAATTTAAATAATAATTATTGAATAAAATATTATATTTATAATTAATATTATTAATTAAAACATTGATATAAATACGATATAATTCAAAAAATCTAATAAAAAATGATGATTAAAAAATGGGATGTATTTCATTTTAATAAGAAATCATGGGAAGAACATGCATTCATAAAATTAATTTTTTTCACCACTAATAACCACAAATATCATATTCCTAAAAATAAACAATAGCTCTACATACACGATTATAATATATATATTTTGTACCATCTATATTGGCACATAATTTCTTTGAATATGTTTCCTGAAGAGTTGAAGAAAAAAATAACTTGGAGAAATATTTAAAAAATGAAAGAAATACTGAAGTAACCTTATTATATCTAATTATTAGAGAAAGAGATTAACTGAAAATCATAAACAAATATATTCTTTTTTAGATGATAATGAGATAGAAAACAATATTTACTCATCTTCTTATCTCATATTATGAGAAGATTACAACATTAATTGATCAAATTGAATAGACTAGTGTTTTACAAACAAAATATGAATGTGTAATACTAGTTATAAGTCACTCATTAAGGGAAATTTAGTTTATATAATGGATATAAATATATATTCATCCTAACTCTACAAATATATTATATAAATGTAAATATAGGAATAATTAAATAACCAATATATATTAAATTAACAATCATCCATTTCTTCCATAACATATACCTTATGCTATATTTGATAACCTAAATTTCATTGATACATGGTTTTCATTCACTGGATTACAAGATAAAATCTATTAAAACATTAACCCTATATTATTGTGATAAACATCTTCCTTTATAGATAGATGATCTACAACCCATCATGAAAGGCAATTATCAATATGACTATTTTTTCCCACAACCCATTTGGATCTAGGGTGTACTCACCCTATTCCCAAATAAAGTTCATTCCTTTGAAATATAGAAATAATATGACCCAAACTTATAAAAGAGTAAAAAATCCTCAATATATAAGAGGTACATTTGGACTATCAAAATCATTTAAACAATGTAGTAGGAATGCCATGTTTTTGTAAAACATAAATCATAAATTGAGCCATCCTATTAGGTCCCACGATACAAATAAGTTTACTCAATATTACCTTCTATATTTGGATGGTTTTTAACAACTAGGGTTAATGTATTCACATAATCATTAGAGTAATTAAAAATAAATTTTACATTTCATCTACTATGGTTGTTCATAATTCTCCATGATATGAAATAAATAATTAGTAACACAAGTATATCACACACACAAAAATAGACACACACACATATATATAAGTGAAATCATAAATTGTAAAAATAAACATACCTAATATTATAACAAATTTTGATAGGATGTAATCAAAAAAACATGTCTCGTGATTAAAGCCATTAAAATGAAATATCAACTGAGCTAACTAACAACATTGACAAGACATATCTAATTCAATTAATATACATTGTACAAACTTTTTATAATTGTGGAGAAAATTTGAATTACTATATATTTAATGTATATTGTTGAAAATAACAACTCTCAGTATCATATTTCTTTTAGGTTACATAACCACATCAACATCTAGTTTGCATATTTAATAACAGCATGTAATCTATTGTCTGAGTGATGTCACGTGTAATCATCTTCATATATAAAGATAATAAAAATAAATATAGATCTACATATCCACTGAATTGTTTTGTTTTGTTTCATTTAACAAATAGACACGTTGGGAATAATAATAATATGATCTCACAGAAATTCATATGTTTTTCATAAGATATTTTATCCTAGATGAACCTATCGAGGGAACATTGAGGAAAATGAGATATTTACTATAATTAATATTATCTAGGAAATAAAAAATCATTATGGTAGCAGTTGTATAAATGTATATATTATATAAGGAATTCATATATCCATAGTTATAACTCTATATCTAGGTATTGGTGGATATATACATATTCATAGGTGAAAAAATATATATAGTATTAAATAATTGTGATATTGGTTGGGTAAGAGATAATATCTACTACTTCATTATAATCATATGATGTTAATATGTGGGAGTATAATTTCACCACCCATGTGACCTATTTTTAATTATATCAATATATCTGGGATGCTAGATGAATTATCCATCACTATGAATCCCATATTAGGGAATTTATTGGAATTATATATATATATATATATATATCATAGAAAAAACATATCTCTTAAAACAATCATTTTATCCTATGTGGAAATAGATATGGGTTTAATTCATCATCTGCATCAACCTATATCTATATATGGGAAATATGATGAAATTTTCATCCAATTATATATATTGTTATAGGGTTAGTGTAATATAGAAACATTAAATTATTTAATTACAATCAATATTCATCCATCTCTAGCTACCTCATATCCCTAAGGAGGTAATTATACAAAAATATCACACCAATAATAAACAAGGATCATTCTATCCTTTATAGAAGGTTTCACACATGCTCCATGTGTATCAATCCAACTATCAATTCATCCTAACAGTATTCTAACATTATAAATCATAAAATTTGATTAATATTTTAATATTAGTAAAATTTATTTTTTATATTAACCAATATTCCACGAAGTTTCATGGTCAAAATAACATTATTTATTATAAGTCTATTTGTTGTTATCAGAAGTACCCCATGATAAATTTATTTTACACAGCATTGAAAGAAATATCTTATGAATCAATTTATAATGTATTATAATTATTTAGTCCAAAATATATAGGTCATCATTAATCATTATCAATGTAGATCTCAAATTACACTCACATGTAATATTAAATATTTTAATTTTAGATTTTTTATATTTGATGGAAAATTTAATCATTAGTGATATTCATCTCTTCATTTTTTATGATATAAAATATTCATCATTTTAATAATAAATATCCTTTCCTCCACTTATATAAATTTATAATTACTAATAAATTTCATATATTTATATAATTTATCCAACCTCTAAAATGTAATGAGCTCGTTTGAGTTCACTCATAAAAATATTCTCATATAATTCACTTCTTCCCTATATCCAAACCTTCTCATTTGATTAGTAATATTATAAAACATTAAATAATAATATTCCTATCGAATTCAATCCCAAGTAATAAATGATACACATATTTTTGAAATACACAGTTCTTATATACCTCACTCAAAAATGATAATTGTAAAAACATATTTATTCAGAATTTATTTTTAAAACTCATTTTAAGTTTTTAGCATCGTCCTGGTAGAATAGAAATAGGGTTTTATTATTATATTAACTATTTCAAAAATAACTCATCATAATACCGTAATCACTAACATAGGTTAATGAAATTGAATATATGTTAGGTACCTTTTCAAATTATATAATCAATATTTATCATCCAATTCAAACAAAAACCCTTAATAAATATTTTTTTATTCAATATTAATATATAACACATATACCTAAATAAGTAGTGATCACACATAGGTCATTCCCTCCATAGTGAGTTCATTGGATTGTAAACTCTCTTACCATTAAAAAGGGTAATTATTAAAATAACAAAATATTCCACCTTGTTAAATTGTAGTTATTATTTAGTAATAAAAAATTGTCATATTAGATAAATTTTTAGAACACAACTCATCAGTCCGAACTCTATAATTTCATCCAAAATGTATAGTATGGTTAGATATGTTGAGTGGTGTCCTAAAAAATGTTAAATTAATAAAAGGGCGTATACAATATCCTTTTTAATGATATGGGTTTTTTTAAATCGTGTACTTTTATTTGGAACCCCCAATCCACCCCTAAGAAGTACACTCTTTGCACCTTATTGGTCATCAGATGTATCATAATTAATTATATATTTGATGAAATTATGACATTGTTTTTTATGGAACTTAGAATAGACATCTACTACTTGGTTAAAGTGGAAAAAATTTATTTAAATTTACCAATATCATTTGATATTAATAATCAATGGAGATTAATGTGAACACATGGGTATTGTATCCCACTATATTAACATCGGATCATTACAATCAAACAATCCTCTATTCCCATTAGTATTTTCCATAGTTACAACTATTATGGAGAACCCAACTTATTTTAGTTTCTAAAATATAATTTTAAAATGGTATTTATATACCCTACATTTATCCACACCATTATCCCCAACTATGTTTTTTGAGATTCTATGTTTATCTAATGAAAAATCCGATAGATACACGGACAAAACCACTCACTACTAGGGCCTATCTATTTTAAAAAAACTGATGATTGATTTTTAGATATAATATCTCATATTTCTCAAAATTTATAAAAAAATCAAAATCATGAGACATTAAATATAATAATTCATGTCAATCATTCAGTATTGGGATAAACGTTTGTGTAGAGGGGAAAAATGAACAAAAAAACATAGTAATATATGTTAAAAATCATTAATCAATTTAATTATTAATTTATACCATTAGATTCATCTTTATAATAACTCAATAGTTGTATAATATTTTCATACTAATTATATTTAGATCATTGTATATATAAATAATAATAATATGGTAATAAAAAACATACCTATAACCCCAACCATAATAAATCATCATTCAATAAAAATTTACATCCTAAAATATATTAAGAGAAAGAAAATACCATATGTGAATCCTAAAATTCTATTTTTGGGATATGAAATTAGAAATAAAGAGAAATATTTTAGAAACCAAAATTATATTAAGATTAATTTTTAGTCCATTCATTAAATTTTGACATTGATGAATAAATTATTAGTTTATCAATTAATAGAATAAAATAAATTTATGAAATATTTTGCCTATGTCCATGAATGAGAGCCTAAAATTTTTAAGACCCCATATTGAGATAACTGTGAAAAAATATAAATAATTAAACCTATCATATTTTTATTCATTGATATAATTCATAGATCCTTCATTCTATAGTGATACACTATCGAAATAACCTTCTATCCTTCCCTAACTCAGTATAAAGGTTTTATATTATTTTAATGGAAGTACAATAACAAGTAATTATGATAATATATATATCAAATTAAAACTATATAAATATATTATATATTGATGTTGAAACCACTAAATATCACTGGAGTCATTAAGAAGATATTATATTAATTGAAACATGTGATCTTAGACTTACAAACATCTTACATTTATCAATATTCTTTTAAATTAAGGAAATATTTAAATTCTTCACATTTTTTTTAAAATAATTATATTTCTATTAAAATTATAAAATGGTTATAAAATAACATGCTAAATTAATTAATATAAATTAAAATGTGTATTATTGAATCCAATAATACAAAAATAAGAATATAATACATCAATAACCCTTAGGATAAAACCATAACTATTACAACACACAAACCCTGAAACCTTTCAATACCAAAAATAAACAAATCTATATATAATCCAATCAAAAAATTCACTAATATAATATCCATCAAATAATAGTAAACCCCGAAAAATCAGTAAATAATAATGGATATATGGTAGTGAAAAAATAGGTAATGATAAATATTTAAAAACAACTCACAATATCATGTGGAGAAAAACCCATAAAGAAAAATAAAATTTCAATTATAGGTTATAACTTCATCAATACTTTTAACAGAAGATCAACATGATCATATATCACAATTACACAAATATCAAAATTTTATATATTCATTATATCATCAATAGAATTTGTGTGGGTTTCTCAACACATTCTACCAAATCTCACATATAGATACTATCATTTAAATTAATGATTATGAATATCCCTATATTAATATAAAATTGTGGATTTTAAAAAAATAAATATATTCCCATAAATTTCAACATCATACAATTTACATGATTTGTGAATGAACATGATTATCTATACCACTCGAAGAATAATGGATCGATATACAAGTTTAATTATAACCACACCGACTCATTGTAAAAAATAATTATAAGAAATAATAATTTATCGTTTTATGGATATGCTAATTATATATTGAAATTTATTACATTATAAACATTATTTCAACGGTATATTTCCCCTTTAATGAACTAAATATAATTACGTCCACTTTTAAGCACCGCTAGAATTGTATATAGGGTTACCCTATATGATTTTTATGTCATCCTAGGTTAAAAAATAAGATAAAATTAATTTTAAAATACTAGTTAACAATGGTATAAAAAAATCTATATTAACATTCACTGTCAGATGTCAATGATTAATAACATAATATTTGGATAACCAAAAAAATAGTTTCATAAACATATCATTTCCATCTATAATGACACTTAATTTAATATATTTTTATTAAATCCATTGAAAATTGTTTACTGATCAATGTCACACGTGTATTACACATCAAAACTTAAAGTAAAATTTTCAATCACATATGATGTGGCCCAAATTTGATGACATTTTTCATATTTATATTATAGTTGTAAATTTTTTTTTGATAAAATATTTATTTACGTAGCTAGTTATTGAATGTGGATTATTTTTTATTGAATGGTTAAATTTATGAATTATTTATTTAAAAAAATTATACTTAAATAATAAATTATTTATATACTTTATATTTTATTTAATTTTTAATCGTATTTTATGTTATTGATTATTTTGTTTTTTAGTTTCACTGTTTATGTAATTTAATTTTTCATTCAATTAATTTATTCTTAATAAATTAATAATTAAAATTATTTTGAATTTTTTTTATCAATTATTTTTTATTTCAAAATTTTAAAATTATCAAAATTAATGTATTCATCAATGAGTATACTTTTTTAAATTAAAATTTTATATTTTTAATATTTCAAATATATTGGATGTTCAATTTATAAATTTTAATAAATAAATTTATTATTCATTTGACATCGACGAATACATGCTACCAGGAATTGATCATTCTGACTATTGACATTGTTTCAATAGAAGTTAGTTATGTGACCAAATTTTAACCTATACAAACATGTTAATATCAAGATACCAAAAGTGAACAGTTGGAAAACCATCACCCATGAAGATTTTTGTGCTACCATGAATGCAACCATGAGATCAACATTTACCATGGGGGAAATTTCTATGGATTCCAATACTTACTGTAAACAAAACTCATTATACCATGCCCTTATGAACAAACAATGGGAGATTGACCATGTTATTCTTCACCATGTATCCACCACCTATTTATTTCTCGGAAATATTAAATATTCCAAAAAAATACATCAATCATGAATCTTTTGAATATGATATTACAAAATGTTTTGAAAAAAATGCAACTAATAAATTTTTGTGGAATTTATCATTTTATCAATTAATGATATTGGATGATGTGATTCATGTGAATTTTATGACACATCAATTTACCCTTCATATGAATGAGAGATATATCAATGTTTTTAAAATGATAACATTAGGTAAGGATGATTATGCCAAACCTAGAGGAATTTTTCTTGGCAGATCACATTCAAGATGTTGTATTGTAGTGATATTTTTGCATGTTTTTTTAGTTCTTTGTATATCATTTTGAGTATGATGTTATTTTTTTGTTTATATGATCATTTTATAGTTCTTAGATAAATAATTAATGACCCCATTGTATATATTTATTTTCATGAACAATCACTTGGTTATCACGGTAAGGCCTTAATTAATTCATATTTGGATACATTCAAGAGAAATAATTTTTTTATAGGATATAGTGTCATCATGGTAATCCCATGAGTTTAATTTTATAGTGTATGATTTTGATCATTTTAATATCATCACAGATACCTGTGTTTATAAAATATTTTTATCATGTAATGGAAAATTTATGAGAACAAATAGTTAATGATAAATTATAAGGGAATGAGTTTGATAGAAAATACACTACAATTTTATAATGACATGGTTTTTGTTAAGGGTGATCTATTATCGATGAACTGAGGATGTGTTTGATAATATTTGTTATATGTATGAGATATTTGGGGTTCTAATACAATAACATTATGATACATTGAATTTTTATTATTTATTTAAAATATAGGTGTTTATGGACAACTGGATATTGAGAAAGATATAATGTAAGGATTGGATAATGGGTGATATATTATTATTAATTATATTGAATTTATGTTTATTTTGAATAATAATAAATTCGATGGAAAATTATTTGGAACATGAAATTTTCTAGGATAGTAACATATATTGATGGAACAGATACACGTTGGTCTTTCATGTTTAGTCAGAGTTTTTATTCATGAATAATTTTAGTGATGTTGGACATTCAAGACTGAAATAAGGAGTATTTAATGTATAAGTGAAGTTTTATTTATATGTGGGAGGCTATTAGGATGAAGACAATTTAAAAAAATTATTTATGTAATTAACGATCATCGAATCCTAACTAAAATGTGATGAATAAGTGATGGTATAATTAATAATTTCAATATTTTTGATATTTTTACCCTTGAGTATTAATAGTTATTTTACATTTCATATTTTACAAAATATTATGAGAATAAAAATATGAGATTGTAAACCCTAAAAAAATAATTACATGTTTAATCCGGAGTGTGAGAACTTATATCCTTTACATGGACACTCAAAGGGGCCATAATAAATCACAAATATATTGGAGTGAAATTAACATTTTCAAAATATTAATTTTAATCCTTATATAACATTATAGGTTTTATTAAATTTAATCCCACCATTTTAATTAGGTTCTATATAAAACTGATCCACACAAAAAATAAAATATCATAAATCATCTCATAGATAATTTCATGTAAAATGACCATATGAGTCATATATCTACTAAGTTTCCTCAAATATTCATGTCTTCATATATTAAAATCAATTTGATTCAATCAATATACATATGATTCTATTTATAGAATTTTTTCTATATGATTTAGCAAAAAAATATTCATTTATATAGGGAAACTATTTCTAATTAAATGTACCCATTTTATCTCTTTCTAATTATCTTCATTGAGACATCATCTAAGGAACTCTCACAAGTAATATCTATATGGTTATCTAAAAAAATAACAACTTGATTCACTATTTTTTGTTTTCTATTTTTGGATGTCTAATCTATAAGTCTCTTTAATTAACCATATCATTTCTTCTATGTTTATAACTCCTCTTCATCATGAAATTAAACCTTCCATTGAAAATTAGTTATAAACATAATCCTTTAGTGATTTGGGTTTATTTCAATGAACATAAACAAAAATGATAAAAAATTTACCCTTTATATAGGTTCTCTAGAATTAGAAATGGTTGAAAACTAATATAATTTTACCTGTCAAGGAAACTCAAATATCATATCACTCACTCATTAAGAAATTATTTAATGGCCCGGACCTCTCCGGACCATTCCATTGTCAAAAAGAGGGTCTTGAAGTGTTCTAGAGGGTAAAATGGACTTTTCCCACACTTTTCAGAATTTTGTAAGTACAGGCCGTGTAGTGTGAGTACACACCGTGTACCCCCTCAGCAGGTATACCCTGTGTTGAAGGCCGTGTCCTTTCCGTGTGAAATAAATGGGTACATTTCGTGTACCCAATACTACACGTCGTGTAGTCACTCCCCGCGTATGCATTACCCTCAAACCATGTGTTGACCAGTCAATGGTCGTGTGCCATGTTGGAGTCGTTTCCTTGCCATGTGAAGTAAATGGGTACACGCCATGTACCCAATATTACACGCTGTGTAGTCCCTCCTCGCGTATGGGTTACCTTCAAACCGTGTGTTGACAAGTCAATGGCCACATATCGCGTTGAAGGTCGTGTTGGAAGTCGCGTGGTGTCCATGTGAAATGGTCGAGTACACACCATGTACCATAAAGTACACACTGTGTACTTTTGTTTTTCACACCAATAAAAGGAGTGGTCCCCTCCTCCTTTTCAAATCACTTCTCTCCTCCCCATTCCTCTGAGCAGAGCTCTCCCAAGAGACTCGAAGGCTCCTTTTTTCCATAACTTCTTCGCCTGAGCTCCGATTTACGATCCGCCAGTGGCCATGGGATTGTAACGATGAGGCATAACTCTTGATCTTGGATCTGTTGTCTTTCCTTCAGCCTTTCCTTTCCATATTCCACCCGAGGAGGTTTTGTCGGTATTTGACAGATGTTACGGAAGCCGACGGACGTCTTCCAAAGTTGATCTAGGGGAGCATTGAGATCAGAACCTGTTGAGGTAGGTATCTTACCTTCATCTCTCACAATTGTACATCATACGGGGTGGGTATCCTCTTGTTTTCATGAGAAACAGATGAACCTTTAAATGAAGATAATAACTGGTTAAAGAACGGGGATGGGGTAGTTGTTATTTTTATCTTTATATCCTGTGATATTATGTTGAGAATTGAATAGGCTTATGTCTACTGAAAATCACGATCGTTGAGGGCCTTTTCTTGCGCAATTAAATGCTGCTCTATCTTTCTAGATCGTTTTTATGATGGAAACATTATGGAATGTGGAGATTTGGATAATCATGTAATGTTGTCCAATTAAATGAAAATTTGGAACCCTTTTATGATCACCCTGGTTGAACTAAACTGAAATAATGAACATGTGGGTGTTGTTGGGGTTTGTTTATGTGATGGGGGTGTTTTTGTGGGTTGTTGTGGATTAGATGAGCAGCGAGGATACGGTTGTCTTGGTTGTGGGTTGGTGTGAATGCTATTTTGGTAATGGGAAGCAGGGCTACGATAAATGGTATTAAAGGGGTGATGATGTATGGTGTGGTTGTGGTTATGGTTGTTGGCAGCGGGGCTGCAGGGATGGGTTTTAATGTGAGTGAACTATGGTATTTTCTTAATTATTAAAATTGTAAATGTTAATGAATGGTGGCTCATGATTGTGGAATGAAAATAATAGTTATTGGGGTTGGATGGTTAATAAGAAGGACTTGGTTGTGTTGCTTGTGTTTTCCTAACTGGATTTGTGGATGGCAGGGATATGTTTTTACGAATGGTCATTGTGGTTAGTTGTGGATAGTCTCCTAGTAGTTAAGGAACTAATAAACTGATTCTATTGAAACATGAAAACATAAATTGGGTTTTGGGATTGTTTGTTGTATGCATGCTTCGTAGTAGCAGTGCCGAGGTACGTGCTCAGTTCTTGGATTAGAAGCCATAGGTTGGGCTGAGTGGTTGGTATATATATATATATCTGTATCTTTGTGTTTTATCGCACCCCACCCATGTTGAGCACTTAATGCCGAACACTCCCATTTCCTGGGCGATGGTGTTTTCTCATTAGTTACTAGCTCCTTTCTACTCCTTCTTTAGGCTGTGATGGCTTGAGGCGACCTTACACCCAAGACTCTTTGGGTTGGTTTCGATTGGGGTGGTTTAGCCCAAGACTCTTCGAGCAGGTTTTACTATTTCCCAAGAACCTTCAAGATGACACCCTGGTGTGTGCGGGCGGGATACGTGGTTGTGAGGCTCAGGTGTGTGCGGGCAAGATACCTGGTTGTGAGGCCCATGTGTGTGTGGGCCGGATACGTGGTTGTGAGGCCTAGGTGTGTACGGGTGGGATACGTGGTTGTGAGGCCCAGGTGTGTGTGGGCGGGAAGACTGTGGTAGAGTCAGGACATTCGCTGTTGGGTAGAGCAGCTAGCTAGTGGGGGAAAATGGTGTGGGTACCCAATAATCTTGTTCTTATATGCTACTACCTGTTGTGATTGTGTTTTGGTGAGTGTGGCTGGTGAGGTTGGGTGGATAGAATTCCTTGCTAGGTTTCATCTGTTGTTCTCACAGGACATTAAGATGTCTCCCCACTTGCACACGAGAGCTTTAGGATTCCTTACGGATTATACTTGTATGATCACCCTACATTTACTTTCAAGTATCCAGGAGGACTAGCATGGTCGTGCGGGACCCTACTAGTCGGGGCAGTTGGAGTTGCTGCAGTTTGTTGTACTTGTTTCTTTTGGTAGTGTACTTTTGAGCTTTCTTGTAATTTTTCCTTATTTCAGAACTATTTAAACATGCATGTGGGATTGGTTGGGGTTTATTCCTATACACTTTTTCATTTCCTTTTGGAGGTTGACTTGTCCTATTTCCCGATCATAAATAACAAAAATGTTAATGCCTTCCATATTTGTGAAAACTCATACCATTAGTGTTAGTCACCACCCCTAGGCCTACTAGAGGTGGGACTCGGGGGGTCATTATCTCCCTTTCACTATTGCTAGCTCATGAGGGGCATCTTTGGTGGGAGGGGGTCGTAACAGAATAGTATCAGAGGCTGATGCTTGAGAGATAGGATGTAGTCTGGAGTTAGGCATAGTGAGGATTGTATGGGATGGTAGGGGAACAATGTTGGTTAATCTTGGTGCGTGACATAGGCTAGGGAAGACCGGCTAGTAAATGCGATTTTAGGGGCCCACGTAATTCGATGCAAGGACTCTGAGCCTACTAAACAACCAAGTGAGACCACATTGATTGCAAGGTAGAGACCCTTGGGAACGTACATGCATCTTAATGATTGTGTTTTACTTGATTTGGATGTTCTGTGAAAGAAATTGAAATAATGTGATAAAATAAAACCTTGAGAATTTCATTACTACTTGGGCTAAGGCGATCCTTGTTTACCGTACAGTTATGGAACCTGGACGTTGTCCCTGGGTGACTCAGACGGCCGGGGCCCAGCAGATTCAGGCGGTTGATCAGTTGAGGATTGACCGAGAGGAGGAAGATAGCCAGTGGAAGAAGACTCTCTGTTCTTTCCAGTGGTATAACCTCAAGAAGTACGAGGGTAGTACGTCAGATATGGAGACAGAGGGGTGCCTTGAGGAGCTAGGGATCACTTTTACCTTGATCTATGCTCCGAGGTAGTACTGGGTTCCCCTAGAAGTCATTAAGGTGAGAAGTGCAACGCGACCATGGTGTACGCTCTACCTCGGAGAGAGGATAGAGGCAGAGGTTTCGTGGGCTGACTTTGAGAAGGAATTCTGAGAGGAATTTTTTTCTTCCATGATCAAGGCGGAGAAGTGGCAAGAGTTACTCTCCCTTCAGTAGGGGAGTATGTCAGTACGAGATTTGGGGATCAAGTTCAAGGATCTCTTGTGCTTTTCTCTGGATCTCTTTCCGGATGAGGAGTCTTGGGTGATCCATTTGGAGGAGGCACTTCGTCCTTCGTTCCAGTATGTTGTCACCCCATTCACCCTTCCGACGTACTTGGAGGTACAGAAGAAGGCAGTGGTTTTATAGAGGATGCACTCACTGGGAGGTACACCATGAGAGGGGATCCAACCAGGTTCGTCGAAGGGGAAGGCAGTCAGTAGTAGGTCTCCTGCGACGGGACCTTCTAGGTTCAGGCCAGTGGGGATCAATCCCCAGCAGTTTCAGTTCAGATCTTCGGGTCCTCATCCCTTTTTCACGAGCCCAGGACCGAAGTGTTTTTCTTGTGGAGGTTTTGGGCACGTTCAGAGATGGTGCCCGACCAGAGCACAGTACAGTGGAGGTGGGCAGGTTCAGGGCCCACCTTAGCAGCACCAGTTGCTGCCGAGGCCCTTCCAGCAACAGCAGGACCATGCTCTCCCGAGGACAGACTTTGTAGGAGGAGGCCGACCTCAGGGTGCTCTTTATGGACCTCGACCAGGGAATGGTCGGGGAGGTGGACAACATCAAAGAGGCAGAGGAGCTAGGCGTGGATAGTTTCATGCAGCAGAGTTGGAAGCTCCAGCAGGACCATAGGTGGTACAAGGTACGATTTGTTTGTTTAACACTCTCGTTTCTTCTTTGTTCGATTCAAGAGCTTCGCACACCTTTGTTTCACTTGGTCTAACCCATTATTTGGGACTAGACGTAGAAAGAATTTATGTACCACTGGTGCTGGGTACACCAGTTGGATGCCAGACCAGCGTATCGTGTTTTTTCCGGGGATGTGGGATGACGTTGGGACCACATCGATCTAGTGGGGATCTTCTTTTTCTACAGATGCAGCCATACGATGTCATCCTAGGCATCGACTGGTTGTTTTCTGTTAGTGTCATTATCGACTGCTTCCGGAGAAGAGTCGTGTCGTCCAACGTGGACGGGCAACATGTAGCTTTTGTTGGTGAGAGGAGCTATTAGGTTGGAAGCTGGCATGCGGAGCCTCTCCTTTCATTGTTAGGCGGGTTATCCATGGTTCCAACTGATACAGAGATGGTGGATGTCCCAAAGGTTGTTGGGGAGTTCCACGATGTTTTTATCGAGGAGGTATTGACTCTACCCCCCGGCGTGATGTTGAGTTCGGGATAGACGTACATCCTGGTGCCTGTCCGATTTCGATGGACCCTTATGAGAATGCACCTTCGGAGTTGTGGGAGTTGCATATTCAGATTGACGATCTAATGGAGAAGGGTTTTGATCGACCCAGCATGTCGCCATGGGGTGATCCAGTTTTTTTCGTGAAGAAGGCATATGGTTGTCCCAGTTTATGCATAGACTACTGATGGTTGAATCAAGTAATGGTCAAGAACCGTTACCCCCTTCCAAGGATAGATGATCTCTTCGACCAACTGAGGGGAGCATGTTGGTTTTCTAAGATTGATATACGATCGAGATATCATCAGCTGAGGGTGAAGTATAGTGACATCTCGAAAATGGCTTTTAGGTGTAGGTATGGGCACTTCAAGTTTATAGTGATGTTGTTTGGAGTTACGAATGCACCAGTTGTGTTCATGGGACTTATGAACTTTTTCATCTAAGAGTTTCTCAACCGGTTCATCGTTGTGTTTATCGATGACATCCTGATCTAATCAAGATCAGAGGAGGAGCACGTTGAGCATATCGGGGTTGTCTTGGAAGTCCTTCGACACCACCAGCTTTTTGGGAAATTGTCGAAGTGAAAGTTCTTGACGCAAGAAGTACACATCATTAGGCATGTGGTGTCTCTGCATGGAGTGTCAGTGGACCCATCGAAGGTGGACGCAGTTTTTTCTTGGGCGGAACCCAAGAGCGTGGCTGAAGTTCGTAGTTTCCTAGGGTTGGCAGGTTACTATCAGAGGTTTGTTTCAGACTTTTCTCGAGATGCTTCTCCATTGACAACCTTTACTAGGAAGAACCAGGTCTTCCTATTGAGCGAGCAGTGCCAGGAAGCTTTTGAATACCTGAAGGAGAAGTTTTTCAATGCTCCTGTACTCAGGTTTCCAGAGGAAGGGTTGTTGAATGAGGTGTTTTGTGATGCTTCTGGCCTTGGTCTGGGGTGCGTGCTGATGCATAAGAAGGGTGTGATCTGTTATGGGTCTAGGAAGTCGCACCTTCACGAGCTTAACTATGCCACCCATGACTTGTATCCTGTAACAGTAGTGTTCACACTAAAGTTGTGGCAACATTACCCTTTTGGGGAGCGCTTTGTGGTCTTCTCAAATCACAAGATCCTGCATTATATCTTCTCCCAACATGACATGAACTTACGTCAGCAAAGATGGGTCGAGTTCCTCCAAGACTATGACTTTGAGATCTCTTACCCTGAATGTAAGGGAACCATTATGGCTGATTCCATGAGAATGAAGTCGCATAAGGAAGTGGTTCGGGAATCCACTTATGCTTGGAAAGCAATGGAAGATTTGGCCTCCTTGCACTTGGATGCAAGGGTAGAAGGTGTTAGAGGCTGTTTGTTTCAGATGACGGTGCAGTCCTCCTTGTTGAAGCAGGTGGAAGAGTCTCAGTTGGGGGACTCCGAGGCGGAAGTAATGCGGGATCGTGTCGATCAGGGAAACGCTCCAGAGGGATGGTCAGAGGACAACCGACATTGGACTCTTTTCCATGGAAGGTTGTTTGTTTCGGAGGCGATGTGTGAGGGAGTTCTCCATGATTTCCATAGCTCAGCCTTGGTGGTACAGCCAAAAGTTTCAAAAATTCACTGAGGCCTGAGGAAACAATTTTTGTGGGCCGGGTTGAAACGTGAAATGGCGGAGTTTGAGGACAAATTCCTAGTGTGTCAGCAAGTGATGGCTGAACATCGTGTTCCCAATGTTTTGTTGCATCCATTAGATTTCCCCGAGTGGAAGTGGGATCACATCTCGATGGACTTTGTCATAGGACTACCCAGAGGTCAGGGTGGTTATGATACTATCTGGGTGGTGGTGTATCATCTGACAAAATCAGCTCACTTCTTAGAAATTAGGGAGTTGGGCTCGGTGAGTACCTTAGCACAGAGGTACGTATATGAGGTGGTGCGTTTTCATGGCGTTCCGAAGACTATCATCTCAGACTGGGATACTCGGTTTACCTCACGAGTCTAAAGGGGGTTACAGCTTTCTTTTGGCCCCCAGCTACGCCTTAGCACTGCTTTCCACCCCCAGACCGATGGGCAGACAGAGCGGACTATCCAGATGTTGGAGGACATGGCGCGAGCATGCGTTCTGGATTTCGGAGAATCATGGGTATGAAACTTGCCTTTAGTAGAGTTTACCTACAACAACTACTTCCACTCTACTATTGGCATGAAACCGTTTGAGGCTTTTTATGGAAGACCATGTCTCTCACCCATTTGATGGGCTGAGGTTGGAGATACAGGTGCTCTTGGGCCAGAGGTAGTGCAGAGCACCACAGAAAAAGTCTAGCTTGTACGTGAGAGGATGAAAGTGGCTCAAGACCTAAAGAAGTCTTATGCTGATCATCAGTGGAGGCCCTTGGAGTATGAGGTGAGATATCATGTGTTCTTGAAGGTTTCCCCTCGATGGGGGCAGTGGAGGTTTGGGAACGGGATCAAGCTCTCACCTAGGTTCATCGGACCTTTTGAGGTGCTGAGGTGAGTCGGAGTGGTGGCCTATCAGCTAGCCTTGCCACCTTAGTTGGACAAGGTTCATGACGTCTTCCACATCTCCCAGATTCATTGGTACATACACGAAGACTCTCACGTTATCGACTGGGGAGAGTTAGATATGGGAGACGACGCGACCTTCTAGGAAGGACCAGTCAGAATCAAATATCGTAAAGAGAAGGTGCTTCGTGGACAAACCATTCCATTGGTTCTCTTGTTGTGGAGGAATAGCGGCATTGAGGAGAGAACTTGGGAGCGGGAGACCCAGATGCATGCTCAGTACCCAGAGTTGTTTTGACTTGTGTTTTGCCTTGTTCTTCTGAGCTTTGTTTTTGTACTGTGTACCATTGAGATTTGGAATTCTTGGCTTGTCGGTTATGAGGACTTCTGTTTCCTTGTTATCTGGAAGTGTGTAACATTTCCGGGCATGTGGGGAAGGTAAAAAACCTGATCCTTAATCGAGACACATTTATGCAGATGCGATTGAACCTGTGCAGGGGAGTCAGTGCCGCCTAAAGTGGATAATATCTCGACATAAGAAAAGGAGTTTTCCCCAAACCACATGTTCGGGCAGTGTATGGTTTGTACGGTGTTGGGGCAGAGTGAGTTGAAAAAAATCCTAATGTTTGGAAGTGGTAAGACCAGATTCTTAATCGAGACGCATTAATGAGGATGGGATTAAACCTATGCAGGTGAGTCAGTGCCGCCTAAAGTGGATAATATCTCGACATAGGAGAAGGAATTCCTAACACCTATAATTAGGGTTGCTTGTTGGGTTCCTATTATAACGAGGGACCTAAGAGGTATCTTGTTGGGTTCCTCTTGGTTGGCTTTTGAATTCTTGGGGATGAGAATGGTTTAAGAGGTATCTGATGTAATGTCCTGGACATCTCTGACCAATTACTTTTTCAAAAAGATGGTCTTCAAGTGTTATGGAGGGTAAAATAGACTTTTCCCACACTTTTCAGAATTTTGTAAGTACACGCCGTGTAGTGTGAGTACACATCATGTACCCCATCGCCGGGTATACCCCGTTTTGAAGGCCATGTGCTTGCCATGTGAAATAAACGGGTACACGCCGTGTACCCAATACTACAGGTCATGTAGTCCCTCCCCGCATAAGTGTTACCCTCAAACTGTGTGTTGACCAGTCAATGGTTGTGTGCCATGTTGGAGCTGTGTCCTTGCCTTGTGAAATAAAATGGTACATGTCGTGTACCCAATACTACACGCCGTGTAGTCCCTCCCCGCGTATGCGTTACTTTCTAACCATTTAATGACCAGTCAATGGCCGTGTACCGCGTTGAAGGCCATGTTGGAAGCCGCGTGGTGACCGTGTGAAACGGCTGAGTACACGCTGTGTACCAAAAAGTACACGCCGTGTACTTATGTTTTTTATGCATATAAAAGGAGGGGTCCCCTCCTCCTTTACAAATCACTCCTCTCCTCCCCTTTCCTCTGAGCAGTGCTCCCCTAAGAGTTTCGAAGGCTCCATTTTCTCCATAACTTCTTTGTCTGAGCTCCGATTTACGATACGTCAGAGGCCACAGGATCGTAACGACAAGACAGATCTCCTGAGCTGGGATTCTATGTCTTTCCTTTAGCCTTTCCTTTCCAACTTCCACCCAATTATGTTTTTACAGGATTTGACAGAAGTGACAAATGCCGACAGATGTCTTCTAAAGTTGATCCGGGAGAGCGTTGTGATCAAAACCTATTGAGGTAGGGATCTTACCTTTGTATCTCAAAATTGTGCATCATGTGGGGTCGGTATCCTCTTGTTTTCATGAGAAACGGCTGAACCTTTAAATGAAGATAATAACTGGTTAAAGAACGGGAATGGGGAAGTTGTTATGTTTATCTTTGTTTATCCTATTGTTATGTTGTGAATTGAATAGGCTTATTCCTAGTGGAAATCATGGTCGTTGGGGGCCATTGATTGTGCAATTAAATGATTCCCTATATTTCTAGACCGTTTTGTGATGGAAACATCATGGAATGTGGAAATTTGGTTAATCCCGTAAAGTTAGCTGATTAAATGAAAATTTGGAACCCTTGTATGATCACTCCAGTTGAACTAAATTGAAATAATGAACATGTGGCTGCTGTTGAGGTTTGTTTATGTGATGGGGGTGTTTTTGTGGGTTGTTGTGGATCAGGTGAGAAGTGGGGTTGCGGTTGGCTTGGTTGTGGGTTGGTGAGAATGCTATGTTGGTGATGGGTAGCAGGGCTTCGATAAATGGTATTAAAGGGGTGATGATGTACGGTGTGGTTGTGGTTATGGTGGTTGGCAGTGGGGCTGTAGGGAAGGGTTTGAATGTGATCGAACTATGGGATGTGCTTAATTAATAAAAGTGGAAAAGTTAATAAATGGTGGGGAATCATAGTGGAATGGGAATAATAGCTATTGGGGTTGGTTGGTTAATAAGAAGGACTTGGTTGTGTTGCTTGTGTTTTCCTAACATGATTTGTAGATGGCAGGGATATGTTTTTACGAATGATCGTTGTGGTTGGTTGTGGATAGTTTCCCAGTAGTTAAGGAACTAATAAACTGATTCTATTGAAACATGAAAACATAAATGGGGTTTCGGGATTGTTTGTTGTATGCATGCTTCGTAATAGCACTACCGAGGCACATGCTCAGTTCTTGGATTAGAAGCCATAGGTTGGGTTAAGTGGTTGGTATATATATATATATATCTGTATCTTTGTGTTTTATCGCACCCCACCCATGTTGAGCACTTAATGTCGAACACTCCCATTTAATGGGTGATGGTGTTTTCCCCTTAGTTATTAGCTTCTTCCTGCTCCTTCTTCCCTAGGCTGTGATGGCTTGAGGCGGCCTTACACCCAAGACTTTTTGGGTAGGTTTTAATTGGGTTGGTTTAGCCCAAGACTCTTCGGGTAGGTTTTACTATTTCCCAAGAACATTCATGATGAGGCCCCAGTGTGTGTGGGCGGGATACATGGTTGTGAGGCCCAAGTGTGTGCGGGCGGGATACGTGGTTGTGAGGCCTAGGTGTGAGTGGGCGGGATATGTGGTTGTGAGGACCAGGTGTGTGTGGGCGGGATACGTGGTTGTGAGGCCCAGGTGTCTGCGGGCGAGAAGAGTGTAGTAGCGTCAGGACGCTCACCGTTAGGAAGAGCAGCTTTCTAGTGGGGTAAAATGGTGTGGGGTACCCAATACTCTTGTTCTTATATTCTACTACCTGTTGTGATTGTGTTTTGGTGAGTGTGGCTGGTGAGGTTGGGTGGATAGAATTCCTTGCAAGGTTTCATATGTTGTTCTCACGGGACATTAGAATGTCTCCCCCCTTGTGCATGAGAGCTTTAGGTTTCCCTAATGAGTATACTTGTATTCTCACCCTACGTTTACGTTCATGTTTCCAGGAGGACTACCAGGGTCATGCGGGACCCTACTAGTCGGGGCAGTTGGAGTTGCTGCAGCTTGCTGTACTTGTTTCTTTTGGTATTATACTATTGAACTTTCTTGTACTTGTACCTTGTTTCATAACTATTTAAACATTCTTGTGGGATTGGTTTGGGTTTATTTTTATACACTTGTTCTTTTCCTTTTGGTGGTTGACTTGTCCTATTTCCCGATCTTAAATAACAAAAAGGGTAATGCCTCCCATATTTGTGAAAACTCATACATTTTGTGTTAGTCGCCACACCGGGGCCTACTAGAGGCAGGACATGGGGGTCATTATCTCCCTTTCACCATTTCCAGCTTAGGAGGGGCATCTTTGGTGGGAGGAGGTCGTGACAAATTCATTGGATTGTATTAGCACTTATAGAATATTCATGAATAATCATTGTATTCTCCAACATATTTATCATTACTTGAACAAACATAATCATGATTCTATGGAGCTATAAAAAATAGCATCATTTTATATTTATAGGAATCCATGACAAAAATCATCCAAGCTTTATCATGTTTTGATAAATTATAATATTTTATATGAATCAACTAATTATCATTATTGTTGTTTTTATCCCAATTATATATTTTGGAATAACCCCCTAAAAAATTAAATCTTCGTCTGGTATTCCACCTTAAGTCTGATATCATAAAAAAATCAAGAGTTAAGAGTTATTTTTATGAAGATAAATATTATAGTTCTCTCTTTTTATGATCACCAAAACATGGCACAAGAAAATTTTCTAGGAACATTATATTCCCACATCTGTTTCAACTGAACGTGTCTAAAATGAACTAAATTCACCTTTTAATATTTTTCATCACCCTCAATTTGTGGTAGACTAAAATTTTCCATCTTCTAAAGGATTCATTCAGATGAATATTTATTTATCTAGTGAAAACATCATAATTTTTACTTTGACTTCTCCTCTTCAATTTCACTACATACTAAAATGTGAAATTAAGCAGAAAACTCTATTCAATTTCATTACCATCATTACATTTGTAATATTTATGTATTTGGAAATTCTATAATTGAATTGGAATCTCCCATATGTACATCAAATTAAAATTTTAATTTCATACGTTATTTTATGAAAATACTCAAAATCAATATAAAAATACATCTTTCCTTGTTGTTGTTCATGTTTGAATGACAATTAGTATTTTATTCATTTGATTATATTCCAAGAAAATTCATCAAAATAGTACATTTGAAAAATCAAATACAAAATATCCTACATTTTTAAATCAGATATATTTGTGGAAACATTAATAAACAATTTTTTCCTGGAATATTATTCTAATATTTTATATATATTAATTCTCACATGGATCATTTAGTATATTTTTCTGAAAAGGATTGTCTTGAACATTAACTCCATCATATAAATGAATATTATATCATGGGGTTTTCCAATATGTTATAATATCAAGAGTCTACTATAGAATCATCTAATATTGTTAAAAAATTTATTATCTATTTGATAAAATCATTAAAATTTTATTGACATTGTGACTTTTTTCATATCCACAAAATTTTAAAAAACATTATTTACAAATTTTCATAAAAACAATATGCATTATTTTTTAAAATACACTCATTAACTAAAGTTAGTATTCAAATATTTATAAAATTCTAAAAAATAATAATGTAACTCAAGGGGGTGGATCATTCAATCAGGTTGACAAAACTAGTAAATACATATATTGGAGAGACGAGATTGGTAGAAGAATATCTTGAAAAAATTATAGATATAAACTATGTGTTGAAGTTAATGGAATAAGGTATTGAAAATAAGGAATCATTTTATCTCTTTATCTATTAAATAATTTCTTCATTAATGATATATTAAATGATTTAATATGTCAATATCGCTATTTTTAATTCAAATAACTATGAAAATTATGGGAATCAATCTATAATTATTTAATAAACATAAATTATTCCCATATTATTATTTAAATTTTTTCAGTGATAATTATGTTTTGTGTTCTCAAATTAATTTATTAGGAATATTTGTTTTATAATACACTATGATCCAATAAGATATGGTCGTGGATTATGAAATCGTGTACATTTAATGTATTACTAAAAATTTAAAACATACATGTGTATCTTTTAATTTTTTAAAATAAAAATTATTATTTTATGATTGATAGTTCATAAAAAATGAATGACCATTTAAATCTGAAGCACATTGAGTGAATGATTAGTTAATTAGTAACTATTTTTTTTATTTATATATAATTACAAATTACTTGAATGAAAATAGAAAAAATCAGTAGTAAATTATTGATATTCTAATACACCAAATTTAATATTTTGTTTAGTTCACCTTTCCCTAGTTTATTTTCATTTTCCGTAGAAAATTTTCAATAAATAACACACATCTATAACTATCATCACAATACACAATCTTTTCACACAAACTCTATAACATTAACTACTTTTCTATTTTTTTTTGTTCATTTGCTTTTCACATAATTTTATCTTTTATTTTGGATGTGATATCTTTCTCTCTATTATACAAAATAAATATTGTGTGTTTAAAAAAAAATTTACACTTCCATAACTAATGAAAAAAGAGCACAGTGAACTTTTTTTCAATATTATATGGGATGAAATTTGAATCCAAAAATATCATAAAAACATTCAAAACCCTAAATTATTTATGGGAAAAAAATATTTCTTTTAATTTATAGTTATTTTTCATTCCACTATATTCAAATTAATTTTTGAGGCTCTCAAATATATGTCATAACATGAAACACTAATTACGTCATTAAAAAACTACTCTTATATAAATAGAAAAAAATGAAATTAGAAGAAAAGGGAAAATATAATAGTTAGAATAATTTAAAATCTTATTGGAACCCATAATCAATATTTTTTGGCATCCCTATATTCTCGTATGAAAAGGAAAAATAGTGAGTCTCAATTTCATTCTTCTTTATGAAAATTTTTTTTATAAAGAAATATGACTAGTCTAGAAACCACAAGATTATAAATTTTCATTTCTCTAGGAATCATTTATTCATTGGTCTACTTATATATGATTTTCTAGAGTAATTTATGTATTTTATATTTCAGTTAAAGAGTTTCCTCTATGAGGTTGTAGTGAAGAGATGTCAATGTGGATATATTTTACATTCTATTTCAATTATATGTAAATAACATGGTATTATATATTTTATAAAGAAATATTTGATAACCTATAGGAACTTTTAATTTATTTTATATCTATATTCTACCCTGGGAATTAAATTATAGAAGTGAGGTATGAAATTTAATGTTTTTCTAGGATTATAGGGTGTGTTTATATAAATCAAGGGTTCAGATTGGAGATATTATTAAAATATTCTCCATAATATATTTTGAACCCACCTACCCATAGATTATTTTACAATTCCCCAACATAGTGTAACTAGATAATCTTTGATTAATCATGTGGTATAGACAAATTTAATTTTTATTTTGATGAGAAATGGATATTATTTTTTAATCATTTCTAAAATTACAAAAACATTTTTATTAGGAAAAATTATTCATAGGGATAAATTTAGTACATAGTTTATTATAGCTATCCAAATTCAGTAGAGGGGTTGTGTTATCATTGTTTGTTATAAGACCACACCAAAATTATTTTCCCAAACAAATGTATTCCAATGTATATTTTTGAGACCTCACTGTTAATATATTAAATAGTAATCATATAAGTGGTTTATTATCTATTCAAGAACATTTTAAATAAAAAATATAAAAACCACCATAATATATTATGGAATGAATTTGTTCTATTAAATTATTTTGATTCCCCATATTACCAACATTAGTATAAAACATAATATTCAAATAATTTTGGTTTTGAATCCTCATATTCTAATATGGAAATTAGTTGAATAATGTAGTATGTTTTGGGTTAGATTAGTTCATTAAAAAAAGTCTCGTACTCCTGAAATCATTTTCTTGAAATTGAAATTATTTTTATTGATATAGATCTATATATGAGAAAAAATGAATGTTTCCAATAATTAATTAATTAGTATTATTATTTAAATGAATTTGGTCAATTTAAATTGAAATATGATCTTATTTAATGGTTTATGTAGACCATGAGGTTTAATGATAAGGTGAATGATCAATCATTTTTGAAAAATAATACCCCACCGATTCCATTTCAATAAAGGGAATGATTGAAAATTGAATATCATTATTTCATTTTTCATCAAATATATAATACTTTTAATTTCAATAAATATGTTATGAATCAAATTAGATGAAATTTAAACATATAATAAATTTCAATAATTAATCTTACATATTATATAGGGTTACATAATGTTTAATGATTACCATTTGTGCGTATTATAGTGATTTTTTTCAGAAGAATATTTATCTCAAGATAAATGACCTTGTTTATTTTTTATCTTTTGTTGAATTGGGGGATGTGTGGAGATAAAGTGGTTCTTTGATCTAGAAGCTATCACTATCTTTATTTCCAACTAGTATTTTATGAATCTCATCATTAGGGATTATAAGACAACATATTTTTCATTGTAGCTAGTTGGCATATAACATACTTATCTATATAAAATTGTAGCTCAAATATTAGTTTATGTGGTTAAATTTTCATTTCTGAAAAACAAATACATTCATGAAATAGTTTTTTTTAAACACTTATCATTTTTGGATGAAATTTTATCCACAGCTGGAGAAACCAAATATGTTTCATCATATATGATTTCCGTTAATGAAAGTGAGTATTGGGAGAAATTTCATGTTTTTAAATATTTTTCTCTGGTGTTATGTTCTATGTTGATAAATACTATATAATAGGCCTACATAAATTGTGATGAAACAGAAAACCACAATCATTACAGTGACTTGATAATTGAAATAGTTATTGATAATTTTTACATCATTTCATCATGAAACCGAATCTACAATTGAATAGTAATGGTTGGATATTATGATATAAATATGAGGGGATACCTTTTTTAGGACCATGGATTGGTCCATAAACACTCAAACAATCAGGTTCAGAGTATTTATCTTGATGATGTGTTCACATAAAAGTTCTCCCATATTCTAAACATGCATATTATGTATAGTTTTTTATAACATGGGTTCTATAGTAATGTACTTTTTGATGTATTAATCAAAAATATTTTTTTTTCAGTCTATGAATGAGTGTGTGGTAAAGTATATCCCTATTATACTTTAATATGATATTTCACATTATATAGATACTGTGATAGTATAATTTCCATATTTATTACAAGATGAGTATAGTAAATTTATCCATAATAAATATAGTTTATTTAGTGATTATTTTTCTACCACTAATATTATGTAATTCATAGATATTCTTGAAGAGTTATATCATGTATTGTATAAGGTTTTTGAAATTGATATTTATAAAATAAATTCATAATATATACAAAAATTTAACCATTTGTTAAACCATTGGGTTCCTTATGTATGTGGGGATAAGTGATAGGTGTATTTTATCATACTTTTGTATATACTCGGTTGTTTTCAGTGATCATGCATTCTATAAGTGAAATAATTTTTTTAGATTCAGGGAATAAAAATATTATTATTAGACGATTGTGTCATTTATTGAATTTTATGTAGGTTTCTATTATATTTGTGGTTTATAGAGGATGTAAATTTTTTCATAATCATAAAAATAATAATAGAATTTAATAGTTAGATATACCCTTTAATTGAGCATGAATTTATTTTTATGATGGTATTTCTAGATGAAGAATTGAAATTTAACACTACAAGGGAGGAAACCCATGGATTTATTATGTTAACTTTTTAGTGTCGATTTGAAAAAAAATTATTACAAGTTCTATGCTACCTGAAAATATTTCATTATACCGCTTATTGTTTGTCATTATTTAATAGTTTTTGATGATTTTATTTAATGTTAGCTTTTAAGTGATCAATGTGATTTATTTTTCCCCCATGGTAAAATTTTTGTTTCTGAGGATAATGTGGTGGCGTTGTTAGAGAATGTTAAAAAACGGAATTTTTCATTTTACTAGGTCATGTATATGTAATAATTATTTGAAAGATTATCAAAATGTAGAAAAATAAATGTATTTTTACTTGTAATATTTCATTATAATATATTTCACTGATAAAATGATTCTTATTTATGTATATAATCTAGATAAATATATCTTAACCTTTCTATTTGGTTTTATTTATTATTGATCATATCATTTAGGATCTCTTTATTATATATTTATTAGGTAGACAGTACAATAATATATCAAAGGATCATAATTTAGTTCGTTTCAATGATGGTTTCAAATTCTCTATTCAAATGAAAATAAGATATTCCATAGTACATGTTATTATTTATTTTAATTTCATTAGTTTTATTACTAACCATGATATTCGCATCACGTATTCTAGTTTGTGTTAATTGTTTTATATAAATTAATAAATGTATATATAACCCAAATCATTTCCTTGAGAGCATTATTAAATAGAATCTATTGAAAATATATGAAGGATGTGTAATTAGATTTAAACATAATAAAAGATAGGGAAATATATGTGTAAGTAAATTAAAAGAATATATATAAATCATATTGCATCATACCAATCCAAAAATTTACCCTCATCTGCCTCTCACATAAAATACAGATAGCTATTCTATGTGGACACAAAATCCTCATAAGAATTAATCTATAAATCTAAGTGAGTAATACAAAATACTGAATGATAAACACTATAATCATCTGTATTTGTTGTCCCATTTAATTCAGGTTGAATTTTGGAGATCCCATTGGTTTGAATAAACCTATAAACATATGAAAAAACATACAATCATGTGAAATACTATATGTTTAGAGAAAACAGAAAAAAATAAGATACCATAAATCATAAAAACAAGGCTATCCTGATCAATTGTTATAAAACATTGTACTCCAATTATTTAACTATTAATGTGTATTTAAAGACAACTATTTCATATTGAAAATCCAATAAGCATCACGAGAAATCCAATATATCTATGAAGCTTCATGAATCAAAAATAAAGGTAGAAAAGAGGAAAATAGAACAACTATATCAAGAATATCCTGATCAAAAACAAATCCAAAAAACAACATTGTAAAATAAATCTTGAAGAACACGAAGTTGAAAAATAATTTCAAACGTTAGATCAACCTCTCATAAGCATTGAGTCATTAACCCTATTATGCCCTTGAAAATGTTCAATACCTAATTCAAGACAACTGTAAACAACTAGAGGTAACCCCATTAGGAAAAGTGTTAGAACGAGAATATAGGATACAATACGTGAAAAAATAATCTATCCTTCCCATGACTATATATTTACTAGTGTAAATAGTCATAAAAAATCCTTGACGTACCCGCAGGATTCAATAAATTAACATAGAAAAGATGAAACAGTTTCTCTCATAAAATTCATGATTTTAAATCAATAACAAAATGGATATGTAATTATTAAAACATAACCACATGTTTGGGTAATCAATATAGGGTATGAGCTTTTAACCATAACAAAATTATAGATGAAATTTTCCACTAAACACAAAGAACCCACTAAAAGAAGTTAACATTGAAAAACAATCCAAATTTTTTTTCCAAACATTGAGTTCATTTTTCATCATTGAAACCCAAGAATGAGTTCTACATACATGTGGAAATAAATTGTTTCACTTATACAAAATTTTTATGTAATTTATGTTATGAGTTTTATTCAATTCGTCAACAATTTTTCAAAACATTATTTTTTCAATTTTAAGGGAGCTGGCTAATGTAATTTCACCATTCTTGTAACCATTGAAAAATATTATGATTTTCTCATCCTTACAAGATTACAGTTCTTCGGTAATGTCATTTTAATTTGATAATAATCCCGCATACCCACGTCAGAGACATCATTATCAACAATGTCTTGTTACTCCCCTTACATTACAAACATAAATAATTCATAACTTTTTCAGAACACTTTATCTATATAAAAATAAACGGCCAAAGACAGTAGTCAGTATTGTTACATTGGGAACCAAGAAACATAAACACAGGTACATATGTGAGCTACATTATCTACCACTAGTTTTTTCAAAACTAACACCCTTATTAGAGACATCGAATGCAATAAATTTATTTTTGACTTGGGTAAGGAAATATAAAAATTGGTGACCTCAAATTCTTAGTAAGGGTAATCAAGGGATACATGTAAGAATAAAATTGATCATATGTTAATGATAACATGATCATGACAATAGATGATCCTACAATGTATATCAGACATCATATACAAGAATCGGGGATGAAATCATAGAATTTTATAAGAAATAAATCAAAATTATGTAAACGACATAATCCCTGAAAGAATAACATAAGAGTAAGACATGGAATTGTGGAAAAACATAAGAATATACTGATTTTCAGAGTATCCAAGGCATCAATGAAGATATAATCATAGTAGAAAAATACCTTTTCTATACTCGGTAAACCCCCATTCCATCCCAGTATTAATGAACTGAGCAATCCCTCACTCCTTCCCTATATTAGGGAACTGTGTATACCCTTGTTCCAACCCTGTTTTACTGAACAAAATAAACCCTCATTCTAACCCTATATATCTCATGAGAAAAAAGTAATTACCCAATGTATTGGAGGGAGATATAGTCCCCACCCATTACATAATAAAATCTTACAATCATGTTCCACAATATCAAAAATAATCATGTTATTTCCCATGAAATTAAATGGGTATCATAAACAGGTAAACATATCATAACAAGAGGAAAGATATAAGACTCATAATCATTTCATTATAAAAGTAACCCATGAAAAGAATAATGTTTTAAAATCATATAACATGTTAAATAGAAATGGATTTAATAAACATATTACCCTTTAATGAGAAATAGTTTTCATAAAGAGGATGGTATTAATCACAACACATTCATAGAATTAATATGAATGGAATTGTTAGATAATTTCCAATAAAGGAATGGGTAACATCATTATATTTCATCATAAATAGAGAATAATTTTGAAATATACAATATAATAATTTCAGGAAAAAATATCCTTTCATTTTTGAAAAATTAATTTTAATACAAAAAATCATTTGAGAATGACTTTCATAGAGAATACCATAAAATCATATAAAGAAGACATGAATTCAATTTGAAAAAAAATTAATTTTAAAATTTTAAAATATGATTCAAAAAATTTTAAATTCTTTATTCTATTAATTAAATTAAAAAAATATAATAAATTCCATTAAATTTTTTGAAAACTATTTTATAAAAATACATTCAATACTTATAAATAAATCTTGAAAATATTTGGAAAAACAAATTTTCATTAAATCATATGATAATGATTGAAAAAAGAATTATATAAATTTCATTGAAAATAATTTGAAAACATATAAGTAAATCATGAAAAAATTTTGATAATTATTTTTCTTGAATTCATATAAATAAGCATGAAAACCTTTGGAAAACCATTTCTTTGAATGCATTTTGAAAACATGTAAAAAAGACATGAAAAAATATTGATAATTTTTTCATGAAATCATATAGAGGAAGTTTGAAATCATTTTGGAATAATAATTCATGATATTTACATTTAAGAAAGATTTTATTAAATATTATCCTTTTTATAAATTAAATTGGGGATTCGATGAAATGGCACTTGGTAATTCTGTACATGACGTATAAGGTCAAAAAACATTTATTTTTCTCAAAAAAATGGATAAGAAAGTGCCTTGATCAGAAAGTGAAATTATTATTACATTCATGATATCTGTAAAATACATAATATGTAAAATTATATTTTATATATTATAGGGAAATGGTATAAAATTCATGGATACATATTTTTGAAAACATAGATTTCTGCTAGAGGAGAGTGTAAAGACGTGCTTTCTTAAAAACACATTCATAACTGTCTTATGTACAAATGTGTATAAAATGGTACCAATAGATTATTATTTAATAAAAAAATAGAGTATAAATAATATCATAAATATTTATATGATATGGATCATAATATTATTTCAAATGAAGAATAATCTTATTCATTATCGAAAAACAATGAGATTGTATCAATAAAATCTTATATCTTGGTATCTAGGGTTCCTGATCTCTATATAAATAATGGTAATTAAATTAAGCATATAATATCATGAAAATATTTTTAATAATGGTATTTCAAGTAAAATTTCATTATATTCAACCCAAATAATTATTTTAGGTGCATATCGAAACATGAGTCTCAATGGAAGGGAAATTGATAAATTGTTTACTATCAATGTTTGTGACATTTGAAACATAAACCCCATGAATGAAGAATCATAAAATGGTAATGAGAATACCTATATATTTATTTTATAGATAAATAGAATAATATATCATTTATTATGTACACCACACAAATGGAAATAGTGTCAAACATAGCTTGTATCACTTAGATATTAAAAGTGAGATGAAATCCCCTCACTTAATGTCATGACTCTCTCCGAACTCACACATGATTAATATATATAAAATATATGTTTATTAAATATCCTTTAAAGAATAATATTCTTATATATATTACCATATATTATTTTATTAGGACCCTATATTACCTTCTTTTTAATTATCCTTTATTAATGTTTCACTTTGGGTAATATTCACTTTGTTCTTCACTTGTGTCCTTACATGATATATTGTTTGTCCTTATACATTTATAATTATTGTAGAATGTATATAATTATATAAATATCATCTATATCTAGTATATGAATTTTATAATAATTTATATCTTATAAAAAATGAATTGAAATACACCATTCATGGATATGGTAAGCTGTACATACGAATGAACGTTATTTCATTTATATTGTCATATTGAAAGAAAGTATGTAATTCAAAATGTATATAAATGTATTTTTATATATTTATATTTATTTATATATCATTTATATATCATTTATATCCTATAATTTCCTCAAACCCAACCATAATACATTTTATGTGGTGAGGGAACGAATCAAATCGCTTTGAGGGGGAAGTAGTCCACACATTCTCACACGAGATTATCCTATGAACACCACATAGAAGATGAAAAGATTTTTGTTAAAAAATAAATAACGACTCATAAAGACATAATAAATATAATTTATTACATATATAAATATATTGTCCATAATAAGGCCACCATGAATAGTGGTAAGGGATAAATGAACAATCATCATTTCATGAGGCAATAGTTTTTCTTACATAGAAACTGAATGTTCAACATCCATTCTATAAAGGTATGTATAAGTGTGGGTCTGAATATTTTCATAAAAACATCAATTTAATTGTAAGAAACTGATTTTTTCATAGAAAATTCTAATAAATATAGTGTAGGTGATGGAGAAGGAAAATAAAGGAATTGTTCTCAAAAGAAGACATTACCTCTAAATCGGGTAACTCCATTTGGTTTGGGCCAAATGGATTCCTTTATAGAGTTTCTACCCAAAGGGAAACATACATGTTTAAGGGAGTATTTTTTAGGCTAATTGGGATTACATTGGATCATCTTATATGGTTTTAGACTTATGATGAATGGGTAGATGGGGTGGCCTTTTAAATGATGGAAAATGACTCATATGGAATTTTTATAAACTAATTATGTATGAACATGTCCTTACCTAAAAAAGACTTAATAAACCAAAAGAAAAACAATGGAAGGGTTATAGTCTAAAAATATAATATAAATTGTTTTGGACATGTTTCCAGGTCATTTAGCCCATTAAATGTAAGGTGTTGTCCCTAATTAAACTTAATTTGGCCTTAATTGATGTGATTAATTTTAATCATATTTACTAATAATTTTTTAAAAAAATTTACATGGTATGATTAGAATCTAAATATTAGTTTGAATGAAATTTAGTATGTATGATATATTAAATTCAAATTAGAAAATCAGAAAGATATGGATTAGTGATAATTTTAGAGAGGGGATGAAATAACGGGGGTTTAATGTAATAAATAGCTCAAAAGATTGTTATTATTTTGTTCTTATATTGATAAGTGAAGTTGATAGTAATGAATTTAATATTATTATTAGATTTAATATTCATATTATGAAAAATAAAACTTATTTACAATATCATTTATCAGTAATAATTAATTAGAAAACAAATAATTCTCAAAAATCATGGTCTGTTACATTCTATAACACTTAACATGCTTTTTTCCCTCTAAATTTATCATTGTTATCAATGGTTTAATTCATGAACTTTTTATTCATAGAAACCCAAATTTTAATAATTAAAACTAAAACTTCCAAAAAAATGGACATTTGAACCAAAATAGTTAGCCACTGTAATATATAACTTTGTTTCCACATATGAGAACATGGGTTGGGTGAGATGATTAGACAAGGAAGAAAAAATTAAATTTTTATAGAAATTGATTGTGGTCTTCAATCATAAACAAGTGAATGATTAAAGTATTTTTGAGGTTCACAATGTCATAATTAAATTATTATTACATTAACCATTATTTCTACTGGATTTAAGGTATTAATAAAATATTTTTTTCATTATCACTTTCTGAATGTTAGTAATTATTAATAAATCTGAATAATAAAAATCATTCATGGATTTCTCATTGAAAAAATTACAATTCATTCATTACCTCATGGAATGAATGTTTTGACATTATAATCAATAAATAAGGCTCTATGATTTTAATTTATTGGATCATATGAACTATAAAAAATTTAAGAATTTTTCCTTATAAAAAATGCATGCATTTGTATATGAATATAGCAAGTAACACTAATAGTTCATCATAAATATTTATTAATTGGAAATAAAAACACATTAACTAGGAAATTGTGTAGGCTAGTGGTGTGTGTGAAACCCTTATCGTTCATCGGTCATGGGTTCAAGACCCACGGACTTTCCATACATGATTTTTTTCACCCAACATACATAATGAATTTTAATAAAACCAAACTAATATAATATATAATATTCACATTGTTGAAATAATTTTAATCTCTAAATAGCTTTTTATTCATGGATTTCAATACAAACTCAGTGCACACATACTTCCTCTAAAGAATAACATAGTCTTTTTTGGAAAAAATTACCTTATAACCCTTCTGAGTTAGGAAAATATAAAACTATTAAAAGAGAGTTAAGATATCTTTTTAACATTTATTCCCCTATATCAGAAATTATCTTTTGTTTATAACATTCCAAATATGTTAATATCTATATTTTATATGCCCTTAAAAAATGGTAACAACCAAAATTACCGTAAATCCTCTTGGAAAACATGCACACTTCCTTATACAAATGTTTATTGAATTTAATACATATATACTGAAATTTTGTAAAATTCAATACTGGTAGAATAAAAAAACATTTAAAATGATGTTATATAGTTCCATGATAATCAATACTTTATTTAATAATTCGTATCCATCATATAGTTTTTCATATATCATTATATGAACAAAATGAATATTTTATGGTTTTCCTTTACTTATTGAAACTGTTAAATTTAAGGAGAAAACCTTTCTAGTCCCTCAAGACATTTAATAATATTATTGAAAACACATAGAAAACATAAACTGAAATATCCATACATAATTAACTACCATTAATTCTGTAATCAAAATACATAAATATAATAATTTCTTCATCTCTAATCCATTAATAAAGCTACCTAATCTTTTTGGAAAATATTTTTTTCCAACAAAATTTAATCAGTAATCTCTTATTTATTATCAATTTAATCGTTACTCACACCACCTAGTTCATTATCTTTAAGATCAATCCTCTTGAGACATTGAGTTGCATAATGACCATTTATTCCATCGATGAAGACTTACGGAGGCTAAAAATTTGAATCCATTTCATTAAATGATATCATAATTATTCCTTGATGGAACTTGATTGGTTTCCATATTTTCCATAGTCAAAACACTTTATTTTCCCTATATTACATTTAAGAATGTGATTTACTCATCATTCAGGACACAATGGAAACCAATTCTTTTTTCTTCTATGGTCTCTATTACATGAAATCTCAGCAAAATCATTCTTTCTATTCCATGGTGAGTCCAAGAGTTAGTGAAGGTAATCATTGAAAATAATGTTTTGTGATATAATATTAGGCATGATCATTATAAATTTCACTCTAGATATCATCACACATGACAACACATCAAAAATTCTTCCATCACATTCAATATTCATCCAGTTTCTTTTGATTCCTACCATTGACTAACAACAGAATCATAGTGTGAGAAAAACATATCATATTAGAAAACCACATAGTAATCCAAATAATGAATTATGGTATTTCTAAATCATACCAACTTTCATAGACTTTGAATACATGGGATTATCTAATCCTATTCATAGATAACATAAATCAAAATCATTTATTATGGTTCATCAAGAGTTTGGTAATTCCAAAAGTATATCCCCCAGGATTGTCAAAATAGGTGTGTATTATGGCATATTATCATTAACTAGATGATCCTGAGTCAAACCTAGAACATAATCACATAGTAGTTACCACTAGGAATATATGTTCTATATCCAAAACCACTAGTAGTATTCAAACATGAATGTATTTCTTAGAAACAAATCACTCTATCCTTTTCCAAAATTATATTACATCTTCCTAAATGTTTACTCATCTAATACTTATCCGTAAAGACATCCCCAGACATATAATTAGAAAAAAAAACTAGGGATATTACTGTGGTTTTATCATCCCAGTTTCCAAATAATTACTCTACCTTTACTCTGATACGAACTATAGAGAACCTCAATTTACAAACATTAACCATACATAACTTTTTTGAAATACATAAACAACGCACAAATATATTCCCCAAGACCTTATTTTGTATTGTCCCTTTGGGAAGATGGAAACATAAAAACTTTTACATAAGTCAGATAAATTATCTCCCACAATGTTTTTCACTACTTGTTCCCTCCTTAAACACATCCAAGATAATACATATCATCCTATCATGGGGAAGGAAAAATAAAAAGTGTTAAGCTCAAATGAGCTGTAATGGTAAAAAAAATGGAGACATGTAATCATAAATATAACCATAATGTTATGAGAACATGATAAAAAAATATATAACATCTCACCCTGCATATCAAATATCATATACATGAATCATGGAATCAATCATGGTAATTAAAATGACATGACTCAAAATAAAGTAAAGGACATAAGCCTTAAAATCTTATCAACAAATTAAGAAATGGAGTTTTTCAAATTCATAAGAATATATTGATTTCATTATTAGCTGAGGCATCAATACCAAGGGCATATTAGTTGAAAAAGTCTATAACTGAATCAGGTGAACCCACATTCCTACCCTTTCTTAATGAACATAGTAAACCCTTATTCCATCCCTGTATTACTAAACCAAGTAAACCCTCATTCCAGACCTGTATTACTAAACCACGTAAACCCTTACTCCAGCCCATTCTATCTCATGAGATATAAATCAAAACCTAATTCCTTTGACGGAGATATAGGTCCCACCCATCCCATAATAAAATCATACATATATGTTCCATAGGATCATAAATAATAATTTAATTACCCATGAAATAAAATTGGTATCATAAAAATGTATACATATTATAAAACTGGTAAAGATACATGTTTCATAATCATTTCATCACATACATATCCCATAAAAATAACCAGGATTCAAAATAATATAACCTATGAAAGTGAAATAAATTGCATAAACATATTACATATTACAAATAAATATGTTTCATAAATACCCTGGAATTATTTAGAACTCTTCCATATAATAGATATGAATTTAACTTCTAGATAATTTCCTAAAAATTATTGAGTAACAAAAATAAATATAATCCTAGACAAAAAATAATTTTGAAATATACTCAAATAACATCACTTTAGGAAAGAATACTTTATTGTTTGAAAAGTGATTTTTAATTCATAAACACATATGAAAATAAATTTTATAGAGCATACCTCAAAATATATAAGGAATACATGAAATTATTTTGAAATACTTTTCCCTTTAAAAAATATAGAATAGACCTCAAAATATTTTATAAACAATTGTTACCTTTGAAATTAATAGTAAAATTTTAATAAAATCATGAATATTCATTCATAATATTTTAATTCGAAATATTTAGAAAATTTTTAAAGAAATTCTGAAATCATTTTAAAAAAAATTCTTGAAAACATTTTTAAAACCATTTCTTTGAAAATAACTTTTATTTTAATGGGGAAATATTTAAAACATTTGGAAAATTACTTTTCTTGATACATTATAAAGATTCTAGAACACGTTTTTAAAACCATTTAATTGAATTTAATTTGGAAAATTTAAAATAAGTATTGAAGACATCATGAAAATAATTTTCCATGAAATCCTAATGAATAAGTTTGAAAAAAATTTGAAAACAGTTTTTACGGAAAATTGAATTTTTTTAAAACATTTTCTTAAGCATTATACTTTTTAACATTTCCAAAGGAGCATCGATGAAACGATGATGGGTAAATTAATTCATGTCATACAACGTCAAAAGAACATTACTTATAAAAAGTAAAAGGGATAAAAAAATTCCTTGTTTGGAATGTGACAAGAATATTTATTGAATATATTTTTAAAATAACAAAATAGATTTTATAGGGTAATGATATAATATTCTTGGAAACTATTTTTAGAGAACACATGTTTTTGACCGAAGAGTGGGTAAAGTTGTGCTTCACTAAAAAACAATATTTAATATATTATATACCATATAGTAGAAAATTGTACCAATACATGAGTATTTAATGAAGTAATATAAGAGACTAAATGTCATGAATTTTTTTGAGAGATATATCATAATATTTAAGCAACGGAGTCATAAAACAATTCTTGAAATCAATGATATTGTCTCAATAATCCCTTATAACATGGTATCATGGAATCATGATATCTATGTAAGGAAAAGTAATTAAATTAATAATATAATATTATGAAAATATATAGATTCATGACATGTATTTTGAAATGGAAGTATATGAACCATAAAAAATATAGTTTAGGTGCATTACAAAACATGAGTCTCAATGAACGAAAATTGAGACCAAAACATTTTTTCTACAAATTTTTTATCTTTTGAAACGTAAACCCCATTAAAGAAATATCATAAAATGGGACTGTGAATACACATAAATTTATACACAAGACACATATAATACAGTAATAGTTAGTAAATTAACCACAAAAAATTAACATGTGGTGAAAATATCTTGTATCTCCCAGAAATTAAATGTGAGACGAAATATCATTACCTTGTGTCTTGATTCTATCTGTACTCTTACAATTTTCATATATAATAAATTTAAGATTATTATATATACATAACAAAGGAATATTATTATATCTATTACCATATATGGTTTTATTATAACCATATATTACCTTCTAGTTAATGATATTATATTAATGTTTCGCGTCGCGTGACATTGGCTTTGTTCTTCACATGTGTCTTAATTTTTTATATCGTTCATCCTTATACTTATATCATTATTACAGAATGTATATCATGATATATATATATATATAATATACATTATATTCATGTTAAAATAATTTATAACCTATCGAAGAATGAAATTTATTACAGCATTCATAAAGATTGTAAGTCGCACGTATGCATGAACGTTGTTTCTCTTTTTATTGTCGTATTCAAAAAAGTATATAAATGACATATGTTCTTATATGTATATACATATATCATTATTCATGTATCATTAATTTATAATATATATCATATAATTTCATTAAACCCATTCTTAATACATTCTATGTGGTGTGAGAACAAATCACCTCAATTTAAGGGGCAGTAGTCCACTCATCTTCAAACAAGATTATTGTATTTACACCATATTGAAGGTAAAAATGTGCATGTTTTCAAAGGAATAAAAAATAAAAATGAAATAATAAATAGTAAATATTAAATATATAAATAGATTGTCATTCATAATGGAAACGATGATTAGTGGTACGGTAGAAATGAACAATCATCATTTTGTGAGACAGTAGTTCGATATACACTGAAACAATATGTTCACCATCCATTAGATGGTGGTGTGTGTGATTATAGGTCATAAAATTTCAAAACAACTTTCTATTATATGTAGGATACTTTTATTGTTACAATATAATGGAATAAATAGTATTTAAGAGGTGGATTAAGAAAAATAACCCAAAGGAGGATGAATGAAAACATTACCTCTAAATCGGGTAACTTCTTTTGGTTTGTAAAAAATTGTTTAATTGAGAGGGATTCTTCTTAATGATAGGAGTAAAATTATAAAGGATGATTTATTAGAGGATACATGTAATTATATTGGATGAACTTAATATCCATTATAGGTTTGATGAATTTGTAGAGGTGGTGGCCTTTTATAACGATGGAAAAGGACTCACTAGGTAATTTTATAATCAAATTATATGGGAACATGTTAATACATAAAAAATATTAAAAATCCAAAAAAATGAAAAAATGAATTATTATATCTTATAAATGTCTATAAAATAGGTTTTGGAAAATTTTCTAGGTCATTTGGGCCCATGAATTTAATGTTTAGTCCCCAATTAAGCTTAATTTGGCCTAATTATTTTGACTAATTTTAATCAGTTTTACTAAATATTTTGTTCAAAAATTAACATGGAATTATTATATTCATAATATTAACATGAATGAAATGGTTTATTTATGATTTTTTGAATTCAAAAAATAGAAACAAAAAATTTTGTATTATTGTTAATCCCACATATGGGATGAAATAGCCGGGTTATAAATTATGAAAAAAGTTTGAATGTTATTTATGATTTCTTCTTTAGTTTCATAGTGATGTTCATCCTAATAAATTTCATTATATTTGTATAATTAATATTAATCTAATTTTATCATTTTAAAAATATATAATATAATTTATATTTAACAATTAATTATAAAAAAGTCGGTTTTTAATAATAATATAGTATTTTCCTGTATTCATCAAAAAATGATGTTTCTCAGAAAAAACCCAATAATTCACCATTGAAAAATTTCGAAATACTGTATTCCAAAATGATTTTTATTTAATGACATTAAATTTCTAAATGAGTCTTATATTACTTAAATTTTAAGGAAATTAAAAAAAATTATTTGATAAAATGCTATATTTAAACATAGAATGGTATTATGAATAATGATATTTTTTTTAACAATATGTTTTATTTATATAAAAATTATAAGATTGTTTAACAATTATTTATTAATATTCATATTTCTATGTATAATTTATATATTATAATTATATTCTTAAAATATTTCATACTATAAAAAGTGATTTTCGTAGAAACTCAATGTTGCACGTATCGTACGCCAACATAGTGTTTCATGAATCATACACCATGTTTGTGTTTCATATAGTTCAAGAAATGTTGGTATTGTGTCTAGAGAAAGACAAGATGGCATGTTGTTTGAAATTAATTTTTGAAATATTGTTTATATATATATATATATAATTATTTTCAGTGTCATGTGGAATAAATTTTTCTAAAAAGATAAATTAATTCAAAAAATAATAATTCAAAAAATCATGGGGTGTAGCATGTCACGTGATGTATCATCACTAGAGTATGTACATGAATTTATATTAACATAAAAATATATGGGAATATTTAATTCATCATCATAGAATCTTAAAAGATATAGTTTTTATATTTATCTTAGGATTAGAAAAATAACTCCATTTATAAGTCTTTTTAGGTTTTAAAGTGACGAATCAATATGAGTCAATAATTATTTTTTTACATTGCATCACTATTTCATGTACGGATCCTCAAATGAAAAGTCATTATAAAGTACATCATGTAAAAAATCAATATAATTAACTTATACACTATTATTTTTCTTTTAAAAGGCATCCAATGGTCCATTGGGGTCCAACTGAACGCTCACATGGGTGAAGGAGTCAATCTGAAAACTTATGTGATGTGGAAAAAAATTAAATAAATAAATGTTCATTAACCTCAGAAGAACTTCTCACAGATTTTACAATATGGTAATTGTCCACATTTTCAGTTTTTTCATCCCTATGATTTATATTCACATCATTTTGTTTATTAAAAGGATCTTAAACCCCTTATACAAAAAATGTAACTATATGACTATCTTTAGATGATTACAGTTCCAGATTTCATTTTCCCTTTTCAACCCATGATTGTTTTCCATCTAAAAAGTGTGACATCCAATTAACACAATCATCCATGGAGTGGTCATGATTATGCAAAACAATGTAATAGTCATGAATATGACCATAAAACACTTACATTGTGAACACATAATTTACATTTCGAATCCATATATACGATGGGAAAATTTTGGAAATTTCTATCTCATCATAAACCCTATAAATCAAAGGTGTTGAATAATTCATTTTGGAAAATTCTATTTTTACGTGACATCCATCAAATACAGAAGTAAAAAAACATTTTTATTTTGGTGATAGGGTATCCTTGGGAAACCAAGAAAAATAGAAAATATATGATATTTTGAATGGTGATCAAAACATGGATTCGATATGAGAACACTCATATATGATATGACAAAAAACCACAATTGAATCACCCAAAGTCTATAGTATTCATTTCTAGAATATATTTTAAAATGAACATTTGATGAATTTTACAATAATATATGGAAGACCATAATAACTAATACATATTTTTATTTACTGAAAAAATTCAATGACATTCTATATTTTATAAAATTATCAATGAGTGCACATCATAAGTCTATATAAATATAGTTGACCTCATTAGATAAAAATGAAATTGTGTGATGATATTTTTTTAACCTGTGATATGGTTCATTTTTTAAATAAGAATTTTCAATAAAATCTTCCCAAATTTTAGTAGGTTTTATGGATTTTACTCAGTAACATAAGTGAAAGATCTATGTATTGTTTTATGGTGTCTTGGATAATACCTAATGAGTGGCCTCAACTTTTGTGACTACATCCTTATTGACTGTTTAGAGAGATACAACTCTCTTGTTTATTATTTTTCTCATTCTATATTATTGAATTTAGTTCTGGTAATTTTAATGATTTCCGCAATATCAAGGTAAAATAAAAACATCAATGAATACTAGTTTTTTGATTCTTTAAATTCATTCATAAACTCACATGCTTTATAAATTATGATAAAATTCATTTTAAATTTTTAATATCTATATAGTGGCTAGTATGGACTATTGTGCATGTTTTTTATTGTGTTCTTAATTATTGTGGGGTGGAAATGGTTTTTATCTTTCTATTCTCCCATAAATAATATTTTTTTATTTGTCTCCCATAATTTTTAAAAATCATGTATAAATATTTCTCCCATATTAAGACACAATATTGTTGAAAATAATTGGATTTAAATGTTGGTAAGGGCTTTCAATTATTCTTATTTTTAAATCATTATGAACCCTTCAAAACTCTTTTAAATCTTCCAAAAATACGTGTTTTAAATATTAATATAATAATTATTAGATGGTCACTATAATTATTAGATTTGATGGTTGTGATGACACATAATGGATCTTAATATTTATTTCCATATGAATTCATGTTAGATATTAATTTTTCATTATTTATTTATATAATTTATTAATTGTTTAATTATATATATTTTTTATTCTATATAATACATTTAGATTAAAAATATAATTTTTTATTATTAATTATAATGCATTTTTTCTCATAAATGTAAATTTATTATATGACTTTCATCATGATTCATTTTTTTGTCAACCCCTATTAAAAATATTCACTTTTTAATCATTTTGATAAAATAATATTCTCTTTTTCATTGAGATAATTCATTTTTATTGGTAAATAAAAAATTAAAATTTAGAGAATCAATGTTATAAAATCATTAGGCAACTCATTTATTTATTGAATTTTTAATTTAATGTTTTGACTATTATTTTCTATCACTTAACCATTAAAAATTATTATTTTGAGGGAAATTAATATCATAAGTATGGGGGAATTTGATATGTTATTTATTTGATAATCTTTTCCACAATAATATTGTTGTTTTTATAATGTTTTAATGATAAAATATTTTTTTATTTTTTAGTATTGTTCGATGTTATTTTTTTTTTGAATTATTAAAATTATTAATTTTATGTATTTATATGTTTTTTCTATTTAATTTATAAATTTTATTGACATTGTATTTATTATGTAATTATTATACTTTTTTAAAAATAATTATTTTTTTCCTTTGTATTTAATACATGTTTTTATATAAACCGTTTTTTTTTTCATTTTTTTAATTAATTAAATAAAAATAAAACCTGAATATAATTTAAATCATGTAATTTTATATTTTATAATTTTTTATAATTATTAAATAACAATTTTATAATAATCATTAGATCATTTTTAAAATATTATTCAATTTTCATAAATAAATTATTATTTTGAGTGATTCATTTTTAGTTTTCATGATTTTTTTGTATTTTGTATATGCGGTCAAGGTAGCACTACTACGATGAATTTGCATTTTGTGACTTTTCTAATGATTATTATTTTTTTATTTTTTGTGATTATCTCTATTACTATGACAATATCTTTCTACCATGAGAGTCCATTTACATGCATCTAAGACGGAAAATTTTATCTTATCAGGATTTATACAGTGAGATACACTACTACTAAATGGAAGAATGAACCTTTTCCAACCATAATCCAAAACCCTTTCAAACATACCATACGTGACCTGAAACCCTCATAGTTGAACTATGTAATCCTTCTCCATATATCCACAACCAATAAAATTTTCCAAAATAATATTTGATGTGATCTAAATTTATGATGGTTGACCCTTTTGAATCTATTCTCACTAAATGAGTATCAAACAAAATGGGGAAATCATAATTCTATAGAAATTTAACCTTTCTAATTTAACTATTATGGACAATCAAATTTATGTATTGAATATGACACATCAATATTGCACATGCTAGAGTTAGCGAGACCTAAAATATTAGATGATGTAGATGTTTAATAAGGACATTGATTCCATACATGGAAGTATTTAGTATTGGAAAATCAGAATGAAGATTATGTATCATAAAACTGTTATCTTGAGATTTTTTAAAGTCATAGTGTTCTAATAGAGCTTTATTTATATTTTTTCTTATTTTTCTACATTACATGTGGTCGGTTTAAGATGGTGATACGTTTCTACCAATATTATTTAGGGGTTCGAGGTTCTATAGAAATGGAGACTTTGTTTTCATATTAAGAACTCAATGATTTCTTTTGAAGATATGTTGAAAATAAATTCATTTTATTCATGTATTGGTATCTCCATGGTAGTTCCCAAACATTGAATTTTTTATAAACAGGTGTACGTCATGAAAAAGGCTTGTGTCAATGTTGATATAATAGTTTTCTCATGCCATATAATACATCATTGTAAAACTATTATTGATGGAAATTAATAGAATACGATATCTATAAATTATATTACCATTTGATGATCTCTAAAATTTAATACATGTTGCACTTAGAATAAATTATTGTGAAAATTTTAGTCAAGATGTTTTGAATGTATGAGATATTCAAGAAGTTAATGTTTTAAAATTTAAGGAAATACATGTCTAATAATTAAAAAAAATTGTGATTATTTGATACATTGATATGGGGAAATATATATTTTTGAGATGTGTTCATCAATTACTCCTTTAATTATATATTTTTTGATTATATATTTAAAAATAATTATAAGGGAATCAGAATGAGTTGACATGATATTATTAATGTTTTAACACCCCATTATTGCATTTCATTCAATTGTAACTAACTTATGTCTTTTAAATTATTTTCATTATTGGTATCAGTTTTATGATACACTATGAACTGATATGATAATATAGTATGTACATCACTCTTGAGTCTCTACTATGTACTAAAAATAGTAATGGAATATTTCCTACTATTCCATTCAGAGAAATTCAATTATTTTTTACTGACAGATTAAACATTAATTAGGAAGGTCCATTTAACAATTTGTTACATTTAATAAAAATATATTAATTCCAAACCAATTATTCTTTTCATTGTATAATTTTTTTAAATTTTATTAAAAATAAAAAAAACATTCATCAAAATAATTATTTCTAATACCTTTAATTAAATATTAATGTTATTTTATTTTGTTCCATTTTAATCAAATTCTCACCAAAATATTCTTTTCATCACAAAAAATATTCCACTATATTCACTGTACAAATTAATTTTAGATAATATACAAATATTTTATCTCTTTTCTGTTATTATTGGTATGATTATTAATTTATCATTCTTTATTGATATAAGATCATTTTTACTAATATACTTTGATGTTGTTGTATGGTTGGATAATTAATTAATTTTACTACATAGTCGTAAAGAACCTTAATATTTGTCGATAATGGGACACTAATTTCACTATAAATATATTCAATTACATGTTGAAAAATCTAGGATGTAATATTCATACAACTACAAGAGAAATAAAATTACTCATTTAGTTAAAACCATTCTAAAAAATATAGCATTTAAATTTCATTTAATTCCCATAATGTTAAATATTAAACACATTATTCAAAACTATTATCATAGTGAAAATTTATGAGTTTTTTGATACTAACATAGTATTAGTTATAAAATCAAATAGAACATATCCATCACCTTGTTTGACAGTTCAATATTTTATTAATACAAATAGAAAAGATTTGGAACGCTAAGCCTCATTCTTCTGTGGGAACTATTTACATGGTGGTCACATATTCACATCTTTATTATACAAAAAAATTAAATAATATGATTTAGATTTTAATAGGGGACATATCCAAGTATATAAACAGGAAAAACCTTTTTTTTATAACAATTCTTAGGAATTTCAATTAATTCTCCATCATAACACATGGCCAAAGAAAATTGACACTAATGATGTTATCAATGAATCAATATTGACTCTATATAACCCCTACATTAGACCATATATTATATATTAAATGTATATCTATAAATCATGTGAATAAATAATATTCTATTGAATAATATGAATCATTTGAAATTATTATATGGACTCCTATTATATAGAAATTAAGAATAAATAAATGTTTAATGACATTATGGATAATTCCACTTCTGTTTCTTCTCTAGGTAATTAATTTATAGGAATAATTTGACAAAAATTCCCAAAAATATAATAAAAAGATTCATGCTCACGATATGAATTCACACATATAATTTGACCGTCATGATCCCATGCCTAAAAAATATCATCTTGTGAAACAATGATCAATGAAACTCATGGGTAAATCCCTCAACAACTTGATAAATTGTATAATTTGTCAATTATCAGTGAATAAATATAGATATGTTAAATAAAGTCATAATAAAAAAAATTACTGACTAAAAAACATTTATTTGAATAAACCAATCTATGGTAAACATCAATCACTTTATACTTTATTACTTTAGAATAATATAAAGGGGATCAAAATATCAAGGATAAATCAGTTTAGTTTCCATGAATAAGAAGATCAGTAAATTTTAAATACTTTACATTGTAAATGAAATTTTAAAATTACCAAAACTAAATATTCTACATCATTGAACTAGTCAAAATATTCCTTCTTAATGACATTTGGAATGTGAAAAAATTTAAGGGGATAACAAATTCATAGTAGAGATTATGTTTAGAGGAATCTATGATCAATAAATAAGGAGTTATAAACAATAAATTCCATGAAATAACACAATTGTAAATATAATAAATAACATGGTCATTTAATTCATCGATGATTAATGTAATCGTAATGATATCATCTAAATATATCTTTGCTTTCTCAATGAAGGAAATTCAGAAAGTTAGATTTCATGATCTAAAATATCAGGATATCTTAACATCAATGTAGTATTACAATAAAATACAACTTTATTGATAGATACATACCAAAAATAATTTTAACAATCCTTCCAAAATATTTGTATAATGAGACATATCAATACATCAAGAGGAAATATAATTTTGATCCCCACCAAAAATTACATTTCTAATGAATTCCTCGTATATTTTTTGAATATTTTAATATATAAACCATATGTTTTAAAAATATTTGGGAATTGTTTAAATTATAAATTATATCATGATTTCCTCTCTCAATCAAATAACATTCATAGTACATCCCCATATATAGAAAATTATTATAGTTTAAATAATTTGAATACCCTTGATATATAAAATAAAGATATTTTTTATTTAGGATTATCATGTGAAATAAAATGATTCAATAGATTGTTAAAAAAGAAATAATTGATCGAGTGGTGATGGATATCCATAAATTCACTAGAGATGTACTTTTTTTGAATAATAAATTATTTTATATAATAAATAAAAATTTATGCGAATCATTTAATGTAAAATGAGTTTTCCCTAAAGTTTATTAAATATATTAAAAGAAATTTTTTAATAGAATATATTTCACAAAATAAATATTTTATATTTCATCACACATAAAACAATTTTTATCATTTATTGTATGAAACATTGAGTACCTATGATAACTTATGTGATGTGTAAGGTCGAGCCTTAGAAGGAAACAATTTACTATTAATATTATTTATTTAAAAAATTATTTATCACCTATATGTTGTAATATGGGAAGTTAATATGATTATAGAAATTATAAAATCATATATTAATAATATTTATAAAATTTATTCATTTGTTACCAATTAATTATAAATGAAAATAATGACCAATTGAATATAAAGGATATGTTTTTATGAAATTATTTTATAAAATAATTGTGTTTTATATTTATATATTAAATTAATAACTAATAGTAAAACATATTAATTAAAAATTAATGTTATATATTTGTTAAATTTTTTATATTAATCTAATAATATTGATAATGTAATGATAATAATAAATCCAATTTTAAGAATAAAAAAGTTTAAAATTTATTAAGAAAATTTTTAAAAACTTTTAATGAACCACTTATTTCAAATCTAATATTTTTATTTACATTAATAATACATTTTCTAAAACAAAATATTCATTTTTTATCAAATATGATATAAATTTTCATTGTGTGAATTTTTCGTATTTTTATGAGGACATTCATTTTATGATGAATAGTTAATGACGCCACATTTTAATTGAACATTTCATTTACTTTGAATAATTTATGAAGTTAAATTATATTTTCAATTGGTTTTAATGTATATTTTTTTAATTTTCTATATTTTAATACAATTTAGGTAATTGGAATATTTTCCATTGGGATTTTAGATATAAAACCGTAGTAACTGTTTGAACATTTTTCTTTTTAAAAACACTCATTGTCATATAATTTTTAGGATTAAATCTAAACTCATTTATTCCACTTATATGATTGAAATTAGTAAAATAGGATCTATATAGGAATTATAATGATTTATTGTATCTAATATGAATTAAATAATTTTTATTAAATTTATTAGTGAATGTAATTTATATTAATTACATCAGAATGAAAAAATGAGTATACATAGTAATTAAAATTTAATCAATATGAGATAAATGACATATACACTATTAAAAACCCCATAATATATAAAATATTCAACCATTTGAACATTTTTTGTATAATTATTATCATTATTGGTGACCCATTCTGTAAGAGGGACCTCTCAATATTGGTTACCATTTCATATTATCATAAATGACACCCCCTTCCACTATAGAAAAACTCCCCCCGACCCCTCAAATTTTATACCACAAAAGAGCAATTGGATTGTAAAATACATGCCCAAAAAATATTTCAATATACCTCCCCTCACATTAGAGGCCTAATTGTTTTTATAAATTCAACCAAGACTTTATTTGGTGTAAACTGAAAGGAGTTACCCAAAGAAGAGTTAACATTGATCAACGTGAATTTCTTACATTGCTTCCTTTGCACTCCAATCTTATCACATTATATTATGAGTATTTAATTACCTCATTATATTCATTATTTTTAGTGTTTTCATGTTAATGGTACAACCATCCCCTACAATCACTTTCAAAAAATTGAGGATGAATATTTTGTTTGGGTGTACTGTGTACTACCACCATAAAAATTGATGTTGTTTTGTTTTCCATACCACCTCTTTTTTATTGAAATAATTATGGAAACTCTATTTTTAATTCATGTATATGATAATTATGTTTTATTTATTATTATTTAATTTTCATATAAAACATTACGTCATGATTATCAATTTGTGTAAAAATGAGAGCATTGTTTCTATATGTGCGGACTAACCCCTTCTCAAAACATTGTTATACATTCATACATCACATGGGTTATATTTTGTATTGGTTTAATTAATTATAATTGACTTGAAAAACATATATATTATTTTCATTAAAAAATTAACTTTTGAAAATATAATATATCATTTTCACTGGTACAGTTTCATACACTGAATATGTGATAACATCGTTCATGGACATGTGGACTACCATCTCCCTGGGTGATGTGATTATTTTACATCACAATAATTATGAATGTATGTATGTATATATGAATATATAATATGGTATTTATTATATAATTATAATTATATAAATAAAAAAATTACTTACAATTTTTTCATATTGATCATTGAAAATTTGGAATATTACTCATGCGTACATATGACCTACTGTCTCCATGATCATAATGTTGGTTAATTATTCATAATGATAATTTATTATTGGATTTGAAAATATTTTTGATTCATAGATATTTAAATTATTTCATAATCAGTATTTGTTATATGTTTAGAAATTATCCCTTTTTGATCCCAGTGTACCTTCCAAAGTCATTTTTGACACATAAACCAAATATGGTAAAAACATATGACTTGAAAATTATTTATTAGGTTATTATATATCTAAATATTATATGTGAAATAAAATTAATAATAAAATTTCTATGGGTTACAAATATTTAATATAATTAATATAATTTCATTATTTAGGACAATATATAAAATGCATGAAATATGAGACTCAGGATATTGGATTTTGTGTCAATTTACATTCCATTGAGACATAATTGTAACTGTGTACCAAGATACTATTAAATGATATATATTCATCTTTGTTAAATTCTTTATAATTATATTTATTATTTATTTAAATTCAATTAATAAATTGATTTAATCAATTCATATATCTCATGTATCCAACGTATGTCATCTAATAATAGACTTGGTCTCAATCTAATTTTATTGTGTCTTATCTTGATGTAATGCACATTGGTTCTTAAATAATGTGTTTTTCCATACCCATTGAAATTTTATATCATTAATCTACATCCTTATCCTGATATTTTATGTTTCATTTAATGATTATTCATATATGGGGTTTATGTTCTCTATTTTACCAATGTGGTAATGGATTATGGTACAAATATTCCATCAATGTGATTTTTGTAATTTTATACATATTTACTCTTTTATATGTTGTATATTTATCCATGTTGACATGTTATTTCATGAATATATTATTTCTCATTACAATAAAATTTTAATTTAATGATTATTATTTCTTGGGGGTTAATGTTTTAATGCTTCCAAAGAAGTAATGGACTAAAGACTAAATATTCATTCATTGAGATGTTAGCTTTAACATACAACTATATTCTTCTATAAGGTGAATATACATTCTATTTGACATGTTATATAATGAAACATTTTATTATAATTATATTATATGTTTCATTTATTATTAATATATTCATTGGGTTAATGAAAGAAATATTTCAAACTTTTATGGGATGCATTAAAATGTTTAAAGATTAATATCCTCAAGAATGTTTTAATGATATTTTAAGGTCATGAAAATTGAAATATGTCAATAACTGTTGTTGTTATGTATTTTATAGTAGGGATATTATTATGTTGAATCCATCCAATTTATTTTTTAGATGGATTATGTTCATTTCTAACTGATTATTCTAAAACCCATTTCATTTCCAGGAGAACAATGTGTCCTAATAAGTCTTTTGGGAAACCTTTTTGTATTCCATGGGATGAATATATCTAAAAGGCATTGTTATAGAACCCATTTATTTTCGATTGATTAATCATGCTTCAAATATAATGTTATTTGAAAATTTTGTTTTCCATGGTTTAATCATGGTTCATAGATATTGTTATGGAACCCATTTATTTTCAATGTCTTAATGATATTTTAATGAGATAATATTGAAACCATTTATATATTATGGGGTAATAATATTTTAATGATATTTTTATGGAATGAATTTCATTTCTATAAGATAACTATGTTTCAAATATATTTTGGTGTACATCAATTCCATTCAATGAATACTGATATTCTTAATATAATAATAGTTATTTTATAGCGTTTCAATGAATTATGTATTTATTTTGTTCAAATATATTTTAAATTACGGGAGTGACATGATAGGTTCGGGTTAACCCATTATAGATTATATCATGGGTGTGCTCAGATAGTGATCTGATGCATTATGTAATGATTATTTTCTATGTTGAATTATATTTGAAGTCAGTCGTTTGTTTAGAAAAATTTAGAAGGGTTTTGTAATGGATCTTAAATGGTTCAATGATATTAGGTTTCAAGAAAACAAAATTCATTTTTTATGAATTCTATGAGTTTATAGTGATTCCTATAATCAATATTGATATCACATGTATTTTGATTACTAATTCTGATGACACAATCCTTTTCCACGTTTTAATATTTTATGGTACATGTATCTATCTGTATGTTTTATTTTATGATTAGATCGTGAAATTTGATTAATCCATTAGACACTTATAGACTATTAATCTCATTCATGAAAGTTGATTGATAATTCTTATGTTCGCTATTTCTGATCATATGAACTCCTGCATCATATGATTCGTTTCCCAATGTTTTAAAGGATTATTTTGAATGATTTATGTCTATAAAGGACATAAAAATGATAATGTTTATGAAGTAATGTGAAATAAGAAAATCTGATCATAATAAGAAATATTTTTTAACAATATAAACTTTTTGGTTATGAGTTCAAGTAGATATGAATTGTATAGTTAAGAGTTAGTCCAAATTCTATAAAACTGTAAACCTACATTTTACACTATAATGTATGTCATCCGAATTTTCCTTTTTATGGGTTATAGTTTTGTTAAAAATATTTTTCACTATTATCTTCATCAAAAAAAAAATGTAATGTTATGGACATCAACACTTGATCGAGGAGTTTAGGATATGGGTTGTTAAAGTTGTTATAAATGGTCAGTTCAGAATAATTTGGATATTATGTTGTTTTAATATTATGTCATCTTATGAGTTATTGATACCATCATTTTTATATAATAAAAATTATGATCATAAAATAAAATTATTAGACACCCCCTTGAGGTTTTATGTGATAAGATACTAATGGGGTTTTTGGGGATGATTTTTAATTTGGTATTTTCAATCCTATGATAATAATTAAATATTTTTTAGGAGTAATTATTTTTCATGGTTAAATTAAAAATGTAAAATAATTATCCTTGGTGAGAACCCACCACATCTGTTAAAGATGTGGCTCTTGATTCCATGATTATAGAAAGATTTCAGTTTAATTAGATACCAGTAACCATCATAATGTCCTAGTTATCATGATATTGTTTCTGATAGGTAAATATTATGTTAGAAAAACATGTAATTTAATTTAATAAATAACTATTGATATATCTTGTATGAATATATGATCAAATCCTTAAAATATTTTAATTTAAATCTTAGTTCTGAAATGATTGATAAATATTATGGATAGTTATTAATAGAATAAATTATTTTGAACATTGGTTATTAAAATTATATTTGTTGTATTGTATTATTTTATAGATTACTCATTTTTTAAATTATATATCCATGTGAAAACCAATACATGGTTTGTTAATATTTAAAGACAAGATGACTTGAATAGTATACCTTTTATTATTATGGGGTCTTTGAAATTTGGTTATAGTGCTTAATGTGTGAAATAAACATTTTTTATAGTCATTATTTAGTTAAAATTACAATATTATGGTAAATGATGAAATTTAATTATCATGTAATTATATTTCCTAATGCTATTAGGATAATTGGTGAAAAATACATCGACATTATGAGAAGGATAGTGGAATAAAATTTTATTCTATTATCATCTATTATGGTGTTGTAAATAGCCATTTCCACCCATATTTGGTTTTTTTTTTGTTTTCATTATTAACTTCATATGTACTATATTCTCTATCAATCTCTATTAGTCGGTGGAAATTACCTTTTCTTTATAAGTCAGTATTTTAATTTCCCCCCAATTTTCTCCCTATGTTTAATAGTAGTTATGTGTAATCTCTGTTGACATTCCTTTTTTACACAATAACTTTTTAATATGACATTTTATTAAAACTATATATGATGTGGGTTTTAGTAATGTAATACTAAATGCTTAAATACCTTGATAACCAATATGATGTTTGAAGGAGAAATTCACTTTTAAGGGGGTTTGATGTATTATTTGAATTATTTATGATAAATATTCCTTCAAATTCATTAATAGTTCAGCTAATATGAAATAAATATTTTATCATTAATGAGATTCAATAACATTATTAACATTAATTTCACACATCATCAAGTCTCTTTAATATATTATATTACATGCAAGGCCTTTACTTACATGACAATAATATAATAATATTATTATATATTTAACATAATTTATATCACATATACAATGGAATAGAATAAATTAACATCATTTAATAAATTATAAAATAATAGTTTACACAATATAATAAAATTTATTCATTTCCTTCTAATTAATTATAATTGAAAAGAAAGTCAAATTGAATATAAAGATTTATTTTTATGAATACTATTTTTATATAAGGAATGATGAACTATCATAAGAAATAAAATTTACATTGTTTGTAAAATATATTATAAATTATTATATTATATTGATTTTGTAATTTTTATTTAATTTAATATAGTAATTTATATTTTTCGATTTTATGATGAAATCTAATTTTAATCAAAAAACATATATATATTTTAAAGAAGTTTTTTTACACACTTTTAATGGAGAACTTATTTTTGCTCAATATTTTTCACTTTATTAATCATTAATTTTAAAAATACAAATCATTTTGGAAATTTTAATATCAGAATATTCATTTGATGATTGTTTCGTAAATTTCTGATAACCATCATATTTTAACAAAAAGTGAATGACACGATATTTTAATTGAAAAAATCCGTTCATCCTAAATAATCTATGTTGTAAAAATTTATTTTAAATAAATTTAAAAGTATATGTAGATCAATTTCATATTATTTAATAAAATTTAATTCATTTTAATAATCATCATAGTGATTTATTATATAAAAACATAGGTAATGTTTTAATGTTTTTAAATTAAAATCCCTCTGTGTAGCCTCATAAAAAGGATTAATTTTAAATTACATACTATCACATGTACGAATTTAATTTAGAAAATTGGACACCTATTATATGATAATATTATTTATGGTGATAATATTTTCAAATAAAATCCAAAAAAATATTTCTAAAATTCATTAATACTCATTACAGTTATTATTGTAATAATTAGTTTACTTAGTTGTTATACATTAATCTTAAGGGAAAAAATGTAACTAAAACATTTAAACCCCAAATATTATGTACAGTATTAAACCATATCACTTAATTTATATAATTGTGATAATTATTGGATGAACATTAGGTATGTATAACCTCTAAATTGTGGATATATTTTTTATTTACAAGAATGTCACTCCCTTTCATTATAAAATATCACTCACCCTATAAAATATTGAATCTATTCCATTAAAATTGTTTTATCCATGAAATACCCACATAATATCCATACAAAACTCCCCTCTCCCTAGATTTCTCAATTGGGGTAGAAATCCAACAAAGAAGATCTTTTCTGCAAACCGAAAGGGGTTACTTGAATAAGAGGGAAGATTAGTTAACATTATTTTTACATTGTTTTCTTCTGTGCTCAATTCATATCAATTTTTGATATGATCATATAATGAACTCGTTATAATTTCAATATTAATATTTTTTATGCTATAGTTTATTTGAAAACCTACACACACATCCATCATAAGGGTAATGAACTTTTTTATTCTTGTGTACAAGGAACTACTGCATCACGAAACAATGCAGTTCATTTTTCATTTAACACAATTTATGGTGATGATTAATGATGAAAAAAATTATATGGTATATATTATAATTATTTTTTATTTAAAATTTTGGAATATCTATCAAACAAATTACTTTATTCATTCCTTTTTTTGATAACATTATAACATGGTTCGTGGATGTGTGGACTACTGCCTCATCAAAGAAATGTTATACTTTCAGACATTACTTAGATGTATTACATATGTGTTTAGTTAAATATATATGAAATATATAAAATATAAACGATATTTGTGAAATAATTAATCTTTTTGGAATATAAGATATCAATGTATTTGATACCGTTATAGACATTGAAATATTGATAACGTCATTCGTGGATAAGTGGACTATCGCCTCTCAGATATGATGTGATCTCATTTACATCAATAAAATAATAAATTTAAGTATATAAGACTAAATAATTGGGTATTTATTTTTTAATTATCATTATTTAAATATGAATGTTACATATTTTATTTCAATAATGGTCATTAAAAAATTGGAATGTTTTTCATGCACATTTATGACTGATCGTCTCCAATGATTATAATGTTGGTCCATTTTTTAGAACCATCATCCATTGACAGTTTTAAAAGAAAAAATAATTTGTAAATATGATAATTATTCCTTAATTAAAATTCTATTTCTGATTCAATAATGACACATTTTTCTCCATTTTTGAATTACTCATGGTTTTTTATCACATAAAGAAATTATTATCAAAACATCCTATATAAACATTATTTTTTCGTAATTGTATATAACATGATAATATGTGGAATTAAATTAATAATAAATTTAATATCGTTATAAACAACATATATAGTTATCATAAGATTATTATTCTTGGATATAGAGTACAATCATGATTAATCACACTCATATTAAGGGTTTTCGTCTCAATTTACATTATACAGAGATTAATTATTATTATAAACATGGTTTCTTTTTTTGGGTATCTACTACCATAATACTTGTTATATAATGAGTTAAATTTTTCTCATCATGTATTTTTTTTCAATTGAAGATATTCTTTCATAAATTTCATTATTCAAAAGTTACTCATATTATAAGGGACTTCATCTCAATCTCGGTTCATTAAAGCATATATTGATGATATGCACCATTATTCATTAATATTGGGTATTTTTATTTCCATTGATAAAATAAATCCTTAATAATTTTTTTATCATGGAATTATAATTTTAATACAAATATTACTCTTTAATGGGGAATTTTGTTTCAATGTTACCAAAGAAGTAATGGATTATTGTCACAATTTTCCATTTTGTCATGTATTTCATGTTATAAACTTATCATCTTTTATATGGTGAATGTATAGACCGTTTAACATGTAATATTATAAATATCCTTATTTCTCATGAAATTATAATTTTTGAATAATGATTATCCTTTAATGGATTTTATTATTTCAATGTTACATCAGCAGTATGGAACATTTGTCACAATTTTCCTTCATTGAGATGTTTGTTATGTTATACACCATTATTATTTTAAGTTGTTTATATAATTCATATTTCATATGTTATATCCTAAATATATTTATTTTCATGACATTATATACATAATTTATTATTATTCCATTCATGGGGTTACTGATTCAACTTCTTCAATGTTGTAAGGGATGTATTGGAGTGTTTAATGATTATTTTCATGAATAATTTTTTATTGATCAATGAAGATAATTTCTATTCATATAAATCAACAACACATTTTGATATATATCATCTAATGGGGATATATTTTATTTATACCATCACCTTACATTAATTATATGGATTATGTTTTTTTTCAAATATATTGATTTGAAAAAAATTTATTTTCCATAGGATGATTTTTTAAGGTGTTCTTTTTAATATAGTTTCATTTATATGTGTTTATTATGTTCAAAAGATATTCTAATTGAACTCATTACATTACCGAGGGATAAACATGTTTTAAATAAATTTTTATTTGACCAATTATTATATGTTGATCATAATCTAATGGTGTTGACATAGAATCCATATATTTAGCCTTATTTTATCATGATTCAATGAGATTATATTGAACTGATTTCTTTATCATGGGATATTGATGTTTCAAAAATATTGTAACGTAATAGATTTCATTTCCCAAATATAACCATGAATCAATTATATATATATGGAATCTATTTTTATCCCATGGTTTAATCATATTATGGAAAGAATATTTGTTCTTGTAGTGAGTTTTGATGAATAATAAATGTATTGATTTCTTAAACATTGTAAATGATGGGTGTTCCCAGATATCACTATGTGATCCCATGATAACTTATACAATGGGAAAAAATATATAGAATTTCAATGTGTTGGGTAAATATTATTCTCTCTGAATAAGTATTGTATAATGTATAATTATTACAATTAGTAAGGGTTCTATAAGGGTTCAATGAAATGATATTCCGGGATAGAAAAAAGTTTACATTATGCTTTTTATGAGTTTATTAATATTCCCATGATGGTGATTTATATCACTAGTATTTTATTATTAATTTAGATAAAATTAACATTTTCCATGTTTTCTTATATTATAGTCTTGGTGTTGATTAATATGAGTTCCACTATGATTTACTCATGCACTAGGATTATGTAATCATTCCCTTATGCACTCTGATTATCATTTATGGCATTTAATTAGTAAATCATGGGTTTAAACCTATTGGGCATTTAAGATATCCCTTCTAATGTTTTGTTTTACCCATATTTTAAAGGATAATGTTGAATGATTTATGTCTATAAAGGATTTAACAATAATTATATTAAAATATAGTTTCAAATAAGACAATCATTGTATAACGGGAAATGATGTTCATCATTATGAACTAGTTTTTTTAATCCAATTTGATATAAATTATTTATTTATGAGTTATTTATAATTATAAAAAACTATAAACCGAATGGTTCTATAGAATATAGGGGGTCCATGTATATAATTTTATATTGTATGGTTCAATATAAAACATTTTGGTCACAATTAATTTCATCAAAGTCAAATAATGTAATGTTATCGATTTCAACATAGTATCTTATAGTGTGGGTTCTAGACTAGTATATAAATATTAAAAAATAATTATCATTACAAAACCTATGAATACATTTCCATAAATATGAATACCAAAAATAGTTTTGGGTTTTTTAAAATATATGAACATCATATAATTTAAAAAAAAATTCATTAATTTTTTATAATGAATATAAAAAATGACCCTTTCTTAAACATTAGATAGATTTCTTTAAGTCCTTCTAAATATTCAATGATATTATTAAATTTTGATCATAAATAATTTGATTAAATAATATTAGATTTTATTTATGTTTATTTAAATACATGGACATGGATGAATTATATAACCGACAAAAAAGAAAAATATTATCAGATTTTTTTTAACATTTATTTTCCTGATAATCTATCGGAAGAAAGAAAATATTGGATGGAACATGTAATTTATTTATATATATATGGAAAATGATAATTTATGTAGTTCATGATGGATAAATAATTACATTCTTTAATTTATAATTATTATAACTCAAAAAAATAATATTTTTAGTGAAAATTTTACACATTTGGAAACTTTTCAATTGAACCCCTTAATAAGAAAAATTGTAAATTGAAACATTATTCACCATAAATTAAAACACATTGATTTTAAATATATCATGTATGATGTATATACCCTAAATAGAAAAAATTTGGAGTATAATACCCAATATTTCTCAAAGGAATGAAAATTGAGATGAAATCTCTAATCTCATGCTTCCACATTTTTAAACAAGAATTAAACTCATGTATATTGGTTTAAAATTAGGATTTAATTTATACCAGAACAATATAAATATATATTTATTATATATATGACCCAATTATTAAATTTTAGTTCTCCTTTGTTCATAATCATTATTTATTAACATAGTTGTAGGTGTTATCTACATTTTTTCATTTATGAGTTTCTTCGACCGTTATGGTTAATGTTTCTTTTCAATGATTAAATATCATGAAAATATTAATCATGATTTAGAAATTATAAATATTCAATATATAATTATTTATTTTATTTTTTGTAAAAAAATCATCAAATACGAATCACAAACGTCATGGATAGTGTATTCCACTTGTTCACATGAGAGACGTTATCCATATTTAATGAGTTGAAGGTTAACGATATTGATAATCAATTTAATTTCAAGAATAATAATTTTCCATAAGTCTAATATGTGTATTTTATTTTTATATTTATAATGATCCATGAAATTTTTTGAAGAAAAATGAATTACAATATTACATAGATATGTTAAGACATACACAAAAATGAGTAATGTTATAGCTTTTGATAGTATAAAATTTCGGTGTATAATATTTGGTAAATTATGATAATAAAAATTAATATTATTTATGATATTGAATGTATTATATTTAAATTTCATTCTGTGATTTAAAAGAGTTATAATAGTAAATATAATAATGTAACATCATGGTTTTTTAAAGGAAATACTATGTTCAATAGCATACAGGATTCAACACATTATGTTTAAATAAACAAATAAATATTATTATTTAAATGTAAACCTTCTTACATAGACTAAATAATGGAAGTAATGAACAAAGAAAAATTATTTACGATTTTTTCCACATGTTTATATAATTAATTATGTCTTGAACAATTAAATATAAAAGAAAATAAAACTATTTTTAATCTAAAATGTATGTTTTAATATTTAAATATGAAAAAGTTTGATTTAAACGAATAAATATAAAAACATGATATAATGATTAAATTAATGATATATATATATATAATATTTATTCAATATATTATTTAACATTAATAAAATGTTTTTTCTAGATATTTTATTATAGAAATTGAATTTTACGCATAAAATAAGTATTCCTATAAAAACTAAGACTTACTTATTTTATATGAATTTTATTAAATATAGTTTATGAACATTTTATATATTCTATTTGAAAAAATTAAACATATTATATTAAATTTAAATATAAATATTTACTTTTGTTTAAATGTTGTATTTTTTTTTATATTTCACGTAATGATAAATATTTAATATATACTTCATTTTAACTTATAAATCATTTTAGTATAAATATTTACATTTTTAAAGTATATTTTTTATTATTTTAAATTATAACTAAATTATTTTTATATCATTTAAACGAATTTAGGTATTTTTAATAAATTTCATGTCGTATTTGGATAAAAAAGAATTTCAATAATTTTGTTGTTTTCATAAATAAAAACTATTTTCTAATTCCATAAGACTTATTAATTTTAAATTAAATATATCCAAATATGTGTTCTAAATATTGAAAAAATAAATTAAATATTTGTATTCATAATTTAAAATTTTAATAAAGACATCTGTTTTGTTTTTGTGTATTATTAATAGTAACAGTCTACATTTTATTTGTCCAATTTTAATGGTAAATCATATAATTAAGGACAAAATGAATATTATAAATAATTCAAATTTAAAAAAAAATTCAATAATTTTATTTTAATTTTTTTGGGAAAAATTATACTTGTTTATATTATATGATATATTGGATCTACATGGATGACTTTAATCACTATATATAATTTTATCTCAACTAAAATTCAAAGATGCAAAAAAATCTGTTTTAATGACTATGAAATTTTTAATATGACGTTATTTAGAATATATCTTTTAATATAAATTATATTTTGATAGATAAAATTTTTATCTTAATCATGGAAATATATTTAACATTACTTGGTCATAAATAATTATGCTAATGTATTACACAATGATTATCCAGTAATTGTTTAATTCATGAAAATATAAAATAAATTATATTAAAATATTAAAATTAATATAGTTTAAAATAATAAATTCCATAAATTAATTTTATAAATTTTAGTGTCAAATTATAAATTTTTTATAGAATAATTTTTGAATTTATCTTTTTTATGATATTATTAATAGTCATGTAATGAATAATGTCAATATAGACATTAATGACATTTTAATATAAATAATATTTTGGTAAATGATATGAAATTCATAAAAATATTAATTCGTATAAATGATTTTTATAATGATTAAAATGTAATAAATGAATAATTTATGATTTTTTGTCATTTTATATAAACTTTATTAACACTTTAATGAGTAATGTCACATACTATCATGGTGTGAGATAAAGGGGATAACTAATGTTAAACCAAAAAGGAACTGATTAAAAAACAACTAAAAATTATTTTATTTTAATTGGATGAATATATTTCAACTGAAAGTCATCATATATTCTAAATAAATAATTTTGGATACATTATTTTTAAAAAATATTTATATTAATTTAATATTTTGAGAAATCCCATGAGTGCCCCTACAATATCTTATAAAATGGATTATTTTGTTATGTTTTATTCTCACATAATAACATATTTAGATAGGAAAATAATTAACCCAATTACATCCTATATATACATCCCACATTATATATCTATTATTTTTGGAATAAAAAAACCCTTAATTGTCTTATGGTATCATGAAATAGATAAAATCTGAATAAGAGATATTGTTTTAATCATGTATTCCTAATTTATTTATTTTTCAACATCCATAAAATCCTAAAAATCCATGGTGAAATAATAAATATAGTATGATAAATATTATGATATTATATTATGTTAGTAAAATCCCTTAAATCCATCTCTACTTCCATCAAATGAGAAAATATTTATAGCCCATGTGTACGAAGAACTAACTCCTGGAAAACTGATATAATTTTTCCCTTCACCATCTCACAAGATTGGTTATAATAATGGAATTAAGGTTTATAAATATTATATTAATTTCATATTTATAATTATTAAATTATAATATATCATTTACATTCACACCTTCCTATATATGAAAAAATCATAACATTTTTCTTTTTTACTTGTGAACTAACACCTCTATAAAGAGACATGATCCATTTTTTCCTCACCATATTACATGGATAATATATATAAGTAAATTTTAAGATATAATATGATATATATGATATTATTATAATTTTTTAATGTTATAATTATATTAATCCCCATTTCATAATGAACATCGAAAATTGAAAATGTTACTCATGTGCATGTATGACATACCATCTAAAGGATTGTGACATAGTTCATTTTTTATATTAATATATAATTTATAGAATTAATATATTTATTTATATATAAATTTTATTATAATTTATTTAATATTATTCTATATATGATGTAAAAATTAACAAATTCACTATATACATAATATGAAATTCATTTTGGACTTTAGTACAAAATATCATCAAAACGTTCGACATAAACATAAATAAATAAGTAATTGTTATAAAATGGTAACATGTTATATAAAATGAATAATAAAAAATAAAAATGTCCTAATTTAAGTAAATAATTAACTAATTTATATTATTGTAGAAGATAATGAATGTACATGGAGATTCAGACCCAATGTAAGGGACATTTTAACTAAATAAACATTATTTTAAATGTTCAAATGATTTATTTTTTAATTAACTATATTACATGTCTATGTTTTTAAAATTATTTTTATTATTTATTTCATATTAAGATTAATATTTTAAAATGAAAATTTTATTATCTATCTCAAATTTAATTAAAATTTTATCTTTTACAGTTCGATGTGAATAACATTCCATTAAAAATCTTATTTAAAGTTAATGTTAATACTATTTTTACAGAATACATTAATATTGTTTTTAATCATATATTGTATGAACATAATTTCTAAATTTCCTAATTCTTTATTCATTTTTATTTTCCTTTTTATGTTTTCGTTGTTGTTTACAAAAAATTTCAATATTATGTTTATAGTTATTTTATTTTAAAAGTTAATTTAATGTGATGATTGTTTTTTATATCACAAAATGATTAAAAGTGGTTTTAAGATAGTTTTATAGTGTTTTATTAATTTATTTATTGATTGAGATTATATAACAATGGTCGATCCACATTATAAATCATGGGTGTTATTGATATAACTTATATGATGAGTTGAGCCCTAATATAACTTATGAAAAAAAGGTAGTCTCGATATATCTTATACGATGATTTAGACCCATTATAGATCTGAAATGCATTGGGTAACTGAGGAATAGAATTTAATTATATTGATATTCTATTTATATGATTCAATAAAATGGGGATATGAAAATAATTTCTTTTATTATTAACAAGAGACATTCAATTACTTCTAATGAGTTTTATGAAAATGTTTTTAATAGTTTTTCATGTTTTTCCCTATAATTATAACATCCCTTATTTTATTTCCAATACTGGATTTTTTTTATTCTCATACCATGTGTGGATTGTTTTTAGTTACACAATGTTTATATGGAAAATAATATTCCAGGATAAAATAATCAAATATATATCATTAAAAGAAAACATGTTTTATTTTTAAAAGGGTTTCCTTAGATAAAAAATTTATACTACGTATAAACACCCACTTTTAATGTGTCGCCCTAAATTTTATGACTATTTTTTGATAATTATAAAAAACTATAAACTAAAAAGATCCAAAATAATGAATTCATAGTAAAAACACTAGAATATGTAAAGTCTCTAACTGGGTACTCAAAATTGGTATCAAAGGATGGTTTAGGAAATATTAGAGATAATTATGTGTTCTTATGAGTTACTGAAATCATCATGGGTTTATAAGATTAAGGATAGTTATATTTTTACTATCATATAATCCCTTTTAAGGATTTAGGTTATGATATTCTAAGGTGACTTGGTGTTTTGAGGCCACCAATTGTTTAGGTAAATTTGTGTTATTTATTTTGGGATGAAAAATTAAAGGTATGAGATAAATATTGAGGTTAAATCATAATAAATTTATGTTTGAAAATATTTACAAAATTTCTTGGAAGGTTACATGAATTATATAGTTTTATAAAAATGACTACCTATAGATCATCTGACAACATGTTTCATCCAACATGGATGCTAAAATTGAACCCACAACCGAAGGGTGATAATAGTAAATCACCTTCCATTGTCCTACGTGATGTCCCAATTAATGTGATGTTATATATAATTAGATGGATTTCAGGGATTATGAATACGTTGATTTTTAGTATATATGTTTTATTAAATAGATGACCTTGGGATTGGAGAATTGTTTCGCCCCAAAGTAATTAATGTTTTATTGGAAGAGGGTAAATATTTTTGGGAACATTATTATATTAAGTAAAATCGAATAATATTATTTCACTAAACCAATAATGGTTAAAAAAAATTTCAAAGAAAAATATATTTTATATTTATTCATGTTACTTAGGGAAATGAATAACATTATTTGATATATTTGACATAGGAAAATACAATTTTTATACGAAACTTTAAAATTCATTGAATTTATTTGGTATTAATAATAAATATTTTTTTGGAATTATATGTGATCAAATAATTTTTGGGTTTAAAATTTATTTTAAAAATTTATTGAGGGATTTAATGAATAGATATTTATATAATGGTATATGTAGATCTATGGGTATTACTTTTAAATTTTGGGGAATAAAATTAGTTTTTCTTCATATAATGGTTTATTAATTTCAGAGAATTATTTTATCCTCTACTAATAATTTAGTTTTTGGTTAATGTTTCAAGATAGGAAAAATATATATATTATATTTTTAGGATTATTTTATTCTCTAATATTTTATTCTAGTTCTAAATGGGTGAAAAATTCATCTAAAATACTAATAATTTGTATAAATAGATTCTATTTTTTTGAAAATTGATTAAAGGTTGAAATTATACTTTTATAGTAAGTATATATCTATATGTTGATTCTATATTTAGTAAAATTATTCCTCAATATTATGAATGGATATTAAAAAATGTTTTTGGTTTACCATTCTTAATATGAAATCGGTGATATTTTAACCCCACACAGACTAATGTTTTGGTTCTACTTAACATTATAATGACCATGTTCTCTATCATTATCCATAAAAAATTGGTGTTAGTTTTCGAATCAATTTCATTGTTTCCCTACATGGAACCCTAGTATGCGTAATTGTGGGTGGCCTTCTAACATCCTATTATTTCCATTTATGTGGATGTTTTATTGACAATTCTTATGGGGATGAATTTCAATACAGGTATTTTTTAAAGACATAAATTAGTTTTTGCGTCAAAAATAAAAATTATAATGATTCAATTTCCATAAAGGATGAATAATTTAATACCCTGGGATTTCAAAAAATAAATGACTATGTTCGGTAGAATGAATCATACACCACATCGAGTTTAAAAGAATAACTATATATAATCATTTAAATGTAAATATTTTAACTACGTAATTATAATGGATGGAATAAATATTATTATTTAAATTATGATTTTTTTTACAAATTCATATAAATTTAATTATTTAGTGACTAATTTATTATAAATGAAAATAAAACCATTTTTAAATTATATTTTTTTATGAAAAACTATTAAAATGTGAAGAAGTGTGTTGTATACCAATTAATAATCAAATAACCATTTTTGTATTATATTAATTATATATATATTCAGTATAATAATTAACATTCATTTTATGTATTTTATTATCATGATAAAAGAATTAATCCAATTTTATGCATAAAAGTAGTATTACAAAATAGTATTGCATCTTTTTTAGGAAATTATTCTGAAAAATATAATTTTGACAGTATTATAAATAATATTTTTCAATATAAACTTGTTATTTTAAATTTAAATATCAAAATTCAATTTGGTTTAGTTTTTTCTATTTTTGAAAAATTTTGATTTGTGATTACTAGTTAAAAAATACAGCATTTTAATTGAAAACTACTTATTTCTAAATAATTTTTAGGGTCAAATTTTATATTAATTTTTTAAGAATATAATGTTAAAAATAAAATCAAATAATCAAGTTTAGGTTATTTAATCAATTTCACATTTTATTTAGATATAAAAACATTTTTATGTTTTCAATTTTTACACTTTTAAAATATATCTTCTTATTTCGTAAATGAGATTTATATTAAAATAATTTTATTAGATTTTTTGAATTTAATTTTTAAAAATATATTCCATATTTGGAATCATAATTTAGAACTTTATTAATTAGTTCACATTTATTTTTGGACATTATGGATAGTAATTGAATTAATTTTTTTTTTCACAGTTAAAGGTAAATAAATTATATAATGGTAAAAAATATTATAAATAATGTAAATTAAAAATACATTTTCCCTAATTTTGTTTTCAAACTTAATAATCCATTGATTGATTTTATACCCTATTTAATAATAATGGATTATTTTTTCCATTCATATTATTTTTTATCAGAAGATAAATGTTATCATACTTATGTTTTAATAAATAATACATTTTTAATATACATTATTTAGAAGATATATTCTATTATAAATATTAGTTTAAAGGAATAAATAATTTATACACTTCATGGAAATTGTTTTCCTTAATTTTTATGATGGAAAAAAATTACATTAAATGAACACACAATGATAATGCAATAATTTTTTATTTTATAAAAATTTTAAATAAATGATATTTAAAATTTTAAAATAAATTTAATTTTAAATAATTAAAATAATAAAACAATTATTTATAAGAATCTTAAAAGATAGTTATTTTTTATAATAATTTTATAAAATTTATCATGTTGATCTGAAATAGTTAAAAAGACATGTAATAAACAGTGTCAAAATTGACAATGATGATATTTTCAGATAAATATTATTTTATTAAATGATTTAAAATTCATAAGAATTTAAAATTAAAATATTTGTTTTTTATAATGTCAATAAGGTCATTATTTATCCATTTATGGTTCTTTTAGAATTATATTGTAACTATATTAACCTTTAATGTGTAAAAACAAATTCCATCTTGATTAGAGTTAATGGGGTTAAATAAGGGTTAAACAAAAATGATATGATTAAATAATTATAAAACTTTTATAATTTTCATTTGATGAATTTAATGAAACCCGTAATATTTATATTTATAAAATAAATAATCCTCTAACTATTTATAATAAAAAATTAATTTATATTAATTTAATAATTTGATAAATTCCTTGCGTGCCCCTTCCATCTCTTATAAAAGGGAGCATCAACTTCATTTTTTTCTCATTCTTAAAAAACTATTTGGATCATAAAATATCTTTTCATATGACTTCCTATAATCACTACCCTCATTATAGAGCTCTTAATTTAGGATTAACTCCAACCACAGTCACTGAAGGTGTTATAAAAATGACATCATCTAAAGAACAGTTATGTTATTAACCATGCATTTATGAATTATTTATTCATCCACATTATTAAAATATTTACAACCATGATGAAATAACAAATATATTATTCTAAATACCTTGATATTTTATTATTTTAATATAATCCCATTAATATATCTCCACATAAATCCATTGTGAAAATAATTTCCATCCGTGTGTTTGAAGAACTACCAACTCTTGAACCAATATAAATTCATTTTCCATGACTGTATCTCAGGACTGGTTACAATGATGAAATTAATGTTAATATATTACATTCATTAAATTTTTTTAATTGTTAAAATATAATATACAATTTACATTCTAATATTATCATTAATGGAATGTTGATAAGATTGTTCATTTGTATGTGTGATCTATCATCTCAACTAATTGATGTGATTCAATTTTCGTTACCATATCCCATAGATAATATATTTATAAGCATATTTTATGAAATATTATAATATATATGATATTATTATCATTCATTAAATTTAAAATTTTATTAACCGTATTTCCATAATTACCCTAAAAATTTGGGAACGTTACTCATCCACACGTAAGGTTTACCAAACCCATGGTTGTAACATATTTTATTTTCTATAGCCATATGCAATGGATGTATTTTTAATGTATAATTTATTTATAATGATATTACTATTTCAAGAATATTATTCATATAAATTATGAACTAATATCCAATTTGACTATAGAAAAAATACCAAACTATATTTTGAGTCAAGTAATAAATATCTTCAAAGTGTCTGATGTGAACATAAATAATTATGTAATTGTTAAAAGATTATATCAAGTGATATAAAAGGATTAATAAACATTAAAATGGTTCTCATGAATTTCAATAATTAACCTATGATTTTTATTTATGATTATAGATAAAAAATATAATGTGTCGCCCCATTGAAAAGGAAATTTCAATTAAATAAACATTAATTTAAATGTCTTATCATTTTATTTGTGGAAATAATTATCTTTCATGTCATTGTATTTAAAATATTTTGTGAATTTATTCATATAGAAGTGATTTTTTTAAAATGAGAAATATCTAATTTATAAAAAAATTTATCAAAAATGAATATTTTTTAGGATTAATGTAAAGTAGTTTCCTTTTAAAAAATCATTTCAAGTTTAACAGTAAATTAGTATTACAAAATAATAAAATAATATATTTAACATATAAAACATGATCATAATTTCCACCATCAAAGAAGCATTAATATTTAGTGCTTACTTGATTTTTTTCATATATCTTTCCAAGAAAAGTGGTTTCATTATTATGTGTTCAATTTTATGATTTGAAAATAAAATTTTACATGAAAATGGTATTTGATATCTTAATGTGTTTTACATAAGGATTTTAATTAATTTTTACATGTATTATTAATGATTTGTTACATTAAAATTATATATGGTTTGCTGAGACCCACAAAAGCTTATGCGTGAGCCTCATATATCCAACAAAAAGGGTTGAGACCATGTATAGATCATGAAAATGGGTGAGCCTGATATTGCTTATATGATGGGTGAGACCCATTTTAGATCTCCAATGCATTAGGTACTCTAGAGTATAAAGTTGACCTTCTAGTTGTTCAATTTGTAAGGTATAATGTATGAGGGATATGGTAATTATTTCTCATGTCACATATATCAATTATGTATTCCCATTAAATCCTTTTAGAAATAGGTTTTCAAAGGGTTTCATGTTTGTAAATTGACAAACATTTTTTATGTCTCTTACGAATCTCTTTTTTCTAAGCCTGTGTTTTATGATTCTTTTCCCTGGTCTAGAGACTGTTAGGTACAAATAAGATTTCATGATGAATATATTGATTATTTTTCACGAAAATTGAACACGTTTTATTTTTAAAAAAGTTTCATTCGGTGAAAAATTGATTTTGAAAATAAGTGACCACTTGTAATGAATTAGTTTATATTTTAAGATTATTTTACCTAATTCTAAATAACTATAAACTATAAATATCCAAAATTTTGAATTACAGTCATAAAATACTAGAATATTTATCTTTTATGGTTGGGTTCTTAAATTGAGTATTCCATGTTAAGGGTTATAAATCTTCATTGAGAAATATTCTTTAGATTAAACAACAATCCATGAAAGGAATTTATATTGGAGATACAAAGAAGTATTAGAAATGGGTATGGAGTGTAATATTATAATATTGTAGTTATTGAATGATCTAGAGTAGTAAAACCTAATTTATAAAGGAATATATTAGGTTCCTTTTATAATATTTCATAATGAAAAAAATAAAAACTATAAATCTAATTTAGGATTTTTATATTAAAATATTAAGCATTATCTCATAGCTAAAACACTACAAATCCATTTTATCATTAATTGTGGTAACTAAACATACTACCACGATAATACAGTTATATAAAAAAATAGTGAACGGGTATTCTTTTCAAATTTTGAAACTTTGATTCAAAATTTGGGATCCATTTATTAAGTTAAAATTACTATTGGTGGAATAAATTACATTTAATTTAGGAACATGAAACACACTGAAAATATTTTTAGGAAAATACCTGAATTAATCGTAAAAATCATTTCTCATTGAAATGAATGAATAAAATGTTTTTTATAATTTTGTTGATTAAATAATAAAATAGTATATGGTGTTTGAGAATTCTGCATTAATGCAAACTTCTAGGTATCTTTATCTGTTTCACTATATGAAATCATTAAAAAATCTATTTGCTTGTTAGAAGAAAATATAATTAATATTCCTCAAAGTCTATTATGTTTTCCAAAATTACCATAAATTAATTTTGTTTTTCTTAATAATATATAATGATTAAAAACAGTCAAATAATTGGATAATGTAATGTTTTATATAGATTTTAAGGTTTTACTCGATAGTTTTTACGCCATTTAACCATTTTCTAATGATTTATAGTATAATTAGTTAATATTAATAAAAAAATAAAAGGTTACTATTTAAAATATTTATACATATGAATTTAAATATAGATTCAATTTTATAATATTGAATTTTAATAAACCTTAAATATTTATTTAATAATAATCCATCAAAATGTGACGAGAACATGGTTGTTTAAAGAATGCATTTTACAAACATAAGATAGTATTACATTAACATTAAGACAATTAATAATAATTAGATGAATTTAAATTCATATATTAATATATATAACATATAAATTTTATTTAAATAATTCATCATTATATTTTATTGTAATTATATAATTTGGAAAAACATTATCCAATATTTTTTATGAAAAAAATAACTTTTTTGTCCAAATAATATTCTCTTTAGATATATCAACATGATATTCCAAACGATTTTAATTATAATTAATATTAAATAAATATTATAAATAAATTGATGAATATCTAAATTTGATATTTTTATTTATTTATAATATAATTTTCCAAGTGGAAACCTTCCAAAAAGTATTTGAAACATATGTTAAGATTGTATATTAGAAATAATTATTCATAATATTATATTAGTATTAATGTACCATGAAATATAAAAATGATCAATTTATTTTTGTTTAATTAAGAAAAAACATTCAATTACTATAAATTAAATTTTTTATACATTTTTTATGTTTTCTACCACCATATATGAATACCACACTACCACAATGAATGAATGATATCTATTTCTACATATATCCTGAATAATTACCCATTCAAAGCTATAATATAACATATTCCTGGAAACTATTGCATTATATCAACACAAAATTTTAATATTGATAATTAATTTCATTATCTCTTATAAAATGTATCCATATACATCCCATAAATAATTATATATATATAAACAATTTTCCCCACCATTATAGAATAATATGACTATTTTTAAATAAACGTAAATTATATATGTGGTAGAAATATTAAAACAAATATTAAAATGATCAATTCATCCCTTCCCCTATAATAATAGTTATCACAGTGATGACTTAGTCTTATATCATAAATATGAATCACGGTACAAAATATATTTGCCTCTTCAAATCATAGAATTGTCAACAATTATGGAAAAATGATAAAAAGGATCATATCAAAATTAATTTTATTATATCCCATAAAATACTCACATGTTCTTAAAAAAATCTCTATCATATCACGTGGATAACATTATTCCATGAACCAAAATTTTTTTATTTTAACACCCCAAGCAATCAACTATAAATAATTTATTTAGAAACCATTACCAATTTATTTAAATAAAAATAGAGGAAATTGCGTTTAAATAAAACTGATCACTTTTTATTATGCGTCATTAAGCCGTAAGAAATGTAATGAAATAGTAGAATTTTTTTATTACATTTAAATTTTTAATAAAATGTAAATTTAAAAAGTTTAATTATATAAATAATGTCAACAGGAGAAAAAAATCATATAGATTAAATATAAACCTAAAAGCCAAAACTTATATGTTGACATCATAATGAGATCCCTATTCTAGTAGCCATATAAGTAGTCCACCCATCCACAGGATCCGTTATCATTTTGTAATCACACATATTAGTTTTTAGGGGCCCTTAATGGAAAATACAAGAGTTTATAGTTGACGTTGATAATAACAAAAACTAGTAATACCATCCCAACTAGTGAGGTATAAAGGTAAACATATTGTGCCACATGCCGTAATAATAAATAATGTGTTTGAAATATAATACTACCTCATATATTCAATCAACATATTAATAATATGGAATAATGATAATTAATAAATAAATTTCACACTTTTATCATGCTTTCCAAATAACGAAGATCATTTATTTATGAATAAAAATAAAATTTTATGTCTATTCATATATTACCTATATGATAATTCAACATAAACACACTGATAATGAGAATATAAATAAAATACATCTATATAGATATGCTGCATTTAATGGAGGAAATACTCATAATTAATGATATTATTTGTATAAATGTTTGTATTATTAAGGGACAACACCTGCTTAATGTTATTAAATTATATCAAGATACCTGATAAAATACATCTCTCATTAATTATAATTATATATATAGTTTTTCTTCTTACCTATTAAATGTATAGGTTAATATATTGTATTTGTTCAATCGTTATCTACCACATTCCATGAGTTGTGAGAGTGATGGTGTGTTACAATATAAATGAAATACCAACCATTTCATTCCCTCGATGATGATACTATAACAATTTATTATATCAATATATATTATACCATTGATTCTAGAGGAATTTAAATTCTGAATAAATAACATAAAATGGTTTTTCAAATTTAAAATGAGATCCTTGTGTAAATTAGAATAAATGTACCTATATATTATCATTCATATATACACAGATCATTGGGTTATATTGGTAAGTCTATTTCAACACATGACCATCAATAGTTTTAGATAATCTATAAAGGAGATCAATAATAATATCTTATTTACATAAATATGCATCCATTATAAATTTGTTCATACCACAAAATGGTATTTAAATAAACCATAAAATAAATATACATATATTCTACACAATAATTCATATATAAAAATTTATCTAATATATCATCAATACTGAATTGAATGAGGATTCCATCTAAACTGGCACCAATATATAGGCACCATTGAATTTTATAGAACGCCAAATCCACATGGGATGGAGATAATCACTTGTGAATCAAAACCAATAAAATAGGAATAATTTTTCTTAGAACCCCAAAATAAAAATATATTAATTCAGGAAATAAAATAAAAAACATATATGACCAAAAGATGAAGATACATGCCACCAAATATTTCCTAAAATAATTTAATATAACTAGACCATCAACCTAAAAAATGATATATTTTTATAACAATATATTGCATCCAAAACCATCTTTCAAGACCTGTTAACTATGTTTATCAACCTCTTTTAGGTGTTCTTTTCCCTTTTCCCTAGACAGTCCATAACAGAACTAGGAAACAATAAAAATAAAATATAGGGTCTGTCCAAAATAACCTAATAGTAATTCACAAATATATATATTAAGAAATTCTATATCAAATAACACATTTATGATAACTATTAAATTAAACATTTAATGAATCTAATTTGTTAATTTATATCAAAAAATAGATAAATACATTGTTTACATATAATGATAGAACAATTTTCAATAGTAAAATCCCATATATACCAACAGATATATAAAAATAATTCTTGTAGGGATAATTTAAACATTACTATCAAAAAATTCATGAATAACAATTTATATCAATACACTCATGATAAAAATAATTAATAACACTAAAATGTGATAATAATTTTAATAATCAATAAGTTAATAATATAATAATGTTCATGAGACCTATGGGGATGTTAATATAGGGATCATCACAGATTCTAGTGTTGTACGGCCCCCAAGTTCAAATGTTCATAGAACTACTCTATGGATAATAGCTATTATATAGGGTAAAGGAGAAAACCATAAATGATTAATTATATATTATACCTAAGCTATATTATACATTCCGAAAAATGAACAACACTATGGATGAATATATGATTATCAAAAAAGGCATTCCATGTACATTTAATAAAATAAAACTGTTAATTCTTCTCACCTAACTACCAACGTACCCAATTGATTCCTGTAAAATAATGAATCCAACGGTCTATCATTAGATACCATAAACTCAAAATATTCAAACAATTACCCAATAATTCGAATTAAAATGTCCCAATAGTAGTTTTTACAAACAGTTATTTTTATTCAAAATATTCCAGTATCAAATTATAATAATTAAGAACTCATTTATTTTTTTTGAATATATACAACAAATAGTTTTAATCAAAAACTATTTCCATTTATTTCAAAACACATGATTACATCGGTTCTACCAGATGTTCTCATAGTAAACATCATCTATTTCAATTCAGAATATAAAATATATTTTTCCATTTTGTTTCAATAGAAATGTGAATAAAATAATTCATTTCATAAAGAGTACATTTTCATGAAATCTATAATTATTTAAAAAATTCATTTATAATTTAATATAGTAACGTATGTCATTCAATTTTATTATTAAATATTGAAAATTCCAACTATATAATTAAAAAGAAACAAAAATATATTTCAATTAATGTATTGAGTGAGGGTTTAATTAAAAAATGATTACATTAGATAAATCATATGATATTAATAAAATTGGTCAACACCAAATGAGGGTTCAATAATAGTAATTAGACAATATCCATAGATAGTAAATAATGAAAAAACTAATGTTACCCACTCCTATTTGAAACCCTAATACTAAAAACATGAAACACCTTAAGATGATATTTTAATTTAAAGACTATAAATTTTTAGGTATTTTTTAAAATAAATACACCTTTCCTAGATGTATTTAGAATCCCAATTTAAACCATTTATTTATGTTTACATTATAATAATAAATAAAATTCATCGAACTTATAAAATTTTATAATAGGAGTTACAACCATAAATATATTATAAATAATTTATTTTAATTATTACCAACATTTATATACAAAAAATGGAGTTATAGGTGGTGACGGTGGATGAATAAAGGAAAATCATTTTTTCCCAATAAATTCAACTTTCTAACAGTCACATTGTTTAACACTTAAACGTCTCGTATGAGAAATATAATGGTGGGTATACCCTTAACCATCATTTAAAAATGAGGGACAATTTTTACACAACATCATTTACACATATATGGTATACAAGTTACATTTACATAATAATTGAGAAACAATTATTACCCATAAGGAACTCAAATGTAACAAAATAAACCATTTATGATGAAGGAAGTACCCTTATTAAATGAATTTTTTTCAATATGAAATCATTAATAATAACAGGTAACTATTAAAAATATTTGTTATCACCCATAAATATCACATATAATAAAATAACTATAGGTATATACCCATTGAAAAAGGGTGTTACCCTTATACACACATGTTATTATCCTTTCTAAACCAAAATAAATGATTCTTACAATAAATAATATAAATTATTTTCACCATTACAGTGAAAAAAATAGAAAAATAGGACCATACCCTTTTTAAAAAGTTTTTTAACTTATATAACCCATATACACAATGGGTTTTCGTTACACAGTCTATATAAACTCATTGTTACACATACTCAACATAAGAAAACAATTATTTACCCTTATATAACATCTAAAAAACCTAACATATGTTTCAAAGGTACTTACCTAATAGTTGAACCATTTCCATTCATATGAATTAAAATTAAATAAGAAATTAATTTATTTCCTTTAAAAAATAAATTCAACAATTAAATTAAAAGGGTCATTTTTTTCTATTTCTAAGGATTATATTATTCTTTCAATCATGAGGATTCATGTACCAAAAATTATTTATATACATTAGTTAGTCGTGAATATATATAGAAGAAAATGAAACATCATTCATCAATAGTAAAACAAAAAAATGATTCTAAACATTATACTCCCTAGGATGGTTACTAGAAAGGTTCCTAACAAAATCCATAGAAGAACCTATTGATAGAAAAAGGAAATTCCTCATATTTTTTTCTAAAAATTTTAATCAAAAATATTTCTAGTACAATGTTTTATAAGTGGATTATAAACACTTGAAATTATATCAACCATTTAAATAATTGAAAAAACGTAACAAAATGAAAAAATCCCATAATTAGAAATGACCTATTAAACATATATGTAACATTGAGAGCATTAAATAAATAAATTTTAAACACAACTTTGAAACATAATGCCTTGATAAGACTACCTCCTCAAGAAAAAATAACCCAATGGTCCCAAAATATATCCTTATTCTAAATTTGAAATACAACATGTAGAAATATTCCTCATCATAAAAAATAGTTTATCAATATATTAAATATAGTCACACCCAATGACTATATTCAGGGATCACCAACATCCTTTAATTTCAATATAATCCCCAAATAATCCTTAATTATTACCCTCGATAACCCCAACATTAAAATTAGATCCCTTATGATCATCAATAAGTAATTGGAATACTGTTCAAAGGTAGGGCCCACATCAACATGAATGAAAAGAACTAAAAATTCACTAAGGCACATACATTTTCGAGACTAATTATAGCCCATATTAAATAGGTTATGGGTCTTGTAACTAAAAAATTATATGTACCTACATTAAATGACTGAATACAATCAAAAGGGAAAAACTCACACTATGATTTTAAAAATATATGGACATGTATTCATATTTGGATTTAAAACGTAGTAGAAATCCCATGATTAAGGAAACAATTGATTACAAAACCTCATTCCTCAGGTCATGATAATATTAGAAACCATGGAAGAGAAAGGATAAAATTGAAACATTTTGAATCAAATATAAGTGATATTCCATCCATAATGAATTTCTAATATAACCACAATTTTCTAACTAAAATAATAAAAATTTTGAATTCAAATATTGTTAATGAAAATGATAAAATCCATAAAAAATTAGATTATCCCAATATTATAATCAAAAATTGACATTGAAAAAACAAAAACACGTCCCCTACAACAAGGAAACAAGAATGAAATTTCTTAATGCAAATAAGATAATATAGGAAAAAAACTTAAACGCTTTTCTTGTTGTCATCGGGATGGCACATGTTGAACCGTCCTCAACTTCCATTTGTAGTTTTTCACATCATTAAAATATTTATTAATAGGAAAATAGATAGATCATATTATCAATATGGTATTTGATATTCTAAATACCATTTAGAGATAATGTTCATTGACTATGTTTCTATATAATGAAACCCCTATATAACCAATACAAATTTCCCAAAAGACAAAAAAACAATATTAATTATTTGTAATTATACAAGTGAACTTTAAATGACATTATTTTCTTCACTGGATAGAATCAATGTTTTGATTTCCTATGTGATATTATTATAATAAATAGAAATTTCATTTCAGGATTGTATTGATTGTGTGTGACATAGTAAAATTTGATTCCCTCCTGTTGCAGCTTCTTCCATTAAATCTTTGAATAATTGGAATTTTCCAAAACCACTTATTGTCTTGGTCAAATTTCTGTAACATTAAAAATAACATACAAAGTGTATCATAATTATTTCACTAAGATGATACACATCCTATAAAATATCATGTCATAGTAATTTCTAGATTTAACAGACTAATACAAAGTCATCTAAGGACATATGAGGAAAATACAATAAAAACACAATAAAACAACTTACATAATCAAACTATATTTTATATGCTTTCTAAAGGATAAATGTATCTCTATATTAAATAATTGTATTGAAATGGGATTATAAAAAGAACATTTAAATCTACCAAAAAGTATTCTGTTTATTTAATTTAATGAATAATTTCCTTCCACCTCATCTAACCTAGATAGTAAAAAATTGTGGTTATGATAATTACCATGGGGGATTTCAGAAATTGTAGATGGGCTATGATCTCATCAATCACATTCATCTGCATCACTTTTTTGTTATAATACCATTCTAATTAAGTATGGATAATTAAAATTTTAGAACTGTTTTACATAACCCTTATTCTTCCATATAAGAGTAAAAACACAAGGGCTTCAACATAAAGTCAATGGGACAACTATTCCAAAAGAAACATCATCAACCAAAGTGTCTACAGAATCATAATGAGAATATACTATAAAAATAAATAAATAAAACATATTAAATTTAATTTTATAAACTAAAAAATATGAATAAAAACTCTAAACATCATTTATACTAACAAACCCAATTATTATATTCATTATCGGATGATTTAAAACTATTCACCAATGATTATTTAACCAAATTCCATTTTAGAATGAATATTCCTCCCAAAATATTTTAAAAATATATTAATTTTAAAAAATGGTCAATAAAAAAAATTTGACATCCATTTTATTATGTTATCATCTTCTATACAATAAGTTACTATAATTAGGATTTATTAAAATCACTTAGACATTGTGGATACATTTTTAATCCCAATCATTCTTCTTACATGTCAAAAATATTTTCCAAAAAAACAATATTATTTTAAACTCAATATATTTTAGAAACACTAGAATAAAAACATTATTTTCAGTTTAAAATATTTAAAAAATCTTGTAAATTTCCAAATCAATAATTAAAATACATTGTTCTTTATTTTTTAAATATATATCTTAAAAAAATCTATATAATTATCCTCAATTTTTTCCCAAAACTAATAAACACAAAAAAAAATGTTAACAGTTAAAAATAACATTAGAAATAATGAATCATTAAAAATAAATGAAATTTGATATGTTCATGGATCGGTCAAACGGTTTGGAATCTCGTGCGCCAATTATATAAATTCTAATAAGATCTAATTTGATATAGTAATGTTGTCCAAAAAAGGTTTTCAAAAAATTGTGTATTAACTCGGTACCATCTCAATGTCCTTAAAATATAATTATTATCAATAATATTCTTGTTCTAACATTGTGATAATGAAGCACTAAAACCAAATTCAAAAGATCTCAAAATAATTCACGATCGAGATAAAACTAGATTTATACTCAAACATTAAAAACCAAGTAACCCATGTGTCATATTGGATGGTTGATCTTCATGATTATTTATAGGAACTACTAATTAAATACCAAATGGTGTACCAATAAACTCTTGGACATACAATAAAATTAATGAAAAATACATTTGATTCCACAAATAATGTACCCACCCATGATACCATCTGAACTGACATGCAAATTTATTTTTCACTGCTCTTATGGGAATTCACAAACATAATAGTATGCTGAAAATAACTCAGGAAACAACAACAATATTGTGGATCATTTTCACCCAAAAAAAGTTATAAATATATTAATAGTGGAATAAAAATAAAAAAACGGATATGTCAAAATTTTAAAGATATGTGTATCATAAAATTAAATAATCCAAATATATAAAATAATTCCATAAAACCAAAATTTCTATATGAAAAGTGGATCACAATCTCATGTGGCCACCACCATCATCCAAGACTAGCTAACCATCTTCACAATAAAACTCCATGTGACAGTTTTTATTTTTCAATGTCCAATGATAATAAAATGTTCATAATCTATTAACTAAAGTTATGTAGGTAAAAAATAATACCATAATAAATTCCCCAATTAAATTCATATCTAATTACATATTAAATAAACAATTTTTAATTAACATTAAATAATACATGGCATGGAAATTAATTCTCAATTTACTAGAAACATTATTCATGAAAAATGTAAATCGATAATAATATAACGTGTTTAAATTTTTAAATAATATAAATATAAATAGATAGGAATTTATTTTTGAAGAATATAAGATTTATAAATTTATATCAAAAAAGTTATGAATATGAATCTATATCAAATAATACATGTGTAAAACAATTCATAACATTTGTATATGAAATCATGTTCAATAATCAATAAATTAATTGTAGGACTACGGTTAAGTTACCTAGGGGTAGGTAGATATTTGAGCTCTTAAACATTTTAGTAATTCATGGATTCTAGTGTTCAATAATTTCTATTGATAAGACAATGGAAATAATATTATTTCTATGGAAATCCGAACAACCCAACCGATTATTAGAAGAAAATTCCTATGGAAAATATCAATTATACAAAAAGTAAATTATAACTAATATATAGAAGAATAACCTTAAAGGCACTCTATGTAGAGATATGCCATGCCCAACATGTGTTCTTCATACCTATCTTTATAGACTCTCATTTTATTGAAGATAAATATAAAATATATGGGGTAATCACTCAATTCCATTAAATAGTGAATATTACATTAATTATATAATGATTAATTTCAAATAATCCATAACATCATTTCTAACATATTCCATTGTTTACAAAAAATAACCTCATCATACTATTTTCAAGAAAAAAGTGTTTCATTAACATCAATTTCAATATCAATTTATTTTATTAAAAAAATAATACCATTCTTTTGCAAAACAATCATTAAATGTTTTTTGCCAATATTTTATGCCATACAAATCAAAAAATTCAATTCACAACATAAATATTTTAATTCTATTTAATTTAATCAACACAATGCATGAAATTATTCATTTCAGATAGAGTATGTTTTCTAGATATAACAAATTCCATAAAAAACTATTTCTAATTGAATTTGACCAAATGCTCTAGGCTATTTTTAAATTATATATCAAATAATAAAAAACATTCATTTAGAATAAATTTCAATCCAATTAAATTTAATTAACATGAAAGTGTTTCATGAAATAATAATATCAATGATAAATAACATAATTTAATAATAAAAATATAGAACACTCGATGTGGGATCCAAAATATAAATTAGAGCTCTTAAATTCATAGTGACTAAGGAAAAACAACCTCTGAGACACCCTCATTTATCACACAACTATTACACCCCCAAAACACTCCAAGGGGATAATAATAATAAAATAGAACAAAGCCTAATGTGTTTGTTTTGGAATAAATCTACACTGAATGGAATCATTTAAAATTACAAATTAAAATTTTAATTTAATTTTAAATTTTAATGAAATTTAAAATTCGAACAGTTTATAAAAAATTATGGAAATTGTTATATCTTTAGAGAGGGATAAATAATACATTTTCCAAATAACCAATAATAAAAAACACTAATATGGGTTTAGTGGTTGAGGTGGATGAAGATGGATGAAAACTGAATTTTTATTTAATTTTATTCAAAAAAGTGTTTTTTCTAGGGTATCATTGTTTAAACCTTTCACAACCCTTAAATTGTGTGTATTTTAGAGTTAACCATACATATAAATTGAAAAAGAGGGACAACCACGATACAACTACCATTAATATCACAAGGTAGAATTTTTATCCCTATATAACCATTTAAAATGCAAAATTACTATTACACAATTGTAGGATAACTATACAAAGCCACTATAATTTAGTAAGTACCCATATGTAGTAATAATTTTACCTTTATAAAACCCTTATAATGAAAAGGCTAACTTTATTCAGGTTCCCACATAACCCTTATATATTTCATATACATATGTTATTAACCTTATATATCCGATAAAAAAGGGGGGTTACTATACATAGTTCCTTGATTACAAATTCATAGCGCATGTGTAATGGGGATACCATTACATAGTTAACGTAAAATCAAATTATTTCTTAAGAACTTCATTATGAGTGATGCTTACCCATAGACAATGTTAGGATTACCCATACATATCCAATATATTGAATGGTTTACCCTTACAATGAACATTAAAATTCCCTTTATGCTTATGAATCATGTGGAAACTATTTGTTACCCAAATATAACACTTAAAAACAACTATATATAATGGAACTTATTAAATACCCTTATGTAGACCCTATATGTTACATGAGTCAAAGAATTATGTTTAGAATTGTATAATTGTTTTTGTTGAATGAATTTCAAATTTATACATAAATGATTATTTAATTGTTATAAAATCGAGGTAATTAAATCATTAAAAAAATTCCCATATCATAACTCATAAAATTTTATTGATATTTTATAAACATTTAAATGGATGTAATTGAATTAATCAACAAGACAATTTATAACATTACTAACATCAGATATCCTATTATTAGTCATGTATTTGTATCATTATGTAACTTCTGTAATTAAAAATATAAACCCTACTCAATACTAATATATAATACATCTTACACCTATGAAATAAAAAACATTATATATTAATAATTTTTCAATCAATCCAATTAATAATCCCATAATTCCTAGAAATTTATAGGAATTCAATATCCTTCAATGATGAGGATTCAATATTATGCTAGGAATAAATTCATTAATTATATTCCATTACATGATTTACCCTTTTGATAAATAATATTTATCAACTTAACAAATCATTATTATTAAAACTAAATATCTAAATATTTTGTCTTTTAAAAATATATTTAATTGAAAGTAATGATAACATTTATATCATATAGTCAACTATCTAGAGTTCGTTCATGAAATAGCTATATCTGAAATCATTGGCATATGTATACATATTATTAATTTAGTTAATAAACATATAACTATGTAAATAACTATGATTAATTACTATTTCATTTATAATAACAAAAATAGTTACTTTAAAATCATTATCGGGTTCTTCTATATTTTTCTAACAAAAGATCATCGTCAATATTCAATATTCTTAAAATAAATTTTCATAATTGTGGTTATTATAATCATTTATTGAGATGATTTATTAAAAGGTTTAAAATTTGTCATATTTTTCCTATTTATAAAATTTTTTCTTCATGATAAAAAAATATACATAAATTTATAATTTATTCAATGAAATGAGAATAATTTTTATTCAATACATTTATAAGGACTCAACATTAAACATTACATAATATTGAATTTAATAAATAATTCACATTGAGAATATTTTTAGGATTAAGGTTTTAAATAATTAATCCATTACTATTATATTACATCTCAAAAATTAAAATGTAGACACTTATACTATGTTTCCATTTCTTTCATAAAATAAAATCTATTTAAAAAAGAGTCATGTCTAGTCCAATGTTTTAGAAAGCATGAATCTTCCTTGATCACATTTGTGTCCCTATTCATCTTTATTTCCTAGGAAAAACATTAAAAAACAAAGGATGAGAATAAAAAGTTCCGAAAGTATTAAGAAACAAAGAAATAAAACATTACTTCATCTATACCTGCATAATATAATCTCTTTAAAAAACCTCATGAAATCATATGATTTACCTAGTAAACATAAATCATAAAGGTAACATGTGGCATCCATAACATACTTATGTTGTAGCATTCACAACTATGTAGGGAGTAACATTTGGAATACCCATCATAGTATATTACCTAAATCTTTTAGGAGAAACATTCAGGTTTAACTCTGTCACGTTACCCAATGCATTGGAGAGATATCTCGGGCTCACCCTCCCTATGTTTATCATGGAACCACCCGTATATTTAACAATTCCCAAGAACCATAACATATTCATAACACATAAAATAATCACAAAGTAAAGATAGAATTTATACATTTCAATCGTAATATATCATTTAAATATATTGGAATAAAAAATCTAATATCAAAACCATTTTCAATACCAAAATACGTAAAAGTTTATTTGTTATTTATTTTCATTTTAAAAATATTAATTCTTTTTAAGGAATTCAAATATCAAATAATACTCACATTTGTGGAAAAGTTCATTGTCTCCAATTACGTTAAAAGAAACATTTTATATATCATTTAGTAAAAATATTCATAGAAAAAGTTTCCCATTGAATGAAATAAAATTTTGAAGGTGTTTATATAGCGTATAAAAGAATGTCGTGTATAAAACAGAATATGCCTCAATGAAAATATATTGATTCGAAATCCCTTAAAAATATCATTTTGGTAATCATATAGATAAACTATTTGAATTCAATATAAATACCCATAAATAAATTATAATACAATATAAGATATCACACTTCATTTATCAAATAATCAAATCATGAAATAATAATGAATTAGAAGATTAACCCAAATAATGGAAATTGGGTTATGGAGATCCCTTACCTCATGCCTGACTTGACCTATTTATTCATTAATATCCTGAATAATAAATTAAAGATAATTTATACTTTCTTAAGAATCATTTTCAAGTTTATTATTTCTTTTCATCCACTTATTAACCTAATATAACAATTATCTAATTATTTGAGTTCATTTCGGACATCTTGTCGATATTTCGAACATGAGTAAAAAATAAACTTGTTATAATTATAAATTGTTCATGTGGTAAAAATCTAATTATCCCCAAAATTGTATTCATGATTTATATATAATATATATTTAATATATCGATTATATACATTTATATATAATAGTATATATCATTTGGATTAAGTAATGAAATGCATCGTTCATGAAGACGGTAAGTCGTATATACGCATGAATGCTACTTTCATTTCTATTTCATATTTAATGAAATTAAAACATAATGATACATAGGTATATTATAAATCTATTATAATATCATATATATAATCTCAGTAACATTGTCTTTTATATGTTCTATGTATGGCATGAACGAGTCATATGACTTTGAGGGGCTGTAGTCTGGACTACCTCAAATGAGATTATCGTGTTTAACTACAATAGAATCCATTAATGAATTCTATAATAGAAATAAATATTCGTATAATCAATATAAATATAATATATATCATATATAAATATAGTTCTATCATAATGTACAACATAAGAGGTGGTAATAGAAGATTGATCAATTACCATTTCCCGAGGCGTTAGTTTGTCGTCCAAAGCAACTATGTGTACATTACCCATTAGATGGAAGTGTGTGTAATTTTTGTTCAAATATTTCTCATGAAAAACAACCTAGTATATTTAGAATAATTTTTTAGTTATAAAATAATGTAATAAAAATTATTTTGATGGTTGGTGAAGTAAAATAAAACAAAAGAACTTAAGAAAAGATGTTTCCTTTAAATCAGGTAACTTCCTTTAGATTGAATCAAAAAGGTTTCTTGAAGGGCCTTAGGCCTAAAGTAAGGCTTCTAAGAGGAAGAAAGGTATATTGAGATCTTCTTGGGGTTGATTTTGGACGATCCAAGGGGCTTGAGAGGTGTGAGTAATGGGTTAGATGTTAGATATATTTATAAGGGGGGGTTGTTTAGGAATGTGTGAATCTATTTTTTTTAATAAATAATTATTTTAGGTTTCTAAAAGTAAAGAACTTATTAAAGACATAGATAAGTTGACTCATGGTATAAATAAAATAATAAAATAATAATTGGACTGATTATGGATATTATTTTAATCATTATAATCTTATTTTATTAAATCATTTATTAATGAGCAAAACACGACATCATTATTGTGTCATAAATAATTTAATTGATATGATGTCTAAAATTTATAAAAAAATACAATAATGTAGGAAATATTATTATTTTTATAGTGAATATTTATATTCAAATATATTAATTATATAACAAAACATTAAAATTGTTTTAGAAAAAGAATACATGTCCATGATATTTTTATGTTTACTTTAAATAAAAAGTTGTTAATATCATTATCTTAACCAAGATTATTTCAAAGGCCAAAGGTCTCACCCAATTATTTTAATTTCTGACCATTACAGATCTAATAAGGTTATGTCAGGGGTTAAGGTATTTTTATATTGTTATAATATTGTTTTTACCTTGAATTACACTATCTACCTATAATCACGATAAATAAATGTGAAAAGTTACCATTCACCAAAAAAATGTTTTCATGCTATTTAACCACATTTTAATTACTAATAACAACAATTTATGTTAGAGTTTTGAAATTCAGTTCACCAAAGTGGTAAAATATCATTTAAATGAAAATGGCATCTTTTTTACTACTACTAAGTGTTTTAACTATTCATTAGAAATTGATGTTTTTCAGAAAAATACCAAAAATTCACCCTAAGCTATATTTAATATTATGAATTCAAAAAAATATGTTTTAACAAATTAAATATATGTAATATTCATTAATTAATTTATATTTACTTCATGTTTTCAAAAAAAAATGTGTTTTTAAGAAGTAATATCTACAAAAATATTAACACTTGTCTATATCCAATTTCAAAGTGAAATTAAGTCAAATGACCACCATCGGATTAATTGGTAAAAAATATAATCTAATTACAATTTAATAATAATTAAAAATAAAATATATCCAAATAATTAAATTATATTAAAGGTATTTTTGAATTAAAATACAATATTTTTCACTATTCAGTAAAAATACATTTTATCAGAAAAATTCCAAAAATTTACCCGAAGTAAATTTTAATATCCCAATAATAAAGAAGAATTTTATTTGTTCAATTAGAATATATAAAAGTGGAAAAAATATATTTTGAGAGGGTTCTCCATTAATAGGCGGTAAATCGGCCTTTCAAAAAATATTAGAGTATTTATGCTTAAAATTAGATTAATTTACATATTAACCTGTAACCTTTCATTAAATAAATGTAAAAACTTTTAAAAAACTTGTATTATCATATTGTAGTTAAATTGTTTTAATCCCTCCATTACAACGGCTATGCGTTATCTACCATTTAAAATAATTATATTATATTATAATTTTTTAAGTAAGATTGAGCCTTGTGTGCAACGTAATATTTCAAAGAAACCTGTAGTTGCATATCAGGTACTCCCTCAATAATAGAAACCCCTTTAAAGTAAAATTTATATTTAACTCAAATATATTTATAATTAATCAAATATATTATCCATTATTTACATGGGATGTTACATCCTTTCACCCTTTTGGAAATTTCGTCCTCACAATTTTTATTTACTTATCAAATAAGTGGTCGTATTTATCCCTCAACACATTGTCATATTCCCATGTTTCCTATAAAACCATATGGTTTTCTAGAAAACCATTACCTAGTGAATTAAATTATTCTGCAACACTTGCCCTCTTTGGTCAAGAATGTGGATTGGCTCTTTCTCATAAGAGAGATTCTCTTTCAACTAAGCTGTATCTTGGATCAATACATGAGATGGATCTGGCATATACTTCTCAACATTGAAGCATGAAAAACATTGTGTGCCTATGATACATTTGGAGGTAAAGCCACTCTGTACACAACTAATCCATCATTCTCCTAGATTTCATAAGGTCCAATGAACATCAAACTCAACTTTCATTTTTTACCAAAACACATCACATTCTTACATGGAGAAACATTGAGAAAGAAATGATCACCTACTACAAAAATAAAGATCCTTACCCTAGTTATCTTCACAACTTTTCTACCTACATTGAGTTGTTCTCATGTGATTCTCAATCAACTGAACTTTTTATGCCATCTCTTCTACCAATTCTGGTCCCATAAACATCCTCTCACCTACATCATCCCAAAAAGATTTAGTTTTGCACCACATCCCATAGAATTCCTCAAATGGAGACATCTGTATAATGGAATGAAAACTTTTATTATATGAATATTCAACCAATGAAATTTTTTGGTCATAAATTCCCACATAATCCAGTGAACAAGCAAGTAGCATATCATCAAAGGTCTGAGTTGTTCATTCCGACTGCCCGTCTGATTGAGGATGAAAAGATTTACTAAAATTTAATTCAGTACCCAAAGACATATGAATGATTTTCCCAATCATAGATGTGAAACTAGTATAACAATCAGATACAATGGAGAAGGGAAATTCTTAAAACATAATTATCTCTTTAATATACAACTTATGAAGTTGATCTAGAGACAAATTATCATGGATAGGAAGAAAATGAGAATATTTAATCAACCCATCAACAATAACCCAGATTTCTTTATTACCTTGAGATGTCTTCGGCAATCCCAAAATGAATTCAATGGATATATTTTCCCATTTCTAGTATGGAACCGGTAAATAATGAAGAATCCCTTTCAGTAACTTCCACTCTTCTTTAACCTAATGACAAGGCAAACACTCACAGCATTGTCAGCAAAAATCAATATTCATTTCATCCCATCAGTAATACTCTTGAATATCTCTTTATATCATAGTACTGTTAGGATGAACTGAAAACAGAGAAATATGAGCTTCACATAACAACTCATTGTTCAATTTTGAATCAAAGGACACTCATAATATCTTCCCAAATCTTGAAATAAAATCATTATCAATGTTAAAATATATAGACTTACATTTCTAAACCAACTCTATCTTTTTATGAAACTCAATGTCTTCCATCTGCGCTTGATTAATTAAGTCAGATAGAGATGATATCACTAAAGCCTAAAACAGAACAAAGTACTTTCTTGCACCAACAAATTATATGAACAAGTTCATCAATTCGAAAACCCCACGATCAGTTTTCAAATGCGGCCTGGATAATGAAGAACTACTTTTTTCGAATCAAATCATCAGCCATTTATCTTCTTTTTTTTGGATGTTAATGGATCGTGCAATGAAAATCCTTGATTAATTCCATATCTCTTATTTGTCTCATGTTCAATTCTGTATGATTGAATATATACATAAAACATTTGTCGTATATATATATTTCTCATTATACACCACAAAAATGATGCCACAAAATATTTAAATCAAAAACAAAAGCAGCTAATTTCACATAATTTGTAGGGTAATTTAACTCATTAGGTTTCAATGAAATGATGCATATGAAACTACCTGACCATTCTACATAAGGACACAACAATTTCTTTTCAGTGAAGCATCGCTTTAGATATCAAACTCACCATTTCGAGAAGGTAGTTCCAAAACTGGAGCATTCGCCAATATTCATTCTAATTCCTAAAAGAAATCATCACATTCTTTTTTCCAAATGAACATAAAAAGTTTTCGAGATAACCCAGTCATTCTTCTAGATAACCATGAAAACTTTTCAAAAAACCTCAGGTACTAACCTACCAAACCAAGAAAAATATGGATCTAGATAATATTTGTGGGACATTGTCATTTTTCTATAACTTTTATTTTAGCAGGATCAACAATTATTCCATTTTCTGAAACCATGTGACAAATCAATGAGATTTGATGTAACCAAAACTCATATGTTCTGAATTTCCCATATAGTTTCTTTTTATTAATGGTTTTCAAGACAAAACTTAAAATACATTCATTCTCATATTTAAATTTAGAATAAAAAAATATCATCAAAGAACACAACTGTAATATTATCCAAGAACTCACAAAAAATTCAATTAATAAGATCTATGAATACAAAAGGTGAGTTGGTTAACCCAAAAGGCATAACTATAAATTCATAATATTCATATCTAGTATGAAATATGGTCTTTGAAATGTCTGCATCCTTTACTTTCAATGGATGGTACCCCGACCTCAAATCAATCTTTGAAAAATACTGAGCTCCCTGGATTTAAGGTCCCAGTTCTGGAAGCCACACAATGGGTGCCCTAAACCAGGTTGGTCATATAACCTCAAGCGCATTTCCTCAAATGCCAGAGGATGCGGACTAGCAGTGATGGCCTAGGTATGATAGTGGGAAAACTATGCCATCATTTTTCAAAGTGCAGCACAACCGAAAATAGATATAAACATACAAAAGCGGAAGCAGTAAACAACACCAAGATGAAATGGACAATGATACCAAAATAATGAAATGACCAACAGTCATATATAATGTTGCAATATGTTCCTATGTCTATGAAATTAGTAAACACATGATAAACCGCAATCTGAAATAATAAATTACGAGGAAAAAAATACAACAAATAAAATAAAACAGTGCAGCATGAACTCAGCAACATCACAAGGCTAAGCTCGATCTCATGCTCTCCTACTCCACTACAACAATCATGTAATGGTATAGGTACTCCTTCCTTTATCTTCAACTGATGAAATATAATCTGTTTGGGTGCAAGAAATGACCCATACAGTGTGTGAGAAAAAAATCCCAGAAGGAAACTACCAAAGGAACGTTCCCAAATTTTAGTGAAATATGTAACTATAGTGTGTAATAATAAGATGCAGTAAAAGTGGAAATACTAAAAAGTAACTATCTATACCAGTTCTATTTCCATTTTAATAATTATTTATTACTTCCAAGCTTGTGCTTTATCTTGACAAGTACAACAACTGAAATCACCACAGTGAAGATTCAAGGTAGTCATTGTCCTTAGACATGCATATCCTTACCCTCAGGTAAACAGAATCAAAACATGTAAGTCTCTTCCCCCATGCATAACAAATAGTGCCGACAGGTATATGATATATTTCCTGCAGGCCGAAAAGGAACTCCCCACAGGTATAAGGAATGTTACCCTCAGGCTAACGAACACTGCACATAGGCTAAACACAACACTGCCCTGAGGCTAAGCAAGAAACCAGGACGAGACCAATGCATAAAAAGCAATACATATAAGTTCCTATCATGAAAACTTGTAACATGTTATAGATATGGAATACCCTCAGGTATCCTGACCAAACGTCTAAAGAGGGGGAACGCACCAACGGGGTGGCCCTAGATCCAAGAAATGATCCCAAATAGTAGATCATATTTAATCATTAGAATACCTATGTAATTCTAGGTATCAGAACCGACAATGACTCAGCTATACAACACCAAGAACATGGTCGAGTCGCACAACGATACAAAAATTATACTCAACATTTATAATAAAACACAAGACCTCCTACCTCAATCTCCCCTGGTTGATATACTCAAACGACACCTCCCGAAATGAACATGAACGGTGTAGATATGGGATAAAATATTTCCTATTAAAACTCAAATCACATCCTTTAGAGAAATAATTGCCTTGAATGACTCATGGAGAGGGAATAAATCACCCATGCGGTTCAAACGTGATCGACAGCAGAAGAATCTGATACCCAGTGTGCAATCGGGAGCTCCACGAAGCTTCAGTTATCTCTCTCGCAGTCTTCCGACGTTCTAAGCTTCCTCTGTCGAAAGAGGAGGGTACTTCCTATATTAAGAGATAAAACATTCTACATGGTGCGTACTCTTATGTACATGGTGTGTAATTTTGAATTTGTTTAACTGTTCCTTTGGAGGCTACTTTTCACCGCCACACTGTTCATCTGTCGACATGAGTACACAACATGTATTTCTTACTATACGACATGTACTATCGCCCTGTTGGCAGCTACTCCCATTGCCTTACTGTTCACCATCCAAGTGATTACACAGTGTGTAAATACCAGGTACATAGCATGTAGTCAGTTTTGACACCCTTCATTTCCGAAATGCCTACACGCCCTGTGTACTCATCCCACGCGATCAATGTACATAGTGTGTGGAAAAGTACATGACGTGTACCCACAAAAATTGGAAAAATTTTCCCATTTTCATTATTTTATAAATAACACTTAAGGAAAATGGATGAGAAGAAACCCGTACCTCAAGAATAAGAACCACAATCTTACAAACTTCCCCCTTAATACAATTCATCCCCAAATTTCCCTTCCAACAGTGGTGAAGATAAAGTTGTGAACAATTCTATCCATGGATCAAGTACATCGGTCTCCAACTCCCAGGTTTCGCCATGCACCCGGCCATGCTTCCATAGCACCAGTATGAGAGGAATGACTAGCCTTAGATAAACAACGTGCTACTATCGATAATACGAATCATATGCTCTTTAAAGGACACATCATACTGAAGCTCAACAACATCATGTTGAAAGATGTGAGACAGGTCTACAAGATAACAGTGTAGCTGAGATACATGGAAGACATTGTGCATATCCCAATACCTCTGTGGTAACTGAAACGGATAGAAAACCGGCCCAACTCTCCAGAATCTCAAACGACCCCACATACCTCGGTGAAAGTTTACCCTGTCTCTTGATCTGCCTGTGTCCCAACCTTGGCGAAACACGTAAGAAAACATGATCCCCGACCACGAACTCCAAGGGTCATCTTTGACTATCATCATAAGATTTCTGAAAAGTCTATGTCGTATCCATAAGCTTTTGAATCTATTGGACCTTCTCAGATGTTTCCTGAACGAGATGTGGTCCTAGTAATGCTGCCTCACCTGCCTCCAACTATCATAGTGGGTTATTTGCACGTCCTACCATATAAAGCCTCGCATGTTTCCAAATCAATAGTTTCCTGAAAATATTATTGTAGGAAAACACGACTACGGTTATGTTCCTCTCCCAAGAGCCCCCAAAGTCTAGGACACATGCATGTATCATGTCCTCATGCACCTGCATCGTACGCTCTGATTGGCCATCGGTCTGATGGTGGTATGTTGAGCTCAAAAGCACCTGAGTACCGATTGACATATGAAAACTTGGCCAGAAAAGAGACATAAAACGGGAATCCCTATCTGAAATGATAGAATGAGGGACCCCTTCAAGATGTACTACTTCTTGGATATACAAATTTCTGAGCTCGTCAACATTGAATGTCTCCCTGATCAGAAAAAATTGAGCTACCTTTGTTAGTCTTTCCACAACAACCCAAAGGGAATCACTGCCTCAAAGTAACCTTTGCAACCCAGTCACGAAGTCCATCACGAAATAATCACATTTCTACTTTGAAATGGGTAACTATTGTAATTGTTCGGCTGGCCTCTGATGCTCTGTCTTCACCTGCAGACAGGTGGAATATCTCCTAACCAAACCAGCTACCTCTCGTTTCATACCCAACCACCAATACTGAGGTCTCAAGTCATGGTAAATTTTGATAACACCAGGATGCACATCCCAAGACAAATCATAAAATTACAACATAAAATCCTCACGTATATCCCCTAGAACCCACACTCGTCCATGGATACGTAGTACCTCACCATCGCCAATCGTCCAACCAGGAGAAGCATCCTCACTTTCCACTGACTCTAATAGGACTATTCCCTCTGAATCTAATAGTTGTCTTATCCTAACTCTATCCAGGATGGTAGAAGTCATAGATAAAGAAGAAAGATAGGCTCACCCTTGAATATCGTGCGCCTCCAAATGCATCTTAGAGAACCAAGCCATGAGCTGCCACACACTTCAGGCCTCTTGCACTGCCTGTAACTGAGTCATCCTATTCAATGCATCAACAACTTCATTAACCTTGCCAGGTGTATAGGATAGCTCGAAGTTGAAGGACTGAAGGTATTCAACCTACCTTCAATGTCTCAAATTCAATTCATGCTGGGTAAAGATATATTTCAGACTTTTGTGGTCTGTAAACACCACAAAATTTTATCCTAACGGATAATGTCTCCAACAGAGTTACACATGAAAAACATCGTCCAACTTGAGATCATGCATCGGTTAATTCCTCTCATGTGGCCTCAACTGCCGAGACCCGTATGGAACTACTCGATCACCCTACATCAAAACTACTCCTAGCCCAATACCTAATGCAACACAGTAAACTGTATAGCTCTTACCTTGCTCTGGAAGTATCAGGACTGGGGTTGATGTCAACCTTTCCTTCAACTCTTGAAAGGCTATCTGGAAAACTTCTGACCAAACAAACTTCACACCCTTCTTAGTCAGACTCGTCAATAGTGATTCTATGTGGGAGATGTCATTTAAAAAACACTGGTAGTAACCTGCCATAATAATTAAACTCTATATCTCAAACACATTCTTAGGCATCTCCCAAGAAACTAGCGCTCTCACTTTCTTTGGGTCTACTGCAACTCCTTCCTCTAAAATGATATGATGCAGGAACTGTATCTAGTCCATCCAAAAGGGGATTTTTGAGAGCATAACATATAGTTGATGATATCTCAGTGTACTCAATATGATCTCAAGATGTGTGACATGGTCGTGTCAAGTATGAGAGTACACCAAGATATCATCCACAAATACTACCACAAAGAATCCATATATTGGTGGAACACAGGATTCATCATAGCCATGAAAACTATTGGTGCATTCGTGAGTCTGAACAGCATGACCAATTACTCATACAAACCATATCTTCTCTGAAAATTTTTAAGTGGTATATCCGATAGTATAACATGTAACTGATGATATCCGGATTTCAAATCAATATTCGAGAACACTTGTGATTCTTGATGTTGATACAAAATATCATCAATCCTTAGCATGAGATATCAGTTATTAACCATCAACTGGTTCAGCCTCTGATAATCAACAAAAAGTTTGAAGGTATCGTCTGCCTTCTTAGTAAATAGGACAGGAAAACCAAAAGGAGAAGTACAAGGTCGGATGAAACCCTTTTCCTGCAACTCCTCCAACTACCTCTTGAGAACCTGCAACTCTAGTGCAGCAATCCTATAATGGGGAATGGACACCTGTGCTACACCTAGCATAAGATCAATAGAGAAATCCACCTCTCCCATTGGAGGAAGACCTGAAAAATAGTCCGGAATGACATCCCTAAATTGATCAACGTCTATAGGGAATTATTTCTGACATGTTCTTTGGTCATGTAGATATAAAATCGCAATCTAGGCTCTCACTCCACCTCACCCACAATGCTCGGGTCCAGCTCAGCTCCCCTGGAAATCCCATTCACCCTTGTATAGAAACTCCATGCCCTATGGTGACGTGAAACTCACCCTACGATGTCACGACCCGACCTCGGGGCCCGTGCCGTGACTACCCCAAGCCCGCCTTCCATAGGCCAGGGGCTGGCGACTAGCACCAAGGCGTATAATCCCGGTAAACAGGGAAGGCATTGCCTTTATAAGTAACAACCACCACAGAGTCAGCGAGCGGAAAGTAACTACAAGTGCAGAAAAGTAAAGGGGGCCGGAATACAAGCCCAACTGAAAGTAAAGTACAACTCGAAAGGGAAAACAGCAACTGAAAGTACAAGCGGCTCCTGGGACGTCCTCCTCGATTCCTACCTGAAGGGTAGGTACAGATGGCACAGCTCCTGGATCGTCCACCACGGATCCTACCTGAAGGGTAGGTACAGATAGCTCACAACTCCTCGGGTCCAACTGTCCGCTCCGAGCACGTCCCGCTCAGTGGTCCTCCTCCGGGTACCGACCTACTCCGAAAGCCTCATCCACAGTCAGCGCTGTCTGTCGTCTGCAACCAACACAACGAAGTGCGGGCAAAGCCCGTGCAGGGGTGAGTATAAGCTACTCAGTAGGGACCCCGAGACCCCTGAAGGTCTCTCAAATCCACAAAGGATAAACCACGAAGAAAAGTAACAATCACGAAGTAACATCCAGTATTGGTTAGGTATATGCCCATACATATACCTATGTCACCAATTTCCGTTCGGCTCCAACACGAGCCCAAGAACAATCCAATCCACAAAGAAGAGTAAACAGTAAAATCCACATAGGATAACAGTACAAGTCCAAACAGTTTATAACAAGTTTATGAAATCAACGGATAACTATTACCCAGGTATATGCTCATACATATACCTAAGTTATCAAGCGACCCATCTCAATCATGAGGAAACACAAAGATCAATGACTCAGCTCAAACCAGGATTTTTATTATCGAAACCGTAGCTGCTGAAGAGCCCCGTCTCTGAAGTGTGCAGTAGTCCTGACACGACTCCGAGGTACTGCTCACTAACCTATGACTGCTGAGGTACTCCTCCTGTCGAGTACTGCGGGTCTGCTGCCAACTACTGGGCGCTCCGTCCGCTGAGGGTCTCCTGCCAACTACTGGGCGCTCACCCAAATAGCCTACTGAGGTACTCCTCTGACGAGTATCGCGGGTTTGCTTCCAACTACCAGGCGCTCCGTCCGCCGTGGGTCTGCTGCCAACTACTGGGCGCTCCGTCCAATTGGCTAGTCGACTCACTCCAAGTCGAGTCGGTCAAGCAGTCGTCAGGTCTCAGTCATCTACACGGTCTCCGTACTCCGCACATACGTCTCCACCGTCGCGGGTCTGTCGCTACAACCAAGCGCACACACTCCGTAGAGTATCGCGGGTCCGCCGCTACAACCAAGCGCACACACTCCGTAGAGTATCGCGGGTCCGCCGCTACAACCAAGCGCTCCACCGCCAAGGGTCTGCTGCTGCATCCAAGCGCACCACCACTGTCAAGTACCACGGGTCCGCCGCTACACCCAAGCGCTCCACCACCCAAGATCAACAGAAGATTTAGCTCACACAGGTTCGGTAGCACTGTTCCACGTAGGATCGCTGAGTGTTGTAGTCGTCGTCGTCGAATCCACATAGGATCTCTGTACTGTCGTCGTCGCAGTCACAGTAGCAGTAGTAGTAGTCGTCACAGTAACAGTCGCAGCCAGCACTAGGGTTCCCGCACACAGTAAGCTCGTTCGGAGGATCCGCTCCACGAGCCGAGAGGCTGATACATCAACTGTCACAAAGACCAGAGTTGATGTATCCAAAAGTTCTGTATCGTCAACAGGAACTCAACGCAACAGACGGCGCGTCGATCGGACGTCCGGTCTGAGAGTTATTGGCATTTTCGTTCCCGGGGACCGGTTGGTTTTTAAGGCAAAACCAACCCGACCGTACTCCACCTGCGTCCAAACCTCGGGCGGAGTATGCCAAAAGATCCGTCTCACTTAGAGGATTCCATCAAAGTCGACGGCACGTCAATCGGACGTCCGGAACTCAAGATATGAGCGTTTTCGCTCCGAAGGCCCGGTTGGTTTCGTGAACGAACCAACCCGGCCGAACTCAAAGTAATCCGAAACCTTGAGTGCGATATACCGAAACGACCGTCTCGATCCAAGGATCGCGTTGCTGCAGACGGTTCGTCATTCGGAGGTCCGAGGCTCAAGATATGTCCCAACAACCAATTCTGGTTCGAAACGGGGGGGTCCGGGTCCGGGCCGACCTGGCCCGACCCCCCCCCCCCCCCCCTGGGGCGGCGCGGCGGCCGGCGGCGGAGGCTAGTGGCGGCGGCGCGGCGGCGGAGGGCGGCGGCGGCGCGGGGAGCCGCGGGGAACCGCTGCGGCTGTCGCCGCGAGGAGGCCGCACACACGCGGGGGGAATCTTTCCCCCGCTTTTCAAGAGGCGGCGCGGCTTAGCCGCGCCGTTTTGTTTTAAGAAGCGCCCCCCCCCCCCCCACGTGGGGGGCCTATTGGTGCGGATCCGAGGGGGCCGGCTGCCCCCCTCCTTCAAAGAATCCCCCCCCCCTCTTAAAGAGGGGGGTTTTATTATGAAGGCCGGGGAATTAATTTCCCCGGTTTTAATGACTTCCGGCCGGCCGGCTGGCCGGCCGGTATTCTCCAACGGGACCGGAAATTTCCAGTTCCCCCTTCGGCTTCCGACGCCGGCGGCCCGGCCGCCGGTCTTCTCTTCCGCCGCGGCCCGGAACCGACCGCGGTCTCCTCGTCCTACCGCGGCCCGGAACCGGCCGCGGTGTTCTTCGTCCGGCGCGGTGCGACGGTATCGCGCCCCTTCGTCGTGCTTTGATATTCATTCAAAGCGGCGCGACGGCGTCACGTTCTTGTTGTTTCTTCCATGGTGCGCGCGACGGCATCGCGTAAGTTAAACGTACAATTATCCGCGTGGTGCGACGACACCACGCCACCTTGCTTCCGCCCGCAAGAATAATCAACATGAACGATGGAGGGGGGTTCGGCCGTGTTCATGCGGTCCGGCCCCCCTCACGTTAAATAATAACACAACTTTAAAGAATCAACATCCTCACGTTAGTCACACGAACCACGAGCAAGAATGAAATAATTAAATATTAAATCAACAACCCCTACCTCGAAGGAAATTCGCGGAGCTCGTCAACGATCCGCGAAGGACGAGCGTCGCGGAGATCGGACATCACGGAGGTCGGTCGTCACGGAAGAAGACGTCGTCGGCATCGCGGTAGACGGACGCGGGTTCGCCGCGAGAGGCACGTCGCGGAAAGTGCATTGCGGTGTCGTGGAGGAAAACCAATGCGTTGCAGTCCGACGTCGTGGAAGAAGGACGCCGCGTTCTTCGTGAAGTTGAGTGTTCTTCCTGATGTTGAGCGTTCTTCGTGATCTTCGTCAGAGATGAAGAAGAAGAAGAAAATGCTCTCCACCTCTCAAGGAACAAAGGGACTAACCCAAAAAAAAAATTAAGCTCATACTTAATTTATTAACACAACACCAACCTTTGAAATTCAAGAGTTTGAATTTCAAAACTTTAATTAAACTCACTTATTAATGACTTAAGTTATAACCTAAGTTTACATCATTAATTGTGAGTTGGGGAGGGTTAGAGAATATGAAGGGGTGGGGTTCGTGTGGGCCCCACCACCCACTTAACCTCCCAAGGGAAGTTGGGTTGTCACCCAACTTCCACCCAAAGGATAAAAACACTTAAGGAAGATAAAAATAAAAATTGAAGTTAAATTTTTATTTTAACATTCACAATTTTATTTTTTTACAACTCCCCTCGTGTAAACGCAACTTCGGGAAAGGTCTCCTTAAGCGAATATCGGCGCTGCGAGTTCATCGGTGCCCTCGGATTTCAATTCCGAGCACCGGATCAAAAGTTAGGAATTCCCGCTCGTTTGTTCACTGAACGTACCCGAGCCAAACTTCGGAAATTAATTCCGGGCACTCCGGGCCTCGGAATCAGGTGCCGTCAGAAACCGCACTCATGTAAAATTCTAAAGAAAATTAAGAAAAAAATTTCCCTTGAATTTTACGGGTTTTTACATTACTCCCACCTCAGTGCTTTACGTCCCCGTAAAGCTTCAACTCACACTTAAGGGAAACAAGGTAGTAATGAGCACGCAACTGAGCTTTAAGCTCCCATATGCTCACCTGAAGATCTCGTGCTACCCGAGAAGCACCCCAGAGGAAGCAACCGTTCACGTAGAACCTGCTCCTGTCGATCCTCGATCTCTACTAGAACCTCTGTGCTTGTCGCCCTGTCATCGACGTCCAACTCCCCGGGGTCGATGACGTGTGAAGAAACATACACGTATCTCCACAACTGAGACACGTGGTGGACATTATGCACCTGGTGCGACTGAGGTGGTAGGGTCAAGCGGTAAACCTCCTCGCCTACCCTACTGAAGATCAAAAGGGTCCATCGAACTTCGGAGATAACATGCCGCCTCGGCCACATCTCCGAAACCTCATCGGGTTGAGACCGTATAAGAACGTGTTCGTCACCCTCGAATTCAAGAGGTTTCCCTTTTTAGGTTAGAACTGAAACTCAAAAATCTTGCTGCCACAAGGGTAGGGTTGACCAACTCAAGAGTGATCGGCCACACCCTCTTATGCCTGAGTTTAACATGTGCTGCCCAGGGTTTCCTTTTCGCCGACCAAGGAAAACCCATTCCGACGTTTGCCTAAAACAGTCAACCGGGGTATGATTTGTGAATCATACCGAGATCAACGTCGTAAGGCCTCTACGCTGCCACCAAGAGATTCCAACCGAAACTCTCGCCTCGGGGTCAAATCACACCGTCGGCGTAAGTGTGATTATCGAGTCTCCTCCCAAAGGTATCTCCAAACGTGAGGGTCAAGTCTACGGCTTACCCGGAACCTCTAGGTCTGGGACATGATTCGTGGAAGGGTAGAATGATTGGTTCCTATGTCTATAGATATGGCAGCTCGTAGTAGACATAATTCGTACCCCGAATCATTCTTAGAGCTCCTGGGTCACACTCCTTGACCGCAATGCAGCTAATCTCCTCCCCAGCCCTCCTGCTCCCTGAGCCTGGCGGGGACTACTAAGTCGGGTGGTCATAACATGTCGAAATGTACACCACCACATGCTGCTCTCCAAGCTCCGCTTCCACGTCTGCTACCCTGCAGATTCATCTGTCCTTAGCACTTCCTCCTCCTAAAACATTTTACACGCCCGAGTCTCTGAGACTGGCGCTAGTTTCCTACCTTTCACTGCTAACGTTCACAACCACAAAGGTTCTCTCTAGCATCCTAGCATAGGTAGGAATGCATAGAGGAAAAGTAATGGTTCGGATGTCCTTTAGACACACTTCGCTAAGAAGTTAGAGTCTAAAGAACTGATCACAACGTAACCAACGAGTACCAAGATTGATTGGTAAGCCACGTTGAGTGCTCTGCTTCTGACATGTCGTACTGTCGAAGCTGTATTAGCTCCAGAAAACTCACAACCACCTCCTCAAGCCAGTCCTCAGCCGCCTACGAGTCAGGCTCACCTCGAAACTTGAGGGATATCTGGTGCTAAAACATATGTAAGGCACTAAGCCTGTGAGTCTCTGCTACCGGTACCGCCGGTAGTGTCTGCTGACCAACAGGTAGTGACATAGCTGGCGTACTACCCGTAGGTACTATCCCAGGTATCGGTTCGCGTACCGAAGCCTCATTACTATAAGGACCAACCTCATGGTCACTCACTGGAAACAACAGGAGCTAAGATCATCATCCGCTCTACTAGTATCCAAGCTAGGCGTAGAACTCTAGCAACCGCCTCCATCCAGTTCACTGCTGCCTGGGAAATCTGTCTCACCTCGTATCCTCAGAGGCCTCTACTGCTGGAACTCGTGCATCGCGCTCTGCTAGCGTGCACCGTCATCTAGTGGCATCCTCTGCCTAACGGGTGGTGGTGCTGCTGGTACACCACCCGAAGGTGCCAACACTGAAAAAGGGCCCTGCACCGGAGTCTCGCTGCTCGGTGGGCCATCATCGAGAACTCTCTCGGAACTCCAGCTAACTATCTGCATGGTGACATCCTGAACAGTTGCGTCACGGTCAACGATTTATACCTGGTGAGCTGACCTGGTTTGAGCTGACTTTAAACCTTTTGGGAAACACACACGCAATCAATGTTTTCGTGCATTAAGTCGGAAATCAGAAGTCAGGGTCCTGTTGTCTGGATACATCGGTCGCCGCACCAACACTGGACTCCCTGGACTGATAACCACACTCAATACGCTAAACATTATTGCTTCACATAGAAAAGATCAGAGTTTGCGGTAGAACCGAACTCCTCTGATACCAATTTGTCACGACCCGACCTCGGGGCCCGTGCCGTGACTACCCCAAGCCCGCCTTCCATAGGCCAGGGGCTGGCGACTAGCACCAAGGCATATAATCCCGGTAAACAGGGAAGGCATTGCCTTTATAAGTAACAACCACCACAGAGTCAGCGAGCGGAAAGTAACTACAAGTGCAGAAAAGTAAAGGGGGCCGGAATACAAGCCCAACTGAAAGTAAAGTACAACTAGAAAGGGAAAACAGCAACTGAAAGTACAAGCGGCTCCTGGGACGTCCTCCTCGATTCCTACCTGAAGGGTAGGTACAGATGGCACAGCTCCTGGATCGTCCACCACGGATCCTACCTGAAGGGTAGGTACAGATAGCTCACAACTCCTCGGGTCCAACTGTCCGCTCCGAGCACGTCCCGCTCAGTGGTCCTCCTCCGGGTACCGACCTACTCCGAAAGCCTCATCCACAGTCAGCGATGTCCGTCGTCTGCAACCAACACAACAAAGTGCGGGCAAAGCCTGTGCAGGGGTGAGTATAAGCTACTCAGTAGGGACCCCGAGACCCCTGAAGGTCTCTCAAATCCACAAAGGATAAACCACGAAGAAAAGTAACAATCACGAAGTAACATCCAGTATTGGTTAGGTATATGCCCATACATATACCTATGTCACCAATTTCCGTTCGTCTCCAATACGAGCCCAAGAACAATCCAATCCACAAAGAAGAGTAAACAGTAAAATCCACATAGGATAACAGTACAAGTCCACACTGTTTATAACAAGTTTATGAAATCAACGGATAACTATTACCCAGGTATATGCTCATACATATACCTAAGTTATCAAGCGACCCATCTCAATCATGAGGAAACACAAAGATCAATGACTCAACTCAAACCATGATTTTTATTATCGAAACCGTAGCTGCTGAAGAGCCCCGTCTCTGAAGTGTGCAGTAGTCCTGACACGACTCCGAGGTACTGCTCACTAACCTATGACTGCTGAGGTACTCCTCCTGTCGAGTACTGCGGGTCTGCTGCCAACTACTGGGCGCTCCGTCCGCTGAGGGTCTGCTGCCAACTACTGGGCGCTAACCCAAATAGCCTACTGAGGTACTCCTCTGACGAGTACCGCGGGTTTGCTGCCAACTACCAGGCGCTCCGTCCGCCGTGGGTCTGCTGCCAACTACTGGGCGCTCCGTCCACTGGGCTAGTCGACTCACTCCAAGTCGAGTCGGTCAAGCAGTCGTCAGGTCTCAGTCATCTACACGGTCTCCGTACTCCGCACGTACGTCTCCACCGTCACGGGTCTGTCGCTACAACCAAGCGCACACACTCCGTAGAGTATCGCGGGTCCGCCGCTACAACCAAGCGCACACACTCCGTAGAGTATCGCGGGTCCGCCGCTACAACCAAGCGCTCCACCGCCAAGGGTCTGCTGCTGCATCCAAGCGCACCACCACTGTCAAGTACCACGGGTCCGCCGCTACACCCAAGCGCTCCACCACCCAAGATCAACAGAAGATTCAGCTCACACAGGTTCGGTAGCACTGTTCCACGTAGGATCGCTGAGTGCTGTAGTCGTCGTCGTCGGATCCACATAGGATCTCTGTACTGTCGTCGTCACAGTCACAGTAGCAGTAGTAGTAGTCGTCACAGTAACAGTCGCAGCCAGCACTAGGGTTCCCGCACACAGTAAGCTCGTTCGGAGGATCCGCTCCACGAGCCGAGAGGCTGATACATCAACTGCCACAAAGACCAGAGTTGATGTATCCAAAAGTTCCGTATCGTCAACAGGAACTCAACGCAACAGACGGCGCGTCGATCGGACGTCCGGTCTTAGAGTTATTGGCATTTTCGTTCCCGGGGCCCGGTTGGTTTTTAAGGCAAAACCAACCCGACCGTACTCCACCTGCGTCCAAACCTCGGGCGGAGTATGCCAAAAGATCCGTCTCACTTAGAGGATTCCATCAAAGTCGACGGCACGTCAATCGGACGTCCGGAACTCAAGATATGAGCGTTTCCGCTCCGAAGGCCCGGTTGGTTTCGTGAACGAACCAACCCGGCCGAACTCAAAGTAATCTGAAACCTTGAGTGCGATATACCGAAACGACCGTCTCGATCCAAGGATCGTGTTGCCGCAGACGGTTCGTCATTCGGAGGTCCTGGGCTCAAGATATGGCCCAAAAACCAATTCTGGTTCGAAACGGGGGGGTCCGGGTCCGGGCCGACCCGGCCCGACCCCCCCCCCCTGGGGCGGCGGCGCGGGGAGCCGCGGGGAACCGCGGCGGCTTTCGCCGCGAGGAGGCCGCACACACAAAGGGGGAATCTTTCACCCGCTTTTCAAGAGGCGGCGCGGCTTAGCCGCGCCGTTTTGTTTTAAGAAGCGCCCCCCCCCCCCCCCACGTGGGGGGCCTGTTGGTGCAGATCCGAGGGGGCCGGCTGCCCCCCTCCTTCAAAGAATCGCCCCCCCCCCCTTCCTCTTAAAGAGGGGGGTTTTATTATGACGGTCGGGGAATTAATTTCCCCGGTTTTAATGACTTCCAGCCGGCCAGCTGGCCGGCCGGTATTCTCCAACGGGACCGGAAATTTCTGGTTCCCCCTTCGGCTTCCGATGCCGGCGGCCCGGCCGCCGGTCTTCTCTTCCGCCGCAGCCCGGAACCGACCGCGGTCTCCTCGTCCTGCCGCGGCCCGGAACCGGCCGCGGTGTTCGTCGTCCGGCGCGGTGCGACGGTACCGCGCCCCTTCACCGTGCTTTGATATTCATTCAACGCGGCGCGACGGCGTCGCGTTCTTGTTGTTTCTTCCATGGTGCACGCGACGGCATCGCGTAAGTTAAACGTACAATTATCCGCGTGGTGCGACGGCACCACGCCACCTTGCTTCCGCCCGCAAGAATAATCAACATGAACGATGGAGGGGGGTTCGGCCGTTTTCATGCGGTCCGGCCCCCCTCACGTTAAATAATAACACAACTTTAAAGAATCAACATCCTCACGTTAGTCACACGAACCACGAGCAAGAATGAAATAATTAAATATTAAATCAACAACCCCTACCTCGAAGGAAATTCGCGGAGCTCGTCAACGATCCGCGAAGGACGAGCGTCGCGGAGATCGGACATCACGGAGGTCGGTCGTCACGGAAGAAGACGTCGTCGGCATCGCGGTAGACGGACGCGGGTTCGCCGCGAGAGGCACATCGCGGAAAGTGCGTTGCGGCGTCGTGGAGGAAAACCAACGCGTTGCAGTCCGACGTCGTGGAAGAAGGACGCCGCGTTCTTCGTGAAGTTGAGTGTTCTTCCTGATGTTGAGCGTTCTTCGTGATCTTCGTCAGAGATGAAGAAGAAGAAGAAAATGCTCTCCACCTCTCAAGGAACAAAGGGACTAACCCAAAAAAAAATTAAGCTCATACTTAATTTATTAACACAACACCAACCTTTGAAATTCAAGAGTTTGAATTTCAAAACTTTAATTAAACTCACTTATTAATGACATAAGTTATAACCTAAGTTTACATCATTAATTGTGAGTTGGGGAGGGTTAGAGAATATGAAGGGGTGGGGTTCGTGTGGGCCCCACCACCAACTTAACCTCCCAAGGGAAGTTGGGTTGTCACCCAACTTCCACCCAAAGGATAAAAACACTTAAGGAAGATATAACTAAAAATTGAAGTTAAATTTTTATTTTAACATTCACAATTTTATTTTTTTACAACTCCCCTTGTGTAAACGCAACTTCGGGAAAGGTCTCCTTAAGCGAATATCGGCGCTGCGAGTTCATCGGTGCCCTCGGATTTCAATTCCGAGCACCGGATCAAAAGTTAGGAATTCCCGCTCGTTCGTTCACTGAACGTACCCGAGCCAAACTTCGGAAATTAATTCCGGGCACTCCGGGCCTCGGAATCAGGTGCCGTCAGAAACCGCGCTCATGTAAAATTCTAAAGAAAATTAAGAAAAAAATTTCCCTTGAATTTTACGGGTCTTTACATACGATGATAGAAATGTGAAAAGGCTCGAAAGGGTACCAACCAATACATCCTGAGAATGAAATCATAGCTTATAATCTCTATGAGGTAAAGGTCCATCAGAAAGTGACAACCTCCAACCTATAGGGGAACTATCTATACTGATGTACACCTACCATTCTAATATCCCACTATGTGTATATAATCATAAAAACAGAAGATGAAGAAACATAGAGCCCAAGGATCTCCACAATTTTCACAGATATAAAGTTATATGTAGCACCAGTATCAAAAAGTAATAAAGACATAACAGAAGAAACATGAATAGTACCTCCGATAGTATAAGGTCTGAGATCCTACTTCTGTTGGGTATGTTGCATTGCATATGCCTGCCCAGTGCACCAGCCTTACGACATAGCATGGATACCCTGAGTTGACCTACCCTACTGTCACTGAGATCCTGGCATCTGGCTGACATGACCACGACCACCACCTCGACCAACACATTCTGATATATTGCAATTCTATGACTGGTAAAATGCTGGTGGCCCTATTCCCACATGCAGATTCTACACAGAACCCTTTTCACTATCCACTGGAGGAATTTACCTGTAAAAATAATGAAGATTACACATCCTGCCACAAGCTCAGCACTCTACTAGGTCATGTGGAAACTGATGTCTTTTGTGCCCCTTTCTACCACACTAGTAGCACATGACCTGGATACCTTAAGAAACCTTCTCGAAGGTACTGCAACTATGGGAGGAATCCATTTGTCTTTTCCTCATACCAGTAGAAATAGTTCCATAAACTGGTGCCAAACCACTCTGACCGGCACCACTAGCTACCCATAGGTTCTGCTCAGTAATCAGTTCCAGGTTCACAATAGCATGCATTGTAGGAAACCTAAAAAAAATTAACAGTTCCTAGATTTCATATAGAAGAGCATTCTGAAAACATCTAGCCCTCAATGTATCATCACCCACTAGAACAAGTGAATAACTCTCTAGTTTAGTGAAACAGGTAGAATAATCTATCACTGACATAGCTCCATACAACAGATTCATGAACACTCGACCTTGACCTTCCCTCAGTGTCATTGGAAGGAAAAATTCATAGAGGACTGCTTAAAAATATTCCCATGACATGTCTTGGTGATTCTCGGTCTGGGTGGTAACATCCCACCATCACTTGGCGGAATCATGCAGCATGTATGTACCAAGCTTGACCCTCCTCCCAGGATGCATCTTTAGATGCTCAAAGATAGTCTACATAGAACCCAGCCATGATTCTGCAACCTGTGGTCCACTATCCCCTGAAAACATAGGTGGATGCTGCTGCAGGAATATATGTGTCAAATCTTCCATAGATGTGGTAGCTGATGGTGCACCATGTAAGGTCTGCATAAACTGCAGAAAGCATTCAAGGAACTGAGCATCTATGCCCACGTCTGGTATAATGGCTGGCACTGCATCTGTCTCTGCCAGAGGATCCATCAGTATTCCATCACCTACCATTTCTGGAGTATAATCGTTGCCGCTCTCTTGGTGTACAAATCATGGTCGTCTCGATGGCATGACTCTTCATGGTCAAACACATGCCTTATCTTAATTTACTATCGAGGTTCATTTGTCTGTTTAATAGTGCCCACACAAAAAGGGAAAGAAAACACATGAACTGGCAAAAAGAGACTACACGGCGTGTATAAAGTCCACATGGAGTGTACCCTTAAGCCCTTACATGGTCATGTTCTGATGCTAGTCTGGGCGTGGGTCAACCCTAAATACATGGATTGTTTATACACGCACTTGGTGTGTACACCACTTTGTTTCCCACAGCCACATGGCCAAATCCTCATGGTCTCTTCATGGTCAAAACTACACGGCATGTCCCACAGGTATACAACATGTACTAGTCAAGATTCACCGGCCCATGATTGTTAGTGACACGGGTTGTATATCCAAGTAACACTGCACGACATGTTCTAGACGGCCACGGCGTGTACTAAAAAGCCCCAACCGACATGTGTTGTTAACGACACAACCTGCTACTCGGCTGACACAACACGACATGTTCAAAGTGTACACAACATGTACCCACAAGACATTCCCTATTCAGTGTCTCTTCCCACAAGGCCTGTGACATGGTTAGAGACTACACAAAATGTACTTAATGTACACGGCGTGTACATAAAAAAAGTTTATTTCATTCCAAATATAAGAGTACATGGCATTTTTTCATAGAACCATGTGTCGTGTAGTCTAGGTTTCCAGACAGTACACATCAGAAACTACTCTGGATCCCCTTTCTCTTTAATTTCAATCACTAGTATTCTATATTCGGATCTATAGGGGACCATACCCCCCGCTAATCAATGTTAAACACCTATAATTTCACTTTATAGTACAAAACACAACAAAATGCTGCATCATGATCTGATAAATTCCGTTCCAAGAGAGACCATACTTATCATGAACTAATGTTTAGTGTCCAAAAACTCAACTATAACGTGTACCAATACTCCATCAAACAAAAGGTGTTTCTAAAAAGGTACATATCATAATAGAATACATTTAATAGCATAAAATCTATCACAACAACATGAAATTTATAATAAACCTACATAGCATGGAAACTATGCATGGAATGTGATTTTAACATGTCCATAAATGTTGAATGAGATGGCACACCCTCATCATATCTGGTTTAAACTAAATAGAACCCAGTATAAAAATTAAAATAGCACACCACAAATGCGTCACACAATTCTAGAAATCAAGTTATCTGTAAAATTGAAAAACTAAATAAATAGAAATTAAATGAGGTAGATTGGATTTTCCATGTACACGGGATAGCTAGTCCTGGGCACAACTTATTACCAAATACCAATTCAGTAATATCTCTAACTATAGTCTCTAAACATTATGTTAAAGAAAATAAAACCTCCTCTGATTCCACATTGTAATGTCCCGGTTCTAGAAGCCACACAGTGGGTGCCGCGAAATCAGTTGGTCACATGACCTAAAGCGCATTTCCCCAAATGCCAGAGGTTTGTGACTTGCAGTGAGGGCCTAGGTCTGATAATGGGGAAACTATGCCCTAATTTGTCAAAGTGTGGCACAGTGGATAATAGAAATAAACAAACAAAACTGGAAGTAGTAAACAAAACCAACCTAAGATGGACAATAGTACTAAAATAATGAAATGAACAATAGTCATATATAATGATGTAATATGTCCCTAAGTCTATGAAAGCAGTCAAAAAAGGATACAATGCAATCTGAAAAAATACAGCACAATGAAAAAATACAGAAATACAAATAAAATAGCACACCAGGAACTCAACAGCATCGCAAGCCTAAGCTCAGTCCCAAGCTCTCTTACACCTCTACAGCAATCAAGTAACTTTATAGGTACTCTTACCCTTATCTACAACAACAATAATATAATTTGTTTGGTCCCAATCCATGACCCAAACAGGGTGTAAGAAATATATCATAGTAAGCACCCACCAAAGGCATGTGCCCAACTGTTAGTGAAATGTGCAATAGTAGTGTGTTATAATAAAATGCAGTAAATTATTAAGTACTAAAAAGTAGATATCTCTACTTGTTCTATTTCCTTTCAAATAATTATTTATTACATCAGAGCATGTGCTTTAGCTTGGAAAGTACAACGAGTGAAATCACCACTGTAATGATTCAGGGTAAACATTGTCCTCAGACATGTATATCATTACCCTCGGGTAAACAGAATCAAAACCCGCTGGTGACTACCCCCCGGTATAACGAATATTGCCCATAGGAATATGATATATTGTCCGCAGGTAGAGAAGGTAGTACCAATCATCATAATAAATGTTACCCTCAGGCTAACAAACACTGATTATAGGCCAAACACAACCCATTCCTCAATCTAGGAAATAAATCGAGCCAAGCCCAATTCATGGAAAGAAATATTAGAAGTTCCTCTCTAGAAAACATAAAACATGTTATAGATATGGAATACCCTCAGGTATCCAGGACAAACAACTAAATAGGGGGAACACACCCACGAGGTGGCCCTGGATTCAATAAATTATCCTAAAAATCAGTTCATATTTAATCATTAGACTACCTAAGAAATTATAGGAATCAAAAAAGACAATTCCTCGGCTATAAAACAACCTAAACATGGGTGAGTGGCACAATAGTACACAAAATCTACTCCCCGGTTGTAATAAAACACAAGACCACCTACCTCGATCTCCCCTGATCGATATATGCGAACGACGCATCCCGAAACGACCAAAAAATGTGGAGATCTGGGATAAAACATTTCCCATTAAAACTCATATAAAATCATTTAGAAGAATAATTGGCAAGAAACACTCACGGAGAGGGAAGAACTCACCAGTGCGGTTCAAACATGATCGACGATGGAAGAATCTGATTCCTAGTGTGCAGTCGATAGCTCCTCCATGCTTCGATCGTCGCTCATGTGGTCTTCAGACATTCTAATTTTCCTCCATCGAAAGTGGAGCCTACTGACCATTTTAAGTAAAATAAATAAACTACACGGCGTGTACTCTTAATTACACGGTTTGTACTTCTCATTTTTTTAACTGTTCCTCTGGCGGCAACTTTTCATCACCACAATGTTCATCTGTCGACATGAGTACACGACATGTATTTCTGACTACATGGCGTGTACTATCGCTCCACTGGCGGCTAATCTCACCGCCTTACTATTCACCTTCCAACTAATTACCTGACATGTAAATACCAAGTACACGGTGTGTAGTTAGTTTTAACACCCTTCATCACTGACAGGCAAACACACCCATTGTACTCATCACATAGGGGAAAAGTACATTGTGTGTCAAAAAGTACATGGCATGTACCCACAAAATTTGGAAAAATTTCCCCATTTTCCTTATTTTCGCAAAAAATAGTAAAGGAAAAATGGAAAATAAGAAACCCATACCTCTCAAATAAGAACCGTGTTATTACACTGGAGCTGATCAATCAAATCATCGATATGGGGAAAGGGATATATGTTCTTAACAGTGTTGTTATTTAATTATCTATAATAAATTTAAAGTCTTTTGAACCATCATTCTATTTAACAAATATTACTAGATCACCCCGTGTTGATGTGCTAGGTTGAATGAAACGTTTATCTAATAACTCTTTTAATTACTTCTTTAACTCTAAATGTTCAATTTGAGCCATTTGATAAGGGGGTTTTGAAAGTGGCTTTTCATGAGAAACTAAGTCAATATTAAATTAAACATCTTAATCATGTATTGTAACACCCCAAGCTTCCACGGTACACTTCTCTTTGAATAATACAGTAGTGTGTTTTGTACGCAACTTCGAGTTCTAACACACACCACAACCAATCAAACTAGCCATAATGAATAGTAATACCCACTTTTTGAAATGTTATAAATTTTATCATTCAAAAGGGACTTCATTTTATGATTTTGAATATCGATATTATCTTAGGGTGAATTTTTGGTATTTTTCTGAAAACATTCAATTTTTGATGAATAGTAAAAAACACTAGGTTATAGTTTAAAACTGAATTTTTATTTATATAATTGTTTATTTTATTTAAATTTAATTAAGGTCAAAATATATACATAATACCTATATATGTTCAATGTAATTCATTGGATTTATTTTAGAATAAAATTAAATATATAATAATTTTATTGAACTTTTCACCGTCTTTAACCCACCTCCTAGGAAAATTTGGAAATTCACATAAAACATAATTTTAACACTTCTATGAGTGGAATTTTGAAACTCCGAGAGACACGGTCAATATCAAGGAGAAAATTTTGGTTCAATAAGATAAAAATAATTATTGGTGAATAGTAACTTTTTACTTTTATTTACCACGGTTGAAAGTAAATAGGGTAATTAAGGGTAAAAATGATATTAATATTACCACAACACATGTCTTAAATCTATTGGACAAGTGTATCTCGACCCAGAACAACCTTAGGAATAAAATATTATCATTTATGTCCATTTTGATTAGATTAGGACATTTATTATTATTTAATTCAAAGAAAAGTTAAAATAGTTAAAATCAAAGATTAATAACTAAAACATTTTTTATATAGGGATATAAATAATATAAATTAGATTATATATATTCATTATAAATATAAAATTATTTCCTACATAATGGTACTTTATTTATAATTTTTATACATTAAATAATTTAATTTAATTATGACACAATGTTGATGCAGTAATTACCTATTTAATGAAATATTAAAAAAATTTATATTATAAATATCAAAATAAATTTAATTTTAAACTTTTTATGATTTACACTAAATTTATAGGATATATTGACATATTAGGATTGGTTATATAAATTATTTTCAATGTAATAATTCTTTTATGAAATTATCAAAAATAAAATACCCAATAGTGTCAAAATTGACAAAAAAGAGTTTTTAAAACAAATATTATATTATTAATTTATATTTTATTTCTAAAAATCTAAAGTTCAGCCAAAGGACTTATATCATGATAGTTGTATTATTAATGGACCACTTCGGGGTCGTTTGGATGTATATAGTATGATTGTTAACTATATAATATAAAAATACAATGTGACATGGTAGATGTCAAACTAATTAACTATGAGTTAAAACTAAAAGATAAGGTTAATATAATGACCCAAACCTATCTCAAACCTATTATTTGAATGTTTTTCGACCTATCCACACATTAATATTTAAATAATCTACTTTGGAGACATTAGATACCAAATATTAATTTATTATAAAATAATAATTCGAGAATTTTCTAAGGATCCCCTCACACCACTTATAAAAGGGCACTCCCCCTTCTCTTAAATTCATACCTTCAAAGACTTTTGGCTCGACCAAACCATACCCAAATAACCTCTAAACTTCCCTCACGTCAACTTAGAGGCCTTAGTTTGATCAGAAATCCATTTTATGAAGCCATTTTGATCAAATCAAATGGAAGAACCCGAAGAAGAGGTAATGTTTTCACCACCCTCTTTCAAGTTTCAATCTTCTTCAACTTCTTCTTTATTTTTTATTCCCATTCTAAAATAATAAATCCAGAATTTTATATATAATTTAATGTTATTATAATTATGGTACAACCATATTCAGTATTTTATCCATCCTTTGAATGACATGTCACCATAAGTGCGTACATACGGCTTACCGTCTCCACGTCATGGTGTAATTGTTATTCAAAACATTATTATTTGGATGGGTATAATAATGATTTTTAATTAATGTAAATAATAAATATAACATGATAATTATTCTGTATATATGATATACTATCCAATTATATATTATTTTAATATCATAAGCGTGATATTGTCGCTCATACGTACGTACGGACTACCGTCTCCACGAACGCGTGAGATTCATTCCCCATCGTATCCATTGAAGTCTAATTCTCATTTGATGATTAAAAATAATGTTTAAGGACATGATATCATTCTGGATATGAATAACATACAACCTATCCATAACAAACACGGCTTATGTAATACAACATATAAAATAAAATTAGTAAGTTAACACCCGAAACGAGGATAAGACAAAAAAATTATTAACAAAGGATTATTAGAAGATCATATATTGGATCATAATTTTGTATATGGTTCTTGTATAATTTAATAAAATTGTTTTAACTATTATATAGGAGGTTAACATACCATCGAATAATTAAAATTACAAGTTAAGGTTTTATTTCACAATCTCTTCATTATCCGAGATAGTTTATACATAATTATCTACTTGGACCTCTTTATCATCCACATCCATGTTTCTTAAAAATTTATTTCAAAACATTGTTACAATTTTACAAAATATTTATTAAATTCATTTATACCCTTGTTTGACTTTTTATAAGAAGCTTATAATGGAATCTTTCAGTCATTTTCCAAACAAGGTCCTTTTTATCGTTTTCGACAGAATTAAGGTAAGAATGTCATTTTTAATTTATAGGGCGGGTGCGGATATTTTCTTCCATTATAAAATCGTTGAAGCTTCACATACAAGCTTATAAGAATATTTTCAATGTAAATGTTTTTTTATAATTATGTGACTTTTAAATGATTTCAAAAAAAGAGATATTTCTCTAAAATAGTTTTTATTTCATCTATGTCGACATCCTTTGATGGAATTTAAGTTTATTTGGAGTTGATTTATTATGATAAAAAAATATCCATTTTATATTGATGTTTTTGTGATATGTTTGACTGTGGATGTGCTATTATTACACCATTCATGATTTATTGTTAAATTACTGACATTTCGTATGCTAGTTTTAATACGAATTTTTATGTTATGTTTAAACCTATTCATATGAGGAATGCACTGGACTTAATACGTGACGGGTGGAGCCCACTATAGCTCCTTGATGCATCGGTAGGTCTCATGAGAAAAACTAGTGTCTTCAGATGAGGCCTTGAGAAAATATTATTTGTATTCTTGGCACGATGGTTTGGCTACTTGGTTATGATAGGCTGGGATTATGCATTCCATCATTATGAAAGTGGTTATTGATATTGAATGTGATGATTTGACTAGTAGAATATCTATTTGAATAAGTAAATGACATATTTTCATTTTATTTTTGCCATATTATGCTGAAGTTCAAGTTTAAAAGGATTTTTTTGTTATACATTGCCTTAAATGTTTATGTTTATTTATGAATGTTTCTTCTATAATGTTATCCTGACAGAGAATTTTAGCTCACCCCTTTCAATGGTTTTATTTTTCCTAGGATGTGAAGAAGTATTTTATGAATGACATGTAGGGAAAGTCTGAAAGGGATATGAGTGTGGACCATGGAGACTATATTATTGTAGTTTTTCACTTTATTATGTAATGTAACATTTGTGAATGTATCTAGTTATTTCAAGTCTTCTAAACTAATCGGTATTTCAAGACATGGTCTTTTGTTATCATGCCAATGTAATATAATAATGAACCGACTCTAGGTAACTTGGGTCGGGGCGTTACAGTTTGTATCATAGGAGTTTTAGTACAATCCTTGGAAACTATATTTAGATAAACTCTGATTAGAGCACATAGACCTAATATGGATATTGATGATTAGTATAGAATAACTTTGTAAAATTATGGTATTGTAGAAATTTTGTGATTTTTCCGAGCAATACATCCCTATATAGATACGAGTAGGTAGAGGAGGCTCTATAATTGATGTACCTAGGGGTAAAACCTGAAAATTATGCTTTCAACTAGACTAGAACGGGAACTGGTGCATGACAACGGGCCTTGTTGTACTCTTGGTTACAACACTTTCGAGGGATATGCTTAGGATAATTTCCTTTTTCTTTAAAAACCATTATGATGGGTTTATGAGTATATACTTCCTCAAAGAAAATTTTTTTATGAATGTGGATTATATCCATAAATAGATCAATTTATGTTATGTGTTTTACAAGTATGGAATTATTTATTTTGATTCATAAAGTGATCTTGTTTAGGCCATTGTTTAGAAATGGATCCTAGTGGTGGAAATGGAAACAGAATCAATGCACACACTCCCTGTAGGAATTTTCCACCACCTCAAGATAATTATAGTGGTGATGGTGATGTAACTGGGGCTGAGCATCTAATCACCATACTGGGACAACTCACTCAGGTTATGAATAATAACCTTACACGTATGGAGCATACTGATCCGCAGTGTGGAGGATCAATTCTAGATCGCTTCATGAGGAAAAAACCACCAACATTTTATGAAAATACAAATCCCTTAGTATCTGAGCAATGGATAAATTCATTAGAGAAAATATTCCATGCCTTGGGAAGTAGTGAAAGGGAAAAAGTTATCATGGAAATTTACCGCTCACTGGATATGATGATCAATGGTGGTCATTGATTCAAAACACGAAGGAATATAATGAAGTATCAAATATGGAATGGAGGGAGTTCAATGATCTGTTTTTAGAAGAATACTTTCCTCGTGACCATCAAGCAGATATGGAATGGAAATTTCTGAGTCTGAGACAAAAGGATGATGAGAATGTTACAAAGTATGAAGCTATCTTTACAAGGTTAGTGAGGTATGCTACAGATTATATATGTAAACCAATAAGTAAGATTGATCATTTCTTTGTTGGGTTAAAACCGTATCTTCTTCGAGCATTAGCCTCAAAAACCTTTTCGTTGTACGAAGATATTGTATCATGTGCTATCAAGACAGAAAAGGAATTATATATGTCTGATGACTTTAATGAAAATAAAGGGAAGAAGATATCTTCTGATAACAATGGTAATGGAAATAAGTGGAAGAAGGGAAGTTGAATATCTATCCTATAGTAAATGTAGGAATAAACACCTGGGTACTTAATTAAAAGGAATGGGATTCTGTTACAAGTGTAGTAAAAATGGCCACCAAGATCGTGATTTCAAGTGGAAGAAGGAAGATACTAATGTCCAATGTTACAATTACAGGGAGATGGGACATTATGAAAATGAATGTCCTAAGAATCAGAGGAACTTACTTCAGAAAAGGGAAAGCTATCATGGCCAAGCTTATGCTATCACTACTGCTGAGGTAGAAGCTCTGAAAGACGTGGTGGCATGTAATTTAATGGTTCCCTCAAGTTTTGAAAATGCATTATTTGATTCTGGATCATCACATTGATTCATATCTTCCTAGTTTTCTATGAAAATTAGATATTTTCAATTTGATTTAACAAAGGATTTTTTAGTTAAAACTCCTAAGGGAAGTATCATTGCAACAAACGTTTTGTGAATCAGTCCCCAATAGAGCACATAAATGTTCATTATCTGCGGATCTCATCATCATACCTATGATTGAATTTGATATAATCCTCGGTATGGGTTTTCTTTTGGACCATGATACAAAAATTTATTGTAAGAATAAGGATGTTAGTATTTTTTGATGATGATGATAAAGAACACCTTATCTTTAAAGTAGAATCATCACCACCTAATTCTTAACTAGATCCACCCCAAGTAGCTCTAATAAATTCAATTATTAGGGAGGAAGAGAATGAAATGACAGTGGGTGAGGAAAAGAATGTTCTAATAGAGGATGTACCTATTGTTAAAGAATATGTAGATATGTTTCCTGAAGATTTACATGGACATCCTCTAGAAAGAGAGGTTGAGTTTTACATTGATTTAATTCCTGGATCAACACCTATATCGAAGACCCCTTATAGAGTGGCCACTGTGGAATTAGTTGAACTAAATAAACAACTAGAGGAATTGTATAATAAGGGATTTATTCTCCCTTGTTTTTCTAATTGGGGAGACCCTGTTCTTTTTGTTAAAAATAATGATGGATCTATGAGGTTATGTGTCGACTATAGGGATAAAATGCTATAACAATAAAGAACAAGTATCCCCCACCTCGCATTGATGATTTATTTGACCAACTACATGGAGATCAATACTTTTCAAAGATTGATCTTCGATCTGGATATAATCAGTTGTGTGTGAAGAAGGAAGACATTCTGAAGATAGCATTTCAAACCAGGTACGGGCATTATGAGTTTACAGTAATGCATTTTGGATTGACTAATGCACCCTCTGTATTCATGGATCTAATGAATATAGTTTTCAAGGAATATCTCAATGAATTTTTGGTCTAATTTATTGATGATATCTTGGTATACTCCAAAATCTATGAGGATCATGAAAATCACATGCGCATTATCCTGGTGACACTGAGAAGACATGAATTATATGGGAAGTTTAGCAAGTGTGAATTTTGGATTCAGGAGATTTCATTTCTTGGACATATAGTCTCTAAAGATGGAATCAATGTTGATCCTTCTAAGACCAAGGCAATCCATGAATGGCCTGCACCGATGAGAATAACTGAGGTATGTAGTTTTATTGGTTTATCAAGTTATTATCAAAGTTTCATCCAGAATTTTTCCTAGTTGGCTAACCCATTAACAAAGCTCACACGTAAAGGGGTTAAATTTTTTTGGACAAAAGATTGTGAAGAATGTTTCGAAGAACTGAAGAGAATATTCTTCAATGCTACTATATTGACTCTACCATTATGGAATGATGGGTTCGTTATTTATAGTGATCCATCGAAGAAAGGACATGGTCATTTCCTAATGCAAAATGATAGGGTTATTGCCTATCCATCACAATAGTTGAAAATTCATGAGAAAAACTATCTTACACCAGATATCGAGTTAGCAGTTGTGATATTTTCATTGAAGATATAGAGACAATACCTCTATGGTGAAAAATGTGTGATTTATACTGATCACAAAAGTTTGAAGTATATTTTATGACAAAAATAACTCAGCATGAGGAAAAGGAGATGGCTTGAATTACTCAAGGATTATGATTGCACGATACACTACCACCCGGGGAAGGAAAATAATACGGCAGATGGTTTGAGTAGAAAAGATCATGGAATTTTGAACAATATGTGAATTGAAAGGGACCCAATTTTCATAGATCTAGTGAAGATGGAAATGGGAATAACCATAGAAGCTAAAACATCAATTCTTTTTCAAATGGTTTCCAAACCATCTTTACTAGAAAGGATTTTGAGTTCTCAGACCGATGATGAAGAAATTCAATAGAAGATTAAAGTTGTGAATGATGGGAGATTGAGTGACTTTGTGTATGAAGAAGGAATATTAAAATTTGGGAAGAGACTTCGTGTTCCCATTATACCTGATCTAAAAAGGGAATTTTTAGATGGTTCTCATAGCTCCAATTCCTACATACACACTAGGATCACCAAAATGTATAGAGATTTGAAGGAACATTTTTTTTAGGACACTATAAAGAGGGAGATTTCTGATTTTGTGTCAAGGTGTATGGTTTTTCAACATGTGAAATCTAGAAGGAAACAACCTAGAGTAGTCATGCAACCTCTTACTATACCAGAGTGGAAATGGGACAATATTACGATGGTCTTTTTCAAGGGCCTACCAATGATTCTTAGAAGGAATGATGAAATATGGGTTATTGTTGATCGTCTTACCATGTCATCACATTTTCTTACTATAAGAGAAGATCTACCACTGGAACATCTAGAAAGACTATATATTAATGAAGTTGAGAGAATTCATGGAGTACCCCTATCGATTGTTTCTTATCATGATCCCCATTTCACTTCATGATTCTGGAAAAGTCCTCAGAAGGCCTTGGATACTGAACTTTGTTTGAGCATTGCCTACCACCCTCAAAAAAATGGACAATCAGAATGGACTATTCAAACCTTATAAGACATGTAGAGATCATGCTCACTTGACTTTCACGGTATGTGGGATCAATATTTACCTCTGGTGGAATCCTCCAATAACAATAGCTTCCATTCAAGTATTCAGATGGCACCATATGAAGCGATATATGGAAATAGATGTCGCATACCAACCTGTTGGGATGAAGTTTGTGAGAGAAAACTTGTAGGTCCAGAACTGGTGGATAAAACGATGGAAAAGGTGACGGTAATCCAAAAACACATTAAAGAAGTTCAAAGTAGGCAGAAGAGCTATGCCGATAACCAAAGGATTTGGAATTTCAGGTAGGAGATCATATTTTCTTGAAGGTATATTTATGGAAGGGATTTATACCTTTTAGTTAGAAGGGTAAATTGAGTTCCAAGTACATTAGACCATTCGAAATTCTAGAACGAATTGGGGTTGTAGGTTACCGATTGGCAATGCCGCCAAGTCTCTCCAAAGTTCACGATGTGTTCCACGTATCACTGTTGAGAAAATACATGTTTGACCCTGCTAATATACTCACCTATGAGAGATTAGAACTAGAACCTGATCTATCTTATTGCGAAGATCCATTCAAGATTCTTGATACGAGATAACATGTTTTGAGAAACCGAACGACGTATCTGGTAAAAGTTCTATAGAGAAACCATAAGATGGAAGAGCCAATGTGGGAACCCGAGGAACATATGATGAAGAATCACCTGAAACTTTTCATGCGATAGTATTCTAGAAATTTCGAGAACGAAATTATTTTAAGGAAGGGAGAATGTAACACCCCAACCTTCCACGGTATGCTTCTCTGTGAATAATACAGTAGCCTGTGTTGTACGCAACTTTGAGTTCTAACACACACCACAACCAATCAAACTAGCCGTTATGAATAGTAATACCCACTTTTTGAAATTTTATAAATTTTAACTATCAAAATATACTTCATTTTTGTATTCGTAATATCGATATTTTCTTATAGTGAATTTTTTGTTTTTTCTGAAAACATTCAATTTTTGATGAATAGTGAAAAAACACTCAGTTATAGTTTCAAACCAAATTTTTATTTAAATAATTATTTATTATATTTAAATTAATTAAGGTGAAAATGGATACATAATACCTATATAAGTTCAATGTAATTCATTAGAGTTAGTTTAGAATAATTTTAGATATATCAAAATTTTATTGAACTTTTCACCGTCTTTTACCCACCTCCTAGGAAAATTTGGAAATTCACAGAAAACATAATTTTACCGCTTCTATGAGTGGAATCTCAAAAATACAAGAAACATGGTAAATATCAAGGAGTAAAATTTGGTTCAATAAGATAAAATGAATTTTTGGTGAATAGTAACATTTAACTTTTATTTACCACGGTTAAAAGTAAATAGAGTAATTAAGGGTAAAAATGATATTAATATTACCATAACACATGTCCTAATTCTATTTGACAAATGTATCTCGACCATAAACAACCTTAGAAATAAAATATTATTATTTTCGTCCACATGGAGTAGATTGGGGCATTTATTATTATTTAATTCAAAGAAGAGTTAAAAGAGTTAAAATCAATGTTTAATAACTAATTTTTTTTAATATATGGTTATACATAATATAAATGCGATTATAAATATTAATTAGAAAGATAAAAAGAGTTCCTACATAATGGTAGTTTATTTATAATTTTTAGACATTAAATAATTTAATTTATTTATGACACAATGGTGATGCAGTAATTACCCAATTAATGAAATATTAAAATAATTGACATTATAAATATCCAAATAAATGAAATTTGAGACCTTTTATGAATTCTAATAAATTTAAAGGTTAAAATGACATATTTGGACTGGTTAAATAAATTTATTTCGAAGTAATAATGCTGTTATGAAATTATCAAAAACAAAATACCAAATAGTGTCAAAATTGACATAAAAGAGTTTTTAAACAAATATAATATTATTAATTTATATTCTATTCCTAAAAATTTAAGTTTTGGCCAAAAGACTTATATCATGATATTTCTATTATTAATGGACCACTTGGGGGTCTCTTGTATGTATATAGTAAGCGTATTAACAATATAATATAAAAATATAATGTGACATGGTAAATGTCAAACTAATTAACTAAGAGTTAAAACTAAAATATAAGGTTCATATAATGACCCAAACCTATCTAAAACATATATATTGATTGGTTTTTGACATATACCCACCTTAAAATTTAAATAGAACACTTTTCAGCCATTAGAAACCAAATATGAATTTATTATTAAATAATATTTCTAGATTTTCCTAAGGTTCCCCTCACCCCTCTTATAAAATGGAAGTCCCCATTCTCTCAAATTCATAGCTTCAAAGCCTTTTGGTTCAGCCAAAACCTGCCCAAATTTCCTCTCAAATTTCCTCACTTCAACCCAGAGGCCTTAGATTGATTATAAAGCCAACCTACGGAGCCCTTTTGATCAAATCAAAATGAATAACCCGAAGAAGAGGTAATGTTTCCACCACCATCTTTCTAGTTCCTTTCTTCATTAACTTATTCATTATTTTTTATTCCCATTATAAAATAATAAATCAAGGATTTTCAATATAATGTAATGTTATTATAAATATGGTAAAAACATATTCATTATTCTATCCATACTTTGAATGATATTTCACCATACGTGCGTACGTACGGCTTACCGACTCCATGTCGTGGTTTAATTGTTATTCAAAACATTATTATTTGGATGAGTATAATAATGATGTGTAATTCATGTAAATAATAAATATAACATGATAATGATTCTTTATATATGATATAATATCCAATTATATATTATTTTAATATCAAAATAGTGATATTTTCGCTCGTGCATACGTACAGACTACCGTCTCCACGAACGCGATGAGATTCATTCCCCATCGTATCCATTCCAGTCTAATTATTATTTGATGATTAAAAATAATGTTTGAGGACTTGATATAATTTTGGATATGAATAAGATACAACCTATCCATAACAAACATGGCTTATGTAACAATACATATAAAAGAAAATGAGTAAGTTAACACCTGAAACGATGATAATACTAAAATATTATTAACAAAGCATTATTAAAAGTTCATATAAGATATCATAATTATTTATATGTTTATTTTATAATTTAATAACAATTTTTAACTATTATACATGATTTTAAAATACCATCAACTAAGTAAAAGTAAAAGATAAGGGTTTATTTCACAATCTTATCATTATCTGAGGTTGTTTATACGTAATTATCCACTGGGACCTCTTTAACAACCACATCCATGTTTCTTAAAAATTTATTTCAAAACATTCATACTATTTTACAGAATATTGGTTAAATTAATTTATTCCCTTGTTTGAATTTTTATAAGATGTTTATAAAGGAATAATTCCATTATTTTCCAAACAAGTTCCTTTTTAACATTTTTGATAGAATTAAGGTAAGAATGTCTTTTTTAACTTATACAGCGGGTGCGGCTATTTTCTGCCGTTATAAAATCGTTGAAGCATCCCTTGAAATCTTATAAGAATATTTTCAAAGTAAATGTTTTATTTTCTAATTATGGTACTTCTAAATGATTTTAAAAAAGAGAGATATTTCTCTCAAATATTTTTGATTTCATCTATGTCAACATCCTTTGATGGATTTTAAGTATTATTTGGAGTTGATTTATTATGATACAAAACATCCATATTATATTGAAGGTTTTGTGATATGTTTGACTATGGAAGTGAAATTATTAAACCAATCATGACTTATGGTAAATTTATTGACCATTCATATGCTAGTTTTAATACGAATGTTTATGTTATGTTAAACCCTGTTCATATGAGGAATGCATTGGAATTAATACGTGATGGGTGGAAACCGCTATAGCTCCTTGATGCATCGGTAGGTATCATGAGACAAACTAGTGTCTTAGAACGAGGGCTTGACAAAATCATATTTTTAGTCTTGGCACGACGCCCTAGTTACGTGGTTATGATAGTTTGGCATTATTCATTCCATCATTATGATTGTGGTTATTGATATTTCATGTGATTATTCGACTAGTAAAATATCCATGTGAATATGTAAATGTAATTTTTTCATTTTATTTTTCCCATATTATGATGAAGTTCAAGTTTAAAAGGATTTTGTTTTAGTTATACATTTCCTTAAATGTTTATGTTTATTTTTGAAAGTTTCCGCTATATTTTGTTATCCTTACTAAGCATCCTAGCTCACCCTGTTCATTGTTTTAATTTGTCCCTGGATGTGACGAAGTATTTTATGAATAACCTGCAAGGATAGTCTAAATGGGATATGATTGTGGACCATTGAGACTATATTATTGTAGTTTTTCACTTTTTGATGTAATGTAACATTTATGAATGTATCTACTTATTCGAAAGCTACTAAATGAATCAGTCTTTCGAGACATGATCTTTTCTGATCATGCCAATGATATGTAATAATTCAACGACTTTGGGTAACTGGGTTTGGGGCGTTACATTTACAATACAAGGAAGATCATTAGGAAAAAAATCATGATGCTCATTTACCACTGGCACATCATTAATCTGAACAATTACATTATTTTCAACAAAATGTGCATGGTAACATTCATTTCCATATTTTACTAGATTCTCATCTTCCTAATATTTTTTCATAAGTAAGTGTTATTTCTTGTTCAAAAACTGAAAATATATATGAAATTAACCCTCTTTACCTCTTCAGTCAATTGTTTCATGATAAACCGAAAACCAATCCATACCTAAGAATATCCGCAATCTCTACTAGTGGAAAAACAAAATTGTTTGCAGGTGGATTCTATATTCACACTAGGATAGGAAGGTTCTTATAATTTCTTCTTTTCTCACCATTTTCCCCAGATTAATACCATATGTTCAAGATTCATATCGTCAAATGGAATTCCAAGTTTTCTAGAAAACATCTCTAAAAGGAACGAATGTGTAGACCCAAAATCAAACATCACATTGGCATAATCTAAATAATCAAATAGTATACATGATACTTCTTCATTTGAGGGCCCAACAATTGACGAAGTAGTTGAAAAATAATTCACTTCCCCTTTTTGATTGTAATCTGGTTGATTTCCATGAGTTGAGTTCTTCATTGGACACTAATTTTCATAATTATTTATTTCATTTCACTTAAAACATTTTACTGATTGTAAAACGTATTTTTTCTTACCATTACCCAAATATTTTTCAGTGCAATTATGAGCTTTATGTTCCATTTTACCACATCAGTAGCACATACTAGAATTCAAAATTTAATCCCCAACATGATTTTTACCACCATATTCACAAACTGTAAATTTATGTTTCTTACCATCAGAGTTATTGAATAGTTTTCCCTTTCCTCTGCCACATCAACCTCTTATTCGGTTGTTTATCAATGAAAATTTTATCATCATAAAATAATATTTCCACCTTCTCTACAAATCGAAGATGTTTTTCATAACTTTTGAACTCATGAGAAGAAAAATACCTTGGATACAGTGTCTTTAATCCTGAGTAAAAAATGTTAATTTTACTATCATGATCTTGTATAAAATTTTTAGCAAACCTTGATAGTTGTGTGAATTTTTTTTCACGAGCAGCCACTAAGTCAACCTCCTCCCTCAATTTCAGGAATTTTTTATCCATCATTTGATGAACAAAATTAGGAATATATTTTTCAAGAAACATATATATGAATTCATCCCAATCAAGTGCATCAATCACCTCACTACCCCTGATATTTTTCACCATCAACCACTACTGACTAGCTTCACCTTCAAAATAGTATATAGAAAGAATAACATTTTGATGTTATTAACACCGCATGTCATAAAAAATCTTTTCCAGTTCTTTAATACACCCTTCATCTTGAAGATGGTCAGATTTTGGATATTAATTTATTCATTATAATCTTATTTTTTAAAATCATTAATTAATGACGTAAACATGACAACATTATTTTGTCATAAATAATTTAATTGATATGATGTCTAAAAATTAAATAAATACCATAATGTAGGAAATATTATTATATTTGTAGTGAATATTTATATTCAAATATATTAATTATATTAAAACAAATTAAAACTGTTTTATAAAAATAATACATGTCCATGATATTTGTATATTTACTTTAAATAAAAATTTATTAATATCATTATCTAAACTAAGCTGCTTTAAGAGGCCAAAGGTCTCACCCATGGATTTTCATGGCTGACCATTACTCATATAATAATATTTTGACAAGTGATAAGGTAATTTTATATTGTTATAATATTTTTTTACCTTGAATTACACTATTTGACCTATAATCAAGATAAATAAATGTGAAAACATACCATTCCCCAAAAAAATGTTTTCATATAATTCAACCACATTTTACTTACTAATGACAACAATTTATTTCGGAGTTTTGAAATTCGGTTCACCGAAGTGGTAAAACATCATTTAAATGAAAAGCTCATCTTTTTAACTACTACTTAGTTTTTTAACTATTCATAAAAAATTGCCGTTTTTTAGAAAAATAACAAAAATTCACCCTAAGCTATATTTCAGATGCCAAATTCAAAAACAATTTCAATTTTAACAAATTCATTAATTATAATTTTAATTAATTAATTTAAATTTAATTCCTGGTTTCAGAACAACAAATGAGTATTCAAGAAAAAATAACTATCAAAATATTGACACTTGTTTATGTCCAATTTCAAAATGAAATTACATCCAATGACCAACATTGGATTAATTGGTAAAAATATAATCTAAATACACTCTAATAACAATTTAAAAGAAAAAAAATCCATATAAATAAATTTTATTAAAAGGTAGTTTTGAATTACAATACAATATTTTTCACTATTCATTAAAAATTATTTATATTAGAAAAATTCCAAAAATTAACCCGAAGTAAATTTTTTTATCCTGATTCATAATAATAATTTTATTCGGTCAATTAGAATATTTGAAAGTTAAAAAAATATATTTAAGGTGGGTTCTCCTTTAAAAGGCTGTAAATCGACCTTTTAAAGCATATTACAGTATTTATGCTTAAAATTAGATTAATTTACATATTAAGCTGCAAAATTTCATTGGATAAATGTAAAAAAAAATTAAAAACAATTTATTATAATATTGTAGTTAATTCCGTTTATTCCAGCCATTACAACTGTTAGGTGTTATCTATCATTTAAAATAATTATATTATGTTATAATTTTTTAAGTATGACTGAGCCTTGTGTGCAACGTAAGATTTCGAAGAAACCCGCAGTTGCTTATCAGGTACTCCATCGATCATAGAAACCCTGTTAATGTAAAATTAATATTTAACACACATATATTAATAATTTTGAAAATGTATTTTTCATTACTTACATCGGATGTTACATGATTTCACCCTTTTGGAAATTTCTTCTTCATAATTTTTATTTACATATCAAATAAGGGGTGGTATTTATCCCTCAACTCATTTTCATATTCCCACATTTCCTATTCTACCATATGGTTTTCCCAAAAACCATTACCTAGTGACTTACCTTATTTTGCAATAATTTCCCTCTGGTCAAGAATCTGGATGGCTATTCATTATAATAGATATTCTCTTCCAACTAAACTTTCTTTTAGCTCAAAACATGATATGGATCTGGAATATACTTTATCAACATTGAATTAAGAAAAACATTGTGTACCTGTGATACATTTGGAGGTAAAGCCACCATGTACGTAACTAATCCATCATTCTCCTAGATTTCATAAGGTCCAATGAACCTCAAACTCAACTTTCATTTTTTAACAAAACACATCACACTCTTACATGGAGAAACATTGAGAACGAAATGATCTCTTACCTCAAAATAATGTTCCTTCCTCTGGTTATCTGCATAAATTTTCTTCCTACTCCGAGCTGTTCTCATGTGATTCTAAATCAACTGAACATTTTCTGTCATCTCTTCTACCAATTCTGGTCCCATCAACTTCCTTTCACCTACATCATCCCAAAATGATTGAGTTCGACAATACTTCCCATATAATTCCTCAAATGTAGCCATCTGTATACTGGAATGAAAACTGTTATTATATGAATACTCAAATAATGAAATTTTTTGGTCACAACTTCCCTCGTAATCCAGTGATCAAGAACGTAGCATATCCTCCAAGGTCTGAGATGTTCGTTCTGACTACACGTCTGATTGAGGATGAAAAGATTTACTAAAATTTAATTCAGTAACCAAATACTTATGAAGTATTTTCCCAATGAGAGACGTAAAACTAGGATCACAATCAGATACAATAGAGAAGGGAAATTCTTACAACCTAAATATTTCATTAAAATACAACTAAGAAAGTTGATCTAGAGACAAATTATTATGAATAGGAATAAAATGAGTATATTTAATCAACACCTTAAAAATAACCCAGATTTCATTATTACCTTGATATATCTTCGATAATCCCACAACGAAGTCCATGGATATATTTTCAGATTTCTACTATAACACCGGTAAAGACTGAAGCATCCCTTTCAGTAACTACTTCTCTTCACTAACCTGATGTCAAGTCAAACACTCACAACATTTTCAGAAAAATCAATTTTCATTACATCCCATTTGTAATACTCTTGACGATCTCTATATATCATAGTATTTTTAGGATGAACTCAAAATAGAGAAATATGAGCTTCACATAACAACTCATTCTTTAAATGTGAACCACACGACATGCATAATCTCTTCCCAAATTTCAAAATACAGTCATTATCAATGTTAAAATCTATAAACATACAATTCTATATTAACTCTATTTTTTTATGCAACTCACTGTCTTCCTTCTATGCTTTCTTAATTATTTCATATAGAGATGATCTAACTGACACCTAAAACAGAACAGAGGACTTTCATGCACCAACAAATTCCATGCCAAAGTTCATCAAATCTAAAACCCATCAATCTCACTTCAAAAGTATCATGGTTAACGAAGAACTAATATTTCGAATCAAAGCATCAGCCATTTATCTTCTTTTTTTGGATGCTAATGGTTCATGCAATCAGAATCATTGATTAATTCCAACTATCTTCTTTTTCTGATGTTCAATTATTTATGAGTGAATATATACTTCAAACATTTGGGGTAAATATATATTTCTCATTATAAACCACAAAATTGATGCCACAAAATTTTTAAATCAAAAACAAAAGAATATAATTTCAAATAATTTGTAGTGTAATTTAAATCATGAGGTTTCAATTGACATGAAGCATAAAAAATTACCTGATCATTTTACATAAGGAAAAAACCATGTCTATTCAGTGAAGCATCACTTTATATATCAAAATCACCATTTCAGGAAGGTAGTTGCAAAACTAGAGCATTCTTCAATCTTCATTCCAATTCCTAAAAACAGTCATCACATTCTTTTATCAAAATGATCATAACAACTATTCGAGATAACCTTGTCATTGGACTAGATAACCATGCCAAATTTTCAACAAACCTCATGTACTAACCTACCAAACCAGGAAAACTATGGATCTATGTTATATTTTTGGGACGTTGTCATTCTTCTACAAATTTTGTTTTAGTAGGTTCAACAGTTATGCTATTTTCTGAAACACTGTTACAAATCAATGAGATTTGAGGTAACAAAAATTCCCACTTTCTGAATTTTACATACAGTTTCATTTCATTTATGGTTTTCAAGAAAAACCTTAAATTAATTTCATTCCCCTAATTAAATTTAGAATAAACAAAAATATCATCAAAGAACCCAACCATAATATTATCGAAGAACTCATGAAAAATTCAATTCATAATATCCATGAATACAAAAGGTGCATTGGTTAACCCAAAAGGCATAACTATAAATTCATAATGTTCATATCCAGTATGAAACAAGGTCTTTGAAATGTCTACATCCTTTACATTCAACGGATGGTACCCTGACCTCAAATAAATCCTTGAGAAATACTGAGCTCCCTAGATTTAAGGTCCCAGTTCGGAAATCCACACAATGGGTGCCCCGAACAAGGTTGGTCATATGACCTCAAGCGTATTTCCTGAAATTTCATAGGTTTCCGACTAGATGTGATGGACTAGGTATGATATTGGGAAAACTATGACCTCATTTTTCAAAGTGCAGCGCAGTAGAAATTAGATATAAACATACAAAAGTGGAAGCAGTAAACAACACCAAGCTTAAATGGAAAACAGTACCGAAATAATGAAATGAAAAACGAATATATATAATGATGCAATATGTCCCTAAGTCTAAGAAACCAGTCAATATAGGATACACTGCAATCTGAAACAATACAATACAAGGAACAAATACAACAATGAAAATAAAACAGCGCAACATGAACTTAGCAACATCACAAGGCCTAGCTCGGTCTCATGCTCTCCTACTCTTTAAAACAATCAAGTAATGGTATAGGGACTCCTTCCCTTATCTACACCTAAAGAAATATAATCTGTCTGGGTTCTAAACATTACCCATATAGGGTGTGAGAAATAAATACCTCTAGGAAACCACCAATGGAACGTTCCCAACTGTTAGTGAAATATGAAATGATATAGTGTAATAATAAAATGCAGTAAACCGGGAAATACTCAAAAGTAACTATCTATACCATTTCTATTTCCATTTTAATAAATATTTATTACTTCCACGATTGGGATTTAGCTTGACAAGTACAATAATTGAAATCACCAAAGTTAAGAATCAAGGTAAACATTGTCCTTAGACATGCATATCCTTAACCTCAGGTAAATAGAATCGAAACCCACATGTCACTGCCCCCTGCCATAATGAATAGTGCCCACAGGTATACATGATATTTCCTACTGGTGCAAAAGGAACTTCCCAAAGGCATAAAGAATGTCACCCCCAGGCTAACTAACACTGCCCACAGGATAAACACAACACTACCCTCAGGCTAAGAAAAAATCACGGACGATCCCAACGCAAAACAAGCAATACTTATAAGTTCCTATAATGTAAACATAAAAAACATGTTATAGATATGCAATACCTTTGGGTATCCTGGAAAAACATCTAAAGAGGGGGGAACGCACCCACGGGGTGGCCCTGGATCCATGAAATGACCACCTACCTCAACACTTGTAATAAAACAGAAGACCACCTACTCAACACTTGTAATAAAACACAAGACCACTTACCTCAATCTCCCCTGGTTGATATACGCGAACGACGCCTCCTGAAATGACCTAGAATGGCGTAGATATAGGATAAAATATTTCCCATTCAAACTCAACTCAAATCCTTTATAGGAATAATTGTCTAGAAAGACTCACGAAGTGGGTCTAAATCACCCGTGTGGTTCAAACGTAATAGACGATGGTAGAATCCTATTCACGGTGTGCAGTCGGGAGCTCCAAGAAGCTTTGGTTATCTCTCTAGTGGTCTTCCGACATTCTAAGCTTCCTCTATCGAAAGAGGAGGGTACTTCCTATTTTAATAGAAAAAACAGACTACATGGTGCGTACTATTAAGTACATGATGTGTAATTTTCAATTTTTTAATTGTTCCTCTGGCGGCTAATTTTCACCGCCACACTGTTCAACAATCGACATGACTACACGACGTGTATTTCAGACTACATGGCATGTATTGTCGCTCCTCTGGTGGCTACTCCCACCGCCATATTGTTCACCTTCCAACTGATTACACGGTGTTTAAATACAATGTACATGGCGTGTAGTCAGTTTTGACACCATTCATTTCCGACATGCCTACACACCTTGTGTACACATCCCACCCAGCCAATGTACACGACATGTGGAAAATTACATGACATGTACCCACAATATTTGGAAAATTTTCCCCATTTTATTTATTTTCTCAAAAACACTTAATGAAAATGGAAGAGACGAAACATGTACCTCAAGAATAAGAACCAGGTTCTTAAAAACATCACCATTAAATAAATTCATCCCTGAATTTCCTTTCAAAGGGTGGAGAAGATAATGTTGTGAAAAATTCTTGCCACTGAGCACGTATTTCATTCTCCTACTCCCAGGATTCGTCATGCACATGGCCATGCTGCCATAACACCGGTACGAGAGGAACTGACAGGCCTCGAAGAACCATCGTGATACTATCAAAAATACGAAGCAGATTCTTCTTAAAGGACACATCATCCTGAAGCTCAACCTCCTCGGGCTGAAAGAAATGAGATGAGTTTTAAAGATAATGGTGTAACTGAGATATATGGAAAACATCTCCCATGGCCCGATACCAATGTGGTAACTACAACCAATAGAAAATCGGTCCGAATCTCTCCAAAATATCAAACGGCCCAACATACCTCAGTGAATGTTTACCCTGTCTCTTGATCCCCCTGTGTGCCATCCTCAACGAAACACGTAAGAAAACCTGATCCCTGACCATGAACACCATGGGTCGTCTGTGGAGATGAGCATATGATTTCTGACAGGACTGTGCAGTATCCATCTGCTTTTGAATCAACTGGACCTACTCTGATGTTTACTACACGAGATGTGGTCCCAGTAAAGCCACCTCACCTGCCTCTAACTAGCACAAAGGGTTATCTACACGTCCTACCATATAAAGCCCCGTAAGTTTCCACCTCAATAGTTTCTTGAAAACTATTATTGTATGAAAACATTTCTAGGGGTATGTGCCTCTCTCAAGAGCCCCCAATGTCTAGGACGAATGCACATAGCATGTACTCAGGAACTTGTATCTTATTCTCTGATAGTTCATCGGTCTAAAGGTAGTATGTTGTGCTCAGAAGCACTTGAGTACCGAGTTCCCTATGAAAACTCTTCCAGAAACGAGACATAAAATGGAAATCCCTATCTGAAACGATGGAATGAGGTACACCTTGAAGACATACTACCTCTTGGATATAAAAATTTATGAGCTCGTCAACACAGAATGTCTCCTTGATCAGAAAAAATTGAGCTACCTTTGTATGTCTTTCCACAACAACCCAAATGACATCAATGCCTCAAGGTGTCCTCGGAAACCCGGTCATGAATTCCATCACGAAATCATCCAATTTCCACTCTGGAATGGGTAACTATTGTAATAGTAAGTCTGGCTTATGATGCTCTACCTTCACCTACTGATAGGTGGAATATCTCATAACAAAACCAGCTACCTGTCATTTCATACCCGACCACCAATGCTGACGTCTCAAGTCACGATACATTTTGATAACCCCAGGATGCACTGCCCAAACCAATGCATGAAATTACTGCTTCAACTCCTCATGTATATCTCCAAGAACCCACACATGTCCATGGATACGAAGTACCACGTCATCACCCATCGTCCAACCAGGAGGAGGGTCCTCAATTTCCACCGACTTCTGTAGGACTAGTCACTTTGAATCTGATAGTTGTCTTATCCTCACTATATCTATGAGGGTAGAATTCACAGCTAAGGAAGAAAGATAGTCTCTCCCCTAATTATTGTTCATCTCCAAATGCATCTTAGAGAACAAAGCCATGAGCTGCCACACACTGCTGGCCTCTTGTACTACCTGTAACTGAGTCCTCCTACTCAATGCATCAACAACTGAGTAACCCTTACCAAGTGTATAGGAAATCTCAAAGTCGAAGGACTGAAGGTATTATACCCACCTTCGCTATCTCAAATTCAATTCGTGTTGGGTAATGATATAATTCAATCTTTTGTGGTCCATAAACACCACAAAATTCTATCCCAATAGATAATGTCTCTAGCATCGTAACACGTGAAAAACAGCTTCCACCTCGAGATCATGCATCAGTTAATTCCTCTCATGTGGCCTCATCTGCTATGACCCGTACGGAATTACTTGATCATCCTCCCTCAACACTCCTCCCATCCCAATACAAGATGCATCACAGTAAAATCTATAGCTCTTCCCTTTCTCTGGAAGTATCAGGACTGGTTCTGAAGTCAACCGTCCCATCAATTTTGAAAGGCTGTCTTGCAAGCTTCTGACCAAACAAACTTCACGCCCTTCATAGTCAGTCCCATAAATAGTGATACTATGCGTGAGAAGTCCTATAAAAAGAACTGGTAGAAACCAGCCATCCCCATGAATGTCTATATCACAAACACATTATTATGCTACTCCCAAGAAACTATTGCTCTCACTATCTATGGGTCTACCGTAACTGCTTCTTCTGAGATGATATGATGGAGGAAGTGTATCTCGTCCATCTAAAAGTGGATCTTTGAGAGATTATCATATAGTTGATGCTCTCTCATTGTACTCAATATGATCTCAAGATGTGTGGCATGGTCGTGTCGAGTTTGAGAGTACGCCAAGATATCGTCCAGGAAGACTTCCACAAAAGAACCCGTATATGGGTGGAACACAGGATTAATTAGAGCCATGAAAACAACCAGCGCATTTGTGAGTCTGAACGGCATGACCAAGTACGCATATAGACTATATCTTCTCGAAAAAGATGTAAGTGGTATATCCGATAGAATAACACGTAACTGATGATATCTGGATCTCAAATAAATCTTTGAGAACACTTGTTCTCCTCAAAGTTGATCCAAATGATCATGAATCCTTGGCATGGGATATCAGTTTTTAACCGTCAACTAGTTCAGCATCTGATAATCCACAAAAAGTCTGAGGGTACTCTCCACCTTCATAGCAAACAGGACACGCAAACCCCAAGGAGATGTACTGGGATGGATGAAACCCTTTGCCTCCAACTCCTCCAACTACCTCTTGACCACATGCCACTCTGGTGTAGACATACTATATTGTGGAATGGACACTGTCGCTACTCCTAGAACAAGCTCAATAGATAAATACACCTATCGCATTGGAGGAAGACCAGAAAAGTCATCCAGAATGACATACCTAAAACGATCATCTACTGGAAGGAAAACCTTCTGAAAAGTTACCTGGTCATGTAGATATAAAATCGCAATCTGGACTCTCACTCCACCTCACCCACAATGCTCGGGTCCAGCTCAAATCTCCTGAACATCCCATTCACCCTTGTATAGAAACTCCCTACCCTCTGGTGATGTGAAACTCACCCAACGATGATAGAAATCTAAAAAGGATCAAAAGGGTACCAACCAGTCCATCCTGAGAATGACATCATAGCTCGTAATCTCTATGAAATATAGGTCCCAAACAAAGTGACACCCTCCAACCACTAGGGTCACTCCCTATACTGACGTACACCTACAATTATAATCCCCGACTGAGTTTTTTGCATTATAAAAATAGAAGACGAAGAAACACAAATCCCAAGGCTCTCCACAACAGGAACAAATATAATTTTATATGTAGCATCTGTATCAAAAAGTAATTAAGACATAACAGAAGCAACTTGAATAGTACCTCTGATTGTAGAAGGTCCATGATCCTGCTTTTTTTGAGTCTGTTGCATTGCATAAGCCTACCCTATGCTACAGCCTTGCGACACAGCCTGGCTACCCTGAGTTGACCCACCCTGTTGTCTCTGAGATCCTGGCGTCTTGCTACCACGACCACGACCAGCACCTTGGCCTAAACATTCTGACATATTCCAATTCCTTGAATGGTAAGAAGCCGATTTACCTAAACCCACATACTGAGTCTACACAGAACCTCCTTCACTAGCCACTGGTGGAATTTCCATCAAAAAATGCTGGAGATGACCCATCCCGCCACAAGCTTGGCACTCCACTAGGTCACATGGAAACTGAGGTCTTTTGTGACCCTCTCTACCTCACTGTTAGCACATGACCTGGCTACCTAAGGAAACCATCTGGCTTGTACTACCACTATGAGAGGAATCCATCTGTCTCTTCCTCATACTGGTAGAAATAGTACTAGAAACTGGTGTTGAACCACCCTGGCCGGCACCACTAGCTACCCGCAGGTTCCACTATGTAATAAGTGCCTGGTTTACAATAGTATTCATTGTAGGTAACCTAAAAACATTTAACAGTGCCACGATGTCATATCGAAGACCATCCTCAAAAATTATATCCCTCAATGTATCATCACCCACCAGAACATGTGAAAAAATCTCTAGTTCAGTGAGATAGGTAGAATATTCTATCACTAACATAGCGCCCTACTACAGATTCATGAACACTCAAGCTCGATCAGCCCTCAGTGTCTTTGGAAAGAAAACGACATAGATGACTTCTTGAAAATCTCCCCATGCCATGTCTCAGTGATGCTCGGTCTGGGTGGTAACATCCCACCATCGCTTAGCAAAATCACGCAGCTTGTATGTAGCGAGATTGACCCTCCTCCCAGCAGGCTTCTCTATATGCTCAAAGATAGTGTGTATAGAACCCACCCATGACTCTGCAACCAGTGGACCACCATCCCCTAAAAACGTAGGTGGATCCTGCTATAGGAATATATCTTTCAGCTCTTCCATATATGTGGTAGCCGAAGGTGCTCCCTGTAAGGTCTGCATAAAACGCATAAAGCTTTCACAAAATTGTGCATCGACGCCCGCGTCTGGTATAACTGTTGGCACTACATCTGTCTATGCCAGAGGATCCATTGGTAGGCCATGGCCTACCATTTTTGGGGTATAATCGTTGTTTCTCTCTTGGTTTGCAAATTTTGGTTGTCTCGGTGGCATGAAACTACAAGGTCAAACACACACCTTATCTTAATTTACTATCGAGGATCATTTTTCCATTTAAAAGTGCCTTCAAAAAAAGGGAAAAAACACAGGAACTGTAAAAAAGAGACTACACGGAATGTATAAAGTCCACAGGGTGTGTACACTTAAGCCCTTACATGGTCGTGTTCTGATGCCAGCATAGGTGTGTGTCAACCCTAAATACACGGCTTGTTACACACGCACATGGTGTGTACAACACTTTGTTTCCCCCAAACACACAACCAAATCCACACGGTCTCTTCGTGGTCAAAACTACACGACGTGTCCCACAGGTACACAGCGTGTACTAGTCAAGCTTCACTGGCCCATGATTGTTAGTGGCACAGGCTGTATAGCCAGGTAACACTACATGGTGTGTTCTAAATGGACATGGTGTGTATAAAGAATCCCCAACCGACACGTGTTGTTAGCGACATAGCCTGCTACTCTGCTGACATTACACGGCCTATTCAAAGTGTGCATGACATGTACCCGCAAGATATTCCATATCCCGTGTCTCTACCCACACGGCATGTGATAGAGTTAGAGACTACAAGGCATGTACTTATTGTACATGGCATGTACTTAAAAAAAATTCATTTCATCCCAAACAGACGAGTACATGGCATGTTTTCATAGAACCACATGCCGTGTCGTCTGGGTTTTTATATAGTAAACTTTAGAAAATGCTCTGGAGCCCATTTTTCATTAATTTCAAGCACAAGTATGCCAAATTTGGATTTTTGGGGGGCCATAATCCCCATGAATAAATGTTTAACACCCAGAATTTCACTTTATAGTACAAAACACAACCAAAGGTTGGATCATGATCTGATAAATTCCATTCCAAGAGAGCCCATACTTCTAAAGAACCAAATTTCCATGTATGAAAACTCAACTATAACATGTAACAATATCCTATCAAACAGAAGGTATTTATAAAAAGGTACCTATCACAACATTGTGCATTTCATTGCATAAAAACATTAACAAGAACATGAAATTTCTAATGAACCTACATGGCATAAAAACTATACATTGAATAAGATTTTAACATGTGCATAAATGATGAACGAGATAGCATACCATCATCATATCAGGTTGAAACTATATATAACCCATTATAAAAATATAAATAGCACACCACATGTGTGTCACACAATGGTGGAAATCAGGTCAAGTGTAAAATTGAAAAACTAGATAAATTGCAATTAAACGATGTAGATTGGCTTTTCCCTGTACACGGGTCGGCTACTCCTAGGAAAAAATTATTTGAAAATACCAAATATGTCTTATTTATGTCTATAGGCTCCAAAAAGTATGTTAATGAACCTAAAACCTCCTCTAATCGCACATTGTAAGGTCCAAGTTCCAGAAGCCACACAATGGGTTCCCCAAACTCTGTTGGTCACATGACCTCAAGCACATTTCCCAAAAAGCCAGAGGCTACCAACTTGCAGCGAGGTCCTAGGTATGATAATAAGGAAACAATTCCCTAATTTCTCCAAGTGTGGCATAATGGAGAATAGAAATTAACATACATGACTGGAAGCAGTAAAAAACACCATGATGAAATGGACAACAGTACTGAAATAATGAAATGAAAAAAAGTCATATATAATGATACAATATGTCCCTATGTCTATGAAATCAGTAAAATTAGGATACAATGCTATCTGAGACAAAAAAGTACACAAAACAATTACAGAAATACTAATAAAATAGCGCCTCTGGAACTCCGCATCATCCCAAGCCTATGCTCGGTCCCATGCTCTCATACTCCACTACAACAATAAAGTACCTGTATAGGGACTCCATCCCTTATCTACACATGCAAAAATATAATCTTTTTGGGTCCAAGACCTGACACAAACAGGGTGTGAGAAATAAATCCTAGTAAGAATCCACCAAAGTCATGTGCCCAAATGTTAGTTAAATGTGCAATAGAAGTGTGCTATAATAAGATTCAGTAAACTAGGAAGTACTCAAAAGTAACTATCTCTACCGGTTCTATTTACATTTTAATAATTATTTATTACTTCTAAGCATGTGATTTATCTTCGAATGTACAACAAGTGAAATCTCCATAGTAAAGATTCAAGGTAAACATTGTCCCCAAACATGCATATCGTTACCCTCAGGTAAACAGAATCTAAAACCATAGGTGACTGCCCCCAGATATAAAGAATAGTTCCCATAGGAATATGATATATTTTCTGCAGGCACGGAAGGTACATCCCACTTTCCTAGGAAATGTAACCCTCAAGCTAACGAACACTGAACATAGGCTAAACACTACCCTTACCTCAAGCTAAGCAAGAAATTGGGCCAAGCCCAATGCATGGTAAGCAATACATATTAGTTCCTCTCTAGAAAGATGTAAACATTTTATAGATATAGCATACCCTCAGGTATCCTGGCCAAACAACTAAATAGGGGGGAACACACCCATGAGGTGTCCTTGGATTCACGAAATGATCCTAAACAACAATTCATATTTAATCATTATACTACCTATGAAAGTCTAGGAATCAAAACAGCTAAAGCATCATCTATAGAGCTCCCCGAACATGGAGGAGTGACACAAATTTACACAAAATCTACTTGACAGTTGTAATAAAACACAAGACAACCTACCTAGATATCCCCTAATTGATATAAGCGAATGACTCCTTTAGAAATGACCATGAAATGCATAGATCTAGGATAAAATATTTCCCATTAAAATTAAAATAAAATCATTTAGAATAATAATTGGTAAGAAAAACTCTTGGAGAGGGAATAAATAACCAGTGTGGTTCAAACGTGATCGACGACGGAAGAATCTGATTCCTGCTGTGCTATCGGGAGCTCCTCCATGATTTGATAGTCTCTCTTGTAGTCTTCCAAAGTTCTAAGCTTCCTCCATTGAAAGAGGATCCTACTGACTATTTTAAGAGAAAAATATATACTACACGGCGTGTACTCTTAAGTACAAGGTGTTTACATTTCATTTGTTTAATTGTTCCTCTAGCGACAACTTTTCATCGCCACATTGTTCATCTGTCGACATGAGTACACAACATGTATTTCTAACTACACGGCGTGTACTATCACTCCCCTAGCGGATACTCTCCCTGGCTTACTGTTCCACTGCCGACAGATTACATGGAGTGTAAATACCAAGTACATGGTGTGTAGTCAGTTTTTACACCCTTTATCACCGATAGGCCAACATACCATATGTACTCATCCCACAAGGCCAAAGTACACGACGTGTGGAAAAGTACACGGCCTATACCCACAAAATTTGGAAAATTTTCCCAATTTTTCCAAAAACACTTAAGAAAAAGGAAAATAAGCAACCAGTAACTCAAGAATAAGAACCGTGTTCTTACACTAGAGTTGATCAATCAAATCATCGATATGAGGCAAAGGATACTTGTTCTAAATAGTTATTTTATTTAATTATTTGTAATAAATGAAAAATAATTTGAACCATAATTCTATTTTACATATATTATTAGATCACCCCATGTTGATGTTCTAGGTCGAATTAAACTTTTATCTAATAACTCTTTTAATTACTTATTTAAGTCTAAATGTTCAATTTGATCCATTCGATAAGGGGGTTTTGAAAGTGTCTTAGCATGAGGAACTAAGTCAATAGTAAATTAAACATCCTAATCAAGTACAATACCACGAAACGCATTAGGGAAAACATGATGATGCTCATTTACTATTGGCACATTATTAATCTGAACAGTTACAATGGTTTCTAGAAGATGTTCATGGTAACATCCATTTGAATATTTTACTACTTTCCCAGATTCTTGATATATTTTCATAAGTAAGTATTATTTCATTGTCAAAAAATTAAAATATTTCTGAAATTAACCCTCTTTAGCTCTTCAATCAATCATTACATGATAAACAAAAAAGCCAATCCATACCTGATTATATCATCAAACTCTACTAGAGGAAAAACAAAAAAGTTTGCAGGTAGATTCTTTATTCACACAAGGATATGAAGGTTATTATAATTATGTTTTGTCTCAACATTTCCACCAGATTATTACCATAAGTTCAGGATTTATATCTTGAGATGGAATTCCATGTTTACTAGAAAACATCTCAGAAATGAACAAATGTGTAGACCCCAAATCAAACAACACATTGTCATAATCTGAACAATCAAATAGTATACCTAATACTTCTTCATTTGAGGGCCCAAAAATTGATGATGTAGTTGAAAAATAATTCACATCGTCTTTTTTATTGTATTTTGGTTGCTTTCCATGAGTTGATTTCTTCATAGGACACTCATTTACATAATGACCAATTTCATTGCACTTAAAACATTTTACTTATTGTAAATCATATGTTGTCTTACCATTACCCAGATCTTTTTCAGTGAAATAATGAGATTTATGTCCCATTTTACAACATCATTGGCACTTTCCAGAATTTAGAAGTTATTCCCCAACATGATTTTTACCACCATATTCACAAATTGTAAAAGTAAGTTTCTTAACTTCAGAGTTTTTGAATAGTTTTTCCCTTTTGTCTGCCACCTCGACCTCTTATTCCGTTGTTTATCAAAGAAGAATTTATCATCATAAAACTCTATTTCCACCTTCTCAGCACATCGAACATGTTTTTCATAACATTTGAACTCATGAGAAGCTAAATCCATTCGATATAATGGTTTTAATCCTGAGTAAACAGAGTTAATTTTACTATCAATATCTCTTATAAAATATGGAGCATACTTTGACATTTGAGTGAATGTTTCTTCATAAGTAGCCATTGAGTCATCCTCCTACCTCAATTTCAGGAATTGTTTATCCATATTTTGACGAAAAACATTAGTAATATATTTATCAAGAAACATATATTTGAATTCATCCCAATCAAGAGCTTCAATCGCCTCATTATCCTTGATATTTTGCACCATCGACAACTACAGAACAACTTCACCTTCAAAATAGAAAATAGAAAGACTGACATTATAATGTTCTAAGCACCGCATGACATCGAATATCTTCTCCAGTAATTTAATCCAACTTTCACCGAGCACATGGTTAGATTATCCTCTCAAATAAGAGGAATGCTGCCTCATGAAATTCTCTACAACTGACATGTTCTTTTGTGATTGTTCTGGACGATCTCGTTCATGGATACCTCCACCATTAATATACTATGTCAATTGTACCATCACTATAACAAAATACTCAGTTCCAATTCATAACATCTCAGGTTTTTGATTTGTAAGGTTGTCTTCCTCATGATGTTGTCCCTCCATAGCAGCAATGTTTCCTTAGCGGAAAATCATTCTAAAAATAGAAATATATTAGGTGAAACAATATGGTAATAATAATATTCTATATCACTTCTACATTACAATAATTTAATTTATAGACATTGATTTAACAATATCCTAACTTCTATAGTTTTATAAACCGAACTCTAATAACAACTATAAGGACCCGACCATAAACATTACATAATCATTAATTAAATGAACAATTCACATTGACGGCCTTTTCAGGTTTTGAGTTTTAGGGAATTAGTCTATAAATATTAAATTTCATCTCAAAAATTAAAAGAAAGACACTTCTACCCAGTTTCCAATTTTTTCATTAAAAAACTCTTGAAAAAAGATTCATTTCTAGTCCCACATTTTAAATATCCTGGATTTTCCTTGATCCCATATTTGACCCAATTCAACTTTAAGTCCTATGAAAAACATTTCAAAACAAGGGACGGGAATAAAAATCCTAGTAAGGGTTATAAAGAAATGAAAACATTAGTTCATAAATACATACATAATATAACCTCATTAAATACCTCATGAAATCATAATATATACATAGTAAATATAAATCATAAATCTAAGATGTGGAATCCATAACATTCTTACTTTGTAGCTTTCACAGTGTTCTACGGAGTTACATTTAGAATACCCATCATAGTATATTCCATTAATCTCTTAGAAAAAAACATTCACATTTACCTCTATCACATTACCCAATGCACTGGAGAGCTATCCCGTACTCACCCACCCTAGGTTTATCATGGAACCACCCGTATACGTAACAATTCCATTGAACCATAACATATTCATAACACATAATATAAACATAAAAGAAAGATAACATTTCCACATTTCAATCACATCATATCATTTAAATATATTGACATAACATATATCAAATAATACTTGCGGCGGTAGAAAAGGTTGTTGTCAGTAATTGCGTTAAAAGAATCATTATTATCCATTAATTAAAAAAACCTGTAGAAAAATATTCCTTTTGAATGAAATAACATTACAATGTTTTTTATACAACGTATAAAAGATAGTCGCATATAAATCAAAATATACCTCAATGAAAAGTGATTGAGATGAAGTCCCTTACAACGATCATTTTGTTAATCAAATAGATAAATTATGTCAATTCACATTAATTACCAATAAATCATGTATAAATACAAAATTAGGTATCCTAATGCGTTTCTCATGTAATCAAAGAATGAAATAATAAAGATGTATATGATGAACCCAATAAAAGGAAATTTGGTTAAGCAGATATCTAACCTTGTGCCTGACATGAACTGTTTATTCTATAATTTCCTGAATAATAAACTAAAGTTAAATTATCATTTCTTAAGAAAATTTTTCAATTTTATCATTAATTTTAAATCAACTATTACCCTGCAATAATTGTTAGTTATTTATTTGACTTCATATCAGACATTTTGTCGATATTTAGAACTTGAGTAAAAAATGAACTTGTTATAATTATAAATTTTTATATGGTCAAACATTCATTATCTTCAGAATGAAATTAATGATTTAGATATCATATATATAATATATTTCCAGTATTTACATGTACTTATAATAGTACATAAAATTTTGAGGTATGAGATGAAATATATCATTTATTGAGATGGTAAGCCGTACGTACGCATGTACCCTAATTTCATTTTTATTTAATATTTAATGGAATGAAAACATAATGATATGTAGGTATTTAATAATTCCAGTATAATGTTATATATATAATCTTATTAACACCATACATTATATGTTCTAAAGATGGAATTAACGAGATATATCACTTTGAGGGGGCGATAGTCCACACTTCCTCAAATGAGATTATCATATTTAACTACTATGGAATCCAAAACATAATTAAATAAATGAAAAAAACCGAAGCATAAACACATTATAAATATCATATATATTATATATAAATACTTTTCCATCATAATTTCCACCATAAGAGGTGGTAGGATAAGATTGAATAATCTTTTTTTCACGAGGTGTTAGTTTGTCGTCCATAGAAGCAATATCTTCGAATCCATTAGATTGAGGTGTGAATAAGTGTAGTTCAAATACATACAATAATAACATCTAGTATATTTAGGATAATTTTTTTGTTATAAAAAAGTAATAAAAAGTGTTTAGAGGTTTGTAGAAGTAAAATAAAACAAAAGAAAATAAAAGAAGACATACTTTTAAATATGGCAACTCCCTTTGGTTTGAAGAAAAATGGTTTCTAGAAGTTCTATAAGAAAAAAAATTCTTCTAAGAGTAATAGAGGGATCATGAGAGCATATTTGGGTAGAGGATGAATTTTCCATGGAGCTTGAAAGGTGTGAGTAATGGGATAGAGGTGAGATCATTTTATATAGGGGAGGAGGGTCTATTTAGGAAAATGTGAAAATATTTTTTTATATATATTGATTTTCGGTTTTTAAATGTCAAAAACTTATCAAAGTTGAAGATAAGATGACTAATGGTTAGAATAAAATCATCCTATAATTTTTGGACAGGTTATGGATCATATTTTAATCTTCATAATCTTATTTATTTGAATCATTTATTAATGTAGAATACACAACATCATTATTGTGTCATAAATAATTTAATTTATATGAGATCTAAAAATTATTAAAAAATACCATAATGTAGGAAATAGTATTATCATTCTATTTAATATTTATATTATAATATAAAAATTATATAACCCCACATTAATATTTTTTTATCAAAACAATAAATGTTTATGATATTTTTATTTTTAACATTATATAATACTTATTGATATCATTATCTTATCCAACTAGCTTTCAAAGGCCAAAAGTCTCACCCAAGAATTTTCTTGGTCATCCATAACTCATCCAATAAGTTTAGAACAAGTGTTAAGTTAATTTTATTTTATTATAATTTTGTTTTTACCTTGAATTACCCTATTTACCGTTAACTAGGGTAAGTAAAAGTCAAAAGGAACTATTCACCGAAAAAAATATCATTTTATTAAACCAAATTTTATTTAATAATAACAACCATGTATGTCGGATTTTGGAAATTAAATTCACAGAAGTGGTAAAATTTAATTTAAAAGAAAACGGCATATTTTTAAATACTACTTAGTGTTTTCACTATTCTTCAAAAATTGATGTTTTTCAGAAAAATACCAAAAATTCAGCCTATAATATATTTGGTATTCTAAAAAAACGTTGTCAAATTTACCAAATTAAATAAATAGAACTTTAATTAATTATTTTAAAATTAAGTCTTGTTGTCAATAAAAAAAGCTTGTTTTTTTTGAAGTAATAACTATCAAAAGATTGACACTTATTTATGTTCAATTTCAAAGTAAATTTACTTTAATGACCAAAATTGGATCAAATGGTAAAAATATAATCTAATTTAACTATAAAATGAATGAAAAATATAATCTAACCGTATAAATAAATTAGATTAAATGGATGTTTTGAATTAAACTATAGAATTTTTCTCTATTCATTTAAAAATGCATTTTATGAAAAAATAGATAAAATTTACTCGAAGAAAATTTTAAAATACTGATTTGAAATAAAAAATTTATTTTGTCAAATATAACATATACAAGTGACCAAAATAATATTTATAGAGGGTTCACCATTAAAAGGCAGTAAATATTCCTTTTAAAGAATATTAGAGTATTTATACATAAAATTAGGTTAATTCACATTTTAAGCCTATAAATTTTATTTGATAAATGTAGAAAAATTTAACAAACATTTATAATCATATCATATTTTGTTTTGTTAATTCACTCTTTTACAATGGCTTAGCATTAACTTCCATTTAAAATAATAATATTATATTATTTTTTTAGTATGACTCAGCCTTGTGTGTACCATACGATTTCAAAGAAACATGTTGTTTTTTATCAGGTACGCCACAAAAAATGGAAACCCTTTTAAAGTAAAATTAATATTTAATTCACAAATTTTAATAATTATGAAAATGTATTATTCTTAATATACATGGGATGTTACATCATTGCTACAGAAATCATTGAATTTTCATTTTCATTTAAAGCACTAATTATGAATCAAAAATACCAATTTACCTGAATAGAAGTAATAAAAACAACATAGTTGGAATATAAATGGATTGTAGTGAATTGTAATAGCCTATATTTATATTAGATCATATACATATTTCCCCAGAAACCCAGTGAAATGGTGGTAAGGATAAATTCCTACTATAGGACCACTGACTACCAGGTGGAGTAGAACCAGCCAGCCGATGACTCCTCCAATGAATAAGTTCTTCTATTTGGAGGCCACCATTATAATTATTTTAAATAATTTATACATGTTTGATGTCTTCTAGTATCCCCTAACTACATGAATCCATCTACATATCCAATTGATGATTTTGGGTACCCTATGGATTAAAGAAGTGTCCAATGAAGACATATTTAACATGTTAAAATGACCATTATAGGCTATAGTAACTAATTACATGTGTGTAGGTTTTGAATATGTATACTAGTATTTTATTGTAACTATAATAAGATCCCATGAAACCATGAAAACTCTCCTTGAAAACTTGTGATCCCAGCATCAAATGACCTTAAATCAATGATCAGTCAATGGTAATTATCTATAATTTCATACTATATAAATATTCTTGAAGATCCATATTATGCAAAATCTCTCCAACTATGGTCCGGATCATTACATAATCTACTTTACATCAAAATATCAATGATATTTTCTGTAGTTGTGTAATGGTAATGCCTATATAATATCACTATAGTTTCATAATAATCCTTAACTAATGATACAAAATATATTAAGCAAAATTATTCAATTATTTACAAGACTATTGTAGATGTTCCTAAGGGAACTCAAGTTACAATTTTTTGTGGGACATGTTATTTCTACTATATATATTAGAAATTTTATAACATTATGTTTTTTACTTAAGGTTGTGGATTTTGAGGCATACATCATAATTTTGATGAACTACCAACCAATTGTAATCATCTCCAATTTAATTTTAAAAATTGCATCATTAAAAATCATTTGATATAATTTTATAATAATGATTCAAATATTTCAACACATGGTAACTTTGATATTTTCCATATAGACTCAAGTTGATGTTTTAAACTATCATAATATTTTATTTATCTCTTATTTATTATAAAATAATTTTTATTTTGAAAATAATCTCTTATTATGAACATAATTTTAAATTTAGAATTTTATCCCCTTCTTCTTTTAAATTGTCTAAGATAAAACTATTATAACATATGAAATTTTATTTCTTTAAAAAACGTTTTTTTCAAATGTTAGCTTTAATTTTTTTATAATAATTATATGATATAAATGATATATTTTTTATTGATTCTAATTCAATAGAACATTCTCTAATTTTTTACAATAATGATTATTCCTATTAAAAATATCTCATGTGAAAATTATTATGTTTAATTTCATTCCTAGTTATGAAATTTGTAATTTATGAGTATATTACAACATAAATACTAGAAGAAATGTAGACCCATGAAGATAATAATAACTTTTATTTTAATTAATGTATTTTAAATTCCATAAATTTCATTCTTGATAAAAAATTGTTTAATAATTTTTTGACATTAAACTCTACTTATCGAATTCAAGACACATGATAATTAATGAATTAATTAACAATGAAATATTATATTCACTATAGTAGATATGTACCGTACATATCATGAAATAATTACTTTGAGTTGTAATTAATTTATAAATTTTTTATAGTATTTACTAACATGTGAAACTATATAATGTCAAAAAATAATTTATTATATATAGAAAAAAACCAATAAATCATATTTTGGGTGTAACCATCATTCTAGGATGTTTAATTGATGGATATCAAAGAAGAAAGAGAGGCGAAAAATATAGTGTTATAACACAACAATGGATCTTTAATGGATATGAATTCATGATGAAATTACAAGCCGAAAAAGTGGCCAACTATTCTAATAATTTCATAATGAAAAATAATATTGAATGTACAAATGGTAAACAATATAGGTGTTATATGTTATTATATGCTAAGGTTTCTATAAACATGAAAAAATTATCCATTTATTAGAACTTCAAAAAAAATTATCCAAAATCTAAAATTAAGAGGCATAACCATATATGACCTAAAAAAATTGTAAAACAATATAATTTCATATAACCAATGTTCCTTATCTATAAGAAAATATCACAGAAAAGATTAAATATTAAAATTCATTCCATATCTCTATTTAGACTAGATTGATGAATCCATGGGTACAAATGAATTTTCAATATCCTATGTCTCTAGTTCTATGATCCCCATGTATCATGTTTATTAATATATCAAGGTTATTAGTTCCTTTCTAATTTCATCATTTTTTGGTCTTCTACTAATACATATTCTCATTCTTTTCACTTTTGTTATTTTTATTTAACATTGATTCACTAAAATATTAATTAATTAATTTTTCCTAAGTCAACTAAAATATTATATAATTTATATGTTACTATTTTCATGAAAAAAGAGAAACATGATAAATTCTTTAATGAAAAATGACATCAACAAAAAAAATAAATCTCATCAACCACGAAAAAATATATCCTCTTGTAAATAAAAAATAAAATTGATTTGAAAGGGTAAAATTAATTATCAATTGCGTATTGAGATATCATTTTCATGTTCATCAAACTAGTATATAATGTAAATAAAATTTTGGATTTATTAGAAGTTTTAAATGAATATATCATCATTCGTTACTAGAATCGAGAGACCCCCTAAAATAATCAATAAAAAACCCTTTTAATGGTATTTCTGAAGATTTTTTATACATTTATAGATATAGAACTACTCTTTCAATAAGTTAATTTCATTGTAAAAAATTGAAAATAGAAGTATAATGTCAATCCATTTTTCTTCAAATTTTTTAAACAAAAAAAAATATATTTATATAATGAAAAAATTATTAGATTTATATGAAGATCCATGTATTTTGTGGGTTATAAAAATATTAGTCAATTATTTTTTTAGTAAATATATTTCATGATAAACACCTTAAAATAAATGTAGAACATATACTCTAGATGAAATAGGATCATTTTTGGAATACTATTCGAATTCAAAGAAATCAATAAACATGTAAGATGTCACATAACATTTGGTGATAATTCATACGGAAATATAATCTTTGAAGTTTCCATCATTTTTTATAAAGATGAATTAATAATAAATTTTATTCATAAAATGATTTAAAACTAATTTTTTAATGAATTATATTGTTGTGTAGTAGCTCGTGTTAAATCTATATTTAAAATGATTTCATGAATGGTTTTAATTTAAAAAGAAAACATAATTTTACCAGTTGCAGATTTTAAAATTTTTACACAATTAATTTAAAATACAACTCTACCAAGAAAATTAAATTTTAAACGAATAATTGGATGACTCGTAGATTTATAATAGATTCCTCTGTAATATTTTTTTTTCTAAAATTATCTTTTCATATTTAAAATTATCATCCAATAAAAAATACAGGAATAATTTAATTTCAATGATTACATGGTTGGGGAAGAATTCCTAATTTTTAATCAGAAAAAATCCAAATTTATATATAAATTTTATATATAGCTCAAAATTTAATGAAATAATCAACCATGACCATTTTGGTGATAATAATATTTGAATTATTATAAGAATAATATATAATCTCTTAATTATTTATTATTTAACAATATTTATATGAGTTTATTATATAAATCTTGAAATATATGCTTCAAATTCATTCATTGGGTTTTAAAAATGGTTAAAAATGAAAGTTTATTTGAAATTATTTTTATATATAGTGATCATGGAAGAAAATTCTATTGTAGTTATTTTAATAAATTTTATTCCACGTAATGTTATAAATATTCTTATTCTTCCCCATGAACCCCTTAACAGAAAGATGTATTAAAGAGGTGAAATTGAATAATATATGTGTCAATTGGATCTATTTTATATGAATATTATATTACTAAATACTTTGGGATGACGCCATGAGTACTATAACTTATATAATTAATCATGATCTCATTAGTATGATTCCATAAAAAAATCGTTACAATCATTTCATAATAAAAACCACGATGTGTATTTTTTTATTATTTTTATCTAAAAATGTTTCATTTTCAACACTAGATACGATATTCAAATAATAGATTCAAATTACAATGAAGATATATTTATTGGGTAATCCTACTCAATAAAATCTTACAATTAATTTAATAAAAATAATAAAATGGATAAATAATATATCCATGTTGTTTCGGATAAAAGTTTTATAGAACATCTTTTTTAAAATGATTCTGATTGTGTTGTTTTTTATAATCTTATAAGAAACAAATAGGTTAAAGAAAAACAACAATCTCGATAGAAAATTTTCTATAAATTTTAAAAAATTATTATGTCTATCCCATGAAAAATATCATTAGTGATTCACTGGAGGGAAATCATTTAAATATTTTAGTCTTAAATGAGGTTGATAATCTACCCATTATCTCTCACATTGACACGAAAAGTATAATGACATGATTAATGATGAGAATTACTTAATTTCCATGAAACAAGAACATAATTATTTCTATTATGGTCATGTATATACATTTTTTGAATACAAAACTATCATTATGTTATCCTATATAAAATGTTTTATAGAAATAAATGTGATGAATATATCAATACTACTTGATAAATACTCCATTATATTCCAATGGTTATACACATGGAGAAAAAATAATATAGGGGGAATCCTTTTCTCCTCTTTATAATTTTACATCAATAATAATATTGTTTTAATTTTCTCCTCATATCATTTTTAAATTCAATAAAACAGATTTTAAAAGTTATAACTGAAATGGTTTTATCTTTGAATATTTTTTCACCAATGAACCTCATGGATAGAAAAAATCACATTTCATAAATATTATTATCAAACATACCAAATTATATTATGTATTAAAAAGTGCCATTGTTTTTGGTATGAACAACTTCCAATTATATTATTTTAAATTATAACAAAATGGAAATACCATATTCAACTACATTTTTTAAATAATATCTTCTATATTTGACATGAATAAATTCAACTTGTTGAAGGGATTATAATATCAAGTGATGAAAAAATATGGTTTTTGTATCATGATTTAATGAATAAATTATTTTATATGATATTTATGGGTGAACTCACAATCATCCTCAAATTTCTTATTTTTATAAATAATAGGGGATTCATTGTATTCCAATTTAAATACTTAAATTAACTCTTAAAATGATTCAAAATGGATTATGATATGGATATCAACACTAATTTTAAAAATACATATATTTAAATTCTAGATTAATCAAATAAAAAAGAAAATAAATAAAACATAGAAAATAGATATTATAAGACAACAATATCTTACTATGAATGAGTCTAAAATAATGTTTAATGTCTTTATTTATGTAAATATTAAATAAAATTTAAATTAATCCCATTTATGATATTTTAAATTAATTTTTTTTATTTATAATTATCTAGAAATATCATTTTATTTAATAATAAATAATCAAGATTTAAAATTTATTGTCTATTCGATGATAATTTTGGTGGATTTTCTCAAGATCATAATAGTAGTAGTGGAAATTTTCATCTACATGGGAAAAATATATTGGTTAGAGTAGGACATTAATTATGGGGTTGAATATAGTTCCTATAATTTTTTTTAAAAAATGTTACTTAAATGATTGCCCGAAAAGAAACTAAAACATGGTAGTTAATCAAAGAAAATAAATTTATAATAGAATGATTGTTCAAATTGTTTCTTTGAAGATTGATTAATTCGCCATTATAACAATATAGGATATTGATAAAACTATTGAAACTACTCTAATAAGTAAATATAGTTATAACTACTATTGGAGACTATCTATCAATGTAAAATTTTGTTTTTTAAAATATTTGTTAAAACAAAGAGAAACTAATTTCATAGACACAACGGATAAAAAAAATTTTCAGTCTCAAGATGAGACCTAATACACTCCACTTGGTGATCACCTTCATCCTAGAAATATATATATATAAATCATTGATCCCCACCTTAGATCGGGTTTAATAATAGTCCACAAGACTCTATTGGTCACGATACCTCTTCCATTATTCATTGCAGGAAAACAAATGACTGGGTCACACTAGACATCATCTAAAGTTATACATGCGTAAACAATGTTTAAAATTAAATGAGAGTGACGATATCTTTTATCCAATAGTTTATTGAAGGACATAGAGTATGTTTTAATATAGTCACTCACACTGCTCAAAATGTAATAAAATACTACACAGTAATAAAAAGAGGATGGGAAAGGATTTGAAATGATTTGAAGTGTTTTGTAAGAAAATTTCAACTCGTATGATGTTTCATATATTATTTTCTAGTCATCCATTGAAAATTGAGTATTTTGAGTTTCATTCCATAGTTTTTAGTTTGATGATATGTGCTTTGCATCTTTGTTTCTTGTTAGAGTTTCTACTGCGAGGATGTTTGAAGATCTGATCCACAACAGTTTAGCCATTATGAATCAAGAGTTCTTTATGGGTTCTTATGTGAATGTGTTTTTTTCTATTTGAATGTGTTTAACCTCTTGGTATATATATTTCTCTAGTGCCACAATTTTATCTATTATTTTGGGTGCTTGTGATGGAGATGATAGGGAACATGGCTTCTACATCTGAAACCTCATTCTCTTAGGTGTCATGTATACAAAAATCCTTAATAATTTCATTGTATTTAAAAACCTCAAAAATGAAGATTATAAATAACAATTAAATTAAATTTTACAAGAAATAAATATGGTTATGTATTGAACAATGCCACTATTTCGGTGAGATAAACATGGTGCCACAGTCGCGTTGACATCTGAAACCTGTAGAAGAGATGATGTGTTTAGATCATTGTATCTTAGGTAACAATGTCTATTACTTTGTAAAATTCATAAAAGTGCCTTATTATATTTTCTTAGAAATGGTCGCAAGGAAACTATGCCACAATATTTATAAAATCTGGAAGTATTTAGTGTCAGAGTCACATTTCCTAGATTATAGCGTTTGATTCATGGTGTTTAGGTTATAATGTCGAAGAATTTCCAAAATTTTATAATGGGTGGAAGACTTATGGATATAAAGACTTATTTAAACATTTGTAAACAATCATAATAATTAATACTCTTAGAATGGATTTTACTTCATCATTATAATGATAATAGATAATATGTAATACATTAAATATAGTTTACCAGATTGAAGAATGATTTGGGAGATTCATAATCGGGGTCTTGTGGAGTTTTGTACCATGGATTGTAATTATTAAAACATAATGAGTCCAAAAATATCCAAACATCATTTTTCATAGTTTAAACATGATTTATGGGCATAAAACATGATTAAAACAAGAGGAGTCTAACAATATCCTCTATTGTGATGATAAATAATCATAGCATTTATAATCCATACATTGTAGTAAATACACGACATTTGAGAATATATGTCTTGTCTTATTTCTCCACCTTTTCCCATAATGGTAATTATAAATTCCTTGCCTTATTTATCCACCTTTGGGATTATAAAAAAATTAAAAACAATAAAATAATCACTGAATTACGTGAAAAATTACCAACATTTGTGCACATTGAATTGAATTGATAGATAGAGTTCAATAAAAAAATTAAACAAAATACAAAAAATCCCATTAAAAAACCATTCTTCACTTATCTTCAGAGCCATCATTATTTTCATTTCAATTGAAAAAATCATTTTGTGGAAATATAGGAGCAGAAGAAGAATTGGTGTAAGTGATTGATTTAATGGGAAGGGAAGAGAAATTATATCCTTCAATGGAAGAGGGTTCAAGAGTTTGATTGGTTGAAGACCAAGGAGAAGGTTGTTCAAAAATAATAGGTATGATCTGGAACATATCTTATGATAGAGACATGGTAGAAAGAGAAAAGGTTGTATATGAGGAATGAGTTGAACTAGTCTGTAAAGGGGAAGTTGAAAGAGCCACAATGGTGGTACTTTTCACATGAAGATAAGGCTTTAACATGTAAAGTCTCAAAAATTCCATGATTTTTTTTATAATTTTTACGAGTCTGCGAAAATTTATGGCGCTTGATTAAGAAACTAGTGTGTCCAAAATTTATTTTTGAAAAAACATTCAAGGTAAATTTATTAAATGTACAGGCGGTGTTTTCTATCATTTTAACCAGTGCTCAGATTAAAAATATGAGGGCACTATTCAATATGCAGTGCCCGTATTTGTTAAAGGGAGCCTTCACAATGACCGTAGTATGTTTAGAGAAAAAATAATTTTTTTTATTTTTAATGAAATAATAATATAAAAAGAAGGTTCTAATTTTTTTTTATTACCACCTTTTGAGCGGCGGTGGCAGGGACCAAGGAGGTAGTGAGGCATTTAATATTGGAAATTAATTTCTTGGTTACACTTTTGTTGTGTAACCACTACTTTTCTAATTAATGAGGAACAATAATTACACCTATTAATTGAACCTCATTAATTCCTCGCATGTTTCTCACTTTTCCCAATCATATTTAAATGGATCTCAAGGTGGGGTTTTTGCACGGATTCTTCATGTCAGGAATATCTGGCGGAGTTCTATGGAAACATCCACTGAGGAATTATAGAAACACGGGATGCAATGATCTTGGATAGTCTAATGATGACAACTCCATCTAACGTAGATGCTTCTCCCACTTCAACCGTGACATATTCAATAGATCTCGAGGTAGTGGTTTTTGTTTTTTATATTATAAAATTCATAATACCCCATTCTTGATTTATACTAAGAATGTGGATCAACAGACCAACGATTTGATCTATGGATCTTTCTTTAAACATGAGAGGATTATACGTGGTTACAAGTAGAGAGTTCTTTATAAATTATATGGTTATTGTAAACACCCCTTGTTAAAATTCTAATGCATAGGACACGATCAAATCTAAACAATGCCCGAACTCTCAGTAAATATTTTTGTTTTTGTGTTTCCCATGCACGACCGAGAAATTTGATGTAAAGGCAGAGATATGGGTCACACAGTGGCGTTGGTGACCCGAGAAGTTCTTAGTCCAAGTAAACACGAAGAAACAGACCTCTAGATCACGTTTTTTGGCCTGCGAAAATAACTGCTAGTGAACCATGCCAGTGGCGGCCGACGAGAGATAGAGGAGGCCCACAACAATCACCCACAGGTGGTGGGAATTCGGCGTACCATCCCATGTCGTGGTGGTGGGTGGCGGTCGGCCCAATCAAGCCGTGTAGGGGAAGGGTGGCGCCCACAGTCACCACCGACTGCAGTAGCCACAAACAATGGGTCGTAGCCGGAGGGGGAGGCACCTCCACACACTGTGCTGTATTAGATAGAGACCAGTTTTCCACCTAGACGATTGTTACACATGGTGTGGTTGTATTCTAATGGCTAGATGAAATGGTGCAATGCCCGGAAGGCTAGAAGAAGACATGGTCTGTCATCAGGAAGACCATTCCGGACCAAGACAACCGAAAGGACTGGACCCGCACAGCAGGAGAGGCAGGACCCGTGGCCCATCGGGCCAGCGCGGGTGGGATGAGCCCCACCCAGCAGGTTGGGCCAATCGTGGCTCGGGCCCAGGAACCAGCTGGGACGTCTTTGATATTAAGTTCCCAGAAAAACGGGCTGAACCATAACCTTCTGAACTCGGCCAGGGTCCGGTAGACCGAGGGACCCGTTGCGTCAGGGCCAGCCTGACCGAGTCGGATTGGGCCCAGACCCAACCATCCTCTAAATAATTAAATGAATATAACTTGAGAATTGAGTGTATTTTTGACACACTGTCCGTGTAATTCAAACCCCTTTTTTGGAAGCGGTCCCTTTGGAATATTCTGTTAGGCCTGATCATGCTTGGCCGGACTGAGATGCGATCACCCTCGTTTCTGGGAAAGGCGTGTAACTAAAAAACAAGGTGTCTGATCGATGTTCCATATATGAAATAATGAACCTTGTGACTAGGCGGTTATTTAGAAACACACTAAGGGTGTATTGATGGATTTATATATGTGACATGGAGTGATTCATCACAATTACATGCTAGGGAGGGGTGTTTCATGTTTCAGTTTGGTTTTTTTTTCTTCAGGTCATGTTATGTCTTTAATTTCATGAAGTCTGTTGGGTTCTCCCCTTATTCCCTTAAAAGTGGGTTTTATTATAATAAAAATATTAAAGGCCTTTGGGTCGTTGGATGGACATGGGTTGTATGAGACTTAATTCCAACCGGGCAATTTTTACAAAAGTGCCCATAATACACAGACCGAGCAACCGATCAATGTATCATCTATTGCATTGGTACCGACATGATGAGGTCGTCCCATGTGTATGATTTTTTAGGACAATGTACCACTTGAAATATGACTGATGGCTTGATGTGGAGAATCATTCGGAGGTCCGGACTACTATGAGCGGGAATACAGTGGCTGGATGTGACGTGAAGAAGAAGAGCGACATATATGGGTCTGCATCAAAAACTCCAGAGTGGGATGATATAGTTGTTCATATAATCATCCCAACCTCAGTACAGATGACTAATACAGTTCTACATGAATGACCATTATAGGTCAGCATCAGCGACCAATATGGTTCTGCACCAGCGACCAACATAGGTCAACACAGGCAACTAATACGGGTCATCATCTGGCGCCCAATACGGGTCTACATACAATGACCTATACAGGTCAACATTAGAGTTACTATAGATAGGTTTATTTGTCTTTACTTCTTGTAATCCCTATTCATGTTACCTTGAACTTATACCATTCAAGTGAGTTGTCTCTTCTTCTATGCGCTTCATGATTTAGTACATGATTGTGGTATTTCTGGTGTTGTTTTTCTTTTGTAGATTATTGGGAGACCATCATTGGTCTTGGGGTCCCCTGCAATGTTGTTATACTCCCCCCTACACTATCTTGGCACACACCTATGCAGATAGTGCACACTACTGACGTTCCAAGGAAAACATTAGAGGTTCAGGACTTGGAAGAGCTTGGTGAGATGGGTGCAGTCGAGATCCTCTTCTTCGATATCAAGAATACATATACTAACCTCCACGTACAGCTCCAGGACATAAGAAGAAACTGTTTACATTTTTTTAGTTCAAGGGATTGTATTTCGACCCAATGTTTTTAGTTCATAGTGGTACTTATGGTTGTACTATATTCTCAAGGTTATACCTTAATTTTTGTTGGTTTTTTACATCAGTTTCTCCATTTGAGTTTGTATAGATCTCTATGTAAATTCCTTTTCTATTTGAGGAAATCGTTTAGGTGATAGTCACCAACCCCTATCCAATGGATGTTGGGTTTATGGTCGTATGGTCTGGGTATCGTGGGACAGGTTGTGACATAACAGCTAAAATAAATTACTGATGATCTCACCTCCACACTATAAAACCTTATCAAATTCATCTGTGATCTCCAAAATATTATCCAACAGAGGAGTAGAGTCATTAATATTTTGAACATGATTCATTAGAGATTGAGTTAAAGGGAATTTTAAAATTTTCTACAAGAAACATGATGTGATTGGTGATATCATTTTTAGAAACAATTTTGTTTATGTAGAAGTCTATGTTTATAGAAATTTACTCTTGAGAATCAATTTCAATCATTGAATGGATCCTTATAAATTAAAGGATTTAGTCATTATTCATGATGATAGTATAGAAACATTCGTTATCAATACCCCTTGACATTGACTGGAGAAATTCTTGAAGAGTTGTTTTTATCGGGACTTTATCAATATGCTGAGATGACACTCTAGAGGCAAATAAAGCTTTAACAGTATAAGTGGGAGTATTATGTTAATTTAATATTTTTTGTAGATGTCCCTTATATTCAAAAATCATCATGTTATGTCCAAAAACAAGATCACACATCTCATTGACTATCTTTATGTATCTCTATGCCACATTGTTATATAATGAAGTCATATTTTGTTGAATCAGAGGTAAAAATTTTTGTGGCATGTGATCACCATCGTCCTTAATAGGATTAGCTAAAGAAACGCGGCCAGTTTTCTACACTTTTTGTATATTATTATCCATAGATATGACAGAATTCATTTTATCGCTTAACTATTTGTTTTCAGTCCCTACGTATTGAATTTTATGAACCATATTCTGTTAAATCATCAAAATGATTTTCTCTAACAACAAGGAAATATATTTTTCCCTGGGATTAGTCACTGGGGAAGGTTGTGAATTCATGATCATTTCAAATCTAGATAACAAGGTGTTTACAAATTCCATTATGTCATCCTTATTAAATTTTGATGAATATTCATGAGTATGTTCAGGATCATGAACTAAAACTGGTTCATACACCTTAGAAGAGGTTACATCTATAATAGAAATCTATTTCAATTGAAACACAATACAAATATTAATTCATTTTACCGAGGCTTGTTGGATATTATCCGTATAAAAATAGCTATTATTATTATACAATGTATCTAATTAGCTTTGGAAAACAAGATTTGTATAATGAACAGTTTATAAATTGGGGTTCTTCTCTCCCTAAATCAGTGAATATATTCTGGGAAAAAATGACTCAATCACCTAACCCATTTCAAATTCTCAGTACTGTCAGGCTCACAATTAACTTTTAAAGATATATGAATGGAATGTTCCATTATCTCTTTAGTATATATTATTATTTATTTTTCATCTTGTTCTTCTGGATATTCTAAAATAGCAGGTCTTTCCTCAACAAATAGCTCCTCTTCGACAGTAGGTTCTTCTTCTGTAGAAGGCTCTCCCTCACTGTTAACTCTTTCATTAGTAGAAGATGCATCTTTTTGAAATTAATTTTTCTGGAATAGGAAGGTCACTACATTCATGGTATATGAATCATCCTTATTTAGGTGAAACTTTTTCATATTCTACTACTTCATCTGAATAATCAACTTATTCATTTGTTCCGAACCAGGATTATATTTCTTCTTAGCTATTGAAGAAATCACAATTATATTGAAATTATCATACAATCTTTCAATGTATTAAACCAAATACTTTTTCCATATATTCCACATAATTTTTATCCTTCTTATTATATCATTTCAGATAAAAAACGCATCATCATCAATAACTTCTTCATGTGAACTGACAATTCCCTTGGTAGACAACATTGTAGAAATAAATCATGAATTAAATAGATAAGTGGATTTCTATTTTTTCTTGATCATTTAACACCTATTAATTATAATAGGCTTCCAATGATTTATAATTTACAAATTTTTCCTAAGACGTGTTAGTAATAAATCTTGATACTTAATGGTTGAAAAATACCCTTTCATTGGAAAATTATGATTTTTAATTAACATAAATAACAACCCTCTCTCACCATCAAGATCACATGCAATTCCTATTCTCTAATTTTTATTTCCAATCATATTTCTAGGAACCTTTTCTTGGATAAACATTTCACTAAGATGAGGAGGATCTATTTAGTAATAGTAAAAAAAATTCTTGAAGTACTCTTAGACAGGAATAACATTTCCTCATTGAAAATGTACAAGTTTGACCCTTCACATAGCTTCTTAAAACAAAATATTCAACATTATTGAATGAAAACCTAAACATATTGATAAAACTGAGAAACAAGAATCGGATAAATTATTCCTTTATATATTGTATACCATTACAGCCATACCTTTTCTTCTAGTTATTTTAAAACAAGTGACTTACTAGGAAGCAACCACTTCAGATAGAATTCTATCTATGGCACTAATGTTCTATCAGCAAGGCCTAGATTCAGCAGTCCCAAAGGCACTATATTCAAATAATTTTTTATTTTCATCTAATACCTACTCTTCGCTAGAGTTGATGAAGAAGAATTATTTATTCTGGGTATCCAATGTAGGTTTGAGAATGATTAATGGATGAAAGAGTGATAAAGGATTACGATAGAATGGTTTCCTTTTTAAGAGGAGATAGTTCGATTTAAGTGAGGAGTGAAAAATATTAGGTTTTTATCATTTAAGTATTTCAAACGTCACAAACAAAAATGCACAACATAAAATTAATAAATTATTCTATACAACGATACGAGAATGATAATTAAAAAAAATAGAAATATATTTCATTATGGTGAGACTGGAAATTTTCTTCATGGTGTCTATATTACAATGTGACTCCCAATGGTGTGATCATATCATTAAGGTAGCTAGTGTGAGACCGTAATTGAGAGACAATAACTGTGAGACCGTAAGTGTGAGGTAGTAATTGAAAAACTATAATTTGTGAAACATTAATACCTGAAACCCTAAACCGTGAACATAAATCTATTCACATAATACTTATCATCAATAACTCATGTTATATAAAATTTATTATCCAAGAATTTAATGTCTTAGTGAACATATCAGTAAGCTGATTTTTATTGACAATGAATTCCAAAGTGATATCAAATTTTTGATAATTATCTCTGAAAAAGTGATGTCTTAATTCAATATTTTTAGTTTTGGAATGTGAAACATCATTCTATGAAATGTTAATAATACATTTATTGTCACAATTTTTAGTTACATGTATAAACTAATATCCATAATCGAGTAAAGCTTGTTTCATCCATAAAAATTGGGAACAAAACTACCAGAAACTAGGCATTTCTCTTTGGTTTAAAAAAAAGCAACAAAACATAATTCTTACTAAACCATGATTCTATAGACATTCCTAAATTTTGATATGTTCTAGAGGTTCTTTTTCTATTTAATATAAGACCTCCGAAATCATCATTAGAATATCTACCTAAATCAACTAATTATCCTCCATATAAAAAAAATCATAAATTTGTTGTATGTTTGAGCAATTTGAAAATAATTTAAAAAATATTTAAATGAGACTCCATTGGGGTTTCTTGAAAACATCCACAACTGAAAATAGGGAAAAAATATTTGGCCGACAAGAAGTTATGTTGATTAATCATCCAACCATTCCTCAATATGTGGTTTGACCAACAGTTTTTCCATTTTTATCACGCTCAAACATACAGGCACTACTCAATTGAGTATCAATAGTTTTATTGTTATTTAAGAAAAAAAATTATATGATATTTTTTAAATTTTCTATCATATAAATTAATACCTTATTTGATTTTAATGATTATAAATCCACGGAGGAATTTTATTTCATCCATTAAACTCAATTTATATTCATTTTTCATCATTTCTGAAATATGAATATATATAAATAATTTTTTCAAGATCCAAATTTAATGTCATATATATAGATTTTATCAAAAAAAACATCATTAGATACTCATTTATAAAAATATTTGGATCATTTATACCTGCTGTAAAAAAATTGGGAATAAGAAAACTAATTAATCTATCATTCCAATCTCTTGGATCTTGATTTAAACAATATAAATCTTTTGTTAATTAAAAAACATGATTTCAAAAGAACGGTTTTGTAAAACCAGGGTGTTGTTAAAAAAACATTCTCAACTATATAACCATTTATGAATGCACTCTTGACATCAATTTGTTATAATTTAAAAATTAGGTTTGTTTCATATGCATTCATGATTCTAATAGATCCAAGTTTACGTACTGGTAAAAATGTTTCTTTATAGTCAAATCCTACTTGACTAAAGCCTTGTGAAACGAATATAGAATTTTATCTAACTATGTTACTATATTTATATAATTTGATCCTTAACACCCAATTAGTTCCCATGGTGAAAGTGTATTTTGGTCTACCCACATGTTTACAAACATTATTTCATTTGAACTGATATAATTCTTCTTTCTCGACCATCAACTAAAATTCATCATTGATTGCAACATAGATGTTTTCAGGTTCGTGTTGTGACAAGAAAGGTTGATATTCAACAATATTTCTAAAAGAGGATCTAGTATATGTTCCTTTATGTAAACATCTAATAAAAACATCTAAAGGATGGTTCTTAATAGCTTTAACACATCTATAATAAGAAGGACTAGTAATTTCATGTTCTTCAACTGGTTCGAGTTCATTATGGCTTAAATCTATATAATTTCTAGTGCTGGAATTTTACTAGATTTCATTATTTGATGGTTAGATGATTTATCATAATGGTTCATATTTGATATATCATCCTCAAGATTCTCTAGGTAGGGCTTAGGTTCAAGCTGATCTATTTCATCAAATTTTACATGTACAGATTCTTCCACGAATTTTGACATTTTATAAAAGACTCGATAGTCTTTACTAGAGGTTGAATATCATAAATAAATTCTATCATCACTAATGGATGTAAACATATAAATATTACCCTTATTTTTAATAATATTGAATTTGTAACCAAAATCCTTGAAGTAATTTAACTTGGATTTTCTATTGTTCCACAACTCAAAAGTATTTATTTTAATAATTGTTCTAATTAACATTAAATTAATAATATAGCTTGATTTCTTGAATGATTTAACCCGAAAGTAAATAGGTATGTCTTAATCACTAATCATTGGTATAATAATTTCCTATAGTTTTCTATTTTATCATTCTACAATACCGTTTTTTGAGGTGTTTTAGGGGAAGAGAAGTTACGAATATAGCAATTTTGTATGAGAAAAGATTCAGAATCATCAATTTCAAACTCACGGCCATGGTCAATTTATAGAGATTTTATCCCAAGTCAGCTAATATTTTTTACCGTCCTAGAATAGATGGTAATATTATAGTAGGCTTTACTTTTGTGATCCATGAATAAGGTCTATGCATACCTGGAGTGTTCATCTAAAGTCACAAAAACCCATTGATATAAATTTTATCTATAATCTCTAGAAATTAAAAACAAATCAATTTTAGCAAACTCAATAGGTTGTGAATATGAAACTTTTTTCGTAGGATTGTATACTATTTTAGGTCATTTACCCTTTTTACAAGGATTAAAGACTTGATCAATTTGAAACTCAAGTTTGGGTAGGTCCATTAAAGAAACTTTTTTAGTAAGCTTTTTTAGTGTTTATATTGTAGTTTCCTAGTATTGTATGAAAATTCCAAGACTATGTGAAATACAATTATGCCTGAAACATTTTGAGAAATTAAATAATCTATGTTAACTGCTTAAACAATTTGATTTTGAAATGTAGAAAATATTAATTAATTTATGAATTAAGAACATTGTAAGAATAATATTAAAATTTAACATTAATTCCATCATCACATAATAGTGAAATTCTAAGCATATTATACTTCAATACATCAACAAAAATGTACGGTAGAAATTAAAATTGAGTTAGAGATACTAATCTATCTTATGCCAATTATTTTTCCATTGAATTGTCATCGAATGTGACATGCCCACCACAATTATTTATTATATTTTTGAAGAATGATTAATCTTATTTCATGTGTCGTGAACATTAATTTTCCATGTACAATAATATTTTATAAGAACTCTTCAACTATCATTCCTACAAAAAACAATATTTTGGTACAACAATTTGGTTTGGTCTTGTAACATTAGTAATTATTTCTTTTGGAATCCACACCTTCTTTATGGGTGTCCTATATGCATTATGTAACAAATTTAAAAATATTCATTATTTGTCCTAAACATGAAAGAGGTAGTAAATTATTTTCTAGAAAACAATGTAAGAATAGAATTTTAATTTTATGTAGAAAGAAAAATATTTTCTAGATTTAGTTACAAACATGTTTTTGATGAGATTATTTTTCCCATGTGGGTATCCTATTCCTGTAGCATTTCATATAGTGATTTTTTTACCAATAAACTCTGTAAAAATATTTTTTCCATTGGTAAATTTCTCTACGTCCTTTTTTAATTGTTCATTAGGTAACATATGTTCATTGTTCTCTTTGATTAACTGGTCATTTTCACATTCATTATAGTAAGTTCATATTTTATTTTGGCGGTTAGGGTATATGGTTTCATTAATGATTTATATTTATTTTTAGTTAATTATAAGAGCCTTTAAGAATATTACAGTATTCAAACATTTCATCGGTAGTCATATTTTCCTCATTATGAGATTTGTCTCTTGAATATTATACATTATGTCAAAGACTCTCAGGGGTTACCTCAGACATGTTATTCATGAAACACATATTGGATTTATCAACCCTTTCATAATATTAAGGTTCTAATTCACTTGAACGGTCCTCCGATACACTCCATATTTCCTTCATGAATTTTATAAACATTCTATATTTATCCTCATACTTATTCTTGTATTTTAGCATGGGATAATCCACAATTATATTTCCATTTATCTTACAATAATAACAGACTAATTTATTAAATTTATCACCTCTTTTCCGATACATATTCTACTATATTTTTTTATCACATATTTCTTTACAGTTGGTATTTCATAAAATTTACATTCATCTATAAAATTTAATAAATCTTATATCTAATTTATTCATTTCCACAACCCTATCTGATCATGATTTTTCACTATTGGAACATTCTTTAGGGGATTGTAATTTATCATTTTACTCTTATTTAGTTTGGGAAGTAGTGGCTCTGAAGGCATCTAACATTATTTTTTCTCTTCTCTCACTTCCTTATTGACATTTAATTATTCATCATGAATAATAAAATTGAAAATCCGCTCCTTGTATGGTATCTTTATAATATCACAAGATTATCTAATTGATATAGAGGACCCTCTCTATCTATCTTGTATGTATCTATGTATTCTCATGATTTCCTCCTTGGATGTAACATAAATTATAACTGACATCATAGTGTTTATTATTTCATTAAACCCGAGATAAATGTTTTAAATATGCTCATTATGATTAATTTTAATGTTATAATATTTAATAGTATATTTTTCATATCTTATTTAGTTAAAACTATAAGTTCCTTAATGGGAAACTGATAATGTATTGAAAATTTCATGAGATGTTTTACATATACAAATTTTGAAAAACACTTCATCTCCTAAAGAAAAGTTTGAGGCCTTCATGGATTTGAAATTATGGTTTTAATAATTTTTTTTTGGGTCAACCAAAGTGTGAAAATTAGTTGCATGAATGTTATATTCTTCTAAAATTGATGACCAAATCTGAAAACTGATACATTTTATGTGTATATTTATTTTACATTTCTATTGCCTATAATTTGTTTAATTAAATAATGGAGGTCTATTGGTAGTATTACCTTCCAATATATTAACCATGATAAATAAATAAATTATTAAAGAACATGAAATTAAGAAATAATAAAATTAGATATCTTTAAAATGTGACTAAAATAACAGTATATTTCTTTAAATAGAGCAGAAAATATAAAAATTAGAATTTTAAAAACACTTATAATACCAAATGTCGGTTGGAGTAGGAAACATATTTGGGGGTGAATTTAGTACCTATAAATTTTTTAAAAGATGTTTACATAAAATATTCCCCCAATTAAACCTTAAATAGGATAGTGAATCAAGGAAATAAAATTATAACAGATGGATTATTCAAATAACTTGTTAAAAGATTGAATAATTCTCTGTTATAACTATAGAGGATATTGATAAAACTTTTTAAACCACTCTAATAAGGTAAAATAGTTATAACTATTATCCAAGGCTAACTATCAAAGCATAATTTTGTGTTTGAAAATTTTAGTTAAAACATATAGAAACTAAATTGAAAGACCCATGAAATAAAACCAGTGGTTCAATTTTAAGATAAGGATTAATAAACTCCACTTGGTGATCACATTCCAACATTATATATATATATACATATATATATATATATATATATTTCATCCACACTGTATATTTGGGTTACCAACAACACACAAAAGACATCGTCCAATGTAATTCGTGGGAAAACGAACTACCATGTCAGACATGACATCTTCCATAGTTATACAGGGGTAAAATAAGTTTAAAAATATATTTGATTGAGGATATCGTGTATAATTTAGTATAATGTTGGATAAAACATGTGTTATAATACATACACACCCACTGCAAAAAATGTTATAAAACAGTTCACTAGGTGAAGATTATGATGAGAATGGATTATAAATTCTCTGAGTTTTGTTCAATACAACTCTGGACTTGTAGGATGTAGTAGATCTATTTTTCGAGTCCACCTGTGAAAAAGGAGTATTGCTGGTCTCGTGCTCTGGTTTTAGGTTCATTGAGATGTGATTTACAATAATATTTCTCCCTTCTGTTTCTAATACGAGGAAGATTGATGTTTTGATCTACATTAGTTCAGCCACCATGAATTGAGAGTTCTTCTTGTATTCTTAATTGTATATGTTCTACACTATTCACATACATTCAACGTCTTGAACTCTATATTTATCCAGTGCCACTCTTTTCATTTTTATTTCAGTTGCATGTGTTGGATCTGAAAGGGAGCATGATTTTGGCACTTCATACCTCATGCTGTTAGGTGAAATGTATACAAAAAATCACTATACATGTTCATGTCATTAAATAACTAAAATATGACCGCTCGAAATAAATTTTAAATTTAATTAAATAAAAGGAAAATGGTGAATTATGTAATGGTGTCATATGTGTAGTAATATAGTCACAGTGCCACAATCGCATTGAGATCTTGAATCAACAGTATAGATGTGGTGTAAGGATCACAGTTTCTTATGTTACGGTGACTAGTCTATTGTCCAAATTCTGAATGGTGCTTTTTTTATGGTGCATTGGAAACAATATTAATGAAATGGTGTCACAGGAATCATGAAATCTGTAACTAGTTATGTTGTTAGAGTCACAGTCTCTAGATTATTGTGTTTGAGATATAATGATTGGGTTTCGGTGTTAGGGACATTTCAAAAATACAGAATCTGAGGTAGGCATTTGGTTTCTCAGACTTATACATATATTTGTAACATGTATTTACAAGTAATACTCAAAAAATATATTATCCATAATAATTGTTATGATAAAACATAATATAATAATATTAAACATAGTTTATAAGATTCAAGCATGATTTATGAGATTCTGAATCATGATCTTGTGAGAGTTTATACTAGGAATCATAATCATAAAAACATAAGGTGTCCAACAATCTCAAAAAATAATTTTGGATATGTTAAAAAATATTTTTGAGAATTACAATATTGATAAAAACATTAGGATTCCATCAAAAACTTCTCATGAAATAGAAACATGTACAATTATATTCATCTTTTTATATCCAAAACTTAATTTATAGCTACAAGGAGTTGATAAGATCAAATTACATAGATGTAACACACTTTATTGAAAAAATGGATAATAAATACATATATCCCTATAATTATTTACAGTTATTGTTTAATAAGTATATATAAAAATCATATTCATAACACTCACACTTATCACAATGACTAAAGGCACCATATACATAGAGATAAGATACCAATAGTTGATATCTTATTATATTTTTTTACCCAAAAAATTGTTATCAATCAATATATTCTTGAAATATATAACCTTTAATTATTTAAAATTCATTAATTTTTAAATTCGAATGATTATTTTGTATCATTATTTAAGTCATTGATTTATATCTTATGTTTTATTTGAAAATATTTTTCAAAAGAAAAAATTCTTTTAAATCTAGAATTCATTCCCTTATTCAATTTTCTATCTTATAAGTGAAATATTATCTCACATGTGTTAGCATTTTAGGGAAATATTTTTACCTATTTAGTTATGAAATTTTCAATAACAAGGATGTTTATTTTCCAAAATTAATTAATTATCATTTTCAAACTATATTAAATTTTTTTATCAAAATTTTATATTAATAATTTCAAAATAATTTAATTTTAAAAATGTTTTATTATATTTTAATTAAAAACATAAATATTTATTGGTTCCATTTTTTCTTAGTTGTTTAAATAATTTATTTTCTAAATCTAAATATGTATTTATTTAATTAAAATTCATTTAATTATAATAATGTATTTTGATGATGACTAATAATATTTTATATATACATCTCTTTAACAAATATTTAAAGATTAAATTGAGGAATTTCCATATAAAGGAAATAACATCACTATACATTAAGTATCAACTCAACGAATTTAACTCTACATGCTCATTAAAATAAATATTTATTCATAATGTCATAACTATTTCTTGACGTTTCTTGAAAAATTGTATGTTCTATTTTTTATTTTATTATTTTGTTTTAAAATTTTAGTATTAAATCTATAAGTACTTCCCTTAAATATTCTTATATGTTGCTCATTGTGTTTCTTTTTTCGTTAACTATTTATTTGTAATTATTTCTTCTTTCTATAATTATTTTTGTCTTCTCATTTGTAGTCTAATCTATCTCTCTCAGGATCATACTATTTTGTAATTATAGAAGATGATAAGTTTTCTTAATAATTTACTTAATTTCCTTTTTTATTTCACATATTTTTATTTTTTCCCTATATTGCAATAATAATTATATTTTATTATATTTAATAAAATTAAATGTTATTTAAAATGTTTTATTTCTTTCTCGTTTTTTCAAATTATTTTAATTTTTTTTAAATAATTCATTGAGTTTATTATTTCAAAATCCATCATCAATTTCACGAAATTAATATTGTTTTTTTATTATTTTGTGATTTTATAATTATGATAATCATAAATGGGGGGAATATCCTAAAATGAAAAGGATACAATATCATTGATTATTTTAAAAAATGTGGTAAATTTTATATATATTTTTAAATTTACTAAATTCATTACCATGATCTTGGTAAAATTTATATAAAAATTACATTTTGAATTTATTTTAGTTAAATCTTTTTTTTTCATACTTTTACGTTTTTTGATCATTCAATATCATGATATTATAATGAAACTCCCCCTTATTACATTATATATTGGTCTATCAATAATTTATATATTTTTTGTTTTAATTATCATCAAAAAGGGAGATATCTTCATAACTCTCCATGTCAATTAATTTACATTATCAAAAATTGTCACATATATTTTTTAAGTCAGTAATTTATTTGAAATAACATATATTAAAACATTCTCTATGTGGTGAAATTAAAGTAATATTTATGTTCATTTAAACACATAATTACTGATTGTAATTATATCTTTTAATCCATTAATGTGTGGGAATCAACATAATATAAATATAGAATGAATTTTTGAAAACACCCTAACCCAAGTTTCTTGAAATTGGAGATTACAACAAAACTTTTTCATGATATACAAGGAATCACATAAAAAGGATCAAATAGTTTTGGGTTCTTCATAAACATTATATATACATAAAATTACAATTATATTTTATAAAATAAAATACACACAATGATTTTACATTAGAATTCTATTAGTCTTCCTTTTTGTAAACATACATATCAATCACAAAATGCTTCATCGTATCCTTGGGAAAAGTGAAACATAAGAAATATGTGAGATTTGATACTTTGTAAGGGAAAATTTATAGTTGAATCAATGATGAAAGAAGTAAAAAATGGCATGATGAATAACTAAAATTCATTCCATTAAGCATAATAATGACCATAATATAGAAATAATAAATGATGATAAAATAATTTCATATTAATAATCACAATAGATTGAAAATTTAAATTGGATATTATACAAGAACAATAATCAAATGGAATATTATTTACTAATATAATAATGGTGGAAAAGATAATTTCTTAGGTCTAAAAAATCATTCAGGGTCTAATCCAATAACTATACATAAATGAGTTAGGGCTCATCCAAAATCAACTCTATTTGGTATTATGGGACCTATCGATGCATCGAGGGGTTATAGTGGGCTTCAAGCATCACATAATTATCCCAATTAATTCCTCATATGAAGTGGGTGAAACAAAAAAAACATTATCATTCCTATAGGAAAACTAGAATATGAATTGTAAAGATCTTAACTATAAACAATCCAACATTACATGATGAATGGTATCCAAATAGCACATACACAATCAAAATAATAATAAACCATTAAATAAAATGTAATAGATGATATAATAAGATATCAAAATCAAATAATTACTTATTAAAAAAGGGGTTTTGACTTAATTTAAAATACTATAACAAAATCATTAAAAATCAATACACAAATAATCATTTTAAAATTTGAAATATTCTATTTAAATGTTACTATATTATAAAATTAATTTTGTTTGAAAATAAAAATATAAAATTGTAAATTATGACCCAATACATTATGTAATCATGAATACATGAAAATAAACACTGTTAGTATGAAGAAACTACATTTTTTCCATATATTTTTATCAAAAAAAATCACAACGAGCATTGTTTAGATAATGAAAAAATAGTAAATAGGACATATTTATAAAAAGTAAAACTAGGGAAAAATTAATTTAATTATTCAAAATAGTATAGTAAAAAACATTTTCAAAAATACCATTAAAAAGCATGGACATGGATGTAAAATATTCCCTAGTGGAGACTTAAACAGAAGTACTCCCGAATAATGAATTGATACTGAAATGAACCCTTACCTTATATCAAATTTCCTTCATACATTTCTGAAACAATTATATATTGGTTTTAAAATTTTATTAACATATAATTAAATTATATTAATAATTATTATATAATATATGATCCCCTAATAACATTTTAAAACCCGATTATTAATTATATATTAGGCATTTCATTGTTTCATGTGTTAACTACATTTTATTCTCATGCTTGTTTTTTCATGAAAGACACAATAATTTTTCCATGGATCAAAATAAAAAACAAAAAAAAATATTAATGTCATAAATATTACATTTTTTATTATATTATTTTTTCAATAACATTATTTAATGTTGAATATTGAAAATTAAATGCATCGCTTCATGAAGACAGTTATTTGTACTCACACATGACGAATGATATCATTTTTGAATAGTTTTTAGTGTAAGGATATGAAAGGTATATTAATTTTCCAAAAAACTATTAATTTATAATTAAAATATATATCTACTATTATTATTTTAAAATCCATTAATGAATTGTGGTGATGCCAAAAAAAATTACACCGCTATGAAGATACATTATTTATTTCGCACACGCATGTGATGATTTTGTTTTTCATAGAATGGATAAATGGTAGAATACCATTATGTATTAATAATAGTGACATATTAGTATAAATATTATAATGGAGTTACTATTTTTGGATTGAAACCCCCTATAAAATTTTGTATAAGATTAAGTCATCTTGAAAAATTTGGAAAACACAACAACTCCTTCTTTAGAAGGATTCATTGTATATCACTTCATAGGGATGCTAGGTATGGTCTATTAAGTCTTAAAAATCCTCCAAGACATGTATAGTTATGTGGAGAAGAAAAATGGACTGAACTTAGAAGAGTTAGATAGCTCAATTTGATGTGATAAAATAAGTAAGGAAGTTCTATTTTTAATTTAGATGAATGATACTTTTGGAATTTCTCAAAATAGTAAACTATAATAAATTAATATATCATAAAAAAAACTAAAAATGTAAATTTATTAGAAGATAATATTTAATACTCTTTTTATCTAATCAGCCGCTAGAATATGGGGCTTCGTGGGTGTTATTTTAAACCTTTTAATTATGTTTAAACCCTTAGTTAATTATTTTTTTCCATTAATGTGGTAATCATTATTTTAATCACAATATGTTAATAATGATACTATTAATGAATAAATGACTCAAAAATAGAAAATATAAAATTTTTAATCTATATAACATTAACATTTATGATGATAATATTTTTACCAATTTTAAATAATTTAGTAAAATATTATATTTATAAATTATCATAAATCTAAATGTTGACCCTTTTCATTGACATTGAAAAAAAATGTGTCATGACAATGTGGAAATTAGTATATAATTATCCCAAACATCTGTAATATTTCATATAGATCTATATAATTAATTTCACATAGAGAATCATTAAATAATATTAGGATAAATATTTGAAAATAATTTATCTTATTTTTTTAAATTATTAAAAATTATTTTATTACTGATAAAGAATTTAATGTAATTATATACTTTCTAAAAATTAAATGTAAATTATTATATTATTAAATAATTTATTAATATCAATATATAATTTTCATCCATTCAAATCTTTATTTTTTACCTATGTGAATAAATAATAAATACTCAATATCAAAAGAGTGACATTTTGTAACTATCATTGATTTAAATCATAAACAATTCATTTTCAATGAAAATTATCTATGAAAAAAATAGAATTAGAGACTTAGATATTAAGGGTCGAAATATGGTCATCAAATAATTGTTTTGGACATGTTTTGAATTTTTTTACAAACTTATCATTTTGTTAAAACCATTATTAAAAAACTTTACCACTTACCTAGACAATATTTATTTTTAGTCTTTGAGGGATAATATAGTTATTATAAATTGAAAAATTCTCATTAACTCATCATAGCGGATATGATTAACTTTATCCATTTTTTTGGCCAAATATAAAATTTCTATGAGTTTTATATCATATCAAAAATTATTAAGTACTATAAATTACTTTTAATGTAAAATTTCTTAACTATTCTATTATTTGAATTTAAAATATCAATAAAACACCATAAAATTGTAAAAATAATTTAATTCATCCATAATATGAAAATTTAATCAATAATTTTTTTCTAATATTATTTTTATCTAATTGTATTTATTGTAATTTTTTTACTATCATTTCAATGATACTAACTTTAATAAAATAACTACTACATCATTAGTATTAAAATATTTATTTTAATTATATATTCACTGAAAATAAAATTATATAGAATGACATATTATATTTAATTGTAATATTTATTAATGGAGGTATATTTTTGGATAATAAATAATTAAAAATGATATTGTTATTTGAAATATGAATGAGTCATTTTTTTATTTATAAAATATATTTAAAAATCATAACCTCCTATAAACATAAATAAATGGCCATATAATTGAATCATAAATTATTATGGATGAGCACAACATATAAAGTAAATTTTTTCTTAGGTTGGGGTCTTTTTCTTGTTCTTATCATTATATATTTTTTCTTAAATTACCAAATTTACCAATTAATGTGGTAACAAAAATTACATAGATTATTATTCATATTGTTGAAAAATAAAATTGCATGTTTTATTTAATTTATATCATTCGAATCCAATTATTAATTCATTTTTAAAAAATTCTATAAAAAGTGATTTGAAAATAGAATTTATAATTAATCCCACAAAGTACACCAAAATTCAGTTCTCTTGAAAATAAATTTTTAATCAAGAAATATACTTCTACAAAATAATGTATACGGATGATTAAAATGTAATTAATTATATAATAAATAAATAATTTGTAACTATTTTTAAATGAATAATGTTGAAATCATTAAGGTTCTTTTAATATAAACTAATTAACAGATTTATAAGAATAAATAATTATCAATATTCAAAGAAAAATCAATCTACATATAAATTTACCTAAAATTTACCATTGGATAATTTAAATAAGTTATTGTTAAAAATGATATTAGTTTTATAAAATATAATTATATACAATCAAGGAAATTATTTTAATATTTACCTATAAAAAAGGAATTTTTTTTGGAAATTCATTTTTTGAAGAGTAAAATTATTTTAGCAAAACCAAATTAACTACTTATTAAAAATTAATTAATTAATTAATTATCATTGAGTTTTAAGATTATAATTTTCATAAATCTTTTGAATAGTATTAATCCCCAACAATTTAGATGCATGGTTATAATGATAACATAATTATATTTTATTGTTCATTAAACATGGTGTTGCTTGTAAAATAAGCTACCAGAGAAGATAAATTTTAAAAGTGAAATAACTTATATATTGGGGAGTTACATTATCCCATGCATTAATTAATTACATCCTATAAATTTTATATTTTACTTCATGATTCAAAAGTTGATTTTTGAAACTTCCTTTTTGGAAACACACATCGTAAATAAGGTAAAGAAAATTTCTTGACAAGGGGAAGGAGAAATGTGATGGTGGAAAAACTTTTAATTTAGAATAGAATAAATTTATCATCAAGTGAAAATATGGACGTAGAATATAAATGTAAATATAATTTTCAGATGTATATTGATAGAGAACATGTATAGTAAAAATTTCACAATAAAAAAATCATTTTTTAGAGATCGGTTAAAAGACTATTTATTCCCAAAAAAATAAACCATTAATTTTTTTGGTAAAAAGTTATTTTTATTGAGCTGATGGATTATATTACTAACTTTAAATAATTAATTTATAAAACAAACATACATGATTTATTTCCATTTCATTAGAAAAATATAACAATTTATGATTTTAATATATTTTCACCTCATCAATTATGCTAGGAAATTGATTTTAAAGAAGACTTTTTCATTCATAATAAACATTTAATAAAACATAAGGTCCAAAAGTCCTTCCACCATTCAATAAAAATTTATCAAAACCAATGTGGGTAGCATATGTTATCCAATATAATAAATCATTTTTTAACCTCAAACAATAACATCTCACACACAACATAATATTTTATAGAAGTTCTTAATGTGGACTCTCAACCACAAAACATCAGTCCAAATTTATAGTACAAATATTTTAATGGATGTTTATTAAATTTCTAAAATTAATGTATAATTCAATTCCAAAAACTACATAATGTATGTCTTAATGTCACATTAAAAATATATGAATACCATGAAGAACATAAAACCATAATAAAGACATTAATGCAACTAAATCTTAAATAATAAAGTACCATAGTATAATCCTCATATATGAAAATATTCTTATAACCAAAATATCATAGATGAAAAGAAATTACATCAATATTCTTGAATTAAAATAACATTATTTATTCCCTTTCAATTTTAGCAATAACATAAATTATTCCACTATCCCTTTCATTATTATTCTATATATTCCCTGGATGTTTGGATCATTAATTTACTTATTTCCTTATATCCTTACAGTTGAATAATTGTTTGTAATATCTACTTCCCTTGAAAGAAATATAATAGTGACATTTCTCTCCACTATCGTAGAAAAGTCACATTCCCGTAAAATATGTATCAATGTGTTTTCGTCCACAATTATCACATTTTAGAAAATCCTTTATTCCCTTCATCCATTAAACCAAAATTTTCATTACCATACTCTTATTATATTTCATATTTTTATGTCATTAGTCAAGGATAATTATTTCACTATCATGATATAACATGATACTATATCATAATTTGATATGAATATTTTTAGACTAGTTCCCATTTGATAATTGGCATAAGGAAATCAAATAAACGGTCAATCATAGTCTTTTGATTATATATGTTGTCGCATCATACCTAGAAAACATTTTAATTTTTTCTTCGTATTTAGCATCATTATCATCCTACTACTTGCTCACACTCAAGAATTTTCTATCCTTATTCATTTACTGTTTTAATGAAAAATATTATTCTTCGAAAAGTTACTTATAAACATTTCATTCTATTCTTTATATTTATTATCTATCCTTTGTTTTTTTAATCAATGACTGGAATTGTTCTACAACCATTGAGAGATAATAAACAATCACAACAATATTCTCCCATTCATTGCATCAAAAATAGGGAAATATATTATCAATGAAACATATCAATATTACTAGCAACAAATTGATTCATTATTTTATTGAATGATTGAGGTTTATGATGCACAAATTTTTATGACATTGTTACACCACATTTTGGATCAATATGATGATCTGTACAAGAAATTTTATTATAGATAACCATTTTCAATTTTCCCAATATAGTTATAATTTGTTTCGTTACAACTCATGATCTAGCATAAGCATCATTATCATTTATTTGAGTAAAACCCTTATCATAATTGATATGGTTTCCATTCCTTCCTCTAGGTTCCATTTGTTTAAAAAAATTAATACAATATCTTAGATGCTAACTTCATGAAATATAATGTTTAATATATGAACTAATAAATCATGCAACCTAAATTAATAAATGTATAAATAATCTTTAAATAATAATTTTTTTTACATAGGAATATTTCCAAATTCATTAATAGGGTTTCATTATCTGATCTATGTGTTCCTAAATTTAGTTTCAGTTGTTTCTACTAATCATCCTATGATAATAACTATCAATACACATGACCATGTTCCCAAATATTGTTGGTTAATTTATTAAATTGGCATAAGATAGAAGTAATCACATCAAAAAAATGGGTGAATAGTATAATTTTCTTGGTAAACTAGATATACACTATAAAGTTTCATTACATTTTAAAAAATATTAATTCAAAAATAATTTATTAGGGAATTCAATTGTCCCCTCTATGTGGAACCTTGTATATTAATCAAAAAACCATTCCATATAACCATGGTAAAAGTGAATAAAAAAAGGGTTAATACATATATTGAGTATGTGTAACTATATATTGAAATACATTAGTAAATAAGGCATAAAAAAAAGAAATATGAATAACTTAAAGACTTGGTTTTAATCATAATTTTGTGTGAAATATGGAAGGAATAAATTATGATAAAATAATTTGATATAAATATTATCATGTGAATGAATTATAACCATAGATATTATACTATTCAATTAATCACATAGAATGTCAATTAATAAACACATAATGATATAAAACATAATTTCAGAAATCTAAAACATAACATTAATGCCTCAGCCAATAAGTCTACCCAATTTTCAGAGGTTCTGACCAAACCTCATTCTAGTTTGTCTCAGGAGACATACTGATGCCTCAAGATTCTAGAGAGGGCCTCACACATCACTTACTAATCCCAATTACTTCCTCGTATGAAAGATGTAATATATAAACTATATAAACATTCATATTAAAAAATCATCATATGAAATGTCAAAATGTTAAATAATAACAATCAAAAGTAATATGATAAAATGTATCGAAATTTCACATCCAAAGTTAAAATGATCATATATAATTAAATAAAATATTTTATATGATATCATAAAGAGTAAAACAATTTTAATAAAAATATCCAAAAAATGGTGTTTTCAAAAATGAAATTATCCAAACAATATAAATAAATAATTTTTAGAGAAATGTACATTTTTTAACATTGAAATAATTTATTTAATAATCAATGAATTATAAAAAAATCATTTTACAATAAAAAGCCTTCTAAACATGTAAATATTATTTATGATATTATGGTTTCATGGAATCTGAAAATGCACCAATTTTTATTAATTTAAAAATATTATTTCCATATATTTGTTTTTTGTAAATCCACAAGGAGCCGTATATTGAAAATATGAAAATTTTCATTTTTTATATATTTTGAAAAAAGTATAAAATGGGTTAATATGATTTCAAATATTCATAAGGGAATATTTAAAAAGTATTTAATTCATAAATAATATAAATTGTGGGAAAATATTCTCTAGTGGAGAATGAAACAAAAATAATCCTGAATAATAATGAGAGTATGGAGTAATCACTTAATCTAGATATGATTTACTATGTTTGTGTTTGAAACACATGTATATTCGTTTTAAAGACAATTATAATAATATTGAATAATATTAATATTAATGAAATCATATCTGATCCCCTTATTAAATGATACAACATTTTTATTAATTATATTTTATTCATTTTGTTGTTTTGTGTGTCAATTTCAACTTTATCTCATGATTTTTTTCTTTAAAATAAAATTTATCATAAATATAATATAGATAAAGCATCTAAAAAATAATATTCATGTCATTAATATCATATTAAATTATTAAATTTATTGATATAACCATTCTAAAATGATCAATTTAGAAAATTCATCAAATCACTTCGTGGAGATAGTAAGATATTCGCTCGCACGAGCGACACAATAATTTATAAATTGTTCAAGGGGTAAGGAAGAGGATTTGAAATTAATTTTACAAAATATATATAATTTAATAATTATAATATATATACAATGAATATTTTATTACAACCATCCATGAAAATTTGTGATGGAAAATGAATTACACCTCTACATGGAGTCTGTAATCCATATGTATGATTGTTGTGGTTTTTTAATAGGATGGATTAAAGGTATAATATTGTTTTTTAATAATCATAAAAAACTATTAGTATATTACATATACTATATTTATTTTTTTTTGGTTTCAAAAAAACATAAATAAGAAGTAGAAGAATAAATAAAGTTGAAAAAGTCGGAAAAGATGATTTCCTTCATTTCGGTGAACTTCAAATAGTCCTCTTATTAGGGACACTAGGATTTTCATTCTGAGAAGTCCAAAAACTCCATAGCATTGATAAGGATATTGGGAAGGTTAATGGGTTTGAAATTATCCATTGATATAGATCAATGTGGTGTGAACATGTGAGGAATCAACATCCCATTTATAATTTTGGTGGCGTACACCTTTTGAAAATTCAAAAAATATTTAATTATAATAAAAAATTGATCATATAGAAATCCACTAATTGGAAATAAATTATAATATAAATATTAATGGTTTTTAATATCATAAAATGGTTAAATTTAGACAATTTCTTGTTTCCATTAATATATTATAATTTTTAAAACCATTATTAAGTTAATTTTGACCATAACATTGGTAACTAATATTTTAATCCCAAAGTGTACATAGTTTAACTATAAAGGAAAAAATGAAACATAAAGGAAAAAAAAATTATATAATAAAATATATTCAAATTACATGAATGATGATAAAATTTTTATGAATTTAAAACAGATTATTAATTATCATTTTGATAAATTATTATTAAGTCTAATTTTTACATTATTAAGTTAACATGACTTCAAATAAATAATTACTAATAGAAATTCCGCATATAATGATTTTTAAGAAGAATAATATGTCATGTAGATCTATAAATGTAATTTCACACATTAACACAATCCAATAATATTAGAATTAATATTTTTAATGATTTATTTATTCTATTAATTTAATTAAAATCTTATTTTTAAGTCACAGGAATTTACTGTAATTATATAAATTATAAAAATTAAATATAATTATTAATAATTTTCATAATATCATTAAACTGAAAACGATCATTTATTTTCCTTATTCTCTTGATTTTCCCCATGGGAAATCATAAATTATAATAAATACAAAAAGAGTGACATTTGGTATCTATCATTGATTTAAATAACATATAAGTAATTTACATGGAATTTGGTCCATTAAAAATCACAAATCGGAGCCTAAGGTGTAATGGATATAATATAATTCATATAATGACAATTTTTTAAAAAATTTACATAATGGTTATGACCATGTATTTTTTCTTGATCACTTATTTGAACACATTATTTAATACATTGGAAACATGGATTTTAACTCACTGAGGTTTAATATAGCTACTATAAAATTAAAAACATCCAATTATTGGATTATAGACATAATTTGAGACCTTATTAAAATTATTTTGTTTAATATCTAATTTTTAAGAATTTTATATCATTTAATAAAAATTATATATTGAAAAATATTTATAAGGTCCATTTTAAGAACAATTATTTAATATGTCCATAGTAAAAATAATAAAAACATGATATATTTGATGAAATTATTTTAATTCATCCATAATAGTTAAATTTAATCTATAAAAGTATTGTACGAAATTAATTTTATCAAATTATATTTATTTTATCATATATAATACCATTTATTTGATAAGTTTGTTAATAAAATAAATACACATTGTTGTTGTATAGATATATAAGTAAAAACATATTTTACTAAAAAGTACAACAAAATTACAATGAAATATATAATTAAATTTTCAAAAAAATTAATATTTATAGTCAAATATATATTTTTGATAACATGTTACAAAAATTGTTTTAGATATTAAGAACATAAATGTTACACTTTTTATTTTTCTTTAAATGAAATAGTATTAACATCAAAACCTCCTAAAAATGACCATAAAATTTCATATAATTGAACATTAAATTCCTATGTATGAAAAGAAATCATACAATTAACCATTTTTAGGTGATTTTGTCATTTTGTGCTATGTAAAATTTTATATATAACTTTAATTAATCAATTTACCCTTTATCATAGTAAAAAATTTCTAAGGTTAATATTCATATAGGTAAAAATCTAAAACATATATTTTCTATATTTTAAACATTAGAATGAAAATATTTCATGAAATATTCATACATGAAAAAATTTATATTTTAAAATTAAATATTAATTTACTACCTCAAAATGAAATAAAAAACAATTTTCTTCAAAATGCATTTTTACGCCAAAAAATTCACTTATAGAAAAGTATGATATAAACATGACTAAAATAATATAAATAGTATTATTAATAACTAATTAATAATTATGGTACATTGATATAATATTCAATTAAGAAATTTACTTTTAACATAAGGAAATGGATGGTTTTATAGGAATCAAAATTTCTCTTTATTTACAGAAAAATCAATATTCACATAAATTACAAAAAATTATATAAGATTATTTTAATATGATTTATATTTATATAATTTTTATAATATAAAATTTATAAAATATTTATTTTTTTTTATAATATTTACTCATAAAAGTAACTAAACACAATTTTAGAGTAACCGTATTTTTTAAATAATAAAACAATTTCACTAAACAATTAAGTGATTATTCACAAAGAAATCATTACAACATTATATATAAGATTAAAATTTATATATATAATTATTTAGTTAATACTAATCATAATAACCGATTTAAAAGCTATTTTATAAAGATAAAAAAATATTAATTCAATATTTTTTTAAGATTACTGTTGCACGAAACATATGTTATCTGTGATGTTAAATTTAAAAAGACACATACCATAAAAAACTAGGGTGTTAAAATTACCAAATGAATTTTTTTTTCCATAAATGGCCACTTTAAGGGAAAAGAGGGAATCATACCAGAACGATACACTATACATATTCAAATTTCAAAACGAACCCAAAATCAAAATTCAAATCAAAGGTTACCATCGCGACAACCAAATCTTGCAAATCACGCACCATCAAATACTACGCTGACATTTCCAACATCACTACCAGTAGTCATCATCACACCGTCATCCTCCCTGCCAAACGTTGATCCATCATCACCTAAATCCCCATCCCGCCAGCGAGAACCAACCACCGGAGCATATCCCACCACCGCACACCTACACCGTCAACAAAGCCCTCGTCGCATCGAGCCGTTGTTAACCATAGTGCCTTATCTACAACACTTATCGTCTAACCCATCATCATCATTACTGGAACCATACCAAACCTCATTGTCGCCGATCGATCGTCGTCACCATCTACCTCCCAAACCGCCTGCTCAACCTCACTTCCCAAATAACCTTGGAGACCATTGCGCATATCCACCTCGAAGATAACGATGGAAGCCTAGATTTTAGAGCAGAGAAAAAATGTTATTTGTTGGACAAAACAACGGAAATAACATCACCGTCTAGGACCAGAACTAGGGAACACAAAAACTAGAAAAGATACCATAAAGAATCCTCTCATAGAATCGACCTCCCTGAACAGCCACGTTGATATGACCATCGACACCATCCCCAATCCACAAAAACGCCGGTGAACCCCAAATGGAATCCACTGAATCCCACCAACACCGTGAAATGAAGTCCACAAACAAGAGCCATCGAAGAAGCTAAAGCGATGGAGGAAGCTGACCAGACTCCAACCAGTCGATGCTCGCCTTAGCTGCTACCATCCTCATCACGCCAGAAAAGCGCCCTATGCCAACACCACACCGCCAACCTCCAACGTTGAACCAACAACATGTAATGACCTAAAGTTTTATTATTGGAAATCCCACTTAATCTAATTAAATGTCTCTTTATGTTAATATAAAATGTCAACTTCTTTGGTTTTATGTTAATAATTTTGACCATTGATAATATAGTCATTGAACAGTGATCACATGATTAGTATAAATATAAGACTTTAATAAATACAATTTACTCAGACAAAGGAAGCGATGGCCATATCCATTAGAATTGCCCCATACGAAGCCTATTTGTCAGAGCTCGGAAATGAGGTGGCGTCTTTGGGCTTCTCCATTGACCAAGCCCAAGATGACATTCATCATGTCAAGCTCGAACGGGACCATCTACGGGAAAAGCAGAAGTTGATAAGGATTACCACTCGAGCGATTTTATCCGAGCCACCCCAAGAGTCTGTCACAATCGCTCACCTTACCCTTAGGTCTTATGCGACTATTTTAAGGGGTTATATATCAATAAAGTAGTACTATTTTCATATACATTATTTTTTTATATAATAATGAATATAATTTCTAGTAATTTTTGATTCATTGTTAATAATTTTTAAAGTACAAATGGTTTTTTTAGTTATTATTTAATTAAGTAATCTATTTTATTAAATTAAGGTATTTTTTAATTAAATAATATTTTAATAAAATATTATTATTATTATTAAATTCATTTTTATTAAATATAAACGATCTTATAAATATATGAATGCAATTAAATTTTTTTATTAAGGTTTGACAACCATTTCTGTCAAAACCAATGAATTTTCGATAAATGTTGGTTTTTATTTTAAAAGTAAAATATAAAATATTTTGAAAATTATTTAGATAAAATAAATTTCATTTCTGGAATCAGGACGTCGAAATAATCCAACGGTGAATTTTTCATAATTTTCTGAGCCAGTCAAATTTTTTTGTTAAAAATTAAATACCGTTTAAATATATAATGTGTTTTATGACATCATAATGACCCAATAGTGATGTAATAAAATACTATAATCTTTATTTTCAGCCAAATATATGTTTTACCATTAAAATAATGTTATTTTGGGTTTGTTTTACTTACTTTTTAACGCATTAATGGACCCCTCAAGACATATTCAACACCTTGACTTTTTAAATTAATTTTTATGGGAGTGTGACTCACCTCCACATAAGAAACCGTAATATTTTAAGAAGTTCGCACTTTGGCCTTATAAAATATTTTTTTCCTCTTCCCTTTTCCAAAAACCATGGGCAAAAACTGTTGGTTGGTTGGTGTTTTGGGTTAATTTAATGTAAGGGGACCCAAACCTAAATAATAATGAAATCCCTCACCTTTTCCTATATAAACTCACCCAAGCGCCCACTTCCTCATCACTCAAAGCCCATGGAGTTCGTCTAACCTCTTCCATAATCTCTCTATAATCCTCCCAAGGTGCCCCAAGCTCCCAAGAAGCCTCTCACAAGCCTCTCTCTAGCCTTTGGAAGCACACTTCCAAGTAAGGGTTTTTTCTTCCTTTCTCATTTTTTTCAATTTTCATTAAGTTGTATTGCCCTTTTAATTTCAATTATGAATGTTGGGGAATGGTTTTGCACCTCCCCCAAACAGACCTATTATTTTTTTAATGATGGGATACCCCTTTCTCTCTCATTAAATTCCTCCCATGTACACCCGTTACTATGCCAGAATTCCGAAAGGAACTTCTCTCTTTTTTTTACATTCAAGAAATGATCTTGTATCATGAACCTAAATTACATTACAATTGTTGGGACATGTATCTATATGACCTCATTATTGTCCATTACATGTAAATATGATTAGGAACCCCTTTCTCTCTCATCAACCTTTTTTATTAATTCTTACATCATGCCGTTACGCTGCCGAAATCGCACCGATTTTCTAAGCCAGTGCCATTGTGTAGTGAATACCATACCCATTTCTCCATCAAGGGTATTCACCTTTATGCTCATTTACTTATTGATTAAAAATTCTCATGTATGAATTCAACCTTACTTTATCGTGGAATAAATGATTATGTTTAATGAATCCATGTTTTTTTATCCACGTGGGACACTTATGCATGAATTGAAATGTTTAAGAAGGGTGCACCCTTATAGAACTCCAATGCATTGGGTAAGTATAGTATCATGATACTTCATGTGAAATGAGTGTTGACTCATGATAATTCAAGTGAAATGAGGGTTTACTTTTGCTTCATGTGCAATGAGGATTTACTCATGCTCTATGTGCAATGAGCCTAGGCTCATGCTAATTCCATGGTAGGTGTTGTTGCCACATTTCCATGTTATGATTATCATGCATTATCATGCCTTTATGTTCATGTTTCTTTTATGATATATTTATATGCCTATTGTCTAACATGTATTGTGCTCTTCATGTTATTCCATGTGTACTCCCTTACTGGGATTTATAGCTCACCCTTTTCTTATGCATGTCCTCAAGTTATCCCATGCAATGCTAAGTACGAAGAAATGTAGTGGTCATGTAAAGGAAGTTTTCAATAAAGATGTTGTATTTCATGTTTTAAGTTTTTATGTAATGATCCTATGCCCCAAAGACACTAAACCTCTCGATCTCATTTGTTGCATCAAGTGAATTTTAATGTAATAGATCATGTTTATGTTTGTAATAAAAGCAGGGTTGTCATAGTTGGTATCAGAGGATAGGTTTAGTTATTTTTAGGATTAGAAAACCCTAGTAAATCCTTAGATTAAAGAATAAGTATAATAAAAACGTCCCTAAGTTTTGGTAAGTACTGAGTAAGTTGTTTATCAAACAAATACAACCCTGTCTGGATATGAGCAGGTAGAGCTAGCTCTGGCACAAATGTATCCTAGGGGTAAAACCCAAAAACACCGCTTTGAGCTAGACTCAAATGGGAACTGGTGCACGATAACAGGCCTTGTTACACTCTTGGTTACGACACTCTCAGGGGATATGTTTTGATAAATTCACAATCTTAGTATTAACCCTTATTACGGGAAAAAATTTCCCAAAAAATATATGTTAGAAAGTAGATCATGAAAAGCCTAGATTGAAGCCTATAGACTCTTGAGTAAGGAAATAAAAGATTATTTATATGTCATTAACTTTTGTATTTGGATTACCCTTTATGTGTTACCCCTAACTTTCCTTTTATTCCAGCCAATGGCCGGTAATAGGAGGTCTCAGGATAACAACCGTTGTGAATATCAGTGTGATGACTGTACTAATGAGATGCCCAATCCAATGGTAGTGAGAATCGTGAACTTTGTCAAGCTTCTCTATCAGCTAACTCATGTTTTTTTATAGAAACATGGGTCAAGAGGAACGTTCAAACCCCCCTAAGAAAGAAAAAGTCTCTATCAAGAGCTTCATGAGACGAAGGCCTCCTACTTTTAGTGGATCATCCTATCCCATGATCACTGAACAATGGATCAACTCCATTGAAACGATCTTCTCCATCCTTCAATGTTCTGAACAAGAGAAGGTTCTCCTGGCTGCTTATCGTATGGAGGGTGAAGTTGAACAATGGTGGAAATTGATCAAAAATACAAAGCTTGAGGAAGAGATCGAGGTGTTGTAATGGAAGGATTTCCGGAAGATGTTTTTTGATAAATATTTTTCATGCACCCTCCGTCTTAAGATGGAAAGTGACTTCCTTTCCCTCAAGAAAAAGATGAAGAATCTGTTGGAGCGTACGAGGGAAACTTCACGAGGCTTGCATGATACGCTTCCAGCTTTTTCGTTACCCCCGAATGCAAAGTTGACCACATCATTTGTGGGCTAAAGCCTAGCCTTTGGAAATCATTAGCCATCCGTGACATCGACAACAATGAGGAGATTGTCCGATGTGCCCTCAAGGTCGAAATGGAGATCGGGGAATCTCAGGGGTATCATGGGGACAAGAAGCGTAAGGTGGACGTCAATGCTAGTGGTCCGATGGATAAATCCAACAGTACTAAGAAGATACAACACCCTACTTGCCAAATGTTTGGAAAGAAGAACCCTGGAAATTGCCTTAAGGGGACGAGAAAATGCTTCGGGTGTGGAAGAGAAGGGAACCTAGCTGTTAACTGTCGACAAGAAATACCCACGACTACGATAGAGGAGAAGAATGCTCTGTTCGAACCTCAACACGTTGTTCAATGCTACAAATTCAAAGAACCGGGTCATTTTGAAAATAAATTCCCTAATCCAAGGGTTTTTGGAGACAACCAACAACCTACAAGGCAGCAAGGAAGAGCTTTTTCCATCAATTCTACCGAAAAGAACCCCGAAAAAGAAGTGGTGATAGGTACTCTAGTTATTTATTCATGAACAGTGAAGGTACTTTTTTATTCAGGTTCTACGCATTCTTTTATATCTCGAAAGTTTAGTAGAACAATCCCAGTACCACCAAAAATCATGGAAGTAAAGATATCGGTGAGTACGGGAAATGGGGTAATCATTGCATCCCATGAATATAAGTCCTCCCCTGTTATAATATGTGGATTTAATTTCCCGGTGAACCTCGTCATACTCCCTCTGGTGGAATTTGATGCAATTATTCGCATGGATTATATTTCTTTATATAGAACAAACATAAGTTGTCGGGAGAAGGAAATCACACTCCATATGGAGAATCGACCCCCGATTCATTACAATTGTCCGGAGTAAGATGAATCTCCTTTAGCTCCATCATCTAAAGAATGGATATTACTACCTTATGAGCACGCGTATCTAGCTCAGATGATTGAGTCCAAGGAAGAAACCATCCTTGAATAAATGCCTATTGTGAGGGAATTCACTGAAGTGTTTCCCAATGAACTACCTGGACTTCCTCTAAGAAGAGATGTTGAGTTATCAATTGAACTTATACCTGGGGATCTACCAATATCAAAGACTCCATATAGAATGGTTGTTGTTGATTTTGAAGAGATAAAGAAACAACTATAGCAGAATCTGGATAAAGGGTTCATACGCCCAAGTGCTTCACCATGGGGTGCACCAGTCCTCTTCGTCAAGAAGAAGGATGGGTCAATGCGGCTTTGCATCGATTATCGTGAACTTAACCAAATCACGATAAAGAACAAGTATCCTCTCCCAATAATTGATGACTTATTTGATCAGCTGTGTGGAGCACAATACTTCCCCAAGGTGGATTTTCGGTCGGGATATTATCAAGTAAGGGTAAAGAAGGAAGATATCCCCAATACTTCTTTTCATACATGATAAGGCATTATGAATTCATAGTAATGCCTTTCGAACTCACCAATACTCTATAAATATTCATGGAAATGATGAATAGAGTCGTTAGAGATTACCTTGACAAATTTGTGGTAGTCCTTATAGATGATATTCTAATATACTCCAAAACCAAAAGGGATCATGAGGAGCATTTAAGAACTATACTAGAGACTTTGCGCAAGGAGAAGATCTATGCAAAGTACAGCAAGTGTGAGTTCTGGATGAAGGAGGTCTCATTCTTGGGCCATATCATCACAAGCAATGGGATATTTGTGGACCCCTCCAAAACAGATGCAATTGAGGGATGGATGAGGCCAACATCGGTAACGGATATCCGTAGCTTATTGGGGTTAGCTGGATATTATCGACGATTTATGAGAAATTTCTCACGATTTTCCAACCCTCTTACCAAGCTAACTCTAAATGCAGTAAAGTTTGCGTGGAGTGATGAATGAGAAGAAAGATTCAAGGAGTTGAAAAGGAGGATTCTCACTGCGCCCGTGCTCACTTTACCCACATGTGGGGAACTATTTGTGGTATTCAGTGATGCTTCAAAGATAAGCTTAGGGTATTTGCTGATGCAGAATGATAAAGTTATATCCTATGCCTCAAGGCAGTTGAAAATCAATGAGCAAAACTGTCCAATGATTGATCTGGAGTTGGCGGTGGTGATCTTTGCCTTGAAAATCTGGCGGCATTACCACTATGGAGATAAATGTGAGATATATACTGACCACAAGAGTCTTAAATATATATTCACACAGAAAAAGATTAATATTCACCAGAGAAGATGGATAGAGCTCATCATGTATTATGACTGTTCAATACATTACCACCCTGGGAAACCGAACATGGTGGCAGATTCCCTTATGTAGAAAGGACCCAACAATTCTGTCAATGATTAGAATTAAGAATGATCCAATCTTCTTATACATGATGAAGATGGACGTGGGAATCATAAAGAAGGGAACATCAAAAATCCGTTCACAAATGATTTCTCAACATCTCTTTTGGAAAGTTTAATGGATGCTCAAAAGGATGATGTGGGAATTCAGGAATAAGTGGAAGCTATCAAAAAAAGGAAATCCTCAGAGTTTAATGTTAATGAAGAAGGAATTGTGAGGTTTGGGAAAAGACTATGTGTTCCATCATGTTCGGAGCTGAAGAAGGAACTTTTGGATGATGCACATAGTTTAAATTTCTCTATTCACCCAGGGAGCACAAAGATGTATTGAGATATCTGAGAAAACTTTTGGTGCGATAATATGAAGAAAGAGATCGCTGAATATACATCAAAGTGCCTGTTGTGTCAGTAGGTGAAGGCAGAGAGGAAGAATTCTAAGGGAATAATGCAACCATTGCCCATACTAGAATGGAAATGAGAGAACATCACCATGGACTTTGTCTCCGGACTTCCGAGGAATTCCAAAGGGAACAATGCAATCTGGGTTGTTGTGGATCGTCTTACAAAGACTTCACACTTCATTTTTATTCGGGAGGATTTTTAATTGGTTCAACTGGCGTAGATATATATCAGATAAGTGGTAAGGTTTCATGGAGTACCACTATCTATTGTGTCTGACCGAGATCTAGGATTCACCTCTATGTTTTTGGGATAGTCTTCAACGTGCTCTGAATACTGAACTGAACTTCAGTACGTCTTATCATCCTCAAACTGATGGCCAATCCGAGCGGACTATCCAAACACTTGATGATATGTTGAGAGCGTGCTCAATGGACTTTAAAGGAGGATGGGATCAACATCTTCCTCTTGTTGAGTTCTCTTATAACAATAGTTTTCACTCAAGCATCCAAATGGAACCATATGAAGCCCTTTATGGGAAAAGTTGCAGAACACCGACGTGTTGGGATGAGGTCGGTGAATGTAAGCTGATTGGACCAGAAATGGTCGAGGAAATGGTGGCGAAGGTATAAGCCATTCAGTAGCATATCAAGGCAGCTCAAAGTCGACAGAAGTTTGATGTAGATAATCGTCGACGAGACCCTGAGTTTAAAGTTGGAGACATGGTTTTTCTATGCATATCTCCGTGGAAGAAGGTCATGAGGATTGGAAAGAAAGGTAAGATATGTCCAAGGTACATCGGCCCCTTCGAGATTCGTGATCGTGTTGGGGCTGCGGCCTATCGACTAGCACTTCCACCTACTATGGCCCAAGTACATGATGTCTTTCATGTATCCATATTAGTAAAGTACATATCAGACCCTTCACATATACTCTCTTCTGAGGTGGTACAATTGGAAGGTTATCTTTCTTATGAGGAGCAACCAGTGAAGATCTTAGATCGTAGAGAAAAAGTTCTACAAAATAAGACAATTCCCCTCATTAAGGTGTTGTGGAGAAACCACAAGTTTGAAGAAGACACTTGGGAATCGTAGGATATGATGAAGCTGAGTTACCCACATTTGTTTTAGTGTGGGAAAAGGAAAATTTCGAGGGTGAAATTTCTTAAGGGGGGAATATTGTAAGGACCCAAAGTTTCATTAATGTAAATCCCTCTAGATCTAATTAAATATCTCTTTGTGTTTATATAAAATGTCAACTACTTTTGTTTTATGTTAAGAATTTTGACCGTTGCTAATATAGCCATTGAACAGTGATCACATTATTAGTATAGATATAGGACTTTAAAAGATCCAATTTACTAGATAAAGTAAGTGATGGACTCATCCAGTAGAATTTCCCCATACTAAGCCCATTTTTCAGAGCTCGGAGAAGAGGTGGCGTCTTTGGCCTTCACCCTTAACCAATCCCAAGCTTAGCTTTATAATGTAAGGCTCGAACGGGACCGTCTATGGGAAAAGTGGATGTTGATAGAGATTACCACTCAAGCGATGTTATCTGAGCCACCCCAAGTGTTTGTCACCATTGCCCACTTTACCCTTAGGTCTTATGCAGCTGTTTTAAGGGGTTATGTAAAAAATAAGTAGTACTATGTTCATTTACATTATTTTTGTATATAATAATGAATATAATTTCTAGTCATTTTTGATTCATTGTTAATGGTTTTTAAAGTACAAATGGTGTTTTTAGTTATTATTTAATTAAGAAATCTATTTTTTAAAATTAAGGGATTTTTGAATTAAATAATATTTTAATAAAATAATAATATTATTATTAAATTAGTTTTTATTAAATATAAATGATTTTATAATTTTATGAATGCAATTAAATTATTTTTATTAAGGTTTGAAATCCATTTCTGTCAAAACCCGTGAATTTTTGAAAAATGTCGGTTTTTATTATAAAAGTGAAAATTGACATATTTAGAAAATTATTTAGACAAAATAAATGTCATTTCTGGAATCAGGACGTCGAAATTATCCAACGGTGAATTTTTCATAATATTCTGTGGCAGTCAAGTTTTTGGGTATAAATTAAATACCGTTTAAATATATAATGTGTTTTATGACATCATAATGACCCAATAGTGATGTAATAAAATTATATAATCTTTATGTTCGGCAAAATATATGTTTTAAAATTAATATAATTTGATTTTGGGTTTGTTTTAATTACTTTTCAAAGCATTAAAGGACCCCTAAAGACATATTCAACACCTTGTCGTTCTAAATTAATTTTCATGGGAGTGTGACTCACCTCCACATAAGCAACCCTAATATTTTAAGAAGTTAGGACTTTGGACTTATAAAATATTGTTTTCCTCTTCCCTTTTCCCAAAACCATGGGAAAAAACCATGTGATGGTTTGTGGTTTGGGTTAATTTAATGTAAGGGGACCCAAACCTAAATAATAAAGAAATCCCTCACCTTTACTATATAAACCCACCCAAGATCCCACTTCCCCCTCACTCAAAGCCCTTGGAGTTCGTCCAACCTCTTCCCTACTCTCTCTAGAATCCTCCCAAGTTTCCCCAAGCTCCCAAGAAGCCTCTCACAAGCCTCTCTCTACCCTTTGGAAGCACACATCCAAGTAAGGGTTTTTTCTTACTTTCGTATTTTTGTGAATTTTCTTTAAGTTGTATTGACCTTTTCATTTCAATTATGAATGTTGGTGTATGGTTTCACACCTCCCCCATACTTCCCTCTTATTGTTTTAATAATGGGATACCCCTTTCTCTCTCATTAAATGCCTCCCATGTACACCAGTTACTATGCTGAAATTCTGAAAGGAACTTCTCTCTTTTTTTAACATTCAAGCAATGCTCTTGTATCATGAACCTAAATTCCATTACAATTGTTGGGACATGTATCTATATGACCTACTTACTGAACATTACATGTAAATATTATTAGGAACCCCTTTATCTCTCATCAACCATTTTTTATGAATTCTTACGTCACGTCGTTACGCTGCCGAAATCGCACAAATTTTCTAAGCCAATGCCATTGTGTAGTGAATACCATGCCCATTTCCCCATCAAGGGTATTCACATTTATTCACCTTTACATATTGATTAAAAAGTATCATGTATGAATTCCAAATTCCTTTATCTTGGAATAAATTATTATGTTTAATGAATCCATGTTTTATGATCCATGTGGCACACTTATGCATGAAAAAAATGTTTAAGAAGGGTGTGCCCTTATAGCGCTCCAATTCATTGGGTAAAGAATAATATCATGATACGTCATGTGCAATGAGTGTTGAATCATGATAATTGAAGTGAAACAAGGTTTTACTCATGCTTCATGTGCAATTAGGATTTACCCATGCTATATGTGCAATGATCCTTGGCTTATCCTAATTCTATGTTAAGTGTTGTTGCCACATTTCCATGTTATGATTGTCATGCGTTATCATGACTTTATGTTCATGTTTATTTTATGATCTATTATTATTCCTATTGTCTAACATGTATTGTACTCCTCGTGTTATTCCATGTGTACTCCCTTACTAGACTTTATAGCTCACCCTTTTCTTATGCATGTCCTCAGGTTATCTCATGCAATGCTAAGTACGAGGGAATATAGAGGCCATGTAAAAGAAGTTTTCAATAAAGATGTTGTATTTCATGTTTTAAGTTTTTATTTAATGATACTATTCCCCGAAGACACTAAACCTCTCGATCTCCTTTATTGTATCAAGTGATGTTTAATGCAATAAATCATGTTTATTTTTGTAATAAAAGGAGGGTTGTCATACAACAAAAATACGAAAACCCCAACAGAAAAACAATCCAAAATCACTGAGATCAAGAAAGTAGTAGATGGATTGGAACAATAGGGGGAACAGAGAAAAACTTAAAAGTAAATAAGATGTGAGGGCAAAAATCCATAGGGAGAACTAGGGGTTGAAACCCTGAAACAAGAAGACCAGAGACACCAAGAGGAACCTCTATCACCAAACAACAATCCCAAAGCCTCAGTGTACCCTCCACTCCAGATCCAACCTGGACATGGGCGGTGGGATTTGAGGCTAGAGCACAAAAAGGAGAGCTGAGAAGAGAGACCTAGAGTGCAAAAAGGAAACCAATAAGCATCGAAAAGGATAGAAGGGAGGACCTGGAGAGATGGCAACACCACCGGGGAGGAACCCTAGGAGGAGTAGGAATCCTAGCCGAAAGAAGAGCTTGAGAAAACTCTTGGAGAGTGGGGAGCCATCACTCTCTTACAATTGAATTTAGGTTTACTAGGTACCCATTAATGATGATACTCTGTATAGTGGAATGGATACCATGTTAATTAAACCATATACATGATCAAATAGTGGTGTCAAGACTCTAATATAGTAGGACCACTAGCTACTCGGTAAAATGGTGGTCGAATGAGTATCTTATATTAGTAAAAACAGATACCTAAAAGGGAGAACAAATCAACTAGTCAATCCACTATAGATTCATGAATTATATATAAGGGACACCATCCTACCACTAGCGAGTTTCAACTACTTGGTGAAGGACTTATAGTATAACATGGTTGTAGGAAGACAATCAACTACACTATTGAAGATATTTGGAAACCATGGGTTATGGGTAGTGTCTAGTGAGGACACATTTTATATGGTAAAAATGTAAAATATGATTTTTTTTTCTAGGTTCAATATATGAAGTGATTATAGAAGTTTCATTTCCCACATAACATCAAATAAAAGTCCCCCCCCCATTGATCTTTCAAAAAACACCATGAAAGAATATGTTTCCTTCTCCCAATAACATCCTTTAGAAGATCAATCAACACTAAATCCTTATAATTACAAATTTTGTAAATTGAAATATTGTTCTTAATTAAACAATATACTTGGAATGGATCTCATAGTCTCTTCTAAATCCATTATAAGTAAACTTATAAATAATATCTGGTGGAGAGTGTAAATGGTTTTATTATAATAGACACATATTTTTCCATTAGTAGAATTCACCAATAGTTGATATACTGAAAAAATTGGGGTCATGCAAAATTGTGATTGATGAAATTTTAATACGAATCAAAAAATTATAAACTGTGTGGGATTAGTTATTTTTCACTATTGAGATTAATTTATTTATACTTTTGACCTCAGATAGACTTGGATGAACACATAGTTTAACGCAATGTGCTTCAGTGAATGTATTTATCAACTATTTTTTTCACTTTTATACTATTCAATAATGCCACCATATAAATAATGTAATATACATTCATAATTTTGATTTATATATTTCCATATAGTAATTAAATTTATATATTCTATTTTAACATGAATCTATGTTATCATGTATCTCATATTCCATTTATCACATCTTTTTTTCATAAATTTTTTTAATTTATATTTTATTAATTATCAATTTTTAAAAGATAAATTCTTCCCATATCTACATAATCTATAAGAAATAACATTTTGATTGGACGTTAATAAAATTTATAAATATATGAATCATGAAAAATAGTTAAAATAGTTCATCCTTGGATTAATAATAATATTGTTTATCTGATCATGAAAATATATATTGTTCCAATTCCATCCCTTTATATTAATAAATACTATTATTCAACTATAATGAGTAATTTATTTAAGATAATAGATTAATTGTTGTTTATACGTGGTCAATTTAAACCACATTATTTAAAATACACTCTAAAATAATATTATGTGTAATTAAGTGTATCTATCAACATTAACACATCATAAACCAAATTCAATTTGTTCTATTTAATAATGTCAATAATAAGAATAATAATTAAATTAGTTATTAATTTCAAATCCCCACCTTCATGCATAATATGTAAAGACAAGACTAGGTAGTCACTTTACGTTAAACATGACACCCATTAATAAAGTAAACATATAGAAGTAGTTAAATTATTTGGTGGTACAATGGGGATACTATAATTACATATTTGATTTATTGTTAGAGAAACTAGATATATCATCTAGATAATTTGGGTAAGAGGCATCCATGAATGATAGGATAAATTAATCATCTGAAAAAACTCTACATACTAATGATAATCTACAATACCTTCCTAGTAGTAAAAAATTAACTACATATTATAAAAAAAAACCAACAGACCAAATAAAAAATGGAATAAACTATGAATTTCGTCTGGATACCTATACTGATACCAATATCTAATTCTCCGTCTGAGAAAAAATATCCTAATGGTAATCATATGGTCTTTTTCATTGTTCTATTATTGAAACTTAAGGCTCGACACGCGTACCATCTGATGTCTTGTGCAAGGAGTTAGTAAAACTCATTTTTTATCCCCAATTACATCCCAAAATATCTAGAATGATATATATATAAATACATATTTTAAATATATATATTTGAAAACAAAAAACCACTAAACAATACCAATAGATGGGATACAGTTTGATAACCATGTTATATAAAACCCATATCAACTAGTGAAGGATATCTCTAATCACATATGTATGACTGTGACAGCTATAAAAACCCACAATATGGGAATAATCCCTACACTATGACCAATAGAAAATATCATACCTTCATTATCTTATTATGTATTTCATTTATAGAAGAATCCACCAAATATATCACAACATCTTCATGAGTGTATAAAGATTCATAATGTCATAACCTCTATAATGGATTTTACATAGTCATGCATCGAGATTAACTTGAGTTTTTTACCTATTTATAAACATTATATTTGGTGTTTTAATGATCTAACAATTATAATTTGTGTTTATTTTTATCAAAACTAATATGTAGGCATTTACCAAATTCAAGAACAAATTATATTCATTTACATGACCGACCCATGCTTATTTTCCTTTTAATATACTAATATAATCCCTAGTAAATTTACAATACATATCCTTGAGTATTTTCATTTCTATATTTGAAAAACACTTTAAGGTAATGTAAATAAGATACTTATTAGAGGGTTCACTTCAATTTAATAGAAATTATCCAAGGGTGTTTCCTGGAACACATCATGAATGGTTTCCTTATATATATATATAACAACTGATAATGTTTAATTTTAGATTACTATTTCATTATAAATTACAATCACATATCATTATTTATCATTTCCTTTTTTAAGGTCCATAATATTTTAGAACCATCACATATAATCATCTAGTACCCGTTTAAAAATAATATTTTTACCAATTTACTATATCAAAATTAATTCATTATTTGGGTCAAAATAAATCTCATGTTATAAATTACCATCACAAAAGAAAAAAACATGTTCATTTTGATTATATTCAGTTTACATTAAAATATTAATCATAAATCAATTTATAAAACAAATTCACCCACACTAGTTTCATCATTTATAATTTTGTAATAGCATTTTGGTTTCCAATAGTAATTCAATATTTCATCTAGATTATACATTTAGAAATAATTTACCCCATAATCATCTTTATTTCTTTTGGAAACAACAACATAATATAAATAACATGAAACAAGATTGTGAGAAAAAACTAAAATATCATTTTTGGAATTTCACATAATGAAATTGATATCAATTTTTAAATAATAGTAACAATATTAGCAAAGGGTTATTTTTTTCTTTTCTAAAAAAATATTTTGGTTCGGCTGTAAAAAATATTATTTTCTAAAACTATCAATTTTTTAAATAATTCATGTCATTTAAATTAATCATACATAAATTTTAAATTATCTAAATATTTATTTTGGAATGTATATTACACATGATTATGTTATATTTTTATTTATTGTTTTAAAAATAATTTTTTTCTAAAACTAAATTTTCATCACATTTTTGGGGGTTTTTTAATGTTAAAATACACCACTTATAAAAATAATATTTTATAGCAATAAAAAATGATATAATAATTTGAAATTTTGTTAATGAATCCAATTTCATATCTAGACATTAAAAATAGTAACCTTGTTAAAAAATTTATTCAATGGTAATGGTTAAAATGGATTAAATGTAGGGATAACTAAAATGGTTAGAGTTAATTACAACATCATTATCAGAAAATGATTTATATGATTTTGGAATGAATCACCAATATATATCAGCATTTTTTTCTATAAAATTAATTTCATTTATATCATATTAAAAAGTTAGTTTTCACTCAATAAATGTATAATAAATATTCTTTTGTTAATTAAATTTTCTTCAATAAAAATTATTTTTAATTGATATACCATATTTGTAAATTATATTATTATTTTTTTGGGATATATTTATTTAATCCTTTATAGATATGATTTTATAAAATACAGAAAGAATGGATATCCAAGACAATGAGAATAATAATTGAGATGAAAATTAGGTGTTCCATATCATTATAATCAATAATTCCCCATATTTATGATTCCTTTGTCCCCCCACCCAATAGCTCCATTTAATAAAATTACGGAAGATAATAGTATATGATAACTATATACGTGAAACATAGCCCTTGAATAAAATATTTTCTCATTGGGAGATAATTCTATAATGTGTTTTTGGAAATACAACATAGAAATACATTCTATCATAGACATATGTTTTTTATTTAACTCATCTCTGAAAAGAAACATATACCTAAGACTATATAATAATAGGGCACAATATACCAAGTTTAGTTAATGATGTAAGTACAAGACTTGTGTGGTAAAGGATGCATATTCCAATTTGTGTAACCATGGGGATATAATATTATATTTTTTTTAAAATGAATTATTGTAATATAAGATTTTGTGTTTCTTACATGTAATTAATTCATTTAATATAAATGGTTGTAATCATATGCCATATATTGATGAATTATATGATCAAAATCCAGGAAATTAATAAATAAAAAAAAATTAATCTTTTTTGTTGAATCATGAATTGTTAATAATAAATAATATTATTAAAGTGATAACATTTCATTTGATATTAGAGGAATATGAGTTTACAGTAATTCATTTTGGATTGAATAATGAAGTTTCTAATTATATCGATATACTGATTTTTTTTAAATAATATCATAATAAAATTAAAATTTTATTTATTGATAATATCTTGGTATAATATATATTTTGTGAAGATATTAATCATAATTAATGAATAATTATTGAGACTCTTATATAAAAATATTTAAATAATAAATTTATAAAGACTGAATTCTCACATGAGGAAAAACATTTCATGAAAATATTATATCCATGGATATAATATAAGATATTATCTTAATGATTATTGTAATAAAATAATGTCATATTCCAACAAACATAACTATGTTATATAGTATTCTGGGAAAATTTTGTCACTACTAGCGATTTTTTCATAATTTTGATGTATTAGAGAACCCACTAATGTAGTTGACATTTAAGGTGTTGTGTTTTGTTTACTTTGTAATGTAATATATATTTATAAGGATCAAAGTGGAGTATGATAAATGAAATTGTGTTGAGATAACCATTAGGATGGAATATAATTATGATATATAGTGATGCATCTAATAATGTGTTTGGATTTTTTACTTTTTTATAAAGTTAATTCTATTGCCTATGAATCAATTTAGTTAATGATCCATGAAAAAATTCATCCAACCCATAATCATGAGTCAAAATGATATTTTTTCCTTGAATATATAGATGAATTATATTTATGGTGGATGTTTTGATGGAAATTTGGATCATAAGGTCATGAAATACATATTTTCATAGAAATATATCATCATGAGGAAAATAATTTAAATGTATATGAAATTAGATTACAGTCTCTCAACATAATATCTCATTATGAAGAAAAATAATATAGTAGATGCATTGAGTAGGATTTATCATGGAGTTTTGACTATGAGGAGTATTTTCAATGAATTATCTTTTATAGATATATTAATATTTTATATGTGATTTTCTAATGGTGGAAAAAATCTCATTTTCAATAGGATTTTCAACACATCCTTACTGGAAATCATAAAAGGTTAAAATATTGATGATAAGATATTACAAAATAAAAATAAAAAGATAAATGATTTGAAACTAGATAATTTTTTAGGAAGTTGGTGTGCTGAAATATTGAATAATGTTATGTGTTACAAACATAACTTTGATGTATAGTGAATTTATAAGTGAGTCTAATATCCTGAATTTACAGGAACCACCAAAAATCAAAAAAAACGTATCCGGATTTGATGTATCATTGTCAGAGGGATTATATTAAATGTGTAATTACATATTATATACCAATATTCTATGTTTTTAAATTCGCATTTCACAGGTTAAAAACCCCATTAGGTTCATGAATCATCAACATATTCCTATTTGTAAAGGGGATAATATTAATTATGTCATATTCATCATACTTCAAAATACTCATAGGAATAATAGTTTTATATGTATTATTATTTATTACCTAAACAATTCTAAACATTTACTCTCTATATGGGATGATTTTCCACTTGATCACCTTGTCTGACTCAATGTTAATGAAGTCATGTGAAATTATTGGAAATCTATTTCAATTGAATTAGATCATTACTCATGGAATACATTCAATTTAAATAAGAGTATTCAGAATGATTGCGAAAATTATCTTTATATTTTTAACACTTATCATCATAAAACATATAGTAATTTTAAGTAAAATTAAGATGTCAAATTATATGTTTAGGATGTGATCAATTAACATTATATGTAATTATAATTAGTATTTACCATTCTATAATCATTATATAAAAAGATATTATATTAATGAAAAAAACTGGAGCCATGTGAAGAAGTGTATGAAAATATGTTTTGTACTCCAAAATGATTTGTAGACATCTGTGAAAGGAATCACATTTGACATGATCTTATTGAATACAAAATACTGAAATCAGAGATGATTTAGAATCATCATAAGGCAACGAAAAATATTTTTCTAACAACTGATAGAAACATTTATTATTTTACATGTGGGGTTTGGTTTTCATGAATGTATCTTAGAATAATGTTATTGTATATTTCAGAAATAATGGGATGTTATATCATTAATATGTTGGTCATTTTAATTTTTTTGGAAGAATAAGTATTGTGTCTTAATATTTTGAAATGTAACCCAACGACTTTTAATATTTTCATGTTCTCCATATTTATTTATTATGGAAAAAATTATATATCCCTCAAATTTAACATCCTATGATGAAATATATTGGAAACATGATTTAAATTACAGTAAAGATCCCATCAATATTATAGAAACATTAAAATAGGTGTAGCAGAGTCAAATATTTTGGATCGTAATAGTACATTATTGAAATAATACAATATTAGAGGTAATGTGGTAACCTAAAGAAGATACTATGAAGAACTACAAACATAAATTCATGAGGATATAATATTAAAGTTTAGAGTAAGAAATCTTTTAATGGTGGAAATGTAATATATTAAATCCCGAAAATTTCTTATAGGACTATTAAATTACTTTTAAGAAAACAAAAATGATTGTAAAACATTCATTGATGGGAAAGCTTGGTATATTTGGAAAATTAGGGTCACACATCAATTATAAATAAAAGTAAATCATTAATTAAATTATTCATTATTAAGCATATAGAATAAATCATATTCACCTTATTATATGTATTCACTTGAGGATATTCATCAAGACAATTAGTGTGATAAAATCCCATTAAGGGGATGCATATAATATATAGAATTATATAAATAAATCAATAATACATGGATTAGTATAATAATATTCATAATGTTTTTGCGCATGATATCATTATTGTATGAAAGATGTAATAATTTGAAAAGAAATTAATATGGAATATTCATAACAATGAAACATCATAACATACTAATTAAATACAACATATATTTGTGACCAGATATAGAATCATGTTCATATGTAACATATGCACATAAATCATAAAATCATAAATTTTAGGAAATCTATCATCAAGTTAAAAGATATTACATATACTCTCATGATATATATCAAATTATTGAATGCATTATAGGCCTATATAATTTCACTCCAGTGATTCCCTTTATAAAATTATCATAATCATTCTTTCTACATTGGAAGAGATCATATAAAAATCATATAAATTAAATAAACACAAGGAACAAAATGGGTTTCATAAATGTTACGTAATATATAAGTTGATGTATATCCTTCTGAGTTATCATATGTTTAATTGAATTCAAATTTTTTATAAATGGTCATTTTTATTTGAATAAAAATATACACATGATTAATAAAGTGAAATTTTGTAAAAGTAATTTCTTTTTTGAAAAAACATTATAGTCTGGATTGAAATATGTTTGGAAAGGTATAAACATTTATATCCTAATATATAAGATTTAATGAAAATTAAAATTTATTTTTTATATTATTGGAAAATAAAAATAGTAATAAATTGAACTATAAGATAACACAAAATTATGATTTTGGTTGACTAATCATCATATATTAAATCATTGTTTATTTCAACACATTCCCATCCCATTTATAATATCTATTTAATTATTAGATTAGAAAATTTGAACATTTTAATGTCCATTTTTAACTATTTATAAATTATAAGAAATGGATTATATTTATTATATCCCTTTGTTAATAATAATCACATTTTATCTCATATTTTTCATAAAATATAACACTATCATAAAATTTTCGTATATTTTTTCAAGGACATTTACACATTACTAATATTAATTCCAAAAGTATAAAATACTTTTAATGTTATATTTATATATTATATATAATCTATTTTTACCATCCAAAAGGGTTGTTATTATTTTATATAGTTCATTTTATTCGTTTATGGTTAGCTAACTATTAACAATACATTTACAAACATAGAGGAAGGGTACAATTGTCTTGTAAATTTGATTTAAATATGGTAATTATTGTTGGATAACATCATTATTATATTATTACAGTACTACTAAATTAATCATAGATAATTTGGGATTCAAATGAATTAAAACTTTTAAAGATAATATTAACAATAGAAGAAAATATGATTAATAAACACCCTCTTTTTGATGTAGATAATTTTTAATGGAAATAACCTCATCGATATATTTGATATTGATCACAAAAAAGACCACATAGGATTATATGAGGATAGAGGAAGAGGGTTTTTTATATCATAACATTTTAAAAGTGATTGGAAAGTTGTCTTACTTTGGTGGTGGGTGATGTTTTATGTAAACATGTAGAGAGGTGTACACATAAGATAAAATATTAAATAAACTATAATATAAAATTTTAACAATTAAATATTATTTTTTAAGAAATTAATTTTTTTTAATAATATAACAAGATTTTAGGAATTTGAATAACAATATAATTGTATGTTATGATTTTAATCAAAATTAAAGGATTAAAATCATGAAATTTTTAATTTAAAATGAAACATTTGAATTAAATACATTATAAATTACATATTAGGATTGGAAATTAATCTTATTATTTTTAAAGGAACCATTTGACTTGTTAAATAGGTTGTGGACTAACGATCCAAATTTAATATTTATTAATTCATTTTTTAATATTGATTAACTTACAAAACATGTGATACATAAAATTGATGTATTTTTACTGTTCACATAAAAATCAATGTTACTTATAAATTTATACAATTTTGACCATTAAAAAACATTGACATGAAGATTCATAAAATTTTAATCATTTAAAAAAATAAATTAATAACCTATATTAATTTTATTATAAGAAACAAATTATGATTTTTATGAAATATATTAAATTTAAATTTATGTATAAAGTTCCTATAATTATTTTGAGTTTAAAATCAAGAAATGAAATTAAAGTATTTGTATTTTCAGAAATTAAATATAATAATTTTTTTATTTTATTATCTTGGGTTCATATTTCTATTCCCCTAGCCAAGTTATTATTCCAAAGGTCAAATTATTATTCCAATAGTCATTTTATCATAAATAAATATTTCATTATTCATTCACAGATTATAAACTACAACTCCTTCGTTGTTTTAATATATCAAATTTCTAAAGTTTATATTTGTTTAACAATAATTTTTTTATTTCTGATAGTGTTATTGGTGGTTTTTATGACTCTAGTATAATGAAATTATCCGAATTTTCCCACTAAAATTATTCTATTTTCTACTTTCAGCCCAATTATAATATTTTAAAATTCTAGGGATGTAATTTATAAATAATTTATCGATCAATCTTTATGATGTAAAGTGTTAATTATAATTATTATTTTATTTTTAATATATTATTTAGAATAATATAAAAAATAATATGAATTTATTTTATATTTTGTGTCATTACCTTCGTCATCGAATTATAAATTTGGTCATTGATATTTGTACTCACATAATATGTTATAAATATAATAGATTACATTAATTTCATTGTTTCCCTATGTTACCATGTTTCCTCTTCATATTTATTATTCCACCATAATAATCTGATATGGTGATTATTCCTATCATAGATAACATTAAATTTTTGGTAAATATTATTTACAATGTACACCTCATATAAGAAGTCATGATCCAATTTTACCATATCTATATTCAACTAATTAGAGTGACTATGTTTTAACGTTCACATGAGAGATACATGTAATGATTCCTGAAACCGATCCAGGTATTGTGATTGTTATATCTAAAAGGAAGTTACTCATATGTGGTAATGGATCTTAAAAGGGGACAATAAATATAGGAATTAAATATCTATTCATTTAAAATGACATGTCTATCTTCCATGATTATATTAAATGGAACTCATTATAATAAAATAGTTTCCAATCCATATAGGATTTTATATGTTGTTGGATTGCTAATAACTTCTCTATTATTTCATTATCATGTTAAAGTCCATGTAGATTCCTTTCACCAACATCATTTCAATATATAAAACTTATTCATCTATTCAAATATTGGTAATCGTATGGATCCATTTCAATACCCAAAATGATTTATTTATTATCCATGAAGTCAATTAATTTGATATATTTATCCCTTCCATTAACAAATACCATTTACCTAGATCCCTATATGTCCTTAGAAATTTGAATGTTCCTTTGAGATTCGTGACCTGTTGTGCATAGAATGTTTATATAAATATTATGTTAATTATTTAAAAAATGCTTCAGTCATATCATTAATTTTGAGGTGATCAATCGAAAATAATTAAAAATGATTAAATGAGGATCCCAAAAAATCCTAATCAATTTATTTATGTATATCTTATCACATTTTAATGTGATAAATTCCAAAAAATAGTGATGATGTTGCTAATATATGATAGTCAATATTACACAAACCATATTGCTTTTCTTCATTTGGAAATATTTGGAAAAACAATGTTAATGTATATGATGATTTTCCTTTATTCCCAAATCTGTATGGGTAATGGATTTGTTTTCGTCATACACATCAATGTCAGGACATTAAAATTATAAAATACCATTCATAGTGAGATATACATAGATTTATCTTTTTCATATTGTCAGACCATATGTTTCGTTGCAAATCAAAGAAAATATTGGATCATAAATGATTGATGGAGAAATAAGAGAAATTATATCATCCTATAGCTCATTCTATACCTTGAGTGATTGAGGATTTTAATTTTTAGTTACAAAACCAATGAAACCATCCTAATCGATTTAATATTCATAATTCATCACATTTTTTATTTCATCCACCTTCTTTTAATCATCAAAAGCATACCTTTATTCTTTTTTGAGGTTTTATCAAATATATGGTCAGGAAATCATTTTGTAATGATAAGATGTATTTCCGATATTTGTTATTTTCAAATCCAATAATTCTACATCCATTAATATAGGGTATTTATTAATCTATATCATGAATAGTGTAGTGGGTTCTTTTATAGGAGGAGAATCGTTTGAATTGTTTTATATTCCTAATTAGGATTAAATAAAAATGTGTTATTACATGATCATATATAACCATATTTATTGATTCATGTGGAAATATTTATCTATGAATATATAATTAAAAATAATTTAATATATATATATCATACTAATCATTATGGAGTGAGTTATGTCAAATATCCAAGGATAATATCACAATTAAAAACTAAAAATATTGTTTCAAGTATTTGTGATAATGAATTTACAACTATCATGAGTAATATCATATAACATTATCATTTTGTAGTTGTAAAAAACATTTTCATTTTAATTGGTAATCAATTTAAATATCATTCCATTTTAAACATATTGTGTAATGAACTAGCCTATGTCGACCCTGAATGGACCAACCATGCTTGTCTGCAACATGTTTGAAGGGCATTTTGGATCCATCATGGGATGGAAACTAGTGTCTAACATTAAAATTTAACCATTTAGATTGTTTTTCCCATGAAAAAATTTATAAAATATTAAATAAAAACTGATTGTATAAATTAATAAATGTTAGTGAGAAGAATTTCAAAATTTCTCACACCATTATGTGACCTCTGGTTCACCAACAAACACAAAACAACTTGCCACAACCATGATCACACAAACCAGAAACATAAATAGGAAATAATATCCTACAAATGGAAATATAAATTATGCATGAGAAATGAAATTCATAGTAGGAATAACACTGATCAATAACTAAATACAATGTCAAAATTCCCACAATTATCTATTAACACATGTTTGAAATAAAACGATAAAATTATGGTTTTAAAATTTTAAAATAGGAAACACTCTTTTACATTTTGAAAATCGAATGAAGACTAAATATCATTTAAAAAACTATTTTTCATTTCATATATAAAAACCAAGAAAAGTGATAACAAGGGTATATAAAAAATAAAATAGATAAGCAATGCTAGATATAAGTAATCTAGTAAGGCAGAAATTTATCATGAAATTAAAGTAATTAAGAAACAATTGGTGATCCTAAAAATCCCTATAAGACCCATGGACATACTCGATTAGAAACTACATTCTGGTGTATTGTGAAAACCCTACGTTAATAACCAACTAGATTCCCAAACCTGGCCTCACTAGTGGATCAACCCACTTGGACTAGCAGCAAATCCATGGGGTACATCCCAATATAATCACGGTTGATTAGAAACTATCACTCAACCCTCTAAAAGATTCAAAAGAACACATTTTGGTAGAAATAATGTTGTGTATGTAGGGGGTCCTCACACACATTACTCGACTTACTAGTTTTCACTGCACTTGCCTACCCCAAAAACAGACACCCAATACGATAACCCATAAATGGATATCCCTATTATAGTGGAACCCATAAATATATATATATATATATATATATATATATATGTACATCACATATTAAATTCATATAATCAAAGATGTTAACTAGTAAGTCACGCCACATGTACTATTAAACCATTTCACAACGCACATTACGTTATTAACTGGATGATGGAAAATACAAAAATACAAATGGTTCCAATCGGACCATTATAAAATATAATCATTTAAAACATTTCCCAATACTTTAAGGTTTGTAAATGGGAACACTGTTTTCAAAACACAATCCTCATATAAATTCAACCAAAACACTACCCTGATTATGGAACTAACAAACCAGTTTTGAGTTTACATTTCTCTTTCATTTACCCAAAAAATCATGAAAAAAATCATTTTTATCCAACAAGCCAAAGGAGCCCTTATATTCTGAAAACACTACATATATTCCAAAAATTATTTATCATATTAATACATTTTAGAAAAGGCTTCAAGGAAAAATATTCCAAACTTGAGGAAGAACTCAAAATCTATTTTTTTTAACCCACACAAAAGACTCATTGATTATTTATAAAAATTATAACCATTTAGAAACATTGTTTTCAAAGGAGCACCAATTGAAAGAACCACCTTTAAATGATGACACATCAATGCATGCATATTTTTCACCCATGGATGTCCCAATATATAGTGACACACTAAAAATCCATGAAGACACTTTAAACCAATTTCAAAAAATCACCAAAATCATTTAAATGTTACCCGACCATCCACATCATTTATAAAACATGATCAACACCTTTTAAAACCATAAACACATTTTTTTTTAAAAAAATACAACAAAATCCATGCTATAACATTACTAAAAAAATGAAAATCTATAAAATTTAACAAATATTCAATTACAAACACAACATAATTAAATCTATTTGTCTATAAAAAACCATAATCCAAATCAACAACAACAACTGAATTTTATCAAATGCATTGTGAAAAAATTGACATTGATATAACTAAATATTTACCTTTATGGTTTTTTCTATCAAAATATATTACCATAAAATTTCCCAATAAAATATCCACAAAAATTATAATAATTTGATCCATATATAATGATTTATTGAAACAAAATTGGGCATTAATCTACCACTTTTTACTTTGACCACGATTATCATATTCAAAGAAATGCATATGAATCTATTTCTGACGACTCTTAAAAATTTATAAACGCTATAACAAACCAATTAGGAGTAAAATAAAGCTAAAAATAAAATAATATAAAAAATTTAAAGGTTGTGAGTGCTAAATGAATTTACCAAAAAGGACACATCGTGATTCACGTAACTCAATGGTGTGCGAATGTGATGTAGCTTCAACAGAAGAAAGAAAAATGCCATGTGGAACAAAATGAACCCTAATCAATGAGAAAAAACATGCGAGTTACCAACATCAATATGCGGGTTTTGTTATATTTAATGAAAAAAATAAAAATTCAATGGTAAGAAATGATAGAGCGGATGTGTCTGCATGGAAAAGAGGATGTGGAGGTGAAGAAAATGGGGTTCAGGTTCATGCTAGAAGAACCTTGAAAGAAGGGGGTCTGGTGCGCCACTGGTGGAAGGAGAAAAAACTATTGGGATGTCAATTCGACAAGGTAGGGGAGACTGTATGGAATATAGTGGTGAAATATGTCCCTGTCGAACAGAAATGGTGCTGTAAATGGGAGGTTGGTCGGTGGAGGGGGGGCTGGCCACTGGTTGGGTAGGGGTTCTAGAAACAGGATACTCAAAATGTGGAGAAGTGGTGTGGTCATGCCGACATGGACTAGGGGGGACATTCCACCCGAAACAAAGAACTTTTTTTGGGAAGCTCGATATTGCACCAGTTCAAGAGGGGATGGGTTGTGATCCGTAGGTGGGAAGAGGAGTTTGTGCACTATGCTATAAGGATGAAGAGGGGGTGGGGGATACTAGGCTACTGTTTCTTTATTTTAAAAAATTTTTATAAAAATATTAATTATTATTATTAAAATAATAATACTAATAATAATAAGAATAATTACAACCTTAGTAATAGTAATAAAAATAACAATAATTATAATAATAATAAAAATAGTTTTTATATTTATAATAGCATAATAATAATCATCATCATTATTTCATGCATTTCATTTTAAATCAAAAAGAAATTTAAAAACATTAAATAAATATTAAATTAATAACAATTTCTTATATTAATAATATTATAAATATATTCTAGAAATATAATATTATTTTCTACAAAAAAAATATTATTATCTTGATTATCATGTTATAAATATATACCCATTTTTATTTTCTGAAAATTTTATGATTTTAAGAAGTGGGAAACCATAAGTGGACCTGTATCGGCTACAAAATTACCGCCAACTGTGAGTTGCCCGTGCACTTATCCGAAAGCCATCAATATTATAAATCATCAAAAATTTCAAACTAGGACCTGCAACAAGACCTTTTCCAAATGAAGCGAGCATGTGAGAAGAATTAAATAAAAGAGATTCAGAGATTGGGGTGTTACAATTCTCTCAACCACAAACACTTTCTTCCCTAAGGATTTTCGAAGCAAATTTTTAACACAACTCGAGTCCATTGTTGGGGTAAACAAACAGAAACTGAGATCCTTTGGTGGCCCATTCCACCACACATCACACCAGACTAATTAAAGAAAGAACACTACAAGAGTATGATGAGAGAATACAAGAGGGTTCTTCCAACCACAAGAAATCACAAAATCATAAATCTTGACACCTGAGCACCTGACACCCAGGGGTGTGGTAACTCCCAAAACAAAATCATTTAATTTCACTAAAAAGACCGAACAACACCCTATTGACATAAATGAATGCTTTCTAACAGACCAACTATACAACCAGAGACTAGGTAATTCCTATACCAAACTCAAATCATATTCTCAATGCTAATAAAACAATTACACCTGCAGGATTAAAACAATTACAGGGAAAACCATCACAGTTTGACACTGGGACATAGGAATCCTAAACAAAACTGAATCACTCTAAAGGAATACCCAACAAATAGGTTCTCTAACTATTAATGGGCCCATAAACAAAGCCCATGAATTTACAAAAACCCATAATCCCTTTAACGAATACAGCTGAGAAAAAAATCCTAATCATATTTGGTTATTATATTCATGGGCCCAATACCCTTCATGAAATCCAAATGATTTAGAGACCACACTAAGAGTAGATAAGGCTACTTGGATTTTGGTAGAACAAGTTCATCACACCTCTACAACAAGGATTAGTTTATAAAGAAAATAATAATAAAATAAGAAAACATTTTATATTTACATCTCTAACAAAAAAATCGACCTGAGCTGATGTTCCACACAACCTCAACATCATCTGACTGGGAGAAACCTTTACCCCGAGACATGTGGCTAGTGACCTGATCGCTGAAGAATCTTCTACCTCACAATTACGCATTATTATCCTCCACACTATTACTATATCTTCCCCTTAATGATTATAATAACAAAAAATGGTGGGGTGTTTTCAAAGGCATATAATATGATGAGTTAGAATGCTTGAACTCACCAAAATGGTGGCACACAAGAAAATGGTCTGACAAACATGGTGCTCAAACCAATGAATATGGTTTTTTTAAAAAGTTGCATCTCACACACCTCGCTCTTTAGATTGTTAACATTCATGAAGTTTGGTTACCCTATCAGAATAACCCAAATATTAACAATGATGATGCTCCATACAACCAGTATTCCAGAATAATAAAATCCATTAAATTTGAGAAAATTGGTCTCTAACAAACCGGTGAGTTACCTACCACCCAAATACATGCTCTATTTTCACAAACCATAAGTCCACCTCAAATGGTACATAATTACATTAGTGAACAAGTAGCACTGAAAACTACAAAAAATTGGGCATCACACATTGTCAACCTACAAGAATATTTTTTAGATGAACATCATGAAAAACCCAAAGAACACAACTAAAATTTGAATCAATCTAAAAAAGAATAAAAAAACAGCCCATGCCAGGGGAAATCGTCTCATAAGACAATGATATACAAAAAAAAAGAAAAAAATACTTTTCCAAAAAAACTCCATTTGTTTAAAACATTAAAAATCCTATATGGAACATTATAAAATGTCACATGTGTGTTCATCCAATCCTTCTTACATCTTCTGCAGACATGTGCCTCCCCCCTCCCCCCCCCCCCCCCCCCGCACACACTTTATACATACCCATGCACATGTAACCCACTATAAAAATTTCCAAGGTCCAAACATATATTTTCCTTCTAAATTCAAAATACATACCAAAACATTCAAAATAAAAATTGTTCCTCTTTAAAACCCCAATTTTACCATTTCAAACAAATTTAAAATAATACCATTTCTATTTCAAAACCCCATTCATTTTAAAAGTAAAAAATTATTTGAAAAATTATTTTTATTTCAAAATCATGATACACATTCAACAAACACTCAAAATAACCAAAAACCAGACACAACCAATAACAAACTCCTGGGATGGAAAACTAATGTCAATTTCGGTCTCAGGGACATAGTGGTGATCTATTCCCCATGTATGGCCTAAAACTGGGAGGACCTTGAACTGAGAACTTGGAATACACATGGGTGACCACACCATGTGAGGCCACAACATGACCTGATTCACCCCTATTGTCATCACTTAACCCAAAACAACAAAAGATAAAAGAATCAAATCTCAAACTACCCCTAGATACTTGAGGATCTATGCGAGAAAGAGTTCATGATTACTTTACTACGCCAATCTACTGATTCTTGACAGTGCTATTAACTTTATCACGGACACCCAAAAAAACAAGGACCTCCTCTGATACTATTTTGTTACAAACAATCTTGAGTTGACCCTAAACCTGTCACGCAAGCCAATCGACCACATGTATCGAGGGGCATTCCATATACCCCGAGGATGGAAACTTATGTCGATCATTAAAATTTAACCATTGGGAATGATTTTAACCATGATAAAAGATAAAAATAAATAAATTAATACATATACTAAAAAACTAGCACCAAAAAAGAAAAAATGTGCATACCTCCATGTGACCTCTTGGTCAAATCCAACCACTAAAAAACCTTTATCAACAATGAACAGACGATCCATGATCACAAGTATAAAAATTTAACATTAAAATAGAAATATAATTTAGGCATGATAACTAAAATACTCGGTATGAATGTCAAAGATCAACAACTAAATTAAACATCTTCATTCTCAAAATAATCTATTAACACAAGTTTGAAATAAAAATATAAAAGTGAGGGTTTCCAAATTTTAAAACAATAAACACTATTTTTCCATTTCAAAAATCAAACACATGTCACATTTCATTTCCAAAACCAATTTTGATTTTATAGAAAAACCCCAAGATAGGAGATACCAAAGATGTGCTAAATTAAAATAGTTAAATAGTGTAGTATGGAAATAATCTAGTACGTTAAAATGTAAAAAATGTAAATAATTAAGAAAACATGTGTAATCCTAAAAATCACTATATGATCCCTAGATTTATTCTATTCAGAACCACAAGATGTAATACGGTGAAGCCCCTATGACAAAAAACTATTGGCTTCATTTACCTAGCCTCACTAGTGGCACAACCCATAGGGCCTACCAACAAATCTTGGGGGAACTAACCCGTTAAATTTTAGTTGATTAAAAACCACAACACAAACCTCTAAAATACACCAAGGAACCCATGTTGGATGTAGTAATGTTATTAGTGTAGGAGGCCCTCACATATCTGACTCAACTTACCGGTCATCACCGTACATACTTATCCAAAACATGAAAACCCTATACAATAACACATAATGGGATATTCCTCCAATTGAGGATACCCATAAATATAGACATACATACATCACATATTCACATAATATCCTCAAAGGTTCTATTCGGGACATCCTATCACATGTACAATGAAATCGTTCCATAAATCACTTTACATTTTTAACTGGACACTCACACATTCAATGTGACATAAAGAGATAACTAGTCATTTATTAAAAAAACAATATAGAAAATTTCACAAAACATTTTTGTTTCCAAATGGTAACAAAACTAATAAAACACAATCATTTCATATTGTATACAAAAACACTAAAGTAGATTTATAAGTGCCATGTTGGCCTTTGATATGACATGTCCAACGCATTTACCCAAAACAACAATGAAACACCTCTTTTCATTCACCAAGGAAAAAAATTCGTTATGTACAGAAAACACACACCAAACACTACACAATTTCCATACAACCTTTTCCCTATCTAACCCTTTCAAAAATAGGATTTAAGGAAAAACATACCAAACTTGAGGAACACCTCTAAATCAATTATTTGAACCCACCCAAAATACCAAAGCTTATTTTATAAAAATATGAACTTGTTAAAAAACTATGTTTTAATGGTCGCACAAATTTAAGGCACAACCTTCGAAAGATGACACATCCTTGTGTGATTCTAGTCCACCCATTGATGTTATAAAATCTATCGAGACACCAAAAATCTAATAAAAACATTAAACACTTTCAAAAAAATCACCCAAATAATTAAACTGATATCCAACCATCCAGTGCATTTAGAAAATAATACAAAACCCTCTTAGAACCATAAAACCATTTTTTAAAACAATTTACAACAAATGCCAAGATATGACATTACTAAGCCATACCCACTAATCATATTTCACAGGTAATAAATTTTCATCACAACATAATTAAATCAACCAGTTTATAAAAACCACAAATTCCACTCTACAAGAACATTGGAAATTTAACAAATGCACATAGTATATATAGACATTGACATAAATAAATACTTTCATTCATTATAATTTTTATGAAACTATATTACCATAAAGCCGCACCATGAAATATCCATTAACATTATCAAAATGAAAACCACATATTAATATTTATTGAATAAAAGTGGGTTTTCATAAAAAACTTTTCGAATTGACGCAGATGACATATTCAAAGAAACACATAAAAAACTATATTTAACTACTCTTAAATATTTATAAACACTAAATAATACCTATTATGCATAAAATAAAGCTGATAATCAAATGAGATAAATAATATAAAGGATACGGATGTTAAAAGAATGTGCATGAATGGATAAATCTACATTTTCCTACCTCAACGGCGTGTGACCATGCTGCCACATGAGTATAAAAAAGAACAATGACCCATTGGCAAACCACACACCCTAATCAATGAAAAAAAATTTAATTATGAACAGTGGTACTAGGGTTTGGTTAAATTGAATAAAAACACAAATTTGAAGGGAAGACACAATAGAAGGGATGATTCCACACACCAGAGAGGAGGCAGAGGCACTGTGAATGGGGGTCGAGTTCGCACCGGATGACCGCTAGCAGAAGGGGGTTGGGTGCACCGCTGGTGGAAGGAGACACATTGGTTAAGATGTCGATTCAGCTTGGAAGGGGATGTCTTGCTAGAATTGGGTGGAGCTAGTAGGCTCCACCAGACGGAAATGACATCATAAAGGGGAGGATAACCAGTGATGGAGGGGGGATGGTCGTCGGAAGGCTGTGGGAAATAGAAGTAGGCTTTCGGAATGGATGAGGAGTGGTGAGGTCAATCAGGGTCTAGCTTATGGGATGGGTAGCTAAAAATGAGGCACGCCGGGATGGAAGCTGGCTGGACTGCCGGTCCCAGAGGGGATGGGATCACAATATATATGTGGAGAGCGAGTGTGAGCAGTGAGCCACGAGGCAGAAGAGGGGTGATGGGGGTGGGTATCCCATTATAGATTATTATTTTTTCCAAATCATATATCAATAACAACAACAACAACAAAAAAACAATAACAACAAATATAATATTAATGTCACGACCCGTCCTCGGGGCCCGTGCCGTGACTACCCCAAGCCCGCCTTCCATAGGCCAGGGGCTGGCGACTAGCACCAAGGCATAAAATTCCAGTAAACAGGGAAGGCATTGCCTTTATAAGAAACAACCACACAGAGTCAGCAAGCGGAAAGTAAAGTGCAGAAAAGTAAAGGGGGCCGGAAATACAAGCCCAACTGTAAAGTACAACTGAAAAGTAAAGTACAGCAACTGAAGAAAAGACGGCGGCCTCGTGTCGTCCACCAGCAATCCCACCTGAAGGGTGGGTACAGATAGCCTCCAGGCTCCTCGGGTCCCACGTCCGCTCCGAGCACGTCCCGCCCAGTGGTCCACCTCCAGGTACCGTCCTGCTCCACGCCCCAACCGGAATCAGCGCTGTCCGTCGTCTGCAACCAACACAACAAGGTGCGGGCATAGCCCGTGCAGGGGTGAGTACAAGCTACTCAGTAAGGACCCCGAGACCCCCGAAGGTCTCCCGAAATCCACAAAGGATATAGCACAAAAGAAAGATGCAATCACGAAATAACATCTGACTTGACTTAGGTATATGCCCATACATATACCTAAGTCCCCAATTCTAGCTCTGCTCACGAGCTCAAGAACAACTCAATCCACAAAGGAAAGCAAGACTCAAATCCACAAGGAGAGTAAACGGTAAATCCACATAGGATAGTTCAACACAATCCACAAAGGAGAGTAACATAAGATTCAGCTCAACCAGGTATACTTCTTCAGATGACGTCAAAGATGATCACTGATCCATCTAAGTCGTCGGACCCACGAAGGATCGATAGGTACTAACCCCCGCAAAAGACCCACACAGGATCGGGCTCACACAGAACCTGTAGGCAGTGGCTCACACAGAACCGGTAGTAAGGACCCACAAAGGATCGGGCTCACACAGAACCTGAAGGCAGTGGCTCACACAGAACCTGAAGGCAGTGGCTCACACAGAACCAGTAGCACTGATCCACGTAGGATCGCTGAGTGCAGTAGTCGACGCAGTCCACTGAGGATCTCTGCACAGCCGTCGTCGCAGTCCACGGAGGATCTCTGCTCTGCCGTCGTCGCAGTCCACGGAGGATCTCTGCTCTGCCGTCGTCGCAGTCCACGGAGGATCTCTGCTCTGCCGTCGTCGCAGTCCACGGAGGATCTCTGCTCTGTCGTCGAAGTCACAGCCAGCGCTAGGGTTCCCGCACATAGCGAGCTCGTTTAGGAGGGTCCGCTCCACGAGCCGAGAGGCTGATACATCAACTGACACTTAGTCCGAAGTTGATGTATCCAAATGTTCCGTATCGACAACAGGATCTCAACGCAACAGACGGCGCGTCAATCGGACGCCCGGTCTGAGAGTTATTGGCATTTTCGTCCCAGGGGCCCGGTTGGTTTTTAGGGAAAAACCAACCCGACCGTACTCCGCCTGTGTCCGATCCTCGGGAGGAGTATGCCAAAAGTTCCGTCTCACTTAGAGGAAACTACCACAGCTGACGGTACGTCGATCGGACGTCCGTAGCTCAAGTTATGAGCGTTTCCGCTCCGAGGGCCCGGTTGGTTTCGTGTACGAACCAACCCGGCCGAACCCAAAGTCTTCCGAAACCTTGATTATAATATACCGAAACGACCGTCTCGATCCAAGGATCGCGTAGCCGCTGACGGTTTGTCAATCGGAGGTCCCAGGCCCAAGATATGGGCGAAAGACCGAAGAGGGCCCGTAACGGGGGTTCTGGGCCCGGGGCGACCCGGCCCGAACCCCCCCCTGGGGTCGGCCGAACCGGGTCGGCCCGAGCCGGCTAGGCCGGGTCCGGTCCGGCCTGGGCGCGGCCCGGCCGGCCGGACCGGCCGGCTCAGCTTCGGCCGAGCGGCCGAAGGAGCCGCCGCCGCGGGGTTGACCCGCGGCTTTGAAGGAGACGCAGCCCCGCGGGGGGCCGCCTGTCACGCGGACGCGGCCGGGCCGCCGCGTCCCTTCCCGGTTCCGCGCGGCCGCGGAACCGGCCGCCGCCGCCGCGGCTTCAGCCGCGGCGGATCTTCTCCACGGCGGCGCGCCGGGCGCCGCCGCCTCCGGTCGCCGGCGCCACCTTGCCGGCGACCCGCGCCGCCGCCGCCTTCCGCGGGCCGCCGGAGTTGCTCCGGTGGCCCGTTTTGCCTCCCGTCTGCGCCATGATTCCTCCCGGGACGCGTCCTTCACTGCGGAATCAACAATTGGCCCTTGCGTCGTGCTTTTGCCGTCGCCCGCCAAATCCGCACAAAAAGGAAGATCGGCGGAGGGTTGTCGGGTCTTGTTCGTTAGACCCGCACCCTCCGCGTTAGTCATAAAATCATCGGGAGGAAAAGAATTAACCAAATCAACAATTTTAAATAAATTAAAATTGTTCCGATCAGGTTCTTTATTTGAAAAGAATAAACACGGGAAAAGAAATAAAATATTCCAATCAACCCTTACCTCGCAGTTGTCGTTGCCGAACGAGGGATCGTCGCGGGATTGCTCGTCGCGAAAGAAGGGGGATCGTCGCGTCGTCGCGGTATCCGGCGTCGCGTCGCCAATCTCCGGATCAAGATCAAACGGATTAATTTAAATCCGTTGATATTGAATTATAAAAAGGGGAGAAATAAACGATTCGTTTCTCACCTTAATTGCCGAACGAGGATCGGCCGCGGAAGAAGAGGCGTCGCCGAAGAACGTCGCGGGTAAAGCTCGTCGACGTCGCAGATCTCGGTGTGCGTCGTCGAATTCCGGTCGTCGGCGTTCTTCGCGTTCTTCGCGTTCTTCGCGTTCTTCGCGGAGAGGGTGGAGGCTCAGAGGAATTGCACAACGATAGCAATCCTCCAAAATAGACAAGTTTGTCTATTTTATTATTTTGCCAACAAACGTAAAACGCATAAGTAACGACCCATTTAATTCGTTGAATTAATTCAACGAATGAAACAGCCCATTTAATTCACGAAATAAACCGCCCAATTAAATGGTCTGTTAAGAATTAAAGAAAACGCGTCGGTTGACTTTTCAGTTACTTTGACGGGTTTTCGCGGGTGCGTTACTTAGCGAAAGAAACGGCGGGGCTCGTGTGGGGCCCACCTCACAAATATCCTACCAAGGGGGTTAGGATATTTCCAGATAGCATCCTATCCAGTTCAACTCAGTTCAAGCCGCCTTTAAGTGGCTTCAAGTGGCTTCCAAGCAGCTTAAGTGAAATAAAATAAAGTTGTCGCACAAACTTTATTTTATTTCTGACTTTAAGCTGCAAAATTTAAAAACCACGTCTGAGCAAACGCAACTCCGGAAGAGGCGTTTCTAAGGAAATACCGGCGCTGCGATTTCATCGGTGCCCTCAGAATTTGATTCCGGGCACCGGTTCAAAAGATAGAAAAACCCGCTCGTCCGTTCACTGAACGTACCCGAGCCAAACTTCGGAAATTGATTCCGGGCACACCGGGCCTCGGAATCAGGTGCCGTCTGAAGCTGCGCTCTTGTAAAATTCCAAAGAAAATTAAGAAAAAAATTTCCTTGAAATTTGCGGGTCTTTACATTACTCCCACCTCAGGGCTTTACGTCCCTGTAAAGATACATCAAAAACTAGGGGAACAAATGGGGGTACTGAGCACGCATCTGAGCCTCCCGCTCCCAAGTGCTCTCCTGGAGGTTCCCGTGCTGCCATCTGATGCGCACAAGGGGAATCGACCGCCCACGTAGGACCCGCTCCTGTCGATCCTCGATCTCCACCGGGACCTCCGCAAAAGTCGCCCCATCGTCCACGTCCAGCTCCCCAAAGTCGATGATGTGCGTCGGGTCGTGCACGTATCTCCTCAGCTGAGACACGTGGAAGACGTCGTGCACCCGGTGCAACTGAGGTGGTAGAGCCAGGCGATAAGCCACCTCTCCTATCCTGCTGAGGACCTGGAAAGGCCCGATGAAGCGTGGAGACAACTTGCCGCCTCGGCCAAATCTCCGTAAACCACGTCGAGGTGAGACACGCAAAAAGACGTGGTCGCCATCCTCGAACTCTAGTGGCCTCCGCCTCCTGTCAGCATATGACTTCTGCCGACTCTGAGCTGTCCTCATCCTCTCCTGGATGATCTGGACCTTCTCTGTCGTGGCTCGGACCATCTCTGGTCCCACGAGTGCTGACTCCCCAGGGTCTGTCCAGCACAACGGTGATCTGCAGGGTCTGTCGTACAACGCCTCGTATGGTGCCATCCCGATGGTGGAGTGGTAGCTGTTGTTGTACGCGAACTCCACCAAGGGTAGGTGGTCCTCCCAGCTGCGACCAAAGTCGAGAACACATGCACGGAGCATGTCCTCGAGTGTCTGTATGGTCCTCTCCGTCTGACCATCCGTCTGAGGGTGGAAGGCTGTGCTCAGATGGAGCCGCGTCCCGAACGCCTCCTGCAACCCCTTCCAAAGCCGGGAAGTGAAACGAGCATCTCGATCGGAGACGATAGACGATGGCACACCGTGAAGCCGTACGATCTCCTGGACGTAAAGACGTCCCAAGCTCTCCACTGAGCCCTGCTCTCTGATGGGTAAGAAGTGTGCCGACTTGGTGAGTCGGTCGACAATCACCCAAATGGAGTCGTGACCTCTGGAAGTGCGTGGAAGTCCAGTCACGATGTCCATAGATATGCCGTCCCACTTCCACTCCGGGACCTCCAAGGGCTGTACCAAGCCTGCTGGTACCTGATGCTCTGCCTTCACCTGCTGGCAGGTGAGGCATCGCGAAACGAACTCTGCCACAGCTTTCTTCATGCCCGGCCACCAGTGCTGTCGTCTGAGATCCTGGTACATCTTCGCCACTCCGGGATGCACCGCCAAGGGAGAAGTGTGAAACTCTCTAAGCACCTCCTCTCGTAAAGCGACTGGTATGAAGGTACGTCCTCTGAAAAGGATGTCGTGCTCTGCTCCAAGGGAGAAACCATCAGGCGCCTGACCTGAGGATATCAGTGCACGCCGGGTCTCACAGTCAGCGTCCCCACGCTGAGCCTCTCTGACCCGCTGTAGAAGTGGAGGAGAGACTGTGAGAGACTGAAGAAAGGCTGCTCCGTCTCTATCCACGAAGGATATCTGCAAGGAGGCTAGCTGCTCCGTCGCCTCCTCAAGTAGCTGAATGCCCGTCCTCCTGCTGAGGGCATCGGCTACCACGTTCCCCTTCCCAGGAGTATAGACTATCTCAAAGTCATAGTCCTGGAGGAACTCAAGCCATCTCCGCTGTCTCAGGTTCAGGTCCTTCTGAGAGAAGATATACCTGAGACTCTGGTGATCAGAAAAGACTGTGAAGCGCTCGCCCATCATATAGTGCCGCCAAGTCTTCAGAGCGAAGACCACTGCTGCTAACTCCAGGTCATGAGTGGCGTAGTTCTGCTCATGCGGCCTCAACTGACGTGATCCGTAGGCGATCACGGCCCGCTCCTGCATCAGGACGCACCCGAGTCCAGTCCCTGATGCATCGCAGTAAACTACATACCCAACTCCCTCCTCAGGCAACCTCAAGATAGGTGCGCTGGTCAATCTCTGTCTCAGCTCCTGGAAGCTCTGCTGACATCTGTCTGACCACACGAAGGGTTTCCCCTTTTTCGTCAACGCTGAGAGTGGTGCCGCAACTCTGGAGAAGTCTGGAACGAATCTCCGATAGTATCCCGCTAGGCCCAAGAAGCTCCGCACCTCTGTCACGCTCCTAGGTGGCTCCCAAGCTAGCACTGCCTCGATCTTCGCGGGATCCACTGTAACTCCCGCAGAACTGGCATTTTGAGAGCTTTCCATAAAGCTGGTGCTCTCGGAGTGTGTCTAGCACAACTCGCAGGTGGTAGGCATGCTCCTCCTCAGTCGTCGAGTATACCAAAATGTCGTCAATGAAGAAAACGACAAATCGGTCAAGGTATGGCTGGAAGATCCTGTTCATGAGGCTCATGAACACTGCTGGAGCATTGGTTACGCCGAACGGCATAACCAAGAACTCATAATGGCCATACCGACACCTGAAGGCCGTCTTCTGCACGTCCTCGTCTCGAACTCTGAGCTGATGATAGCCTGACCGGAGGTCTATCTTCGAGAACCACCTCGCTCCCTTGAGCTGATCGAAGAGGTCATCAATCTGTGGCAGCGGATACTTGTTCCTCGCTGTCACCTGGTTCAGGCGACGATAGTCGACACATAGTCGCAAGCTCCCGTCCGCCTTCTTGGCGAACAAAATCGGGGAAGCCCAGGGTGAAACACTGGGTCGGATAAACCCCTTGCTCTGCAAGTCCTCCAACTGTACCCGCAGCTCCCGAAGCTCGGCGGGGGCCATCCGATATGCTGGAGTAGATATCGGGGCTGTCCTGGGGTACAAGTCGATGTAAAAGTCTACCTCTCTACGAGGAGGTATCCCTGGAACGTCGTCGGGAAAGACGTCCACGTACTGGTCCACCACTGCAGGAAAAGCTGGACTCCGCACGTCCACTGCTCCTAGGATGAGGCTAGCCAACTGATGAGAGATGGGCCGCACTCTCCTTCGCGGAAGTCCATCCTGTGCTGTAAAGGTTCCCTTCTCGCCGGTGAAGGTAAACCTGCTCCCGTCGGTACGAACACATCGCACCTTGCGCCTAAAACAGTCGATCTGGGCATGAACCGTGGATAGCCAATCCATGCCCAAGATGACGTCGTAAGGCCTCGACGCCGCTACAAGGAGATCCCAGCCGAAGCTCTCGCCTCCTAAAGTAATCTCACACTGCCGGCACCAGTGTGTAATCGTCGAGTCCGCTCCCGTAGGAGTCTCTAGCCGTAAGGATCGAGCCAACGGCTCAGTCGGAATCTCCGAGCTCCGAACAAGGGCAAAGGCTATGAAAGAGTGACTCGCTCCCGTGTCTATAAGTACTGCAGCAAGGGTGGAATAGACACAGATCGTACCTCGAATCATTTCTGGCAAGTCGGGGTCGTAGGCCTCCACTGCCTGGAGCTGGGCCTGTCCCTGCCCGCCAGCTCCCTGTGGTCGAGGTGGCCCTCCTGGTGGTGGTGGGGGTAGAGCCTGGAAGCGTCGCCCACCACCCGCTGCTCGGCCAGCTCCTCTGCCTCGTCCGCCTCCTCCCTGCGGACCGCCACGGTCGACCCTCTGCCTCTGCCTGGGTGGCCCCTCCACCGTCTGCTGCTCCTCTGGTCGGCGAGTCGGGCAGTCATGAGCCATGTGACCCTGCCCGCCGCAGGTGTAGCACAGCCTGCCTCTCGGAAGGCTGGCACTCCGCTGTGTGCCCTGCACTGCTGAGCCGGTGTCTTGAGGCCGTCTGCGTGGGGGTCTGGTCTGCCTGGACCCGAGAGTCATCCGTCGGCTACCTGCTGCCGAAGACTCAGCTACCTGTCGCCCTGCGCTAGGTCTCGCCGCTGAAGAAGGCTCTGCCAGGAAGCTCTCGATCAGGAGGGCTCGCTCCAGCACTCCCGCCTGGGTCGGAATGCTGAGGGAGATCAGCGACGCCCGAATCTCCTGTCGCAAGCCCTGCTCGAAGGTCCGGGCCCGGAAGAAGGGGTCCCGTACCATGTCGGTCGAGTAGCGAGATAGGTCAGTGAACCTCGCCGCGTACTGAGCGACCGTCATGCTGCCCTGGCGCAGCTGGAGAAGCTCCTGGATGCGCACCGCTCGGAGGGTGGCCGGGACGAACTCAGAGCGGAAGAGTCTCTCGAAGTCCGCCCAGAGCAAGGATGCCTCATCGTGAACCTGGAGCATCAGGCTCCACCATCGTCCTGCCGCTACCTGCAGGAGGCTCGCTGCGAGAATCACCATGAGATCCGCTGGTGTCCTCACTAGCCTGAAGATCCGTACCACCGCCTCTAGCCAGTCCTCGGCGGCCTGGGGGTCCGCCTCACCGCGAAACCTGGGCGGTCGCTGGCTCTGAAACTCATGCAGTGCCCTGAGGCGACGTGCATCGTCAGCGTCTGGTACTGGAAGCATCGGTGGCTCGGCGGGTAAGGCTACCGCCGGTGCCACTGTTGGAAAAGGGCCCTGCACCGAGGCCTCGTCGCTCGGTGGGCTGCCGTCGCGCCCTACACTCGGAACCCTAGCTGGCTGTCGTCGCGGGGCCATCCTGAAAAGGAGAACAAGAGCACCACAGTCAGAACAGTATACCTGGTGAGCTGGCACAAGTAATCACAAGGAAAACTTGAGACTTTCATGAAGCAGATCAGTATACCCGGTGAGCTGACATAAGTAATCACAAAGAAAACTTGAAACACACACGCAATCAATGTTTTCGTGCATTAAGTCGGAAATCAGGAGTCAGGGTCCTGGTGTACGGATACTCGGCCGCGGCACCAACACTGGGCTCCCTGAACTGATAACCACACTCAATACACTAAACACTATTGCTTCATATAGAAGGAAAGGACGATCAGAGTCTGCGGTAGAACCGACCACCTCTGATACCAATTTGTCACGACCCGTCCTCGGGGCCCGTGCCGTGACTACCCCAAGCCCGCCTTCCATAGGCCAGGGGCTGGCGACTAGCACCAAGGCATAAAATTCCAGTAAACAGGGATGGCATTGCCTTTATAAGAAACAACCACACAGAGTCAGCAAGCGGAAAGTAAAGTGCAGAAAAGTAAAGGGGGCCGGAAATACAAGCCCAACTGTAAAGTACAACTGAAAAGTAAAGTACAACAACTGAAGAAAAGACGGCGGCCTCGTGTCGTCCACCGGCAATCCCACCTGAAGGGTGGGTACAGATAGCCTCCAGGCTCCTCGGGTCCCACGTCCGCTCCGAGCACGTCCCGCCCAGTGGTCCACCTCCAGGTACCGTCCTGCTCCACGCCCCAACCGGAATCAGCGTTGTCCGTCGTCTGCAACCAACACAACAAGGTGCGGGCATAGCCCGTGCAGGGGTGAGTACAAGCTACTCAGTAAGGACCCCGAGACCCCCGAAGGTCTCCCGAAATCCACAAAGGATATAGCACAAAAGAAAGATGCAATCACGAAATAACATCTGACTTGACTTAGGTATATGCCCATACATATACCTAAGTCCCCAATTCTAGCTCTGCTCACGAGCTCAAGAACAACTCAATCCACAAAGGAAAGCAAGACTCAAATCCACAAGGAGAGTAAACGGTAAATCCACATAGGATAGTTCAACACAATCCACAAAGGAGAGTAACATAAGATTCAGCTCAACCAGGTATACTTCTTCAGATGACGTCAAAGATGATCACTGATCCATCTAAGTCGTCGGACCCACGAAGGATCGATAGGTACTAACCCCCGCAAAAGACCCACACAGGATCGGGCTCACACAGAACCTGTAGGCAGTGGCTCACACAGAACCGGTAGTAAGGACCCACAAAGGATCGGGCTCACACAGAACCTGAAGGCAGTGGCTCACACAGAACCTGAAGGCAGTGGCTCACACAGAACCAGTAGCACTGATCCACATAGGATCGCTGAGTGCAGTAGTCGACGCAGTCCACTGAGGATCTCTGCCCAGCCGTCGTCGCAGTCCACGGAGGATCTCTGCTCTGCCGTCGTCGCAGTCCACGGAGGATCTCTGCTCTGCCGTCGTCGCAGTCCACGGAGGATCTCTGCTCTGCCGTCGTCGCAGTCCACGGAGGATCTCTGCTCTGTCGTCGAAGTCACAGCCAGCGCTAGGGTTCCCGCACATAGCGAGCTCGTTTAGGAGGGTCCGCTCCACGAGCCGAGAGGCTGATACATCAACTGACACTTAGTCCGAAGTTGATGTATCCAAAAGTTCCGTATCGACAACAGGATCTCAACGCAACAGACGGCGCGTCAATCGGACGCCCGGTCTGAGAGTTATTGGCATTTTCGTCCCAGGGGCCCGGTTGGTTTTTAGGGAAAAACCAACCCGACCGTACTCCGCCTGTGTCCGATCCTCGGGCGGAGTATGCCAAAAGTTCCGTCTCACTTAGAGGAAACTACCACAGCTGACGGTACGTCGATCGGACGTCCGTAGCTCAAGTTATGAGCGTTTCCGCTCCGAGGGCCCGGTTGGTTTCGTGTACGAACCAACCCGGCCGAACGCAAAGTCTTCCGAAACCTTGAGTATAATATACCGAAACGACCGTCTCGATCCAAGGATCGCGTAGCCGCTGACGGTTCGTCAATCGGAGGTCCCAGGCCCAAGATATGGGCGAAAGACCGAAGAGGGCCCGTAACGGGGGTTCTGGGCCCGGGGCGACCCGGCCCGAACCCCCCCTGGGGTCGGCCGAACCGGGTCGGCCCGGACCGGGTCGGCCCGACCCGGCCCGAACCGGCGAGGCCGGGTCCGGTCCGGCCTGGGCGCGGCCTGGCCTGCCGGACCGGCCGGCTCGGCTTCGGCCGAGCGGCCGAAGGAGCCGCCGCCGCGGGGTTGACCCGCGGCTTTGAAGGAGACGCGGCCCCGCGGGGGGCCGCCTGTCACGCGGACGCGGCCGGGCCGCCGCGTCCCTTCCCGGTTCCGCGCGGCCGCGGAACCGGCCGCCGCCGCCGCGGCTTCAGCCGCGGCGGATCTTCTCCACGGCGGCGCGCCGGGCGCCGCCGCCTCCGGTCGCCGGCGCCACCTTGCCGGCGACCCGCGCCGCCGCCGCCTTCCGCGGGCCGCCGGAGTTGCTCCGGTGGCCCGTTTTGCCTCCCGTCTGCGCCATGATTCCTCCCGGGACGCGTCCTTCACTGCGGAATCAACAATTGGCCCTTGCGTCGTGCTTTTTCCGTCGCCCGCCAAATCCGCACAAAAAGGAAGATCGGCGGAGGGTTGTCGGGTCTTGTTCGTTAGACCCGCACCCTCCGCGTTAGTCATAAAATCATCGGGAGGAAAAGAATTAACCAAATCAACAATTTTAAATAAATTAAAATTGTTCCGATCAGGTTCTTTATTTGAAAAGAATAAACACGGGAAAAGAAATAAAATATTCCAATCAACCCTTACCTCGCAGCTGTCGTTGCCGAACGAGGGATCGTCGCGGGATTGCTCGTCGCGAAAGAAGGGGGATCGTCGCGTCGTCGCGGTATCCGGCGTCGCGTCGCCAATCTCCGGATCAAGATCAAACGGATTAATTTAAATCCGTTGATATTGAATTATAAAAAGGGGAGAAATAAACGATTCGTTTCTCACCTTAATTGCCGAACGAGGATCGGCCGCGGAAGAAGAGGCGTCGCCGAAGAACGTCGCGGGTAAAGCTCGTCGACGTCGCAGATCTCGGTGTGCGTCGTCGAATTCCGGTCGCCGGCGTTCTTCTCGTTCTTCGCGTTCTTCGCGTTCTTCGCGGAGAGGGTGGAGGCTCAGAGGAATTGCACAACGATAGCAATCCTCCAAAATAGACAAGTTTGTCTATTTTATTATTTTGCCAACAAACGTAAAACGCATAAGTAACGACCCATTTAATTCGTTGAATTAATTCAACGAATGAAACAGCCCATTTAATTCACGAAATAAACCGCCCAATTAAATGGTCTGTTAAGAATTAAAGAAAACGCGTCGGTTGACTTTTCAGTTACTTTGACGGGTTTTCGCGGGTGCGTTACTTAGCGAAAGAAACGGCGGGGCTCGTGTGGGGCCCACCTCACAAATATCCTACCAAGGGGGTTAGGATATTTCCAGATAGCATCCTATCCAGTTCAACTCAGTTCAAGCCGCCTTTAAGTGGCTTCAAGTGGCTTCCAAGCAGCTTAAGTGAAATAAAATAAAGTTGTCGCACAAACTTTATTTTATTTCTGACTTTAAGCTGCAAAATTTAAAAACCACGTCTGAGCAAACGCAACTCCGGAAGAGGCGTTTCTAAGAAAATACCGGCGCTGTGATTTCATCGGTGCCCTCAGAATTTGATTCCGGGCACCGGTTCAAAAGATAGAAAAACCCGCTCGTCCGTTCACTGAACGTACCCGAGCCAAACTTCGGAAATTGATTCCGGGCACACCGGGCCTCGGAATCAGGTGCCGTCTGAAGCTGCGCTCTTGTAAAATTCCAAAGAAAATTAAGAAAAAAATTTCCTTGAAATTTGCGGGTCCTTACAATTAATAAAAATAATTTTTATATTTTTAATAACATAATAATGAAAATAATAATTATAATAATAATAATTTCATGCATTTCATCTTAAACCATAATGACATTAATAAAAATTTAATAGTAATTAAATTAACAATAATTTTAGTGTTAATAATATTGTTAAAAACTTCTAATAATATTATTATTATTATATATGAGATAATATTATTGTCATTATTATAATGTATTTAATATTTGCCCTATTTTATCCTCATAAAATATTATGATTATAAGATGTGGGAAACCATACAGGCACCCGGGCGGACAACATGGTTACTGCCAATCGGGTGGTGCCCTAGCAGCGGTCCAAATCCTAGGAATATTATTAAACCAAAAAAATTTCAAACCAAGAACCCTAACCTAACACTGTCAAAATAAAGAGAGACTGTGAGATAAAATAAATAAAAGAGTGTTCCAGATCCAGGATGGAAATATTCGGAGTGTGATTAAATGTGAATTGATAATAATCTTCTTGAACACCATAAATCATTACTCACAGGAGTTATCAACAGTTACAGAAACCCATTCCCTATAAACATTGATATCATTCCATATAATCATGAATATTTTATCACAAATATTAATTATTACTTACACAAAAAAAGATAAATATGGTTTTAATGAAACATATTTATATCTTCTAGTAATTATTTTCATTTTTATGTTAGGTTTCAATATAAATTTCCTTGCATTTGATCATAAGCCTGAAGAATGAGGCATTCATAAAAAAAATTCAAACTTTATAACCGTATAATGCATTTTATAATTTCATAACATTCTCATCATATTCATTAGATGATCATCATTATACTTCTAACATGTAGATTAATTGATAATATCTTTTAAAAATGTTATAAAAAATTTGTCGAGTTATAATCTAAGAACTCTATTCAAAAAATGCATAATGATTTTTAGGTAATTGGTATGTTCTTTGCAATTCCTAATTTTAATATAGTAATTAAACCATGAATAAATTGTTATAATATGAATATCTTCAATTTTCACACTTAGATGATGATATCCATAATGAATATCCAAAATTCTGAAGTATTTATCCCCATGATTTTTATTTAATAAGTAATCAGCCCTTTGATGTGGTTGATTTTTAATTTTAGTAATCTTATTAAGATCTCAATAATATATACAAAGAAACATTCATCAAATCATTTTAATTAGTAAATACCACCATTGTAACTTTATGTGATGCAAAAAAGTGTGTGATCCCTTTTTCAAATTCTCTTATAGCTAAATCTTTGACTCCACCTATTAGATTTAGGTTATCATATAAGGATAATTTAAAATGGGATTGTATCAATATAAAATCATTATTGATAAATAAACCACATCATTTGGTGGAAAGCTAAAAAATAATATTAAGGAAATGCATCAATATGTTACATCATAATTGAAATTTGATCAATGGTGGTTCATTCCATTGACATAATAATGTGGGAATTATATGATTCTTCACAAGGTCTAATTACCCAAAACATTGTTGGATTCTCTAAAAATGATTTCTGATTGACTATAAAATTTTAGTAAACAACATGATTGTTATGAATATTATATGTCATTTATATTTACCGATAGTTTATGTGAGATCAATATAATGATACCCAATCCCTGCCTTGTATATTGTAAACTTCCACCAATGGACTTTTTATAAGAATATCTAGAAGAATATTCCCACAAATTCTTCCAAGAGAATAGTCCAATATATAGGTAGCAATGATCATAACATAATTTGTTTGTACATATACCACTACAACATGCTATGATGGTAGTGATTCCAGATTTCATGAACAATTTCCAGATAAAATGTAATTCATAGGTTGGGAATCAAAAAATAAATTTTACACTACTGTGTTAATAAGATGTGTAACTAGTCCGATGTCATATTTATATTCTGCATATATAGTATTTATGGAAGAATATTTCCATCATTCATTTCTATCAAGTTCTTGTTTAGTTCAATTACCCTCAATGGTACATGGTTTAGTGCAGTATATTACAAATTTTCCTCATTCCTTACTATTTAAGCATTATATTATATGTTGTGTATAGGTAGGTTTCATCCTTTTTTCCACCACATAGGCCAACATTATTATATTCTTAATCATCTATGATATTGGTGGTCATCAATCATACATTTAAATCATTTACATTCACTATATATAAATTAATTTAATTCTTATTCACACATCATTTATATGTAGGTGGTTGGATCATTATTTAAAAAATTTCATTTTATACGAACGATTGATATTAAATTTTTATATTCAAATATCGATGTACATTACAACATTCTATACACTCAATATCATCAGTAGGACCATATCAGACTAAATCATCAGAAATCCAAATTATGAAGTAGATATATTTTTTGGTAGGTGTTTTTTAAATCTACTAATTAATCTATCTAATTTTATATCATCGTTCAAAAAAAATCACAATAAATATAATGTAAGCCTTGTGAAATTATGCTCATATATCTCAATATATTGTCCATCCTTTGGATTGGTTTTAATAATTATATCTCCAACATTTTATGAATAGTTTGATGGAAATAATTTTTAAGAAATAACATGTTAATTTTTTCAATCTAATAATTTAATTTCAACTCTTAGCTTCATATTATGTATCAATACCATTTATTGATCATTCTTTCCATTTAAATGACTGATGGACAATGTAACCTTATTTTCTCAAAGTAGTAGTGGATATAAAAGATTATATATATTAAGATTATCCATTATTCTAAAACAATATAATCAAGAATCCAACTGATCATCAATGGGCATTACCCAATAAATGGAATGATGGATAATTTCTCATTATTGGTTTAAGGTGGAAATTTCATGTAGTCCATTTTCATGATAATTGGTTGATATATCTATGAAATAATCACCACAATATTTAAAACTCCAACACCCATTTCATTGGAAATTTCATATGGAATTTTTTTTCATTTTCCTTCACATAATTTGTATATCAGGTTTCTCCATGTTCTTGATATTTTATAAATAAGAAAATATTTTAAAAAACTAATATAATAAATAATGAATAAATCAGTTTTTATAAATTCAAAATTAAGTTTGAATCCTTATATTATGGGATCCTAATGTTCTTTTTTTCTCAAATAATTCTTCTAAGATAATATTTTTTTAGTTAATTTTTTATTCCTATGGTGTATAATTACTTTTGTTTTATAGGATATATAATGGGTATTCAAGATCATGGGATTATGAAAGGAATATCCAAAGGGAGTGTCAAACAAGGAATATAGAAAGTCTTATTTTAAATGCACCATGTGATGATAAAATTAACACAAAATCCCCAATATTCCATGTATGTTCTCCTAGGTAGATTTATTTTAGATCCAGACCCACTTTTATCACAAATATTTATTTTTATTCTCTAAAACCAAAAACTAATTTTTTTTAAAAAATAGATATTTCCATTAAAATTCAATATAATGCTTAGTTTATTAAATATATGATTCTTTTAATCATTCACAAATAAACTAATATAACCTATGATACATTATACAGTGAACCTGAGTTTTCTTAAAATACAACTACTGAATTATCAAGATAAATAACATTATAATAATACATTTAATGTTAAATATGGATTTTTATCGTAGGAAATAGGTTCATACATCACACACACACACACACAGATATATATATATATATCATACTCATTATTTCAATTCATCATTATTATACTTAAACTCCCTCACATTTTATCTTTAGTAAATGTATTCACCTCATTTTATTCATCAAATAAATAGATGGTCTAAAAGCCCTATAAATATATGGATATTCTAAATGGAATAAAAGACATGAATCAATAGTTCATGGGTAAGCATAATCATCAAAATCATATCATAATAATTTCATCATAATCAAATGAAGGAGAAATAAATTGGAGAGTCATGGAATGGGAAATATTAATAATAATGAATAATTATAACATAGTGGTTAAATTACAAAAATTGTTTCTAATAAATCCAACATCATGTTTTCCTAAAATATATGTGAATGAACTACAAAATTGTAATTTTATACATATATATAATCATTTTCATTCATAATAAACAATGTATCAACATATGTTTCACATTAACAAATAAATTGGAGGGATATATAATTCCAAGATATCCCATCACATTAAAAATTTCTCATAATCATGCATATGACATGTGAAGCGATCATATGAAAAAGATAGACATGAAATTGACCAATAGAATTGATTGTGTTTAATAATAGTTCATTAATTCCTAATAGAATTAATAATATTAAGTGTTAAAAAATATATATGTGAAGTAATATTTTTACAGAAAATATCAATTTTCATTAATGGTAATGAATCTCTGTAGGCTTTAAGTGGTGTTTAAAAAATATAATAGCCTTTTGAAAAAAATATTTATTCATTTATTAGAATTCTGTTTGACTTGGTAGGAACATCAATATACACAAAAAGCAAAAGATAAAAATATTTAATGTGATTTTTATATAAATGAATTAAATTTACATACTAAAATAAATCTTAAATATAAAATAAATAAAAATAAAGAGTCAGTCTCTATAATCCCAAGGACGTAAATCATGATTTATAAGATCAATTTTTGGACTACATTATAATAAACATAATTGTATCAAAATATTAAAGAATATGTGAATTATATTTATATTTTCACAATTTTAATTCTCTAATCATTCAATTACATTTCTTACTTACCACTATTAATAGTGAAATGATTTTATATCATATTTTCCATAAAATATACGATCATGTTTTGAGTTTAGTAATTTTATGTTTGTTTATACATAAGTAAAATTAATCATAGAAGAATAAAATACATATATATAAAAATATATATTTTATTAAAAACCATATAATCAAAAAACGAATGTGTTGATCATAATAGAGATATAATTGTTCTCATTGGTGGTTAATCAACTGTTGATGAACATTATATAAAAGTAGTGGATTGGGAATAATGAAAAATTAATATATCATATATATATATAGATATTATATAAGTTAAACATAATTAGTTTAATTTTATCATTATTTTAAATCCAAATTAGAATATTTTTTTTCAAATTAAATAGATAAGGAGGAAAATTAGTAAGACGATATAATGAAAACAAACCATCTACCGAGTTTTTACACTTTTCTATGGTTCAACTTCTTGACACCAGGGAGTTTTATTACACCCAAACATACTTAGTGGTAATAATTGGCTTAATAGTTTGTGTGTGTGTGGGTAGATATTTTCAATTTTTTAGTGGATTTTATATTGTTTTCAAATGTATGGTTGATGGGTTATTTATACATGGGGAGAGTGTATTTTTTGCATAAAAGGTTGAATAAATTATGAAATCCATGTTAAATCATTGAATAATAAAAAATTTAGAATCACAAAAGATAATAGAATATCATAAAATTATTTACAAACATTTAATAACTTTATAATTATAATTTATTTTTTTAATCAAAAGGAATAGATAAGAATGATAAAGAAAATTGTTTATAGTGAACTATAAAATGTATGGATTTGGAAATTAATTTCATGGGTTTGAAATTATGTTTACTATTTTTAAGTAACCCATTAATATTATTAAATTTATTTTTTGCAGAAATTAATAATTTAAACATTATTAATTCAATAATATATTATTATGATATCAAGAAACATATAATATTTTAAAAATTGAACATGTTCTATTTAAATTAAAACTCTTCCTAATGACAAACAATAAAAATTAACGTTTTGGAATTTTTTATTTTTATTCTAAAAATGATATCAATTTTATAAATAAAATTAATCATATAATTGTTAATTTTAATTATTACCGTAAAACTATTATTTCAATGAAATACATTACTTTTTTAATAACTGGTTATAATTTAATAATGTATCTAATATTAGAATGACATTAAAATATTTATATTTTTCTAAATTAATTTCATATATATTGTACTAATTTTATTATTTTATGGTGAAAATAATATTCGAGTTACGTATTTAGTATTCTTAAGGGCTAGGTTGTTATACCTAATAAGAATTTTACTATAACAATAGTCAAATTACTATTTAAACTATCATATAACGCCATATAAATACCATTGCATTACTTCATAAATAATTCAGCTACAATAACTAACAAGGATCTGTATATTAATTTTATAAAATGATGAATACTTTACTATTATTTAATTTTTTAACAAAGTGTTACTCATCTGGGAAATGACTCTAGCGGATTAAAATGAATAAAATTTTCCCATTATTTGTTTTTTATTTTAATTTTTTTGGCTAAATGAAATTTTTAGATTTTTATTGTTGTTAAATGTTAACTATAGTTATTATAGAATTTCTTGAAATAATCATTAATTTTTTTTCTACTTATTGAATGTGTATATTATTATACAGTACAATGTAACACATCTTAATTCAAGAATAAATAATCATTTATAATGTCTTCAACATTACATAACACCCCATCACTAATTTGTGATTTCATTTCATTCAAGATTGAAAACAACATAATTCACATATAATTATCCAATAATATGATATAAATGTATGTTAATATTTTTTGACATTTTATTTTTTGAAATAAGTTTAATTTTTTACCAAACAACTTTTTTTTGGTTATAAGAATATTTTTTATTTAAAAATTATTATTTTTTGAATATTTACAAATAATACTTTCAGTAAAACAGCTATTTTTTATACTATATAATTTAATTTAAATTTATTATTTTTCTTTCAATTTTATAAAAATGTAACATAATTATTATTCATTTATAAATTAATTAGTATATCATGGTTCCTTAATGTATTATTTTTATGACATGGCTACTCCAGATGATTAATTTTTTGTTATTTTGGGGTATCATCTTGGGTATTGTTGTTTTCAACCCAAAATGAGAAGCACCCACCTGTTTCATGTTTTATAAAATATAGGAATTTGTTGACAATTTCCTTGGTGGATTGGGGGAAATTGGATCAAAGTTGGGATTTAAATACAAAGTCGTTTTTATGGGTGGTTAGATATCATAGTGTTCCCCTACATCTTAGTATTTTGAACTCTCTTTGGTTTTAGGTTGGAATTTTATTTGGACCCATTATCAATGTTAGTATCTTATTATCATACCATGACTGTGGGATTATAGATAAATTCATGAATTTTTTCAGTAGTGTTACTTTTCATAATTGTATGGGCATAGAGATGTGTATTTTATTGCACATATATTATGTAAATTCGTCATATGTGTGTGATATACCTACTAGATATTGTTCTCTAGAGTCATTCCTATTTGAGGATGGATTGAAGTTGTCAAACTCAACATATCTCTGTCCAGGAAGGCACTATTTGGTCATGTCATGACATGACTAGTTTTCCTTTTTAATAACTCTATATTAATATCAAATTAATAATATCCACAGATAAATTTTGATCATCCATAAAATATTCTTAGCCATTTAATGTATAATAATTTTTTATTGATATCAAAACCATAAATCTAATTATAATTCCAAATTTCCTCAAATAATAATTCATGTTGAGCCTAAGATTTATATATACCTTATTTAAATAAAATTCCTCCCAACACATCATTAATAACATTAATATTCCCTCACATAGAAACCAAACATTTATGTCTAATACATTGAAAATTTGGTCAAAAATAAACTCTTAAAATCAAAATAGTTTCAATAAATCATATGTTAATGATACAATAAGACTTCTATGCTTCCAAAATTAACATAATCCATAGTTGATTCATGATTATTATAACATAAAATTCATTGCTAAAAATTTTTCAATATCATTATTTGTGAATCATATATATATACATATACTTCAACATTTTTACATTAGTATTTTTTTATAACATTAGTCCTTCCATTTTATAGGGGATAATATGAATTTTAGTGCACTTCTTCAAATAATACCCTAGTTCACAACATATTAGTCATTTAATTCAAATGAAAATGTTTTCACTATGGAAGTTATTTCAACATAGAATGTATATTACCCTCCATATTTGAGATTACTCAAGTTAATTATTCCCACCTTCATGAGATTTAGGAGTTTTAATCATATATTGTGTATTTTTATAACACAAATATATTCATAAAGCCTATCTTCCACATATTTGACAGTTTAGGAATCTAACCAAATAACACATTACTATCCATATATCATGAAAAAGTATTTATAATTATAAAAATATATTTCTTTCTAGTGATATTCCATTTTGGGTTCTCATAATCCTTGAATTTGCAGTCAAATTCAATGTTAACATGATTCCTCAAGGATCTATTGACTTTAAAAAATCACAATGAATAAATTGGGATATAATAATTCTATTAAGAAACCAAATAATCATGATAAATTATTTGTTGAGTGTCTAGATCATGAAAAATTAATTTCAATTTATAACTCCTTCGGTTTATATTATTTTATTCATGGTCAGCGTCCATTAAAATCCCCCATGAGGGATAATAATGTTTTCTTTTTAATTTCCAAAACATATCTCCAATGAGTTTCAAAACATGAGTTTAGAAAGGCCGGTATTCGTACACTAGATAATGATTGAGTTAAATAATAATTTCCAATTTTTTGTGTTATTACCACTGTGTATAATTATACGAGAATCACACCTAATGAAAATATCTAGAAAGACATATAATTTCATGGAAACCATTAACTCAATCAATTAAAAAATTACTGGAATATTTATGATACGTAGACTTGTCGTTATATTTTTCCATGATGTTCTCTCCACCTCATTTCTTATGGTTAAATAAATATTTTTTCTATAATGTATAACGACCCATAGTTTTCGTACATAGATATCACATTTTTGTAGATGAATATTAATTACATAACATCATTATCCATTCCAAAATCATATGTTTCTAGTAGATGTAGAAACATAAACATATTGACCATTTGATCATATTTGAGCTACTACATGTTCCACTATTTTCATCCAAACTATAATACTACTTATTAATATCATTCATAATACCATTATTCATAACTTTTGAAATTTAAATATTAGCTAGTGCGATCATAGACGATTAGTAGTGTTAAAAAATATAGATATGATCATAACTAGAAAATATGGTTATATGAATATGGGAATTATATTTTAAAAGAATCAGTTATATATCATAGATAAGAAACATGAGAAATGTAATAAATCATTCCAATTCATAATAATGTAAAAAAAATTTATTTGAATAATGTGATCTATGAAGCATAACATAGTTATATGATATTTAATTTTGTGATACATATATTCATAGAAAATATTAAAATAAGTATACACCCCAATATTTACATAACATTTTTGGATTAGCCTTACAAGACATTTTCCAGCTTTGGACTTAGGATATCTGCCTTTGTACACAATTTGGCGTGGTATAACCACATGTGTACCCTCTTCTAGGCTTAAGTTAACATTCATTGCAGCCATTGAGGTTATATAACATTTATTATTACCCAATGCATTTTAGGGAGATATAGATCATACCCCTATAAAAAATTAAATTCATAAATATATATTTTATAAGATGGTACACCATTTATCTTATTATAATCTTTGGAAAGAAATAAGATAAAAAATTATTTTCCATCTCATTATATAACGAACTCTATAAATTAAATGGGTTTCATAAAAATCATACCAACATAACCATAAAAATCAGAGATAAAAATAAGGATCATATCATTGGTTCATAAAAAAATTATTTCTTAGGTAACACCAATGTATTAAATTTTAGATATAAAGTTATTTAAATAGATTAGTTAGATAATTTTAAAAGGAAAATAACCATTCCAAATTGAAACATGTATTTTTAATCCAAAAAATATCCCATATAATAATAAAATATTATTCCTTAGAATTGAATGTGGTAATATTAAATAATATTTTACATAAATAGGTGTTCATAAATGAAACAAAAATAGTTCATTCTGTAAAATTTAAATTTATGATTCTATTTATATTTATGTAAAATATTAAAAGGGATATGATTAGAAAATATATGTATATTAATTTTTTTTTGATTTTCTTAAAAACATAAATCATGTGTAATTATGAAATAAAAAACGTAATGTATATTTTTAAAAAAATAATTAATTTTTTTTCATTAAATATAGAGATCGATGAAAATTTATTTTCATCCAAATAAATAAATAAATTTATTTTTTCATAATAACCATTTTTGTATATATTGTACAAAAAATTGTGTAAATTTAATGGGAAACATGTATCCTCCATATATAATATTATATAAGATAATTTTTTATTTTATTAAGATATATACCCTATGATTTCAGAACTATCAGAATATTTATAATATATCTCAATATATAATGATATTATAACATTAAACCCCCACCACATTACTAATGTGTGAATCATAATCACCAAATAAGAAATAAAATTATATGGATATTTATATCCATTTATTTTCATTAATTGAAACATAAAATAAATTAATGTGCTATATATACATCATAAAATGGAAACCTATTGTGAATATGTCTTATGTCTTATAAATATAAACGTTTGACGAAAACGAGTAACCACTTTTGAAACATTTGAATCAAAAGGAAAATTAAAGATTAAACTCAAATAAAACATTAAATATCATTTTAGTAATTATATTCATGATATAACACGTAAAAAGTGTTGTATATACCCCAAAAAAATGAGTGGTGTTTATGAAATATATCATCAAAAAATAAAAACAGAATATTAATCCCTTTCCTCAAATATTGGATTTATTCATACATATTTAAAAAACTTCTAAAAATAATATACCTTTATTTTAAATATATTAAATAAAAATAATCATATATATATATTATAAAAATATGATTTACTTATGAACTGTTATTTCTCGTTTATTAACAAATTAGGGTTAAAATCGTGTTTGGGGTAATAATTTCTTCATTTTTTCATATATTTTTTTGTTTTTTAGTTTTATTAATTTAAATATGATCATGTTTCCATAATATATATAATTTTATCCATTATCAAAATATAATATATATTCAATATCAATTTATTTATATTAGTCCAATACAATATGTTAATTAATATAATTTACTATGTTTATTTAGATAGCATATTGAATGTGGGCCAGATGGTTTTTCAATTTTTTCATCAAATAGAACAATATAAAAATAACTAATATATCACCTAAATTGACTTATTTTTTTCATAGGTTTAATATATAAAAATCATATCAATCATTATTAATGTCCTTTACAAAATAAAACGATCTATGAATAATTTCACTACATGGATGTAATAGTTTACAGGGTTTTAAGAGCAACATTATAGTTTTTCAAAAGATTTATAGGTATGTAAGATTAATTAATATTATTTATGAAAGAGAAGAATTATTTTATAAATTTAATAAATAAAATTTCAATCAATAATTATCTCTATCCATGATAGGCAGTGTTGGAACAAATCTACATCTCTTTGGGAGGCAGTAGTCCATCATACACATTATCGATTACTTCATTTCCATGTTGATGGAGGGAAGATATATCTATCATATTAAATTAAAATAATAAAATACTATTATATTTAATATTTAGTTTATATTATATAATTATATTTTATGAATATGTGAATAAATTATAACAAGAAATGAACTAAACACGATTAGTTAAATATGATACCTCTTCTTTAGAGAACCTCTTTAGGATAGAACAAAATATCATCATAAAAAATATTTCTTATCAAACAATGTAATCTAGGATGCGAGGTAGAGAAGTATGGTAGGTATTTTAAAAGGTATTGGGTTATCTAAACCCCTTAATAAGTTTGAAAATTATAGGATACGGGGTTCAAGTTTATAATTAGAGAAATCACACAATTAAAATTTTCTAGAAGAACATGTAATATCCTTGTTGTACATATTTGATAAGCTCATAAATTGATAAATATAAAAAAAGATAATATAAAGATTAAGTATGGTAATAATTTAAGGCTTATATAGTATTAGATCATTTTTTAATATATATTTTTAGTTTAACCCCTGGTAAAACCATTTTAACCTTATCTGCAATTATTTATTTCTAATATTTTAAATGTTCTTTCTAAACAAATTAAGATCAAATTATTATAAAATGTTTTAAATAATTATTAAAAAACGAATACCTCTTTTCCAATTCAATTGAATGAAGTCTTCGAATTAAATTTCAAATGAAACCCACATGCATGATGAAAAAAACGTTTTCCAATAAAATCTTATCCATAAGTGTAAATAGATTTAATATCAAAATTAAACATAAAATTTATTATAATTTGATATATTAGATTAAAAATAATTTAATAGAACCATTATTACTTAGAAATAATTATAAATATATATTAATCATTTTAAATGATTTAAATGAAAAGGAACTATTCAATAAATTTAAGTACATTCCATTATTTATTGAAATATTATTCTATCCATAAAATTTACAACAATTCACTATAAGATAATTTTGATATGTTTAATATAGTAAATAGTTATGTTTTCACAGATACATTTTCTAAATATTTCAAAATAATATTTTAATTAATTTTTATCAAAATATAACTAAAATATTTTTTGTTAAATTTTATTTTTGATGCATATAATGATGTTACTAAAAATTAAGTAAATTTTTTTCAATATGTTTAATTTATAAAAAATGTAAATAATTTATAAATTATGATATTACTTTTCAAATATCCATTTTTAATGACTATGTTATAATTATCCAATTTAAATAATTATAATAATTCTATATTATGGTTTGTCAAAGCATGGTGTGGCATGTAAAACAAGGTATCAAAAGCTAAATATATTTCAAAAAAAACTAATGATTTTAAAGTATTTACACATAATATGTGAACCAATGGATAAAATTTTGTATATTTAGAAATTTTTTATCATGACTCTTTCATATCATTTTAATTACACTTATTCCATTTCTATCATCTCAACAACTGGTTGTGCCTCCACTGTTAAATATGATTAAAAAAAGAAGATGTAATTTCCATTTAATTCAATATAATCAATGTCGTTGTATATATATTAAACAAAAAAATATTTTAAAATGCCAGATGATAATTTTTAGAGCACATTATTTGACACTTACATCATACTGATAGTCAAAATATTTCTCCCCATTATACCACACATCAAACAACACCCAAAATAATTTTCATCAAAACATAAATATTTAACAAGGTTATTTTGTAAAAAACCACGAGAGTAGAGGGTAGTATAATATATGGAATGTGGTGATCAAAATAATTCTTGGTAACAAAATTTTATTCATAATAAATATTTAATCAATATTTATATAATGCGGTAATATTGCGTGTGAGGAAATGGGATTTTATAAATTAAATACTATTTTTTAGATAAAAAGATACAAAATTATACAAAACCAAAAAATATACTAATTAAAATAATAATGGAAAATATAATCTCAAAAATATGTATATTATTAAAAACATGTGATCATTATTAATCATGAATTTTCCTATACTATGAAAATTTCATCACAATAACAATAATTTTTAAATGATATGATAGAAGAAAAATAATTAACTTTTAAATGTTATCATGATATGTAGAATAAATAAGAAATTATAATATGGGATAAATTATTATGAGAAATGCGTTGAAGAAAATTGATAATTACATTACATATAGATTAACAAGTTATGGATTAAATTTTTATCAATATCTTTCAATTCAATCATCATTTAATTTAATACTTATTAGATTATGTTATTTTTGTATTACGGTCCCACTAAGATGACATTTTATAAACTAAAATGGATATATTATATAAAAAAATTCAAAATCTCTCTAAAATTTCATATTCATTACTTTTATAGACCAATTGGTTAGGATTATTAAGGAATTAACCATAAGTTAAAGGAATGGATAATATACTAAAGAACAAGATACTTCAAATGTATCAATCTAATACCTGATGAATGAAATTGAAACATTTACCATTCTGATAATTATCCACTCAAAAAATAAAAAAATGGTGTCAGAAATTACATTATAGGCTCCATTTAGGATGAATCATTGTGGTCACATATGGAATAAATGAGTTTTTAACAAATTAATATTATATATCCATTAAAACCTAAATATCAATGAAATTCCAAAAATTAAAATGCATGGATAAACATTATTTCGTGAGATCAATATAAGATTCATTTGTATTATTATAGGTTGATTACTCTCATAATATTATTACCCAAACCATTTTGAAAATATTTGAGTGTATAAAATCATAAATGGATTACTCCAATATAGGTAAAAACATGATCATTATACATTCAGAACCTAGTTCTACAAAGAAAACACAATATGGTGTTTGACCACAAATGATTATATATAAATTTCCAAGGGGGTAAAATATGAATCTGTTGATTAAACTCACATTTGTGGGAATAATTACCCTATAATATATATATCAAAATATAAAAATGGAATCATGTATCATTACTATATAAAAACAAATTTAAAAAAATCTCTAATAAATCATATACATTCAATGTCACACAACGTCACTAGAATAAAAATTAAAGTAAATATTATAAATAAACAAATGAAAAACCCTCTAATATATAATTACAAATATTTAAAATTAATTATAAAATCTTTTAATTAAATCAATGAAATCATAAAAAAACTCCTAGAACCGCTACCAATATATTATAATAAATATAAAAACAATATATATAAAAGTTTATTGTTTTATATACCCATATTGAGTAGGTTCCCCATCTAAATTATATAATTTTATTTGAATAGGCATAAAAATTAATTATGGGTGAATCAAATTACTAATTATTGGGATTAATAAAACACATATGATTAAAAAATAATTAAAATATTTAAAATACATAATTGAATTAATAATTAACATACCCATACAATTATATCCTTCATCATCTAAACGTTATTCTCCACCATAAAAAATTATTAAAAACACTAAAATGATGCGTCCACAATAACCATAAAACTAAAACACTTGGAAAAAACCAAAATATAAAACATTGTGAAAAAGAACTATAACAATGTAACTATAAAAATTATATTAGAATAAGACTAAGTTAATTATAAATATATATTAATGATATATTAAATATTCCAAGGACTAAATAATAATCTACATATTACATATATATATATATATTATACAAATCTTTTAATTGTTTTTAAAACACTAAAATAATAATAGAATCATCCTTAAACCCAACTGGTACATAACATCAACAATGAAAATAGCATAAAATAATTTAATCTAATAATTTTTGTATATAGATATCCATGACAATAATGATCATTAGTATTTGATCAAGTACATAACACACATTCTTCTCCATCAAAAGATATAAATTTTATTTTTTTCAAACAAAATCATGAAACATGAATTAATTTTAATAATAATTTAACAACCCCAATGAAAATATATATTTATATGGTCCAGTCTTTCAAATATCTTGGGTGTACTGTCCAATATAAAATTATTAAAGACTATAATAGAATGCCTTATTATATCATTATGTAGTGATCTTGTTTATTTTCAATGTATATGAATTCCTTTTATGTTCCTAATTACCCAAATGAGGTGATTTAAATTTATCACTTGGTCCCCCTTTTATTCATTATTCAATCATTTCATTAGGTTATTAGTGATGTGATTAGTTCCTTCTTGTGTGAATATGATGATTTTTTAGCTTTTTCAATTCTTTTATTTCTCAAGCTTTAATGGAGATAGAGCTCTCTCAACCTCTACATCCTCATGCCATTTTTAAAGATGGTTCTTCAATTTCAGTGTGGTAGTGGAAGCTTTATGGTTCACTGTATTGGTTATCTTAGAATGTGAGAACAATGTTATTCCACAGCTATAATTAATTAGTTATCCTTTTGGTTAGAAGCCCCCCACACCTGGTACCTAATCTTGGGATGGGGTGGACTATGTTCAGAAGTATTGAACATGTTCAATTTCTCATAGTCTTGGTATCAATTTATTAATTTTCTCTGCCGATATAATGAACCATTCCCCATCAGTTGATTTCACTATCCTTTCATGGTTATCCATGAATCAAAATCCATTCACATTTGTACAAATAATGGCAATGTATGTATATAGTGTTATATAGGTCGATACATGGGATGGTATAACCAATAATAGAGTACCCCACATGATAGGTTATATTGTATTATCTAGTAAAGGAACACTAAGATGGTAAATCAGTGTTTCCTTCCTTATCCCCCCCAAAAGGAAATTAATCTACATTTCTAGTCCGAGATGGGTATATCGCCTCTCCTTAATAGTTAATTTAATATGATATATGCACTCTATATCACATATATAATAAAAAGTTTCTTTTGAGGAATATTGTGTGTGGTTTCTCTCTCTTATAGTCATATGTAACATATAGAAATAGATGAAAATGACAGATATCACTCAATACCAATGTACAGATGGATAGATGCCATTCACCCTTTCTAGGGATTCGAATATCCTATGACTTATCTTATAGTTTTGAATTCACGTGTCCTTGTTACATGGTTACAGATAAAATTTCTTGATAATAAGTTCCATTGGAATGACAACTCTCTAATTGAAATTCTCTAAAAATAATATTTTCATTCTAGGATATCATAATTTGTTTACGTATTGGGATGTTAGGGATGAAATTTGGGAGAATCCTCTAATTTCCAAATATAAATTTTTCGGTAAACAAGTATTTCAGTTTAAAGGGTAGATATCACTTATCACTTCATCAGAGAAAAAAAATAAAACTATGTCATTTTCATTTTTATTATGTTTTTAATTCTAAAAGTGAGGATTTATAGAATGATAAATTGTGTAGTGAGGCTGGTATATTCAGCTGATGTAACTGGACATGGTTCATTGGTGCTGATTTAATTGATATTTTGGATTCCATAGAAGATAAAAGGTTAGGAATATGTACAAATAATTCCTAGAAGGGATTTTATATGTTCATTACTCATTCTTTATTAATGTTCATGGTTTATCGAGGTGATTAGTACATATGGTTTAATAAAAATAAGGATTGTATTTGGATATAGGATCATCTGGATATGTTCTTTTCAAAAAAACATGACATCTACATTTTCTAAAATTCTTCTGTTACCAACATGTCCGATTCTTCCATGATCATTCTTCTTTCCACCTCTTTAGACCCCAACTTCCTCCATATGCTTTAGATGTCCTAGGAAAATGACATGCATGGATTTTCATGTGTCCACGTCAATAAAAAACATATGTACCTCAAGGGTGGCCTTATATCTTTTAACAATAAAAAACATTCCCATTTTCATGATAAATATTCAATAAAGTCTAAATTTTAAAGAATATTGAGTCTCCTAATGAGGATGATTGGGAGGTTGATATCATCATGCTATTAGCACTCCAAATATGACATATATTGAATTTCCTATAGATCAAGGGATAAATTATGAGTCACTATTATTATAAACTTGTATAATGGAGTTATACAATTATGTGATATTAAATAATAATGGATCAAAGATAATATGTGAAATTTCAGTCCCAAAAGATTTCCATAGGATAGATATTCTACCAATGATCTAGTTGTAGTGGGAGGTATGGCTATGTATTTTTAATTAATATTTTGTTTATATTTAACCTAGTCTACAGAGTTTTTAACTGATGGATAATGAAATTGTATTCAATGTCACACCTCAAGTTAAAACAATCGAGAATAACTCAATTCAGAGATCTATAAATTTGAAAATGAAATTTTATAGGTTGTTGACTACCTTGAACTATAATGATACATAGGTCCAAATAGATATCTTGGATAATTATATTTCACTACATGGAATATGGTGAAGAATGAGTTTGTTGAGGGTATGAAGGATCTCATTCATTGAGGTGGGCTACCTCATGTGGAACTTTATACTACCCTGATTTTTATCTAGAATATGAAGTTCCAAAATTTTGGGTCCAATTTAGACATATCATCAAGTGTACATTTCATGAAATTTTGTTGGGGAGTATATTTAATATAAAAAATAATTTGTTACTATAGGAATGGATATTTGAGGAACGTCATGGTTTCCATAGTGGGAAGTTATTTATGGCTTTTATTGGCATTTCTAATGAAAATATAGGATATTTCAATGTGATTTCACCTCAATCAATCATTGTCATCACGATTTTTTGGTACATTGTCAAAGATAGGTTCAAATTGAACTACATTATTAATGTAATGACTTTCATGGGTTTCCCGAATTTGGAGACATTTATTTATTTCATGTTTTATAGTTCCACTTGGATTTTATATATTTTATGGAAAGGAAGTGATGTTTCATGAAATTGGTTAGTATTATGAGGTAAGGGGACTTATTATCCACCATCTTTTGTATCATGTTGTAGGTTTCACTCATTAAATGTCTTACTCACTCTACATATTACAAGTAAATTACACTATATAGAAGTTAGGAGGGGGATTTAATGGAGTATCTTTTAGCCTATAAGCTAGTGATAGGGTTCTATTTCTAAGTGGGGGAAGGTTATCTCTTTGATACTTTAGCAATGACATGTAGGTGTACAGAAGATGGAATTTAGAAATTTATAATCATCAAAATCATAGTGTGTATGTCCTAACTCAATGATCATTAAGGCATGTTATGGGGATTTAGATTCACTTTGATTTCAAAAGTGAGAAATTTCTATGTTGTAACATGTATCTCCCATATGTATAGGTATGATTTGTTTTTATCACAGTGATGTGTTAGTTGAATAGAATTTAAATAAAATTAATAATCGTAAAAATAATTTTTCATGTTTTGGTTCTAGAACAAATTTAGTAAACAGTGTTCTCTCATACATTACAATGAATCCCCTCTTTATCTATATGGATCTAAAAGTAGTCAGTAGGGATATTTTTAAACTCATGATCTCATTCATTTTTGGTTCCGACTCTGATAAAATGATTGTTTTTTCCTCTTGGCTGTGACATGTAAATCCATGTATTGTGTGTTTTATGAACATGAAAAATGTTTCAGTGGTAATACATTGTCTCCTAGATAATAATAAATGTGAAATAATCAAGGTCTAATATATGTATTGAAGTTTTATTATTATCAATTATGGAAATGATTTTAGGAAACATATTCGTAATGTATTCATCTAGTGGAATTATATACATTTCCACATTATTCTTCTATGGGAAAAGTTCTACTAGATATTAGATATAGGGAAATCAATTACTACAATTACAACTAGTAAGGTGTCACACTTGGATTTCTGTTGATTCCAACCCAAATCAACTATCATAGGATCAAAAAAAATCATCCCTTTATTTATTAATGAATTTATTAACCATCATCAATGTTTTATCATTCACAATATTCAAATTAATAATCTGTGAAACTCATTCGTGATAATTGGTTCCATGACTATAAAATATTGAATGATGTATTGTAATCAATAATTTCATGGAAATATGGAGCGTCAGGTGTGATTTATCATTCATTGGTTAAATCAACTTCCTGTTAAATAAATATTCTGATTTGGATGATTAAAAACCACTAACTTTATATGGTAGAGGAAAATAAATCGATGTGGATCATACAATCCTCGATGTTCCAATATTACATGAACCTGAATGAAGAAGATATTTTCCACCACATCATTAATAGTGACTATTTTATGTTTATATGGGCTCAATTCATTACATTCATTGGGTACTCATTTCAAGGCAGTAATACTTGAATTTTTTGTTAATTCTGGTTTAATGGCATGATAGGTAGCATCATAGAGAAGGATGAAAGGGTGATTCTCTTAAAACCCAATTTCATGTTACCTTAGAAGTTATGACAAATTCTCTACATTAATAAGATAGTATGTAAAAATTCATCATAGATGTTGGAGAAATTTTTATTTTTAAATATAATTTTCCCTCCCAAAAATAATAAAATAATTCCATATCTTTCATAATATTTTGAATCATTATAGCCCTTCATCCCCTACTTTGGATGTGGATCCAAAATGTTGTTATATAGTATGGGATCACCCTCAACATATTTAATGAAAAATATGTGTGGATCCTATAACTCGGATATTATTCATGGAAGTGGTATTTTCCATGACACTTAGGGCTCCAGGATCATCATATAGAAATAACCATACGGTCATGGTGATTCTCGTCTATCAGAGGCTTGTTCCAGGAGTAATGGGATGTAATTGTGTAGTTAGATTAATATTGATCTAGATTTGATTGGGAATGACTCAATTATCAAGCTCCACTATCTCTAAAATGTGATTATTATTCCTTGCTATATATTCTATAACATTCATTTGTCTAATGATATCATCACTGAACACACTATAGTACTTCATACCAGTTCAGATGGGAATCATGTGATTGAAAATGTTGTATTATGGGTTAATTTAGTTTGTATGTATATTATTTTTCTGGTTTGGGATCCCTCCCTATCAGTGGTCTTGAAATTCATAGGGGATACTCTCTTGAATTTTATTATTTTATCCACCCTTATCGTATATTCTTTTTTTCATTCTATTGAATTAAAATCTCTGATGTTTCAAATATTATAACATTCAACTATCATTTTCTACATTAAAAATCATTATCTTGATTAACTAGAAAACAATAATCATGTATCTAATCATTTAAATTTCCATAGTCTATATAAATAAAACATTTTGTAAAATTTCCATCGTATAAATTTTTTTAAAATAATAATGTGGAAAAATAAGATTCAAAGGAAATAAATTTAATATATATATAATAAATATACATAAATATTAAAAAAATCCAAATATAGAAAACAAAAATAAACATGGTGTTGAACATGAAAACATTTCATCTAAACAATATCTACACTAATTTCACATACTTGCGAAGTATTTACCTCTTTCATTGATACATCAAAAATATATAAAACAAACAAAAAGATAATTGATAATTACAAATTGATATTAAAATAAAATTTGTAAAAATTTAGTATCCATATTTTGTATGTTCAAGGTGTTATTAAAAGACTTAGTAGGAAACAATAATAGTACAAACCATGATAATTAATATCAAACATGTATATATATGTTTTGGGGTTTTTAATAATAATACATAAGATTAAAACCAATAAAATTAATTGAAATATAATAATTTCAAAAAATATATCACTGTGAGGTAATATAAAAATTCAATTAAATTAATGTTATTAATATTTCAACTATAATATTGTCTAACTACATCATTATTGAATTTATTGTAGAACCATATGAATGATTAATTTAATTTTATAATTTATTACAACCTTCAATCCATGTGTGTCAATTATTTTATGGTGATTATATTAATTTTAATGTTAATTGAATCATATCTAATATGTTAGGAGGTGTTTTGATAAAAATCATGTGTACATTATATATTATCAATTTTGAATAAATCATAAAATTCCATAATAGAATAAAAACGGAAAGGGAATTTATCAAGTGAACAAGATTAAAATTGATAAGGGTGGTGAACTATGTATATTGAATACTGTTAATTTATATATTATAGGATGTAAAAAATCTGGAAAAATCCTAAAAAACATTGTTGTTGGAAAGGGTCTTCCTCTTTACATTTTATATTTTTCATAGTAGTTTGTAAGAGTCACCATGGAGTTTTTTAAAAGTCATTGAATGTTTAAGAGAAGATGTTACCATATAGTTTTTTTTATAAATTTGACATATTCACTCAAACTATAGGTGTAAAATTTTGGAAAATGGATATACTCTACAACTAGGTTATAATAGTCATTGATAATTCTTAATACTCATTTTATAGTTTAGTATGTGTCGTTAGTTAACCTTGATTTGGAAATGATATGTGTTCTCGGAAGGCTATAATGATCAAAATATATTCTATGAAAAAATTAAAGAGTCACCAGTAATTCAAATTCTTTTGATATCTATATGGGATGACGCTATAATGAGGTCCAATTATTAAAAAAAATGTATCATATGAATATTTTGATTCAAGATACATTATTATGAGATTATATTTATGCTCTTAAGAGGATTTTTATATTTTAATTTTGAGATAATATTAGTTAAAAGATGAATATGGTTAGGGAATTTATGATTTAGTCATTACAAATGACAAAATCCATTCCATAGTGCATAATAAAGATTATTTTGTGGAAATAGTTAGAGAATGATGTTATTATATGGAAATTTTTCATTGTATGGGAATGAAATTGTTTTTATACTATATGATGTGATATACTAATTTATAAATATTTCTTATTAAAAATATAATATCTTTTAAATATAATTATAATCATAATATATATTACTATATGTACACATGTGGATATTTTCCTAGTTATTTCTGGGAGGTAAATCGATGATTATTCAAAATACAATGTGAATTTCAATATACAATTCCTTATATAAAAATAAAAAAGGAAACTTAATGAGTCTTGAAGTACATAAATAATTAGTTTTTAAATTTTAAGAATTACCTCTTGGTTCTATAATAATAAATGATGATAAAAAATAGTGTATTCTAATTCATTTAGAATATTATACTACATGTTTTTATAGATATGATATATTAAATAATTTTATATAAGAAGAGGTGATCAAAATGTTATGTACTTTATTTAATAATAATTTTCCATTAAATATAACATATTTTTACAAATTTTTAGTATATAGGTTGAAATGGAATAATTTCATTGTAAGCATTCTTTCACTCATTTATATATTAGTCATTCTAATGGTTTTGGAACATTAGATGTGTTTGTATTAAAATTATATTCATAGGTCAAGATCTATCAAAAATTAGATGATCTTAAACTCAGATCATCAGTTAGATTGTGATTCACTAAATATATACTCACACTAAAAGAGAATAATAAAAAATTGATGACTCACAGTTCAAATATAAACAATTACCATATAGTTGTTAAAACTCCATAATGATTTATGGATGTCTACTTCATTTAATATATAATGTTATAAATATCCCTTCACGAGACATGGAGGAAAAACAATAATCTTGTATATTGCAATAAATATTATATTGATTTTATAGGCCTCATAACTCAACCAAACCAAATAAGCAGTGGGTACCCATATTATGTCCAAATCCTATAAAAATTCAATGAGATAAATGAAATTTTAATTTTAGTTGTATACTAAGTGATGGAGTGTATATTGTGAGTACATTAAGTCCAAAAATTGTTACATAGATTCATTTCTAGAATGATTTTTTTTATAATACAACTAATTAATACACCATTATTACAATTATATTAATAGACATAGACTCTTCTATTATACCAGAGAAAACTGTTTTAATTGATTATGAAGCATATATTATATCGACCCTTTCAAAAAAAAATTGATCCTTTATTCTATGGAATGAACATTCTTGTCTGAAAAAATATGATACTTCTTTATCATCCATAAAAAATAATATACCAGATTGATCATAGATAAGTGGGATTTATACAAAATATGAATGATTCCTCATTGAATTTTTTAGATGCCATAAAAATTGAAGTTTTTGGAAATTATAGAAATATAATATTTCATCCTTTTTATATAAAATTTACATAAATTCGTTGGGAATGAAAATAACCCAGTTGATAAGGGATTAACAAATTACTATTTATGAAAGTAAATTTAAAATTAAATAATCCATAACAGAGATAGGGAGATAAATTTTTGATGATATTAAAATGGATCCTAAAATTTATATTGGTGGTTAATCAAAAGATTTAATTACATTGTTTATAATATGAGTCTGGATAATTCAAATATTCTCATGTTGTTTTGGAGAAATTATTCTATGATATTTGATAAAGAAATAAAAAAATTTAGGCAAAAGATGATTATTATCTAAATGAAATGTATAATACCCTACTCAATTATGAGACTAAGAAGAAAATTTAGTTTATAATTTTATATTAAGAGTAAATGATATATAAAAATACAAAATAACACATCATCATGGAATATGATGTAATTTCATCAAGTGAATCACCAAAAGATAAAAAATATGTTAATAATTATGAATGGAAAATATAATTTATATCTAAATACCTATAATGTGAAATGTTTAATAGAAAAGGAAATTTATCACATAAATACATTAAATATTTTGGAATTAAAATTTATTATTATTGATTCCTATAACATAAATTTCTATTGTGTGAATATTAGAAATAAGGGTATATACCCTAATGGAAAAAAAGTGGTGGGAATTTTAATTATACTATGAAATATATAGAGAGTTGAAAAATGTTTCAAATATAAAAATGGAGGAGTATATTGAGCATTAAATAATATAACTACCCGACATCATGATTTATTTTATACAAAAGACTATATTAGATATGTAAGTTACATCATGAATCATATTGATGTGAATGGTGAATGTTCATGTATTGATGAATAATGAGAAGAAACCAATATATAATAGATACTAAAATTTAGTTTCATTTTTTTTATACAATGAATTAGTTAATATGAAATTGAAATAAAATACCTGTTTAAAGTATATTAGTAGTTAAAGAATGATATATGTTGTTATAAAAAATATAGTGTTTATTTTGAGGAAAAATATTTCTTACTAATATTTTTTATAAATAATCTTAATGTTATAGGAGATTTATAATATGGTCTAAACTATGAAAAAATATAAATAAAATGACATAATAATTGTGTCATCTATCATTGATTTCCTTATAAAATTGAAATATAACCTAGATAAATATATAGAAATAATGGGATATTAATCCAAACATCTTATGTAAAATTTTAGAAAATATCTTGAAAAACTACATCTATTATACTAACTAATGGTAATTATGTTTCCATTAATATTGAATGTTATAAAAGTTATTATTAGACATCCATGTTTTACAAAAACAGTCAAAATAAAACTTTTACACCAATGGATGTTAAAAAATGATTGCGATGAAAATGATCCCCAAAACAAATTCTTATAGGGGTCTAAAATATACCATAAAAATATTCATGATTACATATATATATATTTACTAATTTCATTATTGAAATTTTTTAAAATAATGATATTATTATTGTAGATTATTTTATTAATAATAATAAGTTTAATGTTACAACATTTATCTTCTATGGGGTTAGATATGTAAAAAATTTAGGAATATATATCTAGTGAATAGGTAAGGATTGACTAGGAGTAGGGCGTCTATGATAAAAAATTATATTAGTTACCCCTAATTAATAGAATAAACTATTTGGGGAACATGTTTAGGGTGCCAATATCAATGTAACTGTACGGAGAATAAAATTGTTATTCTTATAATAAAATCTCAATATTTCATTACAGGTAAGGAGGCCAAGATATTATTTAAAAAATTTCATTAATTATTATATTTTCCCCTATTGATTAAAATATGATAAAGTGATGGATTATTGATATTTATTTCTCCTCTCAGGTTGAGGGATATTCTATAATCCTAATAAACATTGATGAATAAAATGGTCATGGAAATACTTTTCATACTAGTGATCCTTAAAAACATCGAAATTTATTCAGGTGTCATAGAATTTAAAAATTTTAAATATAAAGATGCCATGTTTTTTCTAGGATCAAACATAACATTCAATGTGTGAACTTTTATGGTATGATGTTGATGATATTATTTTCAGAAGAATAATTTTCCTCATGTAAATAATTAAAGATGAAAATTATCTCACTAGATTACAAAGAACCAACTATAACAGTTTTTCAATTATAGTATAAAAAATTCAATTATTTTATCATAAAATATTTAAATAAATTATTATAAGAATATTTTTGTATCATTTTCAATGAATTATGAGAAATATTTATAATAGATATGAGGTATTGTATTTTCCGTACATCATTAGAGAAAGAGATTAATTATTGATATAACAACCAATATCTCAATCAACTCCAAATTATATGGTATATTATTTAGGTTTCACATTAATATATTTTGAAGATATTTTCATTTTTGAGTTTATTATTATTATAATAACTCTTATATATAATAACCATACAATAAAATATGGAAACATCAAAAATATTTCAATCACTCCATGGAAAAAGAGATTATCACCATTGCATTTGTGTTTTATTAAAAAAATAATTTTCATCATTTACATTGTACCCACATACTGGAATGAATAAAAAATCGATATTTCATACTCCTCCTTAATTCATATGAATGAAACTAATATTTACAAATTAGAACCTAAATCTACCTAAGATATGTTAAAAAAGGAAAACAAATTACACTATTTAAAAACATGAAATTTAATATCGATGATTTCTTTTTCTCTGTCTAATCGTTGAGATAATATAATCACTTACTCATAAAATAAGCTTATTTAAAAAAATTCAAATATTCTTCCATAATAAACAACAATATAAATTTCATAATTTATAATGGTTTATTAAAATTAAATCCATAAAAATAATTCATTCACAGTTAAAAATTAATAAAATTTCAAATATTATGTAATATCAATTTCTTATGTTTTGAAATCAAATTATTTCAATAAAAACATATCATAAACATGCCCATGAAATATATAAAAAGATAACAATATAAATAACCAAATGGTAACCAATAATTAATTTCAAAATGATGAAATGAATAATTTGAAATGTCATGATATATCATTCTATGCCTTGTATGAAAGAATCATATACCTCAATATTTGGGAAATTGGAATATAAATGATAAAGAACATCTATGGATTATTCTAAAAAATGTTATATATCATAAGGGGATTATTCTATGAAATAGTCATTATATTTCACAACTTACATTGATAAATACCCATTATATTTGGTCTCATAATCCCTATCAATATATCATGAGGATATCTATAAAAATCCCCCACATATAACATGAAAATTTATAATTAAATCCTCAAATATTGAATCAACGGTATAATATATAATCAATATGTCCAGAAAGTGGACATTAATTACCCATATATTCAGGGAGGGAGATGCTCTGGCTGATAGTATGGGTAAAAACAGAGTAGATGGGGGAAAAGTTTCTTGGTATGATCAGATTCCTGAGGATGTCGGCTATATTTTTCTAATGGATAAATGAGATTTTCCTTTGTTTATACTAGTTTGACTTCTTAGTTTTATTTATTTAAGGGCATTATTTTTTAGAAGGTGCTGATTTTTTTCAAAAACATTGTAAACTTTATTTTTGAAATAACATTAGGAAAATTTTTATTATAAATTATAAATTAATAATATCAGATAAAATAACATTGACATAATGGAAAATAATTTATAACATTGAAATAATTATTTTAATGAAAAATGCTTAAAATATTATGAAACATATGAATTAAATTATCATTTTATAGGAGAATATGAATGTACTAAAAATTAATTTCTAAAAATTATTGATTATTTAAATCAAGATTTTAATATATTCACAATTCAAAATTAAATATGGTGTGAACATGGAATTTGTCTCAATAAACAGATTTTGCGATGAGAAATGCCTTACCTCTAACATCCCTATTGCCAAATATGTTCTATCATCCTATATATTAAATTTTATCATATTATAGAAGTATCACATATATATATATATATATATTATTAAACACAATTAAATCAAAAATTACTTTTTCCAATTAACTTGTAATATTTTTTAAAAAATTTATTTTGGGTTAACATCCCCATTTCACATTCATGATATGATTTAGAGGTTTAGGTCTATTCCCCTTTTTCAGGGACTCATCCTATATAGATTCATAAAAATGGTAAATTTTAGTTTTTATACATTAAATTTTCATTTATAACAATACATATTAGGTGGTCCTAAAAAATATAGACTCATCGGTTTATGGAGAAAATAGACTATATGTATGCATGAGAGATATTTTCACATCCCATAGGATCAAAAATAAAATGAAACAGGGTTTTCACACACACGTAATTACATATTATTATTTTAAAGGTATAAATGATGTTATATCATCATGTTAATAAAATATTTTTAGGAAGAGAATAATTAAATAATCATGAACATAAGAGTAATTTTACTTCATATAGACATAAAATTTTGATTACACAATACACCTCATAGGATTATTACTTGGTGTATTTATGTCCAATTAAAAATGGTTAAGAATTATGGGAAGTTATTTTTAGATATATTTGTAAAAAGCAATTTCCCAAAGGATAGAGGATGAGAAGATATAAGGATCCCTTTTATAAGTGTCATTGGTTTTAAAAATGAAAATACATGAAAAATTAATAATTTATATGTATATAATTTAGTTAAATAGATCAATAGTTACATAAAATAATCTATACAAATGATAAAATCAAAATAAATTTTAAAAAAATATAAAATTTATTAGTGTATTTGGAATTTTGAGTCCTTTTTTATTATTTAACATACTCATGTACCATTTTAACCATAAATATGGTATCAAATTTTTGAATATATAAAGTTCCGAAACAAAATATTAATAATTAAATTGGAATATACAAGGATCGTTAATTTTATACTATTAAATCTTCTATATAATTTACTTATCATAGGATTTATTGATTTTTAAATAGATTTAAGAATATTTTAATACAATAAAAACCATATAATATTATTCCTTGGCTATTACCTAAATTTTCCTTCAATGTGATTTTGATAATAGTATAATTCAATTCTAACAATATTCATCAACACATAAAATTTATAATAAAAATTAATAATAATGGGAAATTATATCTCACCAATATTTTATCACATATTATATTTTCAAAAAAAAATTATAATGATTTTTCTAAATCTTTTATAAAAACAACATTATTGTTGTGAAAAAGATCTAGGTATTTATACCAGGACTAAGAATTAAAACTAAATTACACTGAACTTTTTAATTACATTTTTATTATATCATATAAATGAACTAATATATAATTTATAAAGGTATATATATATATCACTACAACATAGTATGTGACATATAAATAATGTTTTTTACAAATAATTAATTAAAATAATATAATGTTTATAATCATAAGGATTTAAAAAAATTGGATAATTATTTAATTTTTGATGATTATTGTATAAATATATACACCCAATTAAATTAAGTATTTTTTTTTGTAAATTCTTAAAATGTAAATTGAATACTGTAGGGATGATTTCCATTTCTCATGATACTTTTTGAGAAAAAAATAATGATATATCCATAGAATAAACTAAATTTCATATTGTTTTTCAAAAAATTATTTATAAAAATGAATAAGGTGAATTCACCATTCATAAAAAATTGGTGAAAAACATTAAAACCATTCCTTGAAATAATTAATTCACAATTAATATATCATAATTAATTTTCAAAATCATATTTTCATTCCATTATATTAAAATATAAGAATATTTTGTTACAAACCCATCAACAACATTAGTTTAAAACATATCAATTCAAAAAAAAATTAAATATTTAAATCGGTAAAAGTAAATAATTTCATAATGATAGAATTAATAATAATGAAAATTATAATCATTCTATCATGATCCCATTCCATTTCATTGTGAATCTTAAAATCATACATTATGACTATAAATAATAGATACCATATTTGTTATTTTTAAGGACATTTTATGTACCTTTAAGAAATTGTACAATGAAATTTTCCTTGTATGGGTCCACATGCTCTATGAAATACACATTTTTTTTCAATATAATAAAAATTGACAATGCATAGAGGGGTTATATATTATTGATCCACATTCATCACATTCATATATAAAAAAATTATTATATTGAATGATAAATATATACATAATTTCAAAACCTTGATACTAACCATTCTTATTTAACAAATTGGAATAAAAATTATAAATATTTTCCCCGATCATTTTAATGAATAAATTTTATAATTAATCCATCCAGTGAAATAATGTTGATGGTATCATTCATAAAATACACTGAATAAGTAACAAAATACGTTAAATTATGATTATATATAATAAAATAACTATAACTACATTATAATTATTATTTAAAATAGAATCAAAAAAACATTTTTCTTCATATTATATATTAAAATGTACCTTAAATTTGGGAAGACATACTTTTTTTTAAATAATAAAATATTGTATGTCATTATTGAAAATGAATAATGGTTATTATATATAGAAACTATAGGAATATGGTAAATCTTAAAAAAAATTATTTTTCCACTAAAAATTTAAAATAACCCAAAAACATTGAACAACTTTCTTTTAAAACAGTGGTAATGAAATTAAAATGTTATTGAAAATGTATATTACCAATAATTGATTTATAAATAAGAAAATTATTTTATACAATAAAATTACATAGAATGGTGGAAAGAGATTATATTATTTAAAAATGTTTATTATGATATTACTATATAACTTATGGAAATATTGAATAAAATGGTTAGTGAATATGATAAATTTTAATGGATTTTTAAATCAAGGGATTTTGTAATTGAATTTAAAAATAACTCCATATGGGAATATATAAAACACAACTAATAAAACATTTGGTCAACACAAAATGGATGTCAATGAAATGAAGTTGAAATGGGAAATCCAATACCTTGAAAATCCACTTAGTTGACTATGTTTTATCTTTATATTTTTAATAAATTACATATAAGTAATTATAAAGAAAACATTTTTGTGTTAATATTCCAATTTCCCTTCATTGTTTTGATTGTGTAGATTCATTCATTACTCCTTGGTCATTGCTTTATATTCAATAGAATAATAATATTATTATTATAATAAATTTTATATAGTAAATATAATGGTATTATCATCCATATAACATGATCCTGAATGATAATTCACATCATTTCATATAGATGTTATTTAATACATATGCATGGATGATGTTTTCATAACTCATAAGGTGGTTTAGGATAAGAAATTTTTTTGTTAAACATTATTAATACTATATTAGTATTTTTTATATTTTTCATATAATTATATCAGCTTTATTATATAATACTTAGATGTGGTGGATTAATAAATAAACATGAAATCACTCATATAAGATTTATACATCTTCTTCAAGAAACCTCATATGGTTTACTTCATAATCCTTCATGGAATGATTTTATAGTGTCACATCAACCTAAACAATGTGAGGAGGAATGTTTTTATGGAATTTGAGTATAGTTTTTTTATCTGAATTTCATAATAAGTGTGAGGAATAAAGGAAAGGAGGAACCATTTTATAAGTTAAGTGGGTTACAATCTTATATAAACTGGTAATAATAACATATTATATGTATAATATCATGTATAATGGATCCAATATTAAATAATAAAAAATACATTTTTTTTATGGTTGAAATAAATTCATCCATCAATTATTAGATAGTATTTTTTGCAATATTAACAATTATCCCTTAGTTTATACGCCTTGTTAACTCTTATAATCATAATTTTGATAATAATGATATTTATCTCTATGACTCATCAATGGAACATTTGAAATAAGAAGATGAAAATACTTGTAAAATTAATGATATAATCATAAATTACACATATAATTGATTTATGAAAGGATTTTTAGGATTTTATAATTACTAAAAAAATTATTTATAAACATTATATAAAATTTAATGTCATCTTTTAAAATATTCATAGAATTTGTCTTTAGAGTCATAAATATAATAATATAATTTAATCCAAATTATTTTATGAAAATTAACCTCTATATTAATTGTTGAAATTCAAGGGATAAAATTAGTCATAAAAATTGCATTTTTTTCATTAAATAATGTATTAGATTTTTTGGTACATTAATAATAATTTTATGGACATTTCATAAACATTTTGGGTAATAATAAAATAAAAATAATAAAATGAATGTATATAATACATATTTTTTATATTTATAGAAAACAATAATTTAAATTCAAGGATATATAATTTGACTATTCATCTAAATCATGATAATATTATAAAAATGATATAATGACTTATTTTTATTACCCATTACATAAATTATTATAAGGAATTAAACCAAACTAATTTGGAAAAAATTATCATATATTCAATTTTATGATGATTATGACAGAAATAAAAACATAAAATTATATTAAAGATTGTTTTGTAGATTTCATTAATTCCTATATCATATTTCCAACAATGATTATTCCATTATAAATTATAATTTATTGAGAAAATATTACAAGGATAACAATTCATTATGAATGAAATTTATATATAAGATATTACATAAGTGGAATACAATGATTAAAATTATATAATTTTGGATATGTGATTTTATATCAATAATTGGTAAAAAATATTAATATCAGTATGAGAAATGAAATAAAAAATATTTTTAATAAAAATAAATGCCTTGTCTATAAAAATGACTTTATATCTACATCATATATAATATTGAACCTCATTAATTTAATTACATAATTTTTAATAATATTAAAAATATGTTATTTTAAAATAGATTTGAATATAAAACGGAATTTAAAAATAACTTTATTAAAAGCAATAAAATAACATTTTTTTCTATATTATTTAGTTTAATTCATAAAAAATATCCTTTTCAGAATGAGCTCAAAAAATAAACTCACAATTATTTTGAAAAATTGACTTGAAATTTTCCCCCTATGTTATTAAGAAACATTTCTATATATGGTAGAAAATATTATTAATATCAATAAATAAAAATAAATAAAATCCATTTTAGACAAAATTGTTTATTTAGTGAATAATTGTAATTTATTGATATTCCATATCTATTGACCATGATTCCATGATTTTTAATTTATTTTACTGAAAGTATGATATATTGATTTATTAAAATCAATAAATTATCATTATTAACATAAATTATTTGAATATAATAAATTTCATGTATAGATAAGTTTTATAAATAATATATCGTTTATTTTTATATGATGTTGTTACAAAATAATTATTTTTTGAAATTAATTTATCTGTACATTTTTTATATGTAAAAAATTTATACATGTTTTTCATATTTTTGTTCCAAATGTTATTTCTTTCCATTTTAATTAATATGTTATAATGATCATTATTTTACAGAAATATTTAAATTATATTTAAATGAAAATTATTAACCCATTATTATTTAGGGTATATTCAAGTCCCCATATTATCAATTTCTAACAAATTATATGTATTTTATAAAAGAAACTATCTACATTTGATATAAGAAACATAAACGTCCTAAATGGATGGAAATAGAATCCACTAGACATCATGAGTTGATTCATTAAAATTGGTGTAGACCATCATGTTATAAATACATATATGGTGATATTTACTTCATCACATTAACAAATAATTTCATATGTATGTGACATTAATAACAAATAAATTAAAATAATTATATATGGTTTGAAATTTTATGAGAATATTTGATAACAAGCTATGTGTATGATTCAAAAATAAATGACCTTATCATTGTTAGAGCTTGAAAGCACTACAAATCAATAGGGGGTGAATCGAGTTCACTAATATATTTAATCACATTGAATATAGTCCTAGATAAATATACGAAAACTCGTGATAATTTCAAAACACAAGAATGTCATTGATAACAATGGTCAAAGAGAAGAGATCAGACATAATGATTTATAGTGGTTTGGTAAATATAAATCCCATAAGTAAGTCAACCAATGAAAAACAACAACATAATAGTTATTTTCACTAGACCAGACATATTACTAGTGACTTCCACTCATTATCAATGTTGTTTAATGACTATGTTCATGAAGTAAATACTTCATACAAAGGAAAGAGCTTTCAACAAATCTCAAATAATAATTAAAAAAATTTCACATCTAGGTTATTTTACAAGTAAACATCACAATGATAAAGATAATTTCCTAAGTGTTATCAACTAATACCCCTAGAATATAAAATAACACTATGAATTTTAGAAAATTCATTACAAATCACATACTTTAATCAAATGATGATACAATATTAAAATATTATTATTTAAACACGAATGATATTATCAAGATGTTAAATTAGAAGGTATGAGCTGTATTGACTAATTTATAGAAATAATATAATGGTCCTTCTATATATTTATTAATTTAAAAATAATTAATAAATAACATACTACATTTTTATATAAACATAATTCGAGGATGAAAATTTCCCATAAAAATAATTTTAAATAATTTTATAGGTATATTTTATAATGTAATTTTTCAACATTTATAAAATTATTTTTTCAAAATTATTTTTATAGAGATTATATATCTTAACATAGGGTAATTTTTTTGATTTTTCTAAAATGAACAATTTTTATTGAATAGTGAAAAATATCATTTTTTAAGTAATAATTTATAATACTAAATTACATAACATAAAAGTAAAATTAATCATTGAATTTTATTTTAAATAATTATATGTATTATTTATTTTTTTAATCAAATTAAAAACATTTAAATAAATACTATCAATTAATTTGGTATAAAATTATTTTTTGGATCGATAAAGCATTTTTACAAAAATATTTTGTAATGGGGATAATGATCCCACATTTTATTTAACTAAATTAACCCATAATGAAGAATTATATAAAGGAAATTTATATTTTATATTTATTAAAATATTAATTAAATATAATTAAATTATTTATACCTCTCATATAAAAATTATAAAATCATTTTATTCCTAAAATATGAATTTCTCGAAAACATGTTGATCAAATAGACTGTGGGAATTTTTTAAATTAAAATATATAAAATAAATGAATTGAATTTAATAATATAAATACCATACAGAGAAAAGGAACAATTTTTATTATTATATATGTTGAATTTTTTCCCATAATGAATAGTAAAAACAATATATAATAGTTATTGTTGTAAATGAATTAAACTATTAAAATTGATAAACATTTCAAGTAAATTTATTAACATGTTTAAAAAATGACATTGAAATTTAGAAGTATTTATTGGCCATATATCTCGTAAAATAATTTAATTTTCAATTTTTTAGTATCATTTCTTGATATTATCTTCACATTATTTAATTGTATTTGGGAATTTGCATGAATACCTTTCCTCCACAATTATAAATGGGAACCACAAATTCATACATCGTTAAATATTTCAAGCCATTTTGATGATTAAAAAAATATAAAAATCATTCCCAAAATCCTTATCCACATTTTATAGATTATTTTTTTCCAAAAAGATCACTACATGGTCTAAAGTATGAGATCCCAAGGAGGATCAACTTTGTAAAGGTAATTGTCTTCCCAAATGCCTTTCTTGTTTTATCTTTAATAAAAATTAAATTATATCATAAAATTTAAAATATAATAACACTTTAATATATTATATATTGTTATTGTTTTATTCTAGTGAAATAATTTCAATAAATATTCTCTTCTATCATATGGTAATAGAAACAGTCGTTTTGGTGAATAATAGACTACCCCCTCTAGAAATGATGTAATTTGTTTTCCATCATTGCCTTTCATAGATGTCCATGATGGTGGATTTTGTATTTATATATTATATTCTTAAAATATTACTAATTTTTGATATTTAATACAACTTATACTTTTTTCCCTCACAATCCATGAAAATGAGGTAACTTTGTTCATGTTTATGGGTAAGTGTCACCACATGAGGTGATGTGATTCCTATTTTTTTTATTCTTCACACATATGTTATATGTAATTGTATTTACAAAAATTATATTATTTTAATGATATTATTATCATTTTATGATGAAACTATTAAACATAAATTTTTCCATCATTATCATTGAAAAATTTAAACGCTACACAAGAATATGTACTACCTAAAACTTCTATGATTATAAGGTAGTAAATATTTAATAAAAAAATTAAAAATGAATTTATTTTTAAATTTTACAATAATTTCATTACTATTATTTTGATATTATAGAAAAATAACCCACTTGAAAATGGTCAACACTCTTATTTCATTTTGAAAATATGAATTGATATTCCTCAAAACACCCAACATGTACATAACAGATTATGTATTTTGGGAAATTATTATAATTAATTAATTAATGTTTTATGTATATAGAAATAAAATTAAAAATTTATTGTATTAAAAAATATGATTTATTTATTATTATTATACTCAGAAAAAAATGTCATATATGGAAAAACATAGACTCGATGAAAGGGTTTTGTCAAAAAATGATTATTTGTGTCACATGTTCATTATTCAATAAAATCATTTAAATTTTGTATATTAGTAAATTTTTTGTATTATATCATTAATCCATCATACTTCATGTTATCTTATGTAGTAATTTATCTACTTTATTAATGAGAATTTCTGATTCAAAAGTCACCAGGGTGGTAAGAGTTTATTTTTCAATATCATTTTATTTGGTATTTTAATGCTAGAATTCCCATTGAGGGAAATTATTTAATAATTTATTGAACTGTAACACTTTATATTCATCTCTAAATTCAATTCATGAGAATTTTAATTATTATAACCATTTCCCTCGCTTTTGTATGAAAATTTATTGATAAATTATTTATAATGAAAGATTAATTTCATTCTATATTTGGTCGAAAAAAAATTCAACCATATCCGTTTTTTCTTAATATAATTCAAAGTATAATTTTTTTCTACAAAATATTTTATTTATTAAATTTTTATCCATGCGTGACTATTTAAAAAAATTAGGGAATATTATTTTTAATTTCTAAATAAGGTAATTTTTATTCATTTACAGTTGCGTGAAATTAATTTTTTATAACTTATAAGAAATTTATGGAATTAACTTCAATAAAAACCACATAATTAAATAAATATTTCATTTTATGTTTCCAATTATATACTCAAATAATTATATTTTTATATTATTTTTTGAATATATATTTTTTGAAATGTTATTTTGGACGTGGATATATTAGTTTCACCAATACTATTTTTAATATTTTTTAAATAATTTTTATTTATTAATATAAAAAATTATTGTGGTATAATTTTTCTAATTTATTAATATATTTCTATTAAATATATGACTAGTTCATTTGTCTTTACATTGATGAACTAATTCATTTGTCACAACAACCTTTTCAAATTCTTTATTTGTTAAATCTCTTTTTATTATGATATAAGACACCATTTGGAAACCCATTTATATTTCATTTGTAATTATTATGTCCATGTGTTATTTTTTACATCCTTATGTGGTACATGTATTTATGAACCTGGAATATATGTGATTGGTGGTATAGAAATTATATATATTTCTAATGTATGGGATAATTTTTTAATCTCATGAGACATCATGTATAATATTACGGATTCTACCTTATCAAATATGGGAATATATACACCATGTGATGTTGTATAGGTGATTAGGGTTATCTTATGATTATTTCATTTTTCATGATGTTTCTATATATCCTAGGGTACACTGATCACGTTATACAATTTACATTATGTTCTTCTTCTAATTATTTCTCATGTATATTTCATTTATAATATCATGTTATAATTTTGATATCCATGTTATGCTTCCTGGTCATATTTACTATTTATAAGGATTTTTTTTCTATTACCTTTTGAATATGTATTCCTCAATTTATCCCACGTAGATTTGTAGATAATATGGATTTAGTGTCTCATTTTAGAAAATCTAATTGGTATGTTTTATTTTATTCCAACAAGGATGATCTATAAACCTGGTCTTCAGAAGAGACTAGTCCCCATAACTGTGGGGTTTTAATTAAAAAATTATACATCCGAGATTCAAAAATATTTGTTAAATTATTATTTTACTATACTATAGATGATTTAGAATAGTCATAATATATAACATATATATATGATAATAACTCTCTAAGGGATATGATAATAATAAAATGTAACCCAAGTAGAGTCTTTTGAAATAGCATCAGAGATGGTCATGATATTTTAGCTATATATCTTGATTCTTTCATTTCTTTTTGGGGAAAAAATGTTCGGTACAAGAGCATCAAGACATTAATCATTTTTGATAGTGATACAACATATAAGCTTCTCAATGTTCTATTTTCCTCACCTCAAAGACACATTAAATGCTTGAAAAAAACTATTTTATATTCAAACATCATATAAATAAAATATATGGTTATTTTTTAACCCCACATTTCATTTAAATAAAAAATTTCTCAGAAAATTTACTAAAAATAAATTTTCCTTGTACATGTTTTCATTATCATTACACGGCTAGTTTTATATTCATCTAATACATTAATTCATAATAAAATATGTAATGAATGCATAAAATTATGTATTATCCTTGAATGTACCCAAACAGTAATAACATAATTTTTCCCTACTGATATAGCTATTTTAAATTCACCACATATATTAATTTTTATATGAATTCGTCAAATTTTCAATTTTCATTTCCTGTGATTCTTTATCATGTATCCAAATTTGACATAAGAAAATTATTTTCTTTGATCATTAGAACCATGTAGTTGTTTTAAAAGTGTATCTATACCACATAGCCGATTACACCATATAACTAATTCATAAATCAAATTGATTTATGTATACATGTTATAAGGAATATTAATCCACATAACTAAGTCCCAGAGTCCTTTAATCTTCGTAACTAATTTCTCACATATGTGATTCATCTCCGAAGATGTATTCATGGTGTTGGAATTTCCCATAGATATTTCCATTAAATGGATGATTCATAATTCTTATTAATCGGGTTTTTATTTTTGAATGCACCAAAAATCCACACATATCTAGTTATCCATAATAATGTAAATTTTCAAAAAAAAAATCTATAAATTGAATATTTAATAGATAAATAAAAATGATAATCCTTAAACCAGAAAAAAAAACAAAAAAAATTGTAATCATTAATATATGGAGTTTATTTGAAATCATAAAATCTAATTTATATGAGATATGCTAGAATGAATTTGTTATTATTGCAATATACCACATTTTGATGATCAGAAAAACCTTTAGAGATTATCTATACAAAATTTAAATTTCATTAAATAATATCATATTAAACTATTTATTAAATACATTTATTTTAAAAAAAATCATATATAATTCACCATACCTTTAATTAAAAAATCCTCCCAATAGGGAAAATGTACCCCATGTTATTAAACATTTGATAATATCTCTTCCATGCATTCATTAAAAATTATATGAATAGAGATTAAAAACAAATTAAATTTCAAAATAAGTTATATGTATATATTATCTACAATTTGGAAACTAAAAATGAAATTATAGATTGAATATCATTTTAAAAATTAAAATAGTAAGATAGAAAATATTAATATAAAAAATCACTAAGAAAATTTTATAATAATGAAAAAAACTATATGACATCAGTCTATTAGAAAATAATTAAAAATTTACAAATCAAAATGTCAATAATTGTAATTATTTTATAAATATAAATCCCATCAATATACAAATAAAAATAGATACGTAATTCCTTTTTTATGAGACAAAAACTTATAGATTGGGTAAAAATAATACAGTGGTTTGGGTGGAGGTAATTTTTATTCAATTGAGGTTCTAGAGATATTAGAATGGTACTTTATTAGTGAAAAAAATACTGAATTTCAAAAAAAAATTCTTATAAAAAACTCATGGTATGTATCATTGATCCTAATTTAGGATTTGAAAGTATTTTTTTAGAAACCATTGAAAAATTTTTAATTCACAAGATATTACAGCTAAAAATTCCACTTACATAGGTGGGTTTGACGATTAAGTTCCTTTCTTAGATCACTCAAACACAAATTCTACATCCACATTTTATTTTTCATTCATATAAATCTATAATGGACCATAAACTGTATAAAAAATATATTTTTTATCTAAAATGGTATCAAGATGAGTTAGGGAAATTTTTTTTCTTCTTATTAGATAATAAAATGCATCTCAAATAAGTCGATTATCCTGATAATATCAAACCTACATGAACGAAAAATAATAGTATATTCATGTCTATTAATTTGGAAAAACAATGAGATACCATTGTTAAAAATTTTACTATAGCATTCAAGATGACAAGTTCTGAATATCAAATGATCATTGAACAAGGGTACATTTGAGGAACTCCATTGGGTACCTGGAGGGTCAAATGTTTCATTATTTTAAATATAGTTATAGAAAATTGCACATATATTAGTATACCATTTAATGATTTCATCTTCTCTTAAATATTTTCTATTTTCTATTCTAAGTCAAAAGAAACCTTATAATCATTATTGTATAATATTGAAGATATTGGAGAACTAGTAGTAGCATTAATAGTGAAAAAACCTAATGGATTTTTTACTGCATGGGATGTTAGGTGGAAAAAATAATAAATCATAGTGTATTGTAAATAAATATCATTGAAACTTTTAACAACCTGTAATGATTGATAATTATAACACATTATGGAACTGAAATAATTGTCAATGTACAACCCCTCATCATATTCATCGATTCATAAAAGTGAATATATTTCTCCCAAATGATTTATAGTCAACATGCCACTGCACCTATATATTATCAGATGATTATTTTAAGAGATCAAAATGGACAAATTCATTTTTCCAAATAAAAATTTATTCTCTATAATAAATAATGTCATTCAAGGACATGTCTATTCTAGATACATTATTTATAAAACCTTTTATACTGCCTTCGAACTCAGAAGAAAATCTATTTTATGAAATAATGCATCAGTACTTGTGTGAACATATTACACCACATTGATTAAACTTGAGATGATAAGGAAAAGAACTTTAAATATATTTTATGACCACATTCTAATCATTAAGAAAACACTAATGTTGAAAATGTAGTATGTGGTTATTGTTTGAAGCTTCTTAATGAATTTAATTTTAATAATTGTAATACCCTTCAGCGTGTGAATGAATAACATAATTTTAGAAATAAAACCTTGAATTTCATTAATTACATCAGAGAAAAATCAGAATACACCATATAATGATTTTGAATAATTTATTCATTGAGATAACAGTAAAAAATGATGTTTTTTTAAGTATTAATTGGTAAAAAACTCCTTTTTCAGTCCACTAAAATTGACTTATAACTCTGGGTAATATTTTAAACTAACATATTAACAACTTGTTTCAAAAACTGATAATAACTATATATTCTTTCACATGAGCCTCAGCCTAGTTGGTGAGGTCTCTGTAAGTGTATCCACATAACCCAGGTTCAAAACCAGGCAGAGGCCTAATTTTAGGGGCACTGTAGCATGCACTGTAGCAGGTAATGTAGCAGGTACTATAGCAGATACTGTAGTAGGTAATGTGGTAGGTACTGTAGTTGTCACTGCAGCAGGCAATGTTGCAGTATTGTAGCAGTTATTGTTTGGTACTGTAGTAGCCTGAACTATTCACCTTGGTCCACCAGTTTGGGCATGGAGTCCTGAAGGCCTTCGGGCCACCCAAAGCCTTTAGGTTAGTAAGGATTTCGGGGCACCTCAAGTCCCTCGAGGCCACCTGATTTTCAGTTTCACAGACAGATTCTACAAGGAACCAATCTACAAGAGGAAATAGTAGGGAACATCCACCGGAGTAGGGCTAAACAAACTTTATGAAGGAGAGGGTATGGAATTTTCCATCAGTACCGTGCCTGTGCACCCCTGCACATGGGAATGCTAGTCAAACAGTCATCCAAAGGTGGAGAGTTGATCAGGATGCAGATTTTGGGGAGGAGCATTTTCAAGTAGTCATAGTTGGTATGATTTCTTTAAGACCTACGGGTCATGTAATATCTCCAATACTACGGGCAATGTAATTCGTAAGCCTACGGGCCTTGTAAGGGTTCCCCCAGTCCCATGAAAGGTGAGTTATCAGAAAATCAATAAAAAAATATGGCCTTCGTGCCATTCATTCAACTATATATTCTTGATCAAATCTGTTTAGGTTTCTAATATGCCAATAATTTTTTTAAAAGAATCTATTGAAGTAGAAATCATCATGTGTTGGTTTTTCCCACCCCAAAAATAATCACATTCCCTTAAAAAATAATTAAATTATGATCAAATATTATATATTATAGTAATAATTGGTGTGGAAAATGTTTTCTTTTAAGAACTATTAGTTTTCTTACATATATAATGTGTATCTTCATGAATATTATGAGGCGATCCCATATCTATTGTATATGAATGAAAAGTAATATCCATAACCACATCACTTAATATATCATCACCATTGTGCCTTATAAGATAAATTGGATAAGCCATAGGCTCTCAAGCAAAACATCACGTCTCCCTTCAAAGAATTCTACAATATTAATAGTTTTTATTTTTCAATTACATCAAGACTAAAAAAATGTGTCAAAAATCATCTCAACATGATAATCTACTTCTTTATTGTCAAAAAGATCAACTACCCATCTTTTAACTAAATATAGAATAACATAATGAACATCAGCTAGTCTGGGATCTAATTTTGAAAAAAACTATCTCATTATCCTTCTTAGAATGAAACCTATCAATAGGTGATTAAAGTCATGTTGTTTTTATTTGTATTTCTCCACCCTCATCCACACATTCATGACTGATAGGGCTCAAATAATTTTAGTTTATGTCCAAATTGTTTCCAATATTCCTTAAAAGAATGTTGGAAAGGGTATTGCTCTTATAGAATTTCACTACTAGTCTCACATTGTGATACACATACTTCTTCTTTAGAATTAGATAGTAATATTAACATAGGGGTAAAAATTTAGCTTACCATTCCCTATACAACATTGATTCATAAGTTGCTTCTTATACCATTATAAAGATCCTGACAATGTTATCACGTATCCAGTGGTTACTTTATTAAATTGGAAGATGTTACATGAAACGGAATCCTACAGGATCATATAGTTTATTATTATTGTATATGTAGATAAATAAAGGAATCTCACATAATATATTATAAAATAAAATAATAAATAGTATTTTTACCAAATGAATAATTTTTTTCACTAGAAGAACCTTGATTATCAATCATGATACACATTCTAGAATCATAGGGAATGAAACATAATAAGTGGGCCACCAGAGGTGCACAAAATTGTAAAATTATAATCGAAGAGATCAGTAATAAATACATAAAATAAATATTGAATGATAAATAAACGAAACATGTAAGGTCCCGACACAGGTTCCACTAAAAGGTTCCCTGATTAAATGGGATTCGACACATCAAGCATCCCTCATCAGATGATAAAAGACACCAACTTGTAGCGAAGGTCACGGGTGTGATGGTGGGGAGACTATTCTATTATATATGAGTATGACAACATTGGTAATACCTACGTATCATATACAATAGTAAACAATCTTATTTAGGATGAAATGAAAAACTAAAATAGAACATTAAATAATAATAAATAAAAAATATATAAATTCAAGAAAAAATATGTTATACAATACAACACTAGTCACCTAATACACAGACCATACAGATACAAGAGTAAAAAAATAATATGAAATTAAAAGCACATGTCTCTACTACTAACTTCGAGCTATAAAACATACATATTCTCTAGGAACATTTGAGATAAATAGGAATGATCAGAAGAACAAAATGGGTAGCTTTACTCAATCATGAAACTATGGGCCTCATCCATATCAACCATGAAACACATGATCAACTTGAAAAGAATGCATAATTTTTACACATACAACAAGGTGAATGTCACGGGTTGTGAAATAATATCAGTTTTCCACTTAGAAAAAGAACTATAAATGTGAAACTATAAGTTTATGAAAATTTAAACCGCCCAGCCTAGATGAGGTACAACTAAAAAAGCTTGTAAACCAAATGGGAAACCACAGTCAAATCCTTGGTCTTTCATCCTGTTCAACTAGGAATGTTCCATTATGGACATCCATATCTATATACATATAGATTTATAGTCCCATATAAAAACATATGTAAATAAATATACATATTTATTGTGATGTGAAAAAAATATCATAAAATCTAACAACAGTCAATCCTTGGGAATGCAATCCTAATCGAATGGACATCATGCGCTTGGGTATCGAGCTATACATATTTCCACTTAGGCCTTGTATCAATAATTTTATCTCTTGGTCTCTAATTCGAATAAAAAAATACTCTATTAGTCCATCACTATAATTGTATCTCTGAGAATACTATGTTACCATAGGTATATACTCATCCTACACCTTGGTTCACCTGTACTAGCCTCCAATAACTAACAATGATACCTTATACTAATAGAAATTCCTTTAAATTTGGATACCATATATCGATGGTAAATAAAACGATTAATTATTCCATTTGGTATATTTAGGTATCTTATACATGTTTATAGAGTTAGTTTCCCCAGTGTTAATACTTGTAAATTCAATCCAATGTATGATCCATAGACCTCTGCCTATAGCCAATCATGACACCGTGACTTAGATAATCCCTGATGGTCTTAACCGCATGTGTAACAATTCCATTAAGTCCATATACCTATGATTATATTGCATTCAGGACTGACACATAAGCCACATACATCCACCACATAGGGAAGAACACATGAACTATATTCTATCGCATCACTAGGATCAATCATGATCTCACTGAAAAATAACATAGAAGCACACAAAATATTTCTACTCATACACAAATGGTTTCAGGGTACTTTTGAAACCAACATGAATTTTCATACAATTTTCCTACTCAATCGATCAGTAACCAGATACCATGAGGCAACTTTATTCATCCAAAATATGTATATATCACCATATATAAACATCCAAGATCATCTGAAACATCTAGGTAGTAAATATGGGTATATGAAAAAATATATGAAAACAAAATAACTTTGATGCAAAATCCCAAGTAAGCACATCTGGGCATCCCAACAAGCATACTAGATCCCAATAAGAACATTTGTGCATCACTAATGTATGAAAGTGACCTCACGTCTGGTTCAATAACCACCATCATGGGGAAACCTCTGATAAACATCATTGCATTAGCAAAAACAATTTCAAAGCAATAAAAAGGGAGTGAGGGTGTCTTGAATGAATAACCCAACAATATGTCCATAGCCTCATGGGTTCACCATTTCACTATGGGTTCTAATGTGTTTCATGAAACAATATTTATCTAAACCGAATGTAACAGCATAGGGTCCATCGAATAATGGGCACCCTGTAGTTACCCTAAGTAATATATTGAGGAGGAATCCCACTTGGATTCCCATAATGTAAAAAAAAAATTCATAAAACTAAAAAACCCTAAAAAATAAGTAAATGAAATTTCTTACAGCAGATCCTCGAATGAGAAACAAATTGATGCATCATACAAGGATCTTCATAATGATACAAACAAACCTAGATCCTACAAGGGACTCTATAGATAATTTAATAAGTAAACGAATCCATTAGGGGATCCTTCGTATCCATATTGAATATAAAGAAATCTAACATGAAATATTATATTTTTAATCATAAAAGAAGGAATTATACAACTTATCCTCAAAAACAACTATTCGCATGGCCTCATAGGCTAGAATAGAACGTCTTACAGGGGGAGAAGTCCCCAAATGGAAATCCATGAAAGAATCAATCATGTTAAATATCTCATATCTCATCTCAGATCAAATCATCAATAAAGGTTGCTTTGAAACACCATCTTATCATTCAAATTCAGGTCTCCCCCTTAAGAGGTGACATAATTTTATTATAGGAGGATTGACCCCCTCTATTTAGAAATAATCCTCAAAACAGCCATTAAGAGTCTGCATATTTCATCCTCAGTTTCACAACTGTGATCTATATGGGAAACCAATCAAGAAGAATAACCCTACAGTTCAAATCCGATTCTACGGGAAGTAGACATGAATAAATCCCAATGTGTTAAAAGGGGTATTACATAGTATGTACTCCCAATGAAGCACATAATGGTGCACTCCTACTCACCCATGCATGTAAATTCTCAATGTACAAAGAATTTAATTAGGGTACATCTCTGGTAATATACATTGGTAAATTATTGTGTCCCTCAATAGGTGTGGATGATTATTTGGATTGGTCGTTTACTTTTACAGAACATCTAACTGACAAGGGGTCTTATCGTTAGCTCCACAAGACAATTTACACCGACATGGGATCACCTAGATGGGTAAATTGCAACATTACCAAGAACTATTACATGTAATATATACCCATATATTTGTAATGTATTCTTCTAATATCATCTTATATTTATAATAGTAACACACTACATTATCCCCTAAACCACATGATTTGAAACCTAGTTTTACAAGAGGAAAAAAACCATCGGATCTCTTGAAACCCTTGTTTTAAACCCCAAATCAATATAGTAATCCCATAGGGTTCATCATCAAGAACAATATTGGAATATATTTATAAAATGATGATTCAATTATATGTTTTTGTAAAAATAGAAGATGGACCACCTTTGGGTCGTAACCGCCAAATATTATTTCGATACCACAGTCCACGACCACTGCACATGGATCCAGGATGTTTAGCGCTTCATGGAAGAGTCTTTTTTCCACAATATCTCTCTTTATATCTCCTTATTTTTTTCATTCTGTTAGGTCATGAGATTAGGTAAGTTGTAGGGAATACTAGAGAATGAAGAAGAAAGGAAAAATAATAAAATAAAAGGAAATTAATGAAAAGAATAAAAATAGATGGAAAGAAAAGAAAAAGGCACATGAGCCAGCCCTTGTGCTCGACCCAAGTTTAGGCCTCCACTATGCTATACTCACCACTATAGACTCAACGAGTCAAATACAATCACTATTTTATTATCCTTTATAATTTTATGGTCAAACGAACCTACGTGAACAATTCCATATTTATCTTATTAATTATTAATTATTAATTATTCATCCTAAATACAAATGGATCTAATTCCCACCAAAATCTTATCATTAGGTAAAAACTATTCCTTGACAAATAGAGTGGTCGTAAAAATTATAAATGATCATATGTTAAAAGAAAAATCTATTCACCACATTATAAGCATTTGAATGAAAAAAGTCACACTTCAGCTCAAATATACAATACAAAAAAACACATGTCCATGAAAACTACCCAGTATAAACCTTCTATTCCTCAAAAATCATCATGAATTGACAACCTTCTATGCTCTCAACCTAGACATCTACAAAAAAATATTCTAGAACAAACCTTTCACAACCAGTCCTTGGGGCCCGTGTCGTGATTACCCCAAGCCTGCCTTCCATAGGCCAGGGGCTAGCGACTAGCACCAAAAGTGTAAATCACAAAAAATGGGGAAGGCATTGCGTTTTATAAAGTAAAAAAACACGACAGAGTACGTAAGTGAAGTAAGAACTATGTAAAAATGGGTACAAGGTAAGTGCTGAAAAGTAAATGTGCCAGTATACAAACCCAACTGAAAGTCCAGTACAACTGAAAGGAATGTACAATAGTAGTAAGTAAAACAGTAACACTGAGTCGTCCTCCGGAAATCCCACCTGATGGGTGGGTACAGATAGTCTCCTCATCTCCTCGAGTCCGGTCGTCCACTTTGTGTACGACCTACCAAGTGGTCAACCTCCAAGAACCATCCAGCTCCACAAGTCTCCACCTCGATCAGTGATGTCTTTCGTCTGCATCCAACACAACGTAGTGAGGGCATAGCCCGTGCAAGGCTGAGTATACGATACTCAGTAGGGACCTGGAGTCCCCCAAAGGACTCTCCGAATCCACGCAAGATAAACCACAGAGGAATGAAACAATCACAAAGTATCAAACAACTCTACTTAGGTATATTCCCATACATATACCTAAGTAACCAGATATAGTTCGTATCCACCTCTAGATCTAAAGCACAATCCAGTCCACACAGGAAAACACAACCTAGTCCACATAGGAAAGTACAACCCAACCCACATAGGAAAGAAAGTCAATTACATCGATGATAATGATTGAAATCAAGACTCATCTCACACAGGTATACACATCATAAGGCGATAGAGATGATCCGATGTAGCCACTAATTCATTTAATCTATCAGAACCACATAGGATACAAGACTAGCTATGTTGTCTGACCCACATAGGATACAAGACCAGCTACTCTGCCGGACCCACTCAGGATACAACTACAAGGGTCGAATACTGTGAGACCCATGTATGATACAATAATAGTAGTAATCGTCATCGAACCCACAGAGGATCCCAGTACGGTCGTCATCACAACTGAACCCATGGAGGATCCATGTATAGTCGTTCTCGCCGCTGAACCCACGGAGGATCCAAGTGCAGTTGTCATCATTGCAGTCGCAGCCAGCTCCAGGGTTCCCGCACACAGCATGCCCGATTCTGGGAGGGTCTGCTCCTCGAGCAAAAGAGTTGATATATCAACTGTCACGAAGTCTAAATTTGATGTATCCAGAAGTTCTATCTCGTCAAATGAAACCCAACGCAACAGACGGTGCGTCAATCAGACGCTCGTTCTGAGAGTTATTGGTTTTTCCGTCCTAGGGGCCCGGTTGGTTTTAAAGCTAAAACCAACCCGACCATAGTAAAACTACATCCAAACCTCAAGTGGAGTAAGCCAAAGGGACCATCTTAGAAAAATGATTCCAACACAATTGACGGCATGTCAAACGGACGCCTGGTCCTTAATATATAAGGATTTCCGCTCCAAGGGCCCGGTTGGTTTTAGGTATGAACCAACCTGGATGTACCCAAACTTTTCTGAAACCTCATGTGTAATATACCAAAATTATTTTCTCGATCCAAGTATTCCTATGCAACTGACGGAGCGTCGATCAGAGGTTTGTAGCTCATGTTATGGGAAATAGACCGAAAACAGTCCGAAGTGGGGGTCTGGGCCTGGTCTGACCCGACCCAACCCCCCTGGGCGGCCCGAACTGAGTCTGGCCCGGTCGGGCGCGGCCCGACCCTGTCTGCATGACCTTCCCCATCCTAGCCGGGGGGAGCGCTAGCTTGGCCAGTGAGCCGAGCAGGGGGGACACGGCCTCCCTATGTTCCGCGGAGGTGACGACAGGTTGGCGCCGCTGTTTCCCCCTAGATCATGTGCAGCTGCTGGATCCTGCCCTCGCCGCTGCAGCTTCAGCTGCGGCGGGAATCTATTGGCGGCATGCCGGGGTGCCACTACTTCCAGCCACCAGTGCTGCCAAGGGCTTTCGCGGGCCACCAGAGTCATTCTGGTGGTCCGATTTTTCTCACGTCTGTTCCTACAGTCGCCACGAGACCCGTACATTACTACAAAGGGCCCCAATCGCCATTTCGGTCCTGATTCGACGTCCCCAAATATTCCGAGCATCAAGAATGAAATAGCGGTGGGTTGGGACATGTTCATTAGTCCGCACCCACCGCATTAGTGGTTCAAAACATCAACTAGAAATAACACGCCATGTCGAGGGCATAAATGACATATAATAAAATATGAAAGAAAATTCCCTACCTAAACAAAAGAAGACGAATGTTGGCGTCGCGGTAGACGGTGTTGCGAGGAAAAGGATTGTAGGTGTCATCGAAGCGCACCGAGGATGAAGCGATGTCTTTTCTCTTTCTGCGGAGAAGAGTAATGGTGTCGTGTCGTTGATCTTCGAGGATCCAGCGTTCTTCGTCATTCTTTGTCGGAGACCGACATTCTTCCAAAAGCTCCAATGCTCTCATGATCCCTCCTGGGCAATGAAAGCTCTTCCCCCAAATTAAATAATAGGTCCCTCCTATTATTTAATTACAGACGCAAAGAATCTCCCAGAATTAAATCACCACATTTAATAAAACATGTTGACAATTAAATAAATAATGTAGAGGGCATGTTCTCATTTATTAAACGCATTGGCAATTAAATGATGGTTTTTCCAAATTTTAGAGGGATCTTTATAGAGTTTAGAAAAAATTAAATGATTGGGCTCATGCGGACACCACCTATCTAACATCCACACATGGGTAGTTATGTTGTTGTGGGCCCCACCCTTAACTACCCATCGGAGGGAATAACCACATTATAAAATAAAAAAAATTCCGAAAATTTTTATTTACTTCTTAAATAAACCCCCAAAATTATCATCTCCTCCTTTATAAATACAACTAGAGTAAGTGTCCCCTTAAGAAATTATCGGCGCTGGGAGTTAGTCGGTGCCCTCGGATATTAATTCCGAGCACCAGTTCAAAATTTAGAAAAACACGCTCGTTTGTTCATTGAACGTACCCGAGATAAACTTCAGAAGTTGATTTCAGGCACACCGGCCTCAGAATCAAATGTCTTTAGAAGACACAGACTCGTAAAATTCCAATGTATTTAAAAAAATTCCTTGAAATTTCCAGGTCTTTACATTACTCCCACATCAGGGCTTTGCGTCCCGATAAAGATACAACATAAACTAGGGGAAAAATGATGGTACTGAGCACACATCTGAGCCTCCCACTCTCATTTTCTCTCTTGGAGGTTCTCGTGATGCCAACGAATGAACACCAGAGGTATCGACCACCCACGTAGGACCCACTCCTATCGATCATCGATCTCCACTGGGACCTCTGCAAAAGTTTCCCCATCATCGATGTCCAGCTCCCTGTGGTCGATGATATGCATCGGGTCATGCATGTATCTTCTCAGCTGAGATATGTGGAAGACGTCATGCACCCGGTGCAACTGAGGTGGAAGGGCCAGGCGGTAATCCACCTCGCATACCCTGCTGAGGACCTGAAAAGGCCCGATGAAGCATGGAGATAACTTGTCACCCCGACCAAATCTCCAAAATCCACGTCGAGGTGAGACCCATAAGAAAACATGGTCTATGTCCTCTAACTCCAGTGGTCTTCGCTTCCTATCAGCATAGGACTTCTGCCTGCTCTATGCAATCCTCATTCGCTCCTGTATGATCTGGAACTTCTCTGTCGTAGCCTAAACCATCTCTGGTCCTACGAGTGCGGACCCCCATGGGTCATTCTAGCACAGAGGAGCTCTGCATGGTCGGTCGTACAGTGCCTCGTAAGGTGCCATCCCGATGGTGGAGTGGTAGTTATTGTTGTATGAAAACTCCACCAAGGGTAGGTGATCCTCCCATCTATGACCAATGTCAAGGACACATGCACGGATCATGTCATCGAGTGTCTGAATGGTCCTCTCCATCTGGCCATCCGTATGAGGTTGAAAGGCAGTGCTTATGCATAGCTACGTCCCAAAAGCCTCCTGTTACCCCTTCCAAAGCTGGGATATAAAGCGGGTGTATCGATCGGAGATGATAGACGATGGAACACCATGAAGCCGGATGATCTCCTGAACGTAGAGGCATCCAAATCTCTATACTACGCCCTGCTCTCTGATCGGTAGGAAGTGGGCCGACTTGGTGAGTCGGTCTACGATCAACCATATGGTGTCGTGTCCTCTAGAAGTATGTGGAAGCCATATCACGAAATCCATGGATATCCCGTCCCACTTCCACTCCGAGACCTCTAAGGGTTGTACCAAGCCTGCAGGTACCTGGTGCACTGCCTTTACTTGCTGATAAGTGAGGCATCAAGAAATGAACTCTTCCACAGCCTTCTTCATACCCGGCCACCAGTACTGTCATCTGAGGTCCTAGTACATCTTTGTTATCCCATGATGTTCTTCTAGACGGGAAGTGTGGAACTCCCTAATCACCTCCTATTATAGTGAAACTAGTACCATTGTACGTCCGCTGAAGAGGATGACGTGCTCCCCGCCTTCGTAAAATCCATCGGGTGCTAGCCCTGAGGATATCTAAGCACACCATGCCTCACAGTCAACATCCCCACGTTGTGCCTCTCTGACCCACTAAAGTAGTGGAGGAGTGACTGTGAGGGACTGTAGATAGGTTCCCCATCTCTATCCATGAAGGATATCTACAAAGCGGACAACTGCTCTGTCGCCTCTTCACGTAGCTGAATGCCTGATCTCCTGCTGAGAGCATCAGGCACAACATTCCCCTTCCCATTAATATAGACTATCTCAAGTCACAGTCCTTGTGGAACTCAAGTCAACGACATCGTCTCAGGTCCTGGTCCTTCTATGATAAGTCACACTTGAGACTTTTGAGATTAGAGTAGACCATAAACCGTTCACTCAACGAACCATGGGTGTGACTGTCCATTGTAATGAACTCGAATATACCACTATTCGCTTACGTCCCACAATTGCTTCTAGGATTTCTACAGTGCGGAAAAGAGAAATCTGATCTCATGGCCTAGATGAAACACATTTTTTTCCTAATACAGAAAATCCTGACATGAACGGTACTATTTCATGCCACGAACGACATCGTAAGGCCTCGACACTAAAACCAAGAGATTCAATTGTTACTCTTGCCTCCAAGGGTTGAGTCACACTGTCAGCAGCAGTGTCTGGGCACTAGGTCTCCTCTAGTAGGAATATCGAATGTGAGGGTCATGTCAACGGTTTTAACCGGAACCTCTCAGTATCAACCACATAAAAAGAACAAGGAATCAAACGTCACAAGAACAAGTGTCTTTTATTACTGCAGTTCAATGTACAAAGACACAAAGCATCCAAAAACAATGACATTAACAAAGCTAGAAGAAACATGGACAAAAGTCTTCATGCCTAGAGCTAGTCCCACTCATGCCTGTCTGCTCCTCAATCTCTATGGTCATAGGCCTCAGCTGCCTGAAGTTGATCCTTGCCCTGTCCAACAGTTCCCTACAGTCGAGTTGGTCCTCCTGGTGGGTGTGGTGGTAGGCCCTCGAAACGTATCCCACCACCTACTGCTTGGCCAGCCCCTATGCCACATCCACCTACCCCCAGCGGACCACCACGGTCGAACCTCTGGCTCGGAGGTCCCTCTACCACCTGCTACTCATCTGTAGGGTGGTTCGGGTAGTCTTGAGCTATGTGACCATGCTCGTCGCATGCATAGCAGTGCCTACTCCTGTTATGGCTAGCTCTCTATCGTGTGCCCTACACACCCGAACCTATATCCTAAGGTCACCCACCTGACGGCCTGGTCCACTTGGACCCCTGTGTCTGCTGTCTACTGTTGGCTACAGAAGACTCCTCTACGTGTCTTCCTAGAGAGTGTCTCTCCCTCGGTGACTGCAAAGCGAGGAAACTCTCCACTTGGAGGGCTCTCTCCAACACCCCCGCTTGAGTCTGGATGTTGAGGGAGATCATTGAAGCCCTGATCTCATGTATGAGTCCCTTCTCAAAGGTCCAGGCATGAATGAATGTGTCTCATACCATGTCTGTGGAGTAGCGCAAGAGGTCGGTAAACCTCACCGAGTACTGGGATACTGTCATGCCGCCCTGCCGCAGCTATAGTAACTCCTGGATGCGTACCGCATAGAGGGTGGCTGGAACAAACTCTGAGCGAAAGAGGATCTCGATGTCCATCCAATGTAGAGATGCCTCGTCATGATCTTGAAGCATCAAGCTCTACTTTCTACCTACTTCTTCCTGCAGGAGACTCGCGGCATGGATTACCATAAGGTCTGCTGGTGTCCCTTCCAATCTGAAGACTATGATGATAGCCTCAAGGAAAACCTTGGCTTCCTGAGGATCCATCTCTCCGCAGAACCTGGGCAGCCTCTGTCGCTGAAAATCATGCAACACACATAGGTGGTGTGCACTCTTCACTGCTGGGTCTGGTGGTATCGGTGGCCCAGTGGGTAGTGGTACCGCTGGTGCCTCCGCTGTAATGGGGCTCTGCACTGAGGCCTCGTCGCATTGTGGGATTCCATCCTGCAAGTAACTAGGAACCATGGATAGCTACCTTCGTGGGGCCATCCTGAAAAGAAAAGGGTGCACCATAGTCAAACATTTTACATAGTGATCTTAGACAAAGTAATCACAAAGAAAACTATTGAAAGGAAACACACACGCAATCAGTGTTTTCGTGCACTGAGCCGGAAATCAGAGGTCAGGGTCCTTGTGTATGCATACGTCGGTCGCCGTACCAACACTGGACTTCCTAGATTGTAAACCACTTTCAATACTCTTAACAAAATTTCTTCACATAAAGGAAAGCTCAGAGTCCTGAGTTTTGTTGTAGAACCGACTCCTCTAATGCCAATTTGTCAAGACCCATCCTCGGGGCCTTTTCCGTGAATACCCCAAGCCCGCCTTCCATAGGCCAGGGGCTGGTGACTAGCACAAAAGACATAAATCCCGAAACAATGGGAAGGCATTTCTTTTTATAAAGTAAACAAAAAAATGACAAAGTATGCAACTTAAGTAAGCACTAAGATAAACTAATACAAGGTAAGTGTTGAAATGTAAATCGGACAGTATACAAACCCAATAGAAAGAATAGTACAAATGAAAGGAAAGTACAATAGTATTAAGAAAAAAAAGCATCACTGAGTCGTCCTTTGATAATCCCACCTCAAGGGTGGGTACAGATAGTCTCCTCAGCTCCTCAGGTTTGACCGTCCGCTCTGTGTACGTCCCGCCAAGTTGTCCACATCCGAGTACCATCTATATCCTAAATCCTCCACCTCGATCAGTGCTATATGTTGCCTTAATCCAACACATTGTAGTGTGGTCATAGCCCGTGCTGGGGTGAGTATACGATACTCAGTAGGGACCCCAAGACCCCCACTGGTCTCTCTGAATCCACGAAGGAGAAACCACAAAGGAAAGATACAATCATGAAGTATCAAACAACTCTACTTAGGTATATGCCCATACATATACCTAAGTCTTCATTTATAGTTCGTCTCCAAATCTTGAGCCCAAGCACAATCTAGTCCACACCGGAAAACACAACCCAGTCCACACATGATAGAACAACCCAATCCAAACAGAAAAGAATGTCAATCACATCGATGATTAGGATTGAAAACAAGACTCAGTTCACAAATGTATTTACTTCGTAAGGTGATAGAGATGTTCAGATGTAGCCACTGATTCATCTTTGCTTTCATACCCACATAGGATACAAGAACAGCTACGCTTTCGGACCCACATAGAATACAAGACCAGTTACTCTATCGAACCCACTCAGGATACAAGTACAGAGGTCAAATACTACCGGACCCACGTAGGATACAAGAACAGTAGTCATCATCGTCGAACCCACGGAGGATCCTAGTATGTTCATTGTTGTTGCTGAACCCATGGAGGATCCATGTACAGTCTTCCTCACTGCCGAACCCATGGAGGATCCAAGTGCAGTCGTCATCGTTGCAGTCGCAGCCAGCTCTAGGGTTCCCGCACATAGCATGCTCGATTCCGGGAGGGTCTGCTCCTCGAGCAAGAGAGTTGATACATCAAAAGTCATGAATTCCATAATTCTGTCTTGTCAAAAGAAACCCAATGCGATAGAAGGTGCGTCAATCGGACGCTCGGTCTAAGAGTTATTGGCTTTTCCGTCCTAGGCTCCTGGTTGGTTTTTAAGATAAAACCAACCCGACCGTACTCTAACTGCATCCAAACCTTGAGTGGAGGAATCCAAAAGATTCTTTTCAACAAAAGGATTCCAACACAATTGACGGAACATCAAACTGATTTCTGGTCCTTTAGATAGGAGTGTTTCCACTCTAGGGGCCCGGTTGGTTTTGAGTTTGAACCAACTCGGACATACCCAAACTTTGCTGGAACCTCGAGTGTAGTATACTGAAACGACCGTCTCGATCCATGGATTCCTACACAACTAACATTGCATGGATCAGAGGTTCGTAGCTCATGTTATGGGAAAAATACCAAAAAAGGTCTGAAGTGGGGGTCTGGGCCCGGTCCGACCCGGCCCAACCCCCCCCCCCCCCCCCTCGGTCGACCCAACCCGGGTCTGGGTCTGGCCCGGTAGGGCGTGGCCCGGCTTGGCTGGGCACGGCCCATCCCAGTCAACGTGACCCACCCTGGCCGGGCAGGGTAGTGCGCTGGATCGGCCAGCGAGCCGAGCAGGGGGACGCGGCGCCCCTCTATTCCACGGATGCTGCGCCAGGGTGGCGCAGGGGTTTCCCCCTTGATCTCGCGCGGCCACGGGATCCAATCCTCTCCACGGTAGCTTCAGCCATGGTGGGCTTCTATCGGCGGCGCACTGGTGGGCCATGCCTTTGGGGGCTTCTGTGGCCCGCTGGAGTCATTTGGGCGGTCCGATTTTTTGCTCGTCTGTGCCTTCAGTCTCCTCGGGACACATGCATTTCTACAAAGGGATCCAATCTCCATTTCGGTCCTGCTTCGATGTCGCCAAATATTCCGCGCATCAAGAACAAAATAGTGGTGGGTTCGGACTTGTTCATATTTCTGCACCCACCGCGTTAGTGGTTTAAAACATAAACTATCAATAACACGCCATGTTGAGGGTATAAATCACACATAATGAAATATGTACAAAAATCACCTACCTCAAAAAAGAAGACGAACATTGGTGTCGTAGTAGACGGTGTTGCGGGGAAGAGGATCGTAGGCATCATCAGAGCGCACTGAGGAGGAAGAGGTGTCTCCTCTCTTTCCATGGAGAAGAGTAAGGGTGGCGCGTCGTCGATCATCAAGGAACCGGCATTCTTCGTCGTTCTTTGTCGGAGACCTATGTTCTTCTGAAAGCTCCAAAGCTCTTCTGATCCCTCCCGCACAACGAAATCTCTTCCCCCAAATTAACTTATAGGTTCCACCTATTATTTAATTACACATGCAAAGAATCTCCCAGAATTAAATCACCACATTTAATAAAACGTGATGATAATTAATTAAATAAGGTAGAGGTAAGGTTCTCATTTATTAAATGCATTGGAAATTAAATGAGGGGTTTGCCAAATTTTAGAGGGGTATTTATGGATTTTAGAGGAAATTAAATGGTGGGGCTCATGCAGGCCCCACCTCTCTAACATCCACACTTGGGTAGTTAAGTGGTTTTGGGCCCCACCCTTAACTACCCTTGGGAGGGAATAACCACCATATATAATAAAAATTGTTCGGAAATTTTTTATTTACTTCTTAAATAAACCCCCAAATTTATCGTCTCCTCCTCTGCGAATTCAACTATGGTAAGTGTCCCATTAAGCAATTACCGGTGATGCGAGTTCATCGGTTCCCTCATATTTTAATTCCATTCACCAGTTTAAAAGTTAGAAAAATGCACTTGTTCGTTCACTGAACGTACACGAGCTAAACTTCGGAAATTGATTCTGGGCACACCGGGCCTCGGAATCAAGTGCCTTCAGAAGCCACAGACTTGTAAAATACCAAAGTATTTAAAAGAGATTCCTTGAAATTTCTGGGTCATTAAAAATCCAATGACCATCCTCATAGTTCCATCAATTGTATCCTACACAAAATACTTTTAACCATGACCAATATCATACAACCCTCCAATAAAATACACATATCATCGTCTCTCAAAAAAACAGATATCACAATATCCCACAAAAAACATCAGTGTTCAACAATAAAATGGTTCCACAATCCCCATATTTCCCAAGATGTAATCCCCATAACATGGGTTACCTTACACCACTCCATGATCACATCATCAACTGGTTCCTTTCCTCAAACAAAGACAAACATCTAGATGGAAAAAAAGAAAATTGTAGAGAGGATGCTCTCTCAAAAAAATCAATAGGAATTCAAAATAGACCATGATCATCTCTAAAATTATAACAATAATATTATAAAAAGGGAATGTACATCTTCCCCTGAGAAACATTCACATCCATTTAAAACCTGACAAGGAATCATAAACGGGTCAACCATCTTACTATATAAGATTTATTTCATAATATGACATCTACATTGGAGTTAAATACTTACAGAACATCTTTGATCCAATCCCAAATATTTTCTGGAATCATCAAACCCCATATCGTACTTGGAAACTCCCCAATTTAGATTAAAACAGTATGACGTGGAAAAAATAAATATCTTAAACACCTCACATGTACTCTAGAGACTCATTCATTACAAGGCTAAGCTGACTATGCTATATGGAACATTTGTAAAAACAATATAGATGCTCTCTTGTAACTCCCCATAAAAAAATTAAAACCTCCCTGTTGGTGCCAAAATATTGCACGAAAGGAAGGGACAAAAACGAAGCCCCACACGCTGCCTCGCGAAGTTCCGACGTGAAGCACCCCCCGAGAATTGCGGCCCCGCGAAGCAACGGAGGCGGTACCTCTCCGCGAATGGCATGATGTTCGCGAGCTCGCCGCGAAGGAATGGAGGCGGTACCTCTTCGCGAACGTTCTGACATTCGCGAGCCCGTTGTGAAGCATCGGAGGTGGCCCGGTAGTTCTGCTTCGCGGTGCCCCTTTCCTATAAATACTAGGTTCCCCCTGATCCCAGGAGAACGACAATCCAACCTTTCTGCTTCTCCACTCCCGAATCGTGAAGCACCCTTTGCCCCGGGAATCATGAGCTCCGCGAGGAATATCTACTTCGTGTGATGCCTTCACTTTGGATCGTTTTGAGCCCCTCTTCCGAGAGTGATGCCCTTCGCGAAGCCCAGGGGCATTCGTGATGGAGGGGGATTCCCAAGGGAACCTGGGCAGCCGCGGAGCGTTTATGCTTCACGAAACACTCATCATGTACTAGCGATCCCCATGCTAAGGAAGGATCGCTACACATCGCGAAGCACACTACTTCGCAGCACCCTGCTTCGTGAGACACCGCCTCTTTGTGTGCCAGTGCTCCGTGAATACTATTCCACTTCCCGAAGCACCCTCCACTCACACCTTTTCCCCATGCTAAGGACAAGGCACTCTGCTTCGCGAAGCACACTCCTTTTCTTGGAAATTCCCCTTCCCGTGCGACCCTCCAGGTATGCACGATGTGATTTCAATGTCCCATGGACAACACCACTCGTAGCTTTGCTTCTCCTAAGGCATCTTCGCATAGGCACGCTAACGGATATTGCTTCTTCACATAGCCATGCTAATGTGGACTCCTCGATGGTTCGATCTACGACCCCCCTTGACCATGGCCTTACTGGTACCTTCCCACCCCCAAGGAGGAAAGGGTACCAGTTATGTAAGTCCTAGGGGTGTGGAGTGAACCCACCTCGTCCGAGTTGCAGGACATTAAACAGCCAACCACCACGTCCTCAACACATGACGTTAAACTGTGACCCGAACTCATGCCTCGCACGAAGGGTCCCCCCAGCTCGGACATTTTTTATGCCACTCGTCTCCACAGGAGTTGAATCACTCCCCCCACAAGGGATGATATCCTCCTTATCAGAGTGGCGTATTTCCACGGGAGAAGGGAGACCCTAGTTCCCCAACAGATGGCTGCACCCCTGCATCTCCGTACTTCCCCACTACCAATGTCAGTGGAGGGTGCGGTAGGTAACGAGTTACCTCCCATCATTGGTCCCAAATCCCTCTTTCGCTGCGCTTTGCCACACTTCTGGCCTCCATCCTGGATTAAGTCCAAGCACCATGGGCTGACTAACGCGTAAGCCCCTCTTCGCTTCTCACGAACGCACCCTTAGCGACGTGATCGTCAGGTCCTTGCTGCCTCTTGTTTCTCACACCGAGCATGACTCACTTGGGCTTAGAGTAAGCATCGGCCATTGAAATTCCCTCATCCAGCATGACGTTAAACTATATACCCTCGTCCAGGATGACGTTAAACTGTATACCCTCATCCATCATGACGCTAAATTGTATACCCTCATCCAGCATGACGTTAAACTGTATACCCTCGTCCAGCATGACGTTAAACTGTAAACCCTCATCTAGCATGACGTTAAACTGTATGCCCTCATCCAACATGACTTTAAACTGCACCCCCATTTGAACTAGGAGAGATTTGATCCATGTCATGGCATGGTACGTAGGAAGCCTCCACGAGGTTCAATCCCACCCGTCATCTATTCACTTCGAGTTCCACTTGTGTCCAACCTGATTTTAAACTGCATTTCAGTCCGATGGAAATCCATTGTGACCATCCCGAACTACAAGGACTTTGAACCATGTCAAGGCATGGTACATAGGAAGCCTCCATGAGTTTCAAGCCCATATCCCATTGGACCGAGGTCCCTCCTTCCTCACATCGGTTCGCCGACAACCACCCTCTGAACTACGAGGACTTTGATCCATGTCAAGGCATGGTACGTAGGAAGCCTTCACGAGGTTCAATCCCACCACTAGTGGACCCCTGGGTCTACTTTCACGTCGGTTCATCGATAAAACCCTTTGAACTACGAGGTCATTGATCCATGTCAAGATATAGTACGTAGGAAGCATCCCCGAGGTTCAAGTCCATATCTCATTGCACCAAGGTCCACCTTCATGTCGGTTCACTGACGACTTCCACCATTTGAACTATGAGGACTTTGATCCATGTCACGACATGATACTTAGGAAGCCTCCATGAGGTTCAATCCCACCCTTAGTTCATTCCCGTCAGGGTTCATCTTCGTCCCACATGACCCTGAACTGCATTCCATTTCAGCGGAAAGTCGTTGTGACCAACCTGAACTATGTGGTCTTTGATCCATGTCAAGGCATGGTACATAGGAGGCCTCCCAGAGGTTCAATCCCACCAACTATTGGTTATCCCGACCTTATTCCCGTCAGGTCACCAACACCTGGGCAGCTTAGTGCGTAAGCCCCACACCATCTGGACCAAGGTCCACCTTCACGTCGGTTCGCCGATGAAGCACCTTTGAACTACGTGGTCTTTGATCCATGTCAAGACATTGTACGTAGGAAGCCTTCACGAGGTTCAAGCCCACCACCAGTGGACCCCCGGGTTCGCCTTCATGTTGGTTCACTGACGACATCCATCGGAACAAGGTCCACCTTCATGTCGGTTCACCAGCACCATCCCCGAACTACGTGGACTTTGATTCCTTGCCACGGGGATATGTAGGAGGTCTCTTCAAGGCTGAAGCCCAACTTCACTGTCACCCTAGTGATGGTCCCTTGTCATTCCCCCTCCACTTCATTCCTCCATCCATCATCCACCCTGATTCTCACCCGGACCGTCATATCCTGGTGAGATCATGTTGGTCCGCTCCTCTTCACAACATTCAAGAAGTCGCCCATGGGTTGGCCCCGATATCAGCATCTCTCGTTAATTTGATTCACTCCATCTAGTATTTTAATCAGGCCGGCCCATCTCCGCTGGACGTTAAACCGGCGACATACCTCGTGATAAACATGAGATGCCTGAGGAAAACCTCATATGGTACGCCTTTGGAGTAACCGTCTCCGCTGGACGTTAAACATGCGGCATACCCTGTGTTAAATACAGGAAGCTGAGGAAAACCTCAGATATATGTCTGTGACATATAATTCCCCACTCTCGATGTGTGATGCCTCGGGCTTCCACGCCCTCGAGAAGTCCCATGACAAGCGACAAAAGACAGACACGCCAGTTCCCCAGCATCCAGTCACGCTACTGATGCCTTGACGTGACTACTCCCATGACTGTAGGTTGCTGCCCTGACCGGACCCTTTGAAATGTCCTGAAAGAAGCAGTGTAATTAACTGGCATCCATGGAAACATGGCACTGGGAATAGTTTCACGAACAATGTATTAAGTCTATGAGGGAGACCCAGACTAGGTGACGAGTTCTGAGGAGGAATCCAAAGAAAGAAGAACCGACATCCCATCATCCTATTTCGATCAAGGAGAAGACATCCATGAATAAGGGGAAAATTCCGCCCACCTTTGGAAAGCGGGAATGCCGGGCAACAATGCAGCACGTCCTCCTCCGCAGTTGGATGGATGCACGCGCCCCAACGAATGTGTCGGAAACAGAAATGGTGAACTCGACGTGAAATTCTTCTCCTCAATGTGGAGATTAGTAGAGTTTGAGATACCAGTAGATTGACGTGTCACCGGATCCAGATATCTGGCGCTGGGTCCCGCCAACCAAATAGCAGGCCTGGTGTGAAACTCACCAGAAGTTGGGGTAGGGGAGCGTGGGGCACTATGTTCTGCAATGTGTTGGTGTGGATCCTTCTTACAGACGTAGAGAATGGAAGGACGATGGGGTAATGGTTGTCAATCCATTCCCTCGTAGTGATGATGAGTTAATCCCTTCGTTTCCCAGCAACCAGGTTGCTGTTACGGAGACACGATCACCGCCCGCTTGCCTATGCAGGGGTAGGGGAAACACCGGCATAGCCACCCCGCATGGCTCTGCTACTGCCACGATGACATTTACATCCGTGAATATAGGGCGCCCAAGTCCCCTCTCCCCGTCATAGATCATCCAGCGAAGGGTGATCAACAACCTTGTACACAGGTACGAGGAGGAAGGGGTCATCCCAACTCGGGATATGGCCCACCTGGACCTGAAGGAATCCAGGCCCCACCGTCAACGCCTCCCTAACAGGCTGCGTAGGGAGCCCCTGCTCCCCACCCCAACGTTCAATCGTTTCGGGAGCCTGTCCCCGAAACACCTAGAAGACTCCTCGCGTTATGCTGATGAGACGGGTGATGCCCCACTCGGCCCGCTTAGAATCCCGATCCAAGGGCTCCAGGAAAGGTCTCCCATTCGACCGCGTCAGCGCCGCCGTCTGGCTTCGCATGAAGAGTAGGTAGGCCATGCCCCTGCACCACCTACGCCAGCTCGTCTAACCCGACGTCAACGTCGGGCCCGAGCTGAGGACGCTCGCCAAGATAGGTCGACGTCAACATTTACTGTAGCCTAGACCACCTTCGATGTGCATCATGGAGTTCCTGCATACACTGAGCAGGGGCACTCCTTCACCTGACCGGGATAGAGGCCTCAGCCGCCCCACGGGCAGGCTGGGTTGACTCTCGAGGTCGCAGGCCCGGGCAATGATTTCCATGAACCAATCCGTGGTAACGTCACTCCATACGGAGTTCCTCTCCGTACCACCATTCCACAGAGTGTGGGCTTTCCTCGCTCCGAAGCTCATCACGGAGTTATGGCTCGTGCTACCTCCATCCCGAGGGAAGACCTGCCCCGCGAAGGTGACGCTCGGCACGGAAACCTCTACTGCGCCCACTATACATGGTATGGAGTCCCTCCTCCTACCCCCGACCACCGATCTGAAGGAAATGTCCATCCGGTCCTTCTCCAACGTGGGGGTCCTCTCTACGTTCTCTTTGTAACTGGCAAAGGACCTCCTCGCCCCAACAACTTGGGGAGTTAAAGTCAGCCTCGCTCCGCCCGCACCGTCCATGGAGGTCCTCCCCATGTACCCTTTGACATTTTCATGGGTTCCCCTCACACCCTGGCCACCTTGAGCGGGGGCCCTCTCCGCCACGGCGCCAGCGCCGCCCCAAGACTACATATTGAGAATCAACCCTGTCCCGAAGAGCCACCCCGGGGTAGAAGAGCGGGTCATCGCAGCAACAGAAAGAATCTTGGGGGGAGTGGGAGGAGATCAAACTGGATCGTTTCTCGGATTCTGAAGCGGAATGTGACTCAGCGATGGAACCTTCTCCCCACTCCTCCGCATCAATGACTGGGGCATGAACCAGGCGCGTCAGCCTCATTCTCCCGGAATGTGAGGTCCACCGGATTCTCACCTCTCTCTGCAGGTACATCCAGGAGGAAGAGATCGTGGAAATTCAGTAGGTCCCGACCGTGAAATCACCACAATTGTCACCTGAAGCGCCCTCTACCTCAACTAGAGATCGCGGAGATCTATTTTGGGGACCAACAGCGGTAGAGAAACGACATAACCTATCACCGGCAACTGCGACTCTTGTGCCTGAAGCTGTGGCTATCAGCCCATCGTATCGTGATATTGTGGTCAGGTCACCTCACTCTTCAGAGGATGGCCTGGAATTCGGCGGCCAGTCAGCTCGTTCTCCGTATTCTCTGCCTCCGAGTTTACTGTCCCCAAGGTCCGCCTCGGTACCGCTACCGGTCCCTCAGCCACCCCTGGTTGACGAGTGGGGAAATATAGGGCCAGACCCCGAGTCCGAACCCAGGACCTTCTGGAGCATTCTCGCAGCGGATCACTTCCCAGAGAAGTTCTGGCCTATGGCGGCGCCGAACATTCGCACACCAGATTCCCTTACCCCAGATGAAGTGGGCTTCTTTTTCCAAACCCTATGGGCGACACACTTTCGCCTTCGTTACGAGTAAGTGATGTACCCCAGAATTCGAGAGCACTTTGAAGGAATCGGCAAGCAATGCCACCTGATCTATTTGGTCGCACTCTCTATGGCCCAGCACCCTGAGTCACCAGGCCGTCAGAGCACCCTTCAACAGAAATGTGTTCAGAGTTTCAAAGTACTCCGCAGAGTCATCAGGGAAGCTACCCCCCATGTGCAAGTCCGTGGCTGGGGAGACTATGTCGCTCTCCTCTTCAGCCCTATCCGACGGCAGCCCGATTCATTATGCGACATTGAGGAAATGCCCTCGAGAGGGGTCACGGTACACATGGATAACGTAGCGGAAAAGGAGGATGAGCTTGAATTTCTCAATGGAGACATACCCCCCGAGGGCGTACCGCTACTACTGGACCCATCAGGGAGGGTTACCCATCAGCAGAGTAACCTTCTAGGCCTCCCTATACCCACTAAGTCATTGGTACTCAGTCGAAATGTCGGTAAGGGTAAGGAGCACGTCGGAACTATCAAGCACTCCGACCCGTCTGCCCTTGTATAGAAAACGGACGAAGATCCCGAGAAGGCCACATTACGCAAGCAACTTGCTGAGCAGAAGAGGATGGTTGACGAACTCTTGGTCGAGCGCACTACAGAGCGGCGACCCAACTATGGTAATCCCAAGCCGGGGAAGTAGGGGCAGGAACAATTTCCCCCCAGTGAGATGCCTCCGGGCAACCCTGATCATGCTACGTCCGCAGATAGGGTAGAAGCCGGAACATACGACAAGAGGGCATGATACGTCTTTCCAAACCCACCTGAATGGCGGGGCAATCTGAAGTATCATGTCCAGGTTCCCCCAATCGACCCACAGGCCGTTCCGCCAGTCGATCCACGAGCCACTAAAGCCATCTATCGTGTTGAAGAACCTAGAAACGCACATGTGATTAGAGATCCCCGTCAAGACAGTGACCCCCACCCGGATGATCTTATAACGGCACTCATATCCCGCCTCGAAGCATTGGAAACGTGGAAGGTGGCAGTCCCACCGGATGGCAAGGTTTATCCCGCGTGGGTGGATGATATGCGTGCACCCCTGGGTTTTGTGAACCCCACATTCTCTCCCTTCAATGGGACAGGGGACCCGCTGCAGCACATGGCCCATTTTTCCTCCAGGTGTGGCCCAATGCTGGGGACTCCGGCCCAGCAAGAAGCTGCCAAGCTCCGATGTTTTGTGCAGACATTGGAAGGTCCCGCATTCGTCTGGTACAGCCAGCTCCCTATCGGATCGGTGACCAGTTGGGAGGATCTCTGCCGGCAGTTCCTATACCAGTTCGGCTCCACCACATGGAAGATCAGTATTGCAGACCTGTTCAATTACAAGCAAATACCTTATGAGCGAGTCGCATATTTCATCGCCCGGTGGAAGGGACTTACATACTCCCTCAATATGCCACTGACTCAGGATAAATTACTGACGATGTGTGTAAGGAACGTTAAAATGGAGCTGGTACCTTCCCTGATTACCCAGAACTACCCTGGAGGGTTCTAGGATTTCTCAGATAAGGCTCAGTGCCTTGAGGAGGCACTGCAACAGGCTAGTCAGGCACGTTCGTTTCCCCCTATGATCCCAGCCAGGAGGACTGCCAGAGCCGAACCTGCCGCGGTGGCCCAAATAGAAACCCCCAGGCAACTCGAATTACTACCAGCGGCACCATCCCCATATCCTCGCAGAGGTCCTCCACCTCAAGCGTAGGCTCCTGCCCCGCAGCGATCGCCTCAGAATCAACAGGTTCCCCCGCGCAATGCGCCACCTCCACCTAGGCGAGACAATCAGGCACCGCCTCATCGGCAGGCCCCTCCGGCCCCTTGTCAGGGCCAGGCTCCCAGGTCCCCCTATCCGGAAAGAAGGTACCAGACTTATTCGTTCAACGAAAATCAGGTCCCTGGCTACTTCCGAAGTGCTCTAGAGCAAGGGATTGTGCGCCTTCCCGAGTACAGAAGGCCGACAGAGGCGAATCTCACCGATCACCCCAACTAATGTCCTTATAATCAGATTCTGGGTCACACCCTCAAGAAATTCTAGGTGTTTAAAGACTGGTTTCAAGACCAGGTCAAAAAAAACATAGTCAGGTTGGGCCTGACACCAACACATGTAGCAGGTGTCTTTACAGGGTCAGAGATCAGTAGCGACAGTGAAGGTGAGTGGCAGCAGGTTCCCAGCTGCGGGTCCCAGAGATACGACGACTGGATAGCTCGAAAAACCGTCGTACATGCCCATGGTATCATCGGGGAACGCCTGAAGCAGTCATAAACTTCAGAAGAAGTAGCCAGTACCTCTACATCGCCTTCACAGTCGACCTCTTCCCAAAATGGCAAGCATCGACGATGCATGAAGAAACAATGTGCTCTGCCAGTGTCCTCGTCATCCCACACTCATGGCGACTTTATGCCCCCTGAAATGGGGATTCCTCCCAGAATAAGCCCAGTAGTGTATGACTCGTCGAGCAACAGTCAGGGGTGCGCTTCGGTTAACACCGTGGAGCTGGTAAACCATTATATGACTCTCGATGAAGGGGAACGTCAGGTGAGCCTCCCCAACGTCCCCAGCCGACGTCAACGTCAGTGGAACCACAACCAAGCCAGTCGTCGAGGCACGTTAGCCTGCACTTTCAGCCATGTCTTGCACGCTACTGATACCAGACAGTAGGCTTAGCGCAGAGCTCAGCATGCACAACCCCATCTGAGGTCCTCCACACTACCTCCACCGTCGTTTGTGCTACTAGATCAGGAAGAGTCGCCTCGTTCATATCACAGTCAGTCTTACCTGGCTACAGGACAGTCTCCGATGTCTGATCCTAGTCCGACGACTACTCTCCAGGCTTCAACTAGTAGGCAGCAGGATGTACCCAGCACTTGCCAACTGCCGGTTCGACCGACAGGACCCACTATGCCTCCAACTCCTGAACGACCTCCTGTAAGCAGAGGTTCGCGCTTGGCATGAAAGTATGATGTTCTGAAACACCTAGCCGGCATTCCAGCAAGGCTTTCTATCCTTGAGGCCCTTCGCCTATCATCTGAAATGCACGAAGCACTTGCCGAGGCCCTAAGGATCCCCCTTCAGTTTGAGATGGAGGTAGCATCTGCGGAAGCCTTCAAAGCAGAGACAATTGAGAACGCCGAATGTCAGGCGGTTATCTCTTTCTCTGGTGAAGATGAGGACCCTACTATACAGGGGCATATTCGCCAGCTATACATCACTGGCCACTTCAATGTTGTGGAAGTCCACCACTACCTCGTTGACATGGGTTTCGGAATCAACCTAATTCTGACTCGGACATTGCGAAAGCTGGGTCTGTCTGAAGATGATTTAACTCCCTCTGACCTCAGAATCTAGGGATATGACAGGACCGATCAAACCCTAGTCGGCAAGATCCTCCTGAAGACTCAGTTTGGTGGCTTAATTTCCAGCACTGAGTTCATGGTCGTCTCTCAGGACACCGCCTACAACGCGTTGGTGGGTAGGCCCTGGATCCATCTTCACGCAGCAGTCTTTTCTTCATATCACATGTGCCTCAAATACTCCCTCAATGGTCGAGTATGCGTGCTCCAAGGAGATGCGTCTCCTTTCGCCTCTTGTGAGGCCCACCATCTGGATGATTATTATTACAATAGTAAGGATAATCAAATCCTAGTAAGTGAGGATGAACCAACCCTGTTCACGAGTGATCCCTGGGCATGCATGGATGACGCCTACATCCTCCCGATCCACCGATTGGAGGCCATGACCCCTGACACGGGGAAGTGTTTTATTATTTCAAGTATGAAAGGAAGTCATGTTCCCCTGTCCAAGCGACGGCGGAAAATCACCTCATACTCCTACGCCAACCAGGATCAGGTGATCCCAGAGCCTCCTACCCCTATGTGGTACCGGAATGTCAAGCTTATGAAAATAGCGGTACACCATACATGTCTCTTTTGTCAGGCTGGAATCAACCGACTCAGGCTGACACGTCACCACTGGTTTGATGTCATCAAACATGGCCCCTTAGGCTGAAGGCCAGATAGGAAAAGGTAGAGTGCCTTCATTGCTATGGTCTCAATGGTGAGTGAGTCTCCTGATATGACGACCACTGCTGCCCAAGCTGGAACCAGCTTCCCCTCAGGTTTTGATAGCCCATAAGTATCTACCATCGCGGGAAATCCCCCCACGGGTGGGGAGGAAGACCTGGAGGATGCTCCCCTGCCTTTGAGGAAGGCTTCTCTACCATGGTTGATGAACTGGTACATATGAACCTTGGTAGCGAGGCAGATCCGAAACCCACATTGATCAGTGCAGCCATGTCCCCCGAGGAGCAGCAGCAGTACGTATACTTTCTCAAACAACATTGTGACGTGTTTTCCTGGAGTTACAATGAGATGCCAGAACTAGATCCCCAGGTAGTTGTTCACCGTCTGGGCCTCCCGGAAAACCATTGTGGGTTTAATCAGCCTCCCCGGAAGATGCACCCTTCTCATGGTTCTTCGGTTGAGGCCGAAGTTGACAAACATATCAAAGACAACTTCATTAAGGAAATCCAATACCCCGAGTGGCTTTCAAAAATTGTGCCAGTCAGGAAAAAGAATGGGCAGATCAGAGTCTCCATCGACTTCCGCGACCTTAATCACCACTTCCCAAAGGATGACTTCCCACTCCCAGTGAATGAGTTATTGATTGATGCCACGACCGGGTTCCAAGCTCTCTCTTTCATGGATGGGTATTCCGGGTACAACAAAATCCAGATGGCCCCTGAGGACGAGGAGTCAACTGCCTTCATGGCTCCCCAAGGTACCTTTTTCTACCAGGTTATGCCCTTCGGCTTGAAAAATGCAGGTTCCACTTATCAGAGAGCCATGCATCACATATTCAAGCCAATTATCGGGACGCTAGTGGAATGCTACGTAGATGACCTAGTGGTCAAATCTTGTCAGGGCCAGGACCATCTCAAAGACCTTGAGAAAGTGTACGGTTTCTTCCGTTCCCGTCACCTGAAGATGAACCCGTTGAAGTGTGCCTTTGGGGTCACCTCTGGGATGTTTCTTGGATTTTTTGTTAGATACCGAGGCATTGAGATCGACCCAGAGAAGATTAAGTCCATCAGCCAAATGCCTCCCCCAAGTAATATTTGGGAACTTCAAGGTCTCCAAGGCCACTTAGCCTATATACGCCGATTCATCGCGAATCTGGCTGAAAAGTGTAAGCCCTTTTCCCAGCTCATGAAGAAGGGTGTCGCCTACGAATTGGATGATGATTGTCGGACCTCTTTTGAGGAAATCAAGAAGTCTCTGCTCCAACCTCTGGTTTTGATGCAACCCGTCTCCGGAAAGTCGCTGGTCCTTTACATGACCGGCCTGGAACGATCCCTCGGTGCATTTCTCGCCCAGAAGAATATTGAGGGTACTAAGAACAGTATCTACTATCTCAGCCGCATGCTTCTCGATACAGAGGTCAAATACTCCCCTATCGAAAAGAGATGCCTTGCGCTCGTCTTTTCCGTACAAAAGATGAGGCATTACACACAGCACCATGAGGTACAATTGGTCTCCCGGGTAGACCCACTGAAGTACATCCTGAACCGACCCATGTTGACTGCCTGACTAGCACGGTGGGCGGTGATTCTCCAGCAGTTTGATATCAGGTTTGTACCTCAGAAGGCCATTAAAGGACATGCGTTGGAAGACTTTTTAGCTACCCATACAACCTCCGTGGATCAATCCCTATACCTGGATTTTTATGATGAGATGATCCTCTCAGTCGATCGTGTCATCCCATGTTGGAAAATGCACTTCGACAGTGCCTCCTGGAGTCCCACCAGTAGGAGGCTCAACGATCTTAAGCTAAACAGAGTGTTCCTGTGTATCGTCTTCATTACCCCAGTGCAAGCCATCCTACCATACTCGTTCCTATTGTCTTAAGGCTGTACCAACAACAAGGAAGAGTACTAGGCTCTCATCACCGGCCTCGAGCTGGCCCTTGAGATCGACGTGCCCTATCTATATGTGAATGTATATTACGAGCTTGTAATCAAACAGGTCAATGGAGACTATGTCATCAGGAAGCTGGAGCTTGTACCATTGCTGGAGTGAACCCTCTACCTAATTCCCCAGTTCTCTTCTCGACCAGAAATTACCCATGTCCCACGGTCACAGAACGGTCAAGAAGATTCCTTGGCTGGCTCAGCTGCGTCACTTGCAGAACCTAAGAAAGATGATTAGATCATACATGTGGTACACCGGAGAGTCATTTCCCCCATCACCCAGGAGGAAAATGATGGCCTGCGGGTAAGTCATCTCACCACCGGGCCCTCTACGTCAGGGTCCTGGGTTCGTCAGACACAGTGTTCGAAGTCACACCCGACTAGAGGGAACCTTTTTTCGAGTATCTCCAAAATGGTCGCCTCCCAGACGACCGGGCCGAGCATGAGAAAATCCAAAGCCGCGTGCTGCAATTTAACCTCCAGAGCGGCACCAGTCTTGAATAGACCCTTTATAAGAGGAGCTTCGATGGAATCCTCCTCTGTTGCATTCAGGGGGTAGAGATTCCTCATGTTATGAAAGAGGTCCACGCCAGTTCCTATGGTGCCCATCAAGCTGGGTCGAAGCTATCCCATCAAATCTGGAGGTTGGGGTACTTCTGGCCCTCTATGATCCACGATTGTATCGGGTATGCCAAGAGATGCCACGCGTGCCATGTCCATGCCAACTTCCTGCATCGGCCGCCAGAGCCCCTCCACCCCACCAAGTACTCATGGCCATTTTCGGTATGGGGACATGATGTAGTGGGACCATATCCTCCGACAATGGCTCGCCAGTGTAGGTTCATCCTAACTGCTACAGATTTCTTTTCCAAGTGGGCAGAGGTAGTTCCACTCAAAGAGGTCAAGGCCCATTCCATCGTCGACTTTGTGAGCTCCAATATTATCCACCGGTTTGGGGTCCCTCACGGCGTCCTCACCGATAACGGCCCCAAATTCTGAGCGGCTGAGCTAAATAAATTGTATGCCAAGTACGAAATCTGTTTGAACCATACCTCTCTCTATCATGCGCAGGCAGACGGACAGATCGAGGTGTTCAACAAAACCCTCTCTAACATTCTGCAGAAGATGGTTGGTCAGAACAAGAAAAGTTGGCCGGAAAAGCTCCTCAACGCCCTCTGGGCTTATCGGATGATGACTCGCAACTCTACCCAGGTGACCCCACATTCCCCGGTGTATGTGGTTGAGGCCGTCCTACCCATTGATATCCAGCAGCCATCGCTGCGCACTGCAGTCTATGACCAGCAGGCGCCAGATGAGGTGGCCGAAATCCGTCTAGATGAATTAGAAGCATTGGACGAGAACCGGCTTCATACCCTGCACAATCTGGAAAGCCATCAGAATAATATAGCGAGGGCCTTCAACAAGAAGGTTCGACTCTGTTCTATTCTACAGGGTGTCCTAGTGCTGGCCCTTCGAGGGCCAATGATCCCCGGTAGGAAACCGCCCAATCTAAAACCCAAATGGGAAGGGCCTTATATCATCCATAAGGTTTACCCCAATGGGGTGTACTCCTTGGTGACCATGGATGGTGAGTGCGTAACTCCTCCCACTAATTCCAGGTTCCTCAAGCAGTACTTCGCCTGATCCTAGACGGCCCAACACGACCTTAAACTGTATGGTCCAACATGACCTTAAACTTTAAACCACCGTCCTGTAGGATGATAAACCGGGAAATGGTCCATGCTCTATGACTTTAAACTAAGATCTCCCCTCATCCTTACTGTATGACGTTAAACTGCAAGCCATTCAGGCCTTCCTGACTAAGGCTCAGCCCCAGGCCCCTTGGCCTCCTTGGGCCCCCAGCCCCCGTCCTTACTGCAAGATGTTAATCTACAAGCCAGCCAGGCCTTCCTGACCAATGCACAGCCTTGGGACCCTTGGACTTCGTCGACTTAGACTCTCTTATGAGATTTTATGGTGTGGTGTGGGATTAAATCCTCATTCACGTCGGGTTACCTGTCGTACCATACATATACCCAGTTGAGGCACATTTCTCATCCAGAACAAAGCTAAATTGCGCCTCAAGAACTACCTGTGGCTTGATTCCCATATTAATGGGATATGTAGGAATGCTCAGATGCCTCGTCTTGAGCCCAGCCCCAAGCTCTTCTCATCCACTATCCCACCTGGGAATAGTTTCCTTGGAGGGTCCTTGGGTAGTGAGGAGTAGGCTTTCTTAGCCCCACTCATACAGCCCCGCTCATACAAGGATTGTAAGGGTTGTACCATGTGCCCACTCCGGTTCTTCTATCCTCCCACATCCTCACCGCATGACGTTAAACTGCATGGCCTTCAAGAACTATGTGTTGCTTGATTCCCATCTTAATGGGATACGTAGGAACTCCCGGACATTTCGTCCGTTGGCCCAGCCCAAAATCCAATATCTTCCCCTCGGGTCAAGACATATGGCAAGGTGCACACTTTTTCCCCAAACTCACATCGAGAAAGCCTTGACCCGGCTGCACGTCCCCCCTGGAGACGTTTTCCTCTTTCGTGGATGGATACAGCTATGCTTCACCCACTCCTTTACTGGGATTCCAACATTTTTCACACTCGGAGGGACCCCCAAGAACGTCCTGGATACTACGCCCAAGGGCTCTCCTACCGATACAAGCCAATGCCCCCGAGGGTTTCCAAGCCACAAGCCGATACAAGTGCCGCATTGCAAATTTTGTCAGCGGTCGATTCTCATTTGATGCTCCCATATCAGGTCACCATAGGAACACTGTGTTTCAACCATGGTCAACAGTGTCCTGGATCCTCGGGTCCACCCCGAGATGGCCCAAACATCGAGTGTAGTAACTTGTTCTGTCCCATCCTAAATCGACAAACGTCCATCTGGGTGGTGCTAGCTGTCGGGCCCACAACCCCGATTCTCTTATAAAGAATGTACGACGTGGTGTAAGATTATGTCCTCTTCCACGTCAGGTTACTTGCCATGCCATACACATCCCCGGACTAAATACTGTTATCTATTTCCCCGTCCTTGCTGCAAGACGTTAAACTGCAAGTTAGTCAGGTCCTCCTGACCGAGGCCCAGCCTCATGCCTCCCTCACTGAGGCCTAGACTTAGGCCCCTTGGTGTTTTCGGGCCCTGGTCCTGGTCCTCTCTTATAGGAGTGTATGGTGCGGTGTGGGATTATTTCCTCATTCACGTCAGTTTATTCATTGTACCATACACCTCCCTTGTTTCGGGGTATATTACTCCCCTCCTCGTCCCGCATGACGTTAAACTGCATCTAGAGAACTACGGGTGGCTTCTTTTCCATCCTCATGGGATACGTAGGATCACCTGAATTTCTAGGCTTCGGGTCCAGCCCCATCTCTCGGGAATCTGCATCCCACCTTTGCTCCTTGGCCTACCCTTCCTCTACGAGGGGTGTATATGGCGCGGTATGGTATTATGTCCTCATTCACATCGGTCCTGTAATGACCACGCCATGTACCTCTCACTCACGAGCTATTCCGTCGACCCTTTTCAGAGGTTCACCAATGTGCCTAAGGGTAATCTGGTTTATTACCTGGAATGTCAAACTTTACTCGGACACGTCTGCACCCGCTTTCCAGGCTTTGTGTATCCCTGCATCAGGGCTTCCATCATCTTTCACACCCAGAGGGACCCCCAATAACGGCCTAGATACAATGCCCAAGGGCTCTCTTACCGTTACGGGCCAACGCCCCCAAGGGTTTCAGACAACAAATCGATAAAATCCCGCGTTGCGAATATGGTCAGCGGTCAATGCTCATTTGGTGTTCCCACCTCAGGCTAACACGATATGGAGACTGTTTTTTCCGACACTGTTAACAGTTTTCCCTCTATCACCATGCCAACCCCATTAATCCCAAAATTTCGGTTAAACGATTCACATCCTTCTCCAGTCTCATCATGTCCAAGTAGAGTCTCGAAACTCTTGGTACTTTTTCCTCCATGCACGTCTGCGCGTTGGGGGAACAAGCCGTGTCCAAGGTGTCCTTCGGGGCTCTCCACCCACTCTCCTTTGAGTGAAACCCCATGTATTGCGATTAGGATTCCCCCCTTGTGTCCCACACCGAGTTTAAATCAAGTGGGCTTAGAGATCGGGATGACGTCTGTGCTTACACGGGAAGTTGTCACCATTCATGGTCCAAGCTCTAAGACCATAAACTAAGATCTCCTCAGAACTATGTTCAGCTTGATTCCCATCCTCATGGGATACGTAGAACCACCCGGACCCCTTTTCTTCGGGTCCAGCCCATTTAGGGAGCTAGTCTCTCCCCCTTCTTTTCACCTCTTACCTCTATATAGGCCCCTCAGCCTAAGGCCTCCCTCTCGGAGTGGCATACAGTGTGATGTGGGATCATGTCTCCATCAATTGTGTTTCATGACACTGCGCACATTCCCCGCCTAGCATCGCCTCTGCTACGTCTGCGCTTCATGACATTAAAATAAATTCTTGGTCCTCTCACATGACCCTAAACTGTGACACTATCGTCCTGGTCGGACGATGAAAAATGGCACTGCATTGTGATGACCTTGTTGTAGAGGACATCACGTTGGGTATTGGTCACGTGCCATTCCATTTTTCAACGCCTATCACGACTTGATTCTTGTGGCGACACCACGACCTACTACTCTAGGCCTATCGCTTCACAAAAAAAACCACTCACTTTAAAGGACAAACATGATTTATCAAATTCTGCTTATTTTAGTGCAATGCCCACACCCACACTCCCCTTTTTGCCTGGAACTTGTACCTTACCTTGACACCTTACAGAACTACGTATGGCTTGATTCTCATCCTCATGAGATACGTAGGAGCGCCCGAGCACTTCCCTGCAGGCCCAGCCTAACCTTCGTGTTCGGTCCCTTGACTCGAGCATTTCCCCAGAGAACACATGGTAAGTAGGGCTTAGGTCCTCATTCACGTCAGGTTTTGTAACCACCTTGCCATGTGTCCCTTTCTCCCCTTACCCACTCATGGTCCAAGTTCTAAGACCTTAAATTGATATGTCTTCAAGAACTACATGTGGCTTGATTCTAATCCTCATGAGATACGTAGGAGCAACCGGGCACTTCCCCTCGGGCCCATCCTAACTTTCACTTTCGGTCCCATGACCCAAATCCTCTCCCAAGGGGGTTGTGTGGTGTGATATGGGATTATGTACTCATTTACGTCGGGTTGTTCACCGCACCGTACACACCCCCTATTCCCATTCATGCCAGGTGTTTGAGTTACTCCACCATGTGCCTCCCATCTTTCCTCCCGCCCTTTGGTCTGAATTCTATGACCCTAAACTAAGATCTCCCTATTGAAAAGGACTCTGCTCCCTCTATATAATACGTCTCGTTATCGTATTCAGATGTGTTTTGACAAAGAGCCCGAAGTGTGGGATTTTCATGGGGACATTCCCCTCGTCCCATGACCAAGCTTCGTGAGCTCGCTATTTGGATCCTCATCCCCTTCCCCATCCAAAAGGACCCTCGGACGACATGGATACTATACTTAAGGGCTCTCCATGGATGCTGGACCTATGGGCCCTCCAATCGTTTCGGGCCAACGTCCCTAAGGATCTTTGACAACATTTGTGACATGGTCCCGTGTTTCGAACATCGGAAACGGTCAACCCTCATTTGTTTGTCCCCATTCTAGGCTAACGCGATATGGACGCTGCATTTCCGCCATGGTTAATAGTTATCCTCTATCATCATGCTGCTGTCATTGTGATCCAAATCTCGATCATCATGATTCACACATTTCTACTTCCTCATGTTCAAGTGGAATTCCAACATATTCGACTCTATCTCTTTGCGCATCTAAGTGCGCCACATGGGCATGTTAGTATCATGGGGTCGGTATTCACCAAGCTTATCTCCACCCAAACCTCCCCTTTTTTGTGTCGGGAATGTCCCTTCACTACTTGTTTCCCACACCGAGCATGACTCACGTGGACTTAGTAGTTTTGGCATGATGTGTACCAACACAACCAGGCTTCTCATCGTCCCGCATGACATTAATCTACGCTTATAGAACTACGTATGGATTGATTCCCATCCTCATGGGATACGTAGAGACAGCCTGGTATTTTTCCTAGGGTCCAGCCCATAGAAATCATCAATCTCATCCTTCCCCTTTCCGGCCCCCTGGTTGGACCCCTCGCTAGAGAGGCCCTATCCCAAAGAAGGAAGGATCCATGACCAAACCAACGCACCCATCTGGGGTACTCCCACGACGTTGGTGTAACTACCTATGTGTCGGATTCTGTTCGGACAAACCATCACTCCATATTCCACGCTTTGCGTGCCCCTTATTCGGACCCTCATCCCTTTTCATGTCTGAAGGGACCCCCCAACGGCCTAGTCTCATTGTGCATCGGCTCACCTACCATCCTGGGCCAACGTTCCAGAAGACTGGTCATGTTTAGAAGGACCCCCTAACAGTATGGATGTTCAACCTATGGTCCGCCAACTGTCCTGGGTCAACGTCCCAAAAGATTGACTGACAACATTTGTGACATGGTCCCGTGTTTCGAACACGATCAACGGTCGACCCTCATTTTTGTCCTCATTCCAGTCTAACGCTGTAAGGATACCGCTTCTCCTCCATGGTTAACGGATGTCCTCTATTGTCATGACATCCCCACAGTGCTCTGAATCTTGGGCATCATAATTCATGCTTCTCGTTTCCGTCTGTTCGGACCGATTTCAGTGCCCCTGGTGTTGCACCGTTCGTGCATGAGGGCACGCTGAAGAAATGGTAATTCGACTGTTTTGAGAAGATCCTTCTCCGGTCATGCCTCTCCCATCTTTCACAAATCCGGACTGGTAATTCAAATCCCGGATGCCCGGAGCATGGTCTCCATGCCTATGTTAGGTGGGATGAGAAGGCAACTATCTTCTGTTTCTCACATCGGGCTTGACCCACGTGAGCATGGGGAATTAGCGTCGAACGTCTCACAAACATTGCAGTGATGTAACGAATCGATTTAAACAGTAGAAATCATGTGTGATACGACATTCAAAACAAAGGAAGAAATTTAATCGCGAAAGTACCAATAAAGGGTTTTTATTTTGTTACAACATCTGAGGGTCGAATCCCCCCATGGACGGGTTGACCCCGTCAAAGGAGCGTTGCAGCTCCTCCACCCTTTAGCTTGTGGCGTCCAAGACTTACTGCCTCTGAATCAGCTCCCGCTCCTCCTCAGCAGTGGCGGGGCACAATTTGTCAGCCTTGGCTCTGGCCCTCTCTACCCCAGCCTGAATGGTAGCCATCTTTCCAGAAACCTCCCTCATATTCTCCTCTGCCTCTGCTAGCTGCGTCTTCAACCGTGAGATCAGCTCGGATTGTGCATCGAGGGAGGCTGAGTGCTTATCCGCCCCGGGTCTGTAGCTGTTGGACGTCACTTTCAGCCTCCTGGAGCTTCTTGATGTTTGTCGCCTTCCTCAGCTTCCAGCCCACGCTGGGCCCACGATCATGCTCCCGGATCTTCTTAGCCATAAGATATCGGATGACCGCGTGAGGACGTTGGGCATCCACTCCCCCAGCGCACAGTTCACACAGCCGTGAGCGAAGTCAGTACATTTCGTCCAGCCATAGCGCTTGGGGGGTGTCCTTGATGAAGCGCATGATTAGCATCAACGACCTGTGGTAGACTATGCTGCTGTCTTACTCGTCAGAGGCCGTTTCGTCCCAGCTTGAATGATTGGCAGGCACATATGCAGGATACTCCCGCATGAATTCCTCGACAGGATCTGCATCTGGCGATGAATCTGGTGCGACATCTGGTGCCGAAGCAGGCGTGACAGTAGTGGTACCAGCCGATCGATCCTCTTCATCGGAGTCCACCTCCATGACCTCGGGCACGAACCTGCTGGTGGTCCCACCAGAGATGATGTGTGTTGCATCTCGGGGAGATGGGGGGACTATCGCCACCATCACCAGCATGCCCCTAGGAGGGATTCCACCAGACATCCCGACTAGCCTTGCCGCAGTAGCCCACGCCAGTCGGAGAACTGCACGACAGAGAGGGACATAAACGTTGGTTGGCATAGTCTACATATGAAGACAAGGTAACTGATAGAGGAAACTTACAAAGATCGACCTCATGGTGCTGATCTTGAGCAGATACTGACAGGACCCCAAGGCGAGGCCCTCCATATACTGTTGGAAGGTCTGGAGATTCCGGAGGAGCCACCTCGGGTGCTTTGGTCCCACCAGACGCGGAACTGGACGCAGCCGTAGGCACGGGTTCTGAAGGTCCTGCATCATCACCCACCGAGGGGCGAGAACGAGGCCTACGAACAAGTTCGTCCTGCATGGATCAAACATCGGTGAGATTTCCATAATGACCCAAGAACGGACCATAAGGAAAGAAGTTCAGAATTCTACCTCGAGAGCCTCTGCGAAATCGTCAGAATCTAAGATTTGATCTCCGACTTCGCCCTCCTCCAACGGGCTCCCTCCTCCAGCCTCATCCTCCCAAGAGGAGTCCTCTGATTCTTCCAGCAGGGGTAGGTGCTCCCTTAGATCGGCGGTTGACAACTGTGGGGGGACTGTTCGATCCAGCATTACCCTCACTCGGTCTGTCATTGCGCGAGGGACACCACTGGAATGAACGTAGTCCTCCACCTTATCCAAGTATTGCTCTGCCTCCGCCAGAGACGCCATCAAATGAGCCCGAACTAGGCCTATGCCCGGTAACTCCATCCCGAGGCGATTCAAGTGCGACCATTTCTCAGGTAGACTGAGGAATTTCCGGTTGACATACCAAATGTCCCAGGCCTCCGGGAAGATGGCATCCTCTGCCATGTCGATATGACGCATCCACTTCCCTGGATCCTGAGTCGATATCCTACAAAATACCCTCGGTGGAGGCCCCTCCGGATGGCCCTGCTCTTTCGGGATCACCAGATCCGCCGCTGCTGCCACACCCTCGGCCAGTGCGGGTCTCACCGCCATGGCAGCCCTGCCACCGCGAGAGGCCCTAGCTGCCCTCCGACCCCAACCTCGGGATAGAGGATGCCCACCGTCACCAACCCGAATAGTTGGCTACTTCAGCATCCCCCAGGGTAAGCAGCCTCCCAACTAATGGCATACTCCCTCACCAATCTGAAAGTGGCGGTGGATGGAGGCAATGTAATTCCCATCTTCCCATCTTCCCATGTGAACATGAGCCACAACTGCCTCATCACACACGGGTTCTCCTCATGACTCACCTCCCAGTAGACCTGTGGGGTCAGTCGCTGGAGGCACTGGAACTGCCTCGCAAACCGCTGCGGGGTGTACGGTTCGTAGAGCGGCTCACGATCCACTCGTGCCACCAAAACTCCACCTCGAAAGGCCAGGAGGTAAGCCCGATGCTCTTTCGTTCCCCTCCCGTCGTCAGTGAGTATACCCGTTGGCAATGGGATGGGGTGGAAATTAAACTCATCCGCCCTCCACACCCGGTTCAGTACCATCGGCACGGTTAGTTTGAACGGGAAGCTCCCGGGTGAATTCAGGATGGAGGGGTGGAAGTTTGATCCTGGTGGTGAGATAGCATTTGGATACTCATAGATCCCCCTGATGTGCGCCGAAATCCACCCATACAAGAGGTGGAAGGGGCCACATATCCTTGGTAGCTTCTTTCCCTCACTAATGTGGCACAACATTCTGTACAGCTTGGAGAGCATTGGGATCCCTAGATTGACCCGCTGCCCCATGGCCAGCATGGACACCATGATAAACGAGCTGGGCCACACACCCATGCTGGTATCCCTCACCGGTAGGATCTTACCACAGATGAGAACCGCAATGAACACCGCCAGCCTGACTATCAGCTATTTTTCAGGGATGAAACTGAAACCCCAAGTCTTCCATTGGCTGTCTTCCAAGAACCGCCAATACAAGTGCTCTTTACCCTGTTGAGCCGCCCCCGGACAAGTTCGAGGACTCGGAGGGAACTCTAGATTCTCAGGGAAATTCAGGAAGCACTAGAACAACTTCTTAAAGTGGACATCCCTTACTGCCTCCTTGTCCTCTCCAGGGACGAGTGCCATCAGTACTGACGCCAGTCGCGGCATTTGCTCTGTATCCTTCCACGTGCTCATGACCGGGAGGAACTCATCATACATGGTCCCCAAGATCGGAACCCCCGAATTCTGGTGAACATCCCACAAGCTGATGCCCACCTCCCAGTGGTGCATGTGAAAGGTATTGGTCTTAGATGACCATCTGCTCAGCAATTCCAGCATCATTTGTTTTGGTTGGTAAATGTGGAATTGGGAGGACCATGTCGCCTCGTATAAAGACACTCTCCTCAGCTCGGCCCCAAACACCATGCATGAGGTTCCTACCCAGAAGGCCCATTCCCAATCATCAGTAATGTTGCCGCCCTGGCGCAGGTCCCACTCATCGGACCACCCTTTCTTCGAATCCTGCAAAGCCGCCTTTAGCATGGTACGATAGAGAGGAGGGGACGTCTCCGGTTGTAGTGGCTTCCCGTCAATATTGTTCACATGGTTGTAGAGACAGTCGGCGGTGATAGGTGTGATGTCCTCCCATGCATGACCATCAGCCGCCCTGAACCATTGGTACTGACATGGCATGCTCCTAAACCAGCATGCTGGTTCGTCCCTACTTGAATCAGGGATGAAGACGTCATCCCTCAACCCGAAGCCATACAATGGAAGCTTCCTGCACTGCGGATAATTTTTCTGACCCTCCGGTAGCAGCTCTGTCAAAGAAATGTTGTCCGAGTGACTTTGGACTATCTCCACAAGGCCTAGACAGTTGTCCATCTCATCCTGATGGGCGTCATCTGCAAGAACCCCCAATACAGCTTCTCGATGGGCCATTTCGGTTCTGAAACTTGGGAAAAAAATTCAGAACGGATTGCGAAGCTGGATCGTGAAGCCGGCTCGTGAAGCCGGCTCGCGAAGGTCGGTTGTGATACCAAGCTGTGGAGTCTGACCTAGGCCGGTAAATAGGAGTTTTCTTGGTGCAGTCACGGAGTCGGATACCCGCGGTTCGCCACGAAGCTCGAGTCGAGGAGAGCAGGCGCGAAGTATGCAGAGCTTCGCGAAATCGAGAGTGCAAAAGGACAAGAAAATTGTGAGAAGACAAAAGAGGTCGACCCCCTATTTAGAGGTGGAGACCTCGGAGTTTTGCAGCATGCCTTGCCCGCGCGGAGCATCGCGGCACGTCCGGATCCCGTGGACCCGGTCAGCACCGCGGGCCCCCTTCGTGAAGTCGCATCGTGAACCACCGAAAATTGTGGCGATTTTCCCTCAGACATCGACCCTTCACCCTCCGCGGCACCAAGTATGAGGGGGGAATTTTTTGGCGCCAAAATATTGCACGAAATGAAGGGATGAAAACAAAGCCCCACACGCTGCCTCATGAAACTCCAACGCGAAGCACCCCCCGAGCATCGCGGCCCTGCGATGCAGCAGAGGCGGTACCTCTCTGCGAACAGCCTCACGTTCATGATCCCACCGCAAAGGAACGGAGGCGGTACCTCTCCGCGAATGGTCTGATGTTCACAAGCCCGCCGCGAAGCAACAGAGGCGGTAACTCTCCGCGAATGGCCTGACGTTTGCGAGCCCGCCGCGAAGCACTGGAGGCGGCGCGGTAGTTCTGCTTCACGGCGCCCCTTGCCTACAAATACTGGGTTCCCCCTAAGCCATGTAGACGAACAATACGACCTTTCGGATTCTCTACTCCCGAATCATGAATCACTCTTTGCCCCGAGAATCATGAGCTCCGCGAGGTACTTCTACTTCACGTGACGCCTTCGCTTTGGCTCGTTTTGAGCCCCTCTTCCGAGAGGGATTCCCTTCGCAAAGACCAAGGGCATTCGTGAAGGAGGGGAATTCCGAAGGGAACCTGGGCAGCCACAGAGCGTTTATGCTTCGCAAAACACCCATCCTGTACTAGCGATCCCCATGCAAAGGCAGGATTGCTACACATCGCGAAGCACACTACTTCACGGGAGTGGAATCACTCCCCCTACAAGGGATGATATCCTCCTTATCAGAGTGGCGTATGTACACATGAGAAGGGAAACCATAGTTCCCCAATGGATGGTTGCACCCCTGCATCTCCGTACTTCCCCACTACCAAGGACAGTGGAGGGCACGATAGGGAATGAGGCACCTCCCGTCATTGGTCCCAAATCCCTCTTTCGCTGCGCTTTTCCGCACTTCAGGCCTCCATCCTGGAGTAAGTCCAAGCACCATGGGCCGCCTAACGTGTAAGCCCCTATTCACTTCTCACGAATGCACCCTTCGCGACGGGATCGTCAGGTCCTTCCTGCCTCTTGTTTCTCACACCGAGCATGACCCACGTGGGCTTAGAGTAAGCATCGGCCACAGAAATTCCCTCGTCCAGCATGACGTTAAACTGTATTCCCTCGTCCAGCGTGACATTAAACTGTATACCCTCATCCAGCATGATGTTAAACTCTATACCCTCATCCAGCATGATGTTAAACTGTATACCCTCGTCCAGCATGACGTTAAACTGTATGCCCTCATCCAGCATGACTTTAAACTGCACACCCATTTGAACTACGAGGTCTTTGATCCATGTCAAGGCATGGTATGTAGGAAGCCTCCACGAGGTTCAAGCCCACCCGTCATCTATTCACATCGAGTTCCACTTGCATCCAACATGACGTTAAACTACATTTTAGTTCGATGGCAAGATATTGTGACCATCCCGAACTACGAGGACTTTGATCCATGTCAAGGCATGGTATGTAGGAAGCCTTCCTGAGGTTCAAGCCCATCTCCGTTTTGACCAAGGTCCCTCTTTCCTCACGTCGGTTCGCCGACACCCACCCTTTGAAGTAAGAGGACTTTGATCCATGTCAAGGTATGGTACATAGGAAGCCTTCACGAGGTTCAATCCCACCACTAGTTGTAACGACCCGTGAAAATCATGTTTTGATTTATGAAAAGTTTGCTTTTCAATGTCACCCGTTAAAGTGAACCAACAATCAACTTATAAGGTAATAATAATAAAATGCATCAAATGGATGAAAATTCCTTTTATTAAAATAAGCAACATTTTGGCTACCACATCCACTGACCGAACAAGAAGATAAATTAACCAAAAATCCCAACTAAGAACCCGATTACAATAATGGGGACACCGCTTAAAACAACTAAGAGCCCAAGAATGCAGTAGGGGTTTCTGGAATCCATCATAATGAACATGAGGATGGACAAAGCCACTGCAACCATGCTATGCACTAGGGGAATCATACGAACCATCTTCTCCTTTCTCCTTTAATCACTTGGAGTAAGGGACACCCCGAGACAAGACCCTTTTATAAGCACCCTAATCTGACTGTTGAACCCCAAACGACTATAAATTTGACCGTTGGTTTCCCCAAGAATCTAATGTTTTATTTTGACCGTTGGTTTCCCCAAGAATCTAATGTTTTATTTTGACCGTTGGTTTCTCCTATCTTCTAAGTTTTATTTTGACCGTTGGAAATAAGATGGTTTACCCCAAAAGGATCGGAATGCTAATTGTTTGAATTGCTTTAAGGTTTAAAGAATGACATCAATGATAACTTAATTAATTTATTTCTTGTTCTCCCAAAAATTCGAATAATGTTTATGTTTCAAAACGATGAAAATTAATATTTTATTCACTACCCTTATTTTCTTAATTTAAGCAATTAAAATTTTATGTTGTAAATATATTAAAGCTAATGGGTTTTTATTTTGTCAAAATATATATTAACCCCTGAGTTATATATATATATATTGCATCAAATTAAATGATTCTTTTTCTATAAATTAAAAATAACAGATAATAATAATGTGAATGTTTATAATTTGGGTAAACAGTTTTGGAAACTATGTCAAACTGTGATTTCTTTTACTTTTGTGTTTTGTGGTGATGATACTTATATCAACGCACTATTATGTGTGATTGAATGTAGTTTAATTAATAATATACTTTAATTAAGAAAATAATGGTAATTAACTAAAATGGAAACTAATATATATATATATATGTATGTCTTATGTTTTGAGTACCCAATGTTTTTAATCTTTAATTTTCATAGTGAAATGTTAAGTAATTAATAGTTACGGTTTAAATAATGATAATATAATAAGAATTTTTGATGTTTTAAAAATAATATATATATATATATATATACATTTATATAATAATATGTTTTGATTTAATAAATATATTTTTATTGACGAATGGATTTTTTTTTTTAAAAAAATTGGCTTAATCATTGATGTTTTTTTATAATAAAGACAATATTATAATAAGTTAAAAGAAATACTTTTTTTAAAACTATTGAAACCGCGTGTTTTAAAACACCGCTTCAACTGGAGCCGTTCGATCTGGGCACTCCATCGCGGCCGTCAGTTTCTTTTAATGCCGCACTATATGAGGGCCTTCCTATCACCCCGGTTTAATCCCGGTCGTCCGCTCTTTTCCGGTTTCTTATTCTCCCCGAGTCCCTCGTTTTCTTCTTCCTCATTGCGCCGCTAAAACAGTAGGTATAGGGCAGCCCATTTTTCTTTGTCTAGGCCGGTGAAGTAGACCAGGCTATCTCCTCCTTTCCACGAGTCGACATCGACCCCCCTCCCTTGGATACCCCTTGCATGTGAGTCTTTGTCTTCTGTTTTTTTTTAAAACCCGGTTGCACCGTAGGCCGGAAGTTTTTCATCCAAGCTCCCTTGATCTCTCAGGCTTCTGGACCTCGTTGCTGCTATGTATTCCTCTCTTCTTCGAGTTAAGGTAAATGTCAAGTTCTATTTTTTTTTCTTAAGTTATGTTTAAGCTTCGGTTTATATATATATATATATATATATATATATATATATATATATACATGTTATATATATGTATATCTTCTATGTTTATACTTTCGGTTCCTCTTGCCTCGTCTACTTCTCCTCTCCAAGAAAGGTAAGATGCAGGTTTAAATTTGGTGTGGTTTTGTCAAGTTTCGGTTTATATAAATGAGTATATATATAAACATGATATATATATTTTCTGGTGTGTGTGAAACTGGTGCAAACCCAAACCATGAGATCTCCCTCTCGGCTTAAATAATCGGTTAGGAGTAAGGGGGAACGTCCTCTTCATCGTTTCCTACCATTTATATAAGTTTTACATAGTTATATACACTTGTTATATAATTGTGTATAAGAATATATAGGACTGAACCAGAGAAGGGGGAGGTCTTCTTGTTTAAATTTGTCACCCACATTAGTGAATATACACGAATATATATATGTATATATACTTCAAGCGTATGTGTGTACACATATATATTTGTATTCTTACATATATATAATATGATACATGCATATGTACACTTTGTTCCACTTGTTTATAACCCTAAAATTCTTTTCGCGTATGAAAATGGAGATGTCGAATAATTGCATGATCATATATGGAGTATAGAAATGTATATGAACATATAGTCATATAGGTGCACATGTACATCAATGTGTATAAGGGATGATTTGGGATCTTTTGTTTTATACAATATAACATGATAGTTTATTTAGTCAAAAGCATGTTATATCAAGAAAAGTATCCAAAAACCAATTATATACATTTTATATGTATAATGAAGTTTAAAGGATAGTTTGTTATCAAAATAGTTATTTCATTTGAAAATTTTCACTTATTATCGTTCTTGATAAATTAAGATATTGGTTTTTGAGAAAATGGAATGAATTCCTTAAACTTTTATATATATGCATTTGTACACATCGACCATGTTGCTTGCAAGATTGACTTTATTCCAATAAGGGTCTTAAGAAAGTTAAGTTCATTTCTTTTAAATAAAAAGGAACCCCACTCGGTTTTCCAAACATTATTTTGTTTAATGTATAACTGGGAGTATGGTTTGTTGTGGTAAACCCATGCATATGTACGAGTATATATATATATATATATCATCATGTTGTTTTCAATTACAAGTTTTTTTATGGTGTTTACAAACTTTATAGAGAAAAGGGGTCATGTTGATTAAAGTGTTAATAAAAAAGTTTTTACACAATTATGTACTTGGTTTTCCCAAGATGGACTTGTTTATGCACATTGTATCCCTAACTACATGTATGTTTACACAGTTTTAATTAAACACCCACAATACCCATTTATCATCACATGTGTAAGTTATGAACGACCATGCTTTAATTGGGTATTATGATGTTAAGTGATTATGTTCTTTTCCTTAAAACTCATGTTTCAATTGTTAAGATGATTTCTTATGTGTACGAATTTAGCATGCATGTCTCATCTTATTTATGATTGAACTGCCTTCATGTTTTGAATAAGTATGTAAAAAGGGGGATGATTAAGAATGCATGAAACCCTATGAAGAATGACCATGTCAAGATATGTGAGGGATTTATAGGTCTTACATGTGACGGGTGCGCCCGGAATTATATAGCGCAACAAGAATGATTTGACGGGTGCGCCTGGAATTATACAGCGCTCTAATGCATTGGGTAAAGCAAGATTCTCATGAGACGTTATTTGAAACGGAATTGGCAGTGAGCCTTGAACCGTTAAGTATGTTATACGGTCTTGCCGGAAGGTCTTGACAAAGTCCGGTATTATACATTCCCTATGCATGTAATGATAAAAGGTCAACCAGGGGTTAGTTCAACTAACAAGACAACCCCTAGTTGAAATCACCCATGACTATGAAAATGTAATTTATGTGTCAAGAACTGTTTTTCATTTGGTAAACTGTTAGATGAACTGTATATCCTCATGAACCATGTTATGAACATTTTCCCTGCTTAGCCACAGAATTCTTTTTAGAATTTAAGTAACCTTGTTTGAACATTATGCATTGTTTATTTTTCTTATGTTGCGCTCTCTGATCATGTTTACCATAGAGTTTATTTCAAGAACGCACTCCTCTGTGCAAGTGGTTTTCAAAAAAATGTCGGATTTCATGTTTTTAAGAAAAGAAAATGTTTCGTTATTAGAAAATTGTTTTATTCTCTTCAAAAGGACTTCTTGGAGAAAGATTTTTCTTAAAACGTTTTTAAAACTGCTTACTGGGCACTTTTTCTCACCCTACGTTTTTGTTTAAAATTTTTCAGGCATGGTTGGTACTAATGAAGCTAATCAGAAGCAGCTGGTTTCCCAGAATCCTGAGCCTCGCGATCTTCTGTAGTAAGGGGACATGATATTTAATTTGTAATGATGTAATGAAATGTTATGTATATCATGTCTCATTAAGCACCCTATGTTTGGGGGTTGCTAGAGTTGGTATCAGAGCATTGGTTCAGGAAACTCTGGAAAACCAGGTGATATAAATGTATTACTATGACTAACTAAATAAAAATGTTATAACTTTCAGATGGCTGACGTACCTACCAACCTTTTGTCACTCCCCACTAAGGCTCCAGAGAACATTATATCTCTAGCTAGCCATGAGAACTTTTTGAATTATGCCCAAATTTGCATGATGTGTAAGCACGTGTACGACGTGTCAAACTCACCTAGGGTGCTTAGTCTTCACCGGGGATTGGGGATGGATTATCTCCTAATGATGATGACCTAATTTCCCTCTTATGCACGTCAGGGAAGGTATCACGAAGGACTCTTCCGAGTGTTCACAACTAGCGAGGAATTTGGAACAATGCTTGATAACCCTTTCCAAGAAGTTGCTGCTGCCGAAGACCTCTGAGCGGCTTACCTGTTCCAGATTTTGCACTACGGATTATGGGGCCAGTTAATGGACTTTGGAGCATTGGAAAATGAGTCCACCCATTTGTCTCTTAGGGAAGAAGTGTATACTGATGTTTCCCAACTCCATACCCCTCACTCTAAACTCAGGAGGCGTTATAAATGTTCCCATGAGTTTAGTCCTATATGTTCATCCTGTGTGTGGTTTGAAGAGTTAGGAAGTTTTTCCACTCTTTGTGGCGTATGTCTTGTAAACTCAAACTTTGCCTTGTAAACTTTTTCATAAATGGAAGTCTCTTGTTCCCTTTCATGTCTCTACCTTATCTATGTTTTTAAGAGTTTCCTTTCAATGTTTGTTTTCAGATGGCTGGTCAAACAAACTTCTCATCACTACACGATGAGCTAGTAGAGGTCATCTTGATCAAGGCATGCACAGTGGATTACCCATCCTTTCTCCACCTGCGAGGGTCCTGCCAGTGTTTGCTCGATCTAGCAAACGGTCCAGAGATCCTTCGCTTATGTCAAGAGGATGGTCATGTATTTCACCTCGTTTCCACTGCTCAACTCTCCTGCTATAGGCGGAGGGGAAGGTACCATGAGGGCATATTCCAATGTTTTACTCTGGCACAGAACTTTTCTGCCAGAGCGTGCTTCCTCGTGGCTACTCAGAATGGCCATCTCAGTGCAGCATACATGTTCCATGTCCTGAATCTCAGTCTCCTCAACCGCATCATCCCTCTCGACTACCTCGAGCGTTATGTGGCCAGAAGCGTTATCGAGGAGTTTATCTACTCGGACGTTTCCAAGATTTGCACGGCACAAGCCTCCCTTTGGAAGCCCGTGTGCAGTATGCACGAACAGGAGTTCAGGACGTACTGTTCAAAGTGTATCTGGGCTAGGGAAATGGAAGACCTGTGTGCCAACCATGGTATCCCGTTAACCGAGCCAGATCCACTATTTCGGTAGTGTTCTATGATTGGGGTTTTAGTTTTTCTTTTTTTTTTATGATAGAATTGCGAGGGCGCAATTCTTTGAAAGGGGAAGTAATGTAACAACCCAAGAAAATCATGTTTTGATTTCTGACAAGTTTGCTTTTCAATGTCACCTGTTAAGTGAACCAACAATCAAATTATAAGGTAATAATAATGAAATGCATCAAATAGATGAAAATTCCTTTTATTCAAATAAGCAACATTTTGGCTACAATATCCGCTAACCGAACAAGAAGATAAATTAACCAAAAATCCCAACTAAGAACCTGATTACAATAATGGGGAGACCGCTTAAAACCAATAAGAGCCCAAGAATGCGGTAGGGGTTTCTGGCATCCATCATAATTAACATGAGGATGGCCGAGGCCACTACAACTGTGCTAAGCACCAAGGGAATCATACAAATCAACTTCTCCTTTCTCCTCCAGTCACTTGGAGTAAGGGACACCACGAGACCAGACCCTTTTATAAGCACCCTAATCTGACCGTTGAACCCAAAACGACTATAAATTTTACCGTTGTTTTCCCTGATAATATAATGTTTTATTTTGACCATTGGTTTCCCCAAGAATCTAATGTTTTGTTTTGACCGTTGTAAATAAGATGGTTTACCCCAAAAGGATCAGAATGCTAATTGTGTAATTTGCTTTAATGTTTAAAGAATGACATCAATGATAACTTAATTAATTTATTTCTTGTTCTCCCAAAAATGCGATTTATGTTTATGTTTCAAAATGATGAAAATTAATATTTTATTCACTACCCTTATTTTCTTAATTTAAGCAATTAAAATTTTATGTTGTAAATATATTAAAGCTAATGGGTTTTTATTTTGTCCAAATATATATTAACCCCTGAGTTATATATATATATATATATATTTCATCAAATTAAATGATTCTTTTTCTCTAAATAAAATATAAGAGATAATAATAATGTGAATGTTTATAATTTGGATAAACAGTTTTGGAAACTATGTCAAACTATGATTTCTTTTACTTATGTGGTTCGTGGTGATGATACTTATATCAACGCACTCTTATGTGTGATTGAATGTGGTTTAATTAATAATAATCTTTAATTATGAAAATTAAGGTAATTATCTAAAAAAGGAAACTAATATATATATATATATATATATATGTATATATATATGTATGTATGTGTTATGTTTTGAGTACCCAATGTTTTTAATCTTTAATTTTCATAGTGAAATATTAAGTGATTAATAATTACGGTTTAAATAATGATAATATAATAAGAATTTTTGATGTTTTAAAAATAATATATATATATATATATACATTGATATAATAATATGCTTCGATTGAATAAATATATTTTTATTGACCAATGGCTTTTTTTTAAAATAAATTGGCTTAATAATTGAAGTTTTTTTATAATAAAGAAAATATTATAATAAATTAAAAGAAATAATTTTTTTAAAACTGTTGAAACCGCGTGTTTTCAAACACCGCTTCAACCGGAGCCGTTCGATCTGGGCACTCCATCGTGGTCGTCGGTTTCTTTTAATGTCGCACTGTATGAGGGTCGTTCGATCACCCCGGTTTAATCCCGACCGTCCTCTCTTTTCTGGTTTCTTCTTCTCCCCGCGTCCCTCGTTTTCTTCTTCCTCATTGTGCCGCTGAACCAGTAGGTGTAGGGCAGCCCATTTCTCTTCTTCTAGGCCGGTGAAGTAGACCCAGATGTCTCCTCCTTTCCACGAGTCGACACCAAGCCCCCTCCCTCAGATACCCCTTGCATGTGGGCCTTTGTCTTCTGTTTTTTTTTAAACCCTGTTGCACTGTAGGCCGGAATTTTTTCATCCGCGCTCCCTTGATCTCTCCGGCTTCTGGACCTCGTTGCTACTATGTATTCCTCTTTTCTTCGAGTTAAGGTAAGGGTTGAGTTCTGTTTTTTTTCTTAAGTTATGTTTAAGCTTTGGTTTATATATATATATATATACATGTTGTATGTATATGTATATCTTCTATGTTTATACTTTCGGTTCCTCTTGCTTCGTCTACTTCTCCTCTCCAAGCAAGGTAAGATGCAGGTTTTAATTTGGTGTGGTTTTGTCAAGTTTCGGTTCATATAAATGAGTATATATATACATGATATATATATTTTCCGGTGTGTGTGAAACTGGTGCAAACCCAGAACATGAGATCTCCCTCTCGGCTTAAATAAGCGGTTAAGAGTAAGGGGGAAAGTCCTCTTCATCAGTTCCTACCATTTCTATAAGTTTTACATAGTTATATACACCTGTTATATAATTGTGTATAAGAATATATAGGACCGAACCCGAAAAGGGGGAGGTCTTCTTGTTTAAATTTGTCACCCACATTAGTGAATATAAAAGAATATATATATGTATATATACTTCAAGCGTATGTGTATACACATATATATTTGTATTCGTACATATATATAAGATGATACATGCATATGTACACTTTTTTTTCCACTTGTTTATAACCCTAAAATTCTTTTCGCCTATGAAAATGGAGATGCCGAATAATTGCATAATCATATATGGAGCATAAAAATGTATATGAACATGTAGTCATATAGGTGCACATGTACATCAATGTGCATAAGGGATGATTTGGGATCTTTCGTTTTATACAATATAACAAGATAGTTTATTTACTCAAGAGCATGTTATCTCAATAAAAGTATCCAAAAACCAATTATATACATTTTATATGTATAATTAAGTTTAAAGGATGTTTTTTTATCAAAATAGTTCTTTCATTTTGACAATTTTCACTTATTATCGTTCTTGATAAATCAGGATTTTGGTTTTTGAGAAAATGGAAAAAATTCCTTAAACTTTTATATATATGCATTTTTACACATCGACCATGTTGTTTGCAAGACGGACTTTATGAAAATAAGGGTCTTATGAAAGTTAAGTTCATTTCTTTTATATAAAAAGGAACCCCACTCGGTTTTCCAAACATTATTTTGTTTAATGTATAACTGGGAGTATGGTTTGTTGTGGTAAACCCATGCATATGTACCGGTATATATATATATATATATCATGTTGTTTTCAATTAAAAGTTTTTTTATAGTGTTTACAGAATTTATAGAGAAAAGGGGTCATGTTGATTAAAGTGTTAATAAATTTTTTTTTACACATTTATGTACATGGTTTTCCCAAGATGGACTTGTTTATGCACATAGTATCCCTAACTACATGTATGTTTACACAGTTTTAATTAAACACCCACAATACCAATTTATCATCACATGTGTAAGTTATGAACGACCATGCTTTAATTGGGTATTATGATGTTAAGTGATTATGTTCTTTTCCTTAAAACTCAGGTTTCAATTGTTAAGATGATTTCTTATGTGTACGAATTTAGCATGCATGTCTCAGCTTATTTATGATTGAATTGCCTTCAAGTTTTGAATAATTATGTAAAAAGGGGGTTGATTAAGAATGCATGAAACCCTATGAAAGAATGACCATGTCAAGATATGTGAGGGATGTATAGGGCTTACATGTGACGGGTGCGCCGAGAATTATATAGTGCAACAAGAATGATGTGACGGGTGCACCCGGAATTATACAGCGCTCTAATGCATTGCGTAAAGCAAGAGTATCATGAGACATTATGTGAACCGGGATTGACAGTGAGCCTTGAACCGTTAAGTATGTTATACGGTCTTGATGAAAGGTCTTGAAAAAGTCCAGTATTATACATTCCCTCTGCATGTAATGATAAAAGGTCAACCAGGGGTTAGTTCAACTAACAGGACAACCCCTAGTTGAAAGCTCCCATGACTATGAAAATTTAATTTATGTGTCAAGAACTGTGTTTCATGTGGTAAACTGTTAGATGAACTGTATATCCTCATGAACCATGTTATGAACGTTTTCCCTGCTTAGCCACAGAATTCTTTTTTGAATTTCAGTAACCTTGTTTAAACATTATGCATTGTTTATTTTTCTTATGTTGCGCTCTCTGATCAGGTTTACCATAGATTTTATTTCATGTATGTACTCCTCTGTGCAAGTGGTTTTCAAAAAAATGTTGGATTTCATGTTTTTAAGAAAATATAATGTTTCATTTTTAGCAAAGTGTCTTATTCTCTTCAAAAGGACAGCTTTGAGACAGAGTTTTCTTAAAACGTTTTTTAAACCCCTTACTAGGCACTTTTTCTCACCCTACGTTTTTGTTTAAAATTTGTCAGGCATGGTTGGTACTAATGAAGATAATCAGAAGCAACTGGTTTCCCAGAATCCTAAGCCTCGCGATCTTCTGTAGTAATGGGACATGATATTTAATTTGTAATGATGTAATGAAATTTTAAGTATATCATGTCTCATTTAGCACCCTGGGTTTGGGGGTTGCTACACTAGTGGACCCCTGGGTCTACTTTCACGTCGGTTCACCGATGAAACACTTTGAACTACGAGGTCTTTGATCCATATCAAGGCATGGTACATAGGAATCCTCCCTGAGGATCAAGTACATCTCTCATTGGACCAAGGTCTACCTTCACGTTGGTTCACTGATGACTTCCACCATATGAACTATGATGACTTTGATCCATGTCACGACATCGTATGTAGGAAGCCTTCACGAGGTTCAATCCCACCCGTCGTTCATTCACATCAGGGTTCATCTTCATCCCACACGATGCTAAACTTCATTCCGGTCCAGCGGCATGTCGTTGTGACCAACCTGAACTACGTGGTCATTGATCCATGTCAAGGCATGGTACGTAGGAGGCCTCCCAGAGGTTCAAGCCCACCACCTGTTGGTCATCCCGGCCTTATTCCTGCCAGGTCACCAGCACCTGGGGAACCTAGTTTATAAGCCCCACATCATCTGGACCAAGGTCCACCTTCACGTCAGTTCACCGAAAAAGCACCTTTGAACTATGAGGGATTTGATCCATGTCACGTCATGGTACGTAGGAAGCCTTCACGAGGTTCAATCCCACCCCCAGTGGACCCCCGGGTTTTCCTTCACGTTGGTTCGCTGCCGACATCCATCAGACCAAGGTCCACCTTCATGCCGGTTCACTGGCACCATCCCGAACTACGTGGACTTTTATTCCCTTCCACGAGGATACATAGGAGGTCTCTTCAAGGCTCAAGAACAACTTCATTATCGCCCATGCGATGGTCTCTTGTCATTCCCCCTCCACTTCATTCATCCATCAATCATCCACCCTGATTCTCACCCGGACCGTCATATCCCGGTGAGATCATGTCAGTCCGCTCCTCTTCACAACATTCAGGAAGCCGCCCATGGGTTGGCCCCGATATCGGCATCCCTCGTTAATTTGATTCACTCCAACTAGTATTTTAATTAGGCTGGCCCGTCTCCACTGGACGTTAAACTGGCGACATACCTCGTGACAAACATGACATGCCTGAGGAAAACCTCGGACGGTACGCCTTTGGCGTAACCGTCATCGCTAGATGTTAAACCTGCAGCATACCCTGTGTTAAACACAGGAAGCAGAGGAAAACCTCTGATATATGTATGTGACATATAATTCCCCACACTCAATGTGGGATGCCTCGGGCTTCCACACCCTCGAGAAGTCCCATGACAAGGGACAAAAGACCGACATGCCAGTTCCCTAGCATCCAGACACGCAACTGATGCCTCGACGTGACTACTCCCCCGATTGCAGGTTGCTGCCCTGACCGGACCGTTTGTAATGTCCTGACAGAAGCAATGTAATTAACCAGCGTCCATGGAAACATGGCACAGGGAAGAGTTTCAAGAAAAACGTATTAAATCTATGAGGGAGACCCAGACTAGGTGACACGTTTTGAGGAGTAATCCACAGAAAGAAGAACTGACATCCCATCATCCCTTTTCGATCAAGGAGCAGACGTCCCTGAATAAGGCGAGAATGTCACCCGCCTTTGGAAAGTGGGAATACGGGGCAACAATGCAGCGCGTCCTCCTCCGCAGACGGACGGATGCACGCGCCCCAGCGAAAGCATCAGAAACACTCCCATATAACATGATTTCTTCCACAACCACTCATCATGGTGTGTCCTTCTAGTCATGGTCATCAAACCATGCTCTGAATACATTTGAAACAGCAGAAAAAATGACCGATCGGGACTGGCACTAGAACAGTCCTTCCCATCAATGTCAATATCCATTCCAAAACACCTAAGGATCATCATAAAAATATTTAGAAATCTACATACCTAATCACAATACAGGAGAAACTATAATTCCTCAACATCAAAACTACAGTAAAACAAATATCACATCCTAAAAAGGAATCGAACATGATGGGAAACCTCTCTCATGAATGATTCCATAGAAATTAAAATATGTCAACCAAAAAGCATATGAGTCAAACTATGTGCCCCTAGGTCTATCAATTATCCCTAAAAAAAGTCTCACAACTGAGTACCAAGGTCAAACATCATAGGATAAAATATCCAATATCTCAATATAATGTAATGATCACAATAACCAAAAATTTTCAAGACAAAAAACATGGAATATATGGTCTTGATCATCACTAACCATCTTTAGAAGAAACTATTCCCTAGAGGTCATGATAAAAAATAGAAGGGACTCAACTAACCATTAATGAGAATCCACATAAATATAAACTACTTTGATATCTTGTTCATCAGAAACATCTTTGTATACTTCGACAAATTATTGAGAAATCTGACTAGATAACCTATGTCCCAAGAATCATCAGCAAGAAATGGGTAAAAAAAAGATATTAACTTCCATATCGACCCAATAGGGTCACTGTAACTTTTATCCATGATTAATGAGTCATCAGTATCAAAAACATTCTTCATCATAGATCTTCACAACATGGAATCATAATGAATTATAATGATATTTTTTCGCAGATGAATAGTCCAATATCATAAGTAATATCGCACACTAGCTTGCATATATAATGTTATTCCTATGTTCCCAGTAAGATGCTTGATATGCATCTATCCATTGTCGAAAATGAATCAATATACATTTCTAGACTATTAATAATAGTCCTAGAGATTGATATCCCTAAACAATCCTAACATCCAGACTATATATGCATTGATCGAGGAGGCAATCATATAAACTATAAATATCACACACAAAAATAGGAATCCCATACCCTGGAAACTAGGACATCCTACTATAATAAGTTTTCTTAAATCCCCAGTCCAAAATCCATAAAAGTTCTCAACACATTAATCATACTAATATCTATTATATGTAAAATAGTAAATACAAAGAAATGGACTCATTTAATACCACATTGTATAGTCCTGACTCGGGGTCCACTGAAAGGAACCTCGATCTAGTGGGTTTTGATACCTCAATCATTCCTCCCTACACATAATATTATTTAAATTATAATCAAGGGTCTAGTGTGTGATATTGGAAAGCAAATGCACTCATATCATAGTATTAAAATAGCATAAATTGATATGTATCATAAACAGAATTAAGGAAACATTGTGTGGAAGAAATAATTTGATGAAATAGAACATGCTATAATAATAAATGAAAAACCTTTAAATCCTGTAAAATCTATGTCATACAAGAGAACACGGGTCCCCCATGAGGCTGAACTTATAATTACTGGAGTAAAAAATGAATTGAAATTAAATTAACAATGCTCTACTGCTAACCATGATCCAGACTACAAAACAAGTCTTCAAACACCATCTTACTAGACCATCCTAATCAGATGATCCACATGAGAAACTCCACTCCATTGTGAAGCTCTAGGCCTCATCTATATCCACCAGGAAACTTATTCTCAACCTAAAAAAATAAGACATAAGGTCTACACAAACAACGTGGTGTATGTGAGTGGGTGTAAATAATATAAGTAGCTGACCCTGACATGAAATCTATACATGTTACAATAAAAATGTTTGAAAATGTATACTTCACATCATAGTTTAGGAACAACTAAAAAAGTCTGTAAAACCAAATGTGAAGTCAATGTTGAACCCTATGACTATAATCCCGGTCAATTTTGCAATTTCCACCATGAGTGTTAATATATATATACCAATTCATGTATAGTCCCATACATATATAAATATATACAATAATATGAATACTCTTGTGTATCTAAAACAAATAACATAAAGACCAAAATTAGTCGATCCTTGGGACAATAATCTGGATCACCTAGATATCTTGTGCAAGGGAATTTAGGTGGATGCCCTACCACGAATGTTGTGTATCATTATGTCATTCAATGGATTGGATATCCCAATCGATATACATCTACTTCGACTAGTGCCATGATTATGTCTTTGAGAAAGCTACTAAACCATAGTGGGACACTCTTCGTACACCATTGTTCACCCATAATCACCTCCAATCACTACGAAGGATATCATATACCTATGAAAAATTTGGTAAATATGGATACCATATTGGTGATGTTAATCCTATAAGGATGCAATCAATATAGAATATCTGGACATTATGTAATAGGGTAATGAGTATGTTTCCATGTTATTAAGGTTTTTAAATCCATTGCAATGCCTGATACCATTGTATCCGATTTTAGGTTTTCATGAAATTACAACTCGGATAATTCACAAGGGTCTAAAAAATGTTTTTACCAATTAAAAAATATCTTATGCCAAGCATAATAGTGATGGATAGACTCCAGTATTACCAAAATACATCCATAACCCATGAAAGAACTCATGATCAATCCCTTGGCCCACCTCTAAGATCTCTCATGGATTCCTTGGAAAATAAAATGGAAACTCACAGAATCCTCCAACTCATAATCAATGTCTCTTATAGTCCTTTTGTAACCAATATGGATTATTACATGATCTTCTTACTCAAAGGCTATAAGGACCCATTGGAAACCAACATGGATGTCCACATGGTATTACTAGTCAAAAGATCTTACAGTCCTTTAGAAACCAACAGGGAAGCTCACATGGCCTTCTTACTCAAAAGATTCCTATTCAGATACTGGGATTCACCTTTGGTCATCCCAACATAATACATTTCACAATATATATACATTAAGTCTCAACACTCATGTCACATGTAATAACACTGGGTATAAAAATCAATATTAGAAAATAACAAGGATCATAAGATAGATCCTAGGTATTCACATGTGGGAATCCTAGAATTCATATCATATTCGAATAAGAACATATGGGCATCGTAACAGAAAGATAGACGCCTCACATTAGGCAGAAAAACCACCAACTAGTAAGAACCACATGTAAATATTGATGCATTAGTTATAACCATGTCAAAGGGATAAACAATGTGGTATGGTGTCTCAAACTCCCATACTAACACTAATTTCACATCCCCATGGTCTCCCCAGTTCGTAAGGGTTATTCAACAACACCAACATCCATATCTACCACAACCCGATGTAAAAGCTCATGGTTGGTTAAACAATGCGAACCCTCTATGTCCCCCATGTCATGAAATGAAGATGAATACTAATTGGTATTCTCAAGATAAAAACACAAATAAATACATCATAATGTGTATCCTCAACTAGAAATGTAAAGGTGGAATACTACAGATGATCCTAAAAGAGTAAACACGTCGAGAAACCCTACAAGGAATCTATATAATGTTAAACATGTATAGGGATACAACAAGGGAAAACATAGAGAATAATATAATAAAAATAATCCATTAGGTTACCCTTGGTTTTCATGTAGAAGATATGGATATCATACATTTAATCCTTTAGGATGACATGTAAAAGAAGGAATCCGACAAGAAATCCTTGATAACAACTATTCCCATGACACCTCAGGCTAAAAAGAAACATCTCAATTTGGTGAATTCCTCAATGGAAATCCACAAAGGTATTTTTCAAGGGATAAATCCCTCAACTCATCTCAAATAATTGTCTCAAAATATTATATTCCAAGAACCCATCAAATCATTCACATTCAAGTCACACACTATATAGACAACACAATTAAATTATAGGAGGAATAACATCTCCATTTTTGTAGAAGCCCAAAAAATACCCTTTGGGAGTCTTCATATGACTCCATAGGTTTCATTGTCATGTTGTACGTCGTAAAACTACTCATTATGGGATAATCTTTAGTCTTTATCTGATTCGGGGGAAAGAAGAAAAAAAATCCCAAATGGTTATAGGGGGCAGTACAAATCATGTACTCCTAATAGCTCACATGGGTGTTTTATCCAACCATTATAGGCATTTAAATTCCATAGGTACATGGTCAGTCAAGAGGGGTATAGATTCTGTACCCTATATGGGGTACATTATTGTGTACCTCAGCCAGCCTGACCGTATACATTGCTAGACCATGTACTTTTACATGGTTTGTGACCCACATGGGGTTTGGCTGCGAAGTCAACACAACCTGGTACACCTACACATGACCATAATGTAGAGTACTAGTACACAATATATACTATTTGAACCTCTTCTTAACTGAATAAGAATAAAGTGTTTCCTTGAACTATACACTGTGTAAATTGGTTTTCCTGAATGGAAAACCTTCAAATCACCTAAAACCCCTGTTTTGAAAACCAAATCAACAATTCATTCCCTTGAGATATTTTAACCAGCATAGAATGGGATGATATTTGGAAAATGACATATAAAAATGGGTTTCTAATAAAAAATGAAACTACCTTTTATTACCAAGTACAGATGCTTAATTCCATAATATATCTTATATCACCGCAAGTCAATCCAACACATCTAGTGATTCATGGTGGTACCACATTCCTCTATATATTGATTCATCGCTCCCTCTACATTTTCTCTCTTAGGTAAGATGAAGGGGGATGAAATTGAGAGTATGTGATAATGAATAAGTAAGGAACAAAGAATAATTAAAAAACAATTATGAAAAGATGAAAAAGAATTGAATAGAAGTGAAAAAAAGAAAAAGGATGGCCCCAGCACCAGAATAAACTTCTTCCTCACTTATGTTAAATGTTCCATTCTAGACTCAACAAAGGAGGAAGAATATCAATTTTTTACCCCAAATAAATTTAATAAAAGAACGAACCTGAATGAATAACTCAACAATTCATTTATTAAATATTAAATATTAATTATTCAAGTGCATAAGAGTTGAATTTTTTTTTCAATATGGATTGATGTGCATAAGAGTTATTTTTGTCTATGAGAAGTCACTTTTTGAATGAAAGATGTTAAAGAAAAAATATTTTGAAGCCTTGGATAATTGTTGTTCATTCAAAGTATTGATTTATACACTTGATCCATTATCTAAGAGGATAATTCTGATCGTTTTAGAAATGATCTTAAGTTTCAAGATTTGTATCAAAGAGATTCATTGTTAAAACACTTGAATAATTCCATGAAATAATATATTACAAGAGGAGAAATAAGATCCATCCAATTACTGCTAATTGGATGGAGGTTGAGAATAAAATTAGATGATTTATTGTTCTGATCCTCAAAAAAGCATACATGTGTTTCAAAGAGAAAACATCACTCATTACAACCATGAAGGCGATGCATTATGACTTAATGAATATGGAATTAACAAATGATTCATTCATCATCCATTATTGGATAAAAACAACATATTGAAGATCAAATCGAATTTATGTTCTAAAAATAATGGAATAAGTGATGCATGAACTTGAAGAAGAAGAAAGGAGGCATGAATGAGATTTGAATGAATAATGATGATTTTGGAATTTGAAGGAGGAATTCATTCGCGGTTATTATACTAACTACTTAGTGTATTCATTTAACAAACAATTAGGCCCAGTTATTAAGGCCAGTTGATTCCCTCACCCAAGGCATATGCTGGACACGAGACTCTACTATGCCCCATAGGAAGGCCTCGAAGCCAGTACACAAGAGGCACACATAAGAACCGTGTATAATCATGGATGGGCCACATGGTGATAAACCCATGTTTTGTGGGAACTAGGTGCATGCGCGAGGTGTATAGAGAGTGATAGGAGCATGCCCGCATGATGGAAAAGGTACTAGGAAGCACTGTGGAGGGAGGAGGAGTAATCCGAGATGAAGCTACCAAAAATTTATATTTAAACCATAGGAAAATCAGCGTCCTGTTTCGATGTGGGTGGAATTTTAAAAACACAAGGGAAGTCCTAGATGCTCATATGACCATGTGTGAGATCTTGACCACAGGCACCATATTATGTCATTCGATCTAAACAATACCGGCCATGTTTTATTCGATGTGATCCAACGAGCAATGTGAGGAACCGAGGTTTTCATCATCCTCTCGACATCCTGCGATGCTCCCTCACCATTCACAAACAATTTTTTTATCCGAGCACCAATCTCATCACTCCTTCCGCCGTGGATTCTCAATGTTTATGCATGATGATCGTATGGACATACCAAATACAGGAATTCATGTATCTTGATAAATAATTTGAAAGAGACCAAGGCAACCAATGGTGTGAGGCCATGTCGTGGAGCTCTAACTATTGAGAAAATAAGTTGCAAGTGATCCATATCACATGCATGTGATTTGCTCACCTAGAAGAAGAATAATAATTCAAGAAGAAAGATCTCATGATATGAGGAAATATTTTCACTGGGATCTTTGCTTATTCATATAATAAATTAAATGATATCTCTCATGGGTTAGAAGAAAAAATGAGGTAGATACCTAGATTATAAATAGATGAAACCCAAGTTGAAGAAAGATGATGTCGTTCACATTGAAGAGAGCTCTCATTTTATTAATGAAATAGAAATACTGTGGATAATCCATCAAGTTCATGAAGAAAGAAATGTGTAGAACTTCATGGTTCTCAAATTAGAAGTCCAGGTTCCCCAATGCTATTCAGAGAAGAAATTCAAACACATATCTTGTAGGAAGGAGTCTCGTGCATCCCTTGTGTGGAGGATAATGAACCACTTAGTTCACGAATGAAGTTGTGCACCATTGGTGATTCGCGAAAAGAAGGACCGAGATCTATCTTAGATCATGAAGGGAACCCACACACACCCTTTTCATTATAAAAAATGGGACAGTTTATACATACACTACCCTGACAGAGGAAGAATAATCCACACACATCCATTCAGGTTTGTTCACAATTATAAAAAGGATAATGCATGCATGATGCTCATGGATGCATATGCATGAGTTGAGATACCCGAAAAATCCAAAGGGTGGGTCACACCCATTCGGGTTCTATGTGGGTTTTACATAATGAATAACGATGGTGCATGCATGGTGGAGTTCATGTGCATGAAAACTTAAGAACACAGTGTGATTGCACATGTGAATAAATAGAAAAGAATAATAACAAACACACCCTTTGAACCCTAATTAAAAAGAACATGTGTGTATGTGCTAGGACTCAAAATAAAAGAAATAGAAAAGGAGAAAGATAGGATATTTTGTGTGTTTTCTCAATGTGTTTTATCATTAGAGGTGTTCACACAGAGAATAAAGTGATTGTACATGAATTCATGAAAGCACATGCACCCAAGAAGACAATTTAAAGAAGAATAAAGATTGTTAGTGAACATGTGTAATCAAGAAGAAGCAATTCCATGAAACACATGCATGAATCATAATCGATTCAGATAACGTCAATTGAGCTGAATTTATTGTTTGAATTATCACAAAAGTGTATGTGATTCTTTCTAAGAAAAAAAAGAATATGTTTTTGTGAATTCACTTATTTCACTAAATAAGAAGAAATTAAGATATCAAAATACAAGAGGTATTGGATCCATAAATTATAAGAATGAAGAGAATGGAAAATTGAGGCTGCAGCCAAACAATAATAATGAAGTTATTCTATCTGAGTTTTTAGAAATTTAGAATCTAATAAGGATAACTGAGCTGATATTATTAAGAAAGACTCTTTCATTCTTGAGAAGGTTGTTTGAACTACCTTCACACACATAAGTGAGGTCAAGTGTTCATTAGAAGATGATATAATTGATTGATCATTGATGAACTGAGCACTGATCAACTAAAGTGATCAGAATTATGAGAAAGGCCATCAGACAATACCAACGAATGTTGATTATTCTTGAAGGGATCCACAGGAAAGTGTGATTCAGAAATCCAATGTGGAGTGAGCATATGATCATCTATAATTAATAAATATTGAACTTAAAAATGGAATCTAATCATGTGACATGAGATCTAGAGGACCCCTTTGAGATTCAGGGAGGATAATAAGTCATCAATAAGAATCTGAAGCTGGCTAGTGGGATTATGGTAACATTGTGGGAAGTGGTATAAAGAACCTCCTGTGAGACTCAAAAGATATACAGTGGGAATCTATATCAACCATTATAATTACTAAATGGATTGGTGTGGAGAATCTATGTCGGGGTGAAGAACTGACATTGTAAGGAGTATGCCTTTTAATCGAACCTTGTAAATCCTTGTGTTCAGTGCATTTACATTTACTGCATCATTCGAGGTATGGCTGAGAGACACAAGAATAGTGGATCGAGGCTTTAACTAGTCACAAAGGTTTAATTGAAAAATAATCAATTAGTAAAATGATTTAAAGGGATCATTGAATCACCCCCTTCCTCTCTCAGTGATTCATTCTAATATGGGAACTTCAATTGGTGTCATAGAGAAGGTCACCTCTAAAAGATCCAAGGGATTCATTATGAAGTGCATATTTAAGGATTTGAATGAGCAACAAAAAATGGAGATTTATGAAATGACATAGAAAAATAGAAATTAGAAACATGCATGGATGATGAAGACGAAGCTCACTAATAATGGAGAGTCACCTTCTAGAGAAGGTAATTTGAATGGTACACCATGTGATAATACTTATAAATCTTCTATTGAAGCCTACTCATGGTGTGATTATTATTGATCAATTAGTGATATTCAGACTTCACTCAAATATCATCTAAATAAATTCCATGTAGAAGTGTAAAGACACTTTACTATAAGAATTAGTGCTCTTCAAGATGAAAAATTACAGATGGAAGAAAAGGATAGTGACATGGAAGAAGAATTGGGTCAAATGGTTGACATATCCAACACTATCCCAAAACAAGTGAAGGCAGGGGAAGAAAGAAAATTTCTTTCTAATGATAGATATGATCAAGATACTGAATAATTTCATTGAAGTATTTGTGAGAAATAATTATTTTAGATTATATTTGTAGAATATATCCATTCATTTGAAAAGTTGCAATATGTTTCAATGGTTTTCAAACCATCTCAACTAGAATACAAATCCAACAAGACAAATGAGATTGAAATATCTTTGTAAAAATTATGAAATGTACTTGAAGAACAAATAACAATGCTGAAGCAGAATTGGGAATGTTAGCAGATATTAGTTGAGGATGAGAAGATCTTTCTCATAATGAGATGTTTATAATTGGAGGTGATATTGAAAAATCAAAAATCACCCCAAGATAAAACATCCCAAATATATGACAGATGTGATGATGCCCCTCATTTTTGAATTGGGGAATATGATTCCAAAATGATCCTCACATCATCTTTTAATCCAAGGAAAACATCCACCATGAAGTAGGTATTCCCTAAACAAGATATTTCTATTTCTACTAATATAGTCTCATCTTCCATTACAGGTTCAAAACAAAAAGCTGGGAAGATGTGGATTGATAAAAATGATGATACAACCATTAATACATCATTGTTGGATACTCAAATTATCATGAATAGAAACTCCCATAAGGATTCCTTATATAATGAAAGAAAATTCTAAATAAAAAAAATCAATAAATCATGCCAGAGTGATACTGCAAGTAATAGAAGGTGATTTTTTGTCTATTTATGGGGTCACTGAAAGTTTTGGCATCATCCCAATAATTTCATAAATAATATGTCATCATATAAATCTTTTTGAATAACTACATTTAGGTAATGTAGATGTCATGAAATGAATCAACCTGTAATTCTAAGGATTAAAACATAGATAAAGAAGAATCTTTATATCATAAACTGATTTGGGTATCTTGATGAATTCAGTGATAATTAAAACCAAAGTGGCCATAATTATGTTGAGTTATGGTTTCTTCCTTCCATACCATAGGTAGTTCATAAGAAGAATATACCACAACAACAGTAAGAGAAAGAAAAATTGTTTCAATGTCTTTTATTGGGAATATACAAAACAGCAATGTCAAGAAAACTGTGAAAACATATATTCCCAAGAAGAAGTCAAACTGGATTCCACGAATTTCATATAAAAAGAAATATTCTTCTACTGTTGAAGGAAAATCCACACTATGGATAGCTGCAAAGAATCTATATAAATGATGATAATGTAGAAGCCATGTGGAATCTTGAGTTCAGAAAATGATATGTAGGAGTGTTTACATATCTGGCCTAATCAATTGCTAATTTCTAGAGAACTGAAAAGAGATAAAGATGATGTATTATCAATTTATAATGAAAAATGGAAATTGGTCATTCCACATGAAGTAAAATTGGAATTTCATGAGAGGTTGTCCGCACATGATATCCCAACTGTCTCACAACTACTAAGTGGAAGATGCAATAAGGATAGACATCATGAAAACAAATTATTAACAATTTTACAAGGCCAAATATAAGAAATTGAACAAAATGCTCCAAAATATACTTCACTAATGATAGATGTGATGAAAAAAATTGACACAAGTTGAAGGTGAAAGGATGTAAAGAATACATGTTAACAATGAAAAATAAAACAGCCAAATGGAGAATATACATTATCATGAAATGTACCCGAAACTTTAGAGGTGCATGGAAATGATTTCTTGGGTTGAGAGTAAATTATCATCCCTAGTGATTCTATTTATAATCTCACAATTGTTCCATATTATTCCCTTACAGTTTTGTTATATATGTGTTCTTACATTGCATATAATTCAATATAAAGTACATTCGTAAAATGATAGTTGAATAAGAAATATTGATAACAACAAGTTGAAATCAATATTCATGCTTTGATAATTACATGAAGTGATCCATAATGGAAGACTATCAACATTCATATCTTCATGATAATCTGATGAAATTATCAACCAATGTAATTCAAAGGGAGTGCACCCCTTGAGGGGGAGAAGATATGAAGGAGATGATATCAAGGGTAATGTCACGACAAATCATGAAATTCATATAACCTCAAGAAAATAAAACTGAGGTATTCCAATCACACATTCATCATTTGGTGTTAATTGTATATATCATATCAATTTAGGGGGAGTGATTGATTGATGAAAATATGGGATGATATGGGTTGAATTATGATTTCAGTTGAACTGTTTATTATGTTTAGTGATGTATGTGAAGGATTTATCATTTCATTGATTAATATGATTGCTTCCATCCCCTGGAATAATAGTTGACACATTCTGAGCATGATTTTACATGTATGGTTGTTTATTGACAGCACTGAAAACCTTGTTCATATCACGCATGTTTTCTACACTAGGTTAAACCGAGCATACTTAGAGTTTATTAACTAAAGGGTCTTTTCTATGTGAACCATGTGACTTCATACCTCTCTCCGAAAAATTCCAAATGAAATTATTCAAATGGAGGAGGACATGATTTTGAAGACACCAGACTAACACATTTTTATTTGGTTGCCGATAAGGGGGAGAAACGTTTGGCACACCTATTGACCCATTCAATGCGTGTCTAAGTAATATTGAAAAAAAAATAGGGGAGATTTAAGTGCATCAGAGTTTAATTTTTCATCAATATGGATTTATGTGCATAAGAGTTTCATTTTCTCTCAATGAGAAGTCAATATGTGAATGAAAGGTATTGGTGAAGAAGTTGGTGAAGCCTTGTAGAATTGTTATTGATTCAAAACATTTAATGATACACTTGATCAATTAAATAATAGGATAATTCTGACGATTGTATATTATATCTTGTGTTCCAAGACTAGTATCTAAGTGATACATAGGTACAACTCTTGAAGAATTCCATGAGATTGTGAAATTTTCCCTTACATTAGGTTTGATTTGATTTGTACATGTCTGAACATTTTATATAATGAATTAAATAATGTTATTGACTTATTACAGAATCATACTCATTGGTATTATATAATATATGGTCATATTCTTAGCTTCTTATTAGTAATATTTCATTGCTACTTGTTATTCGGGTGTTTATTTCTTTTTGTTCTTATGCGTGTTTTGTAGAATAAATTATTATTATTATTTTTAGGTTATAGATACCTCATTTACAAAATGTTTTTAGTGTAATATATATCATATTTATTCATTCAATTCATTTATATAATCATTATTCAATGAAGATCATGTAGAACGACTCACATCACATTGTGGAGACAATAGCCCGTACGTACGCACAAGTGATGATATCGTTCCCATGATCGTGGAATTGTACTGAAGTGTATTTATAATATTTCAGAATCAAAATCATTTTACAATAATTATATATAGTTATTTGTTACACCATTATACCCATCCAAGTAAGGTGGTGGTGGAAAACGGATTACACCACGCCGTGGAGATGGTATTCCGTACGTACGCACGCGTGGTGATTTCGTTTTCCGTAGGATGGATAGAAGGTGAAATAGGGTTGTTTCATATTTATAATAACATATAAGAATATTAGTGATAATTATGTTATTAATTAATAGTTAAACAACTAAATAATAATAAGTAGAAAAGATATAATGTTGAAAGAATCGGTAATGAACATTACCCCTTCTTTGAAGCGCCTCTTCTTAACCTCCTCTTAGAGAACTAAATATGGTCTTTGAAGAAAAAAAAGACCTCTACGATGTTTCTAGGGAATTGGAGTAGAGAAATTGGCAGTGGTTGGCTGAGCATTAAGGCTCAATGTGGTGTGAGGAGGAAATGGAGGAGGTGCCCTTTTATAACGGAGGAGAGGGTCACCTTAGGAAAAACTTAAAATATTATTTTATTATAAAGTCATATCCGGTTTTTAATAGCTCCAAATTGATTTATTTCGAATCTAATGTGTGGATGGGTCGCAATCCTCTCAACCAATAGGTTTTAGACAAGTTTTGGTTACTATTTTTACCTTATCATTTAGATTTAACTCTAAGTTAAATAATTTAACTTTTACAGTGTCTTCTTATTTTCTTACACTCTATTGTTAATAAACTTACTATAAAAAGCCAAAAAAACCCCCAGTTATTCATTAATAATATATATAACCTTATCTAAGTCATTTTTCCGAACAATATATTTTTAGGAATAAAATAACAATTAATAATATAATATTTTTTAACAACTATTTTATGTCAATTTTGAAACTATTTGGTAATTGATTTTTATGAATATCATAACAACATGATTAGTTCGAACAAAGTTAATTAAATCAATACTAATATTTCATATTAACCTATAAAATTAGTTTAATTCTTAAATAGTCTCAAATTATATTTATTTAGGTATTTTAAAAATCAATTATGTTAATATTTCCTTAATAAGGTAATTACTGCATCATCATTGTGTCATAAATAACTTAAATTATTTAATGTCTAAAAATTATAAATAAAATATCATTATGTAGGAAAACGTTTTATATTTCTAATAAATATTTATAGTCGAATTTATATTATTTATAACTCTGTATTAAAAATTTTCCAGTTATAAAACATTGGTTTTAACTATTTTAACTCTTCTTTAAATAAAATAATATTAAATATCCTAATCTAATCCAAGTGGACCTAAAGGGTAATATTTTATCCCTAAGGTTGTGTTTGGTCGAATTACACTTATCCAATAGAATTAGTTCATGTTTTAGGGAAATAATAATACCATTTTTACCCTTAATTTCCCTATTTACTTTTAACCGTGGTAAATAAAAGCAAAAAGGTACTATTCACCAAAAATTATTTTTATCTTATTGAACCATATTTTAATCCTTGATGTTAACTTTTTCTCTCAGATTTCCAAAATTCCACTCAAATAAGCGGTTAAATTATGTTTTATGAAAATTTTCAAACTCTCCTAGGAGGTGGGTAAAAGACGGTGAAAAGTTCAATAAAATTTTTATATATCTAAAATTATTATAAAATGAATCCAATGAATTACATTGAACTTATATAGGTATTATGTATAAATTTTGACCTAAAATAAATTTAAATAAAATAAATAATTATTTAAATAAAAAGTTGGTTTTTAAATAGTAACCCAGTGTTTTCACTATTCATCAAATATTATAAGTTTTCAGAAAAATACCAAAAATTCACCCTAGGATAATTTCGATATTCCGAATCCAAAAATGAAGTCCATTTTGAATGAAAAAATTTATAAGATTTCAATAAAGTGGGTATTACTATTCATAACGGCTAGTTTTAATAATATTTTAATAACATATCGTTGTTTAGTGAAACTCGGTATTCCGTACAATGAAAGATATCGATGAAGTTCGTGATTGCGTGTAAATAAATACAAGCTAGTGTTGTGTGTAGTGAAAGATTCCTTTCATGATGTATATAACATAAAAACAAAGTATTTTTCATAAAAATCTCGGGTGTTAAATTCTACCCCCCTTAAAATGAATTTCACCCTCGAAATTCGTCACTTTTTAACAAACTGATGATGATACCTCTCCCTCATCATATCCTCAAGCTCCCATGTAGCTTCTTCTAATTGGTGGTTCCTCCATAAAAATTTCACCAAGCGAGTTGTCTTGTTCCGTATGAATTTTTTGCTACGATCTAGAATCTCTATCGGCTGTTCTTCATAAGAAAGATCTTGCTCCAGTGGTACAACTTATAAGCTGAGTACATGTGAAAAATTGGGTATGTACTTTCTCTATAGAGATACATGGAAGACATCATGAACTTTGGAGAGATTTGGTGGAAGAGCCAATCGGTAAGCTACCATCCCAATGCGATCCAGTATTTCAAAAGGACCAATATACCTAGGGCTCAACATTTCGTTCTTTCCAAATCTCATTACTCTATTCCAAGGAGATATTCGTAAGAACACTTTATCACCCACTTCAAACTCTATGTCTTTTCTTCGATTGTCGGCATAACTTTTTTGTCGACTCTGAGCTGCTTTTATGTGTTGTTGAATAGATTGGACCTTTTCTTCCATCTCATCAACAAGATTAGATCCTAATTGCTTTCTTTCCCAAACTTCATCCCAGCAAGTTGGAGTCCTGCATTTATTTCCATAGAGAGCATCATATGGAGCCATCTGGATACTGGAGTGAAAGATATTATTATATGAAAATTCCACAAAAGGTAGGTGTTTATCCCAACCACCTTTGAAATCCATAGAGCAAGCTCTTAATATATCTTCTAGAGTTTGAATTGTCCTCTTAGACTGACCGTCTATCTGAGGATGATAAATAGTGCTGAAACTCAACTCTATATCCAGAGTATGCTAAAGGATTTTTCGAAACATTGAGGTAAGCCTCGGATCCCGATCAGATATAATGGAATGTGGTACTCCAATCAATCTTACCACTTTCTTTACATGTATCATGGAAAGTTGATCAAGAGGGAAATCTTCTATAATAGCAATGAAGTGTACAGACATCGTAAGATGATAAACTATGACCCAGATAGCATTATTGCCTTTGGATGTTTTAGGAAGTCCGGTGATAAAGTCCATAATGATGTTTTCCCATTTCCATTAGGGTATGGGTAATGGTTTTAACATCCCCTTAGACTTTTTTCTCTCATCTTTAACTTGCTGACAAACCAAGCATCGAGAGACATATTCAGAAACATATCTTTTCAGGCCATCCCACAAGAAGTACACTTTCAGGTCCCTATACATCTTCATGCTTCCAGGATGAATAGGGAATGAAGAACTATGAGCCTCATCTAGTAGAACCTTTAATTCTGGGATGGGAGGAACACAATCCTGATTCCTGAACCTTATTAACCCATCACAATCAATGTTGAATTCTGGAACATTTCTCACCTTATTTTGAAACTCTACATCTTTTTTTGTGCCTCTTTAATCTTCACATGTATAGATGGTTGAACATTAATTTTAGAAAGATAAGATTTCCCCTTACATTATAATTCCATGATCCATCCTTCGTAAATCTATAAATATTGGATCTTTTGTGATCCTCATCATGGATAATCTGTCATGGTCTTGTCGACTAAATGCATCTGCCACCTTGTTTGCTTTCCCAGGGTGATAATGAATTGAGAATTTATAATCCTTAATCATCTCCAACCATATTCTTTGGCGCATATTCAGCTCCTTTTTTGTGAAAATATACATTAAACTTTTATGATCAGTATAAATATCACACCTCTCACCATTGAGATAATTCCTCCAAATCATTAATGCAAAGATTACCACAGCTAATTCCAAATCATGAGTAGGGTAATTTTGCTCATGGGTTTTCAACTATCATGAGGCATAAGCTATCACCGTATCGTTGTGCATGAGAAGACACCACAATCCCTTCATGGATGCATCACTATAGATGACAAACCTTTCTCCACTACAAGGCATTGTGAGAACAGGTGCACTGGATCATCTTCTTTTTAACTCCTTGAAATTCTCTTCACATTCTTCTGCCCAAAAAAACATAACTCCGTTCTGAGTCAATTTGGTAAGTGGGTTAGATAATAGTGAAAAATCATTCACAAAACGTCGATAATATCCATCGAAACCAAGAAAACATCAGATCTCAGTTTCTATTGTTGGTCTTGACCATCTTTCAATAACCTCTATTTCTTCTGGATCCACATATATCCCCTCTTTTGAGATTATGTGACCCAAAAATGCAACTTTTTAAGTCCAAAATTCACACTTGGTAAATTTGGCATAATGCTTCTCCTTTCTTAGGGTCTTCAATAAAATTTTCAATTGATCTTCATATTCTTCCTTTCTCTTTGAATAGATGAGAATATCAACTATAAAGACTACCGCAAACTGGTCAAGATAGTCTCTAAAGACTCTATTCATTAAATCCATTAAGATATCTGGGTCATTAGTAAGACCAAATGGCATCACTGTAAATTCATAGTGTTTATACCTTGTACAGAAAGCCGTCTTTGGTATAACCTCCCTTTTGACCCTTAATTGATGATACCCTGAACAAAGATCAATCTTGGAAAAGTATTGAGCTCCACGTAGTTGGTCAAATAAGTCATCAATGCATTGTAGAGGATATTTTTTCTTGATAGTTATCTTGTTAAGTTCTCGATAATCAATGCAGAGTCTCATTGATCCATCTTTATTCTTAACAAACAGAACAGGTGCTCCCCAAGGTGACGCACTAGGGCATATGAATCCCTTATCAATATTCTCTTGGAGTTTCTTCTTCAATTCCTACAACTCAATTGGGGCCATTCTATAAGGTTTCTTTTAAATAGATAAAGCACAATATACGAGTTCTATTGAAAACTCAACTTCATGATTTGGTGGAAGACTGGGATAATTCCTCCAGAAAGACATCATCAAACGTCCGTACAATGGGCATATTCTTAATTGTGAGTTTCTCTCCAACCATTTGAGATAAATAACCTTAATTTAGTGGAATCAACAACCATAAGATGGATGAAATTTCCACTGGAAGGTTATGTACATCCTTACATCGATAGACGATCATAGATTGATCTGGAATATGAAATGTGACTTCCCTTATTTGTAAATTGATATGAGATCCATATAAAAAAATCCAATCCATGCCAATAATCCCATGAAATTTCACTATAGGATTGATCACAAGATTTTTAGGAAGCACTTTCCCACAAACTTCAATCGGAGAAGAATTATAAACATTTGATGCGTCTGTTCTGCCATTAGGGTTTGTCACAGCTAACTGAACATCTAATTGTTGAGGTAATACAACCATACCCTTATAAAATTATTCATAAATAAAAGATTCGGTGGATCATGAATCAAATAAAACATTTGCTACTTTAGAGTGGATGGTAAGTGTACCTTTCATCACTTCGTTATCGTACTCCACATCGCTAATAGAAATTGCATGTGACATTCCTTTGTCTTTAGCCTTAAGAGTTTTTTGACATCAATCATCATCAAAACCCCTTCGATTAGGCCATTGATTAGCATAATTCCCCGTTTCCTTTCACTTGTAACATTGATGTGTAAGAGGTGCACTCTGTGTAGTATTTTCTTTGTTCGCATCACTAGACATATTCTCCCCATCATTGCGGCATCCAAATGCCCGATGACCTTATTTTCCACATTTGAATCATTTACTTGTCCCTTTAAGACAACTCCCTCATGTTTTTTCCACACATTGAGGATAAGGGAAAACACATCTTCTTTTTAGTGTTCTCTTTAGATTTCCCTTTGAATTCCATTTTCCTTTTCTTATCAAACACATATGACTGATGGGTTACTCCAATATCCATATCAACCTAGAGAGCACATCGAACGATTTCCTCGTAGCTATTGAAGTCCATTATGGATAATTCCCTTTGAAGACATGGTTTTAAGCCACTAAAGAATCGATCAATATTACTCTTAGGTTGGATAATAATCCCAGAAGTGTACCTTGGAAGTCTTGTAAAATTTTCTTTGTAGGTACCAACAGATTCATCATCCATTAGCTTCAGTTCAAGAAAATCCTTCTCCATCTTTGTTCGAAGAATACGAGGGAATTACTTATTAAAAAATAAGTTCTTGAACTCATCCCATTCCATGGACTCAATTTCATCTCTTTTCCTCTTATTCTTGATAATATTCCACTATTGATCAGCTTCACATTCCAAATGAGATACTGCAAAGATGACTTTATCATGTTCAGAACATTGAAGAACCGAAAATATCTTTTCAGTTGTACTGATCCATTGTTCAGCCACTAATGGATCAGTAGACCCACTGAATGAAGTTGGACGCTGCCTCATGAAGGATTCAATGGAATATTCCTTCTTCATTTACTCATTTGTAAGTACTACATGATTCATTACTTGAGAATGTTGTGTGAGCATTGTAAACACCTGGAAATTTCAAATAAATTTTTTTCTTAATTTTCTTTGGAATTTTACAAGAACGCAGTTTCTGACGGCGCCTGATTCCGAGGCCCGGAGTGCCCGGAATCAATTTCCGAAGTTTGGCTCGGGTATGTTCAGTGAACTAACGAGCGAGAATTCCTATCTTTTGAACCAGTGCTCGGAATTGAAATCTGATGGCACCGATGAACTCGCAATGCTGGTAATCGCTTAAGGGAACCTTTACCATAGTTGCGTTTGTGAGAATGAAAAAGTTAAATTAATGGGGTTTAATTAAAAAGTAAATAAAATTGTTGAATCAATTTTATTTCTTTTCAAGGTGGTTAATTTCTCCCATGGGAAGTTGGTGGTGGGGCCCACATCCACCCAACTTCCCATGTGTGGATAATTGAAAGGGTGGGGCCCACACGAACCCCCCACCTTTTCAAATCCCTTAACTCCTCTTAACCCCTCACCTTCCTAACTCCCCATTAACTCACTTTCATTAATTTTTGACAACTTGTTATAATTAATAAGGTGAGTTACTTAATTTCAAACTCTTGAAATTCAAATGGTTATGTTGTGTGAATAAAATTAAGACTTTGTCTTATTTTATTATTGTCAGAGTTTTTCCACCTTGAGAGGTTTGGGAAGTGTGAAGTCTTCTTCTTCTCCAACCTCGACGAAGAACGCGAAGAACACCATTCTTCAACGAGGAACATCTCCGCCGAAGAACGTGACATCTTTCTCCAATGAAATTTCCTCTTAGAACACACCTTGACGTTAATGGAAACAACGTTCATTTTCCACGATGCCAGATTTCCGCGACGCTCGTCTTCCGAGGATCGTTGACGTGCACAGTTCCTGAACCGAGGTAGGGAATTTAAATTGTGATTGTTGGTGAACCCTCGTTTACTCCCTTCTAAATCTATGAACGCGGATCAACTAAATATTATGTTGATCCGCGAAGATTAATTTGTGGATTGGGATTATTGTAATGATTCTTTTTATTTATGAGGTTGTAGGGGGTTTATGTGTTTCTTTACGTGATTTCCCTTCCGTCTTTTACCCGCGTATTTTCGGACCACTTGATATCGATTAACGGGAGGAGGCCGGACCGCACAAACATGGCCGCCCCCTCCCTTATTTTTTATTTCTTGTTGTTGCAGATAGAATGGAAGTGACGTGGTTTCGTCGCACCGCGCGGAATCGTGTGGCAAGAATGCGTGACGTCCTCACGCCATGCAATCAATTAATTTTTGAATCAATTCTGCGGCGCCGTCGCGTCGCGCCGAAAAAAACCGCAAAAGAAACGCGGTCGGAGTCGGGCCTCGGTGAAGGGGTGCGGTGCCATCAAGTCACACTGGAAAACTACAACGACGACGCTATTCATTTTGACGTGTGGGTTGACGGGCGACGACGAATCAGGATATTATGGCGTTTGAATTCCTTCATAGTGAAGGTCGGGTCCCGGGGGACCATAGGAAAAGAAGGCAGGAGAAACGGACCACCGGAGCACGTCTGGTGGTCCGCAGAAGGCGACGGCGGCGCGCCGCCGGAGGGTCGGCGGCCGGCGGATCCGCCGCCGGCCTCAATTAGCGGCGGGAAGGGGAGTCGTGCACCCTGCTCTACGTTTCGGCTCGGCCAAGCTGGCCGAGTCACGGCCGGCCGGTCGGGCCGGACCGAACCGGACCGAGCCGGGCCGGGTCGGCCCGGCCCCAGACCCCCCGATTTCGGACTATTTTCGGTCTTTTGCACGTAACTTGAGCTATAGACTTCCGAATGACGTTCTGTCAGCGGAAACACGATCCTTGGATCGAGAAGGTCGTTTCAGTATACTGCACTCAAGGTTTCGGAATACTTTGAGTTCGGCCGGGTTAGTTCGTACACAAAACCAACCGGGCCCTCAGAGCGAAAACGCTCATATATTGAACTCCGGACGTCCGATTGATGTGTCGTCGACTTGGTTGAGTTCCTCTTAGTGAGACAGATCTTTTGGAATACTCCACCCGAGGTTTGGACGCAGGTGGAGTATGGTCGGGTTGGTTTTGCCTTAAAAACCAACTGTGCCCCTAGAACGAAAAAGCTAATAACTCTCAGACTGGGCGTACGATTGACGCGCCATCTATTGCATTGAGTTCCTGTTGATGATACAGAATTTTTGGATACATCAACTTCAGACTATGTGACAGTTGATGTATCAGCCTCTCGGCTCGTGGAGCGGACCCTCCCGAACGAGCATGCTGTGTGCGGGAACCCTAGTGTTGGCTGCGACTTCGATGACGATGATTGTGCAGAGATCCTCAGTGGACTGCGACAATGAAGAGAGCTGGTCTTGTATCCTATGTGGGTCCTAGCTGTGCTGGTCTTGTATCCTATGTGGGTCCCAGCTTAGCTGATTCAATACTGGTCTTGTATCCTACGTGGGTCCCAGTATAGATGAATCAATGAAGACAGCTGGTCTTGTATCCTATGTGGGTCCTAGCTGCACTGGTCTTGTATCCTATGTGGGTCCCAACTTTGATGATTCAATAATGGTCTTGTATCCTATGTGGGTCACTGTATAGATGAATCAATGAAGACAGCTGGTCTTGTATCCTATGTGGGTCCAAGTTGTGCTGGTCTTGTATCCTATGTGGGTCCCATATTAGATGATTCAATACTAGTCGTGTATCCTATGTGGGTCCCAGTATAGATGAATCAATGAAGTCAGCTGGTCTTGTATCCTATGTGGGTTCTAGCTGTGCTGGTCTTGTATCCTATGTGGGTCCCAGCTTATATGATTCAATACTGGTCTTGTATCCTATGTGGGTCCCAATATAGATGAATCAATGAAGACAGCTGGTCTTGTATCCTATGTGGGTCCTAGTTGTGCTGGTCTTGTATCCTATGTGGGTCCCAGCTTAGATGATTCAATACTGGTCTTGTATCCTATGTGGGTCCAAGTATAGATGAATCAATGAAGATGGCTGGTCTTGTATCCTATGTGGGTCCCAGCTTAGATGATTTAGTATCTATGTCTGATCATCTCCTTCACCTTTTCGATGATGTATACCTGTTTGAGCTGAATCCTGTTTGCTTTCCTGTGTGGATTGTGTTGTGCTATCCTGTGTGGATTACGTTTTGCTTTCCTATGTGAAATACGTATACTTTCCTGTGTGGACTGAGTTGTACTTGGGCTCGGAGGTTGGAGCGTATTGGAATTGTTGACTTAGGTATATGTATGTGCATATACCTAAGCAGTGTCGGTTGTTACTTCGTGATTGTATCTTTCCTTGTGGTTTATCCTTTGTGGATTTTTGGAGACCTTCAGGGGTCTCGGGGTCCCTACTGAGTAGCTTATACTCACCCCTGCATGGGCTATACACGCACTACATTGTGTTGGTTGTAGACGACGGACTGCGTTGATCGTGGTTGAGGCTTGTAGAGCAGGATGGAACCTAGAGAAGGACCACTGGGCGAGACGTACTCGGAGCGGACGGCGGGACCCGAGGAGCAGTGGAGCTATCTGTACCCACCCTTCAGGTGGGATTTTTAGTGGACAGCTCAGCGTAGCGGCTTTTACTTTTCAGTTGTTGTTTTCCCTTTCGAGTTGTACTTTACTTTCAGTTGGGGTTTGTATTCGAGCCCACTTACTTTCCACACTTGTAGTTGTACTCTGTTTTTACTTAGTGTTTACTTTTTCCGCATGCTTACTCTGAGGTGCTTGTTTAATTTACAAAGGCAATGCCTTCCCTTTTTCCGGGATTTACACCTTGGTGCTAGTCGCCAGCCCCTGGCCTATAGAAGGCGGGCTTGGGGTAGTCACGGCACGGGCCCCGAGGACGAGTCGTGACAAATTGGTATCAGAGGAGTTCGGTTCTACCATAGACTTTGATCTTTTTTCTATGTGAAGCAATAGTGTTCAGCGTATTAGGTGTGGTTATCAGTCCAGGGAGTCCAGTGTTGGTGCGGCGGCCGAAGTATCCGTACACCAGGACCATGACTTCTGATTTCCAACGTAATGCACGAAAAAATTGATTGCATGTGTGTTTCAAGTTTTCTTTGTGATTACTTGTGTCAGCTCACCAGGTATACTGTTTGACCGTGGCGCACCTGTTTCCTTTTCAGGATGGCCCCACGACAGCAGTCAGCTAGGGTTCCGAGAGTTGAGCGTGAGGACAACCCACCGTGTGATGAGGCCTCGGTGCAGAGCTCCTTGTCAGCAGAGGCACTGGCGGTACCTTTACCCGACGAGCCACCGATTCTACCAGCCCCAGCCGCTGACGATGCACGTCGCCTTAGCGAGCTGCACGAGTTCCAGCGCCAGCGACCACCCAGTTTCCATGGGGAGACGGACACCCAGGCAGCCGAGGACTGGCTGGGGGCAGTCGTATGGGTTTTTAGGTTAGTGAGGACACCAGCAGACCTCATGGTGGTCCTCGCAACAAGCGTCCTGCACGCGGCATCAGGAAGACGGTGGAGCTTGATGCTCTAGGTGCACGACGAGAAATCTCTTCTCTGGATGGACTTTGAGAGCATCTTCCGCTCCGAGTTCGTCCCAACCACCCTCTGAGCGGTGCGCATCCAGGAGCTACTACAACTACGACAGGGCAGCATGACAGTAGCCCAGTACGCGGCGAGGTTTACTGATCTCTCGCGCTACTCCACAGTTATGGTACGGGACCTGTTCTTCTGGGCCCGGACCTTCGAGCAGGGACTGAGGCATGAGATCAGGGCTTTGATGATCTCCCTCAACATTCCGACGCAGGCATAGGTGTAGGAGAGAGCCCTTCTAGTGGAGAGTTTTCTCGCCGAGCAGGCTCCAGTGATAGGGCCCTCCGCAGGACGGCCCATAGCAGGGTCTTCTGCAGTTGGCAGTAGACAGGTGACGCAGAGGTCCAAACGGGCCAGACCATCAGATGGGCAGTCACTGGATGAAGATTCGGTTGTGCGGGGCACACGAAGGAGAGCCAGCTACACGAGGGGCAGACATTGCTACGCATGCGGCGCACAAGGTCACATGGCTCGAGACTGCCCGACTCGTCTTATAGAGGAGCAGTAGGTGGTAGATGGACCTCCCAGACAGAGGTTCGGCCATGGAGGTCTGCAGGGTGCAGGCGGACGAGGCAGAGGAGCTGTCCGAGTAGCAAATGGTGGGCGACACTTCGAGGTGTTGCTACCACCACCACAAGGAGGTCCTCCCCGACCGCAGGGAGTTGGTGGACATGGGAGAGCTCAGATTCAGGCAGCTGGGGCCTTCGATCATGGAGCTCTGGGAGCAAATGGACAGAAGCAGAACTAGTGGATATGTCTTTTTTACATCTAGTTCCTTGTTTCTATTGTGTAGCGTCTTTTTATTATGAGATGCAATAATAAAAGACGCATACCTTTGTGATGTTTTCATTCCTGTCCTCTTTTGTGTTGTTACTAAGAGGTACCAGTTTTGACTGTTGACTTGACCCTCACTTGTGAAAAATCTACTGGAGGAGACCCAGTTACCACACACTGATGCCGACAGTGTGACTCAACCCTTGGAGGCGAGAGTAATGGTTGGATCTCTTTGTAGTAGCGTCGAGGCCTTATGACGTCATCCTTGGTATGGATTAGTATCATCCATGTCAGGATTGACTGTATTAGGCAAAGAACGTGGTTCATCAAAGGGATGAGACCAGATTTATCTTAATCGGAAAAGAAGAAATCATAGCAGCTCTTGTGGGACCAGAGGTGGTCCAGGCCAGGATAGAGATGGTCCAGGTCATCCAGGAGCGGATGAAGACAGCTCAGAGCCGACATAAGTCTTTCGCTGACAGGAGGCGGAGGCCACTTGAGTTTGAGGATGGAGACCACATCTTCATGCGGGTCTCACCTCGACGTGGATTACGGAGATTTGGCCAAGGTGGCAAGTTGTCTCCATGCTTCATCGGACCCTTCCAGGTCCTCAGCAGGATTGGCGAGGTGGCTTACCGCCTAGCTCTACCTCCTTTGTATCCCTAGTTTGTGTTGAAGCTTTATAGGGACGTAAATCCCTGTGGTGGGAGTAATGTAAAGACCCGGAAATTTCAAGGAAATTTTTTTCTTAATTTTCTTTGAAATTTTACAAAAACGCAGTTTCTAACGGCGCCTGATTCCGAGGCCCGGAGTGCCCGGAATCAATTTACGAAGTTTGTCTCAGGTACGTTCAGTGAACTAACGAGCGGGAATTCCTATCTTTTGAACCAGTGCTCAGAATTGAAATCTGATGGCACCGATGAACTCGCAACGCCGGTAATCGCTTAAGGGAACCTTTACCGTAGTTGCATTTGTGAGGATGAAGAAGTTAAATTAATGGGGTTCAATTAAAAAGTAAATAAAATTGTTGAATCAATGTTATTTCTTTTCAAGGTGGTTAATGTCTCCCATGGGAAGCTGGTGGTGGGGCCCACATCCACCCAACTTCCCATGTGTGGATAATTGAAAGGGTGGGGCCCACACGAACCCCCCACCTTTTCAAATGCCTTAACTCCTCTTAACCCCTCACCTTCCTAACTCCCCATTAACTCACTTTCATTAATTTTTTACAACTTGTTATAATTAATAAGGTGAGTTACTTAATTTCAAACTCTTGAAATTCAAATGGTTAAGTTGTGTGAATAAAATTAAGACTTGGTCTTATTTTATTATTGTTAGAGTTTTGACACCTTGAGAGGTTTGGGAAGCGTGAAGTCTTCTTCTTCTTCAACCACGACGAAGAACGCGAAGAACACCGTTCTTCAACGAGGAACATCTCCGCCGAAGAACGCGACGTCTTCTTCCAACGACATTTCCTCTTCGAACGCACTTCGATGTTAACGGAAATGACGTTCGTTTTCTGCGACGCCCGATTTCCTCTACGCTCGTATTCCGAGGATCGTTGACATGCATCGTTCCTGAACCGAGGTTGGGAATCTAAATTGTGATTGTTGGTGAACCCTCGTTTACTCCCTTCTAAATCTAAGAATGCGGATCAACTAAATATTATGTTGATATGCGAAGATTAATTTTCAGATTGGGATTATTGTTATGATTCTTTTTATTTATGAGGTTGTAGGGGGTTTATGTGTTTCTTTACGTGATTTCCCTTCCGTCTTTTACCCGCGTATTTTTGGACCACTTGATATCGATTAACGGGAGGAGGCCGGACCGCACAAACACGACCGCCCCCTCCTTTATTATTTATTTCTTGTTGTTGCGGATGGAATGGAAGTGACGCGGTGCCGTCGCACCACGTGGAATTGTGTGGCAAAAATGCGCGACATCATCACGCCACGCAATCAATTCTGTGGCGCTGTCACGTCGCGCCGAAAAAAACCGCAAAAGAACCGCGGTCAGAGTCGGGCCGCGGCGAAGGGGTGCGACGCCATCGGGTCACGCTGGAAAACTACAAAGACGACGCTATTCGTTTTGACGTGCGGGTTGACGGGCGACGACGAAGCAGGCCGCTATGGCATTTGAATTCCTTCTTAGTGAAGGTTGGGTCCTGGGGGGACCATAGGCGAAGACGGCAGGAGAAACGGACCACCGGAGCGCTTCCGGTGGTTAGCGGAAGGCGGCGGTGGCGCGCCGCCGGAGGGTTGGCGGCCGGCGGATCCGCCGCTGGCCTCAATTAGCGGCGGGCGGGGGAGTCGCGCACCCCGCTCCGCGTTTCGGCTCGGCCAGGCCGGCCGAGTCACGGCCGGCCGGTCGGGCCGGACCGAACCAGACCGAGCCGGGCCGGGTCGACACGGTTCGGGTCGACCCCGGTTCGGGCCGACCCAGGGGGGATCGGGCCGGGTCGGCCCGGGCCCAGACCCCCCGATTTCGGACCGTTTTCAGTCATTTGCCTGTAACTTAAGCTACGGACCTCCAAATGATGCGCTGTCAGTGGAAACACGGTCCTTGGATCGAGACGGTCGTTTCGGTATACTGTATTCAAGGTTTAGGAATAATTTGGGTTCGGCCGGGTTGGTTTGTACACGAAAAAAACCGGGCCCTCGGAGCGAAAACGCTCATATCTTGTATTCTGGACGTCCGATTGACGTTCCGTCGACTTGGTTGAGTTCCTATTAGTGAGAAGGATATTTTGGCATACTCCGCCCGGGGTTTGGACCTAGGTGAAGTACGGTCGGGTTGGTTTTTCCTTAAAAACCAACCGGGCCCCTGAACGAAAAAGCCAATAACTCTCAGACCGGGCATCCGATTGACGCGCCGTCTGTTGCGTTGAGTTCCTGTTGATGATACAGAATTTTTGGATACATCAAATTTGGACTATGTGACAGTTGATGTATCAGCCTCTCGGCTCGTGGAGCGGACTCTCCCAAACGAGCTTGCTGTGTGCAGGAACCCTAGTGCTGGCTGCAACGTCGACGACGATGATTGTGCAGAGATCCTCAGTGAACTGCGACGATGAAGAGAGCTGGTCTTGTATCCTATGTGGGTCCTAGCTGTTCTGGTCTTGTATCCTATGTGGGTCCTAGATTAGATGATTCAATACTGGTCTTGTATCCTAAGTGGGTCCCAGTATAGATGAATCAATGAAGACAGCTGGTCTTGTATCCTTTGTGGGTCCTAGCTGTGCAGGTCTTGTATCCTATGTGGGTCCCAGCTTATATGATTCAATACTGGTCTTGTATCCTATGTGGGTCCCAGTATAGATGAATCAATGAAGACAGCTGGTCTTGTATCCTATGTGGGTCCTAGCTGTGCTGGTCTTGTATCCTATGTGGGTCCCTGCTTTTCAATAATGGTCTTGTATCCTATGTGGGTCCCAGTATAGATGAATCAATGAAGATAGCAGGTCTTGTATCCTATGTGGGTCCCATATTAGATGATACAATACAGGTCTTGTATCCTATGTGGGTCCCAATATAGATGAATCAATGAAGACAGCTGGTCTTGTATCCTACGTGGGTCCTAGCTGTGCTGGTCTTGTATCTTATGTGGGTCCCAGCTTAGATGATTCAATACTGGTCTTGTATCCTATGTGGGTCCTAGTATAGATGAATCAATGAAAATGGCTGGTCTTGTATCCTATGTGGGTCCCAGCTTAGATGATTCAGTATCTATGTCTGATCATCTCCTTCACCTTTTCGATGATGTATACCTCTGAGAGCTGAATCATGTTTGCTTTCCTGTGTGGATTGTGTTATGCTATCCTATGTGGATTACGTTTTTCTTTCCTGTGTGGAATACGTATACTTTTCTGTGTGTACTAAGTTGTACTTGGGATCGGAGGTTGGAGCGTATTGGAATTGTTGACTTAGGTATATGTATGTGCATATACCTAAGTAGTGTTGGTTGTTACTTCGTGATTGTATCTTTCCTTGTGGTTTATCCTATGTGGATATTGGGAGACCTTCGGGGGTCTCGGGGTCCCTACTGAGTAGCTTATACTCACCCCTGCACGGGCTATGCCCACACTACGTTGTGTCGGTTGCAGACAACGGACAACGTTGAACGTGGTTGAGGCTTGCAGAGCAGGACGGTAACAGGAGGAGGACCACTGGGCCAGACATACTCGGAGCGGACAGCAGGACCCGAGGTGCAGTGGAGCTATCTCTACCCACCCTTCAGGTGGGATTTCCAGTGGACAGCTCGGCGTAGCGTCTTTTACTTTTCAGTTGTTGTTTACCCTTTCGAGTTGTACTTTACTTTCAGTTGGGGTTTGTATTCGGGCCCACTTACTTTCCGCACTTGATGTTGTACTATGTTGTTACATAGTGTTTAAATTTTCCGCTTGCTTACTCTGAGGTGCTTGTTTACCTTAGAAAGGCAATGCCTTCCCTTTTTCCGGGATTTATGCCTTGTTGCTAGTCGCCAGCCCCTGGCCTATGGAAGGCGGGTTTGGGGTAGTCACGACATGGGCCCTGAGGACGGGTCATGACAAATTGGTATCAGAGGAGTTCGGTTCTACCGTAGACTCTGATCTTTCTTCAATGTGAAGCAATAATGTTTAGCGTATTAGGTGTGGTTATCAGTCCAGGGAGTCCAGTGTTGGTGAGGCGGCCGACATATCCGTACACCAGGACCCTGACTTCTGATTTCCGACTTAATGCACGAAAACATTGATTGCGTTTGTGTTTCAGGTTTTCTTTGTGATTACTTGTGTCAACTCACCAGGTACACTGTTTGATTGTGGTGCACCTGTTTCCTTTTCAGGATGGCCCCACGATGGCAGTCAGCTAGGGTTCCGAGAGTCGAGCGTGAAGAAAGCCCACCGAGCGATGAGGCCTCGGTGCAGGGCTCCTTGTCAGCAGAGGCACTGGCGGTACCTTTACCCGTCGAGCCACTGATGCTACCAGCCCCAGCCGCTGACGATGCATGTCGCCTTAGCGCGCTGCATGAGTTCCAGCACCAGCGACCACCCAGGTTTAGTGGGGAGACGGACCCCCAGGAAGCCGAGGACTGGCTGGGGGCAGTCAAACGAGTTTTTAGGTTAGTGAGGACACCAGTAGACCTCATGGTGATCCTCGCAGCGAGCCTCCTACACGCGGCAGCAGGCAGATGGTGGAGCTTGATGCTCCAGGTGCACGACGAGACATCTCTTCTCTGGACAGACTTTGAGAGCATCTTCTACTCCGAGTTCATCCCAGCCACCCTCCGAGCGGTGCGCATCCAGGAGCTACTACAGCTGCGGCAAGGCAGCATTACAGTAGCCCAGTACGCGGCGAGGTTTACTGATCTCTCGCGCTACTCCACAGATATGGTACGGGACCCATTCTTCCGGGCCCAGACCTTCGAGCAGGGATTGAGGCATGAGATCAGGGCTTCGATGATCTCCCTCAACATTCCGACGCAGGCAGAGGTGTTGGAGAGAGCACTTCTAGTGGAGAGTTTTCTCGCCGAGCAGGCTCTAGTGACAGGGCCATCCGCAGGATGACCCATAGCAGGGTCTTCTACAATTGGCAGTAGACAGGTGACACAAAGGTCCAAACGGGCCAGACCATCAGATGGGCAGTCACTGGATGAAGATTCAGTTGTGCGGGGCACACGAAGGAGAGCCAGCTACAAGAGGGGCAGACATTGCTATGCATGCGGCGGGCAAGGTCACATGGCTCGAGACTGCCCGACTCGTCTTACAGACGAGAAGTAGGTGGTAGATGGACCTCCCAGACAGAGGTTCGGCCATGGAGGTCCACAGGGTGTAGGCGGACGAGATAGAGGAGCTGGCCGAGTAGCAGATGGTGGGCGACACTTCGAGGTGTTTCCACCACCACCACCAGGAGGTCCGCCGCGACCGCAGGGAGTTGGTGGACATGGTAGAGCTCAGCTTCAGGAAGCTGAGGTCTTTGATCATGGAGCTCTGGGAGAAAATGGACAGGAGCGGAACTAGTGGATACGTCTTTTGTACTTATAGTTCCTAGTTGCTATTGTGCATCGTCTTTGTATTATGAGATGCAATAATAAAAGACGCATACCTTTGTGATGTTTTCATTCTTGTCCTCTTTTGTGTTGTTACTAAGAGGTTCCAGTTTTGACTATTGACTTGACCCTCACTTGTGAGACATCTACTGGAGGAGACCCAGTTACCACACACTGATGCCGACAGTGTGACTCAACCCTTGGAGGTGACAGTAACGGTTGGATCTTTTGGTAGTAGCATCGAGTCCTTACGACATCATCCTTGGTATGGATTAGTATCATCCATGTCAGGATTGACTGTATTAGGCAAAGAACGTGGTTCATCCAAGGGATGAGACCGAATTTCTCTTAATCGGCAAAGAAGAAATCATAGCAGCTCTTGTGGGACCAGAGGTGGTCCAGGCCACGATAGAGAAGGTCCAGGTCATCCAGGAGTGGATGAAGACAACTCAGAGCCGACAGAAGTCTTTCGCTAATAGGAGGCGGAGGCCACTTGAGTTTGAGGATGGCGACCACGTCTTCATGCGGGTCTCACCTCGACGTGAATTACAGAGATTTGGCCAAGGTGGCAAGTTGTATCCATGCTTCATCGGACCCTTCCAGGTCCTCAGCAGGATTGGTGAGGTGGCTTACCGCCTAGCTCTACCGCCTTTGTATCCCTAGTTTGTGTTGAAGCTTTACGGGAACGTAAAGCCCTGCGGTGTGATTAATGTAAAGACCTGGAAATTTCAAGGAAAATTTTTTCTTAATTTTCTTTGGAATTTTACAAGAACACAGTTTCTGACGGCGCCTGATTCCGAGGACCGGAGTGCCCGGAATCAATTTCCGAATTTTGGCTCGGGTACGTTCAGTGAACTAACAAGCGAGAATTCCTATCTTTTGAACTAGTGCTCGGAATTGAAATCTGATGGCACCGATGAACTCGCAATGCCGGTAATCGCTTAAGGGAACCTTTTCCGTAGTTGCATTTGTGCGGATGAAGAAGTTAAATTAAGGGGGTTTAATTAAAAAGTAAATAAAATTGTTGAATCAATTTTATTTCGTTTCAAGGTGGTTAATTTCTCCCATGGGAAGTTGGTGGTGGGGCCCACATCCACGCAACTTCCCATGTGTGGATAATTGAAATGGTGGGGCCCACATGAATGCCCCACCTTTTCAAATCCCTTAACTCCTCTTAACCCCTCACCTTCCTAACTCCCCATTAACTCACTTTCATTAATTTTTGACAACTTGTTACAATTAATAAGGTGAGTTACTTAATTTCAAACTCTTGAAATTCAAATGGTTACATTGTGTGAATAAAATTAAGACTTGGTCTTATTTTATTATTGTTAGAGTTTTTCCACCTTGAGAGGTTTGGGAAGCGTGAAGTCTTCTTATTCTTCAACCTCGATGAAGAACGCGAAGAACACCGTTCTTCAACGAGGAACATCACCGCCAAAGAACGCGACGTCTTCTTCCAACGACATTTCCTCTTCGAACGCACCTCGACGTTAACGGAAACGACGATCGTTTTCCACGACGCCCGATTTCTGTGACGCTCGTCTTCCGAGGATCGTTGACGTGCACCGTTCTTGAACCGAGGTAGAGAATTTAAATTGTGACTGTTGGTGAACCATTGTTTACTCCCTTCTAAATCTATGAACGCGGATTAACTAAATATTATGTTGATCCGCGAAGATTAATTTGCGGATTGGGATTATTGTTATGATTCTTTTTATTTATGAGGTTGTAGGGGGTTTATGTGTTTCTTTACGTGATTTCCCTTCCTTCTTTTACCCGCGTATTTTAGGACCACTTGATATTGATTAACGGGAGGAGGTTGGACCACACAAACATGGTCGGCCCCTCCCTTATTCTTTATTTCTTGTTGTTGCGGATGGAATGGAAGTGACGCGGTGCCGTCACACCGCGCGGAATCGTGTGGCAAGAATGTGCGACGTCGTCATGCCACGCAATCAATTAATTTTTGAATAAATTATGCGGCGCCGTCGTGTCTCGCCGAAAAAAACCACAAAAGAACCACGGTCGGAGTCGGGCCGCAGCAAAGGGGTGCGGCGCCATCGGGTCACGCTGGAAAACTACAAAGACGACGCTATTCGTTTTGACGGGCGACGATGAAGCAGGCTGCTATGGAATTTGAATTCCTTCGTAGTGAAGGTCGAGTCCCGGGTGGACCATAGGCGAAGACGGCAGGAGAAACGGACCACTGGAGCGCGTCCGGTGGTCCGCGGAAGGCGGCAGGGGCGCGCTGCCGGAGGGTTGGCGGCCAGCGGATCCGCCGCCGGCCTCAATTAGCGTCGAGCGGGGGAGTCGCGCACCCCGCTCCGCGTTTCGGCTCGACCACGCTGGCCGAGTCATGGCCGGCCGGTGGGGCCGGACCAAACCGGACTGAGACGGGCCGGGTCGGCACGGTTCGGGTCGACCCGGTTCGGGCCGACCCAGGGGGGGTCGGGCCGGGTCGGCCCGGGCCCAGACCCCCCGATTTCGGACTGTTTTCGGTCTTTTTCCCGTAACATGAGCTACGGACCTCCAAATGACGCACCGTCAGCGGAAACACGATCCTTGGATCGAGTCGGTCGTTACGGTATACTGCACTCAAGGTTTCGAAATACTTTGGATTCGGCCGAGTTGGTTCGTACACGAAACCAACCGGGCCCTCGGAGCAAAAACGCCCATATCTTGAACTCCGGACGTTCGATTGACGTGCCGTCGACTTGGTTGAGTTCCTCTTAGTGAGATGGATCTTTTGGCATACTCCGTACGAGGTTTGGATGTAGGTGGAGTACGGTCGGGTTGGTTTTTCCTTAAAAACCAACCGGGCCCCTGGAACGAAAAAGACAATAACTCTCAGACCAGGCGTCCGATTGACGTGTCGTCTGTTGCGTTGAGTTCCTGTTGACGATACGGAATTTTTGGATACATCAACTTCGGACTATGTGACAGTTGATGTATCAGCCTCTCGGCTCGTGGAGCGGACCCTCTCGAACGAGCTTGCTGTGTGCGGGAACCCTAGTGCTGGCTGCGACTTCGACGACGACGATTGTGCAGAGATCCTCAGTGGACTGCGACGATGAAGAGAGCTGGTCTTGTATCATATGTGGGTCCTAGCTGGGCTGGTCTTGTATCCTATGTGGGTCCCATATTAGATGATTCAATACTGGTCTTGTTTCCTTTGTGGGTCCCAGTATAGATGAATCAATGAAGACAGCTGGTCTTGTATCCTATATGGGTCCTAGCTGTGCTGGTCTTGTATCCTATGTGGGTCCCATCTTAGATGATTCAATACTGGTCTCGTATCCTATCTGGGTCCCAGTATAGATGAATCAATGAAGGCAGGTGATCTTGTATCCTATGTGGGTCCTAGCTGTGCTGGTCTTGTATGCTATGTGGGTCCCAGCTTAGATGATTCAATACTGGTCTTGTATCCGATGTGGGTCCCAGTATAGTTGAATCAATGAAGACAGCTGGTCTTGTATCCTATGTGGGTCCTAGCTGTGCTGGTCTTGTATCCTATGTGGGTCCCAGCTTAGATGATTCAATACTGGTCTTGTATCCTATGTGGGTCTCAGTATAGATGAATCAATGAAGACGGCTGGTATTGTATCCTATGTGGGTCCCAGATTAGATGATTCAGTATCTATGTCTGATCATATCCTTCACCTTTTCAATGATGTATACCTGTGTGAGCTGAATCATGTTTGCTTTCCTGTGTGGATTGTGTTGTGTTATCCTCTTTGGATTACGTTTTACTTTCCTGTGTGGAATACGTATACTTTCCTGTGTGGACTCAGTTGTACATGGGCTCGGAGTTTGGAGCGTATTGGAATTGTTGACTTAGGTATATGTATGTGCATATACCTAAGCAGTGTCGGTTGTTACTTCGTGATTGTATCTTTCCTTGTGGTTTATCCTTTGTGGATTTTGGGAGACCTTCAGGGGTCTCGGGGTCCCTACTGAGTAGCTTATACTCACCCCTGCACGGGTTATGCCCGCACTACATTGTGTTGGTTGCAGACGACAGACATCGTTGATCGTGGTTGAGGCTTGCAGAGCAGGACGGTACCTGGAGGAGGACCATTGGGCAAGACGTACTCGAAGCGGACGGCGGGACCCGAGGAGCAATGGAGCTATCTGTACTTACACTTCAGGTGGGATTTCCAGTGGACAGCTCGGCGTAGCGGATTTTACTTTTCAGTTGTTGTTTTCCCTTTCGAGTTGTACTTTACTTTCAGTTGGGGTTTGTATTCGGGCCCACTTACTTTCTGCACTTGTAGTTGTACTCTGTTTTTGCTTAGTGTTTACTTTTTCCGCGTGCTTACTCTGAGGTTCTTGTTTACTTTACAAAGGCAATGCCTTCCCTTTTTCCGGGATTTACGCCTTGGTGCTAGTCACCAGCCCCTGGCCTATGGAAGGCGGGCTTGGGGTAGTCACGGCACGGGCCCCAAGGACGGGTCGTGACAAGCATGGCTACAATATTTTTCATTCCAGCTCCCATAACGTTCGGTTGCTCAGGGGGATAATCATTGCATTTCCCATCGCATTCCACATTAACACGGTTCCTTCGAGTTGCATCCATTGACTAAAACCACGAATAATAGTGTGAGAAACACAAATTATAATAGGAAAACCACATAGTCAAGAATAAAATTTCACACTTAAGGTCTTATCATATGTCATTCATGGCCATTTCTGAAACACTAATATTGTGTTCTATGCTTAGATATATCCTTAGGGTTTTTACTAAGGCTTTCACATCCTTGTTTCTAAAGGTTGATTATACCCTTCCTCTGTTACCAAATATAATGACCAATACATTACATACATTTTTATTACATCAAAATTGAAGCACACTTTTTACAACATATAAAAAATCATAAAAGGACCGTATAGGTATAATGTCTTTAGAAACTAGGAAACCTAAACAACTGGTTCATAAATCATCTACATTTTCTCCCTTTTATTTTATCATATCTACAGTCCCTTTTGGCATATCATATTTAATACCATTTTTACTAGCCTGGGGAATAGAAAAAATACAAAAGGGTGAGCTCAAATGCTCAGTAAGGGTAAACAAAAAAAATATCCATCACATCATATTCATAAGAACATAACATTTTGGAAATCTTAACCTGCAAAAGAGATCATAATTTCATAACATGGGATAAATCTCAGTGGTGAAATGTAATCCCAATAATCATAACATGAAACTCTTTTTCATACACAGATAATCATATATAATCATTTCTTAGTATTCAAGACTCATTTCCAAGACTATCTTACCTAACAAAGTCCATTTCTAAACTGATTTCACTACTCGTTTCAGTCCCGTATCACTGAACCAGATTAACCTGTTATTCCAGCCATGTCTATCTCATTAGATATAAATATTTACCCAATGAATTGGAGGGATATATAGGTCCCACCCATCTAATAATTATACAATTATTATGTGTTCCACAAGATCATAAATCATACATCATAGCATAACCCATGTAATAAAAATGGGAATCTTAAACATCTTTCCATCATAAGATAATCCATATAAGATAAAAATAAATCATAAAAATATTAATTCCATCATAACATAATCAAATCAATGTAAAAATAGTTATAGAAATATAACCCTATATTATCTTAGATGGAAAATAATTTTGATAAAACACTTGAACTCAATTCTTGAGGAAAATATCCTTTCTACTTCAAAAACATTTTTCCTTTCTTAACATGTCATAAAATATTAAAATAATAGAAGTTGAATAAAAATAAACTTGAAATTATATAAAGTATGCTTCATGGAAATAATGTTCTAGTAATCTGTTCATGCCATATAAGTTAAAGAAAAACATTGTTCTCATACTTTGGCTGGAAAAGTCAAAAAAGTACCTCGTACTAAAAACGACAAAAGATTCCTTTCATATATTTTACTAAAAAGTCACCAATGGGTAAAATTGGATTTAAAAAATTTATGTTGGATGGAAATAATATTAAATATTGAGGAAACATGGATGTGGATAATAAATATTCCCCAGTAAATTCTGAAGTATAAACAATCTCGGATAAAAATGAGATTGTGATATTTTACCTTACCTTAGGTCTGATTTTATTAATACATGTCTGAACCTCCTGTATAATGATTTAAATAATTCCATTGACTTATTCCTGAATCATAATAATTTTTATGATATCATATATGGTCATATTATTAGCTTATTATCAGTAATATTTCATTGCTACTTGTTATTTGGGTGTTTATTGCTTTTTTTTCTTATGTGGGTTTTGTAGAATAAATTCTTATTCTTATTTTTGGGTTACAGAAACCTCATTTCCATAATTATATTAGTGTAATATATATCATATTTATTCATTAAATTCATTTATATAATCATTATGCAATTAAGATCAGGTAGAACGAGTTGCATCACATCGTGGAGACGGTAGGTCGTACGTACGCACGGACGATGATATCGTTCCCATGATCGTGGAATTTTATTGAAGTGTATGCATACTATTTCATAATAAAAATAATTTTACAATAATTATATATAGTTATTATTTAAACCATTATACCCATCCATGTAAGGTGGTGGTGGAAAACAGATTACACCACGCCGTGGAGATGGTATTCCATACGTACGGACGCGCGGTGATTTTGTTTTCCATAGGATGGATCGAAGATGAAATGGGGTTGTTTCATAATTATAATAACATATTTGTATATTAGTGATACTTATGTTATTACTTAATAATGAAACAACTAAATAAGATTAAGTAGAAGAAGAAATAACATTGAAATAATCGATAACGAACATTACCTCTTCTTTGAAGCGCCTCTTATTAACCTCCTCGTAGGGAAATAAAGATGGTCTTTGAAGAATACCAGGACCTCTAGAATGTTTCTAGGGAAGTTTAGAAGAGAAATTGGCAGGGTTTGGACGAGCATGAAGGCTCAATGTGGTGTGAGGAGGAGAGGGAGGAGGTTCCCTTTTATAAGGGAGGAGTGGGGCACCTTAGAAAAAACATAAAATATTATTTTATTATAAATTCATATTCGGTTTTTAGTAGCTCCAAATTGATTTATTTAGAATATAAGGTGGGCATGGGTCTAAATAATCTCAAAAAATAGATTTTATACATGTTGAGGTTAATATTTTAACCTTGTCATTTAGATTTAACTCTAAGTTAAATAATCTTACTTTTAGCATGTCTTCTTGTTTTCTTACACTATATGGTTAATAAACATACTATAACAATCCCAATGAACCCCAAGTTGTTCATTAATAATATATATAACCTTATCTAAGTCATTTTCCTGAGCCTTATATTTTTAGGAATTATAAAACAATTAATAATATAATATTTTTTTTAAAAACTATTTTATGTCAATTTTGACACTATTTGGTAATTGATTTTTTTGAAAATCATAAAATCATTATTATTTCTAAAAAAGTTAATTAAATAAATACTAATATGTAATGTTAACTTATAAAATAAGTTTAATTCTTAAAAAGTCTCAAATTAAATTTATTTGGGTATTTAAAATATCAATTATGTTAATATTTCCTTAATAAGGTAATTACATCATCATCATTGTGTCATAAATAAATTAATTTATTTAATGTCTAACAATTATAAATAAAATTCCATAATGTATAAAAACTTATTATCTTTCTAATGAATATTTATAGTCGAATATATCTTATTTATAACCTTGTATTAAAAATGATTTTGTTATTAAACTTTGATTTCAACTATTTTAACTCTTCTTTAAATAAAATAATATTAAATGTCCTAATCTAATCCAAGTGGACCTAAAGGGTAATATTTTATCCCTAATGTTGTTTATGGTCGAATTAAACTTATACAATATAATTATGACATGTGTTAGGGTAATTAATACCATTTTAACCCTTAATTATCCTATTTACTTTTAACCGTGGTAAATAAAAGTAAAAAGTTACTATTCACCAAAAATTATTTTTATCTTATTGAACCACATTTTACTCCTTGATTTTAACTGTGTCTCTCGGATTTTCAAAATTCCACTAACAGAAGCGGTAAAATTATGTTTTATGTAAATTTTCAAACTCTCCTAGGAGGTGGGTAAACGACGGTGAAAAGGTCAATAATATTTTTATATATCTAAAATTATTATAAAACGAATCAAATGAATTAAATTGAACTTATATAGTTATTTTGTATCAATTTTTACCTAAAATAAATTTAAATAAAATAAATAAAAATTTAAATAAAAATTCGGTTTTTAAATAGTAACCCAGTGTTTTCACTATTCATCAAAAATTGAAAGTTTTCGGAAAAATACCAAAAACTCACCCTAGGCTTATTTCAATATTCCAAATCCCAAAATTAAGACCATTTTGAATGGTAAAATTTATAAAATATCAAAAAGTGGTTATAACTATTCATAATGGCTGGTTTTAATAATATTTTAATAGCATATCTTTGTTTAGGGTGACTCGGTATTGCGTACAATCCAAGCTATCGAGGAAGTTTGTGATTGTGTGTAAAGTAAGCCAAGCTAGCGTTGTGTGTATTGAATGATTCCATTGATGTTGTATATAACATAAGAACAAAATATTTCTCATAAAAATATCGGGTGTTATACAGGCCATGTATAAGCCTGTAGAGGATGCATGATAATGAACCCGTGCTGCGTGGGTTCTAGGTGCATGCCCAAGGAGTAAAGTGACTGCGAAATGCTCTCCCGCATGGTGTACCCGGTATGAGGCAATACCATGGAGGCGAGATGAGTAATCTGAGCTGAAGCTACCATGAATTGATAGTTAAAACACACAAATTCCATGTCCCATTTTAATGTGGGACAAAATATCAAAAACCCAGATGCAATCCTGGCCGGTCTTCTGATCTAGCGTGAGATCTCGACCACACGATCCATCCTGTATCCTATGATGTAATCGCCGACGTCTGTTATTAATTCCAGGTGATCCAACATTTAGGGGGAGGCACCAAGGTTGTCTTTAACCTCTAGACATCTTGTGATGCTCCCTCACCATCCGCAAACCAAAATTTGAGCATAGCACCGATCCCTTCTCTTCGACCACCATTTAATATTAATGTTTGTGTATAATGATCGTCCAGAAAAAGTGAATACATGCATGCATTTATAGTTTCATTCATGCATCATGATAGAGAATTCGAATGCAGGTGAAAAAACTGATGGCGTGAGGACACATCATGGATCTTGAACCTTTGAGAAAATAAGTTTCATGTGATCCATATCACTTGCACATGATCTACTCACTGAGAAGAAGACAAATATGTCAAGAAGGAATATCCAATGATTTGAGGAAAATATTTTAACAGAGATCTCGTCTTATTCATATAAATATTTGAATAGTATATCTTGGAGGTTTGCTAAAAAATAGAGGCAGATCCCTCCCTTATGAATAGAGGACCCCCCCAGTCAAAGTTAAAATTTTTCATTCACAATTAAGAGATATCTCGTTTCCCTAAAGACACATAGCTACCGCGAAGCAGTACTGTAGTTCGTGAAGAAAGAGCCATGACATACTTCCTTATTCACGAAGGAGAATCCTACATATCACAATTCAATGAAAAAAAACATATTTATGTGCATCTATTGTGTGACAGAGTAATGCGCATCCCATGCGTAGAGGAGAATAATGAACCCTCTTGGTTCGTGAAAGATGTTGCCCACCATTTGAAGTTCGTGAAGAGATGAATCGCAAACCATCTTGGTTCTCGAAGGGAACCCACACACACCCTTTGAATGAGAACATAAAAAATGGACATTGTATACATACACTACCCTTGGTGAGGAAGAATAACCAACACACATCCATTCGGATTTGTTCACAAATAGAATAAAGATAACGTATACATGATTTTCATGCATGTATATGCATGAGTTGAGATACTGGAACTAGCCGAAGGGTGGGTCACACCCATTCGGGTTGTGTGTGTTCTTTACATAAAGTAAAAGGATGATTCATGAAAGGTGGAGTTCATGTGCATGAAAACATAAATCATTGTGTGTTTGTGCACATGTGAATCTGTATGAATGAATAAAAAATAAAACACACCAATTGAACCCTAATTAAAAATGAAAAGTGTGTGTTGGTATGAATAAAATGAAGATAAATGGAAAAGGAGAACGGGAGGAGATTGTGTGTCTGTGCTCAATGTGCTTTATCCTTATATGTTTTTACAAAAATAATAAAGATATTGTTCATGCATCCATGCATGCACAAGAACATGTGAAGACACATAAAATAAGAATCAATATTGTTAGTTCACATGTGTAAACAAGAAAAAGAAATGCCATGTAACCCATGAATGAAGAAACATAAATTCATATGATGCCAAGTGAGTTGATCTTCTGTGTTTGAATAATCCAATAAGTGTATGTGATTATTACCAAGAAAAGAGAAAAAAGTTTTAGTGAATGCACTTATTGAAAGAAAGAATAATAAATTGAGATATCCAAATACAATAGGTATTAGATCCCATTAAATCTATGCATGAAGATAATGATAATTGTTAATGGAGTGAGACATAATTAAAGAAGTTATTCTATCCGAGTTTCCAGTAATTTAGAATCCAAGAAAGAAGACTTAGCTGATATTTTGAAGAATTTCTCTTGCATTCTTGAAGAGGTCATGTACACCATTTTCTAAAATATGAGTGAGGAAAAGTCCACACCAGAAGAGGAAATTGTTTCTTGAGAATTATTAATGTGAGCACTGATCAACCTAAGTGATCAGAATTTTTGAGCTAGGCCAGTAGACCTTAGAAAAGGATGTTGATGATTCTTGAAGAGATTCATAGACAGTGTGATTTAGTAAGCCTTTGTGGAGATATCATATTACCATCTATAGTTAATAAAGACAGATCTTAAAGAAAGATGTAGCTCATTTCACTCGAGAGCTAGAAGAACCTTGTGAGATTCAGGGAGGGTAAGAAGTCTTCAATGGGAATATGAAGCAGGCCAGTGGGACTCTGGTAACACTGTGGTATGTAGTATAAAGAAACTCTTATGAGAGTAAGGAAAGATATATTGGGATACTATACCGACCATTGTAATTACTAACTAAATTTTAGTGGACAAACCTTGTTGGGGTGAATAACCAACAAAGAAAGAAGTAGTTCTTTGAATTGATCCCTGTGATTCCTTATGTTCAACGACTTTACATTTATAACATCATTCAATGTATTTATAAGAGACACAGGAAGAGTGGATCGTGGATTTAACTAGTCATAGAGGATTAATTGAAAAAGAGTCAATTAGTAAAATTATTTAATGGGATCCCTGATTCCCAACCTCCCCCACTTAGTGATTCACACTGATCTAGGAACTTCAATTATTACACGAATATATGGAGATCTCATATTCCCACAAAACTCTTTTCCAACGGTAATGACCTATTTGGGGACCAACAGTGTATACAAAATATTCATTTGAGATCATCTTTTAGGGGAAAGAAAAACAATTTTCCCATTTATAATAATCTAATAACAAAAAAATCATGTTTTTACTCAAAACTGTTGTTTAGAAAAACAAGGATCCTCACAAAACACATTCTATTCCATCAATTACATCAGTCATATTTTACACAGGAATAAATGATTATCAAATAATTACATAAAAATAATAAAATCACCTTAAAAAGTTACCATGGATATTTTAACTTATATTATAATAACATGGATCATCATTGAATAATATCCAAATGAGGAAATTAAAATTTTCAAAACTAAAAATTATAATGTCAATGGAAAATTAAAAAAGAATCTTACTTAAATTTGAAAATGTTTAGCTGAATCTCATGCTCATTTCTCTAGTGAGACCTACTGATGCTTCGAGGGGATATAGCAAGCCTCACCCATCGTTTATTTTGTATAAATAATTCCACATATATATGTGGTGAAACACATTCTATTTAAAAAAGTCGTTGAATTAAAATAAGAAAAAATATTTACAATTATGATAATCAATAAACATAAACATAAATCATCCCGAGTAAGATGATTGGAATCCAAATGGTACATATCAAGTATAAATGATCATAATAATTATATAGAAATTATAATTATAGAATAATTACATCCATTATCTAGTGGATCATAAATATAGAAATGGATTGATGTTTTTGTTGAATATAAATACCATAAAAATTTTATTAAAACCAATCATGATTATGATAAATTTATTTTCTTGAAAGTATTCATAAAAATAAATATTAAAAGAAAAATTAAAAAATAACATTTATTTAAAATATCATTTAGAACCTATAAAAGAAGATATATGTTCATAAAACACCATTTAGTTTTATTTTTCAATTCAAAATTTATACTTTTAATTAAGTGACATAACGATGCCGCCAAAATTTGGGAATTATAGCTAAGGGCATCAGTACGGTTAGGGGGGTGATTTTCCCATTGGAAGTAAAACAACCAACAACAACTTCAACAAAGGAATCAAAAAATAGATGACGCATGATAAAAATGTTCTACAATAAAAAAAATCAAAAATTCAACAAAATAAAACTACACCATTACCAATATCAGATTTTTAAAGAAGAAGACTAAACCATAATGCATAAAGAATCCAAAGGCTTATATCAACAGCTTCGAACATGTTCCATGGTCCAACACCACTATCCAACCAAAATTATTATGATGAATCAAAAACAAAATGATATGATTTTCTCTTTACTATTTTTTGTTAAAACTTATTCAGAGATGCACTATTTATACTAATTATGGTTGAGTAATGAAACACGTAAGGATTTTCACAGTAGATATTTATACTCATTCCCCTAAAGTAGAATAATTTTTAATATTTATATTTAAAAATTTATACATAACACTTTTAAACATTTAAAATATTTATATCAAATCCAATTAGTTCAAACCTATAAAGAATTTACATAGTAAAAAAATTATAATAGAATAATCTCCAATGAAAAACAATGAACCAATCCTTCACAATCATTTCACAAATTTTATTGTCATAACCCATTTCCTTCCACATATAACCTTATACAAAGAAAAATAAATTGGTCATTGTTCGTTACTCACGAATGGACTCTCATTGATCAACCAATTCATCCCAAGGTAATGATATACTAGTGCTAAAATGGCACGTGCCACTTCCATAGGGTCATGAAAATTAAATTGATGGTATGCCATTCAATTATGTCAAACCCATTTAAAAAACATTGTTCCCAACCATGTCAATTAAACAAAAAATCATAAAAAAAATCATTCAATAAAATTTTATATTTAAATTAATCCAAACAAAATATTCCAAATCCTCATTTTAAAATATTGAAACTAAGAAAAATGTATAACAATTCCACAATTTCATCAATCGAAAAAATGTCACTAAAAAGGTTTATACCATTAATATAAATAAAAATCACTCTCAATTTAAATAAATTAAAACTACTTAAGAATAATCCTTCATTCTATAATAAGATGAGTCAATATTGTAGCCACCTACCTTTAAAACTATGGCAGAAATCAAGAATGACATGAATTATTAAACAAAACCTTGTTGAATCACCCAAAATATTCCATATATCATATTCCATAACATCATAACATCCAACTATTGTCATTATTGGCATCCAATATCGTAAATTAGTCCCCCATTTTGTAGATCTATGAATACATGATTGAGAAATGATTTATATTAATGGAAAATAACATTAAATGAATACTTACTAAGGGAATTGAGCTTTATCAAACTAGTATTTACAATAGGATCACTCCCGAGTTGAAGGGGAGAGTCTCTACAAACATTAGAAGGATATAATATGAGTTATGGTTGAAAATATTGAAAATAATAGGGGCATAGTGGTGAAAACGAGTGATATCCACATTATAGGATCTAAAAATTTTATTGTGGAAGGATTGTCACACTGTTTTGAAAATATTGCACTAACCATGTTCCAACCTCTACCACTAAAACCCCTCCACCACCCCTTTAATGGTTGAACTATATGATAAGAAAAACCATTCACCAAACATGATTTTACAACTATTCTATAATTTTGATTTTTCTCGTAGGTGGATGTATCATTTGGAACAAATGTGCACCAAATCGATCACTTACCTAGAAACACATGTTTCCCCATTCATGATTTTCAGCAAGAGTTTCAATATTTATATTAATAAATATAAAATTTTAAACCTCTATAAATTCTTAAAAATAATCCAAAAGTTCTCCAAAACCTCAAAAACATCACCAAATCACTATACGTTAGAAAAAACCATAAATAGAGGGTTGCATAACTATAAACGGGTGTACTACATTCTCCACAACAATACACTTATTGTCTATAGAAAGTAGAAAACAACAATTTCCTTAAAAGTGTTTGGGCCATCGATTGACCATATAACAATATTTGACAACATGTTCTATTAAATTTATGGTTTCAGTTATGGGAAGTGTTTGGAGGACGCTCTGAGAGATTTTGTGATGTTAGGTTGCTAAAATAATGAAGATGGAGAAGTAAAAGACATGTAACTAGACTAAACGACAAGAAATTATTTTTCACGGCATGTCTTTGAGGGGTGATTATGTGAATAATTAATAATAAATCTGATGAAGGATTTCAGAACATGTAATAATTTGAGGATGGAAATATAAAATAACATGACTAGGTGACACATTTTCAGTGAATACATAACCCTAGGTATTACACGATTTTGAAGAGTATTACACTACATGTAATACCTCAATCATGTGTAGTTTTAAAATTCATTTTTTGGTGAACCATTATTCATTTTTCCATATTTTTCTTGTTTTGTCTCATTTTGGGAGAACCATATGCACCAAAAATTGTTCATCAAGCACTTTCTTTCCATCATTGATTCATTGACCTCAGTGGATGTAGGTTTGAAAAACATGGTATATATGGTGTTTGTTCTCTTCTCTTTATCCTCAGTTTTCTTCCGTTCCTCTCTCGTGTATCCATTTTGGTGGGGTTTCATTGGTTTAGGGGGGTGTTGGGTTTCATCTTGAAAGGGAATTGGTGTGGTATTTTTTGATCTGTAGTTTTCGCAGTGTGGTTGTGATACATGGGTATTCCACATCACCATTAAAATCTCATTAAATAGAATGATCCCTCAGGGTAGGATTACCTTCATTTATCTATATTTTGAATCATTTAAGAGGATTTTTACTTCCTTTAATCTATGAATCGTGGTTGTTTCAGCCAAATTAAAGATAATTAGTCATGAAATTGAAATTCAGGGGAAAATGGGGTTTTATTTGCATGATTTCTACAGCTTTTATATTGATTGTGATATTGTGTTTGTTCAGCCTTGATGCACCACTAAAAATATGGGATATTGGTGGATATTTTCTATTGGATACATCTATTTTGGATATTTTCTTATTTTTATTTTTGGGGTATCACCATAAAATGAAAATTTGGAAAACAACATATACATGGTTTTTTAATTGGATGCCTTAGTATTTTTATTTGTTTCATAAATCCATAATGAAATTTATTAAAATGTGGTAAACATTCTTGTAAATATGTAAAATGGTTTTTTTCTATTTTTTATGTGTGGGTAAGTAGATAGAGTGCGGTTGTATAGGGCATTTATGATGGGTGTGGTATGATTATGCAATAGGTTTGTGGAACTGGTTATGTTATGGCATTTTCTTTGATGTGGTTATGAGTTTGGGGTTTATTTTGGAATATATGGAAACTTGTACATGATTAATTTTAAGAAGGAAATATTTAATTGGTATGGGGCTTCACCATTAATAAAATGCATAAATATTTACACCAAATATAGAGATAGATATATGGTATATAGTCAGTGGGAGATAAACTTTGATGTCATTGAACATTCTGTATTTAATTTGGAGCCACCGTAATTTATCATGATCTTCACATTCTGAAATGGATATTACTATGTATTATGTTATGTGTTCTTCCTAGTGGTTTCTTGGGTAGTGACAAAACGAATAAATAATTTTTCAATAATTTTTGGAATTTATAGGGTTGGTTTGGATAACATATCGGAAATGGTTAATTAAATTTGTTGGGAATTTGAAATGGGATTTATGACATGATCTATGGTGTTGTGAATTTTTAGATAGTATCAAATGTAGATGTATTGTGAGTTAGTTTTTTGTTTGAGAAATTATAAGTTATGAATGAGTGTTTTATATGATACATGTGCATACTTATATTTCCCATTGATTTAAATTCATATTGAACCCATGTTGATTACTTTGTAAAGAACATTTTCATTATCATGCAAGGAGTGTTTTTACCCACATCCCAGTGGTAGGATGGACAGATGGCCCTAGTCTATTTAAGTAGGTTGTGTTGAGATATGGTATCCCATGTGACTATGGTTGAGGTGAATTATTTTATATGTTTCTTTTTAAGGAGTTTTGATCTGTTTTTCTTGGTGTCTTCTGGGTGAGATGTGATGTACTTTACTTGGTCTATTCAAGTTGATATGTGATGATTTGTGAGGCCTCAATGTGTGTGGGTGGGTGGTTTTCTTTTCCATAGCTGTGTAACGGCAAGACATTTTTGGAGTTCTAGGTGTGTATGGGTAAGATGTGTTCGGAGGACCATGTTTGTGTGGGTGGGATGTGTTGTAATCCCTATATTTAAGTGTGAGGGATGTGAAATTCTATATTCAGAAGATATATGTTTCATGATGTTTTATTGCAATTTGATAGAATCTAATTAGTGGGAAAGTGGTATGAGGTACCCTATCATCGATCTGATTTATATTATATTAATTTTCTTATGTTACTTTGTGATCATGGCTTGGTTAGGGTGGATTGTATAACTACTTAAACATTGTTTGGTTTTGATTTCTTCTCACATGGGAAATAGTATGTGACTTTCACATGTGATGATTTTTTAGTGGTAGTTCTCAGGTGACATGACCTACAAGGTTTCAACTGGTAAGTAGATGACCTTAGTATCTTCCATTCCATGTTTTTGTTGGAAATGGTCTTCATGTCATTCATGTGGGGTTGTGTCCATTATGTCAATTATGTGGGGGTTCATGGGCATCTTCATAATGTGTCTTCCCATGCTCAGTTTGGTGGAGGCCAATAGGCTCATCATTCTCCATAGTTGAAATTATACTATGGGATTTATTTATCATCTGGGATATATAGAATTTAATCTATTGAGGGGAGATAGAGTATGTATAGGATGACCTCAGGATGTCCATCAAGCTTAGGGAACATGACCCAAGTGTGGATGTGGAGATGGTTTTCAACATATAGGAAAATTATCTAGTCCTGGTTGGTTTCATGTAGTGGAGGAACCAATTCCAATAGGGTCAAAGATCATCAGAGGTATGTTCGGTTAATTTAATACCCTTGATTGTTCTTTCTTTTTGATTCCAAAGATTCACACTCAATTTTTTCAACCCCTATATCCCATTTTATAGGATTATATTTGGAGAGGCATCCCATTACACTGGTGTTGAGTATTATAGACAGAGTACCTGACAACATATTTGATGTGTATCGGGGTTGTAAGCTACTGATGGGACTGCATCAGTCCCATTGGTATTTCATCTTACTATATATGTAGACCTTCAATGTCATCATAATCATCAAATATTTGTATTTTATATATAATAATATCGATAGCCTCCTGATGAGAGTCATGTTCTTGGATGTGCGTGGTCAACGTGTAGTTTTCATTGGCAAGTGGGGTTGTCTTTTCGGAAATTAGCATCTGAATCCACTACTTCCCTTATTTCCCGAGATATTGGTGGAATCAGGGGTATCTAAATGGTATAGGTTCCTAGGGTCGTTGAAGAGTTCTTGGATTGTTTTCACAAGGATGTTGTGACACTACCTCTTTAATGTCGTGTTGTGTTTGTGATAGAATTACAGCTTAATGAATCATCGATTTTGATGGATCCTTAAAATATGGAACTTTTTGATTTGAGGATTTAGAAATATGATCTGATGTAGAATTATTTTATTCTACACAGTTTGTTGCATTGGGGTGCTCTGGTGTTATTCTAAATGAAGGAGAATGGTGGACTATGTTTGTTCAAATAATACCATTGGTTGAATTATATCTCTTTTGTGGAATAATGATATTTTCATCCAGGTGACAGTGATGTGTTTTTTTTCTATGATCAACCCACGGTATACATATCAAAAATTGATGGCAATGGGGGGCGACATACATCATATTATCATTAGTTAAAGGTATGGGTACTTCGTGTTTTTATTAATTTCATTAGGTGTTATGAATGTAGTAGATGCATTCTTCAAGCTTATATACTCAATGTTCCCTGATTTCATGGATTGGCTCAACATCGTATTGATGGATGACATCTAAATCTAATCAAATTAACACTATTAGTATAAAGAGTATCTTAAATTTAACATGTAGGTTCTTCGACAACCCAATCTCTAGATAATATTTTCCATGTGTATGTTTTGGGCCTGAGAGGTGGATTTCCTCAAGCATGTTGTGACTCTGTAGTGCGTGTTAGTAGTCCCATTATAGGTTGAATGATTATTTTCTTGGGATGTACCCAAGAGCATGATATTATCTCGTATTTGGTTTCATATCACATGCTATTATCATAATTTTGTACTCAAATTCCCATGATTTAATGACTCTTTTGCTTCTTTGACCAGAAAATAAAAAAAATATTTTGTGGAGTGATTATATCAATGTATTATTTGGTTACCTAAAGTGGATGTTTTTTAGTTCTCAAGTTCTCCAGTATCCTGATGAAGTGGTGATTTTAGTTGTTTTGTGAAGCCTCCAATATGGGTTTTGGATACATGACCATTTAGTTCCAGGATGTTATCTGATATGGGTATAAGATGTTTTTTTCTCATAAGAATAATTATCCTACCCATGATCTAGAGTTGGCAGTGCTGGTTTTCATGGTAAAGTTGTAAAAGCATTACTTAATTATGGACCACATTGTTGTCATCAAGGATCAAAAGACCATGAGGTATATATTTGTCAAATCTGACCTAAATATATGATAGTAGGGGAGGTTGATGTTTCTTTAGAATTATGAATATTTGATTTCAGAATAATCAAGAATTTTAAATTTCATGATCGATTCATTAAATAGGAAGTTGGGGATGCAGGTTTTTATGGAATCTAATAATCCATGGAATGAGATTGAGGAGTTGGTAGCCATGATCTTAGATGAAAGAGTGGATGCTGGAAAGGGATGATAGTTTTAGATGTTGTTTCAGACTTATATAATACATCATGTGGAGTAATCTCATTGGGGATACATTGAGCTATAGATTTTCCATGGTCATGTTGGTCATGTCAATTCTCCGGAGTGGTGGAAAGTGGATGGTCAGAACCATATTTTATTTCATTGAAGGATGTTTATTCCGGTAGGAATGCATAGTGGAGTCCTTCGTGAGATTGGTAGCTCACCCTTGGTGGTACAAAAAAGTGTTTCCTAGATGTATCATACTATAATGATTTTGTTTTCAGGGCATAGGATGTAATGAGTATTGGAAAAGATAGTGTAAAAGTGTTTACGTTTCTTGAAAGAAAACGTCAATCATAGGGTTCAGGGTGGGTTTTTTCATCCATTAAATATTCATAAGTAGAAATGGAATGAAATATCAATGGTTATCATTATAGGGCTACCCAATTATTAATGAGGTTATGATGCTATCTGTGTGATAGTGCATCGATTGATGAAATCTCCCATATTCTTAAAAATTAAAGAATCATGTGATGCAGAGACCTTGCCCAATAGGTATTTCGGTGAATTGGTGTGGTTCCATGGGGATCCTAGGACTATTATCTTAGATCATGAAGCATGGATTACCTCTCTAGTCCTGGTGGTATGGAATTATTCTTTTGGGACCTAGTTAATCTACAAAATGTTTCCCACCTCAAGATAGATGGGAAAAAATAGAAAACTATGCCAACATTAGAGAATATATCGTGGGAATTCATCTTGGAATTCAGTGGGTTTTTTGTATTATTACTTCCTAGGGATATTTTGATTATTAAAATACATACTAGTCTTCCATTATCATGGTTCTATTTGAGGATTTGATAGGAATATTGATTCAATCACCATTGTTCTCAATAGAGGTTGGGAGATAACCATTTATGGTTGTGATGTAGTACAGAGCACGACATAAAAGGTTTAGCTTGTCCAATAAAGGATGAAAGGGACCCAGGACTATAAGATATTTTATTACAATCTAAAAAAGAGGCCTTTGGATTTTTAGTTTGGGAACATGAATTCTTGATAGTTTCTTCTTGACGTGGGCAGCTGAGGATTTGCAGTATGAGTAAGCTTTCTACCTGGTTCATTGGTCCCGTTGAGGTGTTGGGGAAGTTAGAGAGGTGGCATATCAGTTTTAATTTTCACCATCGTTATATAGTATCCAAATAATTTTAACATTATCATCTTCAGTAGTATCAACACGATGACACACATTTTATTGATCGGGAATAGTTAGATATTATGAATAATGGTACATTCGTGGAGCGTCAAATGGAGATCCAAGAATTTCTGGAGAATGTTTTGAAAGGAAAAACCATTCCATTGGATCATGTGTTATAGTGGCATGGTGGATAGGAGGAGAGTTCTAGGGAGAAAAATATAAATATTCAGTCCCAATACCTGGAGTTGTTTTTTATTTTCCTTTCCTATGACGTTCCTTGAAATTTTATTTATGGATCCCTTAATATTTTTATGAGATGTACAAATTTCTATTTTTTTATGATTTCAGGTAGTGTGATATATGATAAATTCATGACACGCATAAAGGGGATGACCAAATTTTCAAATGAGAAGACTTGAATTCATCGTGATTAAACCCATTCAGTTGTGTATGGGCATCATAAAGTGGATAGTATCATGACATGGAAGATGGAATTATTCATTTCGATATTATGAGATGGTGTAGCTTGTTAGTTTTATGGTGGTGTAGTATATCAGTTTTATTGGTTGTTGGCATGGGATGAATGAAGGATGATATGTATGTGAAGTGTGGTTGTAGTCATTTGGTGTGGTGTGTATAGAAGGTGGTATTGTTTGAGTTATGATGAGGTCATTGGTAGGTATGTCATGGTGTGGTATTTAGAACCCCATTTTTCCTCTAGGATTGGTATTAGACTCTAGAGGATGATAATCACTTTATTGTTATCTAATGTAACATTCTATGACTTATTTGTCCATGGTTTTGTGGGGTTTAGTTGTTGGAAGTGTTCAAAGGAGGATCAGAGGGAGCTTGTTGATGTTTGGATACTAGAGGTTGTTAGAAGTATGATTACATGTCGTGTAACTAAATTACATGACATGAAATTTTGTTTCTATTTTTTTATTGGAGGTTTCACAACAAGAAATTTGTTTACACAATGTGGAGAAAGGTTTTATGGTTCATAATATTTCAGGGTATGAAAAATAAAATATAATGAAAATGAAAAGTGTATTTTGGAAAAAATGGAACCCTGAGTATTACAGGATGTGAAATGGTATTACATTTCTTGCAATACCATGATCATGAGGAATTTTAAAATTATTTTTCAACTGAATCCTTATTAAATCGATTGTGTCTTCTTTTTTTACTCTCATTTTGGGAGAACCCTACATGCCCGGAAGAGCTACTCGATCCCTCTCCCTTCCTCTTTGATCTGTTTATTCTAGTGAAGGTTTATTAGTGAACTGTGGTAAATCTGTGGTGAGTTCTCTTCTATTTATCTCCCATTATTTTTTGTTCCTCTCCCATAGACGTTCTAGGGTAGGGTTTTTTTCATATGGGGTGTGTCAGGACTTTTTATGGAGCCTTTGTGTTGTGTAGGATTATCCATTGCTTTCATGGTGTGGTTGTAATTCACAAGAATTCATCTCCACCCTATAGTGTGCAACAATGGGAATTCTTCCTTGAGGAAGGATTCCCTTCATTTCAATATTTTTTGCATCTCGTGTGAGAGGTTTTACAAGTATATATCTATGATTCATAGGTTTTCCAGCCTAATTGAAGATAAATAATTGGCTAATTTTATCTCAGGGTAAAAGGGTTTGATTCACATGCTTTTTGTAGATTTGATTTTGATTTTGATAATATGATTGATCATGCTTGATTCCCCACTAAAAACTGTGGAAATTGGTGGATTTTTTTTGTGATGGATACTTTTAAATTATTGTTTTCATGTTTTGATTTGTTTGGTACCACCCTAAATTGAAAATATTTCTGGACACATATACAAGGCTAATGAATTCATGCCCCCCAAATTTTGGTTTGTGTGGAAACCCCCCCAGAATAACTAGTGTAATGTGTTAAATGTTATTATTAACCTATAAAATGTTTTGATGTGGTTTTTATGTTTTGGGAAGTTATGTGATGTGGTTTTATATTGGGGATGATATGGGCATGTTATGATTATACTTCAGGGTTGTGGAACTAGTTGTTCTATGATATTTTGTTGGATATGGTTGTGAGATGGGTGTTTGTTTTCGTTAGTATAGTGGGTTAGGAATGATTAATATTAAAAATAAAATTTTGTGATTGGAATGGTATATTCACCATTAATTAAATAATGAAATATTCACCCCATATCTGGAGATCGAAAAATGAAAAATCATTAATGGGTGTTAAATGAGGAGGGTATGGAACGATGTTTCATTAATGTGAAGATGCCTTAATTTATCAGGCTCTTCAACTTCTAAAATTAATTTTACTGTGTTTTTCATTCTATGGTGTGCATAGTTGTTTCCCTGGTTTTCATAGATCGAATATATAAATTTTTAATAACTTTTTATTGGAATGAGGTTTTTGGTTAATATAATGTTAATTGTTAAATAAATCGGTTGGGATTGTGAAATTGGTTTATTGACATGATATGTGGTTTTGTGCTTTTAGTGGTAGGAAAAAAGGTAGTTGAGTTGTGATATGGTTTTTTATTGAGAACAAATGGGTTGGGAATGAGTTTTTGAAATCTTGTATTTATTTAATTTTATTGACATCTGATTTATATTTTCACCCCACCATCATTGATAATTATGTTCCAGCAATGGCATAGACACATTTGGGTGTCTTTCCCAACATCATGATAGGATGCGGGATGGATGGACCCCTTCTCTTCCCTACACCATCTTCCATTTGGTGATGGACCATGTTTATTTATGGAGTATGTAGTGATATGTGGTAGACTATGTGTCTTTCAGAGAGGTTTTTTGTTTCCACGATGTGTTCGGGATGAGTTGTGATGTTTTTCTCATGTGTCATCAGGATGAGTTTTGATGTTCTTCCATAGGTGTCTCTGGGATGAGATAGGGTGTGTTGTGAGGCCTAGGAGAGTGAGAGGTGGGGGTGTGTTGTGAGGCTCGGGATTGCGGGGGTGGGATGCATTCTGAGTCCTAGGTTTGTATGAGAAAGATGTGTTGGGAGGCCTAGGTGATGGATGATGGGATGTGATGTGGTATATTCGGAAGAGGTGGGAGTGACAAGATGATTTCCATTGGGGGTGTGAGAGTTGATAGTCTATGTGAATTTGGTATTCGTTACACTATCATCAATATGATTTATGTTATATTACTTTTCTTTCATTAATTGGTGATCATGACTTAGTGAGGTTGGGTGGTTAGTATACCTCCACAGGTGATGTTTTTTCTCCTGGGTTCTCATGGTTTCATTAGTATTCCCCTTTAACATGTTCATGCGAGACAATTTTTTTCCTACTAAGTATACATGTATTCTCACCCATTGTACTTAATAATATTTTTATGTTTCCAAAAAAATTTCATAGAACATGTTGGGCTATACTACCTGAGATCTCGGTTGTTTTTGTGGTGGTGCCTATAATTACTTTTGGTTTTAAATTTATAGACATTTTTATTTGTAACTGTAAAATTTTTCACATACATGTGGGATGATTTTGGATTTCCTTACATTATGTCTTGGAGTTTCATTGTGGATGAACCACTAAACCGCTTAATAGTTTTTTGTGAAAAGGGTAATTCGTATCATAATGTGATATTTGTACACCCTTGGTGTTATTTTCCAAACTAGGGCCTTCTTGGGGTGGGAATCAGATGGTAATTTCCCCCTTCCATCATTTCTAGCCTAGCATGGGTATATTTGGATGTAGGGGGTCATGATAGACTACTTATTTATCTTGTTCCCATATGGATTATTGATTTTGACAATATTTCCATAAAACCCAAAGTTGAATGATTCGTTTTTTCCAGAATTTAATCCTCTTTCCTATACACAATGTGTATGGGTATATGATCTAATAGAGAATATGAAACTAGGACAAGAAGAAAACAAAAAATCACATGGTAAGGATCAAGGTGATACTTTTTCAACTGATTTAAATGAAAAAACATTATGTACAACACCTAATCATAAGGGAAAAGACATCTAATATGCCACCATAGAAAACCATTAATTTATCCCAAAGGGGATATGTATGAAGGAGATAACATGAATTTCATTCCAAAATGATGATTACAATCCGTAGTGATATTATCAAAAACACATAATTAGTCATCTCAAATTAAAACATCCATCGCTAATGTTCTAGATAAAATTGATGATGTCTCTTAGACAACTCCATCCATTTTTCAAATCAACTAAATAATATCCTTGGTCACTTGGTCAAGGCTTGGACAAAACAGTGATGTCTCTCCAGTTTCCACCCCAAAAAGTGTAAATCTCCATATAAATGCACATAATTCATCAAAAGGAGCTATATGTATAATTTCATTGTAACTGTTGTCATATGATAACTCCATGTCACGATCCACCTTCATTGTGATGAGGGAAGGGATATCAGTTTTTGAAACCCATCCTTCCTCAAGTTGAAGGATAGATAATAACCCTCATGACCCGCCTTTATTAGGCCCTCGAGTGGCAACTAGAACTAAGGGTATAGAATAAAATGTATTATAGAAGGTATTACAAATTTTGTTTAGTAGGATCGATATATAAGATATTAAATCCCTAACAACACCAAATATGGATGTAAATCTAAAGCCAAAATAATCCATTCCCATGGGAATGTTCTAATAATAAAGTGCTTCAATGTACCAGAAAAACACCATAGGTATGTACAAAAAGAAAAGAAAAACAACAAAATCAACGGTCCAGGAATATGATCGAATAGGGTCTGGCATGCTTCTAAAAGTCCTCATAGAATCCTTAATGAAATTGTTTATAAGTAGGGTGAGTAAACATGTATACTCATTAGGGAAAACAAGATGATATCATTCACAAGTAAAGAGGCATTCTAATTCCCCATGAGAAAAGGAGATAACCAATGAACATAGTAAGAAAACTATCCACCCAAACCACACCAAGGCACACTTCCCATATAACAGATGTCAAGTAAATTAATAGTAATGACACATCAATGTTTGTGTACCCCACAACAAATTACCCATGGATATTGAAGACACCCTACGCATTAGATCTTCCCCACCATTTTCACCATAGTCCCACTGCCATACACCTCCCTCACACACCAGGGACACCACAACAACACATCCTGCCTAAAAACACTTGGGCCACAACCACAGGTAACCACGCCCGCAGAAACCTGGGTCATAACAACTACCGCCATGCCCGAAGATATCTGGGCTCGAACAACTACTTCCACACCCAAAGACACCTGGGCATCATCCTGAATACACTTGGGAAACAACATGCCCACACACACATCGGCCAAACACCACAACATATCGAGTCTGAAAAGTCATGGCCAATAATGGACCTTAGGCCATCACAGCCTGCGCAAATAGTCAAGGGATACTCGGGAAAGAGAGTGTAAAAGGAGCTAATAAACAGCCCGTCATATGATTGATTAAAAAAACATCCTCCCCCATGAAATAGGGGTGTTTGGTAGGATGTGCTCAACTTTGGTGGGGGCATGAATAAGAAACATAAGAACTAAATTATACATATAGGTAAACAAAAACTCATACCAACCTAGGGGTTCCAACAGTAGCCCATACTCAAACACCCTCATTACTATTCATTAATAAAAAGAACAACAACCACATCCAAGTCACAACTCATTACCAGAAAAAAATTCCCTATTGAACCCATTCTTGTTCACTGGAAATCCATTTAATCAATCGAGCATATGTGATTGACCAATTTTCATGTTACATCCATTTAATCATCATAGAAGACAAGGGTTTATTAGAACCCAAGTAAATCAACAAAAGACTATGAATTTTAGCTGAAAGAATCCCATACAATTCTCAATATATAAGAAAGGATAAATGAATACAACAACAATCTCAAACACAAACCTTCATTCATTAAACTTCTATTTATTATCTTCGTTATGGTTTGGATTCATCCATACTCATAGAAAAATTATCATACCCACCCCGCATGATACATAGTAAAGAGATACGATGAAAGGAATATTTATGTATGATCAACGATCGATGTTATTTTTCCACGCACCAATATTAGGGGATGCACGATTAGCAAGGGAGGAACTCTGGGGTCTCTAATAGAGGGCAGGAAAGGCTCCACCAAAGGTGAAGAACTATACTCGGGAATGGGGGCTCCAAACGCACCATGGAAAAAAAAGAGTCCATCCTAGAAGTATAAATAATTCTCATGCGATAAAAAGGCGGGATCATGAAGTTACATGATATGAAATTTTAATGGCATTAAAGTAGGATTGTGGTTTCGCCAATTGATGGATGGTTACACATGAGGGAATTAATTTTTATTTAATAATTATCATTGGAGAGGAGTCCATAATGGATTTTAGTTAAAGGGATTTCATTAAAGAAAGGAAAACACATAATAGGGACATAATTGGAATGTATGGGATAAGGGTGTGGCACTAAAGAAAAAAGCCACACATTTGGGTAAGTCAAGGGTCACCCGACTCTTGGGGGATTTTTTGTCATTTATGGGATTTTAATGGATTTTAAAGGGTTATAAAAACACTCTAATTTGAAAAAAAAAATCACACTGGGAGTGGGACTAGATGAAGAAACAGATGTGGGACACCTTTTAGTGAGACACTGTAAATGGTTCCATGGTCACGGTGCCACCATAAGCGGTGCCACTGTCTTAGTGTGTGACTGTCATGGAGCCACCAGTTTAGTGAGACACTGTAATCGGTTCCACCATTTTAGTGTTGACCGTGTTGGTGCCACCATCATGGTGCCTCCATCACAATTATACAGTGACTGTTGCCCCCGTCATGGTGTTGTCGTGACCAGTTCCACCCTCATGGTGTGAGCCTGACCAGTGCAACCGTCACATTATCGCTATGACTGGTGCCACAACTTCATTGAAACTGTGATTTTTTTCAATGTTATGGACCAGGTTGGTCCATGCCATTATGTCAGATACATTTCAAACTATTCTCACCCTGGATAATCTAAACTAGACCCGAAGAAAAGGGTGGGGTCTGAACAACCACATGAAAGGATAGCACTCAAGAGAAAACCTCCTCGACATCTAGAAACTTCTCTCCATCATGTAACTTCACAACATGTAAAGGTTATATCATACATATATATGGATTATGGAGTTCCGTTTTCTATGTGAATATAATAACTACTTTGGGTGGCACTGACTCACCTGAACGATTTTAACCGCATTCACTTCAATGTGTCTTTATTTGGGATCAGGTCCTCCCCTACCCACTTGTATCACTCATAACACACATCTATAGATCAAGGGAAACAATCTATTTCATAGTTAACCAGGAAAAACACTACATCTAAAACAAGTAAAAAAACAAGATGACAAACCACACTACATCTCTGGGTACTAAGCTCTCATATGTACCTCTCGTTCGGAGGTACTCTCCTCAAGGCCACCATTCCTCCACATCACACGAACCAAGGGAATGGTTCTTCCATGAAGCTCCTTCTCTTTATGATCCTCGTTCCTCACTGGTCTCTCTATGAACGTAGTATCATCCTTGATATCCAGCATTCCACATTTAGATAGTGTGCACTAAGCGGCCCATGGAGCAAAAAATATTGCGTTCATGATACAAAATCAGGGAAAGATTCCACACATCACCCAGTTGTGTGCCCTAGGAAGTGTTAGGCACACAGTTGTGCACAAAGCCCCCATGTGCGCCCCATTCACCATTATGGGCGAGCTTCTGCGCAGTGCTATTTTGTGTACCCAATGTGGTGTCAGGTGTGCGGTTACACACATCACCCCTTTGCGCCCCCAATGCACCTCAAACGGACATTTGTGCACCACACCCATTTGAGCACCACCTCAAGGACTTATGACATAAAACAAAATGTAACCATCATCTTTCGGGGTGAGGGTGGAGAATATGAAGCGACCCTCTTCTATGTGAAAACTCCCTCTTCTATGACCTCATGAAATACACAATGGCCTTTAAGTATTAGATTTTGCACGACAGGTCCCCCATGGGGCCTTCTTTATGTTGGCCCACTTGGGCATGATCCTCATTAATTTATTTTCTCCCAAAGATGATTGAACACAAAATACCTTGTTTCAACACATGTTTCCTTTACGTCGGACCTCTCTTGATCACACTCTCCCATCATGCATGAAACACTACCCTCCTACCCACAACCCTACCCTCTTGCATGTAACCCTTCCATCATGTGTGCAGATATTCCGTCTTTCGTGAATATGATATTTTTGTGTGCATCCATGTTCAATTTGTGAGAAAACCCTTCCTTATTGAACCCAACCTATTCTCTTTCATAGGCTCCATGTGTCATCCTACCCTTAAGGCACCATGACCGAGCCCCTCTTATGCACGTCACAACTATATTACATGCTCTCTTTCCATCCTCCCTATTGGACGATGTGATTTCAAATTCCCTTGGGTAGTGCTTCCTGTGGATTTGCTTTGCCTCTTGCATCTTCACATTGTAACACTAATAGATATTAATTTTTCACATAGCCATGCTAACAAAGACCCCTCAATGGATCACTCCACGAACCCCTGAAGTTCGGCATTACTTATGATATCCCTTCCGCAAGCCGTGAGAGGTATCAGTTATGTATGTCATTGGGCTGTAGAGTGCATCCACCTCATCCAAGAAGTAGGAAGTTAAATTTCCAAGCACCATCTTCCTAATCACATGAAGTTGAACTATGTCCTCACCCCGTGCCTCACATGTGGGGTGCCCCATCTCAGACATTCTCTAATCCCACTAGTGCCTCTAGGAGTGAGATCATTACTCACATGGAATGAGATCCTCTTTATCAGAGCGACGTCTGTACGAGGGGGATGGGAAACCACCTTTTCCTAGGCCTTTATCTTTTTTGGTAAGAGGTATCACCTTTTCTCCTCCCTTCTTCCTCGGTGCTAAGTCTCTCTCCCATTGGTATTTGTCCCCACCTGGGCCTCCACACTGGAGTAAGTCCCAATATCCATCATTTCAGACTGTGGGCCACGTGTAAGTGCTTATTTCCTCTTTGGGAAGCTGAATACATACCATCCCCATTCCACATCCCACAAGGACACCTTTCGTGACGTGATCGCTAGGTCCTTGCTCCCTATTATTTCTCACAAAGAGAATGACTCATGTGGGCTTAGAGTAAGCATCAAATGTGACATCCTCTCTATGAAATCTAGTGTGTAAGCCCTGAAATCCTCCTAAACTATGTGGAATTTGATCCTTTCCAAGGAAAGGTATGTAGGAAGCCTTCATGAGGTTCAAGACAAACAACCATTGGTTCCAACTATTTCATGTCAGTTTCCAACTCCACCAGTGCTACGTGGGCTTTGATCCTTGCCAAGGTAAGGTACGTATGAAGATTTTATGAGGTTCAAGATAAAAAACCTTTGGTTTTGACCATTTTACATTGGTTATCAACCTCTCCTGAGCTATGTGTACTTTGATCCTTGCCATGTCAAGGTGTGTAAGATTCCTCCATGAGGTTCAAGCCCCACAACCATTGGTTCCGACCATTTCACGTCGGTTCCCTCTCCTCATGAATGAGGCAGACATTGATCCTTGCCCAGACAAGGTACATAGGAAGCTTCCCTTAGGATCAAGCCCAAAAAAACATTGGTTCCGACCATTTCATATCAGTTCCCACTCCCCATGAACTATAAGGATGTTGATCCATTCCATCGAATGGTATATAGGATGACTCGATGTGGTTCAAGCCTAGAACACATTGGTCCCAACCACTTCATGTTGGTTCACCTCCATCCTCTATGATGTGAATTTTGTGCCTTTTTTGTCCCTCATGACACTACACTCCCCCTACCATGCAGTAAGACATTGTGACCCCTATCCCACTATAATACATTGTGACTGCCATTCAACAGTAAGCCATTTTGACCCATATCCCATTGTATATTGTTGTGACCCCATCCAGCAGTAAGCCACTGTGACCCCCATTCAGCAGTAAGCCATTTTCCACCCCATTCGTAAGTAAGGCGTTGATGTCCCCAGTCGATGATAAGCCATCCTCAGATGAACTATGAAAACTTTGATTCCCTACCCTGGGTACACGTAGGCGGTCTCATCGAGATCGAATACCAATATCATTGTCGTCCTCGAGTTTACTCCATCGCAATCTCGATCCACTTCACATAACCATCCATTATCCATCATGATTCTTACCTAGGCCGCCACAACCGAGTGGTATCATTCCACCTCTTACCCCATTCCCTATAACACCAATCGGGTATCTAACTATGGATTAGCCCCAACATTAGTGTTCCCTCTAGGGTTTTCACCCATCTAATTCACTCTAGTTAGTGTCCTGATCAGTCCAATATGTCTCCTCTAGACGTTAAACTCAAGGAATACCTTATGCTAAACATGGGATGTTAAAGAAAACCTCAGTTTCAAGCCTATGGCATAAAATTTCCCACTTTTGAAGTGGGATGCCTCAAGATTCCACACCCTTGAGAAGCCCTATAATAAGGGAAAAATCATAGATGTGCTAGTGTTCTAGATTACAGTCATGCTAGTGATGTCCAACATGACTACTCCCCCGAATGAAGGTTGATACACTGACTGGACACCATGTAATGTCTCACCAGAGGTGGTGTAATTAAATGGCATCCAGAATGAAATGGAACTGGGAAGAGTTTCACGAACAACGTCTTAGTCTATAAGGGAGACCTGGAAAAGTTGACGAGTTCCATGGTGGAATCCATGGAAGGAGGAACCAAAATCCCATCATCCTATTTTGATATAGGAGAAAACGACCCTGAACTAGGAATGGATGCCACCTGGCTTTGGAAAGCAGGAATGTGGGGAAACAGCCAGTGCATCCCCATCATCCTCAAACAGATAGATGTGCACACCCCGGTGAAAGTGTCCGAAACAGAAATGGTGAACCTGATATGTGTTTTCTCACATAAATGTGAAGATTAGTAGCATTCGAGACATCATTGTATTAACATTTCACAAAATCCAGTTATCTGGCGTTGGGTACCTCCATGAAAATAGCAGGCCTGGTGTGAAAATCAACAGAAGTAGGGTCAATAAAAATGTAGGAAATCCCAGTCTATGATGTAGTCAGTGTAGATTCATCTAACCATCCACTGAAGATAGAATGGTGTTGAGGTACTGGTCATTTATTCCTTTCCTTTCGGCAGTAATGGGTTAATCACCCTTTATTTTAGAAACCCTGCATGTGAAGGAATTTAATCACTACCCATCCACCGATGAAGGGGTAGGGTCAATTCCAATTTTGTAGTCCCGCGCGTCTCCCCCACCTTTGTGAAAATTTTCACACCTTCAAACTTTGGTCACCCACGCCCCATATCCCTGTCTAAATTCATTCAGTGGAGGGTGATCAATGACCGCGTCCACCGCTACGAGGAGGAGGGGATTACCTCGACTCATGATATGGCCCGCTAGGACCTAGAGGAATCTACACCTTGTCACCACCACCACCCCCATGGCCCGCGTTGAGAGCCACTACTCCCAACTCCAACATAAAATCCTTTCTGGAGCCTCTCCCTGGAACGCCTCGACAACCCTCTCCCCTACACCAACGAGGTAGGGGATGTTTGGGAATTCCTGGCCAGGATCCAGTTTCAGGGACCCCCAATGAGGGATCACACTCGGTTTCTCCCATTCCGCCATCCAGTCCCACGAGTCGAGGAGAATGTAATTCATTCACATAAACCGATGGCCCAAGTTCAGTTGACACAATGCTAGCATCGGGCACAAGTCGAGGAGGACGCCCTCCATGTGGTGTCGACATCAACAACTACTGTGGCCCAAGCTATGGCTGAAATTTCTCCTCATCCCCCTATTCACACTATGAAAGGGACCTTATATACCCAGCTAGGATTGATGTCCCAACCGCCCCATGGTCTGGCTGGGTAGACTCTCTCAGCCGTTGGTACAAATAATTCCCACCTCTAGTACGGAGGTCCTCCCCATACCACCATAATGGAGAACGTAGGCCCTCCCCAACTCCAATCTCGGCATGGTGGTCCACCCCATTCCACCATTAATATGAATGAGGGTCCTCTTCACAGTAACTAAACTCAGCACTTGAGTCTCTCACATGATCACTATATCTGATATGGATTTGTTCTTCCTTATGATGTTGGTCATTATAGCGATGTTACGTGTTTGTTCATTATTCAGCACGGGGGCCCTACCCATGTTGTTACATCAACTGGTGAAGGCCCTCATTTCCCTTGAAATTAGAGTAGTGAAGGACAACTTCACTTCACCAATGTCCAACATGGAGGTCCTACATGTGTCCGACTCGAACAGTATGAGGACCCCCTCACACTGATGTCACCTAGTGAAACAAGCATGGAGGTCCTACCCAATCTCTTATCGACCTCAGAGGGTGTCCTACCTGCTCCAAAACATCTCATATATGTCCTCCTCATGTCCACATAGATATATATCCCAATGCTCCTCACACCCCGGCTTACACAGTCTAGAATCTACTCCACCCCTTCACTATTAAGGACTAAGGTCCTCCTTATGCTAGAAATATACCCACTCCTGAAGAACAATCCTTGGGTAGGAGGGCGAGACTTCGCCTCCATAAAAAGAATGATTAGAAGATTCAGACTGAGGTAAAACTGGTTTTCTTCCCAGATTCCAAATCAGAATATGCCTTAGCGTTGGAACCCTCGCCTTATATTCTATGTCAAGGGTTGGGGCAGGAACATGGTGCATCATCCTTATTCTTATAGAATGAAAGTTCCATTGGATTCTTGCCTCTATCGGCAGGTATATCCAAGAGGATGAAATTTGGAAAATCCACAGGTTATGGTCGCGCAATCGCCACCATCCTCACTAGAAGCACTCTCTACCTCGACTAGAGATCACAAATATCTATTTTGGGGAAAAATGGTGGATGAGAAACAGCGTTGTCCATCGCCAACAGTCATATTCCCTATGCCATAAATTATGATCATCATCTCGTCTTACCTAAATGTCATGTCTAAGTCACTAAAATCATGGGAGGATAGCCTATGATGTGGCGGTTTGTCAGCTGGCTCATCGTATTCTCAACCGACCAACTTAATGTCCCATCAGTCTGCTTTGGTACCGCTACTGGTTCCCCAGACACCTCCGGTTGACAAGTGGGGAACTGAAGTGTCAGACCCAGAATCTATGCCCAGGAGGTTATGGGATATCATTGTAGCATACCAATTATATGAGGTTTTTTGGCTAGTTGTAGCACCAAATTTTTGTGCGCCAGAATCCTTCACCCAATGGGAAGTTTACTGTTTCTTCCAAACTCTCTAGGTGCATCATTTCTATCTTCATCATCAGTGAGTTTCATACCCTAAGAGCCATGAACATTTGGAGAAAATTGGTGTTAAATTTCATCTCATTTATTTGGCCACACTCCCTATGGCAGAGCACCCTGAGTCACCAGGTTGCCTTAGGGCCCTCCAACAATGGTGAGTTCCGAGTTTCAGGGTACAATGCATGATCAAAAATGAGGCTTCTCCACACGTATTGATCAATGTATAGGGGATATATATGTTTCCCCTCTCTTTATTCTTATCTGGAATTAGCCCGATTTGTCAGGCGACATAAAGGATATGCCTCTAGGGAGGGTCGCGATTAACATGGAAAACCAACCAGAGGCTGAGAACAAGCTATAGATTCTTGGAGAGGAGATACCCCCCGAGGTGTTTTCACACATTGTGGATCATACAGGAAAGATTACTCATCAAAGTAGGAATAAATTGGGTCTTCTTGTGCTCACTGAGGCACCAGTCTTCAGCCAGAATCCCGATAACAACAAGGAACAATTTGGAGTTGTCAAACCCTCCGACCCATCTGGCTTAGTGCAAAAGGTAGAAGATGATCCCAAAAAAGCTGTGTTGCATTAGTAACTCAACGAAAACAAGAATATGGGTGACAAACACATTGATGAATGTGCTCCAGAGTGACAACTAGAATATGGTGATCCGCGACTTGGGTAGTAGGGTATGGAACAACTTCCTCTTGGTGAACTACCTCTAGTTGACCCTAAGCATCCTGCCCACACAGACAGGGTTGAACTCTGAACATATGGAAAGAGAGAATGATATGTCTTCCCAAATCCTCTTGAATGGTGTGACAATCCTCAAGACCCAACTCTGGTTCCCCCACCTGCCCCACAGGTCGTTCCACTAGCTGCTCCATGATCTGCTGGGCCTATTTATCATGTTGAAGAATCCACCAATGCACTGGTGGTCAGGGATCCCCTTTAAGATAGGAACCCCTTCCCAGATGATCCAATGGAATCACTCATCGACCGCGTCGAAGACATAGATACTCGACAGGTGGAATCCCTCCTAATGGAAAGCCATAACTGACCTGGGTGGATGATATGCCAACTCCCCTGGGTTTTGGGAATCCAAAATTTTCCCCCTTTAACGGGATGAGGGAACCACCACAGCACCTGACCCACTTTATCTCAATGTGCGGTCCCATTTTGAGTTCTATAGTGTAGCAGGAAGCCGCCAAACATCTATGTTTTGTACAGTCATTGGAAGGGATGTAACTCGTCTGGTACTACTAGCTGTCCATCAGGTCGTTGGCCAATTGGGAGGATTTATGTAGGAAATTTCTCTACCTGTTCAGTTCCACCGCTCAAAAGATGAGTATCGCGGGCCTTTTCAAGTGCATGTAGAGGCCCAAAGAGTGTGTTGCTGACTTTGTCGCCTGGTGTAATGGACCCACATACTCTATTGACATGAAAATAACTTAGAATAAATTACTGATGATGTGCATAGGGAACATCAATATTGAATTGTTCCCCTCTCTGATCACCGAGTATTACGCTGGGGGATTCTATGACTTCTCTGATATGGCCCAACGCCTAGAAGAATCCTTATAGCAGGCTATGCAGGAATGTCTGTTTCCTCCTGCAATCCCCTTGAGAAGGGCCGCCTAGGCCGAGACCACAACACATGATCCAATAGAGTCCCCCATGCAACTAGAGTTGTTACTAGTGGAGCCACCCCCACATCCTCACAGAGGCCTCCACCTTAAGTGAAACCTCTGAACAAGCTTTTCCCACCTAAAAATCGGTAGGTTCCCCCGCGCAATGTTCCAACACCGCTTTGGCGGGATAACCCATATCCACCCCCTCTATAGGCTCCTCTATCCCCTCATTAGTTTCAGGCTCTTAGGCCCCCTTTCTTGGACAGCAGGAACCAGACCTACTCATTCTATGAGGCCCCGGTCTCTAGTAATTTCTGATGTGACCTAGGGCCGGGGATTTTACGTTTTTCTGAGTGCAGGAGGCCAAATGAGGCAATCCTCATTAATCTACCAATTTACTAACCCAACAACCAAATCCTAGGGAACACCCTAAAATAGTTCTATGTGTTAAAATAATGGATTCATGAATTAGTGGATAACTACATAGTTCAGTTGGGTCTGGCTCCAACACACGTGTGATGCATCTTTATCAGGCCAGACAACGACAGAGAAAGTAAAAGTTTGTTGCATCTAGTTTCTAGCCACAAGTCCCATAAGTATATCGACTAGATGGATCGAAAAACAGTCACCCAAACCCATGGTGTTATACATGCACGCAAGAATAGGATAGAACCTCCAGAAACTGCATCAATTACTTCTGCATCATCATCTCAGACACCCGCCTCCTAGAAGAGCAAACACTAGCAGCGTAAGGAAAAGAAAAGTCCCCCACATATGGAATCTTCATCTTATACCCTTAGTGAATTAATTACCTTAGAGATAAAGATCCCTCACAAAATCTGTCTAGTAGTGGAAGACTCTTCATATGATGGTCAACTATATGCATCAGTTAACATCGTAGAGCTGGTAAATACCTACATGATTCCTCATAATGGGGAGGGCTAGGTGGATCCTCCAAACATCCCCAGCCGTCGTTAGCATCAACGGAGATACGACCATATGCTCTATCTGAGTGCCTCATTCAGTACTTCAGCTAGGCTGTGCATGCGACTGAAACTAGGAAGCATGCCCAACGTAGAGCTTATTATACGCAACATTTTCATCTAGTGACATCAGGCCCACCCTCACCGTCGTTTATGTTGATGGATCCGGAAGAGACACCACGACCACATCATGACTAGCCACACTGATCAACAAGACAGTCTCAGTCATCTTTCCTACATCTGGTAGTCACATCGTAGTCTTCAAAATGTGAGTTGAGGTATATTCCCAGCACCAGTCAACTTCCGTCCTAGCCGGCAGGACTCACCATACCTCTTGTCATAGAGGGACCTCTTGTAAGAAGAATTTCATGCCTGGTATATAAATATGAGGTCCTCAAGAATCTTTTCAGAATTCCAGAAAGGATCTCTATCCTTGAGACTCTTCTCTAGTCATCAAGTATGCATGGGGCCCTCGCGGAGGCTTTTATAAATACACAATACTTTGAGACGGAGGTAGCAGCCGTACAATCCATTCATGGTGAGGCGGTTGAGAATGTTGAATGTCAGGACATCATCTTTTTCCCTTGAAAATATTTTTTCTCTCTCATACAAGGGAATGTTCGCCTAATGTACATCACTGACCAGTTCCATGTCTTGATGGTTTGTCATTGTGTAATCGACACGATCTCGTGGATCAACCAAATCCCAACTCGGACACTGTGAAAACTGGGATTGTATGATGATGATCTAAGTCCATATGACCTAATAATCCATAGTTACTACATGACAGAGTATACATGTGTCAGCAAGATCCGTTTGAAGACCCAGTTCAGTGGTCTAATTGCCAGCACAAAATGTTTTGTTGTCTCCCAGGACACCACCTACATTGCATTGATGGGAAGGCCATGGCTCCAACTTCATGCGGTGGTTCCCTCAACATATCAAAAATTTCCCAAGTACTCAATTATTGATCAAGTGAAAATGTTCTAAGGTGAAATATCTCCCTTTTCCTCTTTTGAATCCTAATATCTGGATTCCAACTACTACAAGATCAATGACAAGAAAATTCAATCTAACTAGGTCGAGCATGCTATGGCTGCGATCGACCAGTGGGAAGATCTGGATGATGCATACAACGTTCCATCCAATCGATTGGAGGATAAAATGCTGGAAATGGGGAAATGATTCATTGTTTCTAGAAAGAGGGAGGAATACATTCCCAGGTCTAAAAGATGCCAAAATATCACCTCATACTCATACAAAAACCAGGAACAAGTGATCTCAGAGCCTCCTAATCCCATAATGTATCCGGATGTCCACCACATGGAAACATAAATACATCATATTTTCTTGTTCTATGGGGAGGGATTTACAGACTCAACCTAACACACCAATATTGCTTCGATATCATCATGTGTAGGCACTTGCGCTGAAGGCCAGGTGGGATTAGATCAACAACCTTCATCACTAAGGTTACAGTAGCAAAGGGGGTGCCCCGAAGTGGTATCCACACCTGCTCAAGATGGTACCATCCTCCAATCGGGGGATGCAGGCTCAGAAGAGTCTCTTCCTACTGGGGATGCTCCCTCCATAATAGAAGAAAAGGATTTAATGGATTCTCCCCCCGACATTGAATAGGGTGTCTCCGTCACGATTGATGAGTCGGTACAAGATATCCTCGGTAGCGAGGCAGACCCGAAACCCACATTTATCAGTACCAACATTGTCCTTGAGGAGTGACTGCAGTACATAAGCATTCTCAAACTACACTGTGATGTATTCTCCTGGAGTTATGACGATATGTCTGGACTAGATACTCAGGTGTTCGTCTACTGCCTCAGTCTCACGACAAATCATTATGGGTTCAAGTAGCCTCCCAGAAAGATGCAAATTTCTCACAGTACCATGGGTCAGGATGATGTTGATAAAATAATCATATCCAATTTTGTTAAGGATGTCCATAACCCCATGTGGCTGGCCAACATTATTCCAATAAGGAAGACGAATATACAGATAAAAGTTTTCATCGACTTTTGAGATCTCAACCATCACTGTCTGATGGATGATGTTACCCATCCTATAACATAATTGTTGATTGATTCAAAAGATGGGTTACATGTCCTCTCCATCCTGGATGGGTACTCCATGTAAAAGAAAATCTGAATGGCCCTAGAGGAAGAGGAGTCTATAGCTTTCAGAGCACCACATAGTAATTTCTACTACCCGATCATGCCCTTCGGTTTAATGAATGTGGGTTGCCACATATCAGTAGGATATGCATCGAATATTTAATCCAATCCTAAAAATGTTGTTGGAATGTTACTTGAATGACCAGCTAGTCAAATCTCACCAGCATCAGGACCATCTCAAGGACCTTGAAAAAGATCTCTACATCTTATGTTCCCATAATCTAAAGATGAACCCATTGAAGTGTACCTTCAGGTTCACCTATGGAAAGATTCTTGGCATCGTTGTTGATAAAGGGGAATTTAGATCAATGCATATAATATCAAATAAATTATCCAGATATCTCCTCTAAGCAACATACAGGTTCTTAGAGGCTTTCAAGGCCACCTAGACTACATACGCTGATTCATCGCGATGTTGGCTGGCATGTGCGAGACCTTTTCTCAGATTATGAAGGAATTCCCCTTCTATTAGTGTGAAAAGAGTGTCAAACTTCTTTCAAGGAAATCAGTGAGTATATTTTCTAGCCCCTGGTATTAATTGAACTCATCTCTAGAAAGTCGTTGGTCCTTTATGTGACTTCCCTAGAGGGATCTCTGGCACCCTTCTTACCCAGAAGAATAATGAGGGTATGGATAATAGCCTCTACTACCTCAGTTGAATGCTCCTCAATACGGAGACCAGATACCCCCTATTGAGAAGAACTACTTTTCACTCTTATTCGCAGTACAAGAGTTGTGACATTACTTGCCACACCAGGAGGTACAACTAGTGTTCCAGTTAAATCCCTTGAAGTATATCTTGAACCACCCCATGTTGACAGGACGACTAGCTAGGTGGTTGGTAATCCTCCAGCAGTTTAATATTAGGTTCATCCTTTAGAAGTAAATTGAAGGGAATGCATTGGAAAACTTCCTTTCCACACATCCAGCTATTGAGGACCAGTCCATAGACCTTGATTTCCCCGATTAAGTGATTATCTCGGTGGACCAAGCAATTCCGTGCTAGAAAATGAACTTTTATGGCGCTTCTCACAGCCCCACTGGTAGAAGGCTCAATGACCCCAAGCTCAAAAAAGTATTTCTGGGTATCATTTTCATTACCCCTGAACAAGTTATTCTATCTAAATCATTCATGTCGTTAGAAGGCTAAACACACTGTGAGGAAGAGTATCAGGCTCTCGTCACTAGCCTCGAGCCTTCCCTAGAGATTGATGTCCCCCATTTTCATGTCATAGGGGACTCCGAACTAGTCATCAAGAGGATAAATAGTGACTAGGTCATCAAAAATCCAGATCTCATACCATTTTTGGAACAAAATCTCCAGCTAATGGACTCGGTCCCATATCAGTTAGAAGTTATTCATGTCCCTCGATCTAATAATAGTCGACCAGACTCCCTCGCTGGCCAAGCTGCATCACTTAAAGAGCCCAAGAAGGATGACTTAATTATCCATGTGGCACACCAGAGAGTAATTGTTCATGTCTCTCCATGTTACGATGACAACGTACTGTTTAGCCACATTACTACCGACGCCTCCGTGTCAGGACCCCCAGGTCCCCTAGATGTAGTGATTGTAGTGACTCCTGACTAGAGAGCCCCCTTTGCTAACTATCTCTAGAATGGTAATCTTCTAGTAAATCAGGTCGAGAGAGAAACATTTTGACACCGCTGGTCACGGTTTACCCTCCTAGATGGTCTTAGTCATGAGAAGATCTACTACAAGCATGGGTTTGAAGGGGTTATCCATCCTTGCATTCAAGGATTCGAGATATACCATGTCGTGCAGGAGGTTCATGCAAGTTCTTGTGGGGCTCATCAAACAGGGACAAATCAATCTCATCATATCCAAATACTGGGTTACTATTGTCCCTCTATGATCCATGACTACATAAAGTTTGAAAAGAGGTTTTATGCATGCCAATTTTATGCTAAAATCATGCAACAACCGCCAGAGCCTCTATATCCACCAATTACTCTTTTCCATTTACAGTGTGGGGACTCGATGTCGTGGGACCATATCCACCGACGACATCTCGCCAGTGCACATTCATCCTGACTGCTATAGATTTCTTTTCCCTGTGGTCATAGGATGTTCCATTCAAGGAGGTCAAGGCCTGTTCCATCATAGAATTTATGACCTTTGACATTATATACAAATTTGGAGTCTCTCACGCCGTCCTCACTGATAATCGCATGAACTTCTGAGCAGCTGAGTTTATGAAATTGTACACTAAGTACAACATCCGTTATAACCATACCTCCCACTATCATGTATAATCAAATGGATAGATCGAGGTGTTTTATAATACCCTCTCTAACATTTTGTAGAAAAAGGTTCGTCATAATAAGGAGTGTTGGCTAGAAAAGATCCCTAATTCCCTCTGTGCTTATTAGACAATGACTTGTAATTCCACCCAGGTGACCCCATATTCCCTAGTGTATGAAATGGAGGTTGTCATGCCCAGAAGGATTCAATTTCCCTCACTGAGAATAGATGTCTATGATCAGCATGTGCCAGATAATGTAGCTGAAATCTGCATGGCCGAGTTGGAAGCACTTGATGAGAACACGCTTCATACCCTGTACAATTTTGAAATCTATAAGAACAAGATATCTAGAGCTTTCAAAAAATTCACATCCACTACTTCTTGCAAGGTGACATGGTATTGGCCCTGAGGGAACCAATGATTCCTTGTAGGAAACCACCCTAGTTTGACCCCAAATGGGAATGACCTTACAACATTCACATGGTTTACTCCAATGGAGCATACTCAGTGGTTACCATTAATAGTGAGCATATAACCTGTCCCACAAATTCCATGTTTCTCAAGAAATACATTGCTAGAGTCATATGGTCCTATATGAACATAAACTATACGGTCCAGAAGGACCTATAACTATACGGTCTTGCACGAACTCAAAGTTCCGGTCTTACATGACCATAAACTTTATGGTTCATCTTGACCTTAAACTATACGGTCCTGCATGACCTCAAAGTGATGGTCCCACATGACCCAAAACAACATTCGGGTTCTCCATGACATTAAACTGTCCAGTCCTAAATGAAATTAAACTATGCGTCACCTTGTGAGACATTAAACCACATCTGAAAAACTATGTACAACTTGTTACCCATCCTCATGGGATATATAGGAACGCTCATACACTTTTTCTTGAGTCCAACCCCAATTTCCCCTTTGGAAATCCCCTCATGGACATAGTTCTTTTGGAGGATCCCACAAGTCATAGTGTAGGATTCTTTGGCCACCCCCATGTAAGGGTTACAATGATTGCACCATGTTCCCTCCTTCGTTCTTCTTAGCCTCCCACGTCCTTACTTCACGATGTTAAACTGCATGGATCTTTCAGAACTACATACGGCTTGATTCCCATTCTCAAGTGTTACGTAGGACCCCCCAGACAAATTTCCTATAGGCCCATACCTAGTCTCTGAGATCTCCCCTTGAGTCTAGTCCCACACAAGCATATTAATGCTCTATCTAACTCGTACATTTGGGGTTCCAATTATATTTCACATCTGAAAGGGCCCCCTAGTGATATGGATACATAGCCTAAGGGCTATCCCTTTTTTGGGAAAATTCCCTCATGGATTATAGACAAAAAATCAATATGAGTCTCGCGTCGTGAATATGGTCAGCGTTCGACGCTCATTCATTGTTCTCATTCCAAGTCACACGATATAGATGTTGTGTTTAAAATATGGTCAACAACTATCCTTTATCATTGTAACCACCCCCATATGTCCCAAACATGTAGTGTAATGGTTCATTATGCACATTCATCTCTTCGAATCTTGGTCTGCCTTGAGCAGTAGTATATTTTCAGTTTTTATGCCCAAATGGGATTGGGATAGCATAGTTATACTCTTTGTTTCCCACGCTATGAATTCCTCATGTGAGCTTAGGAGTTGTGAAGGAAATGCCGACATGAGAGTTCATATGACTATAGTTGGCTGAGACGCCCAACCTCAGGTCCTTCGACCCCTTTATCCCTCGGGTCCATGCTCTCAATTAGGATTTCGTGGTGGGGTTTGGACTCACATCCTCATTCACGTCAGGCTATTCTGCCACCCCAAACTAACCTCTTAGAACATCCCACTTCTTATCACCATTTTCGTGAGTGCAAGGACCACCATGCATCGCGAGGGCCATCATTTTGGCTACCATTATCTTTCACATACGAAGAGACCACCAAAGGGCATGGATGATTGACCCTGGGGATCTCTTACCATAACATGCTAACATTTTCGAGAATTATGAGAGGAAAATTGATATGGGACCCATGTTGCGAATATGGTCAACCGTTGAAGATCAATGGTTTTCCCCTAACTCCAGTCACACAATGGTGGATACAATGTTGAGAACATGTTCAACATTTGTCCTCTATCATCGTTGCCACATTATGACCCTCCATAGGCACAACTATTCAATGCATATGTCCCAAAAATATGACATTAAACTTGTAATCTATTGTCCGAGCTCTACGACCTTAAACGTAGATCACCATCATCTTCACTGCAAGATGTTAAACTGCAAAATGGAACTGATATCCTACTTGTGGCCTAGTGTCAGGTCTCTCGGCCTTCTCAACCCCATGGACTAAGTTGCCATTAAGGATTGTAAGTTGTGGTATGGAATAATGTCCACATTCCCTTAGAGTAGCTCATCGTTCCATACACATCCCTAGCTGGGGTATCGTCCCCTATCTTTGTCCTTATTACATGATAATAAACTGCACAACATCCTAATCCAAACTACATTTCACTAGATTCCCGTCCTCCTGGGATATGTAGGAATGCTTGAATGTATTGTCTTCAGGTCAATCACCATTTCATAGAAACATACCTATCATTTTGGCCCCTTGGCCCACATTATTCTATAAGATGTTTATATAGAGTGGTATGGGCTTATGTCCCCATTCACGTTTGGTTTATAACAACTACAATGCATACATCTCTCTCCTAAGTGGCATTTTCCCCATTTCCCTACTCTCATCTCTTTGATTTGGCTTCCGATAAGTCAGGTACCCTGTCCCTCTTTAGTGATTCAACAATTTTCCATTATTATTCTGGTCTAGAATCTGGAGTGTTAGATTCAACAATGGCATGATTTCACAAACATTCCAAGCTTTGTGTTCCCTTTAATTTGGGATTCCATTATCTTTCAAATCCGAAGAGACCCCCAAATGGCATGGTTGTTAGGCCTAAGGGGTCTCCTACCATTACGAGCCAACGTCCTTGATGGTTTATGAAAAAAAATCAATACAAGTCCCTTGTTGCAAATTTTTCAGTGGTCGATGCTCATTTGTGTTCCTATTTCAGGCCAAACAATATAGATGTTGTGTTTCGAACACAATCAACTGTTATCCTCCATCGTCATGAAAACCCTTTCAATCCATGAATGTGGGTTAAGTGATTCACATTATTCTCCACCCCATCATGCCCAAGTGTAATTTGGACACTCTTGTCACTATCCCTCAATGTGTATTTGCATGTTAGGAGGAAAAAAATATGGTATGACATCATTCGAGGCACCACATTGAATTATCTTGGTCATGTACTCCCAGTATTGTAAAAATATCTTCAACCCCTATTTCCCATGCCAAGTTTGAATCACGTGGGATCAGGTATCAGATTGAGGTCTGCGTTTACATGGAAGGATTCTTATTCTCCTTGGTTCAAGCTCTAAGTCCTTAAACTAAGATACCTTTTAGAACTATGTTTAGATTGATTCTCATTAACATGGGATATGTAGGAACTCCCAGATATCTCATCATTCGGTCTATCTCAAGTTCCTCTAATTTACCTCTTCAATTCTGCCTTTAGGCCCCAGCTCTTATAGGACCACGTGATGTGGTGTGTGTGGGCTTATGACTTCGTTCACGTCAGTTTTACAATTGACGCATCAAATAACCCCCTTTCAAGGAGATAGTCCCTATATTCTCTTGACCCATATTCTCTAACCTTCTACAGCCCCCTCGGCCTGAGGTTTCATTATTGGAACCACATGTGGTGGGATGTGGACCTCGTCATCATTCACATTGGGTATGATTTCTCACCCCAAGAACATTCCATTTTGAACCTAATATTTCATGTATATGTCTGAGACATATGACATTAAACTATGCTGCCTTGTCCCACATGACTTTAAACTATTGCATCTATACTGTACGATGTTAAAAATCATGGTTTGTCCCATCACCTGACCCTAAACTATGACATTATCATCCTAGCCGCATGATGAAAAATTTAACTGCTTTGTGGTGTCCTCATTATAGGGGACATCATGATTAGTATTGGTCCCAACACCATACCATTTTTCAACTCCTACAAATGGATTGATTCTTTTGGAGATGCCTAGAATTTCTATCCTAGGTCTACCACATTACAAAAAAAATAGAAATTCATCCAAAAGGAAAAACTAAATCTTCCAAATTCCTCTTCTTTTTGTGAAAGGTCTTGACCTACACAACCTTACTATCTCTGGCACTAGTATCTTAACGTTCCATTCCTAGAATATGAGTGGCATGATTCTCATATTCATGGGATACGTAGGAATTCCTGTGGAACTTGACTTGGGGCTAAAATAACTTTTTTTGGTCCCTCAACATAAAACCTCCCCAAGTAACATATGTTGATTTGGAATTCGGGTTCTCATTCTCCTAGGGTTTCATAATAACATCACCATGTGTCTACCTAATTCCCTACCATCTCTAGTCTGATCTCTATGACCATAAACTAAGATCTATATGCATTCTAACCACTTGTTGTTAAACTGCACGATAACTTTCAGAAAACGTACAGCTTGATTCCCATCCTCCTGGGGTACGTAGGAATGCCAATCGATGTTGCCTCGGGCCCAACCCAACTTTCACTTTTGGTACCATGATCTAATGAACTACTTCATGGGATACATCGTGTGGTGAAGACTCTTTATATCCTCATTCACATTGTATTTATTACTACCGCACAACATACACCCTTCCTGGGATTTCCCCTTTAACCCTTCGTCCAATCACATCATGTTAAACTACACGAGCCCAAATATCCTCAATGTAAGACATCAAACTATGGTTCTGACCAAAACAAGTTCAGAATTCCCTATGTTAAGAATGGGATGCATCAGTTTCCTCTCCAGAGAGGGTTCTCCCTAATAGCTTCGGTCTCTAACCACGTATTTCTTGAGACTACGTTTGGTATGATTCTAATCCATACGGGATACATAGAAATTCTCGGGAATTCCTCCCTAGTCCCATCCTCAGAGTCTTTAACCACCTTTCCCCCACTGCCCCGATCATGGTCCACACTCTATGACCTTAAACTAGGATCCTACAATCTATGTACGAGGATGTTATACTATTAACCTTGGTCTAGGGAGTAAGAACTTAAATCTATGTGCACCTTCCTCACCGTACGACATTAAAATATGTGTCTATTGTCCTTATTAGTATGATGTAAAACTAAAAATCATTAGATGTCCTTACTTGAGTGGTCTAGTTTGGAAGTATGTATGACCCCTAATCAGACACATGTTCCCACCTAACGGGTTTTCATCATGGTGGCGTAATTTCAATAGTGTTGGACTCAATTTCAACAACCCATCACTCCGTGCTCCACGCTTGGTGTGCCCATTATTCGGAACATCTTCCCCTTTCACATATCAAGGAACCCCCTAATGGAATGGATGCTTGGCCAATGGCTTTCCTACAATCCTAGTTTAATGTTCTGGAAGACTAATGGATGACATTTTGAGTCATGCCCCGTGTTTTGAACATAGTCAGTAGTGGGCCCTCATTTTTCATCCTCATTTCAGGCTAATGCAATAAGGATACTGTGTTTCAGACATGGTCAACAGTTATCCTCCAATTTCACTCCATCCCTATAGTGTTCTGAATTTTGGGTATTGTGATTCACATATCCCACTCCCTTATGTTTGAATTGATTCTAACACCGAAGGCGTTACCCCCATGTTCACAAGAACAAAATGGGGATGTGATATTTCAACTGTTCCGAGGACATTGACCTCCAGTAAGGTCTCCCCCGTTATTTTTGGAATCCCAAAATTGTCATTTATACCTCAGGTGTCCAATGAATGGTTGTTTCTCCCACATTCAAATAGATTAATTTCATGAGCATCCCTTGTTTCTCACATAGGGCCTGACCCACTTTAGCTTAGTAGTGGATCACTATTTACATCAGGATTGTGGTCGAAGTGCATTCAAATAAACAAGAAAATAGAATGTTCATACATACAATTCATAGATGGATGTAATAATTAAGGATTCGTTTAGGGGTTCTGACAAAACAAGGGCCTTAAGGATCGTCATTTTGGATGGACTGTTCCAATTCTTCCACCTCCAGTCTTGTGGCATCGATCATCGGTTCCCTTCCCCCGAGATCCTTCTCTTCGATAGCAGTAGCGGGGCATAATTCATTAGCCCTGGCCGGTGCACATGAATCTTTTGTCTGGTTCTCAATCATTTTTCTATTCTCCATCAGTATATTCTCTAGAGAATATATGATTTGGGCCTTCAATCGCTCAATATGTTCATATTGGTTTTAATGAATTCATCCCTTTCCTTCGCTTGCTCCTCCAGGTGTTGGAATGCCTGCTCCACCTCCAGGAAGGACTGAGTATTTGTTGAATCCTTCTGGTGTTGGGAAATTCCTAAATACCGGCTATCAACACGTATCCTCTCCACCATGTATTCACAAATCATTACGTGATAATGGAGAGCATCTATCCCTCTAGTGCATAGAAAGCGTAGCCATGTGCGGATTGACCCCATCTGGCATAGCCATTCTGCCTATGGCTGTATAAGAAAGAGTCTGATGCTCATCCATGCCCTGTGCCACATCATATGGATCTTTTTAGCTGCGTCTGTGTTAGAATCATCCATTTCATGAGGGTCCACAGGTGTGTATTTGGGAAAAGCGACAAGGAGTTCAGTGGCAGGGTATTCATTGGGAACTCCCTCCCCATTTGCGTTTTTACTCTCATTAGGATGAAGATCCACCGCGGCATTAATACCACCCATCATTGCAATATACGGCTCATCGTGTCCTGGTGTAGGGCCACCTATAACTTTTTCTTTCGTAAAGGCTGATTTAGCCACTGGAAGGACCCCTACAGATGTCCCTAGATCGATGTCTTGTGATTCCTCCAACCTCGTGGTCACTACATAAGAAATCAGTATCTTGATTAGCTGAATTTTCTAGAAAAGATGTGAACCAATGAAATAAACATAATGGATCCATGTGTGGTAGTGTCCAATCCTATTTTAAGGTTGGGGCCACCACTACAGGGGATCCTTCAATGCAGGTCAACTCGATAACCATCATCAATTCCTTGTGAACAAATGGGACGGAGGGGGACTCCCTATCTGGATCATTTTTGCCTACCCCCGCCCTAATCAGCACCCCACTATGCTCGGTCATGACGAAAGGCTCCCGAGAATTCTTCTTGGGCTCCATAGGTACACCTTCATCCCCTATGGTGAGGATTCTAGGGAACCCTCTCCCGTGTGTTCCTAAATAGAACGGTGTCCTGTCGGTGGATTGAAATTGTGAAAATATAAAGGCTAGTGGAGATAATGTTTAAACATCCATCGAGCTGCTGTACGAGTTCTGCATCAGAACCGATGATTTTTCCATTCTCTAAGGAGATTCACTGGTGATCATGAGATTTAAAATTCCCATAACCACCATGACTTTAAATTTGGTCTCCCTCCCTTTCATCAATTCTATTTTCTTCACCTTTTTCATCATAATCTTCTTCTTATTCATCTTCTTCATCTGCTACTTATTCTGCACCTTATTCTTCTATACATTCATCCTCAGATGGTAGCCTTTCTATGACATGTTTTGGGCCAAGCATCACTTTCACCAAGAGTTGTGGTTCTTTATACTACCCCTACGGGTGGGAATACACATCCATGGCTATCAGGAATGCATTCTAACAATTAATGATTAACCTATACCTCATCTAGATGAGTCCTATGTCTAGAAGATCAAGCCCGATGCATACCAACCACCACCAAAATTCTTTAGTAGACAAAGACTACCATAATGTTCTCTAGGCAGACCATAGATAAGGGAAGATGGCTTTGGAAGATGGCTTTAGGATGTACTTGAGTTGCTTTCCCAGAAGGTCCCTAGCTGGGCCATGCAACCACATGCGGGACCTCCTTTCCCCGGAAGGGGGAGGTACATTCACGTCTTTCGTTGCTCTAGCTGATGAAGTACCGATCAGTGCCATGCTAGCCACCCTGTCCATTATTTTCCATGCCTCTCCCGTAAAGCCCCATATACCTCCCTGCTCTTAGGGCTATGCACCAGCCGCCTTTATTTGTCTGATGTGCTTCCAAAAAATCGCCTCGAGGTATTTTTTCATCCAGTCCTCGACATACTTTTTTGAAAAGAATTTACTGATGTAGGTGTCGGAAAGAGTGATGACTCTGACCAAGCCTACTGTCGTGAACATAAGCCACAATTGGAGAAGAATACAAGGATTTCATTCTGCGTAAACATCTGTATATACTTTCTTCCGTATCTGTTTCATGAACCCAAACTTCTTGGAAAACATGGTCAGCATGTACCGTTCACGAATGATTTTACTGTCTATTTGGGACACTATTACGCCACCCCATATGCTCTTCCGGTACACCCGCTGCTCTAATGTCCCCACCTGTCATCTCCCATCTGACAGACTGGGTTTTAGAATGGATTTGACATCAATGTGGGTGTGGCTTCGATCTTGAGATTAATCCCTTTTCCTCTGAGCATTAGTAGGTGAATTATGACAATGTTTAAGAGAGATGACCACATACTATTACTAGGGGTGAATGGAATTTAATAAGTCATACTCAACACAGAGGGTCGAAACATAGATCTGAAAAATTTGGAATGGTCCACATATCCTACTGGGCATACTTCCCCTCGAGATATGCCCCATAATTCTGTATTTCTAGGATAACATTGACACTCCAAGGATTACCTTGTTCTTCACTGCCATGATGAAATCCGCCATCACCACCTCTAAGCGGACCCCCATCAAAGTGTCCCTCACTAGAAATAACCACCCACTCATGAACATGTCATGAAACCTGACATATCACACATTCGGGTCACAACCTTCATTAATGCAAATTCCCCATGACTTGTAATCTCGTATCTCTAGAACCATCAAGTATGATCTTACTTTCCCTCTCTTAGAGGTGTTCGATCACTGTTTCCCTCAACATGGAATCTTAAAAATTGTGTCATGTGTCCGGAAAAGTCTAAACCACCCTAAATAGGGTATGTTCTTCAGGATATATTTTATGTTTAGCTCATCCTTAGCCAGCTCCAGCAAGATCCATGATAGGATTGGGGTGCATTTCATTTCCCCCCAGACATTCCACATTGGGAGGAACTCAATGTTCTGGTACCCCTCCATGGGGATTACCTCGATAAAGTGTAATCCCACAAACTGATGCCCACCTCCCCATGGTAGAGGTGGAAGGTGTTGGTATCGATGGACCATCGACTGAATAGTTCGACTACGAAGTCCTGTTGTTGGTAGAAATGAAATTTGGATCTCCAAACGGCCTCAAAAAGCCCGAGGGACCACAGCTCCGATTCAAATTCCTCGCATGTTTGACGTTCCCAGTACACCCATACCCATTAATTGGTGATGTTGACCCCGGATCTAAAATCCGATTCCTATAAATGCATCATCTCATTTGTAGTTATGCTTCTGAAAGTACTCTCATAAATATAGGGATATTCCTCTGGAACCAGATCGCTTCCCTCAACCGTCCTGGTTTTCAGACATAGGACATAGATGGCTGTGTTCTGAATTTATCTAGTAGGATGTCCATTGTTTGTAATATAGAATTGTGGAATACTGTCCTCGCACATCACCCCCGACCACGATGTGTCCGTCTCGAAATTTGGCATTATCACCTTTTCCAGAAGGCTGATGTTCTATAGCAGCAGGATATTGGTCAAGAACATAATATTTTTGAGCTTGCATAATCATGAAAAAAAGCATTTGGTTGTGAGACACAACCCTCCTCACACAATGAATCTTAGGGTTTGTGATCATATGAGTCTTTCTCGTAGCAGTGGTGGCCAGCCTCTCGGTATCAGTCTGTTGAGCGACTATTTTGGAAATCATAAGGTGCTGTCATGAAAGAACGGAGTTCATTTAAAAAAAAATCTAGCATCACATAAGAATGTCGATCTGTGCGAAAAATGTGGGACATCACGCAAGACCTGGGGTCAGCCGTGAAAACATACATTCTCACCAGAACCATTTTCTCACACAAGAGAAACGTGCCTATCGTGTGAAAAAATGCACAAGTATGGGCCTATGGGGGCCCCTCATCCCATTTAAATACATGGACTCTATTTCCACATGTGAAAAACAAGTTTGCATGCACAAAATAAGATATTGTGTCCACCAAACGACCGCTTCCCTATTTTTCATTGTGCCCTAAAAATTCGACCATTTGGTTCCCCTTCTTCTTTGATTCTAAGGGGGGCATTTAATGACTCCAAAATTCATAGAAGGAATATGTCGAGAGGATAATGATATAAAAAAGGATCTCGGGAGGGGAAGAAAATATTCTAAGACCCAAGAGGTAGATGCACGCATGATTCATACGGTGTGTGAAAAGAGGCCCATGGCGCGCAAAATCATGGGTGCCAGATACACCATCAGGGAAAGATTCTATGTAGTGCTTGGCTGCACTCCCCAGGTGGAATCATGTGCACGGTTGCGTGAAAGGTCCCCTTGCGCACCCCATTCGCCATCACGAGCATGCATCCGTGTAATGCCAGTTTTCTTTCCGGTTGTGGTTCCAGGTGCGGAATTTCATGCAATTCCCCTTTGCGCCTCCAATGAGTCGTTAACTGGCCATTTGCAGACCACAACCATTTTCATTCCACCCCAAGGACTTCTTCTATAAAACGAAACATACCACTAGCCCTATGGGATGGGGGAACAGAAGACGAAGCGATGCCCTACTGTGCGATACCTCCTTATTTCTTGACTAAAAGAAAATCGCTATGGCCTTCAGGTATTGTATTTTTTTGACATGTCCACCAAGGGTCCCCATCGCGTGGGCCCTCTTGGGCATGACCATTTTTTATGTCCTTTCTCCCTAAGTCATTTTTGTGAAAAATACCATGTTTCCATGCATGGTTTTTTTTAGGTCGGACCTCTCTGGTGCGCCTCCACTTCCATGTTATGCCCACCCCTCCCATCATGCACGCAACCCTGCCCTCTTGAGTGAAACCCCTCCCTATTGTGTGTATCCCTTCCATCTTGTATGCAGACCTTCCATCATGTGCACATACAATCCCTCTTGAACGCATCGCCTACCAGTTTGCGAGAAACACCTTATTTCTTGCACCCAACCTATTCTCTTACACACACTCCATGTGTTGTCTTCCCACAAGACACCATGTTTGATCCCCTGTTATGCACACCACACCTGTGTCATGCGCTATCTTTGTGTTGTCCTCATCACACATTTTGATTTTAATATCACTTGGTTGGTGCTTCTTGTTTCATTATTTCACCTCATGATTCTCCGCATAGGCATGGTAACGACTATTGCTTATTTGCAAAGTTTTCCTAATGTGGACCCCTCAATGAATCACTCCACAACACCCTAATGTATGGAATTGTTGATGCCTTACCACCCTCAAGGGGTGAGAGTTATTAGTTATGTATGTCCTAGGGGTGAGTAGTGCACCCACCTCATCCGAGCTGTAGGATGTTAAACTGCCAAGCACCATCGTCCTCAGCACATGATGTTTAATTGTGGCCTATCCACATGCCTCGCACGTGAGGTGCCCTGTCTCAGAAATTCTCTACGCCCACAGCTCTCCACGGGAGTGAGATCATTCCCCACATGGAATGAGATCCTCTTCATTGGAGCAGCGCCTGTCCGCATGGGAAGGTCAACCACCTTGGTGTGAGCCCCTTGCATTCTTTGGAAGAGGTAAAACCCCTAATGCTCCTCTCTTCATCATGAAAAAACTCTCTTCCTTTGAGATTTGTCACCACCTTGGCCTCCACCCAATCTCCAACACTTCAGGGAAATGGACCACGCATGATACAATGTTTCCGCTTTCAGCCACTGACTACATTTCAGATTCACTTCACTTCCTACGGATGCACCTTTTGTGATGTAATCATCAGGTCCTTGCTCCCTCTTGTTTCTCACACTAAGCATGACTGCCGTGGGCTTAGAGAATGCATCAACAGTGAAATCCTCTTTGGGAAGCCTAGACTATAAGCCCCAAACTCTTTATGAACTATGTGGACTTTGATCCTAGACATGGGAAGGTATGTAGGAAGAATCTCTGAGGTTCAATCCCAAAAACCATTGGTTCCGAACATTTCACGTCATTTTTTTAACTCCACCTGCACAATGTGGACTTCAATCCTTACCAAGGCAAGGTATGTAGGAATCCTTCTTGAGGTTCAAGCCCAACAACCATTATTTCTGACCATTTCACATCGGTTTCCAACTCTTACTGAACTATGTGGACTTTGATCCTTGACAAGGCCAGGTACGTTGGAATCCTCCCTAAGGCTCAAGACTAACAACCATTGGTTCAGACCATTTCACATCAGTTCCAACTCCTCATAAACTATGTATATTTGATCCGTTCCAAGGCAAGGTATGTAGGAACCATCCCTGAGGCTCAAGCCCAAAAACCATTGGTTCTGACCATTTCATTTTGGTTCCCACTCCTCATGAACTACACATACCTTGATCCCTGCCAAGGAAAAGTATGTAGGAAGCCTCTCATAGGGTCAATCCTGCCACCAACTGGTCCCGACAACTTCACGTCGGTTCACCTCCATCCTACATGACTTTAAAATGTATGACGCTTTTGTCCCACATGACACAAAACTCTCCACTGTCCAACGTTAATCCATTGTGATCCCTATCTAGTATTAAACCATTGTGACCCCCATTTAGCAGTAAGCCATTGTGACCCCTATGAAGCAGTAAGCGATTATGTCCACATCCATCTGTAAGACATTGTGACCACCATTTAGTGGTAATCCATTGTCTACCCCATACAACGGTAAGTCGTTTAAGTCCCCAATCGACAATAAGTCTTCTTCAGATGAATTACGATGACTTTGATTCCCTTCCACTAGAATACGTAGGGGGTCTCTTCGAGACTCCTTCCCATCATCACCATTGTCCTCGAGTAGACTTAATCCCATTCTCCATCCCATTCACTAAACCATCCATTATCCATCTTTATTCTTACATGGGCCATCTCATCCAAGTGGGATCAATCCACCTCCTGCCTCATGTCCTTTAACAACAATCGGGTAGCTAACCATGCTTTATCCCCAACATCTGTGTTCCCTCCAGAGGTTTCACCCATCTAATCCACTCCAGTCAGTGTCCCAATCAGTAAAATCTGTCTCAGATAGACGTTAAACTCACATCATACCTTGTGTTAAACTATGGAATATGAGGAAAACCTCAGATACATACATATGGCATATAATTCCCCGCATTTGATGTAGGATGCATCAGGCTTCTGTGCCCTCGAGAATCCCTATAAAAAAAATAATCTCAAACACGCCATTGTTCTAGCATCCAGACTTTCCAGTGATGTCAAACGTGAGAACTCCCCTGACCGAAGGTTATTTCCCTATCATGAACCCATAGAATGTCCTAACAGAAGCATTGCAATTAACTGGTGTCCACGAAAAAATGGAACTTGGAAGAATTTCACAAACAACGTCTTATTATTTTATATATACATGCACTAGGTGATGTGTTCCGAGAAGGAATCCCCGGAAGGAGGAATAGAACTCACATCATCCCATTTCAATCAATGAGAAAATGTCCCGGAATTAAAAACAGATGTCTCCCCCCTTTGTAAAGCGGGAATGTGGGAAAACAGCCAGAACATCCCCATCCTCCACGAACAATTTTTCAAAAGCATATCTGGGTTCCTAAATCATTTTTCAATCCTTTCCAGACCCATAAACAAAACCATTTATGCTAATGAGAGACTATGTACCTTGGAACTCCATGAAACATCACCCCTTCATCAACATACCGCTATGCTATGGCATCCACCGCACTTGATCCCATGAATGACAGGAAGTGAGATGATTTCATCAGCTGCTCAACCAATACCTAGATAGCATCACAAACCCCATGAACTGTGGTTCCCATGACAAAATCCATTGAGATGTCATCCCACTTCCTCTTGGGGACATTTAAAGGTGGTAACAAACCTCATGGGATGCGATTTTATTCCTTCACCTATTGTCACATAAGGAACTTTTCCACAAACTCTTCCACTGCCCGCTTCAATCCCGGCCAAGAAAACTGACCGATCATGCCCCGGTACATCAGGGAAAATCTTAGGTGATCTTATAGGGGTTATTTGTGGAACTCAGCAAGAGGTCCCTCAAGCATTTCCACCTGGAAGATCAACATCCCATGAAACATCATCTTATTTTTCCCATCCCCCGACCATCCTCCTGGAGCATCTCCATGGCTTACATGATTGCACATCACTTTAGCCTCTAAGTGCCCCCACTAAGACTCCTCAACTTTACGCAACAAATAGGACTACATAGTCATATAGAATAGACAACCTCATCCATCCTCTAACCTTGCATCCCGGTGTAGGATGATCGAATCTTCCATCTCTCTCTAAGAATATGCTGATTCTCGAACCACATCCTTCTATGAATTCTGGATCAAAACATCGACCACTATGTTTCCCATTCCTGAGGTGATGGAAATTTTTAAGTCATATTATCGAGAAAACTCCAACCACCTTCGTTAATTATTTTTTAGGTCTCACTGAGAGAAGATATACTACAAGATGTTCTGTTCCGGAATGACCACAAAGTGCTCCTTGATGTGGTTGTGCCACCAAAACTTTTGGGCGAACACAACTGCTGTGAGCTCCATGTCGTGCGTGAAATAGTTACTTTCAATGGTACGTAACATCCTAGATCCATAAAAGATCACCCCTGTAGTTGAATTATCACACACTTCAAGACTTGGCTTGTAGCATCACAGAACATCTCAAACATCACCACTTCTTTTTAAAACCTCAGCGTTGGGGCACTAACCAATATCCCCTTCAGATAACTGAAGGCTGCTTGACACATTTCAAACCACATGAAGACCTTTTCCTTTTTTTTCAAAGCTATCAACGAGGATGAAAGTCGAGAACTATCAGGAACGAACCTTCGGTAATTTTCTACTCGAACCACAAAACTATGAACCTCAGTCGAATTATTGGGTGCTTCCCAAGAAACATCCACCTAGACCATTGATGGGGAAAGTTCTATCCCTTGATCGTACAACACGTGTCCCAGGAAGTGCACTTATCATTTGTAGAACATACACTTGGACAACATCCCATTGAAATGGTTCTACCTAGGGACCTATGAAACCATCCAAAAATGCTTAGTGTGATCCTCCTACGATGTTGAGTAGATCAGGATGTCGTCAATAAACATGACCATGGACCGGTTTATATATTCCTGGAAGATGGAGTTCATGAGCCTAATGTACATGGCAGGGGAGTTCGTAATGTTGAACTATGTGACCATGAACTCAGATTTCCCATATCTGCACCAGAAGGAAATCTTCGAGATGGCACCCTCATTTACCCTCAACTTTTGACATCATGGCTGTTGGTCAATAATGGAGAACTTCCATGCCCCCTTGATCTTTTCAAAAAGGTCATCTGTCCCCGGGAGAGGGTAAGAGTTCTTGACAGTTTCACGATTCAGTCTCCCGTAGTCTATACATGGTCTGATACCACAATCTTCCTTAATCATGAACAAGACTAGAGTACCCAATGGTGACACTCATGGTTGAACAAAACCCTTCTGTATCATGTCATCAGTCTAAATTAGTAACTCCCAAAACTCATAAAATGCCATCTGATAGGGAGACATCGAAATAGGATGGGCACTAGGTCTCATGTCTATACCAAAATCAACATCCTGTCGAGGGGTAGAATATCCACCTCTTCAGGGAAGACATCCATGAGTTCAATTATGATCCCAGATACTTCCACCATCCCTATGTATTCTAACCACACTAACAGCTCAGCTAAAAATGAAATGAAGGGGCCATACTCGCCGGCTACCCTCCTGGAAACCCCGCTTACCGATAGAAGTCACACATTTTCTGACCATATCCGAAAACACGATCCATATTTGAATGTACTCAATAACAGAAAATACCAATAATAGCAAGTTGATGCCTATAATGACATCATATAGCTGCAAATGCCGAAAAAAGGTCCCCACTAGACAGATGTGGTCCCAACATCGTTCTATATCCCCGAAAAGCATGAGACAAACTGTTCTGAACTCTAACTGGCGTACTAAAAATAATGGGGGTTACATAAAGTATATCTTTTTCTAGACACATAATATGGTATAGAATGTGTGAAAAAAATGTGTGTGATGCTCCAGAGTCCAACAAGGCACATACAAGAGTCGTAAACAAGAAGATATTACCTCAGATGACTTCTGGCCCAACTGGAATTGCTACCTCTGCTGCGTGAAACATCACATGCCAAGCTCCCATACCACTTGTTGTTGGAAGCCTCCCCGAACATTCATTGGAAAGGTCCCTGAGTAGTTCTCTGATGTCGGACCCTCCCACAATGTCTGCTCTTAGAGGAGTGGGAGCTCACTGTCCCCGATGATACTGCTGAAAGGGCCTGACAGGAAACTTCTACTTCTGAGGTGGGCGTTGAACCTTCCCACCCCCACTATTTTTCACTCTGATCAGACACAAATTCCTAATATTCCCACGACATCCAATGATGGAGAATCTTAGTCATGGGACCACAAAGACAGGGCAAGGACTGGGAGATTTAAAATAGAACTACTAGGGCCTGCTCCACACTGGCTAAAATGTGGAAGGCCCCAACACTGGAGTCCTGCTGCTGAAGGCCTTCCCCTTTGATGAGCCTAGTTGGATCTCCTCTCGGGGTAAACCTCCCAGAATGTGTATCATCTCTACTACATTGTACCACTTCTATACCTCCATGTATGTCTCTAGAGTGAAAGGAGTAACAACATACTGAAGATGAGGTCAAAGTGCCTCCTATAAATGTATATCCCAAGACTCCTAATCCAGAACGAGGTCTGGAGAAAAGAATGGATATCCTTGAACATGATCCCCAACCCCCTCATTGATATGCTCCCCGGATAGAGGGATAGTAGCTCCTACCTCTTCTCCCACTTCATCGTGGAATAGAGGAATTCTTCACAGAACTCCCTCTTCAAATCAGTCCAAGAATCCTTAGGCTCCCTCTTCTCTCTAAGGTAGAGAGCCCACCATAGACGTATAGCTCCCCACATTTTTCTTACATCCAGTGGAACCCAGTACTCTTTCAGAGCCCTAATCAAACTAAAATCTATCACTATCTCCCCGATCCAACTATCTGTCTCCATGACCAAGACGCTGCCCTCATACATCTCAAGGGTCTGTTGTTGAAAGGCACGAATTTTCTTCTTCCACATGTCATCCTCCTCCTCCCGATCAGCTCTCTGCTGATCAATTAAGTCAGCTTCATGGGACTCGATCGCCCTCACTACTCATGGTCGTCGTCAAGGTTCCATAGCTACAAGGTAAACAAGAAATGCCTATTCCCAAGTAGCGTAGAATATTTCATTTCAATTTTCTTAGACATTTTATTTATTTTAAATATCCAAAATATCCATGAAACACAAGAATGAAATTCATTATGATGCATATGATTTTACTAAGTTCTATACCCTTAAATCAGTGTAGCCTCACTTGAATGTTTGGTAGGCCTAGAGTCCTTGTATCGAAACACAGTAGTCCCTAAAATATCATTTCCAAGCCTATCTTTCCTGGCCTATTTCACACATATTGATTTCCTAACATTGTTTCCTTAACATCGCATGAAATCCTCATTATTTAGAACCATGAGCTCTATCCTATCTCTCATCCTCCATCTGATACCATTCTGTCAGGACCCACTATCACCAAGATGAGGGAAGTGACAGAAGATTTTCAAACCCTTCCTTCCTCAAGATGAAGAATAGATAATTGTCCCTATGGCCCACCTTCAATAGGCCCTAGAGAAGAGAACAAAACCAATGGTATATAATCACACATAATATGGAAGGAATTATGTTTTTTATTAATCAGGATTAGAAGATAAGATTGTAAAATCCCAAACAACGCCAAATATGGATGTAAAAGTAAATCCCAAAAAATCCATTCCCATATGCATGTTCAAATAATATGGTGCTATAATGTAAAAGAAATACACAAAATGGAAGTACCAAATTAAAAGAAAAACATAAACATCAACGGTCCTGACATCTGAGCTAATAGGGTCTGGCATGGTCCTCGATGTTCTCCAAGAAACATGAATTCATTATTATATACGTAGGATGAGTATACATGTATAATTAGTATGAAAAAATAAAATCTAATGTGCACAAGTGGGGATGAATTCTCAAGCCCCGTGACAAAAGGAGATAACCAAATAACATAGGAAGGATGATATCCACCCAAAACTTACAAAGGGACACACCCGAAATAACACAACTCAAGTAAATTAATAATAATAACACATCGATGTGGGTACCACACACCACTTTCCTAATGGTTATTGAAGAAATCATACGCATCATACCTTACCTGATATTTTCACCACACTCCCACTACCATACCCCACCCGCACAGAACTGGGCTACCCCAACCACACATAAAATCTGCAAATACCTATGCCACAACCACACATAACCACACTTGTAGACACCAGGGCCAAAAAAATTACCACCATGCCTGAAGACACCTATTCCGGAACAACTAATGCCACACCCGAAGACACCTAGGCCTCTTTGTGAAGACTCATGTGAAAAAACCTACACGCACACATCTGGGCTAACCACCACAATGTACCATGCCCTAAGAATCTTAGGCTACAATAGATCTCAGGAAACCACAAACTGTCCAAAGTGTATTTTTCAACTCACGAAAGGTAGCATAAAAAGAGATAATAACAAGCCACTCATTATAGTGATGGGAAAAGCACCCTCCCCCATGAAATGAGGGTGTTTGGCATGAACTTCTCATCTTTGGTGTGGTGCAAATAAGATACATAAGAACTAAATTATACATATAGGTTAACAAGCACTCATTCTAACAAAGGGGTTCCAACAGTAGCCCCTAAACAAACAAACTCATTTCTATTCATTCATAAAAAGAACAAAAGCCACAACAAAGTCACAACTCAATACCGGAAAACAATTCCCCATTGAACCCATTCTTGTTCATTGGACAACCATTCAATCATTTTAGATTACCCGATTAACCAATTTTCATTTTATTGGTATTCAATCGTCACAGAATACAATGGTCCATTATTTCACAATGAAAGAACACCAATGCCCATGATTTTCTGCAGAGAGAATCCCAAACAATTCATAACATATAAGCAAGGGAAAAAGAGTTAAACAACATCATCAAACACACCCATCATTATTTAAATGTCTATTTATTATCTACATTAGGGTTTTTTTCATCCATCCCCATAGAAACATTAGCATACCTACCCAGCATGATATACAATAAATATAGACGAAGAAATTACCCTACCTGGATGATCCATGATTGATCTTTTTATCCACGTGCCAAGAACTGGGGATACACGATCTTCAGGGGAGGAACTATGGGGGATCCAAGAGTGGGAATGAAAGGAACCAACACAATAACACCACTAACTTCAAGAAGGGGGACACCAAATGCCCCAAGGAATGTAAAAGAGACCATCCAAGAAGAAGGAATAATTATTGTGTGATAAAAGAATGAGATCCAGGAGTTACAAGATATGAATTTTTAATGGTATTAAAGGCTGATTGTGGATTAACCACACGGTTAGATGGTTACACACAATGGATTTAATTGTTATTTAAGAATTATCATTGTATAGGTGTCCATTACGGCTATGAGTTAAAGGGTATTCCATTAAACAGAAGAAAACACATATTAGAGGTGGAATAGGAAATTACTGGAAAATGGTGTGGAACTAAGGAAAAATCCCCTCATTTTAGTAAGTCAAGGGTCACCTGACTCTTGGGGGATTTTTGATATCATATATAGGAATTTAATATCTTTGAAAGGGTTATTAAAACACGCTTATGTCAAAATATATGTTTATGGAGTGGGACTAGATGATGAAACAAAGGTGGGACACCATTTGGTGAGACACCATAAATGGTGCCACAGTCATGGTGCCACCATAATGGTGCAAAAGTAAGCAGTGCCACCATCTCGGTGTGAGACCATCACTATGCCACTGGTTCAGTGAGACACCATAAGTGGTTCCACCATTACGGTGTGTTACCGTCACAGTGACAGTATCAATCTTCTGTCGTGACCGGAACCACCATTTCGGTGGAACCGAGTATTATTTAGGAAATGTAATTTACTAGGAGGTTCAGGGCCATTACACTCCACTAATGACATGTGATCTTCCCATTATCCATCAAAATCTATTAAAAAACTAGAAACATGTCCTTCAATGATTTTTTCATTCTTCTATATTTTCCAACACTCTATTGATGATACACCAAACACATGGTCAACTGAGTCATAAAGGATTAAAAAAGGATTTCTAGAAATTAGTTTTAAGCCTCATATTACTATCTGACACTATCAAAACTAGTCTTCCATGCCTTTTATCCACTTATTATATATATATATATATGAAAAGACCTATACTATATGATATTAACTAATAAGGATTAAATGGGATGACTTTTTGCACTGATACACTATCACATGTATGTAATATATATTTTTTGAAACCTTGTGGGATACATGTTACATAATACCTAGAAATTAGATCCAATTTCCAAACATGAATAGGTAAATATTGCAATATACCTACTGGTCACTGATACTCTTCATTAACCTACTTATAGGATAAGAATCTTGAAACAAACACAATCATCCTTATTTTCATCCATACCCACCAAAATTGTGTGTTAAATTCAATATACATCTTCTTTATTCTAGGATGAACATACCGTATTGAGTGGTGAAAATCATGGACATTTTGTTTCATACAATCCAATGTTACAAATATCATATTTGAAAACAGGAATATTATACTCCCCTCCAATTTTTATCTCACAATGGTCATCTCACCATAGATTTTTCCCTCATTGAAACAAATTTTAAATCATATGTCTTCTACTTAATAACTATAGAAAAGAAATTATTAATGAACAAAAAATAGAAGAAAACCACAGCTTCACATCTTTCTTTACATTCCTTGTGCATGTTAGTAAGTAAAAAATTCAACTACGAATTATTTCAATACAATTTTCCAAACGATAATTGGAATTTATGATAAATGAATCATCCTATAAATTACCATTACATGGTGTATACATAAAGTAAAAATTAAAAATTTAGAGAAACTTTATCCATCTTATTTTTCTCAGGATCAAATCCATTTTTGAAAAAATGTGTGTCAAGATCTTATGAACTGTAAGTGCCGAAAATTTTCCCCAAAAGAATAATGACACTATGTTTCCAAAGCATTGAATATGGAAGATAAATCCATATCTTTAATTTTATTTTTATTATAATACAACCATAAACTCCATCATCTATATGTAATAACACAATCTCTATACTAGAGAATATGTACCAAAGTAGATCCTAAAGCATCACAATATAAAAAATAAAAATTTCATAATCTAGGGAATATGATTATCTTCATTAATGTAAGGAAAAAAATATTATATAAAAAATACATTTTACATTTATAATACCATTTTAATTGAAAACGTTTCCTTAAAAAGTTTTCTTGGGTTGTTTTAGTTGTGAAAAATCATGAAAATAATTTCTCTAATAAACATCTGACCCTGGAAACCATGTATCTAAAAGGAATTATTTGGTGGATTCCAAGATATAAAGGCCTCTATCATACCTATATCCATAAAAAATACCTCTTTCAGAGATAACATGGCCATGGAGTCACACATCTTGTAAAAAAAATAAAACATTGATAACATTTAGTGTAGATGATGATCCCTTAAAATTATGGGCAATATCATGGATTGTGGCCTAATCTTAGTCCAAACCTTGTATACAACTATAATTTATCCACATAGAAAATAAAAAAATAATCTATATATGTATTATATATATGATTCAGCAATGCCATTATTATTTCTAGTGAATTGTGTTGATCGAATGGCACAAAGAGATACTCACAATGGACATAAATTCATATGGATGTTGCCTTTGGAATATCTTCTTTCTAAAACCCCAATTAGTGATATCCTAATCTAATGTTATTTTTAGAGAACCACTATGCTCCGCTATATTGATCAATAAAATCATCAACTCCTATAAGTGGATAATTTTACTTTATCATGCCTTTCTTGAGAAAATGATAATTCATACTCAACAGAAGCGTTCTATCATATTTTATGAAAATAATGATCGTGTTTCCCATAGAGACTTACTAGGTCAAATAAACCATTTACTTTCAAGAACATAGAACCAATGATTCAATCCCATTTATTCTATTGGTTTCATCAGATAATATGTAATAAAAATAGGTAAAGTCCCTCGTAAAAAATAAATTGTATCCCATACTTCTCATATGGGTTGAAACCCAGAGAACTTTGTAGTAAAAAAACTCTAGATACTAATCAATAACTACTGAAAAAATTATTTTATTGATATCTTCATATGATTTAATAGTGAAAGATTTAAACTATTAAAATATCTTTCTAAATTCATGTTCTATCATGCCAATTTCATCATCCTTTATATTCTAGTATAGTCTAATTATATACTCAAAACATCCATCAGTCCTAAAAAGAACCCATCTGGTAAAGAATTGATTTAATCATTGAACACTATAAATCAATCCATACTTTGTATTATGTCATATACATATCTCTAAACGATATATATATATATATATATCTGATCAAATTATCTTTTTAAACCATTATATAACATTATTTTCAAATAAAGACTCAATATTTTCCTTAACTGAGAGGAGTTTGAGGATTAGAAATTGACGAAATAATATAATCATTTAATCAAAGAATATCAACAATTCCTTATTACATAATTGAATGAAAAGAATCCACATCAAAAAAATTTCCATACGGATATATTTCAAAATAAATGTTCTTCTCACCATCAGTGGACCATATTGATTATCCACAATCACTTCCTAACCTCATTATAATTTCTTACACGCTAAAAAAAATTCCTCATTTCCAAAATGAAATTTTCATTTCTCAAGAGTAATGATATTCTTGGAATAAATATGTATATCCCATTTATGATGATGAGTTGTATTCTACAACCCTTTCCCCATTGAAGTATACGATGTATGTGAATCACAATAAATGTCCTAAAAACATGACTTTAGAGCACTATGATAAAAGAGAGAAGATGCCCCATTTTATTGAAATTACAGATTGCTCGATATGGTTTCATAAATTCATACTAATAGTGGTTGACCAATTCACTTCGAAGAAATCAATTTTTTTGGGGTTTTGGAAGAAGATTCACCAATCCAGCCGTCTGATTTGAAGTCATATTCCAACAATGGAAATTAGATTCCCTATTTATTTTTTTTCCTAGAATTAGGTTCCCACTATATAACATAGGTATCAACACGATTACTCATCCAATAGATCTTGATATTTCCCTTTCTACCACAATATCACTATTTAATACCTCTTTATAGTTAGTTATACAGATCACACCAGCCATTGAGAGAATATCCTTTTAGATTCCTCATTCAAAGATGTCTTTCTTAAAAGTTGCACTTCCAATATCATTGGGAGAAAAATCATATTGAATTCATTAATTTATAATCATATTATGTAATAATGTTTTTCTCCTTATTCAAGAGGAAAAAAATTCCATTCTTGAAATTATTAAAATATGATGATATAATTTTTTGGTAAACAATTTTTCAAAATCATCAATTGTTATACCTTTGTCTAATTTTAACTGAACTATTTAATATTACTAATAAAATGAAAGATCTGAAAGCATATATTATGCCAACATGACATTCTTCTTTTTTTGGTGTTCCTATTAAATTGAATATTTGAGTAATCCTATTTAGCCACAGTTCTTCTTTTTTTGGTTCCAAATATCCTTGAATGATTTGTAGATCCAAAATTGGAAACTAGAAGGAATGATCCACATGGATTGTTTCATCCCTCCTATTCCCACAATCCTCAGCCATAATATCATAGACTATATTTTCAATGGTGTTTTAGTTCACTTGTGGCTCTAGTACAACCATATTCTCAGCAGATTCTTCCAATTTTTTTCAACAATGCCAATTTGGTGGCATTTTCTAAAGACACAACAAACACCATAATTCTATCTCTCTAGAAAAACGAATTCTAGTCAATATAAAAATTAACACAGCATACAATCTCAAAATTTTCTTCATAAATATATTATTTTTCTTTTTTTATCTATTTTTTAAAATTCCACCATGCTTTTGACCATCAATCCATTTTCAAAATACCACTATCATTCCCTTATAATATATTACATTTTAATACAATGTCAATAGTTTCTCAAAAAAATCACCACATTCGAATAAATAATAAATCATTAATCAAAATTAAATATCCAATACTAGTGGTATATCATTTCTATCTATGGATAGCATTCTCTTCTCATTGTCTATACCCATCACAATGAGATTAAAAATATTATAAGTGTCTCTAAAAAACATATGTACCCATATACCTGGTAACATGATGTTCATCATAAAAAATATGATATTTTTTTATGATCAAAATTTTATGTCAAAAAAATACAACATAGTTCTACAAAACTAAATTAATGAATGAACTAGAGTGAATTTAAATCCCAGACTGAAAAACCAATACCTTATTTCACCAATAAAATAATGACCAATAATGACTGATATAATTTTCATGTCAAGGAACAAACAAGACGATAACATTTTCAACATCTTGTCCCACCTCATTGGCATGATTATTGGGTAAATTGATAATTCAACTTAAGAGACAACCCCACGATGCCAAAAGCTAGTAATAAATTATAATTTTTTTCAACACATATGGGGTATGATTTACTAATTAATAATAAATCAACTTCCACTAACTATTAAAACAAAACAAAAACTATATGATCCATGATAAAAATGTACTACAACACAAGATAAAACAATATTAAAACAAAAAAACTGTGTATAACAAATATCAAATAACCAAAGTGGAATAATTTACCAGAAAGCTCAAAGACTCCAAATAATTATCTATAAAGCTACCAACATTATCCTTGATCAAAATCAAAAATACTTCCTAATGTATAACAATGAATTTATAATGAAATTATATACTTTTTCCACTATCTAATTATCAATAAAAAGTATCTAAAATGGAACACATTTCCAAATAATGGGCGAGTAATTAAATATAGTAGGTTTTCCTCAAATGACTTCCATAATCACTCCACAATGATTGAAAATGAAAAGAAATTTATATAAAAAAATTTGAAAGAAATTTTAAAAAATAAATAGATTATATCAAAGGCCACTAGTTCACACTAAAACCGTTTTTCCATAATATAATAGTTTTCTATACTAGAATAATATTCCAAGATAATAACTAAACAAACCATACAGACCATTTGATAAATTCTTATGGAAAACCCCATTTCACTCTACATATCCACAAATAAACACAACAATTCCTAGGTTATTTTTCAATGATAATGACTAATCACATATTTATATAATAATTAATCATAAGGAAACTATATACCAGTTTCTCATTGAAGAAAACCCCTTCCAAAGGGAACATCAATTTAAATGATCACACGAAAACCAATTATTCCAAACCTCTACGAAAAAAATTGTACACAACCATTTAAATGAAAAAACTGAAAACCTTTCCAAAAACCAATTTTACATAAATAAATCCTATTTTTTAAATAAGAATTTTAAAAGAAACTAAAAAATCACAATATAAAACAATCCAACATTTTCTTAGATCCTAAAATAATCACTTATGAAGGGTTATTCCATGATTTTCCCATCAATTTCACAATAAATTTTGAACAATTAACCAAATATGAAATGAATCCTCTATGTCATAATAATATGATTTGATACTACATCCTCAAACCTAAAAAAAATTAGAAACAAATAACGACTTAAATTATTCAACAAAACCATGCCGAATCTCCAAAAACCAAATGCTAATCTTATTCCATAAAATCATAGAAGACATATCATATCATGACTAGAATTAACTATCATTAATATGACCCCAAGGGACAATGTATATCCTTCCATGAAGGGGAATAGAATTATATAATTGGAAAACCACAACAAATGAAAACTGACTAACTGATACAGGCTTCAACACACAATGATATTCCAATAGATTGCTCCCACGTCGAAGGGGAATGTCTGAAAAGCCATTGAAAATAAAATAAAATACGAGTTATGATACAAAATGGTGAATAAAATAGTGCGATATAGGTTATATTGATTTAGATCCACTTATTTATGATCTACTGATTTAACCGTGCACAATTAGTCACACCATTAGGCATCCCATGTGAAAATCATGCCCACGACTACACCTCTAATCACATCCTCGCATGGTTGGCCTTCATTCTTATACAAACCATGTTCCAACCAAGTGTTTTCTTATAATATAAATTTCATGACTTTTCCTAGGTGGATGAATGGTTTATAAAAACCATTTTACTGACTATAATGAATAGATTCACCTTATACATTTTTTAGGAGTTTCATGGTTTATGCTAACCATTCTCCAATTATGAACTTCCAAAAGGCCCCAAAAACATTTGAAAATTTCTCCAAAACCTCCCAAATTTCCCTCAAACACATTACCTATATAAAAAAAAATAAATCATTAAATACACTAATACGTGTGTTGATTCTTTATAAAAAATTTAGTTTCCATCATAGTGGAAATTATGTAGATTCCATACACATTAAAATAAATAATCATGTAACATTTTTTTTCAATGTAAAATGGGAATTAATTAAAAAACATGAGGATTAATTTAAAAACCCATTTATAAAATTTTAAACATGAGTTAATTTTTTTAATAATTATTTCGAGTGATGCTAAAAAATTCATAAAGCATTTATTGAAAAAATGCATTATAAAAATTATTTTTAAATGGAGAGAAAAATAATGATTGATTTACATAAAAAAATTAATAACACATTTTAATTAACAAAGAGAGAGAAACTTTTACTATTACATTATGAATATCCTAAATTACATTAAGATAGTAAAATATATTCCCTTAAAATAGTTCCGCCTAGGGATTTATAAATAGAAACAATCTTAAATAATGATAATATTATGAAATAAAAAAACACAATTTTGATAACATTTTAATCATAATATCTGTGAATGGAATTACAATGAATTAGACATTTATTAAATATTTATTAGATATTTATATATTAATATTCAATAAATTACACTTATATCCATGACATAATCATTATGGTCTAGTGTCACTAGAAATTTGGACACACAAACAACTGGTTTATAAGGATCTATATATTATTGCACTATTCTCATTATAAATCTCATCCTACACAAAAATATCATTTACAAAAGTATTTTTCAAAACTTGGGGAACATAAACATAATAAAGGGTGGTTTCAAATTCTCTATATGTAGAACCAAAGGATATATCAATTATCACATAAGACTAACATCTGGTGAAGTGTGTGAGAACATGAACGTTGCATTTTTAATTTACATACATCATGCCTTGTATCTTAATCTTGTTTCATTGAATAAAGATTGGTATTTTATAATAATTTTTTAATAATATAATATAAAAAAACCATGAGATTAAAACAATTAACATATAACATGGTATTGTGGGATACACTTAATCTAATAACATTGTGAATAAGTATAAATAGAAACAGGTTCACATAGAATGTTGATGACCTGAAATTATGTCATTTCACAATCTTATGAACATTATACATGGTCCACTAAAAGTATTGTGTATGTGAATTCCTTTTCCAAAGAAAATATCAAGGATATAAAATCTATATCCACACATTAACTCATAAAAATGAATGTCATATCCACACAAAAATGTGTGAACATGAAATTAGGTTCACACATAACATTTTTACCTCATCACTTATCCATCACTAACTTATGATTTTGAGGGAGATATAATTGTCACAAATTAAATTTTCAAAATCATACATACATGTTCTATAAGATCATAAAGCATTCATCATCTAAAAATTCATACTGAATTTCCTCAGAGTATATCCCTTGAAAATGGATTAGGTTTTGTGGAAATTTTATCATCATAAACATAAATCATCCAGAAAAAATAATAAAACTAATATACGTGTAAAATATCATATTTAAAATAATTTAAGATAAAATTATTTCATCTCTGATTAGAAAATTATTTTTAATGATCACATGGAATAAGTTGTGAGTTAAATAACACTTCAATTTTAAAATAACTACTATTATTAAAAAGTTGGGCTGTTATAAATTAAAAAATATTCATTGAAAATAAAATTTTATTCATGAATATAAATTTTAAAAGAGATAAGGATTCATGAATTTAGAAAAATAGTATCGTATCATTTATATTTCAAAACATTCATTCTATCTTTTTCTTAAAAGTCATGCGTTTTGACATTTCAAAAAATGAAAAAATATTCCTTTAAAATCATTTAATAAAATGTCAAAATTGGTTAAAAAGTAATTATATCAAATGATGTTGAATATAAATAAATTTTTAATTTTTTTTGAAATCATATTAATAGACAAAAAATATTCCAGAGTAGGAAATTACATATTAAAAATAACAAATAATTATTGGATTATAAAATAAAACATTACCTTATAAATTGTCTTTTCAGGACAATGTTCACTACTCCTGTGTAATAAATATTTGTTTATAATATATATATTCCATTGTAAAATATCTATAGTCCCATGTATGATTTAATTATTACACAATATAACTTTTTATTTTTTATTTATAATTAAAAAACTATTATTTATAACAAATGATTCTTTTTAAAATAATGTTTTTGTTAAGTTTCCTTTATCCTTATACATTGATCATGGACCCATCATTTAACTAATATTCATCAAATCATAATATATATATATATATATACATATTAATTATTTAAAAATTTATAATCATTCATAAAAATTATAAATAGGAAAATGAATTACATCATTCCTGTATACTATTAGTCGTACATATGCATAAATGTTGATTCCGTTTTTAGACTTATTGAATGAATTAAAGGAATCTAATAATTCACCTATTAAGATCTATTAATATATTATATATATCATATATGTTCATATAATTCATCCTTATTACAATCGATGTAAAATATGAATGAAAGACAAATCACAACACATCTTGTAGATGGCAGTCCACATGTATGCATGAGCGATGATATCGTTTAACAAAAGTTTGTATGATTAGAAAAAAATGATACTATAAATATAAAAGAGTAATTATTTTATAATATCATATATAAAAATTAATCCAATTAAAATTTATATTTCTAATATATGGTTATGAACATTAATTGTATATCTATGTAGAGACTGTAAGCCGTATGATAGGAAAGAAAGATTTTCACGTTTTAGGGGAATGATGGTGTAATATTGTGTATTATATATCTTAATAAATTTTTGTAACATTTAGGATATAGAATATACAATATTTTGATAAATATTAATTATCTCATGGAGGTAAATAATAGAAGAAAAATTAATTGATCAGTTTGATCGATTAACAGTTCTTCAAATTGACTCCCTTATATCTCCTCTATAGCGATCTATCATTTTCATATGAAAAAAACCACTATAATTTGTGTAGATTTATTGGTAACATACTTATAATATTATTTTGAGATAAATTATTTAATTTAAGTAATAATGTAAGGAATTAGGTGAGCTTTTATAATTTTGGGGAAAGGCAGATTCATAATTTCGTAAAAAAATAAAATTTTATAAGACTATTCATGAGAAAAATACATAAAAATATAAATGAATTAGAACCTAATGTCATATTTTATGTAATAATAATAATACATGTAAGAACTCATAATTATTTTATATATGTTTTTCTTTTTTTGTTGTTTTTGAGAAAAAGAGGAGTTTCTGGAAATTTCAGGAGTACACGCCATGTACCCGATTGCCACTGGTGACCATGGGTTGGCTGTGTAAAGGCCGAGCACATGGTCGTGTGTGGTCACCTAGAGACCGCATAAAGCGTAGGCTGAAAAATGTAATTATATTCCCTATTATTTTAAATATCTTGTCGTGTACTTTCTTTTTTCACATTAAATGGACTAGGGTCACGTCTAATTGGCAGAACATTCTTCTTCTTATCTCGTCTCATCTGAGAGCATCTGTACGACTGTGGATCTTCTCCGTGCCCCAGAATCAATGTCCGCTCTCCGAATCAACGGCCGTCGATTGCATTGGAATCAAATCAGTGAGTTATCCTTTCTTTTTGAACATCATCTTTCAATTTCTCCTCTCTCACGAGTTGTCCTTGGTTAAACATTTTTAACATTTTTGTAGATCTAGGGTACTCTATGGAGATTCAAGGATTGATGTTCTTGTTTATATATATCACAACGCCGATGTTGGTGGTATGGGCCTTCGTGTAGATAGTTTTTGAATTTTATGTGAAAAATATCCCAATACCCAAGAATGGGGTTTTGCGTGTTTATGGTTTTCGCCCTGTTATTACCTTCTATGCCTTGTTTGTTTTGATAGAGGTTATTTGTTGTGAATGAGGTTTACATTGCCATGATATGGATGTTTTTCCCATGTTTTCTTGTTTTTTGAAAATTTTTCCTATCTTTTACTATAAGGATGCTATTTTTGCTTCCCATGGCTAGTATTCTTAGAATGGAGTGATTATTATTTGACATGTTGTGATATGCTGCAGATTTTTTAGATAATTATTTTGTGTAGTTTACTATGGCTTCCACATATTGTTTTTGAATGAATGACTTACACAGGGCCTTGAGAACATTGTTTAGTAGATCATAGAGAGAATGGACGTCAAGGTCTTCTCTAGAGAGTATGTTTTACTGTTAGGTTACGAGACCATATGGGGAGTGGATGAAAGTGCTCCTTCAGGGTGTGTGTAGTTATTCGATGTGGGCCATAGTGGGAATGAGATGTTGAGTGATTCCTATGAGTTCCTTTTAGTTACCGATATGTGAATAAAGTGGTAATTGACGGTGATTACATCCTCAGAGGGTCTGTGCTAAAGCTGAACTAGATGGGTTAGACTGTGTGTACATCACATAGGGTTACTTGTGTTTATTTGGTTGAACTAGAGGGGGTAGGCTGTGAGTACATCCCAGAGGGTTAATTGCATTTGTTTAGATATGTACTTGATATATGAAAATGAATTCAATTGAATTTTAGGATTGTAACTATGTGGACCTCTGTGTCTTCTTCATATTGTTTATTGTATGCCATATATATTCACTTACAATTAGGCTCAAATCATTGGGTGATTGCCTACTTGGATTAGTCTCACACCCTCTTTGGGCCATTATTTTGGGCCAATGAAAATTATATTTCTATAGGTATAGATAAGGGAAAGGTCCCTTCTTCTTCAAGTTCTTGATTTCTGTGGAGCTGGGGAGAATGGGACATATAAGAGGCTTGTGATGTTGTGGAGCAGTTTTTCATTTTCTCTTTTGTACATTGGATTAGTATTTTATTCCATAATTTTGAATTGTTTTGTGTTATTTTCTAGACATATGTATCATGCATCATATATATGTGTGTGATCCAGTTGTATATTTTTCAGTCTTCCATTGTTTACTTGTTTCATGCTTTTACTGCTTTTGATATTTAATATCATTTTTACATCCTCTATAATGCTCTGCCAAAGAGGGAATAGTTTGTCCAATATCTCACCCAAGACCCTCACTGCTAGTCAGCTGTCTCTAGGGTTCGGGAAAATGCGGTTGAGGCAATGTGACCAACTGGCTATGGGGCACCTCTAGGCAGCTCCCAGAACTGGAACATTACAAAGTGATATAAATGCAATTATTTTATTCGTGACATACTATTTGGAGACCATAGAAAGGGATAAAAATGAAATAGGTACATGGTAATATGCTGTGCCTGGGAGTAGCTGACCCGTGTATAGGGAAAATTTAATTTACCCTGTTATTTCAATTTTCATGTTTTTCAATTTTATAGTTTATTTAATTTCATCATTGGGTAATTCACAAGTATTGTGATATTATCTTTTATGTTATAGGATGGATACACCAGATTTACAAGAGCTCAAGAAGTAGTTGGAGGAGTTGTAGGAAAAGGGTTTCATCCAACCCAGTACTTATCCTTGGGGTTCTCCTTTGTTGTTTGTGAAAAGGTGGACGATGCCATCATACATTGTGTGGATTATTAGATGTTTAACCAGTTGAGGGTAAAGAACTGATATCCCTTGCCGAGGATTGATGATCTCTTTGATCAGCTTCGAGGAGCTTGGGTGCTCACGAAATTTGAAATGAGATCCGGTTATCATCAGTTGTGTGTTAGACCATCAGATGTACCTCTTACACCCATTCAGAGCAGGTATGTTCTATACGAGTATGTGTTTATCCAGTTCGGTCTCACAAATGTGCCTGCAGTTTTCATGGCACTAATGAACTGAGTGTTCCATCCATACTTGGATTCATTCATGGTAGTCTATGTGGATGATATATTGGTGTGATATCACACTTTAGATGACCATTCCACACATCCTGGGATATCTTCAAGTACAGTGAGAGAGCATTAGTTATATTCTATTCTCCCAAAATTCATATTTTGGATGGACCGAATTCACTTCTTGGGTCATGTTATCTTAGAGATAGAAGTATTAGTAGACCTAGAGAAAGTGAGAGAAGTATTTTTCAAGGAGCATCTGAAGAATGAAATTGAGGTACAATGTTTTATAGGGTTGGCTGGTTAATAGAAGAATTTTATACAGGACATTTCATTCTTAGCAACTCCACTAATGGGACTGAATAAGAAGTGTGCAAAGTACATGTGGTCAGATTATTGTGAGTCAACCATTTACGAGCTGAAAAGGAGTTTGACATCAGGACTGATACTTGTATTTTCAAACCCGAGTAAGAGCTATACTGTATACTGTGTTGTATCAGGGATTGGCCTAGGAAGAGTGCTTATGCAGGGAGAAGGAGTCGTTGTGTACGTGTCTCGGGAGTTGAGGCCACATGGGAGGAACTACCCGACAGATGATCTCGATCTGGACGTAGTTTTTCATGCTCTATGCTATTGGAGAAATTAACTTCTAGGTGATAATTTTTTGGTTTCCACTGACCAGAGTAGTCTCAACTATATATTCACTCATTGCGATTTGAATTTGAGGCCGCGAAGGTAGGTTAAGTACCTTCATTCCTTTGACATTGATCTTTCCTACAAGCCAGGGAAAGGAAACAATGTGGCCGATTCATTGAGCATGAGGACTCAGATTCATGCATTTCAGGAGGCTACTAGTGAGTGACAGCTTATTGATCTATTCTCTGAGATGCATTTGAAGGTGAACGACTGTCAGGGTAGACATTTCTTTCTTTTGGGGCTGTTACCTCTACTCTACTTGATCGTGTGAGAATGAGGAAACTATCAGAATATAAAGGCATAGTCCAATGGGAGAGTATTTTAGGATATGACCCTATTCTTGGATGGATAATAGGTGATGATGAGATCTTTCATTTTCATGGATGCGTGTAGGTGCCAGCAATCATTCGTGAGGAGCGGATGCGAGACTTTCATTCCTCAATTTCTGAATTTATTCTTGGTGTCACAAAGTTGTATTGGGATCATCACCATTAGTATTGGTGGATAGGTATGAAGGGAGATTTTTTTTCTTTTTTCATGAGGTGATTCGCCTGTCAGAGGGTGAAGGGAGAGCATCAAAGCCCAACAGGGCTTTTACAATAGTTACCCAATATTGAGTGGAAGTGAAATGATGTCACGATGGATTTTTGTATAGGTTTTTTGAGGATGCCTCAAGGTAATGATGCATTTTGGGACGTCATTGACAGACTCATGATGGTTTCTCATATCTTCCAGATCATGGAGACCATCTGTGTTGATGATATGGGAAGGTTTTACATCTGAAAGATTTTTTGTTTACATGGAGTTTATCACTCCATTATTTTGAGAAAGGGATGATCGTTATACATATCGGGTATGGCAGCTACTTTTGTGGGATTTTGGTAAATAATCACTTCTGAGTAAAACTTACCATCCCCTGACAGATGGCCAGTCCGAGCATAGGATTCAGGTGCTTGAGGACATTCTTTGATCAAGAATCCTAGATTTTGGAGGTTCTTGGGAAAAGCAATTACATCTTGTGGGGTTTTCCTATAATAATAGTTTTCCAGAAACTATTCATATGTAAAATTATGAGGCTTTGTATGGTTGGAAGTCCCAATAACCCATATGCTGGCTGGAGGCAGGAGAGGAAGCTATGCTAGGAACTTGACCTGTCAAGTAGACCATACAGTAGATAGAGTTGATTTGGAAGAGTACACCTATGGAATATTCACAACAGAAGCCTTATGCAAATCGACTGAGATGAGCTATAGAGTTCAAGGTCAGTGATCTAGAATTCCAGTGTGTTACACCGAGGTTGGGACACAAGAGGATTATGAGATAGGGTAAGCATTCACCAAGCTATGTCAGACCATTTTTGGTGTTTGAGATAGTAAGGGAAATTTCTTATCAGTTGTAGTTACCTCAGAGGTAACGGGCTATTCATGATGTCTTCCATGTTTCTCAGCTCCGACACTACTTCTCATACCCGTCTCATGATTTCCAACTCATGGAGGATGACCTTGATATGGATGCCTCATTCAAGGATCATCCTATCCAGATTGTTGATCAATGTGTGAATGTTTTCTATGGTAGGTATGTTCCTTTGTTATGAGTGCTATGGCAGCATGGGCTACTACAGAACAAGACTTCGGAAAGGGAGGCTGATGTATGATCACAGTCGCCAGAGCATTTAAATGTTTCTTCTTCTAAGCCACCTTGCTAGGGAAATTTGGGGAAGGAATTCATGAAGGGAGGAAGTATGTAAGAACCGAAGTCTTATTTTCAAGTATGTTTTTCTTTCCAAGTTTTATTTTAAAAAATATGAGTTTGTGGAAATTTTAGGAGTATATGGAATATACTTTAATGTACACACCATGTACCTGGTTGCCGCTGGTGCCCGTTTGCTAGACATGTAATGTAAAACCAAATGGCCATTTGTGTTGACTTGGAGACATCCAAATGCAGAGGCCGGAAAAGGAAAGTACATGCCTTGTACTCTTAAAGAATATGCCGTGTACTTTTTTTCATTAAATGGACCGATGTCGTTTCTAGTTGACATAACATTCTTCTTCTTTTCCATCCTCTTCTGAGAGCATCTATATAGCCGTAGAACTTTTTTGATCCCCCTACTCGCCATCCATTATCTAAATAGATCATCGTAAATTGCATTTGAATCTCATCGGTGAGTTCTCTTTTCTTCTTGATCATCATATATTGATTTCATCTCTATCACGGGTTATCCTCAGTTGAATGTTTTTAACGTTATTTTAAATCTATGGCATTCTTGGTAGATTCATGGTTTGAGATTCATGTATATAGATCTCATGACACCGAGGAATGTGGTTTTTGAATTTCCGTAGATAGTATTGGAATATTATGTGAAAAAGTTCCCAATACCCAAGAACATGGTTCTTTATGTTTATGATTTTTCCCTGTTACTACCTGTTTTTCCTTGTTTGTTTGAATATTTTTTAATTGTTATGAATGGGGTTAAATTTTCCATGTTATGGATGTTTTTACCATGTTTACTTGTTTTTTACCATTTGGCTTAGCTTTTCCTAATAGGATGATGATTTACTTCCCATGACTTTAATGGCTATGATGGAGTGATTATTATCTAACATTCTATGATATGCTCTAGATTTTTTAGACATATACTTAATAAGGTTTACTTTGGCTGCCACATATCATTTGTTCATGACTGAGTTACATAGGGTCGTGAGAACGTGGTTTAGTCGACCATAGGGAGAATGGATGCTGAGGGATTCTCCAGAGTTTCCGTTTTATTGTTACCTGGTTAAACCATAGGGGGTGGACGTAAGTGCTCCATTATAGTGTCTGTAGTTCCGAGATGCGATCCACATGTGGAATTGCACATTGATTGATTCCACTATGTACCTGTTTTTTACCGATACGAGACTAAAGGGGTAATTGATGGTCAATGCATCCTTAGAGGGTATTTTCTAAATCTGACCCAAAGGGGTTAGACTATGTGTACATCACAGAGGGTTTCATGTGTTTGTTTGGTTGAACCTAAGGGGTTAAGCTATGAGTACATTCCAGAGGGTTACCACCTTTTGTTTAGCTACATACTTGATATATAAAAATTAATTCAATTGAATTTGTAGTATTGTTAGTATGTGTACTTCCTTGTTTACTGCTTCCTTTTGTTTATTGCCTGCCATATATATATTCACTGACAGTTCGGCACAGACATTTGGGTGATTTCCTACTGGGATTAGTCTCACACCCCGTTTGGGTCATGCTTTTGTGGCAAAAAAGATTATATTTCTATTGGTATAGATAAGGGAATGTGTTCTTATACATCAAGTACTTGATTGATGTGGAGCTAGGGAGCATGGGACCAAGATGAGGCGTGTGATGTTGTAGAGAATTTTAACTATTTTTATTATGCACATAGGTTTAGTATTTATTCCAGCATTGTGACTTGTTTGGATGATGTTCTAGACATATGTATCATGCGTCATATATATATATATATATATATATATTTGTGTGTGTGTTCTCCAGTTGTTTATCTCTTTAGTCTTCCATTGTTTACTTGTTGCATTCTTTTACTACTTCCACTATTGTATATTTGTTTTAATTCCGCTGTGATATTCTGCCAATGAGGGCATAGTTTCCCCACTATCAAACCCAAGGCCCTCATTACTAGTCAGCAGCATCTGGCCTACTGGATAATGCACTTGAGGCCATGTGACCAACCGGGTACAAGTCATCTCTGGGCAGCTATCGGAATCGGGATGTTACAATACAATATTAGTTTTACTAATTTATGATCTATTTTAAACTTTATCATTTGGTTTATCCTTTTAATTAACTGATTTCATCATTAATTATGGTAATATATTTTCACACATACTTGGTCACATTTTCAGATATAAGGTAACTATTGAGTCATAAATATTTAAGGGATAATTTTTTAGGCCATATCTGATACAATCATTCAGTATTTATGATTCTTATGATATCTAAATAATTTTAAAAAATATTATTTTTATAAAATATTAGTACTAATTTTAATTTGACTATTCATTAGTTTGACATTAGTAAAACCATGAAGACCCCTAAAATTAGAACTAATTATTTAAAAAATTGCCCAAATAATTTGGTCATGTAATGAATTCATTAATCAAATTAATTATCTCAAATTATTATAATTTTATTATTTTTAATATTATTTATATAAATTTTTCATAAAGTGAAATTATTATTGAATCCATGTTATTATTCTATTTTAGGTAATTATTTAAATCATAAATATTATAAAAATTTTACCATCATGAATATATTTTTTTTGAAAAATAATAATTATATTGATTGGTTTAAAACTAACATTTATCCTTGTGTGAAAAAAAATCACATTTAATACTAAGAGGGTGACTTTTTTCAACATCAACATGTTTTAATAATATATAATACATTTTAAATTCCATGTTTCCATTAAATAACACATATTTGATCCTATTATAAAAACTTTAATATCGAATTCATCTATTAATACTTCATATGGCTAATTATGACCTTATCACTTTGTTTTATCATCGATTTACTTGATTAAGGCTTTAATAAAGTGATAAATCTTACAAAATTTAATATTCAGATAGACCCAAAATTAAAGGTTCATGATTACAAAATTTTAACCAAAATATTATAAATATGTAATCCATTTTATGAAATTAGATATCCATACCTAGTAAAAATTATTTTTAATAAAAATACATAAATTTTAATGAAAAAATGTTTCTTAAAAAAATTGTGTGAATAATATACTTATACATAAATCATGTTTAATTATGATTATAATGATGTTAATTAGATCATATTTCATTAATTAAATATAATGTCTCACATATATCAAAATTAAATCCTATTGATATTTTATATGAAATGATTATTGAATGTTTTACAGAAAATGATATTTCTCGCTATTCATTGAAAAATGAATATTTTTTTAAAAAATATAAAAAATACATCCAAAGATAATTATAATATATCGTTTTATAAATGTAAGAATAATTAAAAAATTATATTTATGAAATTATTTTAAAAAAAGTTATAATATAATCTCACAAAAACAAATTAAAATTCATTTTTGAAGAAAGCATATTTTTAAGGGTAAAATTAAAATAGTAAAAATTCAATGATTAAATAGTATGTATTTATATTACGTTTGGAATTTTTTTAATTCATAGTTTTTGAATAATATTTATACACATCAATTTTTAATAAAGGTGATAATAGTAAATAATAATATTAATGTTTCACTAATTCTGATGGTTGTATGTAACATAAGCTATCGAAGAAGATAAATATTTTTTATAGAAGATTTAAAAAAACTAATGGTTGTTACATTTACCCTAAATTTATTAAATTTTTTCTTCAGAAATTATTATCTATAATACTTTGTTATAAATATTAAAACACATTTTTGGATCCCCATATTGTAACAAGGTTTAAAAAATCATCTTGAAATGAGATTAGTGGAAATATATAATACATTTTGAATAAAACCAAACTAGGTTTCAGGATAAGATAACATAGGTGGGTAACAAATACATGTATATGGAAGAAAAAAGTACCTCATACTGAATCATAGAGATTGATATATATAATGTTCAGAACAATGTTAAGCATCGTATAAATTTAAATCCCTAAAAGGTTAAAATACAATTAATTTTATTGTAATAAAAATAGACACATAAGGTTTTTATTTTATGGTCATTTTTTAAAATTCACGAGACACTTTTACAATCCATATAATACATAAGAACATAATACCATTATTTGAATATGCTTCAAACATTTTCCCTGTGAATGTTTACACAAGGAAAAGGATATTTGTGATTAATATTTCATTGTTGTATACATTTAAATAGAATCACAAGATTCATAAGTCAATCCATCATCCAATAAATATTTAACAAACCCAAATGGTCATTAAATTTTATGATAAATCATTAATTAACTTCAGGAAAAATATATACAATTTCAACTTGTTCATTATACATGTATTAACCTTAAGGCTCTACTAAAATACTACCTACCATATTCAAAACCCAATAATATTTTTATCTTATATCCTTAGATGCTCAATATTCCAATATTTCTAATTAATCACGATGTATCATAAAAAATTTATTTGACATGATCTTTTATTCTACATGGTCTAATAATCATTTCCAAAAAGGTTAAAATAATATATTCATCAAATATATACACCAAATTTTATTATTTAAATATTTTATTATTTATTGAAAACTATTTTCATTAGAGGTATTAGTAAATCTTTCAACTGATATATAAAATATGTTCTATTTATTCTATATATATATGGAATATATGAAGGGATACTAAATAAATTCTTAGAGTTTCATTAAAAATTACCAGAGGATAATATTTTCATATTAATTATTCATAAAAACATTGAATTGGTGTCCCATATTATAGGGAAAAAGATATTTGTTACGCAACTATCATGATTTTCTTCAATTATTGTAAATGTTTAATCATTTCGTCGACTTTCAAGGTTTTTTGGACTACTATATTCAATTTAAAATTGATTAAGTAATTTATTTTTTGAATTGAAAGAATATTTCACTTTTTATAACTGAAGTGTGATTAGTTCATTTTTTTTGAGATCTATACTTAATAAATTCAGTAATTTACCTCTTTAAATCACTACAACATTATTGAGATCAATGGTGAGGCATTCCCGAAAAAATATTAGGTAATGATGAATTATTTTATTTTTATATTTTTAAATATTTTGTAATTAATTTTTAATTTTTCCTTAAATTTTATTCCATGTCTAATATAGTATATGACACACAACAATAATTTTCTCCAAAATCATGTGTCCCAAGAAAGACTTAATTATACTGAAAAAAATATATTTTAAAGAAATTTTTCAATATGTATGTAATATTATAGCCATTAAGACTGATTTTATTCTATTTTCACATGTTAATAATTTGTTCACATTCCATGGATATAATTTATAGGAATTTGATATGAAGAAATCAGGTTTTACACATAAAAGATATTTTTTCAATAAAAATTTTTATTTCCTTTTAATTATCACATTTTTTAAATATTTTTTTTGAAACGTTTATAAATTTCATTTGAAAAAAATATTTTTTTATGATAAATATCAAAATTTACATTTGGTGAATTTTTGGTATTTTTTAAAGAAAATTCCACTTTTGATGAATAATGAATGACACAGAATATTATTTCAAAAATTCATTTTTCAGATATATTTATATATTTAAATAATGTTTGTAAATTTTTTTAAATTAAATTTAGTTATTTTTAATTCTAGATAAACCTATTTATATCATTTTAAAATGTTTGATATTAAAATTATAGGTAAAAACATAGAAACCTTTTGCTGATTATTACATTAAAACTTGCTTTTTCTTCCAATATAAGAGATTAATTATAAATAAATTTATACAACATCTATGATATGAATTTCTTAAAATGTATTAAATATTTTAAATAATAATAATTTATGATGTCTAATTTCTAAAACATAGTTTTTGATGAAAAATATTAGATAATGTAAATAAAATTAATTACTGTGATTAATCTAAATATGTGTTCACTTAGTCATTAAATACCAATAATAAGAGTATAAATGACCTATAATATTGTTTAAAACTCATGTTATGTACATTATTAGACCATATAATACCGTTTATCAAATTTGGGTCAATATTGTAGTGACATTATATAAGGGATACCACTCAATAGTGTTTATCATTTTGTATTTAAATGAATGCCACTTCCCTCTACTATAAAAACGAATTCAACATATCTACTTATTAAAATGACTCAAGCCCCATTATATCCACCAAATACCAACATAATAATCTCCCACATTATATCCATTCAACATTGATTAATCACTTTAGGTATAATTCAATCCAATGATTCCCTTTGGTTCAAACTAAAAGGAGTTACCTGAGAAAGTGAAAACATTCTTAAGTGTGGATTTATGTTTTATTTATTTATCATGACATTAATTTATTGATATTAAATACTTATATATTATCATTATTATCAAAAATAATATTATTTTTGAGTTAATTTTTCTTCCAAATCCAATTCACACTTCTATCAAATGGGAGATGATATTAATGTTACTATATGGAAATATACCCCCTCATGAAACTATGATATTCATTTTTCGATGACCTCATCTCAAGGTTGGTAATTTTGGTAGAAATTGTATTTATATTATTTATATGATATTTCTGTCAAATTAATTATTTATAAATTTTTATATATCATATACCATCATTATTTATATATTTTAAAATAAAATAACATTGTTCATGGCTGTGTGCACTTCCACCTCCTAAAACTGATGAGATACGCTCAAAAATTACATTAAATGTGTTGAATAATTGTTTAATTAAACATATTTTATATAAATATCTTCTATATTATATATGTGACATTATTATATTTCATCAAATATAATACATCATTTTCTTTGCTACCATTTCATACAAAAAGCTGATAACGTCATTCATTGACATCTGGATTACCACGTCATTGATGTGATGTGATTCCTTGTACATCAATGTAATTGTATATAAAAGTTATGTATGACTAAATAATATGTAATTTATTATATATTAATCACTATTTAATGAAAAATTTTATATATCCTCTTTCAATAACCATCATTTTAAAATGGGAACACTACTCATGTGTATGAATGACAAACAATCTCCATGAGACTAACAATAGTTCATATTTCATAACCATATTTCATGATTGGGAATAAAAATATATTTTATTTATAAATATTATAATTATATAGTGATTTATATTATGTAGATAATTATATAATTACCCCTTTGGCTATATTTGACTTAGAGAAGTTATTTTGACACCTAAATTGAATACGGTCAAAACATATGACGTAAACATAATTACCAAAATAGTTGTTTAGAAAATTGTAATAAGTTATATATGTAATAATACAGTTTTTATATTAGCTTTGGATCAAAAAAATTTAGGTATAATTCTTTTTTATTGACCAAATATGGATGCCTAATGAGTTTGTGCTGTTCTCAAGTGTCTCATGGGCTTTTTGGAGCCTGGATCCCAGTTTTAGGGGTGGATATAGCCTCTCAAATAGTTAGTGTAATCAGTATGGGGTAAGAAATCTTATTTTAACTATTTAAGGATAGGTAGTGAGTATCTAGAGGTATCTCAGATTTCAAAAACCATGCAATTTTTGGTGCATGACCATTTAACAACAATATACAAAATTTCAGAGGTGTTTCACAATGTTAGCTCATAGTGTCCTTAACTGTGATGATAAACCTTGGGGGTTCCCCTTCATTTAAATTATTAGGAATGGTTGGGTCAGGGTTTAAAATACCATGCAACCAAAACATAAAAACACAAAATTTATGTGATTTTATGAGTTTTTCCATGAAAATAATAAAATAAATAAAACCATTTTTTTTATCCATCAAATAGTCCCACTGTTTTTCATCACATTTAATCAAAATAGACATCTAAACAATGAGTTGATATCATGTTTCTATACAAATTCTGGTGGATGTTACTTTCGTCTCATTCCATCTACACTAGTAAGATCTTTATTCCTTATTAATCATTCATCATTCATATTTCTATGAATGAAACTAGTCAGATGATGGACCATATGCCCTAATTTCATGTCATTGATATTTTAATTAGATATCTTACCATCCATTCAAAATTTGAGGATGGTACTAGAAGAGGAGTGGTTTATGTGTATGAGGTAGGTGGTCTATAACTCATCATTCAAGTTTCATCATTTTATAAATTTCCATGTGCTCATGTGGATTTTATCAAGAATCATATGTTAAATTAATATATCATTATTATAGTCATTAAAACCATTTTATATGAAATATTCTATTTATTTTATTCATTTTTTGTTGTTATGTCCACAAGTTGACCACCCCATGTATGTGACATCCTTAATTTTTTATTTTAGCAGCTTACCGTTATTATTTGAGCAACGTTTCTTGTGATCTGAGAGTATAACTTTTTAAATGAATGATTTAAATTCAATAAATGGGTTGTTAATTCATAGAACATGCATGTTTATAAATTTACCCACCTAATATATGATCTTAAAATTTATTTAACAATTTTAAATGTAATTGGGAATGATATTATATATATATTACTTTTCCTAATAGAATAAAAAATAAATGATTTGTTGCATACCATTGAACCCATTACACCTATGATTGAATGTAGTGGAATGAACCATGTCAAATTATTATGAAAATAATTAAAAGGGATTGACCTGAAAACATATTATAATCCTGAATTATATGAATAATTCACTTTGAGGTTCATTTCAGGTTTAGAGTTTTACAGAATTAGGCCATAACAATTTCATATCAACCTGAAAATTACATGTAGACACTACTACTCAGTATCATTTGTTCATAAAAATAGAAACTCTTAAAAATAAACAAGTCTAATTACTAGTTTTAGACAACATGACTTTTCCTTCATCCCATCCTTGACCATATTCATCTTTATTTCATGTGGATAACATTTAAAAAACATGAGATGAGCATAAAAATCTTATTAAGGGTTATAAAATAAGTAAATGAAACATTAACCCATCAATAAGTACAAATCAATGAAACCATACTTCTAAATCATAACATACCTCATGAGATCATATGATTTATAAATAACATATAGAAATAAGAAATAATAAAGGTAACTTATGGCATCCATATCATACTTACATAGGTTCTATCACATATATGTTGGGAGTAATGTTGGAATACTCATTATATTATATTTCCAAAATCACATTGGAGAAACATTAATGTTTACCTCTGTCACATATCCCAATGTATTGGAGAGCTATCTTGGGATCACCCACCCTATTTTTGTCATGGAACCACCAAGATACATAAAAAATTCCCAATAACCATAACATAATAAGAACACATAACATTGGTGTAAACAAAAAATAACATTTCCAAATTCTAATCACTATATATCAAATCAAGATATTGAAGTAAACACTGCTTTATGAAACTATTTTCATAACCTTTTAACACATTTAATGAAGATAGTTTTGAATCAAAGTGTCCCATGCCACATTGAAACATTTAAAGGAAGTAAAATTTTAAACCATTAATGTCCACATAAATAAATCTTTAAAAACATTATTAAAACATGGAAAATAATGATAAATAATTATAAGAATAAACCTTTAAAACAATATTTTAGTTTAGGTGTTCTTAACCAAATGAGTGATGATCTAATACAAATAATTTTTTTTATAAAATTTAATCAAAATATTATATTATCATGAGAATTAATTTATTAAATATAAAATATACCAAAGGATTGTATATACACCATATAAAAGTGAATTGGTTCATAAAAATAATGAAGTCCCAATGGAATGTAAATTGAGACAAAATACCTTATAAAGATGGTTTCCTTAAATTAATGATAAATCAATGTCATAATTCTGTATGAAAAAAAATACACCCAATATAAGAGGATATTATATGTAAAACAATCATAGGTTATTCGTAAATAATTATAGCATGACACAATCATGAAGTAGAAGTTCATCCCAAAAATTGAAATTGGGTGAATAAGTTCCCTTACAGAAATTTGACACCCTAACGGCGTCCCTAAAAAACTAATAAAATTAGTTTATGAGAGAAAAAATGGTATCTCATCACTGGGATATAACATTTACAACAATACATATAGTTGAACATATCCCAACATCAAAATATATAAATTAAAATACATAACAAGAAGAAGTCTTTTAAAAAGAGGAGGGTGAATGGTTCCCTTACCGAAATGGTAAATTATGAAAAATACACCCCATGAAAGAAATATCATACAATGAATTTGTAAAAACCCATAAATTAATGTATATTACCTAAATAGTACAATAATGGGCAGTAGATCCACCACACAATATGAAATAGTGGCAAATAAAACATGAATCTCACTGGAATAAAATGTGAGATGAAAACCTCTTACCACATTATAATCAATCAAGTCATATGACCAAAAGTTAATAACCAAAAAATTAATAACATAATTCAATTAATATAAGATGAATCATGATAATATTTATCAAATTATAGTAAACAGTACTCCACAAAAAATAAATAAGTGGTGGAAAATAGATGTCGCACAGAATTAAAAGTGAGATAATAAATCTCTAACCTCGTGTCCAACGTGACCCGTTCATTCTTTAATCTCTTGAATAATATTATAAAGTTAATATATACATTCCTAAGAACCTTTTTAAATTTTATTATTCTTATTATATCACTTATTACCATGTTATAAACATTATGAAATCATTTATTTTAAAAATGGGCGTTTTGTCGATATTTGGTAATTGAGTCAAAAATGAACTTCTTATAATTACCAGTTGTTCATGTGGTCAAAATTCCATTATATCCATAATTATATTCATTATTTAGATGTAATTTATATCATATATATACATTATTTGTTTGAATTTATAATTTTACATAAAATTTAGAGATATGAAATGAAATGCAACGTTCATATAGATGGTAAGTCGTACATACGCATGAACGCTGCTTTCATTTCTATTTCCAATTTAATGGAATTAAAACATAAGGATAAATAGGAATATTATAATTATATTATAATATCATATGATATAAATTTAAAAAAATTTAATAACTTTATCTTTTATACATTCCATGTATGTCATTAACGAGTCATATATCCTTGAGGGGGCGGTAGTCCACATTTCCTCAAATGAAATTTTCGTATTTACACATATTGGGAAGCACAAAGGTATGTTTGTAAATAAAAAATTACAGAAGCATAGATAAACAATAAAAATAATATATATCATATATTAATACAGTTCCATCATAATTTCCACCTTGAGAGGTGGTATGAGTTGTTTGATCAATCATTATTTCATGAGGTAGTATTTCACCGTCCACAGAAATAGTATGTCCTTTAGCCATTAGTTGGAAATGTGTGAAAGTTTAGTTAGAATCCTTCTCATGAAAAAACCTAGTGTATTGAGGATACTATATCTATAATAATATAATTGTATAAAAGGAGGTAATGCAGTTGGATATGTAAAATATAACAAAATAACTTAAGAGAATACATTACCATTAAATCTGGTATCTTCTTTGGGATTGAACGAAAAGAATTACTTAAATTGCCTTCTGACTATGGAATGTATTCAAGGAGAAGGATAGGTATATAGGGAGATTAAATGGGTAGAGTTTGGATGATCCATGGGGTTTGAGAAGTGTGAGTAATGGGTTAGAATTGAGGGATTTTATTAGTGGGAGGAGGGGCTCTTTGGGAATACTTGAAAATATTATTTTAATATATAATGATTTTAGGGTTATAAAGGAAAAACATAATTAAAGTCAATGATAAGTTGACTCATGTTTTGAATGAAATCATCGAATAAGAATTGGATAGTTTTTGGATATTTTATTAATCATAATAATCAAATTTATTTAAATCATTCAGAAATGGGGTAAACACTGCATCATTATTGTGTCATAAATATTTTTTTTCTCGTGTCTAAAAATAATAAAGAGATATATAATAATGTATAAAACATTTTTATATTTTATATTAATATTTAACATAAAAGAAATATCTTATATAACCCCATGTAATAATTGATTTGCTAAAAGATATTTCTTTAAGTCATTTTTGTCTTTACTTTAAATTAATTAATATAATGTTTCATTATCACTTCAAAGTTCCTCCATGGGGTCCAAAAATCTACCCAAGGATTCCAACGGTTGGAAATTAATAAAAAATTATTATTAATACAAATTTTATGGTAATATAATAATATAATAATATTATTTTTTACCCTTATTTTTCAAGATTTACCCTTTAACCATGCTAAATAAAATATTTACTGGGGTAAATATTTAAAATGACTAAAAATTAAAGTTACATATTTATACAATTTGGACCTCTGGATTCCAAATATGGAATCCATTTTTCAAATTCAAAAAAAATAATTGGTAGAAATTAATTTAAAATTAATTCTCTATATCAAAACAAAAAATTTGTTTTTAAGAAATAATAACTATCAAAAAACTGACACTTATTTATGTCCAAATTCAAAGTAAAATTACTTATAATGGCCCAAATTAAATTAAATGTTAAAAATATAATCAAATTATACATTAAAATTATTTTTATTGATATTATAACCATATAAATAAATTATATTAAATAGAAGTTTTGAATTAAAATATATTATTTTTCAATATTCATAAAAAATGAACTTTTTGAGAAAAAAAATATCCAATGTAAATTTTGATGTCCAGATTATAAAGAAGAATATTATTTTTTTCTAATAGAACATATGAAATTAACCAAAACTAGATTTAATGAGGGTTCTCCCTCGAATGCCGGTAAATTGACCTTTTAATGAATATTTGAGTATCTAAGCTTAAAATAGGATTCATTCTTTTTTAAGCCTCTAAATATTTTTTGTATAAATGTAAAAACATTAATAAAATATGTATATGCATACTTTAGTTAGTTTTTTCCATTCCCTCCAATACAATGGCTAGGTGTTAACTACCATATAAAATAATATTATATTATTATTTTTCAGTATGACTCAACATTGTGTCCAACATAACTTTTAAACGAAACAAGTTGTTTCATATCTTGTATTCCATAGAACATAGCATCCCATTTAATGTAAAATTAATATTTAATTCACAAATATTAAAAAAATATGAAAATGTTATATTCTTTATTTACCTTGGATGTTACATCCGTCCCCCTTTTGGGAATTTATTCCTTGTAATTTTAAAATTGGAATTGGAAACTTCATTCAAAGTCACACATCAGAAAAAGAATCAACGTAATATCACATTAAAATAAAGGAAGAGAAGTACAAAGGCCACCAGATATAATAGATAATAGGATTCCATGGAATCATGGATATGGAAGAGAAAATAATACTCATATATTAATAGAGAGTGATGGAGACCATGATAACAGAAATTTAACCACCGAAATACCATTAATTTGTGGTAGGGTAAAAGTCAAATGATAAAAGAGAGATTATCACATTTTTTCTTCAATATCCTTTTCATAGAGTTAAAGATTTTTTTGAGTAACTAGACTATGATCATAATGATATATACTTACTTGCCATGTATAGTGTCATCAATTAATAAAATTATACCACAAACAAATCTTTTCTCTAAATGGTAAGTAATACAGATGACTCATTCACATTGAAAGCACTATAATCAACTTTTTTGGAATCACATAATCCAAAAAATATAAACTATTTTTTCCCGTGTCATTAGACATTAACCAAAACCAAAATAGTTAGTACACGATCAAATAATCCCCAAAAGGATAATATTTTACAAAAATAAAAAGTACTCTTAATCTCTAAATTTTTTCAAACAACACCCAATGTTCAATAAAGACTATTCAATATACAACTTTGCACAATATTATTAAAATTAATCCAAACTATTATTGAAACACTAATCTCAGAAGGATTTAATCACATAGTCTTTCATGATAAAGCTTAACATTAATCTCCAAATAACATTATCTAATCTTAATGTATTATACAAAAAATGTAATTAACCTAACCACATATTCTCCATGATAGGTTAATCATTTCCATAAATAAACAAAATCATCATATGTCAGTAATAAAAACATAGATTCTACCCAAATAAAATTTAAACCCTTACTTATCAAATGAGATCATATAGTATTATTTTTCCATTAAGAAGATAATGTTACCAAAACATAAAAAATCTTCAAACATAACCTCTATCAAATAATCACCAAATCATTTTCCAATATTAAAGATATCTATTTGATAAAACATATGTTTCCAAAATAAACTTATTCCTAATCAATAACTTCATTTAACTTAAAATAATAAGTAATACTAACCAGGTAATTCACGTAAGATAGTGGTAGGTGATGCGCCGTTGTCTCCCTTCGATTGTGGGTTCGATTCATGTGGCCATGCCAGACATAATGGGTAGTCACCCATCTTATGGGTTGTCATTTTATAAAACTAAAAAATATCCCTAACATGTTTTAACCTCAATGGTTTTGTTATACCATTAATTTTCATCCAAATACATTAATACCTCAACATCTTATATATTGTCAGTTTATCACCTCCAGAATATAAAATAAAACTATTCCCAATATAAAGAATGTCATACCTTGATAAAGGTGTCCATACGGTTTCATCATCATCTTGTTCACATAGATAGATGGTCCATGCATTTATATAATGATTTAGAGATACTTCAAAATAATTTTATTTCTTCTTATAAATACACCTTGTACAACTTAGTTCATATGAGTGTTCATAGAAAAATAGTTTCAGAAAATAATCATATATGACATATAATTTCAAAACATTTGATAAAACATGTTTTTTATAAAACATTCGGACCGAGTTTGAGTTCAAAAATTCAATCAATAGCCATTTTAAAATACCGTAAGTATGTGCTGAGAGACTATATTGTAAAAGAAAATATAAATATGTTGTGAAAGGGTCTCTTTCTTCTGAACTTTTTTCAAAATTATAATATATTTCAAAATTCTATGATAAGTTAAAATATTTAAAAATTCCTTGATAATATTTACCATTATTGAAAATATGAGAATACTGAGAAAATATGATTTATTTTTAAATAAAATCCATGATACATAATGATATAGAGGTATTGTTGAGGTGTTTGATATCTCAAAAAACTACATGAAAGTAAATTGTATGCTAGAGAAATTTGACAATCATATGAACATCACTTATAAATAAGTATGGCAAGCATGTCATTGGGAAGAGATAAATATTTCATTTGAGATCCTCCTCATTCCATTTGTAACTGATGTTCAATGATCTGAAAAAATTATAATACACAGATTTAACTAAAATAATAGACACAGGGACTAACCATGTGTTTAATGAAAACTCATATTCCCATAATATGTATAAACCAACCTCTGATACTAACTATAAGTACCCAACCTTAAAACATTACATAATCATGAATTAAATGAATATTTCACTTTTAGGCTCTTTTTATGTTTAGAGTATTAGAGAATTAGGCTATAACTCTTACATATCAATTTTAATATTACATATAAACACTAATACTCAGTATCAATTTTTTTTTTCATAAAAACTATTAAAAAGAAACATGTCTACTTCAAAGTTTAAGACATCATGAATTTTCCTATATCCCATCCTTGACCAAATTCATCTTTTAGTTCTGTGGAAATCATTTAAAAAACATGGGATTAGCATAACAATCTTAGTAAGGGTCATACAATAAAGAAAGAAAACATTAACCCACTAAAAAATACAAATCAATGAAATCATACCTTTTAATCATAACATACCTCATGAAATCATAAGATTTATGAATAACAAATTGAAATCATAAATCATAAAGTAAACTAATAGTATCCATATCATACTTAAATTTTAGCTATCACTGCTACGTTAGGAGTTACATAAGAATACCCATCACAATATATTCCCTAAATCTATTAAGAGAAACATTAACGTTTACCTCTGTCACGTTTCCCAATTCATTGGAGAACTATACCGGGCTCACCCGACATAAGTTTATCACAGAATCACCCATATATGTAAAAAATTCCCAATAACTAAAACATAATCACAATACATAACACATGTATAATGTAAAGATAACATTTCAAAATTCCATTCACAATATATCAAATCGAGATATTGAAGTAAACAATGCTTTATCAAACAATTTTCATAACCATTTAAAACATTTAAAAAGATATTTTTAATCAAAGTGTCGCAAACAACGTTGAATATTTCAATGGAATTAACATTTTGAAACATTAATATCCATATAAATAAATCCTTAATAACAATTTTAAAACATGTACATTAATAAAAATTATTCATAATAAAAAATCATCAAAACAAAATTTTAGTTTTGGAGTTCTTAGCCAATTGAGAGAAGCATGAATTAAAATATTTGGGGAAAACATTTCATCAAAATTTTATAATATAAGAATAATAAAGGTTTTAATGATATAATATGACAAAGGAAAATATATACACCATATAAAATTGAGTTGGTGCATAACAACAATGAAGTCTCAATGGAATGTAAATTGAGAAAAAATCCCTTATAAAGACAGTATCTTTAGATAAAGGATAAATCAATGACATAAATATTTTTAAAAAATATAATTACACCCAATATAAGTGAAATTTTATTGTTAAAAAATCAGAAGTTATTCAGACATATTTATAGCACTAAATAATCAAGAAGTAGATGTTCAAACCAAAGAATTGAAATAGGGTAAAGACATTCCCTTAAGGAATTAAAAATCCAAACGACGTCACTTTAAAATTAAGAAAATGAATTGATGAGAGAAAAAATAATATCTCGTAAATTGGAAATAAAATTTATACAAATAAGGATATATAAGAAAAAAATACCAACATAAGAATAAGTAAATTAAAAGATATAACCAAAAGAAGTCTTTTAAAAAGGGGAGGGTTAAATGTTCCCTTACCGATTTGGTAACTTATGAAACATACACCCCATAAAATAAAGATAATACAATTAAGATTTAAATATCTATTAGTTATTCTATATTTCACAAAGAATACAATTATTGGAAGTACATCCACCACAAAAAAATAAATAGTGGAAAATATAGAATAAATCTCACGGGAATTAAAAGTGAGATGAAAACTCCCTACCACGTTGTAATCCATCTAGTCGTGTGACCAAAAGATAATTACCACAAAATGAATCAAATAATGCCATAAATATAAATATAATGATGATAATATATATCAAATATAAGTAAAAAATAAACCACATGCAATAAAAAAGTGGCAAACAATGTAAATATTATTGAATTAAATGTGAGATAAGAAATACCTTACCTCTTTTCAGACTTGACCCGTTCAGTCTTTAATCTCCTGAATAATAAGATAAAGTGATTTTCTAATTTATTAAGAAACTTTTCCATGTTTATTATTCATTTTATATCACTTATGACACTATTATAAATTTTATGCAATCATTTAAGTTAATAATGGTCGTTTTGTAGATATTTGGTACTTGAGTAAAAAATGAACTTCTTATAATTACAAGTTGTTCATGTGGTAAAAATTCCATTATATCAAGAATTATATTCATTGTTTTGATATCATATATATCATATATATACCATATATGTATTTATTGATAATATTAACTATAATTTGGTGACAAGAATTGAAATACACCGTTCATTGAGATGATAAGCCGTATGTACGCAGTAGCTCTACATTCATTTATTTTTCATATTTAATGGAATGAAAAGTTTATGATACATATGTATATTATAATTAAATTATAATATAGATTGATATATATGTTACATATTTTCATTAATTCCATTATTTATATGTTCTATGTATATCATGAACATATCATATCACTTTGAGGGGGTAGTAGTCCACACGTCCACAAATGAAAATACTGTATTTACACATATTGGAAAGAAGAAAGGTATGATAGTAAATAAAAATTACATAAGCATAAAGAAAAAATAAACATAATATATATCATATATAAATACAGTTCCATCATAATGCCTGCCATGAGAGGTGGTAGGAGAAGATTAAACAATCATCGATTCGTGAGGCAGTAGTTCGTTGTCCACAGAAACAGTATGTTCCTTACCCATTAGATAAAGGTGTGTGTAAGTTTAGTTCAAATAAATATCATAAAAATAACCTAGTATATTGAGGGTACTATTTTTTTTTATAAAATAAAGGAATAAAAAGATTTTATGGGGTTGGAGATGTAAAATAATGAAAAAGAACTTAAGAGAAGATGTTACCTTTAAATCGGGTATCTCCTTTTGGTTTGAACCAAATGGTTTACATGAATTTACTTATGCCTAGGGGAAGGCTTCTAAGAGGAAGATAGGGATGTAGTGAACTTAATAAGGTAGAGGTCGGATGATCCAACGGGCTTGAGAATTGTGACGAATGGGTAAGATGTGAGGGCCTTTTATAAGGGGGCGGATAGGCTCTTTACAAAAGCTTGAAAATAAAATTTTATTATATAATGATTTTTGATTTATAAAGGTCCAAAACTAATTAAAGTAAAATATATGATGACTAATGATCTATGTAAAATCATCCAATAATAATTGGACATGTTTTGGATATTTGTTAATCATTATAATTTGTTTATTCAAATCATTAATTAATGAGGTAAACACTGCATCATTATTGTGTCATAAATATTTTTTATTTGATGTTTAAAAAATAAAAAAATATCATGATGTAAGAAATATTTTTATATTTCAAATAAATATTTATAGTGGAATATTTAACTTATACAACCCCATTTAACAATTGATTTACTAAAAATATATGTTCAAGTAATTTTTATCTTTACTTAAAATGAATTAATATTAAGTGTAATTATCACTCACATGTGGCTCCATGGGGTCCCAAAAACCACCCAAGGATTCCAATGGTAGGAAATGAAAGAAAAAATAATATTAGGACACATTTTAGTGTAATTCAATATTATTATAATACTATTTTTTACCCTTATTTTCCAGAATTACCCTTTAACCATGGTAAATAAAATATTTACGGAGGTAATTATTTTTAGATGTTTAAAAGTAAAATTTACCTACTTACACAATTTGGAAATCTTGATTACAAATATACAGTCCATTTTTCCAAATTCAAAAAACAAAAGTGGAAGAAATTAATTTAAAATTAATTATAATTATAAAAACAAAAAAATTGTTTTTAAGAAATAATAACTATCAAAAGATTTACACTTATTTATGTATGATATAAAAGAGAAAATACTTCCAAAGAGAAAATTTGATTTAAATATAAAATTATAATATAATTTAAATTTAAAATAATTTAAAAAAAGAATCTTATCAGATAAATAAATTATATTAAAAGGAAGTTTTTAATTAAAATAAAGTATTTTTCACTATTTAAAAAATAAAGATGATCAGAAAAATTCCCAAATTTTATCCAATGTAAATTTTGATTCCCTGATTCTATATAAGAATATTATTTTTTAATGCAGAACATATAAAATTTACCATAACTTGATTTTAAAGAGTTTTCCATCAAAAGGTGGTAAATCGACATTTTAATGAATATTATAGTATTTATGCTTAAAATTAGATTATTTGTTTTTTTTAAACTTCTAAAATTTATTGGATAAATTTAAAAAAATTTAACAAAAATTTATATATATATTGTTGTTAGTTATGTTAATTCCTTCCAATACAACAATTGGTCAATAACTACCATTTAAAAAAATATAATATTATTATTTTTAATTATGACTCAACATCTTGTGAAACGTAAGTTTTCAATGTAACGTTTTGTTTCGTATCAGGTATTTCATTAAACATTACATCCCATTAAATGTAAAATTAATATTTAATTCAAAAATATTAATAAATATGAAACGTTTATATTTTTTATTTTCTTGGGATGTTACAATAAATATTTAAATAATTTTCTCAAGATAAGTTATCCATATCAAAAAAATAATGTGAAATAATGTGAACCATTGATTATTAAATTTAATAACTATTAAATAGCCATAATTAATAAATGAATAAATTTTTATTTTTGTATTAGTATACGAACCTTGAAAAAATTATTATATGTGTTGTTAGAAATGAGTGTGCTTTTTGATTCCTAAGGGAATTCCTTGGGCACTCATCGAAACAATTCCGATTTTAAGTATTATGGTTGACTTGATTGTTAACCAACATGGAACGTGATCATTTCTTATTAGTGGATTCCCTATATTACACTAAAGGATCCATCCATTACAACTACAACATTCCTTGGATACACTCCTTAGATAATGTATCATTTCTACAAATATGATATGATTTGGTTACATCCTTGGGTATAAAAATTTCTTATCCCATTTTACCAGTAATTTATTCCATAGACATGGTCAGTTTACACTATTGTGGAATCCCCTCAATGAAAATCCATTGATTACTGTCACAACCCCCTCCCACCAAAGATACCCCTCGTGAGCTGGCAATGCTGAAAGGGAGATAATGACCCCTGAGTCCCGCCTCCAGTAGGCCCCGGGGTGGCGACTAGCACCAAGGGTATGAGTTTTCACAAGTATGAGAGTCATTACCCTTTTTATATATATATTTAGGATCGGGAAATAGGACAAGTCAACCACCAGAAAGGAAAAAGAACAAGTGTATAGAAATAAACCCAAACCAAGCCCACATGCATGTTTAAACAATTTTATAACAAGGTATAAGTACAAGAAATCTCAAAGTACAATACCAAAAGAAAACAAGAGAACAACAACTGAAACAACTCCAACTGTCTGACTAGTAGGGTCTCGCACGACCCTGGTAGTCCTCCTGGAAACCTGAAAGTAAACGTAGGGTGAGCATACAAGTATACTCAGTAGGTAATCCTAAAGCTCTCGTACACAAGTGGGGAGACACCCTAATGTCCTGTGAGAACAACAGAAGAAACCTAGCAAGGAATTCTATCCACCCAACCTCACCAGCCACACTCACCAAAACACAGCCGCAACAAGTAGTAGTAGTATAAGAACAAGAGTATTTGGGTACCCCGCACCATTTCCCTTTAATTAGCTACTCTTCCTAACGACGAACGTCTTGACGCTGCCACACTCTCCCCGCTCGCACACACCTAGGCCTCACAACCACATATCCCGCCCATACACACCTGGGCCTCACAACCACGTATCCCGCCTGCACACACCTGGGCCTCACAACCATATATCCCACCCACACACATCTGGGCCTCATCCTGAAGATTCTTGGGAAACAGTAGAACCTGCCCGAAGAGTCTTGGGATAAATCTACCCTAATCGAAACATACCCGAAGAGTCTTAGGTGTAAGGTCGCCTCAAGCCATCACAGCCTAGGGGAGAAGGAGAAGGAATGAGCTAGTAACTAAGGGGAAAACACCCTCTCCCATGAGATGGGAGTGTTCATCACTAAGTGCTCAACATGGGTGGGGTGCGACAAAACACAAAAGATACAAATATATATATAGATACCAAACACATAGCCCAACCTGTGGCTTCTAAACAGAAAACTCAGCACATGCCTCGGCCCTGCTACTACGAAGCATGCATACAACAAACAACCCCAACCCCATTTAGGTTTTCACTTTTCAGCAGAATTATATTATTTAGTTCCTTAAATACTGGGAAACTATCCACATCCAACCACATCGATCGTTCGTAAAACATATCCCTGGAATCCACAAAACATGTTAGGAAAACACAAGCAACACAACCAAGCCCTTCTTATCAACCAACCAACCCCATTGATTATTGCTTCCGTTTCATTACCAAACCCCACCATTTATTAACTCTTCCATTTTAATTTATTATTCACAACCAACTATTCATTCACATACAAGCCCATCCTGGCAGCCCCGCTTCCAACCACCAAAACCACAACCACACCGAAGCCCGTTTATCATTATTATCACTTTAATACCATTTATTGTAGCCCTGCTTCCCATCTCCATCATAGCATTCACACCAACCCACAACCAAGTCAACCGCATCCCCACTGCTCACCCGATCCACAACAACCCACAAAACAACCCCATCACATGCCACGTAACCAAGCCAACATCTACATGTTCATTATTTCATTTTTGTTCAACCAGGGTGATCACACAAGGGTTCCAGGTTTTAAACAGCCAACTTTACATGATTAACCGATTTCCACTTTCCACAAGGTTTCCACCCATAAGAAAATCCAAAAGGAGAGGGAAACATTTAATTGCGTAAGAAAAGTCCCCCAATGACCGTGATTTTCAGTATGTAGAAGCTCATTCAATTCACAACATAATATCACAGGATATAAAGTAACAATAATCACAACTTTCCATCCCCATTCTTTAACCAGTTATTATATTTATTTAAATGTTCAACAATTTCTCATGAAAACAAAAGGATACCCACCCCGCATGATGCACAAATTTGAGCGACGAAGGTAAGATCCCTACCTTAATAGGTTCTGATCACAGCGCTCCCCCAGATCAACTTTAGAAGAAGTCTGTTGGCGTCTGTCACCTCTGCCGGGTCTCAGAAAAACCTCCTTGAGTGGAATTCCGAAAGGAAAGGATGAAGAAAATACAACAGATTCAAGCTCAGAAGTTCCTCCTCGTCGTTACGATCCCGTGGCCACTGACGGATCGTAAATCAAAGCTCGGACGAAGAAGTTATGGAAGGAAGAGCCTTTGAGTCTCTGAAGAGAGCTCTGCTCAGAAGAGAGGGGAGGAGAGGTGTGAGTTGAAAGGAGGAGGGGACCCCTCCTTTTATAGGCATGAAAAGAAAAAGTACATGGCGTGTACTTTATGGTACACGGCGTGTACTCGGTTCTTTCACACGGTCTCCATGCGGCTTCCAACATGGCTCCGCGGCCGTTGAATGGTCAACACACGGTTTGAGGGTAACACATACGCGGGGAAAGACTATACATCGTGTAGTTTAGACACACAGCATGTACTCATTTATTGCACACAGCAAGCACACGGCTCCAACATGGTACACGACCATTGACTGGTAACACGTACGTGGGGAAGGACTACACGCCGTGTAGAACTGGTCACACGGCGTGCACCCATTTATTGCATACGACAAGGATACGGCTCCAACACGCGGTATACCCGGAAAGGGGGTACATGACGTGTACTCAAACTAAACGGTGTGTAGTTTCAAAATTCTGGAAAGTGTGGGAAAAGTCCATTTTACCCTCCAGAACACTTCTTGACCTTCTTTTGACAAAGGAAAAGGGCCGGAGAGGTCTGGGCCATTACATCAGATACCTCTTAAAACATTCTCATCCCCGAGAATTCAAAAACCAACCCAGAGGAACCCAATAAGATACCTCGTAGGGTTATCGTTATCACAGGAACCCAACCACCAAGCCTAATCATAGGTGTTAGGAATTTCTTCTCCCATGTTGAGATATTATCTACTTTATACGGCACTGAGTCGCCGACATAGGTTTAATCGCATCCTCATTAATGCGTCTCGATTAAGAATTGGGTCTTCCCACATTCATACATTAGGATTTTTCCACTCACACTAACCACAACATAACACAACCAACACACTGCCCGAACACATGGGTTTGGGAAATTCCTTCACCTATGTTGAGATATTATCTGCTTTAGGTGACACTGACTCGCCCGCACGGGTTCAATCGCATCTTCAGTAATGTGTCTCGATTAAGGGTCAGGTTTTTCCCTTTCCCACACATCCAGATATGTTACACATATCCTGGGAATGAGGAATCAAAAGGTCTTACAACTGAGAAGCCAAGGATTCTATATTACAAGGGTATAGAGTACAACATCAACACAAGATCATAAGAAGAAGTCAAAACAACTCCGGGTAATGAGCATTCATCTGGGTCTCCCGCTCCCAAGTGCTCTCCTCAAGGCCGCCATGCCTCCACAACACACGAACCAAGGGAATGGTTCGTCCACCGAGCACCTTCTCTTTACGATCTTTGATTTTGACTGGTCGTTCCTCAAAGGTCGTGTCATCCCCCATATCTAACTCTCACCATTCGATAACGTGGGAGTCTTCGTGTAAGTACCGACGAAGCTGGGAGACGTGGAAGACATCATGAACTTTCTCCAGCAGAGGTGGCAGGGCTAGCTGATATGCCACCTCGCCAACTCGCCTCAGCACCTCAAAAGGTCCGATGAACCTAGGTGAGAGCTTGCTCCCTTTCCCAAACCTTTGTTTCCCTCGTCGAGGGTAAACCTTCAAGAACACATGATCTCCCACCTCGAACTCTAAGGGCCCCCTCCGACGATCACCATAAGACTTCTGTCGGTCCTCGGCCGCCTTCATCCTCTCACGTATAAGCTGGAATTTCTCTGTGGTTCTCTGCACTACCTCCGGCCCAAGAGCACCTGTCTCACCAACCTTTGCCCAACAAATGGGTGAACGACATTGCCTTCCATACAATTCCTCAAACGGTGAAATGCCAATAGTAGAGTAGAAGCTGTTGTTGTAGGAAAACTCCACTAAAGGCAAGTGTTGTACCCATGATCCTCTGAAATCTAGAACGCATGCTCGCAGCATGTCCTCCAATGTCTGGATAGTCCGCTCCATCTGCCCATCAGTCTGGGGGTGGAAATCAGTGCTACAGCGTAGCTGGGTGCCAAAAGAATGTTGTAACCCCCTCTATACTCATGAGGTAAACCGATTATCCCAATCTGAGACGATCGTTCTCGGAACTCCATGCAAATGCACCGCCTCGTCTACATACCTCTGTGCTAAGGTACTCACCGGGCCCAACTCCTTGATTGCTAAGAAGTGAGCTAATTTCGTCAGTCGATCCACCACTACTCAGATAGAATCATAACCTCCCTGAGCTCTGGGTAGTCCTGTGACGATGTCCATTGAGATGTCATCCCACTTCCACTCGGGGACATCTAAAAGATGCAACAAACCACTGGGAACACATTGTTCAGCCTTCACTTGCTGACACACTAGGCATTTAGCCAAAAACTCCGCCACTTCCCGTTTCACCCCAGGCCACCAAAACTATTCCCTCAGGCCTCGGTACATTTCCAAAACTCTGGGATGTACCCCTATGGCTGAGCTATGGAACTCACGAATAACTCCCTCACACATTGCCTCCAGAACAAACAACCTTCCATGGAAAAGCATCTGATGTTGGCTGTCCTCTGACCATCCTTCTGGAGCGTTCCCCTGATCGACATGATCTAGCATCACTTCCGACTCGGTGTCCCCCCACTGAGACTCTTCCACCTGCTGTAGCAAGGAGGACTGCACCGTCATCTGAAACAAACAGCCTCTATCACCTTCTACCCTGACATCCAAGTGCAAGGCAGCCAACTCTCCCATCGCCTTCCAAGCATCAGCAAATTCCCAAACCACATCCTGAGGCGACTTCCTGCTCAGGGCATCAACCACAACGTTGCCCTTACCTTTAGTATAAGAGATTTCAATGTCATAGTCTTGGAGAAACTCAACCCATCTCTGCTTCCATAAGTTCAAGTCATGTCGGGAGAAGATATAACGCATGATCTTGTGATCTGAGAAGACCACAATGCGCTCCCCAAAGAGGTAATGTCGCCACAACTTTAGTGCAAACACTACTGCTGCAAGCTCCAGGTCATGGGTGGCATAGTTAGTCTTGTGAGGGCGTAACTGCCTAGACCCATAATAGATCACTCCCTTATTCTGCATCAGCATGCACCACAGACCAAGGCCATAAGCATCACAAAACACCTCATACAACAACCCTTCCTCTGGAAACCTGAGTACGAGAGCAGTGACCAACTTCTCCTTCAGGTAGTCAAAAGCCTTCTAGCACTGCTCTCTCCATAGGAAGAACTGGTTCTTCCCCGTCAAAGCTGTCAAAGGAGCAGCAACTCGAGAGAAGTCCGAAACAAACCTCTGATAGTTACCTGATAACCCAAGGAAACTATGAACTTCTGCCATGCTCTTGGGTGCTGCCCAAGAAACAACTGCCTCCACCTTCGACGTGTCCTCTAACACTCCATGTTGAGACACCACGTGCCCAAGGAAGTGTACTTCTTACATCAAGAACTTACACTTCGACAAATTTTCGTAAAGCTGGTGGTGTTGAAGGACTTACAAGAATGCCCATAGATGCTCAAGGTGCTCCTCCTCTAACCTTGAGTAGATCAGGATGTCGTTGATAAACACAACGACGAAACGGTCTAGAAACTCCCAGAAGACAATGTTAATAAGTCCCATGAACACAGTCGGTGCATTCGTAACTTCAAACAGCATTACTACAAACTCGAAGTGCCCATACATGCACCTGAAAGCCGTCTTCGAGATGTCACTGTCCTTCACCCTCAGCTGATGATATCCCGATCGTAGATCAATCTTGGAAAACCAACCTGCTCCCCTCAATTGGTCGAAGAGATCATCTATCCTTGGGAGGGGATAGCGGTTCTTGCCCGTTACCTGGTTCAACCTTCGGTAGTCTATGCATAGCCTGAGACTACCATCTGCCTTCTTCGCGAACAAAACTGGAGCACCCCATGGCGATACGCTGGGTCGAAAAAAACCCTTCTCCATAATATCTTCTATCTGAATCCGCAACTCCCGCAACTCAGAAGGTGCCATCTAATAAGGGGCCATCGAAATCGGAAGGGAACCAGGATGTAAGTCTATCCCAAACTCAACGTCACGTCGGGGGGGGGGGGGGGTAGAGTGACAACCTCCTCAGGAAAAACATCGAGGAACTCCCCAACAACCTCTGGGACATCCATCATCTCTGTATCAGTTGGAACCACTGATAACCCGCCTAACAAAGAAAGGAGAGGCTCCACACGCTGGCTTCCCACCTGATAGCTCCTCTCGCCAACAAAAGCTACATGCTTCCCATCCACGTCGGAGAACATGACTCTTCTCTAGAAGTAGTCGATAATGGAACTAACAGAAGACAACCAATCGATGCCTAGGATGACATCATATGGCTGCATCTGTATCAAAAGAAGGTCCCCACTAGATTGATGTGGTCCTAATGTCATCCCACATCCTCGACAAACACAAGATACGCTTGTCTGGCCCCCAACTGGTGTACTCAGTACCAGTGGTATGGAAAGTCTGTCTACGTCTAGTCACAAAGCATTGGATAGACTAGGTGCAACAAAGGAGTGCGAGGCTCCCGAATAGAACCAAGAAGTAACAAGAGTGCTGAACAAACAAATCGTACCTCGTACCACCTCTGGTTCTGCTGGAGATGCCAACTCTGTTGCGTGCAACTGTCCACACCCAGTTCCTCTACCTCTCTGATGTCTTCCACCTCCCCGACCATGCCCTGGTCAAGGTCCCTGAGGAGCACCTTGAGGTCGGCTCCCTCCCGCAAAGTCTGCCCTCGGAGGATCATGGTCCTGCTGCTGCTGTATGGGCCTCGCCGGCAACTGGTACTACTGAGGTGGGCGCTGAACCTGCCCACCTCCACCGTACTGAGCTCGGGTCGGGCACCGACTCTGAACGTGCCTGAAACCTCCATAAGAAAAACACCTCAATCTCGGGCTCGTGAAAGAGGGATGAGGACCCGAAGATCTGAACTAGAACTGCGGGGGCCTGCTCCCCACTGGCCTGAACCTGGAAGGTCCTGTCGCATGAGACCTGCTGCTGACCGCCTTCCCCTTCAACGAACCTGGCTGGATCCCCTCTCGAGGTGCACCTCCCAGCAAGTGCATCCTCTCTACAACCTCTTCCTTCTTCTATACTGCCAAGTACGTCAGAAGGGTGAAGGGGGTGATAGCAAACTGGAGCGAAGGATGGAGCGCCTCCTCCAAACGTCTCACCCGAGACTCCTCATCCGGAAAGAGATCTGGAGAAAAGCTGAAAAGATCATTGAACTTGATCCCCAGCTCTCATACCGTCATACTCCCCTACTGAAGGGAGAGTAACTCCTTCCGCTTCTCCGCCTTGATCATGGAAGAAAGTAATTTCTCTCAGAATTCTTTCTCAAAGTCAGCCCATGGAACCTCTGCCTCTATCCTCTCTCCGAGGTAGAGCGTCCACCACTGTCGCGCCGCACCTCTCAGCTGACTGACTACTAGGGGAACCTAGTACTCCCTCGGAGCACGGTTCAAGTTAAAAGTGATCCCTAGCTCCTCAAGCCACCCCTCTGTCTCCGTATCAGAAGTAATACCCTCGTACTTCTTGAGGGTCTACCGCTGGAAAGAACGGAGAGTCTTCTGCCACTGGCTATTTTCCTCCTCTCGATCAATCCTCAACTGATCGACCGCCTGAATCTGATGGGCCACGGCCGTCTGAGCCACCCAGGGACGACGTCCAGGTTCCATAGTTGTATGGTAAACAAGGATCGCCTAAGCACAAGTTGTAAGGAAAATACAAGGTTTTATTTTATCATTTTATTTAAATCTTTTTCCCAGGACGCCCAAATCAAGTAAAAAAATCATGATGATGCATGTACCTTCTCTAGGGTCTCTACCCAATAATAAACGTAGCCTCACTTGGTCATTTGGTAGGCTCAGAGTCCTTGCATTGGATCATGGGGGGCCCTAAAATTCAGTGTCCTAGCCGGTCTTCCCTGGCCTATATCACGGACCAAGATTGACTAACATTGTCACCCTACCATCCCATGAAATCCTCACTGTGCCTAGCTCCAGACTCCATCCTATCTCTCAACCTCCCTATGATACTATTCTGTCACGACCCCCTCCCACCAAAGATGCCCCTCCTGAGCTGGCAATGGTGAAAGGGAGATAATGACCCCCGAGTCCCGCCTCCAGTAGGCCCCGGGGTGGCGACTAACACCAAGGGTATGAGTTTTCACAAGTATGGGAGGCATTACCCTTTTTATATATTTAGGATCGGGAAATAGGACAAGTCAACCACCATAACAGAAAAAAAACAAGTATATAGAAAGAAACCCAAACCAAGCCCACATGCATGTTTAAACAATTTTATAACAAGGTACAAGTACAAGAAAGCTCAAAGTACATTACCAAAAGAAAACAAGAGAACAACAACTACAACAACTCCAACTGTCCGACTAGTAGGGTCCCACAAGGCCCTGGTAGTCCTCCTGGAAACCTGAAAGTAAACGTAGGGTGAGCATACAAGTATACTCATTAGGTAAACCTAATGCTCTCGTGCACAAGTGGGGAGACACCCTAATGTCCCGTGAGAACAACAGAAGAAACCTAGAACGGAATTCTATCCACCCAACCTCACCAGCCACACTCACCAAAACACAATCACAACAGGTAGTAGTAGTATAAGAACAATAGAATTTGGTTACCCCACACCATTTCCCTTTAATTAGCTGCTCTTCCAAATAATGAACGTCCTGACGCTGCCACACTCTCCCCGCCCGCACACACCTGGGCCTCACAACCACATATCCCGCCCGTACACACCTGGTCCTCACAACCACGTATCCCACCCGCACACACCTATGCCTCACAACCACGAATCCCACCCTCACACACCTGGGCCTCATACTGAAGATTATTGGGAAATAGTAGAACCTGCCCGAAGAGTCTTGGGATAAATCTACCCCAATCAAAACCTACCCGAAGAGTATTAGGTGTATGGTCACCTCAAGCCATCACAGCCTAGGGGAGAAGGAGCAGGAAGGAGCTAGTAACTAAGGGAAAAACAACCCCTCCCATGAGATGTGAGTGTTCGGCACTATGTGCTCAACATGGGTGGGGTGCGATAAAACACAAAACATACAGATATATATATATATATAGAAACCAAACACACATCCCAATCTATGGCTTCTAAACAGAAAACTGAGCATGTTCCTCGACACTGCTACTACGAAGCATGCATACAACAAACAACCCCAACCCCATTTAGGTTTTCGCGTTTCACCAGAATTAGATTATTTAGTTCCTTAACTACTGGGGAACTATCCACAACCAACCACATCGATCATTCGTAAAACATATCCCTACCATCCACAAATCAAGATAGGAAAACACAAGAAACACAACCAAGCCCTTCTTATCAACCAACCAACCCCATTGATTATTGTTTCCATTTCATTACCAAGCCCCACCATTTATTAACTCTTCCACTTTAATTTATTATTCACAACCCACTATTCATTCACATACAAGACCATCCCTACAACCCCGCTACCAACCACCAATACCACAACCACACTGAAGCCCATTTATCATTATTATCCCTTTAATACCATTTATTGCAGCCCTACTTCCCATCACCATCATAGAATTCACACCAACCCACAACCAAGTCAGCCGCAGCCCAGCTGCTCACCCTATCCACAAAAACCCACAAAACACCCCCATCAAATGCCACATAACCAAGCCAAAATCTACTTGTTCATTATTTCATTTTTTTTCAACCGGGGTGATCACAAAAGGGTTCCAGATTTTAAACAGCCAACTTTACGTGATTAACCAATTTCCACATTCCACAAGGTTTCCACCCATAAGAAAGTCCAGAAGGAGAGGGAAACATTTATTTTCATAAGCATAGCCCCAAAATGACCGTGATTTTTATTAGGTAGAAGCTCATTCAATTCACAACATAATATCACAGGATATAAAGTAACAACAATCGCAACTTCCCATCCCTGTTCTTTAACCAGTTATTATCTTTATTTAAAGGTTCAACTATTTCTCATGAAAACAAGAGGATACCCACCCCGCATGATGGAAAAATTTTAGAGACGAAGGTAAGATCCCTACCTTAACAGGTTCTGATCACAGCGCTCCCCCGGATCAATTTTAGAAGAAGTCCGTCAGAGTCTGTCACCTCTATCGGGTCCCGACAAAACCTCCTCGGGTGGAAGTCGGAAAGGAAAGTCTGAAGGAAAGACAACGGATTCAAGCTCGGAAATTCCGCATCATCGTTACGATCCCGTGGCCGCTGACGGATCGTAAATCAGAGCTCGGACAAAGAAGTTATGGAAGGAAGAGCCTTCGAGTCTCTTAAGAGAGCTCTGCTCAGAGGAGAGGGGAGGAGAGGTGTGAGTTGAAAGGAGGAGGGGACCCCTCCTTTTATAGGCGTGAAAAGAAAAAGTACACGGCATGTACTTTATGGTACACGATGTGTACTCGGTTCTTTCACATGGTCTCCATGCGGCTTCCAACACGGCTCCTTGACCATTGACTGGTCAACACACGGTTTGAGGGTAACACATACACGGGGAAAGAATACACAATGTGTAGTTTAAAAACACAGTGTGTACTCATTTATTGCACATGACAAGGACACAGCTCCAACATGGTACATGGCTGTTGACTGGTAATGCGTACGCGGGGAAGGACTACACGGCATGTAGAACTGGTCACACGGCGTGCACCCATTTATTGCATACAGCAAGGATACGGCTCCAACACAGTGTATACCCAGAAAGGGGGTACACAACGTGTCCTTAAACTACACAGTGTGTAGTTTCAAAATTCTGGAATGTTTGGGAAAAGTCCATTTTACCCTCCAGAACACTTATTGACCTTTTTTTGACAAAGGAAAAGGGCCGGAGAGGTCCGGGCCGTTACAATTACACTCTTACCCAATTTCCAAGAAATAATCACTACTCAATTAGAAACCCTTGGGGTCAAGGATTTTTTGTTATTATCATGGGACCTCCTCAATCTAAAAAACATCACAAATGTCTTGTTCACCTTGGATTTATTAATATTACATGTGTATTTTCATATAACCTCATGTGAACTATTTCAAAAGACATGATCGTAATTAATTAAGGAACTAATTACAAGATCAGATACCATCAAAGGGATAAAGCGAGTACATTATTATTTACATTATTATACTTATTTGTATTTATATATGAATTATTTCACATATTTTCTTATTATTTTCCATATACATGATTTTTTGTAAACCATTTGTAGTGAATTACTATGATTTATCTCACAACCAATCTAGGCCATAATTTTAACACTAGAATATTTTATTTATGAAGGATTTGATTAAGGGAATAAAATATATTTTTACACATTATTGATTAGTTTCATATAATGGAGCTAGTATAAGATGACCGAGATAGAGATTGTAAGGCTTGGGATAGTTTTCTATTTTTCGTCATATAGAATTTATTTTATTCTACTTTGTATCTTGGGTTTTTATATTTTTAGATATAAGAAATTTCATCACTAGAAATTGTATATCAGTGTCATTTGTTTTAGTAATTTATTACATCAGTCTAATTCTATTTTGTTTTTTTAGTTTTTTATTTATTCAACTATTTACCTTTAATTATCATATATATATATATATATCCCTCGTATACTAAACACTAAAAATGATGACATAGTCTCCACATAGAAACACTATAGACCCTCACTGCTAGTTGATATCCTTTTGAATTTGGAGTGATTCAATTAGTTCACTTATAAGTGGCATCTAGATTTAGGACATCATAATGTGTCATTACAACAGTTCTATATGTGGAATACTATTTGTAGACAAAAAATTGGATATTAAGAATGATTGAAACATATCCATAAGTCCTTCATTGTATTCATGAACTCATATTCCGTATAAATTCTGAGATTCATGAATTGTAATTTTTCTAATTTTCTTTATTACTATCAATAACATTTGGTTGTTGGATGATTCAAGTGTTTTATAGTGATGTTGATTACTATTATTATTGAGTATACTATTTCATACATGGACCGATTATACGTGGGAATTTTTTTTAAATGATTCATCATAGGAACATATAATTTAGATTCCATTTATTTTTTCATTTCCTTATATTTTCATTTCACTTATTTCTCTGGTTGATATGCATGTGGTTTTTGAGTAATATCTATCAAATAAATATTCTTGTTCCTTCCATGCTTGTGATTGTGTGATTTACAGTTCCAATTCATGATTTTTTATGGGACGTCATGGGTTGTAATGAGTAATTTACAATGTAAATAAATTAATTATAATTTTAATCGTTGTTGATCACATGGATAAGAAGTATGGACTTGGATTTACATAGAAAAACTACTCATTTTAAAATGAACCTTTCTATATGGAAATAAGATAATGTGAACTGTAATAGGGAATCATGGTTTATAAAATGAAATGTTTTAAATTAAAGGATGAGTAATGTTATATTTGAACCTTCATCTTAAACTCCCTCTGAAAATAATACTTGATCACTTATAAATACATTGAATTATATGTGGGTAGTTGAGATAGAATATCGTTGTTTGTCGAATCTTTATAACATTGAACTTCCTCTATTTTAGTATATCTACATATGGATTGATCATAGGTGTGTTCATAAAATTTATTTACCTGTTCCCCCACAGTGTCATTATATTGTGTTCCAAGAGGGTGGAGATAACAATAATCAAGATGTTTTGGGACCTGATCCACTAGTATTACCACCATAAATTCTAATTAACGCATTTCCAACAATTCCTAATATGGTAACTAATACTCAACAACATGATTATTTCCTATATATGATGTATTCCATTAATGGGGCTTCATGACATGCATCCATGGTGGGTAATCTTACTCGTGAGTTCTAGTAAAATCATCCTCCAAACATATCAGGGGATCGCAGTCCACAAGAAATTTAATATTGGTTATATTCCACATTTCCTATAATTGAGCTTCTCGATATGGATTGATATTAGTGGGTCAATATTTCTATGTACATGATGTCTAATTTGGACAACCACTGGTGGGTGTGATTACCCTGGTTGGTCAGTATCAGGGCATGGTATAAGGTGATTTTATCTTGCCTGCTATGATCAGATATATCCTCATATACTATGAGTTTATAGATATAGTGTGCTAATAAATCTTATAGAGTGTTCTCTGTCAGTCAATGAGTATTCTACCAGTTCACTAATTTGTGGAACATTTCAATTCTTTTTAGAGGTGATGAGATTTCAATTTTTATAATCACCATGGATGTGGTTTAGTATACCAAAAATTCGCATGTGAATGTTATTCACTAACTAACTAGTATGAAATACTAAATCGGTATCTTATCACTGAGAATAACAAAAGGGTCAAAAAATAGTATCGATAAGGGGGGACTAGTATCAAGGTAGTCCAACAGTTCTTCCAGCAATAGAATGTGATCCCTCAATATTCCTTTTCATGGAAGTAGATATATGATTACCCATTAAGGTAGCTCTATTGTGTGGAATCTTTTTGAATGATATAGGAACCTGAAGCCATAACGTGATAGTGACAATCTAGATTTTCGGGCTTGGGGCTTCATGGGGAATCATCAGAGATTCTATCAAATCGTTATAACAACTTCTTGATGAAGAGGTTATAAACTCGATCCACCTTCTGAGGAGAGTTTGTTTACACAGCGTGATGTGGGGATTTGGATTAGCACCAGTAAGACTACCTTAGACGAGTTTATGTAAATTATAGGCAGGCTCTTTATCACCAGCATTGCTAGTAGAGTTGTTTTGATCGAGGTGGTACAAATATTTCATAGAGCCAAGGATCATGCATTTTTAGTGAAATACATTTGATTCCTAGGGGAAAGGTAGAAGGGCCATCTAATTTACACGGTACTACTATAATACCCTCTAATATAGAATCATATTTATTTGATTTATGTGTTGTAGAATCATTCATATCCATATCATTCATGGAATGTTTCAATATATAAATTCAGTATTACTATTGATTAATCACCCTATAAACACTTTAGGGATTACAATCTGTGAGAATGTTCCAAATTATGGCCTATAGCCTTTGGGTTTGGAAGTTACCCATTCTGGTGGGACCTCTTATTTCACAAGATTAAATTCATTGATTTCATTCTTAGGATGGATTGGTTGGTTCATCATTACATCATTTTATACATCTATCTCCAATGGGTATCATATACATAACTAGAGGTAAGAAGTTGTATTCACAATGGTGAGTGAGATATCGAGTATAGCAGATCTAGACTGGAGCATCATGTTATAGGTGGAGGGACCACCCTTATTTTTAATCTATAGATACAAGATCTGGATTTTAATCATGATGAATTCCCTATAGTAGTATATTGTATATGGGATGTCATTCCTAATAAATTTTCAATATTACATACAGAGAGTGAGGTTTATTTTACAATAATCACATTCCATGAGAATCTCATGTGTCTAATACATCATAAATTATGGCACATAATGAGCTACATGATCAAAATAGGTGGTTAGAGGACTCATATTCCAATGAATTTGTTCGGCATATCACTACATCTTGGTGTTCACCCATGTTTTTTGACAAGAAGGAGGATAAAAAGCATTGAATATTTAAATATTATAGATGGTTGAACATGATAATTGTCAAGAATTGATCTTCATTGCCTCTAATAAATGACCTTTTTTACTAGATACAGGGATCTAGGGTCTTTTCTATGGTCGATATGAGAACTTTTAATTATTGGGAGAGAGTAAGTCCATCAGACCAACCTCAAAAAAAATTCCACAGCAGGAGTGGTATATATGAGTATCTCATTATGCTATATGGTAAAATAAAAATTCATTCAATTTTCATTAATCAGATGAATATGGTTTTCAACCTTATCTTTTCTCTTTTTTCATATTCATTGTTGATTAAATCTTAGTGACTTCTCACATTTGTAATGACCTTCACAAGAACCTTTAGATCATTCCAAGTAAACTAAGGGAGGGGAAATTTTATTCTGTTATTACGAAGTTCAAAATATATCAATAAGGTTAACTTCTTGTACATATTATCTCATAATATAGAGTATTTGTTCACATAGATAATGATTTTTTTGTGGTTTCTTAGAAGATTCCCAATATAATGTTTCATATGTAGATTTTCTTGGACATAGATGTAAATTATAGGTATTTCCAATTGGAATACTCACAACATTCATAACCTATTTATTTTCATATAAATACATGTGTCACATTCCTATAGGATGAAGTGTGTGATAATTACTTTCATAATCTAAAAGGGGTTCTTTTATCGACAATTATTCTGATTATGCTAGATCCCAGAAGAGGTTATGTCGTGTTATGTGATGCACGATTATTTGGACTAGTAATACTACTGATGTAGATGGACATAGTCAATATGTAAAGATCTAGTATTTGATTCCTCATGATCTAAATTACTTAATGCATGACCTTGAGATATTATCATTTGTTCATTCATTGTGTGTCTAGAGACACAATATGATGGGTGAGTTATTTATGGTGTATACTGTAACAACCCAAGATTTTATGAAAAATATTCTTTTTAATTTTATTAATGTATTGTGTTGTACGCTACACCAAAAGGAGCTTTCACAACACGCATCCTTGACTTGCCTTGCATTACACGCAATCGCGACCTTCCTCGATAGCGTGTGTAGTACGCAATAACGAGTTTCACTAAACAGCGATATGCTATTAAAATGTTATTAAAACTAGCCGTTATGGATAGTAATAACCACTTTTTGAAATTTTGTAAATTTTATTTTTCAAAATGGATTTCATTTTTGGATTCGGAGTATCGAATTTAGCCTAAGGTGAAATTTTGGTACTTTTCGGATAACTTTCATATTCTGATGAATAGTGAAAATTACTAAATTATAATTAAAAACAACTTTTTTAATCGAAATAATTAATAGTGATAAATCATTAATTTGAGTGGTTTTAAAGTATATTTAGAATATATTTTTACAATTTAATACAATGTTGGTCATTGGATGTAATTTCACATTTAAACTAGACATAAACAAGTGTCAATCTTTTGATAGATTTTGTTTCTTAAAAACACGCTATTTGTTTTAACAGCGGGATTTAATTATGAAATTAATTAATGCAACTCTTATGTTATGAATTCGGTAAAATAGACTTCATTTTTGAATTCGGAATATGAAATATAGCTTGGGATGAAATTTTGGCATTGTTCTGAAGAACATCAATTTTTGATGAATAGTGAAACTACTAAGTGGTAGGTTAAAAACTGAATTTTGCATAAGACTTAATTTTACCGCTTCTGTGAATGGAATTTCGAAAATCCGAGAGACACGGTTAATATCAAGGACTAAAATGTGGTTCAATGAGATGAAAATAATTTTTGGTGAATAGTAACTTTTTACTTTTTTTTACCACGGTTAAAGGTAAATAGGGTAATTAAGGGTAAAAATGATATTAATATTACCCTAACACATGTCCTAATCCTATTGGACAAGTGTATTTCGACCAAAAACAAACTTAGGAATAAAATATGACCATTTAGGCCCACTTGGGTTAGATTAGGACATTTATTATTAATTTATTTAAAGAAGGGTTAAAAGAGTTAAAATCAAAGTTTATTTACTAAAACATTTTTAATATGGGGTTATACATACGATAAATTTGACTATAAATATTCATTAGAAATCTAAAAAGATTTTCTACATGATGGTATTTTATTTGTAATTTTTAGACATCAAATAAGTTAATTTATTTATGACACAAAGATGATGCAGTAATTATCTTATTAATGAAATATTGACATAATTGATGTTATAAACACCAAAATAAATATAATTTGAGACTTTTTATGAATTCCACTAATTTTCTAGGTTACTATGATATATTAGTGTTGAGTTAATCAACTTGGTTCGAACATATAATTCTGTTATGACTTTCACAAAAATCATATATCAAATAGTGTCAAAATTGACACAAAATAGTTTTTAAATCAAATATTATATTATTAATTGTTATTTTATTCCTAAAAATCTAAGGTTCGGCCAAATGACTTAGATAAGGATATATGTATTAATAATATACAATTTGGGGTTCGTTTGGCATGTTATAGTATGTTTATTAACCATATAGTGAAAGAAAACAAAAAGACACGGTAAAAGTTAAATTATTTTATTTAGAGTTAAATCTAATTTATAAGGTTAAAATAATACCCTAAACTTGTCTAAATCCTATTGGTTGATAGGATTTCGACCCATCCCCACTTTAGCTTCGAAATAAGACCCTTTGGAACCATTATAAACCGATTTTGACTTTATTATAAAATAATATTTTGAGATATTCCTAAGGTGCCCCTCTCCTCCCTTATAAAAGGGCACCTCCTCCCCCTCCTACTCACACCAATTTGAGCACTCAAGCTCGGCCAACCCCTGCCAAAATCCCTTATCCACTTCCCTAGAATAATCCTAGAGGACCTGGTCTTCTTCAAAGACCAATCTTAGTTCCCTAAGTGGAGGATTCAAAGAGGTGTTTCAAAGAAGAGGTAATATCAATTACCGATCTTTTCAATTTCTTTCTTATTCAACTTCTACTTCTTTAGTTGTTTCATGATAAAGTAATAACATCAGTATTACTTACATACTGATATGTTATTATAAATATGAAACAACCCTATTTAACCATCTATCCATCCTACGGAAAAAGAAATCACCGCGCGTGCGTACGTACAGAATACCGTCTCCACGCCGTGGTGTAATCTATTTTCCACCACCACCTTACATGGATGGGTATAATGGTGTAAAGAATAACTATACATAGTTATTAAAACATAATATTGATTCTGATATATTGTATAATCCACTCCAATTCAATTCAATATTTATAGAAATGATATCATCGCTCGTGCGTACGTACGGACTACCGTCTCCACAACGCGATGAGATTCATTCTCCATGTTAACCATTTAAGAATGATTATAATGTATATATAAGAAATAATAATGAAATATATGACATTATAAAGCTACTGGATTTATGTATATATATACATATGAATGTCATCTACTTAATTCCATTCAAGACAATAAGGAAAGAAAAACAGCTTTCATGCGTACGTACGGACTACCGTCTCCATGAACGGTGTTTTTCATTTCATTTAAATATCTATTATATATATATATATACTGAATATATATGATATATAAATCATATTTTATATTCTGTAATTAATTAAATCGTGATATAAGTAATAATAATGTCAAGAACAACAAGTCAAAACACCTACGATAAATGAAACGATTTTTACCCAAAACGTTCTTTAACATGGAATTTACAAAAGAACGGGTAATATAATGTTATAAGTAAACCATATATGATATCATAACAATGAATATGATTCTGTAATAAGTCAATAAAATGATTTAAATCATTATACAGGAGGTTCGGACACTTACAAAGCAAGTCGGACCTAAGGTAAGGAAAATACCACAATCTCATTTTTATCCGAGATTGTTTATTCGTAAGTATTTACTGGGGTGTATTTTATCATCCACATCCATGTTCCCTCCATATTTAATATTGTTTCCATCCACTTACAATAGTTTAAATCCAATTTTACCATTCGGTGAGTTTTTAGTAAAGAATATGAACGGAATCTTTTGTCGTTTTTTTTTTCGTACGAGGTACTTTTTGACTTTTCCGACAAACGTACGAAGAATGTTTTTTTAACTTATACGGCATGAATGGATTTTTAAAACATTATTTCCAAGAAGATTCCTTTACAAGTTTTCAAGTTTATTTTTAATCAAATTCTTTTAGTTTAAAGTTGTATGACATGTTAAGAAAGGAAAAATGTTTTTGAAGTAGAAAGGATATTTTCCTCAAGAATAAAGTTCAAGTGTTTTATCAAAATTATTTTCCATATAAGATAATAAAGGGTTCTGTTTTTATCCCTATTATTACATTTATTTGATCATGTTGTGATGGAATTATTTTTATGAATTCCATTATCTTATATGAATTGATTTATGATGTCATGATGTTTCAAGAATCCCATTTTTGTTACATGTGTTATGCGATGATGTATGTTTTATGATTATGTGGCACACATAAGAAAGGATTCATTATAAGATTGGTGGGACCTATATCTCCCTCCAATGCATTGGGTAAAGATTTCATATCTCATGAGATAGACATGGCTGGAATGGTAGGTTATACCGGTTCAGTGAAACAGGACTGAAACGAGGATTACTCGATTCAGAAAGGGACTTTGTCCACTAAGATAGTCTTGGCAATGAGTCATGACTAACAAGAAATGATTTTCCATGATTATGTGTGCATGCCACAAAGTTTCAAGTTTCATGTTATGATTATGGGGATCTCATTTTCACTTCTATGATTTATCCCATGTTATGACATTATGAGCTCTTTTGCAGGTTAAGATTTCCAAAAGCTATGTTCTTATGTATATGATGTGATTGATATTTCTTTTGTTTACCCTTACTGAGCATTTGAGCTCACCCTTTTATGTTTTCTTTTCCCCAGGATATAAAGAAAGGTTTTAGGTAAAAAAAAGGAAGATCTTTATTGGAGATTTTGAAGATCTCTCACCAGGATTAGAAGATTACGTTCCGAGTTTCCAAAGACACTAAACTGTTACGATCCTTGTGTGTGTATTTTTGTTATGTATTAAGTATTCCGCAAAAGTAATGTAATTTTCATGTACGTTAGGCTTCGGGTCTCTACAGTTGGTATCAAAGGAAAGGTTTAGTCAACCTTTGGAAACTAGGATGCGAAAACGTTAGTGAGATCCCTAGAGATATTTCTACGGTATGTCTAGGGATGTCCCTAAGGTTAAGTAGATGTATAAGTTATAGTACTAGAACTACGCTAACGATCATAGAATTAAACCTAAGATGTTAGATATTGAAGGTACTCCCCCTTTATTATGTTGTTTTCCCTAGCATGATTTTTGCCTCTCACACTATTCTTTTTGGGTTTTAGAAAATGGCTGGAAACAAGATGATTCACGATAATGGAGGATATGATGGACAATGGAATGATATTCTTCATAATGAAATGGGATTTGGAAGTCCAAACATAATTATTATGCCGAATCAGCAATCTCATTATATGATCAATAAAGTAAAATTTGGTAAGTTTCCTGACTCGGCTAATAAGAGAAAGATGGAGTTTCATGATGATCATAGAGGAAAGAAAGTTCAATTTCCCCTATGTAATTCATGTGGGAAGAGGCATCAAGGAGAATGTTTCAAAGGAACTAGAAGATGCTTTGGGTGTGGAAAAGAAGGACACAAAGCAAGTAAGTGCAAAGGAAAAGGTTCAATTAACACCATGGATGAGGATAATGGTATTGCTACGACATCAAAAATGGTTAAGTGTTTTAAATGTGGAATGTATGGGCATTATGCAAACAAATTCCCTAAGGGAAAGACTCATGAAGAGAATCAGTATGGTCATATGGGTAGTATTTATGTGGATGATGATGAAGATACTACAAATGATATGTGAGATGAAAGAATTGTTGAAGCTCGGTCAATGGTTTAAGAATGTTGTGGAATGATTACATGTTTATCATGTGTAATGTTGTATAAGAAATCTCATGGTACTATGGAATGAAGAGACATCTGAGGATTGTTACACTGTTGTCTTTCCTTGAGTTATGAAAGTGTATGATTAATGGTACCACTATCCATGAAAGGTTATTCAGATATTTTTGGAATGTAGATGATATGCGCATAATGAAGGGATAAGGAGAAAATTAAATGTTTAATAGTATTAATGAACTCATGATTGATATAAGAACTAAGTGATATCATGGTTTGAGTATATAGAATTTTGAGGATTTTGGTATGTGGAAAGTGTTAACTTTTAACTGCACTCATGTTTTCACTAAGGTATTCAAGAGAATACACGATTAAGGACTTTGAATGTTTGGAATGTGACCAACAAGACATATCTTATGATATGTGGGGATCAACGACAGTATTAAATCTCTGGTGATCGTTGTCACTATATTATGAGAGTGGACTGCAGTATTATGTATAAGCCTAAAGATTAGACTGGATTATGTTGGACATAAGTTAGTATTGTTTAAGGATAGAAGATTTTCGATATTATTGATGGGATGTTATAGTAACGTAGTTTTAGAAAAAGGGACAACCTGCAGGACGGGCGACAGCCCATCGCTTCGGACAAGGCTGTAGGAATCGAACCCACAACCGAAGTGCGACTGGCCTTTATCGCCTACCACTGACCTACAGGAAGTCCCTGTTTAGTAGAAACTAGTTTTATTATATTAAGCAGCATGATATATGAAGTATAAGTCCATTTTAGAAACCATATGTGATTAATCTCACTATAGATCGACTTATGTATATAATTTTGCTAACCTTTTGTTTGAAACAGATGGAATGACCCGTCATTCTATCACATGATCTGCTATCACTTCACGAATAACAAATTCAACTTCTTTTATTTAAGAGATGAAGTGGAAATTGTTAAAGGCACGAACAACAGTGAGATTGTACCAAAATAAAGTAAGTATTTATTCTAATTCAAATTATTTAACTTTAGGGAAATGATCTTAAAAACCAAAAATGTTGTCCTAGTGATCTTATACCTGATGAATCAGATGGTACCTTAGATCGTCACAAATTTATGGATTTGTGATTACTGGCTTTTCCATAGCCATGTTCTCTACCACTCTCCATCAGAACATGATGGTTAGATTTCTCTTCCATATCCATATTTTCACCTATGTGGAAACCCAGTGATTAGTTTATTTGGGTAATCGTTACATTTCATACTTTAGTTTTTAAAGCCAAGTTTTGGTATTCCCTTTTACGATGTGGGTTTCTATTAAAGAAACTTTCGAATAGTAAACCATTTATAACCCCGACGAATTTCGAGGGCGAAATTCATTTTAAGGGGGGTAGAATGTAACAACCCAAGATTTTATGAAAAATATTCTTTTTAATTTTATTAATGTCTTGTGTTGTACGCTACACCAAAAGGAGCTTGCACAACACGCATCCTTGACTTTCCTTGCATTACACGCAATCACGACCTTCCTCGATAGCGTGTGTAGTACGCAATAACGAGTTTCACTAAACATCGATATGCTATTAAAATGTTATTAAAACTAGCCGTTATGAATAGTAATAACCACTTTTTGAAATTTTGTAAATTTTATTTTTCAAAATGGATTTCATTTTTGGATTCGGAGTATCGAATTTAGCCTATGGTGAAATTTTGGTACTTTTCGGATAACTTTCATATTCTGATGAATAGTGAAAATTACTAAATTATAATTAAAAACAACTTTTTAAATCGAAATAATTAATAGTGATAAATCATTAATTTGAGTGGTTTTAAAGTATATTTAGAATATATTTTTACAATTTAATACAATGTTGGTCATTGGATGTAATTTCACATTTAAACTAGACATAAACAAGTGTCAATCTTTTGATAGATTTTGTTTCTTAAAAACACGCTATTTGTTTTAACAGCGGGATTTAATTATGAAATTAATTAATGCAACTCTTATGTTATGAATTTGGTAAAATAGACTTCATTTTTGAATTCGGAATATGAAATATAGCTTGGGATGAAATTTTGGCATTGTTCTGAAGAACATCAATTTTTGATGAATAGTGAAACTACTAAGTGGTAGGTTAAAAACTGAATTTTGCATAAAACTTAATTTTACCGCTTCTGTGAATTGAATTTCGAAAATCCGAGAGACACGGTTAATATCAAGGACTAAAATGTGGTTCAATGAGATGAAAATAATTTTTGGTGAATAGTAACTTTTTACTTTTTTTACCACGGTTAAAGGTAAATAGGGTAATTAAGGGTAAAAATGATATTAATATTACCCTAACACATGTCCTAATCCTATTGGACAAGTGTATTTCGACCAAAAACAAACTTAGGAATAAAATATGACCATTTAGGCCCACTTGGGTCAGATTAGGACATTTATTATTAATTTGTTTAAAGAAGGGTTAAAAGAGTTAAAATCAAAGTTTATTTACTAAAACATTTTTAATATGGGGTTATACATAAGATAAATTTTACTATAAATATTCATTAGAAAGCTAAAAAGATTTCCTACATGATGGTATTTTATTTGTAATTTTTAGACATCAAATAAGTTAATTTATTTATGACACAAAGATGATGCAGTAATTATCTTATTAATGAAATATTGACATAATTGATGTTATAAACACCAAAATAAATATAATTTGAGACTTTTTATGAATTCCACTAATTTTCTAGGTTACTATGATATAGTAGTGTGGATTTAATCAACTTGGTTCGAACATATAATTCTGTTATGACTTTCACAAAAATCATATATCAAATAGTGTCAAAATTGACACAAAATAGTTTTTAAATCAAATATTATATTATTAATTGTTATTTTATTCCTAAAAATCTAAGGTTCGGCCAAATGACTTAGATAAGGATATATGTATTAATAATATACAATTTGGGGTTCGTTTGGCATGTTATAGTAAGTTTATTAACCATATAGTGAAAGAAAACAAAAAGACACGGTAAAAGTTAAATTATTTTATTTAGAGTTAAATCTAATTGATAAGGTTACAATAATACCCTAAACTTGTCTAAATCCTATTGGTTGATAGGATTTCGACCCATACCCACTTTAGCTTCGAAATAAGACCCTTTGGAACCATTATAAACCGATTTTGACTTTATTATAAAATAATATTTTGAGATATTCCTAAGGTGCCCCTCTCCTCCCTTATAAAAGGGCACCTCCTCCCCCTCCTACTCACACCAATTTGAGCACTCAAGCTCGGCCAACCCCTGCAAAAATCCCTTCTACACTTCCCTAGAATAATCCTAGAGGACCTGGTCTTCTTCAAAGACCAATCTTAGTTCCCTAAGTGGAGGATTCAAAGAGGCGTTTCAAAGAAGAGGTAATATCAATTACCGATCTTTTCAATTTCTTTCTTATTCAACTTCTCCTTCTTTAGTTGTTTCATGATAAAGTAATAACATCAGTATTACTTACATACTGATATGTTATTATAAATATGAAACAAACCTATTTCACCATCTATCCATCCTACGGAAAAAGAAATCACCGCGCGTGCGTACGTACGGAATACCGTCTCCACGCCGTGGTGTAATCTATTTTCCACCTCCACCTTACATGGATGGGTATAATGGTGTAAAGAATAACTATACATAGTTATTACAACATCATATTGATTCTGATATATTGTATAATCCACTCCAATTCAATTCAATATTTATAGAAATGATATCATCGCTCGTGCGTACGTACGGACTACCGTCTCCACAACGCGATGAGATTCATTCTCCATGTTAACCATTTAAGAATGATTATAATGTATATATAAGAAATAATAATGAAATATATGACATTATAAATCTACTGGATTTATGTATATATATACATATGAATGTCATCTACTTAATTCCATTCAAGACAATAAGGAAAGAAAAACAGCTTTCATGCGTACGTACGGACTACCGTCTCCATGAACGGTGTTTTTCATTTCATTTAAATATCTATTATATATATATATATATACTGAATATATATGATATATAAATCATATTTTATATTCTGTAATTAATTAAATCATGATATAAGTAATAATAATGTCAAGAACAACAAGTCAAAACACCTACGATAAATGAAACGATTTTTACCCAAAACGTTCTTTAACATGGAATTTACAAAAGAACGGGTAATATAATGTCATAAGTAAACCATATATGATATCATAACAATGAATATGATTCTTTAATAAGTCAATAACATGATTTAAATCATTATACAGGAGGTTCGGACACTTACAAAGCAAGTCGGACCTAAGGTAAGGAAAATACCACAATCTCATTTTTATCCGAGATTGTTTATTCGTAAGTATTTACTGGGGTGTATTTTATCATCCACATCCATGTTCCCTCCATATGTAATATTGTTTCCATCCACTTACAATAGTTTAAATCCAATTTTACTCTTTGGTGAGTTTTTAGTAAAGAATATGAACGGAATCTTTTGTCGTTTTTTTTCGTACGAGGTACTTTTTGACTTTTCAGACAAAGGTACGAAGAATGTTTTTTTTAACTTATACGGCATGAATGGATTTTTAAAACATTATTTCCAAGAAGCTTCCTTTACAAGTTTTCAAGTTTATTTTTAATCAAATTCTTTTAGTTTAAAGTTGTATGACATGTTAAGAAAGGAAAAATGTTTTTGAAGTAGAAAGGATATTTTTCTCAAGAATAAAGTTCAAGTGTTTTATCAAAATTATTTTCCATCTAAGATAATAAAGGGTTCTGTTTTTATCCCTATTATTACATTGATTTGATCATGTTGTGATGGAATTATTTTTATGAATTCCATTATCTTATATGAATTGATTTATGATGTCATGATGTTTCTAGAATCCCATTTTTGTTACATGTGTTATGCGATGAGGTATGTTTTATGATTATGTGGCACACATAAGAAAGGATTCATTATAAGATGGGTGGGACCTATATCTCCCTCCAATGCATTGGGTAAAGATTTAATATCTCATGAGATAGACATGGCTGGAATGGTAGGTTATACCGGTTCAGTGAAACAGGACTGAAACGAGGATTACTCGATTCAGAAAGGGACTTTGTCCACTAAGATAGTCTTGGCAATGAGTCATGACTAACAAGAAATGATTTTCCATGATTATGTGTGCATGCCACAAAGTTTCAAGTTTCATGTTATGATTATGGGGATCTCATTTTCACTTCTATGATTTATCCCATGTTATGACATTATGAGCTCTTTTGCAGGTTAAGATTTCCAAAAGCTATGTTCTTATGTATATGATGTGATTGATATTTCTTTTGTTTACCCTTACTGATCATTTGAGCTCACCCTTTAATGTTTTCTTTTCCCCAGGATATAAAGAAAGGTTTTAGGTAAAAAAAAGGAAGATCTTTATGGGATATTTTGAAGATCTCTCACCAGGATTAGAAGATTACGTTCCGAGTTTCCAAAGACACTAAACTGTTACGATCCTTGTGTGTGTATTTTTGTTATGTATTAAGTATTCCGCAAAAGTAATGTAATGTTCATGTACGTTAGGCTTCGGGTCTCTACATATACAACCCACAAATTACTCAAATATATATTTACACATTGTGAAATTTATCTCGTATAGTTAATATAGTTCTAATATCATTATTAGTTTTTTTAACCATAAAACATTCCTATAAAAAGAAATGGTGTTGTAGATACAATGATAAAGAATACACTGGAACAAGATATGTAGTAAACTAGTGATCAATGAAAATATATACGCCACTTATCTGAGATTAATCTAATGTTTTATGAATGAAATTAGTTGTTTAGTCTCCCATTATTTAGGGTTTCCTATAACATCCTTGGTAATATGAATAGTATAAAATTTTCAAATCATGTGTGCATCGATATACATGTGAGTATTTTAGGATATGGCCTAACATTGGATTGGGCTATGGATAGAGATGAAATCCAATGTATACATGGATATGTCTTGGTTATTTAAAAAATTGATAAATGTTTATGTGAGAGTCCCGCACCATTTAGTGGCTATTTCATATCATAATATAAAAAATATATGAAGATATGTGAATATAATATTGGTGGCATGTGATTAAATGTTTGATAGAATGAATTATCACTATGTGTTCCACCTCTCACCACGTGAATGTGGAGCACCAAATACATGAATTCATGTTACATGCAGTTCTAGTCCCAAAATATAAATGGTAATTTATTTCCTGGAATTTTATAATTGGCTTACAGAGGTCTCCCAAATGTACAGACATTTTATAAGTATTCATTGACTAGCCAAAAAATGATCCCCAATTCCTTCCAATATCGTTTACTAGATCAGTCAATGATAGGAGAGGATTTTATGTCTTCAATATAATCAAACTACAAGAGGTCCATCACAATATCATTACAGATAGGGAATCACATTTTATTTCATGGTTATCATAGGGGTTGTTGAATTTTATTTGCACATTGGTACTTCTGAACTAAACTTTTAACCCCTAGTTTGATGGATAACTAGAATAGATGATACGTGTTCTAGAGGAAATTCTTCGTGAATGATTCCAATATTTCTTTTAGTTTGTTGTAGAATCATATACCTATAGTCAAGATCAACAATAATAATATATTTCTAATGATGATTCATATAGAACCTTTTGGGGCCTTGTATGCTAGGTCTTCCCATTCACCCTTGTACCGTCTAGGGGTAGGAGAGGTTACCTACTTGGACCTCGTCTCATTACAGTGAATTTAGAGTACATTTAGATTATTAGAATGTGAAGTTTTACTACTCATTATTAGAATAACTCATATTTTGATCATAGTAAACGACCTCTGTATATCTATGATTGGGATCATGTTTTCTAGAAAGCATCACCTAGGCTAGAAAAAATATGTATATAGAATCAAGGAAGATATCATCTCATTATTCTGGTTCATTTTAGATTATAGATACAGTTAAGACGGTAACCTATTAATTTTAATTACCTTTTGTGTACTATTTTAAACACAAATTATTCCATATTTCATAGTTTCAGCACTGTCTTGAGGATCCATGTCACACTTTTGATCTGGAGGAATAGACATTGATTCTTAATTTGAGGAGTATCATATATACATAGTGGACCATTTAATAAAGGCTCTCAAAGGTCGTTATGTACCTATAGTATAAGCGGTTTGGAATCATGGTTGTGTATTGAATGAGAAATGGGCCTAGAGGCTGGTGTATCTGCTCGATGGGAAGAGTTATTCTTAGATATTGTTTCACCGCCCTAGGATGATGATAATGGGGGAAGTTCATTTAATGGTGGAGGATTTTATGAAATTGATTTATATATCATGTACTAATCCATTATTATTTCCCAAATTCTATTTTAAGTAATTAATATGAATGTATAATATGTTTGTGTGGCTATCTGGGGTGTCTAGGGCTTGCATGGAGGTGAGAGCGTAGTTTTAGTTGTGAAAATATCATGGTGGAATTTTAATGTAAACTATATCGGTTAGGATGTATGGTTAGTTTTAACTGTGTAGTAATAGAAAAAAAATTAATTGGGATCATATTTTTCCTTAACTCTATAATTTTGTGTGTATGACCATGCCAAATTACATACCAAATTGTACGGGAATTTTTCATGGTTGGCGTACATTTTCCCTAATGGTTCACCGAACCAATTGGGTACTCCCCTCCATTAATAGAATATTCACGATTGGTGGATGGTTTTGAAAACCTTACAGCAAAACCATTTGAAGAAAAATTTGGTTGCATTTAAGATATTGACATTAAAAACAATAAATCATTTTTATCTTTTCCATTTTATATCCATAAAAAATCCCCTTGTTTTATTCCCATTCAAGTTGAAACAAAATCTAAACTATGAATTGATCTCATGAATCCTTCTAGATGGAAATTAAATGTCCTTTATTTTATTTGGATCTGTGCTGGTGAGATATTTATTATTTTAAAATCATTTATCATCTATATTTATATCTAATATTATATTTTTATATAGCCACATACTCCTCAATTTGAGGATATCGATCCATTCTTTATATCTCTACCAATATTCAAACATATTATATGATAGTGGACATGTTGAGTCATATGAGTTTGATGTATGTGGTCTATAATGATCACAAAAAAATACATTTTTTATAAAATTTTTTATAGTCAATATATTTTCGTCATGAATTGTATATGAAAAAAATAATTCTTTAATTTAGTCATTATAAATGTGTTATAAGAACCATTACATATATGTTATTCATCTTTCGTGGTCATGTCCCCACCATCGATAAACACAAGTAGTCCGTTTCCATAATTTATGATTTTAGTAGCTTGTGGTGTATATTTTCTCAACTGTATGGCCATGTTGAGACCTGGAATTATCAAAGGAAATATTTTAACTCTATATATTGTTTGTTATATCCTAGAACATGTAGTCATATCACTTGACAATCTTAAGGTACATGCATCAACATGATTAATCATATATTAATAGAATTGGAAAACATGGTATATATATTTATATACATGACATATCTTAATTTGAATTAAAAGTAATCTTTTTGTATAATCATATAGCACAAGATTCCAAATATGATGGAAGTTATCATAGTGATAAAAGTGAAATGATTATAAAATTATTGAATTAAATAATTTTTTCATGCCCATTCATCTTTTGTACACTAATGAGGTGAAAAAACATTATTCTTTATCTTATGAAACAACATGACTATTGCATAGAAATAATCAATTAATGATTAAACTTTATAGATTATACCTATATATAGACATTGAATTGTTATTATAGGATTTTTATAACTCTAATTATCATTTAGATTGTAGAGGGAATTTCCTAATAACTAATGTACACCATTTTTATTTAATTATCGTAGTTTCTATGGATGATACCAACCTTGGAACCTAAGTATATTCCATCATTAGATAAATAGTATGACACCACATGAAACCAACATTTCTATTACTTGAATCCTTAGATACACTTCTTGGATCCAGAATGGCTTCTACGAATATGAGACGTCCTATTTACATCCCTAGATCTATCTATTTTATATCATGTTTGATCTTGTAAGACTTTTTAGAGTAAATTAGATTATAGTATTGTGTAATTATATGTATGAAACTCCTAGTATTACACTTATTCCCCATATACAGGATGATGTTACTACTGATTTGGAAACCCGTGTAGTCGAGGATGCCTGGGCTATCACCTTAGAACCTATTCTTTATAATTAACATCATGGGTTTAATGTTCACATTGGATCCATTAATATTATTATTTCAATGATATAATTACATCACATATATTCTTTATATTAAATAGATGATAATTAATTTATTAAATAGGTACATGTTCAGTAACCCACCAAGGGCTGATACGCGTACATGGTTATTAATAATATTTTTTTTGTTACTTTTAAATGTTCCAGATTGAACATGATTTCCCCTTCTGTTATAAGAGAATAAAGTTATATACATCATTTTTGGTGGGATACTAAGATTTATCTAAAACCCTATCCGAGCTACCATTGGAACCTGGGAATACTACACGTATGAAGTTGTAGATAAAGGTATGTATATCACTTTATAAATTTGATTAATTTCTTGCTTGATATAGAGATAGTATAATATGACGTTGATAGATCTAAGGATTATTTGGATTGATTTATGAATCATTTTTAATTATTTTTTTAATATATTTTTTACTCATATTCGATTCATGAATTATCATCATCAACTTTTTTATATAAATGTCATTTTTTTCATTTAATTATTGTTTTAGTTTGATTCTACTATATTTCCTATTTATTTTAGACTGATTTTTATATTTACGTTACATTATCATATATTCCAATTATTCTACACTATGAATGTTTGGGTATTTTCTTCCCACATATACACCTTAGGCACATACAGCTAGTCTTAATTCTCTTGTGTTTGAAGAAATAGAAATCAGTCCATTTGGCCAGCTCGGATTGGGGAATATATTAGTGGAATCTAGGTCCATAATGTCACAAAATAAAAGTAATGATAAATATAAAAAATGTTTTCAATCATGTAAATAATAAATAAATGATTATTATTTAGGAAGATAAAGGCAAAAATGAATATTTAGAATCAAGGTAAGGGATTTCATCACATTCTCTATTAAGTGAGGCATTTCTTGATGATATTTACCTTTATTCTATTATAAGGTGTATATATAACCTCAATGACATTTCATATATAGATTAAATTTACTCTCATGTTATTTAATTTATTATTAAAAAATATTAAATCAGGAGGATTATGATATAAATGTTCAAAGTGGTAAGGAATTCTTTGAATATTTAATGATTTTATCATTTCCCCCATATCAATATGCTTGGTATTATTTAACATATATGATTATCTTCATATAGAAAGTATTATAAAGTTAATCAAATTTATATTTTTTTTATTTTTATTCCAATAAAATATTTAATGTTTTTAAACTAAATATAAAAACCTATTTCCAATATTTTTATGGGTATTTTGTTATTGAAAATGGGTTTGAAGATGTATTGATTATTTCAATATTTTTAAATGTTTTCTTATGATTTTAAACGAATATTTTTTACTGATATATAAAACATTTCAATATTATATATGTTATTTTTATATAATGGTACTCAGACATTTGACATGTAGTTCTATGATAAAGAAATGATCAGTGGTTCCATGATAATCCAATGAAGGGTGGGTCTATGATATCCCGACAATGAATATGGTATGGATGTTGATCGTATAGATATTCCAATTGTAAGAGTTACATGTATGAAAAAATTGATAATTATTTTATAAATTAAAATAGTTAAATATAATGATGTCCCAAGATATGTTTATGTCCTTTATATGCTAACTATTGGTTTTATGGTAATTTTTTTATTAAAAAATGCTATGAAGTGAGATAATTTTCAAAATAAATTTTTTAAAATGTTATAAGGGTAAAAATAAAAAAATGAGAAAAAAATTTTGGCATTTAAATTTTACCAATGTACTAATGGATTTCTAATTTTTTATATCCCTTACAGATATTTTCATTCTCATCCCATGTTTTTATGATATTTACATTTCATAAGGATGAGTAAAGGATCATAATAATTAATTTTGAATGTCATCATGAGTTTTCATAAAATATATTATGATTTTAAAAAATCATTTATATTATGGAATTGTGGATAGTGTTTTGAAGTATCCACTTAATATTTTATCATTTAGTTATGTATGAGATGTGGCCTAATTATCTAAAACACCAATAGTTGAATGATCCTCAATGTGAGAGAATGCAATTATTTTACATTACTCAAGATTATTTAATTTTTATCGTTGTGTCCGTATAGTTTTATTAAAATAAAGGATTAGATAAAATTAAAGGATATTGTAGTGTTAATAGCAAGAACTTAGAGTAGTTTAATTTATGTTTGTGTTAGAATGGTATTGAATTAAATTTCTACCATGTTTCCTCATCTAACGTATGGTATTTTAGTGATATATAATTTGACATATCTTATAAATAGTGGTAGTGTTTGTGTAAGATATAAAATACATATACCATAGTGTAAGATTGTGATAATGGAGCATTTAATGTGAAAAAACTCCCATAATTTAGTGGATGAACTAACCCTGTGATTGATAAATGATCTATTAAATCCTCATAAAATATTTTCGATGTCATGGGTTTTTTAATCAGTAAAAGGTAACACATACAATTTATCAGATTGATGGTGGGGCCAACTTGTGTTACTCAATGGTTATGAATATCAAGGAAGGTAAAGATATTTATTAAATGGAATTTGATGAATATAATAATATTTTTAAAGAAATATATTCAAAATGTTTTTGAGTTAGGAGAGAAAATAATTATAGGAATTGAGAAAAAAGGAGGAATATTCTCAGGATACATATGTATAAAAGTTCACTAGACTGGTGAGGTACATCTCAAATTTTATTCTAGATATTAATAGTAGGATAAATTGTTATCACTCAGGATTAAAGCCAATATATCAAAAAAAATTGTCTTCTCATGAGTTCCTGAGAAATATGGTATATGTACGATGTGCTAAGATGGAAGAAATGGAGTTTTTAAGAGTCATGTGCTCAATTAAAATAAAAAAAATAAAGAGGTAAAAATTGCATGAAATGTTATAAAATTTAATCTATGTTGTTTAGAGGTAAGAAAAAATAATTCCTATGTTATGAGAAGTTTTGTATAAATCATCATAAATAATGTATTTCAATATCAGAGAATATTTTATTATGTGGTATGTTTGTTCATATGGATTGAGACTACAAGTAATATGATAAGACACGTAATAAAAATTCATCAGTAAGATGTTTTAATTTCCGTGAGTTAGTACATTATTTAAGAGTTCATAAAAATATGATTACCCAACATATAGATCGTAATGATTCAAAAAATGATATGAAAAAAATATTTTGTTAATACTACATCTAATGTGGGGCCATAAAAAATTGTATATAGTTATGTTATTATTATTTTTTGAATAATTCAAATACTCTTTTAAACTCATGATCTTGTCATTATCTCATTTATAATGTATTATATAGAGAATTGGCAATACCACCTCGTAAAATTAGTATAGAACTTTTGGTTAAAAAACTTATATGAATGATTTGAGAAACAATGTTTTATAATAATCCTCCAATTTTTATTATCAGGATGTTATTTTATAAAAATATTTTTGAACTTACCTTAGTCGATTTTGATATCATTTTTGGTATAGATTTGAGTTTTGTGTATAATGAAAAAATAGATTTGAAATCAAAAAAAATCTATGATTTAGTACCATTGATAAGAAACAAAAATGCATAATAAATGATGAAAGATGTGATTAAATGTTATATATATCATAATATTAAAATGAAATTAATATTATTTATTAGTGACACCCCAATAGTGAATTAATTTATATTTGTTTTTCTGAGGATTTTCCTAGTGTTTATCATGATCAAGATATTGAATTTAATATTGATGTAGTGTATGATCCTAAGACCATATCTAAAAACCCTTCTTGAATATATCATGTAAAACATGTGGAATTGAAGAACTAGTAAAAATATTTATTATATAAAGGTTTAATTCAACCTAAAAATTCACCATGGGATGCCCCTAATTTATTATTTTTAAGGAAACATTGTTCCATGAGACTTTTCATCAATTAAACACCCGTAAATAACATACAAATTAATAAAAAGGTATAATTTTCATCATATAGAAGATTTTTTTATTAGAACTAATGAGATCTGTGTTTTTTGACAATTTATATGACTTATGGGTACCATCTACTAAAGATAAAGATGAGTTTATTCCAAAGACAACATTTTATACTCAATATATGAACTATGTGTTTGCTGTTATCCCATTTGTGATATCTAATTAACATGATGTAATTATGAATCTTAGGAATGGTGTTTTCAAACTAATATTGGATAATCTTGTGGTTGTGATTATAGATGATATTTTGGTATATTCTAAAACTGATTAGGAACGTGAATGGAACTAAAGGATCATTTTTAGACACTAAATTAAATGAAACAATATAGAATGATTAGAAAGGGTTATTTTTGGTTGATTAAATTTCATTAAATTTATATTTGGTTTCTAATGGTGTCATAAATATTGACCCTAGGAAAAAATGAATTTGAAGAGTGGAAATGGCCTATCAATTTCATAGAGATTCAATTTTTTATTGAATTCTAGGGTTATTAATTTTTTTTGAAATCACTACTCAGTTATCTATCCTACTAAAAAATTTTACCTGAAAAGGAATTATGTTAAAAATGTAATTCAACATTAACCATGTTATATTTGGATTGTTCCCCCTTGGTAAATGATTTGATGAATTTTTTCCTACAAGTTGTGGATGCAAAGAAATACTATATTTTGATTTATATTAAAGTAAAGTCTACTTTTATGATTTAATTAAGTAAACTTAAAGGGTGGATCAATATTTTCAAGAAATTGTATACTCTATTATCATTGTTAATTTTTATAAAAATAATATTGGTTACGAATGTTGTTTATTATTTGGAAGAAGAAGGCTATATGTTTCTTGGGAATAACAGCCCATAAAAAAGTTGTTCATTTAAAATGATACATCTTCATTTTCGCTTTTTCTATACAACACTATGATGTTCAGATACCACCATAAATATTACTTCAAGGGTGGAAATAAAAAATATATTGATAAATTTATGGTGAAATTTTTTAATTTTCATTTGATTAAAGAATAATGATATGTAACAAAGAGGTTTCATTATTTTTATCCAATGTTAGAGTAGAAATAGAAAATTATTTCAATGGATTTTATGGTTGGATTTCTAAATACATATCAAGGTAACAATGAGATTTGGGTTATTGTTTATAGATTAACTATATCATCACATTTTATGTCTATTTGATAAATGTTTTATTTAGATAATCTATCTTCTCTGTGTATAACATATATTATTAGGTTAAATGAAGTGATTTTGTCTATTTTATTGGACTCTGAATGTAGGATCACATCGAATTTTTGTGAAGCACATATAATTTCATGACAAAATGAAGAAAATTTTAGTATATCTATTCATCCTCCATACAATGGATAGTTTGAGTGGACAAATCAAACATAGAATGATATAATTATTTTATACTCAATGTATTTCCAATTAATTTATGATGGACATATTATTTTACTGTGTTTTATTATAGTAAAAGTTTTTATTAAATTCTATATATGGAACTATTTGGAGAATTATATGGGAAGGGGTGTTGGACAATTAGTTATTATGAAGAATTAGTAGAAAATAAGTCATCAAGACCAGATTTGGAAGAAGAAATGGATGGAAAATTTTATTTAATTTTGAGAGATATCAGGGTATCTTAGAGAATATATAAACATTATTCAAATTACTAATGGAATGGTCTCTCATTTGAGGTTGGTAATTAATATATTTTAAATGTTTCTACACAGAAAATTGTGATGTTTTTTTTTGGAAAACAGGTAATATATGTCCACAATTCCTGGGAAATTATGAAATTCAAGAGAATTTTTGGTTAGGTTCTTAACATGTGGATTTACTTCTATGTTTATCACATATAAAAAATAAATTTCATGTTTTAATGTTAAGGAATTGTTTACCAAATTAATCTCATGTATTGATCCCTATAATAGTTTATCCACTAGAGATTCATTATTATGAGGAAAAACCAGTTCACGTTCTCAAACATAGAGTTAATGTGTTAAATAATAAGGTAATTCACCATGTTAATGATATATGTAAAAAAAATATTGTTTAAGAAGTAACATTTAAATCTAGAAATTATATGAGGAAAAAATAACCACACATATTTTATAAGTGATTAAAATTAAAATAATTAAATTTCCAAAAGGGGGAAGGATGTAACATTCGAAATAATTATAGAATTAGTATTTTTAATTTTTAATAATATTTAAGAAATAAATTTTAATCTTACCTTGAGTTTTATTCTCTTCATAATACTATACAGGACACATAATAATGAGTTTCTCTAAAATATTATGTCACATGAAAGATTTAGTTATACCGAATGATAATATATTATTACATTTATTTTCTAAATTTGGAAGTAATCATATAAACAATATTACTAAAAATATAATTGTAATGCTCCGACCCTAGTTACCAAGATTTGGTTCATTATTACATAACATTGGCATGATAACAATAGATAAATTCTCAAAATACAGATTAGTTTAGTATCCTTTTAAGTAATAGATCCATACATTTGTTTTACATTACATAATATAGTAAAAAACAAAATTGTGTCCCCTTTAAACCTATTCATATCCTTTATCATATCCCAGAATATTAATCCTAATATTCTTCATTTCATCGTTGTATAAATATAATATATAAAAGAGTTAGCTCTGATTCTCAGTAAGGAAAAAAATATAACGGAAACTATCATAAATAAGCATAATCATTTAAGGAAATGTATAAGACTATTACCAAAACTTTTTAAACATATACATCAGAATAATATGGAACATATAAATAAAATTATTTCATTTACTTATTCACATAGATAATAAATTAGTTGAATAATCACATGTATTATCAATATATATATTTATTATGATGTAATGCATAATGATGGACATAAAAGCCACATAGTCATCAACTTGTTCCAAGACTAAAAATATGATATTGTAAAGGCCTTGTGCCAATACAATAGATTGTATCAAGAGAACTAATGATTCACCAAGGATCTATAGAGGGTTCCACCCGTCACATACTATGTCTAATGCATTCCTCATATGAAACGGTTGAAACATAACATAAACATTCATATTAAAACTAGAATACGAAATGCTAATAAATTAACAATAACCCATGAATAGGGTAAAAATAAAACATCCACTGTCAAACAATTACCAAAACATTCATGAAAATATGGAAGATTGTTTCATAATAAATAATCATTAAACAAGTGTAAAATCCACTAAAGGATGTTGACTAATATGAAATAAAAACAATTTTAGAGAATTATATATTTCTATATTGAAATTATCTAAAAGTAACATAATTATAAAAGAAATCATTTATAATGAAACTATTTTTATAAGCATTGAAGGTAAGCTTGACAGATTTTATAATGGTTGAATATAGTTGCACCCACCATATGTGTTAAAAAACAGTCTTACCTTAATTTGTCGAAAAGATCATAAAATACCTAATTTGGAAAATGACAGAAGGATTCCGTTCAAAAAATTGTATAAAAATTCAAACAATTATATAAATGACTTTGAAACATATTATAATAAATATTAAAATGTTTCGAAATACATTTTTTAGGAAACACGGAGGTCGATGATAAAGAGGTCCCAGTAGATACTCACGTATAAAAAACCTCGAATAATAATTAGATTGTAAAATAAACCTTTACCTTGTAACTTTCCTTGGTTGAGGGAACGTTGAACTCCATTATATTAGAAAAATAATTGATATTAAATTACTCAAGAACCATATATATAAGTAAGATATTATATATGATCTCCCAATACTGGTTTGTTAATAATATTTTAGTAGTATCAATTTTTCAAGTGTTAACTAATTCATTTTCCGTTATATGTTTTACTAAGTAAGTCATGGTTTTAATGGATAAGATGTATTTGATTCATATCAATTAATTATATTATGTTCTTAAATATTATTTTTATTCGTAAAATTAAAATTATTCTTAAATGGTTACGATTTGGTATGAATCTCATCGCGTTGGTGGAGAGGACAATCCGTACATACACACGAGCGATAATAACATTCTATTGAAATATAAATAATATGTAATTGGATGTTATATCGTATATAAAAATTCATTAAAATGTTATATATTTTATTTTGATCAATTATACTCATTGTTATACCCATCCAAACAATGAAGTGTTGAATAACAAACTACACCACGATGTATAGATAGTAAGCCGTATGTATGCATGTATGGTGACATTGTCATTCATAGCATTGATAGAATCATGAATATGGTTGTTACATATTTATAATAACATAAAATTATGTTGAGGGAAATATAGATATTATTTTGGTATAATAAAAAGAAAGAGTAAGTGGAAGAAGAAAAGAACATTGAAAGAGGTAAAGAAATTATTACCTTTTTCTCGAGTGCTTCTTTTTAATTTGATCAAAAGGTCACCGTAGGTCGGATTTATGATCAATGTAATGCCTCAAATTTAATTTAGGGTAGTTGGAAAGATATTTGAAACTGGATGTACAATCCATATGGCTATGGAGGTGTGATTATGAGAGAAGGAGATGTACTTCTTTATAAGAGAGGTGAGGGTCAATTTAGGAAAAACATGAAATTTTTATTTTATATACTCTAATATTCAGTTTATAATGGCTCCAAAATGATTTATTTCAATTATAAGGTGGGTATGTTTATAAAAACACACAATAAATAGTTTTTAGAGAGGTTATGTCACCATATTAACACTATCTTTTATATTTCACTCTAAGTTTAATAGTTTATTTTTTACCATGTATTCTTGTATTATTATAATAAATTGATAATAAACATACTATAAAAAGCCAAGAGAAAACCAACTGTAAAATTATGGGAATATATATACTTATCTATGTCCATTGGGAAATCTGAAATTTTTAAAAATATTATATCAATATATAATATAGTACTTTTTTAATAACACATGTTTTTTAAATTTTGACAATATTTAGTATTTGGTTTTAGATAAAGTCAAAAAAACTTGATTAATTATAAATAAATAGTTTATAAAAACAATAAAATTTCATATTAACCGATAAAATTAGTTTAATGGATCAAAAGTCTCAATTTAGATTTATTTTTATAATTATAATATCAATTGTGTTAATCATTCATTAATTTGGTAATTATTGCATCAGCAATGTGCAATAAATAAATTTAATTATTTAATTTTTGAAACAAATAAATAAAAAAACCATTATGTAATAAATATTTTTATCTTTCTAATAAATATTTATAGTCTCATTAATCTTATGTATAACCCTATACTAAAAATGTTTTCGTTCTGAAAATTTTATTTTAACACTTTTAACTCTTCTATATATAAAATAATAATAAATGTCTTAATCTAATCCAAGTGGATCAAAGAGGATAATATTTTATTCATAAAGTTTAATTTTGTCTCAAAACACATATACAATAGAATTAGGACATGTGTTATGGTAACTATAATATCATTTTTATCTCAACTACCCTATTTAATTTTAACCGTTGTAAATAAAATTCAAAAGTTACTATTCACCATAAAATTATTTTTATCCTATTGAACCAAATTTTACCTAATAATTTAAACCATGTCTCGGAGATTTTTGAAATTCAATTCAATGAAATGGTAAAATTCTGTTTATGCAAATTTGAAAATGTGTCTAGAAGGTGGGTAAAAACGTTAAAAAATTATATAAAATTATATATATATAATCTTATTATAAAATGACTAGAATTAATATAATTGAACTAATATATGTAATATGTATCTATTTTTACATTTTAATTAATATAAATAATAATAATTATTATTTAAAAAAATCATTTTTTATGTATTTGGTAGTATTTTGTACTATTCATAAAAAATAAAATGTTTTCAGAAAAAATAAAAAAAAAATCAATAAAAGATAATTTTGATATTAAGAATCCAAAAATGAAGTCTATTTAACAAAATTAATATTATTGGAGTGTCTAATATTAATTATTTATTCTTCACAAAAGGACATAAAATGTAGTTATTTTTAAAAAATAATTTTTCTAAATATATGACTATTTTAACAAAACATTTACATTTCATTATAAATATGTTTAATTTATGTGAAAAAAATATTAATAACAATATATATTTATTTTTCAGTAATCATATCACAATATTTAATTGATAAATAAATATATAATTTTAATAATAATAATTATTATTTGTTATTTCGCAAAAACTAAATCGTGTGTATATCCCAAGCCAAGTCAATGTTGCGTGCTGTATAAGCTATTGACTTACATTAAAGATATAACGTACTATGATATCATGGGGTGTTACATTCTCCCCTACTTCATTAAATTCCATCCTTGTAATTTGAAATTGTTCTTCAATAATAAATGTTTTAAAAAATGATAATACATTTTTGGAAACCCACATCACAAATATGGTTAATAAAATTTTGCCTTATTAAGAAGAAAAGGGAAATGAAAAATCCATAACCAAATTAGGATTTATAATATGAGATCGTTTGTTGAAATTTGAGACACCTAATTGGAGGGAAAATGTAAATATTTATAAATAGTGATTGAGGTCATCAATCAAAAACAACTGAACCATAAATAGAAAGTTAGGGGCCTCCAAGCAAATAATCTATGAAAACATAAAATATCATTGGTTCATAAAAAAATAAAGTATTAGGATAACACATTTTTGTTTTAAGATCATTTCCATAATGTTTAAGAGTTAATTTATTTATTTAATAAAGAAAAAAATTACTTGAAATGTAGAGTTTCATCCTTAAACTAATTTCTACAACAAACTCATTTTTCACTCTAAAAGAAAATAGAACTCAAAAATATTATATTTATCCTAATTTTACATGGTTTAAAAAAAATGAATTTATAATTCATCTATCATATCATTGAGAAATAACTAAATTATTCAAACCAGGACATCACATAGGTGAGTGGTAGGTGATACATCCCTGTCGCCCTTCGGATTTCGGTTCAAGTCTCATGGACTTTCCTGATGCGACAGGTTGGCGCACGACCTTCGGGTAGTCATTTTTTATAAAAAACCAAAAATAATCTTATGAAATGTTTTAACAATAACACATATTATCCAATTTCAATCTTAATATACTCAAAACTTTTGACTTATCGAAAATACATATGTCCAAACACATAGTTCAGAAATTTATAAGGAAGGTCAACATAATAAAATAAAGATCTCTTTTCCCACATAATTTCATGTCAGAAACTTTATAATGCATTCTCATAAAATATGGTAACAACCTGAATTACCATAAAACATTAATTATTACATTCATGCTCCCTTATTCTTTATATAATTCTAGATATATTCCTTATATCCAAAAATTCTGAATACTCCAACAGTGATGGGATAAACAAACCATTAATTCGTGCCAAGGTAGCCAATAATATCCAAAACAATTTATCCAAATCAACCATATATTATACCCAAATCACTACCATAGTATTAGGACCATATTAATGTTTATCATTCCTTAAACATTTTATTTTCCAAAACGTTTAACAAGCTGCTGAGTCACATTTTTAGTACCATATAATATCAAATCCATAATGAAATAGTACTATACTAAAATACATATTTGTTTTCATAATTAATATAACCAGTACAACATTGATACAACACTCAAATGACATAATTAATTAATAAAAAATAAGAACAAAAATTATTCCCCTTCATTTTCAGTAGTATCATAACCGGATTATTATAAAAACCATCATTTGCGGTGTACTCTGATGATCAGGACATTGATTCATGTAGTGTCCCAACTCCTTGCAGATGAAGATTTTTACATTTGAAACCTTTTTCTTACTGTTTTATTCGCGTACATGGTGTACTTTTTATATAAAATTATAACAAAACCCCATTCCCTTCATGAATTTATGAACGTTATTCTTTCCATAGTTATCACATATCAGAAATATAATGACCCATACTTTAGATACATTGTTATTACTTCATAATTGAAGCATACTTATTACAACATATAACAAACCCATGAAAGGACCATATAGGTATAATGTCTTTAGATACTGGGAAACACAAACAAATGGTTCATAAATCATCTACATTGTCTCCCATTTATTTCATCATATCTAGAGTCCCTTTTGGCATATTATACTTAATACCCTTCTTCTAGACCTGGGGAAAGGAAAATATACAAAATGTTGATCTCAAATTCTCAGTAAGGGTAAACAAAAGAAATATCAATCATATCATATTCTTATGAACATAGCATTATGAAAATATTATCCTGTAAAAGTGATCATAATATCATGACATGGGATCAATCATAGTAGTGTAATGTAATCAAAATAATCATAACCTAAAACATGAAAATTTGTGGCATACACACATAATCATATAGAATCATTTCGTAGTAGTCAAGACTCATTTCCAAGACTATCTTAGCGGACAAAGTCCATTTCTGAACTGACTTCACTCCTCGTTTCAGTCCTGTTTCACTAAACCAGATTCACTTTCCATTCCATCCATATATATCTAATGAGATATAAATCATTACCCAATGAATTAGAGGGAGATATAGGTCCCACCCATCTCATAATGAAACCATTCTTAATTGTGCCATAAAATCATAAATCATACATCATACCATAACCCATGTAATAAAAATGGGATTCTTAAACATCATGCCATCATAACATAATCCATATAAGATAAAATGAATTCATAAAAATAATTCCATCATAACATAATCAAATCAATGTAAAAATAGGGATATAAACAGAACACTATATTATCTTAGATGGAAAATAATTTCGATAAAACACTTGAACTCAATTCTTGAAAAAAAATATCCCTTCTACATCAAAAACATGTTCCTTTTTTAAAATGTCATATAATATTAAACTAAAAGAAGTTGATTAAAAATAAACATGAAAACTTGTAATTTAATCTTCATGGAAATAATTTTCTAAAATTCCATTCAGGGCGTATAAGTTAAAAAACCTTCTTCTCATACTTTGGCCGGAAAAGACAAAAAGTACCTCGTACAAAAAACTACCAAAGATTCATTTCATATCATTTAATAAAATCTCACCAATGAGTAAAATTGTATTTAAACAATTGTAGGTGGATGGAAAAAATATTACATATTGACGAAACATGGATGTGGATGATAAATATTCCCCTGTAAATTTGGAAGTATAAACAATCTCGGATAAAAATGAGATTGTGAGATTTTCCCTTACCTTAGGTCTGATTTCCTTCGTACGTGTCCAATCCTCCTGTATAATGATTTAAGTAATGTCATTGGCATATTCCATAATCCTAATAATTGTTATGATATCATATATGGTCATATTCTTATCTTTTTATTAGTAATATTTCATTGCTACTTGTTAATCAGGTGTTTATTTCTTTTTGTTCTTATGCGTGTTCTGTCGAATAAATTCTTATTCTTCATTTTATGTTATAGATACCTCATTTACAGAATTTTATTAGTGTAATATATATCATATTTATTCATTCAATTCATTTATATAATCATTATGCATTGAAGATCATGTAGAACGAGTCACATCACATCATGGAGATGGTAGGTCGTACGTACACATGAGCGATGATATCATTCCCATGATCGTGGAATTGTATTGAAATATATATATACTATATCAGAATAAATATCACTTACAATAATAATATATAGTTATTATTTACCCCATTATACTCATCCATGTAAGGTGGTGGTGGAAAACAGATTACAACACGTCATGGAGACGGTATTCCATACGTACGCACGCGCGATGATTTCATTTTCCATAGGCTGGATAGAAGGTGAAATAAGTTTGTTTCATATTTATAATACAATATTATTATATTATTGATACTGATGTTATTTCATCATAATGAAACAACTAAATAAGAAGATGTAGAAGAACAAATAATGTTGAATGAATCGGTAACGAACATTACCTCTTCTTTGAAGTTCCTCTTCTTAACCTTCACTTAGGGCACTAAAGATGATATTTGAAGAAGCCCAGGACCTCTAGTATGTTTATAGGGAAGTTTAGATGAAAAATTGGCAGGTTTTGGCCGATCTTGAAGGCTCAAAGTGGTGTGAGGAGGAGAGAGAGGAGGTTCCCTTTTATAAGGGAGGAGAGGGGCACCTTAGAAAAAACTTAAAATATTATTTTATTATAAAGTCATATTCGGTTTTTAATTGCTCAAAATTAATTCATATCGATGATAAGGTGGTGATGGGTAAATTTAATCTCATCCATTATAATTTATACAAGTTTAGGTTTCTATTTTAATCTTATCATTTATATTTAACTTTAAGTTAAATAATTTTACGTTCACTATGTCTTCTTGTTATCTTTCACTATATGGTTAATAAACTTACTATAACAAGACAAACGAACCCCAAGTTGTTCATTAATAATATATATAACCTTATCTACGTCATTTGGCTGAGAATTAGATTTTTAGGAATAAAATAAAAATTAATAATATAATATTTAATTTAAAAACTATTTTATGTCAATTTTGACACTATTTGGTAATTGATTTTTGTGAAAATTATAACAACATGATTAGTTAGAAAAAAGTTAATTAAATCAGTAAAAATAGTTAATATTAACTTATAGAATTAGTTTAATTCTTAAAAAGTGTCAAATTACATTTATTTGGGTATTTATAATATCAATTATGTTAATATTTCTTTAATAATGTAATTACTGCATCATCATTATGTCATAAATAAATTAAATTATTTAAATTCTAAAAATTATAAATAAAATACCATTATGTTTGAAATATTTTAAGCTTTCTATGGAATATTTATAGTCTAATTTATCTTATTTAAAACCCTATATTAAAAATGTTTTAGTTATTAAACTTTGATTTTAACTATTTTAACTCTTCTTTAAATAAAATAATATTAAATGTCCTAATCTAATTCATGTGGACCTAAAGGGTAATATTTTATCCCTAAGGTTGTTTTCGGTCGAATTAAACTTATCTAATAGAATTAGGACATGTTTTAGGTCAATAATAATACCATTTTTACCTATAGTTACCCTATTTACTTTTAATTGAGGTAAATAAAAGTAAAAAGTTACTATTCACCAAAAAAATATATTTATCTTATTGAACCAGATTTTACACCTTGATGTTAACCGTGTCTCTCAGATTTTCAAAATTCAACTCACAAAAGCAGTAAAATTATGTTTTATGTAAATTTTCAAATTCCCCTAGGAGGTGGGTAAAATACGTTGAAACGTTTAATAAAATTTTTACAAATATAAATTTATTATAAAATGAAACCAATAAATAATATTGAACTTATATAGGTATTAAGTATCAATTTTTTCCTAAAATACATTTAAATAAAATAAATAACTATTTAAATAAAAAGTCGGCTTTTAAATAGTAACCCAATGTTTTCACTATTCATCAAAAATTGTAAGTTTTCAGAAAAATACAAAAAAATTCACCCTAGGCTAATTTAGATATTCCGAATCCCAAAATGAAGTCCATTTTGAATGATAAAATTTATAAAATTTAAAAAAGTGGGTATTACTATTCATAACGGCTAGTTTATATAATATTTTAATAGCATATCGTTGTTTAGTGAAACTCAGTATTGCGTACAAAACATGCTATCGTGGAAGGTCATGATTGTGTGTAAAGAAAGTCAAGATAGTATTGTGTGTAATGAACGATTATTTTGATGTTTCGTATAACATAAGACATAAAAAAATATACTTCTCATAAAGTATCAGGGTGTTACATTCTACCCCACTTAAAATGAATTTCACCCTCGAAATTCGCCACTTCGTAACAAACAGATGAGGATACCTCTCCCTCACAGTATCCTCAAGCTCCTATGTATCTTATTCTAATTGTTGGTTCCTCTATTAATCTTTCACCAAGCTATTGGTCTTGTTCCGTAGAACTTTTTCGCTACGATCCAGAATCTCTATCGTCTGTTCTTTATAAGAAAGATCTTTCTCCAGCAATACAACATCTAAGCTGAGTACATGTGAAGGATCGAGTATATACTTTCTCAGTAGAGATACATGGAACACAACATGAACTTGAGAGAGATTCAGTGGATGCGCATATTGGTAAGCTACCTTCCCAACATGATCCATTATTTTGAAATGACCGATATACCTAGGGATCTGCTTTCCCTTATTTCCAAATCTCATTAATCACTTCCAATGAGATATTATTAAGAACACTTTATCACCCACTTCAAACTCTAAGTTATTTCATCAATTGTCTATATAACTTTTTTTTCAACTCTGAGATGCTTTTACGTGTTGTTGAATAGATCAGACATTTTATACCATATCATCAACAAGATCAGGTCCTAATAGCTTTCTTTCCCCAACTATATCCCAACAAGTTGGAGTCCTGCATTTCTTTCCATAGAGAGCTTCATAAGGAGCCATCTGAATACTTGTATGAAATCTATTATTATAAGGAAAATCCACCAATGATAGGTGTTGATACAAACCTCCTTTGAAATCCACAGAGCAAGCTATTAACATATCTTCTAGAGTTTGAATTGTCCTCTCAGACTGACCGTCTGTCTGAGGATGATAAGAAGTGATGAAACTCAACTCTGTATCCAGAGTATGCTGAAGACTTCACCAAAAAATTTAGGTAATCCTTGGATCCTAATTAGATATAATGGAAAGTGGTACTCCATGAAATCTTACAACTTCTTTCACATATATCCGGGCAAGTTGATCCAGAGAGAAATCTTCTCTATTAGCAAAGAAGTGTGCCGACATTGTAAGACAATCAACTATGACCCAGATAGCATTATTGCCATTGGATGTTTTAGGATTTCCAGCGACAATGTCCTTAGTGATGTTTTCCCATTTCCATTTGGGTATGGGTAATGGTTGTAACATCCCATTAGACTTCTGTCTCTCAACTTTAACTTGCTGACAAACCAATCATCATGAGACATATTCAGTGACATCTCTTTTCATGCCATCCCACCAGAAGTACTCTTTCATGTCCCTATAAATCTTCATCAATCCAGGATGAATAAAGAATGAAGAACAATGAGCCTCATCCAGCATCTCCTTCTTTAATTTTGGGATGGGAGGAACACAAACCCGATTTTTGAACCTTATTATCCCATCACAATCAAGGATGAATTCAGAAACATTTATCACCTTCTTTTGTAACACTACATCTTATTTATGTGCCTCTTTAATCTTCGCATGTTTAGATGGTTGGACATTCATTTGAGAAAGATATGTTTCTTCCCCTTCCATTATAATTCCATGGTCCAACCTTTGCAAATCCATAAATATTGGATCTTTTGTGATCCTCATCATGGATATGCTAGCATGGTCTTTTCGACTTAATGTGCCTGCCACCTTGTTTGCTTTTCTAGGGTGGTAATGAATTGAGCATTCGTAATCCTTAATCAGTTCCAACCATTTTCATTGATGCCTATTCAGCTCCTATTGTGTGAAAATATACTTTAAAATTTTATGATCAGTATAAATATCACACCTTTCACCATAAAGATAATGCCTCAAAATCATTAATGCAAATATTACTACAGCTAACTAAAAATCATGGTTTGGTTAATTTTTCTCATGGATTTTCAATTGTCATAAGGCATAAGCTATCACCATATCATTTTGCATGAGAACACACCACAATCCCTTCTTGGATGGATCACTGTAGATCACAAAACTTTCTCCACTACAAGGTAGTGTGAGCACAAGTGCACTAGATAACCCTCTTTTCAAATCATTGAAATTCTCATCACATTCCTCCGTCCATAGGAACTTAACTCCTTTTCGAGTCAATCTGGTGAGTGGATTAGATAATCGTGAATAATCTTTCCCAAAATGTCGATAATATCCATCCAAACCAAGACAACATTGGATCTTAGTTACTGTTGTTGGTCTCGACCATCTTTCGATAACCTCTGTTTTTTCTGGATCCACAGATATCCCTTCTTTTGAGATTATGTGACCCAAAAATGCAACTTTTTGAAGCCGCAATTCACACTTGGTAAATTTGGCATAAAGAATCTCCTTTCTCAGAGTCTTCAATACAATTCTCAAGTTATCTTCATGTTCTTCCTTTCTCATTGAATAGACAAAAATATCATCTATAAAGACTACCACAAACTGATCAAGATAGTCTCTAAAGACTCTATTAATTAGATCCATGAAGATAGCAGGGGCATTAGTAAGAACAAATGGCATCACTATAAATTAATAGTGTCCATACCTTGTACGGAAAGCCATCTTTGGTATATCCTCCCTTTTTACCTTTAATTGATGATACCCTGAACAAAGATCAATCTTGGAAAAGTATCGAGCTCCGTGTAGTTGGTTAAAAATGACATCAATGCGTGGGAGAGGATATTTTTTCTTAATAGTGATCTTGTTAAGTTCTTGAAAATCAATGTAGAGTCTCATTGATCCATCTTTCTTATTAACAAACAGAACAGGTGCTACCCAAGGTGATGCACTAGGGCGTATGAATCCCTTATCATGATTCTCCTGGAGTTGCCTTTTCAATTCATGCAACTAAATTGGGGCCTTTCTATAACGTGTCTTTGAAATAGGTAAAGCACCCGGTAAGAGTTCTATTGAAAAATCAACTTCACGATTTGGTGAAAGACCAGGAAATTCCATCTGGAAAGACATCATCAAACTCCCATAAAATGGGAATATTCTTAATCATGAGTTTCTCTCCATCCATTTGAGACAAATAACCTTCATTTAGTGGAATCAACACCCAAAATATGGATGAAATTTCCACTGGAAGGTTATGTTCATCCTTGCGTCGATAGACGATCATAGATTGATCTGGAATATGAAATGTAACTTCCCTTCGTTGGAAATTGATATGAGCTCCATATAAAGAAAGCCAATCCATTCAAGAATAACATGAAATTCCACTATAGGAAGGATCACAAGATTTTCAGGAAGCACTTTCCCACAAACATCAATAGGAGAAGAAATATAAACTTTTGATCTGATAGTTGTGCCATTAGGGTTTGTCACAGCTAACTGAACATCTAATTGTTGAGGTAATACAGAGATACCCTTAGAAAATTCATCAAAAATAAAAGAGTGGGTGGATCTAGAATCAAATAAAACATTTTCTACTTTAGAGTGGATGGTAAGTGTATCTTTGACCACTTGGTTATCATACTCCACATCGCTGATAGAAAATGCATGTGACTTTCTTTTTTCTTTGGCCTTAATAGTTTGTTGAAATCGATCATCGTCAAAACCCTTTGATTAGGGCATTGATTGGCATAATGCCCCATTTCATTGCACTTATAACATTGAAGTGTATGAGATACACTATGTGTAGCCTTTTCTTTGTTCACATCACTAGACATCTTCTTCGCATCATTGCGGAATTCAAATTCTCGATGACCTTCCTTTCCACATTTGAAACATTTTCATGTCCCTTTAAGACAACACCCTCCATGTTTCTTTCCACACATTGAGTATAAGGGAAACTCATCTTCTTTTCAGTGTGGCCTTTTGATTTCCCTTTGAATTCCATTTTCATCTTCTTATCAAACACATATGACTGATGGGTTACTGCAATCTCTATCTCAACCTTGAGAGCACATCGAATGATTTCCTCATAGCTATTGAAGTCCATTATGGTTAACGCCCTTCTAAGACGTGGTTTTAAGCAACTAAATAATTGATGGATCTTACTCTCAGGTTGGATAATAATCCCAGAAGCGTACCATGCATGCCTTGTAAAATTTTCTTCGTAGGTACCAACAGATTCATCATCATTTTACTTTATTTCAAGAAACTCCTTCTCCAACATTTTTCAAAGAATACGAGGGAAGTGCTTATTGAAAAATAAGTTCTTGAAATCGTCATGTAGAGACCCAAAGCTTGATGTGCAAAGACATTACTTTACTTTTGCGGAATACTTAATACATAATAAAAACAAACACACAAGGACCGTAATAGTTTAGTGTCTTTGGAAACTCGTAACATAATCTTTTAATCGTGGTGAAAGATCTTCAACATCTCCCAAAAAGATGTTCCCATTTTGTTATCTTACCTAAAACCTTTCTTTATATCATGGGGAAAAGAAAACATATAAAAGGGTGAGATCAGATTCTCAGTAATGGTTAGCATGGAGAAAATAAAACTAACTATATACATTTTAACATAAAAACATGAACATAATGTTTAAACATTAAAATTTTGAGCAATGACATAAAATATGGCAGTACGTAAGGCATAGATCATAATGGAACATAAATCATGATAAAATAGCTTGGAAATAAAACTTGTAATTGTGGAAAAACATTAAGCACATGATATGATTTCCATTTTAGCCAAGGGATTGCTGTCAAGACCATCTTATTGGACAAAGTCCCTTTCTAAATCGAGTTCACTCCTCGTCTCAGTCCTCTTACACTGAACCAGATTAACTTACCATTCCATCCATGTCTATATCATTAGATATAAATCATTAACCAATGAATTGGTGGGAGATATAGGTCCCACCCATCTCATAATTAAATAATTATTACTTGTTCCACAAAATAAACATAAAACATCCATCATAACCCATAGAATAAAATGGGTTTCATAAACATTATCCCATTATCACATAATCCATATAAAACAAATGGATATCATTTAATCATTATAAAAGTGAAACCATGAAAATCATAGAGAAATTATACTTGAAACATACACAGATGAAATAATGTCATCATAGATGGTAAATGGTTTCGATAAAACACTAGAAATGAATTCTTGAGGAAAATATCCTTTCTTCTTGAAATTCATTTTATTTTCACAAAATACCATGCAGTTCTAAAAGAAAAGTATTTTTTTGAAAATTTTCATGAAATATTTTAGAGTAATCTTCATCGAAATAAGTTGTTATTAAACTGTAAAAATCCGTTCATTCCATATAAGTTTAGAAAATCATCTTTCTCGTACTTTTTTCAGAAAAGTCAAAAAGTACCTCGTATGGTAAACAAAAGATTGATTCCTTACATAAAATCTAGTAAAATTCAAAAAATGGTTAAAAAGGACTTTAAACATACATGAATACATTTTTAGAAAACTTGGACATGGGTGATAACAATAACCTCAATAAATACATACGAATAAACAATCTCGGATAAAAACGAGATAGGAAATGTTATCAGTTACCTTATGTCCAATTTCTTCTGTATGTGTCAGAGACTCCTATATAGTGGGTTTAAACATATTATTAACTTCTAAAAGAACCATAATATTATTTATTATATCATATATGATTCTCTTAGGACATTATATTATCCTTTCATTTGACAATTCTATGTTAAACCAGTGTTTTAGGTAAAATCGTTTCATTTATCGTCCGTGTTTTGACTTGTAATTATTAATATGATTACTTAGATGATGATTAAATAATTCAAGAATATAAAATATGATTTATATATCATATATATTCAAAATATACATATATATATATATATATATAATATATTGATAAATGGAAAGAAATACATCGTTCATGTAGATGGTAGGTCGTACGTACGCATGAACGCGGTTTTTCGTTTCCTTATTGAATTGAATGGAATTAAGTAAATGATGTACATAAATATATATATAAATCTAGTTTCATAATTATGTAACATATTTCATGATTACTTATTATATATACTTTATAATCAATATTGAATTGTTAACACGGAAAATAAATCTCATCGGGTCGTGGAGACGGTAATCCATACGTACGCACGAGCGATGATATCGTTCCCATATTTATTGAATGGAATTTTAGTTGATGATATAATATCATAGAATTAGTATGATGTTATAATAATCATACATAGTTATTCTTTACACCATTATACCCATCCATGTAAGGTGGTGGTGGAAAAACAGATTACACCACGGCGTGGAGACGGTATTCCGTACGTACGCACGCGTGATGATTTCATTTTCCGTAGGATGGATAGAAGCTGAAATGTGGTTGTTTCATATTTATAATAACATATAATTATATTAGTGATACTGATGTTATTACTTTATAATGAAACAGTAAAATAAGAAGTTGTTTACGAAGAAATAAAACTTGAAAGAATCTGTAGAAGAGATTACCTTTTCCTCGACACACCTCCTTTAAACTTCTTATTAGGGCACTAGAGTTGGTCTTTTTTGAAGACCATAACCTCTATGATATAACTATAGAGGTTTTAAATATTAATTTTCAGGTTTTTTCCAAGTTTCAAGGCTCAAAATGGTGTGAAGAGAAGAGGGAAGGGGTGCCCTTTTTATAAGTGAGGAGAGGGTCAGCTTTGGTAAAATAAAAAATATTAATTTATAAAAAATTCAACATAACATAAAAACATCCAAAAATGACTCAAATTATAATATTAGATTATATAAGGTTGTAATCTTATCAACCAATAATATTTAGACATGTTGGGAATTTATTGTAAACATTATCACCTTGATTTATCCTTATTTAATCTCTTTAATTTTATTTGTGGTAATAAGATTATAATTATTAAATTTTTATAAATAATTACTTATGTGTTGTGAATTGTCCATAATTGGATAATTTATGAGATTTTAGAACATATAAATTTCAATTTATAATTTTTAATTATTTTTTTGATTTTTATACAATTATATAATATGTATTTTTTATAAAATATCAATAGTGTCAATTTTGACACTATTAATTTATATTAATTTAATTAAATACAAACAAGGGATATATTCTAACCAAAATATTTAATAGATTCCTAACATTTCTAATTTTTCTAGAAAATTTTTGGAACACATTAAATAGTTCATATAGTATTTATTTTAATATTTTTAAAACCGTTTATTTGGTATATCTCTTAATAAAATAATTAGTACAACATTTCTGTATAATTATTTAATATACTTATTTGTAGCATAAAAATTAAAAATAAAATCCTATTATGAATATAAATCTCATATATTTTATAATAATACTTTTACTCGAATTTATCATCTTAAAATCAGAACATGTAAATTGTTTTATTTATTAAATAATGAAGGTGACAACTTTGAAATCATTTAAAATAAAATAATATAAGTGTCATAATCACCTTTATAAGGATCCAAATGGTCAAAAATTCGGCCAGTGGATGATTAGGGATTCTATATACACTACCATTAAGTTTTTTTTTTCAGATTATTGGTCCTTTTTATATGTATTACTATTTACATAAAAACTATTTTGTTGATTTTTCACTAAATCAATAATTTCTGCATGATTAATGTATAAGATAATAAGGTAATTAAATAACACTTAAAAATTACAAATAAATTACCATGATAAAGAAAAACATCTTATATTTTAAATTGGATTTTGTATTCAAATTTATACTCTCTATAACGTTATATTAAAAATACATTAATTATTAAATTTTGAGTGAGACATATTTCACTTTCCTTTAAATAAAATAAACTAAAGGTCTTAATCTAATAAAAGTGGGTCCATTAGATTCCATTTCGACCCAATTATGATTAAGGGAAAAATATAATAATCAAATTATATTAATACAAGTGTTAGGGTAATTTTATAATATTATATTTACCCTTAATTACCCGATTTACCTTTAACTATGGTAAATAAAATTTACCGCAGTTACTATTCATAGTGCCAAAAAATAAAAAGTATCCTACTAACATAATTTAGACCTGCTGATTACAAATATGGAATCCATTTTTCCTAATTCAAATCAAAGAAGTTTCAGAAATGAATTTTAAATTAATCCCATTGTTAAGAATACACGTTTTAAAAGTTAAGACATTGTAAAATATTGGAATGATTTTATCTATGAATTCAATGTAAAATAAATGCTTATGACATAAGTTATATTAAATGGTAAAAATATATTATATTTATACATTAAAACCACTCAATATTATAATATAACCATATAAAGTATTGCGATGAAAAAATTTGTTTTTATTTAAAATATTGTGTGTTTTTACTATTCATTAATATATGAAAGTTATCAGAATAATATGAAAAATTTATCCAAAGTAAATTTATATATCCTGATTACAATGAATTTTATTTTGTCAAATTGAATTTATAATCCCTTCAAAAACTATATTTAAATTGGGTACTCCATCAAAGGTGGAAAAACTACATTTTTTTGAAAAATACTTATTTTACCTGAAAAATTTATCTTGTTCTCATACCATGTTCTAGAAAATATGTAAGATGAATAATAATGTTATAAAATTAAAAATGTAGTTAATACTATTCAAAATGTCTAGTTTATAATAATATTATAACCATATATCTTTGTTTAGTGAAACCCGATATTGGGTACAACACACGCTATCGAGGAAGGCCGTGATTGCGTGTAATGCAAGGCAAGTCAGGGTTGCATGTAGGGAAAGACTCCTTTGTTGTTGCGTATATCAGAATCCAACTATATTTCATTTATAAATTTAATATAAATAAATATATATATATATATATACACCCAATGTTACGTAGAATAAATAATTTCAAATGAACTTGAAATTGTGTGTAACAAGAGCCAAGAATACTATTGTGTATACTGCAAGCTAATACGGTGTTGCGTATAGTGCGAGATAATTTTGGTGTAGCATATAACCCAATACATCAATGAAATTAAAAAGAATAATTCTCATAACATCTCGGGTTGTTACATTCTACCCTCCTCAAAATGAATTTCGCCCTCGAAATTCATCCGGTTTATAAACGGTTTACTACTTGAATGTTTTTTTCATGGAAACCCACATCATAAAAAGTAATACAGAAACTAAACTTAAAAAACTAAATTATGAAACGTAATAGTTACCCAAATTAACAAATCATTGGGTTTCCACATAGGATAAAATAGGTGAAAATATGGATATGGAAGAAAAATCTAACCATCCTGTTCTGATGGAGAGTGGTAGAGAACATGACTATGAAAGATCCAACAATCACAAAGCCATAAATTTGTGATGATATAAGGTACCATCTAATTAATCATATATAAAGGCACTAGGACAACATTTTTGGTTTTCAAGATCATTTTACTAATTTTGGAAATTTTTAAATAGAATAAATACTTACTTTATTTCAGTATAATCTCACCGTTGTTCATGACTTGAACAATTTCCACTTCATCACTTAAAGAAATGATGTTTAATTTGTCATTCATGAGGTGTTAGCAGATCATGTGATGTAATGATGGGTCATTCCATATGTCTCAAAAAAAATTGTTAGAAAAATTTATCAAATATACATAATTCCATCTATGGTGAGGTTAATCATATATGATTCCAAAAATGGACTTATAATTCATCTATCGTACTACTTAAAAAACTAGTTTCTACTAACCTGGGACTTCCTGTAGTCCTGTGGTAAGAAATAAAGTCCTGTCGTACTTCGGTTGTGGGTTCGATTCCCACATCCTTGTCCGATGCAACGGGTTTTCGCCTGTCCTACATGTTATCCCTTTTTATAAAACTACATTATAATAACATTCCTGCAAGAAAATAGACAAAAGTTATAGCCTTAAACAATACTTTCTTATGTTTAACTTAATTCATTCTAATCTTTAGGCTTATCCAAAATACTTCTGTCCAAGCTCATAGTATAAATAAAATGATTACTATAACAGAAATATAACAAGGAGATTAATACCATCATTTATCCCTTATATATCATAAGATATATCTTTTTGGTCACATTCCAAACATGTGAATACCTTAATCATGTATTCTCTTGAAAAATGAATACTCATTGAACCATAGTGAAAACACGAATGCTGTCAAAAGATAACTCTTTCCACATACCAAAAATCCCAAAAATTATATATTCTCACACCATGATATCACTTTTTCCTTATTTCAATCATGAGCTCATGAATACTACCAAACATATTATTTTCTCCTTATCCCTTAATTATGTGCATATCATCTCCTTTCCAAAAATATTTCAAACACTTTTCATGGTTAAATGTACCATATTATTATTGAAAACCAAAATTACTCAATACATAGATATTTCAATATTTCATGAAAGTATCTCAACAAAATTATTCTTAAATACCAATACATAAACACTTCAATCGATCCTCTTCAATGATTGTCATGGAATACATCCTCCTTGATTTAGAAGTAACCTCTTAGGTCGAAGCATTGAGTTGGGTAATGACCGTGTTCTCCACAAATAAGACATTCAACTCCATGATAGTCTATCACTCTGTGACCCTTTTCCCCACATAGATAACATCTTCCCATCCATTTGAGGTATTCCTCAAGGTTCTTTTTCCCTTCCTCAGAAATCTCAATTTTCCATTCTCTATTCTCCTCACCACGCAAACATGCAAAAAATTCCATCTTCCTCTTATTTGATGACATTGGAATACAACTAATGTTCACCATGTTAATCATATATTGAGATGACTGATTAGACATAATCACAATATCCTTGTCTCTAGGCCTTACACAATTTCATTGATCGTGGTCACCAATTTTTTCATCAGATTCAGTGTTAAAAAAATTCCTTCTTGGTCCCCCTATTGACTAAAACCAAAAACCAATGAGTAATTAACAGTTAAAATAATGAGGAACCACATAATCATAAAAAGACACTTCTGGGTTGTCTACCTTATCACACATTCTTTAATCCATGACACCTTAGGATCACCCTAGGTTATTAATGATCGTCAACATAATTCTAGTATTGTAACCTATAGTTATACTAAACCTTGGGGACATCCCTAGACATACCTTAGAAATATCGCTAGGAATATCACTAAAGTTTTCGCATCCTAGTTTAAAAAGGTTAACTAAACCTTTTATCTGATACCAACTGTATAGACCCAAAGCATGAAGTACATAGATATTACATTACTTTTTTTGGAATACTTAATACATAATGAAAACAAACACACAAGGACTGTAATAGTTTAGTGTCTTTGGAAACTCGGAACATAATCATCTAATCATGGTGAAAGATCTTCAACATCTCCCAAAAAGATCTTCCCCTTTTGTTTTCTTACCTAAAACCTTTATTTATATCCTGGGGAAAAGAAAACACATAAAAGGGTGATCTCAGATTCTCAGTAAGGGTATGCATGGAGAAAATAAAACAAACCATATACATTTGAACATAAAAACATGAAAATAATGTTTAAACATCAAAATCTTGAGCAATGATATAAAATATATCAGTACGTAAGGCATAGATCATAATGGAACATCACTCATTATAAAATAGCTTGGAAATAAAACTTGTAATTGTGGAAAAACATTAATCACATGATACAATTTCCATAGTATCCAAGGCATTGCTGCCAAGACCATCTTATTGGACAAAGTCCCTTTCTGAATCGAGTTCACTCCTCGTTTTAGTCCTCTAACACTAAACTAGATTAACTTACCATTCCATCCATGTTTATCTCATTATATATAAATCTGTAACCAATGAATTGGAGGGAGATATAGGTCCCACCCATCTCATAATTAAATCATTCTTACTTGTGCCACAAAATAAATGTAAAACATCCATCATAACCCATTGAATAAAATGGGTTTCATAAACATCATCCCATTATCACATAATACATATAAATCAAATTGATATCATTTCATCATAAGAAAAGTGAAACCATGTAAATCATTGATACATTATACTTGAAACATACACATATGAAATAATGTCATCTTAGATGGAAAATGGTTTTGATAAAACACTTGAAATGACTTCTTGACGAAAATATCATTTCTTCTTAAAAATCATTTTCTTTTCACAAAATACCATGCAGTTTTAAAAGAAAAGGATTTTTTTGAAACTATTCATGAAATTTTGTATAGTAATCTTCATTGAAATATGTTGTTATTAAACTATAAAAATCCATTCATGCCGTATAAGTTTAGAAAACCATATTTCTCGTACTTTTTCCACAAAAGTCAAAAAGTACCTCGTATGATAAAAAAAGAAATATTCCTTACATACCATCTAGTAAAAGTAAAAAAATGGGTAAAAATTACATTAAAAATACATGAATACATTTTTATAAAACATGGACATGGATGATAACAATTACACCAGTAAATACTAATGAATAAACAATCTCTGATAAAAACGATATAGGAAACGTTATCCCTTACCTTATGTCCAATTTATTCTATATGTGTCTGAGAATCCTATATAGTGGGTCTAAACATATTATTAACTTGTAAAAAAACCATAATATTATTTATGATACCATATATGATTCACTTACGACTTTATATTATCCGTTCATTTGTCAACTCCATGTTAAAGCAGCGTTTTAAGTAAAATCGGTTCATTTATCGTTCGTGTTTTGAGTTGTAATTATTAATATGACTACATAGATCATGATTACTTAATTCCAGAATATAAGACATGATTTATATATATTACATATTAAGAATATACATATATATAATAGATTTATTAATGGAAAGAAATACATCGTTCATGGAGACGGTAGGCCGTACGTACGCATGAACGCTGTTTTTCGTTTCCTTATTGAATTGAATGGAATTAAGTAGATGACATACATAAATATATACATAAATCCAGTAGCATAATTATTTCATATATTTCATGATTACATATTATATATACTTTATAATCAATCTTAAATTGTTAACATGGAAAATGAATCTCATCGGGTCGTGGAGACGGTAATCCGTACGTATGCACGAGCGATGATTTCCTTTCTATATTTATTGAATGGAATTGTAGTGGATGATATAATATCATAGAATTATTATGATTTTATAATAATCATATATAGTTATTCTTTACACCATTATACCCATCCATGTAAGGTGGGGGTGGAAAATAGATTACACCACGACATGGAGACGGTATTCTGTACGTACGCACGCATGGTGATTTGGTTTTTTCTAGGATGGATAGAAGGAGAACTGGGGTTGTTTCATATTTATAATAACATATCAGTATATTAGGGATACTGATGTTATTAATTTATAATAAAAAACAAAATAAGAAGATGTTGACGAAGAAAGAAAACTTGAAAGAATGGGTAGAAGAGATTACCTCTTCCTCGACGCACCTCCTTTAAACTTGTTATTAGGGCACTAGAGATGGACTTTTGAGAAGAAAAGAACCTTTATGATATAACTAGAGATGTTGTATAGAGGAATTGTCAGGGTTTGTCCAAGCTTCAACGCTCACAATGGTGTGAAGAGAAGAGGGAAGGGGTGGCCTTTTTAGAAGGGAGGAGAGGGGAACCTTTGGTAACATAAGATATATTAATTTATAATAAATTCAATGTCATGTAAAAACCTCAAAAAATGACTCAAATTCGATTATTAGATGATATAGGGTTTTAATATCATCAACCAATAAAATCTAGACGTGTTGGGAATTTATTGTAAACATTATCAACTTGATTTATCCTTATTTAATCTATTTAATTATATTTGTGGGAATAAGATTATAATTTTTAAATTGCTATAAATAATTACTTATGTGTTCTAAATTTTACATAATTGGATAATTTATGAACTCTAAGTCCATATTAATTTCAATTTAGTATTTTTAAATATTTCGGTGATTTTAAACAATTTTATAATATGTTATTTTTATAAAATTAGAATAGTGTTAATTTTGACATTATTCAATTATTTTAATTTAAATAAAATCCAAAAAGTTGATATATTATAACCAAAATATTTAATAGATTCCTAACATGTAAAAATTATCTAGAAATTTTTTGAAGTAAATTAAATAGTTCATATAATATTTATTTTAATATTTTTAAAACCATTTATTTGGTATATCTCTTAATAAAATAATTAGTACAACATTTTTGTATAATTATTTAATAAACTTATGTGTTGCATAAAGATTAAAAATAAAATCATATGATGAAGATAAATCTCATATCATTTATAATAATACTTTTACTCTAATTTATCATCTTAAAATCATAACATGTAAATTATTATATTTATTAAATTATGAAGGTGACTTTGGAATCATTTAAAATAAAATAATATAATTGTCATAATCGTCATTATAAGGATACAAATGGTCATTAATTCGGCTAGTGTATGATTAGGGTTTATTTATAAACTACCATTAAGTTCCTTTCAGATTAATGGGCCTTTTTATATGTATTACTATTTCAATAAAAACTATTTTATTGATTTTTCACTAAATCAATAATTTCTTCATCATTAATGTATAAGATAATAAGGTAATTAAATAACACTTACAAATTATAAATAAATTACAATGATAAAGAAAAACATTTTATCTTTCAAATGATAATTTTTAAACGAATTTATATTTTGTATAACCTTATATTAAAAATAATTTAATTATTAAAGTTTGAGTGAGACATATTCCACTTTCCTTTAAATAAAATAAAATAAACGTCTTAATAAAATACAAGTGGGTTACATTAGATTCAATTTCGACCCAATTATTATTTATGGAAAAATATAATCATCCAATTATATTATGACAAGTGTTAGGGTAATTTTATAAAATTATATTTACCCTTAATTACCCGATTTACCTTTAACTATGATAAATAATATTTACCGTAGTTTTTATTCATAGTGCCCAAAAATAAAAAGTAGACTATTAACATAATTTGGACCTACTGATTCCAAATATGGAATCAATATTTCCTAATTCAAATCACATAAGTTACAGAAATTAATTTAAAATTAATACTGTTGTTATGAAAACGAGTTTTAAAGGTTAAAACATTGCAAAAGATTGAAAATATTTTACCTATTAATTCAATGTAAAATCAATGCTAATGACAAAAGTTATATTAAATGGTAAAAATATATTCTATTTATACTTTAAAACCACTTAATATTATAATGTAACCATATAAATTATTGCATTGAAAAAAGTTGTTTTTATTTAAAATATAGCGTGTTTTTACTATTCATTAAAATATGAAAGTTATCAGAATAATATGAAAATTTTATCCAATAAAATTTTTATATCCTGATTCCAAATAAGAATTTTGTTTTGTCAAATTGAACTTATAGTCCCGTAAAAAACTAGATTTAAAGTGGGTGCTCATTTAAAGGTGTAAAAACTACATTTTTTGAAAAATACTTATTTTAACTAAAAACTTTATCTTGTTCTCATACCATGTTCAAGAAAATCGGTAAGATGAATAATAATGTTATAAAATTCAAAATGTAGTTAATAATATTCATACCAGCAAGTTCATAATAATATTATAACCATATACCGTTGTTTAGTGAAACCCAGTGTTGCGTACAACACACGCTATCAAGGAAGACCGTGATTGCGTGTAATGCAAGGCAATTTAGGGTTACGTGTAGTGCAAGACTTCATTGTTGTTGCTTATAATATAATCCAACCATATTTCTTTTATAAATTGAATATATATAAATATATATATATACAATCGATGTTGCGTAGAATAACTACTATCAAATGAACTTGAAATTACGTGTAATAAGAGCCAAGAATAGTGTTGCGTATACTGCAAGCTAATACGGTGTTGCGTATAGTGAAAGATAATTTTGGTGTAGTGTACAACACAAGAAATCAATGAAATTAAAAAGAAAAATTCTAATAAAATCTCGGTTTGTTGCATGTCCCATTCCATGGACTCAATTTCTTCTCCTGGCCTCATATTCTTGATAAGATTCCACCATTGATCAGCTTCACCTTACAAACGATATACTGCTAAGATGACTTTATCATGTTCAGAATATTGAAGAACTAATGATATCTTTTCAGTGGTACTGATCCATTGGTCAGCCACTAATGGATCAGAAGACCTGCTGAATGAAGGTGGACGCTACCTCATGAAGTATTCAAAAGAATGTTTCTCCTTCCATTGATCATTTGGAAGTCTTGCATTATTCATATCTTGAGAAAGTTGTGTGAGCATGGCTACAAGATTTTGCATTTTAGCTCCCATAACATTTGGTTTCTCAGGAGGACAATCGTTGCATTTCCCATCACATTCCTCATTAACACGGTTCCTTCAGGTTCCATCTATTACCTAAAACCAAGAATAATAGTGTGGGAAACACTAATTATAATAGGAAAACCACATAATCAAGAATAAAATTTCCCACATAAATTATTATCATAGGTTATTCATGGCCGTTTCTAAAACACTATGATTGTTTTCTATTCTTTGATAAATCCTTAGGGTTCTTATTAAGGTTTTCAAATCCTAGTTTCCAAAGGTTAACTATTCCTTTCCTCTGATACCAACTATAACGACCCATACATTACATACATTGTTATTACATCGTAATTGAAGCATACTTATTACAAAATATAACATAACAATGAAAGGACAGTATAGGTATATTGTCTTTAGAAACTGGGAAACCTAAACAACTGGTTCATAAATAATCTACATTGTCTCCCATTTATTTCATCATATATACAGTCCCTTTGGGAATATTCTACTTAATACACTTCTTCCAAACCTATGGAAAAGAAAACATACAAAAGGGTGAGCTCCAATGCTCAGTATGGATAAACAAAAGAAATATCAATCATATCATATTCTTATGAAAATAACATTTTGAAAATCTTATCTTGCAAAAGAGATCATAATATCATGACATGGGATCAGTCATAGTAGTGAAATGTAATCCAAATAATCATTACTTAAAACATAAAACTTTGTGGCATACACAAATAATCATAGAGAATCATTTCTTAGTAGTTAAGACTCATTGCAAAGATTATCTTAGCGGAAAAAGTCCATTTCTGAACCGAGTTCACTCCACGTTTCAGTCCTATTTCACTGAACCGGATTAACCTGACGTTTTATCCATGTCTATCTCATGAGATTTAAATCCTTACCCAATTCATTTTAGGGAGATATAGGTCCCACACATCTTGTAATGAAACCATTCTTATGTGTTCGACAAAATCATACATCATACATCATAGCATAACCCAAGTAATAAAAATGGGATTCTTAAACATAATGATATCATAACATAATCCATATATGATAAAAGGACTTCATAAAAATAATTCCTTCAGAACATAATCAAATCAATGTAAAAATAGGGATAGAAACAGAACCCTATATTATCTTAGATGGAAAATAATTTTGATAAAACGCTTGAACTCCATTCTTGTGGAAAATATCCGTTCTACTTCAAAAACATTTTCCATTATTAAAATGTCATATAATATTAAACTAAAATAATTTGATTTAAAGTAAACATGAAATTTTGTAAAGCAAGCTTCATGGAAATAATGTTATAAAAGTCCATTCAGGCTGTATAAGGTTAAAAAACATTCTTCTCGTACTTTGGCTGGAAAAGTCAAAATGTACTTTGTACTAAAAACTACAAAATATTCCTTTCACATATTTTAATAAAAACTCATCAAAGAGTAAAATTTTATTTAAAAAATTTTAGGTGAATGGAAATAATATTACATATTGAAGAAAAATGGACATGGATGATAAACATGCCCCAGTAAATTCGGAAGTATAAACAATCTTAGATAAAAATGAGATTGTGAGATTTCCCTTACCTTAGGTCTGATTTTCTTCTTACATGTCCAAAACTCCTATATAATTATTTAAATAATATCATTTAATTATTCTAGAATCTTATTCATTGTTATTATATCATATATGGTCATATTATTAGCTTCTTATTAGTAATATTTCATTGCTACTTGTTATTCAGGTGTTTATTTCTTTTTGTTCTTATGCGTGTTCTGTCGAATAAATTCTTATTATTCTTTTTTGGTTATAGATACCTCATTTACATAATGGTATTACTATAATATATATCATATTTATTCATTCAATTCATTTATATAATCATTATGCAATGAAGATCATGTAGAACGAGTCGCATCACACCGTGGAGACGGTAGGTCGTATGTACGTACGAGCGATGATATCGTTCCAATGATTGTAGAATTGTATTGAAGTGTATGTATACTATTTTTGAATCAATATCACTTTACAATAATCATATATAGTTATTCCTTACACCATTATACCCATCCATTTATGGTGGTGGTGGAAAACAGATTACACCACGGCGTGGAGACGGTATTCCGCACGTACGCACCCACGGTGATTTTATTTTCTGTAGGATGGATAAAAGGTGAAATAGGGTTGTTTCATATTTATAATAACATATCAGTATATGAGTGATACTTATGTTATTACTTTATAATGAAACAACTAAAGAATAAGAAGTACAAGAAGAAATAAAGTAGAAAGAATCGGTAACAAACATTACCTGTTATTTGAAGCGCCATTCCTTAACCTTCTCTTAGGGAACTAATGATGGTATTTGAAGTAGACCAGGACCTCTAGGATGTTTCTAGGGTAGTGGAGAAGAGAAATTGGCAGGGCTTGGCCGAAAATTAAGGCTCAAAGTGGTGTGAGGAGGAGAGGGATGAGGTTCCCTTTTATAAGGGAGGAGAGGGGCACCTTAGGAAAAACATAAAATATTATTTTATTATAAAGACATATTCAGTTTTTAATAGCTCAAAATTGATTTATTTCGAACCTAAGGTTGGTATGGGTCTAAAGCATCTCATCCTATAGAATTTAGACAAGTTTAGGTTTCAATTTTATCCTTATCATTTAAATTTAACTTTATGTTAAATAATTTTACTTTTACCTTGTCTTCTTTTTTTCTTACACTATAAGGTTAATAAACATACTATAAAAATCCAAACGAACCCAAAGTTGTTCATTAATAATATATATAACCTTATCTAAGTCAATTTTACGAGCCTCAGATTATTAGGAATAAAATAACAATTAATAATATAATATTTTTTTTTAAAAACTATGTTATGTCAATTTTAACACTATTTGGTAATTGGTTTTTGTGAAAATCATAACAGCATGACTAGTTCAAAGAAAGTTAATTTAATTAATAATAATTTGCCATATTAACCTATAAAATTATTGTAATTCTTAAAAAAGTCTCAAATTAAATTTATTTGGGTATTTATAATATCAATTATGTTAATATATCCTTAATAAGGTAATTACTACATCATCATTGTGTCATAAATAAATTAATTTATTTAAAGTATAAAAATTATAAATAAATATAAATTATTTAGGAAATAGTTTTTGATTTATAATAAATATTTATAGTCAAATTTATATTATTTATAACCCTATATTAAAAATGGTTTAGTTATTAAACATTGATTTTAACTATTTTAACTCCTCTTTTAATAAAATAATATTAAATGTCCTAATCTAATCCATGTGGACCTAAAGGGTAATATTTTATCCCTAATGTTGTTTTTGGTTGAATTAAACTTATCCAATAGAATTAGGACATGTTTTAAGGTAATAATAATACCATTTTTACCCTTAATTACCCTATTTACTTTTAACCGTAGTAATAAAAATATAAATTTACTATTCACCAAAAATTATTTTTATCATATTGAACCACATTTTACTCCTTGATGTTAACCGTGTCTCTCAGATTTTCAAAATTCCACTCACAGAAGCGGTAAGATTATGTTTTATTTAAATTTTCAAATTCTTCTAGGAGGTGGGTAAAAGACGGTGAAAAGCTCAATAAAATTTTTACATATCTAAAATTATTATAAATTGACACTAGTGAATTACATTGAACATATATAGGTATTAATTATCAATTTTGACCTAAAATAAATTTAAATTAAATAAATAATTATTTAAATAAAAAGTTGGTTTTTAAATAGTATCCCAGTGTTTTCACTATTCCTTAAAAATTGAAAGTTTTCAGAAAATTACCAAAAATACACCCCAGGCTAATTTCAATATCTCGAATACAAAAATGAACTCCATTTTGAAAGTTAAAATTTATATAATTTCAAAAAGTGGGTATTACTATTCATAACGGCTAGTTTATATAATATTTAAATAGCATATCGTTGTTTAGTGAAACTCGGTATTGCGTACAACACACACTATCGTGGAAGGTCAAGATTGCGTGTAAAGAAAGACAACCTACTATTGTGTGTAATGAAAGATTACTTTGATGTTTAGTATAATATAAGACATAAAAATAGGTATACTTATGAAAAAATATCAGGGTGTTACAAGAAAATCCTTCTTTCCCTTATTTCCTTTATCTGTCTTTCTATCTACCATGCTTTTCTTCTCCGGATTCCCTTCAAATAGACATGACTCAGAGAATTATTTACTTATCTTATTAACACATGTTACTATTTCTTCATATGACTAGAATACATGGGAGACTATTTCCCTTCTAAATGTTGTCTTATGTACTTGAAGGATATCATCCTTCTTACTATTTTAGTCATGCGTATTAGTGGAGTTCACATTCCTTCTACTAGGAACCATGTCTAAAAAATATAATACACTATTTTAGTTTATGAATTGAAACACATAATTCAATACTAGAAAAATACCTAACCTAAATATAACAATTAATGCATAAAATATATAATCTTAAAAAAATGTTTTCTTTGAGGATGTATTTACTCATATATCCTTAATAATGGTTTTTAAAGAATATTTGAATTATCCAAATCTTATCCCCTGAATTTTTTGTAACCAATAGTGCAGTAAAGCAAGTAGTCTTGTACTAGGATACCCCGGGTCATGCCTGAAACTACTCATCATTTATTTCATTCTAGGTACATCTATGCCAAACCAACCTCTACCTGCATGTATCGAGACATGGATGTATTTCGTAGAAAACTCACATAATATCTACATTACCAAAATTATATGAATTTATTACAAACAATTCAACAATGTTCATATTTAGGTAATGTTCTCAAATATGAGTTTTTTTAAATCTCGTTTCCAAGGATTGTTCTTAACTTCCTCTGATTACAACAGTAATCCCTCGACCCTAGTTATATAGAGTCGGTGCCTTATTACATAAAATTGGCCTGATCACAAGATATTATGTCTCGAAATACCAATTATTTTAGTATCCTTAGATGTAATATATACATTCATTAGTTATACATTACATCATTAAACAAAAAAACAACATAGTGTCCCCATTGAAAAAACTTACATATTTTAGCCTATCCCTGTAGGACAATAATTTTATATACTTCTTCGAATCCTGGAAAAAATAAAACATAGAAAGGGGTGAGCTTAGATGCTCATTAAGGATAAAAATATTGTGGAAACTATCATAAATAACAATTAACATTTAATGTAATGTATAGGTCTAAAAAAATCCATTTAAAAATTATCTTTAACATAATATGGCAATGATAAATCAAATAATTCCATTTACTTCTTCACATGGTTATTCTACTAGTCAAATAATCACAAGTATTATCAATAGCTAATTCCATAATGATGGAATTTATAATTCTAGACATCATAACCTCATAGTCAAGGCCTTGTTCAATGACTGAAAATAATATTTTCTCAAGGCCTTACGCCAATAAACTAGGTTGTCAAATAAGACCTATTGATGTATTGAGGAGCTGTAGTGGGCTCCAACCGTCACATACTATGTCCAATTTTTCATCATTTGAAAATTATGAATCATAAACTAAACATTCATTTAAAAACTAGCATAAAAAATGTTTAAACATTAACCAAAAACAATAAATGGTTTAAAAATAACCCATCCACAGTCAAACATATCACCAAACTTTAAATTCAATATGAATGATTATATCATAATAAATAAACTTCAAACATGTTTAAAATCAAAGAATGTTGACATTGATGAAATAAAAACTATTTTAGAGAAATATTTCTTTCTATTTAGAAGTCATTTAAAAGTAAAAAAATTATAAAAGAAAACGTTTATTCTAAAATTATTCTCATAAACATATAAGGGATGCTTCGAGGATGTTATACCAGCGGAAAATATCTTCACCGCTGTATACGATAAAAAACATACTTACCTTAATTTTTCAAAGATGACATAAAGTACCTTGTTTGGAAAACGACAAAAATATTCCATTCCAAACATTTTATAAAAAGTAAAACAAGGGTATAAATTACATTAAACCATATTCTATAAAATATTAAAAAAAATTTGGAAATAAATTTTTAAGAAAAACTGATTTGTATGATAAAGGGGTCCTAGTAGATACTCACGTACCAAGAACCTCAGATAATAAAGAGATAATAAAAAAAATCCTTACCTTGTAATTTTCCTTGGTTGAAGGTACGTTATCCTCATGTATAATAGTTAGATAATTGATATAAAATTATAAATGAAAAATATACATAAATATGATATTATATATTATCTTATAATATTGTTTTGATAATAATATTTGAGTAATATCTTTGTTTTGGGTGTTAACTTGTTCATTTTCATTTAGGTGTTTTGCTACATAATTCATGTTTGTTATGGATATGATGTATTTAATTCATATAAATAATGACATAAATTCTTAAATATTTTTTTATTCATAAAATTAATATTATTCTTGAATGGTAACGATGGGGGATGAATCTCAACGCCTTCGTGGAGACGGTAATCCGTACATACACACGAGAGAATATAAAATTCAATTGATGGTGAAATCGTATGTAATTGGATGTTATATCATTTATAGAGAATCATTAACATGTTAAATTTCTTATTTACATCAATTATACTCATTATTATACCCATCCATATAATTAACTATTGAATAACAAACTATACCAACACGTGGAGATGGTAAGCTGTACGTACGCACGTATGATGACTTTTTCATTCATAGGGTGGATAAAATAATGAATATTTTTGTTCCATATTTATAAGAACATAAAATTATGTAGAAGGTACTAGAATTATTATTTTGGTATGGAAACAAAAATGAAATATGATGTGGAAGAAGAAAAGAACATTGAAAGAGGTGATGAAATGTTTATCACTACTTCATGTTCTCCCCATTTGATTTGTTCAAAATGGATCCTCACATCTGATTTAAGATCAATGTAAGGCCACTAGGTTGATGCAAGGGTAGGTGGTTAGATATTGGATCAGGTTTTGGCTAAGCCAAATGGCTTTGGATGTGTGATTTTGAGAGAAGGAGAATTATCCTTTAATAAGAGAGGTGACAGTTACTTTATGAAAAACGTGAAATAATAACGTATTATACAATAATATTCGGTTAATAATGGATCCAAAAGGATTTCATTTGATAATAAGGTGGGTATGGGTCGAGAACCTCCCAACAGATTTGTTTTAGATAGGTTTAGGTCACCATATTAAGCTTATCTTTTATATTAACTCTTAGTTAAATAGTTTATCTTTTAAAATGTATTTTTGTATTATTATAATAAATGGTTACTAAAAAAACCATTAAAAGGAAAAGAAAACTCCAAGTGGATAATTATTGAATATATAACATTTTCTAAGTCCTTTGGCTAATCTTTAGATTTGTAAAAATATTATATCAATTAATTATATATTATCTATTTTAAAAACTCATTAATGTCTATATCGACACTATTTATTATTTCGTTTTTGTGTTATTCAAAAAAAATTTACTTTGAAAAATGTAAATTAAACCAATTATAACATTTCATATTAACATATAAAATTAGAGGAAAGCTTCAAAATTCTCAGTTAACATTTATTTAAAAAATTTAAAAATCAATTTTTTTAATCATTCATTAATAATGTAATTACTACATCATCATTGTGTCATTAAAATTTTTTATTATATAATGTTAAATTATTATAAATAAAATCAAAATATTTAGGACATATTTTTAGATTTATGTTAAATAATTATAATTGAATTTATCTTATGTATAACGAGATATTAAAAAGGTATTAGTTATGATAATTTGAATATAACAATTCTAACTATATATTTAAATAAAATAATAAAAAATGTATTAATCTAATCGATGTGCATAATAGAGGATTATATTTTATTAATAAGGATGATTTTTTCAATAAACACTTATCCAACAAAATTAGTACATGTGTTATGGTAATTATAATATCATTTTTACCATTAATTACCCTATATACTTTTAACCATGGTAAAAAAATTCAAAAGATACTATTCACAAAAAATTACTTTCATCATATTGGACCAAATTTTACAAACTTATTTCAACTGTATCTCTTAGATTTTTGAAATAAAATTCACAGAAGAGGAAAAATTACATTTTATACAAATTTTCAAATTTTCCTAGAAGGTGGGTAATAGCCGTTAAAAATTCCATTAAATATTATATATCTAAATTATTATAAAATGACTCCAATAAATTACATTGAACTTATATAGGTAATATATATCTATTTTGACGTTAAAATAATTTTAAATAATAAAAATTATTATTTAAATAAAAAGTCGGTTTTTATATACTGTGAAGTATTTTTCACTATTTATAAAAAATTAAACCTTTTCAGAAAAATGCCAAAAATACACCCTATGATAATTTTGATACTCCAAATACAAAAATAAAACTTATTTTTCCAAATTAAATTTTTATTTGTGTATAATATTTATTTAATTATTTTCCAAAAAAGTATATAAAAAGTAGTTCTTTTAAAAAATATTTTTATAAATATATAACAATTTTAAAAATACATTTAAATTTAATTTGAAATTGGTTTTATTTGTTTGAAACCATTATAAATAAAAATAAAATTTTATTAGTTACTATTCATATCACAATATTTAATTGATAAATAAATATATCATTCAAATAATTATAATACCAATGTATTTTTCATAGAAACTCAATCTTAAGTATAACACAAGCCAAGTTAGTGTTGTATTCAGTATAAGATATTGAATTACATTAATGTTATAACATACTCTGAAATCATGGGGTGTTTCAATAATTTTAACCATTCTAATTTATTATTTTGAAATTAATCCAAAATTTTTATATACATAATATAAGAATAAATCTTGTTTTTTTCTTAATAGCTCATTTTTTAGAAAATAAATTCTATCTCCATTTAATGGTGAACCCATTTTAAATAAAATTTAGCAATCAATAATTATTGTTATATTAAAATATAAATTAAATTTCTGAACATAAATATTAAAAATAAGTTTGGGTTATTTTTTAATTTTATGTTAACTTTTATATTATGATTAATATTTAATAATTTTGATTTTTATTTCAAATATTATTTTTTGTAAAATTTATTTATATAGATTAATAATGTTTTTATTATGGATTTAAGTATAATAAGATCAATTTTTTACCATTAAATACAATTTAGTTCATTAAATACTCTTTCACATTGAATGTATATGTAAAAAACATTTCAACATTTTTACATTAAAAACTATCTTTGTCCTCCTGTCTTTATGCAAAATATTAATTTAATTTCGGAATACATGTTTCTAAAATTTTGAAGAATGGATTACATATTTGAATTAATATATATTTATATTATTATAACATTTTCCACACTATTTTTCAAAAAAAAATATAACTGTAATTACTCTAAATTATAGTGATTATGTAAAAAATATCTTCAATTAGTTGTTAGACTGTACATTAATGAGTCTAAATGGCATATAAATGTAACAATCGGATCCCTCTGACAGCACAACCAACCCTCCTTAACATGGTTGTTGGGTCCTAGCCCTCCAGGTACCACCAATTGCCCCGAAGACATGTGGTCCCCACCCAAGGGCCCACCCACATGCCCGAACGGCTCATGTGACTAATGACAGTCCCCAAAGTCCAACACATGTCCTTTAAAGTGTGCTTTGTCCTCACTCGCACACATCCTGAGAAAAATACCAGAAGGTCACACATCTTGATCACTACTCCAGGCCAAGAACACATAACTGGGGATTTCTAATCAGACAGGATCCTGAAAAGAATGGTTAACCTTGTTGACACGATTCATATAACTTATTCATTTTACCCTTTATCATTTGGGTGTGTTACAATGACCCCCCCATTAGGGCACAACGTCCTCGTTGTGAGCCCTACATCTCATCCCAAGAAGTGCACCGCCCTTAAGGCTGGGTACCACATATGATACCAAATGATACAACCGTGTCCCAGTGACAGCACAACCACCCCGCCATAACATGGTTGTCGGGTCCTGGCCCCCCAGGTACCGCCAATTTCCCCCGAGACATGTGGTCCCCACCTAGGGGCCCACCCACGTTCCCGAACGGGTCATCTGAATAATGATAGTCCTCACAGGCCGACACATGTATTTTCCAGTGTGCTTTGTCCTCACTCTAACACACCCTGAGAAATTTCCCAAAAGTTCACCCTTCATGATCACTATTCCTCGCCAAGCAAGCTTAATTGTGGAGTTCTAATCAGACAGGCTCCAGAAAAGGAAGGTTCACATTGTTGACATGGGTTATATCATTTAGTCATTTAAACCTTTATCATTTTGGGGTGTTACAATAAAACAATCTAAACCCATTTTTCTAGACATGATTTGACTATATGACCTCTCTTACTGAATTTTTACCCGTATTGGTGTAAAATTTTGTAATATAGATCACTCAAAAACGATTTCCATTTTATATTTACAAGAATTAAACTTCCCCAACTATAAAAATCCCTTCACCAACCCCATTTATTCACAAATATCATGCCCCTTTGGATCCTTAAAATAAAATAGAAAAAATGAAAATATCCCTATATACATCTGATATTCATAATAATGGTAATAAATTAACCATGGAATCACTTGTTTAAAACCCAAAAGTAATTACCCGAAAAGATGTTAAATTATTTTGTAAATTAATTTTTTATTTCATTATCAAACCCTTAATTTCTTATTAAAGAATGATTATAGTGAAATACGAGTAATATATATATATATATTGTTATATTATAGGACTGACATATTCTTATACACACTTCCATCAAAAGGGTGACAAAATTACAATTCATGTATGACAAACATCCACCCTGTGAAACGATGTTGTTTGTTTTTCTTTTACCATATATCATGGTTGATCATTATGATAGAAAAATTTTATATATTATAAATATTATATTTTAGTTTCTCTCATACTAATGGAGTTATTATAAAACACATACATTCATTATATTTATTTTTTAAAATATGATTAAATCATTTCTGGATGTGTGGTCTACTGCCACCTCAAAGTGATGTGATACATTAAAAAATTACAATTAATATATTAAGGATGTATAAAATTAAAAATATGTGACATAAATAACATATATATGATATTTTTGATGTAAATTATATTTTATAAATATATTATATCATTTTCTTTATAATGATTTGACATAATGAAAAAGGTATAACATTGATCCTCAACGTGTGGACTACCTCATCTACAAAGTGATGTGATTTGTTTAACATCCCACAAATTCAATATATATGTATATATGAATAACTAATCTAGTAAATAATATATAATTAATATTATTAAAAAATTTATTTTAATATCCTTATTTATATAATTATCTTTCAAAAATGATAACATTATTAAAACATAAGTAAGGACTAATATCTCAAAGAATGAAAAATTGGTTTAGTTTTTATAACCATATTCAATAAATGCGTTTTAAAATATGATTTATGTATAAATTTGAAAATTATTTCAATATTATTATTCTGATGATATTTTATAATGACCCCTCGGACCATAGTTGACCCACAAATGTTGCTTTTGACACATAAATGAAATACAGTCAAAACATCTGACGTTAAACTAATTTTTTATGTAGTTTTTAAAAAAATCATAATAAGTGAAACAAATGTATTGATAAACATTAAAAAGTTTTAGAACAAATTAATTAATTAAAAAATGTTTTTTTTGGAAAATAAATACACAAGTGAAAATTTAGACCCACTATAAAATATTTCATCTTAATCTCCTTTCATTAAAGAATTTATTAACGATACACACATTTATTTTTTTATAATGTATATATATATATCCCCTTTGAGAGTCCTTATACGTAATTTCACTATTCTGATGTTATTTAATGTCTTGTTAAATTTTATTCTTTCGTGGGGATTGTCAATAAAATATTCACAGTGGTATGGGATGCCTTTAATGTTTAATGATTTAATCCTTCACTCAATTTAAATATTCTGGATATTAATTTAAAAAATTATTTTTATGGATATAATATATTATAATGGCCATTTATGATTATTTTTTATTGTTATTCCGGTATAGGAATTTATATTTTTAAAATAAAAATTAAGATATCTTTCCATTTTATGGTTAATTTGTTTATTGAAATGTGTATTAAAAATTATTTATTATAAACATAACTATAAATGTTTTATTTTGATTGAAAAGAGAATTTTATCTATGAAATGTTTAAAATTGACATATTTTATGTTTATATATTCTATAATGGTACTTAGATATTTCACGGTAGGTTCCATGAGAAACCTATGATGCGTGGTTCTGTGATAAACCAATGATGGGTGGGTCCGTGATATCCTTAAAATCTATTGGGTAAGGAAGTCGACAATATGGATATTATATGTACAATATTAAAATGCATGAAAGTTTACTTCATGGTTATTCCATTTATAGGAGCGAAGAAAATAATGGTTTCCCAAGATACCATTATTTATATTCTGTCCTTTTGATGGGTTTAACAACAATATTGTGATTACAAAAATCATATGAGAAGGTATTTTTTAATATAAATTATTTACTACATATTAAGAATGAATATTATTACATGGGTTTTATTTTTTATCATTAGACAAACAATTTAATTATTTCCATATCCCTTCTAGATATTTTTACACTCATCCGATGTTTTTAAAATTTTCCTTCTTGGAAATAAGAGTGAGTAAGGTATTAGGATAATTAATGTTGAAATTTATGATGATTTTTCACAAACGTGATCATGATTTATTTTGAAAATTTTAGATTATTTAGAAAATGGATAATTTTAGGATGTTTCCACTTTGTAATGTATTATTTTGTTATGCATGAGTTATGGTCTTATTTTATATAACTATATCCATAAAAAGATTCACACTGTGAGATAATTTACGATTCTTGACATAGCTCTAGATTATGTAATGATCAAGGCAGAGTCCTTGTATTTTATGGTTGTAACATTTTCCTATTCTATTCAAATATTAACCTAAGTTCTCATTCCAATATTATTCAATGTAGAAGGTCAAAAAAAAAATTCCCTAAATGTAGAGAACATCTATAGTTTCAATGATACTCCATCTTTCTTTTATAACAAGTAGATACACAAGGGTTTCAAGGTTCCATTTAGTGATTTAAATCAAAATGAACAATTTATTACAAGAATAAAATGCCTCTTATTGATAATTCCTCTTAAATAGTTGTTTTCACTCCAATATAGAATCAATGAATTGTTATTTTAGAGAAGATTATTAATCAAGAATAATGCCATTCATGTGATGTTAAATTTTCCTCAGATGAACCAATGGATTTATCGTACTTCTTCTTAAGATAATGAATGTAATTCCAAATTTTTATAAATATAGTAAAATAAATGTTATTATTTAAAAATATTCCATAAAATTATTCTCATACCATAATTTTAATTCCTCTATCATTCCACATATTCTGAATAAGAAACCACCATTGATATTATTCACCTTAAAAATGATAAAAATATAGGAAATATTCTTCTTGTGTTGAAAATTGATTAATGTAAAATATATATTCTAACTCATTGATACATTTGTCAAAAACTAGTGGATCATAACACACATAGATGGATGGTTGTTTTATCAAATACAAGAATTATTAACATGTTTATCCCTCCTTTGATCATTTGTAAGGTCAAACTAATTTGTGATTCCACTAGTAACATGATATTTTTTAGTGGGAATATTAAAAATATTTTCATCCCATAAATTAATACATCTCATTTCTCATGGTGATGTCTTTTCATGGGATTTCACATTTATTGTTTGCATGTTTACATGATGTTCCACCTAATTAAGGAAACCAAAAAGCAATGTGTGAGCAATGATAACCATTATGAAAATGAAAATAATCATGAAACATAAATAATTTTATGGTTAAATCATGATACATTATATAAAATCTATGAAAAATTAGTTTTATCATTGTTCCTACCTTTTCAAAACATTTATGAAGTCATCATATTCATAGTTGAATTCTTAGATTTGTTAAAAACGTTTTCTCATCAGTTTTCTGAATGTTATATACAATCATCACTTATACCAACTGTAATGAACCATACATTTCATTCATAGATATTAAATATTAAAGGATAAAAATTAATAACCTATCATTTGGATAAATTCCAAAATAATAACAGTCTTGTACATTTGCAAACATGGACACACGAAAAACTGGTTCTAATTGATCAATATAATCACCCACTATGATCTTCATATCTAGCACCTGTATATGAAAGACAATTTCGAAAAACAATTCTCATATTAATGGGTAAGTGATCACAAAAATTATGATCTCCTATTGTTATTATAGGTAATCAATTGATATATTTATAATCATAGAAGAATAACGGGAGGATAAGGGTGTCGGAACGTGATCATAAAAATTGTAATATACATAATGAAATTCGATGATCATAATATTGAGCCATGTAATAATGATAGCAATATCATAATATGAGAATCAATAAATTATCATATAAAAAAATCCTTGAGAGAAAACTGAAGCCCAAGTCGTGGAATTATGGCTGCATAAAATTTTATTACATTGTGAACATGTGTAAAAAAGAAATGGTTTCACTCATTATGTTGAGGGGAATAAATTAGACCCTCAAATTAAATTAGGGACAATAAACTAGGTGACTACATGATCATATCGACATGAACACCGGGTCTAGGAAAAATATTACTTACATTAATTCTTAGTCAACATAATAACATATGGAATAAAAACTATATCCATGAATAAAATTGGAAACATGAAATCAAGTTAGTGTATAACTTATTAACCTCAACTGTAATCCAAATTTACCAAATTAATATTAGGGATATATAATTTCTACATGCTATATCATGAAAATGATTAAAAAATTTAGCGTAATATCATAAGATATTCATCTTCTCATAAATAATTAATTGATTTGAATTTCATCAATGAATAATCCTTGAAAAAGGAATGTGTTTAATCAAAATCATGAGAACATAAATACAAACTATACAAAAAAATAAATAGGATGGTATTAATGAATAATAACCTTGAAAATAAGTATTTTTAATAAATGGATTTCATCATATAATGTAAAATGTTGTGGAATATTCTTTGAAAAAAATTCGGGTAAATAACTTTTCTATTTTAAAAGTACATCTTTTTAAAAATGTCCAACAATTATAATTTTATATTTTTTTCATTAAAAACACTGATGTAAAATTTTAAAATATTTTTCAAATAATTAATAGACCATGAAGGTGAAAATTCATTTCATTTCATATATGAAAAAATCAATACTTCCAAACATCAATTATATTATTAAAAATGAACCTTGTTTGGAAGAATCAAATAAAATTCATTTTAAACCATTTAGTTACACATCAATCATTTGTAAATAACAAATTAAAGAATTTTAGTATAATAGTGAAATACATTTTGAAAAATATTTTTTAAATTTGGACATGGAAATAAAATAAACTTTTATAGGGACATAAACACAAACAATAATAAATAATGAAGAAATTGTGAAATAAACCATTACCTCAAGTCTCATAATTCCTCATTCGTGTTAAAAAATAATTTATAACAAATATTTATTAAAATTTTATTTATTCCATTAATATATATATATATATATATGCATATGTATTATTTATTTAAAATATCATATCACATTTCAATTAATAATTTTTTATAAAGAATACTATTTTATGAGACAACTACTTCATTTTCTAGGAAGGTTTTGATTTAGTAGACACACTATGTATAATTAAACCATGGTTCCATTATATTTATAATGATTATCATGGTATTAAATCAATATATATCAGTTATATAAGTATTTAAATTATTTATAAAAATTACAGATTAAATATTTGTTACACTCTTCATTGAGAAGGTAGGTCGTTCCAACGAATGACCATTATTTTCATTTTTCTAATTATAGAATGACTAAAAGTTAAATTATAATTGAACATATAGAATTAATATTATATAATATATTTCATATATATAAATATATTATTGATTTATTACCATATATGATAAATTTAAATGAAAAATGAATCCTATCACATCATGGAGTTGGTTGTCCATACATTTTCACGATCAACAATATTATTTCCAAAAAATATTGGATTATAAGAAAGAATACATTATATTATAATTAAATTAGTAAAATAATCACAAAAATATAACATCTAAAAAACATACACAAAATAGTTACCATCCATAAAAAATGGTGATGAAGAACATTGTGTCCCCTAATGGAGACGGTAGGCCAAACATACACACATGCGATATTTTAACTTTTTATTTGGTAAGATAATTGAGTTATAATAATATTTTCATAATAATATTAATATATAATAAAATTTAAAATAATAATGACATAATATTATAAAAATTATTTTTTTCTTACAAAATTGACTCTTGAGTAGAAATAGAATTTGACCAGTTAGAGAGATTTACTCTTCTTCACAACCAGTCCATCAGATATTATATAATGTGGCCTAGTGTTGATATTTTGGGATTTACACAACCTATACAATGTTTATAAGGGATATTATTTGAAACATAATTATATTATGTTATAGATAGATAGACCAATGTTTTATAATGAATTGGGGAAGAAGGTGGCCTTTTATAATTTAGGTGAGGGACACTTTCAAAATTTCTTAATTAAATAAAATAGTATATAACTATTATTGGGATAAATACATAAAAATGGACAAGAATTAAAATCTATTGTATTATATAGTAAATTTATCTTCAATAAATAAATATTGGATAGGTTTAAATGGGTATTTTATAACTTATAACATGGTTTAACCCCTTATTTTACTAATTTTATCATTAATTGTGGAAACATATTTTTGCTGGTGAATGTTAAAATTCATCCAATAATTTAACTATTCAATAATAAATGGGTATGGCATAAAAATATTGATTATTTATTATATACATTATCAGGATTTAAAATTGTTATTATTTTTTATCATTTAAAAAATACTATTTTCATAAAATATCATTACTGTTAATTTTTTTCAAAATTCAACACATTGACTTTAATTACATTAAACATGTATAATTAGAAACAATTATATTAAATCATCCCAAATAATTAATGTTAATATATGAAATTTATTTATATCATTAATTATATAAAATTATTAAACATTTAATACATTTAATATCATTTATTTCATTTTCCATAAATATAATTATTTCAGCATCAGCATTGTTTAAGAGTTTATGGTAAATTTTTAATTCTAAAAAAATTAACATTGTTAATAAAAAGAAACTATTATTTTTCCATCATAAATAAAAATTTATCCATAAAATAACATAGAAATGATATATAAAATAATGGGAGTGATATTCCATAACATACATTAGTCTAAAAACAAAATATGCCATTTTCAATTAAATATTTAAATTAAACATATAAAAATAGAAATTATTCTGATAAAGGTATAATTAAATTAATCTAATAATTAATGTTGATTTTAATTTTAGACATATCAAACAGTTTTAACCAAGATATACTAAATATTACTGTTACAAATATGATAAATATTACCACGGTTGAATTTCATTTTTACCAAAAATAATAGTGGCCTATTTACCAAATGTAATCATGATGTTATAAATATGAACGAAATTTTTATTTATTTATTATTTTTATGTGGAATAAATTATTTTAATTTAAATGCAAATAAAATAATGAAATTGGTTTTTAGAAAAATTATTTTCAAGAAAATAAAAGTACATATTCCAAAATCATGTATAATTATTATTATAATGATGTTAATTAGACTATATCTGATTAAAAAGTACATATCTTACAATAAGATAATATTCTTACCATAATTCAACATTATCTGAAAAATAAAAAATTATAGTTTTATAAAATTTGTTTTTTAACTATTCACTAAAGAATAACCATGTCAAAAATTAAAGAAACGTCATGCAAAAATTATTTTGATATGTTCATTAAAAACTAAATTTCATAATAAATGTATATTTTATAATTATTTTCATGAATTAAAAATATTCCTTTCAAACAAAAAACTAAATAAAAATCATTTACGAAGAAATCATATTTTTGAAGAATAAAATGAAAATACTAAAAATTGATTAATACATTACAAAGTAATTATATTTAGTAGAAAAAATAAATATAATTAATAAAATATAAAATAATATTAACACCTTAAAATTTATCATCTGGGAAATATGACTATGTGATTTGATTTTAAATTTAAAATCATCTATTTCTTAATGTTGTGGTTTCATGTATTTCATGTTATCGAAAATATTAGATATATTTGAAAGAAATATTTCATGAAATATCATGGAGTTATAGGAATCATATCAAATAAAAATATTCATAGCATGATATTAAAAATATTAATTATATAACATATGAAAATAGGAATTATGAACACCACAAAAATGAATAATTTTTTAATATGGCATGTGTCTCACGAAAGTAAAAGTTAGATGATAAATACATAACATATGTTTGACTTCATTTGTGTGTGTCATAATTTCTTATATATTAAGTATTGGTTTATTTGAAATTTATTACATAAAAATAATAATATATCACATACTAAATATTATTTTCTTGAAGTTTTTTATGTGTGGTCCATTAATAATTCTTTGATGATATCACTATTTCATGTAATAATTTATTCATTTATTCATTTTGTTTTTATTTATTTATTTTATTATATTATTTATTATCATGGTTAGAAAATATATTTCATGTATTCGAAGATATAAATATCATATATACATTAAAATTTTATTTATTTACTGTAAAGTAAAATATTGTAAATTGAAAATGGATTACACAATCCCTAGAGTTGGTAGGATTTACTAACTCTATAACAATGTTTCCATTTTTCTTGTTTAATGAAATAAATGAAAAATAAATATTACTTTACCATTAAAAAATAAATATTATTTCATATATATAATTAATAATAATATTTTATTTCCTTATTTTCATCCATGTAAAAAAATAAAAATTATTTCAGATCTCAATGTGGATGTTGTAGTTCACACGTGCGAATGAGCGATTCTCTTTTTTTAAAATGATGTGGAGGTATAATTATATATGTGGTATTATTTTTAATATTTTATTTTTAGGTAATAAATATAACACATATTATTTTCTATTATACATACCATACTCCAGATAATATGTAAGAAAAAAAATTCACATTACTTCATGGGGTGGTCATTCATCATACACCCGAGATATGTTATCATATCCCATCACAAAAAGGAATGTAAGATGTTATATATTATTTATTTATTATATTAGTATAATATTTTTATTATTTTTATATAAATATTGTAAAAAATCATTATATCCATCCATTAATGGTGTTAATGGAAAACAGATTACGTCAGATTGCGATGTAGTAGTCTGCTATATAGAGAACTAGTGTTTTCATTTCTCATTTGATGGAATTAGATATAGATATATGTTATTAATTAAACATGGAAATACATCATTATATGTGATATATTGGTGTTATAATATCATCATAGATAAATGGTATTTTATGGAGGTAGAATAATAAATAAAACAAAACACAAGTTTTTTAAATTTTCATATACTCCATATAGCCTCATTATGTTAATATGTATATCCTACATCGTGTAAGAACCCGGATCTTCTTTTCATGCATGTGTTTATTTTGTCGGTGATTTTGAAAAAAAGAGTAGTTTTTAGAAAAATTTTAAGTAAAATTCAAGTAATTTATAAGTACACGTTGTGTAATCTGTTGTCGCTTGTAGCAATGTGATGGCTGTGTAATGGTTGAGCACCCAACCATGTGTGGTGACCTGGAGACTGCCTAATGCGGTGTGCCGGTAAGGTCATGTACACGTCGTGTACATATAAAGTACATGCCATGTACTTTATTTTTATTACATTAAACATACAGGGGTCATGTCTAATTGGAAGAAAGTCTTCCTTCGCCAACTCGTTCATCCGAGAGAGACCGTATGACTATGATAACTCCCCGAGCCCCCGATCGAGCACCCGTTCTATGAATCGACTACAATCGACTGTGTTGGGATCACCACTGTAATCTCTTCCTTCTGCTAGAGCATTGATTTTTGATTCCTACGCATTAAAGAGTTATCTTAGGTTAATCATTTTAGATGTTTGGCTAGATCAATGGTGTTCTTGGGCGATTCAAGGATTTTGGTTCACGTATAGTGAACCTACAACACAGAGGTAGGTGGTTTGGGAATTTCTGTTGAATGTCTTTGATTTATATGTGAAAAAATTGCCCAATACCCTTGAATAGGGTATTGCACGTTTATGTTTTAGCCTTATTAATTTCATGCTTTTATTTTATGATTGAGTATAGGTTAATTGAATTCTAATAGGGTTACTTGTGATTATTTGGAAGTGTTTTCCCAGGCATGTCACCTTGTTTTGACCGTTTGGTCTAGCTTTACTTGTTAGGATGCTGTTTACTTTCCATGCCTAGTATTATAGGATAGAGTGATTCTTATCTGTCCTGATGTTATGCCGTATACTACTAGACAAGTATTTATTGAGGTTTACTTGGGATGTATTGCATTGTTATGCTTGTTTGACTTACATATGGCCGTGAGAACCTGGTGTAGTGGATCATAGGGAGACTAGACGTAAGGGCTTCCCCAGAGTGTTCATTATCTTTTAATACAATGTGAGACCATAGGGGAATATGACGTAGGTGTTTCCTCAGTGTTTATGTTGTTCCTCGATATAGGCCATAGGGTAAATGAGAGGTATTTTCTTCCCCATAGAACCTTTTAGTTATTGATATGATAATATAGTGGGAATTGACAGCAAGTACATCCCCAGAGTGTATATACTAAATGTGATTTATAGGGGTTAGACTGTGTGAACATCCCATAGGGTTTCTTGGGTTTGTTAGGTAGAACCATAGGGGATTATGTTGTGAGTAAATACCATTGGGTTAATTTTTTGTGATTATCTATTTACTTTCCATGTAGAACAGAATGCTCTGAAACTGTGGAATTTTTTACTGTTGAGTACTTCCTTGTTTACTACTTCTTTTGTTTATTGCCAACCATATATATTAATGGACTCTTATGAACATATCTCTTGGTTGTTTCGTACTGTTATTTAGTCCCACACCATGTTTTGGCCATGTTTTTTGGACCAAAAAGATTATATTGTTGTAGGTATAGATAAGGGCAATCTCTCTTCTACTTCAGGTACTTGACTGCATTAGAGCTCGAGAGTCTGGGACCATCCTTGGGCTTGCAATTCTGCAGATATGTTGACTGTTTTCTTGTACATTGGTTTAGTAATTTATTTCAACACTATGATTTTTTGGATACTTTCCTAGACATATGTATCATGATTCATTATATATGTTCTCTAGCAGTTAATTTTTTCAGTCTCTCGCTATTTTTTTGTATGGTAATATAAATGCTTTCACTATTACTCTGTGTTTTATTTCCACAGTGTTACTCTTCCAATGAGGGAATTGTTTACCCACTATCACACCCAAGGCCCTTTCTTCTAGTCTAAAACCTCTGCTATATGTGGAAATTCACTTGAGTCCTTGTGACCAACTGGGTACGGGATGCCATTGGGCAGCTTCTGTAACTAGGACATTACAAAGTGGTAGAAAATGGATATAGACATTAGCACTGATACTAGAATTTACAGAGCTGGGAAAGAGCCTTACTGTATACTGTGTGGCTTTGGGAATCGGGCTGGGAGATGTGCTTATGCAGGAAGAGAGAGTCATTGCATACGGGTCTCGACAGTTGAGGCCATGTGAGATGAATTACCTGATGAGAGATCTGGAGTTGGATACAATTGTCCATTACATAAACTGTTGGAGACATTATCTTCAGGGAGAGAATTTTGTGGTTTTCACCTACCAAAAATGTCTGAAATATATATTCACACAGCATGACCTGATTTTAAGACAACAACATTGGTGTGAGTACCATCAGTCCTTTGAATTTGAGCTTGCCTACACACCTGGGAAAGGCAACACAGTGGTTGATGCACTGAGTAGGGGGACTCAGATAAAGGTAGTTCAGAGGGACAACAGTGTGTGGAAGCTTATGGCTCTAATATCAGAGATGTATTTGGATATGCACAACAGACTGGGGTAGACTTTTCTTTCTTATGTATCTATTACAAAAACTCTTCTTGATCGAGTGAGAATAATGCATCTATCAGATTCTGAATGCCTATTTCTATGAGAAAGTATGTCATGAGGGTACCATATTCCTAGATGGATCATATCCAAGGATGAGATATTGCATTTTCATGGGGGCATATGGGTTTCAGTTGACATATGTAATGATTTTATGCGAGACATTCCTTCCTCAGTTTGGGATGTTCATCCGGGTGTCACCGTGATGTATTATGATCTACACCATCAGTATTGGGGGCCAAGTATAATGCAAGATGTTGTAGGTTTCTTCATGAGGTGTTCCACCTGACAATAGGTGATGGTGGATCTGCAGTGAGCAATAGGGATTTTGCAGTAGTTACCCATTCCCAAGTGGAAGTGGAGTGATGTCATGATGGGTTTCATGAGAGGTTTGTTGAGGTTTCCTCGAGTGAATGATGTTGTATGGGTTGTCATTGACAGACTCACGAAGATTTCACACTTTTTTTGATCAAGGAGACCATTAGTGTTTATAAACTAGGAAGGTTGTACATCTGAGGGATTTTATATTTATATGGTGTTCCACACTCTATTTTTTCAGAAAAGGACACATGTTTTACACCTTTGTTTTTTCTGGGGATTTAGAAGGATTCGGCCACACATGTAAATTTGAGTACAGCTTACCGTCCTCAAATAGATGTCGAGTCCAAGCATATGATTCAGGTGCTTGAGGACATGTTGTTAGCATAAATCCTTGATTTTTGAGGATCTTGGGAGAAGAACATACCTCCTTCGAGTTGGACTAAAAAAACAGTTTTCATGCAGCTATTCAGATGAAACATTACGAGGCCTTGTACGGTAGGTCATCTATATCACCCTTGTGTTTTCCAGAGAGAGGAGAGACATCTATGCTAGGACCTCGTCTTGTCTAGGTGACCGTAGAAGATATAGAGTTGTTTCAGAATAAGATGACTACTGCACGGTCTCAACAAAAGTCTAATGATGATCAACAGAGATGCCCTCTGGATTTCGTGGTTAGGGATAAGGTTTTCCTGCATTTCACACCGAGGTTAGGGCACAAGAGGATTAGGAGATAGGGTAAGCTTTATCCGAGGTACATCGGGCCATATGATGTTTTAGAGGGAGTTGGGCTAGTTGCCTATCGGTTGTAGTTCCCTCAGAGGTACCGGGCAATGCACAATGTTTTTCATGTTTCTCAGCTTCAATGTTACTTCTCAGACCCGCCTCATGCTTTTAAACTAGAAGATGTTGAGCGACAGGTGGATGTATCTTTTGAGTAGAATCATATCCAGATTTTTGATCAATGTACGAAGGTTCTCTGTGGATATTTGGTTCCTCTGGTACGAGTTCTATGGAAGCATGGGTTAGTATAGGATAAAACATGGGAGAGGGAGGCCGATGTATGATAGTAGTAGCCAGAGCAGTTCAAGGTTTCTTCTCATACGCCACCTTGATAGAAATATTTGTGGATGAATTTATTTTATGGGGGAAGTTTGTAAGAACCTAGATCTTCTTTTCAAGTATTGTTTTTCTGGTGTTTTTTGAGAAAGAGATGATTTTCTAGAAATTGTTTAAGTAAACATTAGGTACTTTATATGTACATGCTGTGTAGTCTGTTTCAACATGTAGCCTTGTGCTGGTTGTGAAACGGCTGAGCACATTGCCGTATGCGGTGACCCATAGACCGCCTAATTAGGATTATAGTAAGGGAATGTACAAGCAGTTTACTTCTAAAGTACATGCTATGTACTTTTTTATTTCATTAAATAGATCGGGATCATGTCTAATTGGAAGAAAGCAACCATTCACGACCTAGTTCATCTGAAAGATACTATATGACTACGATCATTCCTCAATCCTCCAATCAAGCACCCATTCTCCGAATCATCTTCCATCGATTGCGTTGGGATCACCAAATTAAGCTCTTCCTTAATCTAGAGCTATGTTTCATGATTCCACCTCTTTCATGAATTATCTTCGGTTAAGCGTTTTAGACAATTTTGTAGATCTGCTATGTTCTTGGGTGATTCAAGGTTAGAGGTTCACTTATAGAAATCCTAAAACACAGAGATAGGATGTTTGAGGCATTTCGTTGAAATTTATTGAGTTATATGTGAAAAATTGTGCAATACCGTTCAATGGGGTATTGCTCATTTACTATTTTAGCCATGTTCATTTCCAGCTATGATTGTATGATCAAGTAGAGGTTAATTGAAAGTGAATATGGTTACTTGAAATGCATTGGAAGTGTTTTTCACATGCATGTTTTCTTTTTTGACAGTTTGGTCTAGCATTGCCTATTATGCTACTTTTTTACATTCCATGACTAGTATTGCAGGGTGAAGTAATTATTATATGTCTTGCTGCTATGATGTAGACTATTATTCAAGTAGTTATTGGGGTTTAATTTCATTGTATTGCATTGCTATGCTTTTTTGACTTACAAACTGCAGAAAGAACATGGTGTAGTGCACCATTGGGAGAATAGTCATAAGGGATTCTCCAGAGTGTCTATTATCTTTTGTTGCGATATGAGACTATGGGTGAAATTGACGTAAGTTCTTCCTTAGAGTGTATGTAGTTCATCAACGTGGGCCAAAGGGGGAATGAGATGTATGTTCTTCCCCATAGGGCCTTTTAGTTACCAATATGAGAATATAGGGGGAATAGACAACACGTTCTTCCCTAAAGAGTCTATACTAAATATGAACTACTGGGGTTAGATAGTGTGAACATCATAAAGGGTTTCTGATGTTTCCTAGGTAGTAACATAGGGGATTATGCTATGAGTACATCCTAGAGGGTTAACTATTTGTGATTTTCTATTTACATGCAATGTGGAACTGAATGATTTGATTTTGTGGAATTGTTTACTGTTGAGTACATCCTTGTTTAATGCTTCTTTTGTATATTGCCTTCCATATATTTTCACTGAGTGTTAGGAACAAATCTCTCGGTGGTTTACTACTGGGATTTAGTCACACACCTTATTTGGGCCTTTCTCTTGGGCCCAAACAGATTATATTGTTGCAGATATAGATAAGGGATAGCACCCATCTACTTCATGTACTTGATGGCTTTAGAGCTGGAGAGCATGAGACCAAGCTTGGGCTTGAAATGCTGTAGAGCTATTTACATTTTCTATGTAATTTGTATTAGTACTGTATTTAATAATTATGACATGTTTGGATGCGTTACTAGACATATGTATCATGCATTATTATATATGTTCTCCAGCTGTTCATTTCTTCAGTCTTCTTATATTTTATTTTTGTATGGTAATATTAATACTTCCAATATTTATTTGTGTATTATTTCTGTTGTGTAACTCTACCAATGTGGGCATAGATTCCCCATAATCACACTCAAGGCCATCGCTGCTAGTCAGCAGCCACTGGTGTTTGGGGAAATGCGCCTGAGGCCATGTGGCCAACTTGGTATAGAGCGTCTCTGGGTGGCTTTCGGAACCGAGACATTACATATTGGGTGGTATTATAATAATGAAATGAATATTGGAACAGGGTTTATATGTAATCAATATAATTGGGAATGTATTTTTAGAACCATATGGTGTTGGATTTGTGAAAATGGAATGAGAGGGAGTTTCATATTATAATGGTTGGAGAGGTTACACATTGAATTTTTGATGAAATAAAGTTAAACCTGTATTCTATTCATGACAGAATACTCGAAAATGGGTAAATATAAATCCAAATAGGTTAAAAAGACTCAATATTAATATATAATAAATTTTTGACATTTATTGGTTCATTAAAACCATTTTAATATTAGAATAACCACATAGTAAAACCATTTTTTTCAAAAGTATTAAATAAATATTAATATTTTACTATTTCATTAAAATAATATTTAAATATAATATAATAATAAATATTATGATTTAAAATACCTAATCAATTTCTTAAAATTATATTCGATGCATTTTAAGAGTTCAATTTAAAATTAATCCCATAAAAGGGTTGAAAAACTATGTTTTCCAAAAAAACATTCTATAAATTAAAGTGTTTTATATTAGAAGTAAATATGATTGTTAATCTAATGAACTAAATTATTAATAACATAATATAATTTAAATATTTTTATTTTAAAAACAATTTAAACTAAAATGTGTATTTTCAAATAATAAAAATGAAAAGATAGTTTTTAATAAAAATCATTATTTTTCAATATTGATAAAAAATGTAATATTTTCATAAAAATCCAAATTATTCAACCAAAGATAGTTATTATAATTATATTTTAAAAATTAATTTTATCATTTAAAATAAATTTTATAAAATTGATAAAATTTCCTTTTATTTTGGTTATCATAGTGTGAGAAAAAAACCTTGCAGAAAATTATAATTTTCTGCAAACATTCTATTTTCATTGAAATGATTATAATTTTATTTAATAGAAATTTAAAACTATAAAATTCATTTTATAAATATTAAATAAAAATAGCATTCCTAATTTATTTAGTACTACTTATACCCAATATCTAAATATCTAGTTTATAACAGTCTTGATTAAATAATAATATTTTAATATATTACTGTTTTTGTTTAAAAGCTATGTTTTATTCATTAGAACCTATAGAAGTGATCTAAATAAATGAAATATATTATATTGGTATACTATGTTAGGTTTATTTTTTCTCATATGATATCAAACACAATGTTATTTAATTATATCGTGGTGTTACTATCATCCCCCTTAAATAAACTACATCATCATAATTTTATCATAATGACAATATACATGGGTTTAATATTTAGGATACCATTTTTGGAACCCCACATTGTATTAATGGATTATAAAAAACACACATTGTATTAGTGAAATGGTAGTGTTAAGGTTAGATAATATATCACAGATAATTTTTTAAAATATGAGAACATTGGTGGCATGTAAAGATACTGAAAAAAATGAAAATCAGAAATGATTATGCATAATTATTGTGGAAATTGATTAAACGAATGAAAATAATCAATATGAATTAATCATAGAACCACACTAATATGAGATGAGTGAATAAACCATGGTTTAAACAAATATTAATGTAAATTGATCACATTTTTTCATGATCATTTTCAATTATATCAAGAAGTTGTTTTACCCTTTAGACAGAAAAAAAAATAAGAAAAAATCATACATTATAATTATAATATAATCCTTTTACCAATGATTAATTTTTTCATATGATGTTTTTTCTACATTAAATTTTCACAAAAAAAAATTATAATATATCACATAATCGCCAAAATATTTATAATATATTCCACCTATCATTACAAAAAATTATTAAAAAGGATTCATAATATAAAAAAATAGCTTCAATTACCTTAATAGTTACATATAGTGATCAATATAATTCATTTAATATTTTTATACCCTTAAAACACTAAGTCATAAATTTCCAATGACCAAATACCATTCTCCCAATTCATTCCATTACATTAAACGTAATTGATAGGTATACATAAACCTAATAAAACATTTTTTTTTCAAAAGATTATTTATAATTTCTAAATGAACTCAAGGAAAAAATATTAGTCCATCAAACTAGTTGATAATATTTTTTCATATTATCTAAGGAATCAGGTTGGAATATGGTAAGTGTTTCACCCTTACCACACATAAATTATGGGTTCAAGCACCACAACCTCACTTGATTTGATGGGTTGTGACCATCGATACAACTTATCCTTATTCTACAACTATATTATTTATATCACAATAATGTTCCCAAAGTTTAACCATCCATAATTAACTCATCATAACCAATATTATAAATCATAATGGATATCCATACATTTAAAATTGTTACCACAGAATGTAAGATAATTCATCTATAATTTAATTTTTGATAACATTTAAAAATAATGAAAGGTTTGTATGGCCAAAATGTTTTCCTAAAATATCCTTAATCATCGTATACACCAATAAAAGAACCTAAAAATTGTTTTTAAGAAAATGAACTTACGATGGACCTTATATTCCAAAACCCATCATGGTATCCACAAATATATGTTAATGAATATATTTTTGATTCAAAATATAAAAAAAATACTTATATGTTCAATATTCCTATAACAAAATTAGAATTGATAAAAATCATTCCAAAATATAATTCATGAAAACCAATACATAAATCTCGTTATATCAATTTAGGTCCATCCATGATCAAGAATTAACATTTAGGATTGGGAATTTTTAGGGATACTTCCAAGGTTCTCCACATTGAGGCTGAAAAATATATAAATTTATCCCTATGATTTAATTTATTTCCTTACATCATACTCTAAATTATACTCATTAATTTGTTATGTTATTCCCTGTATTTCAAAACCTAAAATATTTTCCCCTTCCTTTGAGAATCATTCATGGGTGTCTCTTATCTCATTTATAACCATAAGGGCATTGATACTTCATAACTCTATGGTATCCATTACAAAAGATCCATGAGAATTTTAACATTATATACTTATCTGATATGATTTTTTATAGATGATTTTTTAATCATCTTCCAGGATAAATGATTAGGACTAATCATGGTGTTCTAAACACCCATCATCATTACATTTGATTTCTCATAGTCACCATTATCCTTAATATTCAATTTTAACATGATAATATATTTGTAAAACCATTGAATATAAGAGGAAATAATGGTGTGAGAAATAAAAAATGTAGTGGAAAAAACCAAATAATTATTTGTAGGAGAACTAAATTGGTTTCACCAGGAAAATAAAAAATAATAAAACCATATTTGATAGCCTGTATGACATGAAATACAAAATGTAGAAGAAAATTCAACCCCATAAATATTTCTGATTTATTTACATTTAAATAAATTATATATATATAATAACATTCATTATATGTAACACTGAGTGAGGATTTCATTACATGCAACAATGAGTTTCTTTGATAGATTTAATTACATGAAATATTGAGTTTTAACAAACAACAATATACTATGAATATATTTATTTAATAAGACAGTTATGAAATTTTTCATTCAAATTTGAATATTAATATGATTATCTAAATAATGAAAATGTATAGTTAAAACCACATCAGTTATTATATATTAATTTGAAATAAAATAATAATCATTTAAAATAAAAAGAAATACATTATGAAATAATGTTATTTTCGAAAATAAAGATTAATCGCAACTTCAACAAATTATGTAAGATTAAATTTTAAGAATTTTTGAACATATATATCGAACAGTATATTATATTTTTTAAAATATGTTATAAAAATTATCTTAGTGTTATTTTATTGGATTATTTTGAGAAGATTCATTTCATTAAGAAGACCAATAGATACTGAATTTTAAATGAAAAATGTATTTTTTGATAAATTATTCATTATATTAAATTATAGTTAAAATTAATTTTATATAAAATTATTTTCATTAAATAGTAATTATTATAATTTTAATAATTAGAATCAATTGATTATATAATATTTAATTAAATACATTGTAATATTTTAAAAATATTTTTTTTAAAACCTTGTTTCTCATTGAATCTATATGGATAATTATTTGATATATTTTAAAAAATTTTTGAATTGAATTAGGAAGAAATTCATATAACTGTTGAATAATAACAATTTCTAATTACTAATAATTTCAACATTATGTTCACAAAAATAAATCATGAAAACAATAAAAAAATATTGTTACGGATAACGTTAAAATGAGTTTATCAGGTGATGAGAAAAATATAAGAGAAAAATGAGCTATAAAGATGTCAAGAAATATGTGATTAAATTATTTATACATTTAAGCATTATATTTTATATAATTTTTGATTTTAGACTCTTTTGAAATAAAAAACACATGGGATAATAATGTCTGTAAAAAATACCATGTTTTTCATCTCCCCCAGTTATTAAAGGTCAATAACTCTCCTTTATTTATCAAACCTTCACAAATTTTTGGAGTATCCATTAAATATAAAAATATATTACCAACCTCCCTCCCCTAATCTCGGCTTTATTTTTTTTATGGAATCTAACCTATAAAGGATTTAGGGAAAATTAATGACAATACACGATGAAGGTAAATCTTCTTTAATAAGCATGTGTATTTTACATCATTATACACCTCCTTAAATTTTTATTAAATCATTTTGATATTGTAACCTCATAATCATTAATATAATTAATTTTTATTATAATTTTATTTGACTTAAAAAAATCCACACTTAAATCAAATGTATTTCAAAATAATTTGACTGTGTATGACAGACTACCACCTCATGAACTGATGTTATTTGGTTATCCATCAAAATAACCAATCGATGGGTTTTGTAGTGTAAGAAAGAATTCCGACTAATAAGGTGATGTATTTCATCTATTACTATTGATTAAGATGGAAGGTGATAAAGAAAATGTTTATAAGTTTATGTTATATAAATGACATAATTTATATTATAATACTATATTTATAATGTAGTAATAAGAATTTATATGTCTTTTAAATTATATCATTTTCAGTCATTTAAAGATTATAACATCATTCGTGTACATGTGGGATACCCCCCTCATAATGAGAGGTTGTAGTCTTTTCATCACCCCACCACATAGATGTTATATATAAAAATGGTTCATGATGAAGGTTAACCTAATCCTATAAAATTTATTTAATAAATAGATGTACAAGAAAGAAACTATATAAGAGATTTATAATTATGGGATTGAAAATCACAATGAAAATATACATGAAATATACTAGTTTAATAATATAATAAGATAAAGGGACATCTTTCAATAACCTCAAAAGTATATCACTTAGAATGAGAATATACTCCTTTGTTTTACTCTATATATACATGGGTAACATCAAACAAGATCTAGTATGAAATAGAATTTCAATCAATCCAAGATAAGAGAATATTCCATGGAACATTCCTAGAATGATTTTAATGAATTTTCACCATAATAGATGGGTTTTATTTAAACCATAAGAAATTACAACCACAATGAATAGAATACCTTATCGCCTTTATCATAGCCTAGATCTTAACATCAAATGAAAATCAACTTCCAATGAAATGAAAGAAACATCCATAAATAAGACATCAATGAGTGTGAAAATTCCACCACTGCCATCTAATTATGCTCTTCCAAATACCACCCCATCAACATTAACAATCAACTAACTTGGACGTTTTGGATTCCATCAGATGGACATGCCCACTAATGAATTGTTCACCCTTACATGGACACCAAGTGATCACTAAATAACTATGTCAAAAAAATCATTATACATGAACCCAGTTTGAATTTCAGAAGTAGTATGGATCCCTCGATCTATATCCATGTCATCAGAATGAAAGGAATGCTTATTATTGTTGAAAAAAATCAATATATGATCTCTACAAGTATAAAATAGCAATAGAAGGTAAATCAAATAGAATAGAATATATTTGATCACTACAAGTAATCAATAAAATTGTGAGAATAAATTCTTCGAATCTTTAAAAATAAAAAATAAAAAATAATATCTCATACACATATAACAATAATCTGTAAATGAGTAGAAAACACATAAAGAGATGGAACATTGACACCCCACCACGCAAATAGAAGGTCCTGGCCACCATAGGGAAAATACTTTTATGTTAGATGAGGGATTGTATAGGTTGTCATTGCTCCCACATCATCAATACAGACAACATTTCATGAAGAGATATATAAACTTCTTTAAACATACAACCCAGGGTGTAAAAGTACCTGAATCACAATAATGACATATATAAAAATTCCATGTATTAAATACACCGTACAACTAGGGAATCTAAACTAATTTTTCATAATAAAAATATTCATGCCTAGAAGATTCCATATCATCGTGGTTAGGTAGTATCTCACTAATGTATGAGATACCTTTTTACTCAGAAATATTGGGTATCTTCAAATATGCCTAAATTTTAATCTCATTAGGGATGGTTCTATATATCTAAGTAATTGTCGAACTATTTAGTAGTGAATTCATAAAAACCATCCATATCAAGAATCTAATAATATCATAAGATTCATTAATTGTAGCTATCCAGACTGATAAATAAAAATACATTTCATAACCAATTTGTAGCCTTTGGGAAAATCTGGTAATAATAAATTCCAAAAATAAGTATGAAGTGGGCACAATATTCTATGTGATTTTTTGAATAAATTATCAATGTATATCTAGATATAATTTGATCAAGGTCCACCTATATACATAGTATTGATACAGTCATTCCATGCAAACATTACTAACCTCCTTTCATGGATAAATCCAACATTAAAAAAATGAACATTGATATCGATCAACTTAACAAGGATTATAGGTACTTTGTATATGGATAACGTGTATATAAAAATATAGGTGATATAATAATTGACCAAAAAATCCTAATTTCATGATACATGGTCTTCCGATTCCAATTTTCCAAATTATTATGATTTTTCAGGGAAATATTTATAAGGTAACATCTTTTCCCCCTAACAAATTATGGGAGAATTCCTTGGTAAATAATGGGAAATGAGACTATGTTCACTCCAAGGCTTTGGGAAACACTATTTCTATTTATGATAGAAAATTAATTTCCAAAAATAATGGAATAAATATTCCAGCTAATCATCTACCCTAAATAACCTCATAAACATTGGTATTGAATTTTCAATAGTCGTAGGCTTAAAATACTTAATATAAATAGTATTATCATTATTTGGTATCAATGAAATAAACATTATGTTCACCCTATGAGGAATTGATGAATTAATTAAAAAATTACTCATAGTATTAATAACATTAAGATGAATAATATCCCAATAAAACATGAATAACTTGTTATTGAATCCATAAGGGAGAGAAAAACTATTCATATCTAAAGAGAAAATAGTAGCATGAATGTCCTTTGCACTGGGTCCCTGAACATGCCCTTGATTTTATATTATAATCAATGCTCAACTCAATGAAATTGATCTTTCATAAAATATTTTATTCTCTATTATATTATTATAACTACTCAATATAACAAGGAACGAAATTCAATATTTCATTTTCATAACTAAACTAATTTCATTAATTTGAAGGAAATTAAGAATCCTTCACACCTTTTTCTCCCAAATTATGTAATAAAATAATTGTTAATTACTATCCACCTCCATGATCCATTTTCTTTTAAATTGGTTATGAGTGAGTCCTTCATTAGTTCTCAAAATAATTTCATTTTTTGAAACAACATGTATCTCTTATTTAGAGAGGACATCATGAGGAATGATGTATTGATGTAAATAAATCAACTGAGATTCAACTTCCTTAATTTCTCTATTGATATTGAGAAAGCTGGTTTATTCTTTTATTTTAATTTAGACCTAACAATATTAAGCTTTCTTGATAAAATATTCAATGGAAATCCAAGAAAACCAGACATCAAAGCATCTCATAAAACATTTTTATAAACTAGTATTACAATCCAAGCATTATTAAACATGAATGTTAAATGGTATGACCATGATCTATTATCATAAATATCAATTAAGAGAAGACTATGATACTAATTTAATATTAGAAGGTTAAGTCCAAATATTTTAACTGCACCATTCCAATAATATCCCCAGTTTATGGGCCTTTTATTATGTAAAATTAAAACTTTCATTTAAAAAATGAAATAAAAAAAGTTAAATATTATTTTCAGAATAAAAGACCTTTTTGTTGATTACCCAAAATAACATGTTGGCGTATGAAGCATGAAACCCTGAGATGGGATACGATACACGATACCATGATATTTTATAAAAAACATCATATATATATAATTAATTAAATTATATAATTATATAAAATCCATTAAACATAGTTTTTGGAATATTAATAAAAACATTCAAAATTATTTTTATAATTGCTTTATATAAATAAATAATATTGATAATTAAAGTTATGTTTTTGGGGAAAGTACTTCGATTTTTAAAAACAAAATTTTCCCGTATGAATCACTTATAGTAGTGAATGTAATTTTAGACTCATTTAGAAATTTAATGTGGAAAAATAATCTTCATTTTTTAATTCAGAATATCATATTTATCCTTGTGTGAATTTTTTGGATTTTACTGAGAAACATCATTTATTGATTAATACAGGAAAAAACTACTTTTTATTTAAAAATGACCTTTCATATAATTAATTATTAATATTGAATAATATTTTATACAAGATTTATGGTCACATTAGAAAATTGTTAAATATTTTAATATTATATATTTCATTCGAATGAATTTCACTTTGAAAATGAATATAAAATATTAACAATTTTTAATTTTTTTTACTTTGAAATCATATTATTTCATCCCATCTACGGGAAGAACAAAAATATTAACTATTATACTTCTATGATTTTAATTTCAAATGTCAAAAGTACAACGTTTTATTTAGTATAATACTGTGATTATAATAATAGTATGTTAATTTTTTATAAAAATGAATAGTAAAAGTGATTAACATTAATCATAGAAGTTAAAGCCAAATTAATCTTAAATAGGGACTAAACCTAAGAATCAAGGTCCCAACTGACCTAAACTATTTTTGAAAACAATTATTTTTCTATATTTCCGCCATAATAGATCCATTATTTAGTTTGGTTGGATTAGTATGAAACTTGTTAGGTATAAAAATGTGCACACCTAACTTTTTTGATAAAATTCCAACTTTGATAGTTACCTTCCCTATAAAAGGCGACCAGATCATCCCATTCATCAGACATATTAAATATTTTAATCTCATCAATGATCATCCCATGTACCCTCCATAAAATTCAATATTCGTCCATGAAGCCTCTCTTTGGGAAGAAATACTCTCAAGGAAGCCTTTAGGCCCAAACCAAAAGGAGTTACCCAATTTAGAGGTAACATATTCTGTCAAGCTCATTCCATTTATTTTCCATTTCCACCCCTCCACTATATTTATTATATTATTTTTTACAAAAAAAGTATCCTCTATATAATATTATTTTTTTATTCAGTGTGTATTCCCTACAATTATACACGCCTCCATCCAATGGATGTTGAATATGTTGGTTCTGTGTACAATGAACTACTTCCTCACGAAACGTTGATTGCACATTTCCCCATTTCCAAAAATCATGTTGGCCATTATAATGGAAATTATATTTTTATAGGTTTTGTATTATATTTAATATAATTAAATTCTTCTTTATTACTTTTACAACACTCATCTCTTTACACATCTTATAGATTTAACATGATACTCTCATCTGAGGATGTTTGGACTACCGCCCTCTCAAAGCAATGTGATTCATTGACAAACCAAATAGAATATATGAAGGTTGGATTATGTGAACTATATGATATATATGATATAGTAATTATAATTGAATAATGATATATATATACATATCTATATATCATTTACATACATTATTTAAATATGACAGTAAATACGGAAACAACATTCAAGTGTACGTATGGATTACTGTCTCAATGAATGGTGAATTCCAATTCATAATACTATATTATATAGATTATTTTAATAAAAATATATGGTATATTACTTATATTTATTTCATGGATTACATTATAGAATCATTATATAATTATAAGGATGAAAGATGTATCAAATTGAGACACATGCAATGAATAATGTGAATTTTAACAAAAGAGAATATTTAACATAGGATCATTAACAAGAGGGTAATATAGTCATAATAAAACAATATATGGATTTATGTAGACAATTATTCTTCCGTAAAAATCTACAAATGAATTTTTTTATAATAAATGAATCTTTTTCGAGTGCGGAGAGAGTCAAGAAACAAGGTAAGGGGAATCCATCCCACTTATAATTTTTTTGATATAATTTTATTTTTCTACACTAATCCCTTTTGGTGTGGTGTATGTACTAAATAGTATTCTGTTATATGTATAATGTAATTAAATTTTTCGGTATCCAAATTTTTTTTATGATCTTTTTTCAGGGGGGTTATTTTTAAAGTGTTACCAAATCGATAAAAACCCCTCTTCTCAATTTTCTTTCTATGAGACTCATGTTTTTATACACCTAAAACATTTTTTGAGTGTAAATAATTTTTTTTACGTGAAATAACATGAATATAATTATTTTTCATGATATTATTTGATTAATTTATTTCCATTTCCTTACATGGAGAACATAATCACAATATCCTATGTTATAAGAGTTTATTGAGAGAATATCATTACGTTTTGAGATTTTTTTTATGCTTCAATTGATAAACTATTATGATCCTTATATCAACAATAATAATTAATTTCATTCTCCTCTGTTTTTAATGATATACTTATTCGTGGCTGCCATACTACAATTTTGATACATTGATATTTAATAATGTGTTTTAAGAAAGCATGATGTTACACTTCGTTCGGTCAAAAATCATTGTTTTCTAAAATTGGATCCAGGAATATAATACCATTTTCCTATAATAATTAAATGTAACTTTTACCCTTTTTTAATTTACAAATTTATTACAAGTAATTTTGTTGTCCCTTTCCAAACATGGATATTTTTTATCTTATTTTACTATGAAAAAGGAATTTTCTTTCAAACTCATAAAAAATGTAGATAATCTCTCACTAATATTTCTATAATGATTACCTTCCATTTTTAATATTTAAATCGTCATTAAAATATTTTCAACAATATTTTTCATAAAAACTGGGTTTCAAAACTTTTTCATTCTCTATTTATATGTTTTTGAAGTATTCCTAAACAAATGGTTTTTAAAATGTGTTCAATCTGTTTATATATGTTTTCATAAAAAATGGTTTCCATAATGAATTCATGATTATTTTATATGTTTTCTTATGAAATGGTTTTCCATATTTTTTAAATCCATTCTTATATGTTTTCAATGTTTTTTCGAAGGAAATGGATTTTAGATTGTTTTGAATTTTTTTATATGTTATCAAGTATGAATGTTTTCAAAAGTATTTCCTAAGATTCAATTTATTTTCTAAGAACATGATTATAAAATGATTTTATACAATATAAAATTTCATACGAGAAATGATATTTTCCTCAAAAAAACGTTTTTAGTGGATATTTTAAAATTATTTTCTATATAAGATGACATCTGTTGGTGTCCCCCATGCCATTATGGTGAAATTATTTAATTTTTTCATTCATATTCTTTCTCTGAATGGTTTATGTTTGGATGACATGATGTCTATGAAGTATGTTTCTCTTTCATAGGTTATATGATTTTGAATTTCACTTCTTTTATTAGGTTATGATGAAATGATTAAGAAAAATTTCTTATTACATAGGTTTTGGTATGTCTAAATTTTTTTCATACCCTTTTAATTTCAATGTTTTTTGGAAGGATTATTTTAAATCATGGGGAACAGGTATGTACAATTTTATTTTGTGATGGGTGGGACCAATATATCCCTCCAATTATTTTGGAATTTATTTATATATAATGAGATAAAATAGCGATGTAACGAGGGTTACATGGTACAATAATACAGGGATGGAATGAGGGTCACTCGGTTCAGTAATATATTATTTGAATAAGGGTCAATCAGTTCAGTAATACATGGTTGAAACGAGGGTTAGCAGGTTCAGTAAAACAAATTTTCACACTAATATAGTCATGGAAATAATTTCATGTCTACTATGGAAGTCCATATATTTATATGTATTACGACAATTTCATGTATTATTCATATTTTATGATTTCATGGATTGTTATCATTATTTCATAATTAACATGTACTTTGAATTTCCTATACTTATTCCATGATAATTTATATGCAGGTTATGATGTTGTATTTTCATGATTACATTATCATAACCTTATGATCATGTTTATGCCTACGTGCATCCCTTTTTTACCCTTAATGATCACTTTACCTCACCCCATTTTAGGATTTCATTCCCCTAGGTTATGAGGATATGTACTATGTTTGATATTTCAAAGAAGGGTGAAAGTCCAGATTAACCCAGCAAATAATTTTGTAGCACACATATGTACTATTTTTATGTTCTATTTTTTAATGGCATGATTCCAAGTAAAATCTATTGGTGGAAATTTATATAATTATTAAGTATTAGAAAAATATACGGTAATGTTAATTTTTAAAAAGTGCGGATCCAAATTGTTTTTATTAGAGAAAAGGTGTAGTTATCCTTGTAAATTATAATGAGAACACTATAGTGAAATCTCTATGTACATTTATAAGTATATGTCTAGGGATGTCGATAAGTTTATATATAAGGATGAGTTAATATTTAGGAAAATGTCATAAAATTTTAGTAATTAATAGAGAGAGTGGTTTCTAAGAAATAAATCCCTATCTAGATACTAATAGAGGATGTGGATCTTGAACATAAATACATATGGGTAGCAAATCCAACAAGATTTTTTCATCTTGACTCAAGGTAATCTATTACATGATAATGGGTCTTACTCCACACATGTTTTGACACTCCCAGGGGATATGCCTTGGGAATTTTCAAACTATTCACAATCCATAATAATGAATTTAGATATACTTTTTCTATGAATATCCTAGGATAATCACATTGTATCAAAGATTATGGAAGGTGTCATGATATAGACGTCATCTAATTTATTATTTTCATGAATATATGGTTTTATTATATGATATGTAATTCTCAAACTATGATGTTGGTTTTAGTTAGTAGTGGGAAACTTTTTGAACTTTATTAATGTTGAATGTGATGGAATATTTTTTGATGAGAATTCATGGGGTATGATCACTGGAGTGGAATATTTCATGCCCTTTCCTAATCTATTTTTATGGAACATGAAAAACAATTATTACCTTAACCTACTATATGCCTCACTATGAAATTGAAAGGCAATGTTCACAATCATTTTGGGTAATATAGACCCTGAAAGGAAGAAGATTTGGATTCCATTATTTCATAGTTGCAGAAAGATTCACCCATATGAATGTCTTAGAGGAATAAAATGATTTTTCGTCGGTGGAAAATAAGGACACAAAGCTAGTGACTAGAAGAGAAAAATGAATATTTTGGGTAAATAAATGGAAGGTGATTTTGGACACCCTACATCATCATTGAAGGTTAATGGGTTTTATGTGTATAAAAAATGGTCCTTTTTTATCCTATTTCCCAAGATGAAATCTCTTGAATTGAATCACATGGGTGGAGTGAGTAATAGCTACATTATAGATTATTATGAGATAAAGAATTAAATGTGAAAGAAAATAGGTATTATTGATAATTGATTAAAGATGGTGTAATTCAAGAATTGATATATTTAGATTCAAATGTCATGAATGATGAAATATACACAGATAGTTAAACTAGTTTTTTTACTCAATGTTTTCAAGTTTTTGTTGAATAATCTTTGTTGACAAGTTAAGTAATTACATGATAAGCTGATATGTTTACTAAGGGAAGGTAACCCTTAATATGTTCATTATGATATGATAATATGTAATGGATAATGATGTGTGGGGTGTGAATAAATAAATTTGGTTGTATCGATTTCCATAGAACTGTGTAACATCTGTTTTATAGGTGGTTTCGTGCACCACTAACGATTTTGACAACATTTTTGTATTTAATAATATATCCAATGCACTTTGGAATGATGAAGAATTAATGTTTTCCTAAATCATTTATTGTAATTATAGTTGTTTACTGGTTTTAATAGAATATATGAAGTGGGTATTCACATGTTTAGAATGTAACGACCAAGAGCATAATTTTGATATACATGGGTATTAATTTTAGTCTAATTTCATGAAACTCTTTCGATTGTAGATTAAATTTCATCTTTGAGAAGGGTTATAAAGATAATAATTCCTGAATATATTAATTTAATATTTAGAGGAATTATTTTTGAACTGATATTGTGTCGAAAACCATTGCTAAAAGGAATAATTAATTATTAACCATATTTCAAGGATGTCCATATTATATATTATATAAGTGTAGATTTTGAAAATAACATCACATATTTAGAGTGATAACCAATTATGAGTGGCAATGTCGAGTTCTTGAACCCATGACCCATGGATGATAAGGCTATCACACCTACCACTTTCCTACATGATGTCTTGGTCAATGTATAATTGTTTTTAATGAATAAATATTTATGATGAACTATTAGTGTTACTTTTTTTAGATTAAAACATGTTGTTTTTTGAGAGAAAAATGGTTATATATTTTATTATTCTATTTTCCTTAAGTTCTGTTTAAAGTTTATTAAGTGTTAGATTCATCAAATTTAATTTCTATTGATTATTTATATAATGTAATGTTTCTATTACAATTTTTTTACAAGAATACCTAATAATTAATATTTTTTATTGAACTTTTACAAGAATTACTCAACATTGTGAAAGTGATCCAATAATTGTCTTCCTATTACCATTATTTTTATTAAGCTGATGTCCTTTTAAATAATCACAATTTTATGACTTTGAGCCCCTCAAAATTACTTTTATCATTCATTTGTTTTTGATTGATGACCTCAATCAATACTAATTAATATTAACACTTTTTCTCATATGTCCAATCTTTATAACCAACCTATATTATCTTATGTGTAAACCTAGTTATATGTTTCTTTGGGTAACCATTAAATGACTAAAATTATATTTTTTAGGTAATTCCTAGTATCCATTTTTAGGATGTGGGATAAAATGACTGAATCATTCTTGTTTTAATCCTTTTATATCCCAGATGAATTTTGAGGGAAAAAACAATTTAACTGGGGAAAAATGTAACACCCTGATTTTTATGGATTTTTTTGTGAATATATTTATAAATTCATCTATATAATGCTTCAAAATATGTAAAATATTCACTTTCACACTAAAACAACATTTCTTACATTACACTCAATACTAATTTGGCGTACGATGCACACGAAACGGGGTTGATGTATGATTCAAGAAACACTATGTTTTATTAAATATATATATATATAATTAAATAAATGAGCTATATATAACCTATACATTAAAAATATGTATTGAAATATTAATAACTACTTTCTGCAAATTATTTATAATTTTTTTATAAATAAAGCATATTTATAATGAATGATATAATTTTTGGAAAAGTCCTTATATTTTTTAAAACATCGTTTTCTCAAATGAATTGATTTTAATAATAAAAGTAATTAAAGAAACATTTATAAATAGAATTTAATATAATTAATTTTATTTTTTAATTCACAATTTGAAAATTAATCTAGGGTGAATTTTTGGACTTTTCTAAGAAATATCAATTTTTGATGAATATAGAATAATACTGTTTTTTGGTTAAAAAGTATTTTTTATCTAATTAATTAATAATTATAAATGATATTATAAATATTTTTAACTTTATATTAGATAAATATTATAACATTTAATACACTTACATTTATTATAATCAATTTCACTATGAAACCGAATATAAAATCTTAACAAAACTTTGGACTTTTTGTTTCATTAAAACCCCCTTATTTCGTCCCTTATGCATGATTAACACTAATCTTATTTTTTTGTTCTATTATTTGAATTTAAAAAATGTAATATACACCATTATTTTCCGTCAATATTTATATTATAATAAGACCATGTAAATTTTTTACCAAATGATTAGTAGAAGTGATTAAATTTATCACAATAGTTAAGTATAAATTAAGCCTAATTCTAGAATAAACCATAAAATTATGGCCCCAAATGACTTATAAAAAACTATAAAACCATTTTAATATCCATATATCTTCTATAAAACTTATATTCTTGTGTTATTTTTGTTTTTTATGACATTTTTTATGTATGAACATGTGAACTCCTGAATTGTTTCTAAACATTCCAAGTGATTCCATATCATTCCCAATATAATGAAACAACATAAACACATTCCACACTCAACTTAAACTATTTTGGATCACCTGTTATATTCTCAAGTTCCCTAACATATATTATCCATTAGAACTTGAATACCACAATTGGGATGAAATCTTCTCAAGGAATCCTTCTGGCACAACCAAAGGATTTACCCTATTTAGATGTAATGTTTTCTCTCAAGATCATTCCAATTATTTTACTTCTCCCAAACTCTACTCTATTTAATCCATTAATGTTTGAAAAATTTTATTCTTTATATACTAGTATTTTTTATGAAGAATTTTTTATTGATAATTATACACACCTCAATCTAATGCATGTTGAACATACTATTTCTCTATATGGTGAACTACAGCCTCATAAAACAACGATTGTCCATTTCTCCATTACCAACAAATAATGCTATCCATATTAGTGGAAATTATATTTACATATTTCATATATTATATTTAATATATATTTAATTTTTAATTCATTTTACATAACACATCCCTATACTTTCCTATATGTGTTAAGGAGATAATCTCATTTGAGGATGTGTGGAGTGTCAACCCCTCAAAGTGATGTGATTCATTAACACACAACATGGAATATATTAAAGATGATTTTAATGATATCATACGATATATATGACATAGTAATTATAATGGAATAAGGATACACACACACACACATAGATATATATATATATATATATATATATATTTCATTTATAGAATTTCATTCAATACGACAATAAAATGGGAAAAAATGATCATGGGTACATATGGCATATCATCTACATGAATGATGAATTATATTTCTTAATCAGGTATCCCTGTATTTTTATAATAAAATTATACTATATTTACTTGATATTTATTTCATTTTTAAATTATGGAATCATGATATAAGTATACCGAACAAAGATGCAACAAATTAAGAGACATGCGAAGAATATTGTGAATTTTACTGGAACGTGAAACCTTAACAAAGGATCATTAACAAGTATGTAATATAATTTCATAATAGAACCTTATAGGGTATTATATATAAGAATATGATTCATTAAATTGTTAATAATAAACTTATTTTTATTATACAGTAATATTTAATGACTACAGAGAGAGTAAAGACAACAGAAAATGGATGTCATATCACTTTTTGTTTATAAAATAATTTATATGTTCACCTATCATTCATTTTGGTTCCTTGTATGTACTGCCAATGATATTGTTCATTTTATATTTTAATTAAATTTATGGGTATTTAAATTCTTATTTTATGATCCATATTCTATGGGGTTTTTGATCAAAAGTTACCAAATTAGTAATAATATTTTGTCTCAATTTTTTTCATTGAGGCTCAGTATTTGTAACTAACCTAAATTTATTTTGAGGTGTAAATAATTCCATTTAACATAAAATATCATGAAGTGAAATATGTTTCATGATATTATATTCCTTATTTAATTTACTTTCTTTACAATGACTTCATGATACCATGATACCATATTATAAAAGATCATTGAGTCAATCTCATTGATTTTTGAGATTGTTTATTTTTATGCGGCATTGATGAATTCTTATGTTCTATCTATCATGAATATTTATTAATTTCCTTTATCCTATTTAATTTCTAGATATACTCATGTATTGGTACCATATTATACAATTCTTTACATAAGATTGTTATGAATGTGTGTTTAAGAAAACCCAACATTACCCTTTCTTCGGTCGTAAATATATGTTTTCTAAAAAGGGTATCGAAGAATATTATACTATTATTCTATAATAATTAAATGGAAGTTTTACCCATTTTTTATTTTCTAATATATTCAAGGTAATTTTGTTATTTTATTTCTAAAAAATGATGTTTTATAACTTTTTTTATCATGGAAAAGGAATTTTCATTAGACATCATATGACATGTACGAATTTACCATACATATATACTTTTAATCCCCATTTTCATATTTTAAAAGGGTTATATATAATAACAAGTTTTTAATGTATTTTCATTAATAATTGTTTTTTAAAACGTTTTCAAGATCTATTTTAAAGGTTGTAATGTATTTTCAAATAATTTCATTCTAAAAAAATTCAATAATTTCTTATAAGATTCAAGAAAAATGGTTTGGAATACTTTTTCAATGCTCTTTTTTTCAAGTATAATGTTTTTCAAAATGTATTCTAGCACTTTTTATGCTTATATAATGTTTTTTAAAAAAGAAATTGTTTTAAAATGTTTTGAAGCTTATTTAATAAGATTTGAAGGAAAAGTAGCATCAACATGATTTAATAATTTTCATGGTATTTTCTAGGAAAATTATTTTCAAATAGTTTTATGTAATAAAACCTTTTTAAAAAATAATGGATATTTTCTTCATGAAACGTTTTTAGTGGATATTACAAATTTATTTTCATATAATATGACATTTGTTGGTGTTACACGTGAATTTAAGGGGAATTATTCAAAATTTACATTTCTTATTATTTCTCTAAATGTGTTATTTTTTTATGGATTGAGGTCTATGATGTCCGTTTATCATTCATAGGTTATATTATTTTAAAACCCATTTCTTTTCCCATGATATGATGGAATCATTTTTAAACCTTTCCCATTCCAATGTTTATGTTATTTTTACATGTTTATGATACCCAATCAATTTCCTAGGTTATGGTAAAATAATTTATTATATTATGGATTATGTATGTATGATTTCATTATATGATGGGTCAAACCTATATCTCCCTCTAATAAATAGGGAAATTATTTATATATGAAGAGATAAAAAACAGTCGGAACCAGGGTTACTCATTTCAATAATATAGGGCTTGAACGGGGGTAACTCAGTTAAGTAATATAGGGATGGAATGAGGGTCACTAGAATTAGTTATACAGGACTGGAACTGGGGATACCGAGTTCAGTAAAATACTTTGTCCACTGAGATGGTCTTGGTAGTAATTATTTGTCTAGTATGGATATCAGTATCTGATTATGTTTTCCACAATTACATTTCTTATTTATTTGTTATTATTTCATGGATTATGAAATTTATTTTATTGTAATTGATGTCTTGAGAACTTCCAATCATTATTCCACGATCTTCAATACATAGTGTATGATCTTATATTTTCATTATCACATTCTCATACCCTTATGATCATGTTTATGCTCACATGTATCTCTTGTTTACCCTTACTGAAAACATGATCTCACCCTTTTTATGTTTTATTTTCCTTCAAGTTTTGAGGATATGTAAAATTATTGATATGTATATGTAGGCTTATAGTCAATAAGAAACTAGTGGGTGATGTTGCAGCTAACTTATCTAATAGTTATATGTTTCTATATTTCTACTGTCTCTATACCAACAATAGTATTTGGGAAACAATTTATATAATTCATAATAATTATGCATATTTAATGTAATATTACTTTTTGAAATGAACCAGTCTCTCAAATTCCTTTAATCCACTTTATCAGAGAACACAAACAATATATTTTCCTTCCCCCATTTAAATTATAACTAGACATAGTATAATTATATTTAGATATTGAAGCATCAGCTAAACCACCCTTATCATTTTAAGACGAAAATTCATTGACAAAGATTTAAGAGAAATTACTATCAGTTTTTTCATCCATGCTCAAAAAACAATTGAATTCATAGAAAAATATAACTGATACTAATATTATCCGATATGAATTCCAAATTCCTCCACAGAACTCTTATTCTAGTGACTGATTTGACGAAATAAAAAAAGTGATAGAGATATTCAATTGATTAATAAAACAAGATATGCTAACCGAATGATAATAACTATCCATGAAATTTATAGAGAAATTTTAAGGATTAACAACCAACAATTAATCAATAGCAGTATGAAATTGGTTATCAACAACAAATGAGTAACACATGTATTTTCTACTCGAATCCCATCTAGTTTTCAAACATCATTCTTGGCACAATAAGTCCAATCTGTAGTGGTTTATTTGTTGTGACAAAATTAATAATTATTTGGAATGTGGGAAATTTCCCATTCCCTTGGTCGTCCATGAATATGACCATTATTGATTATAATTTTTTATCCTATTACTAGGCTCATAATAACTTTGGTTCCAACCTGTATCAAAAGAAATAACTCCTAATTAAATTCCCCCATATTATCTATTATATCAACATGAGAGGGATCACTCAGATCCTATGAAGATATATGAGTATTTTTATTATCTCTAACCATGGATTCATTTCTACGGGAAGTTAACCTATTGTCTGATTCAATAAAGGACAAATTAAATGTAGGTAATTTTCTACTTGTATTATTGTATGGTTAAACCTATGAAAAAAAACCAAAAAGTTTATCATTTTCTTCATGATAACGTTTAGGTGGATAATTATTAGAAAAATAGAAATATATTATTGTATAATAATCATAATCCAAAGCGATTACCTATATCAAATATTTCCTGAATTCCAGATCAGAAGAAGGGAGTTCAACCTGCATTGGAGATGCTATTTGCGGAACACAAGTAGAATTGAAAACCTTATCAAGTGCTTAAGAAATGTCTAGATCAGTCTCTGGATTAATGGATTTAATTTATTAAACTAGAATAATTACATTCTTATGTTCCAACACAATGGTATCCTTCATCATGGATGATGAGGCAATAACATGATCAATTTCCAAAAAAAAAATGGGAACTTCCATTGGAGCTGTAGAAATATGAAAAAAAAGTAAATAAGCATGACTAGATAATGTACCATGACAATAAAAAGAAACCTGTTCATTTCTAAATTCAAAATAAATATAAACTACAACATCGGATTCAATTTGTAAATTAAAATAATAAATAGAATTATGAACAATATCTTTATTGTCAAAATAACCAGAATTAGTGGGATCAGCCTTGTGTCCACCCACATGAGAGGTTTTCTTATTTCTGGACTTACCATCAAAAGATGATGTGAACAACCACATCTCCATCATTATCTTCAAATTATTATATTCATGTACCCTGAATTTTTTTTACATTGTTTGTTCCTAATATAATGAGAGACAATATGCCCCCAAAAAATTTATAGTTCACATAAATCTTTTTCTTCATTTTATAAGAGATTTGAAGAATAATATTTTTATTACGAGTGGTTAAAACAATATCTTTCACAAGAGTTAAATACATATAAACCTCAAAAAGAACCATTTCATAATGTCCAGAGAATGGGTTTTCTATATACCTATCCATATATATATGATTAATAATATTTGAGGAAAATCATATATAATTTGTGTGTTCCAATATAACCAATTTAGTTTTCAAAATGAAATGAAAATTTGATTCTACATATTCTTGGGAATACTGTGATAAAATTCCATTCATATTCATGAATCAGGGGAAACATAGGTTTCCAATGAATTGAAGAAAAACTCTAGTCATTCAATTGGAATTAATATGAGGGGGAGATAATCTGATAAAATTCTCGACCCATAGTCATCATCTTCTTATTATAAAATATGATAATATTAGCAATCCCATGAGTAATAACATTATATTTCAATGTATTCCCACCATTAGGGATCACTAAACATCCAATTATAGAAAAATGTTGAATAATTACTCACTCTTCCACAATTTCATGATTTAATGATAATTTAGGAATATACTCTTTTAAATAACTCTTCATGGTTGAGACTTCTCACATTCCAAGAATGAAATATTTTCTACATTCTTAACATCATCTACTAAATTTTTTATATATCCATATCTTTCACCAATGATGGGATCCAATCAACCATAATTCATTTTATCACTAATATTAACAATATATTTGTTAGAAATATAATAAAAATGCACTTCATATAATTCAACACTTTCCTTTTACATCAAAAATCGATATTCAAGCAAGTAATTTGATCACTCCATCGAGGTTTTTATCCTGACTCACCAATTTTCTCTTCTATATACAAATGTGTTATTATGGGTTACAAGGTATTGGTGTATACTCACCACATGTTTTCCACACGTACACAAAAAGGAACAAAGTGGATAAAATTGGGAATGATCTAGTACCCTAATGGGGTAGGGGGTCCAAGTGGTATTATTAATCCGGTATCTCATGTGTTTCCATGCAAGGACTTGAACTCGGAACATCAGGGTCAGGGCGCCAGAACCGAAATGACACCCCAATTTCTCCATGTCATGTATATTATATAAACATATATTATATGGTATATATGATGTCATTATCATTTATTAATATTAAAATACTACTTACCAAATTTCCATAACGATTATTGAAAAAATGGAAATGTTTCTCATGCGTTTGTATGTCCAACTATCTCAATGAGCCAAATGTACTTCATTTTTTTACCATCATTAATTATTGGATTTAAAATAAAATTTAGTGAAAATATAATTTAAATTTATCATGATAACAATTATGGATATGATGAAACTATATAATATTTTTAATAATCAGATGTATAATGTCAAAACTAGCATTAGATAACAAGGCAATTAACAGCCAAAATAATAAAAATAATGAAATATTAGTATCAAACCGGTGTTAAAATGATATAAAATGAATACATATTATATTATCATTATTAATATGGTTATATTGAAAGTTATAGAAATATTGTAAATGATTATATAATAGGTTAAATCAGTTTTAACCAAATGGTAGCATGATGTATGGGGTTTCATATCCATATCATTTAATACAGGAATATTATAATGTTATGAACATAATTTATTTTATATGTTGTATAACGTTCCCATTTGACATGTAATATCATGATGAATTAATTCAACATGTTATTTTATCATTCATTTTGAATTATTCAAAATATATTTTATAATGTTTTATTGAATTTTATATCTCAACTTAATTTAATTTGGTTATTTTATTACATTATTGCCTATGAAATTCTAGGATTATTATTATAATGAATTTTGAATAAGTTATGATTTATTTAAAATACATTTATGTAAAATATAGTTGACACCGATAATTTATTCATTTATTAATTACCAAATTAACATTACATTATAAGGATTGACATTACAATATCATTTTAATCAATATAAATTATTTATAAATTTATGTTAAAGGAAAATATTTTATAATTTTCTAATATTACCTTACAATTTTATTATCCTCTTATAATTAATTTATTGTCATTTAATAAAATAACTGTTACACTCTTTTTTGGTTAAAATATTTTAGAAAATATTTTAAGGACATAAGAACTCATTTCCCCCTTTAGTTAAAAATTTGTTTTCGTCCAAAATCTTGTTTTGTATAAATCAATTCAAAAGAAAAATTCCATTTTAATAATTTTTTATCAATGTAATATTACCCCATTAAAATTATATAAAAAAGTATTTCAAAAATATTTTATTCAAGTTTGAGAACAATTCTTGTCTAGGTTTTATTGAAAATATAAATGGAATAACCTTATCATTTTTAGAAAAATTAACCATCCAATCATTTTTTATAGTGGCACAGGAATGTAATTTTTATCTTTTAGGGCATGTAAAAATTTACCAATCATTATAATCTTAATATCATTGAATATTATTTTTATTATTTATGCATATATTTTTAAATTTTATTTTTTTTCAAAGATTGTGATTTGAAAAATAAATAATTTTTTAGAAAGTGATTTTCAAAATTAAATTGATATTTTTCTCATGATTGTTTTTAATGCTCAGTTAATAGAACATATATTCAATAATGATAATAATCAATAATTAATAATATAATGAAAATATATTGTATTGATACCATCCATACTATATATATAGATAATTTATGATTATTTTGACCAAAATATAGTATTAAAATTAACTTCCATAATTATTTATTTAGTCAAAAAATATCCTTGAAATATTCACATTCTTGTGATAATTGGAAAAAAATTCCATTAATTATCCTTTTAAATTATTAGGGTTATAATTATTTCCTAAATCACATATCATTAAAATATATGGTTTCTTAAATTGGAATTTATTTGATTTACTGGAGAAATATTGATAAATATGTATCATTTACTCAATACAGATATTTTATAATAAGGATTATTTTTTATAGAAATGATTTTTATATGAAATACACGGGTAGGGGACCAGTTAAATAAATCTACTGAAAATAGAAGTTACCTCGTGGGAGGAATCAATTTTTTAGTCTCAAATAAATGGGCTCCAATAAATTGTTTTTTAAATGTTTATTGAGGAAGGATCATGATGGTAAAGGTATCATGAACCTCGAAATAATTATCTCTGATTATTAATATCTACCATAAAATAAGTTATTATTACAATCCAATAAATTTTCACATTGAAATTATATATGGATCCCTTTCATTCTCAGATTAATGACATTAATTTCTGTGTTATAAATTAGAAACCATTATATATTGATTAAACAATAGCTCATTATTTAATATAAATATTACATCATTTATTTAACATTCCTTATTTATTATATTTATTTATTTATGAAATAATACAGGGTTTATAACCCATACAAATCTATGGATATCAACCTTAATTTTATATTTCATAAGAATCCATGAAATATACTATGTCTAAAATACAAGGATGTGAAAGTGTGAATAATTTATTCTCATTTGATAAAAATAAATGTATTAGTTTTTTAATTCAAATATAATATGGGTATCATATATATATATATATATCATGTTCTTCATGACTAATAAACTATTCAATCATTCTAGATGTGTTTTATTATTTCTTATTCCAATGTAATAATATTGGCACTGGCTATGGGCTGGTAAGAGTTGTGACAATTTGTATCAGAATAAGATTCATTTAAACCATAGGATATATATATATATAATAAAATATTGATTGTGGTATATAACCCTATGATGAAATTTTATAATATCTACTAAACAACGTAATATTGTTTGGGTAATGTAAATATTATTTAGATTTTCTGGGAAATGAAACAATGCCATTATATTTCAATTGGGAATGGTCCGAGAACATATGTACCTACGGGTAATAATTCCAAAATATGTGTATTTGGATTCTCCCAATTGTTACCTTGTGCAAGAAAATGGGCCTTACTGGGAACCTTGTTTGACACACTTAGAGGATATAATTAGAATAATTAATATTTTTGTACATAATATTACAAATTATTTCAAAAGATAATAATAATTAATGTTCTATGATACATAAAAGGATAATTATACTAAAAATAATGTGTCTCAAAGGAATGGTAAAATATTTTATGTTTATAAATAATGGATCAATGTAGTTATTTATAGAGGAAAAATGAAGAGTATGATAGAGAAAAATAAATCCAGTAATAAGTATCCATTTATATTTTGATTTATTTAATTTAAACAAAACAATGAATTTTGATAGTCAATTCCCTATTCTAAAGGGTAAACCCAATACCAAAGAACATAGATTGAAATAAAATGAATGATTTATTTTTATAGAATTATTTTACCCAAGTTATTTGGTTTTATTTATTATGAAACATATAGGGATTTTAAATATATGTCCACATTAACATAATAGTTATAAATACCATCATTGGATTTGGATTTTATGTTTGATCAAATGATCAGTGTCTTAAAATAACTTATTAAAAATGTTAACCTAAATAATGTCACAATATTAAGGAAATTTGGGGGGAATATTTATTGCAATGCAACACATTTTATTACTATATGATTTAGTGGTGATTTTATGAATAATAATGCCTTTAAATTTTATAGGCATAAGTGTTAATTAGTGGTTAACCGTTATATTTAATAATATCATTATTGACAAAGTAATAATATTCATACATGAAAATTATACTATGTAAAATATTTTATTGAAAAACATAATAAAATATTGTTTAATTAATAATTTTATTTCAATTATGTTGATCATATTTATTGGAAACATTATTAGAATCATTTTAATATATATTGGAAAAAGGAAAACATTTATGCAGGCCTACAACCATGTGCATTCCAAAAGGAAACTGGGAATGATCCCATAACTTTCTAACCCATTTGTGGTTCGTATGATATGTTATAATTGAATTTTAGTTATTTTTTAATTCATAAAGAATTATTTTATATTAATTTCTTAGATAATTAAATATAATTTAAATTGTAATAAGAATAACTAAAAAATGGAAAAGTAATTATAAATATTAAATTTATCAAGGAATTATATTTCATTACATTCAAATAAAGAATAATAATTCCTCAAATATAAGAAAATCACTCAAATGAAAATTGTATTTTATTGAGTTCAAATTTCATTAATCATATTATATTTTAAATCATCATAGATTTATTCTATTGTGGCCCATAACTTTATATTGGTCGTTAAAATTATTTTGATCAATGACCTAAATCACACTCAATAATAATTTATTATTTTCTTCTATGATCATAACTTCACTTTCCAATAACGATCTCCTACTTTTCAAACATTTTTTTATTCCAAATTACCTTGGTATTTCCCAATAAATCATTTTAAAATGTTATTTTATGAACTCTTTTTCAATGTGGGTTGTCAAACAATAGAATTTTTTCTAATATCAAAAAATAGATTAAAAATATACTATTTAAATTAAGAGGAAAAATTTTCATTAAGGTCGGGTGATTTTAACACCCATATATTAAAAAATAAAGACAATGGATTTGATAGTGTTTATAACATGCACCACCAAGAATAAAGGGAAATATTACCGCAAGATAAATTAAAAAATATTTATTTTCCAATAAATAAAATCTATTAAATACATTTCATTACACGCAACACTGATGTTATCTTTCATTACATTGGAAAATGAGATTCTTCAATATCATCTATTACAAAGAAGAACTAATTTTAATTAAAAATAATAAAAAATACTATTATTATTTAATATGATTTCTATCTCCCAAACATTACAATAGAGGGTGTTTATATGATTAAATATACAATTAAAATAAATATTTTCAAAACATTAATTTTTCATCATCATTAATAAATATAAAATAATTTATTTAAAAAAATTAAAAGAATTTATTTCTAAAAACAATATTTTTTTAAAGATAGATTAGTCTTCATTTTTGTAAATAATATAAAAACAATCCATAACAAATTCAAAAAAATATATTTGAAAAAATAAAATTTCATTAAATTCAAATTTCATCGTAATATTTGGGTGAATTATGGGGTTTTCTAAATGATTTAATTTATATTGATAAGTGAAAAATAATAAACTTTTATTCAGAACTACCATTTCATTTAGTTTGTTTAAAATGATATATATTATTTAAAATTGATTTTAATGTAAAATTTGTTCAATATATAACTTTTTATCATATTTAGGTCATTTTAAATATTTTCTTATTGAAATTTTATATAAAAACATTACAACATTTTATACATTTTCACTTTAAAAACATACATTCAAATCAGATTACATGGATTAATATTAAATTAAAAAATTGTACATCAATTAATTGATTTTTAAATAATTTTTCCTAAATTTGGTATCAGAATAATTAATAATTTATAATAATATGATATTAATTTTCAAAAAAAATTAATATTAAAATCATTAAAAAAATTAAAAGTTTGAGGTACATTTTTTTTACCGATGGTAAAACTAATAACATAAGATTAAGATTAACCTCTGAAATTATATAAATACAATTATATAGAAATTTATTGATCAATAAAATAAAAATATTTTTTATTTCATTATTTTGGATAAAATATACATATGGGAAATATGGAAGAACTGACTTATTGTAGAAAATGCCATGTTTTTCCTATCCCCCAATTATGAAATTCCACCCTCACATATCTTATTTACACCATTACACATCATTTAATCACCAAATAAATTCCCAATTCACTTCAAATATCAACTAAAATCTTCCAAGAATCCATATTTTTGTCACATATATAACCATTGATTTCTTTAATGTAAACACAATGAGGATACCTAAAGAAGTGGAAATATTCCTTAAAAATCATTGTTTTACTTCTTTCTCCACCACCTAAAATCCAAAATAAACAATTACAGTATAATATATTGAGTATATTTAAAATATTTGAATGTTGATATAAAAATTAAATCATCTAAAACTTATTACACATCAATTAAGTGTGCTATAAAATCTTCATTTGTGTGTATGAAAGACTACAGCCTCAGAAAATGATGTCATTTTTTCCCATTTCCACCTCTCAATGATGGGAATGATGATGGGATTAAATTATAGATAAAATAATTTAAAATATTTATACCTTTTTATTCATAATATCATATATTTATTTTTTTTCCTTTCATTTCATAGAAGATATGATAACGCCACTCGTATATACAACGAATTACTTCCTCATGAAGCGATGTAATTTATCATTCACCAAAACATCGCATGAAAAATGATAAAAATAAAGATGATGATTAGATGTGAAATATATGAAATAATTAAGATAAATATTATATTTTTATTATAATATAACGATAATATATATATCGTTTTTCCTTATTATTATTTAAGTCATGTAAAGATGATAAGATCGTTCATGTATGTGTTGTCTACCACCTTCAAGAAGCACTGTGAATCTATTTTCATATCCAAACCCTGTGGATAACATATATATGTATATAATTTGGTTTTTATTATATTATTATAATTATTTAAATTGAAAATATTACCTACCTCATTTATAATATAATCATTAAAAAATGGAAATGTTCCCCTTGCGTATGTACAACCTATCGTCTCTATGAATGTAATATACGTAATTTTTCAAAACCATCATTGATGATTTGATTTGAAAGTAAGATTTATGAATAAATATGATAGAAATTTCATGAATATTTTTTGGTTAGGATTAATCTATGTAATATTTGAATGGACGAGATTACTAATTTCAAAATGCATAAGAAAAAAACCTGTAAATTTACACAAAAAACAATGAAAATAATGAAATGTTTCTATAAAATGCATCTTAATATATTATAATACGATCATATATGATATTATTAATATTAATAGGTTTTTAGTGAATGCGAAGGAAATTTTTAAAACCTCTATAGATTATGATAAATTATATTGATCCAAAGAGGGGTGTCTGGTAATGGATTTCAGCTCAATTTCATTTTATTGAGAAATATTCTAATTATAAGGACCAATTTTCATTTATATGAAGTATATAACATCCCATTAACATTAAAAAATAATTAAAAATATTATTATTCATGGTAATTTTTAGTTCAATTTTAATTAGTTAATCTTACGGGTCTAAATTATAAGCTAACATATTGAAATTAATTTCATAACTTAGTTTCTTATCATTAGGTTATAATACATTTTAGTTTTATTTGATATTCTTTGATTATTACTATAATGATGTCTGACTATCATATTATTTATAGGAAATATAATATGTGGATTTATATATTATACACATAATCAATTCATTCAATCATTTGGAAATCATTATTAGGATCATTGTAGGGGTTTATTTCATAATCCAATTATAATTGAGATTGATTATTCCTAAATTTTAGTAGAAGGAAATTATTTGATAATTGACTGATAAACGATTATCATTATATTATAATTGTTGAGTCAGTAAGTTTTTCCTTATAACTTTTCCATTCCTTCATGTTTTGAAAATCACAAACTCATTATCTTAAGCAAAATCATTTTTTACCCCTTGTTTCATTTTCATAACGAAAAATTCCTTCCCCAAGGAATCTTATCCTTACATTGTTTTTATTGTTTAATCAAATATATTTTCTAAGTGTAAATTTGGATTGTAACTAAAAACCTAAGAATCATATAATAATAAGATACGAAGCATGTGGTTTAAGACTCCGAATTACAACTCCGAACTTCTATAAGTTGGACTCCATACATTTACTAGTTCGACTCCGAACTTCTACGATTTCGACTCCGAGCATCTACTAGTTCGACTACAAACTTTTACTAGTTAGACTCCAAACTTCTACTAGTTCGACTCTGAACTTCTATGAGTTCGACATCGAACTACTATGAGTTCGACTCTGAACTTATACTAGTTCATCTCTGAACTTCTATGAGTTCGACTTAGAACTTCTACTAGTTTGACTCTGAACTTCTATGAGTTAAACACCGAACTCTTTACGTTCAGGTTCTGAATTCATGTGAATCCAAACCCCAAATTTCATTCAAATTCAGACTCCATAATTCTATAGAATTCAGGTTCCGAATTCCTACAAAACAGAATCCCAATATCTCTTAATTATAAACTCTAAATTCTATTTTTTAGTTAGACTACAAACATTCATACTTCTCTTACATTCCGAACTTTTATTTACTTTCATTCTGAACATCATTTTTACTTATTCTTACACCTGTTCTATTATAAAATGATTTCATGCCTTTATTTATCAACTAACCATTGGTTGAGTGACACATGTACAGGTCCCTCCGAAATTCACGGGGAAATATGACCATTAGAGGAGGGAGATGAACGTTGGAGCTTCGCCTATAAATTAGAGCTCATTTAAAAAGAAGGAAGAACACTAGACAACATCTTTGACATTGGTGGTTACATGATATTGAAGTGATTTCTAGAGAGAGAGGATTTTATAATCTCTAAAACATCATACAAAAAGTTTTAACGGCTTGTTCAAACATTGCTTCGTGCAGACATGCTTCGGGCGAATCTGATTGTTGCTGTATACAATCGACAACTTCCAGGGATAAGAAGACAGAGGTTTCGACTACCTGATAGTTGAGGGCTTGCAGGGATATCAAGATAGACTCCAATCTTCATATCGAGGTCTTAGATTGATGTGGGTAAGACAGACATTATTGAAAGTATAAATCAAGGGACCTCTTATCCAGGGTTGTTGGTTACCCTTCTCTTTGGTTTAAAAGTGTTATTATTTGTTATTTGTAGTGTTACTACTTTGTTTTCAGCTGTGCATTTTGTATTGTCAAAGAAAGTAGAACTTTCTTATACTTCCATACATGTACTCTTATTTAGTTAGATTTTATACTCTTTAAGGAATAATCTTAGTAGTTGTGAACTTTTGTTAAGTTTCATTTATGAAATCATTTTTCCAGAATCAAGCATGTCTTCATATCATTTAGGTGTTGTGAATATTTGGTTTTAAAAATTTCCTTAGGGAATTTTTAAAAGGTACAATTCACCCCCCCTCTTGTATCCGAGAATCTGGTACTTATATATTTGATCCTACGTTTGGTATAATATATTATATCATACTCAGACATACCATCCTACAAATTGGTATAAAAGGAATTGGTTCTATCTGATTTAATCTCATGATTAGATTCAGAATTTTTTTATCCTCTAATTTCTTGGAATTGAACATTCGGATTCATATTTTCAGATTCATACTTTTCGAAATCTATTTTTTCGGAATCATAGTTCAGATTCAGTTTTTGCTAAGGGATGCAATTTTTCTTTCTTAAAATATTTTCTCTTGTTTACAGACTTATACTTCTATCATGTTTGTGTGACAATTTTTTCTTAAGAATGGAAGGCTTAATTGTTGGTTCTATTGAAAACCTAAATCCTACTAGACCACCAATTTTTGAGGGAAATGATTACGAGTATTGGAGAAATCGAATGAATACATTCATTATCAATACTAGAGTAGATTAATTTTTCAAGATTACCGGAGGATATAAAATCCATGACATGGAAGTTAGTACATTCACTAATCAAGAAAAACATAAATACAAACTCAACTATAAGGTATGTAATACTTTCCTTTTTCAATGACTAGGAAAATATATAGCTAAATTTCTTCAAGTGAAACAGCTATCTATATATGGAAGAAACTTGAAGTTACACATTTTGGCACATCTAAAGTGATTGAGACTAGGACATCCATGCTCAGAGATGAGTATCGTGGTTTTAATTTTCCTTATAGAGAACCAATTTGTATGGTGCAACAGAGATTAATTACTATTGTTAATAACTTATAATAAATGGGAGAGAATGTTCAAGATGATAAATCCCTTTTTGTGAAAATCATAGATATTATGCCCAATGAGTGGGAATCAAAGAGAACTGTTATCGATGAAAATAGAAAGGTCACTCAAATTTTTCTTGATGAATAGTTTGGAAATATTCTTCAACATGAGAATATAATGAAGAGATATTTTTACAACATAATAAAGAATAATGGGAATGGTAGTGTTGCTTTAACTACAACTTCAAATCACATGAAAGCTAAGACTCTTGAGAGAGTTACTGGATCCATATCTAAGAAAGTTGTTATCCATTCCGAATCTAGTGAAAATGAATCCTTAAAAAATGAATTAGAAAATCTTTCTCGAAGGATGAACAAGATAGCTGGACAGAGTAACATTCAATCTAAAAACAAGAAGAAGGAAATGAAAGACAAGAATGATTCTGAAGTTACATGCTATTAATGTAAGAGAGATGAACACATAAGACCTGACTGCCCAATGCTCAAGAGAAAAGAAATAATGGAAAGACATTCTGACAAAAATAGAAAGAAGTATTACAAGTCCAAAGCTAAGAAAGTGTTGAAAGCCATTAACAAATGGAGTGCCAGTGGTGTAGACTCTTTAGATGATTATTCAGATTATGAATCTTCTGGACAGAAGAATCTTGGTCTTTTAGCCAAGATACTTATTGATAATAAAATCTTGATGGCTAAGGTACACAATGATGAATCAATGACCAATATTTCTTCGAATCCTAATGATAGTAAATATTATAACTCTTTTGTTGAAGAATCATATTCTGATGAAGATAATACTTTACCTACCTATGAATAAGTTTCTAGGTTTTCCAAAATTCTTGATAATGAGATTCAAAACTCTTGAAGAAACTTGATTAGAAAAATTATAGGAATACTATTCTTTCTAAGGAAATATCAGATCTTTCTAAATATCTTGATAATAAAAATGATGATTTTGAAAGTATTTCAAAAAATTTTGAGCAAGTAAGTTTTGAGAAGAATAAACATTAAAAAGATATAGAAAACATAATTTCTATGAAATATTTTTTCGAGCCTAGCTATAGTTCAATTGTTTTTTGAAGACAAGAACTTAGTTATTAAACTCAAATACAAAATTTTCTCCTTGAGGAAGTGTTTTTCATACGTTACCCTAGGTAAGGAAAATTTTGATAAAATATATTCACAAATCCGACCTCGAAGGAATAATTCTGGTTTTGGTTACACTAGTTCTAAACCAATTTTTAGTAACAACTACTTTGTTCCTCAAAGTGACCCATTCTGTACTAAATGTCAGTGTGGTGGTCACTGGGCGAAGAATTATTCCCTAAAAAATCAAATCTTTAGTATTTCATAAAGCTTATTTTTCTAAGAAAATGTGGGTAACCAATTTTTTTTATGGAATTTCAGGATCCAAGAAAGTCTGGATTCCGAATACCTAACTTTTTTTCTTATTTTCAGGAAAATAGGGAAAACAACAACAGTAATATGGGGTGCATGGATAGTGGATGTTCCCCGTATATTACTGGTAATAGAAAATATTTTGAAAAGATTATCAAGAAGAATGGAGGAAGAGTAACTTTCAGAGATAATGCTCTGGGAGAAATTATTGGTATACGTAACATTATTCTTCTTGGAAAAAAATTTATTTAAAATGTTTTATTTGTTATAGATCTTAAGCATAACCTCATCAACATAATCCAATTATGTGATGGAGGCTACCTTGTGAATTTTAGGAAAGATAAATGCCTAGTACACAATTACAATGATGAATTTATTCTCTATTCCAATAGGCAAGAGAATGTATAAACATTTAACATATAAGACCTTAGGATCCAAGTCATACCTTGCCTTAGTGCAATGAAAGATCATTATTGGTTCTAGAATAGAAGTTTAGGACATTGAAACCTTAGGAACTTATGAATACTCTCTAAGAAAGGTTTAGTTAAGGATCTACCGGAGCTCAAATTTGATTATTCAGAAGTTTGTAACCCTTGTAAATATGGAAAGAAATAGAAATCAAGTTTAAAATGAATTTGTGAAGTCTCAAACATTATTGCATTATAGCTAGTGTATATGGATGTTTTTGGTCCTACCAAAACTGGAAGCATTGGGGGAAATTATTATGTATTTTTCTTAGTTGATGATTACACTAGATTTAAATTGGTCTATTTTCTAGAAATAAAGTCTGATGATTTATATTATTTCAAATGTTTTACAGCCCAAGTCAAAAATGTGAAAAACCTTACATTGAAAACAATTCATAGTGATCATGGAGAAGAATTTCAAAATTCTGATATTGAATCTTTTTGTAGTAGGAATGGTATTACTCACAACTTCTCAACACCAAGAACACCTCAATAGAATGGTGTTGTTGAATGAATAAATAGAATTCTTCAATAAATAACTAAAACCATGTTGAGTGAGTATTTTGTAGCCAAACATTTTGGGGTTGAAGATGTAAGTACTGATTGTTATACTATAAATCGAGTTTTGATTAGAACATTTCTAAATTAGACTCTTTATGAGATATGGAATGGTAGAAACCCTAGACTTTCCTACTTTGAGGTTTTTGGTTTCAAAGTATTCATTCTGAATACTAAATATAATTTACACAAATTTGCAAAAAAATATGATGAAGGAATTTTCCTAGGATACTCCGCAACATCTAAGGATTATAGAGTTTTTAACAAAAACACTTGCACTATTGAAGAGACAGTACATGTAAAATTTGATGAAACTGATAAATTTGTTTTAAAACAACCCCAACCTCCATCCTCAGATGTGTTTTCAAAAACTGTATATCAACCTATGATGGAAAATCCTTTTTATAAGGAAAATGTTCAAGAAGATTATTCTGAAACATTTACCCCAGATGATTTCCTACCATATGTTGATGAACAAGTTTTACAAAACCCAAATCAGTCATTTCTAAAGAATCATCCCAGTGATTGTATCATTGGTGATGTGAATCAAATTGTAAGGACTAGAAGTTCCTTAGGAAATTAAAATAGAACATCTAGCATTCCATTCCCGATTATAACCAAAAATCATTGATGAAGCTATAGGTGATGATGACTGTATTAAAGCCATACAAGATGAACTAAACGAATTCGAAAGGAATAATGGCTGGGCCTTGGTTTGAAGACCTAATGAAAATTATATAATGGGAGTAAAATGGGTCTTCAGAAATAAGTTTTACAAAAATGGAGTCATATTTAGGAATAAAGATAGATTGGTTGCTAAAGGCTATAATCAACAAGAAGGAATTGACTATGAAGAAATCTATGCTCCAGTAGCTAGACTTGAATCTAGTCATATTTTACTTTCCTTTGCAGCATTCTTAAATTTCAATCCTTTTCAAATGGGTGTGAAATGTGCTTTCCATAGTGGTTATGTTCAATAAGAATTTATTATTGAACAACCTCCTGCCTTTGAAGACACAAAACATCCTGATCATGTTTTTAGACATACGAAAGCATTGTATGGCCTTAAAAAATCCCCTCGAGCAGGGTATGATAGACTTACAGGATTTTCGCTTCAAAATAACTATGTTAAGGTAAATTAAGATCCAAACCTTTTTATAAATAAAGATAAAAAAGATGTTTTGATTGTTCGAATTTATGTTGATGACATTATATTTGGTTCAACTCAGCAATCTTTATCGGATTCCTTTGCATATCTTTTGAAATATGAGTTTGAAATGAGTATGATGGGAGAGTTAGCATTTTTCCTTGGTTTTCCAATTTCTCAAAAACCAGAAGGAACTTATATATCAAGACATAAGTATATTAAATATATTCTTAAAAAGTATGGATATGACAACACAAAAAGTATTTGTACTCCCATTGGTACTTCGAACACACTTGATCTTGAAGAAGATGGGAATCCAGTAGATCAAACATCTTTTAGAGGTATGATAGGAAGCTTACTATACATGATATCTAGTAATCCAGACTTGATGTTTTCAGTTTTCTTATGTGCTAGATAACAATCTAATCCTATGGAATCTCATTTAATGGAAGTGAAGATATTTTTCTGCTACTTAAAGGGAACCATGGATCATGGACTATTTTATACATCTGGAAAAGATTTTATTTTAAAAAGTTTTTCATTTGCTGACATTGGTTGATGTAGAATGGATAGAAATGTTAATCTCGAACATGTCATTTTTCAGGAGATTCATTAGTTTCTTAGTCATGCAACAAGCAACACTCAGTAACACCATCCACTACTAAAGATGAATATGTAGCAGCTGAATGTTGTTATGATCCAGTGTTGTGGATGCAACACACACTCACTGACTATGACTTGAGTTTTACTAAGACTCAAATTTTGTGTGATAACACAACTGCCATTTGCCGTAGAAGAAACCCTATACATCACTCTCGTGCAAAACACATAGATATTAGTCATCACTTCATTAGGGATCACACACTAAAAATAGATATCATTCTTATGTTTATCAGAACACAATATCAACTTTCTGACATTTTCACGAAATCTTTACCCACCGATAGATTTGAATACATTAAACAGAAGTTAGTAATGTTAACCGTAAGGTAAAATTCCTTAATTAACTTCTTTTTGAACCAATCTCCTTTTAGTAATAAACACTTTTTCATAGAAGGAGTACATTTGATATGAAGTTTTTCAAATTTTTTGTAATGAAGCTTTTGTAAGTCTTTCATAATGGAGTTTTTCATGTTTCTTGTAATGATGTTTTTCCGAAATTTTCAGATTGAAAATTTTCAGAATGGATATTTTCGTAATGAAAATTTTCGGAATGGAAATTTTCTTAATCGAAATTTTCTTAATAAGAATTTTCTTTTCTTTTCTGTAATCATGTTTTTTTAATATAAAGTCCTTCCAGAAGAATATTCCTCAATACAAATAATTCTCCTGACAATATTTATGGTATGATTCTTTCTTGAGTGTTTTTTTCACCTTTGGTTAGTTTATTTTGTATTGAAAAATTTCTCAGATTCATGCTTCCTTTAATCCGAATGTTTTCTTTTAATAACCTGAAAAGATCGGATTCAACCAAAATTTTTCCCTTGTGGATAAATTTACAACCGTTAGATCAGATCTAAAGAATTCTCAACCGTTAGATTGGATTTTGAAGAAAAAAGCTCACTACCATCGCCTAAATAAATGACCCACCGATGGATGTCCCACATCGGTTGTCAGGCTCTTGCATCTCAATTCTCTACCTCTCTACAAAATCCCATTCTGAATTCTTCAGAAGTACTCCAGTACGAATTACTGCAGAAGCCCAAGAAATGTCTAATAAGACGATTTCAGAGTGGCTAATCTACAGGGAATGTTTGGTGCATCTGAATTTTTTCAATCAGTATGATTCTATCATTTCCATGAACATAAAGCTCAATGGATGGGAAAGTATAGCTATTTCAAAGACAGCAACTCAAGATGTAGTTTATCCGGATCTTCTTATAGAATTCTATGAGTCAATGTGCTTCTTTAAAGAAGCAGAAGTTGAGAGGTTTTCATTCAAATCCTATGGAAAAACTTACATAATCTCTTACACCAAGGATATAAGCTTGGTGGCCTTATCATATGAAGGTGAAGCCGAATACTGTACACACAAGTTTCTAGATGTTCAGGGAAGTTTCAACAAGGTGAAGGCTATGGAATGCCTTGGGCTCAAAGATGAAAAAACTGCAATGATTTTCCAACTATCTACCAACTACGAGATTCTACAATTATGGGTTCAAGGTATCATTGTTCCATGAAGGGGTGATAAGTATATCATTAATAAGTGTGATATGTACATCATAGATTTTTTTGGTAATCCTAAGGAAGGTGAACTTCATGAAGCACATCCTTATCACGATTGAGAATATCAAGAATGGAAATCATAGATCTGAGATCATTATGTAGCTGGAATTTCTTTCGAAGATGATAGTTCAGTGCCTAGAATCCATCAGAATTCCATATAGCTCAAATCCCAAGAATTGCAATGTAGAGACCCGAAGCTTGACGTACATGGACATTACATTACTTTTTCGGAATACATAGTACATAACAAAAACACACACACAAGTACCGTAATAGTTTAGTGTCTTTGGAAACTCGGAACGTATTCTTCTAATCATGGTGAAAGGTCTTCATCATCTACCATAAAGATCTTCCCTTTTTTTCTTACCTAAAACCTTTCTTTATATCCTGGGGGAAAGAAAACATAAAAGGGTGAGCTCAAATTCTCAGTAAGGGTAAACAAAATAAATATCAATCACATCATATTCATAAGAACATAACATTTTGGAAATCTTACCCTGCAAAAAAGATCATAATTTCATATCATGGGATAAATCATGGTAGTGAAATGCAATCCCAATAATCATAACTTAAAACATGAAACATTGTGGAATACACACATAATCATAGAGAATCATTTTTTATTAGTCAAGACTCATTTCCAAGACTATCTTAGTGGACAATGTCCATTTCTGAACCGAGTTCATTCCTCGTTTTAGTCCTGTTTCACTGAACTAGTTTAACATTCTATTCCAGCCATGTCTATCTCATGAGATATAAAATCTTTACCCAATGCATTGGAGGGAGATATAGGTCCCACCCATCTCGTAATTATACTATTCTTATGTGTGGCACAAAATCCAAAATCATACATCATTTCATAACCCATGTAATAAAAATGGGAATCTTAAACATCATGCCATCATAACATAATCCATATAAGATAAAAGGAAATCATAAAAATAATTCCATAATTCCATAATCAAATCAATGTAAAAATAGGGATAGAAACAGAACCCTATATTATCTTAGATGGAAAATAATTTTGATTAAACACTTGAACTCCATTCTTGAGGAAAATAACCTTTCTACTTCAAAAACATTTTCCCTTTCTTAACATGTCATACAATTCTAAACTAAAATTAGTTGATAAAAAATAATCTTGAAAACTTTTAAAGGAAGATTCTTGGAAATAATGTTGTAAAAATCCATTCATGCCATATAAGTTAAAAAAATCATTCTTCTCATACTTTTGTCAGAAAAGTCAAAAAGTACTTCGTATGAAAAACGTCAAAATATTCCTTTCATATCTTTTACTAAAAACTCACCGAAGGGTAAAATTGGATTTAAACAATTGTAGGTTAATGGAAATAATATTACATATTGAGGAAACATGGATTTGGATGATAAAATACACCCCAGTAAATACCAAAGTATAAACAATATAGGATTAAAATGAGATTGTGATATTTACCTTACCTTAGGTCCGATTTGCTTCGTAAGTGTCCGAGCCTCCTGTAAATGATTTAAATAATTTCATTGAATTATTACAAGATCATAATAATTTTTATGATATAATATATGGTCATATTCATAGCTTATTGTTAGTAATATTTCATTGCTACTTCTTATTCAGTTGTTTTTTACTTTTTTGATTTTTTGTGTGTTTTGTCGAATAAATTCGTATTATTCTTTTTAAGTTATAGATAACTCATTTCCAGAATGGTATTAGTGTAATATATATCATATTTATTCACTCAATTCATTTATGTAATCATTATGGAATGAAAATCATGTAGAACGAGTCACATCACATCGTGGAGACGGTATTCCGTACGTACGCACGAGCGATGATATCATTCCCATGATCGTGGAATTGTATTGGAGTTTCTGTATACTATTTTAGAATCATTATAACTTTACAATAATCATATATATTCATTCTTTACACCATTATACCCATCCAAGTAAGGTGGTGGTGGAAAATAGATTACGCCACGGCGTAGAGACGGTATTCCATATGTACGCACACGCGGTGATTTCATTTTCCGTAGGATGGATATATGGTGAAATAGTGTTGTTTCATACTTATAATAACATATCAGTATATGAGTTATACTAATGTTATTAATTCTTAATGAAACAACTAAAGAAGAAGATGTGGAAAAGAAATAAAGTTTAAAGAATCGGTAACGGACATTACCTCTTCTTCGAAGCGCTTCTTTGAGACCTCCTTTTAGGGAACTAAAATTTGTCTTTGAAGAAGACCAGGACTTCTAGGATTTTTCTAGGGATGTGTAGAGGAGAACTTGGCAGGGGTTGGCCAAGATTGAAGGCTCAACGTTGTGTGAGGAAGAGAGGGAGGAGGTTCCCTTTTATAAGGGAGGAGAGGGGCACCGTAGGAAAAACTAAAAATATTATTTTATTATAAAGTCATATTCGGTTATAAATATCTCCAAATTGATTTATTTAGAAGCTAATGTGGGGATGGGTCTAAATCATCTCATAAAATATAATTTAGACTAGTTTAAGTTCCTATTTTATCCTTATCATTTAGATTTATCTTTAAGTTAAATAATTTTACTTTTACCGTGTCTTCTTGTGTTCTTACACTATAAGGTTAATAAACGTACTATAAAAATCCAAAAGAATCCCAAGTTGTTTATTATTAATATATATAACCTTATCTAAGTAATTTGGCCGAACTTTATATTTTTAGGAATAAAATAACAATTAATAATATAATATTTGTTTTAAAAACTATTTTATGTCAATTTTGATACTATATGGTAATTGATTTTTGTGAAAATCATAAGGGAATGATTAATTCTAAAAAAGATAATTAAATAAATACTATCTTGTCATATTAACCTAAAAAATTAGTGGAATTAATAAAAAGTATCAAATTATATTTATTTGGGTATTTATAACATCAATTATGTCAATACATCATTAATAAGATAATTACTACATCATCTATGTGTCATAAATAAATTAAATTATTGAATATCTAAAAATTACAAATAAAATACCATTATGTAGGAAATCATTTAATATTTATAAATAATATTTATAGTCGAATTTATCTTATGTATAACCCTATATGAAAAATTATTTACTTATCAAACTTTGATTTTAACTATTTTAACCCTTCTTTAAATAAATTAATAATAAATATCATAATCTAATTCATGTGGGACTATATGGTCATATGTTATTCCTAAGGTTGTTTTTGGTCTAATTACACTTATCCAATAGAATTATGACATGTGTTAGGGTAATAATAATATCATTTTTACCCTTAATTACCCTATTTACTTTTAACCATGGTAAATAAAAGTAAAAAGTTACTATTCAACAAAAATTATTTTCATCTCATTGAACTAAATTTTACTTACTGACATCAACCGAGTCTCTCGGAGTTTTGAAATTCCACTCACAGAAGCGGTAAAATTATGTTTTATGTAAATTTCCAAATTCTCCTAGGAGGTAGGTAAAAAACAGTGAAAAGTTCAATAAAAATTTTTATATATCTAAAATTATTATAAAATTACTTCAATGAATTACATTGAACATATATACGTATTATGTATCAATTTTGACCTAAAATAAATTTAAATAAAATAAATAATTCTTAAAATAAAGAATCGATTTTTAAATAGTAACCCATTGTTTTCACTATTCATCAAAAATTGAAAGTTTCCAGAAAAATACCAAAATTTAACCCTAGGCTAATTTCAATATTCCGAATCCAAAAACAAAGTCCATTTTGAAAAATAAAATTTACAAAAATTCAAAAAGTGGTAATTACTATTTATAACGGCTAGTTTTAATAATATTTTAATAGTATATCGTTGTTTAGTGAAACTCGGTATTGCGTACGACACACGCTATTGTGGAAGGCCGCGCATACGTGTAATGCAAGCCAAGTCAGGGATGCGTGTGGTGCACGACTCCTTTGTTGCTACGTATAAAAAATACATTGAATATCATTATATACTCAATGTTTCGTAGAATAACTACTATCAAACAAACATGAAATTGTGTGTAACACGATCCCGGATTAGTGTTGCGTATACTGCAAGCTAATACAGTGTTGCGTATAGCGCAAGAAAATATTGGTGTATCGTACAACAGAAGATATGAAAGAAATTAAAAAGAATATATCTTTTAAAATCTCGGGTTATTACATTCTACACCCCTTCAAATTAATTTCTCCCTCGAAATTCGTCGGGGTTATAAATGGTTTTCTACTTGAAAGTTTCTTTAATTGAAACCCACATCGTAAAAAGAATACCAAAACTTATCTTTATAAACTAAAGTGTGAAACGTAACAGTTACCCAAATAATCTAATCATTGGGTTTCCACATAGGATAACATAGGTGAAAATATGGATATGGAAGAGAAATCTAACCATCATGTTCTGAAAGAGAGTGGTAGAGAACATGGCTATGAAAAAGAAAACAGTCACAAAGCCATAGATTTGTGATGATCTATATTACCATCTGATTCTTCGAATATAAGGTCACTAAGACAACATTTTTTTTTCAAGATCATTTCCCTAAAGATGATGAATTAAAAGAAATAATTATATGATTTTGGTACAATCTCATTGTTGTTCATGAATTGAATAATTTAAACTTCATCCCTTAATGAAATAAAATTGAATTTGTTATTCGTGATGTGTTAGCAGATAATGTGATAGAATGATGGGTCATTCCATCTATTTCAAAAAAAAGGTTAGAAAAAGTTATAAGTCCATCATATGGTTAGATTAATCGTATATGGTTCCAAAAATGAACTTATACTTTATATATCATACCGCATAATAAAATAAAACTAGTTTCTACTAACCAGGGACTTCCTGTAGGGTAGTGGTAGGCGATAAAGGCCAGTCGCACTTCGTTTGTGGGTTTGATTCCCACAACCTTGTCCGACGTGATGGGCTGTCACCAGTCCTACAGGTTGTCCTTTTTCTAAAACTACATTACTATAACATCCCATCAATAATATAGAAAAAAGTTCTATACTTAAACAATACAAACTTATTTCCAACATAATCCATTCCAATCTTTAGGATTAACTAAAATACTTCAGTCCAAGCTCATAGTATAAATAAAATTTTTACTTGAAATGTTACATAACAATCATGTGAATGACATCATTTATCCCCCATATATCATAAGATATATCTTTTTGGTCAAATTACAAACATGTGAATACCATAATCATGTATTCTCTTGAAAAATGAATACCCATTTAACCTTAGTGAAAACATGAATGCTGTCAAAAGTTAACTCTTTCCACATACCAAAATCCCAAAATTTCTATATACTCAAACCATGATATCACTTTGTCTTTATTTTCATCATGAGCTCATGATTACTATCATATTATTTTCTCCTCATCCCTTCCATATGCACATTTCATCTGCTTTCCAAAAATATTTGAGTCACTTTTCATGGTTATCGGTACCATAAAATTATTGAAAACTACAATAGACTAATACAAAAATATTCTAATACACCATAAAAGTACCTCAACAACATTATTCTTGAATACCAATACATAAACACTTCAATACATCCTCTTTAATGATTGTCCTGGAATAAGTCCTTTCTTGATTTAGAAGTATCTTTTTAGTTCTGGGAATTGTGTTGGGTAATGCCCATGTTCTCCACAAATAAGATATTGAATTCCATAACTTTCTGTCACCCTATAACCCTTTTCTCTACAGAGATAACATATGTCCGTCCATTTGAGGTATTCCTCAAGGTTCTTCTTCCCTTCTTTAGAAATCTCAATCTTCCTTTCTTTATGCTCCTCAACATGCGAACATGCATAAAAGTCTATCTTCATCTTATTTTATGAATTAGGCATACCACAAAATTTCACCTTGTTAATCATATATCACGATGAATGCTTTGGCATGATCACAATATCTTTCTCTCTAGGCATTACGCAATTTTGTTGCTCATAGTCACCAATTTTTCCATTGTATTCAATGTTAACTGGATTCCTTCTGGTTCCCTCTATTGACTAAAACACAAAAAGAATTCTGTGAGAGGAAAAATTCATACAAGGAAAATAACATAATCAAGGGGGGGTACCTTCGACATCTAACATATTAGGTTTAATTCTACGATCTTTAGCACAATTCTAGGACTATAACATACTCGTATACTTACCCTTAGGGACATCCCTAGACATACCGTAGAAATATCATTAGGGATCTCACTAACGTTTTCACATCCTAGTTTCCAATGGTTTACTAAACCTTTTCTCTGATACCAACTGTAGAGACCCGAATCTTGACGTACATGGACATTGCATTAATTTTGCTGAATACTTAGTACATAACAAAAACACACACAGATGGACCGTAATAGTTTAGTGTCTTTGGAAACTCGGAACGTAATCTTCTAATCATGGTGAAAGTTATTCAACATCTCCCATTAAGATCTTCGCTTTTTTTTCTTACCTAAAACCTTTCTTTATATCCTGGGGAATAGAAAACATAAAAGGGTGAGCTCAAATTCTTAGTATGGGTAAACAAAAGAAATATAAATCACATCATATTCATAAGAACATAACATTTTTAAAATCTTACCCTGCAAAAAAAGATCATAATTTCATAACATGGGATAAATCATGGTAGTGAAATGTAATCCCAATAATCATAACTTAAAACATGAAACTTTGTGGCATACACACATAATCATAGAGAATCATTTCTTATTAGTCAAGACTCCTTGCCAAGACTATCTTAGTGGACAAAGTCCATTTCTGAACCGAGTTCATTCCTTGTTTCAATCCTGTTTCACTGAACCGGTTTAACCTTCCGTTCTATCCATGTCTGTCTCATGAGATATAAAATCTTTACCCAATGCATTGGAGGGAGATATAGGTCCCACCCATCTCATAATGATACCAATCTTATGTGTGCCACAAAATCAAAAATCATACATCATTTCATAACCCATGTAATAAAAATGGGAATCTTAAACATCATGCCATCATAACATAATCCATATAAGATAAAAGGAAATCATAAAAATAATTCCATCATAAAATAATCAAATCAATTTAAAAATAGGGATAGAAACAGACCCCTATATTATCTTATATGGAAAATAATTTTGATAAAACACTTGAACTCCATTCTTGAGGAAAATATCCTTCCTACATCAAAAACATTTTTCCTTTCTTAACATGTCATACAATTCTAAAATAAAAGAAGTTGATTAAAAATAAACTTGAAAAAATTTATAGGAAGTTTCGTGGAAATAATTTTTTAAAAATCCATTCATTCTGTATAATTTAAAAAACACATTCTTCTCGTACTTTTGTCGGAAAAGTCAAAAAGTACTTCGTACGAAAAACGAAAAAAGATTCATTTCATATCTTTTACTAAAAACTCACTGAAGGGTAAAATTGGATTTAAACAATTGTAGGTGAATGGAAATAATATTAAATATTGAGGAAACATGGATGTGGATGATAAAATACACCCCATTATATACCAAAGTATAAACAATCATGGAAAAAATGAGATTGTGATATTTCCATTACCTTAGGTCAGATTTGCATCATAAGTGTCCGAAACTCCTGTATAATTATTTAAATAATGTCATTGACTTATTCCAGAATCATACTTATTGTTATGATATCATATATGGTCATATTCATAGCATATTTTTAGTAATATTTCATTTCTACTTGTTATTCGGGTGCTTATTAATTTTTGTTTTTATGTGTGTTTTGTCGAATAAATTCTTATTCTTCAGTTTAGGTTATAAATACCTCATTTACAGAATGGTATTAGTGTAATATATATCATATTTATTCACTCAATTCATTTATGTAATCATTATGCAATGAAAATCATGTAGAACGAGTCACATCACATTGTGGAGACGGTATTCCGTACGTACGCACGAGCGATGATATCATTCCCATGATCATGGAATTGTATTAGAGTGTATGTATAATATTTCAGAATCAATATCACTTTTCAAAAATCATATATATTTACTCTTTACACCATTATAACCATCCAAGTAAGGTGGTGGTGGAAAATAGATTACACCACGTCGTGGAGAGGGTATTTTGTATGTATGCATGCGCGATGACTTTGTTTTCTATAGGATGGATACATGGTGAAATAGGTTTTTTTCATACTTATAATAACATATCAGTATATGAGTGATACTGATGTTATTAATTCATAATGAAACAACTAAAGAGGAAGAAGTGGAAGAGGAAATAAAGTTGAAAGAATCGGTAACGGACATTGCCTCTTCTTTGAATCGCTTCTTTGGGACCTCCTTTTAGGGAACTAAAATTGGTCTTTGAAGAAGACCAAGACCTATAGGATGTTTCTAGGGAAGTGGATAGGAGAAATTAGAAGGCTTTGGACGAGCATGAAGGCTCAAAGTGTTGTGAGGAAGATAGGGAGGAGGTGGCCTTTTATAAGGGAGGAGAGGGGCACCTTTGGAAAAACTAAAAATATTATTTTATTATAAAGTAATATTCTGTTTTAAATAGCTCCTAATTGATTTATTTCGAAGCTAAGGTGGGGATGGGTCGAAAGCATCTCATCCAATAGAAATTAGGCAAGTTTAGGTTCCTATTTTAACCATATCATTTAGATTTACCTTTAAGTTAAACAATTTTACTTTTACCGTGTCTTCTTGTGTTCTTACACTATACGGTTAATAATATTACTATAACAAGATAAAACGAACCCCAAGTTGTTTATTATTAATATATATAACCTTATATAAGTTGTTTGGCCGAACCTTAGATTTTTAGGATTAAAATAACAATTAAGAATATAATATTTCTTTAAAAAACTATTTTATGTCAATTTTGATACTATTTGGTATTGATTTTTGTGAAAATCATAACAGAATTATTAATTAGAAAAAAGTTAATTAAATCAATACTAACATGTCATATTAACCTATAAAATTAGTGGAATTCATAAAAAGTCTCAAATTACATTTATTTGGTTATTTATAACATCAATTATGTCAATACTTCATTAATAAGATAATTATTTCATCATCTTTGTGTCATAAATAAATTAAATTATATAATGTATAAAAATTAAAAATAAAATACTATTATGTGGGAAATATTTTTATCTTTATAATGAATATTTATAGTCTAATTTATCTTATGTATAACCTTATATTAAAAATTATTTACTTATCAAACTTTGATTTAACTATTTTAACCCTTCTTTAAATAAATTAATAATAAATGTCCTAATCTAATCCAAGTGGGCCTAAATGGTCATATTTGATTCCTAAGGTTGTTTTTGGTCGAATTACACTTATCAAATAGTATTATGACATGTGTTACGTTAATAATAGTATCATTTTTCCCTTAATTACCCTATTTACTTTTAACCGTGGTAAATAAAAGTAAAAAGTTACTATTCAACAAAAATTATTTTCATGTCATTGAACCATATTTTACTTTCTGACATGAACTGTGTCTCTCGGATTTTTGAAATTCCACTCACAGAAGTGGTAAAGTTATGTTTTATGTAAATTTGCAAATTCTCCTTGGAGGTGGGTAAAAGACGGTGAAAAGTTCAATAAAAAATTTTATATATGTAAAATTATTATAAAATTACTCCAATGAATTACATTGAACTTATATAGGTATTATGTATCAATTTTGACCTAAAATATATTTAAATAAAATAAATAATTATTTAAATAAAAAGTCGGTTTTTAAATTGTAACCTAGTGTTTTCACTATTCATAAAAAATTGAATGTTTCCAGAAAAATACCAAAATTTCACCCTAGGCTAATTTCGATATTCCGAATCCAAAAACGAAGTCCATTTTGAAAAATAAAATTTAAAAAATTTCAAAAAGAGGTAATTACTATTCATAACGGCTAGTTTTAATAATATTTTAATAGCATGTCATTGTTTAGTGAAACTCGGTATTGCGTACGACACACGCTATCGTGGAAGGTTGAGCTTACGTGTAATACAAGACAAGTTAGGGATACGTGTAGTGCATGACTCCTTTGTTGATATGTATAACAAAATACATTGAATATATACATATACTCAATGTTTCATAGAATAAATACTATCAAACAAACATGAAATTTTGTGTAACACGATTCAGGATTAGTGTTTTGTATACTACATGCTAATACGGTGTTGTGTATAGCGCATGATAATCTTGGTGTATCGTAAAACAGAAGATACGAAAGAAACTAAAAAGAATATATCTTATAAAATCTCGGGTTATTACATGCAAGGTGATTCTAATTAGGGATGACACCTAAATGAGGATGAAAGATGGTTTTTCAAAACATACAATTATGTTCTATGATCTGCGAGATTAGGAGGCAAAAGCTATTCTGGAAAATGTAGAGAAGGTTGAACCATCCAAGAAGGCTGACATGAAAAGGAAGTTGAATGAAGTGGAATCTGAAGGAAAAACTCCTTAGTCTAAGGAAGTCGAATCCACACCTCCTAAACCCAAAAAGAAAATACCCTACCTGGATGAGGTGGAAGCAAAGTGGAGAGAGCTCAATGAAAAGTGGAAAGAAGGTGATCTATAGTTTCGCATGGACCCTTCAGAGGAAAAGGCCTTAAAATAAAAATATTTTGATGAGTTAGGGAAGCAAGCTAAAGAAAAGAAGATGTCAGAGGCAGATATTTTTCAATCTCTCTTGAAAGCCATAGAAATAGCCTCCGAGAATATTCCCATTCCAAAGTCTTTCTTGGGTGAAGGTTTAGCAGAATCTCTGGGGAAGAACTTCATGACTCTGGAAAAATATCAAGAGAAGTTTGATGAAGAAAGGGACGTTTAGAAAGAAGTGATGAATAATTTTCAGAATGTAGTGGAGGAAGTTCAACAAGATGAGATGAGTGGAGGTTCTAATGATGTAATTAGGAAAATCGAAGAATATTAAGATAAGGGAACCCCATCTGAGAAGTTTTCACTCTAGACTTCTCAAGATAGATCCTCAAAATTTGCTACACCCACAGATGATGAGAAAGGTGAAGAGGAGGTGAAAAAGCCATATGAAGAAGAAGGTTATAATCATGACTTTATCCATCCAGAATATATTGAGGCTGGGAATGAGAAAGAAAAGGATGATGAAGACAAGATTATGAGATTATCTTACAGTGAGTATGAATATCTAGAATAAGAGGCCATTCTGATAACTAGTAAGGGTAAGCATGTTTTTATTGATATCCCAATGAAAGATATCATAAGGAAGAGGCATGTTGGATGCTCTTCTAAAAGGAAGCAGGTGGAAATAGAAGAAGAAAAATCTCCTAGCAAGTTGTCTGATTCAGAGTCATCTGCATTAGGACATGTTTTTTTGGTTGAGTCCCTGAAGAAATTGGTAGATACAATTCTGATCTTTCCTACAATAGACACCAGATGACAGATGCATCAGCATGGCTTGAATCAGAAGTCGGAATCCTTATCAATGGAAATGGATAAATGTGTTAATATTGAAGAAGAGCATAAAAATTTTCTTATCAACTACGAGGTCCACAGAAAGTCATGCAGAAAAATAACCGTTTGGTCTAAGAAATTTGTTTATGATATGGAAGAGATTGATCAGTTCCAACTAGTTGTTAAGGAGGCTTTTGGTAATGAATATGTCCAAGTCAAAATCTTTCAGACAGGTTTCTAGATAAGCTGAACCTAGAGAAAAATTCTCGGATTCAAGATGAGAAAGATCTAAATGGAAAGCTGAATTATGTTGCTCATGGTTTGAAATCAGAAAGAGATCTTCGGGATGATATGGAAGAGAAGACAGTGAAGCAAGAGGAGTTGATGAAGTCTCAGGAAGAAACCCTGAAGGGTCAAGTAGATAGAATCACAGTCTTACAAAAGCAAGCCTAGGAGGATCATAAAAAACTCAACAAGGTGAAGAAAATTGTGAAGAAGATTTTTCCCAAGGAAAATGAAACAAAATACACTCAATCCGATCTTTTTTTGCATTTAATTTTCCTTGTAAAAATTCATCCAATTATAATAGAATTGTGGTTTATTGTTTTGTTAGGTTTCTTTTAATAATATCTCAGCTACAATATTTCTTTTCCATTCCCTCAATCTCTTTTTGAAAATTAGAAAGGGGAGAAGGAAAAGGAACTCAAAAAGGAATAAGGAAAAATCTAAAGGTGATAAGGAAAAATATTCATAAGTACAAGTGGTATCCCTAAGTAGGGGGAGTTAATCTACGGAGGGGTTTTTTAGTACATTAAATTTCCATACTCAAGACAAATCCCTTTCTGGAAAATCCAAATCTGATCCTTAGAGTTCCAAATCCTAAGGGGGGATTATTTGTATTCATTTTGTCCATATGTAAAGGGAGAAAAGTTTTAATTGTTATAAGTCCTTTTATTCTTTTTTGTAACGATGTTTGTGCTTTCCAAAAATGGGGAGATTGTGGATTCAATAATGTTATCCTTATGACTTTTCCATTCCTTCATGTTTTGAAAATCACAATCACCTTATCCTAAGGAAAATATTTTTTTACCCCTTGTTTCATTTTCATAAGGAAAATTTACTTCCCCATGGAAATTTTTCCTTGCATTTTTTTCATTGTTAAATCACATTTCTTTTCTAAGTGTAATATTTGGATTTCAACTAAAAGCCTCGAAATCGTATAATACTTAGATATGAAGCATTCTGTTTAAGACTCCAAATTCCAACTCCGAACTTCTTTAAGTTCGACTCCGAACATTTACTAGTTCGACTCTGAACTTCTACGAGTTCGACTCTGAACTTCTACTAGTTCGACTCTGATCTTTTACTAGTTCGACTTCGAACTTCTACTAGTTCGACTCCAAACTTCTATGAGTTCGACTCCGAACTACTACATGTTTGACTCAGAACTTCTATTATTTAGACTCCGAACATCTATGAGTTCGACTCCGAACTTCTAATAGTTCGACTCTAAACTTCTATGAGTTCAACATCGAACTCTTTAAGTTCAGGTTCTGAATTCCTGGGAATCCAGACTCTGAATTTCCATGAAACTCAGACTCTGGAATTATATAGAATTCAGGATCTGAATTCCTACAAAAATGAATATGAATATCTCTTTATTATAAACTCCAAATTCTATTTTTTAGTTAGACTACAAACTTTCATACTTTTCTTAAATTCTGATCTTTTATTTACTTTCATTCTGAACATCAATCTTACATATTCTTACACTTTTTCTAATATAAAACAATGTCACGCCTTCAGTTATCAACTAACCGTTGGTTGAGTGACATGTGTACAGGTCCCTCCTAAATTCAAGGAGAAATATGACCATTGGTGGAGGGAGCCAACCGTTGGAGCTTCGCCTATAAATAAGAGGTCATTTGAAAAGAAGCAAGAACACTAGACAACATCTTTGACATTGGTGCTTACATGCTGTTGAAGTGATTTCTATATAGAGAGGCTCTATCAACTTTCAAGCTTCATGAATAATGTTTTAGGGGCTTGTTAAAACGTTGCTTCTTGCAGACTTTCTTCGTGCGACTCCGATTGTTGCTGTATACAATCGAGGGATTCTGGGGATAGGAAGACAGAGGTTTCGACTACCTGATAGTTGAGGGCTTAAGGGGATATCAAGAAAGACTAAGATCTTCGTATCGAGGGCTTACCCTGGTGTGGGTAAGACAGTCTTTCGTGAAAGTATAAATCAAGGGACCTCTTATCCTGGGTTGTTGGATACATTTTTCTTTAGGTTAAAAGAGTTATGTTTTGTTACTTGTAATGTTACTAATTTGTTTTTCGCTATTCATTTTTTATTTTTAAAGATAGTATAACTTTATTATAATTCTTTTCTTGTACTCTGATTTAGTTAGATTCTATACGCTTTAAGTTATAATCTTAGTCGTTGTAAACTTTTGTTAATTTTCATTTTCAGAATAAATTTTCTAGAATCAAGAATGTATTTAGAACTTAGAGGTGTTGTGAATCATGGTTATGAAAAATTCCCTTAGGGAATTTTTGAAAGGTACAATTCACCCCCCTCTTGAATCTGAGAATCTCATTCTTATATATTCGATCCGACGTTTGGTATAATAGAGTATATCATACTCAGACATAATATCCTAAGAATGATATGGTTATTCATTATATATTCCATTAATATTAACATATATCTATGATTTGGTAATTAAAATTATTAATAAAGTATTATAATGAATATGTGACATCATTTATATTTATTGTCAGAAATCTATTTTTTCCAAAAAATACATTTTTTTGAAAATGTTATAAGTTTTTATAAACCAATAAAAATTATTTATCAGTGTATGTTCAAACAATTTTTACACTTTATTTTTTTCAATGCAATTTTATATGAATTTATAAACTATTCTAATTTTGTTTTTAGTGAAAAAGTTGAAGGAATCCTCTTGAAGTTTTCAAAATAAGGAACCTTCATATCTTTTTTACAGTGCCAAAGGAATGTTTTTTTATTTTTATGGAATGAAAATAATTACCTACCACCATTAACATAATTTAGTTGAATCATCCTTTATATGATTACAAGGATACTTTCGAAATAAATTTTATAAATTATGATTTAAAATAAAATTCTTTTCAAATGAAAATAATGATTTAAAATGATATATTCAATAATAAATTTATTTTTTCCTCAAGAATGATTTTAAAAATATGTTTCTGGTTTTACTATTAATAAATTATAAAATTCATTAATTCATACTCCAATGGGTATAAATTTGGTTGATACCATTCTTATTCTTTCTCTGTATGGATTATAATTATTTCGATCAATTATATTATTAACATCAAATTTGTTATATCAATTATTGTAGTTATTAAAATTTTATTAAAATAAGTACTTCCCTATAATCATTGGAATTTAAATTTCCTTTAATTATTCATATCATTTACCTAGGAAATGATTATTCATTAGACTGTATATCATTTCTATATATAGTTTGTTACATTATTATTTATTTGATTGACTATGAATATATTGATAAATATGTATTCCTTACTCAATATCGATATTTGATGATAAAAAACATTTTATTAATTAAAACGATTATTTGATATTTAAATAATAATTTTTACATGAAATAAAATAGTTGGGGACCAGATAATGCATTCCATATAATGCATCGGCAGTATAATGAGATGAATCAGTCGGCTAGATGCATCAACATGGGTTTTATCATCAAATGGATTAAATAATAATAAGGATATATCATTGAGGTAAATTTATCTTGTGGTTGAGAAAGATGATTTATGACAATTAATAATTAGATTCATTTCTGTTATGATTACTATCAATGTGACTTTTATTATAAAATTATCTTGAAATGAATTTAATTTTATGTTTATTTATAAAATATAATTTTTTTCATATTTATTTTTTTGTCGAAATTGATTATGTATTGTCCAAATATTTATATATAATTTGTGCTCAATTATATTCCATTCCATATTGATTATTCTTTTAGAATCGTGATATCATATATTATAAATAACCCTTGCTAACCATTTGAGGTCACCAATATTTTGTATCATTTCACTTTAATCCATAATGTGTAATACAGTTTATATATAATCATATTATATAGGGAACAATGTTATCTGAAAATTAAAAAAAATTACACTGTAAATTTTTAATTGATATTTTCTATAGATATTATGTATTTTTCAGCTTCACTGAGGGTATTAATCATTTTGGTCTATATGGATTCAAATTTCTGTATCTTATGCCAATGTAATAAACTGTCCATAAAATCTGTGTTATTGGGTTCTTGGTATCTACAAAATAGAAACACATACTTATAAATATAATACATCTTATTATTATTCTATATCAATCATTTTAATCAACAATTCAAATAATTTTTAATGGTGTGCAAGAATATGTTATTTTTTAGAATCATATCTCCCATCAGTGTCAAATAAATTTCATTTTAAATCTTATTTTAATTTACCCAATAATGATTGATTCAATCTCTCCATGACATTATCATAGTTATTATTCATCATTACATATTTTCTAGCACCACATTCACTTTTTGGTTTTTGTTTTTGGGTTTATTTATAGAGAATATAATATAATCTATACCTTACCAAAACATTAGGATGATCTTCTATACATTTTAAAAATTTATATCATAGGGGTATTTTCCCCAATATATGTTTTCATAAATCATATTCAAAATTATTATACTGTCTCTCTTTTGATACCAAAAGTATATAACCCAGCTCATGATGGACAAATTCAGGGGTTACATTATTACATTGGCATAATATACAAGTAATTACATCTTAAAATAATGAATAGTTTTATTGTCTTGGAAAACTATATAATTACCTTAATTTCACATTGTAATTACCAATATAAAATAGAACATAATATTTTTTTGAGTGAATTATTAGTTCCTCTAGCATAACCCTATATTTGAATAATAATAAAAATATTCGAATCCTAGAGAATCTAATCTATGAAATGGGTGATATAATGTGCTCAGTATGTGTATATGTAAAATGGATCACATTTGCAATAAATAATCACAATCAATGTGTAATGTTTGGTAAATGATGACAATTCCATTCAATAAATTACTAGTGAATAAAATGGGAGGAATAAATGCATTGGAAATAATAAAAAATAAATACTTACATGATCATGAAACATTACCATGGATATTCTAAATAATCAAATAATCACACGGATAATAAATAAATATTATCATAATTAGTTATTTTCTAATATTTTTTTTCATAAACATTCTATTAAGGTCTGGTTATTAGTCATATAGCATAATTTGGTATGGCCTTGTCTAAAATTCCTAGCTCGATTGTGTGATGGGACATATTGATGCCTCAATGCCCAATAACGGGCCCCGATATCATAAAAATGAAAATTGATTCCTTATATTAATGGGAAGAAAATTAATCTAAAAATTAATTTTCATTGAACAACATGTATAACCTATGTTAAAAATTAACTCAAATAAATAAACATAATATTAATCCATTAATAGTAATATGGTTGGATTTTAATAGATATATCCATAGTCAAAGAGAGTATAAAATTTCAAGAAAACCAATAAGGATTATATCATTAAAATATATCCATATTTTATAAAAAGTACAATAAATATTTGATTATTATAATTATAAAAAATGTCATTTATAATAGTATTGGGGATAATAAAATTTTCAATTTGAAATCATTTCAAAAAAATTATCTTATAAAATTATTAATAAAATAATATTTTTTGTGAAAAAAAATAATAATAAACATTATTCATTAAAATATAAATTTGTCATTATGATGGGTATTCTATACATAATGAAAAAATTAATACAAGGAATACGTCCACATTTTCGATATAATCCAAATGTGATTCGTTTGGATGAAAACATGAATATAATATTATTTATTTTTTTAAAAACCATTAATGAGTAAAAAATTAATTATTAACTCATTTCTAGAATGATAAAAATAATTTTGAAGAATTCTTTTGGAAAAATGGTTTTACAAAACAGATTTTATAATTAGAAGGTAAATAAAGTAAGATTTAATTATAATATATCTTCCAAATATCTAAATCATGGGTTAAAAGAAGAATCAAACTAATAATTTAAAAAATTTATCAATATCCATTGAATATGAAAATATATAATTTTTAAAAAATACACTTTAATTTCATGATTGGAGATTTAAACATTAACAATCTCGAATACTGATGATATTTTTGAAAAGCACTGTTATGTTTTTGGTATCATTTGAATCATAATCACTTTGAATTAAATAACATCGAATTAAACATTAATTTAAAATTTTAAATATATTCATGATATAAAATAAAAAAGGGGGACATATACACATCATAAAATGTAATAAGTGGTGAATATGGAATAAGATGAATGAAATAAAAAGTGATATGAGAAACACATTCCCCATATTCATTTTTCTTTCATAAGTGTATAACCCTTATGAATAATAAATATATGTGTATTATTAATTGATTTTAACCCCATAATAATATATCTTATACCGTATATTATTTAATTACAGTCTTTTATGACCAATTTACTATCAATTATTTGTTATGAAAAAAATATATGAAATTTTGAAAAGATGGGATTTAGAGAGATGGGAGACCATCACTCTCTAAAAACCCTCGACACTTCATCAATTGTAGGCTGATCTCTGCACCCTTGCCCCAAATGGAGAATTTCCTTCTGTATGGTTTCTTTGATTCTCAAAATTTCACAAACCCTCAGATATTAAAATTTTGTCAGGAGAAAGTTTTACAGTGGCTACACGATTTGAAGATGCCCCTAGAAGAGACTCTTGTAACCAGGATCTTTATTGTATATATCAAGGTGGTTCATTCCTGGATGCACTAAAAGTCTCTAATTGAGGTAAGAAATTAATGATGAATCCCTCCCTTGTCAAGCCTCTGGATGATAGTGGATATCTCATGGAGGCGGACCCAGATTCTCTTCAACAATGAGTGCACCCATGTAAAATCTCAGTAATGGGTTGCATATCCTGTCACAAAGTTAACTGTCCTTGCCTTTAACTAAACTTCCTTCACAAATTGTACATTGCTTGAATTTAGAAAACAATAAGCTAATTTCCAAAGGTAAAGGATCTTTCCACATATTTTTAAAATCACATGAGGGTCTTTAAAGATTCTGGAAGAGTAGTACTCTTAACCTCAAGCTGTGCATATTCAAAATTTCAGAGTTGGACTACACCATTAATCCACACACACACAAAAACACAATGGAACAAGTATGGATTAAATTTCATGGTATCAACTGGTTCTTTTAGAACACAAAAATCTAAAATGACATTGTCTTCTACATAGGAGCTCCTCTAAAAAATGATCACCAAACTTTAAATGATGATTTGGTTCTCTTTGCTATAATTATGATAGAAATAAATCTTGAAACAAAGTTACCCATCTCAATTAACTTCAATTCAAGGACTAAAAAACTGAAATTAGTGTGGAGTATGAAGGGATTCCACCCGCTGGTGATCATTGTAAATATTTGGTCACGCTATATACAATTATAGGGTGATTAGAAATCAAGTAACACAACCAATTGAGAATTATTAGAAGGAAATAAGAAAAAAAAGAAAAAACCCCCATGATATACATACCTAAAACAACCATAAAGGCAGTTTGGGTAAAAAACACAAAATTTGGAGCACATAAGGACAACTCGAGTACTAACTGGGAAGTTGATATTGAAGAAGAAGAAAAATTTATTAATAACCAAAGTCTCTTTATTTAAATTGAAAATCTGGTTCTATATAATATTAAGCAGTCCACTAAGCAGGAAAAATCCAGCAACACATGCACTCTCACTTGTAACAATGGTACCTACCCAAAGAAAAGGTAGAGGACAACATCTTATAAAATCCCAACAAGCAGTATCTACCCATTGCTGAAACTGAAGTGGACATGAAAGTGATCATGGAACACGTCCTACATAATAGTACAAGTTCTCTTCTTGTTTTGAAAAATATGCATATTTTCAAAGACCCCCAGAAACAAAATCACTTGAAATCTATACAACATAAGTCTACTTTGGATACTATTGTCTCAAGTATGTGATATCTTCCAACTTCTACTACTGAAATTTTTTCTATGAAGTCTAAAAACCAGCTCTATGGTAATAATGACAGCAATTTTCTACTTAGCTCTAAGAGTTCCATAGACTCCTGCACTAATTCTTCTACAGATGAATCTATTATGTTGCACTACTGCAATATAAACAAAACCGAATCAACCCCTACTAATTCAAAAAAAACCAAAAATAGTGACCCGATTGTAAATCCAGATTAAACCACTATCAAAAAGGGAAATGTAACCAAAAAACATGTTTTTATAAAACCATCCACTCACACTGTCTCTCTCAAAAAGGTAGCTAAACCCGAGACACAGCTTCTATGTACTGGTTCTTCATCTTATTCAAGATTGCCATTAGTACTAGTATCACATGATAGCCTACCTTTTATGCTAGAATCGTTACATACATAGAAACATAAACTAACATTGTTATAGGAACAATCACCTAACTTTATCAATCCACTATCTGCAGTGGATACAATGGTTCTAGGTAACTCCAATCCCCCTTTGGTAATAAATGCATAATACGTTACTAGGAATGAAAATTTCTATCTCCAAGTCCCAATGATCTAACACCAATTTAAAATGATACCATAGTTTTAGATATGACTACAAATATGAATAAACCTCCAAATAATTCCCGTACAGAAAAAGAAAATACCACTCATACTCAAGAGGGTAGAAGATCTACTTGATATAAAGTATCTGTAAAAAAGAAAAAATGGAGTTCTAACTCTAAACCCTAGTTTAAATGAAGAACATTTTCTGGGATTGTCAGGGTAACACAAACTATGAAGCCCTCACAGTTCTGAAAAGAATGGTTAACACACATCACCCAACTCTTTTTTCTATTGCGGAACCAAAAGTATCTTTATCCTATAAATATTTTCACTTGTTTCAACACAATTACATGTTTTCTAGAGCTATCAATAATAATCTAAATGCATATTCATTATGGGTGTTTGCACATTAATCTTTATAGGATTTTACCCTTTTTTGTATCTCAGATTAGATTCTCACTTGAACCTCTTCTATTGATGGTACTCACATTTTATTCCATTTTGCGTATGATAAGTATAAATACCATGAAATGGAAACTCTTTGGAATGACCCCTCAAATTTAGGCCCCAATACTAATGCACTCTGGGTTCTTATGGGAATTTTAATGGTGTTTTTAACACTAGTGAAAAAATCGGCCCATATCACGCCACTATCTCTATGAGAGAATTTAAAACCTCTATTAAGAACAAAAATAATATTAAAATTAATATCAGTGTTGAAAAATACACCTGGTATATAAGACATTACAATAAATTAGTTTCTTCCAAATTAGAGAGGGAATTTACGAAAGTCCCGACTTTAGATAAATGGGACATTATATCTAGAATAACTATTCACATATTTAACTCAGATCATCATCCCGTCCTGGTAAAAATTTCCTCCAAATACATAAAACCTAGATTACCATTCCTCTTCAAAAATATCTGGTACTCTGATGAAGAATGTAATCATGTCATCAAAATTTTTTGGTCCTCCATGTCTCATTGTAAGGAAGAACTTACATGAAACCTCATACTAAAACACCTCAAAAAGACTATAAAATCATGGTGTAAATCTAAATCCAAACAAGTTAACAATGTCATTACTCTTCTTGAGAAAGAACTAGACGATATCCAAAACAAAAACACTAACTCAGACCTCCACACTAATCAAACACAAGAAATAATCATTGTGATCAATCTCAATTCTCTACTAAAATTTAAAGACAACATGATGAAGAAAGAATATAAAGTTAAATGGTTAACTGATGGGGACATAAATTACAAATTCTATAATGCCATCCAAAGAACCAGGAAGCCTAAAATCCTCTAACCTTTCTAAAGGACGGGGATAATAATTTTTTAAAAGAATGAGGACATAGCTCCACATATAGTCTCCTATTAAGAAACTATCTTTAATATCCCTAATAACAAAAAAGACCTATTTCCTGAGGTAATTCCTTTAGTGATAACTGATGAAGATAATGCATTCCTTCTTAAAACACCACATGATCATGAAATCAAATACATTGTCTTTAGTCTAATTCAAGATAGGGAATCGGGTCCTGATGGCTTTAACAATGGTTTCATTCAACATTATTGTGATGTGGTTTAGTAAGACATTTGTAATATTGTTAAAAAAATTTCACAAATAGGGTGCTACCACATGGTATCAATTTCTCAGTTTCCCACCATGATCCCTAATGTGGATAATTCCTCAGAAATTCATATTTTCAGACCCATTTTCCTTGTCATCACTCTCTACAAAATCATTACCAAAATCATTACAAATAGGCTATCATCTATTACTGAAAAAATTGTTTCATGGAACCAATTTAGCTTTATAAAAGTTAAATCCGTTAATGACTGTATATTCCTTGCCACTGAATGTATTAACATCCTGAATAAAACAAATTGAGGAGTCAATATAGCTATTAAAAATGAAATTAGGAAAGTTTTTGACACCATGTATTTGAGTTTTTTCTTCAATTTCCTTCAAAGTTTTTTTTAGTGCACACTTCATCGCTATGATTAGAAATCTATTATATTCAGCAATAATCTCTATTATGATAAATGTCTCTCACAAATGATACTTTAAATGCACAACATGTGTCAGACAAAGAGACTCTCTCTACCATTCTCTTCTCAATAGTGGAAGACTACCTCAGTATAATGATCAATCGTCTGGTGGTTTAAAATAAATTGAAACCTATTCATGTCTCTGGAAATGTAAATGCTCCTACTCATATCTTTTATGCTGATGACATCATCCGTATCCTTCAAGGAGAAAAAAGAAACAGTCATAACCACAAAACTTCTCTCTCCCACTATGAGGAGGTTTCTGGTCAAAACATATGTTAGAAAAAAATTTGTCTCTTTTTTGGGATGAATTTCCCCCAATAAAAATGTAATATTATCTGTTATTTGGGTCTGAAATAAGGCTCTCTCCCCATCACATAACTTGGTGTCCCCATTTTTTGTGGCAGACCCAAAACATTCCACTTTGTAACTACTGTTAATCATGTTTTTAACCAGCTTTCTTCTGGGAAAGGTAAATCTATATCTACAGAATGTTGGAAATGCCTTGTTAAATCCACTATTGTCTCTAAGATAGTAATATTTATGATGTATTACAAATAGACCATTGGTCTTAAAAATGTGAAAACATCATTTAAAAATTTTATTTAGACCGTTAGTACTCATGAATGAGAACTAGTGAAAGTCCCTTGTTTAACTTTTTACAAGACTATTTAGAATGGTGTCATTGGTATAAAAAACATAAAATACATTAATGAATCTCTTCATGCATTGATTACTTGGAATATTTTTCACAATTATTTGGAAACCCTATTTTATTTATCAAAAGTAGATTTCTTGGTAAACTTATGACATGAAATTTGAGCATTATTAATACATCTATATGGCCTACGATCTAAAACTCCTTCACCAACATTATGAATAAATTCTTATGGATGGTCTTCAGATATTCTTCTATAAAATTCAGGCTAGATAACTGGACTGGAACACCATTAATATTTATGACTTCTCCTGATAATTTTCTTAAAAACACCAAAAACTCTATCAAAGATGTTTTAAACTCTCAACCAGATCATCTCTCAGATTCTATTTTGAATCTCATTGATGACTATACATTCGCTTGTGAAAATGATTATTTAATTTCGGTGACATCTCTTAATGGAATGCTTACCTCTAAAAATTACTACACTCATATGTGTTGTAATGAAGAGAACAAATATAACTAGATTAAACACTTCAAAAATCCATGTATAAAGCCCACATAATTCCGTCTCATATGGTTCCTATCTCACAATAGACTTCCAACTGATATCTACTTTCAATAGTTTGGAATTCAGCTCTGTTCTAAATGTAAAATTTATAATCAACACAATGACAATGATAAGACCATATTCATTTCTAGTGCTACTGCCTCTACTCATTGGAACTATATTTTTGACGTCATTAATTGTTTATGGTTGATTAATGACTCTATCAAAAATTAACTTATGAAATGTGCAGAGTTAGATGGATCTCATCAAATCAAAAACTATTTCCATTTGATAGTTTCTGATCTTCACTATGTGATCTACTATTATTAAAATGAAATTATTCATAACAACAACCCACTAAATATTTTTGCATGTTGTACTTGGATCATAATTGACATACATGAAGCTGATCTGATTCAAAAATGTCTTAGACACTATACCATGTTGAATTTTGGAATTCTGAAATGTCTACAGATCAATAAAAACTTATGTCAACAACACCTCACTCTAGAGGTGTTATGGAGAGCTTCTCCTCTAAGATGGTTCAAAATCAACATACATGGCACCTCCGAGGGAAATCCAGGACCTACATGGAGTGGCACTATCTTCAAAAACCACATCAGATATATTCTAAGTTGCTTCATGGTTCATTGTGGCACTGCCTCCTCACTTGGTGCTGAGATGGTGGGATTGATTCATGGATTAAATATTCCATGGTTTAGGGTTGGAACAACTTTTGGATTGAATGTGACAGGATGACCATAGTACAATCAATATAGAAAGAAGTAACTCAATTATCTTGGCCGATTACTACCCGTTGTTTTGAATGAAATCGTTTATTCACTGACCTGGATTTCAACATCAAACATGTTTATCGGGAAGAAAATATTATTGTTGATATCTTGGAAAACATGAGTGTTAATCAAGACATTATATGGTGTGAAGACCTCCTAGCTTCTTTTATTCCATTTCATTAAAAATATTTTAATATGATCCCGTAAATTATACTTTTTTAATATTTATTTTAATAAAATTTATTCTTTGGCCTTTTGGCCAAATAATTACCTTAAAAAACTAAATAATTATTATTTGATAAAATCAATGTTCCATGTAATAAATACATTGTCATTCTTGTGTGTCTACATTCAATAATTCGTGTCCTTCTATATTGATCAGGGTTATATAATCTCTATAATTTTATCAATGATATAGATATAACCTATATTAATTATATATGTTCTTATATAAATCAATAAAAGTTATATATATTAAATGGATTACGTCATTAAGGGTGATGGTTGGCTGTAGTACAAATGAATGTTTTTTATATATTTCATAATGGATCGAATGGATGGAAACTAAAAATAGATTCAATATTAAATAATCATTATTATTTAATATATATCATTTATATAAATCTAATACATATTTACTACCATCCATGAAAGAAATAAAAACTATTTATCATCGTTACATGAAGGTGGTAGTGTACATGTACACGTAAGTGATGTTAACATTTTATAATTGATGGGAATCTATGAAGTTATATATGTGATCATAAATTTTATTATTTTTATTTAGATCAAATATATGATATATAAACTTTGAAATTATCCTTATTACAATCTACTTAAATGTATAGCGACAAATTTTTCACATCGCTTCACAAGACAGTTTTTGGACGCACATACATGTGACATTATCGTATCTACAATTTGAATGGACTATAATAAGGAGTATGTGATATTTTAATTTTAAAAGTAAAATAATTTCAAAATGATATGTGGTGATATATAAGAAAGTTATCTAGGTAGGTTCTTTTACAAAAACGTTATGGATGTGTGGAAAGGGTAAGGGAGGGGAGAGCTTTTATAATAAGGGAGAGAACCAACATGGAATTTTTTATGATATAATATGCCACCAATTTATTAAAGTTAATAAAACTAAAAATGTGATATTTTCAACCCATTTCATTAATATGTAAATATTTGTTTTTCAGAATATTGGTTTCTGGACTGTTTTATGTCATTTTTATGATTTATGATCTTCATTTATCCCCAGGTATACACATTTTTATAAAAAACGATGCTAATAATTCTTTATGTTTTGACTATACAGTGTGGTCAAAATTAAAAATAACGTAATAATATAATATTAATTTTTGTAATTTCATATTTGGAATATATTTTCAAAAATAAAAATTCTCATCATACGAATAATTCAATTTCAAATTCAACCCACATATTAAATAAGAGAACAGTTTTCCATCAAGAACATTCAAATGTTTTAAATAATTCTATATCAGAATTAAAAATTATATTTTTTACTATTAAATAAATTTATTTAATATTAATATTCTCAAAATAATATTACATTAAATAAAATTTATTATATATTTTATCATTTTAAATAATTTCATTGAAAATAAGGTTTTCAATAAATATATTTGTTTTCCATTGTCCATTTTAAAACAAATATTTTTAAAAAAATTTAAAAATTAAAAAAATGATTATTCTATCATATATATTTCATAAAAGAATTTTATTTTTAACAATATTTAACTTTCTAATTTTCAAAATATAATATTAAGTTATGTGTGTAATTCATGACTATACCGGATTTTAGAACAATATAGTTTTTAATAGACATTTATTTTTCACTAAAATTATTCTATTTTTAAATCTAATCAGTAGATAACCATTTAATTAATGTTATAGAAGTGAAATATAATTAAATTATATAATGCATTTTGTTCTATTATTACCCACTAGGATAACATGTTTGTTAAAATTGTCATGTCATTAAAATAATATTGTAATAAGGTAGTGTGATTCCTATAAACATAGTGTTGACTTCATCACAAACCATCAAAGAGAATAAATTTATATAATTGTATTTTATGGGTCCCACATGGTCAATTTTTCATATTTTAAATACAATAAATATAAATTTTATTATTTAAAAATAATAAGTTTCTCCAACATTCGATAATTCAATATCATATTTTAGATCATGATATATAAGACATACATGACCATAAAAAATATTAAAATGTTTTCCATCTCCTTAGGAAATATCACGCTTAATGAACATAAAAATAACATTCCAATCAGGACGTACTTCCATTTCATATATCTCTTCAAAAGGATCATTTCTGGATAATAGCTTGAAAAAATTAGATTTCCTACTAAATTCATAGAAACAAGGGTGTGACTAATGTTGTACCAATCCTTATAAGGACAGTGTGTGATTTTTCCATCAATACTAATGAAATAATATATATTTTAAATTTATATTCTATGAATTAATGTCCTAAAATTTTTAAACAAGAAAACTACATTACTAAGAAATAGTTCACTTCTTCTTTAAATAAAAACATTACTTTTTGCATCAAAAAATTATAAAATAAGAAACGGAGGGTCCATCTCCAGGATCATATCTATATTCTTTATGGAATCCATGTAGATATTTTTTATATCATAATACCGATACAGCACACCACCAATCATATTTTCATGGATAAATTGGAGGTTCAATGATCTCCATGCATAGGAATCGTAATAGTAGAAAAATAATTGAAGTTCGAGTGGTATTAAAGAGATATGATGAGGGAAATAGACATGGAATGACTTTTGAATGAAGGTACAAATGATATTTTATTATGGACAACATCGAATTAAAATTCACATCAGAGATATGATTATAATGATTCCTATGTTCTAAATTTTGACATTTTAGTTTTTTAGGAATTAAAATAACTTTAAAAAATCTTAATAGAAAAAAATAACTGAATATTACCTCTAAAAATAAATAAATAATTTTTTTAATAATTTAAAAACAATCAATTAATTTAACTAAGTAGTAAGTATAAAATACTAATAATAGAGCCCAAATACACAAAAATATAGATATAATATAAAATAAATTTTTTGGAATATGATTAATACAAATTTTCAATTTATAAAATCAAAATGATCACATGCATTACGCTGAGAAGAAATACATGCTAAATAGTTCTCATTAGAGATAAAATCAATATTTATATCTCATTTTTGATAATTATATCTCATTTAATTATGTCTTGGGTCAAGATAAAATATTTGTAAACAATTTATAGGATTAATTTAAATTCTGATAGCACTTCTGTTATCACATTTTATTTATAATGGATTTAAATTGAATCCAAAATACATTAATGTGGTTTTCTTCCAGAATACATGGAAACAACTATTACTAATAACCATATATTATTATTCTAGATATGATAATGGAATTGTGAATTTATTTTTACCAGATTATGGAACTCAGGATTTACCTATAAGATATAATGTTCTTGAAGATATATTTATATCTAATCCACAACCACCTAATTAAGCATCTGAATATGATGTATGAAAAAAAACTAATGCCTCTTGGAAATTTATGTAAAAATAAATTATTCTTTTTAAATTTCATAAAATTCATTGAGTATCTCTTAAATTATATTTCATATAATGTTTTTAGAATATAAAACATAAATGTACTAAAAATTTAATGGCAGTTCTACTATTTGTAAAATAAAATTTGACTCTAATTATTCATCTATAAATATTTTTTTCAATAAGTTTTTTGGATTCATTCATGTAATTCATTTCATTTCAACTCATATGATTTATATATACATTATCAATTTCATGTCCGTGTTTTTTATTTAATTCAATTATGAATTTTTTTAAGGACACTCACAAAATATTTTTTATCAATATAAAATCCTAGAACAAAATATAACCCAACCAACATGATAATTTTATGTAAATTTTTATGATCTTTTACAATTCTTTAAAAAATATTAATTTTTAGAAAAAAATAACATCACCAACATATATCTTTACAAAATGTTTATCTGAAGTTTATTTTTTTAACAAATAAAATAGCATAGTCACACCTATTTAATACATTTTTGATATAATTAATGAGAATAAACCTTCATAATATTCTCTATGATCCTTTATAAAAATATTTTTTTATTATACCCTTAAGTAAATAATAAAGCTATATTTTTAGTGATCACACTATGATCATCATTATTTATAAACAAAATTTATGTTCTAATTAAAGGGTATTCAAACGTTTTATATAGTAATTGTCATAAAAAGTTACTCTTGAGTTGGTTTTATTATTCATGAATTACTAAACCCCACATCTCATATACTATGTATTTCAACTTAGTATTATATTATTATTGAGATATAATGAAATAAAATTAAATAGTATTTCATAAACTCATTATAATTCAAATATTTTTATATAGACATTTTATAGTAGTTTCTAATTGATGGTTCTTATGTATTCTATGTTTTCATGGAATTTAACTTTCTAGATAACCATTATCCATATTTAATGGAATTTTATTATATTAATGTTCCAAAAAGTAATCCATTTTAATTTAAAATATTTTATTTTCTCTTATGTCTGCAAAGAATTATATATCTCATCAACTTGAGAAATAATGTGATCAAAATGGTCACTTTTATAAAATTTTAAATGAGTAGATTTATCATTAATGATTGAATTTTTGATGAAATGTCCATAGTACATTGATGTTGTATAATATCATTGGAATATATTTCATCAGAACATGAAATATATTTTACATTATCATAAATAGTGGATATAATATAATCCTTGTATCCAAATGATTAATTTATATAGTTATTGGATTTGAATTATTTCACACCTCATGAGGGGTTTTCATCAAAATAGTTCAAATTTAAACTTTACTTACGTGGTAAAATGTTGTTTTTATATCTTAAACATAATTATTCATGTTAGAATCACATAATTTTTTCCATTAATATTCATTAAAATATATATTCCACCATTAAAAATATGAAATTTTGTTGAGGTGCCCTAGGGGATGAAAAAGTATTTTTGAGATGATTATTTGATCTATATTAATGGAACTAATCATTTTCATATTCTCTAGAATGATCTAAATATAAATCAATAATGATGGAATATAAATATTGTTTTAAAAGAAAAATTAAAACTCCTAAAAAATAGAACAACCTTTACTCATAAAAAAATAAAAAAATGAAAATCTAGAAAAATCATAAACTATAAGACAAAAACATATATTTTTTCATATGATTACATTTCTAGATAGCCCAAATCATTTATATGAATAAAATATAATGGAATTTAATTCCAATAAAATATAATTCATTTAAATTATCACCAATGATTCTTCCCTATTTGGCATGCATCACAATGCATCATTTTATTAAATTTATGTTGAAGTATATCTGAATCAAACATATTTTAGAAAATAAAATTGAGGAATAAAAAATATGATTCCCAATAATTCATTACAAATCCATGAATCATTTCTTTCATCGTTTAAATAGTTAAAATTTTTCAACTCAACGAATTATGACCATGGTTATATGCTTTCTTCATTTTATGTGACATAAATTTATGAATTTTATCCTTTATAAAAGAAGAATCATTAATAAAATAATAATAATAACAATACTTTATTAAAATATTTAGAAATTATTATTGGATAATGTACTGATCTTTCCTCATAAATTTCTTGGATGATGATAATTGATTGTATATTTGATACAGATCCATCTCTTGTAATTTTCCTGTTAGGATTGTCACCTAGTGCGACATAGCCAATGCCAATTTTTTATAAGGTGTGGAAATTATAAATAACTCCACTCATATGGATTGAGAATAAAATTTACATATACCACTTTTCAATAATTCCCATGGAACATTATCACTAGAAATATAAATCAAATGTTAATAATTTTTGGTAAACATATTATATAATATACAATATTGTTATCAATAAATGATTATATAACACAAATCAATAAGTGTTGTGAATAAAATAATTTGGTTGTTTTTTGAAATTTTTTTAAAATAGAATCATGATTGACTCCATTAAAAAATTGGTCTCTCACAAAAAAAATATTATCCTAATTCTATAATTTCACATAGTTGAAACATTTGAAAATTTTAAATTATTTTTAACATAGAATTAGGCACAAAACAGTATTTCTAAAGATTTCAGGTTTTCACCATGAATTCAAATTAAAATTTTATTTTTACAAAATTGATTATTTCTAATGATTTTATTTATATTATTAACCACATTTTTGAATATTATTACAATATCCATAATTTCATAAACATATTTTTCCATGGTTTGAATCATGATAACATGTTTAACACAAGATGTAACAGAATTTTCAATCAGTGTTCAAGCATATAAAAATTTTCTATTGAATCACTCTATTCTAATTAAAATATTGTAATATTATTTTCTTGGTATGATTAATATATTTAAGAGAATCATATTCGGTTTCATTCAATGTAAAAAAATCATTTAATTACTAATAAAAATAATTAATCTATTTCATAATCTAAGTGAAAATAAAAATAAAAATTTGAATTGACCTTATCTGTATGGTCAATAAATCATATAATTTTCATAATATTAGTATATTCATATCATGATTTGGAATGTATAAAAAAATTGAATAATTATATGAATTCAATTATTCTTTCATATCATTCTATACTATATTATTATAACCACACTTTTTTCATAAGAATTGTATGATTATTTTTCACATGTAGCTATGAAAAATTTGGATTAATGTTTTCCATATTCCTTCATTCATAAAATCTCACCTTTTTTGAGATTCAATCATGCTTCTAGTACTTGTTGAAGGGTTTCATAAAATTATTATCTTATTATAGAAAATTTGATATACTTATAATGTTAAAAAGTTCACTGTCTAAAGAATAAAGAACTATGGTATAATCATCATATGACATAGCCATTTGAAACTCTTTATTATTGATATAATCCTTTTATATTGAAACTTTTAGATCAGTAGTATCCTTATTATGAAATGTACTCTCTATAATATATTCTTTCATATTAGTATTATTCATCACAATAGTTCTTAATATACATATTATATTAAATTTAATGATCTCTATATATTGGAAATTGATATAAAGAATTAGAGGCTTTCACGGTTAAAGAATTATAAGTATTTTACTTCCAAACCCCGTTTAACAACATTTTCTAGATTTGAATCAAAATTCTTTATAGTTTAATGGATTCAACTTCATTAAAATTTCTATAACCTCATCTAGGATGATACATTCGTGGAATTATTATACACTAACATGTTAATTTAGAAGGAAACTGATTCAACATATTTTAAATTTATATGTGATGGACTGTTAATTTTTTATAATGATTGAATTTGTATCTGAATGAATTTTGTAGGGGTTCCCACATAACCCATTTTGAAATGGATTTTTTATATTATTTTTTATATGTTATTAAATAATTGATTTGTGATTCATTATTCATCCATTATTCTATATATATTAAACATACTCCTATATATATTATACATGAGATATCACTCATTATCTATTCATTTATACGAAAATGTAATAGTATTCCACATTTCATTAGATGATTTCCATTATAAAAATCAGATGAACTAATATTGAACCAATCTACATTTTATAGCATTAACAAAATTGAATATTAGATCTTATCTTGTTACAATATCAGCCAAACATGATTCGGGTTGTTTCATTTGAATTATATATTTCTTTACGACATTAAAATAAATGTTACGCTGATAGTTAATCAAATTGAATAGAATCTCTATCTTTTAACAACCCTAATTGTGAACAGTAATGTAGAGATATTATAAAATGGACAAATATTCTATATTATTAGTAATATAATAAATTTTTAATAAAATATTTGGATATCATCCTTCAAAATATGAGAAATAAAATGTTATATCTTCTAATACATATTATTTTCTGAGACATATTGTACTAAGAATCAATATGGGTAAATTTAAATCAATTATAAAACCACCCTCATTAATACATGATAAATTTTAAACATTTAAATACGCAATATTTTAGTGGAAATATATTCTTGAATAGAAGAGATTAAACACATTGTTTTATAATGGTATTGGGAATTAAAATCCACCAGTCCACTCCTCCATCGCTCAACTCCAATAGCCTAGTTATTTTCACAAAACAAGTCATTTTACTAGGGACTTGTAGTGGTATTTTTTTGCAAATGAATAATTGAGTGTAATCTGGAAACACAATGTAACATAATAGAAGTATTTAATGTTACTCTAAGAATGTTTTATAAGAAACAATCTTCAGTGTTATTTCACTATGATTAATCACAGTGAGAATGAAAATAAACGATGATTTTTTAGGTGAGGTTAACACTATTAAGATAAAGATGAAAAAATAGGATAAACCCGGGAGATATCATCAAAAAAAATATGAATATGTCGGAATATTTTCTGAAAAAACATAAAATATAATCTTGATAACAAAACAATAGTTTCCTATGATTCTCATTCTTTAGTAGTAAAAAAGTTAAATATAAAAAAACATTTAGATAGTTTTGTTAGATGATAATTAATTTTATTTTTTTAATCAATGATCTCTTTTACATGAACATACCACACATGAAATGAATAAAAAATATCTTTTAATTGCACACCATCAGCTTATAAAATATGAGGTTAGATTTTTCAATTCGACAACTTATTTTCATTAAAATATCTTAAAATGAGTAATATCCATTAATTTTTCTTCATACTTGTCTTCATTTTATGCACATTCCACTTCTTATAATTTTTTTTTCTATAATGTTTCATCCGATAATTATTAATCACAGGAAAATAATAATTCTTAGATAATTGAAACCCACAGTAATAAATTTCCCATTAGAAAATGACGACGAATATTGTAGTTCTATATATTGATGATTTTGTTTAGGAATTATTCATATGTGCAATTTTATTGACATTGGTTTCATGATCACATTGTTATATTTTACATAGATGAAATAATTACGTTGTTATTTGGAACCATGTAGCAATTTGAAATAGTTTTCCAAATCACATAGCTTGTTATTCCATGTCACTAATTCATGTACTCATATGATCTACATATCCAAATCATGTAGGTGATTACTCTATGAAACATAATAAATAATAAATTTAATCTATATTTCATAGTACTCACATAGTATATTCATATATGTAACCTTTTTCCAAATATCCATTTCATATAGAACTTTAATTCATTTATGTGATTGATATATCTTTTTACTCACAAATATATTTCTCCACATAGAATAATTACTCATGTACCTAATTTTCCATACATAGAAAGAATTATTAAATATTAAATAAATTAAATATTTATCAAAACAAATGATCTAGATTAGGATTAAACATGATGAAGAAACATAAAAAAATAATAGTATATGAATGGTATTTGAGATGATAAACACCTAATGTACATTGTACGTATTGGATGATATATATATGTCTACAACTAATAATATGTGATAGTTAAATTGATATGATCATGAATGTATTTATAGTAATGTCAATGAATATTCCAATAATACGCCCAACAGAAACCATTTAAATGGTGTAGATAAAATTATGAAAAGAATAATCCTTGAGATTTAGAGAATAATTCTAAAAGTGTATATAATTTAGATATATTAATGGAAGGATATTGTATTAATTGAGGTAAATATAAATAATATGTATCTTTTGAGATGCATTGTGTTCCACAATATCTGTTTTATTATTATTTTTCAATCCATATTCTTGTTATTTTGTTAATATTTCATTGTATTTTTAGATAATTAGAATATGTTTCTGGAAAACCATTTCTAGAATAACGAAAATATATTTTTATTAAAGGGAATTTGTTTCATTTAAGTTTCATAGATTCATGTCAAGTTGGTTGATTTTAAAATATGGATTTTAATCGATACAAAATCTTTTCGGAGTTACATGAAAAAAATTTCAAGAGTCGATGTGATTTACTAATATGGATTCGTAATGAGATTTTTTTCTTACCAATGGGTCCCTAATTTTCATTAATAGATCCCATGTTTTTTATGGGATGATTATACTTAATTCATGTATAACATATAATAGCATTTTTAATTCATCTAATATAGGTTTTATATAAACAAACATTTACTGGAAATTATATTTTCTAAAAGGTGAAAAATAAGTAAATTCAATACAATTATTTCTACAAATGTAAAGTGAATTTTCATAAAAAGATGTTTGAATTAACAATATTACGTGATTTATGATATCATTAAAAAACTAGAGGAAATAATGGTTTGGGAAGATATTGTGGAATACAAAGAGAAATATAATAATAATTCCATGTAGAATAAATTGTCATCATGTGAATAGATATGGAAAAAAACATCATCCCATTACACTATGGATGGATTTTTTTTAGAAAAGTGTAAAGTTTGAGTCGATTCTATTTATCTATTGGTAAAAATGTCTAATACTAAAATAAATTATAATGGTTTTAATCCTAGAATGCAGTTTCTCTAATAAAATTATTTTAATACTATTTGAATTGAAATATTGGGTCTCTCTTTTATAAAAAATGTATTCACAGTTTAGAAACCTTAAAATAGATCTTAGTGGTGAATCATGTAAACTAGATTTTTTTTAATTTAAAATAATATAAAATTTTAATAGTATAACATGTTATATGTATTTTTTTGATATTCAACATTGTGTTAAAATTAATATTGGACACTTGGATTCCACCTCCCCCATAGGGTGTTCGTGGTTGTAGTATGTAAATTAAAATAATATTCTAATATTAAATCTTACAGTATCTAGAGGAGGAGGAATGTGACAATTTAATACATGAGTTTTATTTGTTAATCATTGTTCACTTATAATTAAGGGAACTAATATGGTAATGTTTTTTGATATGTATAATGAGGGAATTATTTATGAATACATATAATTATAAAAATATTATATGTCAGGGAAAATGTGACTTTTGAAACTACAGAAGTGTTAAACTATTAAAACCATTGAAAAGTTTCATAAATTTATTCAAAAATTGAAAAAATATTAAAAATATTATGAAAATTACTTTTTTGAAGATTCTTAAGATGTTTGGGAAGGAACAAATTGATAATTATCCAAATATGTCCAAATAATTCTCTAATCATACACTTGATTAAAATTGGATTTCATAAGATAAAAAATATAAATTTAAAATAAATATTATGTTTAGAAAACTGAAATATAAACATTAATATAATTATTAAAAAAAGATGAAGATTATTTAAATGTTAAAACCATGATACACTGATTTAATGATAAATTTAATAAGGCTTGTGAAATTGAAAAATACAATCATTTTAATTTATGGACATTCTATGGATATGGATGTTGATATAATATAATTGGATTATTTTATAATATATGTACTTGAATATATTAACAAGAATAATATTTATTATTGTTTCCCATCGAAAAGTATAATGTGTTTTTGTGGTCAAGTTGTTATTAAAAACACACCAAATAATGAATAAGAAGTCTAACAGAATAATTAGATACATGAATTAAATTTCTATTTATAGGTTGAATTAATTAATTCTAATGACCCATTTTATCCATTTTCTAGAATAGAGTTTATAATAATGATACTAGGAGTTGAATGTCAAATTAATTACGTAACAAATAAAATTTATATGGAATATAAATTCTATAATAGGGAGTTATAAGAGCATGTTTATATTGGTTATGTTGAAGGGTTTATTTATTAATATGATGGAATAACTACCTGAAGGTTTGATAAGAATCTTTATTGAATACAATAGGCTCTCAAAGGAAATTATTATTTGAAATATATATTATTAATAGAGTAAAAATTAACAAAAGAGATGATTGATACCAATATGTATGTATAGGATAACAAAATAGATAAGAAAATAATAATGATTTATAATAATGATTTCATTTTTATCCAAAAATACATGAGTTCTTAAGAATTATTTTCTACCCAATCAATGAATCCTTTTTATATGTTCATACTGAGATATATGGTGAAAATTATAGGAGCTCCTGTGATGAAATAGGTAGGATTTATTTTTCCTTCCAAAAAAATGTATGCAAACTAATTATTAGAGAAGTTTTTCAACTGATGTTACATTCTAGTGTTATTTTTTATATACGATATAAATAAAAATGAGGATGATTTTTATCATAAAATTTAAAATAAGATTGTGTATAGAATATTTATTGGTAACATATTTTTGGTCACTACATTAAGATATGATATTTTTTATTCAATGAACTTGTTTGAATGATAATTATTTAATAAGAAATAGTCAATTGTGATGGATTAATTTACAGTTCAAATATACATATAAGGATATTTAAATATGGAAAATGTATAAATTTTTTGATGACTGCTTTTATCTAGATTAACTATTTCCATCTATAAAAGTGATTATAATAAATCAATGTTATATTTAAGAGTGTTATTAATCTTAGGAGGACTCTATGTGAGATGACACTATATGAAAATGATTTCATTTCTATGTATCTCCATTGCTGAAAAATATGTTTTTATTATATGTATTGATATCCATATTATCTAAATTAAATAATAACATGGTGATCTGTTGGTGAATATTGAGAAAACTCTGATAATACAATGATAAAATTAATGTTTAATTTATATTTCATAAAAAATGAAACTATACACTCATTCTATGCATATTAATATCTTGGTAAAAATCATAAAATTGGAGGATCCTCATTATAAAATAAGTCGATAAATATTTGTTAATGATATTTATTAAATTTATATCATTACTAATGTATTACCAATGGAATAATGACCCTGTCCTATTACTCATTTTTCATTATTTTTATGCAAAAAAAAAAATCAAATACAATCCAAGTATCATAAATTCGATTATATTTATAAGATTAGATATATAATTAAAAATAATTAAACAAATATAGAATTATATTATATTTAATATTTATACATATCTCATAAATTCCGTTTATCTCTTATATCTACTAAGGAAAACATGGCGAATACCTGAAAATGTAATGAGATAAAAATTATCGTTTTGAAAACAATCATGAAATAAATAATAATACATGGGATAAAAAGTATATCATGATGAAATAAAAAATAAATTGAACATGAGTAATCATAAGTATTCCTATCATATATAACATGGGATCATGTAATAATGGAATCATAAAAATTTGGAGACAACATAGAACTTGACATTAGCATTAGTCATGGATAAAAACCAATACCATTACACCTTGAGAAGATTGAGTCATGTCCAACATCCAAGGCCATTTCAATTGGTGGACTAAGTCCCTTAAAAGAATAATATTTACAACCTTTTCCAATATAACATCGAATGAAACTAAAAAATACCCAAGGTGTTAGAGTTCGATCTGATAACAGACATCATAAAAAGTTAATTAATATGTGTTCTAAGTAAAGAATTGTACACGTGTAATATACATAAGGGATACATGTGGAAATAAATGGGTTTCATAATAATGTCACAAGGCATACAAACATATATTTTCATAAAGATGACACTGAAAAAAGTTATTTAAATGATAAATTTAAAATAAAATGGAAAATATGAATAAAAATGATATTTTATGTAACCATGAAGTGAAAACATGTAATAATTGTTTTTTGTAATGTTAATAAATGATCAAATTCATTGAGGATTATGCAAAAATTTAATGATTATTTTATAAAAAAGGAATAATAGTTTATATATAACCAAAAAATGATCTGTGAATTTATTTTAGGATAAAATGAGAGACTTTATAAAAATAATATTGTCTTAAAATAGATTATCTCTTTCACTTGAGAATGGGTGAGAAATTAAGAATTTCACTTTATTCGAGTTTGTTTATCATGAATATTTGGGAAAATATCCTTTTAAAAACGTGAATGTTGCATAAAAGAATGTTTAACAGGTATGGATACACAATTTTAGAACATATTAAAATAATTTATAATAAATTCATAAAAATAAAGAATATATAAATTAGGGTAAAGGTAGTGAAACCATAACTCTAAGGAATCAAAATAGAGTTCAAAAAGAATAACTTGCCTTATGACCAAAAGTGTCATGCACTTAAACAAAATATAATATATATTCAAATTAAATTTGTTAATAAATTATTCATAACCTTATATATATTTAAATTATTTATTATAATTTTATCATTTTCATTCTTGGCATTTTGGATGATTTACTATTTACAAAAGGATCATTCTAGTGTTTTTGTTTCATTGGTATTCTTTCCAATTTCACATGAATACATGTATAGAAGATCTTTTAATTTGAAAATAGATTTCCATAAATGAAATTATATTTTATCAATGAAATTATCGAATATAAATGGTCTTATATATCATTTTTCCATAATGCGACTATTACTCAATAGATAAAATGTTAATGATAATTTTTTTCTGGCATTTTTTAAATCATCGGGATCAATTTTTGTTATATTAATTAATGTTATGTAAATATAGTGGTTAAAGAAAATAAAATAAGATTTAATTCATATATTTTAATATTATTTTTCAATTTGAATTATTTATGACCATTATTGATGCTCCCAATGGAATGTAAAAACTCATTATCCTTAAATTAGATAAATCAACACCACATAGACAGTGGTTCTATTTGATGAACAAAACTAGAAGGGGAAGATAATTGGAGATTGATTGTTCCATTAAACAAATAAAATAAAAGTATATAAAAAATAATTTAGATATCATTTTATATGTATAAGTGGAGTTTAGGATGGGAAATGAAAATAAAATGAAATCTGAATAAATAAAAACAAAAGAGGATTTTACCTCTTGAATCATTCTATTTGAGAACCTCCTCAAGGAAATTGAGTTTGTTCAGTAATTGAGAACAAATGATCCTTGACATGAAGTATATAATTGATAATTATATTGGGTATAATATTGGAAATTCTGCAATGAATTTTTAGTTTTTTAGAGAAGGTGAGGTGATGGGAGGTATTTATAGTGGAGGACGTTGTTGTTTTTTGATTATTTTATTCAATTGTTAAAAACTTTGGATCAAGAATATCAATAGTGTATATTATTTAGGCAATTTACAATAAGAATCCATTTTTATTTCGAATAAATGGATCTTATATAAATAAATACATCATTACATTACTCAATAATTCAATAATTTGTCCTATAACGTAAATAACTGTATTTAACTACTAAGAAAAAATACACTGATTTTATAAAAATAAAAGAAATACCCCTTACCATTTTCAATGATTAAAATTAATAATTGGATTCCATTTTCACAAAATAATTTTCTAAATATGATATATTTAATTTATATTTATATTTTTAATATATTTAAAAATACCAATTTTAACATTTTAACTACTTTTAGAACACTACGAAAATTAAATTAAAGTCTCATTAAATTATCATATAATCATTAAGAAATAAATATAAATTTATGAATCTACTTTATGAAAATTAAATATTCGTTTAATGAATTTTATTAGTTATTAAATTATAAATAAACATTTATCTTTTAAAAAAACATCAATTCTAATTTATCATTTAAAAAAATTACATATTTCAAGATATAAATATATCACATTTTTATATATAATATTCCTCAATTATTTTATAATTTCATAGGTGATATTAATATTATGTTAGATGGGTTACTATTATTAATTGTCACATTTCTATTCCAAAGTTCATGTTTTTATTTTATTTAATTAGGTTCATTAATTTCTATAAATACTTATTATTTCATTATTTGTTTTTTAATCATGTTTAATAGCTTTCTATAATTAATTTTATGTGATATATTATATATGAGATAATTGTAAGAAGTGATATTTCATTGATAGAACTATGGTTCATTACCCAAGGACATATTTGAATCCTTGTGACTTGAAATGAATGTTCATTAATCTTATTTAACATTATGGACTATTGGAATTCACCCACTATGATTTGGATTACATTGTCAATGTGGAAGATGTCAAGAAATCATTCCAAGAACATTATTTATTCCAAATTCATTTTTATTTTGAAATGGGGTATACAAAATTAAATTTGTGCGTAACATTATGATTTGTACAATAAAAACACTATTCCAAATGTTTTACTTCCACAATGATAAGTAATTATAAAGAAATTACATCATCAAGTGATGTGGGGGATGAAAATAGAAAACATTGGAGGAAATGATTTGATTCTAATAGATAATGGGATATTAATAAGGTGTAAAAATACCCAATGGAGAAGATCCATGAACCTAATGGATTTATATATGTTTTATTATATATTTTTAATGATAGAATCAATAGTTTGAATCATTTATGGTGATATGAAATGTGTTTGATTTGATTTGAATATGTTGGTGATATTTTCATAGTGTTTCAGATGATTTTGATATATTATAAAAATTAAATTTGTTGTGAAGGAAATTTTAAATGTCCCAAAACGTTTGAATATTACCAAGATTATATCATAGTGGAATTGTTTTAAAATTGAAAATATTGAGAACCACTATAAATAATGAATAGATAACTGAAATTTTATAGTATAAATATATTTTAGAATACACAAACCAAATTATTATTCAGATAGTTAACCCTCTTAATCCATAAAATAAAAAGAAATAGTTTATAAGGGTAACCAATTATTTATTTAATTGTCAATTAATTTTCATAGAATCAATAACCATTTGGTAACAAACAAACTCTTTTGATTGGCTTGGAAAGAGTTAGGTTCCACTGACTATAGATTTTACTACATGTATACCATGGATTGGTATCAAATATTATGAGTTTCATAACAAATATAGGTAAATTTTTCCATTTTTAAACCCACACATAACAAAAAACACATGAAAACAAAAATTAATGAAGAAAATGAAAGTTATATTACCCGCACATCATACAAACTAACAACCGAATTTCTAAGAGTTTATCATTTAAAATATAATCTAGAACATCTTTAACTCATAAATAATGATATACTTCGGATCCATAGTGGAACCATTTTAGGAAATAATAAAATTGAAAACTATCTCTGATATCCATGAATAATAAATACTAAAAAAATTCTAGTGAAATAAAACACATTTCATTTTCATATATCATGAGAAAATCAATATATACACTCATTTTAATATGACGGGGTGATTTTAAAACATAATAAAATATCCACAAGATAAATACCATATCCCACTAATATAAAAATACAATTACATAAATGTTTCTGTAAAATAATTATTCAAAATATCTTGTTTCTAAAAAATCAAAATTAATTAATAATATTAGCTACATAAAATTCAAGATGAGTTAACTAAAAATAAAATTATCATAATGAAAATAAATATTAATTTCTAGATTAATTTTAATATCCCTTCCATGTTCTCTCACACAGAGGCCCACATTCCAAATGAAATCCCATTTCACAAAATTCAGGATCTTAACTCCTCAGATTCATATTATAGGGATGACCATTTGAGAAATGGAACATATGAAAAATTCCATGTAGACATAGACCAATTCACAAAAACACATTACAAATATAATATTATATAATATCACATAATTTCCATTATTTTTAATATAGAAATCATTTCATTTATTCATCAACAAACTTTTCATCCGTACTCAGATCCTATGTTCTATGATTCCACCGGTGGTTGAATGTTGAAACATATTTTAATCATTATAATTTTATTTCAGATATTAAATAAAATTTATTTTTAATCAAATATAATTTAAATTCTCAAAAATTATGGATTGTGGAAATATTAAACTATATAAAAAACATTCAATATGATGAATCGTAACATCATTTAATAGGTCTAGATAATTTTTTTAATTTTAATAACTACTAAAAAAAGGATCAATCAAAACCAATTTTTCTCATATATTTTACCCTAAAAACATATTCATGGGTTACCTTAACATATAAAACATGTATATAAATAATATATGGGAACAATATACCATACACATTTTTTTCTAAGATATAATTCTTTATGAATAATTAAGAACGTCATTTGGAAGATGAAAATTTATCAATATCACCTAATGGAGGACTGTGGATTAAGGTCATATGAAATGGTTAAAAAAATATTTAAAAATAATTTTAATTATTAATTTATCATTTCCAAATTATAGGGTACACAATTTGGATCATTTTTTCCAATTGATTAAAAACCAACATATATACCTCTCCCATTTTCAATGTTAAGGCACATGAGTTATTGAAACCATTCTCATTCCATGTAACTCCCTCAATCACCTCAATTATTTTCCTAGTGAATGTACATGGATTTTTTAACTAGTATAGAACCAGTAACCCTTAAAATATATTCCTATATATTCTAAAATAATCTAGAAAAATCTCATGTCATTTCATAACCATTACATTATGTAATATAAAGAACTAAAAAAAATTTAAAAAGGGGGAGTGTAGTTTATTTTCACAATATGTTTTCATTACATCATTATAAATTTGGATATTTGTGTTTTATTTTAAGTGATTTAGCCATTTCTCCTACACGAATTTATATTGATCATATTCAGGTTATTGAATACACACATTATTACAAAAAACTAGTCCTATGAAAGGTCTTTCCATATCTATAAAGAAATTTAATTTATTCAGCGTTAAATATATTATAAATACAATTAGAAACATTATCCAAGATCATTTATATGAATCATCACCAATAAAATTCACATATTCAAATATTCCAACAAATCATGGAGTAATTTTTTATTGGTCTCCCAAATGGTGTTGACCAAACCAAACTGTCACTTTTTGATAAAACAATTCACCTACAATAAATGATAATGGTCTATAATGATATGGATATTATTTCAATTGGTACTTGGCTATATCCATCTTATTAATGTGATATGATTCATTCATGAATTCCCATGGGCCATAAAATGTATAATTACTGATTATTCTACAATTTAGACATAATATTGATGAGATAATGATTGGAAGACTTATAATTACATGAATTTATAATTATATATAACATGTGGATTATTTTTATTATATAGAAACTACTATACCCGAATATAATCTTTATATAAGCCAATAATGTCTATGTAATACATTCTAAGAATATAATCCCATTGTTGAATCGTATGACATAACTACACATCTGTTTTAGGATAAAATGTCATGATCAAGATCAATTAGGCTCTAATAAATTGTTGAAAAATTTCCCAAAAAAAATAATTTAACTGAGGATTTCATTTCTATAAAATAAATTTTGGTACTCCAAGTAACTTAACCACATCTAAATGTTAAAATTTTCATGATCACTTACCATGATAGAATCCCGAATTCGTAAAAATTGTTCCACCACATTGAGTAGATAAATAATTTCCAAAATATTATGATGATTTATAAGAATAAATTATAGTGTTACAAATTATCCATAGATACCCTCTATCATTACCGTATAAGTATATGAATATATTATTGATTACTAAATGAATTTTAATTATTAACCATTACAAGTATTAAAGTGAGACCTTTAATAAAAAAATATATAATATTTTTTTTTTATAATATATAATGATAAGTGGTATTTTATTTCCCAATATATTTTATTTGTATATGGTAGGATATAACATTTATATTGGTGATATAATTAAAGAGTATTTTCTATATATGATAGGGGTATAACGGCCCGACCTTACACATTATATAATAAATAAAATTAGAATATAAATTTCATTTTTGAATTCCCAAATAACATTTCAGATTATATTTTTACCTATTTAGGTAATTAATCATATATAAAAAATAAATACATTATAATGATGAAACATATGATTAGTATACAATTTTCCATCATTACAAAGCTATTAAAAATAATCACAATTTATTTTTAGTGAAAATCCACATAAATTTCAACCCGACAATTTCCTTAATATTACTCATACATAAAACAAATAACAAGAATTTAAAAATATTTTATGATAACAATTATAATACTATGGGACATATAATAATGAAATCCATTACTCTAGTAAAAAACATGAATATCCAAATATTTATTAAATTTATCGCAATATTCGATGAGTGTCTTAAATAAATCATATCATCATGGATATAATATTTTTTTTCTAGAATTATGTAATTAAAAACTATAGTTTAGAAATATAACCCATTTTTCTATGATTAGATATTTTTATTCAAAAATAATGTTATAAATAACATTATCTAAGTTAAATCAATATGAAAAACCCTCTTTAGTTAACTCCTTCTTTATCACCTTTGAAATAAAGGAACATTAACACATTCATTATAGAGCTATTTAATTATCAGTAATAATATATTTTGTATCAAGATCACACTTCATCATAAATAATAATAAAGTAACATATCCTGAAAAAATATTTTAAATTATGCACATTTTCATCTTAAAACTATTGATGAACTATTTGGAAACAATATGTAAAACAATTTCTAATATAGAAATTTCATTTCTTTTATTCCACATTTTCAAATCATAAATTCATATAACATTTGAATGAAGGGGTTTTAAATAAAAAAACAAAAATGATAAAATACAACATTCCTTTTTTACATTTATAATGAATGTAAAATGGTTACATATAAAATATCTAAAGGGAATCCTTTAGATATATCTTTTATAAATGAAAGTGGAAAATAATGTTTTTTTTCTAATTTATCTATTTATATATAAATAACTCCATAATATAATTTATAAAATATAGACATGGAAGAAATATAATTATAAAAATAAATCATTAATAAAATTGAAATTGGGTTTTATTTTGAATTTTACCTTACATCATCTTCAGTATGACTTTTACACAACGTATCAACATGAATATTAAAATTATAATAATTTTATACATACTTAATATAATTTTCATGATTAATATTATTTTAATATTTTTATACAATGTTAAATATACCTAACTAATTAAATAATTCATCGTAATATATTTTTACCACATTTGAGTCATATAAAAAAACACAATTTGGAAAGATCAAAATGGTAGAATCTAGAAGTTGTAAATATTTGGGATAAAAAACTGAGTTATTTTATAAAAATAATGGTTCCGTAAAATAGATTATGAGTTACCCTTGAATGTAAGTGAGAAATCTCGATCTTCCCTTTATGTGGGTATGTATATTTGGAAGAATTTAGAAAAGAGCCTTTTTAAAACATATATATCCCCATGAAATAATGATGATATGATTTGGATTCATGAAATTTGAACAATATATAAAATTTGAAAATAATTATATTAAAATAAATTAAATTTACATTTGGTTAAAGAGACACAAAGCCTATCTAGAAGGGAAAAATAAGGTTCGTAAAGAATTGTTTAACAAATGTCCAAAAGTGTCTATCACAAGAAATTATTTTCCAATATAATGAAATAAAATAATAGAAATAATTAATTAATTCAGTACATATTAAACATATATATATATATATAATATTTAATTATTTATTGTTTTGTAATGTATATTTACAAACTTTTTGATGAGTTATAAGTCAGAATTTAATAAATTGATAGTGTTTGTTTCCTTGTTTTTCATAAAGTTTTCACATGTATACATATGTGAAATGTCATGAATATTATTAATATATTTCCAAGATAGAAAATATTTTTCATAAGTTATATATAATAGTAATTAATTTTCTAAACTATCATTCTTTTTAGACGTGATGAAGATTAATAACATAAATTGTTACTGAAATCACTTTAGATAATTATTTAATTAATTAAAATTTTACCAATAAGTTTTATTTTAATAATAAATATTATGTATATATATTGGATAGAAAAAATTAATTATTTTGTAACAAATATATTATAATATTTTATAATGATAATTTTTTTATGACTATCCATTTAGACAATAATTGAAATTGAAAACTCTTCGTCCATGAATGTGATGAATCAATACATCATGGTTGATATTAAAATTTTTATATCAACAAGACAGTGAAAGAGAATTGGTGATTTTGTTTTTCAATTAAAAAAATAATATTATTCTTTAAAAAATATACCAGAGATATAATTTCGGTAAAATATTTGGAGGTGTAGATAGGAACAGAATGAAAACGAAAATAGAATAAATGAAAATAAAAGAAGATTTTATCTTCAAAATTATATCTCATTGAGATACTCCTTTAAGAACATGAGTTTGGTAATTAATTATTAAAATGTATCCTAGAAGTGAGTTATATAATTGAGAAGATTACTGGGAAGATTATATATAATATTAAAACTATTGAGGTTATAGGAGAAGAGTTGATGATATGTGTTATTTATATTGGAGGAGAGAAGTGTTTTTTGATTATTTAATTCATGTGTTTATTATTTTGGCTCAACACTACAATAATTATGGATTCTTGTGAATAATTATAGTAACTAGTACATGTGAGTTCTGGATAATTTTTCTAACATTTTCCATACATCATGCTTGAGTCAATAATTCAAGAATTTAGCTTATAATGTAAATTATCATATTTCACTATTTCCAAAAATAAACTATTTTAAATGAACCGAAAATATTCAAAATAACGGTTTATCTATGTATTGAATTAAAAAATGGACTCTGTTTTATGAAAATATTTATATACATATTTGAAATTTTATTATTAATTAAAATAATCATTTTTTAATGCAAATTTTGAAATTATAATTTACTTTATTTCACTTTGAAAAATAAATTATTGTCTAAAATATCATAATATAGTCATAATAAATTAAAAAATTAATTTATCAATCTACTTTATGGAAAAATGTTTTTTAAAACCATTATATTAATTATAAAATCTAAAAACATTTATTGTTTCAAAAATAAAAAAAATAAATAATTTATAAATTTTTTTAAAAAAATAATATTCAATGATATATATATATATCATGTTTTAATTTATATGATACAAAATTTTACTTATACTTTAATAGGTAAGGTTACTATTCTATTGGCTACGTTACAATTTTGAATTTTCCCATTACTATTCCAATGGTCATTTACTATTTCATTGGTATTGATTTTTTTATATTTATAAATACTTTTTATTTCATTCATTTTACATTTATAAAGATTTTATGGCGTTTTTTAATTGATTTTATGTTATTTATACTACAAAAAAACTACAATAATGGAAATTTCATTGATTGATTTCAAGTTCCTTGAATAAAAACATTTTCATCATTATGACTCAAAATTAATTTCCATTATTACCCATTAACTAGAAGTAAGTTCTTCCATTAACCCAGTACGCATTGGATTCCATTATCAATGGTGGAAGAAAAAAACTATATTGTATAATTTTATAAACGCAGCTGAAGGTTTTACTGGGAAATGGGGGATAAAAATGTAATTCGTGATTGAGATGACTAATATATGTTATAAAAAATTAAAATAGGTGACTAATATATATTATAACAATTAAAAGAGATGATGTATATTTGTAATGTACCTATTTGTTTTACAGTGAATAAGAGTATCTCATAATGGAATAGTTTCATAGTTGAAAAAGTACAAAACTACAATGAATAATGTAATTGTTACTTATATTTAATTGTATTTCAATATTGGAAAAACCATGAACCACAATTTGATTAATATGGTATACCATATTCATCCAATAAAGTAAATGGAATAGATTATATGATAATACCATGATATTTTTAATTATCCATGAATTTTTACATGATTTAATACCCATTTGGTAACAAACCTATATTTCCATGGGCATGGAAATAATTGAGTTCCTTTAATAATATGTTTTATTACATTGAAAGTAATGGTTAATAAACAATTATGAGGTTTTCACAATAAATAAGGGGAATATTTAACTATTTTTACACCATCACACATAAGAAATCACACACCTGAAAATAATTATTAAAAAAGACAATTAGAGATATAAAATTGACACTCTATATAAACTAAATACTCATTGTATAAAAAACATCACTTAATAAATAAAAATCCAAACCATTAAATAATGGTAGGATCAACCACCATGGTACAACCACAAATGATTATAATAAAAAAAAATCTCTCAACCCCTATATTCGGCATCCATAAAAACTATATCATGATACAATTGTTATAAAATAAGAATAATTTTCATTTCCTGTATCATGAATATAAATTCACCACATGCAAAAATTTTAATATAAAGGGGTAAGTATAATAAAATAGTAAGAAACCCCTAGATAACCCCCACACATTAATAAATAAAAATCATTTTATTTAAAAAAATTATAAAAATACTTATACAATGTACCATGTGTTTTAAGAAAATCATTATTATTATATAATTCTAACTAGATTGATGTCAAGAGGAGATTACAAAAAATTAAATATCAATGAAAAAATAAATATTTCATTTTATATAACATCGAATATCTCTTTCATGTTCAGAAAAAAACATACTCCCGTTTAGAACGACATTCCATTACTCAAAAATGGGGAAATTTTATCCTCACAGTCATCAAATAGTGATGAACAATAATAAAGTTTTACCTATGAATAATTAATTATATATAAAAACCAATACACATAAAGACATCTAAAATATAGAATAAGAAATTAAAACATTTAAACTATTATTCTATTTTTAGAAATACATTCATTAATTCTTTAACCACCATTTCAATCTTACACAAATTATATCTTCTATTAAAAAACTATTAGGTGGACCATAATGTTGAGTTTCAACATTATAATTTCATTTTATTGAATTTATAAATTTCAATGATAATCAAATAGAACACAAATTACCTAAATTATGCAATGTGGTAAAATCCACCTACCTAAAAAAACATTCATCCTGAGGAATATTCGCACGATATCATAGATATAGACTCCTTATTCAATTTCTATAATTATTCACATGATGGTTTAATAAAAACCTATATGATCACAAAGGTGTGGCCCTCACAAACCTACTAAGGGGATCCATTCTAATAAAGAACATGTATATGCACAACATAAAAGAATAATAGAGAACCTACCATTTGTTTCCATGACCTAAATCATGAAAAGTAAGAAAAAATAGAGTCCAAAAGATGAGAATTTGTCAATATGACCTAATGGATGACTGGGGGTTACAGACCTATGTAATTTAAATAAAATATATTCATTTATCAAAACATATTTTTAAATTTAATTTCAAATTTACCATTGTTATGTAACATGGATAAGGAAATTGTGATCCAATAGTTAAAAACGCCAATATATAAAATTTTGAAAATTGTATAGTTAAGATGAATGGTATTTCAAAACTGTACATATTCATTGTTAATCCCACACACACAACCCATAGTTTCTTATAGGATATGAAATGATTCTCTTACCTAGTATCAAAACATGGACCCTCAAAAAATAATCAAATATAATCTAAAAAATTATAAATACTTCAAAGTATATATAACAAACATTTTATTATATATCATATATAATATTATATAGAGTTTTCATTAAATAAGGCGTATTCTATTCTACCGACAGTTTGGATTTCCATCATTACTCTGTTGGTGATTTGTTTTCATTGATGTGACTTGGCCATTGATGTCGCATGAATTTCTATTGATTACATGTCCATAATTGAATATACACACGATTATATAACACTCTTCCATCATATGTATCATGAACCATCATCCACAGAATCCCCTAATATACTAGAAATGAATAGATGGAGTTAATGACCATGAGTCCCACCTCTAGTGGGTCCTAAGGTGGTGATGAGCACCAAGGGTATACCAATCTATCAAAACTGGTGGAATTAATATTTTATTGTAAAAATGATCAGGAGATAGTATATGTAAACCTTAAATAAACTCTATGGAAAATATATTAAAGTTATTCAATACCATCCCACATGAATTTTGAAAACAGAACTATTAAAAATAATGATAAAATCCAAAGTATGTTCCAAATGTAAGGATAAGTATTGGAACAACCACTATCCCATTGTTTGTGCTAGTAACAACAAACGAAATCTTTATAATCCTCCTTGAAATATGAAAGTAGTTATATAATATAGGTTGAGCTTACAAGTATACCAAGAAGGAAAAATAAATCCTCACATCAACAAGTGGGAGATGCATACTAATTATCTCATGAAGAAAATAGTATGAACAATTACACCAAACAAGGGGTTATAACCATCCCATTGTCACCAAATAAAACCCACATTATAATTCAATCCAAGAAAGTAATATAGTAAGAACATTTATTATATGGTACCTCTCACCAATTTCCATCTTATTATCCCCTCTCACACCCCAACTAAAAATGTCCTAATGATCCCACCTCATCTGAAAGAACCACATCACAACCTAAATTCTCACACCTAGGCCTCAAATCTGCATCTCGCCTGAAGAAACATGGCCCACATTCCACATCACCTCTTGGCCACACAAACATGTGCCTCACAACTACATCTCTCCTGCAGATACCTAGGACACGTACCACATCCCATCCCATCCCACTCACACCAAGGCCACAACACATCTCATATCATCTCAAGGAAACCAAGGTAGCATGATACATATCACCCCAAAGACACATGGTAAACATAAATCATCTCATCATAAAGACATATTGGAAACCGAACACACTCTCACACACACCTGTGCCTCTTGAATCACAACATGCCCGGAGAATATTGGGATATCACTACCTGAACAAGTGAGTATAGAAGAGCCGATGGAAATTCATCCTATCCTCCCACCAAGATGTTTGGGAAAGTCCCCCCTATGATAATGTGGGTGTTAGACACATGGAAATAAACTATAGTGGGTTTCATATAGAAATAAAAAAATACATGTTTATTTATATATAATAAAAAACACTCAAGCCCCACCTATGGGTTTCCATCCAATAACCAACTCACAACACCACCATTGATGATACATCTAAATGCATAGCCATAGAATGAGTCAAACTCAAAACATACCTCAATCCATTTCACATAACCAATTTTAATTATTTATAAAAAATTCATTTATTTATTCCCTAACTACCTTGGATACTATGAATCACAATCTACAATAGGAAACACAACCAAGGTCATCTTAGATGGAAAATATCCACATAAACTAAAATATCTTCACATTCCTTTTTATTTAACACCAATTATTAAAATAAAATACAATGATCTTGAGACACGGGGTAAAAAGTTATATGTGATACTCATGGAGAATATCTTAGCGAATTACCCATACCATCCTTTCCATCAATGTTATCCAATTTAATTTTTTCCAATACAATATCTCAACCACAATGAACCACCCAATCATAGCCTCACTCAACAACACAACTCACCAAAAAATTCATGAAATGTCTATTGTATAACCACACCACACAAATCATATCCAAAAATGTAAACATAGATCAACCTAATGGTAGTACCACTTCCCAACACACCCCATAAATTCCAAAATCTATCCATCACTTAACATGATATTCCATTATACCACCTGTACCACCCAACATCATACAAAAAATACACCAACCCTACTACAGTACAAATAAAAATAAACCCACACATATAACCCCACCACATAGTCCAAGGAAAAGAAAATTCAAATTTACAAAGGAATTTCTCATTAAATTCCTTATTGTAAATGCAGTGTTATCAGAAAAATAGTTTGATCAGGGGGAATACATTTAAATATTAGATTGTATATGATTAATAGTTTATTCATAACATTAGTTCCACATGAAATAAATAATATCTTACCCAAATTATATACATTAAAAATACAATTTTTTCCAACGACCATGATTTTCAGTCATAATATTCATTATACATCTCACAACAACAATAGCTTAAAATGCATAACATAATTCATTTTTCTCGTCCATGTATGATGATCATAAATCGATTCAATTATATATATTTATTTTGTATTATTCTGTCTTGAAATTTTTACATTCATAAACCCACCTCACATGAAAAACAAATAAAAGTGTGATGAAGGAATCCTTAAACAAAAAATAGAAAAAACAAAACACATTTATTGTTCCAATAAAGGGGGTGCAATGGGCTAAGAAGAATCTCCAGAGAATACATGATCAAAAGTGTATAGGACAATGCACAAATTAGCTTGGAATAAATGTTCGGGTGCACTAAAAAATGGGCGCACACAAGGAAGAGAGTTTCTTAGATTTAGAAATTTCATGTCCTAAATTAATGGAAGGAATGGTTTTTGAAAACTATTAGAGGATGATCTGGACCATGACCACATAGATTGGATATCAAATCAATAATTAGGTTCTTTAAAGATACGTAACATTAAAAATGTCCCCAAAACTATTGAATATGTTAATGATTTTATTGTACACCAAAAAAGGTAAAGGGTTGAAAATATATATACTGGAGGGAAACTTGGTTTTTTTACAAATATTTGGAAATGAATCACCATTATGTGAGTCAGTTCTGGGAGTAACTGGTGCGATTCACTGGTCTCACTCAACACTTGATGAGATACCAGTGGATAAGTAAACATTGAATAAATCACCATTAGATTAGTCACCATAGAATGAGCCACCATTTTATGACTCACCCATGGTCGAGTTATCATTGAATAACTCACCGCTGGAAACCTACTGTCGTGACATACAATTAGTGACTCACCAATGTGAGTCACCACTGTGATTCACCATTCTATATCAATGGTCATGAATCACTGATCATGAATCATAAATCCTAACTCATCACTCTGACATACCATCTCCACAAAACATTGAAAAAACAAGAAAACAAACAAACTATTACAATGGGAAATCACGACCTTGCAAAAAACATGAAACACAAGATTTTTAATATGTAATAGTCAATTGTGTTCTAGGATATTATATCAAGTAACTCTAAAAATATTAATGCATATGATAATGAAAAACAAAAACAATAATGAAAAGAGGGATCTGAATAACCACCCAGTGATATACCTCTCATTGATCTGAATATGCTTAAAGCGCTGCTACATACATCAATTTTCAACGACATACCACCCTATGTTGATAATGAATATGAGTGGAAATGTCTTCATCCATGAACAGATACTCTAACATCAGCTAACCAAAAAACAACAAGGCACACCATACAAGCACACCAACTATGCTATCCAAACACGTGAATTAAGAAGTTCCTTACCCCATTTCAAGATATTATCTTCTATGGGGGCACCAATTTTCCCCAACTTGTTTAATTACATCACAGTTAAATGATCTGGATTTTGGAATCAGGTCTTACCCTTTTCACATGTCAGGACATTATAATACATCACTGAACAAGGTAACAACTCATCTCTTAACAAACTAGGATCAATCATTACATTTCAATGAAAAATAGACAAGTGTAAAACCGAATGTAACTATGAGTAATGCGCATGCATCTGCACTTTTCACTCCCACTACACTCCTCCAAGACACCAAGCCTCCAAAACACACAAACCAAAGGATTAATCCTCCAACATATCAACTTCTACCATAGATATGAGATCTCTTCTTTTCTCTCCGTGTATGTCACATCATCTTCAATATCCATCTATCTTCATCCAATGACATGGGAGTCATTGTGAAGATACTGACAGAGTTGAGAGATGTGAAAGGCATTGTGGATCATCTCTATATTTTGTGGTAGTTCTAACTGGTATGCCACCTCCCAAACAATCTCTGACACCTCGAAGTTACGAATGATGTTTTGAGAAATCATACTCCCTCTCCGCAACCACCTATGTGTACGTAGAGTGGAAGGCTTTAATAAATCAGGGTCCCCAACCTCGATTTCTAGGGGTATCCTCCAATGATCGGCATATGAATTCTTCTAGTGACATGTTACCTTTATTCTCTAATGAATGAGCTAATCATTTTGTGACGTTCTCTCTACTACCTAAGGTCCAAGAACAACTATATCCCTAACCTATGTCCATCACAAATGTTAACGACATAGTCTTTTGTAGAATTCTTAAAATGGATCCATGCTAATGAAAGTGTGATATGTATTATTATAAAAAACATTAAAATGGTTTTGTTTCTCACCCAATATACACTAATGTACAAAATGCAGGCTCACAACATATCCTCCCGCATATGGATAATTTGTTCTATATGACCAACTGTCTATGGGTGGATGATAGTGCTTAGGTGTAATTAAGTGTCAAAATATTGTGGTAATCCCTAAAAATTAATGAGGAAAATTTTGTATCCTGATTCGAGATGATGGATCTAGGAACTCCAGGCCACATTACAACCTCATACACATACCTTTATGCTAAATAATCCAATGCACCCAACTCCTTATCTGCTAATAAGTGGGACGATTTCATCAGTAGATCCAAAACTACACCTATTTCATCATTTCCTCCCTAAAATCTTTGAATCCCCATGATGAAATCCATTTATATGTCATCCCACTTCCACTCATGGATATATAAGGGTTACAACTAACCACCAGGAACATGGTTCTCAACCTTCACCTACTAGAATAATAACCACATCTTCATAAACACTAGCACTACATGTTTAATCTGAGTCCATAAAAACTACATCTTTAATCCATAAGAAATCTTAGAAACACCTGGTTGTACTGCAATGGGTGATCTATGAAAATCAAGGAGGACATCCTCATGCATCGCCACTGGAAAAAATACTCATCCACCTAACAACATCCAATTATGAAAATACTCCAACAAACTCTCTGGAGCATCACTATGGACAACATGATTGCGTAGAACCATTACCTTTGATTCTCCCCATTTAGACTCCTCCAAATGTTGTATCAGTGAATACATCACCATCATATGAAAAAAATCATCGCAAATTGTTGCCCACCCTTGCATCCATGTAAACGCCTTCCAACTCCTCCATGACCTTCCCAACATCTTCAGATTCTCAAACTACCTCTTTATGTCACTTCCTATACTAGTCATTGACAAAAAAATTACAATTTTTTAGGCGTAATAGATTTCTACATCAAATACTAAAAGATACCCCATCCACCTCCATTGTCCAAAGTTTATATCTCACTATGAAATGAGATATATTATGCTCTTGGAATCCATAATAACCACAAAGATCTCCCAAATGAGGTAATTATACCACATATTCAGTGAAAACACATCTACATGATACTCTATATCAAGGGAGAAATAGTTGCGATTTTGGGAAAGTAAATACATATACCCAAAATAGAACACTCCTCGTAGTTTCATTAGGATGCATGAAAATCCCAGATTGTATGAATTAAAAAACTCCTCGAACCTCTTCCCTTAATCTAACAACTAAATTATTGGAGTTATAACCATGTTCCCCTATGTGAAGAAAAACACTAGTTGGATCATATCACTCCACACAAAATCCTTGTGCTTTCTAGTTAGAGGTGTCTATAGAGCTGAAAATGGGATAAATTTGTTAAAATCCTAAAATAATATCCCATATGACTAAATAAATCTATGAACCTATTCCATATTCTTGGGTGCTTCCCATGAAACATCTACATCATCCTTCGATAGGTCCACTGATACAAACTTATAGAACACCACATTCCCAATAGAATGTACCTTTAATTACAACTAATTTCACTTGGATAGATATCTGTAGATTTGGTGGAGTTAGAAAACATACAAGATGGTCTTGAGGTACTAAACATGATCCTCATAAGACTTTGATTAGAACAAGATGTAATCAATGATTGCAACGATTAACAAATATATGAACTCAAAAAAGATAGAGTTCATAACATCCATGAACATGGATAATGCATCCATATTACGAAATGGATTAACTACAAACTCGAAGTTCCTATACAGGAATTTGAAATCAATCTTCATGATATAACCCTCTATCACCGTCAAATAGTGGTTTACATACAACATATCAATCATAGAAAACCATCTTCCTACTATCATCTAATCAAAATTATCATCTATCATTCTAAGAGGATAAATGGTCTTCACTGTTAAATGATTCATCCTCTGATAGCCTATGAAAAACCTCATACCATTGTCAGCCTTCTTTCCGAACTACACCAGAGCACCCCACTGTGACACAGTATGTCAGATAATAGACTTCTTCAAAAAATAATCTATTTGAACCCTCAAATCCCATAAATCATAAGGTTTCATCTGATATGGAATCATTTAGATATGAGAAGTGCTAGTGAACATTTATTTTTCAAAATCAACATCTTGTTGAGGGGATAGAGTACCAACATCTTCATGAAAATCCCTAAGAAATACCAGAAATCCTAGAGACAGAAGTTTCCACTACAAATATTGAAAACATAGACAAAAAGGAAAGATCAGGTTCCACACGCCTACTACACACATGACAACTCCACTCACTAACAAAATCCACACACTAACAATCCACATCTAAAAAAATTAATCTTCCCGAGAACAAGTCGATATTGATAGGATTAAAATAAAAAAATTATATTCCATTAATAACATAGTACATATTCATGTATGGAAATAAAATATCCCTAATGTACTGGAGTTTTTCCATCATTAGTGTATATCCCCAACAAATATCAAAATATTTGGTATATCATATGACGAGTGTCTTTATCTCTAAGGGCATGTGAATAATATTAATGTCTAGTCCAATAGAATGGGACAGATTGGATGTGACAAAGATGTAAATAGCTATTAAATCAAACAAATCACAAGAAAGGGTGAAAAAAATACGATCATACCTCAAAAGATCATCAGAACTATATAAACTATTGTATCTAATACATGTAACTATCAACACCCAGCTCATATTACCTTCATCTAATGACTTCCTACATGACCATTCCCATGTCAAGGTCCATATGGAAAACCCTTAGGTCAGACATTATCTACTCATTCTCCCCTTAGTAGAGCATTAGTCTACTATTCTTGCGGCTGAAATGTCCAAAACGACATATTCTATTAAGTATGGGATGGAACGTGTCAACATCCACCATACATAGCTCCAATTGATGTTGGAAACTAGTCTTGATGATTATTGGGAACCCCACATAAGAAAAATGTTAGCCCCTATCCATTGGGAATGGTATGAGTACCAAATGGTCAAAATGAAAAAAGAAAAGGTTGAATCCCTACCGTACGAAAGCATGAATTCCATTGAACATGAGACCCTCTGATGGTAACCCATCCTATCAAATAACTATTCTTGATCCATTATCATGGTATATATCTTTGAGAGTGAATCCACTCAATGACCTCCTCTAACTTTTGGGCCTCCAAATTCATCATCAATGTAAAGGAAGTAACTACGTACAATATAAAAAGAAAGAGGGAATCATTTTTAGGACTTGCATGAAACTCCTCATCTGGAAAGAGATCTGGGAAAAAGTGAAAGAGATCCATGAACATGATCCCTAACTCCTATACTGACATACTCCTCTACTAGAGGGAGATTAAATCCTACCAATTCTCATCATACATGGTTAACGAATGGAATTCTACACATAACACCCTCTCAAAATCGACCCATAGATTTTTAGCCTCCTTTCTCTACCCCGGGTATAATTTCCACCACTAACGCATAGCACCCCGCATCTATATCAGTTTCAATGGATCCCAGTTCCCCTTTGGATATTGGATAAAAATGAAGGTTATCCTAATATCTATGATCCAACACTCCATATCGATGTCTGAAACACATCCATCATACATTTTAATGGACTTTTCTAGAATGTACATAACATCATCTTTCACTGGTGGTCTTCATCCATTAGATCAACCCACTAATAATAAACTGGAGCGGCCTACTGATCATGAATCACTCGATCTATATGTGTATGGTGACATGATTCCATATCTAAATGTTGAGTCAGTAATATAATATCATGACTTCCCCATTCCATATGATTTTATGTAATGAAAATCGAAATCAATTTCTTTTTAGTTCTGAATTTGACATTCTGTTTTACTTATTATTTTTTCAGGTTGCTTTTCATGATAAAAAATCTGGTACATATGTCATGATGTTTTTCATGATTCGAAATCTAGTTCAAATTTAATGTTGTTTTTCATGATACTGAATGTGGTACAAAAGAAAAAAAAATTCATGATACCGATTCTGGTACACATGTCATGTTGTTTTTCATGATACCGAATTCAATACAAAAGATATACTTATTTCATGATTCTAATTTAGATACAAATGTAATAATGTTTTTCATAATACTTGTACCCAAAAACTACGATACTGGTTTTTCTCAATATGATTTTTGTATTCTCTTAAAACATGTTTTCATGATAATGATAGAGTTGTTTAGTGTATTATTCCAATATTTTTGATTTCTATATTCTTCTTATACATATAAATAACTAAAAAACATTTTCTTATAAGACATGATGTTGTGCTAATATTTATAAAATAAATATTTTAGTATTGACATGGGTCCAAGTCCATAAGAAATTTAAATAAAATATGACCATCTGACTGGATCCGATCATTCAATAATTTTTCCTATAAATATAGGTTCATTTAAATGATCAAAAAAACTGAGTGAACTTCAATGATGAATATTGAATTTAAAAATGATCAATTTTTGTGAATTTACTTCATGAGATAGAGGCTCTTACAACTCTCAGTGCATCGTGTTGATGTCGTGAACAACTTGTTCAGGCACGAACAACTACATCATACTTTCTTTTTGCAGACATAGATCAGGCTGATCGTGGGCTTCCGAATTTGGAAGACAGAGGTTTGGATTTTCTTTCTAAATCGAGTGCTTGTGGGGACATCAAGGTAGATATTGATCTTTGGATTGAGGTATTAACTGGTATTGGGTAAGATAGACATCCTTTAACGTATAAATCAAGGAACCTATATCCAAGGTTGATATATACCCATATCATTAGGTTAAAAGAATCTTATTGTTACATCTTTTCTATTTCATGTGGTTTTTATTCCACTACAATTTTAACTATGTTAAAGTTAGATGGTATAGATTTTTATAAATTTTAATTTTGTCACTCTGATTAGATTAATGATTCTATACACTTTATGGTAGAATATTTCATTTAAAAAAATCTTTCATATGTTTTAATCTTATGGTTGAAAAGTTTATGATATTGTTTCTTTAAGAGGTTCTGTGAATCTTTTTCTAAATTTGTTAAACTAAGTTTTCTTAAATTTAAATTCTAACCTTAATAATCAAGTTTCTTTAAGCTTAAAAAAAGTTTAAATAAGAAATTATTATATCAACATTAAATGTTCCAACAGAATTTATAATGTATAAAATTCAACCACCCTATTTTATTTGAGAACCTCATTATAATTTATTGTTCCTATAATTGGTATCAGAGGAGGTCATGGAAATACTTATATTTTTATATGAACTTTATTTCTCATGTTTTGTTTCTTAATTCCTTCATATTTTCCCCATTTTTATTAACTTTTAATATAACGTGTTTTTTGGAAATAAATCTTCGTTTATGTATGGTAGAAAATCTTGTTGGATCTCTGGACAATATCAATCCTACTAGACCACTGATTTTTTATGGTAATGACTATGAGTACTAGAGAGAAAGAATGATGACATTTATCATAAACACATGTGTAAACAACTACATTATGTTATCTAGAGATTATATGATTCCTGATAAAGAACATAGAACCTTTACTAATCCCAAAAAGGTATAATACCAGCTAATCAATAAGGTATGAAATAGTTTTATTTGTTCCATGACTACAAATCTATATAGACAAATTTTATCTTGTTATTTTGAAAATATAATTTGGATGAAGCTTGAAGTAACCCACTTTGGACCTTCAAAATTCATTGAAACTAAATGATTCAAGCTTATAGATTAATATTATGGCTTCTGTTTTCTTTATGAAGAACCCATATGTAAGGTACAACAAATATTCATGACTCTCATCAATAACATACAATATATGGGTGAGAACATATTATATCATGAGAATATTGTAGACAATATAATATATATTATTTCTAATGAATGGTAATCCATGAGGACTGCAATAGATGAGAATATGAATGGTACTCATATTTCTCTTGATGAGCTGTTAGGAGCTCTTCTTAAAAATGAAACCAGAATTAAGAGAGATGATGATAATATTAAGAAGAAGAATGTAAATTGAAGTGTTCATTTTACAACTACTTCAAATAATGTAAATTCCAACACTCTTAAGATATTTACAAGATCTAAATCTAAGATGGTTTTTAATCAATCTGAATCTAGTGAAAGTGATGCTTTACAAAATGAGTTATCAAATAATTCTTAGAGACTGAACAAGATTTTTGGATAAAACAACATTAAATATTGATTAATGAAAAAATATGGAAAATTTAAGATATATGGGGAAGTGACATGGTATGAATGCAGAAGAATTGGTCATATCAGTCCCGATTGTACCTTTATTTAGAAACAAGAAAATAATGACATGAATATTGAAAGGAAAAAAGAAAAATTTCTATAGATCATTGCATAAGAAAGTATTCAATTATAATGACACTTGGAGTTCATGTGGTTGAGATTGTTTGGATGATTTTTCGGAATATGAATCCTCTGAACTGAAGAATATTTGTTTAATAGGTAGTTCTTCATTTCAAAATTTATTTCTTATGGCTATGTTACAAATGACTGAATCCTTAACCAATATGTCGTTAAGTGAAAATTTTCCTGATTATGATTTTTCTTCAGATGAAGAATCCACTTGATCAGACAATAATGATGATTGACCTTCCTATGAGGACCTTATTATATTCTCTATGTTTCTTGAAAGAGAAATTTTAATGTTTCTCAAAACATGAAATAGAAAATCAAAGAAAAGTTATTTTAATAAAAGGAATTTTCGATCATATCAATGATCATGATAAGAAATATTTAGCTGTATAGAATCTTTCTAAAACATTACAACATTATTTATGAGAACGATAAATATTCTAAGGATCTTCAAAATATATTTTTTGAAAAACAGGTTTTAGATGATAAACTTAACTCTATGTTCATTAAACTAGAGGATATGAATTTTCTTCTAAGACTGTAATATGAAATATTTTCCATGAAGAAACATCTTGAAAATATTAATTCTGGTAAGGAAAATTTTGATAGGATGTATTCTCATAACCAACATCATGATAAAAATCAAGGATTAGGCTATTCTAATGAAAACCCAATTTTCAGAAAGAATTATTTTTTTCCTCCAAGAGCTCCCTTATACAATAAATGTCAGAGTGGTGGGCATTGGAAGAAGAATTTTTCATTAAATAATGTTCAACACCTTTTGTTTTTATAAAGATTACCTTTCAAAACAAATCTGTGTAACCTAAATTTTATTACCTAAAAATACTGGATCCAACCATGTTTGAGTTCCAAAAAATCTAAATCTTTTTTATCAGGTTAATGAAGAATTTAGAATCAATATATGGTACATGGATAGTGGATAGTGGATGTTCTCCGCACATAACATTTAACAAAGACTATTTCAAAATAATTTTATATAATAAAGGTGACAAATTAACAATATTGGATTACTCTCAAAGAGAAATTTTCGGTATAGGAAACATTATTCTTCATGTTAGTTCTTTTATTTTGAATTTTCATTTTGTAAAATGCCTTAAGAAAAACCTAATTAGCATAAGCCAATTATTTGATGAAAGTTACCGTGTGAATTTTATAAATAATAAATATCTAGATCAAAATACCAAGGATGAGTTTATTCTCACTTCCCTTCGGCATGAGAATGTGTACATATTAAACATAGAAGAAAATAGAAGTCATGATATACCTTGACCTAGTGCATTTGAAGATCAATCTCAGTATTCACATAGAAGACTAGGAAACAATAACATGAGGAATATTAATAATCCTTCTAAAAAAGAACATGTTAGTGCACATTGGGTTATTTGGTCAAACACAAACTAGATGTACTGGTGGAAAATAATATGTGTTTTTTAGTTGATGGATACAAAAGATTTACTTGAGACTATTTTCTTACAAAAAAATTTGAAGCATATTATTGTTTCAAAAAATATAGATCTAATTTTAATAATAATAAAAATCTATATTTGATAACTATTCATAATTATCATGGAGGAGAATTTAAAAATTCAGATTATGAACAAATATGTAGGAAAAATGGTATTACTGACATCTTTTCAACTCCAATAACTCCTCAAAAAATGGTGTTGTCGAATGAAGAAATCAGATTATTCCAGAGATGAATTCAACCACGTTGAATAAATATTTTATAGCTATGAATTGTTGGGCGGAAGATGTATGCAAAGATTTCTATACTAAAAATTGCGCTTTAATATGAAATTGCCTTAATAAAACACCATAAAAGTTTTGGACTGGCCGAAAACCAAATTTTTCTTACTTCAATGTTTTTGGGTGAAATGTTTTCATTTTGAATTCTAAAGAAAACCTACATAAGTTTTCACCCAAATCCGATAATGAAATTTTCTTAGGCTACTCTACTAACTCTATGTAATATAGAATTTTTAATAAAAAAACATGTACTATGGAAGAAACAATACGTGTTAATTTTGATGAAAACTATCCTTTTGATTTTAAATAACCAGAACATATTTTTGATATTTTTTCTAAAACTGATCACCAATATTTGATAGAATATCCCTTAGTTAAGGATAATGTTGAATAAAATATTTCTGAATCATTTACCACTAATGATTTTCTACCATATGATGATGAACATGTTTTTCATAATCCGTGTCTGTTGCTACATAAGAATCTTTCTAGTGATAATATTATTAGTAATGATAATCAACCAGTATAAACTATAACTTCATTACAGAATGAAGTTGAACATGTTTTATTTATCTCCCAAAATGAACCACTGATTCCTAAAAATCCATGGGTGATGACAATTGGATAAAGTCTATAAAAGATGAACACAATTTATTCATAAGGAATAAAGTTTGGAACTTGGTTTAAAAACATAAGGAATCATCTATTTTTGGAATAAAATAGGTTTTTAGAAACAAATACTATGAAAATGGAATTATTGTTAGAAATAATACTAGATTAGTTGCTGAAGTCTATATCCCATGATAAGGAATAGACTATGATGAAACCAATGCTTCTGTATCAGGACTTGAAATTTTTTGTATTCTTCTGTCCATTATAGCATTCATTAATATCAAATATTAGCAAATGGATATGAAGTGTTCATTCCTTAGTGGTTATGTACACGAGGAGGTTTATGAAGATCAAACACCTATATTTTAAGATACAAAATATCCTAATCATGTTCACAAACACACCTATTCATTATATGAACATGAACAATCCCCTAGAGCTTGGTATGAATAAATTTTAGGATTTTTTCTTCAAAAAAAATATGTTAAGGGAACCACTGATCCAACCATTTTTATTATGAAAAATAATAAATAGGTTTTCATTGATCATATTTATATTGATGACACCATCTTTAGATCATCTTAGAAATACATAACCAATTACTTTGTGAATCTTATGAAATATGAATTTCAGATGAGTCTGATGGGTGAGTTGACTATTTTCCTTGGATTTTTAAATTTCTAAAAAACTAGAGGGAACATACGTATCCCAACATAAGTATATCAATGATATTTCTAAAAAGTTCTAGGATGATAATCCTAAGAGTATAAGAACTCTTATAAGAACATCTAATACTCTTGATATTGATGAAGTAGGGAAACCTGTGGATCAAAAATTTTATAAAGGTATGATAGGATGTGTACTTTACAAAAATACTTGTCAACCTAACATAATGTTATCAGTATAAAGATGTGCAAGATACCAATAAAATCCTAATGAATCTCATTTAAATGTTGTAAAAATAATTTTTCGGTATTTAAACGGAACTTTATATTGGGAACTATTTTATTCTTTTAGAAATTCTTTTAAACATAAACATTTATTCAGATGCTGACATTGGTGGTTGTAAATAGGATATGAAAAGTACATCCAATACTTGTCATTTATTGAGAGATTACTTATTTTCTTGGTCTTGTGAGAAACAAAATTCTATATCACTCTTTACTACAAAAGTTGTATATGTAGCTGCTTGAAGTTGTTGTGCTTAAGTGTTGTGGATTCAACACACACTCACAAACTATGGTATGAGTTTAACTAAAACTAATGTAATTTGTGATAACACACGAACAATTTCCCTATGTAATAACTATTCGAATCACTCTCGTGAAATGCACATAAATATTATACATCACATTCGTAAGGATCACACACTTAAAAGATATATTATTCTTCAATTCAACATAACACAAGAACAAATTTATGATATATTTTTCAAATCCATTACCTTCTAATATATTTGAATACAAAAACAATAGCTACTAACGACCTCTATGAGGTAATCATTCATATTTAATTCTTGATTAAATCATATCCTGACAATAAGAAACTCTTTACTTCATGGGTAGTACATATGCTTGTTTATTTTATTATTTATTTTTAATAAAATATCCTTTATTTATGAAATTACATTGTTCTTTATTAAAATATCTGTTAACTTTTCCTTTGTTAATTTTAATTTTTGGAACTAAAATTATTGAAATAGATATTATCTTAATTCAAATCATGGTATCTAAATCATCCAAGAGAATTCTTATAATACCAAAAAATTAGTTAGAGTATTCAAAAAGTATCACTTTATCATTATTTATCTTCTAATTTTATGTTTAAATTGTTGGTATTTCAAATAATTTAATTCCTAGTTTACCTTACTTCATAATATAAAAATTTATATTTTTCTACATCCATTATCAACCATCAAATCAGATCAAATTATTTTTATCCGTTTGATTATCTTATACAATCAAGGATGTCATAGAATTATATATATAAGGGGCACTTTGTTTATGAGTGTCTCACCATCCTCAATAATTTCTGAGTCGAAGTTCTATTTCCATCAAATCCTTCATTCCGTTTCTTTTTTCTATTTCACTAAAAATAACTTCTGAATCCGCAGTAGATCAGAAGTCTATTTTCAATGAAATAAATGATTGGGAGATATTTAGGGAATGACTGGTTTTCCCTAATTTCATTTCAAATTATGACTCCCTTATCTCTAATGTAATATGAACTAACAAATGTGAAAGTGTTTGTGTGTATTAGGAGAAAAGTCAGGATCCAGTTTACCATGACCTGGTTATTCAATTTTATGAATCTGTTACATTCTTACAAAGGGATGGAAAATATATTTTCAATTTCAAATGTTATTATATTACCTTTATAGTTCATTATATGAAGTAAGAAAATTTTCTCCATATTCAGTATGAAGAAGAAGTTATTGTATGCTCTCATAAAGTGTATGAGAAGGAAAGATATTTTTAGACTGTATATGCTTTGGATTGCCTTTTCCTTAAGTATGTTAATAATCCCATGAATAGTAATCTCACAACAAATCACATTTTGGTATCTCTTTGGATGCAAGGATTTATTATTCTATGGAAAGGGAATAAGTACTCTTTAATGTTATGCGATATATTTTCATTAGACTTTCTTGTCAATATAAGAAAGATAAATTTGATTGTGTATATCTTTATCCCCATCCAATTATTTAAAGGTGGAACCATTAGATCTCATATTCTAATTTATACAACAATTATCACCAGGATGTATGTTATGTGTCTTCAAGAGATGAATGTTCCCTACTGTTCATTCTCCAAGCCGTTTAAAATTTTGTTGCTCAGTAATGATACTTTAAAAAGGATGAAGGTAGAGTTTATACCTGGATCCAATTGTTTTAATTAATTGGGTGTCCACAACAAATAAGAAGTTCTTGAATCTTCAAAAGTGGTATGCAAGAAAATAAAACATAAATAACCATGATAACCAACACTGTTTCTTGATGCTCCAGTATCATCACCTCCTCCTGCCAAGAAAAAAAATCTTATTCCAATGCAACTATTACAAAATATAGACAGATGGAAGCTACCATAATGGAACGTGATCCTTCCATTGGCCTAAATAATGATGATTCTAAGTACTTAAAAATCAATAAATCTAAAAATATAGTGAAAGAAAAGAAGGATAAGATCTTGATGAAGAAATCCTTAGAATCTCAAGTATGTCAGTCATTACTAATGTTGTAGGGAGAAAGTCTCAATTAGTACAAGAACCTTATGTTTTTCATAAAAAATTGGTTTCCACTCCGGAAACCCAAAATTCTAAGAAAGTCATAAAATTATGTGAACCTATTCGTGAAATGAATGATCATATAGTTAAAGAAGATAGTGATGGTGTTTTAAGGGAAGTGGATAATTACATTGAAGCCCCTCAATGTTTAAATTCTAATTTCTTTTATGAAGATCGGAAGATTGAAAGAAAGTTGAAATTGAAAAAAAAAATTGAAGTAGAAGAATAGAAAGCTGTGGTGGAACAAAAAATTTATGAAAAGGATGAGATTCAAAAAGAAGAATGACAAGAAGGAACTCAAGACGAAGAGCTCGATGTGGAACAATATGAACAAAAAGATCTTAATGTTATCTAAGTATCAGATAATAAAAACACAGTTCGAAATCCTATCAATGGTATGACTGTTTTTGTTCCCTCATCCGATGAAAAATGCCTCAGTATTATTCTAAATGGATAGAGAAACCATTTTCATTGACTCCAAAAGGAACTAAGAAAGGAAAAGATGTTTTAGGTTCCATACCATCATCCTCTTTTGATCATGAATTTGTCAAACTATCTTTAAGGAAGTTTGTCAACACCATTTCAGTTATTGAAAATATAGATGCCTAGAGTCAAATTATGAAAGAATCTTAGAATCAAAATGAAAAATTGACCAATTTGGATATGGATATGGTGGTGAAGCAAGAAGCAGACTTCAGTAATCTTTTGATAGATTATGATGCTTAGAAGGTGACTTGTAATAATGATTTTTACCGCACGAAAACAATTAATGAAGAGCTAAGATAGTTAGATGACTTCATCTATTCAAAAAACAGGGCATTAAATACTTGTTAATTTCAGCAAAGTCAAGGAATATATTTTAGAGAAATTTAGTCAACTCAATTCCATTTCCGGATAGTTATGAAGTGAGAAGGAATTTAGGGCCGAATTATTGAAAAATGTTGTTGTTGAATATGTTTTCATTAAGAATCAAGATGATAGAATAAATATTAAAGAAGAAAGGATCATACCCTTAGAATATAAGAACAAGTATCAAGAGATATTTTTGAAGAAGCTTTATGATGATCATAAGGATGTAATGAAACATAATGATTTGGTAAATAAAATGTTATCATAGGAAAATAAAGATGGATGCTTTTTTTACATTCCTATGTTTTGTTGTAATATAAACCTTATTTCCTTAAGAAATTTATGGTGTATATCTCTTTTATTATTGAATACATAATTCCTTAACCATAAAGGCACATATTAGACTTCTCCATTGATTTTTTTAATCACAAAGGTGGAGAATTTATTTGAAGGAAGAATTTATGGATGTCTCCAAAGTGTGATAATATAATAAGGGGGATTTTCATTTAAGAAGAAATGTTCATCTAAAGGGGATATATTTCCGAAAGAAAGAAAACCACATGCTAAAGATATATAATATGATCTTTGGGAAACATAATATAAGTGGGAGTTAGTTATATTCATCCTGAATTTCATTCAAAGAGGGAGATAAGTTTTATCGTTCTCCTGTATCAATGTTAACATGTTCTTCCTTAGCAATGTTGTTTGTGCTTTCAAAAAGGGGGAGATTGTTGAGTAAATAATGTTATCTTTGGACTTCTCTATAATTTGTTGTTTTATGTTTCGAAAATCAGAATCACTTTTTCATATGTTTTGAATTTGACATTTTGTTTTACTTATAGTTTTCTCATGCTGGTTTTCATGATACTAAATATGGAAAAAATGTCATGTTGTTTTTCATGATACTGAATCTCGTATAATTTTTTTTTCTATTTTTCATGATACTGAATCTAGTAAAAAATTCATACAGATTTCATGATATCGATTCTGGTATATATGTCATGTTGTTTTTCATGCTGCTAAATCCATTAAAAAAGTTATATCGATTTCCTAATACCTATTCCAGTACAAATTGTGATACTGTTTTTCATAATACTGCTACCCAAAAATTGTGATACCTTTTATTCTCAATCTGATTATTGTATTCTCTTAAAATCCATTATCTTGATAATGTTTGATTTTTTAATGTATCATTCCAATAATATATGATTCTATGATTTTCATATAATTAACATTTACATAACATTGTTTCCATATATGAAATAATGTTGTACAATTTCTTATAAACTAACCATTTTATGATTGACATGTATCCAGGATCATCTGAAATTTAAGGGCAATATGACTTTTGGAGTGGAACTAACCATTGGGAAATTTGGCTTATAAATACACATTCAATTGAATGAGAAAAAAAAGATGACTGAACTTATGTAATGAACAGTGATGAGGTTTTGGTAATATTTGTATAACATTATTAAACTAAGATTTCATAATGTTAAAATATAACCTTAAGAATCATATTTCATTAAGGTTAAAAATTAATCCTTAAGAATGTTTTATAACCACATTAAATGTTACTAAGTAATTTTTAAAGTATACAATTCATGCCCACTCTTGTATTCGAGAATCTCATTATACATTTCTTATCCTAAACTTAAAAGGTAAACAAAGAATTATTAAGCCTAAGTAGTGTAGAATTAATTTGTATAATTTTATTTTAACTCAATTAACTTTGTTTGTGTCCATTTACTATTTCCATAAACAGAAAATTCATACAAGAACAAAAGTCATTATGATTCATGTACCTTTCATAGGTTCTCTAACCTAAAAAAAGTAGAGCCTCACAAGGAAAATCAATAGGCTCAGAGTTCATTCATCAGATCAAAGTGGTCCCTATAATCCCATGTACGAGTCGGTTTTCCCTGGAATATGTCATACAGAAGGATCACCAAACAATTTTCTTCCAATCTAACACTGAAATCTAGGATATTCCAAACTCCAAACACCGGTCTATCTCTCAAAAATCACCTTTGATACCATTCTGTCATTTTGTTTCTCCCTCCAAAGATCCAACCTATACTGGAAATGAATAAAGGGAGGTAGTGATGACCCACTAATTCTCATTATCATAAGAACACAACAATTCGTATTGTGGCCTTCTGTGACATCCCCAACACGCATAAGGAAAAAAATAGATTTTGATTAGTTTCAATGAATGTGGAGAATGAATTAACCTTTAATAATAAAATAATAATACCATAACTAAACAACTCACTACGTGATTAATTGATACAAGTAATACATCTCATCAACTTTATTCATATCAAAAGAAATCCAAAGTATACAATAGTGGAAGGCTCAACAAATATCACTGAAATCAATAGAAAACAACTAAATACTCCATGAAGGCCACAAGACTTCAAGATCCCTATACCCCATGAACCAAGATCACCAAATATCCCATGGATCACGAAGTGGTGCTAAAACCATGTAAAACATTACTTTTATACCAACCCATGAAGATAACATCTATAAATGATCCAATAATACAATGAATGGGTGAGTATAAAACTCAGTAGGATATCCCCAATGACTTGCCTACTCATTCCACAAGGATAGAAGAGTTAGAAACATTATTATAAAATTGTTCATTCAAAACAAATTCCAAAATATATTATAACTAAATAAAAATAAGTTTCAAAACTATTTGCAACAAAATTGTACTGTGAAATTAAATCGAAATTTATAATAAACTGTCATTTCATAAAAATACGATCAATGCTTCAAAAAAATTTCTCAATATCCTTTTCGGCATACCTGAACCATTCAAAACACGCATGCATGCAACCATGCAAGTTACATTATGATAGTTTCATATTAATGACCAGTTTCTCGTCGATCTACCAAGTAATAACAAGGTAATTGTATACCATGTGACATTATATATTTGGAACCGAGCTTAAGGTCATATTTAAAACAAGAACTATATATGAAACATGAACACACGCACCACATATTCCCTAAGATCATGCTAAAACAACCAATTAAATAAAATCACTTTTTTATTGAAAAATGATTTAATTAAATCATTACAATGCCAACTAATTTCAAAAAAAGGATTTTTATTGAAACCACGTGCATAATAAAATAATTTAGATGTTAAAAAACACACAATTAAAAATCACCACATAAATTCATGAAACTAAAACTATTTTCACAACAATATATCGAGATTTCAGAAGTCTAAAAAATAAAAAATTATTACTAAATAGATTTATTCCATGTATCAAAACATGATTCCAAAATAAATATCATCCAATTTACTCAATATAGAAATAATTCAATCAGTTCTAGAAAGATTATATGAGATAGATTCCCCCTACCTCGATGGTTTTCGTGAAACTCGACAATGGACAAAGAACGCACAAGAAGTCTGGTCAATTCTCTATGAACCACTTTAGATCTCTTTAAATTGAAAGATCACTACATGATTATTAATTATATGGATTCCAAAAACGTATATATATCCATGATAAGTGTATATATGAGAATACAGTGGTATCAAATAAGTATATCTAAGCAGATATATGAATATGTGACCAAACATGAAAGAACAGTGTCATGTCTTAAGAATTACACAATGATTCCAAGAAATTGCATAGATCTAATACTCTATCCTCAAAAGAGCAGATTTATATTTTTATGATGTTATAAATATAATAATTCTCACAATAGGTGAAGATACAACAAAACAAGAAGTGTTTATGCAGAAATATAAGAAAACAATACAAAACGATTAAAATAAGGCACTTACCATGAGAATCTAGATTGAAATCAATAAGAGAGGGATTTGAGTGGGAAACAAATCATCTGGGAAAAGTTATCCATCCATATATGGATATAATTATTAAAAATGGGGCATTATAAAGACACAAAATTTATTATACCATAAATGGAAAAGTTCTTAGAAAATGACATCTAGTTTTAACCTCTATGCACAGTTTGACTGCACAGTTTGGGAAAACCGCTCATAGACCGTGCGATCTTCTTTTTGTTCCCAGGACTCCTTCGAGGTCCCCCCTAATCATTCATACTTAAACCATATCCTTTTTATATAAACACAATTTTTTATGTAAACACCCCTTTTTTATTAAAACACCCTTTTTATGAGAAAAAACGCGTTGAGGGAAACACCCTACTTTATAGAAACAACATATTTTATTGAAACAACCTCTTTTTTAGAAACACATTCTTTTTTGGAAACATACTGTTATGTTCATATAACCCATTCAAAGCCACACCATTTCAATTCAAAAACAATTTTAAATAAAAATTGATTAATGGGTTATGTACCCAAAACCAGGGTTACTAGATTCTCCCCACCAATTGTCATTCCATCCTCCGAAAGTAGAAAACCATCACTACCTAGAATGAGTTTTGGCCACTTCTCTTTTATTTCCTTCTCATTGATAATCCTAGTATTCATAAGTTAATTATATCATATGTGCCATTATCCCTTTGGAAATTATCAGACGGCCATATTTCAACAAAACCCAATATATGAAAGATGAACACACATACCACAAATTCCCAACTATCATTCCAAAATATCACCTTCAATAAAATCACCTTTTTATGGAACACTGTATTATATTATAACCATATCAATTCAAACTCAATTAAATAAAAAATCATTTTATTGAAACATATTTCCAACAAAACCATTTAAATGTTATAAAAAATACACCAGTTAAAAACACCATTTTAGATTCAAGATACTAAAAGAATTTCAATAATAATTTATCAGGATTTTATAAATCTACCAATGATGATAAATTATCACTAAATATATTAATTCCATATATCAAAAAAATATTTCAAAATCAATTTTATCCAATTTAGTCATTTGGATAAAAATCCATTATATTCTTTAATACATTGATCTGATTAAAGACTCATACCTCGTATTTTTTTTATGAAACACAACAATTGATGAAGAACACTCAAGAAGATGGGTTGATTCGCCAAGAATGGCTTTAGATCTCTTCTCCTACTAAGATATCAACTCAACATTGAATTATTTTCCTCCAAAAATGTAGATATACCCTTGATAGGAGTAGGTGTGTGAAGAAAAGGGGATGAAATAAGTATATCTAAGCATATCTAAGAAAATGTGACGAAACAGGAATGAACAATGACTTTCCATAAGAATCAGATCAAGGTTCCAATAAATAGTTATATCTCCATCTTTACTAATAAAAATACCAGATATATATTTATTCAATGCAAATGGTATTAGATCCACCAAAAGAAGGTGTAGATATATGAAAACTGGAATATTGAATAAGTGGATATTGGAAAATTAGACAATAACGATGAAGATCGGGCCCTTTCCATGAGACCCTGGATTAAAATTACCAAGGGAGGGCTCCATGTTGGCTCTAAATCATGTGGGAAAGGTTATACATCGTTACAGGGAGATAAATCTCGAATTAGGGGTCTGTTAAGCCTAAATTGAAATTTTTTAGAAAAAATGATCATGTTCATAGAAAATAATATGATGTTTTTACCACTACACATAGTTTTACCGCATAGTTTTGGCCAACAGTTAACATACTGTGTGACCTTCCATTTGTTCACAAAATACATTCTATGTCCCTCAAATTCTCTCATCCTCCACTCTTACGGATTTCATAAAAACAAATTTTTTTATAGAAACAACACCTTTTTATAGAAACAATCATTTTTATGGAATCACCCCTTTTTATAGAAAACATCCATTTTTTAAAAAGTCCATCATTTATGCAAACAAATTTTTTTATCGAATCTCACTCTTTTATGAAAACACCCTCTTTTATGGAAACTGAATATTTAATAGAAAAATATTATCTTATAGAAACACTTTCTTTTATTCATTATACTCATTAAAAAATACAACAATTCATTAAAACACCCTTATTACATAAAAATCATGAGGAAAGGATTTCATACTGGAAACCTAGGATACTAAATTCTTACCACCATTGGTATTTCTGTCCTTAGAAATTATAAAACCATTGTGGACTAGAAAGAGTTATAGCCACTGCACTTTTCATTTCCATCTCTTTGATCTACCATGTCATCACTATGTAATTTTATCCAAGTTCCACTATACATTTGGAACCAAGAAAAATGTCATATTTCAACCAATACCTATATATCAAACATGAATGTCCATTAATATAAATCCTCCTTTTCCAAATGAGTATATGAGTTTCTACTTAATATGTCTACCACTGAATTCTCTTGTTCCAGTGTATACCTCATGTCAAAATCAAGCATTTGGAGATACTCCATCAATCTCATTTTCCATAGAATTTCATTCCGATGTGAGAAAATGTGTTTCAATGTCTTACGATCAGTGAACCGAGTGAATATCTCACAAAATAGATAATGATGACAAGTCTTTAGGGCATGGACAACTGTAGAAAGCTTGGAATCAAGTGTTGGGTAATTCTTCTCATTCACTCTCAACTACCTTGAACCATTATCCATACAATGGTCCCCTTCTATGAGATCACATCCTAACCCCAACCTCGAAGCATCGTAGTACACCACATACCCCAATCATGTATCCATGAAAATTATGATATGTTTCCATTTTAGGTGAACATTCATCTCCTAAAATAATTTCTGGAGATCCTATATCTATTGTAATAAAAAATTCTATTCTCTCAAAGATGTCATTGGAGAGGCTAGATAGGGGTTTTCATGCAATAAGTTTTGATAGTAGCCTTCTAGACTATGAATAAATTTTATCTCAACAAAATTATTCATTGGTTTCCATTAGATAATGACATATTACCTTTTAGGGCCCACTGCCACACCATATTCAGAAATAAAATTTCCAAGAAGGCATACACGTTGAATCCAAAAATAACACTTTGACAGTTCTTCATAACTATTGTGATCACCCATGATTTCCCCCATGTTTTAAAAGTGTTGGTCATCTTCATCCCTTGTCAATGAATACACCAAGATGTCGTTGACAAACACAATAACAAATGAGTCCTGTTACAATTTAAATATCCAATTATTCTAATCAGTGAAGTCTATAAGAGGTTTTGTTAGAAAGAAAAGTGTTACTACATATTCGTAATGGGCATATCTACCTATGAAATCTATCATCAGAATATCTTCCTTCTGAATGTGAAATTGATGATACCCTGATCGCTAGTCATTATTTGAGAACCAATGAGCTCCGTCAATTGATTGAATATATCATCAATTCATGGTTGTGGATATCAACTCATTATCATATCTTGGTTAACCTTACGAAAATCAATTCAAAAATGATTATTTCAATCATATTTATTAATGAACAATAGTTGTGGTACCCACAGAGACCCACATATCTAAATGAAACCATTTATTTACATCTCCTTTAACTGAAATTTTAGTTCACATTAATTTTTTAGATCTATTCTATAAGATGGAAGGGAAATAGGAGTGGTTATTTGGAGGAGATCAATCGTAATAACCATTGACCATATATGTGGTAACTGTAACACCCCAGGATTTTACGAAAAATATTCTTTTTTAATTTCATTAATGTCTTGTGTTGTACGCTACACCAAAAGTATCTTGCACAACACGCATCCCTGACATGGCTTGCAATACACTCAAGCGCGACCTTCCACGATAGTGTGTGTTGTACGCAATACCAAGTTTCGCTAAACAACGATATGCTATTAAAATATTATTAAAACTAGCCGTTATGAATAGTAACACCCACTTTTTGAAATTTTATAAATTTTATTTCTGAAATTGGACTACATTTTTGGATTCGGAATATCAAAATTATCCTAGGGTGAAATTTTGGTATTTTTCTGGAAACTTTCAATTTTTGATGAATAGTGAAAAAACTAGGTTACTATTTAAAAACGGGCTTTTTATTTAAATAATTATTTAATTTAATTAAATTTATTTTAGGGAAAAATTGATACATAATACCTATATATGTTCAATGCAATTCATTGGAGTCATTTTATAATAATTTTAGATATATAAAATTTTTATTGAACTTTTCACCGTCTTTTACCCACCTCCTAGGAGATTTTTGCAAATTTACATAAAACTTAATTTTACCACTTTTGTGAAAGGAATTTCAAAAATCCGAGAGACACGATTGATGTCAGTAAGTAAAATGTGGTTCAATGAGATGAAAATAATTTTTTATGAATTGTAACTTTTTACTTTTATTTACCATGGTTAAAAGAAAATAGGGTAATTAAGGGTACAAATGATATTATTATTACCCTAAAACATGTCATAATTCTATTGGATAAGTGTCATTCGACCAAAAACAACCTTAGGAATAAAATATGACCATTTAGGCCCACTTGTATTATATTAGGACATTTATTTTTAATTTATTTAAAGAAGTGTTAAAATATTGAAAATCAAAGTTTAATAAGTAAATCATTTTTAATATAGGGTTATACATAAGATAAATTCGACTATAAATATTCATTAAAAAGATAAAAATATTTCCTACATAATGATATTTTATTTGTAATTTTTATACTTTAAATAATTTAATTTATTTATGACACAATGATGATGCAGTAGTTATCTTATTAATGAAATATTGACATATTGATGTTATAAATACCCAAATAAATGTAATTTGAGACTTTTTATGAATTCCATTAATTTTATAGGTTACTATGACATGTTAATATTTATTTAATTAACTTTTTTAGAACTAATCATTCTGTTATGATTTTCACAAAAATCAATTACAAAATAGAGTCAAAATTGACATAGAATAGTTTTTAAAACAAATATTATATTATTGATTGTTATTTTATTCCTAAAAATCTAAGGCTCGGCCAAATGACTTATCTAAGGTTATATATATTAATAATAAAAAACTTGGGTTTCTTTTGGTGTGTTATAGTATGTTTATTAACCATATAGTGTAGGAACACAAAAAGAAACAGCAAAAGAAAAATTATCTATCTTAAAGTTAAATATAAATGATAAGGTTAAAATAGGAACCTAAAATTGTCTAAATTCTATTGGATGAGAGTATTTAGACCCATCCCCACCTTTGCTTCAAAATAAATCAATTTGAAGCTATTTAAAACTGAATATGACTTTATAAAAAAAATAATATATTTAGTTTTTCCAAAGGTGCCCCTCTCCTCCCTTATAAAAGGGTACCTCCACCCTCTATTCCTCACACCACTTTGAGCCTTAAAGCTCGGCCAACCCCTTCCATTTTCTCTTCTCAACTTCCCTAGAAACATACTATAGGTCCTGGTATTCTTCGAAGACCAATTTTAGTAACCTATGTGGAGGATTCAAAGAGGCGTGTCAAAGAAGAGGTAATATCTGTTACCGATTCATTCAATTGTCTTTCTTCTTCAACTTCTTCTTATTTAGTTGTTTCATTATTAAGTAATAACATCAGTATCCCTAATATACTGATATGTTATTATAAATATTAAACAACCCTATTTCACCTTCTATCCATCCTACATAAAACAAAATCACCGCGCGTGCGTACGTATGGAATACCGTCTCCACGACGCGATGAGATTCATTCTCAATGATTAACCATTCATGAATGATTATAAAGTATATATAATAAGTAATCATGAAATATATGACATAATAATGATACTGGATTTTTGTAGATATATATGCATGTCATCTACTTAATTCAATTCAATTCAATAAGGAAACGAAAACAGCGTTCATGCGTACGTACGACCTACCGTCTCCATGAACGGTGTATTTCTTTCCACTTATCGATGTATTATATATATGTATATTATGAATATATATTATATATAAATCATGTTTTAAATTATGGATGTATGTAACCATGATCTATGTAATCATATGAATAATTACAAGTTAAAACACGAACGACAAATGAAACGATTTTACCCAAAAAGCTACTTTAACGTTAATTTACAAAACAATGGGTAATATAAAGTCATAAGTGAACCACATATGATATCATAACAATGAATATGATTCTATAATAAGTCAATGACATTATTTAAATCATTATACAGGAGTTTCGGAACCATACGAAACATATCAGACCTAAGGTAAGGGATAACTTTTCCAATCTCTTTCTTATCCGAGATTGTTTATTCGTAAGTACTTACTGGGGTTATTGTTCTCATCCATGTCAATGTTTCCTAAAAATGGTTTCATTTATGTTTAAAGTCCTTTTTACCCATTTTTTACTTTTACTACATGGTATATAAGGAATATTTCTTTTGTTTATGTTACGAGGTACTTTTTTGACTTTTCCGACAAAAGTACGAGAATAATGTTATTTTTAACTTATACGGCGTGAACGGATTTTTACGGTTTCATAACGCCTCATTTTTATGAAGCTTACTCTACATGATTTTATGACTATTTCAAAAAAATAATTTTATTTTAAAGGTTCATGGCATTTGTTTTGAAAAGAAAATGATTTTGATGAAGAAAGGATATTTTCCTCAAGAATTCATTTCAAATGTTTTATCAAAACCATTTTCCATCTAAGATTACATTATTTGATATGTGTATGTTTCATGTTTAATTTCACTATGATTTACATTGTTTCAATTTTCTTATTATGAAATGATATCCATTTCTTTTATATGGATTATGTGATGATGGGATTATGTTTATGAAACCCATTTTATTCGTTGGGTTGTTATGAATGTTGTATGTTTATTTTGTGGCACAATTAAGAATGATTTCATTATGAGATGGGTGGGACCTATATCTCCCTCTAATGAATTGGGTAAAGATTTATATCTCATTAGATAGACATGGCTGGAATGGCATGTTAAACCGGTTCAGTAATACAGGACTGGAACGAAGAGTGAACTCGATTCAGAAATGGACTTTGTCCACTAAGATGGTCTTGGCAGCAATGCCTTGGCTAATATGAAAATTATTACATGTGCTTAATGGATGCCACAATTACATGCTTTATTCCTATTCTGTTTTATCATGATTGATGATCTATTATGATTTATGCCTTACGTACTGCCATGTTTTATGTCATTGCTCAAGATTTTGATGTTTAAATATTATGTTCATGTTTTTAAGTTCAAATGTATATGGTTTGTTTTATTTTCTCCATGCTTACCCTTACTAGGAATTTGAGCTCACCCTTTTTATGTTTTCTTTTCCCCCAGGATTAAAATAAAGTTTTTAGGTAAGGAAACAAAAAGGGGAGGATCGTTATAGGAGATGTTGAAGATCTTTAAACATGATTAGAAGTTTATATTCCAAGTTTCCAAAGACGCTAAACTATTACGGTCCTTGTGTGTCTGTTTTTGTTATGTATTAGATATTCCGTAAAAGTAATGTAATGTCCATTAATTTCAAGATTCGGGTCTCTACAGTTGGTATCAGAGGCAAAGGAGGTAGGAATGTATCCGATCCTTGGGAACTCTCACATGTGAGTGTTGGATGAAGCATGGATCTCCGCCCAAGGGCTTCTTGAGTAAATGGATGCCACTGGGGATGGTGGTGTGTCCCACCCAGGGGGTGTAGCCACCCATGGAATGCCCGAATAGGTATCAATTATATTCCACTGGAAGTAATTCCAGACAGCTACAGTTGGTATCAGAGGAAATGTTTTTTCAACCATTGGAAACTAGGATGTGAGAACTTTAGTGAGATCCCTAGAGATATTTCTAAGGTATGTCTAGGGATGTCCCTAAGGTTAATTATAAGTACAGGTTATAGTCCTAGAATTATTGTAATGATATTAGATTAAACCTAAGATGTTAGATATTGAGGGTACTCCCCCTTTATTATGTTGTTTTCCCTAGCCTGATTTTTGCCTCTCACACTACTACTTTTGGGTTTTAGATGATGGATGGAACCCGTGTAACACCCCAAGCTTCCACGGTACGTTTCCCTTCGAATAATGTGATAGCGTGTGTTGTACGCAACCTCGAGTTCTAACACACACCACAACTAATTAAACTAGCCGTTGTGAATAGTAACACCTACTTTTTGAAATCATATATATTTTATATTTCAAAATGGACTTCATTTTTGGATTTGGAATATCGAAATTAGCCTAGGGTGAAATTTTGGTACTTTTCGGATAACTTTTATATTTTTATGAATAGTGAAAATTACTAAATTTTAATTAAAAACAACTTTTTTAATCAAAATAATTAATATTGATAAATTATGAATTTTAGTGGTTTTAAAGTATATTTAGAATATATTTTTACCATTAAATTTAATGTTTGTCATTGGACATAATTTCACAATTAAACCTGACATAAACAAGTGTCAATCTTTTGATAGTTATTATCTCTTAAAAACACGCTTTTTATTTTAACAACGGGAATTAATTTTAAATTAATTTCTGCCACTTCTGTGTTTTGAATTTGGAAAAATGGATTACATATTTGGAATCAGGATGTCCAAATTATGTAAATAGGTAATTTTTATTTTTACACATTTTGAATAATTACTGCGGTAAATATTTTATTTACCATGATTAAAGGGTAAATCCGGTAAATAAGGGTTAACAAATAATATTATAATAATACAAAATTACCCTAAAACGTGTCCTAACCTTATTGGTGGACACATACCCGACCATGGGCATCCTTGGGTCGATTTGGGGACCCCTTGGAGCCACTTGTATGTGGTAGGGACACATTATATTAATAAAGTTAAAATAAAAATAAAAATGGCATAAGCTTACATCTTTTAGAAGAACAATTTTTACATAGGGTTATACATGTTGGATTTTAGATTATAAATATTCATTAGAAAGATAAAAATATTTCCTACATAATGATACTTTATTTATAATTTTTAGATATCAAATAAGTTAAATTATTAATGACACAATAATGATACAATGTTTACCTCATTAATAAATCATTTAAATAAATAAGATTATAATGATTAAAATATTATCTAAAACCTGTCCAATTCTTATTGGTTGATTTTATTTAGAATATTAGTCATCTTATCTTAGACCTCAATGATTTTTGGACCATTATATACCGAATATAATTATATTATAAAGTAATACTTTCACTCTTTCCTAAAGAGCCCCTCCTCTCCCTTATAAAAGGAGACCACTTCTACTCATTCCTCACACCTCTCAAGCCACTTGGCTCGTCCAAACCCTGCCCAAATAAGCTCCCCACATCCCTCTCCTCCTCCTTGAAGCTTCCCCTTAGGCAGAAAGCATTTCAAGAAGTCCTTTGGTTCCAACCAAAGTGAGTTACCTAAATTAAAGGTAACAATTTCTCATAAATTATTTTCATTTATTTTGCTTCTCCAACCCCCAAAATCTTTTTATTTCCTTTCTTTTGTAACAAAAAAAGTATCCTAAATATACTAGGATGTTTTTATAAGAAGGATTCGAACTACACATACACACACCTCCATCTAATGGATGATGAACATAATGTTTCTGTGAATGGAAAACTAACGCCTCACGAAACGATGATTGTTCAAATACATCTTACAGCCTCTCATGGTGGCCATTATGATGGCACTGTAATTAAGTGTGATATTAATGATTCATATTTTATATATAATATTCTGTAATTCCATTTTATTTCATACCATTATTCGTTTCATGTTGTATATACATACGATAATTTCATTTGAGGAAGTGCGGACTACCGCCCCCTTAAAATGATATAACTCGTTCATACCACACATGGAACGTATAAAGAATGTTGTTAATGAACATAAGTAACATATATAAAATATTATATTATACTAGAATAATAATATACCTATGTATCATTTGGATTCAATTCTTTTAAAATGAAAAATTAAATGGAAGTAGCGTTCGTGCGTACGTACGGACTACCGTCTCCACGAACACGGTGAGATCCATCCTCCATCGTATCCATTCAAGTATTGTTCTCATTTTAGGGTTAAAAATAATGTTAATATCATTCTTATTATGAATAAGATATAATCTATCCATTACAAACATGTCTTACATAACCAAACATTTAAGAAGAACGAATCGATTATCACCCAAAACGACGATAATACTAAGATATTATTAATAAAGAAATGTTAAAATATCATATATGATATCATATTGATGTATATGATTTTTGTATAATTTAATAACAATGTTTTAATTATTATACAGGAGGTTAACATACCATCAACTAAGGGAAAGTTCAAGGTAAGGGATTCTCTTATCTCACTTTCAATTCCGTGAGATTTCCATTATTCGCCACTAAATTATTGAAAGTGCTGTATTGTGTATGGCCATTTGATATATATATTATCATGATTCTATTTATATTCATGTTATTCTGTAAATCATTTGGTGGTTATTAACTTTTGGCCATACGACTCAGTTGATTAACGTGGTAAGGAGTTTCTTATCTCACTCTTAATTTCGTGAGAATTCCATTGTTCACCACTTAATTATTGCATGTGGTGTATGTGTACTTCCCATGATTGTATTCATTGTGTAATATAATTTAATTTATGGGTATTTACATCATCATGGTATGATAATTCTTTCATGGGTGTATGTTTCGAAAGTTACCTAATCGATAAGGGAATTTGAAATTTCAATTTCCACTCATTTGGCTTTACGCATATTTCATTGATTATATTACTCCAAGATTATGTGTGGAATCACTATTCATTTGATCATGTCATAATATCCACTCCCCTTCCTGTGGATATACTTTTGATGCACATAATCACTCCATTGATAATTTTCAAGTCATTGATATGAACTTGATAAGAGTAATTTTAACTCATTCACCATTTGTTGAGTTAAACATCCAATTCATTGGTATTGTTTTTACAAGAATATGTGTGAATATCCTTTGATTGTTTTACACTGAATATCCAATCATATTTAGTGTATTTATATTTGTCACACATAATTATGTCATTGATTTATCCTTAACCTAAGGATACAACCTTTATGAGAGATTTCATCTCAATTTACATTCCATTGAGACTTCTTTGATGATATACACCAAATCACTTTTATGTGGTGTATATAATGTACTTTGACATAGTATATCATGATTCCCTTTATTCTCATGATATTAAAAAGTTTTGATTACGTCAATTATTTGTATTCAAGTGTCTCTTTTGGTTAGAATCTATAACTAAAATACCATTTTTAAATGTTTTAAAGACTTATTCATCTAAACCTTTCTCATTAATGTCCATGTTTTAAAAATGGTTTTAAGGATTTAATTATATGGACATTAATGTTTAGAAATCAAAACTCCTTTAAAAAAAGTTTCAAAGTGGTATGGGACACTTTGATTCAAAAATCTACTTTTAAATGGCTTCTTGATAAATAGTGTGACTTTTAAATGTTTTCAAGAAAAGGGGGATATTTCTCTCAAATAGTTTTGATGATTATTTTCATCTATGTCAACATCCTACATTATTCTTGATTGAGGTTAATGTGATACAATACAATCTTCCATATTGTATCGAATGAGTTATGTTTGACTGTGGATGTGTTGTTTTTATACCATTAATGGTTTGTGGTAAAAGTATTGACATTTCGTATGCTAGTTTTAATACGAATGTTTATGTTATGTTTAAACATGATCATATGAGGAATGCATTGGACTTAATAAGTGACGGGTGGAGCCCGCTATAGCTCCTCGATGCATCGGTAGGTCTCATGAGACAAACTAGTGTCTTGGCACGAGGCCTTGTCAAAATCTTATTTGTAGTCTTGGCACGAGGCCTTGGCTATGTAGTTATGATAGTCTGGCATTATGCATTCCATCATTATGAAAGTGGTTATTGATATTGCATGTGATCATTCGACTAGTAGAATATCCATGTGAGTAAGTAAATGGCATTATTTCATTTTACCTCTGCCATTTTATGCTGAAGTTCAAGTTTAAAAGGCTTTTGTTTTAATTATAAATTGCCTTAAGTGTTTATGCTTATTTATGAAAGCTTATGCTATAATGTTATCCTTACTGAGAATCTGAGCTCACCCCTTTTAATGTTTTATTTTTCCCATGATTATGAAGAAATAATTTATGAATGACCTGCAGGGATAGTATGAGGGGATATGAAGACAAGATGTTTTTTTTATGATGTAATGTAAAAATTTATGGATGTATCTAGTTATTCCAAGGCTACTAAACTAATCGGTCTTTCGAGACTTGATCTTTCTCGTAATCATGCCAATGTTATGTAATAATGCACCGACTCTAGGTAACTTGGGTCGGGGCGTTACAGTTGGTATCAGAGGAAGTTTAGTACAAACCATTGAAGCTAGATTTAGATAAACTCTGATTAGAGCACGTAGACCTAAGATGAACTTTGAGGATTAGTATAAAAGAACTTCCTAGAATTTTAGTATTGTAGAGATTTTGTGATTTTTCCGAGCAATACATCCCTGTCTGGATATGAGCAGGTAGAGGCAGCTCTGGCACAGATGTACCTAGGGGTAAAACCCGAAAACACCACTTTGAGCTAGACTCGAACGGGAACTGGTGCATGACAACAGGCCTTGCTGCACTCTTGGTTACGACACTCCCGGGGGATATGCTTAGGATAATTTACATTATCTTTACAAACCAATTTAAGTAATATATACATAAGATGAGAGTAAATGACCTTGGTTAATCCTAATATGTTTCAAATTGAGAATATGGTGACATTTTAATCTCTAAATGATTTTACGACTACTATTACTCACACAATGCTTTCTGGTTTTAGTCAATGGCTGGATTCCAAGGAAGTCATAGTGACTTTGAGAATGATGTACAAGGTGGGAACGGTGGTGGAAATGGGCAACAAAATGGAATGTTGATAGGCGTAAAAGATATCATCTTTATGCCAAATCAGTTTCAAAAAATATGATCAACAACATATATATTAACCAACTCCCAGACTCAACAAGGAAGAGAAAGGTGATAAATGATAAGAGCTCCAGCAATGGAGACCATGGAGAAAAGAACCCTCAATTTTCATCATGCAGGAAATATGGAAAGAGACACCCAGGAAAGTGTCCCAATGGGACAACGAAATGTTTTACGTGCGGGAAGGAAGGATATAAAGTGAATAATTGCCGAAGAAAAATGAAGAGTACTATGGAAGAAGATAAAAATGGTCCCAAGAGTCCATTTACAGTCATTTGCCGTAAATGTAGGGGACCTGGCCATTACCCGAGTGAATGTCCTATTCTATAGGATATTTTCTTGGTCAAAGAAGAAGCTATGTGGAAATAAATGGTTGGAGAAAAATTAGCACTACTTGTTGATGAGTTTACTTTGGAATAATTTTCTCTTGTATTTGTAACCCCGCAGTTTGCCATGTGAGAATGATATTTGAGGAAGAATTGTCTCTTCTCTTGTGGATATAGGTATAAATAACCATTAGGTTTTATATGATCATTGGGGTTTCAGAAAATGATAAGTTATTATAATTTGGGATGAAAATGAAAAGTATGATATAACATTTGTGGTTAAATTACGTTGTTTTGAGGAATTTATCTCATTTTGGTAATATTATAAAATATAGTTTTTGAAAAAGGACAACACGTAAACCGTGTGACAACCCGTCGTGTCGGAAAAAGCTGTGGGAATCGAACCCACAATCAAAGTGCGATTGGGATTTATCGCCTACCACTGGACTACGTGAAGACCCTGGTTAGTGTGACTATTTTTTTTGTTAAATGATTTTATTTATCAATAATAAGATGATTTGGGTTCTTATGACTTATCAAATGAATACCCTTGGTATAGGAAAATGATTTGGTGATTAAGTGATAAATGTTATTTTGGAAGATGTTCGCTTTGTTGGGAACACTATATGCCCAAGGAAAATAGAATACAATGGGGTTTCATTTGTAGAGTAATGGTGGATTTTTATCTACGTTTTTATTGTTGATTTATAGTGATTTGGGTTATTTATGGAAATGATTAACCTATAACAGAGAATATGTGATAATGTTAATTACTTTTAAGTATGTGACTTTAAGAGTATTTTATTTCATTTGGAGATACAATGTAACATGGGAGACTACATAATCAAATTCTTCTATGTTTTGGGTTTCAATATTAGTTTGTATTATATTAAAGGATTTTAAGGACAATTGGTTATTGAATGGTTTCTATTTAACTTTGGGGTATTGTTGGTTTAATTTTAGAAATAAAGATTAGTGCATATTTATCTCAATGAATATCCTTTTGGGGGATCATTAGATCATTCACTAACCATTTTGGTTTTGATTAATCTTCAAAGACAATGTAAATATATGGTTTATCCTGCATGGATCATGTGATTCTATAGAAGTTTATTCTAGCTCTTCCAGTGTGACCAAGTCTTCTTGAATACTCATCGTTTAAAAAAAAATTGAGTTAGTGGTGGAAATTTATTAAAGAATGAAAATCTACCTAAAATGTAAGTATATCTCATAATGTTCTTAGTCAATATCATAAATTAATTCCTCTTCCTTATGTAATGTAACTTAAAAAAATGTTGTCCGTTTACTTTCCTACTAGGAGACTAATGGTCGTTTGTCCCAACACAAGTTTGTGGTTTTCTCATTGTTAACTTTCTCCTGATCATGATTTCTATCCCTCTCCATCAGAACATGACACTTAGTTTATCATCCATATCCATGTTTTCTTACATGGAATCCTAGTATGGGTTATCTTGGATGACCCTTATACCTCTCTTTCTTTCTTTTAAAGTGATAGTTTTATTGACTCTTTTTCCGATGTGGGACATTCCATTATATTCCCAAGCAAAATTTTAAAAATTGCGAGGACGCAATTTATTGAAGGAGGGGAGAATGTAACACCCCAAGCTTCCACGGTACGTTTCCCTTCGAATAATGCGATAGCGTGTGTTGTACGCAACCTCGAGTTCTAACACACACCACAACTAATTAAACTAGATGTTGTGAATAGTAATACCTACTTTTTGAAATCATATATATTTTATATTTCAAAATGGACTTCATTTTTGGATTTGGAATATCGAAATTAGCCTAGGGTGAAATTTTGGTACTTTTCGGATAACTTTTATATTTTGATGAATAGTGAAAATTACTAAATTTTAATTAAAAACAACTTTTTAAATCAAAATCATTAATATTGATAAATTATGAATTTTAGAGGTTTTAAATTATATTTAGAATATATTTTTACCATTTAATTTAATGATTGTCATTGGACATAATTTCACAATTAAACCAGACATAAACAAGTGTCAATCTTTTGATAGTTATTATCTCTTAAAAACACGCTTTTTATTTTAACAACGGGAATTAATTTTAAATTAATTTCTGCCACTTCCATGTTTTTAATTTGGAAAAATGGATTTCATATTTGGAATCAGTATGTCCAAATTATGTAAATAGGTAACTTTTATTTTTACACATTTTGAATAATTACTGCGGTAAATATTTTATTTACCTTGGTTAAAGGGTAAATCCGGTAAATAAGGGTTAAAAAATAATATTATAATAATACAAAATTACCCTAAAAGGTGTCCTAACCTTATTTGTAGACACATACCCGACCATGGGAATCCTTGGGTCGATTTGGGGACCCCTTGGAGCCACTTGTATGTGGTAGGGAAACATTATATTAATAAAGTTAAAATAAAAATAAAAATGGCATAAGCTTACATCCTTTAGAAGAACAATTTTTACATAGGGTTATACATGTTGGATTTTCGATTATAAATATTCATTAGAAAGCTAAAATGATTTCCTACATAATTATATTTTATTTATAATTTTTAGATATCAAATAAGTTAAATTATTATGACACAATAATGATACAATGTTTACCTCATTAATAAATCATTTAAATAAATAAGATTATAATGATTAAAATATTATCTAAAACCTGTCCAATTCTTATTGGTTGATTTTATTTAGAATATGAGTCATCTTATCTTTGACCTCAATGATTTTTGGATCATTATAAACCGAATATAATTATATTATAAAGTAATACTTTCACTCTTTCCTAAAGAGCCCCTCCTCTCCCTTATAAAAGGAGACCACTTCTACTCATTCCTCACACCTCTCAAGCCACTTGGCTCGTCCAAACCCTGCCCAAATAAGCTCCCCACATCCCTCTCCTCCTCCTTGAAGCTTCCCCTTATTCAGAAAGCATTTCAAGATGTCCTTTGGTTCCAACCAAAGTGAGTTACCTAAATTAAAGGTAACGATTTCTCATAAATTATTTTCATTTATTTTGCTTCTCCAACCCCCAAACTGTTTTTATTTCCTTTCTTTTGTAACAAAAAAAGTATCCACAATATACTAGGATGTTGTTATAAGAAGGATTCGAACTACACATACACACCCCTCCATCTAATGGATGATGAACATAATGTTTCTGTGAATGGCAAACTAACGCCTCACGAAACGATGATTGTTCAAATACATCTTACCGCCTCTCATGGTGGCCATTATGATGGCACTGTAATTAAGTGTGATATTAATGATACATATTTTATATATAATATTCAGTAATTCCATTTTATTTCATACCATTATTCGTTTCATGTTGTATATATATACGATAATTTCATTTGAGGAAGTGCGGACTACCGCCCCCTTAAAATGATATGACTCGTTCATACCACACATGGAACGTATAAAGAATGGTGTTAATGAACATAAGTAACATATATAAAATATTATATTATACTGGAATAATAGTATACCTATGTATCATTTGGATTCAATTCTTTTAAAATGAAAAATTAAATGGAAGTAGCGTTCGTGCGTACGTACGGACTACCGTCTCCACGAACACGGTGAGATCCGTCCTCCATCGTATCCATTCAAGTCTTATTCTCATTTTAGGGTTAAAAATAATGTTAATATCATTATGATTATGAATAAGATATAATCTATCCATTACAAACATGTCTTACGTAACCAAACATTTAAGAAGAACGAATCGATTATCACCTGAAACGACGATAATACTAAGATATTATTAATAAAGCAATGTTAAAAGATCATATATGATATCATATTGATGTATACGATTATTGTATAATTTAATAACAATGTTTTAATTATTATACAGGAGGTTAACATACAATCAACTAAGGGAAAGTTCAAGATAAGGGATTCTCTTATCTCACTTTCAATTCCGTGAGATTTCCATTATTCGCCACTAAATTATTGAAAGTGGTGTATTGTGTACGGGCATTTGATATATATTATCATGATTCTCTTTATATTCATGTTATTCTGTAAATAATTTTGTGGTTATTAACTTTTGGCCATACGACTCAGTTGATTAACGTGGTAAGGAGTTTCTTATCTCACTCTTAATTTCATGAGAATTCCATTGTTCACCACTTAATTATTGCATGTGGTGTATGTGTACTGCCCATGATTGTATTCATTGTGTAATATACTTTAATTTAAGGGTATTTACATCATCATGGTATGATACTTCTTTCATGGGTGTATGTTTCGAATGTTACATAATCGATAAGGGAATTTGAAATTTCAATTTCCACTCATTTGGCTTTACGCATATTTCATTGATTATATTACTACAAGATTATGTGTGGAATCACTATTCATTTGATTATTTCATAATTTCCACTCCCCTTCCTGTGGATATACTTTTTATGGACATAATCACTCCATTGATAATTCTCAAGTCATTGATATGAACTTGATAAGAGTAATTTTAACTCATTCACCATTTGTTGAGTTAAACATCCAATTCGTTGGTATTGTTTTTACAAGAATATGTGTGAATATCCTTTGATTGTTTTACACTGAATATCCAATCATATTTAGTGTATTTATATTTTTCACACATAATTATGTTATTGATTTATCCTTAACCTAAGGATACAACCTTTATGAGAGATTTCATCTCAATTTACATTCCATTGAGACTTCTTTGATGATATACACCAAATCACTTTTATGTGGTGTATATAATGTACTTTGACATAGTATATCATGATTCCCTTTATTGTCATGATATTACAAAGTTTTGATTACCTCAATTATTTGTATTCAAGTGTCTCTTTTGGTTAGAATCTCTAACTAAAATACCATTTTTAAATGTTTTAAAGACTTATTCATCTAAACCTTTCTCATTAATGTCCATGTTTTAAAAATGGTTTTAAGGATTTATTTATATGGACATTAAAGTTTAGAAATCAAAACTCCTTTTAAAAAAGTTTCAAAGTGGTATGGGACACTTTGATTCAAAAATCTACTTTTAAATGGCTTCTTGATAAATAGTGTGACTTTTAAATGTTTTCAAGAAAAGGGGGATATTTCTCGAAAATAGTTTTGATGATAATTTTCATCTATGTCAACATCCTTCATTATTCTTGATTGAGGTTAATGTGATACAATACAATCTTCCATATTGTATCGAATGTGTTATGTTTGACTGTGGATGTGCTGTTTTTATACCATTCATGGTTTGTGGTAAAATTATTGACATTTCGTATGCTAGTTTTAATACGAATGTTTATGTTATGTTTATACATGATCATATGAGGAATGAATTGGAATTAATAAGTGACGGGTGGAACCCGCTATAGCTCCTCGATGCATCGGTAGGTCTCATGAGACAAACTAGTGTCTTGGCACAAGGCCTTGGCAAAATCTTATTTGTTGTCTTGGCACGAGGCCTTGGCTATGTAGTTATGATAGTCTGGCATTATGCATTCCATCATTATGAAAGTGGTTATTGATATTGCATGTGATCATTCGACTAGTAGAATATCCATGTGAGTAAGTAAATGGCATTATTTCATTTTACCTCTGCCATTTTATGCTGAAGTTCAAGTTTAAAAGGCTTTTGTTTTAGTTATAAATTGCCTTAAGTGTTTATGCTTATTTATGAAAGCTTCTGCTATAATGTTATCCTTACTGAGCATCTGAGCTCACCCCTTTTAATGTTTTATTTTTCCCAGAATTATGAAGAAGTAATTTATGAATGACCTGCAGGGATAGTATGAGGGGATATAAAGACAAGATGTTTTTTTTATGATGTAATGTAAAAATTTATGGATGTATCTAGTTATTCCAAGGCTACTAAACTAATCGGTCTTTCGAGACTTTATCTTTCTCGTGATCATGCCAATGTTATGTAATAATGCACCGACTCTAGGTAACTGGGGTTGGGGCGTTACAGTTGGTATCAGAGGAAGTTTAGTACAAACCTTGGAGGCTAGATTTAGATAAACTCCGATTAGAGCACGTAGACCTAAGATGAACTTTGAGGATTAGTATAAAAGAACTTCCTAGAATTTTGGTATTGTAGAGATTTTGTGAGTTTTCCGAGCAATACATCCCTGTCTGGATACGAGTAGGTAGAGGCGGCTCTGGCACAGATGTACCTAGGGGTAAAACCCGAAAACACCGCTTTGAGCTAGACTCGAACGGGAACTGGTGCACGACAACGGGCCTTGCTGCACTCTTGGTTTCGACACTCCCGGGGGATATGCTTAGGATAATTTACGTTATCTTTACAAACCAATTTATGTAATATATACATAAGATGAGAGTAAATGACCTTGGTTAATCCTAATATGTTTCAAATTGAGAATATGGTGACATTTTAATCTCTAAATGATTTTACGACTACTATTACTCACACAATGCTTTCTGGTTTTAGTCAATGGCTGGATTCCAAGGAAGTCATAGTGACTTTGAGAATGATGTACAAGGTGGGAACGGTGGTGGAAATGGGCAACAAAATGGAATGTTGATAGGCGTAAAAGATATCATCTTTATGACAAATCAGTTTTCCAAAAATATGATCAACAACATATATATTTACCAACTCCCAGACTCAACAAGGAAGATAAAGGTGATAAATGATAAGAGCTCCAGCAATGGAGACCATGGAGAAAAGAACCCTCAATTTTCATCATGCAGGAAATGTGGAAAGAGACACCCAGGAAAGTGTCTCAATGGGACAACGAAATGTTTTACGTGCGGGAAGGAAGGGCATAAAGTGAAGAATTGCCGAAGAAAAATGAAGAGTACTATGGAAGAAAATAAAAATGGTCCCAAGAGTCCATTTACAGTCATTTGCCGTAAATGTAGGGGACCTGGCCATTACCCGAGTGAATGTCCTATTCTATAGGATATTTTCTTGGTCAAAGAAGAAGCTATGTGGAAATAAATGGTTGGGGAAAAATTAGCACTACTTGTTGATGGGTTTACTTTGGAATAATTTTCTCTTGTATTTGTAACCCCGCAGTTTGCCATGTGAGAATGATATTTGAGGAAGAATTGTCTCTTCTCTTGTGGATATAGGTATAAATAACCATTTGGTTTTATATGATCATTGGGGTTTCAGAAAATGATAAGTTATTATAATTTGGGATGAAAATGAAAAGTATGATATAACATTTGTGGTTAAATTATGTTATTTTTAGGAATTTATCTCATTTTGGTAATATTATAAAATATAGTTTTTGAAAAAGGACAACACGTAGACCGTGTGACAACCCGTCGTGTCGGACAAAGCTGTGGGAATCGAACCCACAATCAAAGTGCGATTGGGATTTATCGCCTACCACTGGACTACGTGAAGTCCCTGGTTAGTGTGACTATTTTTTTTGTTAAATGATTTTATTTATCAATAATAAGATGATTTGGGTTCTTATGTCTTATCAAATGAATACCCTAGGTATAGGAAAATGATTTGGTGATTAAGTGATAAATGTTATTTTGGAAGATGTTTGCTTTGTTGGGGACACTATATGCCCAAGGAAAATAGAATACAATGGGGTTTCATTTTTAGAGTAATGGTGGATTTTTATCTACGTTTTTATTGTTGATTTATAGTGATTTGGGTTATTTATGGAAATGATTAACCTATAACAGAGAATATGTGATAATGTTAATTACATTTAAGTATGTGACTTTAAGAGTATTTGATTTCATTTGGAGATACAATGTAACATGGGAGACTACATAATCAAATTCTTCTATGTTTTGGGTTTCAATATTAGTTTGGATTATATTAAAGGATTTTAAGGACAATTGGTTATTGAATGGTATCTATTTAACTTTGGGGTATTGTTGGTTTAATTTTAGAAATTAAGATTAGTGCATATTTATCTCAATGAATATCCTTTTGGGGGATCATTAGATCATTGACTAACCATTTTGGTTTTGATTAATCTTCAAAGACAATGTAAATATATGGTTTATCCTGCATGGATCATGTGATTCTATAGAAGTTTATTCTAGCTCTTCCAGTGTGACCAAGTCTTCTTGAATACTCATCGTTTAAAAAAAATTGAGTTAGTGGTGGAAATTTATTAAAGAATGAAAATATACTTAAAATGTAAGTATATCTCATAATGTTCTTAGTCAATATCATAAATTAATTCCTCTTCCTTATGTAATGTAACTTAAAAAAATGTTGTCCGTTTACTTTCCTACTAGGAGACTAATGGTCGTTTGTCCCAACACAAGTTTGTGGTTTTCTCATTGTTAACTTTCTCCTAATCATGATTTCGATCCCTCTCCATCAGAACTTGACACTTAGTTTATCATCCATATCCATGTTTTCTTACATGGAATCCTAGTATGGGTTATCTTGGATGACCCTTATACCTCTCTTTCTTTCTTTTAAAGTGATAGTTTTATTGACTCTTTTTCCGATGTGGGACTTTCCATTATATTCCCAAGCAAAATTTTAAAAATTGCGAGGACGCAATTTATTGAAGGAGGGGAGAATGTAACACCCCAAGCTTCCACGGTACGTTTCCCTTCGAATAATGCGATAGCGTGTGTTGTACGCAACCTCAAGTTCTAACACACACCACAACTAATTAAACTAGCTGTTGTGAATAGTAATACCTACTTTTTGAAATCATATATATTTTATATTTCCAAATGGACTTCATTTTTGGATTCGGAATATCGAAATTAGCCTAGGGTGAAATTTTGGTACTTTTCGGATAACTTTTATATTTTGATGAATAGTAAAAATTACTAAATTTTAATTAAAAACAACTTTTTTAATCAAAATAATTAATATTGATAAATTATGAATTTTAGTGGTTTTAAATTATATTTAGAATATATTTTTACCATTTAATTTAATGTTTGTCATTGTACATAATTTCACAATTAAACCAGACATAAACAAGTGTCAATCTTTTGATAGTTATCATCTCTTAAAAACACGCTTTTTATTTTAACAACGGGAATTAATTTTAAATTAATTTCTGCCACTTCTGTGTTTTTAATTTGAAAAAATCGATTACATATTTGGAATCAGGATTTCCAAATTATGTAAATAGGTAACTTTTATTTTTACACATTTTGAATAATTATTGCGGTAAATATTTTATTTACCATGGTTAAAGGGTAAATCCGGTAAATAAGGGTTAAAAAATAATATTATAATAATACAAAATTACTCTAAAACGTGTCCTAACCTTATTGGTGGACACATACCCGACCATGGGCATCCTTGGGTCGATTTGGGTACCCCTTGGAGCCACTTGTATGTGGTAGGGACACATTATATTAATAAAGTTAAAATAAAAATAAAAATGGCATAAGCTTACATCTTTTAGAAGAACAATTTTTACATAGGGTTATACATGTTGGATTTTCGATTATAAATATTCATTAGAAATCTAAAACGATTTCCTACATAATTATATTTTATTTATATTTTTTAGATATCAAATAAGTTAAATTATTAATGACACAATAATGATACAATGTTTACCTCATTAATAAATCATTTAAATAAATAAGATTATAATGATTAAAATATTATCTAAAACCTGTTCAATTCTTATTGGTTGATTTTATTTAGAATATGAGTCATCTTATCTTTTACCTCAATGATTTTTGGATCATTATAAACCGAATATAATTATATTATAAAGTAATACTTTCACTCTTTCCTAAAGAGCCCCTCCTCTCCCTTATAAAAGGAGACCACTTCTACTCATTCCTCACACCTCTCAAGCCACTTGGCTCGTCCAAACCCTGCCCAAATAAGCTCCCCACATCCCTCTCCTCCTCCTTGAAGCTTCCCCTTAGGCCGAAATCATTTCAAGAAGTCCTTCGGTTCCAACCAAAGTGAGTTACCTAAATTAAAGGTAACGATTTCTCATAAATTATTTTCATTTATTTTGCTTCTCCAACCCCCAAACTCTTTTTATTTCCTTTCTTTTGTAACAAAAAAAGTATCCTAAAAATACTAGGATGTTGTTATAAGAAGTATTCGAACTACACATACACACCCCTCCATCTAATGGATGATGAACATAATGTTTCTGTGAATGGAAAACTAACGCCTCACGGAACGATGATTGTTCAAATACATCTTACCGCCTCTCATGGTGGCCATTATGATGGCACTGTAATTAAGTGTGATATTAATGATACATATTTTATATATAATATTCTGTAATTCCATTTTATTTCATACCATTATTCATTTCATGTTGTATATATATACGATAATTTCATTTGAGGAAGTGCGGACTACCGCCCCCTTAAAATGATATGACTCGTTCATACCACACATGGAACGTATAAAGAATGGTGTTAATGAACATAAGTAACATATATAAAATATTATATTATACTGGAATAATAATATACCTATGTATCATTTGGATTCAATTCTTTTAAAATGAAAAATTAAATGGAAGTAGCGTTCGTGCGTACGTACGGACTACCGTCTCCACGAACACGGTGAGATCCATCCTCCATCGTATCCATTCAAGTCTTATTCTCATTTTAGGGTTAAAAATAATGTTAATATCATTCTGATTATGAATAAGATATAATCTATCCATTACAAACATGTCTTACGTAACCAAACATTTAAGAAGAACGAATCGATTATCACCCGAAACGACGATAATACTAAGATATTATTAATAAAGAAATGTTAAAAGATCATATATGATATCATATTGATGTATATTATTATTGTATAATTTAATAACAATGTTTTAATTATTATACAGGAGTTTAACATACCATCAACTAAGGGAATGTTCAAGATAAGGGATTCTCTTATCTCACTTTCAATTCCGTGAGATTTCCATTATTCGCCACTAAATTATTGAAAGTGGTGTATTGTGTACGGGCATTTGATATATATTATCATGATTCTCTTTATATTCATGTTATTCTGTAAATAATTTGGTGGTTATTAACTTTTGGCCATACGACTCAGTTGATTAACGTGGTAAGGAGTTTCTTATCTCACTCTTAATTTCATGAGAATTCCATTGTTCACCACGTAATTATTGCATGTGGTGTATGTGTACTGCCCATGATTGTATTCATTGTGTAACATACTTTAATTTATGGGTATTTAAATCATCATGGTATGATACTTCTTTCATGGGTGTATGTTTCGAAAGTTACCTAATCGATAAGGGAATTTGAAATTTCAATTTCCACTCATTTGGCTTTACGCATATTTCATTGATAATATTACTACAAGATTATGTGTGGAATCACTATTAATTTGATTATGTCATAATTTCCACTCCCCTTCCTGTGGATATACTTTTTATGCACATAATCACTCCATTGATAATTCTCAAGTCATTGATATGAACTTGATAAGAGTAATTTTAACACATTCACCATTTGTTGAGTTAAACATCCAATTCGTTGGTATTGTTTTTAAAAGAATATGTGTGAATATCATTTGATTGTTTTACACTGAATATACAATCATATTTAGTGTATTTATATTTGTCACACATAATTATGTCATTGATTTATCCTTAACCTAAGGATACAACCTTTATGAGAGATTTCATCTCAATTTACATTCCATTGAGACTTCTTTGATGATATACACCAAATCACTTTTATGTGGTGTATATAATGTACTTTGACATAGTATATCATGATTCCCTTTATTCTCATGATATTAAAAAGTTTTTATTACCTCAATTATTTGTATTCAAGTGTCTCTTTTGGTTAGAATCTCTAACTAAAATACCATTTTTAAATGTTTTAAAGACTTATTCATCTAAAACTTTCTCATTAATGTCCATGTTTTAAAAATGGTTTTAAGGATTTATTTATATGGACATTAAAGTTTAGAAATCAAAAATCCTTTTAAAAAAGTTTCAATGTGGTATGGGACACTTTGATTCAAAAATCTACTTTTAAATGGCTTCTTGATAAATAGTGTGACTTTTAAATGTTTTCAAGAAAAGGGGGATATTTCTCTCAAATAGTTTTGATGATTATTTTCATCTATTTCAACATCCTTCATTATTATTGATTGAGGTTAATGTGATACAATACAATCTTCCATATTGTATCGAATGTGTTATGTTTGACTGTGGATGTGCTGTTTTTATACCATTCATGGTTTGTGGTAAAAGTATTGACATTTCGTATGCTAGTTTTAATACGAATGTTTATGTTATGTTTATACATGATCACATGAGGAATGAATTGGACTTAATAAGTGACGGGTGGAGCCCGCTATAGCTCCTCGATGCATCGGTAGGTCTCATGAGACAAACTAGTGTCTTGGCACAAGGCCTTGGCAAAATCTTATTTGTAGTCTTGGCATGAGGCCTTGGCTATGTAGTTATGATAGTCTGGCATTATGCATTCCATCATTATGAAAGTGGTTATTGATATTGCATGTGATCATTCGACTAGTAGAATATCCATGTGAGTAAGTAAATGGCATTATTTCATTTTACCTCTGCCATTTTATGCTGAAGTTCAAGTTTAAAAGGCTTTTGTTTTAGTTATAAATTGCCTTAAGTGTTTATGCTTATTTATGAAAGCTTCTGCTAGAATGTTATCCTTACTGAGCATCTGAGCTCACCCCTTTTAATGTTTTATTTTTCCCAGGATTATGAAGAAGTAATTTATGAATGACCTGCAGGGATAGTATGAGGGGATATGAAGACAAGATGTTTTTTTATGATGTAATGTAAAAATTTATGGATGTATCTAGTTATTCCAAGGCTACTAAACTAATCGGTCTTTCGAGACTTGATCTTTCTCGTGATCATGCCAATGTTATGTAATAATACACCGACTCTAGGTAACTAGGGTCGGAGCGTTACAGTTGGTATCAGAGGATGTTTAGTACAAACCTTGGAAGCTAGATTTAGATAAACTCTTATTAGATCACGTAGACCTAAGATGAACTTTGAGGATTAGTATAAAAGAACTTCCTAAAATTTTGGTATTGTAGAGATTTTGTGAGTTTTCCGAGCAATACATCCCTGTCTGGATACGAGCAGGTAGAGGCGGCTCTGGCACAGATGTACCTAGGGGTAAAACCCGAAAACACCGCTTTGAGATAGACTCGAATGGGAACTGGTGCACGACAACGGGCCTTGCTGCACTCTTGGTTACGACACTCCCGGGGGATATGATTAGGATAATTTACATTATCTTTACAAACCAATTTACGTAATATATACATAAGATGAGAGTAAATGACCTTGGTTAATCCTAATATGTTTCAAATTGAGAATATGGTGACATTTTAATCTCTAAATGATTTTACGACTACTATTACTCACACAATGCTTTCTGGTTTTAGTCAATGGCTGGATTCCAAGGAAGTCATAGTGACTTTGAGAATGATGTACAAGGTGGTAACGGTGGTGGAAATGAGCAACAAAATGGAATGTTGATAGGCGTAAAAGGTATCATCTTTATGCCAAATCAGTTTTCCAAAAATATGATCAACAACATATATATTAACCAACTCCCAGACTCAACAAGGAAGAGAAAGGTGATAAATGATAAGAGCTCCAGCAATGGAGACCACGGAGAAAAGAACCCTCAATTTTCATCATGCAGGAAATGTGGAAAGAGACACCCAGGAAAGTGTCTCAATGGGACAACGAAATGTTTTACGTGCGGGAAGGAAGGACATAAAGTGAAGAATTGCCGAAGAAAAATGAAGAGTACTATGGAAGAAGATAAAAATGGTCCCAAGAGTCCATTTACAGTCATTTGCCGTAAATGTAGGGGACCTGGCCATTACCCGAGTGAATGTCCTATTCTATAGGATATTTTCTTGGTCAAAGAAGAAGCTATGTGGAAATAAATGGTTGGAGAAAAATTAGCACTACTTGTTGATGGGTTTACTTTGGAATAATTTTCTCTTGTATTTGTAACCCCGCAGTTTGCCATGTGAGAATGATATTTGAGGATGAATTGTCTCTTCTCTTGTGGATATAGGTATAAATAACCATTTGGTTTAATATGATCATTGGGGTTTGAGAAAATGATAAGTTATTATAATTTGGGATGAAAATGAAAAGTATGATATAACATTTGTGGTTAAATTATGTTATTTTGAGGAATTTATCTCATTTTGGTAATATTATAAAATATAGTTTTTGAAAAAGGACAACACGTAAACCGTGTGACAACCCGTCGTGTCGGACAAAGCTGTGGGAATCGAACCCACAACCAAAGTACGATTGGGATTTATCGCCTACCACTGGACTACGTGAAGTCCCTGGTTAGTGTGACAATTTTTTTTGTTAAATGATTTTATTTATCAATAATAAGATGATTTGGGTTCTTATGACTTATCAAATGAATACCCTTGGTATAGTAAAATGATTTGGTGATTAAGTGATAAATGTTATTTTGGAAGAAGTTCGCTTTGTTGGGAACACTATATGCCCAAGGAAAATAGAATACAATGGGGTTTCATTTGTAGAGTAATGGTTGATTTTTATCTACGTTTTTATTGTTGATTTATAGTGATTTGGGTTATTTATGGAAATGATTAACCTATAACAGAGAATATGTGATAATGTTAATTACTTTTAAGTATGTGACTTTAAGAGTATTTGATGTCATTTGGAGATACAATGTAACATGGGAGACTACATAATCAAATTCATCTATGTTTTGGGTTTCAATATTTCTTTGGATTATATTAAAGGATTTTAAGGACAATTGGTTATTGAATGGTATCTATTTAACTTTGGGGTATTGTTGGTTTAATTTTAGAAATTAAGATTAGTGCATATTTATCTCAATGAATATCCTTTTGGGGGATCATTATATCATTCACTAACCATTTTGGTTTTGATTAATCTTCAAAGACAATGTAAATATATGGTTTATCCTGCAGGGATCATGTGATTCTATAGAAGTTTATTCTAGCTCTTCCAGTGTGACCAAGTCTTCTTGAATACTCATCGTTTAAAAAAAAATTGAGTTAGTGGTGGAAATTTACTAAAGAATGAAAATCTACTTAAAATGTAAGTATATCTCATAATGTTCTTAGTCAATATCATAAATGAATTCCTCTTCCTTATGTAATGTAACTTAAAAAAAATGTTGTCCGTTTACTTTCCTACTAGGAGACTAATGGTCGTTTGTCCCAACACAAGTTTGTGGTTTTCTCATTGTTAACTTTCTCCTGATCATGATTTCTATCCCTCTCCATCAGAACTTGACACTAAGTTTATCATCCATATCCATGTTTTCTTACATGGAATCCTAGTATGGGTTATATTGGATGACCCTTATACCTCTCTTTCTTTCTTTTAAAGTGATAGTTTTATTGACTCTTTTTCCGATGTGGGACTTTCCATTATATTCCCAAGAAAAATTTTAAAAATTGCAAGGACGCAATTTATTGAAGGAGGGGAGAATGTAACACCCCAAGCTTCCACGGTACGTTTCCCTTCGAATAATGCGATAGCGTGTGTTGTACGCAACCTCGAGTTCTAACACACACCACAACTAATTAAACTAGCCATTGTGAATAGTAATACCTACTTTTTGAAATCATATATCTTTTATATTTCAAAATGGACTTCATTTTTGGATTCAGAATATCGAAATAAGCCTAGGGTGAAATTTTGGTACTTTTCGGATAACTTTTATATTTTGATGAATAGTGAAAATTACTAAATTTTAATTAAAAACAACCTTTTTAATCAAAATAATTAATATTGATAAATTATGAATTTTAGTGGTTTTAAATTATATTTAGAATATAGTTTTACCATTTAATTTAATTTTTGTCATTGGACATAATTTCACAATTAAACCAGACATAAACAAGTGTCAATCTTTTGATAGTTATTATCTCTTAAAAACACGCTTTTTATTTTAACAATGAGAATTAATTTTAAATTAATTTCTGCCACTTCTGTGTTTTGAATTTGGAAAAATGGATTACATATTTGGAATCTGTATGTCCAAATTATGTAAATAGGTAACTTTTATTTTTACACATTTTGAATAATTACTGCGGTAAATATTTTATTTACCATGGTTAAAGGGTAAATCCGGTAAATAAGGGTTAAAAAATAATATTATAATAATAAACAATTACCCTAAAACGTGTCCTAACCTTTTTGGTGGACACATACCCGACCATGGGCATCCTTGGGTCGATTTGGGGACCCCTTGGAGCCACTTGTATGTGTTAGGGACACATTATATTAATAAAGTTAAAATAAAAATAAAAATGGCATAAGCTTACATCTTTTAGAAGAACAATTTTTACATAGGGTTATACATGTTGGATTTTCGATTATAAAGATTCATTAGAAATATAAAAAGATTTCCTACATAATGATATTTTATTTATAATTTTTAGATATCAAATAAGTTAAATTATTAATGACACAATAATGATACAATGTTTACCTCATTAATAAATCATTTAAATAAATAAGCTTATAATGATTAAAATATTATCTAAAACCTGTCCAATTCTTATTGGTTGATTTTATTTAGAATATGATTCATCTTATCTTTGACCTCAATGATTTTTGGATCATTATAAACCGAATATAATTATATTATAATGTAATACTTTCACTCCTTCCTAAAGAGACCCTCCTCTCCCTTATAAAAGGAGACCACTTCTACTCATTCCTCACACCTCTCAAGCAACTTGGCTCGTCCAAACCCTGCCCAAATAAGCTCCTCACATCCCTCTCCTCCTCCTTGAAGCTTCCCCTTAGGCAGAAAGCATTTCAAGAAGTCCTTTGGTTCCAACCAAAGTGAGTTACCTAAATTAAAGGTAACGATTTCTCATAAATTATTTTCATTTATTTTGCTTCTCCAACCCCCAAACTCTTTTTATTTCCTTTCTTTTGTAACAACAAAAGTATTCAAAATATACTAGGATGTTTTTATAAGAAGGATTCGAACTACACATACACACCCCTCCATCTAATGGATGATGAACATAATGTTTCTGTGAATGGCAAACTAACGTCTCACGAAACGATGATTGTTCAAATACATCTTACCGCCTCTCATGGTGGCCATTATGATGGCACTGTAATTAAGTGTGATATTAATGATACATATTTTATATATAATATTCTGTAATTCCATTTTATTTCATACCATTATTCGTTTCATGTTGTATATATATACGATAATTTCATTTGAGGAAGTGCGGACTACCGCCCCCTTAAAATGATATGTCTCGTTCATACCACACATGGAACGTATAAAGAATGGTGTTAATGAACATAAGTAACATATATAAAATATTATATTATACTGGAATAATAATATACCTATGTATCATTTGGATTCAATTCTTTTAAAATGAAAAATTAAATGGAAGTAGCGTTCGTACGTACGTACGGACTACCGTCTCCACGAACACGGTGAGATCCATCCTCCATCATATCCATTCAAGTATTATTCTCATTTTAGTGTTAAAAATAATGTTAATATCATTCTGATTATGAATAAGATATAATCTATCCATTACAAACATGTCTTACGTAACCAAACATTTAAGAAGAACGAATCGATTATCACCCGAAACGACGATAATACTAAGATATTATTAATAAAGCATTGTTAAAAGATCATATATTATATCATATTGATGTATATGATTATTGTATAATTTAATAACAATGTTTTAATTATTACACAGGAGGTTAAAATACCATCAACTAAGGGAAATTTCAAGGTAAGGTATTCTCTTATCTCACTTTCAATTCCGTGAGATTTCCATTATTCGCCACTAAATTATTGAAAGTGGTGTATTGTGTATGGGCATTTGATATATATTATCATGATTCTATTTATATTCATGTTATTCTGTAAATCATTTTGTGGTTATTAACTTTTGGCCATACGACTCAGTTGATTAACGTGGTAAGGAGTTTCTTATCTCACTCTTAATTTCATGAGAATTCCATTGTTCACCACTTAATTATTGCATGTGGTGTATGTGTACTTCCCATGATTGTATTCATTGTGTAATATACTTTAATTTATGGGTATTTACATCATCATGGTATGATACTTCTTTCATGGGTGTATGTTTCGAAAGTTACCTAATCGATAAGGGAATTTGAAATTTCAATTTCCACTCATTTGGCTTTACGCATATTTCATTGATTATATTACTACAAGATTATGTGTGGAATCACTATTAATTTGATTATGTCATAATTTCCACTCCCCTTCATGTGGATATACTTTTGATGCACATAATCACTCCATTGATAATTCTCAAGTCATTGATATGAACTTGATAAGAGTAATTTTAACTCATTCACCATTTGTTGAGTTAAACATCCAATTCGTTGGTATTGTTTTTACAAGAATATGTGTGAATATCCTTTGATTGTTTTACACTGAATATCCAATCATATTTAGTGTATTTATATTTGTCACACATAATTATGTCATTGATTTATCCTTAACCTAAGGATACAACCTTTATGAGAGATTTCATCTCAATTTACATTCCATTGAGACTTCTTTGATGATATACACCAAATCACTTTTATGTGGTGTATATAATGTACTTTGGAATAGTATGTCATGATTCCCTTTATTCTCATGATATTACAAAGTTTTGATTACCTCAATTATTTGTATTCAAGTGTCTCTTTTGGTTAGAATCTCTAACTGAAATACCATTTTTAAATGTTTTAAAGACTTATTCATCTAAAACTTTCTCATTAATGTCCATGTTTTAAAAATGGTTTTAAGGATTTATTTATATAGACATTAAAGTTTAGAAATCAAAACTCCTTTTAAAAAAGTTTCAAAGTGGTATGGGACACTTTGATTCAAAAATCTACTTTTAAATGGCTTCTTGATAAATAGTGTGACTTTTAAATGTTTTCAAGAAAAGGGGGATATTTCTCTCAAATAGTTTTGATGATTATTTTCATCTATGTCAACATCCTTCATTATTCTTGATTGAGGTTAATGTGATACAATACAATCTTCCATATTGTATCGAATGAGTTATGTTTGACTGTGGATGTGTTGTTTTTAAACCATTCATGGTTTGTGGTAAAAGTATTGACATTTCGTATGCTAGTTTTAATACGAATGTTTATGTTATGTTTATAAATGATCATATGAGGAATGCATTGGACTTAATAAGTGACGGGTGGAGCCCGCTATAGCTCCTCAATGCATCGGTAGGTCTCATGAGACAAACTAGTGTCTTGGCACAAGGCCTTGGCAAAATCTTATTTGTAGTCTTGGCACGAGGCCTTGGCTATGTAGTTATGATAGTCTGGCATTATGCATTCCATCATTATTAAAGTGGTTATTGATATTGCATGTGATCATTCGACTAGTAGAATATCCATGTGAGTAAGTAAATGGAATTATTTCATTTTACCTCTGCCATTTTATGCTGAAGTTCAAGTTTAAAAGGCTTTTGTTTTAGTTATAAATTGCCTTAAGTGTTTATGCTTATTTATGAAAGCTTCTGCTATAATGTTATCCTTACTGAGCATCTGAGCTCACCCCTTTTAATGTTTTATTTTTCCCAGGATTATGAAGAAGTAATTTATGAATGACCTGCAGGGATAGTATGAGGGGATATGAAGACAAGATGTTTTTTTTATGATGTAATGTAAAAATTTATGGATGTATCTAGTTATTCCAAGGCTACTAAACTAATCGGTCTTTCGAGACTTGATCTTTCTCGTGATCATGCCAATGTTATGTAATAATGCACCGACTCTAGGTAACTAGGGTCGGGGTGTTACAACCTGAAGAAACCGTGTTGATCAATGCAATGGACAATGCAATGATTGTCCACATGAACAAACAAATGTAATGGGAGATGGACTGAAAAATCTTATTACTATACATACACAAGCTATGAATCTTTCTGGAATTCCAAATGAGCAGAGAAGGGAACAATATTCTATTGAGTCCTTCATGAGGCAACGTTCACCTTCTTTCAGTGGGTCTTCTGATCCACTTGTTGCTGAACAATGGATCAGTACTACTGAAAAGATATTTTAATTTCATCAATGTTCTAAACATGACAAATTTATCTTAGAAGTATATCGTTAGGAAGGTGAAATTGATCAATTGTGGAATCTTATCAAGAATACGAGGCCAAGAGATAAAATTGAGTCCATGGAATGGAATGAGATCAAGAACTTATTTTTCAATAAGTACTTCCCTCGTATTCTTCAAACAAATATGGAGAAGGAGTTTCTTGAACTAAAGCAAAAGGATGATGAATCTGTTGGTGTATACGAAGAAAATTTTATAAGGCTCTCAAGGTATGCATCAGGCTTTATCATCCAACCTGAAAGTAAAGTTGATCGAATCTTCAGTGGCTTAAAACCAAATCTTCGAAGGGCATTAGCTATAAGAGACTTCAATAGCTATGAAGAGATTGTGTGTTGTGCTATCAAGGTAGAAATAGAATTTGGTGTTACTTATCCATCTCATAGTTTTGAAAAGAAACGAAATATGGAGTTCTAGGAGATATCTCAGAATAATGGTGAAAATAAGATGAATGTTTCTTTATGATCAATGTGTGGAAAGAAGCATGGTGGAGATTGTCTTAAAGGGACTAGAAAATGTTTTTAAGTGTGGAAAAGAAGGTCATCAAGCAGCTGAGTGTTGAAGTAATGGAAAAATAGTTTCTAATGATGTGAATAAAGAAAAGACTGCAGAGAACGCACCACCCGCACTTCAATGCTTCATGTGCAATGAAATGGGGCATTATGCTAATCAATGACCTAATCAAAGGGTTAATGATGATCGACATGAGCAACCACCTAAGGAAAAGGAAAAAGGGAAGTCACATGCGATCATTATTGGCGATGTTGAATATGACAATGATGTGGTGGAATGATTACGTCGTTATGTAATGGGATTCCAAAATAATGTTGTATATAGTATCGTGGAATATTGGAATATTTATGTATTTGTATATTGTGGTTTTCAATAATTTTATGGTACCAGTTACCATGGAAAGGGATTGAGATATTTTTGGTAAGCAGATGATATGCGCATAATGAAGGGATACAAAGATAATGAGATGTTTGATTGTATTCATGAGCTCATGATAGATATAAGGACTAAGTGATATCATGGTTTTTGAGGATTTTTGTATGTTGAAAGAGTTAACTTTTGACACATTCATGTTTTAACTAAGGTTAAATGGGTATTCATTTTTCAAGAGAATAAATGATTAAGGTATTCACATGTTTGTAATTTGACCAAAAAGATATATCTTATGATATATGTGGGATAAATGATGGCATACACGTGATTGTTATGTGACATTTCAAGTAATCATTTTCTTTATACTATGAGCTTGGACCGAAGTATTTTAGATAAGACTAAAGATTGGAATGGATTTTGTTGTACATAAGTTAGTATTGTTTAAAGATAAACCTTTTTTTGATATTATTGATGGGATGTTATAGTAATGTAGTTTTAGAAAAAGGAAAACCTACAGGACTGGAGACATCCCATCGCGTCGGACAAGGCTGTGGGAATCGAGCCCACAACCGAAGTGCAACTGGCCTTTATCGCCTACCACTGGCCTACAGGAAGTCCCTGGTTAGTAGAAACTAGTTTTATTTTATTATGTTGTATGATATATGAAGTATAAGTTCATTTTTGGAATCATATACGATTAACCTCACCATAGATGGACTTATGTATATTTGATAACTTTTGCTAACCTTTTCATTGAAACAGATGGAATGACCCATCATTCTATCACATGATCTTCTAACACTTCACGAATAACAAATTCAACTTCATTTCTTTAAAAGATGAAGTGGAAATTGTTCAAGGCATGAAAAACAGTGAGATTCTACCAAAATAAATTAAGTATTTATTCTAATTCAAATTCTTCAACTTTAGGGAAATGATGTTGAAAACCAAAAATGTTTTCCTAGTGCCATTATATCAGAGGAATCAGATGGTACCCTAGATCATCACAAATCTATGGATTTGTGATTGTTGGATTTTTAAAAGCCATGTTATCTACCACACTCCATCAGAATATGACGGTTAGATTTCTCTTCCATATCCACATTTTCACCTATGTTCTCTTATATGGAAACCCAGTGATTAATTAATTTGGGTAACCGTTACGTTTCATACTTTAGTTTTTAAAGCCATGTTTTGGTATTCCTTTTTACGATGTGGGTTTCTGTTAAAGAAACTTTCAAGTAGTAGACAATTTATAACCCCGACGAATTTCGAGGGCGAAATTTATTTTAAGGGGGGTAGAATGTAACACCCCAAGATTGTACGAAAAATATTTTTTTTAATTTAATTAATGTCTTGTGTCGTAAGCTACACCAAAATTATCTTGCACAATATGCATCCCTGACATGGCTTGCCTTACACGCAAGCGCGGCCTTCCACGATTGCGTGGGTTGTACACAATACCGAGTTTCGCTAAACAACGATATGCTATTAAAATATTATTAAAACTAGCCGTTATGAATAGTAATACCCACTTTTTGAAATTTTATAAATTTTATATTTGAAAATGGATTTCATTTTTGGATTTGGAATATCGAAATTAGCCTAGGGTAAAATTTTGGTATTTTTCTGGAAACTTTCAATTTTTGATGAATAGTGAAAACACTGGGTTACTATTTAAAAACTGAGTTTTTATTTAAATAATTATTTATTTTAATTAAATTTATTTTAGGGAAAAATTGATACATAATACCTATATAAGATCAATGCAATTCATTGGAGTCATTTTATAATAATTTTATATATATAAAAATTTTATTGAACTTTTCACCGTCTTTTACCCACCTCCTAGGAGAATTTGCAAATTTACATAAAACATAATTTTACCGCTTTTGTGAAAGGAATTTCAAAAATCTGAGATACACGGTTGATGTCAGTAAGTAAAATGTGGTTCAATGAGATGAAAATAATTTTTGATGAATAGTAAATTCTTACTTTTATTTACCACGGTTAAAAGTAAATAGGGTAATTAAGGGTAAAAATGATATTATTATTACCATAACACATGTCATAATTCTATTGGATAAGTTTAATTCGACCAAAAACTACTTTAGGAATAAAATATGACCATTTAGGCCCACTTGGATTAGATTGGGACTTTTATTATTAATTTATTTAAAGAAGGGTTAAAATAGTTAAAATCATTGTTTAATAAGTAAATCATTTTTAATATAGTGTTATACATAAGATAAATTCGACTATAAATATTAATTATAAAGATAAAAATATTTCCTACATAATGATATTTTATTTGTAAATTTTAGACTTTAAATAATTTAATTTATTTATGACATAATGATGATGGTGTAATTATCTTATTAATGAAATATTGACAAAATTAATGTTATAAATACCCAAATAAATGTAATTTGAGACTTTTTATTAATTAAATTAATTGTAAAGGTTAATATGACATGTTAGTATTGATTTAACAAACCTTTTTTGAACTAATCATTCTGTTACGATTTTCACAAAAATCAATTACTAAATAGTGTCAAAATTGACATAAAATAGTTTCTAAAACAAATATTATATTATTGATTGTTATTTTATTTATAAAAATATAAGGTTCGGCCAAATGACTTATATAAGGTTATATATATTAATAATAAACATATTGGGGTTAGTTTGGCTTGTTATAGTAAGTTTATTTACCTTATAGTGTAAGAACACAAAAAGACACGGTAAAAGTAAAATTATATATCTTAAAGTTAAATATAAATGATAAGGTTAAAATAGGAACCTAAACTTGTCTAAATTCTGTTGGATGAGAGGATTTAGACCCATCCCCACCTTAGATTATAAATAAATCAATTTGTATCTATTTAAAATCGAATATGACTTTATAATAAGATAGTATTTTTAGTTTTTTCAAAGGTGCCCCTCTCCTCCCTTATAAAAGGGCACCTCCTCCCTCTCTTCCTCACACCACTTTGAGACTTAAGGATCGGCCAACCCCTGCCAATTTCTCTATTCAACTTCCATAGAAACATCCTATAGGTCCTTGAATTCTTCAAATACCAATTTTAGTACCCTAAGTGGAGGATTCAAAGAGGCGTGTCAAAGAAGAGGTAATATCTGTTACCGATTCATTCAATTTTCTTTCTTCTTCAACTTCTTCTTATTTAGTTGTTTCATTATTAAGTAATAACATCAGTATCCCTAATATACTGATATGTTATTATAAATATTAAACAACCCTATTTCACCTTCTATCCATTCTACGAAAAACAAAATCATCGCGCGTGCGTACGTACGGAATACCGTCTCCACGACGCGATGAGATTCATTCTCAAAGATTAACCATTCATGAATGATTATAAAGTATATATAATAAGTAATCATGAAATATATGACATAATAATGATACTGGATTTATATATATATATATATATATATATGTATTTCATCTACTTAATTCCATTCAATTCAATAAGGAAACGAAAACAGCGTTCATGGGTACATACGACCTACCGTCTCCATGAACGGTGTATTTATTTACATTTATCGATCTATTATATATATGTATATTATGAATATATATTATATATAAATCATGTTTTACATTCTAGATTTAAGTAACAATTATCTATGTAGTAATATGAAAAATTACAAGTTAAAACACGAACGACAAATGAAACGATTTTACCCAAAACGCTACTTAAACATTAATTTACAAAAGAATGGGTAATATAAAGTCATAAGTGAACCAGATATGATATCATAACAATGAATATGATTCTGTAATAAGTCAATGACATTATTTAAATCATTATACAGGAGGTTCGGAACCATATGAATCATATCAGACCTAAAGTAAGGGATACCTTTTCCAATCTCGTTCTTATTCGAGATTGTTTATTCGTAAGTATTTACTGAGGTTATTGTTCTCATCCATGTCAGTGTTTCCTAAAAATGGTTTCATGTATGTTTAAAGTCCTTTTTACCCATTTTTGACTTTTACTACATGGTATGTATGGAATCTTTCTTTTTTTTATGTTACGAGGTACTTTTTTTACTTTTCCGGCAAAAGTACGAGGAGAATGTTATTTTTAACTTATACGGTGTGAATGGATTTTTATGGTTTCATAATGCCTCATTTTCATGAATCTTACTCAGCATGATTTTATGACTATTTCAACAATATACATTTATTTTAAAATTTCATGGCATTTTTCTTGAAAAGAAAATGATTTTGACGAAGAAAGGATATTTTCCTCAAAAATTCATTTCAAATGTTTTATCAAAACCATTTTCCATCTAAGATGACATTATTTGATATGTGTATGTTTCAAGTTTAATGTCTCTATGATTTACATGGTTTCACTTTTCTTATTATGAAATGATATCCATTTCTTTTATATGGATTATGTGATGATGGGATTATGTTTATTAAACACATTTTATTCGTTGGGTTATTATGAATGATGTATGTTTATTTTGTGGCACAAGTAAGAATGATTTCATTATGAGATGGGTGGGACCTATATCTCCCTCCAATGCATTGGGTAATGATTTATTTCTCATGAGATAGATATGGCTGGAACGGAAAGTTAAACAGGTTCAGTAATACAGGACTAGAACGAGGAGTGAACTCGATTCAGAAATGGACTTTGTCCACTAAGATGGTCTTCACAGTAATGCCTTGGCTAATATGAAAATTATTACATGTTATTAATGGATGCCACAATTACATGCTTTATTCCTATGATATTTTATCATGATCGATGATCTATTATGATCTATGCCTTACGTACTTCCATGTTTTATGTCATTTCTCAAGATTTTGATGTTTAAATATTATGTTCATGTTTTTAAGTTCAAATGTATATGGTTTGTTTTATTTTCTCCATGCTTACCCTTACTGGGCATTTGAGCTCACACTTTTTATGTTATCTTTTCCCACAGGATTAAAAGAAAGGTTTTAGGTAAGGAAACAAAAAGGGGAGGATCATTATGGGAGATGTTGAAGATCTTTCAACATGATTAGAAGTTTATATTCCAAGTTTACAAAGACACTAAACTATTACGGTCCTTGTGTGTCTGTTTTTTGTTATGTATTAGATATTCCGCAAAAGTAATGTAATGTCCATGAAGGTCAAGCTTCGGGTCTCTACAGTAACCTTTAGAAGTTCGTGGGAAATGTCTTTAAAAATTGATCCAAAAATTATATAAAATGGATATTGTTGTTCAATTCCATGGATTCCAAAGTCAACCCTCTAACTGGTAAGAGATAATTCCCACCATTGATTCCAACAAGCACATTTCACCTTTATTTCACAATATCACCTCTCTGAATAGATACTCCACATAATTTTGATTAAGGAATGTTACTCTCCTCCTATAACAGTCATGTTGATCCTTGAACATTGTCAACCAATACATACCAAGTATTACATCACATATATCCACCTCTAGCATCGATAATTCCCACATCATTTAGCTCCATCAATAGTTATAGAACATTCTCTACTCAAAAGGATGTACATTCTCTTTCTCTAAAATAATTTTAATGTTTTAACGCAAAATTAATTATTTCAAGTTTCAAACTAACTATTCAGGTTTGTTTATATGATTCATATGATGAGACATTTTCTAAATATGCAATTACGATATTTAAGTCTCACTCTCTAAAATTAATGGATTATAATTTCAAATTATACAACATCAACTAAAAAAACATTGTTTTCAGAAAACTATATTATCCATGTTCAACCATTTTTTTCAAAAATTAAACCATTATCAAAATTGCATAACATTTTTTTTCTAGATCATTCATTTGAATGAAATGTCATAATTTTTCAAAATAAATACTTTTCACGACCTAAATCATTACTTTAAATGACTTATGCCCTCCTAGTGGGATCTAATTCCTCTAATTCCAATAATTCTTATCTCATTAGCTAAACACGTGATAATGATTTTACAAAATCCTTGATGTGTCTCCTAACGCTTAAGTACCTAACTCCAGAGAAACTTGATGTTCAACATAAATGGGTTAGATACATATTTTTATGAAATACCATTCATGATATGAAAATCCTACTCAATTTTATGATTCTAACATAAGGAATATACAAGATGTAAATTCTTCTCTAAGACTAAGAACACTAATGACTACTTGTTAGGGAAGTACAGAACAAGTTGATTACATTTTTAATGACCTGATAATTCTCATTGGATTGTGTGCACAACAATTCATCACATGTTCCTAGGCCACATCCCTAAGATTTTAAAGGCATGATAAATTTTCAAAAGGGTTCCAAAGAATGTGGGAAATGATTTACCCATTAATAATAAATATATACAAACCATAATTGAACAAAACACTATATGATGAATGAATAAAATAATGACATCTTGACTGCATTATTCGTGTAAAACCACTCAAAAGTATACAATAGAATGGGATATAGAAAATTTCAAAGTAAATAGTATAATAAACAAAATACTCCTTGAATTCCAGAAGACTACATGCTCTACAATTCACATGCACCCAAGATCACTAAATAGTCCATGCTTTACGAAGTGGTGCTAAAAATGCATGAGACGTTACATTTTATCCTATCCCAAAATATTGAATCATTAAAAGCATATGTTTGGATAAGAGGGGTGAGTATAAAACAAAATATGATATCCATATGGACATCCCAACTCATGCCCCTATAACATAAGATTTTGCAACATTACTAGAAAATAGGTCACACAAAACAATTTTCCTAAGTATTTTATAAATAAATATAAACAAATTCTGAAACTGTTTGCATCAAAAGTTTACCAGTGCAATTTAAAAAAATTTTAAAGAAAGAAAAATTTTCATAAAAATACTAAAAAATATTAAAAACCATTTTCCAATAACCTCTTTGGAATACCAAAACCATTCCACACACCCATCCAACCATCCGTGCATGATACGTTAGGACAATTCCATAGTCATGAGCGGTTTTTCGTCAATCTACCAAGAATTCATAAGATAATTGTATCCCATGTTCCATAAAACCATTGGAATCATAATCAAGGAAATATCTCAACAATTACCCATACATACAATATGAAAACACTTTCCAAATATTCCCAAAGATCATTCCTAAACAACCATTTCAATAAATTCAACTTTTTATTGAAAACTATTTTTCATTAAAACCATTAAAATGAAAACACATTTCATTAACTTGTATTTTTATTGATACCCCTTGACCAATAAATCCATTTATAATTTCTAAAAAATTCACCATTTTAACTCACCATTCTTATTACAATAATCTAAAACAATTTTCAATATAATTAATCATTATTGCACAAATCTACGAAAATGATAAATCATCACTAAAGAGATTTATTACATTTATCAAAAATAATATTTCAAAAAAGATATTATCCAATTTACAAAATTTGAATCTAATAAAATAAATTCTAGAATGATGAGATCAAAGTTAAGTCACCTACTTCGATGGATTTAACGAATCTCGACAACTGTTGAAGAACGCAAATGAAGCCGTTATATTTTCCGAGAACATTCTTAGATATCTTATAGTAGAAAATTCATAACTCTATACTGAATTATATGTCATAAAAAACGAAAATATACCAATGATCGGTGAACATCAGAGATAAAAAGGAGATCAGAGAAGTAGAACTAAAAAGATTTAAGAAAACATGGCAAAATAAGAAATAATAATTACATACCTCGTGAATCTGATCAAGATTCCAAGAAAACTATTAGATCTATAGTACAATCTAGAAATACACTAGATATAACTTTATTTTTTGTTAAAAAATTTATATCTACCCATATAAGGTGTAGACATATAAAAAAAGAATATAGGATATGGTGATATAAACAATAGGGAAAATGATGAAAATAAGGCACTTACCACAAGAATCATGATTCATATCACCAACGAAGGGCTTCGAGTTGGCTCCATATCATGTGGAAAAGGATCTAAATCCATATAGAGATATAAAAATAGAATTAGGGGCGTTTTTAATCCAAATTGAAATAATTAGAACCAATAGTGATCATGTTTTTGGAAAGTAGGATTTATTTTTGACTTCAATGCACGTTTTGGACCAAACATGCACATACCGTGCAACCTTCCTTTTGGGGCCAAAACTCCTTCCATGCCCCGAAAAATCTTCCACACAATATACATACCCTTTTTATAGGAGCACCTTTTTTATGGAAATACACAATTTTTATTGAAACACACATTTTGTGGCAACACCAATTTTTATGGAAGCACCATTTTTATGGAAACACCATTTTTATGGAAACACCCTCTTTTATAGAGTCACACTCATTTATAGAAACATCCAATTATATGGAAACACCCCCTCTTATGGAAACATCATATTTTATAGAAACACACTCTTTTATTCATAAATCACATTCACAACCACAAAAAATCTATAAAATGGTCATTTTATATAAAAAACATAAGAAAAGGGATACAAACCTGAAACAGGGGGTACTACAGAGATAATGACCCCTGCCCCCAAATTCTTACCTTTAGTATACCCTGGGGTGGCTACAAACACCAAGGGTATTCAAATCTCACAAACTTGGAAGAATTGCCTTCTTATAGTAAATAATATTGGGAGAGAAGATGTATCAACCACAAGAAACTCTTGGAAATATATATAAAAGAAAGAAAAAACCATCCCAAATTCATGTTTAAAACAAAATTTCTAAAAAAAAATTATTATGAAAAGAAATTCTGTGCAGTGACACAACAACTATCCCATATTCCATGCTTTTAATGTCTAGCTCGGTCCCCATAGTCAACCTAGAAACATGAAATCAGTTTTATAACATAGGGTGAGTATACACGAATACTCAGTAGAAAAAAGTATCTCATGCATAATTAGAATATGCATACAAATACTCTAATGAGAAAATATCAAACCCAACGAAACCTAACAAGGAATACTAATCATCCCAACCTCGCCAAGGAACGCTCACTATATAACACAAGTCAAGTATGTAATATTGTAAACACATCAATCATAGGGAACACCACACCACATTCCCCCACTAAATAGATACTCTCACACCCAAATTGAAAATGTCATGAAACTCCCACCTTTTCCCAAATAACCATGTCACAAGCCACCAACACACACCTAGGCCTTGTAACCACATCTCACCTATAGAAGCATTGGACACATAGCTCATCACATCCCATCCACAGACACCGGGGCCCCAAAATTATTTCTCGCCCTCAAACTCTTTGGCCACATACAAAATTACATCCCACCTTCACACACATGGGACAAAACACAACTCATATCATCCAGAAGTCAATAGGGAATAAAAAATATTATCATCACAAAGACACCTAGTAATGAAAACTAATCTCATACCAAAGACACCTTTGAGTGACTACTATAATGCACACACATGGGCCACATGAATCAGAACATTATTGAAGAATCATGGGCTGCCACCGCTTAGACAAAGTGTCAAGGAACAATGGTTTCCCATACATCTATCCTCCTACAGGGATGATTTTTGAAAGAAACCATCCCCCGTGAAAATGGGAGTGTTCAGACCATGGTTCTCAACTAGGGTGGAATGCGTATAGAAATAAAAATAGAAATACATGTATATATATAATACCAAACTCCCAATACCCTCATACGGGTTCTCAAACAATAACCAAACCACAATACCACCACTACTGCTATATCTAAATGATTAACCACACCTAGATTCAAAACTCAAATCATACTACCACCCAATACATTTAACCAATTCTTTTTCATTATTAAACAATTAATTTAACCATTACACCACTAACCAAGAAACTACTATACAAAAGCCACAACTAGAACCAGACCCTTAGTCATCTTAGAATGCTAAGAGCCATATAAAATAATGTAGATTCAAATTCTTCTCTATATAACACCTATTCATATCATAACATACATTAATCCCAAGATAAGGAGGGAAGCCTTCATCATGCAACTCCTGGAGAGAAAAATGAACGAATTACTCATACCAAAAAATTCCATCCAAATTATTCAATTTAATTCCACCCAATCCATATTATCAATGAAAATGGCCCCCAATTTACATCTTTTATCATTAACACGTATCAACACAAATATTCTCAGCTACCCTTATACATAACCACAACACACCCATCACAACTAGAAACATTAACATAGAAAAACCGGATGGAATCCCCACTACACACCATTTCCCAACCATTCCATAATCAATCAATCTCTAAACCTGATATTCAATTACACGTCCTATACCACCCAAAAACAAATAACAAACACAAAAACTATACTTTAGCACAATTCAGAACCACCCACACAAAATATACCACAAAAAATTCCATTTAAAAGTAAAATAAGATTTAACAAGGTTTTATTCATTCTATTTACTCTTGTTAATTTATGGTTTATCACTGAAATAGTTTGAAATGGGAGAATTCATTTAATTATCCATGTGTACATGGTTAATAGTTTATTCATACTTGTGGTCAACAAGAAAAATAAAGCTTCTAAACTATATCCTATTATTTGAAAAAATAATGACCGCCAATGGATATTATTTTTAGAATAAATATAGCCTAGAAAATTCCAAACATAAACAGATAAAAAATTAAATCATAGGTCAACATTCTTGGCCCCACATGAGGATCTTAAACGGATTCAATTATCATTAATTATATTCAATTATTCTGTAATGAAAAGGAGAAATTCAAACACCCACATCGCATGATACAAAAATTAAATATAGATGAAGGAATCCCAACATTGAATAAAATAGGATCTACACTTCCTTATGGCACCAAAATAGGGGGTGAACAGGATGTATGAAGGACCCACCAGGGAAAAAAATCCAAAGGAAACAACCTGATGCATGAATTCATGGGGAAGAAAGGGTTCAGAAACCCTACGATAAAAATGGATTTCACATATAATATTGAATCACTACATTATAATTATAAATCCTAAAAATATGGAAGGAATATTTTTTTAAGGCCGTTAATGGAAGATCTTGAAAAAGACCATGCTGTTTGGAAGTCAAAGGAAACCTCAGGTTTTTAATGATAAATACAATTAGAAAGGGGTACATAACCCACTAAATATGTTATTAAGTTAATTTTATAATGATTATTTTTTTATAGGGTTGGAACTAGAAAAAACCAGAAGATAAATATTTAGAAAATATATTTTCATGACAACAATATTAGAGTTTTTTGGTAAACTGAACCATAACTCATATCTGACTTAACATATACATTAATTATCTGAATTAATAATAAACATATCTTATTTATTTAAATTCTTATTAACTTTTATAATTATCAATATTTAATATATTAATTTATTAAAATGTTATATAAAATTTCATATTCAATTATGTATGTGTTTGAAGTTTTGATGATCTTTATCTCATATGTGGAAAATGACATTGGTTATTTGACTATTGTTAATGTATTCATTATTACAACATATTACGATCAATTATAATTACATAATTATAATTTTTATAAACCAGTTTTTGTTTTAAAAATAACCTTAAAGTATCTTTATGAAAACTAAAATATATTTTAATCTTGACCATGGTAAGACATACATATGCATGAGTAATTTTTAAAATTTTCAAAGATCATGTTTGAACGAAGGAATGTATTATGTTAAAATTTTATAATGATTATTTTATAATAAATATCATATAATATCATGAAATAAGGTTACACATGTATATATATATATAATAAATTTGATTAGTTATTAAAATGAATCACATTTTTTGGTGTTGGTTGTAGTCCACACATAGTCACGTAAAATATTATCAATATTCAATAGAGGGAAAGGTAATAATGATAATAATGAAATATCATTAAAGAATTTTAATTATTTAAAGAGTTTTTTTATATTAATTAAATCCACTAAAATAAATAAGGATGAGATGAAATGAAATAAACTAAAACACTTCACATCATGTAGGTTTTAATCCAAATCTACACAGAAGTTTTGTTTTCATTTACCACAACGTGAAAAATTATATGATAAATGGTTATATCATAATCATAAAAATAATCATCTTTAGAATATAATGATGATATTATTGCACCATAGAAAAATAATAGTTATTGGAGGTAGAAGAAGAAAAATAAGTCGGTTCAGATATATAACTTCTTCCAAGAGAACCAATTTTTCATATAACTTATTTGTCATATGATGGGTATTTTTTTATGAGGAGAACCACCTAGATAGGTGGATTGGTGATAAGGATGTAATTAGCTAGGTATTTTTAAACTATAATTCTAAAAATATTTAGCGAAAATAATGTTGGTGGTTCCCTTTTATAAGTGAGATGAGGGGCACTCGTGTGCTTTCAAAAATTATTAAAATAATATAATTTATCATTCTTTGAAAAAGGGTATAAAATAATATAATTAGATTATTAGATGATTATGAGTCTTAGTCTTTCCATTAATTAAATAGTTGAAAATTTTAGTTATTTTTTCATTCTTATTTATATTTGTTAACCTTGTTGAGCTTTTCATGATTATCATGGTATCAATGTTTTTTAAAATATAGGATAATTGATGATACTATAAAAGGATATATGGAAAGTAAATGGACCATTCTTGATATTTTTAACCAAATATACTTCTCTTGGATTTATATAATATTTTTTATGAATAATAAATCATTAAATACAATAATGTTTTATTATAAAATATCATTTATGTCATTATTGGAACAATAAAAATTATTTTTCATCAATGGAATAGATATAATAATAGAATTTAGTATAAAACATTCCGAGGAACAAAATATATTGTTTTTATCAATAAAATTCATGTGTCACAAAAATTCAGAAATATAATCTTATATTTATATTAACTAAATTTATTGATATGATTTTTCTATTAGTTGAACACGGACTAACTTAGTGTGGAATATGAATGGAATTTAATTTTTCCATAAAAAATTAGAAATAAGTTAAAATAGTAAAAATAATCTCAATATAATATATATACAATATAATATTCATTCCAAAATTATTTTTATCACTATATTATCATATAAAAGAAATTTAATTACATGAGAGTGACATTGTGTATTTTTCATTACATAAATTATTATAATGGTAAAAAAATAGGGAGTAATATAATAAAGATATAATTTAGATGGTTGTATTATAATGAAATAATTAGAATTACATAATGAAATAAAAGAATGATTATGAAACTTTTAGGCCTTATCAGAATAGTTTTCTACATAATTAACACATTTTACTATTAATTTTGTAACAAAGCATTACTATAGTTACTATTTATATTGACAAAAAATAAATGAGGCATATTTACACAATATATTTTTCATGATTCCAAATAAGGAAACTATTTTTCATGATTATATTACTATAAGTAAATGATGTTTTTTAATATTTATATATAAAACACCAAGAATGTTTTTGAAAATGTTATTTAATTCCCAAATAGATAATTACACCATAATGATTTATAACGACGATGTATCAGTAATTTATTATATATTTTTTTAGTTAAAGTTTCATAATGATACTTTGAAAAAAATACATTTTTGTAAATTTATTCAATAAAAATATATAAATAATTTAAATAGAAATGTGTGTTTTCATAATTCGCTAAATAATCATGCTTTGAACACAAATAGGAAAAATCTACCCTTTGTTAATTTGGATACAATGAATTATAAAATTATTTTAATTTAACATAATATGGTTTCCAAAAAAAATTTCTAATTACAACCTCAAAATACAAAAAAAAATTAATAATGAAAACACTTTTAAATTGAAAATTTTGTCAAAATTAATTTAATAATTGTGTAAATTAAATTTAATGAATAATAATACGTTTTGAAATTTATTTAATATTTAAAATACTTTTGATGTAACATTGGGGAAAATTATTATTTAAAATGCATAGTTTTGATCCCCTATCAAATATTCCATTGTCTCCAAGATTTTCTCTTTCCCTTAATAGGGATGGAGTTAGGATTTGATAATTGATAATCTATAAATAAATTCATAAAATTAAGAATAAGAGTAACCAAGAATTAATATAAATATTCCTTTTTATAGAAGTTATCAAAATTTATATTATCAATAGCACTCATCAAATATCAACGGTGAATAGGTTATCTATTTATATGATCATAAAACTATCATCTTGAAGATAACACCGCTGAGTTCCCATTACTTTTTGTATAAACCATGATGGAGTTAAAAAATAATGAGTTAAACTATATTAAATAATTGGATCATGTATAGGTGCCTTTTTTGAGATTATGGAGTTTAGGAATTTATGTTCAGTGAATTCAATGAACATTCAAAAATATATTAGTTTGACAATGTTTTCTGGAATATACCATTATACATAATACTAGGACATCTATAAAATAAGTCACTTCTTGTGTTCAGTATCATATCATGATAACTAATACAATGTATCATCTCTATATAAAAATAAATCCCAGTCCATATACAAGCATAAAATAATAATCAATGTAGAATTTATTAACAATAATATTTGAAATGGAATGAAACTACTTGAGTTTCATAATAGGGAATGAAAATTATAAAAGATCTTGTTATTTTCGTCTTATTAATATTTACTTATTCGTGAATTTAAAGGTCCAGAATTACTCTAAACACTTTTGGGCTTTGATACCTAGTTTTTTATTCATCTAAATACTCTAATCGAGTTCCTTAGAGTCATTGGTAATAGAATTTCATGTGACAAAGAAGTGTGATGATTAAATTATTAAATTTAGTGATTACAAATAAAAATGATTTATATTAATATTAAAATTCAAGATAAGGGATGATAATATATTTTTATTTCATTAAAATGTATACCATGGAATAATGTTCAATTAACATAAATGACTATAGGAATCTGGATATCAAAATCAAGTGGCAGTCATTCCTAAATAAGAAAAAATTTCTTTGTATGCAAAAATGATTTTATTTTGGGATAGATTTATAATTTTAGGTTATGATATTGATGTCTAGATCTATACAATAATGAATGTGGGACTTTCACACCACAAATGGTGATTTGTCGTTATGAATTTTTTAAACCCTAATAGATCCTATCACACGAGGAAGATATTCATGATATAAATAGATTTAATTCTATTAATATATTGATATATTCATAGAGGTATCATTAAATGGTTATACTGTGATTATTATGTATATGAAATGAATATTAAGGAAACCAGTCTTTATATGTACTAAAAATAATAAATAATTTTTATTTATAAATAAAAATTAAGTTTATTTATAAATAAAAATTAAGTTTATTTTAGGATTAATAGTTTAAACATGGTCCTATGAATTCCAATAATAAAAAATATGAAAAATTATACCATTATAAAACTAATACTATGTGTTGTGATAGGTCTATTGTAACTCAGAATGATGTTGAAGTACTATATATCATCTTCTGTTGAACTGACAGTAATAAACTATGATAATAAATTAAAACATATTTTGGTCATATTGGATGATTTCTCTTGAGAGGAATGATGGCATGTATTTGTGATCTTGAACTTATTAATATTCATTTCTTTCCAAGAGATTCAGTATAATGTATAAGGTGGATGATTTTCTATTATATTTGTTTTGGAAATAAATTAACATTATTATATATGAATATTATATTTTCATATGTTTAGATAGCCTCATATGTAATAAATAACCTATTTTAAAAAAAATTAAATATTTTAAATATTAGTGGATCCCACAAAAATAGTTCTCATATAGTTTTTATCCTGGTATGAAGAATCAAGGATGTATACCACCATTATTTTTAGTGTCATTATAAACACGAAAATTCTCATATAATAACAAATTACCTCTATTTTAATAACAATAAATTCATTGTGTTAGTATATGTCTCAGAACAATACCCAATGCTATCAGGGAACAATTACCCATATTTATAAAGTATCCATGAGTGGTGTAAAATTTTACATTAATGTTTTATAATATGTTTTGGGTGTTTATTTAGAGTGGGTAAGGACCTTAAACATTAGAAATATTAATTTTAAAATGAAAATGTAAATACTATACAAATCATTCACACAACTATCAAAATTTTATATTAATGGAACTCATCACTATAGTTATAAAAAATATAAAAACATAATTACACCAAAACCACTATAGGGATAAAATATTTCTGTTATAACAAAAAAAAATCCCATATGACCCAATGGTACATAATATATAATTGTAAGAATATCTTATTAATATTTAGTCTATATACCAAAACATTCACCCCTTTATATCTCAATGTATTTATGTTACCATCCAATTAATTATTAAATAAATTATAAATAATCATAGAAAGTATATATTCCAAATGTTTTAAAAAATATTACACTAAAAAATAGAATTTACATAATGTACAATAATATATAATATTTACACCCATTTGATTATAAGTACGATGATTTGAAAAAATTGAAAGAGATTTTTATGATAACAATATATTAAAATTTCATATGTATATAGAGAAATAAAATATAAAAAATATTTTATAAATAATATAACGAATATCAACTCTATCAAATCATATATGTTATCCCACATGATATAATAACTATAATTTTTCGACACAATAACAACTACTATAATAATCTACTACTATAAAATAAAAAATATTTGATAATTTAGATTATTTTAAAAAACTTTCACATTCTTTTTTTAATCTCTAATCAAATCCAATAAAAGAAAAATACCTCACTCAAAAATATGAAACACACTTATTTTTATAGAATCTATACAAATGAATTAAAATATCCTAAAATACCACATATCTTTTGTAACAATAAATTAAATTTTCCGATACCCCATATTAATACAATTAATATAAATCCTTAATTAAATATTTCTAAAGTTGAGACCATATCTAACATATTCATAAAAATGGTCATAAAACCCATATCAGACCATCAATTCCTAATGTATTCTATCCCCATTTAAGAAGAAATTATGAATAACCATAAAATAATCATATTTAAAACATCAACTATAAAAACACTCTTATGAAAAGAAATCCAGTAGTGGGAAATCAATATATTCACTTATAAAATAGAGTATGGATGTTATATTTTAGATTATAAAATTATGGAAGATATCCTAAAATATAATGAAATATATATCTTCAAATTTTAAAACATATAATAAAAATTACATTATCTAATTATAAATATATTCCTACACACATCATTTGAAATTTGACAATAATTATTCTTGGTTTTCCATACCAATCAATATTCAGACCACTATCCAAAATATTGGTTTTACCCCAATTAAAAATATCTAAATTTCATAATCATAGTATAAGAAAGAATTTATATTAGAATATCTATTCATTTATCGATTTTTTATAAATATCAAGTTAAAAAATCACCATTTCATCTCTTATAACCCAAACATTACATCAACACAGATAAATCCTCTTAACAAAAGTTTATGTGAAATTTATAAATCCAAATATTTATAACATTTATAATCTTATGTATGGGTTTTCCCCAATATTTTAAAGATTAATACATATAAATTTTGTAAAAATGAAGTAAATAATATAAGAGATGACCTAAAGATGAATATACTCTCACTGTATGTAGGCCCTCAACACCCAGGCTCTATAATTATAAGGATATAAAAATCCAATCTACATTTAAATCTCTGATATAATTCTTATAGATAGAGTGATTATATAGTGAACTATTACAAGGGGATGTCATTTTTTTCTTCTTATAATTGATTATTATAAATCCAAAATATATTATATAGTGCAGATCCCCTATAAAAAATATAACTACTAATATGCACAAAAAACTTATTCCAAAAGGGAAACATTCTCATATAGTTCCATGGTTATAACTGGGTTTAAATTCAATAATTTTATTTTGTATATATTTTTTCTTCAATGAAAATATATTTTGAGAGTCACTGATCTGATTTGAAACATTTTCTACCATAATATTTATAATCCATAAAATTTCATTGAAAATATTAATTGGAAAAAATATAAAAAAAAATATAAAGTGTTATCATACTAGAAAAAAACACATAAATAATGGGAAAATGAAAATAAAAATATAGATAAATCTAAATATCCCAAACATACCTCTTTTATTTTTCCCAAGAAACCATAAACATCACTTCAATATGAGTTTATTCTCTTAAAAAAGGGAAAATGAAAAAAAATATCATCATAAAAATAAATTATTAACTAAGACAACCCAAATAAAACAATCCCTCGAATTGAAAATATTCAATTAATGAGTCATTTCATATTTCAAATGAATAAAAAACTTCTCCATAGCATATAATTTTCATCCATTATTTAGTACTTATTCCACTGATGTTAAAACTCATTGAATATAAAATTTACTCAATATTCATGATCATATTATAAGGATTTATACAAAATCTTATGTAATAGAAAAAATATCTTTTTGATTAATGGTAGGCTACATATCTACATAAAAAGATATAGAAAATTATTTAGGGTGCCATTAAAATTAAAAAGAATACAAGGATTTTAGTTTACAAATTATTATATAAAATCATAATCTCAAAGGATAAACTAACTACAAACATATTTAAGAATAATGCATGATATTTGGAAAATAATTCACTAAAAATTACCCATAATACTTCAATAAAAAATAAATCCCCATTTTATATATTATATAATGTGATGTGAAATAAAAAATGTGATTTAATAATGAATTTTTTTTATAAATAATTATTTAATCATAATACAGAATGTGTAGAGAAAAACTTCTTATAGAGTCACTTGTGAAATAAACTAAAACTAAAATCAAAACCATTAATATTATATAAACACTGTTCAGAATAGATTTTAATTGAAGATTTAAGGATTTTATATCCATTTGTTAATTAAATTTATAAATTATTTATAAATTGTTTTATATTTCATTTTTTTTCCTTTGTGACATATTATCTAAATGTATATGATTTGATAAATCTTAATATAAATAATTTCTAATTGTCAAAAAATAACAAATAAAAGTTACCCCAATATTAGCAAATGGAACTCTCACCCCAAATATACCTTGAACCATTATACAAACACTTCTTAGTGTTAAATCATAATCATGTAATTTTATTTAAATAATTAGAATAAAAAATAAAAAATTAGATTTTGATAAGGATTATAATAAAAAAAATCAATATACATTTATAGTTTCGCACATAGTTAGATATATTGTCAGTATCCTGATCAAGTTGGATAGTAATTTATCATTCGATCACCAATGTTATTTTAATACAATAGAACATTATAATTATTTGATAAGACTCTCATTGTTGATTTAGTAATTATGCACATATGATGATCTCTCAACAAAATATTTAAATTTATTGATTTTTATAATATTGAATTAGAATCCTCTATTGATTGAGAATCAAAATTATGGACTACAGTTTCCGTTGATAAACACAAAAAATCTTTATACTAAATGAATTCATTTAAAAATAATACATTATAGAAATAAATTAAATAAAAAATATCATCTAATTGTTTTAAATATAGTGACAATTTAACATTCAATTTTATTATGTATTATATAGTTATTTATGATTAGAATGATTCAAATTTTCTATATGACAATTTATTTCATCAAGTTATCAATGTCTCTAAGATCTCTCATTATAAAAGAATTCACCAATCTAAAAAATCACAAACACATGATTTGGATGTTCTTTCAATTATTAATTATTGATAATGAAGAGGGGAAATATGAATGAAGGAAAAAATAAGGAAAGGATATATTGTTAAAAATATGAATATAACAACCAAAAAATATAGTGAATTTATATTAATATATGATCATGGTTCTTGTAGAGAATGTAATTGATAACGAGTGTAATGACGTTGAAAAAAAATTAGATTCTAAAACCATTATCATACTATAAAAATTATATAATAAAATTTTCCCAAGAACATTAATGATTCCTAAAAAATACATGAATATAACAATGATAAATCACTAAAAATAAATTTTATCATAAAAGTACATGAAAATAACTAGGATATAAAAAATGTGATAAAACAGTATGAAAAAAACTCAATTGTGAATGTGTATCTAAGGACTCATACATATACTCCATAGACTACCCACTAGTTTGAAAATATGTATTAATGAACTTAGTTGATTGCTCTGAGAATAATTTAGTGCTAATAACTAGCTCTAGAGTGCTCTCATGATCATGTTTACAACAGACAACAAATATATGCATCTCGTTATAGTGATAAAAATATATTGGATGGGATATCTCAATGATTATAAGAAAAAATTTGGGATGGTATTTAAAATAAATTAATGACACCATTGAGTTTGAATTTTGTATCATAACCTTTTCAATTTTTTTGGAATTATGATCTTAATATAGTTTGTATGCCTTCGTGTTTAGACTCATGGAATCCTTGATGTGTATATTGATAAGAGGTATATTAATATTTATTATTGAAATAAAAAATAGAGGAGGGGGGTTAGCTATATTTAATGGAATAAAGGATAACAAGGATCATATACCTAGGTGGGCATAAAGAGGATGTATGTATCTAGCTAGCCTGATCTGGTTGATGAAATGGGTACCATGGATCCATATGTACTGATGATACTCAAATTTCATATCCCATCTGCCAAAAATTTGACCCTATTTAGTGAAAATAAACTACAATCCATAATCATAAAATTATTTATATTCTTTTTATTTAATTCTCTATGTTGACTGAGAGAAAAATCATGAAATGAATTCACAAAATGAAATAAGGGATGAGAGGTGAAATAAGGGATAATTTCATTATCATCATAATCAATGTAATCAATATCATAATCCTTAGTTCAATAATAATGATTAATATAGTTATATATTTGAACAATAATGGATAATAATGAAAAATCAACTAATTCATCTTTACCTAGAGAGGTTAGTCACAAGGAACCCATAAAAGAATAATGTTTCATTCCATGTAAATTATAAAATTCCCACCCATTAAAATCCCATAATTAATTTTTTATTAGATCTTAACATAGAAGTAAAATTGTTATTCTATATTCAATTTCGTTATAAAATATATACGAAGATAAATATTACCTCTTACTTGATGACTAAACCTCAGGATTTACACTTTTATATTAAAAAAATTGTTATTTTATTGTGAATGATTCATATATGTGTTTATTTTAGTTAATTACTCACAGTTTTGGTCCCATCATGGAATAATGTGTGTTCCTTAATCAAATACCACCACATATATTTCACAATATTTCTATTAGGATTGAATTTAAATTATTCAAAAGTATTCTTGCCAAAAAATCACATTATCAATCAGAATTCCACTATCAATTTCGTCCATCATTGTACTCCATTTATCATATCTAAACTAGAATTTAATGACATGAAAAACTAAATGTACAATGAAATACAATAGTGAATACTCACAATGAATTATGTTATATTATTGTTACCTAAAATAGGTGCATACAGTTGATTCATAACATTACCATTCATTTAATTTCCACGCATAACTATAAAATATGGTTATTTATTATTCGTGATGGGTTTCATCCACATTTGATCCATCATTTAGAAAGGATCATTATCATCAAAGATAGATATTAATGGTGGGTTTTTCGTGACATGTTATTGAAAGGAAATATTATAGGGATTGTAGAACATGTATATGTAAAGGATTGGGCAGTGGATGAAGATGATATGGGTGGGGGTAAGCTATAGGATTATTTAAGGGAAACATTTTTTCATTCATCCGATGTTTTATATTTTACTAATGTAAAATTTGTTTTAAATGAAATATTGGATTTTGGTATATTGGTGGCTTTGGGAAGGTAATTATAGTTGGATATGGTTGGTTTATGAATGGTTTGAGGCATGGTATGAAGATGAGTTGTTTTTATAGAGAATTTTGATGTCTATATTATATGATAATATGATGATGTAGAAGAAGGATAATATTTTGGTATGGAGAATAAATTTTAGACATATACCGTGGATAATGGTTTAGAATATAGGTATGAAATCATGGAATAAGTGTTGAAAAAATACCAAACTTTATTGTTGGGGTGGATGGAGGTATTATTTTTGAATGATATGGATGAATAAAAAATACATGTAAATGTGAGGGAATATAATAATAATAAAATTTAATAAAATTAGAGGGAGGAATTTACATTTAATAATGAAAGGATCTATACCAACATAAAATTACATCTTTGGATATTATGTTAGTACATATTTATAGGCTCATTATAGTCAGAAATATGAGGGGTATAAATCCATTTTAATATATTTACCGTATTTATATATTATATAAACTCTATGTGTTTTATACCTATACATTATATTGTGGATTAATTATTTTAAAATAATTATTAATAAAATAACCACATGATTGTTTGGTCCTAAAAAATCACATGGAAGAATAAAAAAATTCATGAATTTCAAAAAGGAAAAGATGTTTTTGATCCTAATTTTTTAGAAAAATTCAATGAATGAGAAGTCATGAATGAGGATGAGGTTTCACATAGAATAACGTTCTAATAGGACAATCTCTTTTCATGGAATTCCACCACTACATAAGGTATATCCAAAATTAAATCGTTAGTGCAACAACATATGTCCCATGTAATACATGAATGAAACCAATTTTTTTCAAGGTCGAGTAGTGATTTATGCCTCCTGGAATGATTATCTCCCATGAATCACTATTCCTATGTAGGTGAAGATGGTTTTTTCGATCCCCCCTAAATGAAATAATTTATGGGCCTAGGAATCCATCTTTGGCTATAGAAAATGAATGGTTGTGGCACTCCATGGATAGCTGGCCATCCATGTATAAGGTTCCTCCATACTTTAATAATTTCTACTGAAGGGAATTGAGAATATAAAATACATGGAAGGACACATAATAGCCATTTTTTTAATGCAAATTGTGAGATAGACAACAATTATCGATAGGTAATGCCACCACATTCCATTAATGTAGTATATTATTTCTTCTTGATGTCTCAAAACATAATACCGATTTTTAAACAACATTCTATGAGGCATTATCGAATGAACCCTTGTTAGTCTAACTCTCAGAATAGACAAATGTTATTCTATATGAACACATCCCAGATAGAAATGTGATACATTTAAAGAACTAAGAAACATGTAGGAAACTGATGTCTGGGTTTAACATAGTCCCACATAGAATGATGCTACATGGTGTGACCTTAGTATGCGTATCAGAATGATATGTAGTAAAAACCTTCTCCCATATAGAGATTATCTATATATTGTGAAACCCTTCCAAAATAATAAAATTATATGCTGAATGTGTCAACCAGATACATCTGATTAGATGATTGGAAACAACTGTGTGTCCTATCAAGTCTACATACACATTTTATATGTAGTCTTTTTGGTAATCTCTATAATAAGGAGGACCTACATATTGTTTTCAACTATACATTCCCCTAGTAATGAGGTCCCCAACCTTCGAGGTGCTCACATCCCCATATATTTTCACATGAACCTCACCATTACAGGTATTTAAGGGAACAACTACCTATTCATGTTAATAAGGGTATGTGTTGGATAATTCTATCAACTTTAATGAAATCTTAGATAGGGAATCCCTTAATGATTAATCTCCATGTCTTTCATGCATGAGTTGAAACTATCACCCCTCTTCATTGGTTAATGATACAATTACATGAAGAGAAGGGTTTCATCACCCTCTTTTATTCCTTCATCCTTTGAGATGAGGCTTCAACCACTACTAAAAATGTGGATTGTGTTATGTTAGATGTACTACATCCTCATATTTCTCACAGAGAACATGACTCACATGGGTTTTATGATATTGTCAATCTTGAAATCCATATGATGCGAAACCTCATATGGGAATCCTATTTAGTATAAGTCCCAATCCAAATCAGATGGGCATCTTATTAACTGTAATCCCCAACCACATGCTATAATGGGGCCATTATTAAGTATAATTGAAAACCATTTCAAAATATGTGGTCTTTGATTCCCAACAATAATTTTACATAGAAATACTCCCTAAGGTCTGAACCAAACACTCATATTCACCATAATATTATTTAGGTTACATTCTTGTTTTTTACAACCACCCAGAGTGAAACATTATTTATAGATTCCTTATTTTTCTATTTTTTTGGGTCATATGACCGGTTGGATAATTTCCCCTACCTAGGAGTATAAAAAACATTTGATTCCTTAGGAAAAAAAGTTATATTTCCCTCACCATCCATGGATAAGAACAATTTACAAATGTTTCATTATTGTTTGAAGATAAAATACATTGATTGGTTCTTTTATGACTACATTAAATGGTGTTGTTCCCTATTAAGTAGCAATAACCTTCATTGTTTCCGATTCCATTGAAAAGGATACATAAAAATCAAATCTTATTGTTTTTATCCTGGAATCTAAATATTAACTATCCCCTAGAGAATAGTAAATTGCATAGAAGATCACTATGTGGCATGAAATATGATTTAAATTATGAAATTTCCAATGAATATCTAATGAATTCATTAAATTAGGCCATTGATAGAGAAGCTAGGATACCAATAAATTTCCCCATCAATGATGAATATCAGATACATATAGATGATTTTGAACCCATGAAACATCATAATTGATCATTAATTTAGAGTGATCCACATTATATGTGGGAATTAAAAAATCATGATCATTTATTAAATTTAAATGAAACTACCAGAATAGGTAATTGTTACACCTAAATGGATTAGATGATCCTAATGTCTCTCTCAAAAATTTTGAGTTCTTACATATCATTTATCTACTTACCTAACTAGAGGATGTATTTGAAATGTAGGTCCACAAGTCATCAAAGATACATGAGTGGTTGGGTGAATCCAATTCCATGAAAAAACCCCATTTGAAGACAACCCATCATAAGTGAGTGTGAGATATTAATTATTAACCCAATATGAATGATTATAAGATATTATAACCCCCATAAACAATAATTCCAAGAGGAATATAATGACTCATTCATTATTGATACCGTCGTATGGTATAACTCCAAGATCATATCATCAAGAAAAAAATAGAGAAACCAATTTTAATCATTAACCAAGATGTCTGTTTACAAAAACTTTAACCCCTTTCACCCTTAAAATTATAGAGGTCAAAAAAAATCAATGGTGCATGTGTTCATTTATTTAGATGATGCCTCAATGCTGTATTATTGTAAGTTTTTGCCATATAGATTATAAGAAATGTTTCATAATAAGTATAATAAATCCATTGAAGACTCAAAATCTCTCACAAACATGTGTATATGCCATAACATAGGCTATATCCACAATCAAATAGATTATTCCATAACCCACCATGAATGTTCCATGCTGGGTTTCAAATGCACAAGTTTGGGAGTACCACCAAAGTAGTATGTTCTAAACCATAGAGTGAAACAACCCAAGACAATAAATTATTTTCATTTTTGATTAAATTTAATATTTTCCTAGATTTATTAACACACAACACTGTGTTTAGGATACAGTACAGATACCACTGAGTTAGCTTCTATTACACGAAAGACTAATTTTTATGGCCTTTAATGGATTATCTATTTTGAAACTAAATTTCTACTCTTTTATAAATTTTATATTTTAAAATAAATAATTATTTGATTAACTAAAAATGTAAATAATATATTATGATGAATTTAGGGTATTTTAATGAGATGGTTGATTTTTTGATGAATAGTGAATATAATAAATTTTAGTTCAAAACTAGAATTCCTTATATATAATTATTAATTTAAAATTATATTTTATATATGCTTTAATGTTTCATAATATCAATTACATATATATTAATTCAATTTTTTTATAATTATTATCATTTTTATTTTTATTAGAACTAATGAATTAATGTACCTTTGATAATTTTTACATTAAAACCTTTCATTCTATCCTCATCTATGGGATTATATTTAAACATTTACTTTCAAAGTCTATGAATTAATTCAGGAATAACAGATATAATGGCTTTTAACTAGTACAATATTTATAATATAATATGAAAAGTATATTTTTTGTCCAAAAATTTTAGTAGATGTAATTAAAATTATGTACAATGATAATGGTAAAGTTAAGACTTACATGTACTAAAACGTAATCTTGGGGTCTGACAATACCGAGACAATAGACCAAGAGACATTTTCTGTCCATATTTTGATAATATCCTCACTTGGTTCTAATTTAATTATTTATCGGAACACATTTTCATGAGTGTGACCCATATAACATTTTATGTATAGAAGTAAAAAATGATGTTTCATTAAAATTAAAATTTATAAACAATTATTGTATAGAATAAGATACATTTACTTAGTTAAAAAAAATATTTTTAATGGTAAATTTGTTTTTTATCATTATTATTTACCAATAATGTTTAGTGATGATATAATTTCATTAAACTCTTCAGAAAATATAACACGTTTATTATTTATTTAATAATTCAAAGAAAAATATTTCTAAAAACATTAAAACTAATGTAAAGTTAATAAATTTATGTGTTCCAATTTTTTAGAAGAATATAACAAGTTACACATCTGTTATCATATAATATTTTATTCCATAATTTTTTTATATTTTTAAACTAAAATCTTGTTAATTTAATAAAAATTGATAGTAATGTTATTTATCAATAAATTCATTCTTGGATGTCCTAAAGGGCATGATTATTTATTTATATTTAGAAAACACCCCATTAAACTAGGTTGATAGGGAACCCTTAAATGACCAATAGGGTCATTGGCATAAGGATTGGTACATTACCCGATATCCTATAAGCATAATGCTTTGTGAATGACATGAAGGCCCAACCAAACTACACTATAACTTCCCCCCTATCATCAAAAACATTGAAGGTTCCTAGTTGCAATCTGCACATTTCTAATCGGATTGCATTTCTCAATAAAGAGTTTCATGGTTCCTAGTACCACTGGAGAATTATATACCCTCTCATTCTTCAAATTCATTTAACTATTGTATGTATGTTTTTACTTTATCTAAATACCATAAATAATTAATTATTAATGTATACAATATTTAATTTTGAAAACTAGTAAATTTAATAAAAGAAAAATGATAAATCTAGATTTTATAGAATATAAGTAATATACTTATAAAAATGAACTAATTTTTTATGGTGGGGGTTTTTCTAGAACATAATTTTTTTAGTCCACTACTCATCTATTTCATAGGAAATTATGTAAAGAACCTTACCCTATTATCCTGAAGATGGTGGATTAATTTACAAAATTGGAATATAAACAAAGCTGATACATCATAATGGATTGAATAGTTTATAAATTTTTTAAAACTAGATTACATTTATGTACATTAAATTAAAATATGAAATAAAAGTGAACATGTAAAATTATTTTTTATCACACATAAACATTCATATTATAAATGATGTTAATTCATAATACACATCTTCGCATCCGGGAGAAAAATAAAACATTGGAAATGGGTGATCTGATATGCTCATTAAGGGTAAGCAATATAGTAGATGCATAAATAAACAATAAGTCCCAGATGATGAATGAAAACACATTCCATTAAAAGTAATCATGAGAAAAATATTTTTTGAATATAAACTGATTAAATAACTACATAAAAATAATAAACCATGGATATTTTATTAGTAGAATTTTCACCTTGACTGTCAATTTTACTTTTCATAATGATGTAATTCATATTCCGGGATGTCATAACCATATAACTGAGGCCTTCTACCAAGGAGATTTATAAACCTGTAAGAGCATAAACTAGTTTGTCTCATGAGTACTACCAATAAACTGATGGGCTATAGTGGGATCCATTAGACACATGAAAAGTATAATCCATTCCAAATATGAATGGGTTTAAAAATAATCCACTTAAAAATTAATCTTCAAAATAGCATATGGAATGAAAATAAATTTCTCCCATTAGAAAATATAGTAACTAACCTTTTAGATTAATTTTTTGAATTGTATCAAGATAGAATATACACTGTCCAAAAATTCATAAAACATTCCATAAAATATTAGAGATTATATCATTATATATTAATATCAATTAACCATATGAATAAACAAGGATGTTTAAATTGATTAAAAATCCTTTATAAAATCATCTAGGATTTTTTTAGAGAATTAAACTTTTTATTTGGAAAAGAAGTGTTCTTTTGTTAAACAATACCCATTGTATAGTAATGAACTAAGATATTTTTTCCAAAATAAAATGAGTGATAATATAAGAATAATGGTTCATTAAGAGAAAATATAGAGTTCACTTTAAAATAGGTAAGAAATTGAATTTTTCTACTAAATCCCGAATGTTTATACAAGGAACACATTTTGTAAGTTAGAATGTCTGGTTGGAATATCCAAATGAGAATACATAGCTCCAATTATATTAAGTATTTTAAATGGTTCAATGAATATGGGGCTTTGTTTTCAATTATATCGATATCGTATAACACCCTTCCATGGAGATACATTTATGAAAATATGATCTACCACTTGATATTCCATATCATTATTTCTATTAATAGAATATATCTTTAGGATAATATGGATTTGTTTGAAAGAGATTTGAATATCAATTACCATTTCTATTGTTTCCTCTACACTCTCTAAACCTACAAGAATCATTTCACCAAACTCATCCCAACATGTTTGTATATGAAATATCACTCCATTCAATGCTTCATAAGGTTCCATTACAATACTGTAATGGATACAGTTTTTATAAGAAAAAACTACCAAATTTATGTACTGATCACATATACATTGGATATCTAGTGAGCAAGATCTCAATATTTCTTCTTAATGATTGTATAATTCTTTATAACTACCTGTCTTTTTGAAGATTATTATAAGTACTCAAATTAGGATCAAAATATATATATTTATGAATCATTCTCCATAATTTCAATATATTGTGTGGATCATGATCAGAAACAATTGAAGTGTGTTCTCCATAATATCTTACATCTTTATTAATGTAGAACCATGCAAGATGCTACAATGGAAAATCCTCTCTAATAGTTCAGAAATATGATGATTGGTAATTTAATTGACAACTAACCATTTTGAATCACTCATTCATGGAGTTTTAGGTAATCTAGTGAAATATATATTGTAACATCATCCCACTTCCATTTTGTAATTGGAAGAGGTTTCATGAATCCTATAACATAACATTTTTCAACCTTCAGCTATTGATAGACTAAACATTTTGATACATAATCATTAATTTCACACTTCATATTGTCAATCTAGAAATCATATATCAAATATCTATGTTTATTAGTGATACAATGGTGTATAGTGAAATTTGATCTATGGTAATCAAAAAATAACTCCATTTTATCTTTGGTATAGAGGGAACACATAGACTATCCCAAAATTTCATAATTCCATATTTATACAGGGAGTATTCCAACATCCCATTATTCATAGGTTTAATTTTTTTATGATTGATGTTATCAAGATGAGATATTTTAATACATTCAATAAAATTAGGTCAGGAATCCAATTTAAAAAGCACTGATGTGTCACCTTCTATAATAATTCCCATATCCATCATTTTAAATCCATGTACAAAATATCCTTGTCAATTCTATTTTTGTTCATAACACCATGATCCTTCATTCTCAATATATCTTCTACCATATATTCCTTTAATATGTGGTTTTTTATTGAAAATTCATTGACCCTGATTCGAACAAGAAAGTGTAGTTTCTTCATGTTGAGTTCATTCTGCGAGAAGAGATATTTCAAACTATTTGTATTAGTATTTATCTCACATATAGAACTATAGAGATAATGTATCCATATATTCAAAGAATATATTATATATTCAGCCTCATAATGATGTGTTATATAGTATTATTAATGTGTTTTTTACTACCATGATGAATAAAGAAAAAACACTATCATTCTGCATAAGGAAACAACCTAGTCATTTCTCTTATGCATCACTATTAATATCAAATGTACCTTTTTACTGATTGTAGACTCAAGACTAGAGAATTGAAAATCCTATTATTCAATTTTTCAATATATTATTATCATTTTTTCTAAGGAACAATACCCCTTTATAAGTAATCTTGGTTAATTCGATATTTAATCGGGTGATGTTCTAAATGAAACAATGATAATAACCTGAAAATCCAATAAAACACATCCCTCAGTTATTTTCATTGGGGTATTCCACTGTGTAATGTCCTTTTTAATCACAATATCATCTAAGATTTCATCCAAAGAGAAAATATTGTGATGAAAATAATATATTTGAATAAAAAATTAATACTTTTAAACATCCTATACAACTCATTTTTTCTAAGTGACTTTCGAATAATGCATAAGTGATTCTCATGATCATCATATTTTATTGATTATACTAATATTTGATCAATAAATACCACAAAAATTTCATTACCATAGCCATTTATAAATATATTCATTTGATCAAAGATAATAAAGGGTATATTAGTTAGTCCAAAAGGCATTACTGTAAATTTATAATGCATAAACCAAGATCAATATGTTGTTCTAGGAATATATTGCTTTTCACATGAATTTTATGATATCAAAAATGGATAAAAATATATGAAAAATATTCGGCTCCCTGAATATGATAAAATAAATCATAAAGGTAATGAATAGGATACATTTTCATTACTGTAATAGCATTGATCTCCCACCAATAAATGCACAAAATCAAAGATCCATCATTCTTCTTAATGAAAATAATAGTATCTCCCCATGGAGAAATAGTAGGATGAATAAAACCCTTACTACTCAATTCCTCTAGTTGTTTCTTTACCTCCACTATATCCGCTATATCCATTTTATAACGACTTGTAGATATTGTCCATGGATTAAGAATTAAATTAATATAAAACACAATTTCATAATCTGAAGGATGTCAAGGTAAATACACATTAAACACATAATTGTATTATGCAAAAATATGGACATCCTCAAATTGAATATATCATTCCTCTCCTAATGATATTTTTTTCTCCCACCCCAAGGATTTAATTAAATAGAACTACATGGGATGGCTCTAGATAAGAAGCAAGTGATGATGTTCATACTCTAAAGATAAAGTATTATAGATTATTACCAAAAATTGTAACTTCTTTATTCATACACTATATTATCACATCATAATTTGAAAGTAAATCCGTAATAAGAATTATATCAAATTCAATCATAGGTATAGTAATAATTTCATAAAAGAAGCATATTTACATTTCATTAAGGTAATTCATTGACACATCTTTATCGTAATGATATTTCCCTTAGATGTTATTAATTACAACTAAATTATTAAATCAACTTCTAAATATCCAATTTTCATGGAAAACTGGGAATATAAAAAATAATGAGATCATCCTTAATTAGATAATGTAGTGGCTATGTTTGAGGAAATTATTAGAGTGCATGACACCACATTTTTCCGATCATGAACCATAGTAGTTGTGATCACATAAGAATTTTCCTTACACACTTTTTTCTTTATTGATGAATGTTTCCTTGACTTCATGGACATTCATGTAAAAAATTCCGCATATAATTACCTTTATAAAATTTTACATTAGTATATTATTTATTTCCATTGAAATTACGGGCTTGGTCTTCATTTTCTCAACACTTGTAATAGATTCAAATTCCCTTCAAGCATTCATTGGGGAGTATCTTCTAACAATTACTACAAGGTGAAATGTCAGCTCTTTCCTTCTTTCCAATTTCCTTATTTACATTGCCATATTTTTTTAGAAAACATATTATTTTCTTTCATTCCTTTAAATTCATAAAACATAGAGAATTATATTTATGTATCAATAGAACATTACACTATATATTTATATGATAATAATGATTCGCAGACTACTCCCTATTAATGGAATGGTTTTAAAACAAAATGAACAAATAAATATTAGTCACTAGGTTATGAATGTAATATGAAATATTTCATGAAAACCTTATAATGTTAGCTTCATAATTTCCAATAATCTCTTCATCCTTTTACCTGAACCTTATGAACTATAATTCCATGTCCACTTGTTGTTCATTAGGAAAGTATTTTTCTATGAAAAAATAATTTTATTATCTAAATTAAATGTCTAATATTTATTCATCCTCATTAGGGTTTAGAATCAATGACAACCATTGACCCACATCTCCTGAATAGTGATAAATTTCAACAATAATCGTCTCCCTTTTGATACATCACAATGAAGAAAATATTATCTCAAAAGAACTTATTCACTTCTATGATACAAATGGGTTTGTAGTACTATTTGATGATGGTGGTTTTTTCGTATAAAGAGGTGTAACACAATCGTTCAAATTGTGGATTCATATTATCTATCTGGGTATGATAGTTATTCATAACACGAGTCAACTATCCTATTATAGTTTTATGTTTCTACGAAACATTAATAGCTCCAAAACCAACATCATTATAATGTATACGAGGGAAATACATACACAGGATATGTGTGTTAATGGATTTTCCATTACATTTAGTAGGTTCCATTTTGAAATAATGTCATACACTGAATTAGGTAATGATTCATAATGTAAAATGTCGAACATGAAAACCAGTTAACATAAATTGAAATTTTATAAATGTCTAATATCATAATCATAAACATGGTTCTATTGGGGAAATATTTACCTTTAAATCCATTAAAATTGTTTGAAATGAAAATTTTAATTATCCTTAGTGTATCTCATGGGAGTGTAAAACTAGGTGTCTTATAATTTTCATTGTCATGTACTAAGTTACTTCGAGTAAGGACCGAGATACCATGTTGGAGTTGTTACTCCAATGTGTATCTATGTTATAACCACATCCACCAATAGTATCTATAGAGGGATGAATTTATATTATTATCCACATAATAACTACCGTATGAATATTCTAGGATATTATTGTATGATTATATTCCATGTATATCTTATGTTTTTGTTACCTAATCTATCTTTTCTGAATCTAGTTTCTATGGTTACTAATAATCTTATTTAGATCCAATCTAGAAATACCCCAACCCTAGTAACCCATACATTGTTCCATTATCTATAAAATTTGAATATAAACAAGGAATATACATCCCAAAGGACTCAATAGTTCAGTACTTTTAGAATACCCTATTAGATCAATGAACTGTACCTTACAACAAGAAATAAAATACAACATATTAGAATATTTTTAATAACACATAAACTCGATGATTATACCTGAAGGTCATTCATAATACAAATATTCACATCTGGGAAAATATTTATTCATAAAAAATGTGTGAGACCTGACTCTTATTAAGGGTATGAAATACAGCTAATGAATAAATAAAAAATAAGGAAAGGTGGACTAATGAAAACACATGCAATTAATTTTAATAATCTGCATAATTTAGAAGAAATATAATATGATTGAATAATTACATATCAATAATTAACCATCTATATTAAACATGTATAATAATCACATGTACTATAAATATAATGTTTTATAATGTGTACATGAATAATGTGGGATGTCATAAACATTCTATCAAGGCCTCATGCCAATACCATAAATAAAATGAAAAAAACAAACTAGTTTGCCTATTGTCAACTACCAATGCAACGAGGGAAGATAGAGGACCCCACTAGACACTTAGTATGACTAATTCCTTATTCAAATAAAATGGTTGAATCAATATCCACATATATATTCATAATGAATCTAAAATATAATTTTTAAGTAACCATTCTCAATTAGTAATCATAACCTCTAACGATTCGGAGAAATATGGTTAATCGTACCATGATAGCACATCCACTTAAAAAATCATAAACCATTAAATAGAATATGGTAGATGATTTAAAAAATATTAATAGAAATTAAAAATTATAATCAATAAGTGTTTTCTTCATTGATGAATATACATTTATAAAATCAACATGGAATTTTTAAGTGAAAACCCCTTTATACATTGAATGAAAAAGTTATTTCAGATAAATAATTTCATAATACAAGAAATTAAACAAGATATATTTTATATAATAAAACTTGTGATTTTATAAAAAATGGTGTCTTAAAATAGAATATAGAGTGAATTTGAATATAGATATGAAATCAAATTGTTCCCTTAAATCAGGTTTCTGTATAGATAATAATTGAAAAATATCCATATTAAACAAGTTTGTACCCATAAAAATGAAGGGTTATGAATGGTACACATATGTATAACATTAAAAAAGATTTACTGATTATTAAATATTAATATTAAATATTTGTATTGGTGTAATGAGGCCTAAATTGTAATCCTGAATGAAAAATGTAGGTTCGGGGAGAATCCATTTCCTTATGTCTGAGTGTGTTCGTCACTTGACCTTAATGTCCTATATAATCATTGTAAATCCATTAATTAGATATTTAAGAACCATGTAGAATTTTATTTGATTCAATTTTGTTTCAGTATGATCTTTTCTATCTTTCTTGATGAGTCATAGAGTGTAATATCATCATAATAGAGCATTCATATTCTTGGTTCCATTGACATGTTCACAGTTTTAGGAGTTGTGATGTTCATGTAAAATATGTATAATTCTACAAATTTACAATTATATGTTATAAATGATAAAAAATATGTGTAAAATTTATTTTCTACTTTTCCTTATAGGAAGATGAATCATTTGATAACATGTTAATGATAATCCTTTTTCATAATTTTACATTTTTCGATCATAACACATTAGTTTTGTCCTATTTTTTAATATCATATATATATATTGGTTCTAAAACATTATATAAGATAATATACTTATTATATAATCAGTTTCAACCATAAATTATTTTCATGACAGTCCATGATGGATGAATTCATGAATGAATGTTTGTCTTCTATGAATTATGTAATGCGGAACGTCCATTAGGGAAATTTGGTTTTTTTATAAAATAATGAGAGAATAAGAAGATTGAAAATGGATATTCCTTTCACATGATATCATTATAGTATATTTATGATAATTGAATTATCATGTCCACTTAGATAGATGAGTTGAGGATAGGATAATAAAGAAAAATAAATTTAAGTTAAATTAAAAGAAATATGGACAGGTTTTACATCTTCAATTATCCTCATTGTGAACCTCCACAGGGAAACAGGTTTTCGACCTTTGTTTAGACCACTATATCCAAGAAGTGGGGATGGTGCTTGGTAAAATGAGTGAGCATAATGTTTAAAATCAATAATTATTGAAATTTTTGGGGAGAAGGTATTTTTAGGGGTTGTTTTTACAGTGGAGGAGAGAAGATATTTTTGAATAATTTATTTATTTGTTTATTATTTTGGCTGAAGAATAATAATATTGTGATAAATATCACAAAATATATTAAAATAATAAATGTAAGTAAAATATTATGGTTCTAATATCATACATGATGTTAATAATAGTGTATTTAAATAGTCTAAATTACCGTATTTTACTATTTAAAAAAATTGACTACTTTATAAAAAACACAAAATTTTACCATTAATATGGTTTTTAAAAAATGTAGGATAAAAAATCAACTAACATATAATAATGTTCTATCTGATTAACAAGAAAAAAATATATTAACTTATTCATATATTTCAAGAAAATATATTTCTTTTAAATAAATATATTAATTATAATATTGGTCTAAAATGTTTTTTATTTACCAAAATACCGATAGTTAAATAATAATTTTATCATATTTATTAACTTATTTAGTGATATAATTATACCATATTGTCCCATATTTTATGGAAAACTTTTATCCATATTATCATTGATTAGGTTAGTATTCTATTGGTCATAATACTATTTATAAGTGTAAAATTACTATTCAAAAGTGTTAACTTAGTATTCATTTGGTATAGGTTCTCTAATTTAATGAAACACTTCTTATATCATTTTTTATATATTGATAATGTTTCTATTGTGTGTCAATGTGTTTTTTTGTTATTTATATTATATAAAATATTTATAAGAAGTTAAAATAAATTAATTATATTTTGGGTTGTTACACATGAGGTAAGGTAGACTGCCCAATTGTGTATACCTTTTGGTATTTAAAATATTTCCACTCCCCCTGCATTATAAAAAAATTTTCATTGTACCCTTTTCCAAAAACTCTCAAACCACATTTGCTCAACCAATATCTACGAAAATATTCTCCCAACATCCCACACCTAAAAACAGAATCCATAACATGGGAATAATGAAACTCAAAGAATCCATTTGGTGAAAAAACAAGTTACATGGAAAAGAGGCCACATTATTCAATGGGTATTTATGTTTTATTTGTTAATCCATAGAATAATTTCATTTTTTTCAAAAATAATATATAAAATCCAAAAAAAATATAAATATTTTTTTTCTCTAATTGTATTACCATACAGCTAAAAATAATTCCATTAAATGGGTAATGAACCTACCATACGTTTATGGCGAACTATCTCATAGTGAAACAATGTCATACATTTTTTAAATTAACCCTATCATGGTTTTGAATTATGATGTAAAAATTGTTTCTATATCATATATATGTCATTTATTTGATATTTATTCTTCTCTAATTTTTATATGACACATTCTCTTATTCCACCATTTTGTATTAATATGATAACATCATTTGCGGATGTGGGGACTGTCGCCTCCTCAATGTGATGTGATACATTCAAACATTACAAGAAATGAACAAAGGATTATTTTGATTAAATATATGTGGAATTAATGAAAAATAGATTTTCATGAATCCATTATACTTTTGTAAATATAATATATCATTTTCTTTGACACCCTTTAACACACCGAAAAAGTGATAACGTCGATCACGGACTCATAGACTACCACTTCATCAACATGATGCGATTAATTCTAAATCGCACTAATTATATATATAATAATATATGGATTTTTAAGATGGAATATATGAATTAATTATCACATTGGAAGGGAATGTTCTCCTTATATTCTTTCCATAATGATTTTTAGAAAATGGGACTGTTACTCATGAATATGCATGGCCTTCTGTCTCCATGATTGTAATATTTGATCATTTTAAATAACCATATTTAATAGATGGTTTTAAATTTTTAATTGAGTTATAAATATTAGAATTAAGGAATGGTAATTATTCATTTTAATTTTATATAATGACCCCTTGACCACAACCGACCTACGGATGTTTTTTTGACACATTAATTAAATATGGTCTACACAACCAATGTAATCTTAATTAGTTAAGTAGTTGTATTAAAAATTACATTATGTAAATAAAAGGTTATAATGAAAATGAAAAATCATCCAAATCAGGTAAATAATGAACAGAATTTTTTTATTCAGGATGAAAAAGGTGCATCTAACTAGTTGGACTCAAGGAATGATATTTTTATCTAACATTTTTCATTTTTGAGATAAATGCCATATTCATCAATTATTTATTTTTGGTGGTGTATATAATGAACATTTATATATATTATTTAATTATTTATGTTATGTTTTTGTTATTTTTAGTTTTATACTTATTTATTTATTCGATATTTATTTGAAATAAATCTCATTAATATGGTAATGAATTTATAACCTGATTCCTTTTCCTTCTGTTTGAATAGTATCACATTGTCATGCATATTATATGATATCATTTATAATAATTCTTATTATTTATTGATGTGATTATTCTTCATATAAGGGGATTTGCAGTTTATACACATAATCAATTCATAGATTAAATCTTACATCATCATCATTATTTTTTTAAGTGGTTATTTCACATTGCCATTCTAATCAAGATATATTGTTTAGGGAATTACATTAAAATTATTTATATTATTCTTTTCTATAACCCATTTTATTTTTCTATCCTTAGGTTATTCATTTCCTTTACATGTATGTTTACCATTTTCACAATACATTGCACATAAAATGTTTTAGAAATTGTTTTTAAGAAAACATGACATCATTTCCAACTATAGATAGTGAACCGATTTTCTTCCAAAAACTGTGATTTCAAAAAATATTTTCAAAAATATTCTTTACTATTATAAGAGGATTTATTAATGATATTATTACCCTTATTCATTTAAAAAATTTCAATGGAATATTTTTTCCTCTTTTTGAACAATATCATTTTCTAACCTTTTACCACACTAAAAGAATATAATTTTTACCTTATATGACATGAATGAATATACATACCATAATTTCTTAGAATTATACCCATGATGGATAAAATTATTCATTTGAAAAAAAAAATTAGAAATGAGCTTTTCATTGAATTGGATTTTCAAATTTTTTTCAAAATACAAATGATATTTTCCTTAATACTATTTTTTAGAATATATTTTTCTAATATATTCATTCATCAATTAAAACAAAAGTTTCTTTACCCAATATTTCATATGTTCAAAAAATACCATCATTGTTCTTTATCTAGAATTTTTATGATTTATTTGTCCAAGTATAGTATTAAAATTCAAATCATTCACTCATTTTTTAATCTACTTCAAAGATTAATTTTATTATGTTAATAATTCATTGTAATTCCTCTAAATATCTGTATTAATTTTTATGGATATTTTTATTACATGAATAGTTTATTATTTGCCCATTTGGTATTTACTCTGATATTTATTTGATAATATGGGGAAATATTTATTAATCTACATTATTTACTCAATAAGGATATTTTATATGACATTTGATTATTTATTAAATTGATTAAACTATATGAGGAATAATTTGAAAATTTAGGGACATGTAGGTCTCAAACATTATATAGCCCATGTATGCATCAATAGGTTCTTATGATACAAATTATTTGGATAAATTAAACATGTTTCTACCCATAGTTTTAAAATGTTTGGATGATCTGCCATTCCGGTAAAGGTTTTCATAATCATAAGACACAAAATCTGAAAATTTACCATTTCATTCATTTCAGTTATCCTTTTTATCCATGATATGTTCACTATTATAAAATATATAGATGTCATTAAATCTAAATTATTTTTTAAATAGAAAGTTATTTAGTTATTTATATTTAAATATTGATTATTACTTATCAAGATATTTAAATTGAATGTGTTCTCAGTTATTCAAATTTATATTATGATTTATTAATATTGATTCTATCAAAACCCATCATAGTGGGTCTCGTTCCATGACTCCCAAACCCTACCTCTAATATCCTAGGGGCAGCTGACTAGCACTAAGTAGGCATATCACGAACATGGGAGTCATTTCTTATGTACCTATACATACTGACACATCTCCAAGACCATAAAATGGGGAAATGTAAAAACCAAACAGAATACAATGAATTTATACTAATATATCCCAACCAATAGAGTTCAACAAGAAAGTAATGTAAAGTCTTAATAGTCCAAATAAAATCCCACAAAAAAATGTTTTTTACCGCATAGGAAACATGTAATGAAATGTTTTCCGTGTGATTTTTTTACCCTTTTTAACACTCCCCAATAAATATGATCTCACAACGCTCCATCTAGTCATACACTACATAAGACTTTGTAAAAAGGTTACTCTTATGCAAAAGACACAACACATGCATGGAAATACACTACACAAGAGAGTATAACCGTACTCAATAGGACACCATGAAATCAAAAAGAAATAAAAAAAGAAATTATATAGTAATATTTACATAGTATATTCCTAGAGAACATATAACAAGAATATGCTGATATACTCAATCAAAAATAATAAATTTAGAGGTATGTCACAACAAACACATACCAACACGTGGGATTCAGTTTGAATATTTCCACAAAGCACTCATCCAGGAGAACACAATCGTAATTCTGATAGCACTTTTGACATCTGACAATGACGTACACTTTGAAGGGTACCATCTTGATAAAGAGGTACATAGATATATCTTAAGACAATAGTATACCACTAATGAGCATCAAAGTCATCGACATGGGGTGAAACCAACAAATACATTTTAATTAAACTAAATTTTATAGTATATATTCCTAGTGATTTTGGTCATGTAAATACCTGGGACAATACCTATGGAACAAATAATGAATAGAAGATCCCATTACAAGTCTCTCATGGGGAGGATTCCCACATCTCTATCTTGGATTTCTTGTAGAAAAGATCATACTTCTATGAGTATGGATGGATACACAGTAATCACATGAGAAATGATCATAGATATGAATCCTAAAAAAAAGTTACTAGGATATGGTTGACAAGTGAATCAATGCTTGTACAATGTGGTAAATGACATTTAGTGGGTCACATGAAAGATTCTATGACCCTGGGTACCGGCCACATACAATACCCCATGTCATTCCTACTGTGTAATGTAGAAGATTGTTATGTGGCATATTGAGGAATTCAGATTCCAAGTCCTTTCATCCGAGGTCCACCTGTGTACTTTAGTTGTGTGGTAGTACATAGTGTCTACCTATGTGATCTACCCATGTACCAGTACATGTTTTAGTGCAGGAAAAGTCTTGTGTTGGGGTATAAAACATGTAGAAAACATTTCTACTCCACTCTATGTCTGTGTATCACCCAAGAAATATTCTGAGCTTCCATGACAGGCCAAAATTCCTTGTGGCATGTTCACACTGTATATGTAATTAATCTCCCTCCCAAAACCCTAGTCTATGCTCAATGAGTTCCATACACTGTGAAATCTTGATTACACATCATGTTCTATGAATTTTTTTCATAATCCACTATTCTACCTTTTTAAGCCACGATTGATCTCCAAGATACTACTTTGGTGATCCATTTATCTCAAAACATCATATATAGGGTCACACCATCACTATAACATTGAATCAACATGTTTTTTCTATTCATTCTTCATGAAAACCACATTAAATCCATCTAAAGAAAAATGGATGAGAAAAGTTATATCCCAATTCACATTAATCTTTCATCCATTATATCCATCTCACCTATTTTAAGTCATCCCAATATTGTATTATAATTTTCATATCGTTGCGTAGTGAAACGAAGCTAAAACCACCAATTGTTCATAAAACAATGAAGAAAAATGAATGCACATAACACATGGGGGAGAGAAAACAAAGAACAAATATGAGGAATAAAACACAATCATTTTTCATTATGGATTAAATTGGTTCCCATACTAATGAAAAATAATAAAAGAAACACTCAACCCCAAAAATCCTAAAATTAAAGACCATCCCAAATGAACTATCAAACTATAGATCAACTAGTTTTTCTGTTGGTTTATGTTCGTTATTTAATATATGAACTGGGAATGGAAATCAAAATTATATATCCTACCTTTCATTTTAATCACATTCTGATGAATATCAATGATTGTGTCACTATCACTTGTGAGATTTTTCAGGAACGATGTTCTTCGATTATCGTTATATGATTCTATCATCATTATGTTGAGTGGTTTTTTCAAGGTTCTTGATAGATCCTCTAAGGAATATCTAGGGTTATAAGCCTATCCATGGATCCTCACCTGTGGTAAATCCACTACATAGATTCCAGCAATGCCCCCACATTTTTGATCTGAGAACCCATTTAGATGTTATTGATATTTTAATGAAATCATTGTGCACATGATTTTTAAAAGTTTAATATTATTCAAACATTTATTCTGGACACATCAGGTATGAAAATTTCATGCCTTCTTATCTCTTGTTATCAAAATGATTTTATCAAATATTTAAAAACTATACTCTGAAAATTTGGGATAGTACATTATCTCATCCTTGGGGGTTACATCATAAAAAATAAAAAATTAAGGCTACTAAAACAGATCTGGGTATTTTGAATTATTCTGAGCCTCCCTCTCAAATTTTCTCTCCTAGAGATTCTCATGTCGCCAACAGAGATGCACGAAAGGAATTTCTCATCCACAAAGGATTATTTACTGTTTATCCTCAATATTCACTTGGTACTCAACAAAATAATCGTATTCATCAATTCGTTATCACTATAGTCTATAATGTTTTATGGGTCATGAAAATACCTCCTAATCTATGACATTTGGGAGACGTTGTGTACCCGATCTAATAGGGAGGGTTGAGATAAGATATACCCCCCTCGCAAACTCTACACAGTATTGGAAAATATGATAAAGATTACAGATAACATTATAACCCGACCAAATTTCCATAATCATTGTCAAGATGATTCATAAAGGAATACTTGGTATCTATGGTCGAACTACTAAGTCATTCATCACCTATCATCTATAGATCTCTGAAAAATATGGGTAGTATTCATCCACTCTTTGATGATATACACATTCATTTTAGTATCTTGGACCAACTCTGGGACCACGATTGAGGAATCTAATGGGTCATTCCAACAATGTGGTGACATGTAGGGTCACCCAAAAATATCCCTTAATGATGCATTAAGAATGGTGGAATGAACATATCTGTTTTATGGAAACTCCACTAGTGGTTGGTAGTCCTCCCAACTGTGGTCGAAGTCAAATATGAAAGCATACAACATGTTCTCTAGAACCTGTATGGTCTGCTCTAACTAGTCGTCTGTCTATGGGTGAAACACTATTCTCAATCTTAACTAGGTTCCAAACACTTTTGGAAATACCTTCCACATAAGAGTTATAAAACAATCATTAGGATCTGTAATAAGGATCATTGTAACTCCATTGAGTCGAAAAATCTCTTGAACATATTGTAATCCTTATCTCTATACTAAACTATTCTCTCTGATGTTTATGATATTAGAGGACATGGTGAGTCGGTCAAGGATCACCCATATGGAATTATGTCATCTGGATGTACGTCGTAAGACCATCATGAAGTTTTTCTATACCCCATCCCACGTCCATTATTTCAAGTAAAAGGGTAGAGCATATATCGGTGGAACATTGTGCTCGTTCATCAATTTCTAACAAGTTAGGCAATAGGAGAAGAAATATTCAACTCCTATTATCATTCCTTTTCATCAAAACTGACATCAGGGGTCCTATTACATTATCTCCCTACCTAGATGTACCTCTAAAGGGGATGTATGAATCTCCTTCAGAACCACCTCCTACAATGCCACTAATACTACTTTACAACCTCTTCAATGGAAGGCATGATCCCTACCATTCAAATATCCACAATCTGAATAATGTCTATATATGTAAGTATGATGGGTCTCACATTCAGTATACGCATGTTGTGTCTCCCTAACACACTATAATATGGGAGTGGTTACCACCATCGACTAGATGTATTATGCTTCATTTCCATCCACAAAGGATATCTGCAATAAGGGAAATGGTTATGATTCCTCGTTCAATGACTATAAACTTTATCCCCTACTAAGAGAATATTCTACCATGATCTTCTTATTAAGAGTATAGAAAATATCAATCGCATAGTCCTAGTGAAACACTATCTATATACTCTGTCTTAAGATCAAATCCTTCTGAAGGATGATATAATTGAGACTCTTATAATCAGGGTAGAAGATAATTATCTCACCCATCTGGTTCTTTCACCATGACATTAATGTGAATATTACCACAACCTACTAAAGATCATGCTCCTTAAAGTTATATTTGGTTGATATCAGCGTGATTGAACAATAGGTAAGAATCGAATTCCTCTCCATCATGACACAGCCAAACACAAACCATGATTCCTCAAAGAACACTATGTACTCGACATCCTCCTCCAATAATATCATTATTGGAGAACTCATCAAACTATGCCTCAACTACTACAAATCCTTCTGCAACTTATCTATCCATAATTAAAGGATTTCTCTTATGAGTCAATGTTTTCAACATTAATGAAATCCTAGAGAAATCATTTATAAGTCTTCAAAAATATCTAGGAAGTGAAAGCATGATCCACACCTCCATCACAGTCCTAATTGGTTTACATTCTAGCACTACATAAAAAGAGTATGAGTCCACAATAAAAGCATCAAATAAGATAAAATTTATATTAAATTGTACTTCTTTAATCTAAAACAAATAATTCACGAGTTTCTCATATTGTTGGTGTAGTTGGAGTACATCCAAAACCATTTTTAAGTGACTCTCATGCTTCTCCTAAGACTTCGAGTATAGAAGTATGTAATTGGTTATTACTACCATGAATTGGTCTATGTAAGGATGAAATATAAAGTTCATGAATTACTTGAACACTACTATGGTGTTCTTCATTCTAGTGGGCATCACCAAGTACACATAGTGACCAGAATGGCATATGAATGTCTTATTTAGTATATCACCATCTCATACATGCTGTTAGTCATATTATGATCTATAGTAAACCATTGAAAACCTTAATTCCCACCTCAACTCTTCAAATATGTCATATATTCTCGATAGTGGATACTTGTTTCTCCTGGTCACCTTTTTCAAGTTCCAGTAGTTGAAATTCAACCATAAGCTCATGTCTTCCTTTTTGGAAACAATACCAGGGCTTCCTTGGGTACAATACTAGGTCTCAAGAACCCATTTTTTTATATCTTCCTATTGAACCCTCATCATGAGAACCTCTACATGAGCTATCTGATATTCTAGTGAAAATATCAATGTCATCACAAGGTGTAAATTAATTCATATGTCTATATCATGGTGTGAAGTTAATCCTATAAAATCATTAGTAATTACATCCTCCTAATCCATCAATATTATTGGGAACTAGGCTCACAAAACATCCACAACACCAATTCTTAGGCTATCCTATTAATGATTAACAGTATTCACCCTCATATGCATGAGTTCATCCAGTGCTTCATGGGTTTACTTTACACTATAAACGCAAAACCATATTCCATCACTATGAACACACTGCACCCATTGCCTAAAAATGAAATGTGGGCATGGATTATTTATAAAAAATCCATTAAAAGAATGAAGCCATAATGACTCAATGATTCCACCAAGAGGACCCAAACAAAAATCCTCCCCTCGAAGGGTTATGTCACACTCATGGAACAAATATTTCATCATCGAGTCTTCTCATTTAGGTAACTCTTATCATAAGAGTTGAGTTAACTGTTTAAAAAGAGACTCTATTCCTAGAACAATAATTGTGGTGAGAATGAATAACAACCACCTATGACTATCAGTATAATAGTTAAATTAGAAAATACACAAATCATACGTCGAATCATTCGGGGATCCCTTGGTCCATTTTTCTCAACCGCATGCAATTTCCCATTCCCCCATCCATGGGCACCCTAAGCCTATCATGAACCATATTGGGGTTGTGGTGGAAACAAGTTGAAACATCGACCACCTCCAGAAACTCTCCAAACTCATCTAACACATATGACACTATATGGGTTTTCCTTATCTTATCGTTGTTTGTGTCTAATTGGTCTATCCACAATCTCCAAGTTAGTTGTTTAGAAGGTTGTAAAATATCAATTGAGAGTTACACTAAATTCACATGAATAACACCACCACTCCCTAGACTAACTGGACCAACCCCATGTGTCCTAAAATACCAACCCTCTATCTTGATACCTCTTCTTGAAATGCATCCCATCTCTGGATCAAGAAGACTGATTTCGCCTCCCTACTTCAAATGAATCTACAACAGCTCCTCCACTATTAACAATAATTGTCTATATCGGCATAGATATAACATTTTCAACCACCAAATCAAAATAAGGAACCCAATCATAAATCAGAATTCATAGAGGGGTAACACTGGCTTGAAATTCTCTACGCCAACTCCACTCGATGTTATGATCCCAGATGTACTAGTCTCTTACCACATCCATATAGTCCCTAGACAGGTTGTTGAATCTCAATGAATAATAAACCACAATCATACAACCCTACTAGAGCTATTGAAGCTAGTGTATATGAACATCTCTCAGCATAACAGGTTATAATTTATCTCTAAATATATTTTCAAAAATAATCCATAAAAAAGTAACATCATTGTGAGTTTGGATAGCCAAACTCCATAATCACCATATTGATCCATGTAAAATGCTCACCTTTAGGGATACCAGATAATCTGTTGGTGTTCTGAATTGAAGAAATACATGGCACACTGCCTCAGGCTAGTCCTTAACCGCTTGACGGTTATGCTTTCCTTAAAACCTGATGTGTCTCTTTCTATGAAACTAATGAACCATGCTCAGCAGGAAAATCTCATCTATTGGTAATATGGGTTCCACGTGCAGATCCACATGAGGGGGTATGGTTTTAGCCCTAGCAGTTTGTTACATCTATGGAATTGGTGATTGTATCGATCATTTATCATTAAGGGGATAATCCATGTGATAGTTCTACTGAATCCTAGATTATATTCATCTATAGGACATCCTGTATGAAGATGAGTTTTACTATATTGAATAATTAAAAAAAAATTATGACTCAGGAAGGGTATGGAATTACAACCCATTCATATATGATTCATGTAACATTATTTTCCATGAATCAAATGTTCTCATGTACTAATAAAAAAATAAGGTTATCAGAGTCCTGTAGTATGTATAAATTGGATTCCTACCCGAAAGGTAGATCCAACAGCCTGATAGTCAAACACAAAATATTTAACATTGTTTCCCAAAAACATTCTCACATACTCTTGGAAAAATTATAGAACCTCCCAACTCTGATACCGGTCTATCATAACCCATCCCAGTGGGGCATTTTCTAAGACTCCCCAATCCCACCACATTTAGGATATGGGTTGGTGACTAGAAAAAATTAGGCATATTACTAACATGTGAATCATTTCCTATGTACATGTATGAACAGACACATCTCCCACCCCACAAAAATGCTGAAATGTTAAATAAACTAAGAAAATAATGCATTCATTCCACAAAATCACAACCAACAATGTGTGACTGAAATTTAATGTCAATTGAATATTGGAAAAAAAATCCCACCAAAAAAGTCCGTATCAACAAGTCCAACATGAATGAAATGGAACTAGGACTATTGTCTCTAGACGTAGGAACACACCTCATCCTACATGATCTCACAAAACTATGTATGGTCATGGTCTACCTAGGAGAATCTCAAACGGTCTATCATATTCACAATACACAACACGTGTGTGTAAAGGTCCTGCATGGGTGATTATATAAATACTTAGTAGGACACCCTGAAACCACATAGAAATACACAACCAAATGATACCAACAACTCTACATTGTATACACCTACTAAACATAAAAAGATATTATCTATATATACTAATTCAAAGGCATATAGTCTAAATGTATGTCACAACTAGTATATACCAACACTAGGGATTCAATTCAACGATTCCCATGAAAAACTCGTTAGGGATAACAGATTCTTGAGTCTAATAGTACTAAATACATCAATACAAGAAGTACTATTTGTTAGGATCCATCATGAGGGAATGGTACCCTGATATATATGAATAGAATATTATACTACATATGAGTATGACAACCAGATCCATGGGGTGATACCAATAATTCCATCCATACTAACTTGTTATGTAGTTGATCGATACCTTGTGAACATAGTCACATCAATACCAAGGAATTTGCCTATTCTATGATGAATGAATAGAGGTTTCCACACAGGGCCTCTCGGGGGGTTGGGGGGTCCTACAACTCTACATAATATGTACTAATGAATGGATAATAATTCAATGAGTAGTAAATTATTAATATTAACCTATTTGAAAAAAACCAAGGGTATGATGCTTAATGAAACATGTCCATGATATGGTGGAAAATGAATTAATCCAGGAAGAAAGGGGTATTCGAGGTGTAGTAGGGTCAGATGTCATGTTCCTTGACCCTGGGTATTTCCCGTGTACAATGGTCCATGACATTCCAACTATTTCATGTAAAATATGGTTACATAGAGAAAAGAAGAATCTAGATATAATTTCTTTCTATATGGGGCACACTAATGTACTCTAGCATTGCGTCAGTACACGGTGTCAACTAGTGTCTCTCTACCTTTGTGACAATACATGGGGTTTTCCATGTATGCGGTCTAGGCCAAGCCTTGTGGTGTGGTATATGTCATGTAGTCAGCCTGTGTACTCTACCATGTGTCTATGTATCTCCCAAGACACACACTATGTATCTAAAAAGGGGCTACATGTCATGTTTCATTTAACTCTCTCTTGAATACCAAGACATTGGTTAGTGGGGACAAAGTCCATGTCATCTCGAATACATGTTGTGTTTATCACTGTTTTACAAATTTCTATATCCCTCATCCACATGAAAAAGTTGATCTCTCCGACACAATTTTTGTGACCTGTTCATCTCAAAACTCCAGTTCGAGGGTCAACTCATCTCTCTGACATAGAATAGAGGCGATTCTGACATTTGATCAACATGGAAAAAAAATATTTAATCCATTATATGATAACATCCAAAAGTATATTATATCCAATATTTCTTTGATTTGTTTTTTCTTTTCACTGTCGCATATCTTTTAGGTAATCTGAGGCTTGGATCATCACATTTGGATTGTTTCTACATGAATTGAATGTTGCAATGAAAAATCATTCATAAAAATGATGAAGGAAGAATGTAAATAACACATGGGGAAAAAACATAGAGAACATTTTCGATGAATGAACCTCGAACGTTTTTCATTTTGGCTTCAATCCTTTATTGTAAAAATGAACCATCATCATGAAAATAAAATACATCATAAGTCCCACAATTGAATCCCATACTATATGAAAGATCAAACTGAGGATCAACATGTTCATTGGTTGTTCCCAGTTCATCATTAAATCTATAAATGGGGAATTAAAATCCAAATAACACATTCCTACTTAAATTTTTATTGATTATTGACAATGATCGGTCATTGCGTGACTATCGCTATATTGATTTGTGATGAATGGTATTCATCCATCATTGATGTGTGATTATATCACCACTTTATTGAGTGCTATGTTTGGGGTTATTTCCCGAGCCTCTAGTGTATTTCTAGGGTTCTGATCCTATTTATAGATACCTTTCTGAACTATCATTTTAAAAAGAATCATTTATTCATATTGGCGTCAATGAAATTTTAAAATAAAATAAATCAAAAATTTATTTTATTCATTAAAAATAATTGATCCAACTTTTCATAGATGACCTATACCGAATGATGTTAGGCCTCACACAGGGTAAATATGATGCCTTGGATGCAATGGTTCCCGAAAATTTCTTCTTCGGGAACCTATTTAGTATTTATTAAACATTTTAATGAAAAATATGTTCATGTACTTTTTAATAATTAAATTTTATTAAATCATTTATTCCAGACACATCGTTTCTTATATTCACCCATCATCTCAGCAACTGGTAACAAGATTAATCCATTTAATAGTTAAAAAATAATACATAGATAATCTAGGACATTACAAATTCATTATTCATTTCGCTCCACTTACCCTTACTGGATATTTAATGTCACCCTTATTATATTACCTTTTCTTAGTTTATTAAGAATAATTCATTCAATTGAACTTCAAAAGTGATGATATTTTACTTATGTTATGCTTTATTTTATTTTCTCAAAGTATTATGGGTACCATGTATGTAATCTAGTATTTGAAAAATTGATAAACTATTCAGTATTTGGAATTTTTTCCTTGTAATAATGAAAACGTATTAAAATAATGCAACAACTCCAGGTTTTTGTTGTTGGGTGATTATAGATGGTATCGCCGGAAATTTTTTAGTAACATTGGAAACTATATTTATAAAAATAAGAATAGGGAACAAAACCTTAATTTAGAATTTGATTTTATGTATTTACGAACACCCCAATAAAAATATTATTTTGATTATGATATTAGATAAACAAAATTTTTTAATACTTATGATATGTATTTTTCTTTATTTGGGGTTATACATAATGTTTGATAGTGATATTACCCAACCTTGTGTATGTCAAATTTTATAAATGGGTTATAGTAGAAAAAATGTGACCATCAATGAAACATATATCCAATTAGTAAAAAGGGTAATACCATTTATCGACTTAAGACAATCCATCAAAGGTAAATATCCAACTGAAATTTATTATCATATAAATACATAGTATCATGAGATAATGAGATAGAGGAACAATTCTCTATGTATTGTAGAATTGGAGGGAAGCATGAGAATAATAATACATCTATGAAAAATATGAATATATAGAATATTGGAAAGTTGATTTTCACACATGTAATAATTTGAGAAATAATCACCCATAATATAGATTAAATTGTATGGTAGTTTGAAACATGTGTTGAAATAAAAGAAACCACTAATTTAATTTCCTGGAAAAGAAATGGTTTCCAGTTGAAAATTCTAAAACTGCAATGTAAGAACCCGGACCTTACTTTCAGGTATGATATCCTTTTCTATTCATTTTTTAGAAAAAAAAGGTTTCTCTTGAGGTTGTGCAGGGGCGCATGGTTGTCACACGGTCTGAGCAAACCGTGCGGCCAGCCCAGGAAACCATGCACCCTAGACAGTGGGCTCTACACGAGATGTGCATGGTTTTTCAAACTGTGTGGGAAAGCCGTGTGAATTCCCTAGGTGAGACAGTAGCAACCACATGGTTGGCGTACGGTTTTCCAAACCGTGTGGGGTAACCTTGTGGCCACATAAAATTTGGGTTTTTATGTCCCGAGCCACTCGGTATTTCCCATTACTCCACCATTTTTCTTCCTAATCTTGGCTCATGCAGGAGTTTCGATTTTTAGGGGATTGGGGAGCTCCTTGGCCCATTTTTCAGGAAAATCGAAGGGGTTTCTTGTTAGATCAAAGGAATTTCTTCTCAGGTATGTCCCTCCTCTTGGTTTCTCCTTTGTTTTCCCTAGATCCACTCTTCCCTCTCTCTAGTATTTCTAGATCTACATCCGTTGTAGGTAGATCTGGTGTTGGGTCTACCTTAGGTGTTTATTTTAAGGCTTGTGGATGATAGGGAATGCATTTTAACGAGGTCTCTCATGAATCAGTTTCCTGGATTTGTGGGTAAGGTTGATTTTGGATCGTCTTCACTAGAACACTAAAGTTAGGTGGTTTGTGCCTTTCAGTTTAAGGTCTTTGAATTGTATTTCAAAAATATCGAATTCCCATGATCGGGGTGTTGTGAGTTTATAGTTTATAACCCTGTTAATTTCCTGCTTTGCTGGTGTGTGTGAGTAGAGGTTATTTTTATGTGAATAGGGTTTCATGATATGCTTCGGAGTTGTTTCCCAAGGATGCACTATTATGACTGTTTGGTTCTTCTTAGCCTGTTAGGCTGATTTGCTTGCTTCCCATGCCTTGTATTTTAGGATGGATTGGTCTTGTTTATCATATATGATGATATGTTGTAGAATTATAGCCAAATATTTCATAAGGTTTACATTGGTTGATACGCGTTGATATACTTGTTTGACTTACACAGGGTTGTGAGAACCTGGTGCATTAGAACATATAGATAATGGACATAAGGGCTTCTCCAGAGTGTCATATAATTTACGATGCATGTAACACCACGATATTTTATGAAAAATATTATTTTTAATTTCATTGATGTCTTGTGTTGTACACTACACCAAAAGGATCTTGCACTACATGCATCCCTGACTTGTTTTGCATTACACGCAATTGCAACCTTCCACAATAGCGTGTGTTCTACGCAATACCGAGTTTCACTAAACAACCATATGTTATATAAACTAGCCGTTATAAATAGTAATAACCACTTTTTGAAATTTTATTTTTCAAAATGGAATTCATTTTTGGATTTTGAATATCAAAATTATCCTAGGGTGAAAGTTTGGTATTTTTCGGAAAACTTTCAATTTTTGATGAATAGTGAAAACACTGGGTTACTATTTAAAAAACCGACTTTTTATTTAAATAATAATTTATTTTATTTGAATTTATTTTAGGTCGAAATTGATACATAATACCTATATATGTTCAATTTAATTAATTGGAGTCATTTTATTATAATTTTAGATATAAAAAATTTATTGAACTTTTCACAGTCTTTTACCCGCCTCCTAGGAGAGTTTGAAAATTTACATAAAACTTAATTTTACCGCTTCTATGAGTGGAATTTCAAAAATCCAAGAGACACTATTAATATCAAGGAGTAAAATTTGGTTCAATAAGATATGAATAATTTTTGGTGAATAGTAACTCTTTACTTTTATTTACCACGGTTAAAAGTATATAGGGTAATTAAGGGTAAATATGATATTATTATTACCCTAACACATGTCCTAATTCTATTTGATAAGTGTAATTAGACCAAAAACAACCGTAGTAATAGTAAATGACTATTTTATGTCCACTTTGATTAGATTAGAACACTTATTATTATTTTATTTAAAGAAGAGTTAAAAGAGTTAAAATCAATGTTTAATAACTAAAACATTTTTAATATAGGTTTATACATAAGATAAATTCGACTATAAATATTCATTTGAAAGATAAAAATATTTCCTACATAATTTTATTTAATTTATAATTTTTAAACATTAATTATTATAATTTATTTATGAAACAATGATGATGCAGTAATTACCTTATTAATGAATATTAACATAATTGGTGTTATAAATACACAAATAAATGTAATTTGAGAATTTTTATTAATTAAACTAATTTTCTAGGTTAGTATAACATGTTAGAATTTATTAAATAAAATTTTTTAAAAATAATGTTGTTGTTATGATTTTCACAAAAATCAATTACCAAATAGTGTCAAAATTGACATAAAATAGTTTTTAAAACAAATATTATATTTTTAATTGTTATTTTATTAATAAAAATAAATGGTTCGGCTAAATAACATAGATAAGGATATATATATTAATAATGAACCACTTGGGATTATTTTTGCTTGTTATAGTAATTTTATTAACCATATAGTGTAATAATACAAGACGACATGGTAAAAGTTAAATTATTTAACTTAGAGTTAAATCTAAATGATAAGGTTAAAATAGTGACCTAAACTTGTCTAAAATCTATTGGTTGAGAGTATTTCGAGACATCCCCGCCTTAGCATTGAAATAAATCAATTTGGAGCTATTAAAAGATGAATATTAATTTAATATAAAATAATATTTTATCTTTTCATAAGGTTCCCCTCTCCTCCCTTATAAAAAGGGCACCCTTCCCTCTTCTCTTCACACCCTTTTGTGCCATTATGCTTGGCCGACCCCTACCCATTTCTCTTCAAATATTCCCTATAAACATTATAGAGGTTCTTGTCTCCTCAAAAGACCAACCCTAGGGCCCTAAGAGGAGGATAATATGAGGCGTGTCAAAGAAGGGGAGGTTCGGATACGTACGAAGCATATCGGACCTAAGGTAAGGGATAACTTTTCCAATCTCATTTTTATCTGAGTTTGATTATTCATAAGTATTTACTGGGGTTATTATTATCATCCATATCCATATTTTCTAAAAGTGTTTTTATGTATTTCTAAATTCCTTTTTACCCATTTTTTACTATTACCGCGTGTTATGGAAGGAATATTTCTTTCATTTACCATAGGAGGATCTTTTTGAATTTTCCGACAAAATTACGAGGGGAATGTTTTTTTAACTTATATAGAATGAAAAGATTTTTATGTTTCTATAACACCTCATTTTCATGAAGCTTACTCTACAATATTCTATGATTATTTTCAACAAAATACTTCTCTTTTAAAATTGCATGGAATTTTGTGAAAAGAAAACGGTTTTGAAAAAGAAAGGTTATTTTCCTCAAGAAATCATTTCAAGTGTTTTATCAAAACCATTTTCCATATAAGATTAAATTATTTCATGTGTGTATGTTTCAATTATAATGTATCTATGATTTACATGGTTTCACTTTTCTTATGATGAAATGTCCATTTGTTTAATATGGATTATGTGATGATGGGATAATGTTTATGAAACCCATTTTTTATTCATTGGGTTATGATAAATGTTTTAAGCTTATTGTGTGGAACAAGTAATAATGATTTCATTATGAGATGGGTGGGACCTATATCTCCCTCATATTCATTGGGTAATGATTTATATCTCATGAGATAGACATGGCTGGAATGGTAAGTTAATCAGGTTCAGTGTTACAGGACTGAAACGAGGAGTGAACTCTATTCCGAAAAGGGACTTTGTCCACTAAGATGGTCTTGGAAGTAATGCCATGGCTACTATGGGAATCATATCATGTGATTAATGTTTTTACACAATTATAAGTTTTATTTTCAAGCTATTTTATCATGATTTATTTTCAATTATGATCAATGCTTTACGTACTTCCATGTTTTATGTCATTTCTCAAGATTTTGATATTTAAACATTATGTTCATGTTTTTATGTTTAAATGTATATGGTTTGATTTAGTTTCTCCATGAATACCCTTACTGATAATTTTATCTCTCCCTTTATATTTTTTCTTTTCCCTAGGATATAAAGAAAGCTTTTTGGTAAGAAAAAAAATGAGAAGATCTTTATGGAAGATGTTGAAAATATTTCACCACTATTAGAAGATTATGTTTTGAGTCTCCAATGATACTAAACTATTACGGTCCTTATGCGTCTGTTTTTATCATGTATTAAGTATTCTGCAAAAGTAATGGAATGCCCATGTACGTAAAGCGTTGGGTCTCTACAGTTGGTATCATAGGAAAGTTTTAGTCAACCTTTAGAAACTAGGATGGGAAAACTTTAGTGAGATCCCTAGAGATATTTTAAGGTATTTCTAGGGATATCCCTAAGGTTAAGTATAAGTATAGGTAATAGTCCTAGAATTAATAAAAAGATATTATAATTAAACCCAAGATGTTATATATTGAAGGTACTCCCCCTCGATTATGATTTTGGCCGCTCACACTATTCTTTTTTGGGTTTTAGAAAATGACTGGAAACAAGAAGATTGATGATAATGGAGGATATGATAGACAATGGAATGATATTAATCATGAGAAACCAAATGAAATGGGATTTGGAAGTCCAAACATCATTATTATGCCAATTCATAAATCTCATAATATGATCAATAATCTCAACTTTGGTAAGTATGTCGACTCATCTAATAATAGAAAGATGGAGTTTCATGATGATCATAGAGGAAAGAAAGTAAAATATACCTCATGTATATCATGTGGAAAGAGGCATCAGGGAGAATGTTTCAATGGAACTTTTAGATGATTTGGGTGTGGAAAGGAAGGACACAAAGCCAGTAAGTGCAAAGGGAAAGGTTCAGTTAACACCGTGGACAAGGATAATGGTATTTCTATGACATCATCAAGGATTAAATGTTTTAAATGTGGAATGTATGTGCATTATGAAAACCAATTCCCTAAGGGAAAGACTCATGAAGAGAATCAGCATGGTCGTATGGGTAGTATTTATGTTGATGATGATTAAGAGACTACAAATGATATGTGAGACGAAAGAATTGTTCAGGATCGGTCAATGGTTTAAGAAGGTAGTGGAATGATTAAATGTTTATCAAGAGTAATTTTGCATAAGTAATCTCATGGTACAATGGAATAATGAGACATCTAACGATTGTTACACTATTGTTTTTTTAAAGTATTTGAATGTATATGTTTAATGGTACTGATAACCATGAAATGTTATTCAGATATTTTTTGGAAAAAACCTAATATGCGCATAAAGAAGAGATAAGAAGATAATGAGATGTTTGACAGTATTCATGAGCTCATGACTGATATAAGGACTAAGTGATATTATGGTTTGAGTATATAGAATTTTTAAGATTTTGGTATATGGAAAGAGTTTCCTTATGACAGCATTCATGTTTTCACTATGGTTCAAGTGAATACATGATTATGGTATTCACGTGTTTGGATTGTGACCAATAAGATACATTGTATGATATATGGGGGATAAATGATTGTATTCACATGCTCGGTAGATGACAGGTATAGTAATTTTCTTCTTTATACAATGAGCTTGGAAAGAAGTTTTTTGGATAAGCCTAATGATTGGAAAGAATTAAGTTAGACATAAGATAATATTGTTAAATACTAGAACTTTTTTCTATTTTATTGTAGGAATGTTCTTATAAATTAGTTTTAGAAAAAGGGACAACCTGTAGGACGGGCGACAACCTGTCGTGTCGGACAAGGCTGTTGGAATCGAACCCACAACCGAAGTGTGACAAGCCTTTATTTCCTACCACTGGCCTATTGGATGTCCCTGGTTAGTAGAAAATAGTTTTATTATATTAAGAAGTATGATATATGATGTATAAGTCAATTATTGGAACCATTTATAATTACTCTCACTATAGATGGACTTGTGTATTTTTGATAACTTTTTCTAACATTTTGTTTGAGAGAGATGGAATGACCCATCATTCTATCACATGATCTGCTAACACTTTATGACTGACAAATTCAGCTTCATTTCATTAAGATATGAAGTGTAAATAGTCCAAGGAATGACCAACGTTGAGATTGTACCAAAATTAAGAATTTATTTCTTCTAATTCTTCAACTTTAGGGAAATAATCTTGAAAACCAAAAATGTTATCCTAGTGCCCTTATATCAGATAAATCAGACGGTACCTTAGGTCATCACAAATTTTTGGTTTTTTGATTGTTGGATTTTTCATAGCCATGTTCTCTAACACTCTCCATCAGAACAAGGTGGTTAGATTTCTCTTCCATATCCATATTTTCACCTATGTTCTCCTATGTGGAAACCCAATGATTAGTTAATTTGGGTTACTGTTATGTTCCATAAATTATTTATTAAAGATAATTTTTGGTATTTCTTTTTATATTGTGGGTTTCTATTAAAGAAACTTTCATGTAGTAAACCATTTATAACCCCGATGAATTTCGAGGGAGAAATTTATTTTAATGGGGGTAGAATTTAACACCCCGAGATTTTATGAAAAATATTATTTTTAATTTGATTTATGTCTTGTGTTGTACGCTACACCAAAAGGATCTTTCAATACATGCATCCTTAACTTTTCTTGCATTACAGGCAATCGTGACCTTCCAAGAGAGCGTGTGTTGTACGCAATACCGAGTTTCACAAAAAACAATATGTTATATAAACTAGCCATTATGAATAGTAATACCCACATTTTGAAATTTTATTTTTCAAAATAGACTTCATTTTTGGAATTGGAATATCGAAACTAGCCTAGGGTGAAATTTTGGTATTTTTCTGTACACTTTCAATTTCTTATGAATAGTGAAAACATTGGGTTACTATTTAAAAAACTGACTTTTTATTTAAAAAATTATTTATTTTATTTAAATTTATTTTAGGTCAAAATTGATACATAATACCTATATAAGTTTAATGTAATTAATTGGAGTCATTTTATAATAATTTTAGATATATAAACATTCTATTGAACTTTTCACCGTCTTTTACCCACCTCCTATGAGAGTTTGAAAATTTATAGAAAACTTAATTTTACCACTTCTATGAGTGGAATTTCAAAAATCCAAGAGACACGGTTAATATCAAGGAGTAAAATGTGGTTTAATAAGATAAAAATAACTTTTGGTGAATAGTAACTTTTTACTTTTATTTACCACGGTTACAAGTAAATAGGGTGATTAAGGGTAAAAATTATATTATTATTACCATAACACATATCCTAATTCTATTGTATAAGTGCAATTCAACCAAAAACAACCTTATTAATAATATATGACCATTTAGGTTTCCTTGGATTAGATTAGGACACTTATTATTATTTTATTTAAAGAAGAGTTAAAAGAGTTAAAATCAAAGTTTAATAACTCAATATTTTTTAATATAGGGTTATACATAAGATAAATTCGACTATAAATATTCATTAGAAAGATGAAAATATTTCATATATAATTTTATTTTATTTATAATTTTTAGACGTTAATTAATTTGTTTTATTTATGACAAAATGATGATGTAGTAATTACCTTATTAATGAAATATTAACATAATTGATGCTATAAATTCCCAAATAAATGTAATTTGTGACTTTTTATAAATTCCACTAATTTTCTAGGTTAATATGACCAGTTATAATTGATTCAATTAGACTTGTTCGAACTAATAATGTTGTTATGATTTTCACAAAAATCAATTACCAAATAGTGTCAAAGTTGACATAAAATAGTTTTTAAAAAAAATATTATATTATTAATTGTTATTATATTAATAAAAATATAAGGTTCAGCCAAATGACTTAGATAAGAATATATATATTAATAATGAACCACTTGGGTTTCTTTTGGCTTGTTATAGTAATTTTATTAACCATATAGTTTAAGAAAACAAGAAGACACGGTAGAAGTTAAATTAATTAACATGGAGTTGTATCTAAATGATAAGGTTAAAATAGTAACCTAAACTTGTCTAAAATCTATCGGTTGAGAGGACCTAGACCCATCCCCACCTTAGATTCGAAATAAATCAAATTGGAGCTATTTAAAACCGAATATGACTTTATTATAAAATAATATTTTATGTTTTCTTAAGGTGCCCCTCTCCTCCCTTATAAAATGGGAACCCCTTTCCTCTTCTCTTCACACCCTTTGGAGCGTTGAAGCTTGGCCAAACCCTCCCCATTTCCCTTCCCAACATCCCTATAAATATTATAGAGGTTTTTGTCACCTCAAAAGACCAACCCTAGGGCCCTAAGAGGAGGATAAGAGGAGGCGCGTCAAAGAAGAGGAGGTTCAGATACGTACGAAGCATATCAGGCCTAAGGTAAGGGATAACATTTCCAATATCGTTTTTATCCGAGAGTGATTATTCATAATTATTTACTAGGGTTATTTTTATCATTCATTTCCAAGTTTTCTAAAAGTGTTTTTATGTATGTCTAAATTCTTTTTTACCCATTTTTGACTTTTATCGCATGTTATGGAAGGAATATTTCTTTCGTTTACCATACAAGGAACTTTTTGACTTTTCCGACAAAATTACTAGGAGAATGTTTTTTTAACATATACGGCATGAATGGATTTTTAAATTTTCATAACGCTTCATCTTCGTGAATCTTACTCTACATGATTTTATGACTATTTTCAATAAAATACATTTCTTTTAAAATTGCATAGAATTTTGTGAATTGAAAATGATTTTGAAAAAGAAAGGATATTTTCCTCAAGAATTCATTTAAAGTGTTTTATAAAAACCATTTTCCATCTAAGATGACCTTATATCACAAGTGTATGTTTCAGGTATATTTTCTCTAGGATTTACATGGTTTCACTAGTCTTATGATGAAATATGCATTTGTTTAATATGGATTATGTGATGATGGGATGATGTTTATGAAAATGATTTTTTTATTTGGGTTATGATGAATGTTTTAAGTTTATTTTGTGGCACAAGTAAGAATGATTTCATTATGAGATGGGTGGGACCTATATCTCCATCCAATGCATTGGGTAATGATTTATATCTCATGAGATAGACATGGCTGGAACGGTAAGTTAATCCGGTTCAGTGTTACAACACTGAAATGAGGAGTGAACTCGATTCATAAAGGGACTTTGTCCACTAATATGGTCTTGGAAACAATGCCTTGGCTACTATGGAAATATTATCATTTGCTTAATGTTTTTCCAAAATTACAAGTTTTATTTCCAAGATATTATATCATGATTGATGTTCCATTATGATATGTGCCTTACGTACTGCCATGGTTTATGTCATTGCTCAAAATTTTGATGTTTAAACATTATGTTCGTATTTTTATATTCAAATGTATATGGTTTGTTTTATTTTTTCCATGCTTACCCTTACTGAGCATTTGAGCTCACCCTTTAAATGTTTTCTTTTCCCCAGGATATAAAAAAAGGTTTTAGGTAAGAAAACAAAAGGGGAAGATCTTTATGGGAGATGTTGAAGATCATTCACCACGATTAGAAGATTATGTTCTGAGTTTCCAAAGATACTAAACTATTACGGTACTTGTCCGTCTATTTTTTTCATGTATTAAATATTCTGAAAAAGTAATGTAATGTCTATATACGTCAAGCTTTGGGTCTCTACAATGCATGACCACATGGGGAATTGAAGTCGACTGTTTACCAAGAGAGTCTGTAGTTCCTCGATGCGGACCATGGAAGGAATGTGATGTATGTGCTTCCCTAGAGCGCCTTTAGTATGACACATAACTATAGGGGGAATTGATGGTGAGTGATTTTCTAGAGAGTCTACACTTTAGATGAACCAGAGGGGTGAGACTGTGTGTGCCTCCCAGAGGATTTATAGTACATGTTGGTTGAACCATAGGGGCTAAGCTATGAGAACTACACATAGGGTTACCTATTTTTTCTACTTGATTGAGTTATTGATTACTTGTTTGTGAGTTTAATGTTTGAAACTATGGATTGTTTACTCTTGAATAATTTCCTTGTTACTATTTCTGTACATTTACTACCATATATTCACTAACTGTTTGGCACATAACTCATAGAGGTTGCCTACTCAGATTTTGTCTCACATAGCGTTTGTGCCATGATTTTGGGCCCAAATAGATTATATTGTTGTAGGTATAGATAAGGTCAATCACCCTTCTACTTGAGGTACTTGATTTCATTGGAGATGGAGAGCGTGGGACCAATATGAGGCTTGCGATGTTGAGGGGTTTATCTATTTTTCCTTTTGTACCTTGATTTAGAATAGTACTCAGCATTGTGACTTGTTGGGCTGTTTTCCTTGAAAAATATTTATCGTTCATCATTTATATATATATGTGTGTATGCTCCAATTGTTTCTTTATCTCAGTCTTCTACTTTTTCTATTGTTGGATGTTTACTGCTTCTGTTAATGCATGTATTCTTACTCTGCTGTATAGTCTGCCTATGAGGGCATAGATTTCCCACTATCACAGTCATGGCCCTCGCTTCTAGTCGACAGCCTCTTGAATTCGGTGAAATGCACTTGAGGACATGTGAAAAACTGAGTACGGGGCGCCTCTGGGTTGGTTCCGGATTCGAGATGTTAAAAGTGGTATCAGAGACATTATTTTCTCTTTAATTACTGTTTTGATCCTACAGAAAGGGATAAGACTGAATAAATGCTTTTTAATAAGCTATTCCCAGGAGTAGCTAACCCGTGTACAGGGAAAAGCCATACTACCACGTTTATTGAAATTTCTTCCGGTTTTGAAAGTTTGTTACTGATCTGATTTTCAACGATGGGTGACTCACATTCTTTGTGTTGTTATTATGGATATTATTGGGGATCTATTTCTCTTGAATCTCGATGAGACAAGGGTATTCCATCTTAATCACCATATAGAAACTTTCTAGAACTCACATGTCATACATTTTTTCATGTCATCTAGGATGCATTAGAGATTTCTTGTTATTCTAATAGATGATGTGAAAAATATGCATATTGTTGTGATAGTTTCCTTGATAGGAATACCTTCTGTTTGATATGGTATTGTTAGTGTAGAGGTTTTATTGAATGAACACCAAACTTTGGTTCTTGAGGTGTTATGGGCCCACATGAACCAGAACTTGGTGGATCATTGACTTGTTACATTGTTATAATTGGTTTAGTATTCCATGATTGGTTTCGCGGGGAGTATAGGCCCTCACAGATCGGAATTTGGAACTTTCAATGCCTGTTTCAGTGTTTTCTGTGTTCCAGATTATTTTTTGAGGCATATTGTTTGGAAAATCCTAGAATGCACGGCGTGTAATGTTATGTAAACACCATGTGTTCTTCTGTTCGAGAAGAAGTGATTATTCTAAAGTACACGATGTGTAATCTATGTACATGTTGTGTATCCTCTGACCATGTTGTAGGTCATGCAGGAAAAGACATAGAATGGAAAAAATCTAGTGTGAACATGTCGTGTATCTTCCCTACACTCTGTGTCATGCCGAACCCGTGCCACCCATGTCACTAACAACACAGGTTTTCTAAGTTGAATCTAATACCCATCTTGTGCCATATAAACACACTGTGTAGTTTAACCCAAGTACCCAACCGTGTCACGAACAACAAGGGACAGTGTTATCCCTTCATGTACACTCGGTTTCCATCCGGAACACGTCGTGTAGTGTCTGGACATGTGACATGTCGTGTCACTAACAACATGAGCCAGGTGAATCTTGTCCAGTACATGCCGTGTCTATCTTGAACATGTCTTGTATTCTTGTCTTGGGAGAGACGTGTGGCTTAACTATGTAGAAGTACTCAGATAGGGAAGTGGATTCAAGTACATGCCATGTGTTTTGACAACACACCGTGTATTTGGGGTGTTACATGACCAGTTCTGGTAGGAGTACACAACCATGTAAATGACTTAAGGGAACATGCCATGTAATAAATGTACACACTGTGTAGTCATGTTGAGAAAAACATGAATGCTCTCTTCCTCACGTTCCCTTCTTAAGCTCTTTGTTTTAAGTCCTTGATAACCTTGATCTAGGGAGTTCCCCATAGACGTTGATGGGTTTCACTTTCTATGGGACCTCTATTTCCTAGATATGACATGTTATGATGTCATTCTCGGAATGGACTGGCTAGTTACCTTCGAGGCATTCGTCGACTGTTATCACCATAGGTTGAGTTTCATATCACCAGTGGGTGGATCTTTTATTCATAGGGGTGAGTGGTATGTCCTTCCAGTCTATATCTGCATGACCAGGGGACTTCGTTGTTAGACTTTCCTCAAGTGGTGGATCGTTTTAGGGATGTCTTTCTAGAGGAAATTTCATATTTTCCTCCATAGTGTGATGTATAATTTTCTATTGAGATCGTGCCAGGAGTGGAACCGGTGTCTATTAATTTTTATAGGATGGCTACACCAAAGTTGCAGGTGCTCAAGAAGCAGTTGAAGGAGTTGCAGGCAAAGGGTATCATCTTACCCAGTATTTTTCCATAGGTTTCGCCTGTCTTGTTTACGAAGAAGGCAGATTGTACCATCAGGCTTTGTGTGGATTATGAGAAACTAAACCAGTTGACGGTCAAGAACTGGTATCATTTTCCTACGATTGATGATCTCTTTGACTAGCTTCGAGGAGCCTGGGTGATCTCGAATATTGACTGGAGTTCTGGTTATCATCAGTTGCGAGATAAACCATCTAATATACCTCTAACAGCCTTCATGAAAACGTATGGTCTATAAGAGTACTTAGTTATGTTGTTCGGTATCATTAATGCACCATCCGTTTTCATAGCGTTGATGAACCAAGTCTTCCATCCTCACTTGGATTCCTTCATGGTTGTCTTCGTGGATGATTTCTTGGTGTACAATCACACTCGACACGACCATGCCACACATCTTGAGATCTTTTTTAGTACACTGAAATAGCATCAATTATATGATAATCTCTCAAAATGTAAATTTTGGATGGACCATATTCACTTCATAGGTCACGTTATTTCAGAGATAGAAGTTTCAGTAGACCCAGAGAAAGTGGAAGCTTTGGTTTCCTAGGAGTAGTCGAAGAACATCATTGAGGTGTGGAGTTTTCTAGGGCAGGCTGGAAACTATATTCATTTCATATAGGACTTTTTCATTCTTAGAAGCACCACTGGCAGGTCTAACCAATAAGGGTGCGAGGTTCTTATGGTAAGATTCTTGTGAGTCGTCTTTTCAGGAGCTGAAAGGGATGATGAATTCGGCACCGATACTATTCTTTCTAGAGCCAGGAAAGTGCTATACTATTTACTGTGATACGTCAGGTATTGGTTTGGGAGCTGTGCTCATGCAGGGAGATGGAGTCGTTGGGTATGTGTCTCAGCAATTGAGGCAACATGGGAGAAACGACAAGACTAACAATCTAGAGTTGGCAGCTATTGTTCATTCCCTACGATGTTGGAGACATTAGTTGTTTGGAGAGCATTTTGTGATTTTCATTGACCAAAAAATCATCAAGATAATTCTCACTTAGTGTGAATTGAATCTGAGACAGAGGAGGTGGGTTGAGTACCTATATCCCCTCAACATCGAGAATGAATATACACCTGGGAAAGGCAACGCTATGAATGACGCATTGAGAAGGAGGACTCAGACACAGATAGTTCAGGAGGCCAACAGTGAGTGGCTGCTTATGGATCTATTCTCCAAGATGCATTTGGAAGTGGATGATAGAAAGGGCATATTGTTCTATCATGAGTAGTTGTTACCTCTACCCTTCTTGATCTGGTGCAGATGAGGTAGCAATCAGACATAGAAGGCCTAGTCTTGTGGGAGATAGTGTTAGGAGAGGACCCTCTTCCTAGATGGGCAGTATGAGAGGATGGGATCTTGTGATTCCAGGGACGCGTATGGGTGCCAGCAGACATACGTGAGGATCTGATGCGAGACTTTAATTCCTCAGTTTAGATAGCTAACCCGGGTGCCACCAAGTTGTATCGTGATCTACACTGTCAGTATTGGTGGCCAGGTATGATGAGAGATTATGATGGGTTTTTCATGAGGAGTTCCACTTGTTAGTACGTGAGGGCATAGAATCAGAGACCCACAAGACTTTTACAGCAATTAACCATTCCCGAGTGGAAGTGGAATGAAGTCGTGATGGTATTCATGACCAGTTTGTCGAGGTCGCCCCGAGGGAATGATGTAGTATCGGTTTTCATTTACAGGCTTACGAAGGTTTATCACGTCATTCCGATCAAGGAGACCATCAATGTTGATGAGCTGGGACAGTTTTACATCTTAGATATTGTGTGCTTACATAGAGTTCCACAGTCCATCGTTTCAGACAGAGACACACATTTTACTTCTTGGGTCTGGAGGGGGCTTCAGAAGTTGTTGGGTATACAAGTACTTTTGAGTACAGCTTACCACCCCAAGACAGATGGCCAGTTCGAGCATACAATAAAGGTGCTTGAGGACATGCCTCGAGCATGCATTCTGGATTTGATAGGTTATTGGGAGAAACATATACCTCTTTTGTACTTTTCCAACAATAATAGCTTTCATGCAACTATACAGATGTAACCTAATGAGGCTTTGTACGGTAGGCCAAGCCGATAACCCTTATGTTGGATGGAGGCAGGAACGGTAGCTTTGCCGGGACCTCGTCATGTCCATAAGACCACAGAACATATAGAGTTGATTCGGAAGAGGATGGCTGCTTTGTAGTCTCTTCAGAAGTCATATGCTGATTAGAGGAGAGGACCTCCAGAGTTCGAGGTCAGGGATCAGGTTTTCCTCCGTATCACACCGAGATTGGCACACAAGCGGATCAGGAGACAAGGAAAGATTTCACCGAGGTATGTCAGTATATTTGAGGTATTGGAGAGAGTTGGTCCAGTTTCCTATCAGTTGAAGTTACCTCATAGGTATCGGGCTATGCATGACATCTTCCATGTTTCTCAGCTCCAACATTATTTTTCTGACCCGTTTCATACTCTACAACATGAGGATGTCGAGTTGGAGTTGGATGCATCTTTCGAGGGGAATCCTATCCATATTTTTGATCATTGTACGAATGTTCTCTGTGGCCAGTCTATTCCCTTCGAATGAGTGATGTGGCAGCATGGGCGGGTGCAGGATGAGACTTGTGAGAGGGAGGCCGATGTATAGGCATAGTGGTCAGAACAGTTCTGGGATTCATCTTCTACGCTGCACTAGGGAAATTTGGGGACTAATTTCTTTAAGGGGGGAAGTTTGTATGAACCCAGGCCTTCCTTTCAGGTATATTATCCTTTACTGGTCATTTTTTAGAAAAAGTGGTTTTTATGGACGTTGTGCAGAGGCGCACGGTTGGAGCACAGTCTGAGAAAACCGTGCGGCTATCCCATGAAACCATGCACCCTTTATAGTGGGCTCCGTACGGGCTGCACACTATTTTTCAAACCATGCAGGAAAGCTGTGCGATGTCCCTAGGTGAGAGAGTGTCAAACACATGATTTTCACATGGTTTTCCAAACCGTGTGGGGTAACTGTGCGTCCACATAAAATTTGGGTTTTTAAATCTCAGGGCACTCGAGATTTCCCATTCCTCCCCCATTCTTCCTCCTACTCGTGGCTCATGCATGAGTTGTGATTTTCATCGGTTGGAGGATCTCCATGGCCCATTTTGGAGGCATATTGCAGGGGATTCTTGGTGTGTCTAATGCGGTTCTTCATAGGTAAGTCCCTACTCTTGGTTTCTCCTTGGTTTTCCCTAGATCTTCTCTTCCCTCTCTCTAGGTTTTCTAGATCTACATTCATTGCATGTAGATATAGTGTTGGTTTTGCCTTAGGTGTTGATTTTACAGCCGGTGGATGATAGGGAAGTTGTTTTATATCGGTATTCCGTGAACCGGTTTCCCATATTTGTGGGTATGGTTGATTTTGGATCGTTGTCACTGAAACCCTAAAGAGAGGTGGTTTGTGCCTTTTAGTTTATGGTCATTGAATTGTATGTGAAAAATCACCAATTTCAATGAATGGGTTATTGTGCATTTAAAATTTTTAAACCTGTTTATTTCCTGCATTGCTGGTGTGTGCGAATAGAGCTTATTTTTATGTGAATAGGGTTGCTTGTTATGCTTTGTAGGTGTTTCCCATGCATGCTCTTCTATGACTGTTTGGATATTCATAGCCTGTTACGATGCTTTGTTTGTTTCCCATGCCTAGTATTATAGGATGGAGTGATCTTGTTTATCTAACATGCTAATATGTTGTAGACGCCTATCCAAGTATTTCTTGCGGTTTACATTGGCCGATATGGATTGTTATACTTGTTTGACTTACATTGGGCCATGAGAACCCGATGTAGTAGACCATAGGGAGAATGGATGTAAGGGCTTCCGCATAATGTCATATAATTTATAATGCAAGACCATAAGGGAAATTTACGTTGAGTGCTTCCCCTTTAGAGTTTGTACTTCCTCGATGCGGGCCACAGAGGGAATGTGACATAAGTGTATCCCTAGAAAGATTTTATTACGATACGATACTATAGGATGGATTTATGGTTAGTGCTTCCCTAGATAATATATACTTTTGTTGTACTAGACAGGTGAGACTGTGTGTTCCTCCAAGAGGGTTGCTAGTACTAGTTGGTTGAACCATAGGGGATAGGCTGTGAGAACTATACAGAGTCTTACCTATTTGATTCTACTTGCTTGGGTAGATGATTACATGTTTTTGAATTGAGTTATTGAATCTGTGGATTGTTTACTGATGAATACTTTCATGGTTACTATTTCAGTACTTTTACTACAATATATTCAATGACTATTAGGCACATATCTCGTGGTGGTTACCTACTGAGATTTATTCTCACTCCAAGTTTGGGGATTGCTTTTAGGCCCAAACATATTATGTTTCTGAAGGTATAAATAAGGTTGCGCACTCTTCTACTTAAGGTACTTGATTGCATTGGATCTGGAGAGCATGGGACCAAGCTGAGGCTTGCGATGCGGGGGAGTTTATCTATTTTCCTTTTGTACCTTGATTTAGAATTATACTCAGCATTGTGACATGTTGGGATGTTTTCCTAGACATATATGTATCATGAATCATTTATATATATAGGTATGCTCTAGTTATTTCTTTATCACAGTATTCCGCTGTTTTCTGCTATTGGATGTTTATTTCTTCTGATATTGCATGTTTGATGACTTCTACTGTATAATCTGCCTATGAAGGGCATTGTTTCCCCACTATCACACTCATGGACCTCGCTGGTAGTCAGCAGCCTCTAGGGTTCGAGGAAAGTTTCTTGAGCCCATGTGACCAACCCGGTATGGGGCGCCTCGGGGTGGCTTCCGGATCTGGGACATTACATGCAAGGAGGTATGACGCTACAGAAATCAACATCACATGTGTTAACAAAATATTACCCTAAACAGCTAACAGATCATGGACATCACTATGATACTACCACAAAAAAATAGTAATGATTGAGTTTTATATTATTTGATTCAATAATTATTGTCAATTTGGTATTTTTTTCAATTATGGACGGGTTAAAAAAATTATAAAATATATGTGGAATTTGCTGAAGTAGCTTTTCATTATGGATTTGAGATCATATGTTGAATGGTACCAATAATGTTATTCGGTATCAATTTAATCAAGTTGTAAAAAACATGTCCTAGAGAAATATAACCCTTAAAATGTTCCTAATGATGAGATAATTATGTTTAAATAAAGAGAAGATTTTAGTGGACAATGTAAAGAGTATAGTACCGACTACCTTTGAATAGATTAATGGTGTCTGACCTTATTTATGGAGTTTTAAAAATTTTCAAATTTAAAGAATATATTAATATTTTATATAACTAATAAGTAACAATTCATGTTTTCAATAAGAATTTATGGTAATTCATGTTATTACAATATTTCACGATAATAATGGATGATATTTTTTCATATGTTTTTTATATGACGTTTAAATAGCTACATCATTTTGTTTTATTTAAAAATAAGTTCATTTTGGAAAATATTGATGCTATTATTTCTATAATATTTGAATTATAATATATTGGAAAATATAACATTTTATAAAACTATTTATGCAGATCATTCAATTATTTTATAGTGATAAATTTTTTACATCACTATCTAAATAATCTCATGCAATGGGATGATTTAGAAATAGTTAAAGGCCCAATCAATGGAAAATATTAGTTTTTTAAAAAAAAATATTCATATAATCATAGATTTGGAATGAATAATACAATTCTAGGAAAACGTTATTAATAATTTCTTTTTAGATTATCATTATTTTTTATGATATGAAATACCATTTTCATTACTATGGGTTTTGACTATGTGGTCATAAACATACCGCAAAAAATGTTCTATGTCACTCTCTATTAAAAATTAATAGTTTTATTTCTCTCCCATGTTGATGTTTTTTAATAATTATCTCATACTACTAAGGCTAGTTTTTTTGTGACCTTCACATTTTATTTTATTTCTTATTATGAATATTTATTATTTAACCTATTTACTATGTAAGTTATTCAGACAATATTATTTTCAAATATCAAACCCTATATTCTCGAAATCACATTTAAATTATGAGGGTAAAATTTAATTTTGGTGGGGAGAATGTAACACCCAAAGAATATATATAATATTTTTATTTTATTGTAAATTTTAATTTTTATTGATATATTTATATGAAAATTCATGTTAAGATTAATATACACACAATGTTGAGTCATATTGTCTTACATGCAAGAGAAAGTTTTACAGCCTTTTATGGATTATCTATTTTAAAACTATATTTTGAAAATTTAACTAAATTTATTTGAAAAAATGAAATAAATTTTTTAATTTAAATTGTAAGAATTATATTAACATGAATTATACTATTTTTCTAATAATTTTCATTTTTTATGGAATAGTGAAAATACTGCATTTTAGTTGACAAATACATTTATATCTAAATAATGAATAATAATAAATTATTTTCTAAAAATCAATTAATTTCCCAATATATCAAATACATATCTTTTAATACAATTAGGTTATTTTAATAATTATTATATTTAATTTAGATTTAATGAAATACTAAACTTTTGTTCTTTTTCACTATAAAACCCCCCATTTACTCTACGTGTGTGGGATTAGATTTATATTTTTTCCCACATCTGTGTATTTAATTTGAAAAAAATACATACACTTTTGTAATTATTATATTATTTATAGTCTAATAATTTAAAAATTATTTTTGACAAAAAAATATTATAGAAAGAAATTATAATTAATTACAGTGATTAAGGAAAATTAGTGCATAATAAGGGACTACATATAAAAAGTAGGAACAAAATGTCATAGACACTTGTCCAATAGACAATTACTGTCCATATTTTGATAGTATCTTCTCATGAATATAATTTCACGAGTTAATGGGTAACATTTTTATGAAATTACCGCAAATTATAACATAATATATTTTATTTCAATATTTTTTATATATTTCTATATTAAAATTATTTTGATACTGTCAAAATCGGCATTAATTTTATTTTACAATATAAAAATTATTTACTAAATGATTAAAAATTAATAAAAATCATAATTTCATATATTTTAATTGTATGTTTTAATAAATATCATACATGGTCCATTAATAGAACATTTTGTACATTATAATCAATATATTGACCCATAGATAGTAAATACATTTTAGGAATGGTCTGAGTTAATGCTGTGTTTTAGCACGTTACATGATCATGTTTTAAAATTAATTTCCAACACACATAGATTTGTTATTTTTTAAAAAAATATGTAATATTTATTAATATTTTATTATATATTTCCAATTAAATCTCAATTTAATTTAGTATTAATGGATAAATTATTTTTGATATAAAACTGGTTACAATAATAAAAAACAAAATGATAAAATTGGGGAAGCATAGATGTTAATGAAAAAATTTTCAAATACACATTTTTTGAGTAATAGTAATTTTTCTCAACAATTAATCCCATTTACTAAATTATATGTCCAATGTTTTGGCACTTTAAATAATAGAAACCTCCTAATCGTGTTTAATTTTTGTATTTACCTGAATTACACTCCCCCTCCACTATAAAAAATAATTCACTCTTCCCCATACTCATACCACTAAAGATAGTTTTTCTCATCCAAAATATTGCCAAATAGTCTCCAAACATCCCTCCCATATACATAGACTCAACACCTTGATTTGAAATAAAACCAAGGAAGCCCTTTGTTAAAAACTGAAAGATGTTACCTACAAAATAGCTAATAATATTAAATGTGAATTTCTGTTTTATTTGCTTCTCCACATATTGCATCCCACCTTTTATTACAAAAAAATTTAATTTATTTTTCATGTTTAATATAGCCGAAGAACTTTTGGGTTTAGTGACTTTGAAATTAGGTACATAAAATATGAAAACATAAAAAAATTATTTTAATCCCCTTGAAAATAATCTTGAAATGAAAAACCTAAATATGATTACTTAATCTCATAACCTAAAGACATAAATCAAAGTAAATGGTGAGGAGGAGGGCCATTAAGGAAAGTATGGAAATTTTTTACTTGTTATATTAAAAAGAACGTGGTGAAGAACATAAAGACATGAGTAAAGTAATAAGATGCATGTCATAATTAATAAATATGAATCATAACATGAATATGTGGCTAAAACATTTTTTTATACATTCATGAGAATATCACCAAGGACCATCCCCAAGGTGTCATAAAAATTATGATGGTTATTCACTAAGGTATCGTAAAACATGTAATACTATGAGATTAAAATCATTACCCAATGCATTGGATCACTGTCATGGAACACCCTAAATATTTCTTTATTTTCATGTGATCCACATAGATTATAATCTTACATTTCATAAACAACCCAAAGAGAATGAATGAAATGGTTTTCAGGTCAAAATCTTGATTTTTTTAAGTACTTAAAAACAAGATCATTTTGACATCTATTACCCATGTAATGGGAGTAAGGGTTATATGTATGTAAATTCCATAATAAAATATTTTATTTTTATGTTTTTATAAATACCCGAGGAAATGAAATAGTTTTGGGTATTCACATAAATAAAATAAGAGAACTTCATTAGACAAAAGAGAGATATTTTGAGATGAAAATTCTGCAGCATAATGACTATATAACATGGACTTTGAAAACATTAAAAAGAGAGGGGAAAAGGGTAAAACACTCAAAAATAATCCATAATTAAGTATAGGTACATAATAAAATATAAATAAAATCATTTTATGGATGTTTTAAGGACATACAAATGAAATTGAAACTTGAAAGAAAATGGAAGATGAAATTTCTCTTACGAAAAATCTACAGCCTAACGAAATCACTAAAAATTTCAAAAAATCAATTAATGAGAGACGAAAGGGTATATAATCAATTGGAAATTAAATTTACCATAATAATGATATAAAATAACATACCCCCACATAATAAAATGGAAACTAGAAGACATAACATAAAGGAATTCATGACTAAAAGGGAAGGGTGAAAGGTTCTATTACCTTGAAGAGTGACTACAAAAACATGATGGTTGGGACCTTCAGAGGCTTGAGTGAACCTAGGGAGGACTCCATGGGAGTGAAAAAGACTAGAGTGTAGCTTATAATGAATTTTTAATGAATGTAATGAAATAATGGGTTGATATTTATAGAAACAGTTAGGGAATATTTTATTAATTTCCCTGGGACATTCTATCGGTGGTATTTGACAAAACATGGGCATTCCAATGGTATTTTATTATGTTATTAGCCACATGGGACACATAATAACATATCATAATAAAACTAAGTCTACTATAATTATTTAATTTTTGTTACATCACTAATGATCTCATTAAACACACTGAAACTCAAAATAATATTTTTATTATTCACAAAAAAAATCAACTATTTTAGAAAATTACCAAAAGTTCTCCCTAACCTAATATCGATTTTCTGAATAATAAAATGTACTCCATTTTATGAAAAATATTTTTATCAAGTTTTTTAATTTATTTTTCTAATAAAATCATTATTTTTTAAAAAAATGACCTTAAAACTGTAACTAATTTTCTAACACCATAAAAAAGTAATCAAGGTCCCACAAAATTATCATTTGACACTAAGAAAATAATGTTATAATTTATGATTACATTTCATGAAAATAAATTTCCATGTAATATTATTAAAATAAAAAAAATTGTATATAATATATTTATGACATACAAAAAATAACAATACATACACTGTCATCATTTTTTCACTTTTAAGACGTCTAAATAGTATGTATACATTCATGGTGAAGATTCATTTATTTTGGTTAATTTACTACCAATTACTATAAATTAAAATTAATAAGGGTTTTTTATTAATCATAAGGCTAATATTACTATCCCAATGGGTTGAAGAATGTAATGATATGAAAAAAAAATTACTTCATTTATTTACAGATATCTTTCCTCATAATAAATTTTTATTATGTTTTAAAATTAAAAGCACAATGAATTACTTCAGCCCCAAATTTAATTTTAAGAAATGAAAAAATCATTATAACAAATTATGGTATATGGATTTATTATTATTTAAATAAAATAGTATGATTAACACCCCCCTTCTCAAATTTAAATGATAAAATATTTATTAATTTATTTCAGTTAGAAATTTAACTATGCAATTTCAATATACATGTTCTATCTGCTATTATTATTAAAAACTAGAGATTTTTATATTATAAATGTTAAATTTTTCCATATAGAGAATTTTATGGTTAAATAAATATCATTTTTGAATCACATGTATCAAAATTAATCGTAGGTGAATGTTTAGTAGTTTTCCAAGAAGTTTCAATTTATCAATGAATAATATTTTTGATGAATATTATTGGATGAATAGAATTTTCATGCCAAATAGTATTTAAGAATAGTATTTTCTCATTGAATGGTAAAACATATTTTATTATTAAATATTTTTTTGTGAAATAATTTTCAAAAATACGACAGAAATTGTAGTAATCAATGTGAAAAGTGTGGTTCAATAAGATCAAAATAATTTATTTGTGAATATTAACATATCGGATTAGAATATTAATTTTACCCATGTGGATAGTAATGAATATTAAAGAATATTATGTTGCCCCAAAAATTTGAAACTTCACCCATTAATGTGTACATACTATTTAGACATCTTAAAAGTGAATAAGTGATCACAGTATAAGTTTTGGTGTTTTTCAAGGTCATACATATTTTATTTACAATTTTATAATCAATTTAATAATTTTAAATGGAAATTTATTTTCATAAACTGTAATCATAAATTTTTACTTTATTTTCTTTATCATTATATGATAAATTTAGGGGACCCTGATTACTTTCTCAAGGTGTTAAAAAATGAATTATAGTTTTTAGAGTTGTTTGTCAGAATAAAAAATGATTATATTTAAAAATTAAATTAAAAATATTTTACAAATTATTTTCATAAAATGGAGTTCATTTTTTAATTTAGTACTTGGATATTATTTTATGGTGAATTTATTATATTTTTTTGAAAACTGTTGTTTTTCGGTGAATTATAAAAATAACATTTCGATTATCGGTGTGTTTAATGACATCATTAATGATTTAATCATGATTTAATAATTCTAGATGGCTTTTGAATAGTAATATATGTTATTAGGTGTCCCTGGTAAAATTAAAATAGGAAAATACTTTGGGAATTCTCATATTTTGAAAATACAAATAATGAGGTGTCCCTTGAAATTTAATAAACTATTCTATCACTTTTTCAACAAATACAAACCCATTATTTCATTACATTCATTAAAAAATTATCCTCAATGATTTTATGGTATTTTTATCTCTCATGGAGTCCTTCCATGATGCAATCAGGCCCCCCAAGGTCCCAAACATCGAGTTTTTGAAGTAACACTTTAAGGTAAGGGAACCTTTCACCGTCTTCTTTTAAGTCATGACATCCTTTTTATTATGCCTACTAGTTTCAATATTAATTTAATATGGTATGTTATTATATGTATTTATTGTTTTCTATTTTATGTAAAAATAAATAGATACCCTTTCAACTATCATCAACACAGTTTTTTGAATTTTAAGAAATGACATTCGTCTATCGAATTTTTCGTAAAAGAAATCACATATTATCTTTTGTTTCATGTTTCTTTTAATGTCATATATCCTTAAAATATCCATATCATGATCATTCCTTATTTTATTCTATAACCATAATATATTAAATTTTATTTATGAGTGGTTGACCGTTTTCCTTTCTCTTTTGAATAATTCATAAAACCGTGTTGTATAACTGTTATGCTGCACAATTTTTGTCCCAAAATCTTTCTCTCTTTTTTCTCAAGAAATTATTTTATTTTATTTATGTTAGTTTCACAACCAAGTTAGTTTCTATGGGTATTAATAAATAAAAAAAATTATATATTTGATTTCTGAATTGACATACCCGAAACCCTCATTCATTTTTGGGGGGTTATAAAAGACATAATTATTTTTAAGCACTTTTAAAATGTCATGATTTTGAAGTGAAACACATTTATTTTAATATCTATGGGTTTTATATGAAATTTATGATTATCATATATTTGGATCACATGAATATAATAACATATTAAGGACATTCTCTGATATAACTCCATTAATTGGGTTAATAATATAATCTCTAGAGTTGGATGTTTTAAAATACCATGGTAATTTTTATTTACCCTATGGAATTTACCTTGGTGATATGTTCATTAATGTCTATATTTAATTTTTTAGCCACAATTTTAAGTTATTATTAATTCTATTTTTGTTTTTATATTCATATTTGTCATTCATTTACGATATATCTCATTTTCTTTTTGATATTGCATTATTTAACTTGTAAATTGTTTCACTTGTTTTCCTTACGTGGCCTTCTGGAAACCGTTTCCTATGATGTATGTATCAGGTTATGAGATGTCGTAATTTTACATAGGATGATCCTTCGGTGATTCTTTACATGTTTTTTAGAATAATGTTTTTCTATTTCATGTATTATGCTAATGATGTCCCAGACACTATACTTTAAACATCCTCTGTTTGTAAAATTTAATGGAACATTTTTTAATAAAGTGCGGGATGAAATAGTTGCTATGAAATGAGTTTTGAAAGGCCTGTTGACATGCACCATTCCCTGTTTGAGTCTACATCAATGTGGTGTTTTCAGGTTTTACCCCAAGGTACATTTGTGATAGAGCCACATCCACCTGTTCGTATCCAGATTGGGATATATTTGTTCGGAAACCACTTACATTATATTTCAATATACTAAAAAGTTTTCCTATATTTAAAATTTTCTATAGGGATATTCATAAATATTTAATATCCTAATTTTAAATAATAACTGAATAATCCATTGATACCAATAATTTCATCATTCATTTTATTACAAAAATTTTCAATACATTTTACAAATTTAACATATCAGAATATATCGTGGGTTCAGTGTCTTGGAAATTAGGTACATAAAACATGAAAACATAAAAAATTATTTTAATACCATTTAAAATATTATTGAAAAGTGAATAATATGTATTATTATAGCATCTCATAACAAGGAGAAATATATTTATGGAAATGGTGAGTAGAAGGTGTTGTAAGGAAATTTTGGGAATCAGTTTACTTTTGATATCCATAAGAACATGATAAAGAACATAAAGAAATGAGTAATGGATAAAGAGGCATATCATAATAAAAAACATAAATAATAAGTTGAATATGTGTCTAGAACATTTATTTATGATATTCATGAACATATTACCAAGGACCACCCCCAAGGGATTATAAAAATTTCCATGGTTATTAACAAAGGTATCATAAAACTTGTCATCTCTAGATATTAATTTCAATACCCAATTCATTGGTGTGTTATTAGGTATTACACTTAATATTTATTTATTTTCATGTTATTTACATTTATCATGATCATATATTTCATAAATAACCCAAATATAATTAAAGAAATGGGTTTCATGTCAAAATCGTGACGTTTTTTATCAAGTACTCAAAACAAGATCATTATGTCATTTATAACCCATGGAAAGAGAGTGAGGGTTATATGTATGTCAATTAAAGAATAAAATATATCAATTTAATTTATCGATGAATACCCCTGGATGTGAATTATGATGGGGTGTTCAAAAAAATAAAATAAGGGAACTTCTTGAAAAAATAGAGACAATTCGAGATGAAAATTCTGCAGCATAATGACAATATAACATGGTTTCAGAAAACATTAAAAAGTGAGGGTACAAGAGTCTACCCCCAGTTAATTTCTCATAATATATTATATGAATAGTATAAAATTAAAATAATATCATGGTATAGATGTTTGAAAAACATACCACATGATAAATAAACTTGAAAGAAAAGAGAAGACGAAATTCATTTTATGAAAATTCGTCAGCCTAGAGACATCCCTAGAAAAGTCAAAAAATCAATTAATAAAAGGGAAATGGTATATACTAAATTTTAAATTAAACTTAAAGTAATAAGGATAATAAATTACATAAACCAATATAAAAAATTTGAATCTAGAAGACATAACATAATGGAAATAATGACAAAACGAGGTCGGTGAAATGTTCCCTTACCTTGAAGAGTGACATAAAAACCTCAAAGGATGGGACCATGGGTGGCTTGAGTGGTACTTGGTAGGAATAGTTTTGAGAAAAAAATACCATATTTTCTTTGATAATGAATTTTTAATTAACGAAATGAATAAATGGGTTGGTCTCTAAAGCAAAATAGAGCGAATATTTTATTAATTTCTAAGGGATGGCTCATCTGTGGTATTTGTAAAAGAGTGGGATTTCGCATGGTATTTTACCCTAGTATTAGACACTTGGGACACCTCATAAAATATATTACAATTCATTTTTAAACAAAAATTATTACATCATGATTACATAATTAATGATGTCATTAAACACACAGAAACTCTAAACTCTATTTTTACTATTCACTGAAAATTCAATTGTTTCAGAAAAATCTCAAAATTTTATTCTAAACCAATATCAGTTATCTGAATTAAAAAATAATCTATTAATTATGATAATATTTTTTAAAATATTTTAAATTTAATTTTTAAATAAAATCATTATTTATTCCGAAAAAAAACTTTTAACTATAACTTGTTTTGTAACACCATGAAAAACTAATCATGGTCCCATAAAATTATCATATTACCATAAGATAATAAAGTAACACTTCATTATTACATTTTATGAACATAAATATCGATGTCAAATTTTTAAATTAATCATAAAATAGTGAAAAAATTATGTATCACATAAAAAATACAAATACTTATACTATGATAATTTTTTTCACTTTTAAGATGTCTAAATGGTTTTTATAAATTCATGGGTAAAGATGATTTTTTATTTGCCAATTTACTATTAATTACTATAGTTGAATATTTATAAGGGAATATTACTATTCATAGGGTTAAAATTACTAACCCAAATGGTCAAGTTACTGTTAACTTCAATGTTTAGTTGATTTTACTAGACACAAAATATCTCCCTAATTATAACCAGGTATCTCCATTTTTTCATCAATCATTTAAAAAAATTATTTAAAAATTAAATACTTTTTACTATTCATAATAATGTACTTATCATTGAGAAATTGAATCTTCATTGAAAACAACTAAAAATTCAACCAAGATAATTTTTTATATTTGGAATTCCAAAATTATATTATTTTAACCAAAAAAATTATCTACGTGTGATAAATTTGACATTAAAAATATAAAATTCATTCTTTAATATAAATAATAGTGGACATAAAATGAATAGTGCAATTTTTGGAAAAAATGAAATAAAATAAAATCATTTTTCATTAAAATTTAAAAAGTGGTGTTTCATTAATTATATTTAAATAAAATAATAAAAATTCTATATTACATAATTTTTTATAATAATGATATCATTTTAAATGCTAAAATTTGGGTCTGATGTAATTTCATGTTCTTCTGTCATAATATATAATAAAAAGTAATTAAGAGGAAAGAGATCCCTAAATTAAAGAAGTATATTTTTTGGGTCGTTATATTCTTCCAACTTTAAAGAAATAGAGTCCTCACAATTTTATTTTATTAGAAATTTGTTACTATGATGAAACATATAATTATAAAGTTATTTAATGTCTTACAAAATATTATTCTTTAACAACAATTACATTTCTCTACAAATATGTCATAATGATTCATAAAAAGTTTGTGATTAACCAAAAATATCCCATAAGTGTGTCAAACCAAGAGTGAAGTAAGGCCCGTTGATGTGCACCAGTACCCATTCGAGTCAATCTCAAAGTGGTGTTTTAAGATTTTACCCCTAGGTACATCTTTTCTGAAGCTACAACAACTTGTTATTTGGCTCTTATTAATTATTTCAAATCACAATTTCCAAAAATAACTAAACCATCCTTTTATACCAACTATTTCATTACGCCTTTTATTACAAAAAGTGTCGATACATTTTACAAATTCATCGAATCAGATGATATTTAGGGTTTACTATCTTATAAATTAGATATATAAAACATGAAGACATAAAAATTTATTTTAGTCCCATTGTAAATATTTTGGAAAAGTTCATCCAGTGAACGATTACTGCATCTCATAACCTGGAGGCATAAATAAATGGAAAGGGTTAGCAGAAGGCCAAGTAAGAAAATTAAGGGAATTAGTTTACTTGTGATTTCAATAAAACATGATGAAAAAAATAAAGACTTGAGAAATTGAAAAATTGGAAAATCATAATAAAAAAATGAGTGATAACTTCAATAAGTATCTAAGAAATTTATTTTAGACATTCATTAACATATCAACTATACCCAAGGTGTCATAAAAATTAACAAGGTTATTCTCCAATGTATTGTAATGCTTTTCATCTATATAGATTAAATTCATTACCCAATGCATTGGAGTTCAATTAGGGATCCCACTTAATATGTATTTTTTTATGGTGATACACATATATCATTATCATACATTTCATAAATAACCAAATAGAATTAATGAAATAGGATTCATGTCAAAATCGATTCATTTTTTTAAAATTTTATAAAAACAAGATCATTATGTCATATATAACCCATGAAAAGGGACTGATGGTTATATGTTTGACAATTCCAGAATAAAATAAATCAATTTTATGTCTTGATGAATAATCATGGAAATGATATAGGTTAGGCTATTAGTGTAAATAAAATAAGAGAAAATCTTGAAAAATAGAGATATTTTTATATGAACATTATGTAACATAACGGATATATAACATGGTTTTAGATTACATTAAAAAAAGAGGAAAAAGGGTAACCCAATCATATATAACTCGTACTATAGTATTGGTACAGAATAAAAATTAAATAACATAATGTTATGGATGATTTAATGACATACCAGATGGAAAAGAAACATTAAAGAATAGAGAATATGCAATTTCTTTTAAGAAAATTATTTAGAATAATGAAATTACTAAATAAGTAAGAAAATAATTTGATGATAGGGGAAATGTTTTCTCATAAATTGGACATGAAAATGAATGTAATATAGATATAAAACAACATAACCCCATATAATAAAATGGAAACTAGAAGGAATAACATTAAGGAAATCATTACTAATAAAGAAGGGTGAAATGTCCCCTTAGAATGAAGAGTCACTACTTCGGTGGTAAATATACCAAAGTTTAGTTTATGATGAATTTTGATTGAATGTAATGAAGTAATGGGTTGGTATTTAAAGAAAATCTGAGGGACTTGTCATGACCCGACCCAACTAGTCTCGAGCCGCAACTACCACAAGCTTGCCTCCATAGGCCAGGGGCTAGCGGCAAGTGCCGAAGGTGTAACAATATCGGGGAGGCCATTGCCTATGTACTAGTACCCACACAAATATCCCAGTCAATACAGAAGTACAGAGTAAAAAAACCAAAGGAAAAAATACTATAACATGTCCACAATCATGCATAAACTTCTAAATAGGGAAAATTAAAGTGCTGAAAAGTTATAACAAGATACCGAAAAAAATAAAAACACGCACCCAACGCAAAAGGTGCCACAACCCGAAAACAGGTAAACAAAAGTAAACAGCTGATGAGTCTCACACATGAAATTCCGACTAAGACCACTGAACGTAGCCCAAGATCCTATGTTCTCTACGCTCCTCTGTAGTCTCAATCGACCATTCTGTTGTCTGCAAGGGCACACCAAGTGCTGGAAAGTCCCAATCCGGGGTGAGTATAAAGATACTAAGTAGGATAACCCGAAAGCTCGATTGAGCAACAAAGGAGGTACTAAAACGGTGATCCTTAGATAGAACATAGAATAGTGAAAGAGTATAGTAAATAAAGTACAGTTCAACCAAACATGGGAAAGGATGTAGGCTCGTCTAACCAAGAGGAGCTAGACACAGAAAGCATGTGTCTTACCCCGCATTTCTTTTCCCCTCCTAGAAGAATAGTAACTGAATCCAAGGTGTGGTAATGAAAGTAGGGTGTGTATACATATATGCTCAACAAGAAACCCATATGAGTGTGTAAGGGGGTCTCAATCTCTAAGATCATCCCTGGAAAAGTTTCTAATATTTTTAAGGATATCCATCACTGATGCCCAACCGTCCCCCACATCAATGTTGTCTCATCGCTAAATCGTGCAACCAAGGATCCCGCTCTGGTAACAATGAAGAAGTTTCAATGACTAGCCTCATAGGAAGGGATAAATCTGAAGGATATCCTCGAGTAACCCACTGCCCAGCCCCGCTGGAGGGTAAACCCTAAAAGGTTGTCGGGTGACCCACTGACCAGCCCTACTGGAGCGTAAACCCTAAAAGGTCGGAAGGTATCCCGCAACCCAGCCCCGCTAGAGGGTAAACCCTAAAGTCAACGGGTAACCCACTACCCATCCTCACAAGATGTTAAACCCTAATACACCAGTGGGTAACCCACTGCCCAGCCCTGCTGTTGGGTAAACCCTGAACTAGTCTGATAACTCCACACTACCTGAAATATCTCTAGGTGTCGCTAACATCGAGTCCTTTAATTGGGTCATAGTTTTTCAAAGGAACCACTAACCAACACCCTTTTATGTTTCCACATTTAATGAGATCAATAAAGTGGACCATCATGCCCAAACAGATTACCTCGTTGTAATCCTCGCGGAAAAACACATGAGATAGGCTTTTACTCGACGAAAATGGACTCCCGATGAAAAATTTATTGACCCCCACTTTGTGCCCATAAGACATCTCGTGGGGCCCAAACCTCGGCCCAAAAGAGGTCAGGAAAACAACATCATCATGATGCTCTTAGAAAAACACACTGAAATGACTACTCATTCGTCCCGAACTGACATCTGCTGAAAAATTAGCAAAACGCTTCTCACAACTTAAAATATAGACCGTGGGGACCCCAACTCAACTTTGACATAATCTCATGAAACTACCCTGGACAACTTCATCTCAACGTCAGGGTCATAATGCCACTGACAGCACCTTAAACGGACTCCAGATGTGGTCGCGCTATCCAAATGAAGAATTCTGAAGAGGTACTAAACGAGCGTGTCGCACCACCGAGCTTCCATCCTGGGAATTAAAAATTATTGGGACCTTCTCAAAATATCCATCTCGATCCGATGATTGAACATCCATAGACGGTAAACAGACTCGATGCTCGGTTTGTGAGTTATGGCATTTTTAATGTCATCGGACGGAGACGGGTAGGGCCTGGGACAACCCACCCCTTTAGAACAGTGGTCCTCGGCTGGGCCTCCCATACCACCCTGTCCACCAGGGCTTGCGGTTCACCGCACAGGCCACCTCACGTCACCCGAACCGGCTCATACGGTCTGGTTCATTCTTCATGAGACCCACAGAGTGCGGGTCTCTTTTTTTTGGTCGTGGTCGCGACGACCCTGATTCCTCACGCCTCCCACTGACTGGTGTTGCCGCTCAGCTTGGCCCCCTACGTCCCCGTGCATACGCCGCCGTCCCGGACCGCCTGAAGCCCGCCACCACTTCCTGGAACCGCCACCACCTCAGACTACCGTAGCAATGGACTGCTGCCGCCTGCGATCCGTCACACCGGCCATCTTCTCGGACCACCTGAAGCACGCCAGAAACCCTTGAAACCACCGGAAATCTGGGAAAAAATGGCCGAAAAACTCCCTAGGGCCACCGCAGGTGCCCCATGACTCAGATTTTCGATCCGAGAAGAGCGTTAGAAAGCTTGGATCAAATAATACTCAAACATGGTCTTCACAAAATAGGAAAACAACGTTTAGACATTATGAATTTCGTTTGAATAGGACGTATAAATAAAAAAGAAAATAAATACACGAGCCTACCTCGCAGGTCGTAGCTCATCGCTTCACCGATGATCCGCTGGAGCCGTCGTGCCTTGGATAGGTCGGGATAGGCTCTTGATGATTTTTTAGAGAGATCCTCTAGGTAGAAACAGTGGTTAAAGAGGAGGAGGGGTGCGAGATATGTTGAAATATAGAAACACTTAATCACCCCCCAGTAGGCTCAGTACATGAACATTCACCGGGGTCAAGGCTAAGCCGCCTCTTAGATGAAATCCACATTCTAAGTGTAACGGAAGACGTGGAATTTTAATCTGAGCCTCCATTCAGAAGTTGTAAAGTTCATGCCCGATGCCGCTAAATTAATAAAATACCCCTGGTAGCATTTTCCATAGAAGGGTTGTGCCCACGAAAGTTACACCCCTCCTAGGGTAAATGGTACTCTCTAGACTCAATGGTGCCCTCAGTGTTCACATCCTAGAAACTTTTTACGAGTTATTATGTTTATATGGTGTGTCCGGTGTGAACGCACATAAAATATAACTTTGTCCACATCAGGGCTCGGAATCACACGCCATCTGAACACCCTTCTATAGAATAACAATAAGAAAATTTCAAAGTCCTACAAGCTAAAAACCCTGGTTCATACATCATTCCCTCCTTCATGTTTTTCATCCCCAAAAAACTAAAATACCAAAAATAACTTGGGATACTGAGCCCACATTTGGATCTCCTATTCCTAGGTGCTCTCATGCACCCTCCTGTGGTGCCACATCACACGAACCAAAGGAATGGTCCATCCACGCAGTGTCCCCTCCTGCTGGTCCTCAATCACCATCGGGTGATCCCAAAAGGTGGCTCCATCCTCGAAGTCCACCACTCCCCAGTCGATAACATTCATGGGGTCGTGCATGTTTTTCTTTATCTGTGACATGTGAAAGACATCATGCACCCTCTCCAAATGTGGGGGTAGAGAAAGACAGTAGGCACACTCACCAACCCTGCGCATGATCTCAATGGGCCAAATGAACCTTGAGGATAGCTTGCCACCCCCAGCCGAACCTCTGTGTACCATGCCACAGAGTGACTCTAAAAAAGGCATGGTCCCCCTGGCTCGAACTCCAAAGGCCTGCGATGACGATCTGCATTGGACATCTGTCTGCTCTAAGCCATCTTCATCCACTCATAAATGACCAGCACCATATCTTCTGTCACCTACACCAACTCTGAGCCCACGAGGGAGGTATCCCGAACCTCCATCCAGTTCAACGGTGACCAGTAGGGTCTCTTGTAGAGGGCCTCAAAGGTTTACATGATGATAGTAGAGTGGTAAATGTTGTTGCGTGTGAACTCCACCAAGGGTAGTTGATACTCCTAGCTTAGATAAAGTATAACATGCACACCCTGAGCATATCCTCCAACACCTGGATAGTGCACTCAGTCTTCCCGTCTATCTAGTGGTGAAAATTTCTACTCATCCGCAGCCGAGTCCCGAATGCCTCCTGCTGGCCATGCCACAATCTCGACGTAAACCACATGTCACAGTCGAAGACGATCTTCGATGGAACTCCATGAAGGCGGACAATCTCCCAAACGTATAGGTGTCCTAGACTCTACACTGAGCTCTACTCCCTGATAGCAAGGAAGTGTGCCGACTTCATGAGTCGGTCCACTATCACCCAAAAGGAATCGTGGCCCTTCGCTATGCGTGGATGCCCTTTGAAGAATACCATAGTTATGCCATCCCACTTCCACTCAAGGATATCTAGCGGTTTCAAAAACCCTGTCAGAACATGATACTCTACCTTCACCTCCTGACAGGTAATACACCTTGAAAAGAACTCAACAATGCTATGCATCATGCCAAACCACCAAAATTGCCTTTGAATGTCTCTATACATATTCCCAACATCGGGATGTACACCAAAGGGAGAAGCGTGGAACTCATGCATCTCCTCTTCCCATATCCCCACTGGTACTATAGCTCTCCCCTGGAACAAGATCTCATGATTACCTCTTTATGAATACTAATCGGGTGTGTCGCCCGTGGATATCTGATCAAGCAGAACCTCACTGTAGACATCCCCTAGGTGTGACTCACTCACATGCTCATGGAGTGAAGGTGTCAACACCATCGATTGCAGAAAAGTCGTACCCTCCTACTCCACAATGGTCAGCCATAGGGATGCCAACTGCACTGATGATTCCTGCACTAAACGAGCCTGGGACCTCTTGCTAAGGGCATCTGCTACTACTTTGCACTTCCCTGGAGTGTAGACTATCTCAAAATCATAGTCCTGCAGAAACTCCAGCCAGCGCCTCTGTTTCAGATTCAAATCCCTTTGAGTGAAGATGTACTTGAGGCTCTGGTGGTCTGAGTGGACCACAAAATGATCACCCAAAAGGTAGTGTCTCTGTAACCTCAAGTTGAAGACCACTTCTACCGTATCTAAATTGTGAGTCACATAATTCTTCTCATGGGGACTCAACTGCCTCGACTCATATGCAATCACTTCCCGCTACTGCATCAACATGAACCTAATCCGAGCTCTCAAAGCATCGCATTACACCACGGACTCAATGACCTCCTCTGGCAGCCTCAACACTAGAGAACTAGTCAGCCTCCTTCTCAACTCGTCGAAGGCCTTCTGTTACTGATTAGTCCGGGTGAATGGTCATCCCTTTCACATCAATGAGGTCAAAAGGGCATCAATCCTGGATATATCTTCCATGATCCAGCTGTAGTACCCTACCAAACCAATGAACATCCACACCTCTGATGCATTCTTGGGTGGCTCCCAATCATGCACTGCCTCTATCATTGCCACATCTACGAACAACTCATCGCTCCATAATGACATTCCCTAGAAAGTGAACCTCATGAATCCAAAACTAACACTTCGAGATCTTATCATACAATTGATTCTCCCAGAGTATGTCTAGGACCATCCTCAAATGCTCTGCATGCTCCTCATCTGTTGTAGAGTAGATGAGTATGTAGTCAATAAAGACAACAACAAACTGGTCCAAGTACGACTGGAATAACTGGTTCATCAAATCCATGAAAACGGTGGGGGCATTCGTCATGCCAAAGGGCATCACCAGAAACTCGTAATGCCCATATCGACAACGAAAATCAAACTTATGAATGTGATCCTTATGAAATGGAAACTAGTGGTATCCAGATTGAAAATCAATCTTGGAGAACAACTTTTCACCCCTCAACTGGTCTAAGAGAACGTCAATCCTTGGAAAAGGGAAATTGTTCTTTACCATGCCCTCATTCAGGCGATGATAATACACACAAATCTGTAGGCTCTCATCTTCCGTTTTCACAAAAAAAATTGGAGCTGGCCAGGGGGACACACTGGGACTGATGGCTCCCTTCTCACGAAGGTCTTCCATCTAAAGTTGTAGCTCCCGAAACTCTGTGGGTGCCATCCGATAAGCTGAACATGATATTGGGGATGTCCATGGCTTCAAGTCAATGAAGAACTCCGTCTCTCGCTATGGAGGTAGTCCCGGGACATCCTTGGGAAAGGCGACCATGTAGTCTTCTACAAAGTTAGGGATCCAGGTGCCTGTAGCATCTTCTGCTTCGAGATCCATGCTCCCCAACTGATGAGAAAAAATTTTTTGGTCTCCTTTTCAAGGTACTCGTTTTTCCTTCCATGAGGTATCTTTCACCAAGGATGGTGAACATTTTTCCATCAGAAAACACACCTCGGACACGTCTGTGATGATATTCAATCAGGGCATGAACCATAGTAAGTCAATCCATGCCCAGGATGACATTGTTAGGTCTATTATGATGATGAGTAGGCCCCATATGAAAATCCCTCCTCCAAACGATAGTTCTCACTATCTGCGGATACATGTATTCAACAAGGCACTTCTCGTAAGAACCTAAAAGTTATGTGCAGGCGTTAGCACCTCTACTAGAGGATTCAACACATGTACCAAAAGTAACGATATAAAGGAGTGGATGGTGCATGTGTCTACTAGTACCGAAGCAACTGTAGAGTAAACATGAAGCGTTCCTCTAAAAATCTCATGTGTTGGGGGTCACAAACACCTATAGCCTGAAGCTGCCCATGACCCCTACCTCCAGCTCCCTGAGCCTAGTGTGGGATTCCCATTGGTGGTGGTGGAAGGATCTCAAAATGTCATCCCCCACCTCTAAGTCCTCTCGCTCTGCCTGCACCACCTCCCTGAGGGCCACACTATCCTCGCCTAGGGGATCTCTGGTCACGGTGTTGCATTTGCTGCTGCGGTGCACCCACTGCCTGCCACAGCTGCTCGGTATGCCTGGTTAGGCATTCCCATGCTAGGTGACCCTGTCCATTACAAACATAGAACTAAATCTCTCCTGACTACCCCATTTCTCTATGAATCCACTATGGTGTATGACACTGCCCCTGAGTCATCTCACAGAAGGGTCTCCTCGGTTGAGGCTCTACTCTCTACCACCTACCTTCTACCAAAGACTCTACTCTGAAGCGGCCACTATTAGGCCTTATTAGATTCCTCTACTCATCCAAGAATCTCTATGTCACGAGGGCCTGCTACAGAACTACAGAATAATAGGGATGTTCGGGGGCACAACACTGGCACGTATCTCTATGCGAAGACCCTTCTCAAATATCCACGCCTGAAATTAACTACTGCGGACCATATCCTACGAGTAGCGTGTCTGATCGGTAAACCGGGAAGAGTACTACATAACGTTCATGCCCCCTAATTCAGCTCTAGAAGGTCCTGAATCTGAATGGAGCGTGAACAATAGGGGGAGTACTCTTCCTGGAAGAGCTGCTGGAAGATATCCCATGTGAGAGACGACTCGTCATGGTTCTGCATAACCAACCCCCACCAACGCCCGACCATCCCGAGAAAAGGATGGTTTTTAGGGATTCCATCTAGTCCGCTGGTGTCCATATCATCGTGAAAAGTCGGTCCATGAACTCTCGCCAGTCTTTCAATTCCTCTGGAACCGCGTCCCCATGGAACTTCTGTTGCTGCTGATGCTGAATTCTCGGAGCACACATAGAATGTGCTCAACCTCGGCCTGTGCTATCGGTACTAACTATCGCTCTCCATGTAGAGGGGATACTCCTGAAGCACTGGGTGGAAGGGGATCACATGAGAGTGCTTGAACTGATGCCTCGATACTCGCCAGTTTGTCGTCATGAACTAGAGAGGGTAACCTTACTGGAAACTCTCATTGGGGCATCCTGAAAATTATCATGGATTGTCGCGATCAGAGGAATATATATATATATATATATATATATATATATATATATATATATTAGTAATCACAAAGGGGAGCTGACTCAACAAGGAAATGAAAAGACTCAATCCTACCGAATGCATGTTCCAAAGCTCCCTACAACAAATGTCTCAGCGTGCTGAGTCGAAAAGTAGGTTATTAGGGTCCTGGTGAATGTATACGTCGGTCGCCCATACCAACACTAGACTCCCTGGCCCGAGACCCACTCTCAGGACGAATCGACGCTATTTCCCTAAATCCCATCCAATTCTTTTTTAGGGATGTCTGAACATTGCCCCAAGGAATGAACCACCTTTGATACCGCTTTGTCATGACCCGAACTGGCAGGTCTCGATCCATAACTACCCCAAGCCTGCCTCCATACGCAAGGGGCTAGTGACAAGTGTCGAAGGTGTAACAATATCGGGGAGGCCTTTGCCTAAGTACCTGTACACACACACACACATCACACTCAATGTATAAGTGAAGAGTAAAAAAGAAAACCAAAGGAGAAACAACTACAACTCAACCACAGTCATGCATCATCTTCTAAATAGGGAAAAGTAAAGTGCTGAAAAGTTCTTAAAAGATACCTAAAAGAAATAAAGAAAAACATGTGCCCTACTCGAAAGGTGCCACACCCCAAAAACAGGTAAACAGAAGTAAACAACTGATGAGTATCATACCTAAACGTCCTACTCTGACCACTGAATGCATCCCAATATCATATGTCCTCTGCACTCCTTCGTAGTCTCGATTTTCATGTCTGTCATATTGAAGGGCACACTAAGTGTGGGAAAATCCCAAGTAGGGGTGAGTATAAAGATACTCAGTAGGATACCCCGAAAGCTCGAGGAATAAACAAAGGTGGAACTAAAATGGCGAGCAGTAGACAGAACATAGAATAGTGAAAGAGTACAGTAAATAAAGTGCAGCTCATCCAAACAAGAGAATGGAAGTAGTCTCATCCGACTAAGAGGATCTAGAAATGGAAATCACGTGACATATCCCGCATGTCTTCTCCCCTCCTAGAAGGATATTAACTAAACCAATGGAGTGGGAATAAAAGTTGGGTGTATATATATATATATGATCAATAAGAAACCCAAATGAGTGTGTAAGGGGATCTCGATCTCCAAGCCCAGCCTAGTGAAATTCGATAATAGTTCTAAGGATATCCATCACTAATGCCCAACAGTCATGAACATCAAAGATGGCTCATCTCTAAATCGCGCAACCAATGATTCTGCTACGATAACTACAAAAAAGTCACTAACTAGCCTCATTGGAAGGGATGAGTCTGATGTAAGTCATCAGGTAACACAATGCCTAGCCCTACTAGACGGTAAACCCTAAAAGGCAATCAGGTGACCCACTGCCCAGCCCTACTGGAGGGTAATCCCTAAAATGTCGTCGGGTAACCCACTGCCCAGACCTGCTTGAGGGTAAAGCCTAAAGTCAACGGTTAACCCACTGCCCAGCCTTGCTGGAGGGTAAACCCTGATACACCGGTGGGTAACACACTGCCCAGCCCTACTAGAGGGTAAACCGTGAACTAGTCCGACAACTCTGCACTACCCAAACCATCACTGGGTGTCTCTAACATCACGACTGTGCATTGGGTCGTAGTGCATCAAAGAAACCTCTAACCAATTACCTTTCATATTTCCACATTTAATGAGATCTTGAAATAGTCCATGCACGCCCAAATAGATTACACCACTGTAAAATCTCATAGAAAAACAAGAGAGATAGAATATTTACTCACAGAAAATGGGCACCTGACGAAAATGTTATTCAACCCTGCTTTGTGCCCATACGGTGTCTCGTGGTCCCACACCTCAGTCCCGAAAGAGGTCGGGCGAACTGCACCATTGAGATTCTCTCAGAATAACACTCTAAAATGACAACTCATTCGCCCTGAATGGACGTCTGATGAAAAAGTCACAAAACACTGCTCACATCTTAATAGATGGCTCGTGGGGCCTATGCCTCAACTCTAGATTGAATGCTTGAAATTACCCTGGACAACATTGTCTCAACACCAAGGTCACAATGCCGCTAACAGCTCCTTAGACGGACTACATGTCTTATCATTCCATCCAAAAAATGAATCCTGATGATGTACTTAATGAGGATGTCACGACATCGATCTCCCATCCCGAGAATTAAAAATCTTTGGGACCTTCTCAAAATCTACGTGTTAAGATGAGGATTGTACTGTCGTAGATGATATAAGAATCTGACTCTCGGTTTGCGATTTATGGAATTTTTAAGTCAATACACAGAGACAGGGTGGGCCTGGGTTGACCAACCCATTTAGACAGGTGGTCCGCAGCTTGGCCACCCAGACAGGCCGGTCAACCGCGCCCCGCGGTTCACCGCGCTGGCCGCCCCACGTCCCCCAGACTGGCTCCGGCCAGGCGCTTTCTCCATGATACCCACAGAGTGTGGGTCTCTGTTGGCTAGTCGAGGTCGTGACTACCCCGGTTCAATGCACCTCCCACTGACTGGTGATGCCGGCCAACCTGGCCCCCCGCGTCACCCCGCGTACATCGATGTCACGAGCCGCCAGAAGCCCATCGCCGCCGCCTGGGACCGCTGCCACTTGGGACCACCGCCGCCTGAGACCTTAGCCGCCTGAAACTACATCCACCTGGGACCACCACTGCCTGGGATCCCGTCACACTGTTCACCATCCGAGACCGCATGAAGCCCGCTGAAAACCCCATAAACCACCGGAAAGTAGGGAAAAAATTGCTGGAAAACGTCCGGAGGCCACCCCGGGTGCCCCAGGACTCGGATTTTTTATCCGAGAAGAGCACTAGAAATCTCAGATCTAATCCTATACAACAATGGGATTATCTCTACAAGAAAACAGAATTTCAATAGTATGAATTTCATTTTAAGAGTTTTTGGAAATTAAAAATGAAAAGAAATACACGAGCCTACCTCGCAGGGCGTAGCCTGTCGCTTCGTCGATGATCCGTTGGAGCCGCCATGACTTGGATAGGTGGGGAGAGGATCTTGACAATTTTTTAAAGGGATCCTCTAGGGAGAGACAAGGGAGAATGAGGATGAGGTGTGGGAGAACTGTTTAAAGAGAGAAACACTTAAACACCCACCAGTAGGCTCCATACCCAAACTTTCGGTGGGGTCAGGGCTAAGCTGACTCTACAGTAAAATCGACATTCTGAGCGTAATGGAGGTCTCAGAATATTAATCTGAGCCTCTGTTCAGAAGTATTAAAGTTCACGCCCGAGACTATTAAATTACGAAAACGCCCCTCGTGGCGGTTTCCACAGAAGGGACGTGCATACGAATGTTACACCACTCCTAGGGTAAACGGTATGCTCCGGACTCAATGGTGCCCCAACTTTTCCCATCTGAGAAACCGTTTATGAGTTATTCTATTTATTTGGTGTGTCTAGTGTGAACACACTTAAAATTTTATTCAAGCCACACCGGGGCTCGGAATCACATGCCGTATGAACGGCTTTCTATGGAAAAATATTAAGAAAATTTCAAAGTCTTACAGGCTCAAAAATCAGGTTCTTATAGAAAATTTTTATTAATTTCCAAGGGACACCTCATTAGTGGTTTTAGCAAAACCATGGGCATGCCCATGGAATTTGCGCATGTAATTGTCCATATAGGACCCCTACTAAAATATATTATTATTCAAGAGTAGAACATAATTATTACATCATGATTACATCATTAATGATGTCATTAAATACACCTAAACATAAAACAGTACATTTACTATTTATTTAAAATTCAAATATTTCTGATAAATCCCAAAAAAAATTACCATAACATAATATAGATTCTTTGAATTGAAAAATTTACATTATTTTTTGAAAATATTTTTCTTAATAATTTTATTTTAATTTTGAAATAAAAAATTATTTACTCCAAAATAAATTTAAAATTGTAACTCATTTTTTAACACCATGAAAAATTAATCAAGGTACCATAAAATTATTGAATAATCATATGCGAAAAAAGAAAAAGCTTAGGATTATATTTTATAAAAATACATTTCCATGTTAAATTATTAAATGAATCAGAAAATTTTAAATAAAATATTTATGACATACAAAAATAACAAAAAATATACAATGATCGTTTTTTCATGTTTAAGATTTCTAAATTGTATTTATACATTCATGGGTGAAGTTTCGAATTTTTTGAAAAATTTACTATTGATTAATATTAATTACTATTAATAAGGGTATATTACTAATCATAAGTGTAAACTTACAATTCCGAAGGTCATGTTACTATTTACCAAAAAAAATTAGTTAATCTTATTAGACTGTAAATACCTCCATGATTGTAACCTTGTATTTTAATTCATTGATAATCATTTAAAAGGAAAAAATATTTAATAATAAATTATTTTTAATTAATCATAAAAAATATTATTCCTCAAAAAAACTGAAACATCTTATAAAACAACAAAAAAACTCACCCATGATAATTTTTGACATTTGGAATTCAAAAATGATATTTATTTATCCATAAAAACTATCCATGTATGCTAAATTTAACCTTTTAAATATAAAAAAACTTATATACTAAAAATAATAGGAGATAGAGAATGAATAGTGAAATTACATAGTGAGATTTCTAACACCAAAAAATTAAAATAAAATAAAATTAATTTGTAATATAAATTTAAAGAGGGGTTTTTAATCATTATATATAATTAAAATAATCAATATAGAATATTGATTAATATTTTGTATTAATTATATCATTATAAGAGATAAAATTTGGGTCAGAAGTAATTCCATATGCTTTTGTTGTAAAACATAATAAAAACTAATTAGGAGGAAAGAGATCCATAAATTAATGAAGACAATTATTTTTGCTTCTTTACACCACCCCTTCATTTAATATTATTTCATTACTATATAATAATATTTCTAATCTTGTTATAATGAAATTTTATTATGTTTAGGGTTCGACTGATAGGTACCCACCCATCAATCAAATTGGTAATGATCATACCATTCAGTTTTCAATTACACCTCTCATGGTAGGGAATTATGATGGATAAGATATTTATATGTGATTTATATATAATTTATTATGTATTTATGACTATTTAATTTTTAATTAAAACATATCGTTATTCTATTAGTTTTGTGTTTGTTTGATAACATTGTTTTTGGATGTGTGTAGAATAGCCTCCTCAAAGAGATGTGATACATTTACACATTACATAGAATGTATTAATGATGTGTTTAATTTAATATATGTAGAATGCATGAAATATATTTGATATTAATGAAATAATTTTTTTTCCTGAAAATATAATATATAATTTTTTAACACTATGTCACACAATGAAATAGTGATATTGTCATTCATATACATCTGGACAACCACCTCCCCAACACGATCTGATTCCATTTACATAATAAGATATATATATATATATATATAAGTTTATATTATTAAATAAAATAGTACATATGATATATTTTTCATTCATGAAAGCTAAATGTCACCTACCTTTTTTCCAAAATAGTCATTGAAAAATTAGAATGTTACACAGGCGTACACATGGCCTACCGACTCAATGCTTGTAATGTTTTTTCATTTTTAATATCCATATTTAATATTTGGTTTAAAAATATTCATTATTTATCAATATGGTACATTTTTCATGAATTTTATCCAAAATATATTTATATAATGACAAATTTTTCCATGGTCGACCTACAAAAGTCAATTTTGGAATATGAACCAAATTTGGTCAAAACACAGAACATAAAATAAATTTATTATTCAATTGAATAAAACATTTTATAAAGTGATGTAAATATCATAATAAACTATAAAATTAGTTCTAAATATATTAAATAATTAACAAAAGTTTATTATTCATCAAGATAAAAACATACTTGAAAAGTCATAATCATGGTATGTGATTTTCATCCCACTTTTTCAATCTTTGAGATAAATGTCATATTTACCAGTTACTTATTTTATGTTGATTATCAATAGAAAATTTTGAAATATTTGGTAATGAATTATTTTATCATCACAATATTTTGATCTTCAACATAATTTATTTAATCTAAGGGTACATAATTAAATGTTACCATGTGATAAAAAATTTCATTACCTAATTCATTTTTATTGGGTTATATTATTTACAAGCCTTCATAAATTATATATTATTATGTTTATAAGGACATAGAATATTTATTTATTTATTTCCCATTATTATATTTTAATTAAATTTCAATACAAATAATAAATTCATTGATTAATTATCACTTACCTGTAATAGTCATTTTAAGGGTATCACTCAAAATCTTATTCTAATATAGATTCATTGTAGATTAAATTAAGTTAAATTAATAAATATGATAATTTATAAATAAACTATTTAATTTTCATATCCAATGTTTATTCGGAAACATTCCATTTAATAATACCATTTTTCATGAATTGGAAATGATAACGATTTTATTAAAATATAACTCCAGTTAACTCTTTAGTTAGAGAACATAATTTATTATAAAAACAATAATTTATAAAAAAAGTTTTATATTTGATTAAACATTATAAATGATATAATAATTAAATTTTTATTCTTTTTTCTTTTACAAATTTTTTCAAATGCATCTTGTTTTCTCTTTCTAGACAAAACATTTTTCAAACATTTAACTATTCCAATGAAATGTTGTCTTAAAATTGTACAACATTAATAAATTTACCAACTGTCATTTCATCAAATAATCATTTGGATGTTTAAAATTTCATATTTTATTAAAGGAATTGTTTCTTCCTAATTATTTTCAACAAGTATTATTTTTAATTTTTTTTAAAGGTATACATTCCTCAAAAATGTTTTTAAAATATATTTTTATAATTTTTCTATTAATCAAAAACTACCAATTATTTTTACTCCACATGGGATATGTTATACTGATAACATTATTATTTCTTCTCAAGTTGGTTAATGATTGGAATTAACAAGGATGTAATTGTAAATCACTTCATTCCCACCATTATTAGATCCCATGAATATACTAATTTCTTATGATCAGTAGACATTTAATTTCTACTAATTATCTGTATCATTAATAATGGATTTAATTATTGTATAACTATATAGAATTTCTATATACAATGTCTACTCATATAGTTGTTTGATTATTGGGGCCATATATATATATACATATATATATATATGTATTCTTTACTCCTTATGGTTATTTGATAAGTCATATGATTATAAATTAAGTTAATTAGTATTTATAAGGATTTATTTGGACATACATTAATAGGTAGGGCCCAAAAATTATATATCCCCTTGCTGGATCGATAGGTTCCCATAATAAAAATTAGATGGAAAGATTAAACATGTTTATAACTATAGTTTTAAACATTTTGTGGGATAGATATTAATATTATTGGTTTTCATGTACTTGAGAAATAATGTATGATAATTAAGAATTCCCTTCATTTCATTTATCCCATTTACCCATTAGGTTTTCTATATGATAAAATCAATGGGTGAAATTTAATCACAGTTATTGATTTAAAGGAATGTTTTATTGTTATTTGAAATAAAATATTTATTACGCCTTAACAATATATTTAGATGGCATGTGTTATCTATTATTCACCATTCAATTTTTGTTCGTTTGTTTTAATTGATTATTTATTCAACATTATTTATACTTACTAAACATTTGATCTCACCCATATCATGTTTAAATTCCCATGACTATCAAGATGAATTCATTAGAATGTGTTTCAAATATTCTGAGATTTTACTTATGTTATGATTTAATTTTTTGACAATTTATGATAGCTATCATGTATGTAATACTTGTTTCCAAATTACTGATCTATTTACTCTTTCGGGACTACATTCTGGGAAATATGGAAAATATAATAAAATAATTCAATTGTTATATGCATTTGGGATTCTAGTGATGCATATATGCATATAGGTAGGCCCTCTATCTTTTGAATCAAAACCATCAATCTAGCCTTTAATTTTCGACGGCCAATAAATAAATAAAACCAATAGTTGTATTGAATTTTTATTGCAGATTTTCCAATGAATGTGATAATAAATTCATCCCTGACCATAGGGAGGCTAATAAAGTGTTCACCAACAACTTACTCCCAGTATCACATGATTCCCACCCTAGGTCCACCAGTGTGTAACGTCCAGGTTGCGGGTGCCACTCAACGGGTGCCCCGAACCCGGTTCACCACGTGACCTCAAGCACATTTCCCCAAACGCCAGAGGCTACCGACTAGAAGTGAGGGCCCGAGTCTGATAGTGGGAAAACTATTCCCTCATTTTTCAAAGTGTAGTGCAGCGGAATGAAATAAAATAAACAAAAAACAACGGAAGCTGTAAACCATACACAACTGAAATAAACAACAGCAGTGGACATAACCAACAGTATATAGATGATAATTCTACATTTCTCATGTTCTAAGAAAACAGCCAGAACATGTCATATATCAATTCAATACAACCAAAAGCAGAGTACAACAAAACAACGCAAAACAGCTGGCAGTGGAATCATGAGCCTAGGCTCAGTCCCATGCCCTCCTACTCCTTAGCAGCAATCATGTACCTGTATTGGGACTCTTTCTCCTATCTACACCTGCAACAACGTAATCTGTTTGGGTCAAAAAGCATGACCCAAACAGGGTGTGAGAAATATATCTCAGTAGGCACCCCCTAAAGGCCCATTCCCAACTGCGTGTAAGCATGAAACGATAGTGTGCAGTCGTATAATGAAATAAAGTAAGGAGTACTCAAAAGTAACTAATTACTTGTTGTATTTCCATTTTATTATTCATTTAATCCATTAAATATTAGAAATCACCACAGTGCATTTCTAAGAAAACAGTCCACGTCCTCAGACAAGTAAACACCTACCCTCAAGTTAGGAGTGTCCAACACAAGAATCTGCCCTCAGGCATAACAGAATTTTCCCTCAGGCGTAGGTAGTGTCGTTCTCAGGAACAGAGTCTATTTCCCTCATGCATGGAAGAAGTTTCCCTCAGGACGAAGTAACTACTGCCCTCAGGCTAAACAATGCAGTGCCCACAGGCTAATCACAACAACGCCCTCAGGCTATACAGGTAACTAGGCCATTCCCAACATGTAAACAAGCAGTAAACAAGTAATTCCTCTCAGGGAAATTCTACAATTACTACTTTAAAGGCATACTCTTGGGTATCCTGGACAAACGGCTAAACAGTGGAACACAACCCCGGGGTGGTTCCAGATCCAAACAATGATCCCAACCACAATTTTAATATCATAATTAAATACCTAATCAATTCTAGGTGTTTAATATCGCAACAGCCTCAGCCACACGACACCCCAACATGGGTTCAGGGCACAAAAATACAAAAAACACACGGCATTAGGAAAAGTTAACACAAAGCCACCTAACATACACCAACGAACGTCATACCCAAACGCCGACTCCAGAAACGCCCAGGAACGGCGTAGATCTGACGAAGAACAAAACCCATTCAAATATAAATAAATCATGATAGGAGAAGAATTGGTAAGAACCATCCAATGAGGTGGAAGCCCTTACCTGTGTCGTTCCAATGGGATCGTCCAAGGTAGAAACCAATTCCAGACGAACAGCCGGTGGATCTTCAAAGCTCCGACCTTCTACTTTGGCTCCAAATCGGCTGCAGTGTCTCCTCTGCCAAATGAGGAGGCTAATTCCTATTTTAAGCCAAAAAAACAAAGTACATGGTGTGTACTTCTAAGTACAAGCGTGTACTTATTTCATTTAAATGTTCATTTGGCGGCACCGCCACACTGTTCATCCGTCGACATGAGTACATGGCATGTACTCCCAAGTACACGACGTGTACTGTCACCCAGCCGGCGGCTACTCCACCGCCTTACTGTTTTGGCCTGTAGATTGACTACACAGTGTGTAAGTACCACTACACGGCGTGTAGTTGGTTCCTACACCCCTCGTCGCCAACAAGGCTACACTCCCCATGTACTCATCCCCACACTGCCAGAAGTACACGCCATGTGGAAAAATTACACGGGGTGTAGTTCCAAAATTTAGGAGTTTTCCCCATTTTCCATATTTCTCAAAAACACTTAAGGAAAAGGAAAAAGAAGAAGCCCGTACCTCCAAAATAAGAACCAGGTTCTCACAAACTTCCCCCTTATAGAAATTTCTCCCCGAATTTCCCTTACAAGGATGGAAAAGATATAGCCATGAAAAACTCTGGAAACTGAGCACGTACGTCGGTCTCCCACTCCCAGATTTCATCCTGCACTTGGCTATGCTGCTATAGCACCCATACGAGAGGAACTGACCGGCCTTGGAGAACCTTCGTGCTCCTGTCAATGATACGAATCAGATGCTCCTCAAAGGACGCATCTGCCTCCAGCTCAACCTCCTCGGGTTGAAAGGCATGAGACAGGTCTGAATGATAGAGACACAACTGAGATACGTGGAAGACGTCATGCATGACTCGGTACCGCTGCGGTAACAGCAACCGATAAGCAACCAGCCCGACCGAGTCCAAAATCTCAAATGGCCCCACATACCGCGGTGAATGTTTTCCCTGTCTCTTGATCCGCTTGTGTCCCAGCCTCGGTGAAACATGCAATAAAACCTGATCCCCAACCACGAACTCCACAGGTCGTCTACGACAATCAGCATATGACTTCTGATGAGACTATGTGGTAGCCATCCACCTCTGAATCAACTGGACCTTCTCAGAAGTCTCCTGCATGATCTGTGGCCCTAGTAAAGCCGCCTCACCTGCCTCTAACCAGCACAAAGGTGATCGGCACGCCATACCATATAATGCCTCGTATGGTGTCGTCTCAATAGTCTCCAGGAAGCTATTTTTATAGGAAAACTCGACTAAGGGTATATGCTTCTCCCAATATCCCCCAATGTCTAAGACACATGCGCGCATCATGTCCTCTAGCACCTGTATTGTACGCTCTGACTGGACATCTGTCTAAGGGTGGTATGTTGTGCTCAGAAGCACCTGTGTACCCAGTTCCCTCTAAAAACTATACTAGAAATGAGATGTAATGCAGGAATCCCTATCTGAAATGATAGAACGAGGGACCCCATAAAGACGCATGATCTCTCGGACATACACCATTCTGAGCTCGTAAACACCGATGGTCTCCTTGATCGGCAAGAAGTGAGCTACCTTCGTGAGTCTATCCACAAAAACCCACATGGCGTCATTGCCACGAGGTGACCTTGGTAACACCGTCATGAAATCCATAATGACATCGTCCTATTTCCACTCTAGAATGGGTAACTGTTGTAATAGCCCAGCTGGCCTCTGGTGCTCCACCTTCACCTGTTGACAGGTGGAACACCTCGTAACAAAACTAGCTATCTCTCTCTTCATACCCGGCCACCAGTACTGATGTCTCATTTCACGGTACATCTAGGTAACCCCGGGATAAACTACCCAAGCTGAAGCATGAAACTCCGGCATCAGCTCCTCGCGTATATCCCCTGGAACCCGTACTCGTCAATGGAAACACAAAACTTCATCATCACCTATCGTCCAACCGGGACTAGGGTCCTCACTTTCCACTAACTCCCGTAGAACATGGCCTTCTAAAACCGATAGCCGCCTCATCCTCACTCTGTACATGAGGGTAGATGTCACAGCTAAAGATGAAAGATAAGTCTGCCCCTGACTATGGTGCACCTTCAGATGCATCTCAGAGAACAAGTCCATGAGATCCCACTCACCACTGGCATTCTGCACTGCATGTATCTGAGTCTTTCTGCTTAGCGCATCAGCTACAACATTACCTTTACCAGGTGTATAGGCAAGCTCAAAATCGAAGGACTGTAGGTACTCGAACCACCTTCGTTGCCTCAGATTCAGGTCACGTTGTGTAAATATGTACTTGAGGTTTTTGTGGTCCGTGAAAACCACAAAATTATCCCCCAATAGATAATGTCTCCAATAGCGCAACGCATGTACAACTGCTGATAACTCAAGATCATGTGTCAGGTAATTCCTCTCATGAAGCCTCAACTGCCGAGACCCGTATGCAAAAACTCGATCGCCTTGCATCAATACTGCTTGTAGCCCAATACTTAATGCATCACAGTAAACTGTATAGCTCTTCCCCTACTCTGGGAGTATCTGGATCAGTGATGATTTCAACCTTCCCTTCATCTCTTGAAAAGTTGTGTCATAATCTTCTGACCAAACGATCTTTACACCCTTCTTAGTCAGTCCCGTCAACAGCGCTGCTAAGCAGGAGAAGTCCAGTATAAAATGCCTGTAGTAACCAACCAACCCTAAGAAACTCCCTATTTTAAACACGTTCTTAGGCTTCTTATAGGAAACTACTGCTCTCACCTTCGCTGGGTCTACTGAAACTTCTGCCTGTGAGACGATATGACCCAGGAAGTGAATCTGGTCCATCCAAAAGTGGCACTTTGAGAGCTTAGAATATAGCTGATTCTCTTTCAGTGTACTTAGTACGATCTCAAGATGGGTGGCATGGTCGTGTAGAGTGAGAGAGTACACCAAGATGTCGTCCATGAATACTACCACAAAAGAATAAAGATATAGATGGAACAAACGATTCATCAGAGCCATGAAAACCGCTAGCGTGTTCGTGAGTCCGAATGGCATAATCATATACTCATATAGACCATAGCTGCTCTTGAAAGTTGTGAGAGGTATATCAGATGGTCTCACGCGCAGCGAATGATTTCTTGATCTCAGGCCAATCTTCGAGAACACTCGTTCTCCACGAAGCTGATCAAAAAGATCATCAATCATTGGTAAGGGATATCGGTTCTTAACCGTCAACTGGTTCAGCTTTCGATAATCCAGGAAAAATCTAAGAGTACCGCCCGCCTTCTTTGAAAAAGGACCAGAGAACCCCATGGATAAGTACTGGGTCGGATAAAGCCCTTGGACTTCAACTCCTCTAACTGCCTCTTGAGCTCTTGAAACTCAGGTGTAGTCATCCTATATGGAGGAATGGACACTGGTGCTGCTCCTGCACAAGCCCAATGGAGAAATCCAGCACATTCTCCAGAGGTAGACCTGAAAAGTCGTCGGGGAAAACATCACTGAAATGATCAACAACTGGAGGGAAATCCATCTGAAAAGTCCCCTGGTCATCCAGATATAAGCTCACAATCTGGGTTGTGACTCTGCCTTGCCCATGATGCTCTGGTCCATCTCGACTCGCCTGAACATTCCATTCTCCCTTGTATAGAAACTCTCCGCCCTCTGGTGACTCGAAACACACCCTGTGATGATAGCAGTCTAGAAAGGCTCAAGTGCGAACCAACCAGTCCATCCTGAGAATGACATCATAGCTAGTCATCTCTACGACATAGAGGTCCCAAAGGAAGTGACACCCACCAAACTCAAGGGGTCACTCCTTGCACTGACGCACACCAGTCGTTATAGTCCCCAACAGAGTGTCTAGAATCATGATAACAGAAGATGAAGAAACACAGAGCCCAAGGCTCTCCACAACGGGTACAGATACAAAACTATGTGTAGCACCCATATCAAAAAGTACTTTAGAAAAGACAGAAGCTACTAGAATAGTACTCTGACTGTAGAAGGTTTGGGATCCTGCTCATGCTGGGATTGTGGTACTGCATTTTCCTGCCCAGTGCGGCAGCCCTACGACACAGCCTGGCTATCCTGAGCTGCCCCGCCCTGCTGCCTCTGAGATCTTGGTGTCTGTCTACCACGGCCATGACCACTATCTCTACTTTCACACCATGACGTGTTCCAGTTCCCTGACTGGTATATACACCGGTCTTGCTCCCGCACATAGAGTCTGCACAAAACCCCTCTCACTAGCAACTGGTGGAAACGCCCTACAAAAGCGATGCAGATGACCCATATTTCCACAAGATCGACACTCCACTGGGTCTCGTGGACACTGCGGCCTCTTGTGACCCTCTCTGTCACACTGGTAGCACCTGACCAGACCACCTGAAAAAGATGCATGGCTGGTACTTCCGCCCTGAGTGAAGTCTATCTGTCACTTCCTCTTGCCACCAGAAATAGTACCAGTAACTGGTGCTGAACCGCCTTGGCCCACACCACCAGATTCTCACAGGTTCCTCTTCGTAATCAGTGCCTGGTTCACTACGGCGTGTACAGTAGGCAACCTGAAGACATTCAACAGTGCTCGGATGTCGTACTAAAGACCATCCTCAAAATGTCTGGCTCTCAGCGTCTCATCACCCACCAGCACGAGTGCAAAGCACTGAAGCTCCGTAAAACGAGCATAATATTCCATCACTGACATAGAGCCCTATGGAATATTCATGAACTATCGATCTCTATCTTCCCTCAGTGTCTCGGGAAAGAAAAATTCATAAAATACTACCTAAAAGTCTTCCCACGCCATCTCCCTTTGATGCTCTGACTCGGTGGTAACATCCCACCACCTCTTGGCGGAATCATGCAGCATGTACGTCGTGAGATTGACCCTCCTCCCTGGAGGAGTATCAATATGCTCGAAAATAGTCTACATCGATCCCATCCAAGACTCCGCAGCCTATGGTCTGTCATCCCCTGAAAACGTAGGCGGATGCTGCTGCTAGACGATACATGTTAGCTTGGCCATAGATGTGGCAGCCTGCGGTGCTTCCTGAAAGGTCTGCATAAACCACATAAAGCCTTCACGGAACTGCGCCTCTGCACCTGTGTCTGGTATAGCAGCTGGCACCGCATCTGGCTCTACTAGAGGATCAACTGGTAGCCCATGGGCTACCATCTTCGGAGTATAATCGTTGCCACTCTCCTGGTGAAGAACTCGCAGTCATCTAGGCGGCATGACACTACATGGTCAAAATCACGCCTCAGATTCAATGTAATTAAGGATGAAACAAATAAACCACATAGGAAACAAGAGGAAGAAGGCATCTCAAAATATGAAAAACATGACTACACGGCGTGTACACTTACTACACGGTGTGTACTTGACATCCCTTCCCCTGCTCGGGTCCTTCTGCACAGATAAGCCACACGGCTCCTGTTAAACAAAACTACACGGCGTGTACTTAATCTGCACGGCATGTATGGTGTTATTTTCCAACTGCCTGTGTTGTCTGTGACATGGCCGAATACTCAGCTTGACACTACATGGCGTGTTACACCCGCAGACGGTGTATAAACCACACCGTTTCCCTGCCACACAGCTAAGTCCACACGGTCTGTCCTCTTAAAAGACTACACGGCGTGTCCCCAAAGGCACACGGCGTGTTCACGGAATGGTGACATCGACCTGTGTTGTTAGTCACACGGCTGAGTCCCCAGGTCACACTACACGGCGTGTTCATAATTGACATGACGTGTTATGTAAAGGAGTTCAACGACACGTGTTTGTTAGTTACACGGCCGGACTCCGGGTCAGCACTACATGGCGTGTAGATCATGTACACGATGTGTTTTACCCAATCCTTACTTACCCCATGTCGCCGCCCACATGGTTTATGACACGGGAAGATACTACACGTGTACTCAGAGTACATGGTGTGTACTTAAAAAGTTCATTTTTCTTCCCGAACAGAAGTCCATACACGACGTGTGTAAAAAAACTACACGGCGTGTATACTGGGTTTCTGGACAGTATGCCTCAGAAACTTCCCCGAAACCTAGAAAATGCCGAAAAACATCACATAAGTGTCAAATTCCGACCCATGAGGGCCCATACTCCCCACGAATCAAAGTTTGACAGCTTATTTGTGTTATAACATAAGAAACAGTCAATGATCCACCAAATTCCAGTAAATGGGGGCCCATACTCCCCTAAAACCAATGTATGGCGTCCATTCTATAAACAAGCTCACACAAGGAATACAATATCACAAAAACATGTATTTATCAAGCAGCTATCACAATAGCATGATTTTCAAACACAACATCTATCACAACAAATGCAATTTCTAATCCACCTACATGGCATGAAAACTATACATGGCATGTGATATCTAGCATTTTCTTATATGATGCATGAGATGGCTTACCCTCATCTCATCGGGTTTCACTCAATAAAACCCATAGATAAAATATAACAGCATATTCAAAGTGCATCACCCAATATTGAAAATATATCAATTGTGAATTGCAAAATCAATAAAATTGAAAAATACATTTTAGACTGGATTTTCCCAATACGCAGGTTAGCTACGCTCAGGGCAATTCTTATTACCAGCTACTGTTCGTCATATCCCTAACTACGGCTCCAAATAGTAAGTCAAAGAAAAGAACGCCTCTGATACCACTTTGTAACGTACCGGTTCTGGGTGCCACTCAACGGGTGCCCCGAACCCGGTTCGCCACGTGACCTCAAGCGCATTTCCCCAAATGCCTGAGGCTGCCGACTAGCAGCGAGGGCCCAGTACTGATAGTTGGGAAACAATGCCCTCATTTTTCAAAGTGTAGTGCCGTGGAATGGAATAAAATATTCAACAAATAGAGGAAGCAGTAAACCATACACAAATGGAATAAATAATAGCAGTAGACATAACCAACAGTATATAGATGATGATTCCACATGTATCAAGTTCTAAGAAAAAAACCAGAACATGTTATACCTCAATACGATACAACCAAAAGCAGAGTACATCAAAACAACACAAAACAGCTGGTAGTGGCATCGCGAGCCTAGGCTTGGTCTTATGCCCTCCTACATCTCAACAGAAATCATGTACCTGTATAGGGACTCTTTCCCCTATCTCCACCTGCAGCAACGTAATCTGTTTGGGCTGAAAAGCGTGACCCAAACAGGGTGTGAGAAATATATCTCAGTAGCCACCCACCAAAGTCACGTGCCCATCTGCGTGTAATCATGCAACGATATTGTGCAGTAGTATAATGCAATAAAGTAAGCAGTACTCAAAATTAACTAATTACAAGTTATATTTTCATTTTATTATTCATTTAATCCATTAAATATTATAAATCACCATAGTGCATTTCTAAGTAAACATTCCATGTCCTCGGACAAGTAAACCCCTACCCTCAGGTAAGGTGTGTCCAACACAAGAATATTCCCTCAGGCATAACATAATTTTCCCTCATGTGTAGGTAGTTTCTCCCTCAGGCACAGAGTTTATTTCCCTCAGGCACGAAAGAAGTTTCCCTCAGGCCGAAGTAACTACTGCCCTCAGGCTAAATAGTGCAGTGCCCACAGGCTAATCACAACAACTCCCTCAGGCGAGATAGGTAACCGGGCCATGCCCAACATGTAAAAAAGTAGTAAACAAGCAATTCCTCTAAATTCAATTCTACAATTACTACTTTAAATGCATACCCTCGGGTATCCTGGCCAAACAGATAAATAGTGGAACACACCCCCGGGGTGGTTCTAGATCCAAGAAACGATCCCAACCAGCATTTTAAAATCATAATTAAATACCTAATCAATTTTAGGTGTTTAATATCGCAATGGCCTCAGCCACACGACACCCCAACATGGGTTTGTGGCACAAAAACTCACAAAACACACAATAGTTGGAAAAATTAACACAAAGCCACCTACCTTACACCAACAAACGTTATACCCAAACGTCGACTCCAGAAATGCCCAAGAACGGCATAGATCTGACAACGAACAAAACCCATTGAAACGTAAATAACTCTTATTAGGAGAAGAATTGGTAAGAACCAGCTAAAGAAGGTAGATTCCCTTATCTGTGCGGTTCCAACAGGATCATCCATGGTGGAAACCGATTCCACACGAACACCCAGTGGATCTTCAAAGGTATGGCCTCATCCTTTGGCTCCAAATCGGATCAAGTGTCTCCTCTGCCAAATGAGGAGGCTACTTCCTGTTTTAAGCCGAAAAACAAAGTACTCGGCATGTACTTATGAGTACACAACATGTACTTCTTTCATTTACCTGTTCATTTGGCGGCACCGCCACACTGTTCATCTGTCGACATGAATACACGACATGTACTCCCAAGTACACGGCCTGTACTATCGCCCAGCTGGCCGCTACTCCACCGCCTTACTGTTTTGGCCTTCCGACTGACTACACGGTTTGTACGTACCCCTACACGGCATGTAGTTGGTTCCTACACCCATCGTCACTGACAAGTCTACACACCCCGTGTACTCATCCCCACATGGCCATAAGTACACGGCGTGTGGAAAAAGTACAGGGCATGTAGTTCCAAAATATAGGAGTTTTCCCCATTTTCTATATTTTCTCAAAAAAACTTAAGGAAACGGAAAAAGAAGAAGCATGTACCTCAAAACTAAGAACCGGGTTCTTACACAGTGATACTCCTAATTGTGAACATTATATATGCCAACATCCTCAACATGTATGAAATTCCACCATATAGGTCCCATTGATGGTTTGTCAAACCCAGGTCACTAGGGAATCTATTAAAAGGAATAATATCAAACATTATAGAATTACCATTGACCATATTCCTATGAATGATTCCCTCTAGTCAAATATGGTTCCAATAGATGAAGAGACACAAATAATTTCTATAAAAAATAAAGCAAGCCAATCATATATTGTGGCACACTAAAAGTATACTCAAATTGCAATATTTTCATATTGAGACCAGTAGTCAATTCTAGAGGCACACTCTGAGAATCCGTTAATCTCTACTTGGGAATATCATTCCTTATAGTAAACTATGATGATACAAAAATAGAGGAAAAAAATTAATTATCATTCCAATGAATCCCACCAGTCAAATATGGAAACACTCTAGGATTATACACAAATACATTGTCATTTATATCAAGACCAACCTTCAAATATTGTGTCAGACTATGAGAAAATAGAAATATGTGATTGTTCATATCAGGACACACAACTAAATATAGTGGAACACTATGAAATGATAAAAAATTAATTTGAATGCTTATCAATCCCATCAGATAACTATGATTGAAATTCAATAATGTATTTTGCGTTACTGGGTTGTAAATTATGGTAAGATTCATATCTATTTCCACTAAATAAGAGGATTGTTATTATTTTATAGAAGAAAATTGAGTACCAAAGTTGGCACATATCTATGCTCAGACTCCATAATGGGAATATATCCCCATAACCGATAAATAATTCCTCAACAAATCTTATAATTGAGGGATAATTATACATAAAATTTTGACCATATCATAAAAACCAATAAATTCATGATCATGTCAGATGATATAGCTTGGAGTATGGCCCATGATAGTTCCTCCACAAATTTCAGGACTCATCGGCAAAATGATATGGTCACTGATGAGAATATTTTCATCCTTGATCTCATATAAGAGTTTAATCGGCCATATTACATGATTAATGAACAAAAATATAGGTAAAAAATATGAAATCCAATAGGGGAATCATTCCACATCAGTGGATATTCTAGGGCTGACATATATACATTTGAAAATAGTTTAATGATTCCAAAATATATTATTTGCACTAAGAGAGACACTTGAATAGACAGCCCTGTATGAATTTCTAAACTTATATATAGTGGTTATATTTATATGAAAAGGAAACATAAAAATAAATCACACCCAATACGATTGGAAAAGGAAGTGAAGGCTCATAAACATGCTCTTCTAGAAGATGGAGTGTTTGAGTCCATAAAAAACTATCATTGGTGGATCATGATCAAAAAAATCCAGTACTAATCTATTGAGGTTTTAGTATTAGTTGTGAAGGTCCTCCCAAAATCATTATTTGTAGTATCTTTGTATGTCCTCCATAGAGTACCAACCATGAATTCCCTAGTCATATCTATTTGTAGATCGATCACAAGATCTTATATCATGATGAGGGTCAAGGTAGAACTCCTACTCAAAATTAGGTCAAAATAAATATGGTTTCCCCCTTATTATCATACTCCCTTAATGTTCTCTATAGGATATATGTTTCTAAGTTTCTCCGAACATTCATTCAATAATCATGATGGTAGTCCTATCAATGATAGAATTCACTAAGAAGATATTACCAAAAATGAAATATCATTTCATCATAATGATCAGTCAAGTACTGTAGTCTACCACGAATTTATTCTTCGGCATTAATACACCCTACATTAGATATTGAGTTATGATTGTAGTCCACTCCCCGATATCATATTCTTATAAGGTCATCCCTATAGTGGCGTTATATTTTAGTAAGATGATCCTCTATACAGTACACTATATTCAAATATGTAACACTATATTTATGATTTTCAGGATTTTTAAGTACATAGGTGATGGTTGATAGAGGTTGTGGGTCTTTCCAGGTGTTTTGTGGATAAAGGGGGGGTGTGGGTGGTGCATGGTTTTCCTAAACAATGTGGAATCCTAAGGGAAACCATGGGGAGATGTAGATGTTGGATAGTATCAATAGCATATTGGGTGAATTTTTAAGGTGGTTGTGTGAGGAGGCCTTGATATGGGTTTCCCAAGAAGTAGATAATGCATGGTTAACGCATGGTTTCTCTAACTATGTGACTAAACCATGCACAGGGATAATGCGAAATTGTAAAAAAGTGGATGTCACATGTTTTTTACTCTCTAGGCTTTATTTTTCTCCAAAATGCCCTAAAATCAGGAATTTTATTTAATAAATGTTGTAAAAGCACTCTCGAAGGATTTATAATCAATAAGAATCCATCTCTTGGTGAATATATGCACATTAATTGTGATAAGTGCTTATTCTTCACCATTCTTGTCATGTTTTCTTATATCTACATAGATATACGTCTCATGTATGGTTGGTATCTCATATCCATGAATTGTATGGATAGATATATGATTTTTTTGTGATAAATCTATTAATATGTGTACATGATCATGATAATAAAATATATTTAAGCTAGTTTCCTGGAATTCATACTCAGTTTTTTGAGTGATATTTGTCTGTTTTTAGCTTTCATCAATAAGGATGGGGTATGTGGATTAAATCGTGACTCCAATTTTCCAAATGATTATCATTATTTTAAATTGATAAAATTGTGTTTTTTTGTGATTCTTTTCTTTATGATTGTTAGAAACCCTCATTAGAGATAGTTTGTGGAAATCTTGAAAATAGGTGTTATCGATTAATGTGATGGATTCATGATTTTGAAAATAATATTTTAAAATTTGATAGGTCTAGAATTGTGGATATTTAATTTGATAAATGATTTTTCAATGAAAATTAATTATTTGTGGAAATGGAATTCCCTATAGCAATTGTTTTGTTTAATGGATTTTCAATAAAAAATGGATTCATTGAAATGGGTTGAATTGGAATATTTTAATGGTTTTGTGGTACATGGGTTGTGTGGGTTCATGTTCGATGTTACCCTGAATATCGATGGTGTACCATTGGTGTAAAAGGTGTGTGAACCTAGATCATGGGAGTGTGTCAGTGGGACATAAGGTAATTGGACAAGAGACCTCTAATGTGCATGGAACTATCAAATGAAGCATCCATTGGGGTGAGTGTTGTTATCCAGTAATGCTTATTCCAAATTGTTATTGAAAAATTATTTATAATGATTAGTTTGGTTTCTTATAAATATTACTTTCTAGAGAAGTGGTGAAATTTTATCCTACTTACATTTTTTTATAAAAAGTTTTGTAACTTGTATGTATTTAGTTATAAAATGTTTTGGGAAATTATTTTCTATAAACTATTTTATATAAATGTTTGTAACCTTATATACTAGATGGATGAGTAAGGATGTCATTGGGGAAATCTTATTTACTTTTATACACACTCATACATTGGAAATTTAGGTGACTTGGTAGATATTATCTTCCAGGATGGTAAAAGGTGATGTATGACCCATATATAGCACCACTTAATGATACATAGTCTTTTTAGTAATGTTAGAGCATCTATATTTTTTATAATGGTGTCTTTAGTTTTCATTCCACTATGTTATTTGGGAGTTACATTGTCTTCTTTTTTCGCATATGTTGGTGAGAGATCGACTTAAATTTAGTGGTTGTGTTGTATTTCATTTATTTATGCATCATAAAGATATATTTTTTGTTGTGTTTTGTTGGTATAATGGTTTATTAATTTAATAGTAAATCATCCCCACATTCATTGAAAACCTTCATAATTTATTACTTTCCTTTGGAATCTTCAGTTAGTTGGTCTTTAAGATGAATAGATCGTTCTCTATGCTTTGGGTTGGAATCACAGAGGGGTAAAATTAAAAGGGCATAAAATATAGAGAAAAAATATGTATCTAACCTTTTAATGCTGAACTTCTAGTAACCAATGGAGTTTCTTACATAAGTTTATTTGAGACACATATAAGAGTTTTTAAATATCAATGTTATGGGTTTATCCAATTAGATGAGTATGAAATGAATTATAATGGAATGACATCCGATAAAGATTAAATATTTCTTTTTGAGAAATGATTTATGATTCTGTTCATAGTATTGATTTTTGAAAAATTCAGAATTTTATTTCAAATGAATGATTTTGATAACATCATGAATGATGTATTTTGAAAATAGATTTATTTTCAGAAGTAAGAACATAATATTCTAAAATATGATGAAAAACAAAAATATTATCTTTCTAAATACATGGGGTGATTATTGATTTCATAGAAAATTATATTTAAATCTAAAACTTTATAGTGACTGAGAACTATATATTTTGTTGTGTTTTTAGAAAATAGAACCAAATAAGTGTCGTAGAATGAAACCAGAAGAATATATAGATATTGTGGTTTCACTTGAACCACATGTTAACCAAGAGATGGATTAGATATTCATTCAAGTGCTCCACAATATGGACATAGGGAACTAGAGGGCTGAACTAAAGAAAGTGGATCATTTCATATAGTTCATGAATCAGAGTCCACCCATATTGTTGGGTTATTTTGAAACCTAAAAGAAGAAGTGTGGATAAAGTGGATGAACTATATCTTTGATTTCATCACCACACCAGCAGTGCCTATGGTATGACTAGTGACATATATACACTATGATTTTTCATGTTGTATGTAGGATGTATAGATGTAGGATAACAGTGATAATTATCACAGTTTGGAGGATTTTGAGGAGTTGTTTAATATAAAATTATATACTCACACCTTAACGATCGAGAGCACAATTGTCTTCTTCAGTCTGAAGCAGAAAAATATCCCATTAACAATGTATGAGGATAAATTCATACATTTTGTGTGCTCTACACTAGATGTTGCCACATGTGCACCCTAAAAGGCATGTGACATTGAATTTGGGGTATTGTAGAAGATTCTATTGAATATTATAGTACTCATAATTATGGATTATATACATATGATGAAAATAGATACAATGGATGAATAAGATATCTAATGAACTATGGAAGGATTAAGCATGATGATTCATATGGAAAATGGTGGGAACCCAAATGATGAGAGCTTGCTGAAGAGGGACCCATATTTCTAAGGTGGATGTGAGAATCCCAATTAGATCACTGGATATATAAACCATCCTCCATGACCCAAGAGGAATGAAGATTGTTTCCAATGTGTTTTTCATGACCACATAAAATTAGAGTGCATGGAAGAACATAGAGAAAGCCAAAAATTTAAACATATAAGGCATCATCAGTGCTATTATCATTTTGCTCTGAGGTCAGGTTCTCAATGCACTTCTCTGGTATCAGAAACATCATATGTTTCGATAGGATGAGGGTATATGAATCAAAATCATTATAATAATAAGGATATACATGGTGATTTGATGAATACCATGACTCTCCAACATGGGAAATCCCAACAAATCAACAATGAGTAGAGTGCAGTGATGAAGAAATTTTGTGGACCTTAAAAGATGATGGTGGGTGATCATGATAGAATTTATATGGTTAGAGTATGATTATTTTTTATTTTACACTTATACAAATTTTTTTTAGTATCAATGCATCTCATTCCTTCATTACATCTCGTGCTATTAATTTTAAATGTTTAAATGTTTTGATGATTAATTTTGTGAAAAATCATTGAACCCTTCTCAATGAATGTGAATGTTAAGGGTTATTTTATAGAGAATGATCTATAGCCATTTAGGGAGATAAGAAGAAATGTGACTTCTCATTGTTAGAAATGGATTTCATTGATGTATTCCAATGTATGGATTGGTAGAAAACATTCATGGATCACATAGACAATTGTAGAAGGGCAATTAAATTTTCACCCGTGGATGTCATAAAAAATCTACTTAAGGAGAAAATATGTAATGGACTGTGAAAGTAGATTGTTGGGACTATATGTGGGAACATTAACTCACCAATTGGCAGATTTGAAATTATTATTGATAGAAGAGATCAAGGATAACATCTTTCTGGTATTTGGTGATCAATTGCCTAATGTGTTTCCTGAAAACTTCTCCGTGTTATATATATATATGAATAGTTGAGTTTAGGATTTGTCTCATTCTGGAGAACATACCTAGTTCCCTTCTATATTATTGGATGGTTCTAGTATAATTTTGGAAATTAAATGTGTAGATAGAAGTCATGACATGAAAAGGATTCATTTGACCAAGTACGTCTTTGTGGGAAATGCTGGTCTTGTTCATGAAAAAATAAGATAGAAATTTTAGGTTGTGTATGGATTATCATAATCTTAAAAATATACAATCTATAATAGGTATACACTTCCCTACATTGACAATATATTTGATCAATTTAGGTGAGATTAGTGGTTCTCTAAAATTAATTTGTGATCAGGATATTATCAACTGTGAGTTTGGGAGAAGGATATTTTTAAGATAGAATTTAGAAGAAGATTTTTCCACTAATAAAATCCAGTTACACATTTCATTCTTAAAATTTCATCAGCAGTATTTCTTGTATTTATGAATTATATATTTCAGATATATCATGATTATTTTGTTGTGGTTTTTATGAATATTGGTGTATTCATTGATAAAGGGAGATCATAAGAAACAATTGAATATAGTGATGGAAATATTGAGTGATCAACTCATTTATATGAAATTATTAATGTGTTATGGTTGAATAATTGATGTATAATTTATTTTCCATGTTATTATTTAAAATGGTATTTCTATTTTTCCATAAAAGATAGAAGTTGTAAGCTATTGTAATCCATCGAAGAATTTATTAATGATACAATGTTTTATTGGTATATATGTTTATTACTAATTATTTTTGATTGACTTACCATGACAATATATTCCTTTCAATGATTTAAAATATAGTAACATTCAATTCCAGTGGATTGAGAAATTCAAGAAGACTTTTCAAGAGGAGAATGTTATTCATACATGATAACCTTCCATGATTATTCCAGAATCATTATAGGGGTATGTAGAGTAATGTAATGCTTTGGGATCTGGTTTGGGATGTTTAATTATGCAGGGATACCATATTGTTTCTTATGGTTCGAGGATGATTATAGTGAATGAGAATAATTACAAATCACGTGAATTGGAGTCAGATGCGGTTGTTTGTGACATGAAGACTTGACATCGTTATCACTTTGGGGATATATTTTTTGTGTTTACGGATCATCATTGCCTGAAACACATTTTATCATAATAGGATTTGAACATTATAAAATGGATATTGATATATTATCATAAAATGTTTCTCTTTTACTTTATGTATACACAAGAAAATGGTAATTTGATGGCTGATGCATTAATTAGAAATTTATATGCGCAATTGGAAGAAGAAGATTCGGATGAGTGGAAGTTATTATCATTACTAGCCAAAATGCACATGGAATGTGAATACCAAAGTGATTATGTTGTTTTTATTTCATTCTATGTGGTTTTAAGAACACAGAAGATGTATAAAGAATTAATGGAAGAGTATTGGCTGAGCGGCATGAAAAAAAATGTGTCCGAGTTTGTTTCAAAGTTCATAACTTGTCAACATGTTAAAGAAGTGCACCAATGAACACCATGTCGTTTTTAGTCTTTTGATATTACATTATTTAAATGGGATCATGTCATGATGGATATTTTACTAGTCACCCTAGAATGATTAGAAAAACAGATTCCATATGGGGGATAGTGGATCAGCCCACAAGTCATCCCATTTCTTCCCTATTCGTGAAACTCATATGGTGGAGGATCTATCCAAATTCTATACCCATAATTTTGTAAATAGAAATATTATAACAGTTTCAATCATGAAAAAAATGATCTATGTTTCACATATCATTTAAATAAATCCTTACTAAAATTCCATGGGACACAGTTGACTATGAGTATATCTTATCATCCTCAGATGATGAGGAAATATGAAAGGACAATACATACTTTGGACGAAAATATTCATGCCATTTTAATGTATTTTTGTGGAACATGGGAAGCTTTTATACACTAAGTGGTGTTCTCAAATGAAAAAAATATAATGAATCAATACAAATATCTCTGTTTGATGCATTTTTTGGGAATCCATTTCAGTATCCATTTTTTATGTAGATACATTAGAGACTTCACTAGATGGGGCGATCCTTGTCCAAGAAAAAATGGAGATGATTCAGTTGATTAGGAAATGGATAGATATGTACCATATTCACCATTAATCATATGTGGATTTTTTATAATACCTTTTTCATTTGCGGTGAGTGATCAAATATTCTTTGAGATTTCTCTAAGGCTTGGACATCATTGTTCGGAGAATCATGGAATGTTATCTCCTGGATACATTGGACCTTTTGAGATACTTTAATTAGTTGGAAAGGTGAAATATATATTATCATTGCCAACATGGTTCATTTTGGTACATAATTTTTTCCATGTGTCACTACTTAATATGTATCAATGTAATCCCGACTATGTTATCAAATTGGATCACATTGACCTCGATCTGGACGATTTTGTGGGTACATATACCAATGTCGATTGTGTATAGAATAGAGAATGTCATTGGAGAATAAATAATTGGTCCAGTGTGGGTATTATTGAAACAAGAATAGATTCAGGAAGAGTCTTGGGAATGTGAAAATGTAATGAATGATTAATGGATGAAACTCCCTCTAGAAAAAATGGGTTTATACTTCCCGAGGATGGAAAGACCAATGGCAACGAAAATTTAGCACCACCCACCCGATTTTTTGTATCTAACCATTCTATTATTATTTTCATGTTTATTAAGTATAAATGTGAATGAACAGAGAGTTCGGGGATATTTCAGGGAGGTTTGGGGATAATGTGGAAGTATACATGGGTGTATTGTTTATCTATACCGTGTCGAATCCTAATAGAAAACGTGAAGAGTTTTAGATGTTAAACATCATCTTTATGAATATGGGTGAATGATTAAGGAAACCATGGGTGGAGATCATGTGAGTGTTTTCTCAGATAATAGCTAATGAACATTTATCACATGGTTTGTCTAACTATGCGACTAAACCATGCATAGGTTTAAAGTGAGATCCTAAAAAGTGGATCTCACATCATATTTACTCTATAGGCATCATTCTTCAACTGAAACATCCCAAACTCGGGATTCATATATCTTGTGGTAGGATAACCACACCTATGTCATTTTTAATCGGTATAGAGACCTTTAATGGTGATTAAAAGTTGATTCATCATTGTAAGTTCATGTTCTTCACCGTTCCTATCACATTTTCATAGATCTATTTAAATCCACATGTAATATCCTATTGGTTTCTCAAATACAATCCCATTATATGTATATATATTATTTTTTATGCTATAGATGATGTGATTAGTTCTTTATAATGATAGAATAAGAAAAGTATGGTAGATTTGTGGAATTATTACCCAGTTTCGTGAGTGTTATTCATCCGTTTTTAATTCATGTCAAAGTGGTTAAGGTATGTGGATTCACTATCAACTAATCATTGTAGAACTGATTGGAATGCTTTAAAATTTATTACATTGTTTGGATTTGATTTTGAATTTCATTGTCTATGATTTATATAAACCCTATTTTTTGATGGTTTTCCAATATCGGGAAAATTGATGTTATTGATTAAAGTTCTTGATTCTTGAATTTAAAATGAACGTTTTAAAATGTTTATTTTTTGGGAAATATTTAAACTATATTTGATTATTGTGTTTTCAAAAAAAAGGAATAATTCTTATTAAATAGAATGGTTGATGATAATTTTTTTTAATGGGTTTTCAAAAAAAGAACATTTTTGTTAATGTTGTCTGATGTAGTTTATTTGAATGGTTTTGGAATATTTGGGTATTGTGAGTACATATTAGATGTGGCCCTAAATAAAGGATGTGTACCAATGGGGTACAAGGTGCCTGATCCTGGACCGGGGGAGTGTATAAGTGGGATTCATGTTAATCAAATGAGAGACCTCTCATTAGTGTTGAACTATAAAATGAGATATGTGTGGTTGTTTGTGTTGTGAGCCAGGGAATGGGTATGCCAACATGATATTGAGATACATTTATTAAAAAAAATTGGTTGTTTTATACAAATTAGACTTGATGGAAATGTGGTTAAATTAGCGCTCGTTCACATTTGGTTATAAATGTGTTTTTTAATTTTTTATATTTAGTCACAAACTATTTTTTTGGAAATTTATTTATATAAGATAATTATTATAAATGTTTATAACCTTTATATTCATGTATAATGAGTAGAGGAGTAACAAGGGAATGCATGCTGATTTATATACTGACCCATGGTTTGGAACATTAGTGCTTTTTTAGATTCTACCTTATGGTACATTGTAAAAGGTAAACTATCACACGTATTTATAACCCCCTCCTTATACAAGCACTTTTTGGTAATGTTGATGATGGTGATTGTGGATCATGGAGTCATACGGTCATCAGTGGGTCATTATTTTCCTCTATTATGTTTTCGGCGATAGTTTATTTATTATTCCCAAAGGAAGTGGTTGAATTTCCTTTCATTTTATCCTGCATCATATAGAGTGCATTTTTTATGGTTTGTAGGGATAATGGTTTACTTAATTTTTGGTAAATGATCCCCAATGTGCATTATATTATTTTGGAATTTATTAATAGCCTTTGGGATCATGGGGAGGTTACTTATGGACAAGTGATGATTCATTTTATTCTCAATAAAATGAGAATAATTTGGTTATAACACTCCCATTACTGAGTCATGTATGAAAAAGACCTCGTGTTCTGAGAAAAATTTAAATATGTGTCTGTTCATTTTAGATACCTTATCGTAGACCTGATACATCCCTTCTCAACTAGAATATTTTAAAGGGAAAATCATCTTTTGAATCACCTCTAGATTATTTCTATGCAACCGATCCCTCCACTAGGCCCACTACTTATGAAAAAACAGTGAAGAATCACTCATGATGGGATAATCAACAAGAGTAGTATTTATAATAAGAAAAACGTATATTTTAATCATGTGAATATAATTTGTTGAGGATGATATTCCTATCATATTTTCCCCCATCGACAATATAATTTGACATTTTGTAGGCATTTATAGAAGAATGTATAAAAAACATCCACCTAATTCTATACAAAACTCCCCTCCACCTAATTTAAATTCTCATTCATTAAAATGGGTATACAAACATAGTCAATATATTGGGATATATTCATCACCAAATGAACTTCAAATTCCTTCCACATATATGGCGAACATAATCTCATAAGGGGTGGAATGATATTAATTTCAAGAGACACAATGTGTTTAATGAGTTCCATAGTCTAATTTTAGACGCCTAGAAAAAGATTCATATCAGAAGATGGGGGAACATTGAGAATTATAGTAATCACATCCCCTCCTATCATAACACACTATAAATTACATTTGTTAATTTTATTACATTAAGGTGGATATTAATCAAGATAGATTCTATGGAAAGACAACGCAATAAGAAATAATAGGGCTTCAATATGGCTTTTTATCATCTTTCATAATGAGAGAAAAAATAAAAAACCTCTTAAACCATGAAAATGATAACATTAGAAAACATTAATACATATGGTAAGTCATTAATCAAGGATGAATAATGTTCTTAAAATCAATCCTTTCACATACAGACTTGATATTGAACATTGATCACGCTTGAAAAAGGATGTGTGAGATTAATATAGTAGTGATATGTGTGGAAGCTGGTGATGTACATGATTAGGGACATATTATAGGTCCGAGAGAGTTTTTGATAAACAGTTCCCCTCCATGGATGAACAACCTAGAAAAAGGAACCATAAAAATGAATGATGGAATCCCCATCCTAAGTGGATGGGAAATTTAAAACTAATAATTTCATTTGACAAAAATAAATATTTTCCCATCTGGGTAGGGGAAAAAGAATTTTGGTGTCCATGTTCATTAGATATCATGATTCATTTCACCATGAAATGATGCATATTACTAGGTTGTATTGAAGTTCCCTCCAAGTCACTCGTCACAAAGCTGGTCGAAGTGCATACACAAAAGGAAGGGAGAGGTCAAAAAAAGGATGTGAACAACCCTCATATCAATTAACTTTCAGTATGATTCATATAATGAATTATTCATTTTTAAATGTCGTGGATTTAAATATTATAGACAAAAAAATGTTGATTACAATGTAAATAATTAATGTATGAGTGGTTCTAATTGAAATGTGGTTCACACTGAGTCAAATTAGGGAAGTTGTTGTTCCAAAAACTACAGAATTTCCAAAAATTTTGGTTCTCCCTTGACCTATCCCATAATAACTCTATAAAAAATATATATCAATGAAAACGGTAAAGGTAAGGGCACATAAGACATGCATCCTTCTATCGATGAGATTGAACTCATCATGCTCAAGAAATGATTCACTCGACATTAGGAGGATATGAAAAAGACTACGAGACACATTTCCATGTGTTTACAGGGTATAATTCCTACAAAATATTCCCGAATGGAAGATCTTTAATATATAAAACCAATATGTGTACCTCAACAATAGAGTCTCAACCATGTGAATATAGTAGGGATGTGAAACCCACACAACTCAATACCTAGACCATCATTTTACATGGACAAGATTGTAGATGAATATCATGATTTTCATCCACTAAGGAGAAAAACATTAAAAGCACATGAAAAAACCCAACATATGTCCCTTACTAGTTATTGACAACAATTAATTGAATAAATGTAACATCAGATCCCACCAATTGCTACAACTATCCAATTTCATGCTCAACCATGAATTCACAAGGGATTTTGGACACCATTGAGTCATTAGATTATTGATTTGAATCCATAGAGGAATGTAATGTATGAGTACAACTAGAATATAATCCATACCCAGAATGGGTTACTGATACTCAACCCTTACAAAATTTTAAAAATCCTATATTTTCGAGATTTAATGGGTCAGGTGATTCCGATCAACATCAGACACATTTTTCATCTCATTGTGATCCCATGATTGGAACACTTGAACAACAAGACATATTGAAAAACATATTCTTCATACAAAACATGTAGCTCGGAACATTGATGTTTACCCTAATTTTCAATATCTCTCAACCATGATATGGGAAGTCCATCATGAAAGGATCCCATTCAAGTTCACTTAAATGATATAAAAAATGAAAATACTTGACCTCATCAATTTCGAACATAGATATAATGTTACAGTATTGAATTTCATTTCCAGGTGGAAGGGGATGAATAATCCCTAAATCAACAACTTCCCCAAAATTATTTTCTCTCTCTTGGCATATAGAACCCCATGATGATCTGTGAATTCCACTCATTCAATTGAAATATACTTGTGGGTTTCTATAAATCTCTTCTAATGATCAATAAATATATGATAATACAAAATACACTATGCTCAAGTCATGAAGCATTCCACAAGTCTAAAAGAAACTAGTAGAAAAGGTGGAGGCGATATCTATCACATTAAAGCCGACCTTAACTTTGGACCCAAATCCAAAACCTACACCATATCCTTATGCACCCCCTATGAGTCAATGGTAACACTTGAATCACCCAGATGATTATAGGGGACCTGGGAGAAATCAATTCATGGATCTAGGGAAGAAGTGTTATTCATTCTAAGACTATCATGTTCATTGATATTTTATAGTTGTTGTGGAACATCATTTTCGTCACCAGATAGATCTAAAGAGACATGATGATGTGGATCTCAAAAACCATATAGATTATTCCCCCTTAAATAGAAAACTATAAAAAAATTACAATAATGATTTTTTCTTAAATTAAACCCCGCATAATATAGTTGACTCTATGGAAATAATTTTTGGAAATCTCCCATCACAAGTAGAGTATGTTTCCCCCACTTCTCCTAAGGTTGGAGATGAGGGGAGAGAGGTTTTAAAATGGAGGTAACCTATTATTCATTGTTATATGTCATAAAATTATATCAAAAAACCTCATTTTAATATAAATGAATTGTTCAAGCATCCAACAATGACCCCAGAAGCTTCTACTATGACAGAACCAAAAATGTTGGCTCCACAAACCTCTAAAATGCATTTTTTCTGTATGATGCCTAGAAAGAATGGTTTGTAAAAACATAAGAGGATAGTATTTAATGTGGAAAATATTTCATTTTACTTTATTAGACATTATAACTTAAAATTCGATCAAATGTGCAACAACCCTCCAAACAGTATTGTTAGAAATGGTAATAAATCAAAAATCATAATGAGATGGCGAATTAACCTTCAATTCCATTAATTTAATTATCATAATGATTTCCTTATATTTTTATGAGTATTTATATAAAAATGATATCATTTCATATGATTATGTCACTAGAGGAAGAGACAGTTAGATACAAGGATTCTAGGGAAGGCATAGTCAAAGAAGCATCCAAAATTCTATCAATTCACTTCTAATACTTTTAGTGTTTCAAAATATACTAGAAGATCCCTTAAACACATAAAAATATGATAGAAAAATCCCACTACACAATATAAAACATAACCTAACTAGATAACTAGAGAATATATAATATAGGGGGTTCATGTGTATGATCACCCTCTATGTTCAGATAGAACTTCATAACCAAACCCATAAATGATAGGCTTACCTCAGCGAAGCACTCATAAAGTATTTTACAAGTCCCTGAATGTTTGAAAATGATGTTGCCATTTTAGTAAAGTTTTAGAAAAAGACTAATCTTACTTAATGTCCATATGTTATCTCCATAACAAACCAAGACACATATTTTTTTGTACAATGAATCATCAAATCCTTTTACATGCCGAGTAAGATAAATAGTGTCAATGTCTATAAATGTTCAGTGATAGTGGATCTAATGTTTACATAATTCAAGAAAGAACTCTTAATTGGATTGGATACACTAAGGATAATCTATCACCATCATCTATAACATTATAGGGATACGAAAAAATAGGGAAAATTCAATTGGTAAAAATCATACTCATTGCTCATTTTTAATACCTCATAATTGAATTACAATTTCTGGTTGTTCAGTATAATATAAAAATCAATGTGTTTCTATAAAGTAATCGGTTTCATAAACACACAATAATCCCTTCAACATACCATCATTGCATCAAATACCATAGTAATGAACATATTGGGATGTTTTATTCATAAAATGCCTCATTTAAATACCATGATTCAAATTATATTGATGTAGGATTCTATTAGAGTGATGGAAAACACCCCCTAGTTGATGGTGTTTCTTAATTCATTTCCACAATTGATCTATAAATGATCCTAAAAAATCAATTTAAATATATCACTAAGGAATTTGTGTTACTAATTAAATTGGTAGAGTATATGAGTCAAAATTCATATGTATATTTAGTGGTCTTCATTATTTTTATGATGACCACAGAGTCCATTAGTGTTGAATAGCTAGTGGAATCCCCATACAATTATTGAAGATTAGAAGAAAATTTCTTTATTATATCACTAATCTTACCAAAAATTCCTACCACACCATCCAAAGAAGAATTATTTATCTCATCACGAAAATAGGATGAAGACAATACATATAAATCACCCATCTTTCCTCTTATGTGTATTGATAAAATACCACACAATAAGATATGTTATAGGAAGTGAAATCCTCTTTTGAACATCATGATATTGACTCATCTTCTATATCTGGGGAGTTGACCCCATTACTTTCTCCCACTATTGTAAAATATCATGATTATGAAGAGGATAAAGAAGAAGTGGTGTAGGAGGGCCTCATTTATTCTAGTACAACATTTGAGTAGGGTAGCTCAATAACCATTTATGATCATATATAAATTTATCATAGAATAGAAGAAAGACCAAAACCAACAATGATATACTAAGAAAAGTCTTCTAAATAACAATATGAATATAAATTATCCTATAAGCATCATCATAATGTGTTCTCCTAGAACTATATAGAGATACCAGGCCTTGACTGTGAGATGGACACTCACCACTTGGGCTTTCTAGTATACATACTGTAATATATGTATATAGCTCTAAGGATTCATATAAAACACCTCGAAAAAATTAAACCTGACGAAGAAAATAAAGTAAATGAAAACTTCATTTGAGATGTTATGTCACGACCCCCTCCCCAAAATTTGTACCCCTCATGGGTCGGCAATGTGAGAAGAGAGATAATGACTCCCGAGTCCTGCCTCCAGTAGGCCCCGGGTTGGCGACTAACACCGACGGTATAGTAACACACGAATGGGAGGAATTACCCTCTAAGAGAACACATGCGGAAGAGAGAGATAAGATAGACACCAACAAAATCAACCTCAAAAATGAAATATAAAATACACCGAAGTACATATATGAAATTACCTGAAAGTGTACTACAAATGAAAGGGGAAAACTACAGGTACACAGAAGAAAGGAAAAACAAAAACATCCACAAGCCCGAACAGCTCCTGCAACCACAAGCTAGTAGTAACCAGCCTAATCTCCAACCTTATCCAAGTTACCTGAAAAAAAATTATATATACATAGGGTGAGTATAACAGTATACTCAGTTGGATCCTCCCCGAAGCCTCTCGTGCAAAAGTTAATAAATCATGCTAAAGCCTAGGGAACAACAAGTGAAACTAACTCGTCACCTAAACAGGTATACTAAGTTCCCAACCACACCATGGCTACTCTCACCAAGTAAAACATACAAGAATATAGAATATAGTAAATAATATCAAAGGTACCCCGCTACTACTTCCCCACTGGTTTCTGCTTTTCCCCAACGGCATACGTCTTGTGCAACTCTCTCCAAAGTCTTTCTCGTATACACCAGCGCTAGGCTCCACAATTTGCACCACGTGCACCACAAAGGATTTCTCGTAGAAGCCTAGGCTAAGCACCATACCATCCTCACAACCAAAAGTAACCAGGTAGTTTCTCTGAGCCACCACATCTCGGATAATGTATATCATACATCGGGTAATATACCTCAAGCCATCACAACCCATACGCCGGGTAACGATCTTCAAGCCATCACAACCTATACATGTTACAGCTATAGTAGTCTATAGGATACTATATCCAGAATATATGTGTGTGAAATAACCACAAGCCATTACAGCCCTCTACACACATATATGGGGAAACTAACTGTTGTGCCAAAGGTACTCGTATCTACCAAGAGAAGAGAATGGGGATAAAGGGGGTTAGTCAACCATTCAACCTCCAATCAGAATGATGGGGAAAACACCCCCTAGGGATCAGAATCCCTCGGGTGTCAGTTTCCCTTACCGACAGGGTGGAGTAGAGTATGGAATCACAAAAAGTACAGAATATATATTACTCACAACCACACCATGGGCATAACCTAGTCCTAGACACAATTGTAGCTAACATCTATCGGACTCAGGGCTGCCACTTCTAAGATGAGGTATCCAATAAGCATACAAACATTTATGGGATTTATTAGATTACTTTATTACCTTTTTTATCAGTTCCACTATACATTAATTAATTCTTTAAACATTAATTAACCATGAACAAATCCACATTAAATTTCATTAGCATCACACCCAAAGACCACTGTCCCTTTAAAAATTACTACCTCATCATTATATTCCAGCAAACTCCAACCCCATGGGTTAACATCATTTATTAAAATATTCAATACAAAATTACTTTCCCATATTCTCAGGAATTCTAGAAAATCATTCTATGCCACTAATCACAAGGGGGATCAACACGGTGAGTTGATGTAGTACCTGTATAGTCATTTCCACCTATAGCAAGAGCGTAGAACCACTCTCCTTTGAGAATATAGACATGGAAAACACATGGAATACCCCGCGCATCATCGCCTCCTTCAGAAGATGGGTAAGCAAGACCAGCTACCTTGAGCAGTGGGGAAAATTAAAGTAGATAAACATTCATTCAAAGTAACCAAGCATCCAACAAACACATCCATCCAATTCCATCGTCACTCGTGTCCTCCCCGACACCCACATGTATAAAATGATGCTTCTCGCCACTCTCGGAGTCATCCTCTGCCACAACCACAAGGCCTCCTACCTCCACACATCACAACACCCCTCCAGGGTCACATCACCGAATAAGAAGCAGGAAATCGAAAATCACATAAAATTTTCTCTTGGAACATATAAAAGGGATCCAGCCTTAATTCATAATGAGGAATCATGGATCTAAAGCACATGGTACTCGGCCTTACGAACAAGAGGGTAACTAAGAACCCTACCCAGCGTTATCTTTTATCCACCAACCAATTCTGTATTCCCTCTTGAATTAACAGATTAAATTTGTAGGTTCCAATTATAGGAAACCTATTCGGTAAGCTATCAGAAAATATTTAACATGCTTACTATGGAAATTTGATTAACATAAAATTAGAACAACTACAACAATGGAAACAACCAGAATCATTTACATGCCTCTTTATCTTAGCCAATTAACTACCATTTAATTCCGGATTTACATACTTTATCAATTTCCATCAAGAAAGAATAACTAATCAATGAAATAATATATATCAATATATCTAACAAAACATTAGGCCAACTGTTATCACGGTACAAATCAACAACATGCGATCAAACCAATTCATTTAATCCATTCCAAGTATTTAATAAGGTCAATTTCATTGTGATCCAAAGATCTAAATCATGATAACTCTATGATTTCACATAAATAATTAGAGAAGGCACGAATACCCTACCTTGAAGAGTTCCTCACGTTATTTATCCACACAACGGGTCACAATCCTCCTCTCACGACAACTGCATCCACTGAGGAAGCCACAGTACATCCGCACCAACCAAACCACAAGAAAAACTCTATTAGAATAATGAATATTAAATTCTATAATATGTAAAGGAGGACCGGAGGAGATGAACTGCAAAATAAAGATGATACAACATAGCTTATATCGAAGACCGATCAATACAACTTGGTTGCATCAAAGTAGAGCTAAACTAATCCTAGGAGTAATGTTTGATTGTGCAACTCATATAGGAAGGATTTAAAGGTTCTAGCATCTCATAACCAATAAAAAAGAGGGAGAACAAGGGAGAATGATATCTCATTCCTTTTGAAGATTTAATGTGGCGACAGTTTAAGATCCACTTAATTCTCCATTAAAAATGGATCAAATTAACCTATGTGGTTTGACAAATTAAAAACATCCCGGCCTTAGTAATAATTAATATAAGATTTATGGCCTTTGAATCGGACTTAAGAGTCCTTAAACTAAGGCATTAAATGTATTTTACATCAAAGGAAATGTCAAAAGGGGAAAAACTGTAGGAATCTGGAAACGTTTTTCACCTACCGTTTTTGTACACCTACCGATCTATGAATCTGATCTGTGAAACCGATTAGTGAAACAGATCTATGAAAGGGATCTGTGAAACCGATCTATGAAACTGATATGTGAAACCGATCTGTGAAACCGATCTGCAAAACCGTTCTGTGAAACCGGTCTGTGAAACCGATCTGTGATACCGTTCTGTGAAACCAATCTGTGAAACCGATCTGCGAAACAGATCTGTGAAACCGATCTGTGAAACAGATCTGTGAAACCGAACTGTGAAACCAATCTGTGAAACTAATCTTTGAAACTGATTTGTGAAACTGATCTGTTACTTTTCAAAAAACTAGAAACATTGTTTACAGAACTGGAAAATTGGAAAAGTGTTGTTGATAAGTCATTTTGACCTCCCGGAACACCTCCAACACCACATTTTCACAAATTAATGGACCGGAGAGGTCCAGGACATTATATATGATACCTCCCAAAACATTCTCATCCTCGATAATTTAAAACAAACCTAAGGAAAATAGGGTCCAAACAACCACACCATAAGATACCTCTCAGGGGAAAACCACCCTAAGTTGTTCTAAGGCGAGGACAAAACCACGAAATCCGAGATAAAGGTAACAAATAATCCATATCCAAACTATTCATTAATAACATCACATCAAAGGTACTTAAAATAAATGATCAAATAAAACTCAACACAAAACATAAAATAGCTCTGGGTACTAGACACACATCTGTGACTCACGTTCCAAGGTACCCTCCTCTATGCCACTATATCACCAGAAGACACGAACAAAGGGGATAGAATGCCCATGCAACACCTTCTCCTTCCAGTCTTGGATCTCCACAGTTTTCTCCTTGGAGGATGCATCATCATCAACATTGATCTCTCCCCAATTGATTATTTGAGAGTCATCATGAAGATAACGATGAAGATGTGATTCATGGAAAACATCATGTACCTGACTCATCTGTGGGGGAAGTGATACATGATATGCCACTACTCCAACATGAGATAACACCTAGAAAGTGCCAACAAACCGGGGAGAAAGCTTACTTATATGAAAAAAACATCGCTTCCCAAGACGAGCGGTCACCTTCAGAAAAACATGATCCCCAACATTAAACTCCAAGGGTCTCCTCCTTTGATCAGCATATGATTTCTAACGATCTTGTACTGTCATCATACTCTCAAGAATCAACTGAACTATCTCTATTGTATTTTGCACTAGTTCCAGTCCAAGAATTGCTGACTCTCCGACCCCAGTCCAGCACAACGGAGAACGGCAATGCCAGCCATACAAGGCATCAAACGGCGACATACCGAAGGTGGAGTGAAAACTATTATTGTAAGCTAATTCCACCATGTTTAAGTGCCTCATCCATGAACCTCCAAAATCAAGAACACCAGATCGTAACATGTATTCGAGAGTTTGGATGGTTCGCTCAGTTTGACCATCCGTTTGAGGATGAAACGAAGTGCTAAGGCATAGTTGTGAACCGAAATCATGTTGGAGACCCCTCCACACCCTGGAGGTAAAGCGAGGATCTCGATCAGAAATGATCGCCATAGGGACTCCATGAAGTATCACCACCTCCTCTAGAAACAGCCTCGACAAAACATCAACTGAGCTCGACTCCTTGAACACTATGAAGTGGGCCGATTTTGTTAGATGATCCACTACCACCCACATAGAATCATGTCCTCCCGGAGCTCAAGATAAACCTGTAACAAAGTACATTGAGATGTCCTCCCACTTCCACTGAGGAATCTATAATGGCTGGAGAAGACCACCAGGAACACAATTTTCAGCCTTCACCTTCAGGCAGACGAAACATCGAGGCACAAACTCTGCAACCGCACGCTTCAGCCCAGGACACCAAAATGGACTCCTCAAGGACCGATACATATTTGTTACACCAAGATGTAATTCTAAGGGAGAACTATTGAACTCTCGGAGAACCGTCTCTCACATCTCTAAGGGTACAAAAATCATGCCATGATACAACACTCGGTGTTGTTCATCCTCCGACCAACCATCAGGGGCCTCACCACAAACAACTCTGAATCTCCAAACTCCCACATACGGATCACCCAAATGGGACTCTTGCGCCTTCTGCATGAGGGATTACTGCACTGTCATCTGGAAAAGACAACCTCTACCTCCAACTTCTCCCATGTCAAGATGCAAAGCTGACAGTTCCTCAATTACTCTCTAGGAATCACCAGATTCATGCACAGAAAAACTACATGACTTTCAACTCATCGCATCAGCTACAAAATTCCCTTTTCTAGGTGTATGCGATATTTCGAAGTCGTATTCCTGTAAGAACTCCATCCACCGATGATGGCGTATGTTCAAGTCACACTGGGAGAAAACATACCTCAAACTCTTATGACCAGTGAAAACCACAATGCTCTCACCAATGAGGTAATGTCTCAACAACTTCAGAGAAAACACAATAGATTCCAACTCAAGATCGTGGGTGGAATATTTCCATTCATGGGGATGCAACTGCTAACACCCATAAGAAACAACTGACCTCTACTGCATGAGAACACAGCCTAACCCCAGATGTGAAGCATTGCAGAAAACATCAAACTTGAATCCCTCTGTCAGGAGACAATCAACGGGAGCCCTTACTAGCCTCTCCTTTTGATACTTGAAATCTACCTGACACTGATCAGTCCATATGAACACTTGATTCTTCTTGGTCAAATATGTAACTGGAGTCACAACAAGGGATAAATTGGCTACGAACCTGCTGTAGTATCCTATGAGACCAAGGAAACATCACACCACTGAAACTGTCGTGGGGTCTTCCCAAGACACATATGCTTCTATATGTAATGGATCCACAACTACTACTTGTTTGGACACAACATTCCCCAAGAAACAGACTCCTCGTGCCCAAAACTCACACTTCGAAAACGTCCCAAACAACTGATGTTGCCGATGAACTCCCAAAACGGCTCGTAGATGCTCTGCATGTTCCTCTTTAGATGTGGAGTACACAAGGATTTAATTGATGAAAACCACCACAAACATGTCCAGGAACTCATGTAACATAGCATTCATCAATCCCATGAATACAATTGGAGCATTCGTCATGCCGAACGACATTACAACGAACTCATAATGCCCATGACGACAACAGAAAGCAGTCTTCGGAATTTCCTCATCCATCACCAGCATCTGATGATATCTTGACCGAAAGTAGATCTTTGAGAACCAACTTGAACCCTTCAGTAGATCGAATAAATAATCAATCCTTGGAATAGGATAGCATTTCTTTATTGTCACTTTGTTAAAGTGACGATAATCAACACGCAACCGCAAACTGTCGTTGGCCTTCATCACGAACAAGACCGGTGCACCCCATGGTGACACACTTGGCCGAAAAAACCCCACTACAATAGACCATCAAGATGTATACATAGATCTCATAACTCATAAGGGGCCATCTTATACGGAGACATAGAGATATGAGACACTCCTGGCTGTAACATGATCCCAAACTTGATCTCTCGTCGAGGGGGTAATGCTACAACCTCTTCTATAAAGACATTAGGGAACTCCTCTACGACCCTAGGAAACGCCAGCTACTGAACCTCTGAAGAACTCAGCATCAACTCAGCCATCACAGATGATAAGGATGGAACACGCCTATGACCCATCCAAGGTTCTCACTCACCAACAAACACCACTTTCTCTCCATCCAAACCAATGAATACGAAATTATTACTGTAGCAATCCTTGATAGCCTACACTGAACACAACCAATCCATGTTGAGGATGATATCATATGGTTGTATTCGTAAACATAGAAAATCTCCTCAAGATCGGAGATTCCACAACACTCACTCACAGTCTCTACATACTTCAAACAAGTCAGCTCGACCTCCAACTGGCGTAGTCAAAGCCAAGGGCACTAGAAGCCTCTCTACCTCAAGGCCCAAAGCATGGACAAGGGTAGGTGATATGAAGGAGTGTGTCTCTACTGAATCAAACAAGGCATACACCATGGTAGAAAATAAGAAAAGTGTACCTAGAATGACGTCTGGCTCACCTGGGGCTAGTAATGCTAGAGCATGAAGATAAACACAGCCTCCTCCATGACCTCTCTTACCCTGATGATGACCACCACCACGGCCGCACTATGCTCTCTGAGGATGAGGAGCATCATTGGGTTGTCCTATGTCTGCCCCATATACCCTCTGGTGATCAAATGCTGGTGCAACCTACTGCGACTGCCTCATCTAGAACTTCCTCAACGGAGGAACCTGGAGTGGAGAGCCCAATGCACGATGACTGCTCCAAAAAGTCATGCATTCCTACTACTGATGACCATGACCACCACAAGTAAAACAAGCTCTAGATCCCATGGCTTAGGCCTGAGAGTTGCTGCCTCTAGAGAAATGAGATGGCAAGGGCTAAGACCTACCCCGAAGTGAACGGAAATTCTTCGGCCATGAAAATTGGGAACCCTAGACCACAGCTCTACTTCATGAGGAATCACGACGATTCCCCTCTCATGGTGATCCGATCCTGGAAAAAGTCCTCTCGAAAACCTCTGCCCTCGCCAGCACCTCAAGATATGTCTTCATAATAAAGGCAGTGACATGGCGCTGGATCTCTGGACACAAAGCCTCCTCGAAATGCCTCACCCTGGCCTTGTCATCTGGTAACAGGTCTGAAGCATATCGTAGAAGGTTCCTGAAACGGATTCCAAACTCTCGAACACTGGAGCTCCCCGATCCAAGGGTAAGAAGATCCTGACGACTAGAAGCCTTCACGGTCGAGGAAAGAAACTCAACTATAAATTTGTCTTGAAAATCCTCCCATGAGATCGTTGATGCCATACGGTCCCCGAGGAACAAGAGCCACCACTACGTTGCTGCTCCATGTAGCATCATCACAACCAAGGACACCATGTGGTCCTTCCAAGTGCGAATCAAACTGAATCCGATCTCGACCTCCTCTAACCAGTCTTCCGTGGCTGTATCAGAAATGGATCCCTCGTACTTCTATAGACTATGGCACTGAAACTCTCATATTTTCTTCCTCCAAGTTTCGTTGTCATCGACCTGTACCTAATGGTGATCTGCTAGCACAACCTGCTGGACATCTTCTATGCAAACCTGACGAGGACGTCGACCTGGAGCCATTACTGCAAAATAACAAACACTTAGAGCTCCTAGTCCTGGAATATGTAAGACTCAATATTAATTAATTTATTGTTTTTTTGTTCATTTCAGGTTAAAATATCCCAAGGTCTACCCATTCAAACAAAAGCGCAAAGAAGAATGATGCATGATCCTTTCCTAGGTCTCCACCCTGCAACTAGTATCACCTAGTTGAGTAGACATTGTAAAATTAAAGGTCCGTGTAATAGATCATAGGGGGCACTAAATTCTTATGTCTCTGCCAGTATCCATTGTTTACCCCACGTGCTAAACACGAATGACACTGTTGCCCTGCCAACCCTTGCAACCTCACCTGTGCCTAACTCCAATCTCCATCCTATCCCTCAACCAGACCTTTGATACCACTATATCATGACCCCCTCCCCACAAAGTGTAAACCTCCTGGGCCAGCAATGTGAGAAGGGAGATAATGACCCCCGAGTTCCACCTCCAGTAGGCCCCGGGTTAGCGACTAGCACCGAGGGTATAGTAACACACAAATGGGCGGTATTACCCTCTAAGAGAACACATGCGGAAGAGAGAGATAAGATAGAAACCAACCAACTCCAAATCTGAACTGAAATATAAAAGAAAACCAAGTACATCTAAAAAACACCATGAAAAATTACTACAACTGAAAGGGGAAAACTACCAGTACCCAAAAGAAAGGAAAAACAGCAGCGACCACAAGCCTGAACAACTCCTGCAACCACAAGCTAGTAGTAACCAGCCTGATCTCCGACCTGCTCCAAGTAACCAGAAAAATTGTTTATATATACATAGGGTGAGTATAAAATTATACTCAGTAGGATCCTCCCCGAAGCCTCTCATGAAAAAGTAAAGAAAGCATGCTAAAGCCTAGTGAACAACAACTGAAACTAACTCATCACCTAAACAGGTATACTAAGATTCCAACATCACCATGGATACTCTCACCAAGTAATGCATACAAGAATATATCATATAGTAAATAATATCAAGGGTACCCCGATACTACTTCCCCACTGGTTTTCCACTTTTCCCCAATGACATACGTCATGTGCATCTCTATCCAAAGGCTTTCCCATATACACCTGGGCTAAGCTCCAAAATATGCACCACGTGCACCACAAAGGCTTTCCCACAGACACCTGGGATAAGAACCACACTATCCTCACAAAAAAATAACCAGGTAGTTTCCGGGAGCCACCATAGCTCACATAACGTGTATCACACATCAGGTATTATACCTCAAGCCATCACTGCCCATACGCCGAGTAAGGATCCTCAAGCCATCACAGCCTATACACGTTACACCTATAGTAGTCCATAGGATACTATATCCAGAATATATGTGTTTGAAATAATCACAAGCCATTATAGCCCACTACACACATATATGGGGAAACTAACCGTTGTTCCAAAGGCACTCGTATCTATCAAGAGAAGAGATCGGGGATAAAGGGGGTAGTAATCCATTCAACCTCCCATCAGAATGTTGGGGAAAACACCCCCAGGGCTTAGAATCCCTGGGGTGTCAGTTTTCCTTACCGACAAGGTGGAGTAGCGTATAGTAACACAAAATGTACATAATATATATAACCCACAACCACACTACGGGTATAACCTAGTCTTAGACACAACTGTAGCTAACATCTCTCGGACTCCTGGATGCCACTTCTATGACTAGGTATCCTATAAGAACACATCCATTTATGGGATTTATTAGATTAATTCATTCCCTTTTTTATCAGTTCCACTATACGTTAATTAATTCTTTAAACATTAATTAACCATGAAAAATTACACATTAATTTTCACTAGCATCACACCCAAAGTCCACTGTCCCTTCAAAAATTACTACCTCATCATTATATTCCAGCAAACTCCCACCCCATGGGTTAAAATAATTTATTAAAATATTCATTACAGAATTACTTTCTTATATTCCCAGGTATTCTAGAAAAGCATTCTATGCTACTAAACACTAGGGGGATCAATCCACTGAGTAGATGTACTACCCATTGAGTAATTACTGCCAATACCAAGAGCGTGAAACCAATCACCTTCGAGAAGCTACACACGGAAATCATGTGGCATACCCCGCACATCTTCACCTCCTTCAGAAGAAGGGTATGCAAGACCAGCTGATTTGAGCAGTGGGTAAAAGTAAAGAAGATAAACATTCATTCAAAGTCACCAAGCATCCAAAAAACACATTCATTCCATTCCATCATCACTTGTGTCCTTCCCGATACCCACATGCATAAACTGATTCATATCACCACTCTATTCGTCGTCCACTTCCACAACAACAAGGCCTCCCTGCCTCCACACATCACAAAACCCCTCCAGGGTCATATCACATCACAAGAAACAGGAAATCAAACATCACATCAAATGGGTTCTCAGAACTTTTATGAGGCATCCAGCCTTCATTCATAATGAGCAATCATGGCTCTAAAGAACAAGGCACTCGGCCTTACGAAAAAGAGGGTAACTAAGAACCCTACTCGGCGTTATCTTTTATCAACCCACCAGTTCTTTAATCCCTCTTGAATTAACAGATTCAATTTGTAGGTTCCAATTCCAGGAAATATATTCAGTAAGCTATCACAAATGATTTAACATGCTTACTATGCCAATTTTATTAACATAAAATTAGAACAACTACAACAGCGGAAACAACCAGATTCATTTACATGCCTCTTTATCTTTAGCGAATTAATTACCAATTAAGTCCACCTTTAAGTTCATTATCAATTTCCATCAAGAATGAACAACTTATCAAAGAAATCATAGATATCACTCAATCTAGAAAAACATGAGGGAAACTGTTATCACGGTACAAAGAAACAACATGCGATCAAACAAATTATTTTAATCCGGTTCAAGTATTTAATTAGGTCAATTTCATTGTGATCCAAAGGGATAAATCATGATAACTCTACGATTACATATAAATAATTGGAGAAGCCATGAATCCCTTTCCTTGAAGTGTACCTCAAATTCTTTATCCACACAACGGTTCACAATCCTCCTCTCGCGACAACTGCATCCACCCGAGGATGACACAGTACGTCCGCACCAACCAAACCCCATGAAAAACTCTATTAGAAGCATCTGGATTATATTCTATAATATGGAAAGGATGACAGGAGAAGATGAACCCCAAAATAATGACGATAAAACATACCTTATATCGAAGATTGATCGATACAGCTTGGTTGCATCAAACCAGAGCAGAACCAATCCTCAGAGTAAAGTTTTATTGTGCAAATACTACATGAAGGATTGAAAGGTTCTAGCGTCTAATAACCGACAACAAAGAGGAAGAACAATGGAGAATGATATCTCATTACTTTTTGATGATATAATGAGGCGACAATTAAATATCCGCTTAATTCGCCATTAAAAATGGATCGCATTAACCCATGTTGTATGACCAAGTAAAAACATCCTGGCCTTAGGAATAATTAATATAAGATTTATGGCCTTTGAATCGGCCTTAAGAGTCCTTAAAATAAGGAATTAAATGTATTTTACATCAAAGAAAACGTCAAAAAGTGAAAAACTGTAGGAATTTGGAAACACTATTCAAGTACCGTTACTATACACCGACTGATCTGTGAAACCGATCTGTGAAACCGATCTGTGAAACCGATCTATGAAACCAATTTTTGAAACCAATCAGTGAAAACAATTAGTGAAATCGATCTGTGAAACCGATCTGTGAAACCGATCATTGAATTTGATCATTGAAACCGACCAGGGAAACCGATCTATGAAACCGATCTGTGAAACTGATCTGTGTAACCGATCATTGAAACCGATCTGTGAAATCGATCTGTGAAACCGATCTATGAAACTGATCTTTGAAACTGATCTGTTACTATTCATAAAAATTGAAACACTTTTAAGAGAACTGGAAAATTGGCAGTGTTTTGGGGATAAGTCATCTTGACCTCCCGGAACACCTCCAACACCACATTTTCAAAAAGTAATGGACCAGAGAGGTCCGGGCCATTACATGTTATATATACAAAATTGATGTAAAATATAATCCATCACAAGAAGAAGAATGAGAAAATGTGAGTGAACATTAATTTTCGATATATCAATCTACACATCCCAATGGATGATAACAAATTCGCTATCATAGAACGTATGATTAATCAAATAGGTAAATAAAATGATCTCTCTATCTTGGATGGGTATTTGGTATAAAATATAAACCAAATATCACAAAATGATTAATAATCCAGAAAAATTATGTAACCGTTAGAAGCAATTTTATATCATGTAATTTTATTTGGCATGATGAAGGTTGATGATACATACTAACATACAATGATAAAAATCATCAAACACATCCTAGAAACGTTATTAAATTAATACAATGATGATCTAGTCATTATGTCATGACAAAATTAAGACCAATTAGTTGATCTTGAAACTGTCTTCAACAAAGGGCGGCACTATTGCCTAATAATGAACCCCATAATACCTGCTTTCCGTTTTCCTTAGGGAAATTACCCGAAATCCACATACACCATTATGGAATTAAATTTAACACATGTAAATAAAATGATACCCTCAGTAAGTAGCCTTCCTAAAACCTCACATTGCTAAGGGGACTTCAATGAAAATAGATAATGCAACCCTCACTTTATTGACATACTTTTGGTAAAATTCATTCCCTAAACAAGGTTGATTAAAAAGGGTATTACATAATAGTGGAATAAGGGTTGTAAGAAATAATTTTACAGCCTCAACAAAATTCCCTTAAATCACCATTATAATGCTTCCTATCAAAGTATGATTAGTTATTTTTTTATGTGACATAATTAAATTGATCATTATGTTCATTACATACATATAAGAATAATTTCGGTAGTTAAAAAATCATTTATCATCGCATGGTCAATTTGTTCTCTCGTAGAAGCCCAATGATATACTTTCTCAATAATACACTTTTTACTGAAAAACTTTCACTTTAGGTGGTCTTTTTATTGTTCTTTCCCATTCATTTCATCCCTCAAAAAATTGTGAAAGCCCATGTTTTAGATGAATTTGTTGAAAATGAATCCCAAGATATAAATAACTTCATTGGTTAAAAATTTACAAAATTGAAAGGTAGTTTCTACTAAAGAGGCCTCCCGAATTTTAAAGAAGTATTTAGATGATGTGTTGAGAATTCCAACATAAAATATGATGTAATCCTCTATGATTAATAACGTTGGGATAGGATTCAAGATCATTTCTCAAGAATGGGAAGTCATATAATACTCCAACCATCAATCAGATGGGTGTTCAAAGAATGATGCAAAATATCATCCTCTAGTTAAAACCCGATCGATTGATGTCCAAGTATAATTAAATCAATTGAAGGTAAAAATGATTTTAAATTTCTCATCAAGTGGGTGAATTGTGATAATAACATCATAAATGTTTTTATAATCCCTTTACAAAATCTCATATTGTGAATAATGGTTGATTAAATTATACACCTAACTTTAAATAAAGTCTCACATACCCTAAATACCTAGAAAAATTACTAGGAAATGAACCCATACTATAGTAAATACATAGAGGGATGAAATTATCATTTACATTGTACTCCGCTAGACAGTCTCACCATTAATTCAATCCAATAGGGAAGACATAAAAGATGTTACTCACATCCAGGAACTATATTGTCTTACCACCTAACAGATGACACCCATTATAGAATAGCATAAAAATAGAGTGCTTCCAATAAAAATTGCAGGAAATGAGAAAATATTAAGATGTAATATTAACATTCTTCATTAAAAAGAAAAAAGTTATTTAAAATACCTCTAAAAGTAGATAAATGATTTATTCCTTCTCAGATGCATTATTAGGGGATAGATCACTACTGTCATGATGAAAGTGCATGCCTAATCCTATGGATTCACCCAATTATTATTTATTCTTTCAATTATTATATGAAGTATTGGGTATGAATGGCCCACTATAATACTGGACTGGACTAAATTTATCTAGATCCTTGATTCCACCAATGTTTGTGCCAAATTCAGTCACTAATCCACATAGTTCCTATAGATTTACAAACACTGAATCCAATTTTTTATAAGGAAAATGGAAATCATTGGAACATATAATCTCGCTTGGATAATGATTTTTAACTACATTACTACCATAACCATATTCTTCTCCAACATTTATGAGGATATTACCCTCAAATAGGTTTGGGGAAAGTAAAATCATCAGCATCATGAAATATAACAGCATCAGTAAATATAGTTTACCACATACAATACTGATGGGAATCAAACCTAATCTCTATTTCAATGAATTTGATATTCTATATTTGGAGTATGAAATCAAGTCCTACCATTCATCCTATTACCATTCATCCCCTATCATTCAAAAACTAATTGATAAATTGAGGCCTTCAACAAGACCCTATTAAATATAGATTAGATCATGTTATATAAGGATAATAATTAATGTCTATAAAATCGTCTACATTCCATTTTTGCTTACCAGACTACAATCTTTTACACCACATTGGAAACTAATACTCGTTAGTATACATTATAGAGGCATTCGTACACATCAATGCCTAATTTATCTCACTCCATGTTTCAATGTTTTATTAGTTATCCGTAGATGAGAAATCCTAGAAATGGATTGATAAATTTGAGTTACAAAATGATAAGTGATTTCTTACCTTTATTCATTTCCAATTCATCAAAAATAAAATATCATAGTCTACCAAAAATATAGTTTGCCTCCATTTTTTCATTTAGGATAGTTGATGTTGGTCCTCAAGAGTACGAAGCTACATAAAATGAAACCCAAAAATCTAGATCCAATGTCTGATAGACCTTATTCCATTAAAAATTTATTTTCCAATTTAACCAGTTGTTTGTAAATTTTGGATATGTAGATTACCATGATCCCACTAATGTAAGGTTCCTGAAGAAGTTTTCCATGACATCAAATGTCCATCATTCTTATCAAATTATGTTAAAATATATTGTAAATCATCCTCATAACATTAAATAAAAAATCTTTTTTGTCATCAAGATTGCATGATGTTATACTACATGGTATATCATATCAGTATTATTAAATAAAACTATGTAGTTGGTCTTTGTCACATGACCTTATCATGCATGATATATTTTTCCATGTTGAGATAAAATAAACATCACAATGAAAATGTCGAAACTGTATGATGTTAAACTATAAAAAACAATATTTTTCCATAATATAAGACAGATCCCCTGACATTATTCATTTATCTTGCCATATTAGAGAACATTGTGTGGCTTGGTTCCTTAAATTATGAGATATGCAGTTATTATTAGGTATCATTCATTTAACCCGAAAAAATTACCCCATTAAGAAGATGATATTACCCATAATTTATGCACAAGTCCCCTCCTTGAATAAGGATGTTGTTTCATTCTAGCCAGAAAAATAATCATTTTAATAACTACAAGACACCATCATCTGGATCTCATAAAGTTAAACCATACAAATGTCGTCCTGACTAAATGATGTGAAACTGAATTGGAATCATCATACCAATGATTATTTAACACACATGAATTATATTTGTATGTGAAATTCACACATAAATATGGGTCAGACCAATGATGGGTATATTTGAAACTACATTCAACATGATTCATATCTACACACTCTACATGGTGAAGCATGATTTCATCACCATGGGCCTAGTTCTATCATGTATATGTCATAAAGTCTTTTTTTCATTCAACATCATGATTGTTTCTTAAATGAAATATTTAATCAATGATTATTAGGTGAAGGCACTTTGATTCCTTCTATTCAGGTCTATTTTTACCATATTAGCCACACAAGCCCCCTAAAGACAGATTCACCCAACCATAATCAGTGATACACAATGATAACTTGCAACATTACCCTGATGAAAATGTTTGATGCCTCATGGGACTTAGAAATAGAGAAATAAATGATAAATGTTCTTATCCCATGACGATAAATTATATCCATACCACATTCAACAGAAATGGGATGCCTCATGACAGTTGTGGGGTGCCTCATATTAAAAAATGAGGCCATCATTTTCCCACATTAAATGAAATCACCTACATCATTGAATCATACCACATAGAGAACTATGTTTTCCTTCATTCTCATTTTAATGAGATAGGTAGGGATGCCAAATCATACATCCTGATCTATCCACCTAGAAAGTAAAAATAACCCATCATTGTGTAAATGTCATACCTATGATGGGATATTAAATTCATGAACAATGTGTGTCTTGATTACTTCCCTCGTATGATATATAGTGACACATGTACATCTACTGATGGTATAATCCCCAAAGATAATTATTTCACATCATGTCACCCATGTCCTTACCATAAGATGTCCAGCCGCACAACTGAAATTCCTAGTCATATGACATTAAACAAAATGATTCATTAGTAACTACCCATGTATTGATTCTTATCAACATAAGATTCCTAGTGGATCTCTTACCCTATTTCCTATTCATAGCTACAAAATTCGAGAAATGTTCCATCCCCTCCATTAAAAAAGTGATGTAGTGGACCCCAACATTGGTCATTCAATTTATAGGTAGTATTTAAGTAAATATCCATCTCATTTCATTTGATTGGGAACTGTGTAGGGTCGCATGTTAGAAAATACATGTCCCTTGATTCCTATCGACAATGGAGACAAAGTGAGTCCTAAATCTATAATCATGGTCCCATGTAAAATAATAAGTAATTATATGGAAAATAACCCCTCCAAACTATTATTTTGGATTCTCACATTTGGAATATTTTTGAACACTGAAAGAATTTATTCTCATTTAGTTGAGATATGTATCAATACTCATATATTACATCTTGATCCATTTACCACAAAATCATAAATCCCACATCCTTCACATCACTATAGTGTAGTAGACTATTACCACCTATTTTTAATCGTGCCTATTGTTGCATGAGTGGGCTTAAGAGTTTTGGTAAATGATTCCACACATGATCAAGGAATATTATTTAATGTTTAGGATCCTATGTCTTTACCATATGAAGTTAAATAAATGGATAAAATCTTGGATACATGAAATTAAACATCATGGTACCTAAAGAATGTGGTGTTTCATGATTTTATATTTAATTATATTCATAGTGATTCCTAGACATCATGTAATAGAATAAAAAATAGGACAAGGATAACATTTTCCTAATATCCTATATAAAAATAATAATTTATGTAGGATTTCCACACATCAGTTAGTTTTTTTAAGTATCTATAAAGGAATCATAAGCGTCACCATATATATATGTCTTATATATGTAAGAAACTACACACATAATGGTTAATGAAGATCTAAATTATTATTTTTTCTAAAAAACATTCATTTCGATTATCATGACATGTGTCCTAGAAACTTTTAGACCTCCATGATCTTTCTATTTCCCTTGGAAGTAGAGGGCTAGTGTTCTGATGAAAACATTTTTTTAAAACCACACAATATTCCCATGTCGGATCATCATAAGTCGCCCAAAAAATTCCCTATAATCCAATTGAAATTTCATCATTATGAGAGGCATATTATATTGTCCTAAGATGTTATGAAATTTATTCCCCATTTCAATTCTCTTGATCTGAGAACCCCTAGAATCATGGTATATATTTTGTTGCCGCCTCAATACAAAGCATGTCAGAACATCCCTACCCAAGGAGCCTTCTATATATATACGTTTCTATGAAATTTGACCCTAGATATATGACCTAAAACAAAAATCCCTCACATCATCCATACCGAGTGATGTTAAGCTATATTTATGATATACTAGTTAAATGACACTAAATAGCTCCATTTATAAGAACTACATATTGATTGATTTTAATTATAACATGATATTTAGTGACACATGATTCCTAAATTCTTGGAATATTCATTTCATTACAATTCATCACCTATTAATATTAATGGGTAGGAGCTCCACCAGATGCATTCCTATTCGATGTGTTACATAGTGATTTCCGGATACTATACCTCAATTTTGACTCAACAAATTAACCTATTTTCCTACAGATGATCTAGGTCTTCATAGGATGGAATAATATGCATATCACCTAGTTCATGAGGACATACTGAGAGGGATATTTCTTAAAGCCATGTAAGACTAAGATCTGTGTGTGGTGAAACCATCCCATAAATATGTATTGATTGACTCTTTTTTCTAAATGATACACACTAAAAACAATAACACTATATCTCTAGCCCATCAATAATGATGAAAAATTCCTTAATTCTTTGAATGGGTTAAACCTATTTGAGGAAATCATTTCTAACAGTTATTAAAAAAATCAATCTGAAATTATCTTTTCGTATGCTAGTACCTTCTATTCCCAAATCCAACACTATGTTTGGGGATGAATTAATCTCCATAAATATCTATGTCAATAAGAAATGGAGGGTTATTTTCCTGAGGAAAAAATCAATTTACTATATAGAATATTCCATATACATACCTACATATTATTCTCACACATAAGGCCTTTCATCCAATGGAAAATTCATCTTCAAGAGAGGCATATTCTATCTCTTATACCCCCAATGACATTATCTTACTATCTCAATATTTGGAATAAATAACCCTTTTACTATAGAGTAAATTATTTCCATCGTAATTCTTGATGAGTATAAAGTAGTATTGGACACATATCCATGAAAGGGGGAAATAATTTATCTCTCAAACAAAGAAAATTTACCAAAAACTATATCCCTCAAACATAAATTTAATAGGATATTAAACAACGTGTTTCACATCATAGTTTCAAAATATTATACTACACCATTTTCCAACCCTCATTTTACATGAGACTATTTTTTATAGAGTGGTTCAACATTCATGGAATGTACTGATACAGATAACCTTATTTTATTTAGAAAAAATCACTTAATAAATCACAGATCACGATAGTGATAAATTTAAATTTTTACAAATTAACTAGACATCATAAATAAGGATTATTATCCTAAGGAATCCATTGTTTGACTATAATAATATTCCTCCATTGGTTCTATATAAGTATCCCACACAAAATTCATACCAACCGATCAAAAGTAATTCCCCACGATATTACCCTACTATATTTGTATACCTTAAAAACATAATTCTAGAATCTGAAATTCTAAAAAATATGTGGTTACTCATAATATAGATGTCCTATATCATGATTAGGATTCATGAATCACAAAAAATAGAGTCTAAAAATACATCTTTGATGTTACAATAATATTGGGACATTATCAACTAGGATTTTATTTTGGGGTCATCAAACCTTAATTTTTAGTCGAATATGTTAGAACTAAAACATCTATTTCATTATTTCTTCTTGAAATACACTATACAACCCACAAAGAGATACACAGTACTCACCAGGTTGAAACCCACAAAATGAACCCTATGTATATGTTTTGAATAAACTTGCACGAAAAATAATTTTCATGGATTTGTCAATAGTTGAGAAATAAAAATAAAAATTTTATAAACATTTCATTTTCAAAAACACACAATGGGAGGCCAATAGGAAAATTAATTTTATTGCCTATAATACCATATTATAGTAGGAATATGCTATATTATGGGTTGTATAAAAATAGACATAAATTTTTAGGCTTTACCATGTAACCCTATGAATAATCTAAAATATGGTAAATTACCACACAGATGAGGTTAAAAATAGAAAACTATTTGGTTTAAAGGACCATAGTTTCTTCACTAGAACCACCACTTATTCATCTTTACCTGAACCCATTTTGATGTGGGAAATTGTTTGGGTCTTGAAAACTTTTCATGGACGATTTAATGATGACCTTGAGATTTTTAAGGGAAAAAATAAATATGAATCCATGAATTTTGATAATGGAAAAAATCAAAGGATATGAAGCCATGAAAGAGGGTGTGTGTACATATAGAAAATTATTATATATGTACCACTATTCTTCATGAATTATTTCATCCCTAAGAGAAATTCGATGCACAAAAATCATCATGAGGTGGGATGGTACGGTAAAAACCCCATAAGGAATCTATTTTTTTCTTAGACTGGTAATGAGTTCTACACACAGATAGTCTATCCATAGTGATCTATAAATTAATTGTGGGAAATGATTATTATTTTTTATCTCGCACAAACAATTTTTTCCTCTTGATATAGATTCCTTCATAGGATCTTGTAAATGAGGCTTCATGGCCCACCATAAACAATTGATCATCCCGACCTATGGTTCCTTGGTTATTCTATAATACACACCTGAGGGGAACTAAGAAAGAAATATACATATAAGGAATATCAAGTTCCCTGAATGTTTAGATAATTGGAAGATAGCCATCGATTTCTAGAAGGTAAGCAACCCGAATAGAGTCGGTTTAGGAAATAAATTAATTAGGCTATCTAGAATCTTAAATCACATTTGAAAATAGGATTCCATGTGGTAGAATCAAAGGTCCACTTTGAATTATAGCACCCCACATAGAAAATATACTTTTTGGAAGAACCTTTCCCTGCATAGAACAATTATACAGAGAAGGAACGTCCCCCTACATAGGAATACATTACACAGGAAGAACCCAATACCATGTAGAAAAACTCTATGTGGGTATAACCCAGGTCCACATAGAAAAATTATTCAAAGGTAACACCTTAAATTACATAGAAATGTTCTACACCTAGGAAACCCCTTCTAAAAAAGTACATGTTTTGTTGAATTGGTGTCCTTTGGTATTATACACTACAACTCCAACCATGTTCCACTATCATACCATTGGTACCCTCAAAAAATAAATCTAATGCTATCAGGCCAATTCCTCAACAAAATCCACCTAATTTGGTTGATCAGATCATTGAACATATCATTTTGTTTTGTTGGGTGTTCATATCCATGGTATGAGGAGTATTATTTGTATCAATCTTAATAAGAAAGATCTTGTTATTGTACTAAAGTCTATATTCCTATGGAAACGTGGGTCTTGAGTTGATAGGTTCTTACAACCTCGGATTTGATCAAATGAACATCACTATACAGGGGATTTTTGGGAACAACATTCCTTTCTCTTTGATGATGGTTATTATTGGATCATTCTATCATCCTCACTAAAATAATACATATGATATCCAGACAAGTGTAAACCCAATGTTCTTCATGTGCTAGGTCAATCTCTTGATCAAAATCTTTGGCGCATATTAAAATGACATGAGGATATGGGTATCTGAACCCTCTCTAGTTCCCTCTTCTGTTGATCCCAATGCTTGTCCAACAATAGGAATATTAATTATGTGATATTCATTTATACTTTATTCTCTATTTTGTAACATATAACATGAATAAAAAATACTTATAAGTCTGTAGAGATAATGAAATGTGCATTATCCCAAACCTCATATGAGAATACTTTTCATTATAAGCCCAAAAAATACTCAATTTGAATCCTCATGAGTATAATCACCCAAAAAAGTGTAAAATGTTTATCCTAATATGTATAATCCCAAACCATTTTGAACTACACGAGATTTTATTCAAAACAACACTAGGGTACAAAGGAAGCCACCTTGATGACCAAACCTATCATCCAAATTTACCCTAATGTTCACAGTTGTACATTCCCTACAATGATACATCCCACTGAAATTTCCATTTTCCTCATGGCCCCCTCTCATCACCATATGTATTAGTTCATATAAAAAGTTTTGTCATTGCCCCCACTTGGGGGACCACATCTCTCCTAGCTCCCTCGATTTGTCTCAATAAATGTCCCATACCATCCTGAGTGTGACACCTTTTCCATAGGCATCCTATCTGTATGATGTTTAGGTTCATATATTGGTCATTTTCAAAAGGCATTAAAAGATTATGTATTCTATTTTATTACACCAAACTATGTGGGATGAAATCAATTCTCTAGGTAGACATGAATCCAATTTTATGTGTTTTATCCTAAAATCAAAACAACATTCATCCTCTAGATGATATTGATTTCTAGAGAGCCTAATGATGTAGTATAATAACGAAATCGTCATATGTAAAAAAAATTATACTAAAATACATTCATAAATTAATTCAATTGATAGAGAACCTTGGATATATAGATAGATTGACCCATCATTGATGAAACTAAGATAAAAATATTTACTCTTATCCCATGAGGGTTCATAATTTATCATTAATTTATGGTGATCCATGTAATACATTGGTATGAAAAAAGTATTCTCAAACATATTTTAAATTAATATGAGAGTCCTATAATTGGAAATAGTTCCCCAATAATGTTTTTCATGAAACAACATCCCATCCTATCAACCAATGTGAGTTTGTTACTATATTTGTCCAAGTTACCCACTGAGCACCTACCTTTGGAATGTTGGTCTATGAGTCTTCGTGGATATGAGAACTGTTTGGTCTTTTCTATTACGTGAACAACAACTCTTCGAAACTGAATCGTCATAAGATTTTTTAAGATAATAACGGTGAACCCATTTCAAATGATTGTGAAATATACAGCCCCACATTTAATCATACCAAGAGGGACGCAAAAACTCTTTCCCCGGATCTCCATTCATATGGGTTATCTCAGAAATAATTTCCTCAGAATCAATTATATAGGACAATGAAGTTCAAATTAAGACCTATCATTATTTATAACCAATTTCAGTAAGGAATTGTATAGTTTCTATGAAAAAATTTATTGTCAAATGATTCAAATAATCTAATAAATAATATTTCCGCGGCATAAAAAATATATTCCACAGTGTGTTATAACATCGATGACATGAAAAAGAAAACTATTACAAGTAGACTATTTATAAGAATTTTATGTTAAATTACAATTTTTGAACAAGTCTGAGGAAATCACCAAGAATAATGGAACTTCTGTAATCATTTTTCAATTAGATCATATCACATGAATTTACCCATTAAATGTATCAATGGTGTTCTAGATTATCTAAAAAACTCCTATATTTTTTGTTTTACTATAAAATTATTTTAAATAATAATATTTGGGTTTTACTATTTTTCAATAAATATTACAATGACATGAAATTCCTATACATATAATCCTCCTATAACAGAATAGATAACCCCTTTAGGGCATGATCAACACAGACAACTTTTTCTTATTATATACCATTATGTTGATTTCAACCAATGCTTCAGTATGACATTGGTTTTACTTTAGCGAAGGTAAGGAAACATAATTGGGAGTCAATAGAGAGTACTTTAGATCTTCTTGATGGACTCTATGACCTATAAAAAACTATTAGACATGGATTATTGACTATATATATTTTAAAATAGAAAACATACTTGGGATACCTATTATTCATCGATTTATTTAATCATTAAAACATTGATGGATCCTTATTTTATTCACTATCCATTAAAATGAAAATATCTTTTAGAGAATATTCAATGACTTTTTAGAAAAAATATACATTTTATTTTAAAGGTATTTATTTAGTATTCTATGTTTAAACATCTACAATATGGAAATCATTAGTGAATAATAATGTTCTAAACTGTTTCTATCCCAAATATCACATAATAAATCACAATCATGTGTTAATATATATATATATGTCCCACATGATGTTATTTTATCAAAAAAAATTGACCCATTAATCCATTTCCCTTCTCTTTGAAAATATATATTTGTATATACATCCCTACGAACCTCTTTATGCTCATCTGATTCCAATTGTAACTTTCTCCCAAAAAAATCATCAAATCAGTTTATAACCAACAAAACCCAAAATCATCAGTCATTGAGTTTCACTATAAGGTGAAAAGTTTTAACATACACAAGTATGATTTGAGACATCCCCAATGATGAATTTTTGAACATACGATATTTCATCATACCATTATATATATTTTTCAACTAGTAAATTCATCAAGAATAAATGGTCTTCCAACAAATTTTATTAAACATTATATTGGATAGGTCTATATTTTCCCTAGATTGAGACATATGTAGTGTTATTGTCTTATAAAAAATCTAATGTCACTTCAAAACATCCATTAGGATAATATTATCAATGAGTGTTCCCCTATTAATGATAACCTATCTCAATAGCTGAATTAAAAATAATTTGATGTTTTATCTATGAACATGATGAATCCTTTGATGGTGTTCTAGGTAGTGGCATTTAATTCATCCATAATTAAGACATTTTAAAAAAAAACAATGATATTAGCATTTCTAAAATATTTAATAAAGTATTAAATGATTTTCATTCCAAAAGTAGATAAACCATCAATTATAACGACCCATGATTTTGGAAATTATAAAATATAAACATGTAAAAATTTTATGTTACACACAATATCTATAAAAATTATTCTCTAAAATTTTGGATGATCATTATTTATAAAAAAAATTAAACCACTATGATAGTGAATAAATGATGATTTTCTAACATTATAGTGTACAAGAATAATATTATTTAATGGGGAAAAGACTTTTCCTCAAAAATCCATTTTTTTTTTATTTATTATATACATAAATATAAAAATTATAAAATAAAAACTTTTATAAAATAATCATCACTTATAATGTTAGTATATTAAAATTATCCAAACATTATTTTTTTTATTTTTCTAAATTAATTGAATTTTATCTCAGTAGTTAAAATCACAAATTTCTAAGAGCATAAAATTTATATTAATTATACATTATATAAATCATTTTAAAATAGAATATATATTTATAATGTATTTATAAATATTTATATTCATATGTTTTATTAATAAAACCAATTAATATCACTTTCTATAAACTATGAATTTTTTTTAAAACTTATTTTCATTGATTTTATTAATGTAATTTTTTCATGGATAAAATGGAATTTAGACTTACTTTAGTATCACATAACACTTCATATTATTAATATATATCTTAATATCATTATAATCAATAAAATTAAAAAAAATTAAAGAGCCTCATTATGAGATATAAACTGTTTTTTAGAAAATGGGATTCAATTTGTTACTTGAGATGATATTAAATTTAAATTTCACAGGTATAGAGAAATAATTTGAAAATATTGGATATAATATTTGATATCACCATGTTAATTTACAAAATAATATAAAATCTTTTTTATGAATACTAATGATACATCCAAGGTTAATGTTCATTAACGTGGTATTGGAGGAAACATTAATTTTTTTAATGATGATGATGATTTTTAATATATTAAATTATATTAATATATTTTAAAAAATTAATATAATGTTATTTAAAAAATATATGTAAATATATTTGAAATCATTTTTTGTACACACAAAGTCAACAATATTAAGAACACATAATGCTGAAAAAACATTTTACTGTAAGAACAATTTTACTATATATATTCTATTTTAATTCAAATGTTATTTTTATATATATAATAGTTTTTTATTTATATCATTAATATGAAATTTTATTCATATAATTAATATGATTTAATATTTTTCTCTTTTATATATAATATCTAATATAAATATATTATTGAATAGTACATGCCACTGAATAAGTGAAATTCTATAACATTTCATGTCTAATAATAAAATAAACAAACGACAGTTATCATTTATGAAAATAAATATAAAATATGTGTTTCAACATTACATTGTTTTATGACACATGTTTCTATAATTTTAGATAAATTTATAAATGAATAGTTACACTGAATTATTGAAAATGAAAATTGTGTTTCCAAAACAACCATTATCTTCCATTGTAAAAACCCTTCACAATAACTAATACAATATATAGAATCCGATTAATTTATTAGATATAAATAATACAATTACATTATACTTGAATACTATAACGCCTTAAAAATCATTTAGTAATTTTTATTCCCTCATCTCTATGTAGTATTCGAAGAGAAAACTCAATCATTTAATGTGAGTATCACATTCTCTTAGTATTTATTTTACTATACTCGTTCATAAACCATGCATAAAATTATATATAATAAAATTATAATAATTAATATAAAAAATTATCATTATGTAATATTAAAAATAATTACACCATTCCATCCTCTTATTAAAATAGAGGTAATTTAATGATGAATTATGTGGACAACTACATCCATAAATAATGTTTTTCCATTATCATATTATTTTTAATTATTTGATAAGTACTCTATAGATATGATTGAAAAATAAAAAAACCAAAATAATTTTTTTTTTAATTACATTATAAAATTTCTTATCCATAACCTCCCATAGAGATATGTCTTGCTCATATTTGGGTTGGAAGAACCACCTACATGAATAAAATTTTCAAATCTCCATCACAAATGACCATCATAATTTAAATTAAATTATTATTACAAAATAATAATCATATAATTATTTTTTATTTTTAATGGTTACAATAGGTGTGTAACATGTTATTAAAATACCACCATATTTCCTTATAATTGCGAATATAATAAAACATTATATCTATTTCATGTGAACATAATAATAAAATATAATATATGAATATAATATAATAATAAAAATTCATTAATTTTTTTTAATTTAGATGATTATTTTTATTTTTATATTATATATTAAAATTAATTTTGTTATTTGGAATGGTATTTATATATATAAAATTAAACAGTAATGTGGTAAGGGTATTGTTTCTCAAATTGTATTTATTGATACATGATTCAAATATATAAACTAATTTCATGATTTAACTGTGTATTAATATGCAGTGATTTTTTTTCATACACTATTATTTATTTTATGTAATTTAAATATTCATAGAATTATAACGCTTCCCCTGACATGTCATTAAAATTTTACTCATGCAGTAAGGGGTTTCATAAATAAATTACTATTAAATATGATTTACTCCACATTATTGACTCATATAGTTGTAAAAAAATCTATAATGATGTTGTGTTTTAATTTCTATTTTATTTATGGTGAATTAATATTGATATCACAATATTCTGCAAAATTATTTCATTTCTAAATTTTAACATTGCAAAGAATAATTCCAATAATTTCTACTAAACCATTATTTTCCATATTAACGTATTATGTTCATTCTAATGATATCGTATTTAATTTTGAATTATCTTAAGTTTAATATCATTTTCTTTTCACATTTTTATTAAAAAATTTAAAGACAAGATTATCGTCTTTTTAAATGATGTGGGTTTAATCTAAAGAATTTTTCATTGATACAAATGGTTCTTAATATGATGCCTTTTTTATTTTAAATAATAATATAAATTTAATATAATATATAATATTAATTGATGAATTATTAATTAAAAAAATATTTACACTTTTGGACATTATGAAAATTGTTTTGGAAATTGTTTTTTCCTCTTTTTAAATGAAATTTACCTGGGTTTAAATGAAAAAAATTATATTTTTTCTAGAAAATATTTCCCTATATCATAATGATTTAAATCAAATGATGTTCGGATTAATAATTCACCTTATATATTGTGTATAAATTTATTTCAATTTGGCGAAAATGTACTGGTATTAATTAATTCCATTTGGATGATTTTTTATGATTTATAATTTGATAATGTCATGATGACAATATTTCATTATATATGTTAATTTATGGTGGGATGATGATATTTCAAATGAAACATAAATTTATAGAATATAATTTTGTGGAACCGATATATATCACTAATTATTTTGGTAATGTCTTATATGACATGATATGGAAATTTTATATGAATAGTTTAAAAATAGTTATTTCTATAAAGGGTGAGTTTGATGGCGTTTAAATTTTCTCTCAATTTTTTTTATGAACTGGTTGGAGGGTAGCATGGTGAAAATGACTAGAAATCATATATATGTGGTAGTGAAATTTTTTCCCAATGATCAGTGTCTTGTGGTATATGCTAATTGTTTTATTTTATCATGCCACGCTAAATGTTTTACCATGTGATGTAGTACATCTATCATTTATGGTTTTGGTTTATTATTTTTCACTTATGTTATTTTTAATTTTATATCCTTCATCAATTTTTAATTACAACAATTTTATGAATTTTCTATTAAGAAAGTTTATTTTATCCGATATAAAGAATATGAGCTCACCCATTATTATTTTTTCATTCTGTGATATTTGAATATAAATACATTTAATTGAATGTTGAAAATGGGGTTTGGATTATGGATAAATAATTATAATCTATATTATAAGTGTTTTTATGTTTCCATTAAGAAACACAATATGCCTTTATGTCCTTATGGTGTGTGATTGTTTGAGTGATGTATTATTTAAATCATCTAATTAATTTTCAATTTAATTATATTCATATTGTGTAACCATAATAGGTATCAGACACATGCTTAATTATTTTTCATATGGCTTTAGAGTACTTCATATAAAACCCTAGGAAAATTCTATGTGATTTGTATATGTATATTATATCATTCGAATGTTTTTGTAAAGTGGGTATTAAGAAGTTCTCAAATAAATTTTATCACCTTATGGATGCCACAAGAGTATGTAAGAGCTAAAATGGATGTTTCGAGTCATAATAACACCAATGAGGGCATGTTGGGAATTAAATCAATCATTTCCTGGTGCACAATAAAAGAGGCATATATGTACACCTTGTTTTTTTACTTCAAGTTAACATTCATGGGTTGATGAAATTATCATTATGAATCACTATAAAATATTTATGTCCTATAGAGTTAGAGTGATTAGATCGAGAAGTATAAGATAACCAATATGATAGTAATTGTGGTTAATATATGATTGATATGTGTACATCTTAATGGATTATATGCTAATAAGATAATGAAATTAGAAATATTTTTTATAGTTTATTCCCTTCTAAAATTATGAAATTTTGCCAACATTTTTTAAATTTTTTTATCACTAATGTAATCATTTTTAGATTTACCAAAATATAGAATTATATTAACCCATGGTTTCAAGGGATGTTGAATAGATTACCACGATAAAGAAACCCTAATAATGGCAGTATGATAAGAGAACATCATCAACATTCTAATCTATATATCTTATAAATTTTTTTTGTAAAGAAAACATATTCGATGATACTAATAAATAGAAAAGGATAAATATAGAATCTATGGAATGATATTGTTACAAAGATGATGATGTAAAAATTGTTGAAATTACTAGAGGAATAAAATATATAAAAATGTGTTCTTGAGTTTTCCTAAATGTGAATGGAGGATTTATCACTAGAGGTGAAGGATTCTGTTGAGAATCAAACTATCAGGGGAAAAATTATAGTTGAATTATTGTGTGGAATGAAAATATAACTCATCCTCGTGTACCACTAATAATTCAATATATTCTGTGTGGAGAACATGTTAATAATTTTATTCAATGAACTAAGACAAATAATTTTAAATATTGTAGGAAACCCAAACATCCATGACCTATGGATAAAGTAAGAAAATATTAAAATACATTATGTTTAGAGGATTTTGTAAATTATGATATACCTACACACCTCATCGATTTATTTGTTGTATTCTATATATATCTACCCTATTATATCTAGGATATTTTTTATGAAGATAATGTCACCACACTTATTGACTTTTATATTTATTGAAATCATTTATTTATACAATTATTATTTTAATGGAAATAGAAAATTATAAAATCATTATATCAACTACAAAAAATCTGAATTGATTTTCCAAATATAATTATTATATTCACAATGATTCTTCGTTTGATTATATAATGTGTAAAAACATCATAACCCATTTATGAACATATACTATTACATTCTCAACTATTAATTATCTAATTAAACATATAAATCAATCACATGCGTCTTAACAACTAGTTATCATATACATTTCCTTGAATAATTTTTTGAAGATAACGGTTCAGCAGTGTTATAAATGATATTTGTTTTTATTTATCATTATAGATAATATATTCATAAATATCTATATAATATTTAACATTATATATTCTTCATTGTAAATGTTGATTAATGTTGTTAGGATATGATTTATTTAAGGTTTTTAAAATATAATGACATGAAAGTTTTGCTCAATTAAAATATATACTATGTTATATATCTAGTATTATAAAAAACCCAAATGTAAGCATGTAGTAACAAATTAAACGACCGTTATTAACTAAACTATGTCAAAAACTATGTGATAGAAAATAATTGAACTATTATAAATATTAGATTATAAATTATTAATATGTTTTAATCTAGAGATGTGAAATTTTTGAAAAGATAAATTTTTATTATATTTTAATTATTATTCTAGATAAAATATTTCAAAATTTTATATTTTAATTTCATAAAATTAGAATAAAATATTATTTTAGTCTATAAAAGTATGATTAGGATCAATTTTTTTAAATAATAAATTTCTGGATGAATAATAGAATATTTTTTCAAATAAAATAACTTTTAAATGAAATTAATGTTTTTGAAAAATCATTTACATATAAAATATAAATTAATAATATAAATAATATATTTGTAAATTTTTTATAAAATTTATAGTTGTAAAACACACAACAATATTATTCGAGATCTGTGGATTACATTATCAAATTTCTATAAGATATAGTGGATATCACCCCATTCTAGTGATTAGTTTAGTATCATTACAGAATTAGATATAAAAATTCTCTCCATTTTACATTTGAAAAAATAAATACATAGGTAATGAAAGAATCATGGATCCTTGAACTCATTAATTGATTCCAATATCAAATCCTAGGGAATGGGAAATGAAATAATTGTGATATAAAATACTCAATAGGGGGTCCACACTACCAAATCCATATTGATTAAATTATTTTTAATCAATATGGAATGGTATATAACAAAAAGAAAATTAAATTTAATCTTTAGTATGATCATTAAATATAGTAAAGGAAAATAACTATGAAAAAAACACATGGATAAAAATTACTCAATTCAATATGATTTGGGAAGTAATGATCTCAAACATCATGATATCACCGCCATCAATGCATTATTTAAGGTAAGTTTTAATTATGGGTTGGTATACACCAAAAATCCATTTAATATATTTGGGTAACTTTTTTTCTAATTATACATCTTTATGAATTGAGGGGATATATAATCTTTGTCTCAATAAATCACTACATATCCAATTCAGAACACGCCTATTGAATAATAAATTTAATTAATAAATAATATTTCTTATCAAAAAAATATATTGATAAAATGATATGAAATATCCATATTTCAATAGAAAATCTAATCACCATCATTATAAAATGACATGTATAATAATGTAATACATTTTAGGAAAAAATCATATCCATGATATAATGAATATATATTTTATATAAATTAAAATTTTCAATTTTGTGTGATAATAATTAAGACAGTGTTTTAAGTGAATTTAAATGAACAAAAAACTATTAAGAGATAAAATATGAGTGTCAATTAATCCGATATACATATTTTATAATAATTTTTGACTATTGGAAAATAAAATAAAATATAAGTAACATATTTAAAATAGTTTTATAAAGTAGTTTTATTTTTTTAATCTAATTAAAACTTATATAATAATCTAAATATAAAAAAATAAGCATGGGGATGGAAATGATTTTAACATCTTATATAATAAAACATAACATTCCATTTTATTTTTATTAAATAAAGTCAAAAAAAATTCATTTCCTAGAAATTTAAATATTCCATTGGTAACTAGAAAAAAAAATCAAGTATAAAATAATATTTAAATTATAAAAAATTTTAGTTAATAAAGAGAAAATTCAGGGAAAATTATTGAAAAATATAGATATGGATGAAAATCATAACACATCAAATGATAATTGTGATCAACTTATCTTTTAAATCAATACCTTGATTGTATCTAGTTATAGAAAGAGTAAAAACTTAATGATAATATTAAAAAACCCTAAATATCCATAGAATAAGAATAATTTTGGATTTTATAAATGATATACTATGTGATTACTCAATTTAAAAATGTATGAAATCACAAAATAAATTATATTCTAAAATAAATTTTTACTTCCCTAAAACATTACATTTTATACCCTAGATCCATTAAACATGATTTGAAAGGGTAATAAAACTGAATAAATTGATATGTGTTTTAAAAAAGTTATGTATGAATTATATACACCAAATAAATTTAAATTTGTGAATAATTACAAATATAACTCAATTTAAATGACATTGAAAAAACTCAATTACCTAACTATTCCAATATGTTGATCATTCTTTCATACTAAGAAAAATAATTGTAGATTAATTATGAAAACACAAACTAACCATATAAATATATATATATATAATCATATATGATTTATTTATAAGAAATAAATATAAATTTATTAAAATTCAATATTAAAATTGTCACTTTTTAGTTTTAACATTGTTGTATTTCATGGATATTTTGGACTAAATATTCTAGTCCATGTAAATTCATCATGATTCTATTATATCGATAATATTTTTATTATTTAAATATCTTACATTTTTAATATATATATATATAATAATCCATTAAATTTAGTGACTTAAAAATGATTTACCAAGATCATTTAGATTAAAATTCATACAAAGATGTTTCACCCCTGGATACAATTATGTAACTATTTATTTATGATTTATTATATATATTAATTTTTTTGGGTAAACCTGGGATGATTTTGTATCATTTTTGGATTGTTTTTCGGATTTTATAAGGTTGCACTATTAACACCCCTTTATTCTGGTATGTAAACCTCTATTTGACCATTTTTAATATAGTTAAAGTGGATGGGTATACATTTTATGAGTTTGGATATATTTTGAATGGTTCTTTTTCATTTCTAAGGGTGAACAGTTTGAGAATTTCTAGTGAATACCTTGCAACTCATCTAGGAAAACAGGAAATTGGAAGTCGTGGGCTCTCATTTGGCACACGATTAAATTACATATTTGGACCAATAGTATTTACACCCCAGATTAACATTTCATATTGTAATATAAATATTTTCCACAATTAGAACATGATTTGGTTAGATGTTTTAGTGAAATGTCTGATGTAACCTTGTTGGGAAGTTGAAGGCACATGATTAACACACAATTTTCCTAATTATATTGCTAACAATGCATGGTTTAAAAAATTCTATTTTTAAAATGGATATAATGTGATTTTAACACTATTCACACCATTTTCACTCAATTTAAACCCTTAAATTGTATTTACTCTTCTAAAAGGTTAGAGAACATATTGCACATATTTTGGATGCATTTCAACGGGTTTTTAGGGTATGGTAAAGCTAGATCATTATTGCATAGTCTCCTTTGCGGCAGTATTATGGGTTATTTAGATCAACTCTCCTCTCTCTCCTGATTTCATCGATATAGATCAGTTTTAAAAAGAAATAGGGTTAGTTTTGATAATAATAGTTTTTTTTGTCTTATTTTTATTTTGTGGATGTAATCTGAAATGTATTTGTGAAATTTTGACCCATATTGTCTAATTTTTTTGTGTCGTTCATCATTTTCATGACACTATTTAGAAAGGATGCTTCTCTAATGACCCCTATTTATAAACCTATAAGATTTTTTTTTAAAATTGGGGTTTTTCATAATATTTTTTTAAAAAATGATTTATGTTGTTGGGTTGAAACCCCATTAGTGATTATTTATAGATTTACTGGAAATTGTGATATTATTGTGAAATATTGTATGTTTTTGGATTTAAAAATGATAAATTTACAATAATATTCCTGGGCTTCATTATTGATATGGTTTTTTAAATAATTCTAAATAAATATTTTTTTCTAATGAAACTTATTTGGGTATGGATGTTCAAATTTGGTTTTAGAATTGATATTTGAAATGGTTTTTTTATTTTCTTCTTAATATTTTGTCTTGCATGGATGATGGCTTATGAGTGTTTCAAATAAAAACATATAATTTCATCGAAATGGTTGGAATTTGTAGTTTTCTAAAGGAATGGAATAAATGGAAATATGTTAGTTTAAATGGAAATGTTTAGTAATGAATTACCACACTCAAACTAATATAATGTGGTTATGATGTTCTACAATAAAAGGTGACAGTTTGGGGATGTGAGTCTCCACCAACAATTATAAAAAATTCTTGTTTAGGAAAATTTTATGGTTTTTTTGAGGTATATGTGTTGGTTCATGTGAAATGAAATGTATTATGCCAATATATAATAGGAAAAAAAAGTTAATGACTTGTTTGGTTTCTTTCCTATGACATGTTTTGGTTCCGAAAACTATTTTGGAATAAATTTGTTTGGATTGTTAGAATGTATTTAAATGATTATTTGTTTATATATTAATTGTTTTATATACATGTTGTGACATTTTCAATCATACTTTACTAGGCAGGGATGTCTTTTGGGGAAAACGAACTAAGTTTCATTACCAACCCCCATGCTTTTTCACTATGGTGATTTTACAAATGTTATATTCCAGGACACAAGTAAATGTAAAACATCTCATTTCTTTATTGGTTCATCATGATACATTGGTGGTCTGGTGTTGGTGAATCTTAGATCTTGGTTTGGATCTATAGATCTTGGTATGGATTTATAGAGCTTTATGTTGGAGACTATGAGTATTTTTATTTTACTCTTCCACTTTGGATCATTGACTATGGTTATGTTGTTTTTGTTTGGTTATGGTGGTCATATGGAATTTTCAAATTGCATTATATTTTCAAAAAGAATTATATACTGACATTAGTTATGGTATATTTACTTCATGATTTTATTTTGAATTTGGAAAATCATCCAAAAAATATTACGAATCCCTTAATATTTGATTCTTATTTCCTCACATAATCGTGATGTCTCTTAAAAATAAGGAAAATTTCCTACTCAACTCATGCCAATGAGGAGTGGCACGATGTTACATGTGGATTCAGTTTGATTAGTTTTTGACTTATAGGTAGTATCAGATTGGTTTGTCCTTAATCACCCATTGTCAGTCATGGAGTTGGAACATATTATTGATTTATCATTGAGTTGGGATAGTATAAAACAGTATAATTATCTATATTTGATATGTATAGCATAAAACGATATGTAAAACATTTTTATGATAAATTCCACGTTTCTATTGATTTGGGTATATAATTGTTTTAGAGACACATATAGGCAATGAAACCTCATTCTTGTCGTTTTTTACAATAATATTATCATTGAGTGCATGGTATTAATAACTTCCAAAAAGGATTACATATCTTATTTAGAGTAAATATTAACATTGGTAATTAATGTGTTTATAATTCAAAAATCCCAAATACAATTCAATTGGGAGATTTCAAAAATAGATTGTTTGTGGAATTTTGAAAATTGGTTTATTTTCAAAAACATAGTGGTATTTTCAAAATTTATATAACATGGGAAATGTGGAAATTTGGAAAACAATTTTTTTTAAAGTTATAATTTAAAATAATTATAAATATCAAGATTTCATGTTTAGTGAGTGAGACATATGGTTTTTGTTTTGTGAATAGAAAATTTCACCTTTTATGACTCGTGGGAACCATTTAAGGGATGATTCTAAAAATTTGGTTACACCTAAACCTCAGGTGAAATAGTAGATCTATCATAGAATATTGAAATATTTTCTAGATATAAATATAGAGAACCCATATTATAAACCAAGAAATGTGGACCATTTTATTCAGAGTAAAATAGGCTAATCATTAAAGGTGATTCAGAACCAAAAATGAATGAGGTGTGTTTAAATATAATGAATCAAATATTTGAATTTTTGTCATACTAATGAAGTTAAAATTGATGTTAGCAATATAATGGTTGGATGATCTTGCACATCGTTAATGGGAGTTAGTGGTCTTAGATAATGTGGACCAAAACAAGAAATGCGGGATTTTGAATTTTTTGTAAAACATTTGTATCCTCACATGTTAAATATTCATCGAACAACATTATTTTTTATCATTATGTCGGGTGACCTCTCTATGATGGAATAGGTGGCTAAAATCATGAATTTAGTCAGGTTTTTACTAGAGCTAGTTGTAGTAAATTTTTGAACTCTATAATTGTTGTATATGGGATAATGATGGATATACATTTTAATTTTGTGGCTCTCTATATAACAGATTAAATAGATATAGTCAATGTAGATATAGTGGATGAAAGTGACATTTCATGATGTACATGTGTGGGAAATTCTTGTGATACCTATGGGAAATTTTTGAAACTATAATTCAGGGAGAAATTGGAAGAGAGAATCCAATTTACAAGGTCGATGTATAGCTCAGAATCAGTTAACATGATCGGTTAATCATACACTGATGGCTAAGAGAAAACCGTGATTTTTCAAATATGGATCTCAATTCGACATGAATCAAGATTTTATGAAACATCCTAGAACATGATAAAATTAGAAACATATGGGAAATATTTATCATTATTTTAGTAATAATACATGGTAAGGATATCAAGACACTTCTCTAGGTCATAGGGGTCTTATGCTTCGATCAGATGTGGATTAAAGAACACCCATCAATTGAAGAACATATTTACACATGGTGATTCTTGTAATATTATGACACATCAACAAGGGAAATTTCAGTTTGGTAATAATCAGATGTTTTTGGATTGTGAGATTATTTTTGAATTTGGGAATCTGATTATGAAGAACCTACCTAGAACATCTACAATATGAGGTTCAATTATTTTTTATTCTATCCTCATGAAATCATTGTTTGATATTGGTGCACCCCATCCTTTAATGCTTCTGGTGTTCTCTGTTGGGTTTAAATGTCGAAATAAATCATTTTGTTTTTAAAATCCAAACACCTATTGGTCAATGATAGTTTTAATTCAATAAATGTAGAGGAGTTTGTGTAGATTTGGAATTGTTCAAGTTGCTATGGGACATCTCAATGTTTAGATTGATGTTTATGATATAATCCTAGCTATAGATTTTCGAGCGATGTTCAAGGCTAACATCGACTGTTATAGATGAATAATAAATTTCATGAATAATAGTGGTGTTTAAAATATATAAATAAGACAAAGGGATTTCCAAGTATGAGAAATGAGATTTTTGTAACCAATAGTTAGAACGATATCATAACAGTTGGCGGCCAAGTCCTTAGAATCAATGGAAAATATTGAGAGGTGCATTTTAAAGAATTTTTGATAAATTTATAGACCTTTTACCACAATTTTATATGGTATGCCGCCTAAAATAGTATAGGGTTTTATTATTTATCTTTTTCCAACGACTATCCCTATTTCCCTTTCATCATAAAAGATGGAACTAACAAAATTGAGGGTATTGAATATGAGTATGGAAGAGCAAGAAATCAGAGGGTTCATTCAGCCTATGAAATAATTGTGGGTCGCACCTTTCTATAATAGTTAAAATGTTAGAGGTAAATCTACTTATTTGTGTTGATTAACATAGTATTAACAATCTAATGATAATGAATTAATATCCACATAAACACATTAATGATCTATTCGATCAATTGATGGGAGCTTAATGGTTCTCCAAAATTTACACGAGATCAAGATATCACCAATTGATGGTTTTGAAGGAGGATATTCTGAAAAAATATTTTAGGAGTATATATGGCCTTCATGAGTATGTGTTTATGCCTTTCGTCCATACGAATGCAGAAGTGGTCTTTATAGCCATAATGAATAAGATATTCTAGAGGTATCTACATTCATTTAGGGTCATGTTTATTGGTTATGTATAGGTGTATTCTAGGGCCATGTTGGAGAATGAGCAACACATGGATATAGTGTTGTGAATCTTGAGATCTAATAAATTGTATGGAAAATTATCAATGTGTGATTTTTTTTATACAAGACGTACATTTCCATTTCCACAATATTTCAATAAATGATGTTTTCATGGATTCGGAGAAGAAAACGGTTGTTTTATCATGGAAACAGCCATATAATGTCTTCGAGATAAAAATATTCTTTAGTCTATCATGGTAGTACATACTCTTTTACATGACTTCGCATAGATTGATTCATAGATTATATCTTTTACCATAAATAATATCCCATTTCAATATAATAATGAATGGTGGAAGACCTAGGAAATGATTAAGGGTTGCCATACATTTGCACCAATCATGGGTTTTCAAAAACCATTAATAGGGTATGTGGTGTTTTGTGATGACTCCTGATCAGGGTTTGGATGTAATATCTTGCAAGGAGGTCATGTTATTGCATATGTATTTGGGTAGTTCAAGTTACATGATAAAAAATCCCAAAAGAAGATTTAAAATTTTCTTTGGTAGTCCATGCATTGAATGTTTGGTGTCACTGTCTATCTATTGAAAAATTAATGTTTTTTACTGGTCATTAGAGTCTAAAGAACATTTTATTCCAAATAGAATCGAATTTGAGGCATATGATATGGATGCAGTATCTCCAAATTTTTGAATTTTACTTGATGTAGAAATCATTTTTATGAAATTCATGGGATGATGAATTAAGAATAATGTCATATACTCAGGAAAAAAAGTCATTAGATCAGTAGTGGATGATGTTGGTCATAGTTGACATGTAGTTTGAATGTGATGAATAAGGTGATGTAGTGGTTTTCATTTATGTTTAAATTTTATTTGAATTGATTAAAATGGTTGAAGACACACATACCAATGATATAATGTGTTTGTCTATAAGGTCAAAACTCAATGGTGGTGATATCATTAAGGGATGAAAAAATATTGGAATTTAATATTGTTGGTTCAGAAGAGATTTTTTTTACTCATGTCTTGTCTAGAAAAAATTCTTAGTTCATATAATCATTCATGATGGGTTGTTTACCAAATAATTTTGAATAAATATAAGGTGTTGAAAGAGCGGTTTTGGTGGGATGGTATAAAGAAGGGGTGGCTGAGTTACAATTTAAATGATTGACTTGTAAGAATGGTAAAGAAGATTATTCATTACTAGAAGTTATTCCCCATGTATTTCCTATAACAATTGAGATATAGAAGAATATTTCTATGGGTTTTGTTATAGGTCTTGCAATAACAATTCTAAAACATGATTCCATATGGGTGATAGTTTATCACCTCACAATTTCATCCCATTTCATCCCTATTAATGAATCTAAATCATTTTAGGACATGATCAACATTAATATTGCTGAGCTGGTAAAGAGATATGGTGTACTGGTTATTTATTTTATTAGAAATATATCCATAGTTCACATCTCTTTTCATGAAATCAATGCATAAAGGTTTAATGACCCAGTTTCTTATTATTATCGTTTATCACTCTCAGATGGATATGAAATATGAGATGAATATATAAATATTGGAATAAATGGTGAGTTCGTCTATAATGGATTTTGGTGGATCATGGGGGGATAACATAACCTTTGTGGCATTTTTGTATAATAATAATTATCAGGCATGAATACATATGGATATGTTTGAAGCATTGTATGGGTATCCATGTTGTGATACACGTTATTGGGTGGAAACTAGAGATTCTTTTATGATTTGTATTATCCATGACCAATATTCTATTGAGAAAATATTTTTCATTTGGAAAAGAAGGGAAACAGATCAGAGTCTTCCAAATCATATGTAGATTGTCATTGATGAAAAATTTTATTTTGTTGGGTGATCTTGTTTTCTTGAGAATAGCGCATAAGTGTCGAAATAATACTTTTGGAAAGAAAATAATGTTATCTATAATATACAATGTTAATTTTGAGAAATATGAATAGTTTTTAATGGTGGAATACTAATTGGCTTTTCCTCCATGGATTAGTGTGGTGCACAATGTGTTTGATGTATCAAAATTGAAGAGGGTCATCTGGATACTCACAATGTGATTTGAAGGCATTGTATTAACATAGAGATGATTTATTCGTTGATACACATGAGATTATGGATTATTTATTAGAAATAGATATTATTTTAGTGTAAAATCATTAGCCTTGTTTGGGTTTTGTGTAAAAATTGTCATATTTTGGAAGATACATTGGAACATGAGAAAGAAATTTCTATGCAATGGAACATAAAATTTTGGGAACTTTGCCATTTTTTTACATTATGAGGGTATAATAACCAATGGTGGGGAGAATGTATCACCACCCCCCCCCCATTTCTATTTTATATGCTTTTATTTATCTCTTTTAATGTATATAATGTGGTTGGGTATACTGCGGTATAGTATGAATGAGTTTTTTATGGTTTGGGGTCTTTTCTAAGGGATCATAGTTCGATCATGCATAGTAAAAACAATGAAACTCATCCAAGAAAACATTCATGTCATGGAATTGGGGATTAAATTGGTACATGGTCAAGCTGAACCATTTTCTAAACCATTCATCTACCCCAAGAAAACTGTGCATCTCAGCGTAAAGATATTTTTCATGCTTGGCTACTTATTTTTAGTTGTGCAAGCCAATCATGTGAGGTTCCCTTGTGAGGCCATAGAAGGTGCATTATTAGCAAATGGTTTTTCTAACCATGTGGCTAACCAATAATTTTTTATAAAGTGGTGTTTCCAAAAGTAGTTCCCACAATATTTTAACCCTATATAACCCATGTTTTCCCCACTTCATCCCTCAATCATTATTTCCCATCTTAAATGTTAATGAATGCTCCCCAACTCATGTTTGAAGCATTTTGAATTATTTTTTTCGTACAATAAATCCAGATCATCCTTGGTAAGTATCATTTGTGTTAGTTTTCATGGTTTTTTAGATATACTCTCCTCTCTATCCCATGTATCATAGATCTTATTTTGTTGTGTATAGATGTTTTTTTTGTTGTTTCCAATCATAATTAGTTTCTAATTTTTTATGTTATCAGAAAGTATATAGGACATATTTGTGGATTTTTTAGCTGTATAGTTGAGCATTTTGTGTTTTTTGTCATTTTCTCCAAAACACTTAAGTTATAGGGCTTAATTATTGACCAAATTTTCAAGAACACGCTGGATTAAATTTAAATAGGTTATTTCTTGATTTTTTTTCAAAATATTATTATGTGACAATTTGTAGAAACCCCTTTAGTGAATATTTCTGGATTTTATGGAAACTATTACATTGTGGTGTACTATGTGTCATTGTTGGATTTTAATATGTTCATTTTAATAATAGTTGTTGGGATACATTATATTATTATTTTGTGAAGATTATTTAAATAGAAATTCTATTTTATTAACATTTCTTTTGCATGGATGTTTAGAAATATTTCTTCATGCTTGTTTGAAATGGTTATACTGATGATTGGTTAAAATGTTATTAAGAATGGATGAGGTCTTATGAGTGTTTCCAAGTAAAATGGATAATTTTTTTGAAGTGATTTTCAAAAGTTATTTTTTTTATATTGGATTAAATGGTTAATCATGAGATGAAATGGTGATGGTTATTGTCTTTAATATACCATCATCCGAGGGTTGTAATGTGGTTGTAATGTACCACAATAAAATAGGATACATTATTTATGTGAAGTTCCACCATCAGTGGTAACAACAATCATGTGTGTTTGAATTTTCTGGGCATGGTTAATGTGTATATTCTGTATCATTTGAAATGAAATATATTATACCAATATAAAATGTGAAAAATAGTAAATGAATCGTTTGGTTGATTTTATAAGAAATGTTTTGTTTTGGAAAACTGTTTTCGGATGGATGTGTATGGATTATTGGAATTAACTAAACTATTTAATTGGTATTTTTTAAATGTTATATATTTTTATATGTTGTTTTAATGGGTAGATATATCATTTCAGGAAATCCTATTGAGTATATTTACTCTCCCCCTTCAAAAAAATATTTTTCTTTTTGAAAATTTTTATTTTAGGACACATGTAATAGTATAACAAATCATTTATTTTGTGGATCATCATGATGCTTTATAGGTATTGTGGTGTTAGGTATTTTACTATAGTGTGGAGCTATTGGGAATTATCTAGGATTCCTTAAGGGTTTCAATTCTAGTCTTACACTTTGTCATTTGAATCTAGTTATGTCATTGTTGATAGGTTATTTTGGTCCCTTGGTAATGTTGAATTTCAATAAATTGTTATCACGCACCATAAAGTGATGTTGTTTGTTCTATGTTTTTTTATTGCTTTATTTACAATATTGAAAATCACTACTCGAAATCATAAATATAACAATGCATCTATAATAACAGATTTCAAAAACTGTCGGTATAGGTCCCTTTTCACAACGAATTTCCAAAACCGTTGGGATTTTCCACTTAAAACCACTTTTCCCAATTTTCTTTTCAAACCATTGGAAATGAGTCCAATTTTCCCATTGGTTTTCGAATTGGGATATTCCATTTTTATCCCAGTTTTCCAAATGGTTTGGAAATCCATTGGGAAGAGGTACATTGTGAAAATATTTCCCAATGGTTTTCCCAAACTGTTGGGAAATGGTCCAATTTTCCCTACTCTTTTACCATTCCTTTGGGAAATGGATCATAGAAACAACTATTCCCAGACATAAGGTAAAGACCTATCCCCAAGGATCTCAAAACTATTTGGAAAGGCCTATCCCAACAGTTTTGAGAACATTTGGGATTGGTATCATTTGTTTTATGAATTTGTTTGTTGAATGTAATCAAATTAATGAATATATAAATTACACATACTCACACACACATATATATATATATACCCCAAAAAATTCACCATTTTAACTATTCGATAGCTGTAAAGTATTTGATATATAATGTGTAGTTGGTGATTTCAAACCTCCACTATAACATTTATTAGATTCACCTATCCCAGCTATTAATAAACAATTGTGATAGGTCTTTACCTAGTGTCTTGGAAAATAGTTGGGGACGTGTTCATTGATAACATTTTTCCCAAATTTTTGGGAAAACCATTGGGATAGGTCATTCATAATAGTTTTGAAACAATTGGGCGAAGCATTTCCCAATTCTAAATCACTCGATGTCTTTCCAAACAATTTTTATATTCTTTACCAATGGTTTAAAAACATATACCAACTGTTAAAAACTGTTTGTATAGGTAATTTTTTCATTTCTAAATCATTACACAACTATTTTGAATCACTCGTAATTTATTTCATTCCCTTTGCACCTTGTGGATGTCAATTAAGTCTATGTGACATTTCCACCTTGACCCAAGCCAATGAGTAAGGGAGGGATTCTACAACACAAAAAAATGTTGTTTACATTTTTCAATTAGAAAAATAAAAGAAAGAAAAAATATAATTTTATAATTCTAGGATCATTATTATATAATAAAAATAATATATATTCACACACATACACACATATATGTATATATATAATATTTCAACATTCCTATTGATGTAATGGAGAACTGAAAAAATAATCACATCACTTCAAGGATTTAGTAGTCCACACATACACATGAACAATGTTATCATCTTCGAACATAATATAATATAAGAACATAGATTTCATATTTAAATATAATAAACAAAAATAATTCACAAATAACATATTTTATTATTAGACCCATCATTATAACCATACATGAAAAATACTGATGTAAATACAATTATATTATAATATAAATGGAGTATTCCAAACCTATGCATGAGAAACACATTCACATTAAATTTCAGGATAATTATTTTAATAATAGTTTTAAAATATTTATAATAACAATTTAGTATATTTAGTGTTTTGAACATGTTATGTGAAGACAAATATTATAGGTTCATAGGAAATTTTATAATAAATAATTTCTACTTTGTCATGTAGGACCATTACCTCCCCATCAACTAGGATATATTAGATCATATCTTAAGACACATGGAATGAGATTAAGAATAATAAAAACTACAATTATTTTATAGATAATATGAAAACATAATTGGATAGATTTTGTTCAAGCTATATGTCTTGATGTGTTGTGAGGAAGATAAATGAGGGATTGCATTTTATAAATGGAGGAGAGGAAAAAATATAAATTTCATAAAAGATAAAAATATTATTATTTTATACTCATTAAAAAAGATATAAAATTAAAATATGTTTTAGTATATGTTTTTATTATTCCTAATATGTCCATCCTATAACAATTAGATATATTTTATTTGAAGACATATATTTATATCTCAGTTTAAGCCCTATTGAACCACTTTAAAAACAACAATCGAATGTTTCCATAATTTTGATAAAAATAGTTGTTCATGTCTAGACCCAATTTATTTTATTGAAAAAATTGATATTTTTATAATGAAGAAGTTTAAATTCATTGTAGGGATATAACGGTTGGATGATCTTGCACATCAATGGTGGGAGTTAGTGGTCCTAGAAAAAGTGGACCAAAACATGCAATGGGTAATTTTAAAGCATCTTTTAATAAAAAATTATATCCTCACATGTTTAATAGTAATCGATCAGTAGACTTTTAAATCATGATATATGAGGGCCTCTTGATTATAGAATATGTTTCTAAAATCAATAATGTAGTCAGGTTTTCACTAGAGGTAGCTTTTAGTACATTTTTGAAAGCACAAATTTTTGTATATGGGATGAGGATGGATATTCATTTGAATGTTGTGGTTCTCTATATAGAAGATTATATAGAGATGGTCAATACTGGTATATTGTCTGAAAATGTTATCTTATGAGGTAGAAGTTTGGGAAATTATTTTCATACCTATGGTTAATAGTGGTAACTCTAATTTTGGGAGAAATAGGAAGAGAGACACATATTTCCAAGGTTGGATTATGGCTGAGAATCAGGTAGCATGACCAGTTAATCTTCTACTAAAAGCTAAGACAAACCCATAATGTTTCAAATGTGGATCTCAATACCACATGAAGAATGATTTTTTGAAACATCCTAGAACATGACACAATTGAAAAAATATGGGAAATATTTATTGTTATTGTAGTAATACTACAATGTCGGGTGTTCGAGACACTTCTCTAGGGTCATATGAATCTTATTCCTCGATCAGATGAGGATTGAAGCACACCCCACAATAGAAGAAAACATTTAAATATGGTGATTCTAGGAATATTGTGACTCTTCAGTAAGGGAAATTTTAGTTTGGTAATACAGAAATGTTCTTGGCATGTGAGAAGATATTTGAATTTGGGAATCCCATCATGAAAGAGATACTCAGACCATCTATAGTACGAAGATTAATTCTTTTTAATTCTATCCTCATTAAATCTATGATAGATATTGGTTCATCTCATTCCTTTACATCTTATGGTGTTTTTAGGGTTCAAAAGTTGAAATAAATAATTTTTTTGAAAATCTAAACACCTCTGGGTTAAGGATAGTTTTATGTCAATCAATATAGAGAGTGTTGTGTAACTTTTGAATGGGTCGTGTTTCTATGAGACTTCTAAATGATTGAGATTTATGTTTATGATATAATCCTTGGTAGTGATTTTTAGCGATTTTCAAGGCTCACATTGACTGTTATAGAATAACTGTAAATTTCAAGAATAAAAATGGTGTCCAGAATCGATTTATAAGAGAAATAGATGTCCTATTATGTGAAATGTGCTTATTGGAACCAATAGTTAGAATTATGTCATATCAAATGGCAGTTGTGTCCATATAATCAATGAAAGAGATTGAGAATTGCATTTTTAAGCTATTGTTGATCAATTTATACAAGTATTTCCCAAATTTTTATATTGGATTACTTCATGAAATTGTAGTGGGATTTATTATTTATCTTCTTCCAAGGACATTCACTATGTCCCTTTCATCCAAAAATTTGGATCTATCAAAATTTAGGGTAATGAATATGACTATGGAAGAGAACGAAAACAAAGGGTTCATTCATCCTAGGACAAAAATTGTGGGTAGCACTAGTTCTTTCTTGTTAAAAAGGTTGATTAAAAACGTCGTCCTTGTTTTGATTATCATAGGCTTACCAATCTAAGGATAATAAATTTGTATCCACTTATACATAGTGATGATATATTTGCTCAATTCATGGGATATCAATGGTTCTGCAATATTTATGTGTGATCAATATATCACCAATTGATTGTTTATAAGGAGGATATTATGAGAAAAAAATTCAAGAGTTGATATTGACATTATGTGTATGTGTATATGACTTTCATCCATACAAATGTAGTAGTGGTATTTAGAGCCTTGATGAATAAGATATTTTCAATGTATTTAGATTATTTCATGGTGGTGTTTTTTTGTGATGAATTAGTGTAATCTAGAGAAATTGTGGAGCATGAGAAACACATGGATACAATGTTGAGAATCATGAGATTTAATCATTTGTATGAAAAATTATCAAAGGGTTATTTTTTATACAAGTCGTAAATCTTCATTTCCACATTATTTCGATAAATGATGTTTTAGTGGATCTGGAGACAATAACATATGTTTTATCATGGAAACAACTATATAATGTCTTTGAGATAAAAATATTCTTTATTCTATCAGGGTAATACCTACTCTATTTTGTGACTTCTCACGGATATATTCAATGATGATAGCTTTGACAACAATTATTGTCCCATTTCAATATAATGAGGTGTGCCCGAAGTCTTTTGATATGATTTAGGGTTGCCTTAAATTTTTACAAATCATGGGATTCCTATAACTATTAATAGGGTATGTGGTGAATTGTGATGACTTGGGATCAGGGCTGGGATGTGATATCATGCAAAGAAATCATGTTATTTCTTATGGATCATGGTAGTTTAACTTACATGGTAATAAAACCCATAACATGATTTTGAATTATCTATTGTAGTTCATGCTTTGAATGTTTGGTGTAACTATCTTTCTTCTAAGAAATTAATGTTGTTTACCTATCATTAGAGCCTAAAGCACATTTTATTCCAAATATACATGAATTTGTGATAAATGATATAGATGCAGCATCTCCCAATTTTTTAATTTTACATGATGTATATACAAAGTTAAGGAAATTTAGGGGAGAATTCATTAAGAGTAATGTCATATTGTTGGGAGGAAAAATTTGTATCAGATTAGTTGTGGTTGATGTTGGTCATAGACAAAATTCAGTTCAAATGAGAAGAATAATGTGATGTAACTGTTTTAATTTTTTTTTATTTTTTCTGAATCAATTAAAATGGATGAATATGCACATACCTCTGATACAAATTGTGTGTCTATGAGGTCAAAACTCAATGGTGGTGAGATCATTAAGGGATGTAAAAAATATGAGAATTTATTTTTGTGGGTTCGAAATAGAATTTTTTTACTCGTGGTTTGTGAGGAACAAATTCTTAGTTCATACAATCATTCATGGTGGGTAGTTCACCAAAGAATTCAGAATATATATTAGTTGATAAATGTGAGGTTTTGGTGGGAGGGTTTTATGAGATGGTGGCTGAGTATCATTTTAAATGATTAACTTGTCTGAAGGTCAAGGAATATTATTCATTACTAGATGTTCTTCACCATACATTACCTATACCTATAAGGATGTGGAAGAATATAGCTATGGGTTTTGTTACAGGTCATTCAATAACCATTCAGAAACATGATTCTATATTGGTGATAGTGGATCATCTCACAATTTCATCCCATTTAATCCCTATTAATGAATCTCAATCCTTTGAGGACATGTCCAACATTAATATCATAAAGTTGATAAAGAGATATGGTCTATTGGTTTTGATTTTATTAGACAAATATCGACAGATCACATCTCTTTTCTTGAAATCAATACAACAAGGCCATACGACTCATTTGCCTATGATTACAATGTATCAAACTTAGATGCATGGGAAATATGAGACGAATATGTAAACATTGGAATACATGGTGTGTTCTAATAGAGTGGATTTTGGGAAACATGGGAGGATAACATAATCGTGGTGGAATTCGTGTATAATAATAGTTATCCAGACTCAATACATATGGATTAGTTTAAAGAATTGTATGGGTATCCATGATATGATACACTTTATTATGTGGAATCTATAGAGGCTTTGATGATTGGGGTTATCCCTATAAAATATACTATAGAGAAAATTATGTTCATCCGACATAGCATGGAAACACATCAGAGTCATCCAAATTATATATAGATTTCCAACGATGACTATTTTAATTTTTGTGGGTGATCATGTGTTCTTGAGAATATATCATAGGTGTCAACATATTAATTGTGGAAAGAAGGGAATGTTATCTATAATATATATTGGGAATTTTGAGATACATGATCGGGTTTGAGAGGTGGAATATCGGTTGGATCTTCCTCTATGGAACAGTGTGGTGCACAATGTGTTTCATGTATCTAAATTGAAGAGGTGTCATCTATATCCTATCCATGTGATTTGAAGGGATTATATTGACCTGGAGATGATTAATTCATTAATTCACATTAAATTTTGGATTATTTATTGGAAATAGAAATTATTTTAGGGTAAAATCATTATCTTTGTTTCGGTTTTCTATCAACATTATCAAATTTAGGAGGAAACATTGGAAAAAGTGAATGAAAATTTCAAGAAATGGATCGTACTATTTTGGAAATTCTACAATTTTTTAGATTCAGAGGATGGAATTACCAATGGTGGGGAAAATGTACCACCACCGTTTTCTATTTAATAACCATTTATTTTTTCCTTTTAATGAATATAATGTGGTTGGGTATACATTGGAAGAGTATGGATGAGGTTTTGTTGGTTTTGGTTCATTTCTAAGAGATCATGGTTTGAGCATGGGTACTAAAAACCATGAATCTCATCCAGGAAGACATTCATTTCATGGATTTGGGGTTTGGATTTGTACATAGTTATGCTGACCATTTTAAAACCCATTCATCCACCCTTGAAAAAATGTGCATCTTGGTGCAAAGAGATTTTTCACGGTTTGTGAAAAAAAATTAGCTGTGCAAGACAACCATGCGAGGTGCCCTGGTGGGGCAGTAGTAGGGGCATGATTAGCTCATAGTTTTCTTAACCATAAATGTATTCAAATGTGGGGAGTTTAAAATTAGATCTCACCAGATTTTATCCCAAAACTACACATGATTTAATCACATCAACCCCACTTGTTATTTCTCTTCCCAATGGTTAATGAAAGCTCCCTCACTCATGTTTGAAGAATTTTGAAGGGTTTTCATGGTACAGTAAATCCAGATCATCCTTTGTAAGTCTCATTTATGTTAGTTTTCATGGTTTTTTAGATATACTCTCCTCTCAATCTACTATATCATATATCTTGTTTCATTGTGGATAATTTTTGGTTTTTTATTTCAAATATAATTAGTTTTTGATTATTATGTAAGTAGAAGTGAACTAACCCATCTTTGTGGATTTTTTAGTTTGATTGTTGAGCATTTTGGGTTCTTAGTCATTTTATACAAAATACTTATGTTAGGGGGATTCATTCTTGACCATTTTTTCTATAAAATGATGAATTAATTTCTAATTGGATAGTTATTGATTTTATTGCAAAATATTTTTATGTCATGCTTTATTGAAACCCCTTTAGTGATGATTTCTGGATTTTTTGGAATCTGTTAAATTTTTTTGCAGTATGTTTCATTATTGTATTTCAATAAAATGATTTTAGAAATCGTTTCTTGTGATACATTATATAAATGGTTTGTGAATATTATTTAAATTAAAATTATATTTTATTAAAAAAAATTTGCATGGATGATCAGAAACAGTTTTGGAATGGATGTTTTAAATTGTTTCAGTGATGTTTAGTTAAAATGTTATTAGGGGTGGATGATGGCTTATGTGTGTTTCCAAATAAATTAGATAATTTTAATGAAATGAATTTTAAATGTTATTTTTTCATATATCAGATTAAATGGTTAAGCATGGGATAAAATAACGATGGATAGTGGTCGTAATATACCATAGTCAAAGGGTGGTAATGTGGTTGTAATTGACCACAATAAAAGAGCATATTTTATTTATGTGAAGTTACACCATCAATGTTACAACAATCATGGGTGGGTGAATTTCATGGGCATGGTTAATGTGTATGTTCCGTATAATTTTAAATGGAATAGATTATACAAATACAAAATCGGAAAATTGGTAAATGAATTGTTTAGGTTATTTTCTAGGAATTTTTTTATTGAAAATTTTTTTGGCATGGATTTTTTTGGATTATTAGAAAGAATTTACATATTTAATTTGTATTATATAAATGTTTTAGATTTTTATATCTTGTGGGAATGGGTACTGATATCATTCCAGGAAATCCTATTGAGTTTAATTACTCACCCCATTTATTAAAATATTGGTGTTTTTTCAAATCTTTATTTCAGGACACTTGTAATAGTATAACATCGCATTTATTTAGTGGATAATCATGATCCATTAGAGGTCCTTTACTATTAGAGCTTGGAATACAGTTTCGATCTATTGGGACTTATCCAGGAGTCCTTGAGTTTAGTCGTTCTGGTCTTACACTTTGTTATTTGACTCTAGTGGTGTCATTGTTGATTAGTTATAGTGGTCCTACGGTATCATTAAATTTCATTACATTGAAATCATGCACTATAAAGTGATGTTGGTTGTGTTGTGGTTGTTTTGTTTTTTTAATTATAATTTTTAAAATCAATACTAGAAATCCTACCTATAACAATGCATCTTTACCAACGGTTTGTAAAAACTGTTGGTATAGGTCCCTTTTCCCAACAATTTTCCAAACCTGTTGAGATATTCCACTTTAGACAATCTTTCCCAACATTTTTTTGAAACCATTGGGAATGATTCCACTTTTCCTAATGTTATTGGCATGGGATATTCCACTTTTATCCCTCATTTCACAATGGTTTGGTAAAACATTGGGAAATGGTACATTGAGAAAACATTTTCCAATAGTTTTCCCAAACTATTGAGGAAGGGTCGAATTTTACCAATGGTTTTATCAGTCAATTGGGAAATGGTACATTGAGACCACTATTCCCAATGATTTTGGAAAACCATTGGGAAAGGGTTGGAAAATGTGTCAATATATCCCAACTGATCTCAAATCTATTTAAAATGGCATATCCCAACGGTATTGAGAATAGTTTGGATAGGTTCCACTATTTTTTATGAATTCATTTGACGAATATTTTCAAATAAGTTAATATATAAAAAATGAATATATATATATATATATCCCAATAAATTAACCAAGTTATCAATATAATAGATGAAAAATATTTGATATATAACATGTAGGTTGTGAGTTCAAACCTACACTATAAAATTTATTAGAGTTACCTATCCCAATAGTTTATAAACCATTGGTATAGGTATTAACTGAGTGTTTTGGAAAACCATTGGGGAAGTGTTCATTAAGATTACTTTTCCCAACTATTTGGGAAACCCGTTAGGATAGGTCTTTCCCATCATTTTTGAAACCATTAAGATAAGTCTTTCCCAATTCTAAATCACCCAACATCTTTACAAACCATTATTATATTCTATACCAATGGATTATGGACCAATACCAATAGTTCAAAATCATTGGTATAGGTAATGTTTCCATTAATGAATCATTCCATAACTAGTATGTTGCCCTCTTCATATATTTCCATCCCTTTCATGCCACATGGATGTTGCTTAAGTCTATGTGACATGTCCACCTTTACTCATGCCAATGAGTAATGGAGGTATGTTACAATACAGAAAATCATTGTCTACATTTTCTAATGGAAAATATAATAGAAAGAAAAAATATAATTTTATAATTCCAGGATCATTATTATATAATAATGAACACATAGATTTACAAATATATATATATTATTATTATTCCCAACAATGTAAAGGATAAATGAAAAAAAATCACATACATCAAGGAGTTGGTAGTCCACACAAACACATGAGTGATGTTATCATCTTCCAATATTAGATAATATAAGAAAGTAGATGTATTATTAAAATATAAGAAATATAAATAATTCATAATTAACATATTTTAATATTAAACCCATCATAATAACCATGTCTAATAATGGTGATGGAAAAAAAATTATATAATTATATAGACGGAGTATTCCAAACATATGCATGAGAAACACATTCAAATTGAATTTCATGGAAATTATTTTAATAATTTTTTTTAAATTGTTATAGTAACATTTGATTATATTTTTGATTTTTGAAATGTTATGTGATGATGGATATTATAGGTTCGTTGGAAATATTATAAGAAATAATTTCAAATTGTTCAGGTTTGACTATTACCTCTCCATCAACTATGATATATCAGATCATTTCATAAGACACATGGAATAAAATTTTAAGAATAATAGAAACAATAATTATTTTATAGATATGTTTAAAAAATAATTAGATAGGTTTTTTTAGGCTATATGTCTCAATTTGTTGTGTAGAAGATAAATGAGGGATTCCATTTTGTAACTCGAGGAGAGGAAAAACTATGAAATTCATAATAGATAAAAATATAATTATTTCATACTCATTATAAAAGATATTAAATTAATATATATTAAAGTATATGTTTATACTATTTCTAATATGTACAACCTAAAATAATTTCATATTTTTATTTGAAAACATATATTTTTATCTCAATTTAACCCCTATTTTACCACATTAAAGATAAAAATAATTTTTTTACTATTTTTAATATTAATTAAAAATAAATGAGATTTAATTAATACTTATTAATAATTATTATGATTAAAAATATATAATTTCATTCATGAAATTTAATTTATAGATGTTCCAAAATTTAATTTAAAAATTAAACATAAAAACACTATGGAATTTTTTTTTCATGAAATGAAATTTTTTATCATAATCTGATCATATTTTTAAATATATATAAATTTATTAAAATTTAATTGAACAAATTCATGTATTTAGATTAATAATATATAAATTAATTTAAAAGGTTCATTATTAGATATTATTTATTCTCATTTAAAAATAAAAACATTAGTCAAATTAAGACTATTTTATAAAAAATAACCTTTATTACCTCTAAATGATCATGTATATATTTACATCAAATTAATAATCACAACCTTTTCAATATAATTCTTATAAAATATAATTATAAATAAAATGTGTAATAGTTAAATAGTACATCTTCAATAAATATTATAAGAATATTTTTATGGGATAATTTTTATAATTTATAATTGATTTATCAGATATAATAAGAATAAAATCGATGTTCATCAAATCTATTTTTTTCTTCCTTGATTTATTAATAAATTAATTATGAAATGAAAATAAAATATTAACCTAATACAAATTAATATTTTTTGTTACATTAAAACCTCCTTTAAAAATTTCATCCTCTATATTTTCAAAGATATTTATTTCCACAAAAAATATGGTTTTTTAATTTTCAGAACATATACATATATACACATTGAAATAATGGCCCGCATGCCTATATTTTTTTTTTATTTTGGATAAACTTCATTTTAATGAAGTAGTGGAAAACCTCGCATGACTTTAAAGACACAATACAACAAAAGGGTCATCATCATAGAACAATACTACATAGAAAAAACTCCTCTCTAGCATAAGAATAGTTACGGAACACCTCCACTATGCATGGTTGTCCAGTAAGCTATCCCATGAAAAATACACATGCATATTACCGATAAAATTGAAATACCCTCTCAATCAACCAATTCCAAAAAGTAACACACAATGGAGTCAACTGCTATAAATCCTCATTAGAGGAAAATCCTTGAAGAATGTTTGAAACAATCCCACAACCATATAAAATACAAGTAAACAAAAAAAATGCACCCAATAGTCATACTGCCAATCCTCCAACCCAATTCTTCCATAAAATCCAACCAGAACAAAAAAAATTAATGGTCGTTGCTGAAAACCCACCACCGCCCTCCATACCACACATGGTGACGATATCTTCTAACCACACGCATAACTGATATAGAGAAGAGATGCAAACCGTCACGCGGAATCTATATTCAAACCATAGACCCTCAACACTCCACCATGGAAATCCCTAGTCACGTTAGTGGAGGGATAGCATGAATAGAATACATCAAAAGTTTCCATAAGTTCAAGCCCACGGAACGATGTTGCCAGAGGAAGAGACCACATTCCATAACCTCACCGGATCGAGACGTTATGGAGAGGAAACCGACCAAACTACAATATGGGAAGAAGGAGATGGTAGGGGAAACACTAGTGGTATAGTTCTATTATTTTTAGAATTTGGAATGGATATTCAATGTATGATATAAGAGGTCCTTGTTTAATTTCTACATAGGTGATCCCCTATGTTTGGTTTTGAATATGGTTCCTTAACAATCATAAGTTGAACAACTCATCTTTCATTGAGATGATACGTGCAATTTCAATATAGTAAGCCACAAATATAATTTTATCCATTCTTTTAAAATGTATAATGTTCTAAGGTCTCAATATTTCTTTTCACGAAACTTATAAAACCCCGCTATGTAGGTATATAATGAATATATGACCTCCCACAAAATATTAGTAATATTTCTTTTGTTTATATGCATATATATTGTACCTATTAAGAGTTTCTTTAATATGGGTAAGAATAGTATTGAAATTCTAAATTTTATCCTAAATTTGTTTCTTTGTGTACAATAATCCAAAAACTGACATTATACCAACATGTTAGAGTATAAAGTATCTTTTTATATAATATTATATATCAAAATATTTGAATACTTGAATTGAATATGTTTTTATTGGATAAATCAAAAATTATAAATAATAATCACACATACCTTTAAAATTATGTTATCACAATTCCAACATTACTTATAATGTATGAATAGTCCTTTCATACTTTCCTATAGTTTGGGCATGGGAGCTAGTTATTCAATTATGCTTGGTGTGAAGATAATTATGAATATTTTCTGTACATTTGATAAAAATAATGGTGCATTACTAGTCATGTGTATTTGGAATGGCGATAAATTATAATTAATATGGATTTATTTTTTTGAGATTCATTGGAAATATAGTGAAAATTTCTGTATCAATGTCTTCCAATTGCCATATAGGAAAATGTATTGGATGCACGACTCCTCTATGATGTTTTAACATAGCTTTATCTTATTGATATACTATGAATTTGGCTAAATAATCATTAATTTTCAACATTATATTATCTAAAAAATTAGTGTATCTTACGATCACCATTTATAATGGTACTAACATGGATTATTTAGAAACTAATTCCTTGTGGATTAAATAATAATTACCTTTTCAGTTCAGTTATAGATAATATACATATAATTTTTCCAAATTTCATAAAAAATCATAAATAACAAAGATTGGTAACAAAGAATCATTAATGATTATAATGTCTTTGAAAATTCTCATAATCAAGTAGAGAAACCTTTATTATTTCCAGTAATATTGTATTGGAAATCATTTGTATACTATTTTATGTTTCCCAATATGTAATAATATAAATATTCTTATTCCCTAAATCAATTAATATTGGTTCCATCTCTAACCTCATTTTCAGCCAAACACTTTGATTATTCCTACTAAATGCAAATGCTGGGTTATATGAAATTGATGGGTGTTAGTGTATAGGTAATTCATAATCCATGAGAAACACGATCCATTAGCTTATACTCATGTTATTTAATTTCTTTGAAATGTTATATTTCAATAATTTATTATATATGCCTATATTAGATCATATTCCATAGAGATCATGTATCAATATTTTGAACAAAACTATTAAGGATACCCACTTAAGATCATGGTTTAGATATTCATGTTCATTAGTATTTGGATACCATGATGAATAGTAAATAAAATTTTAATTCTATATAAATATATAATAATTCCCATTCAACAATGAATTGATATATACCACTAATCCATTATTTAGCAATATGAGAATCAATAGCCAATAACTGAAAATTCTCACATAATTATATAAATCAATATCTTAATTACATTGTCTATATTAAATTATCCCATTAACATATTTTATGGTTTAAATATTTACGAAATTAGGAAAATTCTTGAATAAATAAATGATTGAAAAATTCTAATCCAAGCAAACAACATTCTGATGTTATTTTGGATAGTGTAGCCAAATCATTATCTAGATTTTTTTTATGGATCAAATATGATTTCATACATTTATATAATATAAAAAATTCAAATAATAATTCTTAATCTTTATTTAACACTTTGTAAATTTCCAATATAATTAATTTTCTAAAAAATTAAAAATAATGATTCTTAATTGAATATAATGATCTTCATTGCATTTAAAATATACCAATATGTAATCAATAAATAAAAAAATTATGAAGGTATTTTATTAGTACTTTATTCATTATATACAAAGAATAGTGGTTAATATTTTCGATCAATATGGAATTTCTATAAACATGTAATGTCAATATCATGTACAAAATGATCTCTTTAGAATATCTACAGTCATTAGCCACAATTTATAATAACTGAAATAATGTCAGTATTTGAAAAATATCTATCCTTACAAATTTTATCATATAAATTATCAATGTGAGTTATACTATTTATATGAAAAAATATATTTTCATAAAAATAATTAAAATTATAATAGTTCCATCTATATTCATAATTAAAAGAGCACGAGATCCCTAAGGTTAATGATTAGGGCATAAATATCCCTCATCCCGAAACTCAAATAATTGTTTCCTCAATTCCTTTAATTAAACCATTCGTATTCCCTATATATTCATTGATATAGGTCTCAAATTAGGGATTAAATTAAAAGAAAACTAAAGATCACATTATGGTTAATATTATAGTAATTCCTCATGGAATACATAAATTCGTTCATATAAAATATTTAAATGTTTATGTTAAAAATCACACATCCCACCTATAGATTGTGCTTTCTCTTCATCCACATGAATCTCATTCATAATAGTTACTAGTGGTGGAAATATACATAACCTAGATGATGAGGTATCCCTTAAAATGGCAATGAATTACACATTATTATCTCTAATAATAATTTAAATTGTATAAAAATACTAGTTTGAATTGTATTTTTAAACTTATCCATAAAAAAGATTATATAAAAACTAGTTATAATAATATATTCTATAAAAGGGATCTTTGATGTGTCAATATGGTAACTGATTAAAATTCTTTTTTTTTGTAATATTTCCACTATGAATCCAAAATCACATCTCCATTCAAAAGGGTGTATGTAAATATTTATCTTAATTTGATTTAATGGAAGTTATTAATGAATGATGATATTTATTTTCAAATAATAAATTATATTCATATTTTTATAATTAATAAACCTACCACTAAATCATTATTAACTTTTACTTCATATATAATGATTACATAAGTTTTGACTTCAATTCTAATCATATTTTTTGATATGATGCATATAATATTATTACATTATTCTTTATAATTACCATATAAATTAGAGGTGAATAAATTTATAGTTGGGGTTACATTATTTAACTTAAATTAAATTTTCATATTACCTATTTAACCACACCTATAACAAAATTTAATTCTTATTAATAATGTTTGAGGATGTAATATTATACTATTTTCACAAGATGTAAATTGAGTCATCATCTTCAAAATCATTGACACCTACCAATTCAATTAGTGTTTACATGACCTACTAATTTCATTATTTACAATGGGGATATAAGATTTTATGAATTACTTATATATTTGGATGGAACATAATATTATTTCCTAATATGATGAAAATTCTATTGATTCAAGTTCTCTGTAGAGCCTTGTCATAACCCCATAAAGGATATGGTTAGTTATGAAATGTGAATTATAAATTTAATATATATAATACATGAATATTATAATAAAGTTATCACTATACCCTTCAACACATTATTAATACTTTTTCACAAATATGAGAAACCTTCTCTTAAGTTTATTCATTTCAGAAGAGGTAAATACTTTACAAATAATGTTACATTGAAATATCACTTTTCCAAATGTTCTATTCCATCATCCTCTATGCTATTTTGGATTTTGGATCAATATTAAATATTATCTCTTTTATGGTAATATAAGTATGTTATATCCTTTTCCCTTCAATCAAATCCCAAGGAAATATTTATAAAATCAAGGGACCTAATCAACAAATTGGTCACATCTATATTAGTATATCCAAATATAAATCGATGATTATAAAGAATGAGATGATTAGATATAGTTTTATTATGTTATTGAACATATTGTTTAACTGTATGTTAACATATATAAATCATAGCTAGTTATGTTTCACAAATATATATATAATCCACCAATAGGAAACACTAATTCTATTGGCTTTCATAGTAGGTAATCCTCTAATGTTTCCCTGGGTATTGATAAAATTTACTCCACAATGATCCCCTTTTAAAAATATAATATGCTAAATTAATTCATAACACATAAATTTTAATATAATGTTATAAAATTAGTGTAAAAAATAACAGAAATAAATAATTTATGACCTACTAATATCAAATATGATGTATGTTTTTCATGTTGGTATAACCAACATGTGATATATTCTGGAGGGACCGATCAAGGAAGTTTTATTTATGATCTAGATAGAGAAATTCATATTAATATAAATTGCCAAATAATTTAAAACACGGTAATTGTAAATATTCTAAATAAAATAAATCATTCAAATATTAATTATTCATATCTCTTTGAAAAAAATAAAAATTAAGTGTGATGAGAAATAATCAGTACGTTGTAGATATAAATTATTATTTCATGATTAAATAAGGAAAAAATCAATATTTAAATTTATATTAATATAAAAAATGAAATGTAATCATTATCATGAACAAGAAACACGTCCAAAGATAATAATAATAATTTCATATCATGGATAATAATTACTGAACTATCGAAAATAAATTTTATAATAACGGATATCATTAACTCATATATGGGGATTTCATTAACTTCAAGGAATTGTGACAATATAGTTTAAACTATTCATAGGTATTCCCTAAAAACGAATTTAATATAGTAGGACAATTTTTTTCACATGATACATGTGGATTCCTCAAATGGCTATATATTTATCAGAAACATCCTTCATTATTTTTTTAATAAATTTATAATAAATTTATTAATCAATTTAATTCAAAAATAATTTTTCTTATCAATATATATATATATTAATGGATTTTTAATATTAATATTTCCATAGTCAATCAAATAACATTAATAGAAAACAATTTTCAAAAAATCTTTAATATACTATATGAAATAAGAATATCAATGGAAATCATAATTTATATATTTGATATAAAATTAATTTATAATGAAATATGATTATATAAAAGATTATTATTCAATATATTGTGATTAAAAAATGAATTAATAAAATATTAAAAATTACCATTAATAGGCCAGAAATAAAACTTTTATAATAATTTTATATCTTTAGGAAAATTAAAAAATGGATGATTAAAATCCATTTTCAATAAAGGGATATATATTTAAAATCATTTACATCATGTAAAGAAATATAAATATCATAAAAAATATATGGTGGTGGGAAATCTTATTAATACCATTTATATTAAATGAAAAATGAATATTTTACATTTTTTAAAAGGTAAAAAACGAAACCTTATTAATAAATAATAAATATTCGTTTTCAACCATGTAAGAATTAAATGTGGAAATAAAATTTAATAAAATATAGTTTTATTGAATAAAAAATAAAACTTTAAATCATTTTTTAAAATAAGGGCATGGTATAAAAATATAAAGGCTTTAAAGGAAAATATGAATGGGTTTTGTTTTAACAATTTAATTTTTTTTATTCATGTAAAAAGTGATTATATGTTAGAATAATACTAATAAAATAATTTAATATCCATTTGATAAATTATATTTATGGTGTTTTTGAGGTTTATATTATAATATTCCATCAATAATATAAATAGTTCTTCCTAAAAGAAGTGATATTGAAAAATAATTCATACCATTATTTTAACAAATATATTTTATTACAATTAATGATCAATAAATAATTGAAATATTAAAAAACAAGAATAAATATATATTATTTTTAAATATACCAATGGGATTTTATATAGTAATCAAAAAATGAAATAGTTTCATAATAACAAGGACATGTCAATGTAGTGAGAATGAAAATGAAATCCCACACCTCGTGATTCTACATAGTTTAAGGTTATTTAATCTCATTTAAAACTAATTTAGTTATAATATATTTTCATAATATATATATACATATTTATTATATTATATATTCTTTACTTGTAACATTAAAATACTTATTCATTAATAATTCCTGAAAAAAATCATTATATTATAGTGTTATGTATTTTTGGGGGGGATTATCTATTCAACGGATCAAATACTTATACATTTAAAAGTGATAAATCATATCCTAAAATATATTTATGATATATATGTATTTATATTCATTATATATCATTTTAAAATCATTTATAAAATGTAGATATACATAAATTATTTACATCGTTCATGGAGATGAAAATGCATACATACACGTGGATGTTATTTACATTTTCTATAAAAATTAATGAAATAATGATATAAAATAATTTTATATTATACAACAAGTTTATCATATATCGAATATATATACATTAAACCATACTTTATTAATATCCATGTAAAAGGAAAATGAAAAAATATTAGAATGATTCATGGATGTTGTAGAGTACAAGAAGGCATGAGTGATGTTATCATCTTCGAACATACGAGAAGGTAATTATGTAGATATGATATTATAATTCAATAATAATAATTATGTCATAAATATCACATATAATCATCAATAAAACCATAAAAAATAGTCATTTCAAATTATGGTGGAAAATTAATTATATCACAATGTGGAAGCAGTTTTCTACAATTACACAACAAAGTTACATTCACTCCTCATTAAATAGAAATGTGGTTGAATAATAGTAGGTACAAAGTCATAATAACATTTTAGTAATTTAATTATAGATAATTTATAGTTTCATAGAAAAAAAATTGATTAAAATTAGGTATAAGAATGAATAATGATAAATATGTTGGGTAGGATGATTACCTATGGGATCCAAATATGATAATAAATTAGTATATAGTGAGGTTTATCACTTTTATTATCCCCATAGTAAACATGTTTTATCATTTACCGTGGTGATAATATTTTATAATTTTAGAATAAATTTTGAAAAAATTATAATATAAATTATTCAAAAATATTAATTATAATGATTCAAAATAATTAATATTTTTTTATCAATTGTAATTATATTATTTTTATAAATTTACTATGAATACATGCACAAATAACGTGACCAGAAACCATGTCATGACCCATCCCTCGAGGCTTGTATCGTGACTACCCCAAGCCAGCCTTCCATAGGTATAATGACCCATACTTTACATTCATTGTTATTACTTAAAAATTTAAGCACACTTATTATAACACATAACAAACCATGAAAGGACCATATAGGTATAGTTTCATTAGAAACTGGGAAACATAAACAACTGGTTCATAAATCATCTATAGTGTCTCCCTTTTATTTTATCATATCTAGAGACCCTTTTGGCATATCTTACTAAATACCCTTCTTCCTAACACGGGGAAATGAAAACATACAAAAGGGTGAGCTCAAATGCTCAGTAAAGGTAAAAAAAGAAATATCAATCACATAATATTCATAAGAACATAAAATTTTGGAAATCTTAACCTGCAAAAGAGATCATAATTTCATAACATGGGAAAAATCTTAGTTGTGAAATTTAATCCCAATAATAATAAAATGAAACTTTGTGGCATACACACATAATCATAGATAATCATTTCTTAGTAGTCAAGACTCATTTCCAAGACTATCTTAGCTGAAAAAGTCCATTTCTGAACCGAGTTAACTCCTCGTTTCAGTCCTGTATCACTGAACAAGATTAACCTACCATTCCAGCCATGTATATCTCATGAGATATAAATCCTTACCCAATGAATTGTAGGGAGATATAGGTCCCACCCATCTCATAGTGATACCATTCTTATGTGTTCCACAGGATCATAAATCATACATCATAGCATAACCCATGTAATAAAAATGGGAATCTTAAACATCATTCCATCATAACATAATCCATATAAGATGAAAAGACATAAAAAAATTCCATCATAACATAAACAAATCAATTTAAAATTAGTTATAGAAACAGAACCCTATATTATATTATATGGAAAATAATTTTGATAAAACACTTGAACTCCATTGTTGAGGGAAATACCCATTCTACTTAAAAAACATATTTACTTTATTAACATGTCATGCAATTTTAAACTAAAGGAAGTTGATTAAAAATAAAATTGAAAACTTTTAAAGGGAGATTCATGGAAATAATGTTCTAAAAATCCATTCATGCCGTTTAAGTTAAAGAAAAAAATTCTTCTTGTACTATGGCCGAAAAAGTCAAAAAAGTACCACGTACTAAAAATGTCAAAAGATTTCTTTCATATCTTTTACTAAAAACTCACAAATAGTTAAAATTGGATTTAAAAAATTGCAGGTGGATGGAAATAATATTACATATTGAGGAAACATAGATGTGGATGATAAATATGCCCCAGTAAATTCTGAAGTATAAACAATCTCGGATAAAAATGAGATTGTGATATTTTTCACTACCTTAGGTTTGATTTGCTTCATACGTGTCTGAACCTCCTGTATGATGATTTAAATAATGTCAATGACTTATTACAGAAACAAAATAATTGTTATTATATCATATATGGTCATATTCATAGATTCTTATTAGTAATATTTCATTGCTACTTGTTATTCGGGTGTTTATTGCTTTTTGTTCTTAGGCGTGTTTTGTTGAATAAATTCTTATTATTTTTTTAGGTTATAGATACCTTATTTCCCGAATGGTATTAGTGTAATATATATCATATTTATTCATTCAATTAATTTATATAATCATTATGGAATGAAGATCATGTAGAACGAGTCGCATCACATCGTGGAGACGGTAGGCCGTATGTACTAAGGAGCGATGATATATTTCCCATCATCATGGAATTGTATTGAACTTTATGTATTCTATTTCATAATAAAAATCGTTTTACAATAATCATATATAGTTATTATTTACACCGTTATACCCATCCAAGTAAGGTGGTTGTGGAAAATAGATTACACCACGTCGTGGAGACGGTATTCCATACGTACGCACGCGCGATGATTTTGTTTTCCGTAGGATGGATAGAATGTGAAATTGGGTTGATTCATATTTATAATAACATATAAGTATATTATTGATACTTATGTTATTAATTCATAATGAAAAAACTAAAGAAGAATAAAAATAAGAATAAATAAAGTTGAATGAATCGGTAACAAACATTACCTCTTCTTTGAAGAGCCTCTTCTTAACCTCCTATTAGGGAAATAAAGATGGTATTTGAAAAAGACCAGGACCTCTAAGATTTTTCTAAAGAAGTGGAGAGGAGAAATTGTCAGGGGGTGGCCGAGCTTGAAGGATCAATGTGGTGTGAGGAGGAGAGGGATGAGGTGCCCTTTTATAAGGGATGAGAGGGGCACCTTTGAAAAACTTAAAATATTATTTTATTATAAATTCATATTTAGTTTTTAATAGATTCAATTTGATTTATTTCGAAGATAAGGTTTCTATGGGTCGAATTCCTCTCAACCAATAGATTTTAGACAAGTTTAGGTTACTATTTTAACCTTATCATTTAAATTTAACTATATGTTAAATAATTTAACTTTTATCGTGTCTTCTTATTTTCTTACACTATATGGTTAATAAACTTACTATAAAAGCAAAACTAACCCCAAGATGTTAATTAATAATATATATAACCTTATCTAAGTCATTTGGCTGAACCATATATTTTTAGGAATAAAATAACAATTAATAATATAATATTTGTTTTAAAAACTATTTTATGTCAATTTTGACAATATTTGGTAATTGATTTTTGTGAAACTTCTAACAGCATGATTAGTTCAAAAAGCGTTAATTGAATCATTAATAATATTTCATATTAACCTATAAAATTATTTTAATTCTTAAAAAGTCTAAAATTACATTTATTTGGGTAATTATTATATCAATTATGTTAATATTTCCTTAATAAGGTAATTACTGCATCGTCATTGTGTCACAAATAAATTCAATTATTTAAAGTCTAAAAATTATAAATAAAATTAAATTATGTAGGAAATCTCTTTATATTCCTGATGAATATTTATAGTCTAATTTATCTTATTTATAACTCTATATTAAAAAAAATTAATTAATAAACTTTGATTTTAACTATTTTAACTCTTCTTTAATGAAAATAATATTCAATGTCCTAATCAAATCCAAGTAGACCTAAAGGGTAATATTTAATCCCTAAGGTTGTTTTTTGTTGAATTATACTTATCCAATAGAATTAGGACATGTGTTAGGGGAATAATAATACCATTTTTACCCTTAATTAACCTATTTACTTTTAACCGTGGTAAATAAAAGTAAAAAGATACTATTCACCAAATATTATTTTAATCTTATTGAACCAGATTTTACTCCATTATGATAACCATGTCTCTAATATTTTTTAAATTCCACTCATAGAAGCGCTAAAATTATGGTTTATGTAAATTTTAAAACTCCTCTAGGAGGTGGGTAAAAGACGGTGAAAAGTTCAATAAAATTTTTATATATCTAAAATTATTATAAAATAAATCAAATGAATTACAATGAACTTATATATGAATTATGTATCAATTTTTAACTAAAATAAATTTAAATAAAATAAATAATTATTTAAATAAAAAGTCGATTTTTAAATAGTTACCCATTATTTTCACTATTCATCAAAAATTGAATGTTTTCAGAAAAATACCAAAAATCCACCCTATTTCAATTTTGAAATTCTGAATCCAAAAATGAAGTCTAATTTGAAAGTTAAAATTTATAAAATTTGAAAATTGGGGTATTACTATTCATAACGTCTAGTTTTAATAATATTTTAATAGCATATCATTGTTTAGTGAAAATCAGTATTGCGTACAATGCAAGCTATCGAGGAAGGTCGTGATTGTGTGTAAAGCAAGCCAAGAAAGTGTTGTGTGTTGGGAAAGATTAATTTGATGATTTATATAACATAATAACTAAATATTTCTCATAAAAATCTCTGGTGTTACATTCTACCCCCCCCCCCTAAAATGAATTTCGCCCTCGAAATTCGTCACTCTGTAATAAACAGATGAGGATACCTCTACCTCATCATATCCTCAAGCTCCCATGTAGCTTCTTCTAATTGGTGGTTCCTCCATAAAACATTAACCAAGTGAGTGGCCTTGTTCTGTAGGGATTTTTTGCTACGATCCAGAATCCTTATTGGCTATTCTTCATAAGTAAGATCTTTCTCCAGTGGTACAACTTCTGAGCTGAGTACATGTGAAGGACCAGGTATGTACTTTCTCAGGAGAGATACATAGAACACATCTTGAACTTGAGAGAGATTTGGTGGAAGCGCCAATCGGTAATCTACCATCCCAACATGATCATGTATTTCAAAAGGACTAATATACCTAGTGCTCAAATTTCCCTTCTTTCCAAATCTCATTACTCTCTTCCAAGGAGATATTCGTAAGAACACTTTATCACCCACTTCAAACTCAAAGTCTTTTCTTCAATTGTTGGAATAACTTTTTTGTCAACTTTGATCTGTTGTTATGTGTTGTTGAATAGATCAGACCTTTTCTGCCATCTCATCAACAAGATGAGGTCCTACTAGCTTTCTTTCCCTAACATCATCCCAACAAGTTGGAGTCCTGCATTTATATCCACAGAGATCTTCAGAAAGAGCCATATGAATACTGTAGTGAAAGCTATTATTATATTAAAATTCCACCAAAGGTATGTGTTGATCCCCACCACCTTTTAAATCCCTAGAGAAAGCTCTTAAAATATCTTCTAGAGTTTGAATTGTCCCCTTAGACGGACCGTCTATCTGAGGATGCTAAGCAGTGTTGAAACTCAACTCTGTATCCAGATTATGCTGATGAATTTGCCAAAACATTGAGGTAAACCTCGAATCCTAATCCGATATAATTGAAAGTGGTACTCTATGAAATATTACCACTTATTTTACATATATCATGGCAATCTGATCCAGAGAGAAATATTCACTAATAGAAATGAAGTGTGCCGACTTCGTAAGACGATCAACTATAACCCAGATAGCATTATTTCCATTGGATGTTTTATGAAGTCCAGTGACAAAGTCTATAGTGATGTTTTCCAATTTCCATTCAGGTATTGGTAATTGTTGTAACATCCCCTAAGACTTTTGTCTCTCATCTTTAACTTGCTGACAAACCAAGCATCGAGAGACATATTCAGCAACATCTCTTTTCATGCCATCCCACCAGAAGTACTCTTTCAGGTCCCTATACATCTTCGTGATTCTAGGATGAATACAGAATGAAGAACTATGAGCCTCATCCAGAAGATCTTTCTTTAATTAAGGGATGGGAGGAACACAAACCAGATTCCTGGACCTTATTATCCCATCACAATCATGGTTGATTTCTGGAACATTTCTCACCTTCTTTTGAAACTCTACATCTTCTTTTTGTGCCTCTTTAATCTTTACATTTATAGATGGTTGAACATTCATTTGAGTAAGATAAGATTTTTCCCCTTCCATTATAATTCCAAGATCCATCCTTTGTATGTCCATAAATAATGGATCTTTTTTATCCTCATCATAGATAATCTACCATGCACTTGTAGACTTAATGCATCTCCCACCTTGTTTGCTTTTCCAGGGTGATAATTAATTGAGCAGTCAAAATCCTCAATCAGCTCCAACCATCTTCATTGGCACATATTCAGCTCCTTTTGTGTGAAAATAAACTTTAAAATTTTTTGATCAGTATAAATATCACACCATTCACCATAAAGTTAATGCCTCTAAATATTTAATGCAAATATTACCGTATCTAATTCCAAATCATGAGTTGGGTAATTTTGCTCATGGGTTTTCAACCATCGTGAGGCATAAGCTATCACCATATCGTTTTTCATGAGTACACACCCCAATCTGTTCATAGATGCATCAGTGTAGATCACAAACCATTCTCTACAATAAGGCAGTGTGAGCACAGGTGCACTGGATAATCTTCTTTTTAACACCTTGAAATTCTCTTCACATTCCTCTGTCCAAACAAACACAACTCCTTTCCAAGTCAATTTGGTGAGTGGGTTAGATAATCGTGAAAAATCTTTCAAAAAACGTCGATAATATCCAGCCAAACCAAGAACACTTTGGATCTTAGTTACTGTTTATTGGTCTCGACCATCTTTCAATAACGTTTGTTTTTGCTGGATCCACAAATATCCCCTCTTTTGAGATTATGTGACCCAAAAATGCAACTTTTTGAAGCCAAAATTCACCCTTGGTAAATTTGGAAAAAAGATTCACCTTTCTCAGGGTCTTCAATACAATTCTCAAGTGATCATCATGTTCATCCGTGCTCTTTTAATAAAGAAGAATTTCATCTATAAAGTATACCACAAACTGATCATGATAGTCTCTAAAAACTCTATTCATTAGATCCATGAAGATAGAAGGGGAATTAGTAAGACCAAATGTTATCATTATAAATTTATAGCCATACCTTGTACGGAAAGTTGTCTTTGGTATATCCTCCATTTTGACCCTTAATTGATGATACCATAAACGAAGATCAATCTTGGAAAAGTATTGAGATCTGCGTAGTTGGTCAAATAATTCATCAATGTGTGGGAGAGGATATTTGTTCTTGATAGTGTAAAGTTCTCAATAATCAATACAGAGTCCCATTGATCCATCTTTCTTCTTGAAAAATAGAATAGATGATCCCCAAGGTGACGCACTAGGGAATATGAATCCCTTATCAATATTCTCTTGGAGTTGCTTCTTCAATTCCTATAACTCAATTGGGTCCATTCTATAAGGTGTCTTTGAAATAGGTAATGCACCCGGTATGAGTTCTATTGAAAACGCAACTTCACTATTTGGGGGAAGACTAGGAAATTCCTCCGGAAAGACATCATCAAACTCCCATACAATGGGAATATTCTTAATCTTGAGTTTCTCTCCAACCATTTGAGATAAATAACATTCATTTATTGGAATCAAGACCAATAAGATGGAAGAAATTTCCACTTCAAGGTTATGTTCATCCTTGCATCAATAGATGATCATAGATTGATCTGGAATAGGAAATGTGACTTCCTTTCTTTGGAAATTGATATGAGCTCCATATAAAGAAATCCAATCCATGCCATGAATCACATCAAATTCTATTATAGGAAGGATCACAAAATTTGCAGGAAGCTCATTCCCACAAGATTCAATTAGAGAAGAATTATAAACTTTTGATGCGACTGTTGTGCCATTAGGGGTTGTCATAGCTAACTCAACATCTAATTGTTGAGGTAATACGACAATAACCTTCAAAAATTCTTCAGAAATAAAAGAGTGGGTGGATCCAGAATCAAATAAAATATTTTCTACATTAGAGTGGATGGTATGTGTACCTTTCACTACTTTGTTATCATACTCCAGATCGAAAACTAAAATTGCATGTGACATTCCTTTGTCTTTATCCTTAATAGTTTTTTGACTTCAATCATCATAAATAAACCTTGGATTAGGGAATTGATTAGAATAATTCCCCATTTCATTATACTAGTAACATTGAAGTGTAGAAGGTGCACTCTGTGTAGCCTTTTCTTTGTTCTCATCTCTAGATATCATCTTCCCATCATTTCGATATTCAAATGCCCGATGACCTTCTTTTCCACATTTGAAACATTTACTTGTCCCTTTAAGACAACTCCCTCCATGTTTCATTCCACACTTTGAGCATAAGGGAAAACTCATCTACTTTTCAGTGTGCTCTTTAGATTTTCCTTTGAATTCCATTTTCTTCTTCTTATCAAACACATATGTCTGATGGGTTACTCAAATCTCCATATCAACCTTGAGAGCATATCAAATGATTTCCTCATAGCTAGTGAAGTCCCTTATGGATAACACCCTTCAAAGACTTGGTTTTAAGACACTAAAGAATCGATCGATCTTACTCTCAGGTTGGATAATAATCCCAGAAGTGTACCTTGCAAGTCTTGTAAAATTTTCTTCATAGGTACCAACAGATTCATCATCCTTTTGCTATAGTTCTTGAAACTCCTTCTCCATCTTTGTTCTAAGAATACGAGGGAAGTAATTATTGAAAAATAAGTTCTTGAACTCATCCCATTCCATGGACCCAATTTCATATCTTGGCCTCATATTCTTGATAAGATTACACCATTGATCAGCTTCACCTTCCAAATGATATACTGTTAAGATGACTTTATCATGTTCAGAACTTTGAAGAACTGAAAATATCTTTTTAGTGGCACTGATCCATTGTTCATCCACTAATGGATCAGTAGACCCACTGAATGGGTGTGGACGCTTCCTCATGAAGGATTCAACAGAATGTTGCTCCTTCCTTTGCTCGTTTAGAAGTCCTGCATGATTCATAGCTTGAAGAAAGTTGTGTGAGAATGGCTATAAGATTTTTCATTCCAGCTCCCATAACGTTTGGTTTCTCAGGGGGAAAATCATTTCATTTCCCATCGTATTACGCATTAACATGGTACCTTTGGGTTGTAGACATTTACTAAAACAAAGAAGAATAGTGTGAGAAAAAATAATTATAATAGGAAAACCACATAATCCAGAATAAAATTTCACACATAAGGTATTTTCATAGGTTATTCATGGCCATTTCCAAAACACTAAGATTGTGTTCTATTTTTAGATATATCCTTAGGGTTCTTAATAATTCTTTCACATCCTAGTATCCAAAGGTTGACTATACCCTTCCTCTGATACCAACTATAATTACCCATACATTACATACATTGTTATTACTTCAAAATTGAAGCACACTTATTACAACATATAACAAACCATGAAAGGACTGTATAGGTATAGTGTCTTTAGAAACTGCGAAACATAAACTACTGGTTCATAAATCATCTACACTGTCTCCCTTTTATTTTATCATATCTAGATTCCCTCTTGGCATATCTTAATTAATACCCTTCTTCCTGACCTGGGGAAAAGAAAACATAAAAAAGTGTGAGCTCAAATGCTCATTAAGGGTAAACAAAAGAAATATCAATCACATCATATTCATAAGTACATAAAAAATTGGAAATCTTAACCTGCAAAAGAGATCATAATTTCATAACATGGGATAAATCTTAGTGGTGAAATTTAATCCCAATAATAATAACATGATACTTTGTGGAAAACACACATGATCATAGAGAATCATTTCTTAGTAGTCGAGATTCATTTCCAAGACTATATTAGCAGATAAAGTCCATTTCTGAACCAAGTTCACTCCTCATTTCAGTCCTATATCACTGAACCAGATTAACCCGCCGTTCCAGCCATGTCTATCTCATGAGATATAAATATTTACCCAATGCATTGTAGGGAGATATAGGTCCCACCCATCTCATAATGATACAATTCTTATGTGTGACACAAGATCATAAATCATAAATCATAGCATAACCCATGTAATAAAAATGGGAATCTTAAACATCATGCCATCATAACATAATCCATATAAGATAAAAGTACATCATAAAAAATAATTCCATCATAACAAAATAAAATAAATGTAAATCTAGGTATTTAAACATAACTATATATTATCTTAGATGGAAAATAATTTTGATAAAACACTTGAACTCCATTCTTGAGGAAAATATCCTTTCTACATCAAGAACATTTTTCCTTTCTTAACATGTCATAAAATTTTAAACTAAAAGAAGTTTATTAAAAATAAACTTGAAAACTTTTAAAGGAAGCTTCATGGAAATAATGCTCTAAAAATCCGTTCATGCTGTATATGTTAAAGAATAACATTCTTCTCGTACTTTGGCCGGAAAAGTCAAAAAAGTACCTCGTACTAAAAATGACAAAAGATCCCCTTCATATATTTTACTAAAGACACACCATTGGGTAAAATTGGATTTAAAAAATTTTAGGTGGATGGAAATAATATTACATATTGAGGAAACATGGATGTGGATGATAAATATGCCCCAGTAAATTCGGAAGTATAAACAATCTCGGATAAAAATGAGATTTTGATATTTTCCCTTACCTTAGGTCCGATTTTCTTCGTACATTCCCGAAGATCCTATATAAGGATATGAATAATTTCATTGACTTATTCCAGAATCATACTCATTGTTATGATATCATATATTGTCATATTCTTAGCTTCTAATTAGTAATATTTCATTGCTACTTGTTATTCAGGTTTTTATTGCTTTTTGTTCTTATGCGTGTTTTGTAGAATAAATTCTTATTCTTCTTTTTAATTTATATATACCTCATTTCCAAAATGGTATTAGGGTAATATATATCTTATTTATTCATTTAATTAATTTATATAATCATTATGCAATGAACATCATGTTGAACGAGTCACATCACATCGTGGAGACGGTAGGCCGTACGTACACACGAGCGATGATATCGTTCCCATGATCATGGAATTGTATTGAAGTGTATGTATACTATTTCAGAATAAAAATAATTTTACAATAATCATATATAGTTATTCTTTACACCATTATTCACATCCAAGTAAGGTGGTGGTAGAAAACAGATTACACCACGACGTGGCGACGGTATTCTGTACATACGCATGCACGGTGATTTCGTTTTCCGTAGGATGGATAGAAGGTGAAATAGGGTTGTTTCATATTTATAATAATATATCAGTATATTAGTGAAAACGATTTTATTATGTCGTAATGAAACAACTAAAGAATAATAAGTAGAAGAAGAAATAAAGTTGAAGGAATCGGTAACGAACATTACCTCTTCTTTGAAGCGCGTCTTCTTAACATCCTCTTAGGGAACTAAAGATGGTATTTGAAGAAGAAAAAGAACTCTAGGATGTTTCTAGGGAAGTGGAGAAGAGAAATTGGTAGGGTTTGTCTGAGGATGAAGGCTCAATGTGGTGTGAGGAGGAGAGGGAGGAGGTGCCCTTTTATAATGGAGGAAAGGTCCACCTTAGGAAAAACTTAAAATATTATTTTATTATAAAGTCATATTCGGCTTTTAATAGCTCCAAATTGATTTATTTCGAAGCTAAAGTGGGTATGGGTGTAAAACCTCTCAACCAATATATTTTAGACAAGTTTAGGTTTCTATTTTTACCTTATCATTTAGATTTAACCCTGAGTTAAATAATTTAACATTTACGGTGTCTTCTTTTTTTCATACACTATATGGTTAAAAAACTTACTATAACAGGCCAAATGAACTCCAAGTTGTTCATTAATAATATATATAACCTTATATAAGTCATTTGGCCGATCCTTAGATTTTTAGGAATAATATAACAATTAATAATATAATATTTGTTTTAAAAACTATTTTATGTCAATTTTGACACTATTTGGTAATTTATTTTGATGAAAATCATAACAATATGATTAGTTCGATAAAAGTTAATTAAATCAATAATAATATGTCATATTAACCAATAAAAGTTTTTTAATTCTTAAAAAGCCTCAAATTACATTTATTTGGGTATTTATAATATCAATTTTGTTAATATTTCCTTAATATGGTAATTACATCATCATCATTGTGTCATAAATAAATTAAATTATATAATGTATAAAAATTATAAATAAAGTACCATTATTTAGGAAATATTTTTATATTTTTAATGAATATTTATAGTCGAATTTATCTTATTTATATCCCTGTATTAAAAATGGTTTAGTTATTAAACATTGATTTTAACTATTTTAACTTTTCTTTAAATAAAATAATATTAAATGTCCCAGTCTAATCCATGTGGACCTAATGGGTAATATGTTATCCCTAATGTTTTTTTGGTCGAATTACCATTATCCAATAGAATTAGGACATGTGTTAGGTTAATAATAATACCATTTTTACCCTTAATTACACTATTTACTTTTAACCGTGGTAAATAAAAGTAAAAAGTTACTATTCACCAAAAAAATATTTGTATCTTATTGAACCACATTTTACACCTTGATGTTTATTGTGTCTCTTGAAATTTTGAAATTCCACTCACAGAAGTGGTAAAATTATGATTTATGTATGTTTTCAAACTCTCCTAAGAGGTGGGTAAAAGGCGGTGAAAAGTTCAATAAAATTTTAATATATCTAAAATTATAATAAAATGAATTAAATGAATTAAATTGAAATTATATAGGTATTATGTGTCAATTTTGACCTAAAATAAATTTAAATAAAATAAAAATTATTTAAATAAGAAGTCGGTTTTTAAATAATAACCCAGTTTTTCACTATTCATCAAAAATTGAAAGTTTTCAGAAAAATACCAAAAATTCACCCAAGGCTAATTTCGATATTCCAAATCCAAAAATGAAGTCCATTTTGAAAGAGAAAATTTATAACTTCCAAAAAGTGGGTATCACAATTCATAACGGCTAGTTTTAATAATATTTTAATAGCATATTGTTGTTTAGTGAAACTCAGTATTGCGTACAATGCAAGCTATCGAGGAAGGTGGCGATTGCGTGTAAAGAACGACAATATTGCATTGTATGTAGTGAAATATTCATTTTATGATGTATATAACATAAAAACAAATTATTTCTCATAAAAAGTTCGGGTGTTATACTAGGCCAGGTGCAGGTGACTATCAACGAAGGTTTAATTCCATAAAACTGGTAAGGTATTTCCTTTATAAAATGTAAACATACACAACAAGAGTACAAGAGGTAGAAAACAATATGAAAAATCTATATAACAATTGTACTGAATGTAAAGGTGCCGAAAATACAAGCCCAATAGTAAAGTACAAGGAAAGGACAAACATCTACAACTTAAAAGACAAACAGTTGGAAGGTGTCTAGCAGCTCCTAGATCATCCTATGGGGTTCCTACCTGATGTGTCAGTACATATGGCCACCACAACACTCCACGTCCATCAGAATCCACAGTGTACTGATACTTTGTAAGGTCCTCCTTCGGGTAACGTCCAGTCTCGGCGCTCTCGGCCTCCGTCAGCGCCTTCCGTCATCTGCATCCAACACAACGAGGTGCAGGCATAGCCCTTGTATGGGTGAGTATAACGATACTCAGAAGAGACCCCGAAACCTTCATGGTATCACAACATCCAAAAAGGATAAACCACAAAGTATGATTTCACAGGATAACCATTACTTAGGTATTTTCCCATACATATACTTATGTTATCAAATAAACCATCTCAATCCTGAGAAAAACACAAATGCCATTGACTCAGATCAAACCAGGATTTTTCATTATCGAAACCATGGCTCCTTGAGAACTCATCCTCTATCGATAACAGTAGGATTTCGCGACACCAAGGGGCTTTTCACTAACCTTAGACTGCTGATATACTCTTCCTGTCGAGTACTGTGGGTCTGCTACCAACTACCAGGCAATCTGTCTGTTGTGGGTCTGCCGCCAAATACCAGGTGATCCCCCTAATAGCATACAGTGGTACTCCTCCTGTCGATTACCTTGGGTATGCTACCAACTACCAGGCATTGTGTCCGCCATAGGACTTCCACCAAATACGAGGCGCTCCCCACTGGGCTAGTCGAATCACTCTGAGTCTAATCGGTCAAGCAGTCGTCAGGTTTGTTAGCTACTAGGTCTCCACACTCTGTACGCTCATCTCCATGAAGATCCACTCTATGATCTACTGGTCGATACTTCATGTTTCAAGAAGTCTCGCATGGAAGTATCTCAATGGAACGCCACATCATAGGGGTCTTAACACAACAGACGATGAGTCAATCGGACGCCCGGTCTGTGAGGTATTAGCTTTTTAGTCATGGGGGCCCTCTTAGTTTTTTGTACAAACCAACCTGACCATATCTCAACTATACCCCAAACTCCCATGGGTTATTCTCAAATGGACGGCTTCTTTCCAATAATAACGGTGCCACTGACGGTTCGTCAAACGGATGCATGTAGCCCGAGTTATGCGCGATTAGGTGTAATCGGGTCTGATGGGTTCGGGTCCGATCTGACCCAGGTGGACCGACCCGACCCGACCCGAACCAGGTTCGGACTAGGGTTCGACCCAGTCCATGGATCTGACACGACCTGAAGGGGCAGACCAGCCCGAATGTACGGCCCGACCGGTGGGGGTGGCCCGGCCCGAAATCAGCCCAACCCGAAGGGTGGCTCGGCCCAAAGGGGGCCCCGACTAGAAAGGGTGGCCCGGCCCGAAGGGGCGGCCCGGACCAGCAGCCCATCTGGCCTAGTGGCATCCTGCGTGTCCCGGTGGCTGCCCGCGTGGCTGGGCCGGCCGACCTTCTTGGCCTTGTCGGCCAACACGCGTGGCCTAGATGACCATGCTTGGGAGGGGAGTGATGCGCCCTACCTTTGTCTGAAACGGTCGGCGCAATGCGTCATCCCCTTGTAATTGTGGGACCCTTCGGGTCCCTCTTGTAGCGCGCACCGGTGGCTAGCTCAGCCGGCCGCCCTCTCTTGTCAATCGCGACCAAAGTTCTTTGGTCTTCCATGGCGCCATGGCCCGCCTTGGCCGCAACTTCCTACTGCACTCCGCATGGTGTGACACCGCCGCTCCACCTTCTCCACGGCCCATCATGGCTGCGGCCTGGCTCTCCTCTGCGTGGCTCAATAGTGACGTGCCTTTTCGGTGACCTGCCGGTCTTGCGCTGCCAGTTTCCTCACGGCCGGCTCGACGCCGACCATCGTTGTCTGCTTCCGTCGTCAACAAAAAACAAGATCAATGGGGAATGGTCGGCCGCGTTGGTGCAGTCTGAACCCCCAATGTTATATTGATAACATTTGGCATGACGTATACCAAAATATTGAACGACGTGGAACAAAAAAAGGATACTCAAACCCCTAAATTGAGTTTAGTGATCATTAACGGAGTCGTGGGAAGGCAACGACGTTTCATTGACGTCGGGAAGCGTTCTGGGTCAGAGGCCAAGCAGGAAACATCATCAGAGTTCTTCACAGGTGGTGGTGCTTCCCCTTCCTTGCCCCGGTCGAAAAGGAAGATGGTGGTGTTCATCATTCTTCGGTGGAAAAATCATTCTTCGCATTCTTCATTGAGAGGATGAAGTTCCCTCTCAAGTTTCTACCAAAATGAATTGCAAACAAAAATAATGGGTTAAGCCAACCCATTATATAATTATTGGAAAAATAATTCTAAACAATTTTAATTAAATGAAACCATTTACTTAATTAATGGATGGAGAATTGAAAATAAAATGGTGGGGATGTTCAAGGGTTTCACACTTAGTTGGGTCTTCCAAGGGTTTCATCTCCAGGGTGGTCCCCACCAAAGGACATCCTCCCAAAGGAGGTTAAGTGCGGGTGGGCCAAACCACCATAACCTCTCATGGGATGTTATGGTGTGTTGGTCCCCACCACTAACCTCCAATTGGAGGTTTTAACCGCCATTGAATAAAAATAAGTTATATCATATTTTTATTTAATTCAACTAAAACCTCAAAATCTAACATTTATTCTCATTAGAACTCAACTGTAATGAATGTCTCACTAAGAAATCACTGACGCTGCGAGTTCAACAGTGCCCTTGGATTTCAATTCCTTGCACCAGTTCAAATGTAATAAAATTCCAAATGTACGTTTACTAAACGTACCCGAAAAAAATTGAGAAATTGATTCTGGGCACACTGGGCCTCGGAATCTAGCGCCGTTAGAAACTACAGACTAATAAAATTCCCATGTATTAAAAAAATTTCCACAGTAATTCCAGGTCTTTAACTCTCCCCATCTCAAGGCTTTACGTCCTCATAAACTACAACTAGAACTAAGTGAAAAAATTGGGGAACCGAGCATGCATCTGAGCCTCCCACTCCCATGTGCTCTCGTGGAGGTTCTCGTGTTTCCAGTGAACGCACACCAAAGTTATGTACCATATACATAGGAACCGCTCATGTCGATCCTCAATATTTACTGGAACCTACATGAATGACTCCTCGTCTTCGATATCTAGCTCCCCATAATAGATGATATGTGAAGGGTCATGCACGTATCTCCTCAGCTAAGATACGTGGAAGACGTCATGCACCCAATGCAACTGAGGTGGAAGAGCCAAGCGGTAATCCACCTCGCCTACTCTGCTAAGGACTTGGAAAGGTCCGATTAACCCTGGAGATAACTTTCAACCTTGTCCAAATCTCAGCAAAACATGTCGAGGTGGGACCCGTAGAAAGACATGTTCACCATCCTCGAACTCCAGAGGTCTTCATCCCCTGTCAGCATACTACTTCTGTCTACTCTGTGCAGTCTTCATCTGCTCCTGGAAGATCTTCACCTTCTTCGTGGTAGCCCATACCATCTCTGTTCCCAATAGTGCTGACTCCCCTAGGACTATCCAGAACTGTGGTGATCTGTAGGGTTGACCATAAAAGACCTCAAGAGGGGTCATCCCTATGGTGGATTGATAGCTGTTATTGTTGGAGATCTCCACCAAAGGAAAGTGTTCCTCTAAGCTATGACTAAAGTCAAGAATACAAGCATGGAGCATGTAATCGAGTGTCTGAATGGTCCTCTCGGTCTAACACTCTTTCTATGAATGGAAGGTGGTGCTCAAGAAAAGTTGTGTCCTGAAAGCCTCCTATAACCCCTTCCATAGGTAGGAAGTAAACCTTGTGTCACGGTCGGAGATGATAGAATATGGCACTCCATGCAAACGCATTATCTCCTACACATAGAGGCATCCCAAACACTCAAATGATCTCTGATCTCTGATTGGTAGGAAGTGGACAAACTTGGTGAGTCGGTCAATGATCCCCCATATCGAATCGTGAATCTTGGATGTACGTGGAAGACCCGTCATGAAGTCCATGTATATCTCATCCCACTTCCACTCTGGGACCTCTAAAGGTTGTACCAATCCTGCTGGTACCTCGTGCTCTGCCTTCACTTGCTGACAAGTGAGGCACTGTGAGACAAACTCTACTATCTCTTTCTTCATACCTTGCCACCAATGCTGTCGTTGAAGGTCCTAGTACATATTCGCAACTCCTGAACGTACCGCTAGAGGGGAAGTTTGGAAATCCTTCAACACTTCCTCCTGAAGTGAAACGGGTACCATGGTACGTCCTATGAAGAGGATGACATGCTCCCCACCTTCAAAAAATCAATCAGGTGCTTGCCTTGTGGATATCTGAGCATGTCGCATCTCATAGTCAGCGTCCCCATGTTGTGCCTCCCTGACTCACTGAAGAAGTGGTAGAGTGACTGTAAGAGACTGTAGATAGGTTGTTCCATCTCTATCCCAAAAGGATATCTGTAAGGCGGCCAGCTACTCGGTTGCCTCTCCTAGCAGCTGAATGCCAGTCCTTCTGCTGAGTGCATCTGCAACAACATTCCCCTTCATAAGAGTATAGACTATCTTGAATTCATATTCCAGGAAGAGCTCAAGCCATAATCACTATCTTAGGATCATTTCCTACAAAGAGAAGATATATGTATGAATCTTGTGATCATTGTACATGGTAAAACGTTGACCCATCAAAAAGTGCTACCATATCTTCAAGGGGAAGTCAAATGCCGCTAACTCCAGTTCATGGGTATCATAGTTCTTCTCAAGATGTCTCAACTACCGAGAACCATGTGTGATTACTGTTCTCTCCTCTATCATGACAAATCCAAGTCTGGTTCCTGATGCATCTCAGTAGAATACATACCTTATTCCTTCCTATGGAAGCCTCAAGATGGGGGCACTAGTCAGCCTCTCCCTCAGCTCCAGAAATCTCTACTGGCATCTCTCCGACCACAGGAGGGGTTGCCCCTTATTTTTCAAGGATGATAGAGGTTCTGAAACTCTAGATAAATCTGGGATGAGCCTCCGATAGTGTACAGCCAAGCACATGAAACTCCGAACTTCTGTCACACTTTTGGGTGGATCCCATGCAAGCAATGCCTCAATCTTCATTGAATGCACTACAACCCCAGCCTCCGAGATGACATGTTCCAAGAATTGAACATCTCGAATCCAAAAATGGCACTTAGAGAGCTTACCATAAAGCTGGTGCTCTCAGAGTGTGTCCATAACTGCTCGCAAATGGTAGGCATGCTCTTCCTCAGTAGTCAAGTAAACCAGAATATCGTCGATGAAGATTACGATAAAGCGATTTAGGTAAGGATGAAATATCATGTTCATGAGACTCATGAACACTACTAAAGCGTTGGTTACAACAAAGGGAATAACAAATAACTCGTAATTGTCGTACTGACACCTGAAGGTCATCTTCTGCACATCCTCATCTTGAAATCTATGTTGGTGATAGCCTAATCCGAGGTCTATCATCGAGAACCATCGTGATCCCCTGATCTGATCAAAGAGGTCGAAAATCCTCCAGAGTGGGTACTTGCTCTTCACGGTCACCTGGTTCAGGCGATGACAGTCAACACAGATCCTTAAGCACATGTCTTCTTTCATGGCAAATAGAATCAGGGATGCCTAGGGAGAAACACTAGGCCGGATGAATCCCATTTCCGGAAAGTCCTCAAGTTGTACCCTCAGTTTGCGAATCACAACGGGAGCCATCCAATATGATGGAGTAGATATCAGTGACATCCCAGGGTACAGGTCAATATAGAAGTCCACCTCTCTGTGAGGAGGTAGTCCTAGAACATCATCAGGGAAAACATCCACATATTGTTCCACCAATATAGGATAAATCTGACTCTCTGCATCAAGTAATCCGAGGGTAAGGAAAGAAAACAGGTGAGTGATCGGCTACACCTTCCTCCGAGTAAGTTCGTCCACTGCTGCAATGGTTCCCTTCTCACTGGTGAAGATGAACCTGGTCCCATCCGTGCGGACACACCGTACTTTGAACCTAATACAGTAGATCTGAGCTTGGACTGTAGATTACCAGTCCATACCCAAGACGACGTCGTAAGGCATTCACACCACTACTTGGATATCCCCGCCAAAGCTATCTCTTACTTGAGTAATCTCCCACTACCGACACCAGTGTGTAATCATTGAACCATTTCCAGTAAGAGTATCTAGCCATAAGCATCAATCCAATGGCTCTATCGGAATCCCCGAGCTCTAAAGGAGGGATGTGGCAATGAAAGAGTGACTGGAACCCGTGTCTATAAGAACTGAAGATATGGTGGAGTAGACAGAGATCGTACCTCCTATAATCTCTGGAGCACCATGGTCATAGGAATCAGCTGCCTGAAGCTGTGCTCTTCCCTGTCCACACTCTCTCCATGGTCGAGGTGGACCTCCTGGTGGTGGTGGTCGTAGCACCTCCTAACATTGTCCACCACCAGCTGCACAGCCAACTCCTTTTCCACGTCCACCTGCGCCCTACAGACCACCTCCATCAAACCTCTGCCTCTACCTAGGAGGTCCCTCAACTATATTCTAATCATCAGTACAATGGGTCAGACAGTCATGAGTAATGTGACCAAGCCCATTGCAGGACTAAAAATGCCCGCTCTTAGCATTTATGGCACTGTCTCCACTCTGGGTGCCCTTCACAACCGATCATCAGTCGTGTAGTCGACCACCTGTGGGTCTGGTCCTCTTGGACCTCCGCGTCATCTATCTACTGCTAGCTGCAGAAGACTACGTTGAATGTCGACTAGTAGTAGGTCTTGCTACTTGGGAATGCTCAGCAAGGAAACTCTCTACCAGGAGGGCTCTCTCCAACACCCCCATCTTCTTTGGGATAATGTGGTATATAACTGAAGCTCTGATATCTCTCCTAAGCCCCTTCTTGAAGCCCAAGGCCCTGAATAATGGGTCTCATACCATATCCATAGAGTAGTGCGAGAGGTCATTGAACCTCACTGAGTACTATGCTACTATCATGCTAACATGCTGTAGATTAAGTACCTCGTGTATCTGCACCGCTAAAAGGGTGGCTGGTACAGACTCCGCCCAGAATAGGCCCTCGAAGACTACCCATAGAAGTGTCACCTCATCATGTATCTGGAGCATCAGGCTCCACTATCTTCCAGCTGCTGGCCGAAGGAGGTTGGAAGCATTGATCACCATGAAGTTGGATGGTGTTTTTATAGTCTGAAGACCCTCACCACATCCTCCTACCAATCCACTTCCACTAGTGGGTCCATCTCTCCCTAGAACCAGGCTGGCCTCTGGCATTGGAACTCGTGCTGCTCGCTCAAGCGGCCTGCACTATCTGCTGCTGGGGTTGGCGGTATTATTGTCCCAAGGGAAAGTAGTACCACTGGTGCCTCAACTGGAAGAGGGTCCTTTACTGAGGTCTCGTCGCTCGGCGGACTGTCAGTACGTACAACTCTCGGGGCTCTAACTGGTCATCTTTGGGGAGGTATCCTGAAATAAACAGATGTGACACGGTCAAAAGACTATACCTGGTGAGCTAACGTGGATTGAGCTGACTTAAAGAAAAAACCTTTGAAAACACACATGTAATCAGTTTTTTCGTGTAAAAATTCGTAAATTAGTAGTCAGGGTCCTATTGTATGGATACGTCTGTCTCCGCACCAACACTGGACTCCCTGAACAAAAAATCACACTCGATACCCTTAACACAATTGCTTTATTGAAAATAAACTATCAGAGTCCCATGTTCTATGGTATAACCGACTCCTCTAATAACAAATTTTCACCACCCGTCCCCCAGGGCCCGTATCATGACTACCCCAAGCCCACCTCCCATATGCTAGGGACTGGAGACTAGCATCAAAGGCCTAATTCCATAAAAACGGTAAGGCATTTCCTTTATAAAATGTAAACACACAAAACATGGGTAAAAGAGGAAGAAAACACTAAGTAAAAGAAGTATAACAAGTGTACTGAAAGTAAATGATCCAGAAATACATGTCCAACTATAACATACATTGAATGGACAAAAAAGTACAACTAAAAAGACAAACAAATGGAAGGTGTCTAACAGCTCCTAGATCGTCCTCCGGGGTTCCTACCTGAAGGGTAGGTACAGATGGCCTCCACAGCACTCCACGTCAGTCAGAATCCACCATGTACCAATACGTCATATGTTCCTCCTCCGGGTGTCCTTCAGTCCTGGTGCTCTCGGAATCCATCATCAGTGTCCGTCGTTTGCATCCAACACAATGAGGTGTGAGTATAACCGGTACAAGGGTGAGAATAATGATACTTAGTAGGGACCCCGAGACCCTCATGGACTCACAAAATCCAACATGGATAAAACAAAAAGTATGACTTCAAAGGATAACCATTATATAGGCATATGGACATACATATACCTAAGTTATTAAATAACCCATATCAATAATGAGGAAAACACAAAGGTCATTGACTTAGCTCAAACCAGGATTTTTGATTATCAAAACCACGACTGCTGGAGAACTCCTCCTCTATCATGAACTGTGAGCATGTCGTGACACCAAGGCTCTTCTCACTAACCTTAGACTATTGAGGTACTTCTCCAGTCGAGTACCACGGGTATTCTGCCAACTACCAGGTGCTCCGTCCACTGTGGTTCTGCCGCCAAATATCGGGTGCTCCTCCTAATAGCCTACAGAGGTACTCCTCCTATCGAGTACTGCAAATTTTCTACCAACTACCAGGCACTCCATCCACCATGGGTCTTCCACCAATTATCGGGCCCTCCCAACTAGGCTAGTCGAATCACTCCGAGTGAAATCGGTCAAGTAGTTGCCAGGTCTTTCAGCTACTAAGTCTCCACACTATGTACACTCGTCTCTGGGAGGATCCGATCGACAAGCAACTAGTTGATACACCAAGTGTCACTAATTCTCATGTGGAAGTATCTCAAAGTTCCACCACGTCATAGGGGTCTCAACGCAACAGATGACACGTCAATCGGATGCTCGGTCTATGAGTTATTAGCCTTTTAGTCCCAGGGGCCTTGTTGGTTTCGTATATGAACCAACCTGACCATATCTCAACTATACCCCAAAATCCCATGGGGTAATCTCAAAGGTACAGCTTCATTCCATGAATAATGGTGCTATTGGCGTTTCATCAAATGGACACCCGTAGCCCGAGTTATGGGTGATTATGTGTCTTCAGGTCTGATGGGTTCGAGTCCGGTCTGACCCAGTGGGACCGACCCGACTGACCCGACCCTAGTACGGACTGGGGTCCGACCCGGTCTGTAGGTTTGAACCAACATGTAGGGGAGTCCCAGGATGAAGGTACATTCCGACCTGCGGGGGAAGGCCGACCCTAAAGCGGCCTGGCCTGAAGGGTGTTCCGGCACGAAGGGGTGGCCCGCGTAGCCTGGTGGTGGTCTGCATGTCCCGGGGGCAGCCCGCATGGCCTGACTGGCCAAGCCTGGGTGGGGGTGCCCCCCACCACTAACCTCTTCTTGGAGGTTTTAACTGCCATAGAATAAATATCAGTTGAGTCTTATTTTTATTAAATTTAACTAAAACCTTAAAATCTAACTTCTATTCTCTTCAGAATGCAACTGTGGTGAAGGTCTCACAAAGCATTCACTGATGCTGTGAGTTCAACGGTGCCCCCAGATTTCAATTCCGAGCACAGGATGAAATGTTAAAAAATTCCGAACGTACGTTTATTGAACGTTCACGAAAAAAACATCAGAAATTGATTCTGGGCACACCGGGCCTCGGAATCAAGCGCATTCCGAAACTGTAGACTTGTAAAATTCCCAGGTATTTAAAACAATTTCCATTTGAATTTCGGGCCTTTACAAACCATTTCAAAGAAATGCATATTTTTTTATAATATGATCATATCTTGATTATATGACAAGGAATATTCATTATATAGGTTTAAATTACTAATGTAATATATGTAGACAATTAATTTTTATTAAATAAATATTTATTATTGAATAAATTAAATAATTTACATTGAACAATATTATACACTTGAAAAATGTTTTCATAAAAAATATAATTGGTTTCTTATTAATGACCTTTTATTTCTTTATATAAAATTTATAACAAATAATTGGTCAATAATAAATATTATAAAACATTATTATAAATAATTTATTAAAATTTAAATATAAATTTTCAATTATTCATAAAATCTCACTTCCTATGAAAAATACCAAATATTCATTTAGGGTTATTTGACCATGTTCAATGAAATTAAATATTAATCCTCTAAAATTAGTATTTTTTCAGTCACAGTCTACTAAAATGCTCACTGATCTACATTTTAATGTAAATAATATGTAAACCTACTATAATAGATTCTTTTTTAATATAAATCCCATTATTATCATTTCATGAAATTAATTTTCCCAAGAACTATCATGTATTACTTTCATTAATTTATTTCAGTCATATAGAAAATAGTTTCTAGATTTTTTTAATGAGTCATTAATATTATATTAAATGTAATTATCTGTTGTAAATAAGTATAATAAATTAATGTTATAATTTTATCGTATACAAATATTTTATTCATAAAAATATTATTCTTATTAGCACGAGATTTTACACAATGTTTATGTGAGCAATAACATTAATATTCGTACATATAGTAAACTACTTTAAAAGATGTGATCTAATTTGGGGTTCATTATCATAATATTATTTTTAATTCTCAATATAACTTTTAGGCATAAAATTAAGATAAACAAACTTAATTTTAACTAACATGTTTTTGGTATAATGTTGACATATTAATTATTTCAATAAAGATGATTAATTTTTATCTATCTAATAATATTAACATTTTATAAATTAGTACTATATTTTTTCTAAATTTATTTATTTATATATATATATATTAAAAATTATTGATCTTTTAATAAATAATAAAAAAATATAAGATCACATAATAATGAAAAAAAAATTTCTACATAAATATTTTTTCAATATATTTTCATTTAGGTGTTATAAATTAATTATATTAAAAATAATTTATTATATTTTTCATTTCATAGAAAAAATAGTTTTCTATTGTTGTATAACTATTTCTGGTAATTATTCGATTTTTAAAAATTAAAAATTAATTCATATTTCATCTTAAAATTAATAAAGAGTAAAATCCACTTCTTATCATTATATATGATTTTAGAAATATTAAATTCATCCGGTTGACATTTAGTTGATATTATTTTCTAAAACTAATATAAAGAAAATAATCACCTAAAATGTCTCCCAGTTTCTTATTATTTCATAAATTGGAAGGAAATTGAGGAACTAAAACCATATATTGTGATAAATCAAAGATTTATAGGTATTTTAATACCATATACCATATATTTAACCATATTTCAATTATTTTACACTTTTTTAAGTGTCACATGTTTACTAATTATACAATACCTAATGAGAAAATGAAAACTAAAATATTTATGAAATTTTATTATCTTGATTAAAAATATGGAATAAATTTTTTTCACTATATTAATAAAATGAGAATAATAAAATGTAAAATAAAACATGAAAATGAAAAAAATAACATTTTTCCTTTAAAAATGTTCATTGATGTATAACCATTTTTTAAAAAAAATATTAAAATAACTTTTTGACCTTATTTTGAATTTAAATAATAAAAATAAAATAATTAATCTTTTAAAACAATTTAATCATAATTTAACTTTTCAAATACTATAAATGAAAATAATGTTTTGAATAAAAATCAATGTTTGTCATTATTCATCAAAAATTCAATATTTTTAAAACATTATAAATTTTTTTAATCTAAATATGTTATAAAGAATTATAAAATAAAGTTAATTTTGATGAATATATTTTATAAATTTGAAGAAAATAATTGTCTTATTTTCTCACAAATACTAATAAAATCAATTATGAAGGAAAATAAATTTTCAATGCTTATAATGCAATTAATAATAATTGAGTATTTATTTAACAACATATATAATTTTTCTAAAATAGTTATAAATATTTTTTAAATGGAATTATATTCATATTCTCTTCAAAAATTCATCAACATTGTTATAATAATATATATTATTACAATTTATTAAAAATTTAGACTGTTCTGAATCATAAGATAATGAAAATTTTATATTCCGTTCAAGATAAACATATCATAATATTTTAGCACACTTAAATCTTATAATATAAAATTAATTATTACCTCAAAATATAATTACTCTCATAAAAATAAATGAGGAAATATCAATTTAATCAAATCTTCATTTTCCCGTGTAAGTTCATCAAATTTTTGAGTCAACCAACTAACATTAACTAGTTCTGTAGTTTTGTTTCATAAATCTTAATATTTATGATCCATCATTAATATAAGTTTTTATTCATATTAAATGAAATAAAAATTTTATATCATGAAATTCCAATACAAGCAATGGAACATGTATATACTTCATCATGAGAGATACAACGAACACATCATGATCATAAGAGATGATTTGAAGATGATCCTTGTGATATGAAACCATCCAAACTCGGTTAAAAATATCTAAAGGACCAAAATAAATGGGGATTAATGATATATTATTACCTTATATCAAAACAAATTCATGTATTTAGTTACATTAAATCCATCTCAAAATTATTAATTTGATTTTTATCATTTGTTTCAATATATTATTTCCGTAAACTCTTACTAGTCTTCATATTTAGTTGAAAGGCTTTGAATTTGTCTTCCATTTACTCAAACCACTCTTGTCATCATAGATTTATTTCTCCAAATTCTTTTGTGCGTATTAGAAATTTTATATTATATTTAACAGAGGGATTAATAATGACCATATGAACATGCGAGTAAAATTAATTCTTATATGAAACATTAACAAGATGATGTGTTTGATCCCAACAACCCATGAAATATATAGATAAAGAACCCAACATATCATCTACATTGTGAATTGTTATCTATGATTTCCCATCTATATGAAGATAATATGAATTTGTTAAACAAAAATCTTGTATCAACTTAGGATTTTATGCTATGTCTCAATTTTAATATAAATTTAATCCGTTCGATATCCAACTTAATTAAAACACCATGTTTAATTGAAATAAAAAATATATAATTGTGATATTAATCACCTATAAATTGGAATGGAATGAATGAATGAGATCTATTAAATTATGATAATATAGTTTACACATGATTATAAAAATATTCATTGGTAAGAAAATAATAATAAATGAAAACATAAAAACAAATTGATCATAAAATATGTGTTTTTATAAAAAAGTAGTTTATACTCAAAAAATATATTTTCATATTAATAATTAAATTAATCACTATTATTTAAATGTATTAATGAAAATTATATGTCATATATTAAATAAATTTCTTTTAGATTCATACAATATGTTTGATAGGCCCATGATAAAAATAAATTCAATAATATACATAAAAAGTATAAATTATTTTAAATGGTAATTTTTCTTTTTTTAAAATAATATCTCTGCTAAAAATAAATTATGACACACTAATAAATTTTATTTGAAAAAATAAACATCATTTTTAATATTAGGATATAAAAGATTTTTTAATATGATGTTTGGTAATTTAATTTATATGATTTATTTTGTGATGAAAATTGTAAAATACTGCATTACAAAGGAAATGTGATATTCATATAAAAAATTATAATGTAAAATTATATATTAAATTAGTTTTAATGTATAATTAGCTCAAATATAAATCATTAAATTCAATTTAGTTCATTGGAATAAATTCAAACTTGAAATTTGATATATGGAATATCAATATGTTGAACATATTCACATAAAATTACGTTTTCTATTGAATCTATTTGACTAATTATTAGAATAATTGTTCAAATTAATGTAATTAAATTTGGTAAAATTTATTCATTATTTTTAATTATAATTTATAACTTAAATTTTAGGCTCATTTTAATTTTTTATGTAAAAATTTTATCATGGTTATAATATTATTTACTGCAACTTGTGTATAAAAATGAAAAGGGTTAATGTTAAATGGTAAAGGCATAAAAAAACAAAATTACAATATAAAACTGATATTTGAGGTATTCATAGACCCTAAACATCCATTACAACGTTGATTATCTACAACACATAGATATTTGGTGAATTATTATTTGTTGAATTAATTTAACCCTTTTTATATTTCCTTATTTCACGAAACAGTAAAAATATATTATTTTATATTAAATAACTTTGATTTGTTTGTTTTATATGAAAACCCATGTTAATCTTTCACTATAAGGAAGATACATATTATCATATGCTACACAAATATACGATGTCTTCTTCCATTACACGCAGGAAATTACTTTCCTTAACTACTATCATAACATCCATGATCAGGCATTACAAAACAATAAATTTATTATTAATACAGTATTATTGAATAAAATAATATATTAGCTTCAATAAATTATCATTTATTAATATAATAATATAATTTAGGAAAATATATTTGTTACAGGAATATATGAAGACTTCATAGGTTAGTAATTCATTTGAAATGAGTTTGAAAATAGATTGAATATGAAAAGAAATATAATTATTTTTAGGTTCACAAATATTTTCATACCTAATATGTTATTATAATTATAATTATTTGTTAAAATTGTTATAATATATATTATATATGTTTAATAAATTTTTTTATACATTAAATTGATTTTATTGACATAATATAAGAAAAATCCCAATTATATACATACAAGATTATATTTTTTATAGTGATATTTTTCTAACCTTTTAATAAACAACAGATTTAAAATAAATTTATTGGAATATATATATATATATATTAATCGTAAAAATAAAATTTATATTTTAAATTGAAATGTAAAAATATTTTTACAATAATTTTTTTATTTTTCATTACCGTTTTCTCTTTAAATGAAATTTTAAAAATACTAGATTATGATTTAAAACAACTTTTCATGTAATTTTTATATAAGAATAAATTATATTTAATATTTTTTAGAAAATTTTCATTAGAGAATATATCTATAAATTAATATACTCTATCTCATTGGATCCAACTTCACATTGACATTTGATGTAAAAACATAGAAATTTTATTATTATCTTTACATTAAAAACCAAATGTGTCATCATTTCAACGAGATTAATTATAAATTAATCTCATCCACTACTAGGACTTTTAATTAGAAACATGGATTCCTTATTTTGTGTATGAAAAAATTAGAATTTATTATAATATCAAATTAGTTTGTGTTTAAAAATATTAGTGAATTTTATTAAAATTAATTACAACTATTAAGAGAAAAATTAGTTTGACCTTAAATTTAAGGGACAATACAACCTAGAAACATTTAAAAAACACATTTAAATGTTATTTATTTGTCCATGAAACTTCAATTAATGATATATTTTTTATGACTTTGTATAGGTAAAGTCGTGGGTATACTAAACATGTTTTAGAAATGACTTGTCTGTTATTTCCCTTCCCTGTAAAAGGCAACCACATCTCCCACTAACACCTATCAAAACACATTGGATAAGAAAAAAAATATTCCAAATAAAATTTTAATGATCTCTCCCCTCCCCTAGAAGCCTCCCCTTTGAATTAAATCCATACAAGGAATCCTTTTGGGACAGTCCAAAATATGTTAGCTGATTAAGAGATAACATCTTCACTCAAGCTCTAAGTTTTATTTTATTTCTCCACCCATCCAATATCTTTATTCAATGCTTCTATGACAAAAAAATGACATAAATATATTAATTTTTAGTTATAATGAGGTTTCAACAAATAAATACACACACATTTATCTTATGTGTTACAAACATACTATTTATGTGTACGATGAACTATTACCTCACTAAAGGGTAATTATACATTTTTATTTTATCTCCCCTCAAGGTGGAAATTTTGATGGAAAATAATTTTATATATGTAATATATTATATTTAAGAAGTCATTATGTTGATTTATTACTATTACAACACTTATATTTTTTATGATCCGTTGGGTGTAAAAATGAAAGTTATAATTGAGGATGTGAGGAGTACCACACCCTCAAGCCAATGTAATTCATTCACACACAACAAGAAATATATTCAAGTTGGGTTTAGTGAAATTATATGATATATTTGACATTATAATTATAATATAATGTTATTATACACAATGTAACTTATATTTCATTTTATTTCTTTCTTGGAATATGATAATAAAAATGGAAACAATGTGTAGGCGTATGTACATATTACAATCTTCTTGAACGATCTATTTCATTTATCCAATATATATTATAGATTATTATATCACACATATAAGTAATATAAATTATACATATGTAATTGTTTTAATTATTAAATAATGTTACATATATAATGACTACATATATTAAAAAATAAGACACATGCGATAAAAAAATATAATATTCCCTCAGGGGAACCTTTCTGAATGATTTTTAACAAGAGGGTAATATAAAGTCATAATAAACCATATTTTTTTTTAGGTATAAAAATATGGATCATTAAAATATTTCAAATATATTTTTATTTAATATATTTTTGTTTAAATGAGTACTATGAGATTCAAGACACGAGGCATGAAAATTTTGTCCCACTTTTTATTTCCATGAAAATCCTGATGTACTTACCACCCATTCATTTTTTTTGGTGTGTATACATATAATAGATGTATTATATGATTATTATAATTCTATTAGGGGTATTTAAATATCCATTTTAAAATAATTCTCTTATGGTTTTTAGGTTTTAAATGAAACCAAATTAGTAATGTAATTTTGTCACAATTTTTCTTCCTTGACTCACATGCCATGTTTTGATTCTATATTTTTTCGAATTGTGAATATACATATATTTTAATGTTATATCAATAATATTATTTATTATGATATTTTAGGATTCATGTTATCTATTTTTCTTCAATATATTTAATGGTCTAATTTTACCAAGTCGTATAAGTTTAATGAAACAATCTCATCACTTTTCGTGAATGGTTATGTTTATGCTTCCATTGAGGAATATTACGATTCATCAAACATGAAAACTAATTATATTTTTTATCATCTTGTTATTAATGATATATTATTTTATTGGTAAAAATATTCCCCTCTTTGGTATAAATTATTGTTAATAATGTGTTTGGATAAATGGCAAACGTTGCCCTCTATTCGATCAGAAATTTGTGTTTCTTACAAACATTGTCTTCTAAAAAGGGTTTCCACGAACAATATTCTATTCTCATATGAATATTTAAAATAAATTTTCAACTTATTATCCTTTAAAAATAATTAAACATAATATTCTTATATCATTAGGAATGATTCATTTTTCTATTGTTTTACCATGAAAAAGGAATGTTATTTTAACCTTGTACAACGTGTACAGATTTACTCATAGTCAATTCATTGAAGATTAATTTAATGTTGAAAAGGAAAAATTCTAACAAAATTTTTAAAATATATTATCAATGATTTTTAAAAATTATTTTATGGTTATATCAAAATTTATTAACAAAAAATGGCTTTCAAATTGATTTTTTGTTTTAAAGAGCGAGTTTCAAATAAAAAGGATATTTTTATCATGAAATGTTTTCACAATATCCATCAATGTTATTATTAAAATAATATAACATTATTTTATTATACTCATTCCCAACTGGGAAATGATAAAAATGTGTCATTCATCTTCATTATTGAATTATATATGTTTTGATGGAATAATTAAGAAGAAACCCATTTTAGTTAAATGGGTTTTATGCATTTAAAACCCACTTCTTTACAGGGGTTATATATTCCTTAATTGATCTTGAAACCAATATCTTATCCAAGGTTATGATGTGATGAAATTTTAATTATACTCATTTCATTTAATGGGTAACTATTTGATGTTTATAATACCATTGTCATTTTACGGTTCATGATATGATGAATTTTTTAATATTTTATAGAACATGTATGAATTATTTTATTATGTGATGGGTGAGACTCATATGTACATCCAATCCCTTGATTATTGGTATGTTTAATATAATATCAAAGGGTACAAGATTTTTAGCCCAAGAGAAAAAATTAATATGTTATTTGGATTGTATCCCAAGCCTAAAAACAAGAAGATAAATAGGTTTTATCCCAAGTGTAAAATTAATAGAGCACATAGGGTGTTGCCTAAGCCTGAAAACTAGAAAGAACATAGGTTGTATCCGAAGACTGAAAACAAGATGGTACATGGGTTATAGCCCAAGCCTAAATGTAGGTGTTTTCAAAGGATATCATTCCATGCTCAACTAAGGTACACAGGTCATATCCCAATCCTAACATATTATAAAGATCATGGTATTTATACTTGACATAAGATTGTATATACTTCTATGTTTGATACAGATTCTATTTAAAAGTAAAAAAAATATGAATTCATGGATAGTGGTGTTTATTTCCTTGTGATTTACATCTTACTAACATCCAATATATATCCCATAACTCATGTTTATGATCTTTGATGCATAGGGTATGATCATAAAATTTTATGATCATGTTCTCATGCCCCTATGTTCTTGTTTATGTTTACATGTCACTCTATTTAAGATTTAGAAATATTTTGAGATCACCCCTTTTTATGTTAACATCCCCAATTTATAAAGATATATTTCTTCTATGATATATCTAAGATGTGTTATTTGTCTTGGAGATCCTTGTGGGGGGAAATATAGATCACATATGTATAAAATTTTATGTTTTAAGGTATCCAAATGAACTAATCTAATTCAGAATTTGTAGTGCTTTTATAAAATGTATTAAGTATTCCAAAAAAAATTATTTAAAGTTAATGTTTGAAAAAAGAAGTTCGATATACTTCGAATCAGAGAAAATATTTAGTTAACCATTATAAACTATGATAAGAAAACATTAGTAAGATCCTTAGGCATATTTATATGTATTTGTCTAGGGATATCTCAATGGATAAGTACAAGGATGAGTAAACATTTGGGAAAATAACATGGATTTTGGTAGTTTATATAGTGAGTGGTTCCCTAGGAATGCATCAACACTTGGATACAATAAGTGGATACAAATATCGCATGGATATACGTTGGGAAAAAACAGTTACAATTGAGTATAGGTATAACATGGGGTAATCTGGTACGAGACAATAGGCATTGTTGAACACCTTGTTTGACATTCTACTGGAATATGCTTTGGAAAATAAAAAATTCTTGATGAACCTTCATGATGGATTAAAATAGAGGATGACAATTAATAAACTAGGCTAAATATATGGTGATAAAGAGTAATGTTATATTATATATGATTAATAACCATATATGTATTTTTTCATGATTAAATTATATCCCAATATGATAAGTTTTTCTCACACTATGCCTTATAGTTTTAGTCATTGAAAAAAAATGAAGGAACATGATTCACATTTAGTGTTTTGGATATCGAACATATGGGAATAATCTGAATTGATTTAACAGTAGGTAATATCATAAAGACAATCACGAATTTTATACTAGTATTAGATATATTATTGAAGATAAAGATACCTCAAACGATTTATTAAAGGTATGTGATGTTCTTCGAGTATTGATTTTTTTAAATAGATTAACTATAAGACGATTGAGATTGAGGAACCATAAGACAACCTTTAATGTTACTTTTATTGAAAACTATGTATCATGTAATGTGTTAATGAGGCATATGAAATAGTTTAAGAATAAATATGGGTAAATTATGTACACATTTAAAAAAATTTCAAACATTATGTTATATGTATGATCAAAAAATAATTTCCAATTTATTTTTTCATTGAGACTGAAAAGGATATGTTTAATAGTGATGAATACATAGAAAAGTGATATACTGGTTAAGGGAAGGTAAAATTTAATGTGATCATGTTTTTTTTGGAAATTGTGTTTTTCTTGGATAAAGAGATTTCTGATTTGTTTGAAGTAAATTCAATATCATTGATTACCCAAAATATTGATATTGATCCATTGAAAAAGTAGTCTACGAAATCATAGATTTTGTTTAAAACATATTAAATTTAAGGAATATATCCATTATCTTTTTGAATAAGAAATCATACATGTTCTCCTAATGTATTAGGGTAAATATAGATATTACAATTTTTCAATATAATATTTGATGAAGGAATTCACTTGTTTGGAATGTGGGAAACAAGAGAAACTTATTATTTTTTATAGACCAATGTTAATAATATTTAATGAATTTCAATCTAAACCATTGATTTTTCAAATTTGATAATGGTTATAAATTTTATAATTTATAGAAAATTTAATATAAACCTCAGATGAATTCGGAATGATTAATGTGAAATATCTCTATATGATGATTTATGAAAATTAGATATCCTTTTAAATCTTCTTTATTTTGATGATAACTGATGGGTTTGAATATCAAGGTTATCATGATATGATAGTACATTAAGAATGTAAATTTCTCTATCATTCTTATAAAAATAATATCTGTGGATCAAAGAACAGGAATGGTGGGCGTTATCCTAAAATCAAGAATCTATATCTTTACAGGATAATTATTCTTCTTTATGAATACAGATCTTCAAGAAAAAAAATTATTATAGTACATTCATTTTTTATTAGTTTGAAGATACCTTAGGTTAATCTTTATTAATGGTTTTATGATTTTTAATTTTTAATGACTAATTTCTCTATCACTCTACACCAGAAGTTGATAGCTATGTTTCTCTTACATGTCAATGTTTTCACATTCCACCAATATTCTAATATATAGAATCCCAACTATGTGACATTATGGGTAACCATTATGGTTCCTGATTTTTTAAGGGACAATTTATTTTTCATTAGTATGATTTTTGTTTCTATGAATGAAACATTCAATTATAAAACTCTCGATAAACCCAAATGAATATCGAGTGAGAATTTTTTTATAGTCGGGGGATGTTACACTATGAGATTTATTTATTATTTGTTTGGATATAATTTATCCCTTTTAATTTTTTTCATTTCACACAACACTAAAAATAAATTATATTATTTCATTGATTTTGTTTCTCTTTTATTATCAAAACACATTGTTAATCATTCACTATATAGAATATAAATTTTAGATTTCTATAATTTCAAAGCCATGGTAAGCTAGAATTACATGACACGATGACTTTTCTGGATGGCTTGTGTAACACAAAAGAATGATATTTACCAAACAATAATATATTATTAATTTTTTTTATTTAATAAAATAATATATAACCTAGTTGTTAAATTTGATATTAGAAATATTATAAACTAACTAATTAAAATATATTTTTTACAAAAATATCAGATAAATTCATTGGTTACTAATTATGTATAAATGAATATGAAAATCGATTGAATATATATAGAAATAGTATTATTTTTATGGTCACAAATCTGTTGTATCATAATTAATTAAATAATTATAGATAGTGAGTGATATTATTGTAATATATATTTTTTATATTCAATTAAATATTTTTTATATTCATCAAATATATTTTATCAGAATAAGATAAGAACAAAACCAATTCTATGCTTAAAACCCTATATTTTTTATAAAGGTAGTTTTTACACCTTTTAATGGAGAATACATTTGAAATCAAATTTTTTAAAAAAATTTGGATATCATAAGTAAAAATATACATTATCATTGAAATAGATACATTAAAAATATGTTAAGATAATTTTTTTCCTATAAGGTTAATTTTTTTAATGAATAGTTAAAAATGTTGGATTACAATTCAAATGTTCCTTTTCATATAATATAAATATAAGGATAAATTTCATTTTAAATTGGATTAAAGTATAATTAGATAATTTTTTATAAATTAATCTAAAGTAGGTAATCAGAACCAATTTCACCTTGATATTAGATATAAAAATATAGAAAACATTTGACCATTTTAACTTTCAAAACCCTTAATGTCTTCTCCTCATTGGTATTAATTATAAATAAAATTATACCTATTATATGATTTGAAATTGGAAATATAAATTATGTATTTTTAATTAGATTGTTTTTTATTGTCTAATAATATAAAAATATTATTTACCAAAAATATTTTTGAAATTGAATAAAATTAATTATAATGATTAAAATAATTATGTTAACCAAATATTTAAGACCCAAATAGGCATAGAAACTTGTCAAATACCCAATTCATGGTCATTATTTGGATATGAACCTTCCATTGTTGAGTTTTTTTGGTTTGGTATATCTTTATGTACAAATTTTGGTATACATAAATTTTTTTCAAAAATGACACATGTGTCATTTCTCTAACATATAAATGGCCACCACCACTCCACCTTCTTCAAGCCTATAAAAACAATTAGGATTGGAAAATATATATCAAAGGATCTTCTGAAAAAACCTCACATACTACAAAATTCCTTCCATAGTGATGAAGGGAATCCACATAAACACTTGGGAACAAACCAAAAGGACGTACCTGATTAAGAGATAACATCTTTTCCCCTGATTTATTCTTTTGTATTCATAACACACACCTTCCATTATACTTATTATATGATGGTATAAAAATAAATGTTTACTAAATATAATATTTTTTTTATTCTATGGATTTTACCTACACATACAATCAAATATTTCTAATGTATAATGCATATACTATTTATGTGTACAAAGAACTATTACCTTACTGAACGATGAATCTTTATTTTTACTTCACCACCTATTATGTTTGGTATTTTGGTTGAACTTATATTAAATATGTAATATATATTATTAATTATGTCGAAAATATACAGTGTTATATTTATAATATGTATCTTTTAAACATTTAATTTAGTAAAAATAAGACAATTCTGTTTGAGAATATGTGGAATATGTCCCCCTCAATGTGGTGTGATTCATTCTCAATCTTCATGGAATGTATTAAGGATGGATTTAATGAATTTATATGATATAAATAAAAATTTATAGTTCTAAATTTATTGTATTATATACATTTATACAAATATCTCTTTGTATTTATTTCACTCAATATGAAAATAAAATTATAAATAGAATTTATATGTATCTGCAACATACGGTCTCCATGAATGTTGTAATCTTTTTCATAATTATATATTAAATAGATAATTATAATACATATATAATGAATATAAATGATATTTATATCATGTTTTACATTCTTTAAATAATTTTATATGTATAAGGACCAATGATATAACAAATTAAGACACATGCAATGAACAAGGAGAATATTAAATGAAGTGTAACCATAACATATGATTCTTAAAAATGATGGTAATATAATGTCATAATACAAAAAACATATGGTATTATATATAATAATATTGTTCTTTAAAATATTAATAAAAAATTTATATTTATATTACATGTTGTTCTTAGGAGTAAGATGAGATTCAATAACCATGTCAATGGAGTTTCATCTCACTTTTTATTTCCATGAGATACATGCTTTACTCCCCAAAAAATAATTTTTTTTGGTATGTATAATGTCTATGGATTTATTATATTATTTTTATACATAAATTTATGGTTATATATATATATATCCCTTTTATGATCATTTTTTCATGGGTTTTATATTTAAACTATTACAAAATCGATAAACTAATTTTGTCACAATTTGTCTTCCTTAAGTCACAATCCATGTTATGAACCTATATTTTACTATGAGGGGTATATACAGAAATTGAAATGTTATATCATGATTTTTTAATTTTTATATAGTTTTATGGTTTACGTAATTTAATTTCACAAAATAAAGAGTAAGGTTTAATGTTACTAAGTGGTAAACGTTTATTGAAAAAAGCTTATTTATTTTCCTTATTTTTTGCGTTTTTGCTTCCATTGATGAAAAATGTTGATCTATATCTTAATAAAATTAATTAATTTTCACCTCATATAGTTATTCATGATACATTAAATTATTGGTTAAATTTTGACACTATTTTATACCTAATATTGTTATCGATGTGTTTTTAAAAAATCTTGAATTTACCCTGTCTTTGGAAGGAAATATGTGTTCCATAAAAGCAATTTTTTTATGAAAAGGGCTTCCATGAATATTCAAAAATTATAATAAAATCATTAAATTTAATTTTCACTATTTTTTTATATTAATATTATTTTAATAGTATTATTTTAGTCAATAAATGATTGAATATTTTTTGTAATCTTTTATTACGAAATGGAGTGTTCATTTTACCTCAAATGACATATACAAATTTACCCACCATGAATTCGTGGAATATATAATTTCATGTATAAAACTAAAATATTAAAAATAATGTTTCAAATTATATATTCATGTAAATGGTTATCAAAATGTTCTCAATATTCATTTATATTTTGATAAAGAATTTTTTTTCAAATGGTTTTATGTTGTAAATACCCTTTTTTCAAATTAGAAATTAAATTTACCTCAAGAAAGGATTTCAAAATATCCTTCCATGTTATTTTAAAACTAAGCTAAAATTCATAGTTTTTACTAATTCCCTTCAAGGAAAAGATAAAAAGGATAAACGCATATTATTTCATGAATCGTTTATGTTTTGATGGAATGGTTCTTATGAAACAAGTTTCACATCCACAAGTTTTATGCTTTTGAAAGATGCTCCATTTTATGGGTTGTACATTACTGTTGTAATTATAAATCATATTTTTTAATAGGTTATTATGTGGCTAAATTTAAATGTTACAAATTTCATATCATGGTTTTTGATTAGAGGTCTATAAAAACTATCTCTTTTTTGGGTAATGATATGATGAAAGTATTATATCCTTGTGGCACATTATTAATGATTTTATAATGAGATTGGTGAGACCTAAATATTATTCTAATTAATTGGGTAATATAATGTTTTATATGATTTGAATTTTACATGAGTTCTTGACCAAAACCCTGAATTATTAGGTACATGGGTTTTCTTCTATGCCAAAAAAATAGTAAGCTACATAGACAACTTTAAACATTTCCTTATATCGATATCCACTGAACTATTACGGATTTTGGGAGCCCATTTGTAAAATGTTTTTATGTATTTTAAAAAAGATATTTTATTTTAATTTATTAAAAGGTATTTTTGTGATATGATCATCCATATTCATGGATATTATATCCACCTCAATGTGATTTTGTTTAAATATAAAATAATCATTCATTAATCACTTAATCCACCCCTCATAAAGTAAAACTACCACCATCAACGCCCCCTATAGACATAAAATTATTATATATCTTAAAATATATATAATTAAAAAATCTCTATATTCTTACCATATCCAGTTTATTCATCTCTCACAAGAATAACAATCCTAGACCTTTAAGAAGTGATCTAAATAGTGTCCTCCTAAGAGGAGGTTACTTTCTTCAAGGAGCACTTTTTTCATCTAAACCACATTGATTATTATTAAATATTAATAATATAACAATCTAAAAATATTCAATATACTAATATGTTGTTATGACATGAGTACAGACAAAAAAATTTCACATGTCAGTCAATGTTGTTAAAGAATCATTTTTCATGTGTATGACATACTTCTACCATGCGAACCGATGTCGTTCGTTCTTCCATTACCACCTTTCATGTTTATAAATTATGACATAATTATAAATTATATATAGGATATATTATATATATGGTATTTATAATGTTATTGTTATAATTATAATTGTTACAAAACACAATCTGTTATTCATTTCATTTTGTGGGAATACAATAACATCGATTGTGGATATATGGACTACTACCTCCCCAAAGAGTTGTGATTCTTTCACTCTTTTCATTGATTATATTAAATATGGTATTAATAATAAAATGTGTAATATATGACACATAAATTATACTATAATTAATATATATATATATATATATATCGTTCACATTTATTTATTTCAATATTATATGAAAATGGGAACAACATTCATGCATATGTATTACCTACCATCTCCATAAATAATGTATTCCATTTCTTATCACTAAATTTTATAGATTACAATATTCCATCATCATATTTAATTTTTTATTAAGAAGGTGAAACCATATTTAAAATAAATGAAATAGAGAAGCCTAAGGAGGTCAAAAATGATGTAATCCAAGGGCATCCACTTTAATCATGTTTACCCCTTCGGGGTTCAATGTAGAAATGCTATGAAAACAGACCGGATCGTGACCAAGTACTTCTATATAAGCAAGATGATTTGCCACTTGGTTACCCTCGTGCCTGGTGTGGCTGATTTTGGTACCATTGGAGAGTATAAATTTTCAATTTCTGATAATATTGATAATAGACAATGGAGTGGATCATAAATTCTTCAAAGCATCATGTAGAATTTTTTAATATATTTTGACAATAGCTAAAGCTAATCCCTTCTAGAGACAAAGGCTAATACCTATTAGCATGGCCTTGTCTTCGGCCTGAAGAGAGGATCCATATTTAAATAATTTTTAAATTCATATGATTATTCTTTGATGAAATATGTAATAGGAAAAATAAATATCATATCAAAACATACATGAATAAACAATGTAGATATTATCTAAAATAATGAAAATATTGGGAGATTAATAATGAACCATTTATAATATGTTATACAAACATCATATATGATATCATAAATGATAGCATGGTTATATAAAACGTTATTAACATTAATAAAATATATTTATAGTCTTTTAAATAATGTTTGATCAAAAGGATGAGTATGGGAAGGGTTTATCATCCCACTTTTTATTAATTTAAGATATATAACTTTTTAACAATGTATTTTTGTATATGGAATATATAATGACATTTTACTATGAATAAAATTTTCTTTTTGGTATTAAATTCTTAATTTATAAATATACATTTCATTCAGCATATGATTCAAAAGATTATAATGTGTTAAGGAAATTCTTAACCCAAATTATATTATTTAGGATAAACACATACATTCATGAAATTTTCATTATGATATGATTTATGAAATTAATTTTTATTATTTTATTTTTATATCCCCTTTTTTATATATGAATTTTATATGCATATTTTATTGATTTTATTTATTATCTATTCTAGAATATGATATTTATAAGGGACATTATTTTAAAATTTATCCAATTTAATGTTTCCCTGAAAACGTGCTTTTTCATCCACGTACATATTCTTTAAAATTACATAACCTTATGTTTTAAATATTTTATTATCTTTTTAAGTCATTTTTACTCATCTATTTCTTTTTACAAAACCATTAGAATTGATTATTTATTCATTTTATAATTAAAGTGATTTGTGAATTTTCTAAACAAATACTGAAGGAATGTTTTTTATACAAATACTACATTATAATTCATTATTAAAATAATGATAATTTAATAATTTTATGGTTAATTTACAATATTAAAATTTTATTTTAAATGGAAATGTTTTATTTTATATTTTCATTAAATTAAATAAAAATTTATTCAAAACAAGATATATGTTTTCCTCTGGAATTATTTCATGTGATCTTTCAAAATTAACTTGTATATAAGATTACATTATTTGATGATAGTTATTATTTATTCTGGATATTGTTTAAGGAAAATATCCACATTTTATTTATGATTAGTTTATGTTTATGATGGAGTGATATTTATGAAACCAAATTATGTTCATGGGTTCTAATACGATGAATGAGTTACATTCGTATAAAACAAGTAAATGTGGTTTTTTATTATGTTAAGGGAATGAATAATCAATAATTTAAAAAAAATTATCCCATAATTATATGTTTATAATCCCACCATAGTGATATTTTTAAGGGAATTTTCAGATGTTTTTGTTTTTATTACTCATTAATGAAAAATGTACTAATATTGGATTATAATTATATTATTTTTATTTTTTATTTTTCCATTAAATATTTTAAACTAAATTATATTATAATATACCGTTTTCAGGATTCCAAAAATCATGTTGTTAATTACATATTTCTAGATAAAAATCTCAATTAGTCATTTGGATTCCCAAAAATAGCAACAAAACATTGGCCTTAAAAATAGTGCATATATCTTTGTATTTTTAATTTTTTCCCATATATCATTATGGGATTTACCAAATGAGATAAAATTCTACATGATTTTAGAAAAAATACATCGTAATGACATTAGTTAAGGTGGAAATGTGTTATTTATTAATTTTAAATGTTATAAATGAATTTTAATTCTGTGTTTTTGTATACAAATAATCTTTCAAAGTAGAAAAAATCTTCATTGAAAATTGGATATCTTTCTATCCTCGCGTGGCCAATGAATATGAAAATTTTTGGGTTGAAAGAAAAACATCAATGGAAACAAATCATGATGTAATGTGATGTACCATGAGGGACCTCTTTGTGATAGCATCGATTGAAAATTAATTAATATTTTTAAACCCCAATTTTTTGTTATTTATGTTATTTTTAAGTATTTATATTATAATCGTGACGATTAAAATACAATGTGATGTGAGTGACCCCTTTGGGATTGACGTTATGGTGTGCCACTATGGTAATTTATTAGAAAGATAATAATTTAGTTGAATAGTTATTCAGGAAAATCATTTTTTATAAATTAGGAATCTTTTTTAGGGAGTCCAAGTGATCACAATTTCTATTTTTATAAAAACATCAAACAAATTCCAAAATTTGAAAAAAAAACCCAAAAAATAGAATAATGAATATCAGTTATTCACAACACATGGATTACATTATTGTATGTTCATATGTATTTCCAACTACTTAATATTGTATAAGTTATGTTGAATTTATGATTTATATTGAACAAAAATCCATGGTGATTAAAAAAATTTCAATATTCTTTAAAAGATCGCATGATGATAGCATCAATGGATGCCAAATTTGAATATTTCTTACTTATGTGGATGGAATAGAACAATGAAAATATTAATAATAAGAGTTAAATGTTTTTCAATGTAATATTTAAGTTTAATTACCCAATAAAGTCATTAATATTCAACATGAATATCTAATCGTCACTCCATAGACATTACTGGAAGAGGTTTCTAAAGGAAACATGTCAGTTGATTGCACTATGGATGTTCAACATGATTTCAATGAATCTTTTTAATTGGTACGACATCAAAAATGTATTCAATGCTAATATAAACTAAAATAATAATAATTACCTTTATACCTATCTCTTTCATTGGATGAAGATGAAGAAGACCTAACTGAGAAAGAACTCATAGTAGCATTGCCTAAAGAGATTATGTTTAAACATGACCTTAATAAATGGAATGATTTATTTATCAGTTTAAAATGTTTTAATATTTTTTATTTTAAAAAGATATTTTAATTACCTTGTGATAAAAATTATAATATTCTTTATTCACCAATGTTGACCTTGGAGGAGGTTATCAATATTTTGTCTGTAGAAAAACTGGTTACATTCTTCATCCATCCCCCATCATTCAATTTGTACCACATTAAAATGGCATGGGAGTTGATTCACTCAATACATGGGTTCATAAAAAACATTTATATGTTTAATATTAATGGAATATATTTTTTTTTGTGGGTCTTACTCATGAAACCCCATCCACCTTTGGATATAAGTAAAACTACTACAACATCCTGGCTTGGATTAGTAAAAACTGAGCACACACTTAGGGGGAACAATGAATTGTCCATTTTCATTACCCTACCTCTTTATAATTCAATATTTTTTACATGTTTTAATTTCATTATTTTATTGTTGATTATTTAGATCTAGGATCTCAAATTGAAGCTAAACTTTAAAAATAAATTTGATTGTGTCTGTCCTTGTATTATTTTTGTGTAGACCAATAAAATTTATACATGAAAATCATTAAATATATTAATATAAAAATAAGGTATTAAATGAAATTGGTTAGGGGGGATTTAAATATCATTTTATTAATTTTATTTGTGATTTTATTTTTTCATTATTTCATTTCATGACTTTTTATGTTATTCTTTTTATTTTTTCCGTGTTTTTAGGATTCTTAAGCTGAAACAATTACATTGCAAAACACAAAGAACATTGGTATTTTTTGAGAATTTAATGATTATAATTTTTAGTGATTTATGAGTTTATTTATTGGAATTTTTATCTTTCTTTCTTATCTTTTAATTTTATAAACATTGATTTATTGTAAAACCTACATGTACATGTGTAGACTATATTAAAAAATTATTCAATACATGAGAGGTTTATAAAGGTAGTTTAAATATTAATTACATAGATATTTTTCATGATTTTATTTTGTTATGTTACTTGATAGATAACATATATTTTTATCTTTTTAACATGACTTATTTTTCATGTAATTTGTTAAGTATGATTGAGGCACCACATGGAATCCAATTTGCATTGAACTCATATTTTGGACATCCTTTTCATCTAAACATTATTATGTCCTTATTAATACAAAATTTTATTTCAATTAAGCCACATTGCAATAAATTTATCCTCATCGATATTACAATATATTACAAATGAATGTTTATTAATGACCTAAAGTATGTGGTGAGTTGAGTTGTATTTTTTTATTGAAGAATCAGTTTGAGATGAAAAATGTGTTCTTCCATTTATTACTTATTTCATGGATAAATTTCATTATGGAAGGATTTATGGTTATAAAAATATCATTGTATTGTTCACATAAGAGTTAACCATTTTTAAGATAAAAATATGACTATCTTTTTCCTTAAAAATATAAATCTGAAGAAAACATCTGGATCTAAATTCTGTCTAAAACAACGCATCAAAATGGGAAAAGAGGGAAAAAAATTATCATTAGAGCTAAAATTTCACATGATATAATCCCTAAAAAATAAATAGGTTATTGGAGGATATTCATTTTCAATATTATTAAGGATGAAAACAATCATATTTTTATGCATTTACATAGCTTTAGAACATAACCCACTTCATTATAGATTTGGTGATTTTACAATTAATATTTTCCAACATTCATGCTCAAAGAGTCCCATGGATAACCCCTAAACATTTGAATAGTTTTGAATCAATCACGCAGATATACATGGAGGTACAAAATCCTATAGAAATAAAACATGTTCTTGTATAAAATAAAGACTCCACAAAACCCATTAATTATGGAGGGAATTATTTTTTTTGGGAGGTATGTATGACATGAATGGGAGGATTTACATGATATTGAAAGGATTTATATATTTTTTTGAGTAGATAGTGAATTAGTAACCATGTGAGAGTCATGATTTGACCTTATATGTGATAGTTGATATATATTTTCATTTATTCACTTAGTCATTTTTTACAATGTTATTAGTTTATTTCATTGGAGTTAAATGCATAAGTGTAGGGTTGGGATAATTAGACAATTTTCAAAATATTTATTCTATAAATATATTTTTATAGTCCCACTATGTTGTTTTTGATGGAAAAATGTCACATTTTTATGTTTTTGTAGAATTTTGAGAAAAAGAAATAATTGGAATAATTTTTTTAACAATTTTATTTTTATTATATATCTAAGGAATAAAATTTTATATAATTAAAAAATTAAAAAAAAATTATTTTTTAGGATCCATGAAATATTGGGATTCATTTTATGCATCTCGATAAAAAGATCAATAATTCATTTGGAGTCCCAAAACTAGTTCAGAATACTGGCCATAAAAACAATGCATATGTTTGGAGCATTATTATAGTGGGAACTTTTTCTTTAATGGAAAAACCAAATGTGCTAAAATTCAACATGAAGATAGAATAAATTTTGGGTAACTACTTCTATTAAGGTTTTTTTCTTCCATTCGTTCATTTCTAGGTCCATAATTGTATTTTAAGTTTTCATTTTTGAAAATAAATAGTCATTATATAAATAATAATATTTCATATTAAATTGTATATATATTGCTCTACAAAAGGAAAATTATTATGAATGTATGTGGTTAGAAATATGAGTGAGAACCAAAAAAATTTAAGTAAGTTTCATTTCAAAAATTCTAGAATTTAATATGTCCTCCACACAACATCTTTCAAAGGATAAAATTTTCACCCAAATTTTCTTTCCTTTTTTATTAATCTATGTATCACCACCCTTTACAATTGAAATTAATTTCAATAGAATAGAGTGGAGTTTTTTTATTTTTTGGTCTTTATATTTTAAAATTATAATATTTATGTTTTCTTCTTTGTAACCTATTATTCATCCCTTTTATTTTATGGGTTCTCTCACTATACTTCCCTTCTGTACTAAAAAAAATGAGATCTTACATCGATACATTTTCAGAGGGAGGAAATGGTGTTTTCATTGAGTTTTATTATTCATAACTTAGATATAATTATTTATATCTAGGAATTTCATTATAGGATAAATTTATTATACCTTTTGGTCACCCCATTTTATATGCCACTTAATTTGTCATAACATTTAACAATCATTAATACCATTACTATCAAAGTCATGCATATGGTCGAGTATGTCTTGGGTAGTGATGTTTGGAAAATAGATCTCCTAGCTAACATTCATGTGAGGATTGATCCATATTTAGAGCTATTAGAATGTGTTAATGACATTTCAAACGATAAGGTGTACAATGACATGTCTTTTCATGTCATCAATTTTATCACTAAGAACATTTTTTAACAATTATTTCAATCAGCAAAACTCCCAATAACATTAGAATTATTTTATTTGAATAAAACCTCATTTTTTGGTTTCATTACATTGTTATAATTTAATTTTATATTTCATTCATAATTTTTAAATACCACATTTTTGTTTAGTTTAGTTAATTTAATAATGGATACATTTATATAGGGATAATAGAAGGATGGTGTGTTTTAAAAAAATATCCTTGTGATCAACCCTAAGGTGTTCCAATATAGATCATTCTTAGAAGAACAAGAAGTTATTGGAATTTGAATTCACAAAAAACCCCTTTTTCTCTGTGTGAACTCTATCACCCTCAAATTCCTTCTGTAATTATATAATATCTTATGTGATAGGCTTGATTAAAATGGGTATTGAACATGGTTCAAACTATATTGAAATAGGTTTTTAAAATATTTCATTAATGGACTTTGTTAACCATGATAGTCATGGGATAAACATTGACTATTACAATGGTTATTGGAGTGAACCAATTCTTCTATGATGGTATTGGAGATGATCCATGACAAATAAAGAAATGTCATTATATGCATTTTTTTCAAAATTACACGTTTTATGTCAATGCTATTATTTTATGATTTAGTTCTTATGAATTTTATTTATTTATTCTATGCCTTAGGAATATTATCATTAATAATAATGGTATGATTATCAAATATTATATTCATATTCATATACACTCATGTTTATGTTGTGATTCATATTTACTTCATTTACCCTTAATAAGCATCTGATCTCACACTTTTTTTATGTTAATTTCCCCCATGATATAGTGAATGGTATTTGGTTCGATATATGAAAAAGGATTCCAGCTATTATGAAATATTCCAGATAAAATTTCAATTTTTTATGAAATATTTTATTTCATTTAAATTTAGAAAAATTAACCAAAACAATAAAATTTTAGCACACTATTTTTCTAATATGAATATTAATCTACTTATATGTTTTATCATTGTACGAAATGAGAGGGTGTTTATTGTTCATTTCAGAAAAAAAATGTATAGTTTAGCTTTAGAATATAGAACAAGAAAACCGTAGAAATATCCACAAAGATAAATATTGTATTAGAATCCTAGAGGTTTTCTATTGTTCATTTATATCCCAAGATAAACATAGAAATTCATGTATTGAATTTTTATATTAAATTAGTATTGTCCCGCCCATATTCCCACTAAATGGTTTCTCCAATCGAGTTCACCACAATACCTCCAGCACACCTCCCCATGAACCGGAGGATACCGGATAGATGTGGGGGTATAAAGTGGACATCTGAGGATACCCCCATATCAGAGTTAAAAACAAGAGGTAAATAACCAAACATCATACACATCATAGATTTGGAAGAATAAATAAAAAAATTAAAAACGAGGTATTCAAATTAAACTATAGTAAACCCATGAATAGACATGTCATCTGTAGAACCATTATATCACAATAGTCTAGCCATATATACATAAAATATAACTGGAAAATAATAACAGCATTCCCTACTACAAACTATGGGAATTAAGACAAACCTGGTTTCCAATAACCAGTCATGATTCTCAAGCACAACCTATCAACTCAACACAAGCATCTTACACAGCCATGTGACCCATGACCTCATCCCGATACATCATGCATATCTACTCAATCATAAAGTAGACAGAATATATATATGCACACCTAGGAGTATTTAAATTAGATGTGAATAATATATTAGTATGGAACCCCAAATGTTAACCTATAAATTTATACCACAAGTGCATACTCAAGAAATATGCTTAGCCAAGGTGATACACTTCTGAAGTTCAAATAAAAAATAGTCAATCTATAGGTTTAGGTTCTCAATCGACCATACCTACTTCAACCAATTCCCAAATGTCTTATATCACATCTCCCTGAATGTGAATCTGAACATCCTATGGGACCCATGTCCATTGAAGCTACAACCAACCTGTCCAAACAAAGAACCCATCCTACAATATTCTTATAATCCATGATAACAATATAATTTATCCCATACATATCAACATATCCAAAACATTAATTCGTACAAGGTACCTTGTCAAGACTAACCCAAAACTGCTGAAAGGTTTTACTAAGCCTAAAATATCTGTTTGATATCTACTTCATGTATTGATACAAAAATTTCAAGATCCTCATTTCCAAATAACTATAATATATAAAATTAATAATTCTTGGAGCATCATTTTAGAATATAAACAATATATATAGAGATTCTGTCCACCAACTATCCAAGACGGTATACCGTGAATTCCTAGAGCACTAATCTGGCTCACTAACCATGAAGTATAAAATATGTGTCTATGGACTTAGTCTAAATCTATCTTAGTAGTATAATTCCAATAATAGGAATCCTTGTACTATCACCATACATATATAAAATATTGTTGGGGCCTAGAGCATCATTCTGTCCAAAACAAAAAGAGAATGAGCATCATTCTAATATTTTTTTTTCACATGGCACACCAACATTTCCCTGAGCCTTAGTCTAGAACACTCTCCATGGAGTACACTATCAGTGTATTTAAAAACACTATAATACCTTCATAGTAATATACATGATGTTCTTGAGACCAATGTCCAGCAACATACTACATACATGTTTCTTCACATCACTATACCTATCAATATCCAATAATGATCCCAAATCCTTAGCATATAACTCAAACTATAATCAATGAATTGTTACTAATACAGTGTCTTAGACTAATAATCTCAATAACATATATCTAGAACAATATTAATTGTTCGTCTACCTATCTACCACATTCATAACAACCCTTACTATTATTCTAGGATCCAAAACATGGAAACCCAATGATATAAAACCTTCCCCAGAGGCATAATCCAAATCTTGTACTCAATAATCACATATAACGATGGATTGGTAAGAATACATTATGACCGTAAAAATATTATCCCCATAGGGGAATATAACATTTTAGGACCCAATGTATCGCCCTTAATCAAACTAGATAAGCACACACACCCTCTAATGGTCATCCTATCAATTGATTACACACCTAGACCACTTAATCCACACAACACTAGATATAACCCATCTGGATCCATAAAACTTGAACCGAAGAGGATGAATCCCCTCTAAAACCATGGTAGCTTCAACTACATAGGACATGACCTATCAAATAATAATCCTTAAGAATACCTCAATGGCTTCCAATAGATCATCGGTCAAAAAATTCCAATAAGTAAATCCAAAAGCATCTTGTGCCACACATGCATTCTCAATAGTCAACCACAACATCCAATGATCAATTGTTATAAAACCATCCCACTATAGAATCCTCAAGAGTCCCTCACACTCAATGCAACCCCTCAACGACCCATATCCATAACTATCATCATATGATATCATCCAATCCCAATGTTTTCACCCTCTCTAATCCTCAAACAACTCACCATAGAGCACATAGGCCATGTCAATCACCATGTTCCTAACACAAACCATTTGGGTTTTCTGTGACCAAGTCGCACTAATAACCGCATATTAATCTATCTACTTCCAAATACAAAATTGAGGGCCTATATAAACAGAAAGAACAAAATAAATGCAATTCACTCTAAAAACCACATGGAATGGACTCCTTTAATGTCATATTCTAACTCTAGGGTGTTAAAAATATGAAAACACCTCGAATGGGTAATAAAGGTGAAATACAATATGCATCTATTATTGAAAATTTCATGTAATCCTATATCCCCACGTAGTTTTCTAAATTAGATGAAAATGGAATATTGAACCCAAGTATTTGCTATTTAACCCGGTGTGTGCCCCATATGGGTTACTAAATGTGGTACCCCATATAGATTGGTCATGTGTTACATCATGGCCATGTATTCATATAAGGTTCATTACTGTCATGGGAAATTTTTCTTGTTCCCTACATGTCCATGTACCTCATACACAATTTATCTATCCATACAATCAGCAACACACCGATTGACACAACATGAAATTTCCTAAAATTTACACATTATGTTGTCATATTCCTCTATCATTTTATGTACAGGTTGATCACATGTTTTTTTCATCACAAAAAACATCATTTGTTTAGTGTTTTGAATAAGGAAACCCATACAAACCTACAAAAACATCCATTTTCACCAAATATAAACATATCAAACCTCATGGTACCTTTAGAAACAATTATTGTATAATGAATCATTCAAAAAATATTATGTGGGGAATGGGGAATAAAACTCAATAACTATCCTTCCTTATGGAATAAAGGCTAGATTATTGGGACTACATCCACTTCTAGAAACTGGTTCACCTCAATATTCTCTCAATCTTCACCAAGAACTATGTCCAAAAACATCTCAACTTTCACCCCTCTCAGTTTAGCCAAAACGCATTAGGAAAAACCCACTCCACATTCCCTATCATTCATAGATTCCAAAATATGGAAATGGAATACTTTTAATAGAATAAATTAATTTATTAATTACATATTTAACACTCATCTCATGTCCAAAAACACTATGTGGGATTATACCTCTCCTTGAAAAAACTAATCATTTTATACTCAATTGAAACGCCATAATCTCAATCTAACGCTCAATTAATATGGTAAAACCACCCAAAACTACATGAATATAATTATATTCAACTAATAAAATGGTTAATATTCATTTAAATAAAAAATTCTCGGATTTCACAAAAAATTATTGTCATTCTGTATACACTATATTTTTTTATCAACAGAGTAGTCAGAAAAAATATTTAAGCTCATATGATAGATTAAATGACTCCTTTAACACTAATTATGACACATTAAAATTCATTTATATTTATACAAAAATTTAAAATTCTAGAAAAACAATGTCTATATAACCTACCAACCATAATATGTTTCATCTTTGAGAGGATTCAGTCAGTTTTGAAGCTGTAACATCTACCCACATTGTTATTCAAGTCAATCCCGGTCTGTGAATTCTACTTCCAAATGAAAAATGAGTTTATATACTTATCCTATAATAGAGAAAATATGACCCACAAATAGCCAAGGAACTTCTTACCACTATTCTAAAAAACTGGGACTCTACAAAACCACACTCATATTTTTGGATACACCACAACATCCTTTCATGGACACAAAAAACAAGTTATTTTAATGAAGTAGGAAAACATTAGGCCAAAAAAATATAGTAAAGGTAGGGCTGCACAAAATCATGAGGGCAAGATGTAATGGAAACCAAGGACATTTTTAATGATAAAAATATCTCTTGCTTGAGGTAAGGACCCAAAAATAGAATAGTAGATAATGGAATCAGAAGGAGGATCCTCGAGGGAAAGATAATTGGTCATTTTTCCCCTTATTAAATGTGTGGGAGATGGTTGTGTGTTCTTTTAATAAGCTATTTAACCCAAGGAGCTAGTATTTAATAGACTATGGAATGGGGTAATTTCAATATATGGAGTTGAAAATAAGTAGGGGGATGGTCTCTATCACAAGTAGCCTAATTTGTTTATCATTTCACATCTCAATTCCAATAAAAAGATTAATGGATATTTCTAAGAGAGACTAACCATGTCTTGAAGAGGATGTTAATGAAATAAAAAATAACCTTTATTTACATGAAAAAATGACCACCTCACATTAAACATGATAAGAACGAATCTTATGTGTTCATATTCTAACCAGTAATGGGAGGAAAAAGGTGGGTCTTGTTACCTAGGATGGTATTAGGGGAAGAAAAACATAACATACATGGGAACATAAGTAAATTGTGAGAGGAGCATGTATTCCAGTCTTTAATCTATCATATCATGTCATCCACAATGATTTTCATTATAAATGAAATGGATCCAAAAATAATTTAGATCCCATTGAATCCAGATATTTTTCAAGCAGTCTGGAGGCACCAACAACCAGTAGTGGTTATAAAGATTTTGTTATTCATGTAGAAGGTATTATCCCCCAAAACTTAGAACAGGATACCAAGAAAATTTTCACATGTATTTTCTTGAGGAGCCACACCATTGAAGGCATTGAAACTCATCTATAACGATCATTAATATTTCCAAATAAGAAAAGGTGATTCACTGTTTCAACAACATGAATGTTGAAATAATAAAATTAGAAGGAAATATGAATAATAGAATGGTCAATGTTATATTTCATTGATGGGGAATTTTTTCTGATATGAAACACCGGAAATTTCTATTTATAGGGAAGGAACGTACCCCATATCAATTTCCCATCCAACATATCCCATTGTTGAGTGAAATAGCTTGCGATAATCCATAATAGAGAACTCCCTAGAAGAAAATCAATTAAACACACACAATTAAGGTTCAAACTACAAAAAAATTAATTTATAGACACCCCAAAGATATTCATTTAAAATATTATTTATAAATCAGGAATGGTTCCCAGAATTAGTCAATGAGATATTAGGGGTGAGAGGACCAGGGAAACCAGTCATTGTCCCGCTCGAATTGTGAAACCATAAATTGATATATACCCTACCAACTATCCATCATACGTTTTCCATAGCCCTAGAAAAATAAAATTCGAGAACAAAAAATAAGTGATTACATTCCATTAGAAGAATTACATGTATAAAAATATTTCCCAGTAGTATACTTCCCCTCAAAGTATCTTAAAATTAATGTGCTCCCACACATTCATAGCATGCATCACATGAATTTTCCTAGAAATACTCGAGACACCAACACATCCATCTCCCAAAAAACTAGTGGGTCATTCCAAAGAGTTCAAATTTTGTTTCTATTTAGGTTGTTCATACTAGAATTAAGAACCCATTATTTTCTCTAGATATTATAAAATCTTTTTTGGGGATCTAAAAATCGAAAGGACTAGTGTATGGTAAGATGTATTCAAAAAATTAGTTAATGTTATTCTTCCACTAAAGGAAAATAAGAAACTCTTCTAGATAGTCATTTAGCTTGCGATTTTATTCTTCAATTTATCAGATTGACACATTCATAACTTGTATGAATTAATGGGGACACCGATATTCTCTATGTAGATAATCCTCCTAATAATAAAGAAATTTTGTTGCAAGGAACTAATATCTGATTCATTCATTAGTTTGATATCATTATTCCACCCCTCTTATTATTGACACATTGCCCAATCCAATTATAATACAGGTCAATAATCTTATTCATACCATGTTTTAAGTATTTGATTTCATAAATAAATGTCATGGTGTCATCTTTATACATGAAATGAGAAAGATCATTTTAGTGTTTCTTACACCTAAGTTGAATAATATAACCCTAAATGAGGCTCCCTTTGATGTACATATTCACATTATCCTTAAAAAAGAATAATTCAGGGGAAATTGTGTCTCCGTAATGAATCCACTGAACAGACATGAATAATTCCTAATTCCACCCTAGAATAGAAATTAATAACTATATAGAGAAAAAAAACCTAAAGAGAATATCATTATTCAAGGATGAAAACCCAATGCAAATGTGTAATTTTAGGATGAAGGAAAACTCTATTAGATCATAATTATTTCCATGTCTAATTTAATCCTAATGATAGAGCCACAAAAAAATTGTATTATATTGTTCAACACATCATGTGCTAGGCTGATTTCAAATTGAATAGTTCTTCCCTTGATAATGGCATATTGTTCCTATCAGATCCACCCATGAAGCTGAGAGGATATACATCTATTTATAATAGAAGAAATAATTTTCTTCACAATATATCATATACTAATAGGTCTATAATGGTAAATAGAATAGGGGTCCATATTTTTCTAATAAGAACCATGGATGTAGCACTTTTGTATGGGGAATGATTCTGCCACAAAAAAATCATTGAAAAATTTCACATTTGTTTTTTTAAATATCACAAGAGATGATAATGATTAAACATAGAAAATAGTAAGGTTGGGTGAAATGTATGGGATGAGGTGATGATTATCATCATGGATCTCATGTTAACTGGGAACAATATACATCCCCAAATAACCATGATTTCACCCAACATCATTTCAAACATTATATTAATATCATGGATCTCCCTCCTTAGAAACTAAAATATTATTTCATCACAAACAAACATATTTTCCAAAGTTCAAGAAAAATATTTTTGAAAACTATATAACATGACAGGGCCATCTGACTCCCAAAGTAGAAAAAATGTCAAAAAAGATATTATTTCGTGTTCCTGATATCTTAGAATAGCACCCATTGTATTCATCAATATCTAATATGCCATAGGGACCTCTCCCATAGTATGTAGATGTTGGTATCCCCACCATAAAACATCTCATATACTACTGCATGATCACAACCTCCCAGGAGGCCCTTTATCAAACCAAGGAAAAATCTATATGGAACGGCATAAATCTAGTTCTCTCTTAGCATACTCACAACAATGTAAATATATTGGGCATGATTGTATCTAAACTATGAGTATACTAATATGAAATCATAATATACCACCACAACCACATCTATTCTAGAGTATAATTGTTCTATAAAAGGGCCTCAGGACATATTCTCCACTATCCTCTCATGACAATCATAACGATTTTCATCTATCTCATTAATTCCTTACCAACTCAACCACCTCATATGTACTCCCCTGGTGGGGTCTGATCTACAAACCAAATGATACTAGAGATCACCAGTTCACATATCTACAAAATTTAATTATCTATCACCTATTACACATCCCAGTGTAACCTAACTATAAAACCATATTTTACTCTAGAGATCCACATGTCATGAAATATCATATCAAATGCCTAAACCATGAAAACTCGAGACCTTCATATTCTATGAATCAAACCAAATGAAACCATGATCATTATTACTAATAAACTATTTATTGGGATAAGCACGAGAAAAATACTAACCCTCTAACAACATAAGGAGGAAACACCAGGACAATAGTGGACCATGGAAAAACATAATTCATTCAATGGGCATAATCATAAATCCCAACTTCACCATTCGTGCACCATTATCAAAAGTCCAAATAAAATCTATTTCTCGTACACCAAAAGATACACATTACTTGGTTTACCCCTAAAAATGGTCACCCAAAAATCCAAACAACTCTGAATCCAATATATATAATCACGTTAAAAAGAAAAAAAAATTCTCCCACCAAAACCAATATAGCATTTCTCACATGAAGTCACTTGGTTGAACCACATAGTTCAAAGCTAGTTATGAAAAGGCCAAAACTAAAAGGCACTAAAAATAAAATCGCATCACCATTCCATGAATTCATCAACACAAAACATCTTCATCTCATGTCATCTACCATAGATGCATCATATAATGACCCACTTACCAAAAATAGGGACCTAATCCTCTATGAGCATCATCACATCAGACTGCTTCATAGAGGACCCAACCATACAAAAAACCTCAAACAAAACTACTCACAAGGGTTTAAATAATATAAAACATGACCATAATAATCCATTATGGTCACTAAAATGACTATCCCTGAGATCCACACATACGTCCTTAGTGATGAGAACAATGTCATTGATACAAACATCATGAAATTAGATAAAAATTCATAAAATAATACAATATAATTCCTATAACATTTGGATCATGCATTCTTATCATGATGCTTGCGATTTCTATTGACTCTAAATAAAATGATTAAAAATAAAATCATAAAATTCCTTCAAATGGTTCAGAAGAATCAAATATATCAAAAATTGTTAAATAGAAACGATAAGATCATTGTTTGTAGTGAAAATAATATATAATATAGAAAAAAATAAAGATCATCAATCTCAGTCCATTGTACCCTGGACTTCTTAGAAGAATATGAAATCATGACACAATATACTATTATCCATCACATTTTTCAAAGCATTCCTATATATCATTTCTACTAAAACAAAAATAGTGGAATCATAAGAAAGTTAATACTTGTATAACACAATGTGATGTCCTATATAGTTATCCACTAATATGGTGCTCTGATCCAATAGTCCACATGATCTCATGTGCACCTCCTCGTATGAAATAGGTTTTTGACTAGCAGTAGGGGTTTGAAACAGATTTCTAGTAGAATATAACCCCATTTTAGAATTCAAAAATAGATTTAAATAACCAAAAAATAATACATATCAGATAATTGAGAAGAATAAATAAAACGATACAAAACATGTTGTAAGAAAAAGAAACTGAAATAATGAAATGAATAACGATGTCATAAATACCACCATGATATCCCGCAGGTCCGATCACATATTCAAAAATAAGTAATTAAAAAATAAAAACACCATCTCTTACAATCAACATTGTGCTACAACACATACCCGGTCTCCAATACCCTATCAATATTATCCAGCTTTACCAATCTACTCCACACAATAATTCCACTAATAAATTAAATCTATGTCCTCAGAATGATCTATCATGCATCTATTATCAATATAATATCATACTGATGCTGTATAGGCACAATGTGGTGCATGTATATGGGTAAAGAATAAACCTCAGTATAAAACTCCCATCATTGAACTTATAAACTACTTACATAAACGCATACTCATGTAATATGATCATCCATGTCAATACACGCTTAAAGAAAAAACAATATTAAAACAAATATCGATCTATAAGTTCGAGTCCTTGAGAGACCTATCTTGCATCTCCCAATGATTTAATTTCTCTGTGCACTTTCCCACGACTATGCATCCCAAACATAATGTGGGGCCCACATCCACAGAATCTGCAACCAACCAGACCAAACTAGATACCCATCTTATGATAGTAATTTCAACTAGGATACTAATATAATACATCCCATATATATCCTGATGAACCAAACATTACATCATACATGGTACCTCAACCATATTGTCCCAAAACAACACTTATTTACTACCATGTCTACACCGTGTGTCTGACATCAACCTCAAGTACTGATATAATAATGCATAGAACCTTAGTCTAAAAACATTACAATATGTCAAATTAATCATTCATGGAGCATCATTTGAACATATAAATCAATTATGGAAAGCATAATTACATCATCTATCTTAGTTTGCATACCATTAACCTACTGAGCCCCAGTACGGAGCATTATCCATGAAATATAATATAATTTTCTACAAAAATATTTTTACACCATCATAGTAGTGTGCACTCTATTCCCCAAAACTCATTCCAGCAACCATCCATATATGTAACATCAGTCGGTCCTAGAGCACCAGCCTTTCCAAACCCCAATGTGGGGGTGAATATGTCTAGCATCCCATTTCACATAGAATTGCATCATTTCCCAGAACTTCATTATGGAACACTATCCATGATGTATACTTCATGATTCTTTATCATTTGGATGACTAAATCTCTATAGTATGATTCATGTTCCTGGAACATAAATCTTCACAAGACCACATACATGTGACATAACATCCCTATACTCGTAAATTTCAATCAATGTCACTGGATCATCAGTCCATCTCTCTAACCATAAACAATGTATTAGTACAAATATAGATCCACAGTCGAATCATCTGAATCATTTATTTATGGAACCATACATAGGGATCATTAATCGTGCTCTCACATCAATCACATCCCTTAATAGTAAATCATGTTCTAAAATGTTGAAACATAACCAATTAAAATCCACCCATAATGAAAAATCTAAGTCTCAACCCCAAAAATCACATATATAATGGGACAGATATATGTCAATATCAACCATCAATATCTCATATCAATATACTCATATATCATGTAGGGTCTCAAGGGGACATACATAACAAAACTCTTCAAACACAAGAACCAAATCATTGTCAAACTATCAATAAATTGGATACATAGTCCAATGAATCCACAGAAATACTAAATCATCCATCATGATCCACAAAACAATTACACATATGGATTCATCCCCTCTAATACAATAGTAACTTTTAACCACCAAGGAAAAGACCTATATCAAGAAACAACCTCAAGAGGCCTTCAATGAACTCCAAACCATACTTGATCAACAACATTAAATAATTTTAATAAAAAATAAACGAGTTTTATATGTTCAACCTCAAAATCCATCAATCAAACTCAACAATCAATTGATCAGAAAACATCCCAATAGGGAATCCTCAAGTGTCCCACAGACTCAACTCAACAACACTATATCACTCAAACATGACCATCATCCTTCAATACCAACCAATCCTAAAAGATCCAACCTATGTGATCCTAAAAACACACCATGGGACATACTAGTCTGACCAATCATTGAGATCAAAATCCTCACCTAGGCCTCCTAGATTACAACCCAACCCAATGGTGGATATCGAACAAAAATAACAAGGAGATCATCCAAAAAACTATCATGGTTCAAAACACCATTTGGATGACCTCTATATGCCGAATGTTCTCCACTATTGTGATCTCTGCAATAAAAAACACAAAATTCCATCATATAATGTATAATATATACTTTTGGGTGTCCAAACATACAATCCCCTTCAAAAGTGTCAAAAAGTTGCACTAAACTATTTTTTTATTAGAGCACACAAATTATACGTCCATAATTTTTGAAGGGAATAAAAATATGAAAAATTTGTCAGGTAAACCCCATGTATGCATTGTGTAAGATAAATACAAGGAATGTAACCTAGACATGATACATACACATGAACCCTATCAGGCCTGGCTATGTGTCACTTCATGGATGTGTACTAACACATGTTGTGTCACCCACATAAAAATATGAAATGTACCGTACATGGCCTAGTACCACCTAAATGGGTCATTAGGACATGTACTTAGCCACATATTGTGTATTAATATTCTTTTTTTATCCGTGATTAGGAATAATATATGATGTGTGTTATTCAAACCACATGTTTTCTAGTCGATGTTTCTAAATGTAGAACCAATGCAATCCCCTTGAACCTTCCATTTTCTCCTTAAATAAGAATAGATTACCCGTCACAAGGTCCTTATTAACAATTATAATGCAATGAATCCTAAAAAGAGACATTCTACGTTATCAGGGTGTAAAACTCAAAAATCAACTGACCTCATCTTGTAAACGTCAGAGCATTAAATCCAAATCTACTCAAAGTAGCTATGGGACCTCGATTCAGTCTTAATATATGAAGAGGATAAGGTATAAAGGAATATCCTCCTTTTACCATCACAGTCTAGACATCTTATGAAAGGTGTATTCCTCTCCCACTTCTCTACTATGCATGGAATCCAAAATGTATAGGGGGACCCTTCTTAATTAATATAGTTAATTAATTAATAAGATAATTAATTAATATGTTATCTAATAAATATTTTTTTTATATTATTCCTTTTTATTAGGAATATAATTATCATATTAGTATTAAATGGTTCAATTTAAAATTATTTATTTTATGCAACAAATCATTTAAATAAATTCACACTACTAAGAAAATTCATAAATCAAATTTTATTATTTTGGTTAATATTTTAATCCTTGATTATTCCAAAATAATCTGATTTTTGAAATTATTTTGGAATATTTTATGTGTTTTTCTCATAATTTTTATATGTCTATAAATTATATTGACATATTTGATCCAATTTATTTATGCTCACTTCAATGATTAGATATTTATAATGGAATTTGATTTAAAAATAATCCTTTTTTAATATTCCCTTATAACTCATTTTTTATTCCATGTCCCTAGAATCTAAAATTACTTCCAATTTTTTTTAATAAAGTTTAATTTTTATAGAATTCCATTTTTACTAATATTTAACATTTTACAAATAAAATGGATTTATTATTTTTGTCGTTTTCCTAATATATTTTTTGGATTTTTTGACAATGTTATATATCCAATGTTTTTTAGACATATATTGCTTGATTGGTATTTCATGCCATCATGATTCCTTAATTACCTAAATAATCCTTTACATGCTTATAATTGGGTTTTCAACTAATAAAATTTATGTATAATTATAATAAATTTTAACAAAAATGTTTTCAAACCAGATATGATATTCTACTCAAAAATTATTACTGGTGATATCTAAAAAATAATTTCCATAAAAGATAACTTGTTTTGATGTTACTTATGATTTTATATGGATATTATCAGAGGGAATTACCTTAATTAGTTTTATATATGGGTTATATTGATGATATAATGATATTTATGATAAATATTTCTCTTCATCTATTATGACATGATGAGTGATTTATGTTCTTATAGAACACAATAAAATGGATATCATTATATGATTTTTGGGACCTATATATCTCTCAAATACATTTGGTAATGATATTATATCTCATGAGATAGACATGACTGGTATATAGATTGATATCAGTACAAACATGAATTAAATGGTCAGCGAAATCATATTTGTAAAGGACTATATCATAGAATATAACATTGGAAGTGATCCTAGACTAGTACAATAATTTAGGGTGTGAACCCTTTATACAATGATAGTCTTCGGAAATATCTTTGAATAACAACGAAATAATTTGATATGCATATGTTTTTTCAATAATTCTATAATTTATGCCAATTATAATCTTTTATGATGTTGGTCAGAGGAATTTTTATGATTTATTATATGACATATTATTTTGATCTTTGATATACAAGTAATGTCTTTTAAATATCATGATAATATTCTTCTAACCATAAGTTTATGTTATGATTCATTTTTCCTCTTTTACATTACTCAGCATGTAAGAAAACCATTTTCTTATTTATTTTCTCTAGTAAATAGATAAAGGAATTATTATTCATATATCAAATAAGTTTGTAGTTTTGAAGGAGAAAATGAGATAAAAATAGTCATTTTATGAACATGATGTTTTTCCATGTTTCCAAAGACACTATAACAAGGTAGTCCTTGCATTGTATTATTGTAATAATATTATTCATCTATTTAGATGTATTATATATGTATGAAAATAATATATTATTATAAAAATGATCTTGAGTGTGTTAATGACTTTTCTAGAACATCGACGTAATCCACCTATTTTTGTAAGAAACAATAGTGTTGTATTCAATAAAAAATTATGAATCATTTTATTTATTTTATAGAATTAAAATAAAGAGGTGTTACATATTTGATAGAAATATATTTTTAAAAATTTATAAGGAGAAATACTAAAATGTAGATAGTGTTACAACCTTAATAAGTTTTGGGGATTTCAATGACAAAATCCTTGTTGATGTTATACCTTTTCTACTAAGGTATATGCATTGGTTATATCCCACAATTAGAATTTTATATATAATCCTTGAATTGAAAATATACTATGAACTAAGATGAAAACATGAAATATATCTTTTCATGTTATTCCACATGAGATATTGTTTTAAATTTATATATATCTTCACACATAATGATAAATATAGAATTATGAACTATGTGCATCATCCAAGAGAATTGTCTTTAAATTTGGTGTTGATGGAACACATACATAGTTCATTCACCATAACATTACAATAAAATCAGGAATTAATTTGTTTACATTTAGGTCATTTTATTGTTCCACATCTTCATTATTATCCACTTTAAAACTCATATAGATATATTGTTGAGAACTTATATGTGAAATATATTATTTGTCCCCTTCTATAAATAGTTCATAATATATACATTGATAATCCATTAATATTGTTTCTTTTTTAATCCCCTTCATATATAAGATATCCTGACCCTTTCTACATAGAGTGTCTACCACCTTGATCACTTTCATAGGGTGGTATGTATTAAGAAATCAGAATCATTAATCAAATACAACCCTCTTATATATAAAATATTCAATATATTTTGAGTTAATATATACTTTTAAATTTTATGATTGGAATATATATAAAAACGTTTTTAATAAATATTAATCATTCGTATATATATTTAAAAAATACTGAAAATAACTCAAAATCCATAGTTCAGTAATTTTTCTTATGAGTTTTCAAGTAGTGTGTGGTATAATGTTTTACTACATATTTATGTATTAGGAAACGACATAATAACTATCAATATTTATCACTATATATAAAAAACCAATACCCACTATTGGGTAGTGTTATCACATGCACACTGACATAATAACTCTCCATATCATTGAATTTTCATAAAATTAATCAATCTAGGACTATGTAACCAACATCTGAGTGAACATAGTCACTATATTAAAAATAAATGTGAAATTGTTAAAAAAACAACTGATAATAGCCCACAAAACCAAAAAAACCTATGGACCACAATCATAGTCGTTGGTATATTCCAATTAATAATAAATACCATCATTGATAGATCTATTGACATATCATTTCATGATACTAGATTATGTGGAAATGAATCTTTTTGTAGCCAATATTTACACTTGACAAATTATTCATATATCATCATTATTTAGTTTATTTTTTACAATGGTGAAGGGATATTCTTTATATTCAACACTCATATAATATATAATAATATCATCTATAAATACTACCACAAACTAATCAAGGAAATATATAAAGACTACATTAATTATATAGAAATGATAGAAGGAAAATAAGTATGTCTAAATTGAATCAATATAAATTTATTATATCCATACAAAATATGGAAGGCTAATATTTTGGTTATCATCACTTTTGACTCTGAACTAATATTACCTATGGAAATAGTCAGTCTTGGAAAAAAATTATCGCTTTGTAATTGATTGAATAAATAATAAATAGAGGATTGATGATTCTTGTTACTGATTTTGATCTTGTTAATTTTATTATTACACATACACAGTCACATTGATCAATCGTGATCCTAAAAAAAATTATACTCACTGAATGGTAACACACTTGGGTAAATGGTTGCCTTATTATGATTAATATGGATTTGTTCTTTAAATACTTCAATTAAATATGGAATATTATATATGGAGTATTAAAAATATGCTTAGAATTATTTAAGACTTCTATTTAAAACTAACCATCAAAATTTTGTATAGTATTATAATTAAATTCCCAAATAACATAAAAAAACACTTGAAATTTTTGAATATATACTTTGGTGATTTTCTACCCATCCATATAATAATTCAACATTAATACCCATATAATAGATGAAAATTTATTTGGAATTTCATATTTTGCATCACATTAATAGACGATCATAGTCTTTTTTGAAAATAAAATGTGATTTCCCATTTTTCACGATTTGATATGTGATTTATTTAGATTATTCTTATCTATATCCAAGATAACAAAAAGTTAAAGATATGTGAATATTATATTTTCAGTATAATATATATTCATACAATTGTTAGTCAAATAAGTATCATAGACTTTTGATGTGATCATTGTACCATTAATAGTTTTAACATCGATCATATAATCATTGAGGAATAAAATATACATTCCTTGAACCTTTTCTATATATTTAGAAATTCTAATAACAATGATAAAATAATAATATTCAATATTTTAGCATATCGATCACTACCATAACTTCTTCATCATACCATAAATCACATAATAAAACAATTGTTTTTCATGATAATTGAACATAATTAATATTGTCGGTCCTTCACTGAATATTTAAAAGTCATTCATACCATATATATATCATGAAACCTTATATTTAATCTATGAACTAATATTTTTATCCTAATTCATCAATGATCATCATAAATTACAATCTAACAATGTAAATTGAAAGGAAATTGTGAAAAACTGAACCATATCACTTAGGAGTGTTATGCCATGTGTTTATTAAGGGATCATTCATTGTTAACTATGTTCAGGACTTAGACATAATCCTCAAATAATATTATGGGATACTACCGAAAATACATATGTTCCAAAACCATTTTCACATATTTTATCTATAAAGAGATGTATTTCTAGGAAGACAACATAATGCATTCCTTTCCAAAACAGTAGGATGATATTATACACGTAGAATTATCCTTATATTTAACACCAGAGGAGACCAATAGAAACCTCCATTTATTAACTAATCCCATATCTGGTACCATCTATATTGACCCATAATTTTCATACATTAATATTGTATCTTACTAGATTAATATCTCTAACATAATATTATGATTTGTTCTATTGTCATATATTTGTAGGGTCTTTGGGAAAATTGTTCCACTACAAACATGACTACCATAGAACTAAATGGTCTCCCATATATATCATCGCATCTAGTAAAATTAAATGGATGCATAAATATATGTTATTTATTTTTCTCCAACAAATGTAGAAATTATGAATGGATTTTCAAAAATTCTAAATAAGGGTTAATGTAAGAAATATGAATGATCACATAAGTTTCAAATGATCATGTTGTTATAATAATATGAACATCACATTTGAAATAAATTTATAGTATATAATTAATCAAAATCATAAATCCGTGAAAATGATTGACAATTAATAAGTCCTCAGTCCAAAAGAATTAGAGATCATGATCTACAAGATCATAATATTTCTACGTGGAATAATTTTGATGAATATCCATAAGAATATAAAATCACTTCTTTATTGAATGTTAAGTTCCGAAATTGTGACATAATAATTTTACACATATTATGAAAAGAAAATTAATATAAACTTTATCAACCCAAAGTTTGTTAGTTTATTTCTCTTTATATTCTAAGGTACATAAAAAATAAAAATGGAAAAAGAAGAACACTTGTTGTATTATATATAATGATATCTTAAATCAATTTATGCTATTATAACTACATTTTATGACCTAGTTAATGAATAGAAAAAGGTTGAGATATGTGGCCCAATATATTACTAAAAATGATTATAATGAAAAACATGTCTTCTAGTAGAATATCACGATAAAAAATATGATAATTTTCTTAGAAAATAAAATGTGAGAATAAGATAAATATTATTGTATCATATTATCATAGATTTGAATGATTTTGTTTCAATATAAAATATGATATAAGCATTTTTCATGGTTAACCAGCAAGACAATATCACATGTTGGGAATAGTACCATCATGGAATAGATTTACTCCCTCGCCCCAATCATATCTTCTCATGAGACAAAAACTATACTCAATGCATTGGAATGATATTTGGTAACAACTATCATAACATCCACATGCTAATATGTTCAAAAAATTAATTAAATAATAATGAAAAACCATATGAATTACCCATGGAAATAAATTGATTATTTATTATTCCTTCATATCATAAACAATATACATTTCATAATGATTCCAAATAGAATATCAAATTAAAAAAATTATGTAATTATTTATGTTACATATATAAATAGTTTATAATTATTATATTACATAAAATGGATAGTTAATGTTATTTTGAGAAACTTATGTTACAATACAGAGAAATAGGGTGTTTTAGTGTGGCCCCTTACATTATATACTAGAATAATTCTACAATTTAACATAATGTTATTAATAATGATATTAAATTCATTAATTTTATTATGAAAAATCATTTAAAACTATATATTACTTATAAAAGTTTTTTTTGATCATTTATAAAAATTTCAGTGATATACGAATTTCAAATCCAATGTTTGGTGTTCATTTGTTTCATGATTCCAGGTTAAAAATTATTGTGGATAATTGTTGATGTTCTATTAATTTAGGAATAAATCACCAGAAATTAAAGGAAATGGAATTTATGTACTTCATAAAATTTTATTGGTCAAATATTTCCTTTTATTCCCTAAAATATGTGTGATTTATTTAGTAAAAATGACAATGCTATTAGATTAGTTTATTAAAGAGTATTTATCAACCATCATTAACTAGATTCATTTTCATTAATATAATAGAAATATTATTATTAAATAATGCTATAAAATAAAAAATATAAATATTTTATTCATTTTATTCATTTTAATACATTATAATAGAATTCAAACACCTTATTATGGGGGTAATTTAATAGGAAACTCACCATCCTTGAATGTGGTGAAGCAACCTAATATGGAAAATAATTTTTTTATTAGAAATAAAATGTAATATGAAAGGATAGATGATAGATATTAAAATAGAACTATCAAATTTTAATATATATATATATATATATGATACTATTTCTAATATTTAATATTGGAATATATTATTTTTCGAGTTCAAGGAGTTAGAAAAATATAATGATTAGATTGAGGGAATTTCTTTCTCTATTGGGTGTATCCTCTTTGACATCAACATATATAACCTTGGATTTCTCTTCGGGATAAGACAAGTAGATCAACGAACAAAGGTAGATCAATTGGAAGGGGATATTGTATTCATTCATCATGTTTCAAGGCTTATTATTTTTTGTGAAAAGTTATGTGGAGGGGAGGTATTTATATGGAAAAAGGTGGTTTTTTGAGTATTAATAACATTAATTTAATATTTTCACTCCGAAAAACAAATAGTATTTATATTTTTAACAATATATAGAAAATGGTATATACGAGTTCTAAATAATGGGTTATTACATCATCCATTAATAGAAAATTCACTTATATATATATTTAGTAGGTTATTAAGGGTATAATTAAATTCAAACATCCATGCACATAAGACACATATTTTAGAAAGTCAAGACATCCCCCCCCCACAAACACATAAAGGGAAATCCCACCTATCATGAATTTATTTATTCCTTACCTGGCACATTGGCCCAATCAGCAACAAGCCCATAACATGGCCGAAATCCTAGGGCACCTTCATTCATGCATCATCATGCCAACGTCACTATGATTTCATCATACATTTTATCTTTTATATATCACTCAATGCCTTAATTATGATTGTGTCTCCACCTGCCAGCATCATGATTCCATCACCACATGACTTCATCATCGTATGCATAATTTCATGCATAGTTCTTATAATTATTAATATAATATATTTTTTTCATATATCACTATTCAATAAAATTAACTATTTTAGAAAAATTCCCCAAGTCTGCTTTAATAATTTTTTGATGTGTAGATTTCAAAAATTAAAAAATGTTATAATTTTTTTAAATGAGAAATTAATTATTCAATAAATACATTATTGGTTTTAGAAATAAAAATTTTCATATTATGAACTATTTTACCCATTGAAAAATTACTAATGTTATGATAAAATTTTGTTATCGTTTCAAAAAAATTAATATTAATTTATGACAAATTTTATACAAATAAACCTTCTATAAAGTCAATAATTATTTATGAAATTATATTTAAATAATTTATAGTTTATTATATTAAGAAAACATAATTTATAATTGTTAAATGATTTTTTACTTCCTTGATGATATTAATATCCCATATTTTACTTTTATAATATAACTAATTATAATTTAACACATCTATAAGTGAGAATACTATTCCAATGTTCATGTCAGTATTTGAACACTACAATTATTTTGAAAATTGTTTGATTAATATAAAAAATCCAGATTTATAACAATCACATAGTATCACTACATTTATTGAACACAAAAAATTTTATTCAATATTAATTTATTTATATTTTCTATCATGGTTATATATTTTTCATTTCTATGATAAATATTTCACTAGAAATATTATTAATTATTTCTATTGTTTTTTAAGTTTGTTTTATTATTTAACATCACGACCTGATGTAGCATGTGTGACCATAGTGATACATGACATCATGAATTCCTCCCAGTATGCAGAAGTATACTTACAATTAGGGATTGTCTATGAAATAAATTGGGAGGACTATGACATTTTTATCATGTCATCTAGAAGAGGAATTAATTAACAAAAATAATAAATCATGAACTTTAAAAAAAATTGGAAACAGATTAAATTAAATACATAAAAAACTCTCCAATATTGGTAATAATAACCACAATATATTATTGAGTTAATTAATCACAATAAGAAGAAAAACATATGTGGTCTCACAGAGTATTTCCAATTTTTATCCATCTCTATCAAACAATATTCCATAATAGAATATATATATATATATCGTTCCCCTTATCATATATTTGTTTAATAAATCAACATGTGCATAAATTTTGTTTATAGGGCATGAGTCTAACATTTAGAAAAAAACAATAATTATCCATTTTTATAAGTGAAACCATTATATAAAAGTGTATATCATGACATACCTATATTATTAATAAACCAAAAAACAATTTTTGGGGCATGATACTCTTACTATGCCTCCATTAACCACATCCCACCTAAATATTCTCATTTTTCTAATGAAAGTTGATTAATTAACATACCTCTAATAAGGTAGAATAGCTCATGCATCCTAGTTGGGGTTTAGGGGAACACTACATGATTTTCATTTTCATCATCACCCAGTCAGGGGTTTTCATTTGAATTAGAATTTTTCAATCGTATTGATCACTATATATCTTCTCCTTTTAATCATAGAGGAAAAAATTTTGTACTTATTCGTATATGGTATATTTCAACCAGCCACTATGATTTTCCCTCTACCATGGTATCCTTTCCCACCATTAAGAATGTTCAGACTACATCATGTTTGGTAATCATCCTTTGAAAATTATTTATCTATTGGAATATCAATGATCACCTTTATTGACATTTGAACAATACATCTCCCAAATCCATGGATGCTCCTGAATATATAGTTCCCTAAATTACATATTAAAATTCTATGGAAGAAATAAAATATACATATAATTCAATGAAATTATATGGAAAAAAATATTAAACTCAAGAGAAATATATAATCATAAACACATAAGAAAATCCCACAGACACTCACTCCCCAAAATGAAACCCATATGAAGAATGGTTTAGGTCAATAAAATAATAAATCAATATAAAAGTAATATATAATTGTCTCATAATGGAAAGAAAATATAAGGCCCCAGCCTTAAACCTTACTTAATCTTGAGTTGTTACAAGATTACACATTAAGGATCTTTTCAAGTTTAGAGTTTTAGAGAATTAGATCATAAAACATGCATTACATACCACATTTAATCAAAGTGGTTACATAAAAGATAGTATTCATTTTTCCCCTCAACGGAAACATATTTAAAATAAAACATGGATTCTTTCTTGACACTTCCTTTACACTATCATAATTTCATGTACCTTTCCCTTGACCTGTGAAAAACATTTCAAAAAAACATGGGATGAGCATAAAAATCTCACTAAGGGTTATAAAAACAATATGGAACGGAAACATGAGTTCATATATACATAAGAATGAAATCATACTTTACCCATAAAACATAGGCACTTTAACATACCTCACCAAATCATGAATAAATCATAGAAGTCATAAGACATAAAAGGTTACTTGAGGCATTCATAACATTCTTACGTAGGGAGTAACCGTCTTGGTTACGTTTGGAATACCCACCACAGTATATTACCTAACTCTCTTCAGAGAGACCTTAATGTTTCACTCCTTCGCGTTGCCTAATGCATTAGAGATCTATATCGGGCTCACTCGCCCTTAGTTTATCACGGAACCACCCGTTTTCATAACAATTCCCAAGAACCATAACATAAACGCATCACATAAATCATGCATAAAGGAAACATAACATTTCCACATTTCAATCACAATATAACATTTTAGTATATTAAAATAATGAATCCATTCAAAAAGAAACCATTTCCAAAACCATTTAAAACATTTAATAAAAAGATTTTTGAATCAAAGTGTCCCATACCACCTTGAAGATTTTAAAATTTTAAACCATTAATATCCATAGAAATAAATCCTTAAAACCATTTTGAAAACATGGATATTAATAAGAAAAAATAATTAAAACATTTAAAGCGATATTTTGGTTAAAGGGGTTCTACCAAAATTAGAGATGCTTGAATACAATAATTGAGGAATAACATTTAGTCAGAACATTATAATATCATGAGAATAAATGGATTCATGATATAATATTCCAAGGGACAGTATATACACCATATAAGAGTGAATTGGTGCATAACAACAATGAAGTCTCAATATAAATGTCAAATGTGATGAATTCCCTTATAAAGAAGGTATCCTTAAATTAAGGATAATTCTATCTCAAAATTATGTGTGACAAACATAAATACACCCAATATAAGTGGATTTTAAGTGTAAAACAATAAAAGGTCATTCACACATATTCAAAAGATGACATATTAAATAACTACATGTTGAACCCAAAGAAATCGAAATTGGGTTAAAAAGTTCCCATGGTAAAATTCGACAGCCTAACATCATCACTTCAAAATTCAGAAAATGAGTTGATGAGAGATAAAAAGGAAATCTCATCACTTGGACATAAAATTTACATCCATAAGTATATAAAAGAACATATCCCAACATAATATTATCTGAATTAAAAGACATAAAAAAAGAAGTCTTTTAAAAAGAGGAGGGTGAAAGGTCTCCTTACTGAGTTGGGTAACTTTCGAAACGTACACCCCACGGAAGAAGGGTCATACAATGAAGATGAGAATACCCATAAATGAAATTATACTACACAAAGTGTATAATAATGGGCAGTACATACACCACTCAAAGGAAATTGTGGCAAATGTAGCATAAATCTCACGGGAATAAGAGTGAGATGAAAACCCCCTTACGAAAACTCGACAGCCTAACGGCGCCACTTAAAACTTCCAAAATGGATTGATGAGAGAAAATAGGGTCTCTCATCATATGAACATAAAAATTACAGTTTGAGTAATATAAAATAACATCCCAATCACAAGAAATATGAGCTTAAAAGGAATGACATAAAAGGGTGTACTTAAAAAGAAAGAGAGGAGTATGATCCCTTACCTCAAGTCCGACTTGTCTTGTTCGTTTCTTTATATTCCTGAATAATAAACTTTGGTCAATTTATAATTTCTTAAGGACCTCCTATAATGATTATTATTCAGTTCATTTCACATATTTTAATGTTATAATAATTGGTTAATAATATGAGTTCATATCAGACGTTTTTGTCGATGTTTGGTACATGAGTCAAAAATTGAACTTGTTGGAAAATAATTTTCCATGTAGTTATAGGTACATCATATCCAGAATAGTATTTATGTTTCAAATATCATATATATCCAGTATATATTCATTTTATACTATTCCATAGCATTTTGGAGATAAAAATTAAAAGCACTGTTCATGGAGACAGTAGGTCGTACGTACGCATGAACGCTACTTTAATTTTTTTTCATATTAATGGAATTAAAACAAAATGAGATATATATATATATATTTTAAAATTACAGAATGATATATATCATTTAGATGTAATATATCACATATATATCCATTATATATATGTACTTATAATAGTACATAACATTTTGAGACAAGAAATGAAATGTACCGTTCATGGAGACGGTAAACCGTACGTACGCATGAACGCTACTTCCATTTCTATTTAATTTTTAATGGAATTAAAACAAAATGATACATAATAGTATTCCAGTATGGTATCATATATAATATAATTAAATATATCCTTTATACGTACCACATATGGTATTAACAAATCAAATCACTTTGAGGGGGCGGTAGTCCGCACTTCCTTAAATGAAGATATCGCGTTTACCCATAATGGAAACCATAAAGGTATGCCATAAATTAAAAATACAGAATCTTAAGTAAAACATAAACATATTATATATCATATATAAATATAGTGTCATCTTAATGGCCACCTTTTAAGGTGTTAGAATAATGTTGAACAATCATCATTTCGTGAGGCAGAAAATCGCCAACCACAGAAACAGTATGTTCTTTAACCATTAGACTAAGGTTTGTGTAAGTGTATCTCGAATACTTCTTATAAAAACATCCTAGTATATTTAAGATACTGTATTTGTTACAAAATAAAATAATAAAAAGAGTTTAAGGGGTTGGAGAAGCAAAATAACACAAAAGGACACAAGTGAAGACATTACCTTAAAATCGGGTAACTCCCTTTGGTTTGAGCTCAAAGGATTCCTTGGGAAGACTTATGCACAAATTGAGGCTTCAAGGAGTTATAGAGGGATGTGGAGAGACAAAATGGGAAGGTTTTGGCCGAGCCAAAGGCTTTGGTAGTGTGGGTATGGAGGTAGAGGTGGGGGACTTTTATAAGAGGAGAGGAGGGGCACTCTTGGAAAGGTATAAAATGTAACTTTATTTTCAAATGAGTTTCGGATTTTAATGGTCCCACATTAATGTGTTTCGAGGATAAGGTGATAAGGGTTCGAAATACACCCATAAAATTGGTTTTGGACATGTGTAGGTCTTAGACGTTACATTATCTTTCCATTTTATTTAAATCGTTAAATAATGAGGGCATCGCTGCATCATCATGATGTCATAAATAATTTAATTTATTTAATGTCTAAAAATTATAAAAAAATACTATGCTGTAGGAAATATTTTTATCTTTCCAATTAATATTTATAGTCCAAATGATTATCTATGTAGACAAAATTAAAAATATTTTACTTAGGTGATACATTCATTGTTACATTTAACATTCTTTAAAAATAAAAAGATAAAAAGTCACTTTCTCACAAAAGTGATTCCATGGGGCCCCCAAGTTTGTCACAAGGCATCCCATGGTCGTCCATGAGACAACCCGTAGCCTTAGGACACATTTTGTGGTCATTTTTTATTATTATGATATTATCTTATTATCTTTAACTACCTGATTACTCATTAATCAAGATAATTAAAGATAATTACCGTCGTTACTATTCATAATGTCCAAAAACAAGGGTATTAATTGAATAATTTGGACCTTATGATTCCAAATATGTAATCCATTTTACCAAATTTCAAACACATAAATTGCAATAATTAATTTAAAAAAAACTTCCCGTTGTCAAAACACATAGCGGGTTTTTTAGAAACAATATTTATGAAAAGTTTGGCACTTGTTTATGCCTAATTCCAAATTGAAATTAATCCCAATGACCATCATTGAATTACATGGTAAAATATATTCTAATTACACTTTAAAACAAATTAAAAAGATAATATAACCATATAATTAAATTATATGAAAAACTAGTTTTGATGTAAAATGCAGTATTTTCACTATTCATTGAAAAATGAACATTGTCAGAAAAATACCAAAAATTAACCCAAGGTAAATTTCAATGTCCCAATCATAAATAAATTGTTTATTTTGAGAAATAGAGCTTATAAAATTTCCAAAGAGTGGATTTAAAAAGGGTTTCTCCATCAAAAGGTGGTTAATCGACCTTTTAAGGAATATTAGAATGTTTACGCTTAAAAACTGGATTCATTTGCATTTTTAATCCTCTAACATTTATTGAAAAAAATATTTGACAAACATATATAATCATTTTTCAGTTAGTTCTGTTCATTACCGCCATTACAATGTCTAGGCATTAACTACGATTTAAAATAATATTATTTTATTATTCGAGTGCAACGTAAGATTTAAAAGAAACTTGTTGTTGCATATTGGGTACGCCATAGAGCATAGAATTCCCTTTAAAGTAATATTAATATTTTATTCACAAATATGGATAAATGTGAAAATGTCATACTCTTTATTTACCTGGGGTGTTACATCCTTCCCCCCTTTTGGGAATTGCATCCTCGCAATTTTAAAATTTGGCTCGGAAACATCCTTGAAAGTCCTACATCGGAACAAGAGTCGGTAAAACAATCACATTAAAATAAAGAAAGATAAGTACAGAGGTCACCCGAGATAACCCATACTAGGATTCCCAGTATGAAAATATGGACATGGAGGAAAAAACAAAGGGTTATGTTCTGATGGAGAGTGATAGTAAACATGTCTAGGAGAAAGTTAACCACAATAAAATCCCAAACTTGTGATGGGTTAAACGGTATTCGATTCCCCAGTAGGAAAAGTTGATAGACAAATTTTTTTTGTTTTTTTCTGTTTTTATTTTATTGAGGAATTTATTTGTAAGGAAACATAATTACTCGTCATGTTGACTTTCAACTTTTATTATATTTCTTACACAAACTCATATTTTCTCCTAAAGACGAGTATTTAGGAAGACTTGTTCACTATAATCAACTTCAAGAGAATAACCTAATCCACAAAAGAGAACTATATACTTCCCATATCTTTAGACTTTAACCAAAACCAAACCAAAAAGGTTAGTACAAGTTCAGATAATCCAGAAAGGATAACCCTTTATAAAAAGAAAATCTATTCTTAATCTCCAAAATTTGTCCAACAAAACCCAAAGTTCAACGAGGACCATTCGATAAACAATTTGTCCATAAAATTATTCAAAGTAAACCAAACTAAGATTGAAACCCAAATATTTGAAGGATTTAGTCACATAGTCTTCCAAGTTAAATCGTAACATTTATCTCCAAACAACATCAGTTCCTCTTAAAGTCACGTATTGAAAAGTAATTAACCTAATCACATATCCTCCATGATAGATCAATATATTTCCATAGATACCCCAAAATCAAATTACTCTTAATTCATAAAATCATCTAACTAAAAGGAATCAGTCAAACTAACCAGGGACTTCATGTAGTACAGTGGTAGGCGATAAATACCAGTTGCACTTTGGTTGTGGGTTCGATTCCCACAGCTTTGTCCGACGCGACGGGTTGTCACACAGTATGCGTGTTGTCCTTTTTCCAAAACTATATAATTCGCAAATCATTCCCCAAAAAGAGATAAAATCATCAAAAATAACCATAACATAATTTAACCTCAATTTTATCTCATGCCTTTCACTTCCATCATAACATATAGTAACCCATAATTACCTCAAAAGTAAGGATCATATAAACCCAAATGGTTCTTTATAACTATGTCCACAAAAGAACAGATAACTATTCCTTGAATAAAATTTTCATATATTAAACATCAGGGTTACACATAATATAAAAAGTCTTCTAATGTAACCCCATCAACAAAAGAGACTTAATACTCTTAAGAATTTCACCATAACTCTTGAAGCCCTTATATGTTGACATCTTACTCATTCAACATTCTTCATGATCCATTAACCATTCCTTTCCAACTTATTCTGAAATACTTCTTTCCTACAAACAAAATCATGAATCATATCCTAAGATTCCAAAATAAGAAAATAATAGTCATGAAATAATCCATACCTTTGATTGGTCATTCTCAGTTTCTTCATCCTCAATCAGAATGGCTTTAGGTATTGGTAAAAGAACATTTGTATGATCTTGGTGATCCCATTCACAAAACTTCTTCATAGGACATGTGTTTTCATAATGACCATGCACACCACATTTAAAACATTCAATTGATCCCTCAAAAAGAACTTCTTTCCCTTTTCTCAAGTCAACTGGATGCTTCCTTTTTCCATGGCAGGTTCTTTCTTTATGACCTTCATTTCCACATCTATAGAATGTTTCTGTCCCTTTAAAACATTTTCCTAGGTGTTTCTTTCCACATTTTTGACACATAAGTTATTGAACACACTTTCCTTTATGATTATTACCTGTAGTTCCGTAGGGATTTTTTTCTTGAATATATGATGCCTTAGAGAAATCACCAAGGTTTGGGTGGTCAATCATGACTCCAGATAGTTGGTTGAGGATAATCATAAGAGTTCTCATTACAGCTCCCATATCATTCAGTTGCTTGCTCAAAAAACTGTCACAGTTTCCTTCACATCCACTATTACTTTGGTGCCTGCTAGATCCAGCCATTTACTAAAACCAAAAATGTCAGTGTGAGTATATCAATAAAACCATCATGTACTAATTAGGAAGATAAACACTAAGATATACTTACTCATTATCTTTATCTAAAACTAGGACTCTTTCTGAAATCCTAACCATTATGGTAATGTCACTTATGCTTAAAGAATAACCTAACCTCTAAAGTTATCTAAACCGACCTCTAATACCATCTATAAGGCCCCATCCTTAAACCTTACTTAATCTTGAGTTATTACAAGATTACACATTGAGGATCTTTTCAATTTTAGAGTTTTAGAGAATTAGATCATAAAACTTGTATTACATTCCACATTTAAACAAAGTGGTTACATAAAAGATAGTATTCATTTTTCCCCTCAATGGAAACATATTTAAAATAAAACATGGATTCTTTCTTGACATATCGTTGACACTATCATCATTTCATGTACCTTTCCCTTGACCTGTGAAAAACATTTCAAAAAAACTTGGGATGAGCATAAAAATCTCACTAAGGGTTATAAAAAAAATATGGAACAGAAACATGAGTTCATATGTACATAATAATGAAATCATACTTTACCCATAAAACATATGCACTTTAACATACCTCACCAAATCATGAATAAATCATAGAAATCATAAGACATAAAAGGTAACTTGAGGCATTCATAACATTCTTACCTATGGAGTAACCCTCTTGGTTACGTTTGGAATACCCACCATAGTATATTCCCTAAATATCTTCGGAGAAACCTTAATGTTTCACTCCTTCGCGTTACCCAATGCATTGGAGAGCTATATCGGGCTCACCTGCCCTTAGTTTATCACGGAACCACCCGTTTTCATAACAATGCCCAAGAACCATAACATAAATGTATCACATAAAACATGCATAAAGGAAACATGACATTTCCACATTTCAATCACAATATAACATTTTAGTATATTGAAATAATGAATCCATTCAAAAAGAAACCATTTCCAAAACCATTTAAAACATTTAATAAAGTGATTTTTGAATCAAAGTGTCCCATACCACCTTGAAGATTTTAAAATTTTAAACCATTAATATCCATATAAATAATTCCTTAAAACCATTTTGAAAACATGGATATTAATAAGAACAAATAATTAAAACATTTAAAGCGATATTTTGGTTAAAGGGGTTCTACCAAAATTAGAGACGCTTGAATACAATAATTGAGGAATAACATTTAGTCATAACTTTATAATATCATGAGAATAAATGGATTCATGATATAATATTCCAAAGGACAGTATATACACCATATAAGAGTGAATTGGTGCATAACAACAATGAAGTCTCAATAGAAATGTCAAATGTGATGAATTCCCTTATAAAGACGGTATCCTTAAATTAAGGATAATTCAATCTCAAAATTATGTGTGACAAACATAAATACACCCAATATAAGTGGATATTAAGTGTAAAACAACAAAATTTCATTCACACATATTCAAAAGATGACATATTCAATAATTACATGTTTAACCAAAAGAAATTAAAATTGGGTTAAAAAGTTCCCTTGGTAAAATTTGACAGCCTAACGGCATCACTTCAAAATTTAGAAAATGAGTTGATGAGAGATAAAAAGGGCATCTCATCACTTGGACATAAAATTTACATCCATAAGGATATAAAATAACATATCCCAACATAATAGTATGTGAATTAAAAGGCATAACAAAAGAAGTCTTTTAAAAAGAGGAGGGTGAAAGGTCCCCTTACCGAGTTGGTTAACTTTCGAAACGTACACCCGATGGAAGAAGGGTCATACAAAAAAGATGTGAATACCCATAAATGAAATTATACTAAAAAAAGTGTATAATAATGGGCATTACATACACCACTCAAAGGAAATTGTGGCAAATGTCGCATAAATCTCACGGGAATAAGAGTGAGATGAAAAACCCCTTACGAAAAATCGGAAGCCTAACAGCGCCACTTAAAACTTCCAAAATGGATTGATGAGAGGAAATAGGGTCTCTCATCATATGAACATAAAAATTATAGTAATATTAATATAAAATAACATCCCAATCACAAGAAATATGAGCTTAAAAGGAATGACATAAAACGGTGTACTTAAAAAGAAAGAGAGGAGTATGATCCCTTACATCAAGTCTGACTTGTCTTGTTTGTTTCATTATATTCCTGAATAATAAACTTTGGTCATTTTATAATTGCTTAAGGACCTCCTATAATGATTATTATTCAGTTCATATAACATATTTTAATGTTATAATAATTGGTTAATAATATGAGTTCATATCAGAAGTTTTTGTCGATGTTTGGTACATGAGTCAAAAATTGAACTTGTTGGAAAATAATTTTCCATGTTGTTATAGGTAAATCATATCCAGAATAGTATTTATGTTTTAAATATCATATATATCCAGTATATATTCATTTTATACTATTCCATAGCATTTTTGAGATAAAAATTAAAAGCACCGTTCATGGAGACGGTAGGTCGTACATACGCATGAATGCGACTTTGATTTTTTGTCGTATTAATGAAATTAAAACAAAATAAGAGATATATATATATATTTTATAATTACAGAATTATATACATCATTTATATGTAATATAACACATATATATATTATATATATGTACTTATAATAGTACATAACATTTTGAGACAAGAAATGAAATGTACCGTTCATGGAGACGGTAAACCGTACGTACGCATGAACGCTACTTCCATTTCTATTTCATATTTAATGGAATTAAAACATAATGATACATAATAGTATTACAGTATTGTATCATATATAATATAATTAAATATATCCTTTATACGTACCACATATGGTATTAACGAATCAAATCACATTGAGGGGCGGTAGTCCGCACATCCTTAAATGAAGATATCGCGTTTACCCATAATGGAAACCATAAAGGTATGCCATAAATGAAAAATCCAGATTATTAAGTAAAAAATAAAAATATTATATATCATCTATAAATATAGTGTCATCTTAATGGACACCTTTTAAGGTGTTAGAAGAATTTTGAACAATCATCGTTTCGTGAGGCAGAAAATCGCCAACCACAGAAACAGTATGTTCTTTAACCATTAGACGAATGTGTGTGTAAGTGTAGCTCGAATAAATCTAATAAAAACATCCTAGTATATCTAAGATACGAGATTTGTTACAAAAGAAAATAATAAAAAGATTTTAGGGGGTTGGAGAAGAAAAATAAAACAAAAGGACACAAGTGAAGACATTACCTTAAAATCGGGTAACTCCCTTTGGTTTGAGCTCAAAAGATTCCTTGGGAAGACTTCTGCGCAAAGTGAGGCTTCAAGGAGTTATATAGGGATGTGGAGAGACAAAATGGGATGGGGTTGGCTGAGCCAAATGCTTTTGTAGTGTGGGTAAGGACGTAGAGTTGGGGGCCTTTTATAAGAGGAGAGGAGGGGCACTCTTGGAAAGGTATAAAATGTAACTTTATTTTCAAATAGGTTTCGGATTTTAATGGTCCTACATTGATTTGTTTCGAGGATAAGGTGATAAGGGTTAGAAATACACCCATACAATAGGTTTTGTACATGTTTAGGTCTTAGATGTTACATTATCTTTCCATTTTATTTAAATCGTTAAATAATGAGGTCATCGTTGCATCATCATGATGTCATAAATAATTTAATTTATTTAATGTCTAAAAATTATAAAAAAAATACTATGCTGTAGGAAATATTTTTAGATTTCCAATGAATATTTATAGTCCAAAACATAATATATCTAGACAAAATTAAAAATATTTTACTTAGGTGATACATTCTTTGTTACATTTAACATTCTTTAAAAATAAAAAGATAAAAAGTCACTTTCTCACAAAAGTGATTCCATGGGGCCCCCAAGTTTGGCACAAGGCATCGCATGGTCGGACATGAGACAACCAGTAGCCTTTTGACACATTTTGTGGTCATTTTTTATTATTATGATATTATCTTATTATCTTTAACTACCTGATTACTCATTAATCAAGATAATGAAAGATAATTACCGTCGTTACTATTCATAATGTCCAAAAACAAAAGATTCTTAATTTCACAATTTGGAACTTCTGATTCCAAATATATAATCCATTTTACCAAATTCCAAACACATAAATTTCAATAATTAATTTAAAAAAAACTTCCCGTTGTCAAAACAAATAGCAGGTTCTTTAGAAACAATATTTATGAAAAGTTTGGCACTTGTTTATGCCTAATTCCAAATTGAAATTAATACCAATGACCATAATTGAAATACATGGTAAAAATATATTCTAATTACACTTTAAAACAAATTAAAAAGATAATATAACCATATAATTAAATTATATGAAAAGGCAGTTTTGATGTAAAATGCAGTATTTTTCACTATTCATTGAAAAATGAACATTGTCAGAAAAATACCAAAAATTAACCCAAGGTAAATTTCAATGTCCCAATCATAAATAATATTTTTATTTTGAAAAATAGAGCTTATAAAATTGCCAAATAGTGGATTTAAAAAGGGGTTCTCCATCAAAAGGCGGTTAATTGACCTTTTAAGGAATATTAGAATGTTTACGCTTAAAAACTGGATTTATTTGCATTTTTAATCCTCAAACATTTATTGATAAAAATATTTGAAAAACATATATAATCATTTTGTAGTTAGTTCTGTTCATTACCACCATTACAACGGCTAGGCGTTAACTACCATTTAAAATAATATTATTTTATTATTCGAGTGCAACGTAAGATTTCAAAGAAACTTGTTGTTGCATATTGGGTATGCCATCGAGCATGGCATTCCCTTTAATGTAATATTAATATTTTGTTCACAAATAAGGATAAATGTGAAAATGTCATACTCTTTATTTTCCTGGGGTGTTACAGAGAACTTCTACATCAATATTTTCTTTGTCAATGGAAATTTCATCGAATGTTTAATAACATAAACTACTCTCATACACCAATAAAAATACCATCACACACCATTAAATAGAATAAAAAAACCCACCAATTTAATTTCAAGAAGATATAAAATATTACATAGGATGATAATATTTCCGTATAGGGTAAATTAGGAATTACCTTTTTACGCCATTGATACATTCGCAATTTTTTGCTAAAGAATAAAAATATTTTGATAAATTCATATGAATTATTATTTTTTTATTATGTTTTTTTAATGATTTAAATACCATAAATTCTATTTGTTTTTTGTTATTTTATTACAAAAATCCTTTTATAATTAAAAAAATATTATTTCAAATAATATGGTTCCATCATAAAAATAATGAATTAACGTATACTAATTGAGATGAAAACAAAACACGGATATTACATCAATCTAATCATTATCAAAAATTATCTCAAGGAGAGAATTTTGTAAAAATAATAAAATTAGATAACAAAAGGTATATATATGTGTAAAATGATAGATTGGGAGGTGTTAGTTAAAATGATCTTATCCAATGTTTTGTGCATTATGAGCCTCCCCAAAATCCCCCTACTTTTAATATTATTAAAAATAATAATTTATTATTTTTCCAAGTAAACAATTTATCAATTTAATTATTTCTCTATCTAATTAATTCCATGATCCACCCCAGAAGATTTTGTATTTAAATTCACATAATACACCGGTTAATTAATTCATTAATATATATCTTGAAATTATTCCAAATATATAAACCATATATATACATATTATTCATATATATATATATAGAAACTCACATATTCGTATATACATTAAAACACACACACACGTACACATATATTCACCAGCACATATATACACAGACACAGACATAGACACACACACACACACACACATATATATATTTAAACAAAATAGTATATATTTATACTAATATATATATATTATAAAAACTAATTATATTAAAGTAGAAAAATAAAAAAAAAATTAATTATTTTTAAAATAACATCCATCATTTCCATTAGAAATATTGCTAATATAAAATAAATTAAATACCAGTAATTTTAAATAAATAAATATTAACCACATTTTTTAATTTATTTAGAATTATGTAATAGTATATTTTTTATTACCTATACTTTTAATAAAATATCACCGATGGTGAAACATATCAAATCAATTAATAAAATTTAGTTCCACATGTAATATTAATTTCTTAAGTACAAATAATTATAATAAATGTATTATTATAACCATAACATGTGATTTAACAAAACACCTGAAAGTCACAATGATTATGTCCCAGTAAGGGTAAAATATTCCTTTTAACAGCAATAATTATCGTTTATTTCTCATATGAGAAACCATACAATAAATACAAATTTAAAAGAAAATATAATTTTCCCTCAAATGTGATGTAACAAAACACACAACACACAAAAATTTTATTTTAAAACTATTGTTAATACAATATTCCATATTTAATGGTTGTCGTATATTTTCCATATGATACGCCATTTGGGAGATACACTATTATTTTGGTAAAATCATACAGGAGTAATATAACATTATAATATTTTCATTTTTAAAATATCAATCCTACGTGATACTTATAATATCAAGCCATCAATGTGCCAAAATGTGAATATATTTAATAAAACAATACAAAGTGATAACATGAATTTTATACAGATGAAATGTCTTTAAATCAGTAAATAAGTTATCTTTGTTGAAAATTTATTTCTTAACATTAAAATACTCAAAAATTATTAACAAAGAGGCTTAATATTATTATAAAATATCATGGTATTACAAATGTACACCCATATATAGTTTTCTTCCATAACAGGTCACTTTTGTAGTATGTCTTGAAAAACTAAGGAAAATGGTTTTAGAAATTACATTAATTCATCCATGTCTCCTCCTATATATGTACGTACTACCACTAAATTTGGATGTGTTCAACTATATTCCATTCTATTAATTTCTCACACTAATATAAAATCTTAATTGGATGGTCCTCATAATAGTTTTCAATTTTAACTCAATTTCCTCAATGTCTATAACTTGGAAAAATTGGATATGTTCCTCTGAAACTAATATTTACTGAACACATCATTCTTTCCTTGGTAACATGGAGGGTGTTCCAAATCATACAAAACTATCCCCACCCATTTAAATATATCAAAGGGTCCTACAATACATGGTTTTGAATTTTCCTTGGTAACAACCCATCATAATTTATCCATCCAATTAATTGATGATCTAGCCATCCACATTGCTGATGGGCACCCCTGATACCCATGAGAAGAAAAAAAGTTCCAATTATTTTATACATAACCATTGGGTATCAGTTAAACCTAATTATATTAAAAAATTTATCTAAAATAATTCCCGATTAAGGTTAAACTGATATAAAATAAAAAGATTATTTAATATAAATTCTAGAAAAATAGAGTTAAAACAAAAAAGGAAGATATTATAATCCAAACTACAGTCCAAAGAAGAAATAAATAACTTTATAAAAATGGTTGATCAATCTGAATGTTAAATCACCAAATTTCGGTGAAACTTTGATTACCACCATCAAATGAACTGCACCAACTTCCCAATATAGGGTGGTCATAAGCCAACCTGAACAAACCAATACAAGACAAGAATTGAGAATACGTATGAAATATTTGTATGTATGATTCATGTAAAATCAAGTAGTTTACCATCACTAGTCCATTTAACTTAATTTATAAAAGAGTCTTATATTCATATTTAAATATAATATGGTATGGTAATGTATGTTTCCATTTTTATTCCAAATCATGTGTGTAAAGAATTACTGAAATATATACATCCTCAAAAGTAACATGTTTTCAAATCTATTTTAAAAATATGATGTTTTTATAATAATAATAATTTTAAAGGAAACCAGACCATTATTTGTAAACATCTTACACATAGATATAATCCCAAAATTGGTTTCCAAAATTTCATAATTTACGTCAAAGAAAATTTTATTTGAAAAAATTCCCTGAATATCATTTAAATTATTTTAAACACCCATTTATTCGAATAAAAGTAAATAAGGGTAAATGATCTTATCAAAACAAAAAAAAGTTATTTATAATTCTAAAAAGCGTTTTAATATACTAGTAAACATTATGACTACATAATAATATAATAAACCCAACATGAATGGTTATCCATGAAATAATAAACACACATTCCAATATAATTATTAAAAATGAGCATAACCTATAAAACATATCCTTAGGTGAAACCATATGTATTTAAGAGAAAATACAAATCATATACATGTGGACATACTTCTTGATTGTTAATGGTCACACATCGGTAACTATTATCACTTTATGTTGTTCCCACTATGAAAATCCACCTAGCTAGGTGTGATATACAACTAGGGGCACTAAACTATAAAAAACCACATTAAGACTGTAATTATCCCACTATACCCAACATACTTCCCATTGTCTCCCAATGGAATAATAACTGATGTGGGATATGATAAATCAACATCTAAATATGAAAAAAAGACCTTGGGAATAACCCGATAATAATATCCATCCCATTTCCCACAGTACCCTTAAAAAGGGCCCCAAAAAACCACACATCATTGAAAACTTTATGATTGACCCTATAAAAGGGATAATAAAACATTTAGAAAAACTAATGGGGCTCATCATGGTTTAAATCAACATCACCTCACAATGTGCCAACTAAACCTTCAAATTTATCATTTAGCATATATATTTTGAAATTTTTTTAAAAAATTATATACCAATGGTAAGTAAATTCGAAAAAATCATCAATAATCAAAGAATTACTAAACCAAAATATGGGAATCACTAAGTCACTTCATAAATAAGGCACCCATTAAACCATGAAGATAAATTTCAATCATGGGGGCCCAATTTTAATCCTTAAGGAAAATCCCCTTGGGAAATCATTTTTTCAAATAGAAACCCATTGCATTCATTATTGAGAAAAATTGAAATATAAATGAAGATGTATAATTTAATAAATAAGATTTCACATTGATGATGATTGCATAATATGTCAAATTAAAATCAATCTTGGTTTAGGAATGAATTTGAAAATCACACTTAAATTAACCACACCATAATTATTTGTGGTAACGATGAATTTATAAAACACATTATTCAGGGGGGATATTAAATTAAATAAATGGGATTGAAATTAAATCATAATGTTGTTGAACACTGAATACTATGATGAAATTCACCATAATGGAACACCAAGTATGACTTGAAACTATATTAAATAAAAAAATTCATTTCATACATAACTGAACCGAGAAAGATTTCCATGAATTGCAATTTTTTAATAGAGTTGGTGAAAAAGAGGGAAGCAATGTGAATGAGATAACAGGAGATCATTCCTGTTGAATCAAGTAAAAAATAAATATTTGAACACAAATAAACATATGGAAGAATGAAGAATATCGGGGATGTTTTTATAAATAGTTTTCATAGGATTGTTTGAATAGGGGGAGGATTGTTGTGAAAACAAAAATTAATATTTGGAAAAAGACCAATAATTTATTTTTGAGTGGTATACAATGTAATAATGAATAGTTAATAAAAATAAAAAAACCATAAAAATAACTATGGTTAATAGATTCATCGGTTGAATATATATTTCTTATATCTATTTTAATGTGTGCAAATCATATGACGTACAAAAACCACCCATAAGAGGGTGGAAACATAGGTTTCATGGTTATTTTGATTATACGCCAATAGTACATCATAGATAAAAGTCCCCCCATTATTAAATTTTCACCCTAAATGCTTTAAAATCATGGAGAAGAAGAACCCCTAAATTAACCACAATAAAAAATTGATAATAGGTGTGAAAAAACTCCCCACCATTCCATGTTCCCTTTTAGTGGATTTAGAAACATAGCACAATTATGAATTCCCAAACTAAGATCCCTCTAATATGGGATTTATTACTAACCAACATATCAAATATCAAAACAAAGTACATGAGTCTTGAGTAACAAATTCCTCAGAATTAACAAAAATGATAAACTTTAAATTTACTTATAAAAACTCATTATGATTCAATTGATGAAAACACATAACAAAATGAATATAATTATACAAAACATTTCTTTTAGGTTAAAAACTTCTGTGATCATCTTTTATGTCATGGTCATCATGTTTCACACCATTTTTCATACGAGCCTTCGTAAATCTTATCTAGAATTTAAGAAAAAATAAATCACTACCACTAAATCACACAATGACACCAAGCCAAGTTATAACAACCCTAACTAATTGATCCAAAAGTATCATCTCTTAGGAATGGGAAGAAACGTAATGAGAACAAGAAAATGTCTCCCATCCATTTTAATGACATATATGATTTTGAGTCATTTTCTAGTCATAGCCAAATGAAAATTTCTCACCAAATATTAATGATTTCACAAACCCACAAAACCCAATATAGTTAAACACCAAATAGAATGATTTCATGAATAAATATCACAACCTATTATAATTATTCTAATATTTTGACACCTCAAGCCTATTATTCAATAAAACAAGGGGATTCTATATTTAAATAGTTAACTAGATAGTCCATTGGGAATTCACCAAACACCATAAGATAGAAAATGCACATTATTTGTTCCTTAAAATTAAAATATCTGACTCTAACCTCAAGGTCCCAACAATACTACGATTTTTTTGAACCAACTCATTTTGAATTAAACGACAGGATAATATAGATGGAATGAGAATCCTTGTAGAATCCAAAACCCAAATTGAAACCAAACTCAACTCAAGTATCCACCATTATTCCCTATGTTATTCCCATATACAAACCCAAGAATGAAACACCCTAAAATAAATTCTAATTAATATGTAAAGAATATCTCATAATATTCATAAACATGTTTAAATGTAGTTGTATATATAATACATTATAGAAGATGGTACAAATAATAAGGGATAAGATCCAATAATAGGTATAATTACAAAATATGATATCCCAATTTAACAATTATCTTCAAACTCTATAATTGAATCAAAAATGAAATGTACAAACCATATTAACGTTAGTTTATAGAATTATTTTCATAATTTACAAATACCTCAAAAAACACTTATTGTGATCAATATAGCTACGTTGATGACATAAATTTTGAGATGAACGAACAGAAGACCCAATTTTCATGGACTCCATATACTAGAAACACACCAACACCATATAATTTAATAAAATATTAATGGTAAGTCTTCCAGATGTCTTACCATTAATACTACATTCATATGTCCCCTTATTTCTAGTTGGTTCATCATTCCCTGTTTTTTATGGAGGTGAAGAATCTACCATCATAGGTTGAAATTATATGAGTACCTCATTGATTAATTCCTTTTAAACGTCATCCAATAATGATGTCATTCCATACTTAAGCATTGATGGAAGTCTTTCTAGATGAATCCTTATGTTAAATAACCATTACTTATTCAAATAATCAAAAAATTACTATAGAAATAATTGAAAAAATCTAATGAAATAATAAATATATTCTCTTAATGACTGATGTGCACAGATGATACCCAAAAACAAAAAACCGTTCTCAAATCTCACTTATTCTGGATAAATACACAAAATGATAGAGGCCATGAAATTTCTCCAAGGGAGAAGATCAAATAGTTTAGAATGGTCATTAATATTCCATCATTCAAATCCCAATCCTTCAAAGAATGGAATACTAAACATCACCATATAGGCCTTAGGTGTTCATAGGAAGTAAAATAAATATATTCAAATAAGGTCACCTTGCTAATATATACTCATGATCTATATAAACTACATAATATTTGAATGAAATTGGTTAAAAATATCATGCATGATACATGAGTTGATAATAGAAATACAATGTATCATATTAAAGATTATAAGATGAGTTAGATTCAAGAAGTTAATATCCTAGATTACTAAATGACAACCTAGGTAATTAAATTCGTTATTTTTTTGCTTTATTCCTTTTGAAATTATTCTAAAACAACAAATAAAACAAACCTCAATAATTCCACTTTTAAATAAAAAAACATAAAAATTGAACACATGATAAGCCCAAAAAATTACAAAAACCAAAATAATACATCCACATGAGTAAAATACGATTTATAAACAACCAAATCATGGTAACATACCACTTTTAAATTTTCTACCATATCATTTGAAGAATTTCTCACACCAAATATATGGAATTTGTAACCAATAGGACCCCAAAATAAAATTATATTTTCAAATCAAATACATTAAGGTAAAGAACCACTCACATTAATCGCTTAACATTCCTATAATATTCTCAGATACTCCATCAACTAAAAACACTTGAAATTATTTATTTGAAAATGAATCCCATCCAAAAAAATAAAATTGAGTTAAAAAAATTTACAGTACTGAAAATAATGCAACTAATATATAATTTATAGAATAACTAGAAATTCCAATGTATAAAGCATTGATATTCCAAACCAATTAAGAACCAAAGAATACATAATTATCTATGGAAAATTTCCACAAAAAATGAGACATATTAAACCAAAAATAGAAGGAAAAAAAATTCAAACCTCTCTATTAAATGTGATATGGTTAAATGAAATTTAAGACAGTTTGGGAAAATATGTGAGCGATAATGGATATTAACCAAAATTGAAAATGTTTTTAATGAACTATTTGATAGGTGGTTTTTTAACATTTCTTCCCTTGAAATCATTCAAATTTTCACATTTAAATAAGATATTTATTAGGATACCTCATGAAAAGTCCCTAATGACCACAATTTTAGCACTCAAATCAATAACATTTTAATCCAAGGTAATTTGTACCAAAATAATTAAAGGAAGACTCTGGACCACATAGGGGAACTCATAATATGACTCATAGAAGAGAGGGAAATTAAATTTTCCTAATATTCCACATATTTCCTAATAGTCCAAGATACATTATATCATAGACTACCAAATGACTAGATGTGGGATCTCAAGAACCATGACCCTTTTTGAATCCCTTGATAATTTTTCACTATTTTCATATGAAGTTACAAGGGTTATCTATCAATCAAATTCTTGATCTGACAACCACATAATTGGGTGGCATCCCCAATACACCCCCTCGGGCGCACAAAAAAAATCATCTCTCAATAAAAACTACAAAATTAAATTTTTAAAAACTACATTGGAGGATATGAGAAACAAAACGAGAGTAAAAAATGGCCAAACTAACATTATCAAATCGAGTGTAAAAACCAAATGTATAATCACCAACGTCAGGTAACACTATTTTCACCACCATAACCTTAAAATCACTAACATCCCATCAAATGTGTTCACAATCAAACCTAATGTGAATTAAAAATAATTGAAGACTTCATACCCTCTAGATTAAGTATTTTGGGTTCGACCAAAACAAGTTGGATACCACCATGAGTCAATATCACATCATTTATAATAGAAAAAATTTATACTAGATTAAAAAAATGGAATGGTAAATTTATTTTTCATATTGATTCCAGAACTTGGAAGTGAAATAAGAGTGAAACACACAAGAGCCTTTTCCCAGTTGGTGAGGACTCTACAAGTGAATCCAAGGGATTAGAGTTCAAAACCATGTAGAGAAATACTTTCCAAAATTTTATAGTAGTAATGTAGAAGGAACTATAGCAGACACTATAGCAGACACTGTTTAGTAATGAAGATGCCAAAACTATTAATCTATTTGGGATTTCCGGCCACCGGTTTGGGATTCATGTCCTTCAAGGCCTTCGATGCACCCATGGCCTTTGGGCTAGTATGACTTTCGGACCACCTTAAGGACTTTGGGCTACCTCAAGTCCTTCAGGCCACCTCAAGGCTTTTAACACACCTAAAGAACATCATACCACCTCGATCTTCTGGACACCTATAATTAGGCTCAACGATCAGGAAGACTCTATAAAGAGAAGACTTCAGATGTGGATTCAAAGAAGGAAAATTCACCAGAGAAGAAGCTTGAGCATATTTGTCAAAAACTGTGGGTATGTCATTTTCAATCATTATCATCCTGTGATTTCAGGTGATGCCTATCCAAACTAGCCAAGTGGAGGTGGAGATCAGACATCATGACAAAGAAGATGGGGAGGAGGATTTACATGTAGTTATAACTTATATATTTCCTATGACCTAGAGGTCATGTGATCCTTATGAATATGGGCCTTGTAAGGGTTCACCATCATCCCTTGAAATGGGGGTTATCAAAAATAAATAATAATAATTCCATCTGGCTATTCGGGATAAATATGAGTGAAACATGAACTTCCCCAAAAGTAACCCATTTTCAATGCCATTTCACAAAACAATCCACTTAATAGCTACAATTTAATGGATTCAAACACATTATTTGAAAACATAACACTTTTTAAAATAATACAATACATGGTTTCAAATATTTAAAATGTAACATCTATTTAAAACAACATTATTATCCATTTATCTATTTTTTTATTTAAAATGTCATAAAAACACTCAAATTACTGATTGAAAATGGGTAAATATAGGGATCAAAACTAAGGAATTTATATATATTTTTTATAATAATTGGTTGAATAAAACAGGACAATGTTTTGAATAAATCATTATAAATTAAAAAATATATGACTATCCATGAAATAATCAATAAACATGATCATATAAATTTATAAAATGACGACGTATATCTTATGATACATTTACTGAGATTACAAAACAACTTCAAATGGTACTGAATATATCTCATATAAGTGGACCTACATTAGTAAAGTTAATCGTCAAACATCGGTCAATCAGATCACTATATGATGTATCATCATAAACAAGCCACCTATCCAAGTGTTACATTATACTAGGTGGAAATATCCAGTGTTAATTCTTAACATTCCCATCAATTTCGGCCTACATAACACATTGTAGCCTCATTATCACATTACAATAATAAAAAAGGTGGTATTGTTGAAATATTCCTTATCTCATAATAATAAAATCACCCTTGGGACAACGCCACAATCACATCCGTTCCACAAAACAAAATATTCATAAATATAAACCCAACACATCACGTATTTTGAGTCACTAGATAAATAATCTATCTCATTGATTATAATGAAATAAAAAAATTGTGTTCCATATATGAGTATAATTATAATCCCCTCAAATTTTATTTACTAGACATTCACTTATATCATATAGCGTATAAATTTAGAAATACCGTTCAGTTATGATTTTTTTAAATGTTAAATGATTATAAAATACCATCAACCATAATGGAATATCAAATCCAAAATAATGGATGCACCATATCATTTCATGAAAAAGTAATCCATTAAAACATGAAACCCTTTTCAACCATGGACTCCCCCTTATAGTAATAGAAAACCCCTATCAAAAATATATGTTTTTTTGATAAAAAGAAAAATGTAAAAATCACTAAAGTCCAATCATGGAAATTTTTTAACATTTTGGTTGCAAAAATTACCATTTCACATTGAATCATCATAGTGTGTATAAATATACAATTATTTTTCATGTGAAAACCAAAACAAGTCAATTAATAAATTAATGAATCATAGATAGATATAAAACAACATAGTAATTTACTGTAAAAATGTATTTATAAAACTAATAAATCAATAGAATTTTTAAATAGTACAAAATTGAATATAAAAAACTACCTCAAGGGGTGGAACCTTATCTTCTTCTGCAGAATCAACAATCCAAGAACTCCTATTATGGATCAAATCCTTTTCAAACCAAAATATCCAATTTTTACTAACCCAAACCATTAAAATCATCCCAATATAACTATTTTTTAAACAAGTTGGACCAAAAAAGATTAACCATGCGAAAGAGACAAGGTGAGTTCATACCTCTCAGACTTGATGAAGTGTAAAAAATAATTCGAATCGATTTAGAGAATTCTTATGAAAGGGTATTATTGAACTTAAGGAATTTTGGATAGAGTTTTTTAATGGGATATATTTTGGGTAAAAACACAAATTTAAAATAATTAATGAAGAAATAAATACCCCTCATCAAATGGAATACATGGTTTACCCACATGGTTAAACAAATTTTTCCAAACCATATGGATCACAACTATTATGAAATTTACGGTCTTAACACTAAGGCTGTATGGTTAGTAAAATCATGTTCCACCTATGTAACCTGATAAAAAACTATAAGTGTCAATAAATATTTGATTCATTTTTACTATAACTATAATGAAACCAGGAGACATAGAAAATTTTCTCAAATTTTTCACATTTTCACCACAATATTTTTTATACATGATGAGAAACCCTACCATAAAATACACCCATATTAAAGGGAGGAAAAGGTGAAAACCCTTATTCCTCAAATGTTAGTGCCCCTACCAATAATTCAGAAACAGGATTAACTCAAACACACATTGTAATTTCTAGTGGTATTATTCTATAGTCAATACATGATCTCTTGATAGATTGAAATGTGATCAAAATATTTTGAAAACTTTTCACTCATCCATAGGGCTCCAGAACCAAAATAGTCAACAATCCCACTGCCTCACCCACCTCATTACAACAAGGTGATTAATGAAATGAACTTCCAAAAAGAGCTTCTTCAGTTACTATGGTTTAGAGATTATACTCCCACACCACCATAGTCCCGAATTCAAAATTGTAACATGTCATCTGATACACATATTGTACACTCAAACATCAATCTCTAATATGATGATGTTTTATGATTAATCTCAACTGTGTCCTTAGGTAAATATGCAAGCCTTAAAAAAACAATAAAATAAATTTTTTCCTATTTCTAATAAAATAATCATTGGATGAACTTCTAATCATACAATATCATGGAAATAATTATTTTCTCCTTTGACTACTTTGTATGTTTCTCAGACCAGTACAATGTTGACAAATTAGAAGATAGTAAATCACAAAGACTTAATCATGTATCATCAAGGATAGTGGTATCCCTTCCTCAATTTCAATTATTAAATACTTCCCCCTAGTGATATGGATTTTTCATATTAGTATCAATAACATAGAGTCACTAAATTCCACTCTCTAAAATAATAGTATTTTATGTAATCAATCAAGGATGTGTCAATGAAATATTGCATAGTGAAAAAGATACATTTCAATAAGTGATGTCCAAAAAGAACTCATGTATATTAGGAATTCAACTATATAAAATATGTGAATAGATAAAAATACATAAACAAGTCCATAAATCTTATAGTTTCAAGTTCCTCATAAAAATTTGTTTGATATTGATCCAATAAATAGCCATGTATTACATAAGCTTCGCATACTGTTATATGTCATTCCTGAGACCCCACCATCTATTCCAACTACTGTGAACCCTAACCGGATCCTAGGTCCCATAAAATTATCTACTTGATTTTATGTGCAATCCAGTTCTACAAAGGATATAGAAAAAATTCTGAATATGTCATATTTTCATCATTTTCATCATTGTATCTTAGGTGGTGGGAAGAACTTATGATAATTCACTTCTTCCTCATCTTTGATGCAATTTATACTTCTTTTTCTCAAAGGTGGTCTGGACAATCTGTTTTTCCACACTAGCTATTCTCCAACATTACATGATGAATCCTCATCCATTGTATTTTTTATTATAAAAATATTATAGGAATCTCAATAAAAAATGAAATTTCTTTCATCTCTACATTGTCTAGTTCATTCATGAATATAAGGTCCCCTCTAATGTTTTTACTTGCATCATATTAAATAAGAAAGAACTTTTTCTATACTATGTTAAAATTCAATTAGTTTATGGGAGAAATGCGATGTTATTATAACCAAAAGAAAACCATTATAGAAATGATTGTTGAATTTTTTTCAAATTTTGACATTCATAACATCCCTAACTTATTACCACACCCCACCACTGTATGGAGGATCCTTATAGCATGGACACTGATAGTGCCACATTTCAAACCTCAGGAGTATCAATTATATTAGAAGTGTCTTTAACCATGCCTAAAAAGTGCTTCACATACTTCGGTCTACTAGTTTACTAAATAGATAGAGGATAATAAATATTGAATTCTCTAGGACAATTAAACATATATATTGGTGGAGGGACTCTTATATGGATTAGACATGCTGCATATACCACTAGGGAAGAATTAGAAATTTTATCAAAAGTAGTTTGATTAGATGGTGGTCCAACTATGTATGTTGAAGTTGAAATAATATGTAATAGATGTATCATTTGGATTATAAAAAATGAAAAAAAAAATATTGGACCACACAAAGGAATTTAAAGTATTCTATGCATAACAAATTAAACCACCATCATAGAATTAACATTGGTTTCTATCCGTCAACCATTTTCATTATCATCATATATATACTACTACCATAGTTTGCACATTCAGAATAAATTAAGGCAATGAATAAATATCATACATAGAGAAAATATCCTGAACAAAAAGAAATATTAAATGAAATTAATTAGAGAATTACAATGCAATTAAACAAAAAGATTTAATATATGGTGGTTGATTCTTGGTTCATAGTCAAGAAGAATGCATGTAGCAAAAATATCATAAATAACATATCAACATCGTGTTCATCACAAAAAAAGAAAATTTATTATACATTATTAGAAAAAAAATAAATTAGAATTTTTATGGAAACATAGAGGTATATTATATAAAATTTCTCTAGTACTGACATATTTCCCATGCTTTAGTATGAACCACTTTGACTTCTGTTAATCATATCCAAAATTAATGAAAGAGAAAATAAAATCTATTTCACCCAATGATGTGATATAATTCTATAACATCATGAACAAATCCACTGGGTCCATGACAGGTGCTAAATGACCCCATGTTCGACTATCTGTATCCAAGAGGATAACAATTTGTAGAAAAGGTATGATCCCAACAATGGGGAAAATATACCCATTATATCATGTTACTATGAACTAATAATAATAATAATAATAATTAATTATATAAAAAATAATAAATCAAAATAATTTTCATACATAGTAAGGGATCCCAAGGTGGTAAGCTATTCTTGATTTTATAAGAATTATGATAAATGAAAACAAAATATAATAAAAAATTTCAGTCCTCCATAGTCTTTCTCGATATGTTCCATCTCCATGCTTCACTACTCTATTATCCACCATAATTTCCTTTCTCTTTGTCAGATCTCTTATTATAAAATATACAAGTTCAATGAAATTATTAAGAAGGTAGTGACTACGAAAATTATTTTTTCTAAATCTTGGATTCCATACCATATTTACATAATATATATATTATTGTGTATTAGGACATAAGAAAATACATAATAAATAAAAATTATATGTCGATTAATCTAGCGTTGACCAAGCCAATATGATCTCCGTCCCCACCCACTTTTTTTCATTTCTATAATAGATGTATAAGAAGTCACATACTTCCATAAAGATATCTTCAATCACCCCACTATGTTTGGGTTTGTATTAAGAACATTGTATGATACAAAATTTCATCATTTTTACCCTCCATTGCAGTTGTTTTCACCAGAACAACATGTGTTCCGTCTAGTCGATCACAACCCCATAAATCCTTTTTAATCACCTACAACACAAATCTGTTAGAATCCATGAATGGTATCTTCCAAATAACCTGTATTATTTTCCACCTTCATGGATAACCCATTCTTATATTAAGTATTTTATGAATGAATCATGTTCAAAAATCAAGCAATGATGATTTTTTATCTATAAGAATATCCATACCCACCATTAAAAAGATTAAAATCGAATGAGACTCAAACTCAAGGGTGCACCAGAATATATCAATACTTAAACAAATTACTATATGATAATATCTACCATATAATTCATGTCACAACAATGAAGGCTATGAAACATGAAGATAAAATTCATCCACTACACATAAATATGTGGTCATAATTAAATAAGGCCAAAACCACTCACGCACCAGCCTGAAACTTATCTCAAGCCTAGGATAGTCATACATAATCATAGTTTCATAAAAAAAATATTATATACATTCCCCATAATTCTACGAAAATCCATACTTAAATGTAGTTGATTTCAATTATATGTCTGACTAAGGTTTTGGATCCCTAACAACATTCTCAAATCAACTACAATATGATAGCATTCTATAGACTCCTATAATCAAAACCAACTATTTTATTTCCCAAATAAATAAAATAACACACATGTTGACAATTAATCACACTAAGATAATTTTTCAATTATCATTTTAGAACAACACATGAGGTATCATTTTTTAAATTATGCATAATTACCATTTGATAATTTCAAATAAATTATAATATTATAATTTTTTAATTATAATTTATAATTAATTATCTTAATCTAATTATTGGGAGATTAATTATTTTAAAATAAACATTAAAATGTGATAAGGTTATTAAAATATGTAATTTTTTTCATAAACAACATTATGATGAATCTTATGCTAGTAGATTCAAACCCAATGGAATGAATGGTACATGAGTTATTCCATGATTATAGAATATATTTAAAAGAGATTACTGAACAAATATTATGAAAATATAATAAAAAATATTGAGAGAGGAATAAAATTTGAGGTATAGAGGCATAAGAAATATGCTAATTCTATGTGAGGATGATTATATGCCTCCCCAAATTCCCACTCATTTGTTTATTTAAATGAATCAATTTTTATTTTCTTAGTCAACATATTTTTTTATTTCTTTTTTATACCACCTTGTAATTCAATTTTCCATCACCATACATTTTCTCCAAATTCCTAAAAAAACTCATTAAATAATGTATTAAATATATATATATATTAAAATGACCCCATATATATATATCCTATATATATACAGTATATATACACCCATATTCATATATACACAGACAAATATATATATATATATATACCACCACTCATATATATATATATATATATGTCGAACTCATTATATATATAGTCACACACACACACACACACACATACACACACACACACATATATATATTTAAACCACACATATTATCTTCAGAGTTAATAATAATAATAATTTTTAAAAACTATCTTCTATATTTTCCATCACTAACATTTCAAATGTAGAAGTAATTAAATATCTGTAAAATATAATAAATTAATAATGAAACCACGTTTTCATTAATTTAGTTGAAGATACTAATATCACTATAACTACGTAACCCACGAAAAAAATCATCCTTGGTGAAACATCCATCATTAATTATGATAATTTAATTACTCAATTAATTTCCATCATTATTATAATAAATGATAATTATATGATTATTGCTACACATACATTGGATCTATCAAAAAAAAATTGTGTATAAATATTTTGTAACACCTATGGTAATACACAAATTATAAATTAAATAGTTTATTCATGTTTCTTTTATGAGATATCCTATGGGAGATACAATTTTTTTCAAAAAAATATATTCTAAATATTATAAAAATTACCATTTCATGTGACGTTACCAATCTCCAAACACATACATTCTTTATGTTGTGCCTAAAGTAAATATGTCATTATGTATTAAATGGATATCTTATATTTCCCATAAGAGACAATTTTCAGGATGTATTCCACAATTTTGGAAAAATAACATGAACATAATGTAATATATTAAATATTTTCATTTTATCTATTCCATGACTCTATAAAACTAAAAATATTTGACCAACTCATTGAATAACTCTAAAAAAATCCATAACTATTCCTAGGTGATAACTATGATTTCCCCATTACCCAATACATTTATGACATTTTTTTATAAATTTATGTGGTGAAATTATATTTCACATAAAAATAATAAAATATTATTATCAATTAGGTTTCTTATTATAATTAAAAATTGAGGATAATAGAGATTATATTTTGTGGTTGAACATATCCTGATTTTCCTATTATTATTATACTATTTTATTGTTGTTTTCTAATAATAATACATTAAATTAGTATGGATTGTAATATTCTTTAAATATTTAGTTAATATTAATATAAAATATTGTTCTTGGATTAATCATTCGGTGCATGTGATTTAGGCTATATTACAAATTATAACCTAATTAAATATTCAAATGTGAAATTCAATTGATAAAATTATGTGTTGTTACATTCTTTCCTCATTATGAAATTTTTCTCATGAAATATCATTTTACACACTATGTTGAAAAAAAGTAATGTTACTTATTCTTTATGAATTCTTCAGGTTTCCATGTCTCATCTTCACACATATGGTTTCTCCATAGGTCTTTTACTATGTTATTTATCATTTATTAATAAAAAAATTTCTATATAACCCAAAATCATCACCCATTGATTTTCATATGAGAGATCATTTTGTTTTTGAACTACCACAAATTTTTTTGAATGTGTTGGATATCATATATAATTCATGAATAAGGATATGTCGACCATGTTGTGTAATTAAGATAAAGATAATGAATGATCTAGTTGATAAGAAAAAACATTAATGTTATCAATAATCTCAAAGTGACTTCAATATATTGGACTTTGATTGTAATTCATCAAAAATAACATGACACTATTCTATGGAGATATATATAGTGTTGCATTATCTCTAACCTCATACTATAAGTTTCATAAAAACTATTAAGATATCTCTTCAATCCAAATTGTGTATCCCATACATGATGATGAATTATCTTCACCTTTTCTACCATTCCATGAAAATTTATGTTCCTAACATCTTATGTTCAATAACATAATCTTGACATGTTAGTGTTCTAAATTTCCTACCATAGTGGGCATCATATGGATCCATTTTTATTCTTTAGTTTAATAAATTATTGTATGATAACATGAAAAATGAATGATAATGATCCATTAATCCTTTGAAGTCCATTGAGTATGCTCTTGAGAAGTATTCATGTGTTTTTATAGTCCGATTAGATTGAACATCATATTGGGTGGTGATAATCTACACAGAACATTAAGTTAGTGTTTGTAGAATATTACATAATTTTCCAAAACATTGATGTTGATGTATTGTATAGGTCCGATATAGTGGAATGCGATGTTCCATGAATTCTCACCACTTCACCGATGTATATCCTTAAATATATATTGAGTGAGAAGTTCATATAGATTATAATGAAATGATGATTTATTGTATGATGATCCAAAAAAACCTATATGGTTTTATTTCAATTACATATAATAAAAAACCGAGTGTAATAGTTAATGTAATTGTTTTATAATTTCCATGTAAGAGTGGGAAATGGTTTCCATTATCAATCAGATTAATTCCTTTATGAATTATCCAACTAATATTGTAGACAATTTGAGTAATATATGGTTATCTACTTCCAAATATTTTCACACCATGGGTTCCCTCTGATATTTTCATACACACTCAAACTCCCCTGTTTGAGGAAGATGATCGGGTTATGTTCATTATTCAAAATATTTATTTATATTGTGATATCATAATAACCAAAGACATGATACAAATCTTATGACTCCTTCTGTAACCATTTTTTCACTGAGGACAACTCAATTATTATATCTTATAACTTTTTTATAATTTACACATAACTCATTTTAGCATCCTATTTCTTCCCCAAAAGTGAAGGTTGAGAAAATGTTTTTTGATGTAATTATTACTTTCCCTCCTTTATGAATTTCAGGTCCATACATTACAAATATATAATAATTTTAACCTTTGTTATTATTTGTGATACATTTATATGAGGACATTTTATAGAATATAAACCATTATTCTCCATATAATGATGGTAATAGATTGAGTATATCAAGTTTATGATCATCTATTACAATTTATTTTGCTTAAAATTATGTGAAAACATTGTGAATATATATTTCTGGTTCTTGTGATATGTGTATATTTCAATCATCATCCCATAAATATATTTCATATAAATATTCAAAGTGAAAATCATTATAATCAACACTATATGATGCAATGAATAGTTCCAATCGTGCTTTATTAACTAACTTGAAGAGTAGGCTATAACATTATTATTCACCATTAGTTTACATTCCAAACCCTTATTTGACACATTGTGCCATTCCATAAAAAGGTCTACACTTTTTAGTAGTGTATGTAATTGTTCAATAATAATCCTCACCTTTAATTCTATCTCATCACATTCATTAGTATGTATAAAATTACTTCCTTTAATGTCATCATTGATAACATTTTTGACTATTAAGATATATTTCATTACAAATCCATCATAATACCCAACTAGTCCAAGGAAACTATGGATCTCAATTACATATTCTAGTCTAGTCTAACCCTAAACATCAATTTCTAGAGAAGTATAAAAGGATATAACTTTTTTTCTGAGAATATAGTAAACATACTTTTTTTTAAATGACTGTTATATCATTTCAATCACAACAGTAGAATATTTATACATTAAATGATAAAAATGTATTTCATTGTGATAAAATTATTATCACAAATAACATATACATTAAAAATTAACAGTTATTAAAATCCTAGTTATTTATTAAGTTAATATCCAGCACGTTCTAATTGGTTCATATAGTCAAAAGTGTATATAAATCAATGAAAGTGTGAGATAAAATCCCAATAAAAAATTTATAACACAGAATGAATAAGAGACATGAATCTTTAGTAAATGTTATATCACACTCATCATAATCCTGTCATAATCATGGGATCACCGTTATATGATTGAGGAATAAATTTAAAATATTATAGGAATATGTTGATGAATAATAAAGAAATATCAGGTAATAGGTGTCAAATAACGAACACAATTGTGAAAAAAACTGGCATCATGTTCACACAATACATAGGGATATAACTCATAAAATCATTATTTCGAAAAAATCAACCATCTTTTTTGAAGAATTCATGTCCCATGATCCACTGGATGGGTTCAATTAGCCAGGTTGGGCTCATAACATATAGATAATCTTCTGGAATTCCATAGGCTACTAACTAGCAGTGATGGCCTTTTGAACATGTTTTTGTGGAAGACTATTCCCTCATCTATAATAGTTAATATATAGTGTAAGAATACCATTTTATAAAAAATACGGGAAACATATAAATACTCATAATACAAGAGAAGAAAATAAATAACCCCATCTAAACTAATATTAAGTGAGTAAGCTGATAAATAATGTAGATACACAATGATGTAATACTATGATATCTGTCCTAAAGTACGAGTATGGAAAACATAAATACAAGCATGTAATAAAATATATAACCAAAACAAATCAATGTGAAACAACTTAATCTTGAGTAAAGCCTCGGTATTTTACGCCCAAGATCAGTCATATGCACCAAGTAACACTGAATAACCACAAGTTGCATAATTCCCATTATCCCTAATTAAAATCATAAAGTGTACTCACGTACCAAATGGCGCTCGAGAAGTGAGTTACATAAAATATCATAAGGTTGAAACACATGGCTTCCAAACCATTGCATTTAATAATATAATTAAAATAAGTGTGTCAATATGTAACTCTCCTAGATTTCATACTAGGCTATCTCTTGAAATTAATTCAATAGCTTGCGCTACCCGTAACACCGAGTTCGAACACCCCAAGACTTACCAAAATAGCTGTTAGAAAAGAAAATATCAATAGTAATAACATTATTTTGAATTTTATATACTACATATAATTTTAACATCCATATTCTTTGTTTCATAGACATAGTATTAGAAGAATTTCAATTTCTAAGATAAAAAAAGCATTTCACAAAAAAATAAAAATTTTCTGCCTTTTGATAGTGAATCCTTTTTAAATCCAATATTTGAAATATTTTTAATTAAATGAAATTAAATTATTATTTACAATTGGGACATAATAATTTATTTTGGATTATTTTTTGGTACTTTTATGATAACAATTATATTTCGATGAATAGTAAAAAATACTAAATTTTAATTCAAAATAACTTTTTTAATAAAAATAAATTAAAGAGAAAAAATATTCATTTGATTAATTATAAATTATAATTATATTATATTTTTAATTTATAATTTTTAATATAATTTATGTTATTTTATGAAATTTTTTATTTAAATTATACATAAAAAACATGTTAATCCTTTAATATTTTTTATTTCTTAAAAACCCGCCTTCTTGTATTAACAATGGGAATTAATTTAAAATTAGTTAATGAAACATAAATTTTTTTTATTTGGTAAACTAGTCATAATTTTAGAATTTGGAATATAAAAATTATCATTTGGTGAATTTTTTGAATTTTTCTCAAAAAAAATCAATTTTTGATGAATAGTGAAAACACTACGTTACACATAAAAACAAAAAATTTCATTTAAATAATTATTTTTTATTAAAGGAATATCATTAAGTAAAAATAAATAAATAATACATATATTAGTCCAATTTTATTCAATGGAGTCATTTAATAGAAAGATTTTACATATAAACATTTATTGAAACTTTTTAACGTCTTTTACCCACCTTCTAGGCACATTTTAAAATTTTCATAATACATAATTTTTGCACATATATTAACTTAATTTAAAAAATACATGAGAAATTTTTGACATCAATAAGTAAAATGTAGTTCAATAGGTTAAAAATAATTTTTGGTGAATAACAACTTGTAATTTTTATTTACCACAGTAAAAAGTATATAAGTTTATTAAAGGTAAAAATAATATTAAAATTAAAAAAATAGAAGTCTAAAGACTTTTAAATAAGTTTATTTGGACCTAAATCAACCATAGGGTAAACTTATGATATTTTTATTTATTTTGGTTAGATTAGGACATTTTTTGTATTTTATTTAAAGAAGATTTAAAAGTGTTAAATTCAATGTTTATTAACTAAACCATTTTTAATATAGGGATACACATAAAATTAATTATGTAATAAATATTCATTAGAAATATAAAATTATTTCCCACATAATTATATTTTATTTTTAATTAGTATAAAATAAATAATTAAATATATTAATGATAGAATTATGATATAGCAAATAAATTATTAATAAAATATTAAAATAATTGATATTATAAATATAAAAATAAATGTAAATTGTTACTTTGGAAGCCGTCCACTAATTTTCATGGAGAATATGACATGTTAGGGTTGAATAAATGTATTTTTTAGAATTAATGAAATATTTATCACATTTAAAAAATCAAATACTAAATTGAGTCAAAATTTACCCAAATGTGTTTTTAAAACAAACACTATATTATTAAATGTTATAATATTACTAAAAACAATGATTCGGCCAAGGGAATTAGATATGGTGAGATATGAAATTAATGAACCACATGAGGTTCTATTTTCATTTTATAGTATATTCAAAAATAATATATTCTAAAAATACAAAGAGAAATGGTAAATGTTAAACTATATAACCAAGAGTTAAATAAAAAAGACACGGTTAATATGGTGAACTAACTTTTATAAAACATATTGGTAGAGATGCTTTTAACCCATCCCCACCTTATCCTATAAATATATCTATTTTTATCCATAAGAAACCGAAAATGAATTTATCATAAAATAATATTTCATGATTTTCAGAATGTTATTGTATCCTATCTTATAAAAAGGTACATCCATTTCTCTTAATTTCAATCCCCCGATCTATTTGGATCATCCATACCCATATAAAATAATCTCCCAACTATCCTCGATTCAATATAGTGGCCCTAAATTTATCATAAAGCTATCCTATAGAGCCCTTTTGTTTAAATAAAAAAGAAACACCCGATGAACAGGTAATTATTTCATCATCTCTTTCAATGTTCTTTTTATCTTCCAATTCCTATTTATTTCTTGTATCCATACCAAAATAACTACTCAACACCCTATACATATTGTGATGTTATTATTAATATGGAACAACAATATTTATTATTTTATCTGTCTTATGAATTAAAATGTCTCCATAACTGTGTACGTATGGCTTACCATCTCCACGTCGTTGTGTAGTTTGTTATACATCACATCATTATTTGGGTGGGTATAATAATGAGTACAATTGATTTCAATAATAAATATAACATGTTAATTATTCTTTATATATAATATACCTTCTAATTAAATAGCATTTGGAAATAAAAACCTAATTATATTTAATATACTAGGATAACTTTTTAATATGTTCATGACATACAAGTTTCTCCAAATCCATCAAATGGGTTATGAAATTATTGTTCGGTTGTACTGTAGACTACCACCTTACAAACATATATTTTTCGTTTTTTTATTAGCACCTCTATAAATTTTATATAAAATTGTATTTATTATTTATATATAATATTTATTATGTATTTATGTTAGGAAAATATTTTATATCACACCACATTATTATTTTTATTTATTCACAAGATGATAATTTCTCTCTTTTGTATGACGGACTAAAAACTCATGAATTGTATGTGGTTCATTTAAGCATTACATGGATAGTGATTAGGGTAATTTCAATGATTATATTTGATAAAAAAATCTATATATGATATTAATGAAATATTTAACATTATTAAAATATAATATATATCATTTCCATTATTTCATTTTTACTCTATCAATTATCATAACACCGCTCACGTACATATGAACTACCACCTTCAGGGAGCATTGTGACTCACTTTTCCTCGACACACCACATGTATAATATTAATAAAAATATTTCATGTAATATTATATTTTTTATGATACTATTATCATTCATTATGTGTAAACATTTCTATTACCCTTCATGTAATTATTTTCAAAAAATGGAAATGTCACTCACTCAAACATATGACCAACCATCTCCATGATCATAACATACATCATTTATAAAAACCAACATTCATTATAGGTTTAAAATTTTTGATTTCATATATAAATATTATTTATATTTCATTAATACAATTATTTATGTTATAGAATAATGGTAAAATAAATAGGTCCATTAATTAATCAAGTCAAAAAAGGAATGAAAAAAAATGTTATTTTTACTAAAAGAATAATTTTCATTGGGAATGTTAATAATAATATAATAAAAGCTCAAAATAAAATCATATATGGTAGTGTATAAATTAATATGTTTCAATAATATATTTTTTATTACCCTATATTTATTATACCGTATGTTTTAATGAGTATGAAATATGTTTGGACTTATTATAATGGATCTTCCTCTAACTTTCTACTTCTCTGAGACATATATAATATTCACATCATATTTTCTTCTTATGGTGTATGTTGTTCCCATGAATTTATTTAATTATTCTAGTCCAGTAATTTACATGTATTTACATATAATTTTTATTATACATCTTTCATGGGTTTTAGGGTTCAACATATAAGAATGTGGTAAGATATTCTTCTGTCAATTTTCTTTTTTTAAGATGAACGTTATGTTATGCACATATATTATTTTTTGAGGATTTTATGGAGCCACATTTACATGAAATATCTTGAATTTTTTTACCATAATTAAATTTTATGTTCCATTTTATGATATTCTTTCATGGAGATTATGAATCAGTGTTACCTATAATATTATTATTTTATGTAAAAATAACACTATTTATTGGGATTTGTTATGATTTTGAAACTGGTATTGAAATACTATAATATATCACTAAATAAAATCCTGAATTCACTTATCCTCTTGTTATCACATGGTAATACATTTATTCTCTTAATTTTTCACCATTTATTTACATAACAATAGAATATATTATTTTCAATAAAAATTACATTTTCTATTGAAAATACCTGATTATTTTTAATAAAAATTTCTAAAAATGATTCAAAAATTTTATTTATCATTTCATTAAAATTATATATAAAATATATTTTTTCCAATGTTTTAATTTTTATTAATTAATTAAATAGAAACATCATGTTCTTCAAAAAAAATAATTTTTTGACTTTTACCAAAAATTTGAATGAAATAATTTTATAACGTGTATGTCTGGAATGAAAAATACAATCAATTTGACCATTATTTTCATTGAGTATTCCATCTTATATTTCATTGTAAATTTAAAATAAATTTCTCTTTGAAATATTTGGTAAATATTTAGATTGTAATTAAATTATTTAGATATGAAAATTATTTTAAAACTATATTAGGTTTTAAAAATCATCTTCCAATGTAGAAAAGTTATTTACATAAAAATATTATTTCATTGGTGTCCAAAAGATACATTTATATGTTCTCATGGTTATTTTAAATTAACTGGATTTATTTATTATTTTATTTCTTAATAAAAATTTCAAAAAAAGATATTTTCCACATGAAATCCCTAATTAGTTTTTTTAAATTCTTTTCATCTCTGATGAAATTCCTTGAACTTACAAAAGAAATATCCAGAATATGATCCAAGTATACCAATCCTATTATCTCTCTAAATGGTTAGTATTTATGATGAAATTATTTTTATGAATTGTATGTCTATTCCTTGTGTTTTACGCAGATAAATTGATTGTGAAACATGATTTTTATTCCACAATTTATGTTTTGATTAAATGATGAAATATTTACGAAACCTATTTATTTTACACATGGTATGTTATTTTGAAATATTTATGAATCCCATTTCATTTAATAGGTTTTTATATGTTGAATGTTTTATTGTCTTTTGAAACACATACGTATGATTTTTATTATGTGATAGTGGTTACATTATTACAATTTATGGTGGTTACATTATTTACAATGATGGGGTGGACCTATATCTCAAACTAGTGCATTGGATAATGTTTTATAAGACAAAATACTATCATTATTGGAATGGGGTGTATACTTTATTCGAGATGTGATGATTGAAAAGCAGAGTTAATTAATTTAGTAAGACAGGACACGAAATGGGAGTTATTTAATTCAATAATACATGAAATGAATATGGAGTACAATATATTCAGAATAATAGGAATATAATTGGTTGTGAACTTGGTTACGTATGATAGGTTTGGAATTGGACGTGTACTCAGTTTACTATAGGAATTTTTCCACTATTATGGTCTTCAAAGAAAACCTTGACTACTACGCTATTTTGGCGAGTGGACCCTTAAATATTTTATGACCTAGGAAATGATCCTTGTCTAATATAAAAATTATTTTCAATAATTATGTTTATTCCCCTAATCCATGTCACATGATAATGTTATTATATCATTTATCATTTTCATTTATTATTAATTATTCATTTCTTATGAACATCTAATATTTTTTCACGGAAGCATGTTTATAATCTATAATATCATGGGTACAAACATCATATATTATGTTAATTTTCATGTAAAGGTATTTTTATATGATTCATTCATGTGATCATCGGTTGATATATCATGGGTTTACCCTAACTAATCTACCGATCTCACCCATTCGTATAGTTCTTTTTTCCAAGGAATGAAGGAATATTTAATGATTGATATGTCTATGAACATTACTTAATTGGATGATATCTTTGAAAAAAATGAATATCATTCACCATATTTAAATATTTTTATTCTATAGAGGAAATATACAATTATGGTCCCCATGCACATATTTTTGTAATCCAATAAATATCGATCTAATGTGATGTAATATCAATGAATGAGATGTTCGGGTCTATATATTGATCTAGATTTGAATAGTAATATCCCTCTCTAGATAACTAATATTGACTTTTTAGAAGGATAAAAAATCCATTTTAAATATAAAAACACCACAAATTATTTAGGAAATTATTTTTATTGTGTTTTTTCTACAATAATTGACTTGGGTGGACTTATATATATGGGATGGAAAAATTTCTCCTCCTATTGTTCTTATATATAACACACTTCCATGTTCATATTTAATTTCTATATTGTTCTTCAAATCATGACTGATATGAATGATTTTTTAGAAGTATATTCATATTGGACATTTTATAAAATGATCACATTGTTTAGTATTTTAGTCTTATTCTCATCATTTATGATTTAAATCAAATAATATACATTAAAATATATAAACTAATAAGTATATGAATGGGAAACTACGAACATAGAATGTATAAATTCTAAATGAAAATAATATACTACTTTATGGGTCAATAGGGTTTTATATACCTTATCAATAGAAAATTTATTATTATGTTATCTAACCAAACAATTTATTATTGTCCTATATAATGGTTCCTAATGAAGTTGGGAATTTTCAAATGAATACCCCCCATTGTGTGTGAAATTAAATTTATATTAATGACTAATTATCATGAATCATTTGAAAATTGATTTAAAGTAAAATGATACCATTTCATGATCATTACCTCTATGTATAACACCTCTAGTGTAAAACCCACTTGTAGTATCCCAAAAGAGGTATAATTTCATGGATTACACTCATTATATAATTGCCCCAAATTTCAGTATATTTTCCTATACATAGATTTTTACGTTGCGATCTGTCTAAAGTATTCTTGTATTATTCTTCAAGAATAACTTATCCATTATTTTATTGAATATATAATGACCCACAAAATTTACATATATTGTAACTTAAATTTTAAATATAATCATCATCAACCAAAAGAAAGTGTATAAATTATTCTTTGTAATAATATATTTATTAAACATCAATAAGAAGCTAAAACAAAACATATTTATTTTATTATCTCTATTGATCATTTAAATCCTATTGAGAACCTTAAACTACATACCATGATTGACACATGACGATCATAGGGTGTGGAAGAAGAAAATTATATTCTTATAGAAGAATAGTGGTTGCCAACAATTATCTCACTAGAGGGGATTCCTAATTTTGTTCAGTCACTTATTCTAAATCACATATATAATTTTTTTTGTTTATTATTTTATTAAAAAAATGATAAATATTTTTAAGGTTATTTATTTTTTTTTATTAAGTGAAAGTTAATGGATTAACAAATTATAAACTAATATTAAATGTTTAATAGGAAAGAGTTTTTGAGTGAATGAACTTTGTTTTGGTTTCAATCATTATTATCTTTTATATTTTTTATGGTAGTTTAATAATTCAAACAGGAATTCCTATGTCCAATTGCTTCTTTTTATTTTTAAATTTTGAAATCATTAAAGGCTTAAGAAAACTCAATATAACCCCTCATTTTATCATATTAAGTCTACCATGAAATGAGGTGTTTCCTCATCTAATAACTCTATATATAAATGTCATTTAATATATTAACTAGATAAACTCTATCATGTGAATAATTTCCCAATTAAGTGGGGAATAAGAGATTAGAAATATTAGTCAAATATATTGAGTTTCATGTCACTAGCAGAATTCACCTCTCTAGGGGCATTTGTCACACACATGAAAGATACTAAAATCTATCTAAAACCTAGAATAAAATTCATGAAAACTTATGTAATACCTTAACCTCCACCCCATTATTGAGGTTAATGGATAACATTAGTAGAATGAGAGAGAAGATAAAATGTAAAATTAAAAGGAATGTAGAAGAGTGATAAATTATGTATAATGAGTTTGAGAATATAAAAGAATGTAGTAAAAATAATTGGGGGGAGAGAGAAATAGAGTAAGATAGAGAAATAATATAAAATAGAATGATAAAAAGGAATAATGGAAAATAAAAGTTACTATATATTTTTATAATAAATAAATAATATTAAAATAGTAATAATATTTTATAAACAAATAAGAATAAAAATACGAAAATGAAAAATAAGAAGAAAAGAATATGAATAGTTGATTTGGGTCGAAGAAAAAATTGTAAAAATGAATTAAATAATTTATTTATTAAATTAAATTAAAATAAATATTTTAAATAAAAACTATAATTAAAATAAAATTAAACATAAAATAAGGATAAAAGGGGAAAGGAATTATGTGGCATCAGGCTCATCCTTCCAGTATAATATATCCATCATAGATTAAGATAATCATTTTGAAGTGGGGTTACACCTATATTTATAGATAATTAGGGGCATTATCATCAATGGTGAATCATAATCCCCCCTTGAGCAATGATGCTCTCATTGAAAACACACACACAATTTCTGTGATTTATCAAACAACCTCAGATGGTGTCCATTTAAAATTTCAATATGCATTGAGTTCCACACAGGGAAACATGGCTTCATGGGTGCACCATAGCGTGTTTTCGATGGAGCAGTTCATGGAAGTTGTGATGGTGGTTGAGGAGGTGGAAAAGAGGATCCTCTTCGACTTGTGCATGGTGTTTAGCACTGCTAAGGCACATTAATTGGATCTTTAGTAGAGAGGGGGTAGTGGAGACATTAGAGAAGTTTATTCCACCGCATTCTATATCCTTATTAATGGGTGGAGGATACAATTAGGAACGATCATAAATGGTCAACTATGGTTATCAAGGTATGGATGTAGAGGCGAGCTTGTGATGTGGAATTGGTGGTTCTTGTTAATTGAGGGATTCTGTATTGTTGGATTTGCTCTCCCTGGTTTTCCATGGTGACCAAGGATGACTCTAGTTGTAGTAGCATGTGAAGATGATGGTGCGTTCATGGTGGAGTTCTATGGATTTTAGAGGAAGAATAGGAGGGTGTAGGTGGAAATGTACAGTGGTAGAGCTATGCGGAAGCATCTGAGTGGTTGTGGAGCATGGAAGAGCATCGTCTTATCAGGATCCCACATCATAATGGTGGGATTGGGATTACATTTTTTATAATATAAGTCATTATGTAAGCACATCATAAAGTTATTGGGGTGTCATACGATGACCACTTCCACCATGGACCACCCTATCCCTATAAGAAGATCCCCCCATCTCCATGAGGGCTCCACCACCAAACGCATGTTCTTAATCAGGTTTTAGTCAACTTATAGACCCATAGAATTCCCCACCAGATTCCCCAATGCAATGTCATGCATCCCCAATAAACCATTTTCTACACAGGCACTCCTAGGATGGGTGTCTTGGCTAGCCATTCACTTTTGGGGCTGGCTAGGTGGATGGCTTCCCCATTAGTTTATGGCTTCCCCTTGGTATTATTATTTAATGAAAATTATAAAAATGATAGAACATTTCTTAAAATTTCATATAATTAATATTTAAAATTTCAAACATAAAATTCAACAATATATTAACCAAATTAATCCATTTTTCATTCCACAGTTCAAATAAAACATTATTATTTATAACATTAGAAATCTTGAGTATTAACATTAAAATATATCAAAAAAACCATCTTATTTTGGTTACAAATATGAATTAATTATGTGTTTTTCAAATAACACCACCCAAAAACCATGTTCTGACGCTAGAATAACATCAAAAAATATTGTTAATGTGGGTAAAAATTCTATCAATTTAATAATTTTAATGTAATAGATTCAATTAATTTTCAATTTCAAAGAAAATTTTCAAATTCCACATAATATATCAACCCAATTTCATAATTTTAAATGAAAAAAATAAAATCAGGAATTTTACATTACCGCATTTTGAAAATGATGGAACATATCTTCTTAATCATTCATGTTCCTAAATTCAGTATTATTTAACATTACAAATCAGGATTTACATCACCTTTGAATATTTTCACTCATCCCTCATGAAAAAAATCAACTATATTTATCCCCATATCATGAGAACAATATATTTATCTAGAGACTCTTTAATGAACTATATTATGATCCTTTTAATGAAAAAAAGCACATATAACAGTGACGACTTTCATTAAAGGTTCATATGAATCTAATTCTTTTGTTTATTAATAATTGATTTTTTAAAATTAATGAATAAGGAAGAATTTTATACCTTAAATCATAATGTATGATATCATAATGTAAAAGTATCCTGAAATGATCCCCCTCAAATAGTAAAAATTCAAATTTTCACCAATAATAAATGTAAATATCATGATCATATTTAATCATAATGAATTATTTTTTATCCATCTTTAAATTTTATCCACTTTTATACCCCATTTTCTTTTTTCAATGACTCATATCATTTTTTCCATTTTATAATGATATGATTATAATTGAACTCAAATCCACCACCAAGCCAGAAATGATAAAAATCATAGTTCATATAATGGTTATTTTAATTACCAAATCACAACACATTTTTCTTATTGTTTTAGTTCTATTTGAACGCAATATTATTAATAATGAGGGAAAAATATGAAGTACCATGAATGAGTCAACACCACACCCCATTCATTCTAAATTAACAAAAACAATTTATCCTAATAGTTTCAATAATCCCTTCCACTATGATTCAATTTACCCAAACACTTTTATTTTGAAAGATAATTCAAATATAAAGTTGTTGGTAGGATTGGTTAAAAATGTATTAAAACATGGATCATCCCTAACAAGGTAATATATGGTTTTTTTATTATACAAAATTATTAATGTAAATTGTGTTGTGTAGGAAAATATTTTCTAAAATTAAGGATAAATTATTTTAAATATGGGTTTTTATAGTAACTAATTTGAAAATATCATATGTATGTTATGGTCAATGATGTGTCCCAAAATCATTAAAGAAAAATTGTCCAGAATTAATAGGGAAGTACATGGCCTAGAAATCCTCATGGCCATTTAAATTTGATACTCTAAAATCATTGATTGTGTGATTAATAATAAAAATTCAGTTCACTTAAATATCCAAAATTCATACCATGAAGGATATTCTTGAAATTTTATTTACAATAATTATTTATTTTCATAAGAAAATGGGTCCTCCATTTAATGTCCATGATTAGAATTAATAATTTTATTCTCCATTTTAGGTTTTCAATATTATAAACATTTCAACTCTAAAACATGGTATCAATGTATTCAAAAGAATCTCATGCCTTAATGATTATTCTTGTAAATCATAATTCTAGTTTAGGCCTAACATTTCATCTTTAAATATCAAAACCTATTCTTGGATAAAAATATGGAGTGTTTAAAAGTTTTAACACTAAATTTTTAATCCCTTTAAATTTAATCATAGTCTTATTTCCTCCATTACAACATGACTATACATTCAACCTTCACGAGCCTATAAAAGAAAAATACTCAATTATGAATATAGATCATGTCATTTAATAACAAAAAGATAAGAGGTAGTGTTATTCTTGATGGAATACTTCTCAAAACAATAATTGAAATACTAGAAATAATGAAATAATATAAAACATGGTATGAACCACCATGTGGGACCATAATTTTTACTACATATAGATAAATTTATTGGCTATTATTAAGAGTATAATGGTTGATGATGTTTTTTTGAGTTAAACAACCACAAGTGGATTTTCCCTGCTTCGGCTTCATCCTTCTTGGTGGGAAAACACCCATGGATTGAGTATTCTAGATCCCCCCTAAAAATTAGGTATAGATTTCATGGTCGGGGTGGGATGATGTTTTGATAATCATCAACATTGGATATTACTATTTAGACCTCATATTTCTCTTACAATTATAGCTTCTCAATTAATGCTTTCTTTGAGTGATAAAATGGGAAGTAAATTTGTATTTTCAGTTGAATAAAATTTTAATCCAATGTTTTAAATATATAATTTTTCCCCTTCAAAAAGAGTTGATAATTTTTTTTTTCTCAAGGATCAACTACATATATCCCTTAATGTTGATCGAGACATGCATATCAATCAAAAATAGGGAGCTCTTTGTGTTCCACCACAGGTTTATTTCTATTTTCTCCTTCATCCACCATGGTATGAAAAAGATTATTAAAATTTTTATGATAAAATCATTAGAGAGTGATATGAAATTTAGCTTCAATAAAATTAGAATAGATAGAGAAGAATAATGGTTTAATACCTTAATATGGTTCAGTTCCAATATATTCCTTAGTGGTATGCTCTTCTTGATATTCGATATCATTGAATGGAAATAGGTAGTCAGTATCTAAGATAATGTTATAAAATTATATTGTTATTTTTAATTATTTCTTTCCAATGGTAGAGTGAAATTCAATGGTCCTAGCTCTTCAACTTTTTTTGGATTGAGTGAAACTATTTGATCTTAATATTCATTTCATACATCAAACAAATCATATTAATCTATCAATGTTAGCTCAATAGGCCTTTTTTACTCATAATGATTCCACTATAGCTCATCATTTTCATTTTAGATTTGGATATTTATATATTTGGGATTTAAGACACCAAAAGATAGAAGTCATCCCATTTGATACATTCATTAAAACTATATATCACTAGCGGCACTTTGTTTTGGTTCTTCAGTACTTGGAAATATATTTTTTTATTGACCATATCTGCCAGGTCGAAAATTTATATTTTATTATAATTCCCAATTATCATAACCTTGTCAACATTAGTATGTTTATAATACTTTTTTAAGAGATACACATCTTCAGTATTTTTAAATGTTATTTCTTTTAACATAGAGTAATTGTTGGATCAATTATAAAAATATAATTTAAAAAATCATGAATTTTTTTAATTTTTAATTCAAATAAAATCTATCAAAAATGTGAAAACTAAAATAAATGATCTATTGATTGGATCCCTCTAAATGGATGAAATTATAACAAATGATTGGATTATTTCATGTAGTGGTAAAATATTTTTCCTTGTATAGCATCGTGACAAATCATTGTCATCTCAGCCGAAGAGCCTCTCAATTTGATCAGTCAATTATTCTAAATGACATAAAATATTTATTTTTTTAGTTCTAAATATTTTTTTAAATCATTGATAAAACATGTTTTATTTTTTGATTAATTTTTAAATAATTTTAATGACATGAAATAATAATATTTAAACCATATTATAATGAATAAAAATGATTTTAGGAATGAAATAACAAGTCTTTAGGGGGTTTTCTTGTTCACTAATTATTCTTCATTTTTATTTTTTATTTTATTTTGAAAATTAAAAGAATAAATATATTGTTTAATTTTTGTTAGAGTATTTTGAAATTTTGAAATATTTTAATTCCTAAAAATCACAATTCATCCTCTACCTTTTATCAAGGCTTAAGACACACCATGGTCTGATATTGCCATAATTCTGGACCATGATTTATTTATATCTTGTCATTCATTAACTTCAATAACTAAATCATCTGAATAATTATTAAATCAGTATAGTGAAACAATATTATTGAAATGAATAAAAATCGATTGGGATGGATGTCATTGGGGTGCAATCACAACATCAAGGACATTCACTACACCCATATAAGCTACTCAAAACTACCACAAACATAAAAAAACGTAACTTAATAATAGTAGAAATAGTGAGCTCCCACATTCCAAGATATGGGTAAGCCCCTATTTATAAATGGTATGATATTAATTTGGTAAAATGTGAGAGAATATAATAAAAAATTAAAATATAAATAAAAATAATAAGAAAATAAAAAAAATATGGATAGGAAAATAAAAAAGAATAAATTAAAATGAATAGGGATGATATAGAGATATAAAGAGAAAGATTAAAATAACATATAATTATAATAGATAATAAAATAGAGTATGTGGAATAATAAATATATATAACATAATAATAATGTTAAATTTATATTATTATTAATAATAATAAAGAAGAATAATAGATGAAAAATAATGGGTGAATTATGAAGAAGAAAAAATTTAATAAATGGATGAAGTAATATAATTATGAGATAAAAACATTAATTATATTAAATGAAAACAAAAAATAAATTAAAAATAAAATATAAAAAATTAATATCATGTAGTGGCCTTGGGATCCACCATGTAGAGGTATCTATCCTTTTTGGGACCGAGAAGATTTTTATCTAGTGGGGTTGAACATCAATTTATAGTAAACAAGGTACAATATTGTTCTTAGTTCATTAATAATTCCCCCATAACTCGGGTTTCTCTACTTGAGAATCACCTGTCGTGGTTTTGAAATATGAAAAACCAAAAGATGGTGGATATTTAGTATATCGGTGTGGATTGACTAACACAAGGGGAATCCTAGGTTCATTGTAGTGGGGAAGTTGGTTGTGGGATTCATGGTTAAAGTAAGTAATGATTGGGGTAATGGAGGTGTAAAATGGGTGCTATATAGTGTTGTTCATGGTTCATGCCACTAGTGATGCACTAAAGGTGGAGACGCGATGGAGAGGTTGAAATCATGACATCTTATTAGTGGAGTCCTCTATATCCTTAGATAGTCAATGTGGATAGATGATACTATCCTAGGGTACAAAATAAGGTCCTTGGTGGTTATGGATGTGTGGTATTAGATGTGAACTTGATCTACAATGGTGGTGGTTTTTGGTTATCAAGGGAATCAACATCAGTGGAATATCTCTTTATGTGTTTCCATGGTGGTCCCTAGTTTTTATAGAAGTGAAAGCCATTGACATTGAGGGAATATGTTTTGTGTTGTAAAAAATATTTTAGATATGAATGAAAATAGAGGAGGAAAACAAATATAGCAGAAAAGTGGAGTGGAATCATTAGAGATGTGGTAGAGAATGATATAGCACATAAAATTTTGACGGTGACACGACCTCACATAGAAGCGTTGGGATGGAGAAACCTCATTTATAAGATGAGGCATGCATTAATCTTGGTAGTGTAGTTGATCATGTTCTCGTGGGATCCATATACCTTTATGGACCACCCTATACTAGTGAGTTACTTCTCTCATCTCCATGTAGTCTTTACCAGCATATGCAGGGTCACATTTAGACTTCAGTTAACTTATGGACCTGTGGATTTCACAATTATGGGACCTTACTAATGGGCATGATTCCTCGGTGCACTCTATCATTGGAAAGACTCACTTTGGTGGGTTTTCCTTATCACCCAACCCATCTTGGTATGGGATAGGTGGATGAATTTTTCCTTGGTTTAGCTCAATACCTTGGTTGTGTTTTTTATACAGACTCTTAAAGAAGTGATACAATTTTAAAATATTTTATAGTATTCATATTTTAAATTTAAAACATATAATTCTAGAATATTTTAACAAATTAAATCAATAGTACATTAAAAATTTAAAATTTTCCATTATTTAATAAAACATTAAGAGCCATTGGTATTAAAATTTAAGAAATAATAAAAATAATTAAAAATATGTCAAAAAATGAATCAAATGTGTGTTTTAATGAAAATTAAATAAAAAATATCATGGTATCATAAAAGTGAATTATCATAAATTATTACAAGGGATAATTACATATATAACTTTTTTTTATAATATCATTGAAATTAAAGAATGTGTAGGAAATATAAAACATGACATATACATAAGTTAAGGATAACCACATATACAATATCACATGGTGGGAAGAGTCCAATCATTAATTATGTCTACTACAAGAACCCACACATAGAAGATCGAGATAGAAAGAGATAATCCCTTGAAAAGAAGTGCATTATAGGGTTACCCATCATAAGATGTGTATTATTATGTCATCCATAAACGGAAATCAATCCTAATAGAGAAAAATAAAAATTTCTTAGGGAATGAAATGTGTTAAAATTATTCCTTTATATAATAATAAAAATATATTTAATAAAATTATCTATAAAAACATTAAATTAAACAATAATGTAAAATATTAATTTATTTAATGAAATCATGAATTGGGATAATATATTTAATTAAATTTAACATAATATAATTAAGGGATAGAAAGTCTCCCCTAAATCATGTTTTATCTTGAAGAATGCATTTCAGAATTGAACATAAGGCTTGTATTAAGCCCTCATAGAATGGAAAAATAAGCTATGTATATAAGTATGATAAATATAAAAATAATTTAAAATAATTCAACACAATCACAAGAAATGTAAGTGATTTTTAGAGGTAATGCTCATAACCAAATCAAAATGTGTAGTTTAGAGATAGATACCTTACATTATGCTACAGAATAAATATAAACTAATCCATAATGTCCATAAGAGTGAAATTAAATTCATTAATTTACTAATTCATAAAATTTTGACAATAATACAATTTTTATTGAAATCATAAAATATTCATTTTAAAAAATATAAATTATTTGTACGGTTTAATTTTCTTTTTCTTCGTGTTATTATTTTATAGTCCAATAGTCCCGTCACTAGTAGATAATTGATTAATTAGTTATAAAAATGGTCAAAACATCAAAATTTAATTGAAATTATATTAATTTACTTCTTCAAAATCAATTTTTTTCAAAAATCCATTTTAATAACTTATTGATAATACATTTAGTAAAAATTGTAATGTTAGATGATTAGTTTTTTCTGATGATTTTACTAACCATCATGAACTCGTTTTTTAGATAATATTATTTGAATATATTAATTAACATATAAGAAAAAATATATATGATAAATACATAAGATATGTTAATAAATTATAAATGAATTGAGTATTTCTTAGAATCAAGTATTGAAAAAAAACAAACCCATTATTTATGGAGGTTGGGAACTGGCCAAGTATAGGAATGAATATCAGTTTTTTGATAAATCATGGATAGGTGGATTTATGATATATATTCAATTATAAGTATATCATTTTAGTATATATATATATATATATATATAGAACTGAAGATATTATTTCATTTTGAATGGAATTAGTATTGGATAATGATTATGAAGAATCATTAAACACATTTGTTGTGGGGATTTCTTTCCCCATTGGATGACTCCACATGGATTTCAAAATATATCACCTGGGTTAAAAATTTAGAAAAATAAGATGATTTATAAGATTTGGAAAAATATTTTTATAAGAATTAGGTATAATTTTTGTTGGAACTTAAGAATATAGGTTGTATTGAAAAGGGTGGTGATGGTGGAATTAATAATTGGAGGATAAGGGTGTTATTCAATATTATATTGATAAGAATATTACATTTGATATAGAAATAAATATTATTGAAACTTTTTACTATATATAAAAAAGTATTCATTTGAGTTTGATAGAATGGATTTTTGCATTATATTTCATTAAAAAATCATTTTCGTAGTATATAATATCAATTATTGTATTATTTAATTTCTTATTATTCATGTAAAATCAAACTATTTTAGAAAATTATAAAAATAAACCATTACGTTTTTTTTTCAATATTTAAACTCCAAAACATTAATAAATGTAATGATAAATTTTTTTGAATATTGTAATTTTTTTAAATAAGATTATAATTTATATGAAAAAATAGAAATTTAGATATTATGATAATTCTTATCTATTGAAATAATATATAAGGTCAAATTAAATTATCTTATAATTATAATAAAACATTATATATATTTATATACAAATTATACCATAATATTTCTTTATAATCGTTATAATTTATATAAAAATGAATATAAAACATATAATCTTTCTAAAAATACAATCTATAATATTATCATTCTAAATAAATTTATTTTCTTGTTTCATGATATAGATATGCCATATTTTCATTTTATAGGAGACTATAACTAAATTTTTAATATCCCTTTTTAAGGAAACTATTTAGACAGTATAGTTGATATTCATATGTGTCATATTACTATTCCAAAGGTCTTATTAGTATCTCAAAAGAAATATTATTATTCCAATGGATATAAATTCAATGGTCATATTGGATGAAAATATTCAATAAAAAACATTTCAATCATTATTAATTAAAAAATATTTTCTCCCATGGTTATATATAATTTAATTACTAATTTGAAAAACTGATAACTAATAGTATTATTTATTTATGGACTATTGTTGATCAGTACTATTATTCTATGTGGGACAAAAATATACCATTATTCTTTTTATTGTCATATTATTTTACAAATTTTAACCCATTGTAATAATTTTAATTTTTATTTAATTTTTATAACTAAAATTAATTTTCAAATAATTATAATAATTTATTTTTGGATTCATCATATATTCAATATTATTTAGAAAATATTACTAATTGTGAAACATATATATATACAAAATGTAAATTAAATTAATTAATAAGTATGATCTTACATCGAATATTATAATTATAGATTTTGTTGAATCTACATTCCGTTATATTTATAGTCAAGATTAACTTTAAAGAACATTGTAGTGGAAATTTCTCGAATCTAATAGTGTTAGCATTCCATAATGACATTATTACCGAATGTGATGTCCATATTTTCCAAATATATTAATGGGATATATAATTAATGTCCCACCATTATTGTAATGAAATTTATACTTTTTTGTGTCATAATGTCAAAAAATTTATAATATCATCCCACGATGAAACAAAAAAGGATTCATACACATTTAAATAATTCATAGTTGTATATACTATAGATAATAAATGAGTTTTCAAGCATTTTTTCATCAAAATCATCATCCATATTGAAAAATAAAAAGAAATTATCATTGGATTATAAATTAAGTGAACTTATGTATGATTCAAAATATTTAATTATAGATTAAAAATACCATTAAAATATCACATGGACTATTTCTTGAATGCTAAATAATTTTATAATTAAGGCAATTATGACCTATAAATTAATATTGGTATATAGTTCAAAGTAAATCACATTAACGTGTCCAAGGAAATTATATTTATGAATTTTAAACAATTTTTAAAAAAAATTATTATAAAATGTGATTAATGTAATTTTTTTGACTATTCATTTACATTAACATTACTATAATCAAGATAGTTATCTAATCAAAATACAAATATGAAAGCATCCTAATATGAAATTTTTAGGTATATAATTCATGTAACACAATAATTAATCATAAATTAATTATTTTTAAAATAATTAAAAAAATTCAATATAATTAATTGAATAAACATTATGTCATATTTGCCAAATAATTTATGGTAAACATCAAATTTATATAAATTATAAATAAATTATCTCTAAATTTTTTAAATTAATATGATAAATAAATATTTATAAAATCTAATATCATTTTTTTCATTATCCAATAATTTTAGAGGTACAAAATTCATTCGAGGGACATTTTTAATTTTATAATTTTTGAAAACATTATAAATTTCAAAATAAATGAAAAATATAACCAAGATTCATTATATTAATAATATGAACAAAAATAGGTGAAATACCACATTACAATATAATAATTGAAGTATTGAGAAAACTAATTATCTCTTAGCATTAATTTTTTATCATGTTTACCAATTTTACCGTTATAGAAGTGACTAATAATTACCAAAGATATTATTCATAAAGTAAAAAATATATAAAATCTATCTATCATCTAAATTTTATCATCCGAATTACATAAATTCAATCCATTTTCTATAATAATTTCACTAACATGGTATAATTTTATTTAAAATTAATTATAAAAAACATTTGAAGAAATAGTTTCCTAGAAACGAATAACTTATGAAATAAAAATTTTATCATAAAAAATATAAAACAAATTCACATTCAATGAAATTAATTAAATTATTAATAATATTAAATAATTTATTAATATTTTCAATCAATAAAAAATGATACAATTTAAATTTTAGTACCACGATGTTTTAATAAACATTTTTATTTAAATGAATTAAATTGTTCTACAGCTTGGGTTGCACGCATATGTTAGTTTAAATGAGCCATATATTAAAAAAAATTGTTATAAAAAAAATGTTAAAGTGGTCAAAATAAATATCAATAAATAATTTATTAAACAAATATAATGGTCCATCTCTGTATAAATGTGTTGGTAAATGATTAAGAAATTATTAGACAATTTTTAGAAATGTCACCGTAGTTTTAAAAAATACATTATCTTGAAAAATTATTTTTTCTTCATCTTATGAATGAATAATAAAATTTATAAATTTTATAACTTTAATTTTTCAGTAGTCATTTCATTTTTGAATTCATCATATAAAAAATATCTACAACTATTTTTTAAAATTTTCTATAAAAGGTTATTTTTCATGGAACAATACAGATATTTATTTTAACTGAAAAATGAATTTTTATTAATGTACTTACAATGAGAAATTAAAATTTGGATTGTTTTAAATATAATTTTTTTAATTTTTATTTAAATAAATAAAAATATTATTTTTAAAGGATTTTATAAATTAATTTATTTGTAATCGTTTTATATTTTAAAATGTAATTCTTCATAAAAAATTTGGTCATGATATTTTATCGATTTTTTTTAAAATGAAATTGTTAAACTCAATTGTTATGTATTTTTAAAAATAGATACCATATTTAAATTTAAAAGGATTAAATTTAATTAAATAGGTCCCTTTTATTTTTTGGCCTATATTAATAGTGATGGTGGTAAATTTGGTTACCACGATAATGGGTAAATTGGGTAATATAGTTTAGAAATTAAATGATTAACAATATAAAATTTCCCAAACAGATCAAAATATTTTATTGGATAAATAAAATTATTCACTGAACACCTAATGATATAATTTTTTATTTTAATGGACTTCATTCCTTGAAAATTACTTATAAAATATTTAAATCAACGAATGTTGCAATTTTTCATTTTATAGGTATTAAATATCCTATAAGGCTATTCATTCAGAAAAAATGTTGGTGATGACCAAATATAAATGGAAATTTATGAATAAATACAATTATTTTAATTATATAAAATAAATTTTTTCCCTTGTTACAGAAATATATTATTTATAATATTTTATATAATTAATATTTAATAATTCCACATTCATGTTTTAAATATTATATAATTTTTAATATAGGGTGCAGAAAATATTTTTTGGATTATAAAAATTATTTCAAAAATAAGATTTATCATTATCATATTTTTTTTATTTTTTATGGGTATATTAGTATATCGGTTAATTTGAAATCACTGATGTGGTATTTATTTTAATAATGGAAATGTAAAATAAAATATATTAATGAAAATAATTATTTTGAAATAATTTTTGTGATAAAATAATTCTATAAATGAACATCACAATATGGGGATAAAATGAAAATATTGTTTTTATAGGTAACTTATTATAAGGATATTTTTAAAAGTCTATGAAATAAATAGTGTCAACATTGACCCCATTTATATTTTTTCAGAATAATATTTTATTAATTATTTAAAAATCATAAAACATAACTAGAAATTGAAATAATTATAATATTTTCTAAAATGTTTTATATTTTTCTTTTATGGTCCATGTTTCACCACTTAAATAAAAATTAAAATATATTAATATTGAAAATTTGGTTACCTTAGTAAAAATTAAAATATATTAAATAAGGGATAATCAAAAAAGAAAAGTTTTAAAATAATACCAAAATATTTTTGAAATCAATTTGATTGTTATATTAAAACATTGATTAATATTATCATTATATACAAGTAATTTTGAGGTATGTTGATAGATAATGATTTTATTATAAATTAATATTTTAAAAAATTCTATAAGTGATCCTCAAATAAATTATTTAATAGAACCACATGTATCCATTCTTCACATCACATTGACACGTATATATCGTCAATTAATTGAGAAAAAATTTCACAATGTTATATAATTATTTAAATAAATTAATACCTATATATTTATCTTTTTGAGTGTAATCAAATGAATTTATTTTTTATAGTGTTTTTGGGATAAAATGTTAATATTTCAAATTTATGGAATTATAATAGATATAAATTAATTTGGAATTTAATGAATAAAATTTAAAATATATATCTAATTTATGGGATTATCTTTTATTACAATTTCTATGATTATATTCTACATCATTCACTTTTGGACCAACTGGTAATTCATTCATATAAAGTCCCAACCAAATGAATTGAGATGGAGAATATTTCTTATTGATATAGTGGACCCCACCAAAATAAATTAAGTATAACATGGGATACATGAATCCAATTAAGATAATTACATATTTATTTTTAATAAGGCTCATATGTGCATTTTTATATTAATATTAATGGATTTATTCAAACATAAATCCACCAATTGAATACTCACCATTGATGGAATATATGGGAAAGCCTCATCATGAAATATTGTTACACGTTAAATAATTTATACCTCATATTGTTGTCATAAAATTAATTTTATATTTTAAGGAGATATAGGAAATTAAATTTGTAATAACATATGAGAAGGTCTTTAGCTTGATTCAGAAGATAGGTTTAAGAAACAAAAGAATACATTAGAAGATTATATCTTTGAGGGGAAATTTTTATTTTCATTCTTTCTCTAGATTTTTTTTATATTTTTTATAATTAATTAATCATACTCATTAATCTCGATTAGTCATAGAATTTTGGAGTAAATATTTTTTATTGTTGGGGAATGATTGGTTTTTAATTTTTTAATATTTGAGTTCATGGAATTTATTGAATAAAATCAATTTATCTATTTTATAATGTTATTATAATTTCATATAGTATTATCTATTTTCACTTATGATAATTATTGGTTTTTGAATATGTTATGTATCTTTTATTTGGTCAGTGATAATTATCTCATACATTAGGTATGGTTTTATATACCATGGAATAGTCCACAATTTAGTGGTGATGTACTCAATGATCATCAGTTCAGGTGAAAGGGGTTGGGAATGTTCATTATTGATTGGGATGATCATGACCCGATATGGTATACCTGAATTAATTTATTGATATTCTCCAATTATTTAGTAAAAAATATGGATATTATACTAAAAAATTATCCTTGAATGGTTTTCTCAAACCGTAACCATTTGACAAAGTGATTGAGATGAATTGATCATAGAATCTCACATTAATCATCTTAGCACAATATTATTGAATTAAATAGAATACAGATATTATATAAAACATAAAACTATCCCAGACTAGACCACCTTGATAATAACACACTTTTTCATCAAATAATTTTCCAATTTAATTTAAATAATATTCATAAAACATTATTTTTTCATTCAAACCCAACAAATTCCAAAAAACATTAAATTGTTTGAGTAAATAAATTATGAGAAATTTCATTCTTTGTACTCAAGTTAGAGATCATACATAGAGTTAATAAATTGACAACACTTATATAATATAATTTATTATTTCCAATCCCCGCATTTGGAGTTTTTCAAACATGGATGCATTTCCAAGGAGGAAGTTCTACCATTTAATTGTAACTATTTGACTCTTTTCATCTTGAGAAATAATTAAAAAATTTATTCTTCTATTATGTTTGCATGTTATTATTTGTTTAATTAATGTAATAATTATCAACAACCTCAAAGAATAATTAATGTAGCACCATTTTATTTGGAGGATAATGTTTTTATTATTTTTATACAGGTGGGGTTACTTTGGAAATCAACTAATGGGGATTAAGAATTCAAAGAATTTATATCTAGACAGAGGGAGGACATAGAAAACAATTTATTGATGTGAATGATCAAAAGGTAATTGAGTTCTCTTGTTCCTTGCTAGAATATTATAAATTTTCATTGATCCTAGAATATCCCCATAGTCTTCCATGATTTTTCTATGGAAAATCAGGAAATAGAGGATACATTGTACCTTCTATTATCTACTACTACTCGTCTTCATTTGTTTTGTTTCACTGAATAATAGATTGATGTTGAAAAATCTCTAGGAGATTATATTTTTATGACATCATTATCTATTTTTTTGTTCTTAATTGAGTATCACCTATAATTATTTAAAATATATTTATTTCGTCAACATTTATATTGGTATTCAAGATGTGTAAGAATACCAATATGAACCTAATTGGGAACATATAGAGCTCCTTGACCATTTTTAACACATATTGAAAGGAGTTCAAGAAAATACCAATGTGTTTTTTTATTGAAAATCAGTTGTATTCTATAAACAATAAATGGGAATAAATTTATATTTATTTATAATTAATTAATTTTGATAAAAAATAATTAAACTCTAACATTCCTTTTAATTATTTCATCCATGAATAACACATTGAAAAAGAAGTATAGAATGAAGGATATGTTCTTTATGTGGAAGCCAAGATTGAGAATGTCTCACTTATTGTCCTTCCCCCACCATCAATGACAATATCATTAATGTGTGGGTGGATTATAAGTACTATATATATATATTCATACACTATGAGGAAGATTTATATGAAATAATGAATAGTTTTTGTTGCATTATGATCCAAAAACATCACCCACCATAAGATTTTGGAAAACCAACTAGAACTACCTATATGGAGGTAGTCAAAACACATATCCCATTTGAGGGATTAAAAAAATTCTATACATATTTTCACACAATTTTTCAATTTCATTTCTTCTATCAATAAATATTTTTGTGTTCTACTCAATCATTACTTGTATGTTTTATTGTTTTCATTGATATAAGCGGAATAGATTGATGCAATCCTAATAAGTCTTATTGTACCAAACTATAAATCTTAGGTGATATTTTTGATTCAATTTCATATATGATTTCTTTCCTAATTAATTTAAATTCATTGTGGACACTATATCATTTAATCATGGGGGTGGAAACCATTTTAGTTAATAATTTTAAATTTTATTTTCTATTTTCTATTTTCAAAAAATAAAAAAGCTTGTTTTTCTTATTTTTCTATTTTTATTATTAAATTTTAATTGTTCTTAAATTCTGTGAGATAAATTTATTACCATTTTCTTTTTTGAAACCCTTTTCTATAGGTGATATATTTTATTATGGGAAATTTATCCTAAATTAATGTTGAATATTACCTTTTTTCATGTTCAAATATATGGGGAATTTCATGAATGTTCCACTTAATTGTGAATCACATTCCATAGAACGATATATTTATATTTAAAATTGCATTCCTATGATGAGTATTCTCCCCATATTAATTCTACTTACATTCACCTAACATAATGATAGAATCAAAACATAAATCTATTAACAATAATCTCATTTATTAATATAAATACATGAGGGCTTTAGGTAATTGATTTTAAAATTATTGAGACATTTATTTTGTTTCAAAGACCCTTTTTCAAAATAATAATTTTTATTCAACCATTAAATGTTTATTTAGTCCTTTTATCTCATATAATCCTTGAAAAACATTTTAATTTATCCACATTACAAGCCAATTTTTATATCCAACAATCTATTTAAGTGAAATTGCATGAACTATTTGAACATAATTTTGAAGGTAATCTGTCATGTGTTGATCTACATAATTTGAAAATAATTTATATGAAAAATTATATTTAAGAGATTGTTGGGTAAAAAATTATTTATATTAAATAATATTATTTTATAGTTCCTTCATGATAATAGAATTTGTGCCTTTATCAACCAGAAAAAAGAGATATAATGTTGTTCCAATATAGATATTTCAAGGAACTTATTTTTGAATATAATAATTTTTTTGAAATATTTATCGAGTTGGATGTACATTATATTTTCATATATTATTAAATCTTTTTTTCTTCTATGATAACCTATAAGGAGACTATACTTCTATGAAAACTATAATCATACTATTTTTATTAAAAAATGTGGTAACACCTCCAAATCCATCCCCATAATTTTATGATATCTAAATACTGCTTACCAAAAAATATAGAAAAAAAAGGAAAATTCAGACTGATAATCAAATGTTTTTGAATCACAGCGTTTATAGATTTAGTAATTTATCAACCCTATGATAACACTTTTGTGTGTTTTGATGAGAAAATAATCGTTGAAAAATTGAAATCTGTGAGTTAAATAAAATATATTTTTAGGAAGATGTCATCTGTTCATTAGATGAGAAATGAAGTAGAATTATAATGAATGATATAATTGTAGAATATGAAATAATTTTTTTTAGGATGGATGAAATCTTTTGTTTCTTATTGAAAAACTGGTATATATCATTAGTAAGAGTTTGGAATTTATTTTTATTTATTTATAACACATAATTTCCCATAATTCTAGGAAATAAATGTGCTGGTATTGATATGGATAATATTTTCATCATTATATATGTTCTAAATTATTTAATCCCTACAAATTTATCTATTTTTGTGTATTTTATTGAATTTTGGATTTGTGTTGTGTTTTGGGCTAAAATGAGAAAATGGTTTAATAATGTATTTAAATCAATTTTTTGTACTTTTTTATATTATGAATAACGTTTATTGTATTGATACATTTGATTTTATTAATTATTTGTATGATTATATGATATTTGGGATTCATATTTCTCTTGTTGACCAATATCTATTTTAGACATATAAAATCCAGAAAAAATAATACAAATTTTAAAATATATTGGTCTAATAGTGTTGAACCACATCCATTAATTGGGAGTAACATAGAATACTTTTCACATGATGAAGTTATTCTAGATGGATTTATAAGAGGACTCGAACGTTCATCTTAATATTAAATTTCATGGAGTAATTTAGTAATTAAGGAAGAAATTTATCGCCCATCCGAGAAATAATATTTTGGTGAATCCTTGGCCATAAAATGCATTACTCTTTAATTATTCCATAACTACCTTATTATGTGTATATTTATTTTTATATTTTAAGGGTATGCATGAAATTTAATTTCAAAAAACATATAATGAAATATTATAAAATTATTTAGAATATAGGTTAACTAGAAAGTAAAAAATATTTAGAGATCATATTCTGAAGAGAAATTTTCTAAAGTTCATTCTTATTCACTCTTTTCTACTTGTTAGATTAGTAATTTATTATTCTTCTATAATCATATTGATTACCCATATGATGGTGGGGTAATCATTTGTGTGATTATGGAATTATTGGTTTTATATTTTTTAATGCCTATGTTCTTGTAATTTTTTGAATTAAATCTCTTTCTCTATTCTCAGATGATATTTTCCATATCATATAAAAGTTTTTATAATCTAGTACGATCATATTGGGTTTTTTAGACCATTGTTTTTTATTCATTGTTCAAAGATAAGTATCCCCCTATTGTATTTTATGTATAATATAATGTTGAATAAACCAGTGCTTATTGGTGAATTACTCAATGGTTGTCCTTACGTGTGAAGGGGGCAGTGGATGTTCATAATATTGTGAGATAAAGAAGAACCAATCAGTTATTGTCTAAGTCATTTTAGGAGATTCATTCAAAATATCTTACACAATTAATGATAGTATATGATATTATTATCTTTGCATGGTTTTCTCCCACCATCGTCATTTTACTAAGGGTTTGAGAGTAATTGATCATGGAATGTGACATTAATCAATATAATAGAAGATTATTTAATATAATTTAACTTGGATTGAATAGAAACTATAAAATTGAACCTGGCTTGATCAAAATTATGATATAACAGTTATCAATCACTTGAGTTTCCAATTTCATTTCAATGATGTTCTTAATTGATTTATTTTATTTATTTTCAAGAAAAAAAATTAAAATCACAACTTTTTTCTTCTAATTTAATGTGATGAACTATTTTATGTGCACTCATATTCTGGAGACTACATAGGGTTAATAATTATAATATACACATGTTATAAAAAATAGTTTTCTGAACCCCACAGAAGTCATTCATAAATCATTAATATCTTCTTATATGAATTTAATTTATTTAATCTATTCCCATTTTTCAATTTCAGTTTATTTGAATTAATTTTAGATTAATGATATGTTTTCGTCTAAAATGGTAAAAAAATTAATTTTAGAATATTAGTATATTTTTTGCACATAAGTAACATGACCATAAACTATAAAATATTAATCCAATTGGAGTTATTAATTTTTCGGGATTATTTTGTTTTAGTGATACAATATTATATTTTGGTCTAATGTATTATTCCAACAACTAAGGGCCAAAAAATTAAACCAATATTAAAAACCATTCGAGCAGACAGAGTGGAATCCACCTTTAAAAATGAGGTATTACATGGGATAAAAAATAAAATTGAGCTAATTATAAATGGATAAGAAATAGAAATCGTATATGCATTTTACCAAAAAATTTCAAGGAGTAATTTTGGAATTATGGAGTCCATTTAATTATCAACACTGGAAGATGATTTATGAATCTTTTGGAAAGAATAACACTTAGAGTAATTTGGATATAAATTATTCCACAAATTCTAGATTGAGCTTTTATATTGGGGTAAAATTAAAAATAAAATTTTGAGCAACTTATTATAAGTATTAGTTTAATAATTATATCATTTATTGGGTATTCCATGAACAAATATTTGTATGATAATCTATATAGACACAAAATCTCAACCCCATGTCCTTTACAAATTTAGATCTTATCCTCCAAATATTGGAAACATTGTGTACATATTTTTATTAGTATTTTACTTTTATTTATTTGTAATATTTTTAATAATTTTTAATATATTTTAAATTTATTATTCATCTAATTGTCTTATTTTGAAATATTTTTTCCAACTCATTCTTCTCTATTGTGATATATTTTATTCGTGATCATGAGTGAATCACCTGAGAATGTTCCCTTGGGATTAATCCAGTGTCAAACTAAAGTCAATACAAATTCATTTTTATTATTTCATATTCTATTAGAGTTTGTTCATGGTGGATCTAATTTGTTAATGTAACTACATTTTACCACTTTACACCCATGGATTTACTTTCACTTTTATAATATTTTCCCTCAGTTAGGAAGGTGGATGTGTGGCCTCTCAGTGATCATTGAGGGGACCATATATCCAAACATGAGTAAGATCATATTTTCATGCATATTATGGATCAATTTAATTATGTTGGTTTGGAATTAACAAAAATATGATGTTGGTACACTACGGGTAATCCTCATGGAGGGTCTACTTTTTCTCTAATATCATCTCTTCAACATTAGTTTTATACACATTTCATTAAATATATATATATATATATATATATTAAATTTTTACACATTTTTTAAAACAACTTGTTCATATTATTTAGTTTTAAATTAGTTATAATATAAACAGTGAAAATAAAAATTTCAGTTTGTGTGAGTTTCCTTCTTGGGAACTACCCTACGTGGGAATGATATTCCATGATTTGGTAAATAAAATATTCAATGGGGATTCACGAAAGATAGTCCCACATAAATTTGGTTCTATTTCCGCAGAGGTACTTCTACAATCTCATTTTAAAATTTTGACTCCATTTTAATTTTTATTTTATTTAAAAATATTTTTCTATGATGTTTTCAAACGATTATTTTACTAATTCAGGGAATAATTACCCACAATTGATTGAACTAATTAATATATTACACTATATCATGGATTATGGTGTATATATTTTTATTATACAAGAGCTATTATTTTTTAAATCTTATAACAGAGTCATGGAATTCAAATAATTCATAGTTATCCAGAAGAAGGGAAGGCGAATTTTTTTTATGTGATGGTCTGGGAGATAACTGAGATATCCCATTAATTTCAAAAAGATTATGATGTTTCCACATTACATGAAAATTAATCAATAAAATTCACTGATTTTGTGAAGGAGACCCATGAAATGGTGAAGACTGACTACCTTTTTCATTAAGCTACTACTCAACTCTATGTGATTTATCCTATTAGAGAATATATTAAATCTGAAAAGACTCAGGTTGATGATATTTTATTGAACTCATTTTATTATAATTTTTTTCTATCAAAATTAAGTAGCATCTCTAATTGTTTTCTATTTTTTGTTTTGGTCAACACATCTATTTCCTTGGTGGAAGAGGATGAAAAATAAGATGTGCTTGATATATAATATATAGATATCCTTGAACTTGTTGAACACTTATTAGAGGAATTTAAAGAGTAGTCCAAAGTTTATTTTACTCAGAAAGAGGAGAGACATGTTACACACATTAAAATGGATGAATTTTATAATGATTATTATGGTATTATTTTTTTCAAATTGAATTAATTTATGATATTTCTTTTGATTATTCCTTTCATGCATTATACCTTGAGATATCACTTGAGAATAAATACGAATTTTTTCTTGTATATACAAAGAATGATGAGTAACCTTTCATTATACTACCCCCATCATGAATGTTTTATCATATTCCCATGTTGGTGATTTTGTAAAAATATATACCTAGTGTTCTCAACAAAAAAGTAAAAATGAATTTTGGTGAAGTATTTTTTTCTCATGAGAGAGAAAAATAAAAAACCACAAGTTTGGGGATAACCAACTATAAAATCCCATTAGGAGGTAGTCAAAAACCACATCCTGCTTAAGGGATTAAACAATGATGTATCCATCTTTTCTCATCATGTTGTTTTTAAATTTATCCAAATAAATTTTTTATGTTTTCGTTTTTACAATTTAATTTATTTTAACAATATTCATCACATAGGATCTTAAATCATATTTTAACTTCTAATAAGTCATATTGTACCTATTTGTAAAACTTACATGATTGTTGAGATTAAATTTAAAATAACTATACATGTTATATACCATTAAATTAATTATGTAAAATTCATAATTTATATATGGGTGTGGAATACATTATAGTTTACGATATATTATTTTTTCATTTTAACATTGTGTCTTTCAGAAATAATAAAAATAACATTTTCAAGTTTTTGTGTGTTAAATTTACTATTTTTGTTTTTTACATGAATCTTATGAGATGAAATTATTATAATTATAATTTTTGAAACACATATCTTTGAGTGAAATAATTTACTCCATAAAACTGAGCCAAAATGAGTACTGTAAATGACATGTTTTTTAGATCAACTATTTTTGGGATTTTTTTTGAAATGTCCTCTGATTTTTTAGTTCAATGTCATATTTTAATTTGTTTATTTATGAAATAACATTACTATGATGATAATGAACACTTTTATCAAATTATTTACATTCTTTTCAATTCCTATAAAACCAATATATTCTTGTTATAACCCAAATTTGAGTTATTCTTGTCAAAACATAAGGTTTCTGAAAATTTTATTTTAAATTATTGATGAATTTATTTGGTTTTAAAGCCCCATTTTTAAAAAAAAAATCTATTTTATTTGGTCTATAATTGTATATTTAATTCGTAATTGTATTATAATTCATTCACCTAATTATTTTATCGACAAAATAAATGCCAATTTTCGTTATCCAACATTCCTTGAAAGTGAAATTACATGATGTAGTTGAGATTAAGTCTGGGGGATACTCTCTTCTGCTATGTGAACTCAATTGGTTATACAATGTGTGAAAAATAAAATTTTCATTTGTTGATTTTACAATCGAAATATTCATTGTATTATAAGCTGTTCCATTAAGGGAATTTCCATGATAAAAGATGATGTGACTTTCTAGAGCCTCCAAATGTTATTGAAGGTTGTTCATATATAGAGATTTCCTAAAAAAGTATGTCTTTGAAGATTAAAATATTTTTCTAAAATATAAATTGTGTAGGGCGTACATGATATTTTAAGTATATTATGAGATTTGATTTTATACTATGGTGAGTTAGGAGTAGACCATACATGCATGAATATTAGAATCATAATTTGTTTTCTAAAAAAGATCCAAAACAACCGTATTCATCTTTAAATGTTTTGACATATAAATCATACAAATAAAAATTCAAATAAACAACCATAAAATTTGTTCTTCATAAATAGATGTCCCTGAATAAACTCATTTAGAGGTGTAGGAACTTTTCAAATATGACGGTGACTATTGAAGGAGTTTGGATGAGAAAATCCATATTAGAAATTTACATTTTTCTGATAAGATATAATTCAAGTGAGTTCGGTGTATTGTATTAATGGTATAATAATGTATTTTGACATATATTGAATGATATTAATATAGAACATGAAATAACGTTTTTTAGAGGATTGCTAATTTTGTTTCATGTTAAAAAAATTGTTTGATCTCATGAGTAAGGGTTTTGAATATGCATTGATTTAATGTTAATCATTAATGTCTAATAGACTATGTTATATGTGTGTTGGAATTGATAGAGATTATATTTACATTATTTTTATATGGTTATAAAAGGTTTAATCATTAAAAAATTTATCACTTTGAATTAGATGTATTAATTATAGAATTATGATGTTTTTTGGTTTTAAATGTGAAAATTTCTAAATTTTGGACATTTAACATATTTTAATCACTTTAGTTTTTATATCATAACATTATAAATATAGATCCAATTTTTTTGAATATTTTTTCCTATGAATAATATATTTCTGGAAAAAAAACATCCCATCTGGACCCCCCCCATATATTTATACAAGTAATGACCCAAAATAATTAACAAATCCTAAATGAAATTATAGAAAATTGAGTGGACCCCACCATCAGAAATGAATCATAACTCAAATTAAACACATCCAATTGAGGTTATTCTAAATGGGTTTGAAGTAAGTCTCGTTGACTCATTTAAATATAAAATTCAATGGATTTATTCACCCATTACAGAAAAAATTTAACAGTTATCATTGTAGAGAGATTTTTAGAATTATCACCTAGAAAAATTCATACTCATTAATTATTCGATAACATAGTTTATATGTTTCCAATAAATGTGTGGTTTGAAGGCCTAATAAAGAATTCTCTTTCTATCATAATATAGGACGATCCATTGGCATGATTCGATGTGGAAGTGGAAGAAATAATAGAAAACATTCTGTGATCAGATTCTAGAGGGGGAACGTTGTACATTTCTTTTCCTCTTTTTTATTATTTTTAATTTTTAATTCGATTTTAATCCCCATTCAACATTATTACCCTTACCACGATGTGATAATCATCTATGTGAATATGTCAGGGTTGGTTATTTATATTTTAATGAATTAATTCAAGGATATAAGTGAATTAAATATCCTTTATTTAAACAAAATAAATATTTTTTTAAAAAAAATATTGATTAAACATTTTTTTAATTTTAAATACCATGTTAATGTTTTTATGTTATTTTATTTAACTGATGTAAGAAATAGATTTCAATAAAAAAAATTCATTGAATTAATGAACTAAAAAATATAATATCATCCCTTATATATGAAATAGATTATTACCCCACCATGGTACACGTAATAGAGATTAATGGGAATTAGGAAGTCATTAAAAACAAAGAAGGAGAAAAAAGAGAAAAAGAAAAAGATGAAAAGTTTAAATATGGAATCTGATCTTATAAATTTTACTATTATTTCATCCACTACCCATATCAATCATGCCTTGGTCCATTTGTATAGGCTTTTTGAAATTGAATTTAAGTTTTTCACTTAAAATAGAAAATTAATTGGAAATGTCAAATTAGTGTTATGTAATAATTAATGTGTAAGTAATTTTTTGGGCAAGACATCCTCTAATATTCCTATATTTTTGACCGTTCAATTGGTTCTTTAATGAGTTAAAAAAATATGTTAAATTTAATGGAAAATTATTATTCATGTGACCTTATAAATCTTATTGGAATATCCTTTACAGAAGGTTATTTCCTAAGTTTTTTGTTTTTCATGGAGGTAGAGACCACTCTTTTGGTGGGAATGATTTTCCCTAATGTCATATTTTTTGCTCCTTTAGATGGCCAATGTAGATCATTTTCTAGAATAAAATGTTATATCCCACAAAACAAAAAAAACTTTAAATAAATAATCAGTTCATGTTGATAAATATTTTATATTTTTGTGTAATATATCAATGTGAACAAAATTGGTAAATGTTCCATAATAAAAATAATTCTAAAAAAGTCAAAAAATGCTCCATCAAATCTATACAAGGATTTATATGTAGTAAAAAAATATACAAATTGAACATATGAACATCTTCATCTACTGGATCAGTTTAAATAAGATTTCCCACCATATGATTATGAATAATGATGGTTTTTTCCTATATATGTAGAAACAATTCAGGGTCCACTTAGATAATCATAGAATGATTTATCCATTACATTTTTTATAATGTTGTCAATTTGTATCATAGGAATTTTGATTCTAAAGTTTGTTTTTTATTATTATTCCATCATGAATTTGACTCCCTCATATGTTATGGATCTTTAATGTCATTATCCTTTGGATTAATTGAGTAATATTATTAGGTTCCTTGTGGAACAATGAAGACCTCAAACTATAGAATAAATATGAATAATAGTAATTTCAAAAGGTATTTCGTATTTAAACTTTTATCTTTTATACTCTATGAATTTTCATTCCAAAAATATGTTTTCGGCAATCCATTGGATACTTCATGTAAAAAGTTGGATTTATGCTTTAGTTGAATTTTCTAGGATACATGATTTTCTTTGGAATCTAGTGATTCAATGTTTTAGATTTCAATTTTAATGAAATTTAATGAGTAAATCAAAGATATTAAAATGATAACAAAAGATTTTATGAAAATGATTTCTTCAAGAAAATGAAATTTCCACACCATTTTTACGTATTTCATTTATGAAATTAATTTGAATTGGATAGTTTTTGTTAATAATTACATGTTTTATTTTCATATATCATATTTTTCATTCCATAAGGGAATTAAAGACCCAGTAATTCCAATTTATTTGTGAGAAAATTACTTCAATGATCTTGTGATATGTCACTGACCAAAATCTCCAATTGAACTTTTAAAATCAACGAAAATATAAAATCACATTGAAAGTTATATAGATATTTGTTGAATAACCAAATATTATAAAAATACCACCAATAAATAAATCCCTTTTTATCCCATAGTCATCAGGAATAATATTTATAGGGACAATCCACATTTCAACCCATTTTTATCTATTCATACACAACTCTATGTATTTTCATGATATTTTAATGTTGAAGTATGGGACTGAAGGGAATCATGGAATAATGGATGATTTAAAATATAAGTAAAATATGTTGGGGTTATTATTATGTGAATAAAATAATTTTTTTATTAATTCATGATTATTTTGGTTTTTCCCCTCTTGAATTAAAAAATGGAAAATGACCCAAATAACAAAAAAATGATCAAAATTGATTGTGTTTTGGGAGGAAATAAACCACCATTATAAGGCATATGATTTTTTAAAATAGTTGTTAGGTGGTGTATTTAAATAATATTATAATAATAACATTAAGAAAATGTAATTGTATATGGAAAAATAAAAAATATAATTGTTGAAAACAAATATTCAAAAGGTTTCACTAGTCATTCTATTTGATTTTTGTTATTCAATGCATTACATTTAATTTTGTGAGAAGTGATAGTTTTTACATTGAAGGGGATAAATTATTTAAACATTTATTATTTATATCATTAATTATTCATAGGAGATAATTATCCTCATTGAGACTTATTTATTAAATCATATAATCATGCCAACCATAATCATCAGTGTCGTTTGACCCTTTATTGCAGGAACTCATTATTTTATGTGCCTTTTGTCTTTAAAAATAATAGAAACTAGTTACATTATAAGAATGTGGGTAAGGATCATGTATTCATGATATTAGAATATTAGTTACAAAATTATATCTTCAGTGATGAGAGAAAATATTCTAAAGTGGGGATAGATGTGACATGACATGTTTATCAAAGATTAATTGAGAAACATAAATGAATTAGAAGATAATTTATGTCATAATAAAATGGGAAAATGTAGTATAAATTATTTTTTCATTAAAATTAAAATTTATAGATTAAATTCATATATTATGTTTATTTTTAAAAAATGGGTTAACATTGATTTTTTTTTAATTTATTGTATTAGAATTTGAATATTGGTACAATTGGTTCCATATCATTTTCAATGATGATATATTATACATGGAGAAAAGCATGTTTTATGTGTGGGGGAATTTATGGGGATAATATTTTAATAATTATTCATATATTATTCAACGATTTAACTCAAAAAATTTACAAATTTGATCTTATTTGAATCAATTTTGGACTTATGGAATGTTTTGGAATAAATTTATAAAATTACATAAATATGTGAATTTAAATGATTTTAATCATTTTTTTATATAAAGAATATAATTTTTAATATCTGTCAAAATTATGTGATTTTTTAGTTTTATTGTTTTTTTGGTCTACTACTTTTTCTTTTGTTCCTGGATTTAATTCAATAATATATGCGATAAAAAAGTCAATCAATGCAAAAACCATTTATGAAGACAGAGTTGACCCCACCATTGGAAAATGGTGCATAAAATGGGCTATAAAACACCTATGAAGTTTATTAAAGATGTATATGAAAGAAAAAATATCTGAATTTCACTACTAATTTTCATGGTTTTTTTGTCAATATGGAGGCCACTGAATTCTCACCACTGAAGGAAGAATTATGAATCATTTGGACAGAAAAAAAATTCAATGTAATTGGGATATAAATTCTTCAACACTCTAAGGATGGTTCTGAAATATAATCATAAAGTTAATAAGGAAACATTGAAAAACATTTTAAAATAATATATTTAAAAATTAATTAATTTTGGGTTCCATTATACAAAAAATCTATAAAGAATAACTTATATCCAAACGTGTCACCCCTTTTTCCTATAAAAATGCATCCCACATCCTTCGAAAAATATTGGCATTTATAGGCAAAAATTTTAGGTTGTTTTTTTCTTTCACATTAGTTGTAATATTATTTTACATGTTAAATATATATTACCCTTATTATTTACCTATTTATCTTATCTCTATCTTTTTTGATTCCACCGTGTTCTTCTCCACGTAGATTTCATGTACTAATGATCATGAGTAACTGACCCAAGTAAGATCCCATGGGATCAGTGCAGTGCCGAACCAAATCCATTACACATTCATTTTTATTGATCAATATTTACTTATATGTATATAAAGGAGTATATTAGTTGAAATGGCATGTTTGTGTCTCCACTTACCACCTGAGGTTTGACATTATCTTCTACAATATTTTCCCTTGATCAAAGATGTGGATTATTGGTATCTCAGTGATTTTTTAGTGGTCCAAAAATTTCAAAAATTTGGCTGGAGAGTATTTTCAAGCATATTATGAAGAATTACCATTATGATGATATGGAACTAATAAAGAGACAATGATGGTTTTTTATGGGTAATATCTTATGGGTATCTACTTTATCCTTGACAACATCATGTCTATACTAATTTTTTCCACAATACATAATATATATATATATATATATTAATAATTTATCAATATTTTATATTCACATATTCATATTATTTAGTTATATATTAGTTAAATCTTAAATAAACAAAATAGAAATATGATGTTATATGAGCTTCTTCATTATGACCGATAATGGGTGTGCACTATATTGCAGGCTTGGATAAATAAAATATTGATTGAGGATTGAAAAAATAAATAACTTTTCATAAACCATACCCTGAATATTTTTATTATAAATAGAAATAGAAACATTATAGAGGTTATTTATTTTTAAAACAGCCTAACCTAGTCTCTCGAAGAGTATATCTTAAAAATATTCTCTGAAGTATATGAAATAATCATTACCAACACTTTCAAGTCTATTAATTAATTAAATTATCTTCATTGTTTCTATCTATAATAATGTAATAAAACTATTTTCACTTATATTATAATATATTATTATTATTATGTAAGCAAAATATTCCATGTTAATTCACTATAATAAAAAAAAATTAACAGTGTATGAATATGTACAGCTTAATGTCTCCACATTGGGCTGTAATATTTTTTCCATTAGTAAATTACCTGGATGGATTTGTTTATTGAAATTATATATATATAATTATATTTACTATATATTAATATTATCCAAATACTTATACATCCACTATTAACGTACTTATATCATAGCACATCCAGATGTACGAAATATCATCACCACAATGTGATACAATTAATTTGTAATGATTGTCCTTTATGAGTTACTCTATTAATATATATAATTAATAAATATGATGTTTATTACGTAAAAAATTATTGAGATGAATGAAATTTATTCTATGGACATGATCATATACATATATGAAAAAGTGCCTAAGAAACTGAATCAATGAACACTTGAAAGAATGAAAATAATGAAATATTATTTGCAAAAGTATGATTAGATAATATTAAAGTATCTTATATGATATCGTAGATATGAATTTGGTTTTTATATAAATAAATAACATTCAGTAAATAAATTTCAGTATGTTTAGAAAAATATGAAAAAAATTTATTTAGGGTAAAGGTTAATTTCACAATCTCAACATTATTCAAGATTTTTTATATGTAAGTATCTATTGGATAATATTTATCATTCATGTATGTGTTTCCTAAAAAAGTTCCCAATTTTTTTTCTATTAATATTCTATTGATTAAATTAACTTTTACCCATGTTTGAATTTATAATAAAATTTTTAAGGGAATATGTTTTCTAATTTGCAGATGATTTACTTTGTGAATTATCTATAAATATAGAAAAATAATTTTTTTACTTTTATTGCATGATCCTTTTATTAATCGTTCATAACATTGTAGTTTTATAAAGATAAAATTATCAAATAAAATGTTTTCTTTCAAATAAAATGTTTTCCTTTAAAACTTTTGGGCCTATAACAAATATTTTCAAAATGGAAATGATATTTTTATCAATAATTATGTCAAATGACTTTTCAAAATAACTTTCCATACAAGACAATGTTATTTTATGTCACTTAAATTTTTCTAGTGATATATTTACATTATATCAATATTATTCATTATCTGAATATTTTATCAAATTGATGGGATTAGTTTTTTGAATTATATTTCATTTCCTTTATTTATGTAATGAGGAAATGTTTATGAAACCCATTTATTTTTATGGTTTCATATACGTTTAATAATTTAAGTCTTTTTGGAACAAATATATATGGTTTTAATGAAGTGTTGGGTGTGACCATTATCTATGTATTGTGAATTTGTTAATGTATTATATATCATGATGTAGACATGATTGGAACCAGAAGTGATCCATGTTCTATAATACTGGGCAGGAATGATGAGGGATCTCAGTTCAACAAATGAATTTGTATAATTTGGTGTTCTTCACAATGAGACTTGACTAATATCAAATTGATTTTACATTATTTTGCATATTCAAAAAGTTCATTTCAAATTTTATACCAAAGATAATAATATTTTTATAGTTTATATCTTTTGAACATCCATGATTTATTCTGTCACTCAATATTCTGATCTTTTCTATGCATGTTATTATTTTCAATGGTTGTATTCATGTTATTATTTCATCATGCTTATGATTTTTCCCATGATTACCCATACTAATAATATGAGCTCACCATTTTTTATTTTTCTATTCTAATTTATCTGAAGAATGATAATATATAAAATATGTAAAAAATTTCTTGTAATGAACGAAAAATATAGGAGATGATAAAGATGTAATATTGATCAATGGATTATGTTTCAATGATTCCAAAGAGACTAAAAATATATGGTTCTTCTATGGTATTATTATGTTATTTGATCATTATTAATCAATTTATATGTATTAAGAATGTATTAAATGTATAGGTTATTATAGTTGGTATTAGAGATGGGTTTAGTTAAGATTAAAAAGACACGGATTTAAAAACCATAGTAAAAACAATATATATAAATCCATTTATAAGATATAATAATATATTTTGGTGATGATTTAAATAAACTTGGATAAAACAGAAGGTTTATTAGAAAGAAATATAATATTTCATTCCACATAATTATATTTTTTCCCTATATGATTATTGTTAATGAAATAATTATTTTTGGTTTTAATGAATTGTTTGAACTTGTAGTAACCCTGTTAATGCTGAATGTTACAGGCAACACAATGATTTTTATCCTTAGTAACCAAATGATAAGGGAATTAGAATGAAAAATTATAGAGTTATTGGAACACAACTTTCTCATGAAATGAATCATGATGGACATCCAAATGAGAAAACCATAGAACAACATTCTATTGAATTTTTCATGACTATAATTACAAAATCATGCATTGGGTGTTCTGATGCACTAGGGAACGAACAATGGAATAATTCCATGAAGAAAATATTATTTTTTCTTCATTATTCAAAACATTGAAATGTTATTTTGGTTGTCTATATTTTAGAAAGTTAAGTAGATCAATGGTGGAATATCATCTAGTATATGAGGAAACATAATGAAATTGACTCCCTGGGATGGGATGAATACAAGAATATATTTTACAATTCAATCATTATTCTTATCATTTGATCATATATATAGAACTAGTTTCTTGAACATAATAAAATGGATTGTGATTATTTTTGTACAAAAAAAAAACTTTTACAAGAGTAGTATGGTACACATTTAGAATTATCATACAACGTGAATTTAATATAGATTGTTTTTTCAAAACCTTAAAACCAAGTCTTTGAATGTAATTATTCATTATGAAAATTAATATATATAAGGAAATAATTAAATGTTATCTTAAGGGTTAGATAAATATTGGATTTACCCATCAATATTATGTGTTTAATGAGATGATAAAATTGGAATTCATGATAAAATAATGAAAACATAGTTAAAAGAAGATAATCTTTCCTTTTTCCCAATGCATGGAAATAAACAAAGAAAAACTATCATAAGGGGATGCTAATATATTTTAATTGTGGGAAAGATCGCAATATGAAATTTTAATTATAATGTGATGCGAAAAATAAAGCTAATGATGTGAATAGAGAAAAGTATACAATGAAGGAGCGTCCCACACTTCGAGGATTCTTATCAAATTAAATGCTAGTTTTTCTAATAAATGCCAAAATATTATGTATTTTGATGATGATTGGAATTAGAATCCATTGACGGTTTAAGAAAACGGAAACATTCTTGTGAAAACTATTGAAAACGTGGATTATAACAACTATGTTGTGAAATATATCTATACCATCCACTATAAAAAAGATATATTTTTTTGATTCTATATCCAACCACACTTATATTTAAAAATAATTTTGTTAGGGTATCTGTATATTACCTCAATAATTAGATGTTTAGTTGGTTTTGAATACCCATAATAGAATACTGGTAACATGTTATGTTTATTACTATTCTCTAGTGCTATTTTATGTGGTAGTGCTTCCTAAATATATTATGATCCGTTTATTATTTTAACTATTTGTGACTCATGGCATGGATTGTATTTCACTATTTATATCTCATATCACTTTTCATGTATGGGATGTCAGATTTGATATTCTAAAAGAGTTTATTCCCATCTACTGAAGAATAGCTGATTATAAACTTTAAATAGATATTAATTTTATATTATGTGTCATAATTCCTAATATTAAGTTTATTTATCTCATATAGTTTTGGAGATAGTCACCATTGTGGATACACATATTTTAATATTTCTTATGTCATTACTGAAAAATTTCATGGACATCCCCTAAATCCAGTTGTTTAGATTTCAATATAAATCATAGTGGATTCTATGAATATATAATATAATTTCTGTATAATGACCCCAATAGAGTTAAAGGAATATAAGTAGAAAATACAAGTGAATATTTTCAAGGGATTCATATTCTCTACTACTTCCCCTTGGTGTGAACTTATTATTGTTTCCCAGAATAATATGGATAATTTATGATTTTTATTTATAATCAAGGAGTGAACTAGATCAATATCAAGGTGACACATCATCTCCCCAATAATAATGAAATTTTTGATAAACTATGCGAATATAAATATTTTACATTGATTGATCCTCATTATGGATATTGTCACTTCAGTTTCATGATGGAGGATTTACCCAAGGAGATATTCCTTAAATGGTATGGACACTATGAATTTATAGTGATTCCTTTTGGTCTTAATTTTTTTTAAAAAAATTAATGGATTTAATAAATAGTTTATTTAGAATCAATGTTAATAAGTTTCATTATTTTTTCTATTTTATAATATTTTATATTCAAAGACAACGTAATAACAAGAAAATAACTTTTTTTATTTTAATAATAACACTGAGAAAGAATACTCTTATATAAAAATTTAGTTATTTTAAATTTTGGAATCAGAATGATTCGTTTTTTTCACACAATCTCAAAGGAAAGTATATACATAAATCTAGTAAAGAAATATGTTATTATGTGTTTTTTGAATCCAAGAACAATATATGATGTTCACATTTCTCTTGGTTTGGATGAAAAATATATATATATTGAAATATTTCTCATTATAATATAATATACAAACCAATATGACCATGAAAGTAGTTAAGTTCCTATGTATTGAGGAATTTAAATAGAAATACAATGTGTTCAATTGAATTTTATTCACTTCACATATGGTCACACTACCCTATAGTAGAGAAAGGAATGCAATCTATAGTGTTTCATCAACGGAGGGGATTTGATGATTTCTCGTGGAAAATGAAATATTGATCTCTTATGCCTCATTAAAATTGGTAATACATGATAAAAATTAACCAACTAAAGATTGGGAGTAAGATATGGTAAATTTTTTATTAAAGATAATAGGGAATTATCATTATAGTGAAAGGTGTAACATATATTCTTATCATTAAAGTTTAACGTATATTATCATTGAAAATGAGACAAATATTGGCCAAATAAGATGGATAGTGTTGAGTAATAATTATGATTACTTGATACAATAAATACCTATTTAAGAGAATAAGTTCATTGTTTATTAGAGTCAAAAGGGCTATTCTAGCCTATCTATGATGAGGAAAACAAAGGATCCCATTTTTATTGATTTTCAAAGGATGAATCTGAAAATTTTAAAAAAAAATGGAGAAATTTTATCTAGCTCAAATGAATGTTAAAAAATATATACAAATGTATATAAAGGAGGTGAAAAATATATATGTAGTTCTATATAATAAGGTGATAAATTAAAATTATTTTAACATTGATTGTGCAAGAATAATTAGTTTTAAAAAATTAGTTTTTTTATCCCACATACCATATTTAAATATGTAGCTAGTAAATGTGGCTCATATTTCATCACTAACTATTAATCATGAATGAAAAATATTTTATATCACATAAAAGAGTATTTATGGTTGGATTGAATGAAGAAAGATACTGCAGAATTTGTTTCTCAATTCTTGTTCTTTCAATTTGTTAAATATGAGATACAGAAGTCTATGGGGATGTTACAAAAATTAAACATACTAGAATAGAAATGGGAAAATATTACCATGGATTTTTTATTTGTAATTCTCAATAAATATAATGGATAAAATGCAATATGTTTTATAGTGTATTGTCTTATAATGTTAGAAAACATCATCTCCATTAGATACTATTTCTATCTTGATCATATATCAGGAAAATATATTCATGATTTTGTAAGATTTCATGGAGTACCACCTTATATTATATCTCCTAGGAAAATAATGATTTTCTCAATATAATTGAGATGTCTTAACCTATATTCAGGTAGATCTTAAGTTTTCCTCAGTCATGATGTCATGTTGACTAATTACTATATGGATTTCAGAGGTGGTTGAATCAAAACCCCCCAATGGTGGAATTTTATTACCATAATACCTTTCATTATTATATTTAGATTTATCCTTATGAATCCCTATATGTTAATAAGTGTATAACTCCAACTTAGTAGAATGAATTTGGGGAAATAATGTTATTCAGAGCTGAAATATTTTAGTAAATATTAAAAAGGTAAGATCTATTCAGTATCAATAAGAGAACCTTATAATCTAAAAAATATTTGTGCCAACAATCGTGGAAAATACCTAGAGTTTGAAGTAGGTGACTATATATTTCTATATGTACTTATAAGTAAGAGATTGATGATTTTTGAAAATAATAGAAATATAACCCTATGTACGTCAGTCCTTTTTAAATTCTTGATCATGTTAGGAAGGTAGCTTATATATCTGTGATTCCATAGAATCAATCTCAAGTTTGGGATATATTCCATGTATCTATCCTAACAATTTAAATACATGATCCATCAGATTCACTAAACAAATATGTCTTACCATTAGATAAATATTAGTATTATGATGAATAACCAATAGTGATTATAGATATTTGTGAAAACATTCTATGAAATAAGAGCACAGGTCTTGTTGATTTATTATAGATAATCAATCAATTCGAAGAGGCTCTATAGTAACCCAAGGATGTGATGTGGAGGAGTTAAATTCATGAGATAGTATCATATAGATGAATTTAAATGGATATATACATTTTATGCGTGGTTGAATTTAACAGCTCGATATTTTAATAAATATTTCACTTAAAATATTTTTAATTATTTGACAAGATGTATTGAATGACACCATTAGTTTAAAAAAACATGTAAATTTATACTTATGTTATTATCTTGAAGTTATATTGAATTAAATAAATATTAATAACTAATTTATGAAATAAATATAATCTTTTAGCTTAATATGATTATATTGATATGTTCTTCGAAATTGATTACACTTTTTTTAGTAATGTCAATTTAATTTTTTTAAAAAATATGTTTCCTTCAATATAGATTTCTTCTTATTTTTTGGATTTATTATTTATTATTTAATTTTATTTAAAATGTGTTATAAAAAATTATTTTAAATTTTTAATTGGCCGTTGAAAATTTTTATTAATTTCTTTTATGTTTTTAAAGAAATTTATTTTTTAATTACTGATCATAATGATTTTTATTAAAAAAATATTGTTTCTAATATGTTCAAATTCTAAATTTTCTTGGATTATTTTTATATTTCAATTATATAATTTTTATTTATATTAATCCAATTATGTTTTTTTAAATCATTTTAGACATTATTTTATTATAAAAAAATTAATGCTTTACAAGGGAATATTTTTTGAAAAAAAGTTATTAAGTTGTTTTAATGGTTTATTTTAAATTGAATTATTAAAATTATATGTTGTGAATTTTAGAAAATATATGCAAAATTTAGATTCAGAATTACCATATTTAACGAATAGTCCCTTTTTTGTCCAATATTAATTGTAATCATTGTAAAAAAAATTACCATAGTAAAGCATAAATTGGTAAATTTGACATAATAATAAAATGATAAATACTATAGAATGACCATAATTGATGCTAAAATTGTATTGGAAAACTAAAAATATACCATTAACTTCTAGTGGCTGAAATTATGTTTTATTATGGACACTTTTTCCAGAAAATGACATGTATAATATTTAAATCAAATAAAGTCATAAAATTTCTCATTATTTTCTTAAATATACCATATGTTTTTACATGGGGAAAATGTTTTTTATGATCAAATATAACTATAAACTTGTAATATAAAAATCATATTTTCCTGAGATAAATTTTTTTGATGTAACGAGCCACATAGATGGTATTTCTAATATGTTATCGAAAACAAATTCATATATGTTATATTAATGGTTTAAATATTATATCATATTTAATATTGGGTAACATAATTATGAAATATTATCATTGGATACATGGAAATAAAGAGTATTTGGATTAATAACTAATTTATGATAAATTAACATTTTGAGAGTTTCTAAAAGCACCCCTCACATTAATTATAAATGTGTAAGTGCTCCCTCACTTATTCACATCACATTGATCATTAAATCTCTACATTCAAATGAATCTTTTTCTACTAATCATCTTTATACACATTATAGAGTTTTTTTCTTCTCAAATATCCAACCCTTGTGTTCTCAAGACGGGATGTAATAGAAGTTCATCGAAGAAGAGGTAATAATATGTACTAACTATTTCATGTCCATTTCTTCTTACACTTCCTCTTCATCTGCTTTTTCCTTTCTAATGTAATAATTAAATAATCATATATTTGATGACATGTTTTTATTATTATGGTATAACTATGTTGCTTCTTTAAACTATTTTATAAAAACAAAATCATCACCAATGCGTACATATGACATACCATCACAATGCCACAGTGTTATGTATATTTCAACAATACAATATGTAGATGGGTTTAATAATAGAAATAATTGAAAAATATAAAAAATAAAACATGATATTGACTAAATAAATAAAATATTCATGATCAAATTCTTTTCCCTTACACTAAAATGGGACTGATACCTTCGCACGTCCTTATATATAACCTGTCATCCCCATGACAAGATGGGATTAATTTTCCATCACCACCCATCTATATTGATTATATATATATATATAATGAATAAATTTGATATATATTTCCTTAATATCATTATTGCGATGATATTAGTATATCATATTTAATTGAACGGAGACATATATGACAAACTATTCATATGAAAATGATGACGTTAACACCCGAATAAAGGGTAATGGCGAAAAATTATTAACAAATGGATGATAAGATGGTATAATATGAACATATATGATATCATAAATAATAATATTGTTGTATACTAAATTAGTCACATTATTTAATAAATTATTCTGGTGGTTCAGATTTGTATGAAAGAAATTAGAACTGAGCGAGGGTTAATTTCACAATCTCATTATTATTCAGCATTCTCATAAATGTAAGTATCTACTAGGGAATATTTCTGTTCAATGTCCATGACTCATAAACATGAATTGAAATATTTTTTAATATTCTTCTAAAATTGATTTTTTTCCTTTTTTATTCATGTTTCAATATTTACTATATTGTTTGAATGGTCCCATTTTTCATTTTCATAATGATGCACTATCTGACATTTCTAGAAAAAAAATAAAAATGTGTTTAGTAAACATGTCATAAAATCATTGTTTGCATTAATGACTAAGTAATACGATTTTAATTACGTTATACTAGTGTTATTATCCAATTATATACTTATTATTTTTTATTTTAATATTTTATGTTAATGAGGGATTCATGATTATGAATTATGATTCTTTCACATGAGTTTTCTTATGATTATATTTTAATGAAACACTTTTCATTTTGAGGTTTCTATTATGCTGAAAAATTAATGTTCTCGTGGAACACATATGCATGTAATTATTCATGTGATTTTTTCGGACCTATATTTCACACAATACAATGGTTAATGATTTATATTTTATGATATATAGAGGAATAAAATGAGAAATGAACCCATTTAAATAGTACAGGGCTTGAATGATTTCTAAACTCGGTTTTATAAGGGACTTTTTCTATTAGGATGGTCTTGGAAATGATCTTTGAATAATATAATTGTGATTTTATATTATTATTTATGTTTTAAAATTACATATATTAGGATATAATCCCTTGAATTATGTTCTTAATATTTCATCTCTTATAATGTTCCATGATTTAACCCATAACTGAAATTCATGATCCTTTATTTGTAGGATATAATTTTGAAAAGATATGTTCATGTTATTATGCCCTTATACAGATATTATTGTACTAACCCACCATCACCAAGATGAGGTAAGGGACAAAAAATTCCCAAACCCTTCCTTCATCATGTTGAAGGAGAGATAATGACCCTCATGTTCTGCCTTTAAAAGGTCCTGGAGTGGTTACTAGCTCAAACGGTATAAAATCAGACGTAATATGGAAGGCATTACACTTTTTTAACATAATAGATTGGGTGATATGATGGTAAAACCCAAAAAAATACCAAAATTAAAATTATGAGTAAATCCAAAATTCCATTCCTACATGAATTCTCAAGGTAAAGATCTATAATATATAAGAAAACTCTATAGGAAATTACCAAAAGAATGAAAAGAAGCAACAACAACTCATGAATCCCATGCTAGTTAGGTCTGTCATGGTCCTCAAAGTCCCCATAGAAACCATAATGTAGTTTTTTAGACACACGATGAGTATACATGTATACTCAGTAGTGAGATCCATAGTCTCTCATGTACATGTGGGGAGGAATTCCAATTCCCCATGAGAAATAGAGAGAAACCAAACACCATGTAAGGAAATAATCTACTCAGTATCACCAAGTAACACTCCTAAAATAACAAAAATTAGGTAATTTAATAGTAATAAAACATCGATATTTGGGTACCCTGTACTACATTCCCATGGGTTATTTGGGAAATCATAATCATTAGACCTACCCCAAAAGTCTCATTGTAGTTACAATTCCATCAAAACAACAACATTATGGGGCATCTAAACCACAAACTCTGCCCATGGACACCTGGGACAACATAACCACACATAAACATGCCCGTAGAAATTCGAGCCACAACAACCATCGCCACAACCAAAGAAACCTGGGCCAGAACCACCACTTCCATGCTCAAAAACACATAGTCCTCATCCAAGAGACACATTGGAAACAAAACATCCTGCACACAACTGAGCCATCCACCAAAACACACCTTTCCCAAAAAGCCTCAAGCCATAATGATCCTTAGGTCATCATAACCGAACTAAAAAATATTGTGCTACCTAGGAGAGGGATTAGAAAGAATATAATAACCATCCACTCATAAGAATGTTGAGAAAAATATTGTCCCCCTAGAAATGTGGGTGTTCGGAACGAAGTACTCAACATGGGTGGGGTTTGTATATGATAAAAAATAACTAAGCATTATAAATATATGAAATCAATCACTCATTCAATAATATGGGCTCCAACACAGACAACCATCACATATACAGTCACTCTAGATGTTATCCCTACATGTACAAATAAATAAGAGCCACAACCTTATCACAACCCATTTCTGGAAAACAATCCCCCATTGTACCTGTTGTTATTATCATATTCATGTGATTTTCTTTTAAAATTATTCTTCAATACTGGGAAACATATCAGGCATAACCACAACACAAAAACAATAACTGAATCAAAATATCCAAGTTTGCTTTTAAGCATTAACACCCAGTTCTCTTGTAATGTCAAAAGAAAAAAATGGATCCCTGAGATCCCTCGATGTACGTGACCCCAAGAAATCCCCAGCATATGGATCCTCACATACTCAAATTCAAAAACCAACAACACTTCAACCTGTGGATCCATTCCCATCCATGTCACTCCACACAACATCAAACAGACCCACTACACATATCACCAAAATAGAGAAAGGATGTTTGTCATATTTATCCACACCAATCATTATGTTCATTTTTTCATTTGTTTAACCTGGGTAATCACACAAGGATTCTTCTTCATTGGGCATCCATTTAATCAAATGAGTTTATTTGATTAACAAGTTTCCATGTTACATCAATTCAATCACATGAATCATTAGAAAAAAAAGGCATTATTAGTGCGTGTGAAAGCACCACAAACAACTGTAATATTCAATGTACATATTCCCATAAAATTTGTCAAATAAAAACTGAAGGAAAGAAGAATGCAAAAACACCATCATCTATCCCACCCCTTCAGTATTTTGAGGTCTATTAATTATATTTGTTATAGTTAGTTTCATTTATGTCCTGAGGGAACATCATTATACCCACCCTTCCCGATGAAAAACAAAGATAGAAGATAGAAAAAACCCCTACATGGATGATCATGGATCAATGTTTTTCTCATGACACCATGAACTATGGATGTTTGACTTGTAGAAGAATAACTCTAATGAATCCTAGATTGAGCATCAAAGTCTTCGGCATGGGTGCACGATTTTTTCTGTAAGAGGGAATCCACATGCACTGAGAAAAGGAATGAGACCATGTAAGATGAAGATATTGGGTGATAAAATTCCCAATCCAAGAGTTAAGGGATGTGAAATCTCAATTTTCTTAACAATAGGATCACGGATTAACCACACAGTTGGGTGGTTTCAAACATTAGAATTTTTTGGGATTTAATAATTATTATTGGAGATGGTGGAGATAATGTCTATGAGTTAATAGATTTCCTTCCAAAGGAGAAAAATATGTAATAGATGTGAAACTAGAAATCACAGGACGATGTAAAATATTGAAAAAAGGGTGTGATAGGCCATGCATTTTGGTAACTCAAGGGTCCCCGCATTCATAAGGGATTTAAATTATCATTTATGGGATTATAACAGAATTAAACTTTATTAATAAGGGAAAGAAGACATAAAAGAGGTATAATAGGCCGATCAGGTGAAGTTGATCAGTGAATCTGATTGGTGAAGAAGATTAGTGAAGCAAGATCAGTGAAACAGGGGGGTGAAGAAGATCAGTGAAGCTGGTCGGTGAAGGGGATCAATGAACTTTTTTGGAAAAGTTGATCAATGAAGCTAATTAGGGAAGTCTATCAGTGAAATGGATTGGTGAGATCGGTCAGTGAGACACAAATTGGTGATACCTAAGGATGGAACCGATCGGTGAGACCAGTGAAGTCGATCTATGATGTTTATCGATGAAGCGAATCACTAATGAAGATATTTGAAGCTGATCAGTGAAGCTGATCACTAGAGATGATATGTGAAGCGAGTCAGTGTATCTGATCAATGAGACTGATAGGTGAGACTGATTGGTGAGACCATTCAGTGGCACCGATATGGGACACCACTGTGACTTGTTAACACTGACACCAACATCTTCATGAATCACTGATGATGCCTATGACACCCCAACATTTAGGAAATTTGGAAAAGTTATGGACCTATAAGGTGTGGTTGATTATATCAAATACCTATCAAACGATTCTCATCCTCGAGAAATCATGAGTAACCAGAATAGAATAGAGGGTTCTGATCACCCACCTCAAAAGATACATCTCTGAGACAAAACACCCCCAAACATCCATACAAACACAATGAATCCCATTTTTCTGACACTTGGTTTAGGGATTTCTTTCCTCCATCTCATAGTATTATACTCTATGGATGGAATAGGCTCACTCACATGAGTTTAGTAGCATCTTCACTAATGCGTCAAGATTTGGAATCAATTTTTCCATTCCCCAGATATCAAAAATTTCATACACTTTCACAAGGTAAAGGAAACATCTCATCTCATAAAAAACTAGGTTAACATTACATCACATCATGGCACTAAATCAATAACAACAAGGATGAATCAGAATAGTAACTCAAAACATCTCTAGGTACTAGTCATGCAGCTGAGCTTCTCGCTCTAAAGTACTCTCCTTGAGGCTGTTACGTCTCCACAACACATGAACCAATGCAATTCCCCTTCCATGAAACACCTTACCCTTTCGATCCTCGATACATACATGTATCTCTATAAATATAGTGACATCCCCTATATCTAAATCTCCCCATTTAGTGACATAAGAGTCATCGTGTTGATGTCAATGATGCTGGGAGACATGGAAAACATCATGGATCCTTTCCAACAGAGGTGGAAATGCTAGCTGATATGCAACCTCAACGACTCTCCCTAACACATCAAAATGTATGATGATCCTCGGGGAGAGCATTCTCCCTTGGTCGATCCTTCGCTACCCATGTCGAGGGTAAAACTTTAAGAACACATGGTCTCCATCCTCAAACTCCAAGGGCCACCTCCAACGATATTCATACTATATATTTTTGTCATAGGATACTTTCATCCTCTAACACACAAGGTTAAACATCTCTATTATGATATGCACTACCTCTAGGCCTAGGAAACCATCCTCCCCAACCTTGGTCCATCACATGGGTGAGAGATAAGAACTCTTGTAGAAGGATTAAATGGTACCATTCCAATAGTAGAGTGATAGCTATTATTGTATAAAAACAATACTATGGGGAAAAGTCGTACCCATGATACCCCGAAGTCCAAAACTCATTCCCGTAGCATATCCTCCAACACCTACATGCTTCTCTCTTCCTTCCAATCTATTTGGGTGTGGAAAGGGGAGTTAAAGAATAGATTGGTGTCAAAATCATGATGTAATCCCCTTCAAACTCTTGAGGTAAACCATGCATCCTGATATGATAATATGGAACTCGGAACTCCATACAACTGCACCCCCTCATCAACGTATCTCTATGCTCAGGAATCCACCACACTGAACTATTTGATGGCCATGAAGTGAGCATATTTCTTTAGATGGTCTACCACAACACAGATATCATCAAATATTCCTTGTACCATAGGTAGTCCTATAACGAAATCCCTTGAGACATCATACCACTTCAACATCATGACATCTAAAGGATTAAAAAAACCTCCAGGGATGTGGTGTTCATCCTTAACCAGCTGACACACAAGGAACCTTTCTATAAAATTTGCTACTGACTATTTCACCTCGGGCCACAAAACTTTTCCCTCAAGGCTCGGTTCATTTAGTAAACTATTGGGTGTTACTATAGGGTGATTTATTGAAATCACAGAGAACTCCCTCACACATCATCTCTGGGAAAATCAAATTCCCATGGAAAAGAATTTTATTATGATCATCTTTAACCACCCATCTGGAGTATTGCACTAGTCAACCCGATTGCGCATCACTTCACTCCCTGAGTCTCCACTACTAAGACTCTTCCACCTAAAAAAATATAGGACTACACTATCAACTAAAAGAGACAACCTCTACCACTATACACCCTTGTATCCAAGTGCGAGGAATCCAACTCCTCATTCACCTTCCATGCATCTGCTACCTCTTGAACAACATCCTTCTATGACTTCTTGCTCAAGGAATCATCCACCATGTTCCCCGTAACTTCAATGTTAGAGATATTTATGTTGTAGTCCTGTTGAAACAGAACCCCCCATTGATGTCATATATTCATGTCCCTCTGGGTAAATATATTACTCAAATTCATTTTATTTTTGAAGAACTAAAATTTCTCCCTGATGAGGTAATACGACCACAACATCATCACGAACAATACTCTTGCAAGCTCTAGGTCAGGGGTAGAATTGTTATGCTCATGAGGACATAACATCCAAGACCCATAAATGATCATTCCCCAATGTTGCATCATCTCACACCCCAAGACAATACCACAATAATCACAACCCACCTCCAACAACACACCTTCCTCTAGAAACAAAGAAACTGGAGAACTCACCAACCATTCTGTCAGAAAAACTAAAGATGACTGGAACTGCTCACACCACAAAATGAAATAGGTCTTTTTGGTCAAAGTATTTATTGGTGCTACAACTCAAGAGATGTTGGGTATGAACCTCCAATAATATCCTTTCAGACCAATGAAATAATGAACCACCATCACATTATTGGGTGGTTCCCATGAAACAAGCACTTTAGCCTTTTACTTATCTATCAATACTGCTTTATTAGACACCACGTGTCCAAGGGAGTGAAACTCTTGTGTGAATAGTGTGCACATTGACAAATTCCTAGAGAGATGGTGGTGTCGAAGGATCTCTTATAACATCTTGAGGTGCTCTGTATGCTCCTCCTCTAATCTTGAGTAGATTTGGATGTCTTCAAAGAACACAATGATGAAAAGATCTAGGAATGGGCTATATATGGTGTATCAAAGAATTGTGAAACCCGAGAATCAATAAAGGTGCAATCAAGTGTAATAAACAAGTAGATCGTACATCGAAAAACCTCTGACACTACTAGAACTTATAACTCTATGGCATGCAACAGCCCATGCCCAACTACTCTACCCCTCAACTATATGCCGCCTTCCCAACCATGACCATGTTGAGGTCCTTGAGGAGTGCCCTAAGGTCACCATCATCTGGCACTATCATCCCTTGGAGGATTGAGAGCTCTCTATCCCTGTTGCTTCTGGTGAATGCATTTGGCCAGCATCTAATTCTGCTGAGGTGGGCGTTGAACCTACCCACCCCCAACATATAGCACTCGGTCTTGGAATTTTTTCATAACGTTCCCATGTCTATCACAAATAATACATCTTGTCCTTGGCCCATAGAGAAAGTGGGAGGGGATAGATGTCAAAACAAGAACTGATGAGGCCTGCTCGTCGTCAGCCGAAACCTAGAAGGCCCTTATGCTGGAGGCTTAGTGCTGACAACAATCCATTTTGATGAACCCAACTAGATACCCTATCACTAAACACCTCTTAGAAAATAGATCCTATCCACCACATAACCCTTCTTCTAGACCTCCATGTACATTGGTAGAGTCAAGGGAGTAACAAAATACTGAATAGAAGGCCGGAGTGCCTCCTATAAAAAACACGCCAGAGACTCCTCATTCGGAAAAAGGTCCAAGTAAAACCCAATGTGATCCTTGCACATGATCCCAAACTATCTAACTAACATACTCCCCTATTGTTGGTATATTAAATACTACCTCTTACCTGCAATCATCATAGAAGAATAGAATTACTCCCAAAACTCCTTATCGATGTCATCCCACAAAACCCCAGTCTCCATACTCTATCTGAGGTACAATGCCCGCCACCGATGTGATCCTCCACTCATCTAACTGGAGTCCAATAGAACCCAGTACTCTCTTTGATCACGAATCAAGGTAATTTTGATTCCTAGTTTCTCAGGCCATCCCTCTTTCTCCAAGTTGGAAACATTGCCCTCATAATTCCTGAGGGTCTACAGCTGGAAGGAATGTGGAGTTTCTACCACATTTCAAACTCTTCCACTCATTAGATCCACTACTGATCGACTGGATCATCCACCTTGGCCTAGATTGGTCTTACTACTAATGGATGTACTATGTGTTCCATAGCTATAAGGTAAACAAGGAATGCATAAGCCAGAGTTGTGTATAAGATTCCTTTTAAATTTTTCATAAACATTTGATTTGTTAAAAAATTCCCCAAAACCTAGTAAAAACAATATCAAAATTCATTATGATGCATGTACCATTCATATGGTCTTTACCCTGAAATTAGTGTGGACTCAAGTGGTCGTTCAGTTGTCCCAGATTATTTCCATCGGATCATAGGGGGCCCTAAAATTATGTTTCCAAGCCTGTCTTCCCTAGCCTATTTCAAGTACCAAGATTTCCTAACACTGATTCCCTACCATCCCAAGTAACCCTAACTATTACTACTCGAATAATACATCATATCTCTTAAATATCACCTTTAATACCATTCCTTCATGACCCACCTTCACCAAGATAAGGGGAGGGACAAAAAACCGTCAGGCCCTTCTTTCTCCCAGTTGAAGGAGAGATAATGACCCCCGAGTCCCACCTTCAAAAGGTTCAGGAGTAGAAAATATCACCAAGAAATCACAAATAATATTTATGTCATTACCCTTTTTATTGAAAAATATCAAGATATAAGATTAAAAAACCCACACAACACCAAAATTGAAAGTAAGGGTATATCCAAAAATCCATTCCCACATGCTTGGTTAAAATAAAGTTCTATAAAATATTAGAAAAATCCATAGGAATGTACCAAAAGAAAGAAATATAGCGACAAAAACTCTTGAAGCCCAAGAATGTATGGTCCAGAACGGTCCTAAAAGTCTTCATGGAAAGATGAAAGATGTTTTATATTTGTTGGGTTAGTATACTGGTATACTAATTAGGGAAAAAAATATTTCATTAACATGTGGGAAAAAAATTCTAATGCCCATGAGAAATAGAGAAAACCCATGAACCAAGAAATGAAACTACACACCCAGCCTAACCAAGGAAAAATCCCAAAAAAATGAAAATTAGGTATAGTAATAGTGACAACACATCCATATTTGGGTACCCCACACCACTTTCCCACTCATTATTTAGAACCTCCTTAGCGTCAAACCTACCCCCACAAGTCTCACTGCAGACCCACTACAGCCCAAACAACATCCTTAGGGGCCATCCCAAACACCCACCCAACCTATAGACACCAGGTCCACCACAAACACACATAAGCACACTGACAGACATCTGGGCCACACAATCCACCACCATGCCTGAAGACACATGGCCCAAATAACCACTTCTATGCTCAAAAAAACATGGGCCTCATCCCATTAACACTTGGAAAACAGACCTTCCCGCACGCACCTAGTCCAACCACCAAAACCCACTCTTCTTGAAGATTTATTGTCCATAATGAACCTTTTTCCATCACATCCTTCCAAAAGATTATTGGGATACCTGGGAGAGAGAGAAAAAAGGATCTAATAACTAGATACTCATAAGAATGGTGGAAAAAGCGCCCTTACCAATGAAATGGGGGTGGTCAGCACGAAGTGCTCAATATGGGTGGGGTGTGTATAATAAACAAAAGAACTATGAATTATAAATAAAGGAACTTAAAAACGCATCCCAACCTAAGGTTTATGAAATAGACATCGAGCTCATACACAACCACTCTTGCTGCATTCCCTACATGAAAAAATACAAAACAACCACCACTAGAGAATAAACCACTTCTGTAAAACAATCCCCAATTGTACCCATTCTCATTATCATGTTCATGTGATTTTCATTTGAAATTATTCTACGCTATTGAGAAACTAATCATACCTAACCACAAGCCAAAAACAACAACTGAAACAAAATCTACAATCATTGTTTTAAGAATTCACACATCTTTTATCGTAATGTTGCAACAAAAAAAGAGATCTGTGAGATCCCTCAATGTACTAGAACCTAACATGCCCCAAAATATGGATCCAAACAGCCTCATATTCACATAACAACAACCCTTCAATCATAGGTCCCATTCCCATCCATGTCACCCCACACGACATCAAACATAACCACCACAAATATAAACATAACAGAGGAAGGATGTTTTTCGGATTTGACCACACCATTCATTAAATTTATTTTTTTAGTTTGTTTAGTTAGGTTAATCACACAATGATTCTTGTTTATTGGGAATCCATTTAATCAACATAGTTTACATGATTAAACAATTTCCATGTTAGATCCAATCAATCATATGATTAACTATAAAATAGATCATCATTAGTGTTCATGAAAGGACCACAAACAGCCATGATTTTCAGTTTACATACTCCCATTCAATTAGAGACATAAAAAAGATTGTAAGAATAATAAAAAATCATCAAAATCAATCCTATCCATTTTTTATTCAATGGTCCATTTATTATATTTGTTAATGTTGGTTTCATCAATGTCTCGAGGGAACATCATTATACCCCCCCTACCGCATGATTCATAATATAGAGAGATGAAGAGAAACCCCTACTTAGATGATCAAGGATCACTGTTTTTCTACTTGAAACAAGAACTAAGGTTGAACGAATTGTATATGAGGTACTCTACATACTCTATGAGTGAGAAGGAAATGCTCAAGCTCGGGCGCACAATTCATCTCTAGAAGAGGGACTCCAAACGCACTATGGAAAATAAAGAGACTGGGGAAGAAGAAGATATTGTGTGATAAAAGTCATGATCACAGAGTTACATGATGTGAAATCTATGGTTTAACTAAGAATTTGGTTAGTTTCACATGATATAATTTATTTTTATTTAAAAACATTCCACTAATATGGTAGAGATAACAGTAATGAGTTAATTGATTTACTTTAAACGGATAGAAATACTTAATAGGGGAAGAACAAGGAAACATGGGAAACTATAAAATGTGGAAAAATGGTCTAACACGACACAAATATTGGTAAATAAAGGGTCCCCTAATTCATAAAGAATATAAAACATCATTTATGGTCATAAAATGGCATGAAACAACATTAAAAAATTTCATAAGTCTTAAAAAGATGTTGTATAGGAAAACTGGGGAATATAACCATGACACCCCTATGGTGGAACCCATCAGGGAAATCAATATGTCGAGCAGATCGGGTGAATCTGGTCGAGTAAAGATGATCAGGTGAAGCAGATTGGAGGTCCTGATCAGGTATAAAAAATTTGGTGAAACCGATAAATGAAACTGATCGGTGGAGATGATCTGGTGATGATGATCGGGTGTAGCTGGTCTATGAAATAGATCAGTGGTGCTGATTAGGTAAATACAAATGGTGAAAACGATCAGTGAAGTCGATCAGTAAAGTTTATTGGTGAGGCAGATCAGTGAAGCTGATCGGTGAAGAAGATTAGTGAAGCAGATCGGTGAAACCGATCGGTGAGACACTGATTTGTGAGACTGATGTGTGGAACCGATCGGTGAGACCGGTGAAGCAGAATAGTGAATATGATTAGGGATTTTGATCAGTGAATATTATCAGTGATGATGATCAATGAAGGTGATTAGTGAATATGTTTGGTGAATCCTATCGGTGAAGTTGATCAATGAAGTTGATCAGTGATATTGATCAGTGAAGCTAATAACTGAAGCAGATCATTAAAGCTGATTTGTGAGACAGATAAGTGAGAATGATCGGTGAGACTAATCCCTGGCATCATTATGTTACATCACGGTGACACTTTTCTTCTGACACAGACATCCTCTGGACTCACCGATGGTTCCTAGGACACCTCTACACTTCGAAAATTTGGCAAAGTAATGGACTAGAAGGGTCCAAGCCATTACAATTATCTCCATTGATTCCCCTTACATAGAATCTGATCTCATCCATCCATATTTTTCTCCCTAGTATATGACAAAAGGTAATAGGTATGATGTGTCATAAAGGGTTGTAATTATGAATTAATTAACAGGATATGATGTTGATGTTATATGAATCAATTTTTTATGTTTCAATGTATCCAATTACAATAAGAATATATGGTTATATATGTGTTTTCCAATATTTTTGTTTATATTATTATATTTATATGTTATTTCTTTTTATCAAAAGCATGTTCAATTGTGGAAATTAAAGAAAAAAATTATTAAAAATGAGCATTTTCCCTCTTCATTGAAAATTATATATTTTCAGAAAATTATCAAGATGTTACTCTATTTAATAATGGGACGATGAAATAAAAAATATTTCCATATATTCTAATAAATATTATAAAAATTGGAAAATAATATTATATTATATCTTAAGCAAAATTTTAAAATCCATTTTTTATGGAAATGTATTTTAAAATAATAAAATGACTTTACTAAAAATTGATTACTTATTTATAAATATATTTATTTATTTCTCTAAAATAGTGATACTTATTTTTTAAAATTTTTTTTTATTCCAATTCACTTTTCCAATATAAAATTCATCAAAAAATAGTATACTATATTATAGATCATATATACATAAAGGTGTGTGTATTACAAGGTATCGAAGATATTAGACATTTTAATGTGATATATATCACAATATCTCATGGTTCTACGAAATTATATTTTAGTATCTGCTTAAAAATATATAAATTGTATCCTACTATAACTATATACCATTTTATAATACTCTAGTCCCCGTTATTTTTCTATAGTCATTCATCTTGTTGGATTTTTCTTGGAAAAAACTAATGCATTTGACATGAGTATTACTTTATATTATTATATTTTTTACACTAATACTTCCAAAGTAATAGTATTAGTTATTAATATATTTTATTAAATATCATCATTATAATTAAACTATAATATATTAATTTAAAAAATATTATTTAGTCTATTCCACCCACATAGAAAAACAGAATTACATTATCTATGCATTGTGAAATCTACCACATCCTAAATGTAAATTTTTTTCATTTTGATTCATGTTATAATTTTGTATTGAAAAAACATTAAAAAAAGATTCAAAATTTAAAAAACTAAAAATAATATCATTACTATTATATTAAAATTATTTTATACACTTCCGTAATTCAACAAATCTATTGAGGTATAATGTGTTCAGGTTTGGGTTTATATAACAACATACTCAAATAATTAATATTACAAATATTAATGATGGATATGGGTTATGAGATTATAATATTGTTATAAGATAATAAAAATTTATTTAGGGGACTTTTGTAAGGTTAATATATTTCCATTTACATATCTTTAAAATCAAATCATCAATCAATAAATTTATCCAAATAAACAGACAACGTTTCACTTTTAAAACAAACATTAGGAAAATAATATTCTAAATAAATATAATATGATAATAAATACACCATATTCAATTAAATATATTATAATAATATCCCTTAGATGGAATCTAATAATATTAATCTAATAATTTATGTTTTTCAATGCATTCATAGACTGAAGATGGAACTATGTTAGAGTTTTTCAACAAAATTTCACATAATTGATACATGTTTTAATGTAATGAACCCATTTCTTACTTATATGGTGTATAAAAATCAATGTTTATGAAAAAAAATCATTTTAATTATAAATAGTCGATACATATTGATAAACAATTATTTATGTACATGTATATAAAAAATTATTAAAATAATGTATTAAAATAATCAATTAAAATAACAGTTTAAAATAACAGTTGTTAATAAACATTTATTTAATTAATGGTTTAAAAATAATAGATATTTTAAAATGTTATTTTATTTACATGTATATAAATACACAATTATTTATATTAAAATGACAGTTTAAAATATCAGTTATTTATATACATGTATAAAAACACCATTTTGAAAAATAATTTTAATACACTATGATTTATATACATGCTATTAATACACATTTATTGGATAATAATGGATTAAATATTTGAAATAATGACTATAATTAGATATATTAAAAATGGTTTTTAATACTTTGTAATTTAATTAAAATTATGAGAAATTATTAAACATGTTTTTAATCATGGTTATGATTTTATTTAGAGCCCCTCATATTTCACCTTAAAAATATTAATGAATGGTTTATGAACTATTTACATGATGTGGGATTCAATTTTGGCATACTGTTTTGATTTAAAAGGTTTTTAATTTCAAGATCATGTATTATCTATTCTATCTCACATTTGGTTGTCTGATATGATTATGATATGAATATCCTTTATTTTCAAAATTTATGTTTTAATAATAAAATTAAAAATATTCAAAAACTATTTACTAAATTCTTTAAATTGTGTTTTAAAAAATAATTACATGTGTTTTAAGGAAATATTAGTTAATTTTTTTTATTCTCATTTACATTAATTATCAAATAGATTTAACTATAAGGGTTTTGTGCTTCCTGAATCACCTTAAATATTATCTTAAAATTCATTTAATTTGAGTTAACAAATATTCATAATTTTTTTTTCTATATATTTTTTGTAACACCATTTGATAATGTCATGAAACCCAATTATTATTTCTATAGACTATATTGTGATTTGATAAAACAAATTCTTGTGGAACTAACATTTATGTAATATGAGATGGGTGGGAACTATATATACCCAAATTTTATTAGTTAATGTCCTATAACTCTTGTGATATTTATTTTTTTCTATAGCTTTGAGAGTTATTAGTTTTAGAAAATTTAAATGTGATAACCTTTTTCCCTAAAAAAATTTAATGTGAGAAGATGAAGCGGGGTACATGGGTTTATGAAGATATTAAATAATATATTTTTGTTTTTTATCTTTTCTTATAACATTTAACGGATCATGACATATTCTTAATGTTTTTTTATCATTCCATGGTAAAATATTTATCATTTAATGTGATGCATATCACTTTCATTCTTATATTGAACACTTCTTTATTATATTATTTTAATTTAGATAATTTTAAATATTCATGTGTTCTTAAATTTCTATGATATATATATTGTACATGTTGATATGTTATTCTCTAAAAATACATTTAATATTAACACTTATTTTGATTTAAATTAACAAGGAATTGATGAAGATTATGTATCATGTAATGACCAAGATAATGTTTACTTTATGGAGAAATGTTAGAAACATGTAAATTAGATATTTATATGTCTATAATCTTCATGATACTAACTGTTTATTTACATGGTTTTTGTGACAATTTTTTTGATCTAATATATAAATCATCAGATTAATGTACAATTTATGGTATTTTTAGTTTGATTCACTATATCTATCAATACGATACAGTTTTGGAGAATTTCATCAGACCTCATAAAAATGTAATAAATTTAAATGTGTCAAAATATATAAGAGTAATCAAATATTTTGGTGTAGTAATAGTAATAAAAATACACTTTTATAAAATATAAAAATTCTAAATTATTTTATGTGGTGTCTAACAAATTACGATTATGACCAAACATTATACCAGTTCTTTTTTAACTTTCTAGATCAATGCTAGAAATTTTTCCATGTTTCCACTATATATATAGTATTGTATCATCAAAAAATTGTTGATGTTCATCGACTAAAATATTTTTCTTTTAATAATTTGATAACTAGGATTCGGTTTCATTGTATCCAATTAGTTTCGAATTTCATTGAACCATGTACATTTTTTGAGTTTAAATATGAATAAGTGATTGTTTTCGAATAAATATTAGATTTGCACTACTCAATATAAATAATGATTTTATTTGATGTAAATATTTCTCATAATATATATTATTTTCATAACATTACTTATATCCCAATTAATTAAATTTGATAGAAAAACACTTACAACATTTTAAACATTTAATCTATTATCCCATTGGAAGAGAGATCTGAAAATTGATATGTAAAATCCAGTATAGTTTTTTATAGGATTCATAAAACAAGTCAAGGTGATTATATATAACATATAAAAGAAAGAGCCCACGGGGGCTAGGTGAGTTGGTTCAAGGCGGTGGTGTCCCATCGTTGAGGTTCAGAGTTCGAGTCCTCGCAAAGGCAAAGTGCACCATACGCCAGCGATCCTCTCATCCCCTCGACTCCGTGGGAACTGGCCCAAGGCCAAGGATGGCTACCATGGGCCTAGCTGGGGATGTGCGACAGGGGGTGGGGTAAGGCCGCCTCAATACCCCCTAAACCGATAACACGTTTGAGCCCACGGGGGCTGGGTGAGTTGGTTCAAGGCGGTGGCGTCCCGTCGTTGAGGTTCTGGGTTCGAGTCCTTGCAAAGGAAACGTGCACCATACACAAGTGATCCACTCGTCCCCTTGACTCCTTGGGAACTGGCCCAAGCCCATGGTTGGCCACCTTGGGCCTAGCTGGGGACGTGTGACAGGGGGTGGGGTAAGGCCGCCTCAATACCCTCTAAACCGACCAACACGTTTTCCCGCGTGGGCTGGGTGAGTTGGTTCAAGGCGGTGGCGTCCCGTCGTTGAGGTTCCGGGTTCGAGTCCTCGCAAAGGCAATGTACACCATACGCCAGCAATCCTCTCGTCCCCTCGACTCCGTGGGAACTGGCCCAAGCCCAAGTTTGGACACCTTGGGCCTAGCTGGGGACGTGCGACAGGGGGTGGGGTAAGGCCGCCTCAATACCCCCTAAAACGATAACACGTTTTTTGGCCCGCGGGGGCTGGGTGAGTTGGTTCAAGGTGGTGGTGTCCCGTCGTTGAGGTTCCGGGTTCGAGTCCTCACAAAGGCAATGTGCACCATACGCCAACGATCCTCTCATCCCCTCAACTCCGTGGGAACTGGCCCAAGCCCAAGGTTGGCCACCTTGGGCCTAGCTGGGGACGTGCGACAGGGGGTGGGGTAAGGTTGCCTCAATACCCCCTAAACCGATAACACGTTTGCCCACGGGGGCTGGGTGAGTTGGTTAAAGGCAGTGGCGTCCCATCGTTGAGGTTCCGGGTTCGAGTCCTCGCAAAGGAAACGTGCACCATACGCCAGTGATGCTCTCGTCCCCTCGACTCTGTGGGAACTGGCCCAAGCCCAAGGTTGGCCACCTTTGGCCTAGCTAGGGACGTGCGGTAGGGGGTGGGGTAAGGCCACCTCAATACCCCCTAAACCGATAACAAGTTTAAGGCCCAGGGGGGCTGGCTGAGTTGGTTCGAGGTGGTGGCGTCCCGTCACTGAGGTTCCGGGTTAGAGTCCTCACAAAGGCAACGTACACCATACGCCAACGATCCACTCTTCCCCTTGACTCCGTGGGAACTGGCCCAAGCCCAAGTTTGGCCACCTTGGACCTACCTGGGGACGTGCGACAGGGGGTGGGGTAAGGCCGCCTCAATACCCCCTAAACCGACCAACATGTTTAGCCCGCGGGGGCTAGGTGAGTTCGTTAAAGGCGGTGGCGTCTCGTCGTTGAGGTTCCGGGTTCGAGTCCTCGCAAAGGCAACGTGCACCATACGCCAGCGATCCACTCATCCCCTTGACTCTGTGGGAACTGGCCCAAACCCAAGGTTGGCCACCTTGGGCCTAGCTGGGGACGTGCGACATGGGGTGGGGTAAGGCCACCTCAATACCCTCTAAACCAACCAACATGTTTGAGCCCGCAGGGGCTGGGTGAGTTGGTTCAAGGCAGTGGCGTCCCGTCGTTGAGGTTCCGGGTTCAAGTCCTCGAAAGGCAACATGCACCATACGCCAGCGATCCACTCGTCCCCTTGACTCCGTGGGAACTGGCCCAAGCCCAAGGTTGGCCACCTTGGGCTAGCTGGGGACGTGCGACAGGGGGTGGGGTAAGGCCTCCTCAATACCCTCTAAACCGACCAACATGTTTGCCCTCAGGGGCTGGGTGAGTTGTTTCAGGGTGGTGGTGTCCTGTCGTTGAGGTTTCGGGTTCGAGTCCTCACAAAGGCAACGTGCACCATACGCCAGCAATCCTCTCGTCCCCTCGACTCCGTGGGAACTGGCCCAAGCCCAAGGTTGGCCACCTTGGGCCTAGATGGGGACGTGCGACAGGGGGTGGGGTAAGGCCGCCTCAATACCCCCTAAACTGATAACACGTTTTCTGGGTGAGTTGGTTCAAGGCGGTGGTGTCCCGTCATTGAGGTTCCGGGTTCGAGTCCTCGCAAAGGCAACGTGCACCGTACGCTAGTGATCCTCTAATCCCCTCGACTCTGTGGGAACTGGCCCAAGCCCATGGTCGGCCACCTTGGGCCTGGCTGGGAACGTGCGATAGGGGGTGGGGTAAGGCCACCTCAATACCCCCTAAACCGATAACACGTTTTCCCGCGGGGGATGGGTGAGTTGGTTCAAGGCGGTGGCATCCCGTCGTTGAGGTTCTGGGTTCGAGTCCTCACAAAGGCAACATGCACCATACGCCAGCGATCCTCTCGTCCCCTTGACTCCGTGGGAACTGGCCCAATCCCAAGGTTGGTCACCTTGGGCCTAGCTGGGGACGTGCGACAGGGGGTGGGGTAAGGCCGCCTCAATACCCCCTAAACCGATAACACGTTTTCCCACAGGGGATGGGTGAGTTGGTTCAAGGTGGTGGCGTCCCGTCGTTGAGGTTCCGAGTTCGATTCCTCGCAAAGGCAACGTGCACCATATGCTAGAGATCCTCTCATCCCCTCGACTCTATGGGAACTGGCCCAAGCCCAAGGTTGGCCACCTTTGGCCTAGCCGGGGACGTGCGACAAGGGGTGGGGTAAGGCCGCCTCAATACCCCCTAAACCGATAACACGTTTCCCCGTAGAGGATGGGTGATTTGGTTAAAGGTGATGGCGTCCCATCGTTGAGGTTCTGGGTTTGAGTCCTTGCAAAGGCAGCGTGCACCATACACCAGCGATCCACTCATCCCCTTGACTCCGTGGGAACTGGCCCAAGCCCAAGGTTGGCCACCTTGGGCCTAGCTGGGGACGTGCGACAGGGGGTGGGGTAAGGCCGCCTCAATACCCTCTAAACCGACCAACATGTTTAATAATTGTATTTTAAAAAGATATGGCCTCTACTCCCGAAGCTCTCGAGGCTCCCCCCGATGGTGGATCACGAAGATGACCTAGATCGCCGATGGCGGCTGTCGTGTCCCCTCCTCCCGCAGTGGGGGGAGGGGTTTCTTCATCCTCTGGTCTCGCTGCGCAAAGTGGTAAGCTTGATTCTGGTTTCTTCATGCCTGAGGTACAGGTAGCACCGAGGGTTCCGGGATGCGTTTCTGGTCATCCCATTGTTCCAATCTCAGTTTGAGAGTTTTCCAAAGCAACATCGATGTTTTCCATAGCCTTAATCGCAAGATTTGTGCGGCGACGTCCATTGATTGAGGATTTTGGGAAGATGGTGAATGAAGATTGGGGTTTGAAGAATCAGGCATCGGTCGGGATTTTTGGGCCTCGGAAGAACCTCGTCATCTTCTCTGAAAAGGATGATCTGGGTAGGGCATGGTCTAGATCAAGGAATGCCTCCCCGTTCCATCTTCTTCAGTGGTCATTTGATCATCATTTGAACCGAGATTCCCCAAATCTCGCCATCTGGTTGCAACTGCCAAGACTCCCCCTCCCATTTCAGAACTCCGGGCTTCTGAAGTCGATAGGCAATTCCATTGGGCGTTTCATTTGCACTAATCGGAGGACAGCCTCCATAGGAAATCCTACATCCACACGAATCTGTGTGGAGATGGATCTTTCAAAGAACCCACATGGAGTTGTCTGGATCATGGTAGAGGGTGAGCACTAGTATGCACAAAAGATTTTCTATGAGTCATGGATGCCATTATTCTCCTTCTTCTATAAGCAGGGGCACGATATAGATGTTTGTCGTAGGAGTGGACTAGCTGCACGGCCAGTGGAGGCATGCACAGCGGTGGCCGATCCTGCTCCAGGTGCACACCAGGATGATGAAGTTCACCCCTCTAATGATCTGGCTATTGCTGCTATTATGGAGCAGGGAGTGTCATCAGGGGAATTAATTAATGGAAACTCTCTGAATTCTGGATTCAGTCAGGTTCTAGTGGATGATGCTAGGGAAATCCAACTGGACAACACTGGTCGGGCTGTGATCCGGCTTGGAGACTCAACTATGAATGAGTCTACCACATCTATGAATGTGATAGCAGATCCAGATTTACAAAAGTTAAATATGGCAGGATCTGCAAAATCATGATCCAAGGTTCAGCATGAAGTGGAGAGATTAAATACTGACTTTCAGTACATTGGAAGGGGGTTTTCTCTGATGAGGGATATCACAGAATCTGTGGAACTGGTGTCTGAACAGAAGAACACACCTGATGTCCTGTTGCAAGTAAATCATCATGAACTGTTAAATCGTTCTACAGACAGATTTTTAGTTCTGGTTGATGTTGGAGCAAATGAGGCAAAGGAGCTTGAAGTGGCAGAGTAAATTGTAGAGAAATAAGGCCATGTTACTCCAGACAGAAAGATTGATGAATGCAAAATCCCTTGTGCTGATGACCCAATCAGGACACCTCAACTGGAGGGTGGGGAGGATGGCAGTGTCAGCCCTCCTATGGCCCATAAAAAGAAGTGGGGGGATAGATCTGATTGTGAAGAAGATCTCCACAGTAACAAAACATCCTATAGTGATGCTGTTAAGAATGGAAATCATGAGACCCTGAGCAAGGAAGTGGAAGAAAAGGCTCAAAGCAGGAGGAAGCCATGGAGGGACTATTCGGACCTTCCCAAACCAATGGTGACAAGGTCAGCATACAAGAATGTTGGGACACAAGGAAATGTCTTTTCAAATGGGAACAATGGAAAGCAAAGGGGAGGGTCCCCTAAGATGGATAAAGGGCCCAATAGGAAATGTCCAATCAAGGAGAAAATGTCTGCAGAAATGATTAGAAAGAAAAACATGTATCTTGAGCTGATGCGGAAGTACGAGTCTTCTGAATGGGAGTCAACTGATCCTGGTGATGAGTTATCTGATGATGGGGAAAGGGATGCGTATGGTTTTGATGTAATGTAACGTTTATTTTTTCTACTGCCTTTACTTGCACTTTTCCTTCAATAAATTTGCGGGACCAGGCTTTCACCTGGTTCAGAATTTCCTGGTATAAAAGAAAGAAATCGTGAATACGTAATTTGAAATATACAAAAAAATGTGAGACAGAAATCCCTTACCATAAGTCTCTACAAACTTCATACATTGTAACAACCCAAAGTTTTATCAATGAATTACCGTTTCAAAATTATTTATTATAGTATAATCACATTATAGAACAATTAAATATAATGATACTAAAAACTATGCGACCATTAAATATAATTTTGCAACTTTTATGTTTTGAATTTTGTAAAGTGGTCATCTACATTTGTGTTTAGTGCGTTATTTGGAGTCTAATAGAACCAACTAGTTTAATTTAGTAAATAGTAACATAACCTAATGAATAGTAATATGAATAGTTACATGACCCTAATGTATAGTAAATTGTGTTATAATTTGTTTTTCTAGAGGATTTATGATAATACCCTCCTTGTTAATGTTTCAATGTGATATAAAAGCAGTAACAGAATTAAAATTGTTAATTTCTGAATTTAATATCATTTTATTTTAAAATTAAATTAATAATATGTAGAAAATTATTTTTAAAATATAGAATTTTGTTTTCAATTCTACACATTGAAAAATTGTTATGGTGAATTTTTTGGAATTTTCTAAAATTCTTAAATTTTTGTTGAATAGTGAAATACAGTAAAATAACAAATATTCAAATTAGCTGTTAAATACATTTTTTATGTCCTCATAAGTGATGTATGTCCACTTGGTTCAAACTCACATTGCATTATTAGTATTCACATAAAAATGAATTAAGTTTATTCATAGTCTTGAGAAAAAATATTATAATAATAATTTAAATAATATAAAATACATCTCCACCTCCAATATTAATCCACCCAAATTCTCCCCTTCCACCAACCCCTTTCAAGATTTGAACATTACATATGTTCTTCCCATTAACCATCCCAAGTAATTTCCACATATTTTATACATGATAGTATCTCCCAAATGAGAATATAAAATTCCTTATGGAGGATCTCGAGGAGAAGAGATCAAGAGGTTAGAAATCATCTTTCTTTTTCATTTGTTTTCCATTCATTTCCTTTACTTTTGTTATTGTCTCTTCCCCTAATCATATACAAGATGAATGAAACCTCCATAAATATTTCATATTTTGGATTTTCTCAAGTTCATGGAAAATTTATCATCATTTTTCTTCTCCTCTAACACTTATTCATGGAATAAAAACACTGTTCGTGATGTATCGAATTACAGATATCGTGGATGATGGGATTTCAATTTTCATTAATTCCATCAAATATGATAATTAACACATTTATATGGCTGAAACCGATTATATTATATTTATTATATCCTATTTAATTTTATTTAACTAAATTATTACTTATTACTAAGGGATTAAACAAAACAATTTTTTTGAGGTCGAGAAATCTTCTGAATTAACCCAAATGACCATCACTAAATTTTATCCAATGATTCATCGACGAGGTATATAACATTATTGAATATATAATCATTTCAAATCTTATAATATCATTAATTACATGAAATATCTTTTCTATATGTATGTTCATGTTCTACATGAACGTTTATTTATAAATACAAGTGAACCATTCCAGAAACCCATAAAAACAACCATTCCAGGAAAATGGATTTAAACCTTATAAATCATCCAAAAAACCAATAAAATAACCTAATGAATCCATTATTAACTATATTAATGTACAAAAGGATCCTAAATTATAAATTAAGGAATCTAATGTGGTTACACGGGACATTAATGTGATAAAAGCATTCAGATACTAGGTAAGGGTAAATTCTCAAGCCCAGCATTCTTTCTTCGTGTTCACCCTCTTTCACTACATTTTTGTTATGGTTACTCTTTAAAAATTATTTTCTCACCAACATATTTCATATTCTGGGATATAAATTTTCTCAACCGGATTTTATGACAAACAGAGTGTTTTAAAAAAAAAACTTCTTTCAAGAACACACATTTTACTTCCCACTCAAGGTTTACAGTTCTTGTATCTAGTATGTTAATCCCTCTTTCTATTGGAAACCAAATATTTATGATTTAATTCATATGAGATAGAACCCATTCCATTCCATGGGATAGTTACGTTCATTTTTTGACATATGTTCCATATGGCATTCATGATAATGATAATGTTATGATGTGACAAGTGCATTTGGAATTATACAGTGCTCTAATGCATTGGGTAAAGTGATTAATCAAATGAGTTAATGTTGATATGATGTGTAAACACGATTATAGCTATGTTCACAACCATGTGTGTTAGATAACCACTAAGATATAATGTTTTATTTTGTATCCAATTCCACATTTCATGTGTTTTATTAATGATTCCTCTAATGTTCATGATCTTTTTCCAATTTTATGATTTTTCTCACCCATTGTCATATTGTTCTTCCTTACCCTACTACTGTGATTTTATCTCACTTATATTTGATTTATATCCTTAGGTTACAACATGTGTTATGGATAGTTCTAGTTCCAATAAGAATCTAAAAAATTAGGTATTAAATAAATGTTTATGTTTGATGTTGTAAATATTATATATGGTATTAGTTTTCCAAAGACACTAAACCATTGTATCCTCTATGTGTAAAAATATTGTGTTAGTTATCATTAAAATAATTTAATAGTAATGTAAGAAATGGCAGGGTCTCTATAGTTGGTATTTGAGGCCCGGTTTAGTAAATTTGTAAATTAGGATTAGGGAACCCTAAACAAAACCTCTATTATGTGACTAAGTACAAATATGTACTTAAGAGCCATACATAGGGATCCCATAAGTTTTTTATTCAGTGAAAATTGTACCAATAAATATGTTATTCATTACTTGTTGACTTATGTTTTGTTCTATCCTTTCCAATTTTAGAAAATGGTGGGAACTAAGAGAATCTAGGCCACAACTCATTTGAGGCCCAATGAATGGTACACTTCCAATTCACCCAATAAAGGAAAAAAATATAATTTGATTCTAGTTCTACACATTCCTTTATATCTTGCATGTTTATAGTACTATAGAATTGAAGCCACAGAACCTTGATGTTGAGATATCTGTATAAACAAGAAGTCGTGAAATCATTGAATCCCATTTTTTAGACACTTCTCTTATTTGTGTATGTTGGAATGATTCGTTCGTTGAATCTTGTAATACATTCCTGGGTGGAATTCAAAGCTATAATTGGAATGTATTTCCTCTCATTATATAGAGAACACATCAAATTTGGGTAAAATGAAATGTTTTTTCATATTCCCAAAAATCCTATGCTCCACTAAAAATTCATAGAAGATCATGAATGACGTTTTAAAAATATTTCAACAGTGTGGATATCGATTCCTTTGGAAGAAGAATACCTCACTGAAAATGGATGAGTGAGAGGAATGTTCCAACCATGCGGAAATTCACATCTCGAGGGAATACGGTGATGTATTTTCTGATGAGTTACCTATAATTCCTTGATATCTTGATGTAGAGTCCTCCAAAGAACTCATACCAGTAGATAATAAAATATTAATGTGTCCCTATATGTTAGATCCTATCAAATTGGATGAGTTAAAGAAGCTCCTACAATTGAATTTGGACACAGGGTTCATATGACCAAGTGGATCACCATGGGGTGCACATGTTCTCTTCATGAATATTAATGATGGAACAATGCGGTTGTATATCGATTAACGCGAGAAAAACAAGATCACTATAAACAACATGTATCCTATTCCAAAAATATATGAATTTTTCAATCATTTAAGAGAAGATTGATACTTCTCAATGGTGGATCATCGATCTGAATATCATCATATAAAGGTGAATAAGGAACATATTTAGAAGACCGCCTTCTGTACAATGTATTGGCACTATGAGTATCTAGTGATGCACTTAAGATTTACTAATTACCATACAATATTAATGTATTTGATAAACAAATTCTTCAGAAAATGACTATACAATTTTTTGGTAGTGTTTATTGATGATATTCTAATCTACTCCATGGGAATGGAGGAACATGATGAACATCTAAGTCTTGTGTGGTGATATTGTGAATGGAGAAGTTGTACGCCATGTTCATAACATGTGACTGTGGGATAAAGAGAGTAACATTCATTGGACATGTAATCACATGTGAGGTAATTTCTCTAGACCCTTCAAAAAAAATCTATTTGACGAATGTACCAGAACCTCTAGTGGCACAGAAGTATGTAGTTTTAGTATATTATCTAGGAACTACCGACGTTTTTTGACAAATATTTCATGATTTTCAATCCAAAAAACTATGTTAACATATATAAATGTAAATTATGTCTGGATAGAATAATGTGAGGAATGCTTCGAGTTTAAAAGAAGCCTGATTAATGAAACATTACTTATATTACAGATGTGTAGTGAATGTTTCATGATATATAGTGTTGCATCCATGAATGTCATGGGTTTTGTACTCCTAAAAAATGATAATGTGATAGACTATACCACACATAAGATGAGGATCCATGAGAAAAACCACCCAACGCATGATCTAGAGACTGCAGCCGTGGTTTATTCCTTGAAAATATGGAGGCACTGCCTTTATGGTGAGAGTGTGAAATACACACTGACCACATGAGACTAATGTATATATTCACATAAAGGATATCCCCTTGCATCAAATTAGTTGGCTAGAACTAATCATGGACTACAATTTCTATATTAAATATCATCATTGAAAGGAGAAAAATGTCGATGTTGCTCTAAGAATAAAATATCAAGATACTCATTCCATGATATGGTTTGGGAAAGACCCTATCTTCATGGATATGAAAATTATGGATTTAGAATTCATAATGGAAGGGGATATATCCTACTTGAACAATTTATTGTTCAACCATCAATACATGAGATTATTAATGTGGCACAAATGTATGATATAGAGTTACAAAAGAATGTGAATGCAGTAAAGAAATGGAAACTACAAGAGTTTCATATTGACACTGAAGGCGTGATTTGGTTTGTAATGAATATTTCTGTGGCTTAATCACCATAGATAAAGAATTCACTATTGGAAAATTCACATAGCTCGGAACTCTGTATCCATCCTTGTAGCACTATGTTGTACTGAGATCTCCATGAACACATCTGGCGGGATGAAATGAAAAAGATATCACGGAATATATCTCAAGGTGCATGGTATGTTAACATGGTAAGTCATAATGAAAAAATTATAATTTGATTATGCCACCATTTCATATTACCTTGTGTAAATTAGAAAATGTCTCTATAGAATTTGTCATGGGTATCCCAAAGATGTCAAAGAGAAATAAAGTGATATGGGTTGGGGTAGGCCGACTAACCTAGACTGCCCATTTAATCGTTGTTCAAGATGATCTCACTCTTGAACAACTAGAAATGATATATATTAATGAAGTGGTGAGAATGCATTGTGTTACACTCTTGATTATCACATATCTTGATCCAAGATTCATATTTAAATACTGTATAAGTCTTCAACATTCTATGTGTACTAAAATAAATTTTAGAAAAACCTATCACTCCCAACCTAATGGACAATCTGAACGGACTATTCAGATGCTTAATACATTCTAAGAGCTATCTCTTTATAATTCAATGGTTGATTGGATAATCATATCCCATTGGTTTAGTTATCATACAACAATAGCTTCCACTCAAGTATTCATATGGCTCAATATGAAGCTCTGAATGTAAAGTGGCGTAGTCCTCTATATTTTTTCAATAAAGATGGAAAATAAAGCTACTTGGACCTAAACTTGTGCAAGATATAACAGAGATGGTTCATGCCATCCAGAAATATAGCAATTCTACACAGAGTTGGCAAAATTGTTATGCTGACAACCGTCTAAGGGACATGGAGTTCGATGTAGGAGAAAAAGTATTCCTTATAATATCACCTTTGAAGAAATCCATGTGGTTTGGAATTAATGGGAACTAATCCCAAGGTAAATTTTCCCATTTTATATCCTTGAATATATAGTGGTTGTTGCTTATCGGCTTGCAGTTACACCAAATATGGCTCATATTCATGATAGGTTTCATGTATCTCTCCTGATGAAGTACATACAGACCCATCAGATGTACTGAACTCATAGGTGGTACAACTGGAAGCTGATATCTCTTATGATGATAAACTAGTGAAGATTATGGATCTGATAGATAAGGTTCTACGCAACATGAAAACCCACCCTGTCAAAGTGTTGTGGAGGAACCATATGTTTGATCAAGCTAAATGGGAACCAGATGAGGCGATGAAGGAGAAGTAACCTCACATGTTTGTGTAAATAGAAATTTCTAGGGAGAAATTTCATAAGGGGTAAGGAATGTAACGACCTAAATTATTAATAATGGAATTTTTTAATTATAATTATCCCTTACTGTATAATCATATTACGAAGAACAATTACATATAATCATTATATATAATATGTTACCATTAAATATTATTTTTCATCTTCTATGTTTTGAAATTCGATAATCGGTCATCTATATTTTTGTTTAGTATGTTATTTGGGGTATGAAATAACCAACTTGTTTTTTCTGGAATATTATCATACCCTTATGAATAGTAATATGAATAGTAACATTACCCTAATGAATAGAAAATTTTATAATTATTTATATTGATAATGAATTATGATAATTTCATCTTGGTTGATTTTTCAATGTGATATAAAAGCAGTTACAAAATTAAAATCATTCAATTTTTAATTATGTATGATGTTATTTAAAAATTAAATTAATAATATTTATAAAATTATTTTCCAAAAATGGAGTTAATTTTTGAATTATACTCATCGATAAATTTTCATGATGATTTTTTTGTATTTTTTTAAAATTCTTGAATTTTTGAAGAATAATGAAATACTGTAAAATACTGTATATTTACGTTATCAGTTGAACACACTATTTATGACACCATAAGTGATTTAAGACCACATGGTTAGAAATAAAATGAAATTATTAAAATTTTGGGTCACATGAATTATGTTTTTTTATGATATTGATCAAAAATAATAGAATAATGATTTAAAAAAATTAATATACCACCTCCCCCTCCAATATAAATACCACCCCCTTCTCCTCTTCCTCCCACAACTCTCAAGACATGAGCCTTACCTAAGATCTTCCCAATACATCTCCAAATTCTCTTACCCTCTTCCTATACCTTTGAATCTTACCTAATGGCCAAAATCAAAATCCATAAGGAGGGTCTCAATTAGAATATATCAAGAGGAAAGAAATCCCCTTTCACATTCATGTGTTTTCCTTTCCTTTCCGTTCCATTTCTTTTATTATAGTATCAACTTATAAGACGATAAAAGAGGCATGAAATCTCAATAATTCTTGTATTTTATTGATTTTTTCTTGTTCATTGAAAATTCATCATCATTATTCTTCTCCACTCCCACTTATTCAAAGAATAAAAACATTGTTCGTGATGTGTCGAATTGACATCGTGGACGATGTGATTTCAATTTTCTTTATTTCCTTCAGATCTAGCCATGATCCCATTTTTATGGTTAAAACAGATTATTTTATAATGTATTATATCCTATTTATGGTTATTTAACTAACTTATTTACATAATACTAAATGATTAAACAAAAATTGTTTATTATGGTAAAAAAACCAGTCAGAATTAACCCAAATGATCATCATTAAATTTTAACTAATGATTCATCCACATGGTATATAACATAATTCAATATAAGATCATTTAATATCCTTTAATTTCATTAATAACATGTAATATCCGTTCTGGATGTTTATCCATGTTCTACATGAACATCGATTTATGAATACAAGTTATCCATTCAAGAAAACGAAAAAAAAACTTTCCTGAACAATGGATTTAAAATCTATAACACTTCCAATGGCCCATAAAAACACAATGAAACCATAATGAACCATATTCATGTAAATAATGTTATTTAATGGTTAATTAATGAATATTATGTAGTTAAATAGGACATTAATGTGAAGAAATCATTCAGATACAAGGTTATCGGAAATTCTCGAACCCAACTTTCTCCCTTCGGGTTCTCCATCTTTCACTGTATTTTTTGAATTGTTACTCCATAAAAATAATTTTTTCATCATTATATTACATATTCTGGCATATAAATGATCTCTAATATATTTTATATCAATCACAGTATTTCTGAAAATATTTCATCTTTCATGAACACACCTTTTACATCTCACTTATGGTTGGTGGTCTTGTATCGAGTATGTTTTTACCTATTTCTTTTAAGAACCCAATGATTATGAATTTTTTCTTATGATATGAAAACCATTAAATTCCATGGGTTTTTTATTTTCATTTATTATATATGTTCTATGAGGCATGCCTGATAATGATGATTTTATGTTGTGACGTGTGGGACCAGAATTATATTGCACAATATTATTTTTGAATGTGATAGGTGCACCTAGAATTATACAGCTCTCCTATGAATTGGGTAAAATGATTGATCCCATGAGTTAAAGTTAAATGATCTATTAAATATATGAAAAAAATTTATCACAACCATGTGTGTTAGTTAACCACTATGACATGATGTTTCATTTTTTTCATTACAACATTTAATGTCTTTTATTAATGATTCCTCTCATGTTCATGATCATTTTACTATATTATGGTTAAGCTCACCCATTTTCATATTGTTCATATCTACCATTTTATTTCCCATGTTGTTCATTTGTAAATGTTATTTATAGTCCATGTTTTTTCAAGACACTACATCTTGGGATCATTTATGTGTAATAATATTATGTTGTTTATAATTAAAATGACGTAATAGTAATGTAATACAAGGCAGTGTCACAATATATATGTTAATGTCTCTTTTATAATAAATATAAGAAAATTGTACATGTGACACCCCTTGATTTTATGAGATAGATTCTTTTTAACTTCACTGATGTCAAATGTTCCATGGTACCCTCGTATTAGTTTGTGTTATAAAAAACATCGTATTATCTTTCAGTACAAGCAACACTATTCTTGGCTTGTGCTACACCCTTGAGTGATTTTTCACAATAGATTGCATTGTATAGAATACAAAATTTCAATAAAAAACAAAATATTATTAAAATATTTTTATTTAAAGGGATAAAAACTAGCTGTTATGAATAGTATTAAACAAATTTTTAATTTTATATAACATTAATATTCATTTTTTTGTATTTTGTAGATAATATATAAGGAAAAATTCAATTTTTTGCATATAAGAAGTATTGTTAAAAAATGATTGATTTTCTTCCTTTTCATGGCGCACCTATTTTAAATATAGTTGTTCACTTTTATATATTCTATTGGAAAAAATAAACTTTTTATTTGGAAGCGAAACATAAAAATTTACTTTTGGTGATTATTTTGAATTTTTCTGATAAAATTCATATTTTAATGAATAATGAAAAATAATGTATTCTATTTCAAAACTACTATTTCATCCAATTTATTTATATAGTTATATTATCTTATTAATTTGTCATAAAGATTAATTGGATTTTGTTTTTATCATTTAATTCAATGTTGTTCATTGGATGTAATTTAAAATTTAAATTGGACATAAACACTTAATAATCTTTTCATAAGTTTTCAACTCTTAAAAACCCTTTTTTGGTTTTAAAAAAGAGAATTAAGTTTCAATTAATTTATGATAATTCATTATTTTTAATTATGAAAAATGAACTCCATATTTGGAATCAGTTGGCCGATATTATGTCACTAGGTTACATTAATTTTGGGGCATTATGAATAGTAACTTTAGTAATTTTTTAATTACCATGGTTAAAGGAAAATCAGGAAATTAAAGGTAAAAATAAAATTATAAAATTAACATAAAACTAGTAAAAATTTATATTGGATGAATAAATTTGACTTTTATTATCTATGGATCAAAATTATATCACATAATTTTTTCATTCCCATGAATATCATATGAATATAAAAAATTAATGAATGTGAAAAAATACCACACTCTCAATTTATATAAGAATATTAATTTAAATTTAGTTATTACCATGGAATAAAATTGGATATAAGTATTCTAGAGAAATAAAATATAATTACCTACATTGTAGATATTTATTTATAATTTTTTGAGATAAAAAAATTAACACTAACGATGACTCAATAGTGATGTAGAAATTATTTTATTAAAAGAGATATCAAATAAATGATAATAAAAATATTAAAATAAATATAATTTGATTTAATTAATGTCATCCAATAATTGTATGTATTACTTTGACATTTTTATTTATGGATTAAAAGGGTTTTTTATAATATATCTTCTTTTTATGAAATTTAAAAAATTTCAACTAATGAATAGTGTCCAAATTGACACTTGAGATTTTTAATACAAAATATTTTATGAAATTATATAAAAGTAATAAAAGTATAATCATCGAAAAAAATAATTGGGATGATTTTAAATATGTCACAAATGGTCGGCTTTGGCATTTTATAGTAACTATAATAACCCTTAGTAAATAAAAAGACATGTCGCCATGGTAATAGTTAAAGAAATTAATTAAGGGTAAATCAACATTATAAGGTTTAATATAAAACCAAAACATGTCCAAAAAACATATTGGATGAATAATATTCAATAATTATCACAATATGATCAATTTATAAGATGTTTATTGGAATCATGTACATGAAAAAATAGTATTTAAATCAATGATTATTACAAAATATCACTCGCTTTTATTTTAATAACTTTCATGTGTCCACATAGGTCCAAAATCAATATATGAAATAATAGAAACGACTATTTTTATATGAATGGAACCATTTCCATCATATAGATTTATTTTAAATTTTTATATATTATATAATTACATAATTGTTTTTTCTAAAACCATATTTATTCAATTAACATGAAAATATAATAAATTATTTATTAATATTAAATTTTTTATATTTAGGATTATTTAATGTGTTTAACTAATTTAAAAGATCTATAAGATATATTATAGATCTATGAATGCATTATGTTTTAATTTAAACATTGAATTAATGTATTTTACATCAAATTAAATGATTTTTAATAAATTTGGTAATAATAATATCTTATTGAATTAATTTATTATTAAATTAATTTAAAAATCACAAAAATGGTCAATAATCACAATGGGATAAGATATAGTGAAAATTTTATTATAAATTTTATTTATGGCTCATTTATGGGCCATTAAGAAATTTTTATATCTAGAGTAGTCTTATTATATTTTAATATTTTGAGAGATTCCTAATGTGACCCTCTCCTCTATTATAAAAAATAATCTCATCCCATATTTTCTCACACCTACTTGTGACTTCTAGATTGACCAAAACAAGGCCAAATAAACTTTTAAAATTCTTAGTTAACTCTTTTAGGATCTTTTTTTCCATAAAGTCCACCCTTAGTGTCCCTAAGAAGATATCCAAAAGTGGTCCAACGAAGAATATGTAATTTCATTACCAATTCGTTTCAATTTATTTTCTTCGTATACTTATTATATATATATATGGATTATATAATAATTTATATAGTATAGTATATTAAAAAGTATAATGTTTTATTATTTTGTTACATTCTTATACCCCATTTTATCAATCCTACGGACAATGATATAACCATGCGTGCATACATAAGGGTTACCGTCTCCTCACTATGGTGTAACTTGTTATTCAAAAATAAATTTTGTGGATAGTTATAAGGATTATTAATGTGAATTTATATAATTATTGTAACATTAAATAGATTTTGTTTATAAAATTACCGTCCAATTAGATACCATTTAACCATCAAGATACTGTTATAATTTATGGTGCAAACGAACGACCTAGAGTCTCCACAACATGGTGAGATTCATCCTCCACGTTAACAACTCAAGAATGATTAAATAACTTATATGATGAGTAAAAATAATAATTATGAATATAATTACATGATTAAAATATATCATATGCATAAAAATCATGGCCTACATGGAAAAATATGAATGGGAAACAAAGTAGTTAACAGCCGAAATAATGGTAATATTGAGATAATGATAAAACAATGATATAATAGGATCATATAAGATATAATAAATATGTATATGTTCATAGTTTAATTAAATTACATGATTTAACCATTTAAATGTATATTACCACACCCTCAACAAACGAAAAGATCAAGGAAAGGGATAATTTTTCAATATCGTTTTTATCTGAGTTTATTTATAAGTAATTATTTACTCAATATATATCCAACATCCATGTCCTTGTTTTATAAAAATGTTATCATAAAATCTTTACTATTATTATATTTTTTATTAATTTCATTTCCACCCATTTTTTACTTTTACTACCCTTTATGGAAGGAATCATTATTTTTTACCATATGAAGTACTTTTTGACTTATCTTGATAAAGTACGAGAATAATTTTTTTTAAAATTATACTGCATGAATGGATTTTTACACTTTCATGAAATCATATTTCCATGATTATTCATATAAAAAATTTCAAGATTATTTCTAACTAAACTATTTTCTATTAAATTTGGGAGGCATTTGGAGTAAAGAAATCATTTGTGAAAAAAATGACATTTTCCTCAGGAATTATGTTCAAGTGTTTTATCAAAATTATTTTCCATCTATGATGACCTGGGGTAATGTTTCTATCACAATTATTACATTTATATTATTTTTTTATGATATATTTATTTTTATTAAATCCATTTAATTTTATTGATTTTGATGGAATAATGTTTAAGAACAAAATTTTATTTCATTTGTTAGGCTATGTTGAATGATTTATGTTTTAGTCGATGATTTAATAATGATTTCATTATGAGATGGGTGGGAACTATATCTACCTCTAATGCATTGGGTAATTATTTATATCTCATTATATGGACATGAATATAACAACAACAAATTTGGTTTCGTAATAGAAGGCAGAAAAGACAAGTAAATCTGGTTCAGTAATAAATGTATGGAACGACATGTAAACCCATTTATTAATGGAAATTTTACTCTATGATGGTCTTGGAATTAAAGTCCTGGATACTATGGAAATAATATTATGTGATTAAGTTTTCCCATAATTTAATGTTTTATTATGAATCTATTTTATCATGGATTATGTTCATTTATGATCTATGCCTTCTGAACTGCCAAAATTTATTTTAAAACTCCTGATTTTGATATTTAAACTATATGTTCATGTTTTTTTACATTATTATGTTTATGGAAAGATTAATGTTCTCCTTTAATACCCTTATGAAGAATTTGACATCACCCTTTTTATGTTTTCTTTTCCCCAAGAAAAAAAATGTATATGGTAGAAAAAAAAGTAAGATATTTATGGGTGATGTTGAAGATCATTCACCATGTTAGAAGATTATGTTACATTTTTTCAAAGGCCACTAAACTAATACATTATTGGGAGTCAATTTCTCTCTTGTATTTTTTATTCTAAAAATGAAATGTAATATCAATTTATGTCAATATTTGGGTCATTATAGTGTGTATCATAGTAAAGGTTTCGTTAACAATTGGAAACTAGGATGAGAAAACATTAGTGAGATACCTAGATATATTTCTAAGGTATTTCATGTGATATCCATACAGGTAATTCTATCTATAGGTTACAGTCTTATAATTATGGTAATTATCATGAAAACCGTAGGATTAAACCTCGTTTTTTATATATTTAACGTACACCTCCTTGATTATATTGTTTTCCGATAATTAATTTTTCCTCTAACTATTATTTTGGGGTTTTAGATGGCGGATGGAACCCAAAGGAACCATTTTAATGACCAATGCACATAGAAATGTAGTGATTGTCTTCCTAAACTGCCAAATATTGTAGGAGATGGAATGAAAAATCCTATTTCTATACATACAGAAGCTATGAATCATTCAAGGCTTCTAAATGTGTTGAGAAAAAATAAAACTTTTATTGATTCATTCATGAGGAAATGTCCACTTCCATTCATTAGGTATTCGGATTCACTTGTTTATGAAAAATAAATCAGTACCATTAAAAATATATTTTCCATGCTTCGTTATTCAAAACATGAAAATTAAATTTTGGTTATTTTTCTTTTATATGTTAAAGAAGACTAGTGGATGACTCTTATTAAGAATAAAAGGTAGAAAGATGAAATTGAATTCATGGGATGAGAGAAGTTCATGAATTTTTTTTAAAATATTTAAATCCTTTATATTCTTCAAGAAAATATGGAAAATAAGTTCCTTGAGCTTATGAAAAAAGATGATGAATCTATTGGTACATAAGAAGAAAATTTTTCAAGACGTGCAATGTATTTTTTTTGGCTTTATCATCCAACATAATGGTAAAGTTGATCAATTCATAAAAGGAATAAAAAAATTATTCTAATGAATTTCCTATAATAGAATTAATTAGATATAAATACATTTTTCATTGTTCTACCAATTTAGAAATGGAATATTGTGTTACAAATCAGTCTCAGGGTTTTGAAAAGTAACAAAAAATGAATTTCATTGGAAAATCACAATACAATGGTGAAAATAATATGAATATTTCATTATGCTTAATGTTTTGAAAGAAACATGGGGAATATTTTCTTGAATAAAATATAAAATGATTTAGGTGTGAAAAAATAAGTTCATCAAGCAGTTGAGTGCTGAATTAATGGGAAAATGGATGCTAATGATGTTGATAGAGAGATGAATAATGATAAGAATCACCCACACTTAACTGTTAAAAGTACATTTAAATGGGGCATTATTCTAACCAATTCCACAATACATGGGTTAATAATGATCGATGTCATAACCCTATTAAGGCCAAAGGCAAAGGAAACTTTCATACGATAAATATTATCGATGTTGAGTATGACAACAAAGTGGTGGAATGATTATGTGTTTATGTAATATGGTTCAAATATTGTGTAGTACCATCACTTTAATGGTATAATGTAATATTAGAATATCTATGTATTGTTCTATTGTGTTTTTCCATAATTATATGATACTGGTAACTATGAAAACTGATTGAAATAGTTTTTGTAAGTGCATGATTTTCACATAATGAAGGGATATAAAGATTGTGGGATGTCTCACAGTGAAATCATGGTTTGATTATATATCATTTTTGGTATTTTTGGTTTATTTAAATATATAATTTTGAATGTATTAATTTTTTCCCAAAGGTTCTATGGAATTTTGTTTCATTTCTATGTTTCAAGGGAATACATTAATAAGGTATTCACATGTTTAGAATGCGATAACCATGAACTTATAAATGTGATGTGGGAGACAAATTATAAGATAATTTAGTTCACCTCCTTCTATTATTTTCTATTTTCTGTTTTTAAAGGATTATAATTTTATCCATTGATGGATAGTGTTCATTATATTCTGATTGATCTTTGTTAATTTAATTTATTATCTCACTATTGGTGGAATTATAAATAATTGACAACTTGTTCTAACCATTTTGTTGATACATATTGAATGACCTATCATTCTATTGCATGATCTTCTAACACATCCATAATTACTCATTCAACTTCATTTCATCAAATAAGAGATAGATTTGTAATTTTTCATGGAATGATCAAAGGTGGGATTTTACAAAAATAATGCATGTATTTCTTCCAAAGAAAATATTCATCAAATTTATGTAAAATATGTTGAAACCAAAAAAATTATCCAAGTACCATATTATCTAATGAATTAGATGGTCCCTTAAATAAATAAAAATTTATAGATTTCTGGTAGTTAACTTTATCCAAACCTTATTCTCTGTCACTATCCATCAGAACCTGATGGTTAGATTTCTCTTCAATATCCATGTTTTCACTTCTCACCTATGTTCTTTTATGTGTAATCCTAGTGATGAGTATATTTGGGTGACCTCTAGGTTTTACGATTTCATTTTTTAAATGAATTTTTAGTTTTACATTTAAAAATTTGGGTTTCCAGGAAATAACCTTTTAATTATTAACCCATTTATAACACATATGAATTTATGGGAGAAATTAATTTAATGGTGGATAGAATTTTACACCCTATGATTTTATGAGATACATTATTTTTAATTTCATTGATGTCCTCTTTTGTACTCTACACTAATATTATATTGAACTATATAATAAAATATATTTACATACAGTACATGCAACACTATTATTGGATTGTTTTACACGTAAGATAAACCTTTCTCGGTAGCATGCATTATACGTAATACAGATTTTCAATAAACAATGATATTTTATTAAAATATTATTATTCAATGCAATATTATCTAATTTTTATGAAAATTATAAAAAAAAAATTGAATTTTATATTACATTAAAATTCATTTTATGTATTTTCTAGGCATGATTAAATAAATAATTCATTTTTTCGGATAAAATAAGTATTTATCAAAAAATATAGTTTCACCACCATTTAAGGGAGAACCGATTTTAAATTTAGTTTTTAACAATTATATATATTATATTTGAAAAAATAAACATCGTCAATTGAATAAAAACATAATAATTTACTTCTGTGGAATTTTAATTTATTTTCAAATATAATTCATATTTTAATGTCTAATGAAAAATATTGTATTTTAATTCAAGACATCATTATCATCATATTTATATATATATAGTTATATTACCTTTTTAATCATTTTTAAGTGTAATTGGATTTTATTTTTTTATTTTAATTCAATTTTAGTAATTTATTGTAATTTCTCATTTAAATTATTTGTAAACACATGACAATTATTTGATCGGTTTTTACTTCTTAAAAACTCGCTTTGTGTACTAAGAACATGAATTAATCTTAAATTATTTTCTACCAATTCTATATTTTGAATTATGAAAACTGGATTCCATATTTATAATATGTGATTCAAAGTTATGTAACATGGATACTTTTATTTTTCGACATTATGAATAGTAACATTAATAATTGTTTTTATTACAATGGTTAAAATTAGATTGGGTAATTAGAGATAAAAAATAAATAATAAATTATAAAAATATTATTGGATGAATAAATTGTAACATTATTATTTTTGGTTCAAAATGGAATCACTTAATGGCCCCTTTCCCATGAATATAACTTGAATATTAAAAAATTCTTGAATGTTAAAAAATGTCACACTTCTATTTTATATATGTATATTAATTTAAATATACAGATTACCATGGAATAAAATCAACTATCGGAGTGTCTATAAAGATAATATAATTACCAACATTATATAAATTTATTTATTATTTTTTTTGATTAAATAATTATCATTAATGTTGAATCATTAGTGATGTAAAAAAAATATTTTATTAATAGAAATATCAAATAAATGATATTAAAAATATTAAAATAAATATAATATGAGTTAATTAATTTCATCCACTAAATTTATGGATTATTTGACATATTATTTATGTTTTAATTGAGTTTTTTCTAACATATATTTATATTATGATTTTTATATAAAGTCATCTAATTATTAGTGTCAAAACTGATATTTTTAATATTTTAAATAAATAATATTTTATTAAGTTATATAAAGTTTGTAAACATATACACCATAGAAAAATAATAGGTATAAATTTAAAGAGGTCATGGCTGGTCCATTTATGTCACCTTTGAAATTTACGAGTTACTATATTAACCCTTAGTAAATAAGAAGTCATGTTGCAATGGTAAGACATAAAGTATTTGATTAAGAGCAATTCAATATTATAGGGATTAATATAAAACAAAAACATGTCGAAAAAAATTCTTGAATTAATAATATTCAATATGTATCACAATATTATCTATTTGAAGGTATTTAATGGACACTTTTACATGAAAATTAATTATATATTATTTAAATCACAGACAGTTACAAAATAACAAAATATTGTATTTTAATTTCTTTTATGTGTCCACATAGAGAAAAAATCAAGATATTAACGAATAAAAATTTCTATTTAGAAATAAAGGAAACCATTATATCTATATAAATTTATTTTGAAATTTTTATGCTATATAATTACATTAAAAGTCTCATCAATTCGAAAACCATATTTATTCAATTAACATATAAATAGAATAAATGATTTTAATAATATTAAATTTTTTATGTTTTTTATTATTACAGTCATCTAACCAATTTCAATTATGTATATAATATATTATTGATGTTTTCATTAATTTAATTCTAATTTATTTTTCGTCTGAATGTATTTTAATTATAATTAAATGAATAATATTAAATTTGGAAATAATAATGTCTTACTGTATTTATTTATTATTAAATTATTTTAAAATCCAAAAAATGATTAATAATAAAAATTGGATAATATATAGTCGAAAATGTATTATAAATTTCATTTATGGTCCATTTTTTATTTTTTTGATATAGAATAGTCAAATTATATTTTAATATTTTCAGAGTTTCCTAAAGTACCCCTCTTTTCTCTTATATTATGCCATCTCCTCTTAAATTTCCTCACACCACCTTGAGCCTTATATCTCGATCCAAACCCAACCAAAATATACTATAAAAATTCAATGTTAAATTCTAGAGGTCCTGGTATTCCCAAAAATACAGCCTCAGCGTCTCTAAGAAGAGATCCAAAGGAAGTCCAACGAAGAAGGCGAAATTGCTTTACACAGTCAATTCAATTTCATTTCTTCTTCTACAACCATATACTATATTGAATCTATAATAATGTAATAAATATAGTATATTATAGATTTTTATATTTAATTATAATTTTGTGATAACCTTATACCTCTTTTTATCCATCCTACAAACATTAATATCACCATATGCGCGTACGTACAGGTAACCGTCTCCACAACGTGGTGTAAATTATTATTCAAAAATACATAATTATGACAGGTATAAATATAAGTACAATGGATTTAATTAATTAATATAAAATTTTAACGACTCTTTATTATTAATATACCATCCAATTAAATTACATTAAACCATCAAGAGAATTGTATCATTGCTCGTGCATACGTACTGTATACTGACTCAACGATGCAGTAAGATTCGTTATCTACATTAACAATTCAATAATGATTATATTATTTTTATGATGAATGAAAATAATAGTGATAAACATTATGTCCTAATTAAAATAAATCCTATTTATTACAAAAATTGCATACATGAAAAAAGGAATGGGAAAATGAAGCTGTTAACACACAAAATAATCGTAATATTGAAATACAATTAAAATAATGATATAATAGGATCATATATGTTATCCTAAATATGGATTTGGTATTGTGATAATATAATATAAGGATTTAATCATTCTAAAAGCGGTTACCACACCCTCACCTGATGAAAAGTTCAAGGTATGGGATAATTTTTCAATTTCATTTTTATCCAAGATTGATTATTCGTAAGTATTTACTTGGGATATGTTTATCATCCCTGTCCATGTTTTCTAAAATGATTATTATAAAATAATTCAATTTATTCTATGTTTGTTTAAAGAAATTTTACCCATTTTCTACTTTTATTATGTGGTACAAAAGTAGTCATTCTTTATTAACATACAAGGTAAATTCTGACTTTTCCAGCCAAAGTATAACGAGAATGTTTTATAGAATATACAACATGAATAGATTTTTATTGTTTCATGAAACATTATTTCCTTGAATTATTTATGTTTCTGTGGAAAATGTAAGAATGATTTAATTAATTGATTAGTGGGCCCTATATGTCCCTCTAATTCATTAGGTAATGATTTATATCTCATGATATATACATGATTGGAATGACAAGTAAATGCAGTTTATGAATACATGGATAGAATGACAAGTAAACCTAGTTCAATAATACATGGATGGAATGGCATATAAACCCATTTCAATAATATAGCATGTCAATAATTATGGGCATGAAAAAACACATTGGATACTATGTAAATCATATTATGTGCTTAAATGTTTTTCATAATTTCATGTTTTATAACAATGCTATTTTGCCATGGTTAATGATCCATTATGATCGTTGCCTTATGAACTGCCATGATTTATTTCGTGATCATCATTTTGATATTTAAACATTATGATCATGTTTTTCCATTTTTATGTTTCTTTTTTGCATTATGTTCTCCATGTTAACCCTTTTTGAGAATTTCAGCTCACCCTTTTTATGTTTTCTTTTTCCAGGATAAAAAAGAGGATAAATATGAAAAAGGGAAGATCATTATAGGAGATGTTGAAGATATTTCACTATGATTTAATTTTACATTTTATGATTCCATAGCCCCTAAACTAATATGGTATTGGGGATCCTTTTGTGTCATATATTATATATTCAAAATAATAATTGTAATATCCATGTGTATAAAACTTACAACATTACAGTTTTTCTCAGAGTGATGGTTTAGTTAACCTTTGAAATATTGGATGGAAAAACATTAGTGAGATCCCTGGAGATATTTCTATGGATTTCCAATGTATGTCCCTAAGGGTATGTTAACAATAGGTTAATGATCTATAATTATAGAAATGATCCGGAATAGCCTTAGATTAAAACTACAATTTTAGAAATTGCATGTACTCCAACTTGATTATAATATTTTCCTAAATTGTTTTTTTCCTCTCACAATATAATTTTGGTGTTTTAGATAATGGATGGAACATGAAGGAAATGTGTTAATGATAAATTAATTAAGAAATGAAACTATTTTCCTCCCGAACAACCCAATGATAAGAGATATTGCATAAAAATATTATTGTTATACTTACACAAGCAATGAATTAATAAGGACATCTAAATGAGCAAAGAAGGGAATAACATTATATTGAGTCCTTCATGAGTAAACATCCACTTTCAATCAGTTGGTATTTTGATTCACTTATTTCTAAAAAATGAATCAATACCATTGAAATTATATTTTCCAGCATTCACTATTCAAAACATGAAAAAGTTATTTTGGTTGTTTATCATTTAGAAGGTGAAAGAGACTAGTGGTGGACTCTAATTAAGAATAAATGGAAGCAAGATGAAGTTGAATCCATTGAATGAGATGAATTCAATAGCAATATTTTCAATAAGTAGTTCACTCATATTCATTTAACAATGAACTATAATTAGTTACATAATCTTATGAATAAGGATGATTAATCTATTGGTACATATGATGAAAATTTTAATAGACTTTCAAGGTTTCCTTCTTTCTTTATCATCCAAATTAAAAGTAATGTTGATCGATTCTTCAGTGTATTAATACCAAGTATTATAAGGAAATATTTTTTAAGACAATTCAGTACCTATAAATATAATGTGTTTTGTGCTATCAATGTAGAAAAGGAAGTTTGTGTTACATATCAAACTCATGGATTTTCCAAAAAATGAATGATGGAGTTCGAAAGAAAATATAAAAACAATGGTGAAAAAAATGAATGTTTCATTATGCTCAATGTCTTGAAATAATCATGATGGAGATTGAATTAATGTAAATAGAAAATATTTTAGGTTTGATAAATATGTTCATTGAGTAATTAAGTGTCGATGTAATGGGAAATAGGATATTAATGATTTGGATAGTGAAAAGACAACAATGAATTCACCACGCATATTTCAATGATATATGTGCAAAGAAATGGGGAATTATTCTAACTAATGACCTAATCCAAGGCATAATGATGATCGACATCAAAAACCCCATATGTCCAAAGACAATGGAAAATAACATGTTATCACTATTGGTGATGTTGAGAATGACAACGAAGAGGTCGAATGGTTACATGTTTATGTAATTGGATTCAAAAATAGTGTTGTAGGATCTCATTTATAGTATTATCAAATATCGTATTATCTATGAATTAGTCTATTGTGGTTTTCCATAATTATATGGTCACATAAACCATGAAAAGTGATTCAAATTGTTTTATAAAGCCCCTAATATGCGCATAATTATATTATAAAGAGATAGTGAGATATTTAATAGTGATATCATGGTTTGTGTATATAGAATTTTTGGTGTTTTTTATCTGTAGAAAGTGTTAATTATGATTGAATGAATGTTTTAACTAAGAATATATTTTAATTATTGGCATTACCATTTTTCAAGAGATTATATGAATAATTTATTATAATGTTTGAAATGTGACAACCAAAATCATCCAAATTAGATATTGGAGACAAATGTAATGTTGATTAACTTCACCTATTTTTAAATATTTAAATTTTCAATTTTGAATGGATTTCAATGTCATCCATTTAGGGATAGTGTAAGTTATATTCAAGTTAGTGTTTTTTATTTTAATGTATTATCTCACTATAGGTAGACTTATACATGTTTGATAACTTGTTAAAACCTTTTTTCAGAATAGATTGAATGACCTATCATTCATTCGTATGATATGATAACAATTCAAGAATTAAAAATTCATGTTAATTTCATTAAATAATATATTAGATGGAACATTTTTAGGAAATGAAAAAAGGTGACATTTTACTATGACTATTTAAGAATTTCTTCTCATTAAAAAATTCAGAAACTTTATGAAAAATATATTTAAACAAAAAATCTTATCCTATTAACTTCTTATCTGATGAATCAGATTGTCCATTAAATCAACACTGATTTATGGGTTTCTAGTAGTTAACTTTCTCAAAAACATATTCTCTATCACTATCCATCAGAATTAGATAGTTAGATTTATCTTCCATATTCATGTTTTCACTTCTCACCTATCTTTTATTTTGTGAAAACCCATTGATGAGTTTATTTTCAAAACCTCTATATTTCTAACATTCCTATTTTATATGTTGTTTTAGTAGTCTTTTTTATGATGCAGGTTTCCATGAATGAAACTCACAAGTAGTAAACCATTCATAACCCTGATGAATTTCAAGGGGGGAATTCATTTTAAAGGGGGTAGAATGTGACACCCCAATATTTAATGAGATTGATTCTTTTCCATTTTAGTTACATATTATTTTGAACAATAAACCAATATTAATGTGTGTTATATATAAAAATGTATTATTTATTAGTACCTGCAACACTATTGTTGGAAAGTATTCCACATAAGAGTGACCTTCCATGATAGCTTGCGTTCTACACAATATCGTGTTTCACTAAAAAATTATATATTATTACAATATTATCATTTAATGGGATATAAACTATCTTTTATGACTATTATTAACCAAATTTTAATTTTATATTACATTAAAATTTATCATTTCTATTTTCTAGACATGGTATAAGAAAAAATTCAAATTTTTGGATAAAATATGTTTAAAAAAATGCAGTTTCTCCAACTTTTGATAAGGCTCACATTTTATATTTAGTTTTTGAAAATATTATATATTCTATTTGAAAAAATAAATTTCTTAATTGGAAGAGTCTTATGAAAATTAACTTTTGTTGAATTTTTTTCGGATAAATCCATATTTTGATGAATAATGAAAAATACAGTATTTTAATTCAAAACCACCACTTCGTATAATTAATTTATATAGTTAGTTTATCTTATTAATTGTTTTTAAAGTATAATTGGATTCTGTATTTATCATTTAACTCAATTTTGGTCATTGTATGTAATTTCAAATTCAAATTTGAAATAAACACATGATAATATTTTGATATGTTTTACTTCTAAAACCCCAGTTTTTTGGTTTTAACAAATAGGTATTAATTTTAAATTAATTTTTACAAATTTTATGTTTTCAATTATAAAAAATGGATTCCATATTTGAAATCAGTGGGTCCAAATTTTGTAATTAGGTTACTTTTATTGTGGGGAATTATGAAAAGTAATTGTAGTAATTATTTTTATTATCATGGTTAAAGGTAAATCTGGTATTTGAAGGTAAATATAATATTGTAAAATTTCCTTAACACCTGTCAAAATCATATTAAATGAATAAATTTAACCCTTATCATCTATGGTTCAAAATGGAATCCCTTAATGGCCACATATCTATGAATATGACATAAATATAAAAAAATTCATGAATGTCATTGAATGTCACAGTCTCATTTTATATATGTATATTAATTTTAATAAAGAGATTACCATGGAAATAAATCCATTAAAGGTATTTTGTGGAATTATAATATAATTAACTACATCATATAAATTTATTTAAAAAATTTAGTCATTGAATAATTTAATATAATAATGAATCAATAGTGATGTATAAATCATTTTATTAATAGGAATATCAAAAAACGATATAAGGAATATTTAAATAAATATTATTGGAGTAAATTAATGACATACACTAATTTTATGGATTACATTGAAATTTTATTCATGGTTTAATGCTATTTTTTGAACATATATTTATTTTTTGATATTTTTAAAAAGACAACTAATGAATAGTATCATAATTGAATCTATTTATATTTCAAAGAAATATTATTTTATTAAATTTTATAAAATTCATAAAAATATAATGATCAGCCAACTAATTGAGATTAAGTAAAATGAGTCACCAATGGTCCATTTATGGCTCCTTGGGAATTATAGAGTGACTATATTACCCCTTATTAAATAAAAAATACATTTTTCCAAGGTATGAGTTAAAGAAATTCATTAAGGTTAAATCAAAATTATAAATTTTCATATAAGAATAATATGTCCAAAAAATTATATGATGAATAATATTCAATAAATATCATAATATGATCGATTTTATGTTAAATAATGGACATGTGTCCATGAAAAAAATTATATATTTTTTAAATCAAAGATAGTTACAACATATCATTATCTTTTATGTGTCCAAATAGGGACAAAGTCACGATATGAATGAATATAAATGCCTATAATGATATAAATGATACCATTTTAATTACATAATTTTATTTTTAATTTTTAGATGTTATAAAATTACCTTAAAATTCTCTTCAATTCTAAAACAATATTTATTCAATTAACAAAAAAATACAATAAATGATTATAATAATATTATATTTTTTATATTTTTTATTATTTAATGTTTATAACAAATTTAAAATATCAATAAAGAATATTATATATTATTGAAAGCATTATATTCTAATCCCCACTTTGTCTTGTTGTATGTTATGTCTAATTAAATAAATAGTATGAAAATTTGTAATAATGTTATCTTATTTTATTAACTTATTATTAATTTATGTTAATATCAAAAAAAATTAAATATTCACTAGGGTATATGATATGATATAAAATGAATAATAAATTTCATTCATGTGCCATTATTTTTTTTTTATCTGGAACAGACTTATTATATTTTAATATTTTGAGAGTTTTTTTAAAGGGCCTCTAACTTATTTTATAAAAAGGAATCTCCTCCCATATTTCCTCACACCACCGTGATCTTTCTAGCTTGACCCAAACCCTACCCAATAATCCTATCATCATTCTCATTTATCTTTTTTATGTCATGTTTTTTCAAAAATTCCTCCCCTAGTGTCCCAACGAAGAGATGCAAAGGAAGTCCAACGATGAAGAGGTAATTTCTTTACCAATTCAATTAAAATTTGTTTCATATTCTACTACCACATTTTATGTTTATTACATTAAAAATTAATTAATACAGTATATTATAAATTTTTGATGTTATTATAAATATGGGAAAACCTTTTACATCTCTTTATCAATCGTACAAATAACAATATCACCATGTGTGCGTTTGTACAGCTTACCGTCTCCATGCTGTGGTGTAATTTTTTGTTCAAAATGCCTTATTATGATAAGTATAATGATGATTATAATGGATATAAGTAATTAATATTACATTATAATGATTCTTGATTGTTAATATACAGTCCAATTTTATACTATTTAATTATCAAGTAAATGATTCTTTCGCTCGTGCGTATGTATGACCTATCGTTACCACTACACAATGATATTAATTACCCACGTTAACAATTCAAATATGAATATAAAACTTATTTGTTGGGTGAAAATGATAATTATAAACATAATTTATTTAATAAAATAAATCTTATTCATAACAAGTATGACTTAAACAAAAAAATAAGAATGGGAAAATGTCATATTTAACACAAAAAATAACCAAAGTATTAGAATTTTATTAACAAAATAATATAATCAGATCATATATGATATCATAAATATGGATATGATCCTGGTATAACATAATAACATGATTCAACCATTGTAAATGATGTTCCCACACCTTCAATTAATGAAAATATAATGGTAAGGCATAATTTTTCTATTTCATTTTAATCTGAGATTTCATATATTTAGGTATTTACTGGGCATATATTTATCATCTATGTCCATGTTTTTTAAAATAATCATTACATTTTTATTATTCTCATATGTAGATTTAAAGTCATTTTTACCCAATTTTTACTTTTATTATATAGTATGAAAGGAATCATTATTTTTATACAATAAGAGGACCTTTTTTACTTTTCTGACTAATGTATGTGTTGAGTGTTTTTTAACATATATGGAATGAATGGATTTTTACAATTTCATGACACCTTATTTACATGAATATTCCTATATAGGATTTCATGATTATTTTCAAATAAATTTTATTCATTTAAAATTTGTGGTCATTTGGATAAAATAAAACATTTCTATAAACGAAAGGATATCCTCCTCTAGAATTGTGTTCAATTGTTTTATAAAAATTATTTTCTATCTAATATAATATTGGGTTATTTTTCTATACTTATTAATACATTTATTTTATTGTTTTTATGATGGAATTATTTTTATGATATCCATTTATTTTATATGGATTATTATGGAATGATGTTAATGAAACAATTTTTATTTCATGTGTTATTCTATGATGAATGATTTATGTTTTTGTGGATAATGTAAAAATGATTTCATTATGAGATTGTTGGGACCTATATCTCCCACCAATGAATTGGGTAATTATTTATATCTCATGAGATAGATATGAATGGATTATAAATTAAATATGGTTTCATAATACAGAGCTATAACGACAAGTAAATATGGGTCAATAATACATGGATGTAATGGAATATAAATCCAGTTTAGTAATGGACATTTCCCACTTTTATTTTCTTGGAAACAATTCCTTGGCTACATTTTAAATCATATTATGTGATTAATTTTTTCCCACAATTTAGTGTTTTATGAAAAATATATTTTATTATGGTTAATTCTTTTTTATGATCTATTCCTTAAAAACATCCATGATTTATTTTAGGACACTTGATTTTGATATTTAAAATTCGTGTTCATGATTCTATATTGTTATGATTATGGTTTTATTATGTTTCTAATGTTTACCCTTACTGACGATTTGGCCTCACCTTTTTATGTTTTCCTTTCCCCTGGATATAAATATTGGTTTTAGGTAGAAAAAATGGAATGTCATTTTGTGAAATGTTGAAGATCATTCACCATGTTATAATATAATGATGCATGATTCCAAATACACAAAACTAATATAGTATTGGGTGTCATTTTGTGTCATATAATAAGTATTCCACTAATGAAATGAAATATCGATGTAAATCATTATTGTATCCATATAGTTGGTATCAGAGAGAAGGATTAGATAACTTTTGGAATCTAGGATTTTGAAACATTAGTGAGATCCCAGGATAAATTTCTACGGTATGACTAGGGATATCCATAAGGGTAATTCTAACTATATGTTACAGTTCTGTAATTGTGGTAAAGTTTATGAATAAACTAAAATTAAACTTATGATGTATGATATTGAACGTATCCCCCCCCTCATTATATTGTTTTCCTAGTATGATTTTTTCCTCTCGCAATATTATTTTGGTGTTTTAGATGATGGTTGCAACCTTAAAGAACCATGTTAATGAAAAATGCACTGGGAAATACAATGTTTGTACACCTTAACACCCAACAGTTATGGGATAAGGAATTAATAATCTTATTGATATTCATACAAAATATATGAATCATTTTGGACTCCCAAATGAGTCGATAAGGGAACAAACTTTCATTTAGACCATTATGAGGAAACGTCCACCTACTTATAGTGGGTATTCTGATCCAATTATTTTTGAACAATGAATTAGTACCATTGAAAAGATATTTTCTATCCACCACTGTTCGAAATATGAAAATGTCATTATAGTTGTTTATCATTTAGAATATGAAGTAAACCAATAGTGGAATCTAGTTAAGAATATAACGCAGCAATATGAAATCGAATCCATGGATTGCGACAAGTTCAAGAACATGTATTTCATTAATTAATTCGCTCATATTCATTAAACTGTGATGGAAACAGTGTTCATTGAGCTAAAGAAAAAGTATTCTATATCTGTTGGTACATATGATGAAAATTTTACAAGACATGAAAGGTATGATTTTGGATTTATCATGCAACCTGAATGTAATTTTGTGTAAAGACCCAGAATTTCCATGTAAATATTTTTAAATACATTGGAATTTTATGAGTCCGTGAAAATTGATGGTGTGTGATTCTGAGGCCTGGAGTACCCAGAATGAATTTCTGAACTTTTTTATGTACATTTAGTAAATGTGCGAGCGTGGTTTTCTATCTTTTGAACCAGTTCCCAGGATTAAAATCTGAGGACACCATTGGACATGTATAACTGGTATTCACTTAAGGAGACATCCACCTCGACAGTAGTGGGTCAGGAGTGAAAGATAGATTTTGGGTTATTCAGGAATGAATAAAATAAAAATAATGTTATGTAGATTTATTATTATTATATTTGTTAATACCTCAATGTTGAAGTTTGAAAGTGATGACCACAAAACCTTAACCTTACATTAGAGGTTATGATGGTGGGGACCACCCAAAACGAACCTCCCATGAGAGGTTATGGTGGTGGGTACCACCTGAGGTAGAAACCTCTTGAACTCCCAATTAAGTGGGGAGAAGGATCTTGAGTTCCACACTTAATTATGCCAACCCACCTCCACATTAATTGTTCCTATAAGAACCCAGGTTTTGGGACTCTGAGACTTTGGAAAATTTCTTGATGTCATTCCAGAGCAGGGCGTTTAGACAGCGTGCAATTTTGAGGCCCATTGTGTGCCCATAATTAATTATATAAAAACATTAAGTGTTTTTATATTACGCATGTGAGGTTAACTAAAGAAATTGTTATATATCTTAAACGGTTGATCAGATCGGAATTCCGAGACCACAGATGGGTCCGGAACGCTGTGTTTACCCTAGCCACAACATAAAATGAGTTAGTGTGGCACGTTCAGACCCCTTACTTGTTGGCAGTGTGTTAAATGGATAATTAAATTATCAAATTATTCATTTAATATCTCACACCTGAATAACTCCTAAAATGTAGCTTGGATCAGGAAAATAAGGGCACAGCTGCATCTGGAGTGTGTCGTTTACCCTAGGCGGGGTGTAAAAGTTGTGGGTGCGGGCCTGCAGTGAGAGATGTCACCCAAGGGAAAAATTGTCATTTTAAAATAATGACATAGTGATTTTTATCACTAGCGTTCTTTTCAAATAACTTTCGAATGAAGCCTCAGAATGGAAATCTGATACTTCCGTTGAGTTCAAAATGGGGTGTTTTTCCTAGGTGCGATATAAAATGGGAGGGCGCGGTGATTTCGGAATTCACGCCCATTGATAGAGTTGTCGCGAATTTTTTATAAATTCTATTAAGTGTTGGTAGAGGAAAACCCATTTCCTCTCTCCTCTCTCTCTCTCTCATCCGTTCTTTGGTGTTCTTCTCCATTCTTTGTCGGATCGAGGAGCGATCTTCGCAGAAACCTCGGCAGATTGAATGTGGAGTACAATGAAGGCATCACCAACGACGAACAGATCCAATGAGTTAGGATTCTTCTAATTTTAAGTTCCATTTCAAGTTTTTAAATAAAATATACTTTTTTACATTTGTTTCATCTTTTAAAATTATCGAAACTGATGGTTACATGAACAGGACCATCGATATATGTTTGGAACCCCGTTCTTGGTTCCTTTCATCGCGAACACCTGCTATAATTTTCATATGCGTCAACCGACTGTCGAATCGTCGATCAAAGGTGGGTGCTGCGAATGTCTTGTCACAGGGATCACAATAACATCCTCGAATATGGAATTGGGTGTCCGATCTAGTTGCGGTGTTCCGCCATAGGGATCATCGGATCACCACCGGTAGGAGCGGCCAACAGCTATGCACGATAGTCGCGGTGTGTCGCGTTGTGGAGCATCGTTGGAGGTGCGGCTTTAGACAAGACGACAGGGGCGATCCGGGAGAACTGGAGGTACGGGCTCTGGTGGGTGCGGCCGAGCAGGGTGGTGGCGTGCAGAGGAGCGAGCCACGGGGTGTCCAGCCAGAGGCAGCGGTGGAGCCACATGGGGGCTTCAGCAGAGAATGCAGGCGCGAGTAGGGGACCGCGGCGATGCACCTCACAGGAGGGCATAGAGGTGGCACGGGGCCTCACCGGAGCCGGTGGTGAACAGTGGAGGCAGCGGCGTAGGCAGTCGTTCACGGTCAGCAGAGGATGACCCCATGGTCACGCCTTAGGGTGTGTGGCTTGGACAAGGACTCACATCCCGCGGGTCCTGTTGCGTGATGAAGACCGGCCGAGAGGCCAGTCTGCTATGGAAAGAACATCGGACCCGAGGCAGATCTGGTGCGGCTGGAGCGGGCCACGGCCAGCAGGCCACAGCAGTTCGGGCCAGGTCGGCCTGGGTGAACTTGCCTTGTTGCCCCCCTTGCATTCATGGGGTCTATATCTTCTAAACGGCACGTCTTTTTGATGCGTCGTCCGCAGTTGCAAGACTGTGTTGGCTAGAAATAAATTTTGAAGTGTGATTTGGGTTTTTTGAGTTCTGCACCCGAGGGCGGGTGACCCAATATGCATTAGTTTGATAATGTTAAATTATTATTAAATTTGTGACGGACGTGGCTCGCATGATGGACGTCTGTTTGACGTTCCGTCAGAGGCCCAGTGGACCCAGAACTGAGATAGTCCTTCCAAGGTTGGTTCAGATACTTTGCGGGTTGGTTTCATTGCTCAGTGGCACAAAATGCTAAATGTGAATAATTAATTGATTAATTAATTAATTAATTAATTGTTGCGTTGGACCTAACTCCTGGTTGGTATTTCCAATTGAGGCTCCGTTAGCGGCAGCATGACCCCAGTCCTCAGGCGGAATTTTTGAGGTGCTTTCCAAAGTCTTAGGGTTTGAGACAAGCTGTGGGACCCTCATCTCCTAGTTTGCACGTTATACAGTGAAACACTACTTTTTCACCCGATATCTGTTTGGGGTGTCTGAGTACTCGTTTCAGAGTGTTTTTTCTGAAGGGATTGCAATGGTGCGATCCACACACCTATTTTAAGGCATGAGGCATGGGCCCCATGAGGCAAATTTCAGACGCATGCTGTGTTTTTACGACTAATGCTTCAAAAGTTCGTTCAGGGAAAATGAATATCCTATCTTGCGTGGTTATCTTCATGGAACGTAATTGTACGATCTGTGTGTCATGTTTGGGGATCGAGGTGCGGGTCCTGCCGGGCCCCGTTGTCTTATAACATGGGGAGTTCCAGCCTCTATGTATGGGGTCTTTTTTAGGCACTGTCTAAGGCGTTGTGACCATAGCATCGAGGTGATGTTGTCCAGGGTGGTTTCAGGCATTGATGCTGGAGTTGAGATGTGGGACCCACAGGGCATCGCTTAAGCTGTGTGTAGCGTGCTTCACTCTTTTCATCAAGAGTCCATTTGGGGCATATGAATAGTCGATTAGGTGTGTTTTTCTAAGAGAATCCCAGTGGCACAGTTTACCCAACCTCTTTTGGGACTGAGGTGTGGGCCCCACGGGACTCCGTATAGGCATAAAGCAGTGTTGAATAACTCTTCCACCGAAAGCCCGTTTCTAGAAATTTAGTTGTCTATATCGCGTGTTTTTTCGAGAGGATTGCAATGGGGTAATCTGTTTGGGAAAGAGGAGCCTCCTTCGAGATAATATCTTTTGTTCGTGATCTGTCGTGACATGTTTCCCTAGCCAGAGCTCCAAGTATCGGTGTGACCCACACAACATAGGAGCTGAACCTCTACAAGATGAATTGTTCTAGAGTTGGGTGATTGTTTGATACCCACTCCTTGTTCTGTTGGATAGTGTTGTACCATTCAGTAGGGATGTCTAGAGCAGTTGCGGGTTTACCCTCCAGTGGGGTTGGGTAGTGGGTTTCTCATCGACTTCTTATGGTTTACCCTCCAGCGGGGCTGGGGAGGGGGTTTCTCATTGACTTCTTATGGTTTACCCTTCAGCAGAGCCTGAGCGGTGGGTTACCTGATGACCTCATAGGGTTTACCCTCTAGTAGAGACTAGGAAATGGGTTACCTGATGACCTCTTAGGGTTTACCCTCCAGCAGAGACTGGGTAGTGGGTTACCTGATGACCCTTAGGGTTTACCAACCAGTAGAGACAAGGTAGTGGGTTAACTGATGACCTCTTAGGGTTTACCCTCCTGCGGGGCTAGAAAGTGGGTTACCCGATGACTTCTTTCAGACTCAGTCCATTCAACTAGGCTAGTCTACGGCTTTTCTCTATGGGTATCAGAGAAAGGGACCATTGGTTATACGGATCAGTGATGTGATAGCTTTGACTTTGAGAAGACCTCTCGACTGTGTGATAGTGAAGAGGTGTCGTTTGACTTTCCCCAGAACTCTCAAGTACGAGGGGTGCTTTCCCCACCAAGACAAATCCTTGTGACACGACCTAAAACCTTGCAGGAGAGTCAGTTCCACCCAAAGAGGAAAGTGTCAGGGTGCGTTGATTTGAGCCCCTTGGCTTGTAGTTCGGGGCAGACATGGAGGATGTTGGGTATTGATTGTGTTTACTTCTAGGACTGTTGGCGACTAACACTCTCGGGTTGAGCTATGAGATGGAGATCCCCTTATGATCTTGTTTGGTTTTTTTGAGAATATGGATATGTATATACCTTGTTATAGTACCCACTCCATGGGTTTTTTACTCTCTTTCCAGGAGAGGTGAATACGCACGAGGTATTCCACGTGATTTCTGTGTCTAGATTCTCATAGTTGGATGAGTCTAATATCCTACAATATGTAGCGAATACTTGTTGAGAAGTTTCATCATCTCACCGTTTCTATCTCCTTGTGTTTGGACGAGTCTAATTCATTTATCTTGTTGGGTTGAACTTTACTCTTTTCCACACATTTCGTTGTACTCCATTACTATTCCCTGCTCCATCCACTGCTCACCCTTTGGTACCTCATTTGTTTCTCCCTCGAGCCATCGGGGTATCCTACTGAGTATTTTTATACTCACCCCTTCTTGGACATTTCCCACACTTGGTGTGACCTTGGAGAAAACAGACAGGTTGGTCGTGAATTCAGTGAAGCTTTGGAGTTTGGGATCTTGGACCACGTACGGTGGTCATAGTCAGGTTCCAGGTGGGATAATCTCCCATCTGTTTACATTTTTTTACCTGTTGCTGGGTTGTGGAAGTTTTTTTGTTTGGGCATGTGTTTTCCCACTTTTCTTTTCAGTTTACCTTCAGCATACCCTCTGTACTGTTTAGAGGTCTACGTACCTTTTGTGGTCAGTTTATAGCAGTTGGATCTTTACTTTACTTTTCTTTTATTTTTACTCTGCACTTCTGCATTGAGTGATCTGCGTGTGTGTGTACAGGTACTCAGTCAAAGGAATCCTTGAGTTGTTTAGACTTCGGCATTTGTCGCTAGCCCCTTTCCATTGGAGGCGGTCTTGGGGTGTTTTCGGCTCGAGCTCGGGTAGGGTCGGGGCGTGAAAAAGTGGTATCAGAGGTGGTTTGTTCCTTGTGAAGTTGTTCGGAAATCCGTAAAAACAAATTGGTTAGGATCTAGGGAAACCGTGTCAACATGTCTAGAGACTGGATCTCAACCCAGGGAGTCCAATGATGGTGCGGCAGAAAACGTATACATTCACCAAGTCCTTGATAACTCGCTTGTTGACTTTGTATACTGAGGAAAATGCTTCATGGAAAATTGGGTTGTTCATCACATAGGATTGAGTCTTTGACTATCCTTCTTGAGTCATCTCCCTATTATTGTGACTGTTATATATACATATATGTGCATCTGGAATCGACACTCCTTGATAACATTGAGGATTTATCCATGAAGATAGCCATCTTGGATACTAGCGTTGGTTCATGACGATGACCATGTGAGCTACGAGGCCTCAGTCTAGAACCCATCATGTGAGACCCTTTCTCCGGGTGGGCTGGTAGTAGCACCCCCACCTCTGAGGAGCAGACAGCTCCAACAGAGATGGCTGAGCTTGAGCACATGTGGAGCGCGTTCCGTAAGTTCCAGAATCAGAGACCGCTGATGTTCAGTGGAGAGAAAGACCCTCAGGTAGCAAAGTTTTGGCTTGAGACAGTGGTTCGCCTCTTTAGGATTGCACATACACCAGAAGATCAGATGGTCGCTTTGGCTGCCAGTCTTTTCCACGGAGCAGCTGGGCTTTGGTGGAGTATGGTCACTCAGTTACTCTATGAGTCATCACTTTCATGGGATGACTTTCAGCTTCTATTTTGTGAGAAGTTTTAACCTTCCTACTTATGCTCTGTTCAGATCCAAGAGCACATCTAGTTTTATCAGGGATGAATGATGGTGACTGAGTATGCCACTAGTTCCGTAGACCGTGAAGGTTTTTTTTTCTCGAACCTATTCTATAACAGCAACTTCCGAGTGCGGAAGTTCAATCAGGGTCTCCACAGAGATATTAGTGTCTTCATATTACCCTTGGGCATTTCCACTTATTTTGGGGTTCTAGAGTAGTCGTTGATGACAAAGAAATTCCTATCGTGTTCTACAGTTGTTGGCAGCAACAGTCTCAACAGAGCTGAGACGTCTTCCACAGCTAGCGGGCGTCGACTGACAGAACCTTGATGCAGGTGGCCTTCCCACCGCCGGTTTCGGAGATGTTTTCATACACCACAGTGGTGCCGGAGGTCAACCGGGTAGTCTAAAAAGCACCGGTGATATGCTTGCGATAGGCGAGTTCACCTGGCATGAGACTATCCAACAAGACATGATGAGAATATCGGGCAGGCAGCGGGTGCACAACCACGAGAGAGGTAGCTTCGTGATCGGATTAGTCCTCAGAGATGTGGTGCTAGCGGAGTAGAGGGTGCAGGTGGAATTGCGGGACTAACTTATTAGATCTTCCCACCACCACTAGGTGGTACACGTCAGGCTTCGGGAGATGACAGTTGGGATAACAGATAGTCGCGAGCCTTGAATGTTTATGATCTTGCAAAGCATGAAGTAATAAGAGGAACACTTAACGACTCTTCAACTTTTTTCTGTAGAATTATTAGACTTTGTGTGTGAAATTATTTTTTCTCTCTACTCCTTTCTTGGGTTGTTACTCGGGTGATGTAGGGATCGATGTAACAATGTGTTAGTGTAATAGAAGGAGAGGAAACTTTCTATTTAGTCGATGGTAGAGACACGTTCACATTTCGGGAGTGTAAGAGATTCTTGGTTGTGGGACATCGAATATGAAACCTTGTGTGACCGTATATCCTTGTGAGTTTCTCCATATGGATATTCTGAAATCGGGAATCACTGGACCTAGTTCCCAGTGTGAACGGTGATTTCGGTCACGGCGCACGATTTAGAGGTGTGATATGAAAGGTGAGCTACCCCCGAGGCCCTTTGGGCTGTTTGAGGTCGTGTGAAGGGATGGAGAGGTTCCCTACCGACTTTCCCTAAACCCCAATGTATGGAGTGGGTGAATGACTCCCACGTGTCCCACCTGGTAAGATGTGTGCCTAAACCTATGCACGTCACCAGAAAGGTTAGACCTCATGTGAATGGATAAATCCCTTGGTACATGTGCGTGATGCAGAGCTGTGCGAGAGTTTTCCTAGGTACGGGAGAGATAAGTGTGGGCTTAGTACCCTGTGTTGTTCCCAAGATTTTCTTTTCAGGGGTGAAAAGATTGAAAGAGGGAATTTTGTAAGAACCCAGGTGTTGGGACTCTGATACTTTGAAAAATATTATTTTTTCATTCGAGAGCAGGGCATTTAGAGGGCGTGAAATTCCGAGGCCCGGTGATCCTGGATTTAATTACATAAAAATGATAAGTTTTTTTATATTACACACACGTGGTTAACTAAAGATAATGTGATACCTCTTAAACGGTTGATCGAATTTGGAAATACGAGACCACAGTTGGGTCCGTAATGCAGAATTTACCCAAGGCGCGACATAAAATCAGTTGACACAGGACGTTAGGACCCCTCACTCATTGGTTGTGTGTTAAATGGATAATTAAATAATCAAATTATTCATTTAATAGACCAAACCTGAATAACTCTTAAACGGTATCTTAGATCGAAAATATGAGGGCACTGTTTCCTTCAGAGCGTGTTGTTTACCCTATGTGGGGTGTAAAAGTTGAGGGTGCAGGCCTGCTATGAGAGATGTCACCTAGGGGAAAACCGTCAATTTAAAATAATGACTTATTGATTTTTATCACTATAATTATTTTAGAATAACATTATAATGAAGCCTCGGAATGGAAATTTGAGACTTCTGTTGAGTTTGAAATGGCGCATTTTGCCTAGGCACGATATAAAATGAGAGGGCGTGGTGATTTCAGAATCTGCACCCGTTGAGGGAGTTTCACTGAATTTTTTATAATTCTGCTTAAGTTGTGGGAGGGGAAAACTCATTTCCTATTTACTATCTCTCTCTCTCTCTCATCCATTCTTTGGAATTCTTCACCGTTTTTTCTCGGATCAAGGAGCAATCTTCGCTGAAACCTCGGTGGATCGAAGGTGGAGGGCAACGAAGGCATCGCCGAGGACGAACAGATCCAACGAGGTAGGATTTCTTCTACTTTTATGTTCCAATTCATTTTTTTAAATTAAATATCCTTCGTTGTCCATTTTTTTTAGCTTTTTAAATTATCGACATCGATGGTTGCACGAACATGGCCATCGATCTATATTTGGAACCATGTTCATGGTTCCGTTCTTCGCGACCACACGCTATAATTTTTGGATGTGTCAACCAACTGTCGAATCGTTGATCAAAGGTGGGTACTGCGAAGGTCTTGTCATAGGGAACACAAAAATGTCCTCGGATCTGGAATGGGGTTTCCAATCAAGTCGTGATGTTCTGCTGAAGGGATCACCAGATCATCACCAGTAGGAGCGGCCAACGGCTGCTTGTGGTGGCCACAGTGTGTCGCATGACGGAGCGGCGTCAGAGGTGTGGCTTCGGAAAAGATGGCGGCAGAGAGTCCGGAGGAGCCGGAGTTGCGGGCTCTGGTGAGTGTGGCCGAGCAGGGCATGGGTTTGCGGCGAAGCGAGCCGCAGGGTGTCCATCCGGAGGCAGCAACAATGCCTGGTGGGGGCTTCAGCGGAGCACGACGGTGCGAGAAAGTGACCACGGCGGTGTTCCTTGCAGGACGGCGGATAGGTGGCATGAGGCTGTAGCGGAGCCGAGAGAAAGAATGGGAGTCCACGACGCAGGCGGTCGTTCGCGGTCAGTGGAGGAGGTCCCTAAGGTTGCGCCTTAGGGTGTGATGTGTGGACAAGGACCCGCTTACCGCGGTCCTGTTGGGCGACAAAGACCGATAGAGTGGTCGGCCTTCTGAGGAAAGACAACCAGATCCGAGGCGGGTCCGGTGCAGCTGGAGCAAGCCGTGATGGTTCGGAGCGGGTCAGCCGGTGTGAACCGGCCCAGTTGGCCCCCTTGCATTTGGGGGGGGCATATATTCAAAACAGCACGTCCATTTGACGCGTTGTCTACGGCTGCAAGATCGTGTCGGTGAGAAGGAATTTTTGAAGTGTGATTCGGGGTTTTTGAGTTCTCCGTCCGAGGGTGGGTGACCCAAGATGCCTTAGTTTACTAATATTAATTTATTATTAATGTTGCGATGGATGTGGCTCACAAGCAGGAAGTTCGTTTGACGTGTCGTCAGAGGCACGGTGGCCCCAGAAATGAGATGGTACTTCCTAGGTTGGTTCAGAGCCTTTGAATGTTGGTTTCATTTCTCAGTGGCACGAAATGCTAAATGTGAAAAATTAATTGATAATTTAATTAATTAATTAATTATTGCGTCGGACCGAAATCCGGGTTGGAATGTCTGATTGACACGCTGTGAGCGACAGCGTGACCCCAGTCCTCATGCATAATTTTTGAGGTACTTTCCAAAGCGCTCGGGTTAGAGACAAGGTACAGGCCCCATAGGTCATAGTTCGCACGTTTTACGTTGAAATTCCACTTTTTCACTCGATATCCGTTTGGGGTGTTTGAGTACTCATTTCTGAGTGTTTTTCTGTGGGTATTGCAATAGTTCAATCCACCTGCCTATGTTTGGGATCGAGGCATGGGCCCAATGAGGTGGCTTTCGGACGCATGTTGTGTTTTTACGACTTATGCTACATAAATTGTTCAAGTAAAATGAATAGACTATCCCCCATGGTTTTCTGCAAGGAACATAAAGGTACGATCTGCATGACATGTTTCGGGATCACGGTGTGGGGCCCACGGGGCCCCGTTGGATTATAACATGGGGAGTTGCAGCCTCTGTATCCGGAGTCCATTTTAGGCACCGACAATGGCGTTGTGACCCAAGCATCGAGGCGAAGTTGACCAGGGTGATTTCAAGCATTGAATCCGGAGTTGAGGCATGGGCCCCACGGGTCATCTCTTATGCTGTGTGCAGCGTGCCGCACCTTTTTCTTCAGGCGTCCCTTTGGGGCATATGAATAGCCAATTCGGCATGTTTTTTTTAGAGAAAACACAGTGGCGTGGTTTGTCCAACCTCTTTTGGGACCGAGGTGTGGGCCCTCATGATACACTTTATGGGCATAAAGCGTTGTTGAACAACTCTTCCACCGGGAGCCCGTTTCTAACGAGTAAGGAGTCTATCTGGCATTTTTTCGCAAGGATTACAATGGTGTAATATGCTTGGGAAAGTAGAGCCTCCTTCGAGATCATATCCTTCTTCCGCGATCTATCGTGACGTGTTTCCCTATGCAGTGCTCTAGGTTTCGGCGTGACCCACACTACACGGGCGTTGAACCTTTATTGGATGAATTTTTCTAGAGATTTTTGATTGCATGATACCCACACCCTGTTTTGATGGCCAGTGGTGTACCATCCAGTAAGGATGGCTAGAGCAGTTTCGGGTTTACCCTCCAGTAAGGCTGGGCAGTGGGTTGATCATCAACATCTTCTTGTTTATCCTCCAACGGGGCGGGCAGTGGGTTTCTCATTGAATTCTTAGGGTTTACCCTCCAACATAGACTGAGCATTAAGTTACCTGATGAACTCTTAGGGTTTACACTCCAACAGAGACTGGGTAGTGGGTTAACAGATGACCTCTTTGGGTTTACCCTCCAACAGAGACTAGGCAGTGGGTTACGTGATGACCTATTGGGGTTTACCCTCCAACAAAGACTGAGTAGTGGGTTACCCGACGACCTCTTAGGGTTTACCCTCCAGTGGGGCTGGGCAGTGGGTTGCCCGATGACTTCTTTCAGACTCAATCTTTTCTACTATACTAGTATGTGGCTTTTCTCTATGACTACCTGAGCGGGACCCTTGGTTGTACAGGTCAGTGATGTGACAGCTTTGACTTTGAGAAGACCTCTTGACTGAGTGATAGTGAAGAGGTGTGGTTTTACTTTCCTCAGAACTCTCAAGTACGATTGGTTCTTTCCCCACCAATTAGTTTCATTATGACGCGACCTAAAACCGTGAGGTCGAGTCAGTGCTGCACAAAGAGGATAGTGTCAGGGTGTGGTGATTTGAGCCCTTTGTCTTGTAGTTTGGGGCAGACGTGATGGATGTTGGGCATCGATGGTGTTTACTTATGGGACTGTTGGAAACTCACTCTCTTGGGATGAGCTATGAGATGGAGATCCTCTTACGATATTGTTCATCTTTCTTGTTTGAGCATATTTATATGTATATACCTTGTTCCAGTACCCACTCCTTGGGTTTGGTTACTCTCCTTCCAGGAGATGCAAAGACGCACGAGGTATGCCATGTGCTTTCCGTTTCTGTCTTCTCATGGTTGGATGAGTATACTCTCCTACTTTAGGTAGCTAAGACTAAAAGAGAAGTTTCATATTCTCATCCTTTATAACTCCTTGTTTTTGGACGAGTCTATATCTTTTCTCTTGTTGTGTTGATATGTAATCTTTACTACACTCTTTGTTGTACTCCTTTACTATTCCCTGTTCGATCTACTGCTCATCCTTTGGTACCTCCTTTGTTTCTCCCTCGAGCCATCAGGGTATCCTACTGAGTATATTTATACTCACCCCTACTTTGGCTTTGCCCGCACTTGGTGTGCCCTTTCAGACGACGGACAGGTTGGTCATGACTTCAGTATAGCTTAGGAGTTCAGGAACATGGACCATGTACGGTGGTCGTAGTTGGGTTCTAGGTGTGGGACTCTCCCAGTTGTTTAAAGTTTTTACCTGTTGCAGGGTTGTGGAACTTTTTTAGTCAGGCGTGTGTTTTGCCCCTTTTTTCAGTTTACCTGCAGCACTTACTTTGTGCTGTTTAGAGGTCGATGCACCATTTGTGGTCTATTTATAGAAGTTGGCATGTTACTTTACTTTTCTTTTTTTACTCTGCACTTCTGCATTGAGTGGGCTGCAGGTGTGTGTATAGGTACTCAGGCAAAGGCCTCCTCAAGTTTTTTAGCCTTCAGTGCTTGTCTCCATCCCCTGGCCTATGGAGGCGGCCATGGGGTGGTTGCTGCTCGAGCCCATGTAGGGTCGGGTGGTGAGAAAGTGGTATCAAAGGTGGTTTGTTCCTTGGCACGTTGTTTGGACATCCCTAAAAAGGAATAGGTTGGGATCTATGGAAACCATGTCAACATGTCTTGAGAGCAGCTCTCAGGCCAGGGAGTCTAGTGATGGTGCGGCGGCCGACGTATCTATTCACTAGGACCCTGATAACCCACTTGTCTACTCAACATTCTGAGGAACCCATTGCAAGGAAAATTGGTTTTTCATCACATGGGATTGAGTATTTAACTGTCCTTTTGAGTTAGCTCCCAATTATTGTGACTATTATATATACATATTGCACATTTGACCACGGAACTCCTTGATAACATTCATGATGTCTCCGTGAAGAAATCCATCCAGGATAATAGCTTTGGTTCATGATGATGACCCTGTAATCTATGAGGCCACAGTCCAGAACCCATCATGTTAGCCCCTTTCTCTGGGTGGGATAGCAGTAGCTCCCCCACCTGGTGAGTAGTAGACACCTCAAACAGAGCAGGCTGAGCTTGAGTGCAGGTTGAGTGTGCTCCGTGAGTTCCAGCTTCAAAGACCACTGAGGATCTGTGGTGAGCCAGAACCTCAGGCAGCAGAGGTTTGGCTCGAGACATTGGTTCGCCTCTTCCAGCTTGCGCAGATACTGGAATATCAGATGGTGTCTTTGGCCGCCATCCTTTTCCACGGAGCAGCAGGGCATTGGTGTAGTCTGGTGACTCAGTTACTCGATGATTCGTCGCTTTCGTGGGATGACTTTCAGATACTTTTTCTTGAGTAGTTTTACCCCTCCATATTACACTCTGTTCGGATCTAGGAGCTCCTATAGTTTCAGTAGGGATGGATGATGGTGACTGAGTGTGCTACTAGTTTCGCAGACCATGCACATTTATTTTCTCGGACCTAGTCCACGACGGCAACATCCGAGCGCGGAAGTTCGATCGGGGTCTCCGTAGAGATATTTTTGTTGTTATTGTACCCTTGGTAATTTCCAATTATGTCGGGGTTCTAGAGCAGGAGCTAGTGACAGAGATATTCCTGTCACATTCTACATTTGGTGGTGGCAGCAGGCTCGACAGAGACGAGACGTCTGCTGCAGCTAGCGAGCATTGACTCACAGAACCTCGACGCAGGTGGCCATCCCACTGTCAATTTTGGAGATGTGGTCGTACACCACAGTGTTTTTATAGGGCACCGGTGTTTCTCAGAGAGCGTTGGTACTATTCTTGCGATGGGCATGGTCACTTGGCGTCAGACTGCCCGACCAGGCATGCTGAGAATATCAGGCAGGCATCGGGTGCACCACCATGACAGAGGCAGCGCCGTGATCGGAGTAGTCCCCAGAGAGGTGGTACTAGAAGATGAGCAGGGGGAGTTGGAAGTGGGGGATGACCTTACGAGGTCTTCCCACAACCACTAGGTGGTCCACGTCAGGATTTGGGAGCTGACAGTTGGGACCGCAGATAGTCGCGAGCTTTGGAAGTTTACAATCCTACAGAGCATGAGGTGATAAGAGGTAGGCTTTATGACTCTTCTACTTTTTGCAGTAGATTTGTTAGACTCTATGTGTGAAATGATTTTTTCACCCTGCTCCTTGTTTGGTTTTTTACTAGGGTGACACGGGGCATCGGTGTAACCCTATTTTACTAGAATAGAAGGCATGGAACCTTTCACTTTAGTTGATGGTGGATACTTCGTCGCCTATAGAGAGTGTAAGAGAGTCTTTGTCGTGGGACATAGACTCTGAAACCTTTCATGACCAGATATCCTTGGGTGTTTCCCCATAAGTATATTTAGATAGAGGGAATCACTAGGCCTTGTTTCGGGTGCGAATGGTGATTCCGGTCACGCCGCACGTCATAGAGGTGTGATCGGGGATGTGAGCTACCCCTAAGGCCCTTCGGTCCATTGCAGTCTATGCGAAGTGATGGTGGGGTTACCTTATGCCTTTCCATAAACCCCAAAGTCTGGCGTGGGTGCATGAAACCCACATGTCTCACCTGGGAAGATGTGTACATGAACCTATTCACGTCACCGGTAAGGGTAGACCTCACGTGAATAGGTAAATCCCTTTGTCCATGTGTGTGATGTAGAGCTGTGTGAGAGTTTTCCTGGGTAATGGAGAGCTAGGTGTGGGCTTAGTACCCTTAGTTGTTCCCTGGTTTTGTTTTCAGGGAAGAAAATCATGAAGGAGGGAATGATGTAAGAACCCAGGTTTTGGAACTCTGAGACTTTGAAAATTTTCTTGATGTCATTCCAGAGCAGGGTATTTATACGGCGTGCAATTTAGAGGACTGGTCTGCATGGAATTTATTATATAAGATCCTTAAGTTTTTTTATATTACCAACGCATGGTTAACTAAATAAAATGTGGTATCTCTTAAAGAGTTGATCGGATCGAAAATCTGAGACCACAGTTGGGTCCAGAACGCGGTGTTTACCATAGGCGCAACATAAAATGAGTCAGTGCGGGATGTTTGGACACCTCACTCTTGGGCGGTGTGATAAATGAATAATTAAATTATCAAATTATTCATTTAATATATCAAACATGAATAACTTCTAAATGGTAGCTCAAATCAGAAATCCGAGGGTACAGTTGTGTTTGGAGTGTGTTGTATACCCTCGGTGGGGTGTAAAAGTTGCAAGCGCGGGCCTGCTGTGAGTGATGTCACCCAGGGAAATATCGTCATTTTAAAATAATGACTTCGTGATTTTTATCACTAGAGTTATTTTCTAGTAACTTTTGAATGACGTCTCAGAATGGAAATCCAAGACATCCATTGAGTTTGAAATTGGGAATTTTGCCTAGGCGCCATATAAAGAGGGCACGAATATTTAGAAATCTGCGCCGGTTGAGAGAGTTTTAGCGATTTCTTTATAAATTATCTTATGTTCTAGGAAGGGAAAATCCATTTCCTCTCTCTCCCTCTCTCATCTGTTCTTCTACATTTTTCGACGTTCATTGCCGGATCATGGAGCGAACTTTGCCGAAACCTCGGCAGATTGATGTTTGTGCGCAACGAAGGCATCACCAACGACGGACATATCCAACGAGGTACGATTTCTTCTACTTTTAAGTTCCAATTAAAGTTTTTAAATTAAATATCCTTCGTTGTCCATTTGTTTCATCTTTTGAAATTATCGACATCTATGGTTGCACGAACACAACCGTCGATCTATGTTTGGAACCCCGTTCTTATTTCTGTTCTTTGCGAACATCTGATCTAATTTTCAGATGTGTCAAATGACTGTCGAATAATAGATCGAAGGTGGGCGTTGTGAAGTTCTTGTCATAGGGATAGAAAAAACGTCTTCGGATCTATAATTGGGTGTCTGATCTAGTCACGGTGTTCTGCTGAAGGGATCATCGGATCACCACCGGAAGGAGCGGCTGGTGGCTGCGTGTGGCTGCCGCAGTGTGTCTCACGGCGGAGTTTCGTCAGAAGTGCAACTTTGTATGAGATGGTGGTGGCGAGCCGGGAGGAACCGAAGTTGTGAGCTCCACTGGGTGCGGCCGAGCAGGGCGATGGTGTGCGGCAGACTGAGCCGCGAGGTGTCCATCCGGAAGAAGCGGTAGATCCAGGCGGGGGTTTCAGTGGATCACGACATTGCGAGCGGGGGACCGCGACGGTGTGCCATGCAGGACGGCAGGGAGGTGACGCGGGGCCTCAACGGAGCCGGTAGTGAGTAGAGGAGGCTGCGGCGCAGGCGGCCGGTCGCGGTCAGCGGAGGAGGACCCCGAGGTCATGCCTCGGGGTGTGCTGTGTGGACAAGGACCCGCATACCACGGGTCCTGTTGGTCGATGAAGACTAGTAGAGAGGCCGGTCTGTTAAGAAAAAAACCGGACCTGAGGTGGGTCCGGTGTTGCTGGAGCGGGCCGTGGCTAGCAGGATGCGGCGGTTCGGACCGAGCTTGCTGGGTTGAACTGGCCTGGTTGGGCCCCTTGCATTCGGGGGGTTATATCTTCTAAACGGAGAGTCTATTTGACGCATCGTCCGCGGCTGCAGGACCGTGTCGAAGAGACAGATTTTTGGAACTGTGATACTGGGTTTTTGAGTTCTACGCCTGAGGGAGGGTGACCCGAGATGCCATAGTTTAATAATATTAAATTATTACTAAAGTTGCGACGGACGTGGATTGCAAGCAGGACGTCTGTTTGACATATCTTCATAGGTGTGGTGGCCCCGGAACTGAGACGATCCTTCCAAGGTTGGTTAAAAGCCTTTGCAGGTTTGTTTCGATGCTCGGTGGCACGAAATGAAAAATGTGAATAGTTAATTGATTAATTAATTAATTAATTAAGTGTTGCGTCAGACCTAACTCATGCTTGTGATGTCCGATTGACGCGCCGCCAGCTGTAGGGTGACCCCAGTCCTTATGCAGACATTTTTAGGTGCTTTCCAAAGCATTCGGGTTAGAGACAAGTTATGGGCCCTACATGGCCTAGTTCACACGTTTTATAGTGAAACACCACCTTTTCACCCGATATCTGTTAGGGGTGTTTGATTACTCATTTATGAGTGTTTTTCCGAGGGGATTGCAACGGTGCAATCCACCCGCCTAAGTTCAAGCTCAAGGCATGGGCCCCACGAGGCAGCTTTTTGACGCATGGTGCATTTTTACGTCTTATTCTACATAATTTTATTTAGGGAAAATGAATAGCCTATTCTATGTGGTTATCTACAAGGAACATAATTTTATGATCTGTGTGACATGTTTCGGGATCGAGGTGCGGGTCCCACGGGGTCTCGTTGGCTTATAATGCGGGGAGTTGCAGCTTCTGCATCTGGAGTCCATTTTAGGCAATGTTCAAGGCGTTGTGACCCTAGCATAAAGGCGAAGTTGACCAGGGTGGTTTTAGGCATTGAAGCCTGAGTTGAGGCGTGGGCCCCACAGCTCGTCTCTTAAGATGTCTGTAGCGTGCTGCGCTTTTTTCTTTAGGCGTCTGTTTGGGGTGTATGAATAGTTGATTTAGTTTGTTTTCCCAAGAGCATCATAGTGGCACGGTTTTCCCGACAAATTTTGGGATAGAGGTGCGGGCCCCACGAGACTCCGTTTGGGTATAAATCGGTGCTGAATAACTCTTCCACCGGGAGCCCATTTCTAGCGAGTAAGTTGTCTATCTCGCCTATTTTTTCATGAGGATTACAATGGTGTAATCTGTTTGGGAGAGTGGTGAATCCTTCGAGATCATATCCTCTTTCCACGAACTACCGTGACGTGTTTCCCAAGGCAGAGCTCCAGGTATCGGCGTGACCCACACTACACGGGTGCTGAACCTCTACTAGATGAATTGTTATAGAGTTGGGTGATTGTGGGATACCAACTCTATGTTATGTTGGCCAGTGGTGTACCATCCAGTAGGTATGGCCAGAGCAGTTCTGGTTTTACCCTCCAACAAGGTTGGGCAGTGGGTTTCTCATCGACTTATTCGGGTTTACCCTCCAGCGGGGTTGGGAAGTGGGTTGCTCTTTGACTTCATAGGGTTTACCCTCCAGCAGAGACTGGGCAGTGGGTTATCCGATGACCTCTTAGGGTTTACCCTCCTGCAGAGACTGGGCAGTGGGTTACCTGAAGACCTCTTAGGGTTTACCCTCTAGGAGAGACTATGTAGTGGGTTACCAGACGGCCTCTTAGGGTTTACCCTCCAGTAGAGACTGGGCACTGGGTTACCTGACAACCTCTTAGGCTTTACCCTCCAGCGGGGATGGGCAGTGGGTTACCCGATGACGTCTTTCAGACACAGTCGTTTCTACTAGGCTAGTCTGTGGCTTTTCTCCATGACTACAGGACCGGGACCCTTGGTTGTATGGGTCAGTGATGTGACAACTTTGACTCTATGAAGACCTCTCGACTGTGTGACAGTGAGGAATTCTGGTTTGATTTTCCCAAAAACACTTAGGTACGAGGGGATATTTCCCCACCAAGACATTTCCTTGTGACGTGAACTAAAACTGTGTGGGTGAGTCAGTGCCACCCAAATCAGATGGTGTTAGGGTACAGTAATTTGAGCCCCTTTGATTTCAGTTCGGGGAAGATGTGCAGGATGATGGGCATCGATGGTGTTTACTTCTGGGACTGTTGGCGACTCACTCTCTTGGGATGAGCTTTGAGATATAGATCCCATTTTGATCTTGTTTGGGTTTCTTGTTTCAGCATATGGATATGTATATATCTTGTTCTAGTACCCACCCCTTGGGTTTGGTTACTCTTCTTCCAGGATAGGTGAAGATGCGCATGGTATCTGATGTGCTTTCTGTGTCTAGCTTCTCGTTGTTGGATGAGTCTACTCTACTACTATAGGTAGTGAATACTCGACGAGAAGTTTCGTCTTCTCGCCATTTCTAACTCCTTCTGTTTGGACGAGTCTACTTCCTCTCTCTTTTTGGGTTGAGTTGTCCTCTTTTCTACACTCTTTGTTATACTCCTTTACTATTCCATGTTCGATCTACTGATCACCCTTCAATATCTAATTTTTTTATCCCTCGATCCATTGGGGTATCCTACTGAGTATTTTTATAATCACCCCATATTGGGCTTTTCCCACACATGGTGTGCCCTTGCAGATAACAGACAAGTTGGTCATGACATCATTGTAGCTTAGTAGTTCGGGATCTTGGACTGCGTATGGAGGTCGTAGTCGGGTTCTTGGTGTGGGACTCTCCCACCTGTTTACTTTTGTTTACCTTTTTTCAGGTTGTGGTACTTTTCTATTTGGGAGCGTGTTTTTTCCATTTTCTTTTTAGTTTACCTTCAGCACTTACTTTGTACTATTTAGAGGTTGATGCACCTTTTTTGTCTATTTATAGCAGACTTCAATTTACTTTACTTTTCTTTTCTTTTTACTCAGAACTTCTACATTGAGTGGGCTGTGTGTGTGTGTACAGGTACTCAAGGAAAGTCCTCCCTAATTTCTTTATCCTTCGGCACTTGTCTCCAGCCCCTGGTCTATAGAGGCGAGCTTGGGGTGGTTGCGACTCGAGCTTGGGTAGGGTTGGGGCATGACAGTGCCAACCCTTTGTATCCACCAATTTTAATTTTATGGCAATGTAACCCATGTTTTGTTGCCAATTAATTATGAAAACATTGATTTCCAACAAATTAAATAGATAAAAATATTTTATTTGGTTTACTATTTATTTGTGGGAAAAGTATTGGAAAAGGAGGATTGGGAGAACTTGGGAGAAAGCTCTCCAAAAAAGAACGCTCTGCCAACGAAGAACGCCAACCTCCTTCGACCATCTTCTGCGAGACTTCATTCGTTTTGGGACATCCTCATCTACAGCGAATCAACGGCTGTGGTACCTTCTTGTTCCAACATCATAAAGTGAACAAGGTAGGAGTTTAATTGTGTTTGATAATTTCTGGGATGTTATAGGGTGGAAGATTGTTATTTTCTACTCTCTCCCATTCTTGATAATTCATTGTAATTCAAAAAGGATTAATAGTCGCATGATACCACTCTAATGCGGAGAGTGTATGCCAAACCAACATGGCATGTCCTCTCTGCAATCCTTGCGGTTTATTGTTGTATGTGATGGAGGAATGGATGTGAACCACCGAGGAGGAACGTGAACGGTGGCTAAAAACACCGTCAGCTGCGATGAAGGTAACGGCGCAACGGCACCACCCCGCGACCCCCGGCACCTCCCAGTGGCCTCTGCGCCAACCGCGGTCATCGCTTCCATCCCTGGATCTACTCCACCCCATGCCCGAGGTGCCACCCCATGGCTAGACCACCACCCCGTGACTGGGGCGCCTCCCTATGACAGGACCACCGCCACGTGCTCGGACCGCCGCCCCGCAGCCGGACTGCCTCCCCGCGGTCAGACCGCCTCCCCGTGCCCGAACAACCACCACGCGGTAGGGCCCCCTCCCCACGGTCGAATTGCCTCCTACGGTCAAACTGCTGCAACCCCGCACCCAGACCTCCCCCCCCCCCTTCGGCCTTCGCGGCATTTCCGAGCTGAGTTCAGCAGCCTCTCGGCATACCGAACTGCCCAGCAGGGCGGGCCGCCTAGTTGGTCGGGCCAAACCCAATGGTTCGGGCCCCTCCATGAGCTAGGCCAGTCCCAGTGGGTCTGTCCTGGAGGACTAGAACTTAGTTTTCCCAGGCCGGGTCGGGCTGGGTCAGTCAGACCGGGTTGGAACAGACTCGGGCCCACTACAACCCCTTTTACATTCTTTTGGTCATAACTTTGGCACCAAATGCCTGTTTCATGATCCAACAATGGAGTTGGAAACCTTGGAGCAATTCAGTCCTTTGTAGTGATAATCCCCCCTGTGATTTGGATTGACATGTGGAACTGTCATGTTGGATTCAGCACGTATCCAACTGGGACCTCGGGACTAAAAGACTAATAACTCACAGATCGGGAATCTGATGGACGCATCGTCTATAACATTGAGGCCTATATGACATGCAAGAACAATGAGATACTTCATTGTGAGACTTCTTTGAAGTTATAGTATTGACCAATATCTTGTGGAGTGGATCCTCCCAGAGACGAGCGAGCATTGTGCGGGAACCTAGTTGCTGGCTGAGACTTGATGACTGCTGACCATTTCGACTCGGAGTGACTTGACTAGCCTTGTGGGGATCACCTTGGTGACGCGGGAAACCCATGGTGGGGAGTGCCTTGGTGACGCAGCAGACCCACAATACTCGAATGAAGGATTACCTCAGCAGGACATGAGGGGGCGGGGAACATGGTGTCGCCGCAGACCCAAGGTGGGGAGCACCTTGGAGAAGCGTCAAACCCACAGTACTCAAAAATAGGAGTACCTAAGTAGTCCTAGGTTAGTGGGAAGCACCTCTGTGTGATTCCATAGGCCCACTATACTCGATAGAGGAGGATTTCTCTAATAGTTGAGGCTTCAAAATGTCACTTTATTCTACCCCTAGAATAAATCTTAGTGTGAGCGGAGTCAGAACCTCTATGTTTTCCTCAGGATTGAGATGGATTACTGGATTACTTAGGTATATCTATGGGAATATACCTATGTAAGGTAATATGTTGTTTTCATACTTTTTGGTTTATTGTTAATATATTTTGTGAGACCAAGAGGGTCTCGGGGTCCCTACTGAGTATTGTTATACTCACCCCTGCATGGGTTATGCCCGCACCTGGTTTTGTTTGATGCAGACGACGGACATCGCTGACTGAGGCTGAGAGCACCAGGAATGGAAGATACTTGGAAGTGGACCATACGGCATGTCAGTACGTTGAGGAGACGGGTGGACGTGGAGTATTGAGCAGGCGATTTGTACCTACCCTTCAAGTAGGAACCTCGGAGGATAATCTAGTAACTCTCTTTTCTCTTTCTTCAGATGTATTGTATTTTAGTTGTACCTATACCATTACTGTTGGGCTTGTATTCTAGCCCCCTTTACTTTCAACACTCTCTTGGTTATACAGTTTTCTTGTTATTGTATCTTGTTGTGTCCTTGGATACATGAGTTTACAGGTTATAAAGGTAATGCCTTCCCAGTTTTAGGGAAAAAGCCTTTTAGTGCTACTCGCCAGCCCTTGGCCTATGGAAGGTTGGCTTGGGGTAGTCAAGACATGGGCCCTAGGAGATGGGTCATGAAAAATTTGTATTATAGGAGTCGGTTCTACTGCCGAACCTTGTACTATGATCTTTATTTTTAATGGAATTTTTGTTAAGTGTAGTGAGTGTGGTTATCAGTTTAGGGAATCTAGTGTTGGTGTGGTGGTAGACGTATCCATACACTAGGTCCTTGACTTCTGATATCTGACTCAGTGCATGAAAACACTGATTGTATGTGTGTTTTCAAGAGTCTTCATTATGAACTCTTTGAGTCAGCTCACCAGGTCAGCTCACCAGGTATAATTTTTTTACCATAACGCACCTATTTTTTTCAGGATGCCTCCATGTAGACATCCATCTAGGGTTCTGAGATTATTATGCACCGATAACCCACTGAGCGACGAGGCCTTGGTGCAGGGCACTTTTCCAACTGAGGCACGAGTGATACCACTTCCATTTGGGCCACTGATGCCACTAGCCCCATTAGCATACGATGCACGCCGCTTTTGTGCATTGGATGAGATCCAGCGCTAGAGGCCACCTAGGTTCATGGGAGAGATGAAACCAAAGGTGGCTGACGATTGGCTGGAGGCTGTGGTGAGAGTCTTATGACTCGTAGGGGCACTATCTGATCTCATGGTGATCTTTTACGCCATCCTTATACAAGAAGTAATAGGCAGATGGTGGATCTTGATGCTCTAGGTTCATGATGAGGTGACACATCAATATTCAGACTTCGAGAGCATGATTCATTCCAAGTTTGTCCCAATGACTCTTTGTGCAGTGCGCATACATGACCTTCTTTTTCTGATGCAGGGAAGCATGAATATGGCTTAGTACTCCGCAAGGTTCACTGACCTCTAACTCTACTCCACAGATAAGTTTCGAGACCCGTTCATCTGGGTAAGAACCATTGAAAAGGGACTAAGGTAGGAGATTAGGGACTCAATGATCTCAATTATCATCATGATACAGGTAGGGGTTTTATAGAGATCCATCTTGATGGAGAGATACCTTACCGAGCAGTCACCAACAACGATACTCACAACTAGTCATCACATTGCAGAGTCTTTTGTAGCTGGTAGCAGATAGACGTCACAGAGGTCCAAGAGGACCAGAACTATAGGTGGATGACTGCATGACTCAGGATCGGTTATGTGGGGAACATGAGGCAGATCCAGTTATACTAGGAGTGAGTAGTGTTACACATGCGGCGGGCTGGGTCACATGGCTCGTGACTATCCAACCCATTGTACGGATGATTAGAAGACGGTCGAAGAACCACACAGGTAGAGACATAGGTTCAACCGAAGAGGTCCCCAGGGAGTAGGCGGTCGTGGTAAAGGAGTTGGCCGTGAATCTGGAGGTGGGCGACCAATCAAGATGTTACCGCCGCAACCACCAAGAGGTCCACCCTATCCGCGGGGAGCAGGTGGTCAGGAGAGAGCTCAGCTCCAGGCAGCTGAGGCTTATGATCACGGTTCTCTAGAGAAGATATGATGTATGATATGTGTATAATCCACCTTTACTATAATACTTATAGAAACATGTTCCAGTCATTATTTTATTTCCACTGACCTCGTTCAAAGCTCATAGATTCTAACAGAGTCATTGGCTCGATCCTTATGGATAGAGACTCATACGGGATCAGATTTAACGATTACGCACTAGTGACGGCACTGCGAGATTACTCTAGGAGGCGATAGCTTTGGCTGGGATCTCCTAGTAGTGGCATTGAGGTGTTACGACATCTTCTTAGGTATGTACTGGTTATCTACAGTCCATGCTCATATTGACTATATTTGGCACAATGTGTGGTGTGTCCGCACGAATGAGACCGTGTTTATCTTCACCAGCAAGAAAGAAGCCTTTGCAGTGTAGGATGGACATACATGGAGGAGGGTGCATCTGATTACTCATCAGTTGGATATCCTTACCCTCAGAGTGTTTGAAGTAGAGAGTACAAGTAATACTGTAGTGGTGGACCAGTACGTGGATGTTTTCCCTAATGAAGTATCGGGTCTACCGTCTGATAGAGAAGTGGACATTTACACTGACTTGTACCCCGAGATGGCACCAATATCCACACCAGCATAACAGATGGCTTCCTTGGAGCCTCGTGAGATGTGGGGACAACTATAGGACCTGCAGGGGAAGTGACTCATCCGACCCAGTGTTTATCCCTATGAATCCACGATTTTTTTACCAAGAAGGAGAATGGGAGCTTGAGACATTGTGTCAACTATCGTTCCCAAAACTAGGTGACCATGAAGAACAAGTTCCCACTCCCGAGGATTGACGATCTCTTTGACTAGCTGAAGAGAGCATGGTGGTTCTTGAAGATAGACCTTAGATCAGGCTATTATCATCTCAGAGTACAAGACGAGGATGAGCATAAAACATCTTTTAGATTTTAGTACAGCCACTACGAGTTCTTGGTTATGCCATTCGGCATAACCAACACTCTAGAATTGCTCATGGGACACATGAATCAGATCATTCAGCTCTACCTTGATCTCATTGTAGTAGTCTTCATTGAATACATTCTGATCTACTCGACTACTGAGGAAGAGGATGCCTATCATTTGTAGGTAGTATTGGACACACTCCGAGAGAACCAAATTTATGGTAAGCTCTCTAAGTTCCAATTTTGGATCTGAGTGGTTCACTTTCTTGGAGATATCATATTGGAGGCTAGAGTAGCAATAGATTAGGTGAAGATTGAGGTTGAACCTGCTTGGTAGCCACCCAGGAGTGTGATAGAGGTACAAAGTTTCCTGGGTTTGGCTGGATACTACTAGAGAATTGTGCCAAAATTCTCCAGAATTACTGCACCACTATCAGCCTTTATGAAGAAGGGGAAACCCTTCATTTAGTCGGAAAGATACCATCAGAGTTTTCAGGAGCTGAGGTTGAGGTTGACTAGTGCCTCATATTGAGTCTACCAGAGGAGGGTGTAGGGTACGTAGTTTACTACCACACATCAGGGGCCGAACTCGAATGTGTTTTGATGCATTAGTGATCAATTATCACATGTGGTTCTCTATAGCTAAGACAAAATGATCAGAACTATGCTACCCATGACCTTGAGTTAGTAGTAGTGGTCTTCACCTTGAAGATGTGGTGACACTATCTGATGGGAAATCATTTTACCATGTACTATGATCACAAGAGTATGAGGTATATATTATCTAAGAAGGACCTGAACCTAAGACAGTGACATTATCTTGATATCTTCCTGGTCTATGACTTCGAGATATTCTATACTCTTGGGAAGGAGAAATTTGTATTAGATACTCACCAGGATATCTGGTATACAACTGCTAGGTGAGGCGATGGAGCAGCTGGATGCTTTATAGATATCCTTTTTGGATAAAAATAGATTATATTTTCCACAATCTCTTACAATCACTTCCCCACTTCTTTAGTGATTCAGGGAGGCGTAACATGGGGACATGGACTGTGAGGCATGATGTGCTCATATATCTATAGGACATGCACCTAATGAATGTTCTGATGGTGGGGAGCACTACATCCTCTTTATAAGAGGTACTATGGTACCAGTTTCATTTCAGGTGGAAGTGTTGAGGGTGTTACACACATCCCCTCTAGCGGTACATCCAGGAGTGGCAAAGATGTACAAAGATCTCCGACAATAGCACTGGTGGCCGGGAATGAATAAAATAGTAGTAGAGTTTTTCTCTCGGTGACTCACTTGTCAGTAAGTGAAGGTGGAGCATCAGGTACCAATAGGATTGGTTCAGATATCCCAGAGTGGATGTGGGATGGGATATCCAAGGACTTTGTGACTGGACATCCACATACATCTAGGGGTTATGACATGATTTGGGTGATCGTCGACCGACTCTCAAGCCATCCCACATTTTACCGATTATAGAGCAGGGTTCAGTAGAGAGCATGGGAAGCCTCTATGTTCATGAGATTGTATAGTTAAATGGAGTACCCTCGACTACTGCCTCTTATCGTGATGAAAATTTTACTTTTCGACAATGGAAGGGGTTGCAGGAGGCTTCTGGGATGCAGCTTTGTTTGAGCACCACCTTCCATCCTCAGATGGATGGTCAGACTAAGTGAACCATTCTGACCCTCGAGGACATGCTGCATTCTTATGTCCTCAACTTCAGTCACAGAAGAGATGATCACTTACCTTTGGTGGAATTTAAATACAACAACATCCATCACTCCACCATAGGGATGTCGCCTTTCGAGGCGTTATATGGTGGACTTTTCAGATCACCTTTATGCTGAAATGAACCATGGGTGTCAGCACTCTTGTAACCATAGATGGTTCTGGCTACCTCAGAGAAGATGATGATCATCCATAAGTGGATGAAGACAGAACAGAGCAGGAATAAGTCGTATGGAGACAAGAGATGTAGACCACCTGAGTTTGAGGATGGTGACCACGTCTTTCTATGGGTCTTGCCTCAATGAGGATTACGAATATTTGACCGAGGCGACAAGTTATCACTGAGATTCATCGGATCATTTATGTTCCTAAAAATATTTGGAGACGTGGCTTACCACTTATTTATTCCTCCTCATTTTCACCAAGTGCACGACGTCTTCCACATATCCCTATCGAGGCGATACGTGCATGACCCTTCTCACATCATCAACCATGGCGAGTTGGACGCCGATGATGGGGATACTTTTACGGAGGTTCTAGTAGAGATTGATGATAGAAAAGAGTGGGTCCATTGTGGATGGTTGATACCTCTGGTGTGCATTCGATGGCAGCATGGGAACCTCCAGGAGAGCACATGGGAGCGACAGGCTCAGAAGCGTACTTAGTACCCCCACTTGTTACCTTAGTTTGGGTTGTGGATTAGGGGGACGTAGAGCCTTGAGGTGGGGAGAATGTAATGGAATGTAATTTCAATAAAATATTTTTAACTAAATGGGAATATTACAAGTCTGCGAAAATTGATGGTGCGTGATTCCGAGGCCCGGACTGCCCGGAATGAATTTCTGAACTTTTTTTCATGTACGTTCAGTAAACATGCGTGTTGGTTTAACTAACTCTTGAATCAGTGCTCAGAATTGAAATTCGAGGACACTATTGAACTCGTAGCGCTAGTATTTTCTTTAGGAGACTCTCACCTTGATGATGGTGGCTCGAGAGTGAAAGATAGATTTTTGGTTTTTAGAGAATGAATAAAATAAAAATAATTTTTTGTAGAATTATTTTTATTTTATTTGTTAAAACCTCCATGTAGAAGTTGAGAAGTGGGGACCACCAATCCTTAACCTCTCATGAGAGGTTATGGTGGTGGGGACCACCCAAACCTAACTTATAAAGGGAGGTTATGGTGGTGGGGACCAACCGAGGTAGAAACTTCATGAACTCTATATTAAGTGTGTAGAAACTTCTTTAGCTCGCCACTTAATTATACCAACCCACATCCACATTAATTGTGCAAACCCTTGGTATCCTCCAATTTGAATTTTATGCCAACACAACCCATTTATTGTTGCCAATTTATTAAGACATCTTTGATTTCAAAATAATTAAATAGATAAACATATTTTATTTGGTCGGATATTCATTTGTGTGAAATGTTTTGGAAAAGGAGGATTGTGAGAACTTGGGAGAAAGCTCTCCAATGAAGAACGCTCTTCCAATGAAGAACGCCGACCTCCTTCGACCTTCTTCTTCGGGACATCTTCCGGTGTGGGACACCCTCTTCTACAGCAAATCAAGGGGTTGTGATTCCTTCTTGTGCTGATGTCATCTAGAGAATGAGGTAGGGGTTTAATTGTGTTTGATTATTTGTGGGAATTTGTAGGGTGGATGGATGATATTTTCTTCTGTCTTCCATTCATGATAATTCATTGCAATTCAAGAAGGAATTATAGCCCCATTTTACTGCACTAATGTGGAGAGTGCGAGCCAAAAAAATAAGGCCCATCCTTTATGCAAAAATTGTGGTTTATTGATTAACGTGATGGACGAACGGCTGTGAACCATCTAGGAGGCATGAGAACGACAGGCAGAAACACATCCACCGCCCCATGGCCACCGCCGCCTTCCCACGGCCTATGTGCCAATCGTGGTCCCCGCCGTAGTCTGAAGCTCTGAATTGCCCTGCAGATGAGGCACCGCCCCGCAACCGAGGTACCACCACACGGCTGGACCGCTTCCCTACGGCCGAACCACCTCCCCATAGCCAGACCGCTGCCCCGCAGCCGGACCGCCTCCCCGTAGCTAGACCTCCACCACGAGTTCGGACCACCTCCTCGTGGCCTAACAGACTCCCTAATGTTGTCAAATATGTAATTCACCATCCACATGACTTTTTTAATACACATGATATATTCTATTTTATTCATCCTCACCTGCCTAGGTATCATCCGTCATAAAAGAATAGACATAAAAACTTCTCACATCATCGCAACATGCAATTATGGGGGGTGAAAAACTCTCATTCATCCAAATAAGGACCATCAAACATATCTAGAATAGTTAGGACACTTACAAATATAAGAGACCCTAGAGATCAAAAGATACACTCAAATTATTCAATCCATTTAACAAGATATGACACTGCTCGATCACCTCGAAGGGTATGCAACATTCAATAAGAAAAATAAACTATGAAATTTTCTCTGGAAATATTTGGAATATTTCTGGGTAGCATTTGCTGAACATCATGACAAAAAAACCATAACTAATAACATAACCATAACACAATCAATAAGAATACCTTGAGTCGAAATGAAAAGATCGCAATCAAATCACATACAAACACAACTGAAATACAATTTTAGAAAACCACTATTTTAATTTGACTTTTCAAAGACATATTCTTCTAATCCCACTTTCCAAGTAAAGAAAACCGCATTACAAAAAAAATCCCACATTATGAAAGTATATTCAAATTCTAGCATCATTTTCCTCTTTTAAATTTACCTTATAAAAAACTACAATGAATTTTGATTCAAATACACACCCATGGAATTTTTAGAACTTTTAAACATATTTCCATCAATTTTTTTATCCATACATTCCCACATTCACATTACCATAAAACCGACACACATGTGAACATTAATATACAATACAAAGGGATATTTATATCATTTCGATAGAAAAAACAAATCTAATCCAAATTTATTATCCAAAACATTTTCCTTTAAAACCCATTTTACCAATTAAATACCATTTAAAATGACACATACTAATTTCAAGAAAAAACATTTTAAAAAACAATCACACACCAACCGAGACCAACAGAAAACACAAATCACATCAAACCACCAGAATGAGAAACCAGTAGTCATGTTTATCCCGATGACTTGGTAGTGTTCCATTCCCAATGTAATAAATAACAACTAATAGGATGTGGAATAGTGATCATGGAATTCACACGGGTCACTACTCTATGTGAGGTCACAACATGAAATATGATCACCACAATTATCATTCCTCAATCCAAAACAAACCATGTCACGACAATGTTTCAATTACTAGACTACCCCTGACTCCTCATCTCTCATAAATAGTGTAAGTGACCAGTCACTAACCCATAACCTACATCCTAATCTCAAAAAATGATAATGACCAACTACATGACACCCCTAAATAATAAGATTCCCACATATACTATTTTGTCAAAAATGATGTCGGGGTGCCATCAGACCAATCACCTAAGACATTCCACATCCTGGATAAAATGGAATTTTGGATTCCCATTGTCTGCTAACTAGTTCTAGTCATCATCCATAAACAAATTGGGAATGGTTTTAGACAAATAAATGGGTCAATAAAAAACTAACAATGTAGAAAGGAAACAATAACTCAATAACCAATAAAATAAATAAACTGATTTTGTTAAACAGTATAACTGAAAAAAAAAACTAAAATAAGATGTTATTGGAACTATATCGATGTAAACACTTTTTAACCACCATCCACGTGACAAAAATTTCAAATATTCCATCTCGAATTGGGAAAACCTGAACAAAAATATGCACCTAAAAAATAGTTTGGTTCCACTTACACAAAATGTTACAATTAAGGTTTTTAGTAAATTGATCATTAAGTGACCAGCAAAGAATCCAATTGGATCCTTAACAAAAATATCTGATTTACACTAGTTTAAAAAGTACATGTCCAAAAAAAATTGGACCTTTCAAAAAATAAACGCACATTTATAATTTTCAAAATAGAACACACCACTCTATATTTTCAATTAGTATATCATTTTGGAAATTAAATCCCCTTCCAAAAAACGATGAATAACTATAATTTGTTGCGATAAACAAATATAAATAAATATTATAATACAAGAATAAAAAATAATATAAAATAAACAAGACAGAACAATTTTGTATTCATAGGCTCCTCTAAAACATCTATAGAGAGATTCCCAGATGTACTCAGTTCAAAACCACTTTTTTGTGTATAGTGATGCTCCCAAGTCAATAACCAACATGCATCCCTCAAATGACCCATCTAATGTAACAACCCACTTCATATTTTCAAATCCAGAGGGTACTAACCCATCAAATCATCTATGATAATAAACGATCCCATTATCTTCTAATTAAATCCAACAAACCCTTGTATGTAATAAATTTTTTAAGTTGGAGTCCCTTACACGTGTGACTCACCTTACATGGTATAACCACTATTTCCTACCCATACAAAGACACCACCTATATGATAACCCATATATGTAAATCCCTAATAGGTGAGACTATTATGAAATATGTTATCCCATGTTTCAATCTATCAATAACATCAAAAAAGGTTATAAAATATTTCATAAACATTAATTATTAAAATTGATATTTTATACATTAAAATATATAATTCATGTCCAATATTGAAAATAGAACCATCATGCCTTCGATAATATCAATCCTAACATATCAAATAATTTGTCCAAACATTTCCAAAACAACATAACACATTTTTATTTTTTAAAATGCAAAAAGGCCATTAATATTTTAAAATCCAACCTCTTTTACAATACCCTTTTCAATATTTGATAAAATATGAAATTTGAAAAATGTAGAAAATGGATTTTAAATTACGAATACACCCAAAACACTATTCAATTTCCATTTCCTATAGCTTTTATGACGACATTAGAAAATTCATTTAGAAATCACTAAAACATTCTAACAAACTATTTTGAAAAATATGAACCATTTGGGAAGCCATGGTTCCATGGAAACATTGTACCAGAGTGACAACATCATTTGAATATCCTTTCATTTGTACACTTTGTTCACACATAGATGTTCTAACATCCAATGGATCACCTAAATTAAAGATTCTAATTTAAAAAATCAGCACATTGTTTTTAAATCAAACCCTACAATCTAATTTGATTGAAAAATCATAAAAACCCAATTCAAATTCATGTGAATCCTTTAAATACATTTCAACTCTAATTCATAAGACAGAAAAGACATCCAAATAACATGTCCTTCAAAATTTACATATCCAGTCCAATATAAATAAATACAAAAAAAGGAAATTATCAAAACAAATATTAATTTCAATTTTAATAGACCTATCAAATTTTATAAAACACATTTGGTGCACATATAGAAAGGAAGAAATAAATAATCACTTTGAAATTTTTTTTAACAATTTCTACCAATAAGAAAACAACAAAACAAACAATCGATATTTATTGTAATTCTGTGAATAATGATTAAAAATTAATTAAAATATACAAATAATAAATAGAATTCATCAGAAAGAAAAATAATGGATACACCTACCTCAATGACATAAAGTTGAAACTGAGATTCAATGTGAGGGTAAACAAGTCCTTAAGGAAAAACCAAACACTATAATCGTAGAATAAAACAAAGAACACTTATACCCTTGATATTTTTGTTTAACCAAGAGTGTAATCCAAAAAGGGGAACCACATAATACAGACTGGATAGGGGAAATAGGGGATTTATGGGAAAAACTAAAAAAAAAGCGTACCCTATAATCAACAATGGATAAACATTGAAGGGAAATGAGACAACAGAAAGGGGGATCCAGACCCCATCATGCACCATAGTTGACCTAGGGGAGGAGGGTATGATTTGGGGATATTGGAGGGAGTTGAAATAGGTGTTTAATATTTTAATTATCTGGAATGAGAAGACGGTTTACAAAATCATGTGTCAACCGTGTTGTAGTCTCTTCCCATGGGAGGACCAACCACAAAACTAAACAACATAGTTTATGAGACCATACCAAAATAATTTGGAGATTCAAACAAGCTTATATACCTTCCACATGACTATCCATCATGGTTTGCGAGACCATGTCAAAATCGTACAGTAGATTCTATTCCCTTCCTGGATTGGCTACACAGGTACATCGTCTGATCTACATGGTTTCTACTAATCGTGTAGTGCCCATGAACATGATAAAAACACATCCCAGCCTCCTAAATTTTGAATCATTAAAAATTTACTCAACACATGCCTAATACAAAAAGATACCTGATCCAGAATGGAATAAAATACTTTATAATCTATGTTATGTGTGTGACATGCCATATATAAACATCCCAACTATTAATTAAAGTAATGACACCACCTACCTTAGGTATGTGTTAGATATCATATCCAATATTATGTATTGATTTAACGTAAATCAATAGAAATATGAATAACAAATGAAGAATCAGAAATTAGGGAATATGAGTCTAAATTTAAATAGAATATAAGATATCTATAAGGATGGAGAACGACTAAAATGGTATTTAGGCATTAACATCATAGCTTCAATGATATAGGCAGCGCCTGAATCAGAGCTCAGATAGTTGATCTATCTCAAATAAATGGTTATCCAATGGTGATAGATTTTCCAAGGATTAAATTTTCTCTATCTATAAATGATATAGATATCCAGGGTTTTACTAGATTCTTAATTTAAATAATTTTTTTTAAATTTAAAAATCTACTAGTTCCAAAGGTTTTTGTGTGCGGTTTACCAAACCTTGTGTAAACCATGCATGATTTCCTATAAGATAAATAAAATTGTATGGTTAAAAAACATGGCTCTAAATCTATGCACAAATCATGAAATGATCTATAGTAAAAATCTGAAAAACTGAATACCTTGACACACGACCAAATATCCCAATACACAAAATTTACCTTAATAGTTCAGCATGTATTTTTCACAAAAAATAAGGGTTCTAGGATATCTAACATCCCCATAAACCACCAAAAACTCCATTACCTCAATGTCAATTCATAAATAGAATCATATAAGAATTAAACTTTTAATTAAAGGATAATATTAAACCATATGTAAAATAATAATAAGGTTCATACATATTGTTCTTCAAGAAACAAAAATCAACAAATACACTCCACCAACACTCAACTCTATGATAACTGTGAGTTTACAAAACAACCCATTTTCTTGGGGAATTCTTGAATTTTGGGGATGAAACCATAACATGTTTCAATTATTTTTGTTAAGCCTTCAAGTTCAATAACTAGTAACCTCAAGATCATTGTACAAGATGTTTTCCATTTCACCATGATTTATTACATGCAGTAATAACATTGAAAAAATATATAAGATATAGATTGTTGACATGATTAAATTATATAATTACCTATATATCTAATATTTAATCATGGAAATCAATAAGGAACATATATAGTGAAACAATCATAAATTATTATATGCTTCATTTTCATAAAATATTAGTAAATATAACAATGGAGCTAATTTTTTTCTTTTTAATAACATTATTAGAAAAATAATATTTTCTTCTTCGACACATGATATATTATTCTTCATCACATAGGGATATAATAATAAGTATATAATTTATTATAATTATCTATTTGATGGTTTTAATAACAACATGTGTATAGATCAAAAGGATGCAAAACATAAATTTTTTTCATATATACAGTATCACATCATCCATTGATCCTAAAAATTAATACTGAAACCTATTTTATATACATTATTCGATGTTTGTTTGTTTCACATTTTACACTTCAATTTTTTCATATTTCAATCATGAATAAATATTCTATATTTGCAGAACATGTCCAAACAAAGCTATATATTATCATATCTATAATAATAAGTATATCATGATCCATTGGTACATATTTCATATATTTCAATATATTCACTAATTTAGAAATGTCCAAATATATCGATATTGATGATAATATTGCAGTATAAAATCTTTTGAAATGATACAACAGTAAACACATGTTTCCGATATATTGACATTTGAATACATCAAAAATAAATTATCTGTATTGGGAAACTGACTTCATATATATTTTTAAGAATGTAAAAATTATAATAGAACTATTAAATGGAATAAAATATGAATTATATAATTTCAAAAAAATTAGTCTCAAAATTTTAGATAGAGTACCATCAAATAAAAATCACTATACTGTATTCATCAACATAACATAGAGAATATAGTTAAGATAAAATTCTTGAGAAGCATCTATGTAATTAATAAATATTGATTCAATATATAATAATAATAATCTGACATCTCCATGAATTTCATTCACATAAATGGAATAATTTCATGCTTCATGCCAGCTGAGTTCATATAGATTTTCCACTAAGGTCAAAAATTATAAAATGAGTTATCTATATAGTGTTATATATAGTTGAGGTAATTTGATCAAGTTTAATGGCTAGTGATTTTAGTAATATTGGAGCCTTCCTCTTAATTGTCAACACACGACACTGTAGTCCACATTAAAAATCATCAAATCATGTTTCTATAGGATACATTTTTTATGTTATGGTGTCAAGATTTTTTGAGATGGGCTGATGAGCATGGAAATAGAATATGATATTTTTTTAATATTTCTCATAAGATATTTATATAGATTGAACATTCTATAAGATAATGAACATAAAACATTTAATTTCTATAAAACATAATTCCATCAATCAAATATATTTATATTTTATATAATAAAAGTTCCATCAATCCATGTAATATATTTCTCTATCGAATATTTTTTGTATTATATTTCTAATCATCTAGTATTATTTTTCCATCATCCATGTCACAATTGTTTTTTCAAAAACACGCTCTACAACCAAAGATGTAGTTAAAAAATGATATGGCAAATTGCAGTCATTTTTTTCTAAATAGTGGATTCATAATTATGTCTAGTTGAATTATATTTATATAATTTACATATATTTATAATATATTAGTTAAAAATACATCCCACAATCATTATATTTTTTAAGAAAAAAATTATCAGTCATATTTTTAATTCAATAAATTTTAAAAAAACATTCCCGATAGAGTGGTTAGTTATTAGTAAATCCAAATTTTTTATTCAAATTTTCCCATACATTAATAAAATTTAAATATTTGTACTGGTTATACATGACAACATGTTTAATTAAATTCTTATTAATATTTATATTAATGAATAAAAACACAAAATTAATTATTTGAAACATTGATATAAAACAGGACACATGAGACAAATGCATATAAAAATTACGGATATCAAACGACTTATTAGACACTCAATGTAGTTTATGAAATCATTAATAATATTATTATCTTAATAAAAATGTATTTTTGAAATTTTGAGTACTTTAGATCCATATATAGTTAATATATAGGTATAGGGTAACATTGATTATGAGATTTCGACATTTTCTGTTATCATTCACTTGAATGAATATAATTTGGTCAACATTCTAAACAAATAAAATCTGAGATGTTCTAGATTGACTATTGATTTATAGATCATCAAATATAAACAATTAATAAGATGTAATAACATTTATTTTATAGTATAATATATATTAGAAGACATAATAGATCTATAAATCAAGGTAATTGAAAATATTTTAAACATAGGGTGAAACAATTAGAAAAAACCCATATGAAAATGAACAAGATGCACATAACATAGGGGCCCCAAAAAACTAAAGACTCTTTAAAAAAAATTAAAATATAATGATTTATGGTGAGAAAAGAAAAATTATTACACATATAGGTATAAATAGTAGATGGATTACTGCATATCATGCACATGTAGTTGTGAAACTATGATCTAAGCATCAGAGTAATGCATAGTGGTGCCTCTTTTCTTTCCCATTCCCAAATTGCTCATTTTTATTCTCTTAGATTCATAATGGAAATATGAAATTTTAATGAATGGTCTTCCAAATGGTATAATATGAATTAAAAAATGGACATGGTGAAAATAATAATGAAAATGAAAAGGAAGAAAGAAAAGGGTATCTAGCCCTTCCCTAAAACTGAATGCAATGTTATCACTCATCTAGAAACCACCCAGCCCTACTTGGTCATAACCATGGTGAAATAATCTATTTCTAACACCTTATATAATCAATTTTATAGTATGAATTTTATTGAATAAATTAATATTTCATTAAATAATTATTAAGTGTTAAATAAAAATTCAAATGGTATGGAATAAAAAATAATCATTTAATAGGATAAAAACCCAATTAATGGACCAACAGAGTGGTCAAAAAAATTATCAAAGATCATCTTATTGGATAATATTCCTTTTTTCTATTGAAATCCATCCATGAAAAAAAATTAAATTTCCCCTCATTTTCACAATTCATGATGATAGAAAGCGTCAAATGGGTTTTCCATTATACTTTAAAGAAATAATATCATAATGTAAATAGATTTATCTTTTGGTTCATTAGTATGATTATATTAATGTATAATTGTTTCCATGATATTGTATGTAATTTTATTAAAAAATATTAACATTTTATTTTTTCAAGTATAATAATATATTCCATCAAAAACAAGAGCATACATACTTGAATTATGTTACATTATATATATATTTATTTAAAATATCATATGATGATAATAAAATTGTAAAAATAATTATACTCAATTATGAAAACATATAGAACCATTTGATATCAATTATTTTATAGAGAAGAATCTAATGTAATAGGGTGAATAATTTTTTTTTATTTAGAGTAAAATGAAACACTAAATTCAATAAATAATTTATATTGATGTGTTATGAAGATAAATAAGTAAATATGATAAAATAAGAGAATTATAAATTTTATATGTATTATAATGTAAATTTAAACATTGATTATGTGAATATGATCAATGAAAATTGATTTATCCTATTTATATTTATTATTTATACCAATAACGAATGATGTAGTCTCTATATTATGGTCTCATAGGTTGGGATAATTTTTTAAATTACCTAGTAAATTCTTTTAATATCTCAATTGAATTACATTTGACTATGTTGGATCGGCCCTACTATAAAGATAGATGATCCAGCCATCAATATGGTAAGAAACATAATGCTCAATGGGTTATTCTTGCATCTAGTAATTTAAATGTGCTCCACCACCACCATTATATTTGAATTATAGAGGATTCAAACATTATATCTGAACAATTGGCTGGTTAGTGGATCTGAACCATACATCTGATACAATATCCAACCCTCTCTATCAATAAGTGAAACATTTAATTCCTTCTATGTATATAGATTTATCATTTCAATTCATACCCTTTTCCAAAAAACATGAGATTATATATTATATATCCTTCAATAAATCCATAATGATGACATTTAATAGAGTTTAATAAATTCAACTTTTCCATCAATGATATATATTATTATCCATGATTGGTAAGATTGAAATTTTAACAAAATTAAATCAATGGATATATATATTATAATATATTATTATAATAAAATATGAGGGTTATAGAGGTGTATTCTATCATTATAGCCCTCAGTCTATCATTAATCCTTTTTTTACATTCATTCTCACGCATTACCCTGAATCTAGTCAAAAAAATTTATCCTAGATGACCTCAATCCAAAACAATCTATATTAGAATGTTTTATTATACAATGACTAAAGTGGAGGAATATGAATACTATAGTGATAAATTTTATATTAATAAAACAAGACCAATAGTAGATGTATTTCCCACATGAATCGCAAAATCCATCCCAAAATCATCATACATGTTTTCATGATTATGAATGGTCTACGATGGATAACCATATTCATGTGTATGAAAATATGTTCTCAGGCATAATAAAGAGAAAAAATCATGTAATAATTCTTTTCAGACACTAGAGGATAAACTGGGATAACATTTAGAGATTATCATCTTCAGAACATAATGAAGCACCATAACCTTCTTCACGCACCACATTGATTAAATGTCCCGTGAGCTTTACTTCTTGATTCAACCAACAATACGGAGTAATTAAATTTTATGGGTAGGGGATAAATAAATGTGTCCTTATTTACATTTTTATTACATCTTCTAATTAGTTATCATAATTTTAAAACCATTTTACCTTTATTGTTAATAGATCTTATCATGATTTCCCATCAAACCACACATGAGTAATAAAAATTTTAAAAACCCCAATACTAGTTTTTTCCATTTTATGACATATTGTTAGTGAATAAATTTTTTTTATTATTATGATTATGATAATTTATTTCACATTTTTCATTAACCTGTTCATTTATAAAATAATAACCATTTTTAATTGATCATGATACTATAGATTTATCTTATGTTCCAACATGTTCTTATTTTTTGGAACAATAATAAATATTTCCATTAATAATTTATGTCTGATTATCTATAAAAGAAATGAAATAAGATATTTTAGGGTTGGTAGTAATATAGTCTACATTGATAGAAATTTATTTAATATACAGTTTATTACATCCATCATGTTAAAGTAGTAATAAATAATGTTGACTTGTACAATGTCCCACATTATTGTTTTCACAATCCACATGGAATTTTTACCCAAACTATGTTAATATTAGATTGGGTCATTTATACACAACTCTCAAATGCATTATTAAATTACATGTATTAATACATACATCAAAAATAAATATAAAATAATTTTTGACTTATCCATTAAAATTATGTTCTGATTTATTAACATAGAAATGGTTTTCGTGTATGAATTTTAGTAATCTATGTTCAATATAGTGAATTTAATCATCCAATAATAGAATAATTATTTCATGATGTAAAACTATTATTTTCAACAAAAACAATCCCAATATTATAAACCATATAACATAACTGTATAAATTAATTGTATTTAATTCCATCAATAATTTTGAAATTATATTATATTAACATGTATTAAGTATTTTTTTCTTAGAGTTTACATGGGTGAAAGTATTATACATATATATCATTTTACATTTTCACAAATTATTACATTATCTCACACCATTCCTTGCACTGAATTTCTCTTACTTATATTTTTCACCAATAATGTGTTGATGTTTTCCAAGAAAATGATGTGTCCATTATATATATATATATATTTTTTAGAAAGTAAAAATTTATACTTTTTAATACTTTTATCAATCACCATTTATGTTATTATGATTTTTAAATTATTTTACCTATCTTGGTTCATTTTTTATTCTATAGGTAAATATATGATATATTAGTAATCAAATTGTTATGTTATCTTTCAGTTATTATAGTGGTAATAGTTTAAAAAAAATTAGTTTACACGTATATATTTTTATATTATATAAAATAATATTTTAATATTTTTATTATTAATAATTAGATTATTTAGTGATATAAATTAAAAACTATGAAAACTTTATCATTAAATTAATAGTTAAAAAATAAAATATTTAAAAACAATTATTATAAAAATATATGCTAATACCTTGAAACACTTCCAAAATCAATTTACCTAAATATCACTATAAAAATTGAAGTTATGAAGTCATTTCATGAACCATAAATTAATTATTGAAAACAAACTTAAGAAAGATGATGATGCCCAATAAAGAATCCATATATGGTTTTTGACAATTTTTTTGGTTGTAAAATATTTTACAATTATAGAAGAATGATTTTTCGGATTAAAAATGTTATAATATTAACCTAAATATAATTCATTTATAAAATAATTAATGTACTAACATTATAAATTAATTTATTTTTACATCTATTAGTAATCGATGTATTATATATCACAAAATCGGTGTTGGTTAGGTATATTCAATATTATGAATTTACACAATTGAAAATTACGATCAATTCATTCTAAAAGTTTGATTCTAATTTAAATGTTTTCATGAAAATTTTCCTTTATGTAATGTATAAAATTATGTTTTCTTTCTATGATATATTTTAATGATTTATTATATAATGGATTTATGTATTAAAAGTAAAATTTTATTTTATTTTGGTAAAATATCATCATGATAATGAATATCATCACTAAAATAATGAAATGAAATTTGGAAATAAATAAATCCATTTATTTAAGTGTTTTAAATATTATATTTCATTAATAACCAAATCAATTTTTATTTACTATGATAATGTCTTTTTATTATTATAGCATTTCATGAGGACTATAAATTATGAAGACTTGTGTAGTTGTAAAAATTAATCAATCATTATCATAATATTTTATTATTTTCTCCATTATGAAATATCATATAAGAAAAAATACATATTCATCCAATACATCATCATTATTAAACCAAAATATTATAAAAAATATTAATATTTTTAATATTTTTTAGATGATTTTTCAAAATTTGGTTTTATGTTACAAAAAATCTAGATAACCATTACATAAATTTCTAAGTATATTTTTAGATAAAAAATTGTGATTCATTATTAATATTTATAAAATGTATATATAATTATTATGAATATTAATAAATTTAATAAAATAACCTTCACACATCAAAATACATATTCCACTCATATATGTGTCAACCAAATTATAGAAAACATTGATAAAATATAAATTACCATCACAGAAGTCCTAATTTTTTTTGGAAAAATCGTGATTAAAATACAGTTTTCCTCACTCATCAATATGATCATTAATATTTTTATTCTATGAAATTATTATGACAATATAAGTCACTCAAATTCTATGTGCTAATATATTTTAGTATTTTATAATGGTTTTTATGGATAATACAATGTGACAAAAATAAAATGCATCAGGTTTATATTATTTCAAAATAAATCTTTATTTACTTATTAATAATCTAACCCCATTTTTTTAAAATACTCTAACTTATCCCTAAATCCATAGAGGGTTCACCAACTCATAAATCATAATATCATACCTCTTAAATTCCATAAAGAATTATTTAATGAGTCCTTAAACTCACATTTTTAATGACATGAATTATCTACAAGAATGATCATATATGCATATTAGTGTAAAAGAAAAACTGCCAGTAAGATTATCATTATTGAATCCATAAACTCAGATGAACAATATATCATAAAATTTCCAGATAATTTGTCATGGAATACATATATCCCTTATAAAAGATTCATTTCTATGAAATTATAATTTAAATAAATAAATTAATTGGAACCTATGTCACTTTTTATTTCATAAAATATTGGTTACCTAAATTAGTTCACCTACATAATTTTGAAATCAATGGTCAATATCACATCAATATGTATAATTTTTTTACATTCATTTTTATAAATCATTAATTAATCAATAATAGTATAAAACTACTCATTCAATTATTTTAGCATAGTAACACCAAAAAATAATCAACTTCCATATCTATATTTACATTTATATATCTTCTAACCCAGGAGATGGGATTTCACTCATTTACCATAAATTCCATGAAACCTTTTTTCCATAGTCATTCTTGTTGACTCATTGTGTGTAGTTTTTATAATTATAATACATTGATAATGTGTTTCTAAATTGTTTTAATATATTTCTAGTGTTTTATTAAATTTAGTGGAGTTTTTATTTTTGAAAGGTAACTAGACATAAGACCAAATAATATTGGTCTGAAATGAATTATTCTGAATTATTATTATAAGTGAATATCCAACTATTTAGAAATAATAGATCTGGTATATTTTTTGAAATTTAGGAGGATCATATCTTAAAAAACACTACCATCAATATTGTAGAAGATAAATGATTGGTGAGTGAAGGTTAGAGTCATGTAGTAGCAGCCTCCATACTCCACATACCTCATGTGGAAATATTCCAAAATGTTACATGAATATTTAATGATGTTCGTCTATTGTCCATCATGACACATTAAGGCACGGTTCAAACTTTGATGAACCAGGAATACAAGGATCCAACAAATGGGTGACAAGAGAGTTATGAATATTCATCCAATATATGTCTAAATCAAACCAAAAGGTCTTTAATATAATATTATCAAAGATTAATCCCCCATATCCAATGTTCTTTAATAATATATATTACCATCATTTTCTAAATGGTTAATCAAATAGAGAATCATCTTTGGTAATTGAGGTCATCAATGCATACCATCTAAAGGCATAATCTACATAGACTTCATCCAAATTCCAACTATATTCATTTTTCAATAATTGATTTACCCTTTACATTTATTATTATTTTTTTATTAATTTATTATAATACCCAATTTTGTATCCCAAACTAAATTGTATCTTCCATATCCTTTACTTCCAAAATATTCTAATATTTTAATGTGATTAGAGATATATTTGTAATGGGATTTGAAAAAATTCAAATAATATCATTCCTCCATGTTCAAATCATGTTTTTAATTATTCTTACATTAAGAAGAATGATTTAATATGGGTTCTGAATTTCATATTAAAAATAAATGGATTTATTTTTTTCAGGTTTCCCATTTAAACCGTTATAATTTATATTTTTTACTATTGGATTTCATTATAAAGAAATTTTATATACCCATTCTTGACTTCTCAAATAGTGGATATGTAGGTTAACGAATGTGTAATTTTTATATACCCTTTTATAAATGTCATTCCAATTTATTTACATTCAGATTTCATATTACGACTAATATTTCCCAAAAGTTCTTGAATTACTCAACATTTTAACTTTTAATAGTCAAATTATTAAAGGAAATCAAAATTAATTTTAATAATTTATAAGATTTTGTATTTATACATTTAATATAATTATATATGTCTTTTCTCCACCATGCTATATGTTTACATTATCTATATCCAAAATATTGTTATCAATGAAGTACCTTGGAATCTTGATTTTAAAATTAAAGTTATTTTTTAAACAATTTGATTTTCTAATAACAATACAATTCATAACATGATATTTTAGTTATGGAATATAAATGTTTTTCACATGATTCAATATTTATGGAACTAATTAATCATATTGGAAAACACCCAAGTTAATTTTTTAAATATTCATTTGATATCTCGTTTGGTTTTCATGACCTAACATAATAGTGCTTATCAACAACTACACCAAGTCGTCCCCCATAGTCTATGGGTTGGTGACATGCATTGAATGGAATAACAATCATATGAGGCCTTTTCCTAGAGTTTATATACACAACCACACCTATGCATCATAATGTATAAGTGTAGAGGAATAATGAAAAGAGGAAACATCGAGTGTAGTAACCAAACATGAAAAACAAATATTGAATAAATTGTTTCTAATAGATGAAACAAAAAATAATAATAATTAATAATACATTCAAAACTAGAAAATTAACACAATATAAAAAACATAATAAGTTATACATTGAGAGATCTTGAATCCACATTTCTATGCCTAGACCACCAATGGTGATCAAACACACACGGAATACTTATGCTCCTATGTAGTTTCACCAGACCAGTCCATGATATTTATAAGACATGAAACATACAATAAAATTCCATACAAGGGTGATTATAAACATATCAAGTAGGATGCAACACAATTTGAAGGATATATTATTTTTTCTTACTGGGAATACATGTGTACTCACAGTTCATATATAAAACTGTTTTAGGATTCCAATAGTACTTTGATGACCATGATGGACCTTACTCGCTCGAGCGTCAGGATTTGTTGTTGTTTCTTCAATGTTTATTTTCTTTTGGAACAATAACTTTGTATTTTCATTGTACTTTGTATCATATTTACATTTAATCATACATGTTTGACAATATATTTCATTCACTTTCAGTTTTCATATTTTTATTTGATTGGAATTTACCATATCATAACCCAGTCATATTAAATTAAAAGGGTAATTACTTCCAAATTTTTTGAGATTATATACCCTTGGTTCATGTCACCCCTCCAGGGCCTATTGAAGTCAGGAATCAGCGGGTCATTATATATACTTCGTCTTGAGGATGGAAGGGTATGGCAAATTTCCTTCCCTTCTATAATCAGGAAGAATGCAAGTCATGACACACATGAAGAGGTAGTACAAGAAGAAAATAATTCAAAAGTGTCATTAAGGAGATTATCTTTTATTCAGTCATCTCCCTCTAGATATCATATTTGGGACACTAGATTTGTTCTTTTGAGAAGAATATAAAATCAAGAATAATGCTTTGGATGTTTGTAAGGGAAATGATTTGGGTATGGTCAATCATGATGTATCGATGTGTTATGAGTATCAGACAGATGAGGTTGATTTTAATAATTAAGGTCATGGACACTTTTTGATGTCCTAAAATTTTTATATATAATAAGATTACTATCGAGGAAAACACAAAAATTTAGATATAAGTAAATTTGGGAAGAAACTATGGTCCATATATTATCCCAATGGATAATATTTTACAATTTTTAATATATTAAATAATTTCATAATATATTAATGCATTAAAATATCTTTATTTGTCAAATTTGATATTATTCTTTTAATTTGACTTTGAACACATAATGATATTGTGGTAATTTGAATAAATTTGTTTCTTCCATATATATTAATTCTTATAGGTCGATAATATATGTTTTAAAGATTAATTAATCCAAAATATATCAAAATTATTATTAATAATATCAATTTATCTATTAGTGAAATAGATATTGTTTTATCATTAAAGAGGAATATGAGATAAATATATAATTTGTAAAAATTTAAAATTAAATTAAATAATGAAATTAAATTCTTTATAACAAAAATATACCATTATATTCATTCATAGTGTTATTTTGTATGTATGTTGACACAAAAAAAAATATTAAATACAAGAGACGGATATTTTGTAACTATCCTTGAATTTAGATAATATATTAGTTATTTTGATAGAATAGTTCCGATTAAAAAACTCCAATTTGATATTATGATGGTTTGGGTAGTATCATCTTCATCTAATAAATTTTTTACCTATATATATTTTATTTTAAAAATTATCATTTTGATTTTCCTAATTTCATCTAATATAATTTTAATTGTGGTACCAAAAATATAAAAATTCAGAGGTTATCAATTACAAAATATAAGGGGTAAATTGTCCATAAATGGACCCTTTATAAAATTCTAGACATCATGATAATATAGTTTTATTGATAAATCATATTTATTATTTTTAATTAATATTAATAAAATCCTAATTTTATAAATTATTCTTACTGCCATTTTGGAAACTATTAACAACTATATCTTTATATGAAATCCAAAAATAATTATAACTTCAAAACAAACAATATAAGACACTTCTAACATGCCATATTCCACTATAAAATTCTTGGATCACCTCAATTAATTAAAATTATATTTATTTTTAAATTTTAAATAGCATTTATTTGATCATTTAATTAATATATATAAAAATATTTGCAGCATCATTATATCACCATTTAATTTAATTATGTTATAACTAAAAATTATAAATAAATAATCATGATTTAGATAAACATAAAATAATTTAAATTACAATCTATTTTAAAATTCATCTCATGTATAAAATTATATTAAATGTGATATACTTATAACAAATATTAGGTTGACATTTTTAACTTGTATTTAAATAAAATGTAATAAATGTCATATTCTTACCTAGGTGGTTTAAAGGATTGAATCTGAGGAGAATGTTGATTTTGGTCAAATCTCACTTATCTAATGAATTTTGGAAAACAATTAGGACAATTTTATAATATTAAAATATTAATTTTTAATTTAAATATCCAGTTTACCCATAACCATGGTTAATCAAAATTTTCTAATGTTAGTATTCATAATATACTAAATATTAAATTGATTTTATTAGACTATAAATATAATTTTGATTACAATGATGTGCTTAAATATTTTTAAATTCAATTCATAGAACCTTTAAAAATGATTTTAATTGTTGTACTACACGCATGGTGAAAAGGATGGTAAAAATAATATTCAAAAGGATAATAATATTTTTATATCTAATTTCAATATAAAATAATTAAAATGAACTAAATTGGATTAATATTTGAATAATTTATCTACTATGAATTTAAAACTCTATTTCATATTTAATAAATCATTAAATGAAAAAGTATTTTTTTACTACAATGTAGTATTCTCCATTATTCATCGAAAAACGTAACTTATTAGAAAAATAATCAATATTCAACCAATGTTATCTTTTACATTCAAAATTCATAAATATTGTTATTTAATGAAATTTAATTTTTAATATTGTCTAAAATTATTTAAATATTCTTTATAAAACGAAAAAAAGAAGTTCTATTAAGAAAATATGATTTATAAAATTTAAAAAATTACCAAAAATTATACATTTCAATTTGAATATGTTTTAATTTTTTTGAAATAATTTTAAATATCAATTAAATACTAGTAATTACTATTAATATTACTATGTTTAATTGCTAGGTTTGAAGTATCTAGTTTTAAATAGTTAATATAATAGTATGATAAATCACTGAAACCCATCATTACATGTAACAAAAACCAAGTTGGTGTTGCGAGTAGAGAAAGTATAACAAGATGCTGCAGATAATGGAATACAAACATATATAATTTATTTAATAACAAAAATATATATTCATTATTCCGTGAAGTGAAAAATATCAAAAAGAATAAAGTTATTTGGATAATAATAATTCACAAACCTCAGGGTGATAAATAAATTTATCATATGATCATCGATAATTTTAAAAATAAGCATGAAAATTATATGGTTATTGATCAATGTGAATGGTTATAAGTACCCACTCATATGGATTTTTAATACTAAATGGGTTGGGAGAAAAGCTACATTGATGATGTGCCTGTTTTTCGAGAATTTGTGGATGTATTTCATGAAGAGTTTCCGATATTTCCACCAAAATGATAAGTTCATTTCTCAAAACAATTCATTCCTAGATCCACATTAATTTAAAATACTCTCTATAAAATGTTCCCAGTTGATTTAGTGGAATTGTGGAATAAAAAAAATAACATTGATAATGGATTCATTAGACCGAATACGTCACATTTGGTGTAGATTCTATTTTATCAAAAATAAATATAATTCAACGAGACTCTTAATTTATTATTAGTATATTAACAAGATCAAAATCATGAACAAGTGCCATATCGTCATATTCATGACTTGATTGATCAACAGTGCAGAGCTCAATACTTCTATAACATTTACCTTCATTTTTATATCATTAATTCAGGCTCCATAAAAAGGATACACCCATCACAACATTCTTTTCAAGGTAGGGAAACTATATATATATTGATTTTTTTTGGAATTCATAATTATTATATTATCTTAATATATTTGTTTAATAAAGTTATTATAGACCACCATAAACAATTTTTTTAGTATTTATATATTATATTATAATCTATTAAAAGATAATTGAAGATCATGAAGATTACCTAATAACTATATTAAATACCATAAGGATGGAAAAAAATATGAAAATTTTAAATATGTGGAATTTTTTCTACAAATGGTTTCATTTATTTGGCCACATATTCTTAAGATATTGTATATCAGTAGATCCATATATGACATAGGATATTGAATACTGGCCATAACTAACAATGGGGATTAAGATCTGTTTCATTCTTGGTATTGTGGTATATTATAGATTTTTTGCAGAGAATTTCTCACCACTATATAATCATATGAAAATTTCAACTTAGAAGTCTTCCAAATTCCTCTGGATAGATGTATACGAGGTAATTTACAATTAATTGATGAGAAGGAAATTCAACGCACTTATCCTTACATTATCCATTTGTATAGAATTGTTTTTATATGTAGTGATGTATAAAAGAAAAAATTTGTATTTTTTCATATGAAGAATAACATTATTATCACTTATTCTTTTTGGCAGTTGATGATTAGGGAGAAAAATTACCCAACTCATGATTTTTAGTTACCAATGGTAATTTTTTCATTAAATATATTTTGGAATTATATTTATGTAGAAGAGTTTGATATATATAACAATTATGAATCACTAAAATATACATTGATATTTAAGGAGTTGATCATACACCAGAGAAGGTGGATAAAGTTGATAAAGGATAATGACATCTGAACACATTACAACCCCATAAAAGAGAGCAATGTGGCTCCTGTTTTGAGTTTAAAGGATCATGCTAGCTTATGAAAAATGAGGATAAAAAAATACTTATTTTTTATACTAACAGAGGTTGGACATATAATTCCTGGAGGAAGGGAAAAATATTATCTTTCTCCAAAGAATAATCAACCTTCTATCCAAGAGAGGATTGTATATGCATAAAATTATTATGTATTCCATCAAAAAAATGTTTCGAATGATCATGAGTGTATCAATATACATGATAGAATGATATGTTTCAATAAAAATGTTATATGTTCCTTCCAAACAATATTTAATGAATTATATATTAGAATAAGATCATAGTTCATCATTGTTTATTCATCATCGAAGTATGAATATTTATAGGGATTTGAAAGAATACAACTATTGGGATGGAATAATGACATAAATCATAGAGTTTGTTTTTGGGTTCTTGGTAGGCCATCAATATATGGATGAATGAAAAAATTCATTGGGGATATTTCATTAATTACATATACTATAATAAGAAAAAGGATATCATAATTATAGATATTTTTGTGGAACTACCCAAAATATCTAAATGGTTTATTGCTAGATGGGTGGAATTGAATCACTATACATGGTAAATAATATTCATTGATATAAAATAATACTTCCCTTTGGATCTGATTTCTAGGATATACATAAATGAAGTGGTCAGGTTTCTAGGACTACCACATTATATTGTATCAGATCGAGGAATGAGGTTTACCTTTATGTTCTGGTGAATTCTTCAATGATAACTTCATAATGAAATAAGTTTAAACAAAGCATATCATCCTCAAATATATGGCCTCTCTAAAAGGACTTTTTAATCCCTAGATATATGTTGATATATTGTTCTATTCATTTCATTGGAGGTTGGTATCAATACATTATTCTAGTCAAGAGTTCTTAAATAAATTGGCTTCACTGAATAATTCAGATGTAACCTTCTTGAATCTCTTCATTGGAATAAATGTAGATATCCCACATGCTAGGATGAATATGGATAAATAACAATATTATTACTAGAGATTATTGAAGAAAAGGTTGAGAAGGACTGAACTATTCAGCAGCTTATCAAGGTATCTCGTAATCAGTAGAAAGTTTCTTCCAACAAACCAGTGACCTGATCTAGAATTTGATGTTGGATGGAATGTATTTTTATTAATCTCACCCTAAAATAAGGTTATGAGGTTTGAAAATAATAGGAAACTAAATCCTTGGTATATCAATCCCATTTTTGATTATTGATTGTGTCGAGATGGTATATTATCTTTTTAACATCCTAATAATCTCTCCCAAAACCAGAATGTGTTACATGTATCATTCATGTGGAAATACATACCATACCATTCACATGTATTGAAATTCGATTCCATATCAATTGAGCATGATCATTATTATAAAGAACATCGAGTTAAATTTATGGAGAGATAAAAGAATGTTAAATAAAAAATGACCGCCCACATCATCAATTTTTAAAAGAGAAATCACCAGTTAGCGGATGCTATATTGAAACCTGATGACATGATGAACCATAATTATCATCATTCTTTTTACGTGAATGATGAATTTCAAGGGTGGAATTTATTTTATGTGGGGTAGAATGTAACACCTATAGTTTTTATGGAATTTTATTGTCAAGTAAAATAAATTATCATATATTTCATTAATTTCACAATGTAAAACAAGCCTTTCATAGCGCACTGACTCTGAAAACATTACAGAAAACACTGACTTAGCATACTTTACAAGCAACAATATGTTTCAATGATACATTTTTATGAGTATTTAAATGAGATAATTATTTCGTAGTCAATAAAGTTGTAATATTACTAGTAATAACAAATTTTATAATAATTTTATAATAGTTTTATATAAAAAATATTTTCTAATGAAAGATGTAATTTTTTTAATAATATTCATATGTTCTATAATATTATTTTCTCAAATAAAATAATTTTTAAATCCATATATTAAAAACAATAAAATAAATATCATACACATTTATGAATTTAATTTGATAATATAAGATCAATTTTTAAATTTATAATATCAAAATTATCTTAGGGAATTTTATTGGATATTTATATGAAATAACGTTTTTGGATTAATTGTGGATAATGATTAATTTTAATTACAAAATGCATTTTAATATAATTTATTTATGGCGTTAAACTATATTTCAAATTGATTTAAAATTATAAATACATCATATTATTAAAAATTAATTCATTTTATAACATGAGAATCAATTTCACATTGAAATTGGGAATAAAAACATAGAAAAAATTTCAGATCTTTTTACATTAAAAACTCAAACTGTCGTCCCCTCAAAGGGATTAAATATAAATTAATTTTTTACCTATTTGCTTTTTGAATTTGGAAAAAAGGAAAACCTATTTGTAATTATACTAATTAGTAATTCCAAATATATTAAAATTAGTCTTAAACAACTATATTAGTCAATGTAGTTAAAATAAATTATAGTGATTATTGTAAAATTAAGAATATCAAGGGAACAAACATTAATATTAAAGGACCAAATGACCTTCCCAATATTTTGTACCCATTTTTTAGAAATATTTAATCCATAATCTTTCCAATAATGATTTTGGTTTATATTAATTTTTAGGTGAAATTTGTATACACATAACATGTTTTCAGAAATGTCTATCGTGTCTTTTCTCTTCCATGTAATAGGCCACCACAACTCCTTCTTCTTCACACCACTCAAACTATATTGGTTCGTAAAATATTTTCCCAATACAAATCCAAAAAAGTATCCATTTCTCCTCTTAGAAATTTTTTTGGTCATAAAGGCTTCCGTGAAATCCCTTTGGGGCATTATAGAAGGATTTACCATATTAAGAGGTAAAATCCTCCTCCAAGCTTAATTCTTTAATTTTTACTCTCCACCCCATAAATCCATCTAATGGATATTGAACTTATTTTAAATGTGTATGGTGAACTACTATATCACAGAATGATAATATATCATTATTCTATTATGACCACTCATGGTACAAATTATAGTGAAAACCCTATTTAAATATAATATTTAAGAAATTTATAATTTATTCATTCTTTTGTAAATTTTTAACAGAAATATCATTATAATGTCTATTTTTTAATTATTATACCTCCATTTAGGGAATTGTGGACTAATTCCCCCTCAAAATGATTTTATTCACTTACACACAACATTGAATGTATTACTATTTTGTTTAGTAAAAATAATATATATATATATATATTAAATAATAATGAAATAATAGTGATATTATGTTCATATAGAATAATATTTCATTTAATTTCATTCAATACGATAATAAAATGACAACTGCGTTCATGTGTACATATGACCAACTATATCTATGAAAGATGTATTTCATTTAATATTTATGTATTATATGAATAAATTTAATAAAAATATATTGAATATAATTTAAATTTTAAATATGGTTTATATTATAGAAATCATGATATATGAATGAGGTCCAAAGATATACAAAATTAAGACAACTGAAAAAACAAAGAAGATATTACCCGAAGAGAAACATTAGCATATAATTCATATCAAAAGGAAAATATAATGTCATAATAAAAACATACATGGTTTTATATTAAATAATATTGAAATTTTTATAATTTTAAATAAATTTATATTTATTAAACATGAATTTTGTATGATTAAAAGGAGTGTCAAGGAAAAGGTAAGGGAATTTCATCTCATTTTTTATATCTATTCGATACATGCCATGTTCACCAATATTGTATTTTGTGTTTACTATATAATTAAATATAATTATTTATATTAATCATAATAATAAATTAATTTTTATTTAAATATCCATTATATCATATTTCGTTCATGGGGTTTTTGGGTCAATAGTTACCAAATCTGTAATAATTATTTGTGTCAATTTGGAATTTTTTGTACTCATGTTTTGTTATAAACCTAAATTCATTTTCTATGCGTATAAAATTCATTTTTAAATTTAAATCATGAATATAAAAATATTTCATTATATGTTAGTCTCTGTGTAATTTTATTTTCTTTAATGGTTGTTTTGATTTAATGTTTCCAAGTCGTAGGATTTTATTGAAACAATCTCATCATTTATAGATATTGTTTATAATTATGATTCCATTAGTGAAATATTATGATCCATCTACCAAGAAAAATGATGAATTTTCTTATCCTTTAATTATTCATGAAATCTACTTGTATTTTTATTGTGTTTACACTCTTATGTACTTCAGATATTCAAGAAAATGTTTTTTATGAAAAATCATACCATATATTTCTCTTCGGTCGAAAATCGACTTTCTGTCAAAAAAAATTCATAAAAAAATGTTTTTAAAAATAATATAAAATGATAAATAAAGATGCATTTCTTGGAAAAATGATTTTAAAAATGTTTTATTGTCTTCAAATTCAAATTTAAATATTTTAAATCTTTTTTAAATGCAAAATGTTTATCGAAAAAAATTATTCTTTGAAAATAAATATTTCAATGATGGAAATATATTTTCATCAAAAAATGTTTTTAAATGATAATTAAATATTATTTCAAATCTATTATGACATAAATTATTAGTCATTCATTTCTGGGGGAAATAATTCAGTAATTTTATTTATACACTTTATCTAAATGGATTAGGTTTTGATGGAATGATTTTTATGATACAATATTCTCTTTAATGTGTTGTAACATTTTGAATCCCACTTATTTTAAAATATTATTTTAATAATGAAAAGATTATGAACACTGTATCATTTCAAAAACATATGATTTTATTATATGTTTATGATACCCATTTTATTTAATAAGTTATGATATTATTTTTTATGATTTGGTGTCACTTCTAAGGATTATTTCATTATGAGATTGGTTGAACCTATATCACCCTTTATTGAATTCGTTAAGAATTTTTATACCATCGGATGGACTATGATAGTCTTCCGAGTGACGCTTGACTACTAATATTGTCTTGGGAGTGAATAATGACTACCCAGATGGTACAAAGAGTGAACTCCTATTTTTATGATGTCTATGGGAGTGAACCATGAATACTATGATGGTATTGGGAGAGAACCCATACTATTGTGAATGACTTGGAAGCAATTTCTTAATTACAAAAGAGAAAATTTACTTGATTATGTGTAGTAGAAAAATATATGTTTTTTTACTAGGTTTTGATTTCATCAATTAATTTCCCCATTTCCTAATGATTCATGTCATGATATATACCAATGTATATTCCATTATTTTTTTCTGATCTTTGTTATATAGTGTAAGGCCTTATATTTTTCTGATCATGTTATCATATATCTTTTCTCATGATTATGATTACATGTCTCCATTGTATATCCTTGATGGGAATTTGATCTCACCACTTTTAATGTTTCCTTCCCTAGGATATGAAGATATGTTTTATCCTTTATGTTTCTATGAAGGGTTATAATCAATAAAAACCAAATGAAAGATAGTGTTCCTCACTTATATTATAGTTTTTAGGATTACATGTTTCCCAAGGCACTAGACTAGTATGGTATTTGGGAATCTGTTTATATTTTTTTATGTTCTCCAAAAAAGTTATGTAACAATAATGTATCAAAATACATGGGCGCTATAAATCCCCACAGATCATGGTTCCAATTTAATCATTTAATATTTTATATAATTGAAACATATATTTAATTTTGAATTCTTTATTCCTTATCTATATATTTGTCGTAGATAGTTTTCAATCTCTATTTCATTGTTTAATATTGATATTGATTTGTGAATTATTGATATATGTTTCTTATATGGTTATTTCTAGTCTCTCTCCTCTACTTGAGTGTGGTTACCATGTTTGGTATTTTACAATATTGTTATTAAAGTCGATGTATTGATATTTAAATTCATATTAATTATAATTTTTGTTTTATATTTGATTTTAAAATTTATTTTCTTTTGAATTCCAATAAATTATTTTAAAAATATGATTAATTTTCTCAAAATGTAATATGGTGTGCAATGAAATATCATTGCATATTTATTTTAAAAATAATGTAATGATTTTTATAAAATGATCATGAATTTAATTGAATGATTTAATGAATTGTATTGATGATAAATATTGAGTAACAATGGAATGAAATTGTTTTAGGTTTTCAAAATTAAATAAATAATTATAAAAGGAATTTTTTTTATGAAAACCATTTCATATTTGTTTTTAATGAAATTTCCTGATTTCAAAATTATTTTTAGGATTCCTAAATGATGTATGATGATGATGATTTGAGATGGAGTATTTCACCATTTGTTGATTTAATCCATAAAGATGAGAGGTAGGTTTGTTATGTGGATAGTCCAGGATAAGCACACAATGTATTTATTTTTTCTATATTATATTTAATGTCACAAAATAAATACTGAACATGAGGAGGGAATAAATTTAAATCATTGGGGTATAATCCTATTATCCCAAGGATTAAGATTTGGGGATGTTTTCATACATGAATATTTAATTCACTAATATATTTTTGGATCATTAAAAATAAATACAAATATACATAAGGATTATATTAATGATTAAATTATTTAATATGATTTAGAAATGATTTTTTTAATGATTAATTAGATTCTATTTTAATCGCGATTTATTTACATTCTTTATTTTATGGAAATTTACTATGGTTACTAGTTTATTATATCCATTGAAAATTCACAAAATTCAAGTCTTATATAGAATTGTATGACTATTTATATTCTATTATATAAAACATATAATATTTGGTTTATTTTTTGTGGACATAATATGAAAATTTTAAGGTGGATTCTACTAGTCTAGTTTTACTAAAATCGTGTTTTTGGTTGGGTGGTTTTATAGTTCCATTATCAAGATCCATGAAAAAATAACATATCGATTGGGGATGGTGTGTCTTCTTGATTAAGAGTATTTTGTGAGTTGAGGTTGATATGTTTAGTGTGTGATCCATATATCAGGAATATATCATGATAATTGTAATTTATTTGGATTTTTTTTCTATTTTATGGTTTTAATTGATCATCCTATATAATAATTTTCATAAGGACTTATTTTGAATACCTTGTGTTTATGGATTATTTAGTTTATTTTTTTTATTTTTTATTATAATTGTTTTAAAATCACTCAAATTTGTCATTTTCATTATGCCACGGTCTTATTTAGTACACAATGAAGATAAATAATTATATCTATCCATGTTTAGATATATATAGGTATTTTTTTAATCATGTTATCTAGGTTGTTCTGTGAAATAAACTCTTGTTAAACATTATTAGTCTTTGGATAAACATTATTTTACCCTCTTTAGTGGCTGGTTGAAACTACAATGCAATTTATGAGCTCCTATAACATATATATTTACCAATTATTTAGATTTATGAACTAGACTATCCTGTTACATTATCATAATACATTCATTGGTATTTTCTAAGACCCTAAATAAAAATTACCATTTAAAAATAATATATCCAATGGAAAAGAAAATGATTTTTACCTATATATTATCTATATAGCCATAGACTATACAAATAATGAATAAATATGGTATGTTTGTATCTTATTCCTAGCGAGAGATACGTAACATTATGGAAGTTTTTATAGATAAAAATACTATTAAAAGTTAATCGAATGTTTTTTTAGGAAAATATACTTTTAATTTTGAAATCCCATATTTAAAATAAAAAAATCAAAAAATAATATGGAAAATGTTTTCATAAGAAATAAAATCTATAACAAATAAATGAATAATTAAATCATTACAATGAATGGATGGTGGTGAATTATATTAATTTTATAATATATAAAATGATGACTATGTTTACACCATATAAAATAAGTATATATTTCAGAAAATGACATGAAATTTTTATCTAGCTGATTTTTAATAATGAAAAATATGGGTAAAATGAAATTTAAAATCATTGTATATAGGTAAAATAATTTTTCAAACCAATTTTTATAAAATTTACATTGAATAAAACGAATTTCATCACAATTATGGAAATAAAGTAGGTTTTCATAAAAAAGTTATCTTAGTCTCAATAGTATATAAAGAAGAGAATATTGAATTAAAACATGTAATATAAAAAATTATTGTAGAAGAAGATAATTAATATTTTTATAGATAGATCATCTTATTTAATCATAATATTTTGTTCATAAATAGTCTCGGTAAAATTGATAGTGTAACTAAAAACCCTTTTCGGTAGTTCAAAATGCATTATAAGTGATTTAATGTAAAATATAATTAATTTAAATTTAATATAATAATATACCATATCCATATTAGTACATATAATACCATACATTTTTTAAAAATATATATTATTAACTATTTTTTATAAGATCGTCGTTAATGTCACTCTTACTAGTGATTATAGTTTCTTTCTTCATTGAAGTATATGTATGGAATTACTGGAAAATTTCCATTAATAATAATATCATCAACTACAAAAAATTAACACTGATATAAACATCAAATATAATAATTTTATAAATATATAACACCCCAAAATGTACTTATAAAAAATTAATGACATTGTTTATAGAAGTTGTACTCTGTATGTACTCATGAACATTATGTTCATTTTATTTTTAATATAACGAAAGAATAATAAATAATATGTTATATTGATATTTTCATATTTATATCATATATATTAGATATATTTATTAAATCGATATATATAAATAAACATTTTTTTGTATGAATAGTTATTTATAATGTTATGGAGTTGGTTGTCGACACTTCTGGATGAGTGATACATTCACCTGCACTTTATTGAAATTTTGTGGAAAGGAGTTGTGAAATCATCATAAAAATATATATATGTTATTTATGTTATTGTATGACTCATAAAAACATGGATACTATATGTTTAAATAATGTGGATGAAGAAATAAATATTTATGTACATACTTAAGAGTTATACATATTCACTGAGTAACCACTTTTGCCTAACATTTGAAGCCTTGAAATTATTATATAATGACCGAATGATGAAAAGTGTGAACTAGTATGTGATGTTGGAAAATTATTTTTTATTGAATTTGAATAGTTAATATTATTTATATGTGTCTAAAATGGAAAATAATGGTTCCTTATATATGTTAAAGGAAGGTCAAACTTGAATGTTTTCAAAACATTAAAATTTATTAATGGCATATACGTTAAAAACTATCCATATGACTCAATTCATAATATTACATGAGATAGGGTGTAAATATAGCCATAAAATTGGATTTATACATGTTTATATGGCAATAGAATAATTTTTTCTTATTTTTATCTCCTAAGTAATATCATTTTAATGAAAAGTACAGTAACAAAATTTAAATATATTACTATTAATTATGAAAAAAAATTAGTGTTCCCTCTATATAATATATAAATGTTTTTAGTATAAATGTTAAATTTTAATATACTTTAGATTATATGAAATGGAGAGTTAAAATTAAAATAATACATTGAAAAAATAGGGAAAATTATTTTACAAAATCTGTAATTTTTGTAATCATTTATTTAAATAATTTTTTTAATAATGTTGATTAAATTTAAAATTAAAAAATTAATATTAATTAAAATCATTTATTTACATATTAAAATTTATACAATGAAAAATAAAACATTAAAAATTCCAGAATAGAATTTTTTTTAATAAAATAAAAAATCCACTATTAACTGATTTTTTTTCTTTTCAGACAAATTCCAAAATTTCATGTTAATAAATTTTAGATATTTTTTCACAAAATTGAAGATATTTTCTTTGAGTAAAAAAATTACAACTGGATAAAATTAATTACAACAAATATTCACAAATTACTATAAAATAAAATTTTTTATAACAAATATTTGAGGAATAAATTTATTTTATTGATAATTTATTTATAATTATATATATATTATTCAAAAAAATTACATTATCTGAAAAATATAAAACTATTTTAAATTATGTTGTTATTTTTATTATTAATAAAATTTAAAAAATACTTTACAGTGTTCATATTTAAATTACATAATTATATATAATATTACAGTTTATATAATGATACTTTTATATGTAGTAAAATCTATAAAGTACATCAAGATTTTATCAATTAAAATAAATATCAAATCCTTGGGTGCTAAAATATTTAACCATTAAAATGATTTTCTCCCATGATATTTCAATATACTGAAAATAAGAAGACGTGGATCATTCTATTTCATTACATCCTCTAAATCAAATATATGTTACATGAATTCCAAATTCTTTAAAAAACATTATCCATGTGAGTTGTCATATTCTGTAACAAATTAAACTACAACAAAAATTTCTACAGGTTTTCCATCATGTAAAGGGCTATTCTCAAGTGGAATGACCACAATGCATAGTATAGATGTGGGATCTTGTATTTACTTACTTAAGATATATATGGAATTCAATATGATTACAAGAGATGATTAGTTTATATGTCAAGAATTAATCTATACTTTATTCTCAAAAACAACTCGTGATAGGACCATTATTCATGTGGATTACCATTCCTTTCCTTTTAAAATTTATAAACATTTTCTAAGGTGATATTTATAGAAATTTCTTCTCAATGACATGGAATTCTAGATCTTAGGGTAGATGGTTATCCTAACTCTTATGTTGTCTCTAAGTATATATGATGTTCTACTTGATGGATTTAACAATCAATTGAATTAACTTGTGTATTTAATATCCCTATACATTTTTTTCAACATCTTCATCCATGTATGTGGTATTTCATGAAATATTTCCTTAAAGGGTTTCATAACTATCCATCTAAATGTTAGTGTGAAAGGTATTATAGGATAGAATTTTGATAAGCTAATATTATTAATCCCAATAACATTTCATATTTAGAGAAAGTTGTCATATAAGACACTATAGGGTTTGAATGGTTCTTTAATAATAACTATTAGTCAAGGGATGATTGTATGTATAATGTATAACTCTTAACCAATATCTTATAGAATATTTATCCCAAAATTTGTTCTAATACTCAAATAGTGATCGCATTCAATAGAATTTGGAAATCCATAAAACATTACCACTTTCATAATGTAAAATATAGAATGTTGATAAAGAGATAAATAATGTATAATATTAATAATTCATTCAATATTCATAATCAGATATACTAAAACTCATATACCCTTATAAAAAATAGTTTTTTTGGGTTTTTAATGATGAAATAAATAATGATATTTTCTATTTCCATTATCATATGGGTAATTTTAGTAAATTTAAATAATATTTTCCATTCTCAGAAACAAATTCCTAACTTAACAAGCACCAAGATAAAAACTAAAAAATAAATTTCTTGATTTTGTACATCAATAAATGTCTTTCAGGTACCTATACTTATTAATACTCATAAGAAAAATGGATAGTGATGAGTTTTGAGCTTCTTCGAATAAATTCATCATTATGTTAGGTACTAATGGAAAAAAAATTCTCGATTCCTGACACATATAATTACATAATAAACAATATTTAAGTCAAGAACATTTCAAACCTTCTTTTTAAAATCAACATCTTTATTCTGGACCATTTTATTATTTACATTGATTAATGGTTAAACACTCATTTGAAAATGATATGATTTATTTTTCCCCTTTATTTAGTAATGGCTTGTCACTAAAAAAACCAAAACTATTGGATTCATTATGATCGTCATCATATATATGTTTTCCTAACCCATCCAACTTAGAGTTTCATTCATCTTGTTTACATTCCCAATGTTATTACTTATTGAACATACATAATAATTAATCTACTACATCCATCTTCATTAATTCATATTAATCTCTTTTTGGGTAGAAAATAACATTTACACTTTACTGATCGTCATATATGTTACATATATATCTAAAATTATATATCTCATATATTATTAAGGTAATGATTATCATTGAAAAATATAAATCAATGGTGAGGTAATTTTTCTCATTGTCATTCAACATTGGTAAATCATGAGCTATCGCTGTATAGTTAATCATAGGAACAAATTCCAACTCATTTATTAATGCATCAATATATATCTAAAAAATAGTATCCACTATAATTTAGAGTGAATATAATTTTTTAACTAGACATAGTTTCAAATACCATAAATTTTCATTACATTCATTTTACAATTAAATATAAACTCATTTAGAGTAAAAAAATTTGGTGAATTAGATAGTAATTGGAAGTTATGCACATTTATTTTATATTATAAAGACATTATTTGAAAATTATGGATTTCAGTCATTGAAAATGTTCTGTGAAAAATGATAATAAATTCCTTCATTGAAGGATCTATAGAAATATCTTCCTAAAGTATTATATAAATTGTAAATTATACATGTTACTAGAAAATGTTAAACATATCATTTTTTAATTACAACATCATCTTTTTAAGGTAATTATGCTCAATACAGATGTAACATTCATGATATTACTTCAAATTAAATTAGATAAGAAAATAATATTTAAATAAACCATAAAATGACCATGGTAATATATAATTTTGGAATTTATTGAATCAATGGAGAATAATATGGAATTAATAAAACTAAATAGAATAAATATAAATTAATAGTGTCCTAAAATCATATGAATTTTTTTCATTGGTTTGGATTCATATTTTTCCCTTAAATGATAGTATTCAGGCCTGTGTAAAATCATGAGATAATAATTTCTAATACCTTATTGACCGAAAATATCATCAATAAGGGAAATTGTTTTCTTAATCATTATTTAAATCATATTATGTTCTAAATAATCAATGATGAAACACATTTTTTACTTTATCTTCTTAAAAATGGTGTACACCATGGGGACCAACATTTCTAAATAATTTATTTATCAATTTTATCAGGGATCTTCTTCTTTAGTTCATATAACTCAATGATAGAGATTCTATATATTTTAATTAATATAAGTATAACACCAGTTATGAAATCTATTTAAAACATAATATCATGATTCTACAAAATAATAGGAAGAACATCAAAAAAATTACATAAATAGAATCTCATCACATAGGTATATATTTTATATTATGTTTATCTTGAACTATCTAATATTAACAACCTCTATTAATATGGATAAATTTATATAAAATTTAGATAATTTAAAATGGATGATCATATTCAACTTCTTGTTGATAAAAATTCATACTTTGTTTTATAAGATCAAATATAAATTCCCTGCCTCAATAACTGATAAGGTATTTATATAAATAATGCATATCAAAACCCATAATAAAATAAAATAAAACTAATTATAAACAATAAAATTCTAAAAATTAATATTTTTTCAAAATTATATCATTTTGGAGCAATATACATTTGATGTGACCATTTTTCTATTAAGAGTATTCACTAATAATTTAAATATAGAATTATTTATTTGGTAAGTTTTTACCTTTATAATATAATTTTGATATAAAAATGTTGGTAGATCCATAACCAAATAAGACATTATAAGTTATAAATTATATGTTAGGTGATTCTTTTACAACTACATTATCGAACCCAATAATGGATTAATGATTTCATGAGATTCCCAAATTTATCTAGTCCTAAGTGGTTTATATCATTAGGAAATGTCACTCCTCCAATTGGATAAACATTATTTTCATAGTAATGGAATTTTAAAAATATCCATCAAAGTGCCACACATAAGAGGGAAAAATATTGACTAATGTGTTAGTGATTAATGAATTCATTTATTTATATTAAATTTTTAATTATTGTGAGAATAAAGTTATTTTATTTTATTTCATATATTTTCATAGATGATAAATCAATTATGATCAAAGGGATGAAATAATTCATAATTTATTCATTTGATTGTTCATTTAAGAAATATTTGATCTTGTTAATAAAAATATATATACAAGAAAATATATAAGTTAATGTCTCTATTAATTATAATGTTACATTAAAAATTTTATCAATATAATTGGGGATCAATGTTTTTATAACTACACCTCATTAACATTCTATTTAATCCTTCCAACTTGATAACCTCACAATCCTCTAAAATGTGGTGATTATTCATCACAATAGAAATAAAATTATTTACATAGAATTAATTTTCATTAAGATATTTTTATGACTATACATACTCCCCTTGATGTAATGCATTTTTTGGAGACTTAAATTACCTTGAGAATATTTATGAAAACAAACAATTTATATTCTTATAGCACTATATCATGGTTATGTAATGGTAAATATTCCATTTCTTAAAGATGAATATTTCATTCTAGAAACATTTCAATGATAATAAGTTATTATGATACTATTTCTTATTATAAATGTTGATTTAAATTTTATTTATTGTAATTTATCTCTTATTAATTCATCCAACTATACAAATATATGTTTAAAATTTTCATAACCGTTAAAGTAGAGGGGAAGGTGTTTTAAGGTTTTATCTCAAACAAAAATTAATATATCCCTTTAGATAACATATTAGGAAAAAAAATTGTTTTAGGTCTCCATATCATCCAGAAATAAACAAATAGGGGAAAATATTTTACATAGGATATAATTATTTAAAAAAAATTCTTTCAGCAAACCAATAAATATAGAATGTTCTAGATTAGTTTATTCCATATCTTCTCCATATTTCATAATCTATGTGGGTACCTCTTTCACATGATCAATCAATAAATAATAATCCACTAAGTTTAGTTAAATATGGAGAAGAATCATTGATTGTTATAACATAGAAATTTAATAGGATAATAAATCAATGTAATCAAATATACATACCCATGGATTGATCAAATGGATCATTTAGGTTTATTTTAAAATTATCTTCTTCATCAACACAAATTTTTGATATTACATGGTGGATAACATACCCTTGTGTATTTTCATGGCCAACCAAATATCACCCCAAAAAATCCTACTTTTAATATTTCTTGATAATTTACCCTCAATCAATGAAGTATGAAAAATATCTATTTTCTACTGATGGGTTACCGTGGTGAAATTATCCATTAATATAATGATATTGGATAGGAATTTTTATCAATATAAAACTTTTATGGAGACTAAATAATTTTTTTTTGGAAACTTATTTACATCAATTTTTTTGTAATTCTAAAATTGTTCAAAATATATACTAATATAAAATGTCTATGAAAATGTATTCCAATTACCAAGGGTAATAAGCTAGAGTATATTGCCTTGTCTCATCTATTTTTGTCGTAATAACATCATTAATAATTTAATTAGGATCTTAGTTCATGATTTTTTAAACTAATCACACTATGGTCCTCATGGGAGCCCCTATTGAAGGTATGGGTACATCTAAACCCAAAAGGGTTGACATCATAATTCATAGGGGGTCATAAGGATATCTATTAATACCCATTAAATATTAGTTATGTATTATAAAATAATGCTTACACTAACTGAGGTTAATATTTTAATTACTTTCCAATTAAAAAATGATTATATAGTCGGTTGTCCTATTTCATTTCCAAGAAATCCTTGATGGTTTAGCTTCTATAAATAGTGATTAATGGAGGAATTGGGAGAACATCCTAGTAATCAATAGTCATCTGCCTCCTTCTTCATTTTAAAACCTATTACACCTCTAACACATTTTATTGTTTTCTCTGTTCAATAATCCTCACCAAAACATAGTGAAAACCCCATTAAATAATTTTTATTGTTGTTTAAAATTAATAAAAAACAATATAAATATGATCATGTATCACATCATCTAAAACTTATTTTTGGGTACCTCTATTAGGGAATATTTTGATGGTTGGTAAATATATGGATTTTATTATAAAATCCAATATTCATTATGATTCTAGGAATTTAATAGACCATCATATGAAAATATAATTAATAAAACATTACTTTATATATCAATATTGTATTTTTCCCAATCATGAAATGTTATCACATCTATTATTAAGTGGAGTAAATGAAAATCCCTTAAATATTCATGCACAATTTCCTATACTATATATAATACATATTAATAAATATTATTTAATATATTCTCATTTTTTGGGATTATAACTTCGCTAAATAGTATTGAATTCATTAGAAGATTCTCTATTTCCACCATATATAAATTGAAATGGGATTTTTTCAAACATAATATCTTATGTAAATGGATCTAAATATGAATTAATCTATAAATGTACATACATACTCATGTTAAAAAAGTCATCCCACTCATAAGTAGATCATTGGATCACCCCTTTAGTTGTTCCGAAATCAATCATTTACCATACATGTTTTAGGGAAGTGATTTGTTTTTTGAGGAAGAAAATATAATATCCTTCTATATGAATAAATTATCCTCTACCATGATATTTATATCATAATTTAAATATTCTTTGATTCAATATCCACTAATTTTAGGAATATTAAAATCAATTTTTCAAATATTCCTTAAATATTTAACATCAAATTTTCCATTTTTTCTAATTTTTGAATTTCTTATGGAATACATTGTCTGATATCCCCTTGGATGACTATGAATAAAATAAAAGATCTGTAAGCGTCATTGGTCTTCAATAAAAATTATAACTATTTGATTTTTATAATAACTATCACAAGTGATCCTTCCTAGTGATGTGAATGTGATTATCTTATATAAATCTCTTGTTATGTGGCCTCTTCAACATTTTGTCGTTGTGAACCTCAATTTGATGGTTGTTTCTGTCGCGATGGGGCATCATAGTCTCCAATATCTAGATGATTTTTTATTTTCCCATAATAGAGTCAAAAATTAAATAAATTATGTAATTCTATTCAACAATATCCCTTTATGGGGTGAATAAATTGTGGAATATTCAAATCTATTGGTAAACCAGACAGATGCTCACAATTTTGGAAAAAAAATTATTTCCTATTATATATCTGGTGGAATTGTTAACCATAAATTCCTTATAATTTGATTATTTTCTTATCATATGTCTTTTGGGGTTGATAAGGATTACTTATCTAGGAACATCAAATTTCATGCATACATGTGAGACATGTATTCCTATTTTTTGACATCAGCATCCACTCATTCTTTCATCACATAGTCTCTAAATTTCATCATATAAATCTTCATCACATATTCTCTATGGAATTTGTTAATAAATGTACTTGTGGTGTGATATCCACAATGGAAGATGTTTAAATATACATATAAAAAGTTATATATAGTGAATATATACATTAATGAAAGAGGCACTGTGTATGTCATGATTTGATTTACAATATGGATCATGAATATTTATATTAAATTCATCATATGATACCACATATTTAAAAAAATGATCATTTTTACTACCCGATAATACCAAAATGGCACAGAAATAAAAAATTCCATAATTCCAATATAATATTGAATTATGAACTAGAGGATGATTTCCAAAAAAAAGTGTGGCCAATCCCTCATATACCTCTTTCACTAATATGGTCTCCAAAACATATATTCTTAGCCTCACACCACAATTATATTCATGATCTTTGAAAAGATTAATTCATAACCACAACATTAATAATATATACAGTCGATTCCCCATAATGATTTAATGATAACTAGTAAAACACCTTCATCATATAGACATTATTCTTGTACATTTCATTTTAACAACATCTATCCACACATTACATTTTACAATATACCATTAAAGAATTAAATATTTTTCCTCTACCAATTTCATTTCATTATTATATTAATCCATTCATAAGAGTGAGTTCATTCTCAGGAACAATATTCATTCGATGTGATTTTCAACACCAATTTCAACTATTCAAGGGTCATGAAAAGTACTCATTTACAGTCCTCATTTATGATTTTGGATTGACGAATTCACCATAAAAGAACAAAAAATTGGGATACACTAAGTAGAATTATACATTACATATATTTGGACAAAATTTACTATACTTCAAATGTAATTTTTTGGTTTGAGGTGTACATCATTTCAGAGACTCTAGGATTTTGTTATAGTGTATTTATATGTATGTTTGTGAAATCCAAATAGGTTTTTTTAGAAAAATCATATGGAATTGATTTAATTTTATCACATGTATTATAATCCAAAAAATCATATATCTATTCAATATTGACATCTACATCAACACATAATTACCAATATAATTATTATATTTTTACATATCGATGGTGGAATGAGGAAGAATGGATGGGGAGAATTCTATATTAATCTGAAGTATTTGAGGCTATATATCATATGTTCTCAAATTTGGAAACATTATGAACAAAAATATTATTTTACAATATTTGATATAAATATATTTACATAAAACAATAGATTCATTCAAGGAAATATATTCTCTAAAATTGGAGAATAATATGTAATCAGCAAATCTTAGTATAAGAATTGAGGGGAAATAACAAAAAATAATATATAATAAATTTAAATACATTAGTGTACTAATAATTATAATTCATATACATTTAATGGGATGATATTAAATTATCACATTGATGGTGGTAGAATGGTTGGAGAATCAAAATATTCTCTTAAATTGAAAATGTATCATTGATATGTAAAACATATGGATCATGTTCATATCCCTTAGGATTATATAGAAAACAAAAGATGGTTCTATAAATGAAAATAATGATGTGATTAAATTTCCCAAAAGATATGGAGAGAAAATTCACAAAATACTAGGAAACAATTCTATATAATTTAACACAACTCATCCATATAAAATACAGAGTCGAAAAACATAAGAAAATTCACCCAACAAAATAACCTAGTGAATACAACCATGCTGGGTAGTAATCTTTTATTATTTTATTTATGAACTCTACCTTTTATATTAACATGGTAAGGATATTTTTGAATAGAATTTTCATAACTACATGTATATGATTAATGTTTTTATGTAAGGGAAAAACCCATATGGGAGAACATATAGTTATGAGTCATAGAGTTATAGTACTTCAAGAAATTGATAAAACTAATTATTTTAATGGATAGATAGAAAATATGTGGTCCATAAATTATTATTTATATGTTTTTTCCCAAGGATTTTATATAATTACAAAATAAAACATTCTCATAGATAACATGTATGAAAAATTTTCTTGTAACATTATTGTTGGCATGTCATATTATAAGATGAAAATAATTATATTTTATAAATTAAACCATGCCAATGTATCTTTATACTTGATATGAAATCCACATTTTTCCTATTGGATATAATCAAAAGGAATATAATTTTATGGAATAATACATTAATTAAACTAATGATTTTATTGAAAATGTAAGAATATGAAAAAATGATTTTAAAAGAACTGGAAAAATTGGGGTTGTCCTCCCTAATAACAAGTAGGTGAACCCAACCCAATATACATCACATACATAATCAAATACACTCTTCATGATGCCCTTGAATATGAATTTTTAATTCACACATGTACTCAGAATTAGGAAAAACAATTATCAATAATGGTACTGATTTATCCATTAAATATGACTCATTGTTTCCACATTTTTACCCTTTTCTAGATAAAGACATTTCCCAATTTATTTCCCCCCCTTGAATGTCACTCAATCCATCAAATACTCAATCTTGAATATTTATTCACTAAAATGAAAATAACTATCCATTTTTGGGGTATTTGTGTTTCACATTGGTCAAAAGTTCCTACAACAACTTTAGGTATTCCCTTCCACCCTTATTCTACAAGCTTACAAAAAATGAATATTATCAGGCCAAACAATTATGTGTTACTCATAAAAATGATTACATAGAGATACACATCTACCAGATTGATATTTATCATACATCATGTCACATGGGTCATCACATCACATTATAAAAACATATGATATTCCCCAATCTAATCTCTATAGAATTAAAAGGGTGAATCCATCATCAATTAACTCTAGTTTCACATCGGGGAAGCCCAATTCACATCACCCAAATATTAATTAGGATATGACTTATCACTGATCATAACTATCCATTGATTAGGTCTTCTTCTATATTTTTATAACATAAAACCTATATTTATATACTATAATACTAAATAACTCCATACACCATGCATTTCATAGTAGATATTTCTTTCATCCAAAATTTCCATTTAGAACACTAATTATCATATCCTCCTATAAATCCTCCTAATGCCTATTATTAATGAACACACAAAATTTCTATCATATTTAAATGTTTTATATCTTTAATAAAAGGGTTATCCCTTATATTTACAAAAATATATAAATTCTCCATGGAATTTGAGATCCTATAATCTCTTAATATAGTGTTCCCTAATATTAAATACATTGGTCGGACTTCAAATAGAACATGAATAAACACATTTCTAACATAGGGATGAGTTCAATCATGTGATGTTATTGTTTGATGTTTATTTTCACTCTAGGAGTTATATTTTAAGGATTAGAACAAGGAATATTTCTACCATTCTAGTCCCCTAAATTGGAGTATTCCTTCGACGTGCAGCCTAACTTTGACATTTTCTAAAGCTTCAAGATTTTCATCACCCATGTGTAGTAGATGTGCCTTCCCTAATGATAATATTATGTTAGGTTACCAAAATATATCTTCATCTCTTATTATAGTATTTTTAATAGATAATCATTATGAATAATCATTTAATACATGTCTGGGATATATAAATATAAACTCAATAGAACCCTGTTATAGTCACAAGATAATAAACATTATGAATGTGTATATATTATATGGTTTTGAATAATTTACATATATTGTGTGAATATCCTAGTACACCTCCTCTCATAAGTTAATGATGAATCTGTGTGACTCTTCCTCAGGTTCATAACATATTGATCCTGAATTATGCACTTTTATACATTGTGTCAATTCATTCATTATCTCTTAATACCCTAACTGAGTATGACTCACGTTGGATTAGATATATGAGATGGTTATATAATTCCAAAAAACGTAGAGAAATCACATTTTTTCCTTATATAATTAATAATACCCTATCATTATAGGAGGGAATATTTGCATTTTTAATCCATACTAAATTTATTATTGTCACAACATTCACAAAATAAATATCGTCAACACATGAAAATGTACCGCAAGGTATGGTCTTGTAATATAATATTAAAATATATTACTCAAAATATATGTAATTCATTTAATATATTAATAGGATAAATAATATTTTACCATGGGGTTCACAACTAAAATCAGAAATCATTCTTTTACATAATTATGGGTCCATGTTTCTCATTGTATTATCCCGACCCTTTAATTTATTGGTTGTTCCCTTATGTGTAGTTATTGAACATAAATTATGGATTCGGTATATATATATGTCATTATTTAATATGGACACATTCCTAGAGTTATCATTACAATAAATGGAAGGAAATATTAACTCTAGTCTTAATCATATCATTCTCTTGATATATTTTTCTTGATAAGACCCATCTTTATAAGAATATATTTTATGCAACAAAAAACTAATATTATAATGAAATATTCAATTTGAAGGTAGTTCAAAAATTAAATCCCTTGCATAATATCCACTCAAATAATTACAATGAATCATTTCCTTAGTCATATTTATTATATGTTGTTAAATTACAAGGATCATTAATCACCAACCAATATAAAATTATATGACAATTATAGTTTTGTTGAGAGAAATGTCATGAGTTGGGATTTCATTAAAATGGAAACATAGTATGTCCGTTTAATAGGCATGATACAAAATATATATATATATATATCCCCTTCATGGAGAATGATAAACATTAGACTACCAAGATATATGGTATCAATCCTTATTCACCTAATTTACCAATATCATAAGTAAAAATAATATTAAAATTTGACTCTATCATGGATAATGTCAATGTGATCTACAGAGAACCTTGAATATTTAACAACATTCACATTGATTGGGAACCCTTAATAAATACATTAACCTACATCAAAACATAATAAACTATGAGTGATAGAATGGGTGTAATCAACCATGTATGGGGATTTGGAAATGTTTCTGAAACATGAAATATATTTATGTGATTGTATCAGAGTAGAATAAAATAACCACTGTTGTGTGTGGTGAGCCTATCCCCCTTTAATCACAACGAAATTGATCTCCAATAAATAATTATTATAAAATTCAAATGACTAACTATCTTCGGAAATCAATTCCACATAAAAATGTCATCCCCAGGATGTGGAAACTAATGGGTCTTTCATGATTCATGAATATACCATATTGAATAATTTCCAAAATTCAAATATTGATCCAATATAAATATAGAGAAACCATAATTAGACTCTCATAATTATGTTTTAATAAATTCCCAACTAATAGTAACATTATATACACTCTTATATCCTAATTCTACCAATGATAAACTAGAAGAGGTTTTATCTGAAAAAAATATTGTTATTGTGTACGGCATAAATGATTAAATTATATTTTCCTTAACCTATAATGAAAACTAAAATATGTGTACAATATATATAAAAGTAAAAGTGAACATTCTTGCAACTTGAAAATGAGACGGATTTAGCTGATGTTAACTCCATACAATCTAAAAACGTTATTACATGGAATATAAAAAACATATACACACAAATATTCTCCTCATGTAGTCATATTTAATTCCATTCCTTGATGATTCTATATAATATATATCTTATAAATAACATCTATCCTCTTTATTTCCTTAATTAAAATAGACAATATAAATTATACCACCATGAAATAGATCTTTAAATACTTCACAACTTCAAAATTTCTCAATTTTTTCCTCTGTGTTTTGGATATCTAATTCATAATAATGCAGAATAATTAATTTATAAATAATTATCAAAAGATATAACTATAATGGGATGGAAGAGTATACCCTATCATTACATTTCCTTCCTAGTCGCTAAAAGAGACTGAACATGAAATAGATTGTCAATATTTAGAATTTAATTTTTGATTCCTCATGACCACTATGTAAAATAATTCATTAATTAATGGGATGCTCTATGTACCTTACAAATAGAAAATGAAATCTTATTCTCACTACTTCCATGTATCATCCCAAAATAAATATCCACATCCACCCATTAAGTATTATACAATTCATCTTAAATAGATTTACTAGACTTCCAATTAATCAAAAAAAATTAAAACTATGATGTATAATTCTCTAAGTATAATCATAATCAACATTAAAAATATGGTGATATAATAGGGAATAATTTTGAAATTCACCAAAATGATCAAAATGGGGACATCGAGATAGATCCATTACAAAAGATAAAAAATCATTGTGTGATTTATAATCATAGAAGAATAAAAATATAAGTTAATCATATTATGATTTATCATGATTAAGATCTTCTACTAAATACAATCATAGTAATGAAATTTTCTAAGTCTTCATCCATACAAGGGTCTCAACCCCATATAATTATTTTGTTTTCATAGAAAAACTAGTAAACATAATTTGACTGCATCATATCACAGAGGCTCCTAATATCTTATTTCTATAAAAATATTTCATTCATACACGTTATATTATGGTCAGATTATATTTTCAACCATCCATAAAATTCTATCATCTCTATTTACTAACTGTAATATCTATCCTTTCTCAGAAACAAAATATCATTGATTCCACTCTTTGACAACCCGCACTCATAGTTACCCCATAAGGGATAGATTTGAGGAATCATGTGTACCCTAAAGCCCATATACAATTTTCTATAGATTGATGAATGGATGGCGGGACATATAAGAGGCTTATATGATATAAATTATCAAAAAAATCATATGAAATAGTAAAAAAATTACATATTGAATCCATATAAATAATGAAAACAATAAATTAATTAGATTTCATAAAAATTAAATTCAAAAGTAAACTATTCTCCTACACTCCCACATTTTTTATCATTTACACCCACAACACATATATAAGATTCTTTAGTGATTGAAAACATTCTAGAACATCATCAATATCCTATATTACTATAATATATATGTATGTGTGTATATATAGGTGTGAGTACAAAAGAATCCTCTTTGGTAAATGTGGAAGAGTCATTCTAACTCTCATTAAAATAAAAAATGGCACCAACATATTACCAAAAATTATGTCATTTATATTACCACACTCAGAAGTGATCAATAAAAAATATTCAAAAAAATTATGTGACCTAATATCACAATAATATAAATAAAATATAGATTCCATGCAACCAATTTCTCACTAATCAAGTCACACTAAACCCCAATGAAATAGTTCTTGGATATCAAATACCCTCTATATATAATGATATACATTTATGTAAGTATATCACAACCAAATAAAAATAATAACATGGACAGAAAATTTACATTACTATACTCAAATTGTAGTATTCAGAGTGCCCTAGAAAATGTAGAAATATATTACCCCATAGTCCATTATTTCCTAGGAATATATAGATATATAACAACCTTATAACATTAAATTCAAAAAACATGTATACAATAAAACATATAGCCTATACAAATAATAGATACATTTTTTCATATCTAATAGATATTATATCATATATAACAAAATATAATATTATCTTAAGATACCCTAGATATGACATTCAATTATAAATTATATTTCTAAAAGAAAGAGTGTGGTGGGGGAATTATATAGCAATTTAATTACTCAAAAAATATGATATTGGAAAAAATATTGAATCCCAAGGAATGATATATGTGTTTACGATAATGATGAAATATGATCCCAAATTATGTGTTTATAAACATATACATTATATCGTAGCATTGATACTAGAATAATATTTTCTTAAATAATTATCTCATTTTTACATGACTTACAAACATTAGTGAATTACAAAACTCTAAAGACCATATAGGTTTAGTTAATTCGATAATTTTGATAAACAAAATCCAACAAAACCCATTTATTTATCAACTAAAACATGGATTTCAACATTTTATAAAACTAATTATTTTGTAACACGATTTCAACATCATTGTCAAATTCCCCTCACAAGATATCTAACTAGGCATGTCATGCGTAATACTTTTCTTCACAATCAGGATAAACTGAAACATATGAATGGGTGAGATAAAATTCTTAGAAATAAAAGACATATAATTGGGGAAATCATAGAATAAATATATCATAATTTTAAGAAAATTGTTATATAATAAAAAAACAATAAGTGAGTAAAAAAGATCATAATTCAACCACAAATAATAATGTAAAAAATATATCACATGTATTATAGTAATTAGTTTATTTGTTATGAAATTACTAATGTTGGACTGTTTATTTCATACCATAATTAGAGACAACATAATCTTTGACATCACGATATTACCATAATGTAAATATCCTCTTCAGTGTTGGAATACACCAAAACACCCAAACAAGTTTGTCTCATGAGTCATATCTATGAATCAAGAGAATGTATAATTTTTGGATTCATAAGTATCATGTGTATATACAATTCAATAATTGTGTGAGAAAATAAATAAACCATTCGTAATCAAATTTTTTAAAAATAAAGCATATTTTTTAAAAAAAAACTGAAGAAAATCAATAAATTTTATCAAGTTACTAAATTGGAAAACATTATCATATCCAATTTAGGGGAAGATGGTGGATGGTGAAACAATACATAGTCCACTTGATAATATGAATATATATTGGAATATTATTGTATTTAATGCTAATAATTTTCACCTTGAAGGATATGTGATAGATGATCATAACCCATATGTGAGCAAATAATGGATGACTAAAAAATATAAAGGCAAGATAAAAATAATAATCTATATTGCAATAGCAAAATATATAATGGAAATATGATTCCAATTTCCATTTAATATTTAAATATGGTAATATCCCATTTAGGGGAAGAAGATGGATTGTTGAAAAATATATATTCCACATTCCAATAATCAGCCATGGAGGAATAAAAACATATAGAAAGACAATATTTTCCCATTGTTAATAGAATAACATTATTTTAGATGAAAATAACCCTGAATGGATTATGTTAAATGTTATGTTCACACCATATTGACGAATCAGTATACATCTATGTCAATAATATAATATTTGATCATAATTAATTTAGAGAAATACTATTGATGGTTTTAGAATATCATGACTTAAGAAATAAGAATAATTTTTTAAATTATTTTTATAGTAGGAATATGGATCTATAAAAAAATAGATAGAATTAAACATAATAAAAATCACATATCAGAATGTACCAAATATATATTAAATAATTTATATTGAATAATGACAACTGAAAGATTAATTTTTGAGTTACCCTAAATATTTACTACAAGTGTGATAATTAAATTAGCATCTACTTGAATAAGGAAAAAATATTTTTATAGTTAATCCCATGAAATAAAAAATAATTCTAAAAATACATATATATGATTAAAAAATATAACATAAATGAATAACATTGATTGTTTTCTTATTTATTAGAGAAATGGATTTGAGATAATGAGGACATTGTAAAACATTATAATTTTTTTTGACAAATAATACTTGAAAGGGAAGTATTGTAATTGACATTAAATTTTGATGATTAAAATATAATTAAGGATATGATATCAGAAATAATATTTATATAAATATATTTAATGAAATATTGTTCATAATTCCAAAAATATTCAATTGTTGGAATTTTTTATAAAGAAAACATGCTTTGTCTTCCATAGTACAAGATCATTATTTAACCAACTATATAATGAATAAAAATTAATTAATAATTTATCTCATTAAAAAATTATAATAATAATACACCATTAAATATTAATGACTAAAGATATTTCTAGAAAACTAACTGATTGATGAATATTTTCATTATTGGGTGTAATATATTTTTTGTTGTTTGTTTCGTAAAAACCTCTCAAATATGGTGTAAATTATTACAATGTGTTTTCAAGATAATTATTTATATATTTTTTATATACATTATTAATATTTAAAAAATTATAATTTACTTCCCTCATTTTATGGAAGTTTTAATTTGGATTCTTGATGATGTAATTAGTTACATTATTTTATTAATGGTGTAAAATGAAAAAGACGTTATATATATTCCATAAATGAATATTGATGTTAATATTCATGAATAATTGAAACATAATTACTAAATTTTTATTAATAAAATTTATAACTATTATATTTAATTTTTTTATCAATCCTGAAATAATAATTACCACACCCTTCATGATGGTTATATAATCGACCAAAACAAGGGCATGTTGTAATGATTGAATGAATATGAATATTTTATTAAATATAATTTTAATAAAATTTAAATAAAAATAAAAATAATATATATATATTATATTTCCATTCAAATATTTTATTGTACTATCCAGTTGGGGTATTGATGACAATTGAAAATTTTCACTCGTGGTTAGGGTAGTTCACCCACACATATAAGTAAATATATTATTTCTTAATGAATTAGTATATTATTGGAATATGATAATTTAAAATTTCAGATGAAAAATTATACATCATATATCATATTTATTCATCAGGATAACCAATTATAATTTCCATTATAGGAAGTGAATAAAAACAAAAAGTGTTGTCATGTGGTGGTGGTTGTTTCCACGTACAAAATAACTATGAATTTAATTATCTTCATAAGTAAAATAGGTTAATAGAATATGATTATTGTCAAAATATAATATAGTTATAGAAAATACATTATACTAATTAAATAATACTAATATATTAAGATGATAATTTTAATGAAAAAAATTAAGATAGAAAACAAGGAAGTTTATAATACTCATGTTGAAGACATGATCATTCCCCTGAATACTTATTAGATGTGATGGAATTGGACTATCATAGTGGGAATATAGGATATATTTTAAGGGATATGAAAAATGGTATTGTAATAAGAAATAGATTAAATTAGTATTTATAATTATTTGTCAGTCATCATGTTTTGAGGGTGATAAGTTTTTATAAGTTAATAGAAGGGATATTTTTTAAACTACTTTGAATTTTAAATAATCTTATGTTAGTAGTAAAATTTTAATGAATTAAAAATGGGATTGCATAGTGGGGTATAAAAGCTCATCAAACACCCTTGTTGGAGAAAAATATTTTTTTATGGAATTGAAATATTTCTTTTTACACTTTTTATAATTAGAAATTTAATATGAAAACCAATTATAACTTATATAATTTGATTTTTATAAAAATAAGATGTTATCTTATATGAAAATTTTCAATATATTGAAAATATATTTAGTCTTAGTTTTTTATAATTGTATTATTTAATTACATAAAACAAAAAAATTAATTAAATACTATAATATTGAGAAAATAATTTTTGTATATACAAATTTTTTTCAATAATTTTTACTTATTATTAATATGTATTAATTAACATATTACATTATATTATATATAATTATATATTTTATTAATAATTATATTTTAAAAAAAATTATAATACCACTCCAATATTTATTAGATAAAAAATTATCTCAAATTAAAAGAACAAAACTTTTAAAATAACCATTTAATTATTTAAAATGTAATTGAAATTAATCATAAAAATAATAAATGTTAATTATAAATAATTATATTAAATTTATTAAATAATATAAAAAGTATGATTGAAATTATATTATCAATATTATCAAATTGAACAACTTTTTATAAAAATATAATTTTAAATGTTATCACGTAAAAATGACTTTTTAGTGAAAGTGTATTTTTCTGTATCAAAAAGATGGTTTTATAAAATTATCAATTACAAGGATTAATATGAAAATAAAATTTTTATTAATGTATAAAATATATGAATGTTATATTAAAAATAAAAAAAGAAAAAAAATTCATATTTTCATAATTGAAATAAATAAATATATGAAAGACAATTTTCATATAATGTTCATTAACATTTAAAAAATTATTTGTGGATATCATAAACACAACTGAGTTATTTTTAATAATTTATCTCAAATATAATATATATATATATATTAAGAAAATGTCAAAAACATTATTATATAATTTATTTGATGAAAAAAATATATGTTTTATGAAAAATCAACATTTCAACATCATTTTCTAAAATTATAATTAACCCAAAAAAACCAAAAAAAAATTAATCTTATGGTAATACTGATTTTATAAAAATATATAAATTCCATAAAATTTATAATATATAAATTATCTTTAATGTTTATAATAAAAACATAAAATTTAATAACATCCAATTTTTCATAAAATGTTTTTTTCATAAGTTAAATATTTTTTATCTTAAGATTTTATAAAACATCATCAGTTTTATATAAAAAAATACACTACATCATAAATTAACTCTATCATTATAATTTAAATATTATTATCCACTTGATCATTAATCCACACAGAAGAAAATATATAACATTAAAATCCTGAGATTGTAGTTTATTTATTTTCAAATAAATTTACATTCTTCGATAGCTTGTGATATATGCAACCCCCAGTGAAAATGAAATATTATATAATATGACTTCATAACCAGGATATTAAATTGTAAGAGTGGATAAAAAATGAACACTTTTAAAAAAATATGGATACATGTTTTAGATATTGAATATATATTTATTACTAAGAGAACTATTTTTTGTAATGTCATTATATACATTTAAAATATATTTTTTTCAAAAACAACTTGTTATTTTTGGTGAGAGAATATTATAATTAATTTTATTGTATAATTATAGAATTTTTTCAAATAAATGTGCTTCATTTTTGGAATATCAAGACATAAATATCTTACAACCATTTTTTGGTAATTTAAAAAAATGATTTTTTGATGAATATTAAGAAGTTATGATATTCATTGAAAATTGTATATTTAACTATATAATTTAAATACTCCTCTTTTTTATATATAAAGTGAGTTTATAAATATTATTAATAATAAAATTTAATTTTTTATAATTAATTTTATGTTTCATTTTTATTAAATCAGTTTATATTTATGAAATCATTATTTTTGAAAAACTATTTTTCATTATGTTATGATGGTTTAATTTTAAGTTACATTCTACCAAATAAATGATTTAACATTTGAAAAATAATTTAATATTTTAAATTATAATATCAATTTTTGAAAGGCACCACTTTAATTGTATTAATATTCAATTGTAAAAAGAGTAAAATATGTGATTTCTTAGTAAGGGTAAAATATGTAAAACAGGGTTAATACAATGGAACAAGGATTTGAAATTTCTATAAAAGTTTATTTTATCAAACTATATGAGTGTGGATTGGACATAGTTATCATAGTGAATAAAATATGGAATCATTGATCATTTTTTCTATTGCGATTATCTCTTAATAATTTTACGAACATAATAAATATCACATGTCACTATTTATACATTAATATATCTAAATTATATATATATATTATAAAATGACTATATGATAAGTTATAAATTATTAATTGAAGTATTAATAAAAAAATTATAATGTTATTATATTTAAATTTCAAATAATGAAATAATTTCAATTATTCTTTTACAGAATATCAACATTATACTTCATCGAAAATTAGAAAAATCATCAAAATAAATTCTAAAAAATATAAAATCTATATTTTCTGTGTGAGGAATTGTACCCGAAAAATTATATTGAAAAATATAGTATAGTAATGGTTTATTGAGGGTGTATATTATATTTATACTATTATCTTTATAAATTTAACGCCAAAGAAAATGAACAGTTCCAAAAATGGAATTTAATATATATATATAATAAATAATTATTAAATGATTTAAAAAACCTAAAAATAATTATTTTGTAAATTTGGATGATATATTATTTATCCATTCATCGAAGGTCTATTTATGGGTACTTTTATTTTTATGGAAACATTAATTGCTATTAAATAATAAATGAAATTAGATTTTTGAAATATTCAAATGTATATATGGGGGGTTTTAACTGAGATATAAGTATTAAATAATCAAAAAAACATGTATAAATATTATCATATGGTAGTATTTGTACATATAATCAACCTATATATGAAATATATCTATATTTAGCAACTGTATCTTGATTATTGATTTATATTAATTTAACACATTCAATAATTCAACGAGTACCACTTCCCCCACATATAAAAAGGAACAGTATCTCCTATCTTCTAAAAACATTTTTAACCTTATAGAATAATCATTTACTTCCATTATACTTTCATATATTCAACAAATATTTTATAGTACTTCTATTAATTGCAAAATCCATTCATTATAAAGCTTATAGTGGAATTCAATATTGGCTTATTAATGAATGTATATAACTCTTAACCGAGTACGTTATATTTTATTTCTTCTTGTATATAAATATATATTTTGTATTCATCATAAAAATTAGAAATTATAATAATTCATATGTTTGTAATGAATTCCCCATCAACAATTCAAATAATTTGGTATTTTAATTTTTATGGATTACTGTAAACATATATGAACCGAATATATATGATAATTATATCATGATTAACATTTTTTAAATAATAAAACCATGTTCAATGTACTATTAATTAAAATATAGAAAAAAATCAATTAAAAAACATTTTCATAATGGAAATGTTTATTTAAAAAATTATTTTGAATAAATTAGTGTTAAAATATAATAAGTGGATAATATATGATATTATATGTATGTTCATTATTAAATTATATAACTATAATAAATTTAATTTTACTATAAATGAATTGATAGATTATTTTATGAATGTAAAACATGTGGTAAGGGATTTATTATATAATCTCATTATTTATCTGAATTGTTTACGATTAGGTTTTTGAACATGAAATTTCATTTTCTACCCCTCGTGAATACCATTTATATCTCATTATTATAATCAAAGAGAATTAATGCGATGAACCAAACACATAAAAATGATATTCCATTTTTGAATGAATAAGTACATTATAACTTAATGCAGATATATAAAACACAAGCACTACATTATTTATTCTGGACCTTTATATATTATATAATGTTGGATACAAAAGGTTTTTATGAATCATAATTTTTGATAATATTTTCTTTATACAGTCACCATTAATATTACTATATTAAGGGTTATGTTACAGTCCCATTTAAAAAAATAGAAGAAGAAATATCCTTGACCTATAGTATTTTACTATATGAAGACCATTTTTTAGAGATTCCATGGGAGATAGCATCACTGAGATTCACCCTTAACAGAGGAAAAGATAGGATTAAGCATCTAAATCTTGAGTGAACCTATATATGATAAAAGTTCATGATCCTCCTGATAATGACCCTATCTATTTACATCGAACCAACACATGAAATGTTTACCATCGCAAACCATACTGTTATGAAATATACTGGTGAAATAAATGGCTATGCATCTATACCCTAACAGATTAAATTTTAAAATAATTTTTTATTAAACAAAATTAAATTTTTAACTTTTAAAAATTAATTTCAAATTATTAAATAACAAGTTTGTTATATATTTTACTTTTATACTATGTAAGACCAATTATTTTTTTTTGGAAATATATAGTTTTGAACATAAAATATTTTTTGTACTACTATATTTTTTATGAAAGAAATGATATTTTCATAAATTATTTTTATAAAATAATATTTACAATATATAAATAATAATATAATTTTATGAATTAAAATTTTATTTCTACAATTGTTGGAAAAACATTATTTCATAAAAACCCATTATATTTTAAAAATGTAAATTTATTATTTAAAAGTGTAAATTAAGGCATTTGGGGAATACATTTGGTGAAATATAAATTATTTTTGAAATTATCATATTTATCTAATATATTTGTTTATAAATTATTAGATAGTTACAATTATAAATAATAATTAAATATAAAAAAATTACAGTTCGTTTATTATGAGATCATAAAAGTTAAAAAAAATTATATAATAAATACTACAATGTTTTACGATGAAAAAAAATTATGTATCAAAAATAAAATATTGGTTTTTATATTATTTGATAATTTATATAAATATTTAATTAATACTCTAACCAATATATTATAATATAATTTTTAAAAATATATTGTTTATAAACATAAGTCACATATACATCACTATGGGATAGATCATAATGTGTTAAATTACAAAAAAGTTAATATATTTCAGAAAACAAATCTTTGGTAGAATCAATAGAGAAAATTCATTGTATGTTTTCTTTGTTTTTATTGAATTATCATGTAGATTCCTAAACATATTATTAAAATTTAAAAAATAATTCTCTCTTTATTTTATATATAAACCCGACCAACATACCATTCATCATCAATGGAAAAAATAAAATCATGAATTTAATAATATATTATTTATTTGATTACATCATATTTTTCCTTAATTATCTTTTTAATTTCTTCTTCGTTACTTCTAGAATCACCCCTCATGGTATGTGACCTTTTATTTCCTCAAATTATTCAAGAATAGTCTTTATATTTTTTCCATTAATTTTAATTGTTTCATTATTTACTAATGTTGTAATATATATCTCTTAATTTAAAAATGAATTTCATGTAAAAGGTGACCCAATTAGCTCTAATTATTCATTAGAATCAATTTCTATGTACTGTTGCTGGGATTATTAATGTATCCTATGATATTTCAAACCAAACAGTTGTGTAGTGAAATTCACATTTCTATTTACAATTAATATTATTCACCTATGTGTACCTAGATATCATATATTTGTAAAATCCATGTATGTAACCCACAATCCATAATCCTGAGGATATGTTATAGAAAGATATATCTTTGGTGTGTTATTAATGTGGAACACTTATGAATTTACAAGATATGAATATGATTCATCTTATTCGAAATATATATCACTCAAATTCATTTTATAATTTCTTTGTAACATGATATATTATGTATGATGCATGAGAGGTTATATTAATAAATATATTCATTAATGTCATTTTTTTAGAAATGATATATGTTTAGGATGTCATGATTTATGTTGTTTCAACATTCCTATTCAGATTTTATGTTATAAAGTTCTATCAGGCGTCACTCTTCATGATTATCAATCACTCCCCACTTATGTTACCATATTATGCCTCTAATCTAAAATGTACTTAATTATACTATTTTTCTTCTTATTACATTTTTGTATTTATATATTTCCCATTTACTCTGCATATCCTAAGGATATCCCATGAAATTTTAAAATATCCATTGAATATAAAAACATGTTATTACATTTATTCAGTATGTTTTATTTAATATGCCTAATTGACCAAATATACAAGGCATTATGATCTTCAAGGATTTTATTATGTTTATATTTATGTAATAAATAATGATTTAATTAGTAATAAAACATGGGTAATCATAGTTGTTATCTATGAAATGGCATGTTTTTTTGGTATTATGATTATAAAACACTAGGAAAATAATTATGGATTAGACTAAATATAAGAAATGATCCATAATGACGTTAATGTGAAATGTATGTGGGTTTTAAGATAATTAATTAATAAGTAGATATAATAAGGGTACATGTCTCTAGATTAGTTGTACCAAGGGGTAATAAACCCAAAAAATATATATTTACCTATAATAGATTTTCACCTTATTCATTATAATGGGCCTTGATATAGGCCAGTATTGACATCCATTGTGTATTTTCATTAAAAAAATTATAATCTAGTTACAAACAAATGTTCAGTGAGTAAATATGCATATAATATTTTACGTTGAGAAATATACCAGGGGTACCCTAAATAAAAACAAATGTATTTAGAAGTTAATTTATATATATCTATTATGAGTTATCCATTAAATTTACATGGTATCTCATTGATGTGTTAAATTTTTTAAAAATTCATAAATTTAATTATAAGTTTCTTTTAGTAAATTAAATAAAAAGAAGAATCCAATCTCATAACAAATGCGGTGTGAAATGTGATGAAATGAAAAATGAGACCCCCAATATGATGGGTGTAGGAATAGAAAATATTTTTCCAATACATTTCAGTTAATAGATATTTTTATCTAATACATGGATCAACATGAATGTCTAATGTTCCCAATGAAATAACATGTTGGAATTGAAACCATTATTTTACCATGTAATTTTTTCTTCAGTTGATCATATAATCTCTAAATCCTGGAGATATGAATTGAGTCCCGTAAAAAATTATTCTCCATCTATCAATGTTTTGAGAATGAGATAGTTGTTCTAACATTTTATTGTATAGAGGTAGAATCTAATAAAATGAGAATATGGTCCCAAAATATTTATCCGAAGAAGGATTCAGAGGATATAGATTTGAAGGAATTCATTTGAATTTTATTCAACAAATATTTTCAATAAAATATTTTACTAAAAAATAGAGAGGGACACACATAGACTCATGTAAAATGATAAAGAATACATTATGATGAATGTGGTAAAATTTAAACATCATTCATGATTTGACACTGAAATTATAATACACCCAAAATTTAATGATCACTGCTTATTTTCTTGGTTAATATAGAGCATTCAAAAAAATTATATATTTGGAATATATAAATCGATGTTAAAATATTCTTACCTTACCTAAAAGTTGAAATATATATAATAGGATCCCTTGAATCTCTTTTTTACCAGTGATAGAAAGCGGAGAATGGGGTTTAATTCCTAAATAGTTATAAAAAATATCATCAGGATTAGAAATTATATAATACCAGTTATAAAAAGTATAGGAAAAAAGAAAAATTAGAATTTCCGGAAGGGTGTGAAGAAATTTATTTTCTTTTGCAAGGATGTACAACTAGATAGTGATTGTTGAGAGGGGACACCAAACAATGTGATAGATTAATGGAATGAAATCGGAATCCCTCATCCTGTTTTCTAAGGTTTTTAAATTAATTAATAATCAAATTTTTTGACTAAAATCATTATCCCATGGGTTTTCAATGAGAACTGATGATTTCAAACAAAATGGCATAGAAATAAATTGATTGTGTATTCTATAAAAAAATTCAATGGTTGAACCAGATAATGTATTGGTGATATGAATTCATGTTATTCTACCATTTATATAGAACATTCTTTTATATCATAGTCCTATAATGTCATTCATAACAAAACAAATTCATATAACTAGTCAAACACCACCTGAAATCATGGATTTTAACTTGATAGTGATAATGAAAATCGATCAATTATTGCATCCCAATTAAAATAAACTATTCTCTATCCAAAATTGTTGGAATAATTTACCAAAAAACATTTTCACACTCAATATATAATAATTAAATGAAATTATTCACATAAATTTAATTTCATTATTTATAACCAACATTAATTTCTAAGAGAAGGAATTAACCTCCATAGTTAATATTGATATAATATTATATAAAATTTTAATGAGGTTGATGGATTATAATTAGTTAAAACATGTCAAATATGGATATATATTTTCAAAGCATTTTTATCTAGATTAAATAATTTTTTCCGATGAAAATATAATAATTGATGAAATTCCCACTATAATGGGAAATCATTGATGAATTTCCCTATGAATTTCACATTCTTCCTTCTAGAATTTATTTTGAGTTCACAATCGTGAAAAACCCATATCATTTATAATATTAAAAAAATCATATTGAATGGTCATTTTTGAACATGATGAGGCGAAAAAAATATAGTATACTCTATATAAAGGGTTGAATCACTGAGGTGATTCACCATGGAGTGCATTAGTCATCATCATCAACAATACATGTGGGTTAATGGACATTTTCATTGAAAATTTTGAACTCTAAAAAAACAATGATAACAACAAGTAACCCATGACATTGTTTGATGAATTTTTTGATCAGCTAAATATATCATATTAATTAACTATGATTGATATTAAGTAGTTATATTACTATGAATTACTAAAGATAGAGGATAACCTTATGACATCATTTATACATTGTACACACACTATGAGTTCATAGTAATTCCTTTTCCACCAAATAATGGTTCAGAAATAATCATGGACATAATGATAATTATAATTATATATTTGGATAAAAAAATTATTGTATTATTTATGGATGATATTATTATCAAATATATTTTTAATGTGGAACATGAGGATAATATAAATAAAATACTAAAGACCTTTAGAAAGATATATTTATATGATAAGTATAATAAATGTGAGTTTAAATTTGATAAGATATGATTCAATGGGAATTATGTCACAAAAAAATGATATCCTTATATAATTAAAATAAGAGGGAATTGAAGGATATAAAATACCAACATCTGTGAAGGATATCAGTACCTTCCTTTTGTTAGCATGGTAAAATAGACGATTTGTGAGAATAATTTCTCAATTTTAAATTCCACTAACCTTGACAAAACATAATGTATTTTTCTTTATCAAGAAAATTAATTTAATGAAACCTATAAAGATAAAATTAACAGTCCATTTACTAACAAACAGCTTACATTACTCTCCAGATGGAAAATATTATTGTCCTCCTATTATACATCAAAGCAGTAAATTGTATAATAAATTATATAATATTATAAATAGATATACCATTACACCTACCTGTTAAAGATTTATAATAATAACTACCCTAAAAATGTTCTACAATGGGATGTATTTATATTTTCATTGGATATTGGGTGACAATACCACTATGGGGAGGAGTTGACTAATAAATTGAGCATAAATGAAACAATATTATATTGTTGAATAATGAGATATATATGGGAAAAAGGTTGTGGTTATATGTTATCATGAGTATTTAATGTTCAATATTTTACCATCATATGAATGAATACAATATTTGAAGATTATCTGTATAGAATGAATACCAAAACTTTGTCCCTGATGAGGATTACATGTGGTCCAATCTTCTATGAAATGGAATGGACGAACGTGTGAATACTAAAACTGATTTTAATCACATATATCATTCATTACATATAAAACGTTAATTTTTAGATGATCATGGAGGCATTGAAAATTGATTAATTTTTATAAACGGTGGAGAAAATATTCTAGAGTATATCAGTCATGAAGATAGAATTCAATGGTTTGTAACCATGATATGTTTCCCATAAAAAATAAAATAATATTGGGAACTTCTATATGAATCACACATATAATTATTATCTATTAATCAAAGAAGAACTCTGATGAATTTTTATTTGAAAAAAATAATTTTGTTTGATAAATGATTACAGAGATTGAATAATTTTTTACTTAGTGATTAGTATGCAACAAAATAAATGTATAATGTAAGATTTATAAGAGTATCATTCATCTATTTTCCATACCCATATGGAAATTGGAAAATATTTCTATATATTTCAATGTAGGACTCCGAAAATAATCATAAAGGACATAATTCCATGTATGTGGTAGTTGCAAACCCAACAATGGAGGCACATATCATTTCTATCAAGGAATATTTCATTCTTGAACAACTAGACAATATATACATAAGATATTTTTTAATACTAATTAGAGTAAAACTCACTATTGTATGAGAAAATGATCTAAGGATTACATCAAAAATTTAGGTAATCTTATAGATATAAATGTTCTAAGAAATGAGATTCAACACAGATTATCAACCTCGGATGGATGGTCAGTCTATATGAACCATAAAAACACTATAGGATTTGATGAGACCATGTTGAATGTACTTCCAAAGATGTCAGGATTAGATCTCTCCCCTAATAAAATTCTCAAATAAAAATTGTTTATATTATATCGTTGAAATAGAATTATAAGAGGCTCTATATGTAAATAGGTGTTGGGATTTATCATTCCATTTGGATTTGAAAACATAAAATATGGTACATTATATTATACAAGAAATGATAGAGATGGTTCCAAAAAATCTAGTAAAATTGAAATGTATAAAAATTACATAGAATATCTATGTGTAAATTTATCAAAAAGACAGGATGAAATTTTATTATATAATTTGTTACAACGAATAATTACATTTTTAATTTCATGAGTTTTGGGAAGACTATAAAACTTATCCAAAGTTACATCTTCCCATTGAAATCCTTGATCACATCAAAATGGAATCCAATCGACTATCACTCCTTCCTAACCAATCTCATGTTAACGATGTTTTCCAAGCATCCATCTTGTGATACCACATATTACACACCTAACATGTAATATATCTATAAGTGGTATAATTGGATAATGATATTTCATATGAGGAGGTTTCAGTGAAGACCTAATATCATAGAGACTATATTTGAAAAATCATTACAGCTCAACCTGTTAACTTGTTATAGAGAAACCGCAAGTGAGTGAATGTAACATATAAATAAGAGGGGGAAATAAAATAGAATTGAAATCATCAATTATTGTGAAATAAATGATGGTAAAATTTTTAATGTGGAAAAGACTCTAATGTCCCAAAAATATATAATTTATATTCTTTTATTGAATGAATTAATTAATTATTATATAATGTATCTATAGAAAACACATGAACTATTTTGGTTATTCTAGAAAATTATAATTTATATTATGAAATAATTAATCAAACATTAATCCTTATGTGAATTCATAATATTTCAATTGTATAAAGAAAATAATGATTTGTATATTAAGGGTTACGATCACGTCAAATTTATATACACATAATTATAGATGGATTTGAAAAATATAATTGAACCCATGAACCCACTTTATCATACCGTCCAAGGGAAATAAATTTATCTGGATTTTCTTTGAAAAAATTCATTATGTATTTTAGATATGGTATCATGATAGAATCCATTTATGGGAAGAATATTAATCACCTCGACCTCATAACCCAAAATATTTTTACAGATCCACTACTGAAAATATCAATGTAGCGTACCTTACCAATAGGGAATTCCCTGGTGTAATAAATAGAGATGTATATAGCCCCTAATAGTATTATATTATATATAAAATTTTAAATAAAATATCATTAAATTAATCCATTTTTAATATTACTTTTAAATGACTAAATTTTGAGTTTGATAAAAATAATATTTTGATACGGTGAAACTCATATTTTATTTTTATAAATCATATAGTTTCAATAAAAAAATTTGTTTTGATTAAATCCTAAAATTTTGAATCAAATTTTATGTTAATAAACTATTATAAATAGATAATTTATTGAAATGATATAGGACAATATAATTTAATGATGTCAAATAATTTTTTATAAGGTAAATAATCAATTTCTTAATGTCCACTATATGTAAAAATATTAGGATATTTTCAATTGAATGTGTAAAATCTCATATGAAGAGAATTATTTTGAAATAAATAAATATTTTTTTAAGTCTTCATTTTGAAATTATCCAAAAGTTATTTTTTGATAACTTTCTTAGATAATCATATTTTTGGGAAAAATTAATATAGTGTAGTTATATGAGATTTATTACAAAATCATAAATACCAAAAATATATATAATTATTAAAATTAAGAGATCGTATTATATATATTATTTTAAACTTTTAATTTATTTTTCTTGGTATTATTTATTTTGTTTTATAAATCAGTTATGTATTATTTAAAATATATATTATATTAGAAGGTTTTAAAATAATTCCTTTATAATCATGTTCCACTTCCACATCACCAAGGGATTTATTTTCTGTTTTTGTTTCATAGACTTATGAAATAATTATATTCCCTCATATTTATAATATTCCATGGGAAATACGTGGGAAGGAATATTGTTTGTTTATTCTATCATATAATGTCCAAATCATATGTTTTGAAAATAATAAAGAATTATCAACTCATTTTGTTTATAAACCCAACCATCCATCCATTCATTTTCACATAAAATTATTGTTTAAAGAATTTAATAACTATTCTCATATTATTATCCCTCCCATTATTCCCATTGCCTATTAGGATTATCCCTTAAATATTTTAGAAGTCCTTTTTCAAGGTTTGGGTCCTCTCGCTCTCTTCATTCAAGAACCATATTTTTCTAATATTCACATTAATTTATAATTTTCTTTATATTTGGGTATGTTCTTGAATAACCCTCCAACTATCCATATTATTTACATCTGATTAGAAAAAACTTTAACTCTAATTAATAACTTACATGAATCATTATGTATATCCATTATGCTAACAAGGTTAACTGGGGTTTAATCATTCCATCCAAATGTGTATTGAATACCCAAACCAATGTCCACCCAAGGTTATTGAATTAGATGTATATATCCTGTATTTATTTGGTACATCCATGATTATAACCCACAATCCATAATCATGGAGGAGAAAATGATTAATGATATCATTATCTAATTTGATCTAATTTACCAACTTATAATGGTATATGATTTGAATGTGATAGGTGGTCCGGAAATTATTTATCCATCTAATGAATTATGTGATGTTTTTATCTCATGAAATTTGTTTTATACTGCATGGTATTTTAACCTAATCACACTATATAATGTTGTGTTTGTTGGTAAATTTTCATTAATTTTATATTGGTTTTTTATATTATTTTATCATTCTAATGTTTTATTTGTGTTATCATGTTATATCATGTCCCACTATTAAAGATTATGATTCTCCCACCTCATTATATACATTAATATACAACTTATATCACATTTTATACTTTTACTTATGAATTTTTTTAATTCCATTAATGGTATTTATAGACCACCTATTTCATACATATATCCCCAGGTAATTGAATGTAGTTTTAGAAGATCCAGATAATATTTGGAATTGTAATATAATATATCATATATAACATCCCTAATAATTCACAACCCAATCAGTGTTGAAATCATGAACAATGCATCTACAACATTAATAAAAATAAATTTACCCAATTTTTCACCATTAAAACCTTTCACAATCACCAGAAAAATGGATCCTATACATTCTCATAAAAATATTTTTGTTGAATTTTAGAGTATTAGGAAATACACCAACAACAAAAATACCCATATTGTTAACCGAGATTTTCTTCGACCCAGTCAAATGTTTCTTCATTAAAATTAAGTCATATTTATTATTCATATGAAATTGCTTATTAACATTATTTTGTAAACCTCATTTAATGATATTATAGGGAAATTTAAATATAATACTTGTGAGCTCTATTGCTCAGTAAGGTTTAACATAAACCTTAACAATTTAATTTCAACAATGACAAAAATTTGTTGATGGGACTATGATGACTTAATCATTGTTCTCGAGTGAATAATAAGATAACATATACCCATTAATGAATGAATCGTAAATCTAGAAACATGTAATGAGGATAAAAATAATTATTCATCAGAATTAGTAATAATTATCAATGTGATAATAATCATAATAATTAGAAACACTGTAAACCCCAATAAAGAATAGGTAAAATAAATTGATATCATTGAACATCATATTGAAATTAGTCATACAAAACCCCTAAAAATGGAATAATTTTACATAATTAATTCAAATTAATTTTTACTCTATCCGGGTGCACCAATCATATAAACAAGAATGGGATCACCTAGTGTTGTCTTAGTGCACCCAACATATATTGTATAATGGGATCACATAGTGCAATCTATGAGAAACCATAATATATGTTAATGTCTAAAAACCAAAACGTCTATAAACTATAAATATAATTCATTTAATCAAAATAATAATAATAATCCTTATTTCTTTCAAAATCTGGTTATCCCATTGAATAAAAACAGTTTCAAGGAAAATCTCTTTGAATAATTGTTAACCTCATGAAAATAAATGTGTTCCATGAATATATCTATGAAACATTATTTACCCATTGAAATGAAATGGGTTCCATAAATATTTATTTCAAACAAGCTTAACATGTGGTAAAAAAATGGGAAACATAACAATATATTTGATACATTCAAAATCTATCAAAATAAAGAATTATGACAATATCATTATAGAATATCCCTATTAGATCATATGTACCAAGAAACAATATAATCTTATATAGAATGTTTTTTTTCAATGTTCACATGGAACATTTCATATATGAAAAAAAACCAATGAAAAATTTCCTTTAAAAATAAAAAATTTAAAAAATATTTTGGAAATAATTTACATTATAAATATTATAGATTGGTTATAAATAATATTTTGAAAATCATTTAAAACGTTTCTTGAGAAAAAATATCTTTTCCATTATAAAAAAATAATTATTAATTTTTTATCAAAATATGTATTATTTAAAATAATATCGAAAAATATAATGGAATATTTAAACTAGATAAATATCATGACAATGAAAAAATATATTCATTTGATAGAAATTAAAAAAATATATTCATTCACATTTTGGGTAAACTGTCATTGGATGTTATTTTGAAAATGACATAAAGATTCATTTTAGTTTTTTTAAAAGTCATAAATGGGTTGAAATGGATTTACTAAATCATTTAATTAATTTTAAAAAATTAAATAATTTATAGAAAATAATTTTTTACGAAAAACTGTCTTTTCACTCAAGAGATAATTAATTGAAATTTTTCTTAAATAAATATAATTTATTTTAGTTAACACATATATAAATTTAAAAATATTAATGAAAAATATCATATATTCCAGGGGATAATAATGTAAATGAGAATAATTTCTAGGTAGATCACAATATTTCAACAATGGATACTTATTAATAAAAATTATCAAAAAATGATTAGATATTAATGTAAAAATATTACCAATTTGGTATATTTGAATCATAATTCTTTTAAATCAATTACCAAAAAATATATATAATGATAAGAAATAATTTTAAAATATTTCTAGTGACGTTAAATTATATATAGAAAATAAAATAAAATATTTTCATAACATGACACAAGAATGAAATAATGAAAATTGAGACAAAATTTTCATACCTCTTTAGTAATATTTTTAATCATAATACCGAATAAATAATATAATGAAATGATATAATAAATATTATTTAATGAATTAGATTAATTATGTAACATTTCAATGGGTATGAATATAAACCATATAAATAAACAAGTGTTGAATTTGAATATGTCTCCCATAAATGAATTATTAACTAGAAATACATTACCTTAATCATCATTTTTGATAAAACTAATTTAAACTCTTTTATATTGATTTAATGCTGATTTTTAATTTATTATACAACTGTATTAATATTTATAATATTTTATATTATCATAATATAATTTCATGAAACCCGTTTGATAATAATGTTACATTGGTTTCATTGTTTTTTTCTTAATTACCTTGTTTTCACATTCATGATGTTTCATAAATGTTCCCATTCTTGTAAAAATTAAATAAATTAATCATTTCATGAATAATTATTATTATAGAATTCTCATATTTATTCATCAACTATAAATTATAATAAAAATTATTATTTTATAATAATAATGTGACATACAATCGTGGTGATGGTAGGACGTACAGACAAAAGATTAAGAATTCATATTTTCATTGATCATTATAGAAATGTGGTACAAAATATTATACATTTCTAAAATTAAAATATTAACATTAATAAAAATTATTTTTTCAAATAAATTTATATATATCATCCATGTAGTGTTCTGACAGAAGATTGTGTCACATAGCTTCATGAAAGTAGTTGTCTACACGTACACGAAGAACATTTTAATCATTAAGTGAGTGAAAATGTAATAAAAATATATATTTTATACTTTAAAATGATATATATATCATTCATATCACATATATTCCCAAAAGTTTTACATACTACCATAAATGTAATGTGTTAGTGAAAAATGAATCTCATTGCTTTGTGGGGTGGTTGTTTGTCATACACACGAGCGACCTTATCATATCACCTATGATTTAGAAATTAAAGAAGTTATATATGATATAATTACTAACCAGGTTTAATATTATTATAAATATATATATATATATATATATTATCTATCATCATACACAACCATTAGAGGTGGAAATGGAAAATAAAATTCCTTAGATCACAATGTAGTAATCCATCATACACAAAAATGATGATTCCATAAACCATTTGATAGAAGAGGAGAATAATTTTTGTCATTAAATTAACATAAAAAATATTATAATTTTTAGTATATTGAGGTTATTATGTATTCATGGAATAAAAATAATATAATGACTTAGAGTAATAAATAAAATAAAAACACTCATTGGAAAATGTTGCCATTTATACATATATTATCTTTAGGTTTTAACAAACTCCCTTACATCGTTATATTTCTACCCACTATAAGGATTATATGATTCATTTATGGATATATACATATATATATAAATGATTTAATGATTTCATATTTGATCCATTGGATTTTGAAACTGTGAATATTATTGGAGATGGGGTTCCCATTTATATGTGAGGGGACTAACACATCTATACTATTTAAAAACAAAGAATCCCAGACATATTGGATTCATATAACACAGAAAAAATAATTGAAAATTGTAGATAATATAAGGTATAAGGTATAAATATATCCATAAATTATATTATATACAGTTCTTTAGGTCATTTTAACCAATATAATTTAAATTTTCCCCCCAATATTTATACTTTTACCATTTCCATAGAATTTAAATTTAAATATTTTTAATATTAATATTTTAAAATATTATGTTTAAGAATTTCGATAAAATAAATTAATCTTATTCCAAATATTGAATCTATTTTTCCAAAATGAATTCACATTATTTGAAAAATCTAATTCCACATTAATCTCGCATTCACGATTAAAAAGAAGAATTTAAATTATAATATGCTCAAATGTTTACGAAGATTATAAGTCCAATTTCAAAATGTAATTGAAAAAAATGGTCTGAATTGGTTTTGTGTAAATATTATTGATGTATTTTTTATTTAAATTTTTTGTAATATTTAATTTAGCTTCAAAAATAAATTAATTTAAAATCTGTTTTTCAGTTAATATTTAATATATTTAGTTATTAATAAAAATATTAGACTATTTTGAATATTATTAAAAATTCCCCAAAATATATTTTATTCATTAAAAATTAAAAAATATTTTTCAGTTATTATGAGTAATTATTTAATAGTTGAAAAATAAATTTAGATCAAAACCTGTATATTCAATGAAAATTAATTTTTTTAAAACATTATTTTTCTCAACCATTAGATGATTTTATATGAATTTTATTCTTAAGAGTAATAAATAAATGGATTTTAATTAAATTTTAAGAATATATACTCTATACATATCATTTAAACCATCTATATTTATGAATTATTTTAAATAATTAAAACGTAGAAACATTAAAAATGTTTTCTAAAATATGCTATTTTTTAACCCTAAAATTACATATACAGAAGTACAATATATTGATTAATAAAATGAAATTAATAGGGTCATATATAATTAAATAATATATATTTTACTTCTAATCATATTATAAATGTAAATTTAATTTTAAATTTCATAATTTATGAAAACAAAAGTCATTTTAAGATAATTGATATTTTAAACTATTCACTAAGAAATTCAATATATTCTGAAAAATCAAAATATATCACTAAAATTAAATATAAATATTTCAATTTTAATAAAATAAGTTAATTTTATATTATTAAATTTATAATTGTTTCGAAATATTTTTATAAACTTTTTTCATGAAAAGCAATAAAAAAAATTTAGAGAATATAATTTTTTAGAATAAAATTAATATATAATAAATATGATAGATTATTTACTAAAACATTATAAATTACTTATATTTACTAATATATATATTTATATGTTTAAAAAATTATTTAATAATATTCATGTCCTCAAATTTTGGATATAATTTATAATGGTTATATATGTGGTGGTTCATTTATTCTCATTGTTGTGTGATGAATATACTATCGAAAAAAATCTAAGGGTTTGTTTTTTCACTTTCAATAAAAGAGATTGAATTTATTTAAAAATATTTATACTAATATATATGTGATTCACACTATTAATCATGCTCATTGGTGTGTGGTGTTTATGGTTTTGAAAAAAAAATATTAAATTTTAAAATCATTGGGTGTTACATCCCCCCATTTAAAAAAAATCACCCACATAATATGAAAACAATATTATAAATAAAATGATGTAAATTTAAAAATATATTTTCTGTAAACCCAAATAATTAAATGGGGTAAAAAAATATCATCTTGAAAAATGTGAAAGTGAAGTATGTTGGTAATCTATAATAAAACATACTATGTTTCCAAATATGAGACAATAGGTGGGATTAATGATTTGGAAAATGAATAAAATGGATAATAATTATTGAGATTAATTCAGGTCATTGATAAAAAAGTGAATGATCAATTCATTATTGGGAGCCTCAAAAATAAAAATATGTAACAACATAATCATTTTAAGATATTATTTTCCTAAATAAATTCAACTCATTGCCTATATTAAATAAAGAATTATGTACCTTTTAATCAACAGTTGGTTATTTATGAAATATTAATAACCTATCCATTAAACCTAAATTATCCAGTTATATGTTTTTTATCTCTGAAAACAATCATCTAGAGTTGTGACCAATAAGTCATTTTGCGTCTAATAGAACCAACTGATTTCTTTGATAAATGCTAACATACCAATATGAATAGTAATATGAATTGTAATATGACCCTTATTAATAGAAAATAATGATAAGATTTTATTTTCTTATGGTAATTTGATAATGGTATCTTAATTAATTTTTAAATGTGATATAAATCTAATTATACATTTAAAATTGTTAATTTTCGAAATAAATATGATTTTAATTAAAATTTAAATTAATAATTTTTAAAAAATTGTTTTTGAAAAATATAGTTCATTTTTTAATTCTACACATCGAGAAATGGTTATGGTGAATTTCTGTGGTTTTTATGAAGTTCTAGATTTTTTGATGAATAGTGAAATACATTAAAATGTTGTATATTCATCTTATCAGTAAAACCCACTATTTAGGATATCATAAGTGATGTAGGACCACATGTTTTTAACTTAAATTACATTATTACTATTTGTGGTCCAATAAATTTGGATTATTTGTAGTGTTGATAAATCATATTATGATAATGATTGAAATAATGAAAAATACCTACTCTCCTCCATTATAAATACCTCCCCCATTCCCATATTTCTCCCACACATCTCAAGCATTGAAAATTACATATTTTCTTCCAAATAATACTCTCAAGACACCTCCCCACATCCTAGAGCTTCTTTTCTGACTAAAAGGCAAAAACTAAAGGCCATAAGAAGGATCTCACTGAGAAGAGACCAAGAGGTAAACATCCTCTTTATATTTCATTCATTCATCTCATTTTATTTTATTATTTTTAAATTTTGTTTGGATTAAGATGGGATATGACATTCCATATCCCCCATACTACCCATATTATGTAAGAGTGATGAGATGCCCCCAATCTTTTATCATACTATTTAGTGAAATTTTATGTCACGTCGTTAGGTTGCATAATTTTCGTGAGAGATTTCTCAATTTTATCCTATTTTGAGATCCTTTATTTTATAAATCACTTATCATCTCCCCTAATCCAAATTCTATGATAATTACATTACCTTACATAAAATATAATTATATTATGCTAATGGAATATTTCCTCATCATCTCTCTTCCCCCCTCAACTTATACTAAAGACGAATATACTCTCTGAGATGTGTTAATTTATCACATTCAAGGACGATGGGTTCTTAATTTTCAATACCATGTTCAATTAAGGTATTCAAACCATTTTATGGTATAACCTAATCATTATATATTTTTTCATCTCAATAATGTTATGTTATCCTTTCACACTCATAATATAAAATTATAATACAAAACAAGTTCATTATGAACAAAACCGCAATGTTAATCCAAAAATTTGTAATTAACTTTTAATTAATGAAAATAATCATGGTATTTAACCCAAAATCATTGTATGATCATTAATATCTATTTAATTTCATTAATATGATGTATTACCAATTTTTTAATTTTAAACACATTTCAAACAAACTTCAATTCATGAATACAAGTAAACAGATCATGAAAACCAAAGAAGAAAGCGCTTCCAAAACAAGAAAATAGAACCTCATAAAACCATAAAAAGGACCATGATTGATCCCAATAAGGTTATTCTAAATAAATTAAATGTATAGTAGGTTCTGTAATTATTAATTAATGAAGCTAAATTTTATTATTCATGTCATTAAAACAAACGAAGACCATACTCGAGCATAAGGTTAGGGGTTTCCCATCTCCCATTCATTTCCATGAGATTTCTATTGTTAGCCACAAATTTATTTCATGTGGTGTATTTTATACCGAATTTTGATATATATTTTAACAATTCTCTTAAAATTCATGTTATTTTGTGACTAATGTGGAGGTTATTACTTTTTGGTCATATGACTTGAACGATTACAACGAGGAAAGGGACCTTGTCTCAAATTTTATTTCATTGTCATTTATATGGTATTATGAACCTAATATTTCATATGTGGTTTATACCTCTACCATACAAGATCATATTTAATTTTAAACTATAATAATAGTATATATCCATAATTTGGTTTCATGCATATGAGAGTTCTCTTAATTCTTATACCCTTTTATATCTGTTAATTATTTTGAATGTTATTTTAACTACGGAAATATAGATGAAACTATATTCTTTAATCTATGAGGATATGGAAAAGGAATATTGTAAATGTATTAAATATTAGTATAAAAAATTATTGGGACTGGTAGTGGTGGTTGGGGCCTGCTATAACCCCTCGATGCAACGATAGGTCTCATGAGATAAATCAGTTGGTGACAAACCCTTCGAGTTTGTTTCCTAAAATATAAGGGGTTGAAAACCAAATAAATGAACCATTTTAAAAGTTTTATGGTATAATGTTCCAGATACATGATGTAAAATTAATAATAATAATTTTCATTCATTATTAATTGTTATTATCTTGAGGTTTTCACTATGAAAAACAATCAATGGATATAGTTTAATTCATTATTTGTTAATGGAGAGTGTTTTTCAAATATACATTATGCCACATTGATTGTGTATAATTGTTTATTATTCAATTATTATTGAATTTTTGTTTCCTCTATTTGTAACCCTTACTGAGAAATTTATATCACCCCATTCATTTGTTTACCTTCAAAAACGTTTGATGAGGAGATCATTTCTTGACTTTCTGAGGATGCAGTTTTTTTGTTTCAGTTATGTATTGAATTTTGTAATATTTTTCTATGTAATGTTGAGTTTAATATATATATATATATATAGTTTCTTAAACACTATTAAACTAATCGTTCTATTGAGATTTATTTTCATCTAACCATTCCAATGTAACATGTAATACATCAGCTCCGGTCTAGAGGTATCGCGGTGTTACAGTTGGTATATGAGAATGATTAGTAAGGACCATCGAAATTAGATTACAAGACTCAAATTAGGGAAAAAATCCCTAAGGTAGTATTTGAGGGAAAATATACAAGAAAGTCCTAGAATTTTTTTAAGGAATTGATTATGTGGATCTTTCAAGAAAACACATCACTCTCTGGATACAAATATATAGAGGTGGCTCTGGCACAAATGTACTTAGGAGTGAAAACACCGACAAAGAGTTTCTAACATAACCCAGGGTATCCTATGAAATGAAAATGGGCCTTACTACACTATTGGTATTGACACTCATAGGGTATATTCTTATGATAATTCATATTTTCCTTACAAGCCATTATAAATGATTTTAATGTATATTTTTCCTAAGAGAAGCCATCTTTATGAGATTAGTTATGAATAAAACTTAAATATATTATATGTGCTTTTAAATTTGATATTAATAACCTAATTTAGTGTATTATGTTCTTTAGAAATGGAACCTAATTAATGAAGGGGAATAAATACTTGTGGGCATTGTAGGGATCTCCCCACTAACCAAGTCAACACAGTCCATGCTGGAGTAGATCTGATCATGAAAATATTGGGAAAACTTAATAAGGTTGTGACAAATAACCATTCCACAACTGTGTTGGATCATTTTATGTGGAATATTCCCCCATATTTTAGTAGGACTACTAATCCAGTGATTGCTGAGATTTTGATCAAGTCCCTTGAAAAGATATTCATGGAATTAATATGCATCAAAAATTTAAAGTTAGTGACGATAATATATTGTCTCAAAGGTGACAATGATCAATGATGGTCCTCGATCCATAATACCATTGAGGGAAAAGAAATTGATGATATGGAATGGATGAATTTTAAGGAAATAATCATTGAAAAATATTTCCCTGATGAGCAGTGAACTGAAATGAAGAGGAATTCCTTAGCATAATTAAAAGGGAAGAAGACAGTGTTGCATATTATAATAATGACTTCAAAAGACTAGCGAGGTATTCCATAGATTACGTATGAGACTCATTAGACAAGATTGATCATTTCTTTTAAGGTCTTAAGAATTGTCTTCTAAGGGCACTGGCTTCTCATACATTTTAAATATATGATGAAATTGTATCAAGTGAAATAAAAACCAAGAAATAATTTTATAGAAAAAGTTTTTTCAAGCGAATCCAAGATAAGAAGCAGTACTCCAATAACCATGGAAAATGTGAAATGTCAAAGAAGAACATGAAAAATATTAAATTCCCTTTATGTGATAAAAGTGGAATGAATCATATCAAGAAATGCATGAATGTTTTGGGAGTCTGAAATAAGTTTAGATAAAATGGTCATCAATCCAATGAATCCAAGTGGATGAAATAATTTGATGATTTTCAATACTACAATTGTAGAGATATGGGACACTATACAAATGAGTGTACTATGCGTCCAAGAGACATGCCCTAGAAATGGTCATGAGAGCAAGGGAGGGCTTATGCGATTACAAATGTGTAGGATGATGTTCCAAATGGTGTTTTGGAAGGTACATTAATTGTTTATTCAAACTTATCGAACATAATATTTTATTATGGATCATCACATTAATTTATATCATCTATTTTTTCCATGAAAATTGGAAATGTTAAATTTTTTAATAAATGAGTTGTTAGTCAACACTCATAAGGGGTGTATCATTACATCAAATTCATGTCGATCAGTCCCCCTAATGACACATAAACATTAATTAGTTTCTAACCTTATCATCATACCAATGACTGACTTTGATATAATTCTCAATCTGAGTTGTCTATCAAACTATGAAGTGAATATTAACTGCAATAAAATGGAAGATACAATTTTTAAAATTGGTGTAGAATACCGTGTCTTTAGAGATGAATCCTCTCCAAATGATTCATATCAAGATCCACCACTAGTAGCTCTATTTAATCCAATTATTAGGGAGAAAAAGAACCCAAAGTATATGGGTGAGGACCGAAATATTCAAATTGAAGAAAATGATGTAGTGAAATAATACATTGATGTATTCCTATTGGATTTAGCTGGATATCCTCATATGTGAGAATTTGAGTTTTCTATTGATTTTATTAATGGTGCAAGACCTATATCAAACACTATCTAATGAAAGGACACTATGGAATTAGTGGGGGAAAAGAAAAAACTAGAATTATTTGGTGAAAAATGATTTATTTAAGCTATTGTTTCTCCATGGGATGCCCTTGTCCGTTTTCTCAAGCTGAAAGATGGATCCATTGGGCTACACATTTATTCTAGTGAAGTCAACGAAATTACAGTAAAGATTAAGTATCATCATCCATTAATTGGTGAATTATTTAATATACATCATGGAGACAAATATTTTTAAACGATTTACCTTCGATTTGGATATCCTCAGTTTCATTTGAGGAAGGAATATATTATTAAGGCAACATTTTGAACTAGGTATGGGCCTTATGAGTTTATAGTGATTCTTTTTTGGCTGACTAATGCACCCTCTATTTTAATGGATTTAATGAATATAGATTTCAAGGAATATATTGATGAATCTGATTTTGTATTTATCGATGATTTCCAAGTATACTCTAAAATCTATAATGACCATGAGAATCAATTTTGGATAATACTAAAAATTCTTAAATGAAATAAATTATATGGGAACTTTAAAAAGTGTGATTTATGGTTTCAATTAGTATATTTTCTTGGCCATATATTCTATAATAATAGAATATTAGTTGATTCGTATAAGAAAAATTCTATCCAAGATTATCACATTTTAAAAACCATAATCGAGGTATATAGGTGCTTTGTCTTAGCAGGTTACTATCAACATTTTTTTCATAATTTGGCCCAACTAGCTAACCCGCTAATCAATCTGAGATTTAAATGGGTTATGTTCGTTTGGAAAAAATAATGCATAGGATGCTTTGAAAAAATTTAAATGAATACTGGTCAATGCAACAATTTTGACTCTTCCATCAGAAAAGGATGGATTTTTTATATATAGTGATGCATCAAATAATGAACTAGGTTGCATCCTTATGCAAAATGATACATTTTTTCATACAAATCAATGTAGTTGAAGACTCGTGAGAAAAATTACCCATCTCCTAATATTGAGTTAGCAGCCATAATATATTCTCTGAAAATATGTATCCATTCTTATTATGGTAAAAAAAATTACATATAAACTAATCACAATAGATTGAAATACATTTTTACTCATAAATATCTCAACATGATGAAAAGGGGATAGATCAAGTTGGTCAAAGATTATGATTGTTCAACATAGAACCACTCCGGAAAAGAAAAATAAGTTGGCATATGCTTTGAGTAGAAAAGAACATTGAATTCTGAACTAGATGATAGTTGAAATGGATCCTATGTACATGGATCATGTAAAGATGTATATGGAAATTATCAGTGAAGGTAACAGATAACTACTATTTCAAATTGATTCCAAAAAATATTTACTAAAATGATATAAAGTTAATAGATTGATGATGAGTAGTTTCAAAAGAAAATTAAAGCAACAAATTATTGGATGTTGATTGACATCATATATGAAGGTGAAATTTTCAAATTTGGAAATAGACATTGTGTTCCCACTATTCCTGAGATAAATAATAAACTATTGGATGTTGCTCATAGATCTAATTTCTCTATACACCCTAGTAGAAATAAGATGTATAGAGATATAAAAAAACAGTTTGTGGGACAACATGAAGAGGGAGATTTCTTATTATGTGTTGAGATGTTTGTATTCTCAATAGGTGATCACGGGAATACAACATCCTTGTGGAGTCATGCAACCACTTGGTATACCTATGTGGAAATAGGTTGATATTAAAAAGGAATGTTTCATGGGGCTACCAAAGAATCCATGATGGAATGATGTGATATGGGCCATTTATTATCATCTTACAAACTCAGCACATTTTTTTCTATAAGAGAATATTTACCACTTGAACATTCATGAAGACTATATATTAATGAGTTTATAATACCTCATGGTGTAAACTTATCAATTATTTCTGATAGTGATCCCCACTTTACATCAAAATTATGGAAAAGTATCTATAATGATTTGAATAATGAGCTTCTAATGAGTACTTATTATCACCTACAAACCGACAGATAGACTTAAAGGACCATTAAAACTCTGGAATACATGATGAGATCATGATATCATGACTTTCATGGTATGTGGGATCAGTAATTTCCTTTGGTTGATATTTTCTACAAAAATTGTTTTCATTTTAATATTTATATGTCACCATATAAAGAATTATATGGAAAGAGATGGTGAACACCAACTTTTTGGGACAAAGATGGTGAGAGGAAACTTATAGGCACATAACTTATTCAAGAGACCATGGAAAAGGGTAAGACAATACAAGCCCATATTAAATCATATCAATGTAAATAGAAGAGTTATACTGGAAACTAGAGAAAGGATTTTGAATTCCAAGTGTGAGATCATGTCTTTCTGAAAAAATATCCATGGAATGGTGTCTAGAGGTTCAGAAAGAAAGGGAAACTGAGCCCTAGGTACATCAGATCATTTGAAATAATGGAAAGAATCTGACATATAGCTTATTGTTTAGAAAATCCGCTTTGTATCTCTGATGTTCATGATGTGTTCCATGCGTCATTGTTGAAGAAATACATTTCAAACCCAATGCATGTACTCAACTATAATGAAATAGAACATGAACCTGATTTGAAATACTATGAAGATCCTATTGTGGTTCTTGAAACAATGGAGGAGGTATTGAGAAATCGGAAAACTCGTCTAGAGAAGGTTCTTTGGGGAAACCAGAATAAGGAGTAAGAAACATGGGAACCTGTGGATGTTATGAATAAGAAGAACCCGCATATTTTTTGTGGGGTAAATACAAAAAATTTCGAGGAAGAAATTTTCGATGGGGGGAATAATGTAACAACCCAAACATATTTGGTATAATTCTCTTTAATATATTATATTCATACACTATAATTCCTAAAGCACTATGCACTTTGAAACAACACTTGGTTATTTATGAGATATTTATAACCAATATATTAAAAAATTCCACTTCTATTTTTTGAATTTTGAAAAACGACCATTTAGAGTTGTGTCATTTGAAGTCTAAAAGAACCAACACGAGTTTTTGATGAATAGTAACATACCCTTATGAATAATAATATAAATAAAAATATGACGGTTATGAATAGAAAATAATGATAATATTTTAGTGTCATAAGGTAATAAGATAATGTGATCTTAATTAATTTTTCAATGTGATATAAAACTGACTATACCTTTAATTTTTTGTTGGATTGACTGTGATTTTATTTAAAATTTAAATTAATTAATTTTAGAAATTAATTTTTTAAAAATGGAGTTCTTTTTTGAATTTTAAATTTTGAGAAATATATAGGGTGATTTTTTTGATATTTTTTTTGAAATTATTGAATATTCGATGAAGAATGAAATATAGTAAAATAATGTTTAATCAAATTATTAGTAAAATACAATATTTATGTAATCATGAGTTATATAAGACCACTTGGTTAAAAATAAAAATAAATTATTATTATTATTTGGGGACATATGAATTATTATTTTTCATATACATGAAAAAAATATTATAATAGTGATTAAAAAAAGAAAAATACCTCCTCTCCTCCATTATAAAAACCTCCCTCATTCCCATGTTCCTCCCACAACTCTAAAGCCTTGAGCCTTACCTATGTTATGAATAATACACCCACCCCCAAGACTCTTCCTCGTGTCCTAGAGCAGTTGGTCTCACTAATAGTCTTAAACCAATAGCCTTTTGAAGGATCTCAATGAGAAGAGATCAAGAGGTAAACATCCTCTTTAATTTTCATTCTTTTATTTCAATTTTCCATTCTTTCTATATTTACAAGGTATTATGTTGGAATATGTCATTAAATATCCACGTTAATTCCCATATTATTTAAGAGTGATGATATACCCCTTTATTTTATCAAACTATTTTATGAAATTTTATGTGATGTTGTTAGGGAGCCAAATTTTCATGAGAGATTTGTCAATTTTCTCTTATTTTGAGTTGCTTTATTTTATATTTTGTTCCTAATATATCATCATCCAAATGATAAGATAATTCCAGTAACTTAAATGAACTGAAATTATATTCATCTAATGAAATATTTCGTTTTGATATCTTTTCCCCCTCAACTTATAATAAAAATGAAAACATTGTATGAGATGTGGTAATTTATCACATTCACAAATTAAGGGTTCTAAATTTTCATTACCATGATCCATTATGGTCATGAAACCATTTTTATATTTGAAATAGATGAGAATATATGTATTTCTTCTATTTAATGTTCTGTAATCTTTACACACTCATAATATAATATAATAATACAAAACAAGTTCATTATAAAGAAAACCACCAAGTTAATCCAAAAATTTGTAAATATCATTTAACTAATGAATAATCATCATGGTATATAACCAAAAATAATTATAAGATAATTTATATCTCTTTAATGACATTAATAAGATATATTATGAATTATTGTTGATTAGACTCACTTTAAAGGAACTTCTAATCATTAATAAATTTAAACGGGTCATGAAAACCAAGGAAGAAAATGCTTCCAAAAAAATAAAATTGAACCTCTTAAACCAATAAAAATGCCATGAATGAACCTAATAATGTTTTAATCAGTTAAATGAATGTATAATATGTTCTGAAATTATAAATTAATGAAGTTAAATTTTATTATTCAGGTCATTAAAACAAACGAATAACACACTCGAGCATAAGCTAAGGGGTTTCTCATCTCACTTTCATTTTCGTGATATTTCTATTTTTTCACCACATATATATTTCATGTGGTGAATTTTATACTAAGTTTTGTTATATATAATCATAATTATTTTAATATTTATGTTATTTTGTGATTCATTTGGTTTTTATTAGTTTTTGGTCATATGAATCGATAGATTACTACGGGGTATGGGACTTTGCATAAAATTCCATTTCATTGTCAGTTACTTGGTATTGTTTACCTAATATTTATTGTGTGGTGTATCCAATGCCCATTTGAGATCATTTTTTATTTTAAAATTTAAATATATTATATATCAATAATCTGGATTCATGGATATGATTATTCTATTAATCCATATACCATTTTACATGTGATTTTTATTTGGAAGATTGTTTTAACTATTGAAATATTGACGAATCTGTATCCTCTACTCTATGAAGATATTTATAACATAGATTTAACATGTGTCAAAACAATTTGTAAAGAATTAATTGGACATTATGTGGATGTTCGGGCCCACTATATCCCCTAAATGCATCGACCAGTCTCATGAGGCAAATCTGTTGGCGAAAAACCCTTCGAGATTGTTTTAAAAAATAAGATGGGTTTATACCAAGAGAACTAAACTTTTTTAATGGTATTATGGTATCATGATCCCAATAAAAACAAAGAAATTCTATGTAATTTTTTTTAATATAAGGGTAATTTTAAGAGTCTGCGGAAATTGACGACGCATAATTCTGAGGCTCGGTGTGCCCGATGAATGGAATTGAAATCCAAGGGCACCGTTGAACTAGAAGAACCGATATTCACTTATGTAGAGCCTCAAATCCACCATATTTGGTCGATGGTGGAAGTTATTTTTTCAATTATTTGTGAAAGAATAAAATAAAATATTATTTTGTAAAATATTATTTTCATTTGAAACTCCCATGTGGATGTTAAGAGGTGGGGAACACCATAACTAAACCCCCCATTTGAGTGTTAAGAGGTGGGGACCACCAGAACTAAACCTCTTATGTGTGGTTACGGAGGTGGGGAATACCAATCCAAAAACCCCCAATTTGAATTTAAGGGTGGGGACCACCCGAACCCTCTTAATGTGAGAAACCTCTTGAACTACCTCATTGATGAGGGAGTTTACCATTAGGTTTCCCCAAAATTTATTATCCCAACCTCAATGTAATAATCATGCCAAGTTAATTTGCGCCAAAAAATAAATTGGGGAAACATATCATATTGGCTACCTTATATTTTTGGTGGAATTGGGGGAAGAGTTGGAAAAGGGAAATTGGGAGAGAACCTTGGAAGGATTCTTCTTCTCCAACCATGAACGCTCCTCCAATTAAGAATAGCGATGCGGGATTTCTTCATCTTCCTCTAGACATCCTCCAACATGGGACATCTTCAATCGACTAATTTCATTCCCTCCTCATCGACGTCAACAACAAAATAAGGCTTGAGTGTGTTTTAAATTGACCAATGTTAATTTTCTGGTCACATTGAATCTTTACCCTTAAGCTGCTTGATACCTACCTAACACGATGGGTACGGTCCAAACAAATATGGCATGAACCTTCCACATATATTATGGGTTTTTGTGTGTTCTTCACGATGGTGATGGTGGTCGGTGCCAGCATTTGGCACCGGTGGAACTCGAGAACCCCAGCTGGCACCACAACTGGCCATGAAGAAGGTGAAAAATGGAGGGCGACCGGTAAATCTGGCCGCAAACGAAGGCAAGGCGTGAAACCATGCCACACAGCTGGCCACAGCAGACTGCCACATAGCGGCCTCTGCCGCCCTGATGCCTCACCACCCTGCGTCCCTCTGCGGCCCTCGTGGCCTCGTCGCCTCACGGCCCACCGTGGCCCCTACTGCCTCTCCGCCCCATGGTGCTCCGCGGCCTCAGAGGCCTCGCCACCCTGCGGCCCTCGGTGGTCCCCGTGGCCCCAGTGGCCTCCCTTCCTCGTGGCCCTCTGTGGCCCCTGAGGACTTGCCACCCTGTAGCCATCTGCGGCCCCCGCGACCTCCCCGCCCCACAGCCCTCCACGACCCCCATAGCCTCCACTGTCCTACACCCTCGTGGCCCCGACGGCCTCTCCCCCAGCGGACCTCCACATCCCTCGTAATTTCACCGTCCTACGGCCTCACAGACTCTACGACCTCACCATCCTGCAGCTTCATGGCCCCCGTAGCCTCACCGCCCTCGTGACCCTCTGCGGCACCCAAACCTCACCGCTGTTGTGGCCTCTACGCCGCCCTCGCGGCCTCACCCTATTCCACGGCCACCGTACTGGCTGGACCCAGCACAGTCCAGGCCAAACCTAGATATCTAGGTCGACCCAAAATGGGTGGTTTGGCCTAGGTCGGGTCGGGGCAGGTCGGACCAGCCCAGTCGGAATGGACCCATACCGGCTACGATATTTCCACTCTATCAGCGATAACTTTGGCACGAGGCTTCTATTTGATAGAATGTAAACTACTCTATAAACATTGAAGTGAGACGTTCCCTTTGGTATACCCCACATGATTGTGGATTAAATTGGGATTTGGTCGGTTTGGATCGAGCACAAATCCAACCGAGCCATCGGGATTAAAAGAGTAATAACTTGTAGACTGGGCGTCCGATTGACGCACCGTATTTTGGGTTGAGACCCCTATGATGTGGCAGTCCTTTGGGATACTTTTTAGTGGGACTTCATTGTAGTTGATGTATCGAGTGGTGTTTTAGTAGAGGACCCTTCTGAAGACGAGAAATATTAGTGTGGGAACCCAGTAGCTGGCTGTGACATGAAGAATTAATAGAGATCCTATGTGGGTCAGCACTGAGTGATCTTGTGTCGGTCAACAACGAGCGATCCTATGTCTGTAAACACCGAGCGATCCTGTGTGGGTCAGCCCCAAGCATTCCTATGTGGGTCAGCACCGAGTGATCCTGTGTGGGTCAACACCGAGCGATCCTGTGTGGGTTAGTACCTAGAGATCCACTTTGGGTCATAACTTAGAGATCCTCTGTGGGTCAGCATCTAGAGATCCTATGTGGGTCAGAACCTAGAGAACCTATGTGGGTCATCAACTAGAGATCCTATGTGGGTCATCACCGAGCGATCCTGTATGGGTCATCCACAGAGCCTCTTAGCAATGAAAGATGACATAGTAGTTACATCAAATATTTTTTACTTCTGTACCTATGTTATACCTGGTGTGAGCTGAGTCTGTACCTTTGTGGTATTCTTCTGTGTGGTGTACCTGTGTTTTACTTACCTACAAGGTGTTCCTTCCTTTGTGGAACAGTTGATATTTTGACTTTTGAGTTAGAATATGTGTTTTCTCATGATTTAGATCGGTATATATGATAACTTTGGTATATGTATGGGAATATACCTATGTAGGGTTGTCACTGGTATACATGCTATGTGGTTTATTTTTGGTGGATTTTTCGAGACCTTGGGGATCTCAGGGTCCCTACTGATTATCATTATAATCACCCTATATGGTCAATGCTAGTACCTCATTGTGTTTGGTGCAGACTACGGGCATCGCTGAATATGGACGAGAGTACTAGGACAAGGGGTAGCTCAGAGGTGGACCATAGACGAGGTGTACCGCAGAGACAACCTTTATAGAGATTTACCTACCCTTCGGGTAGGATCCTTGGCGGGTGATCATAGGAGCTATTCCAGTTTATTTTTACTTTCAGTTTCTTGTACTTTCTAGTTGGTCTTGTATTCATAACCCTTTTGATTTCTGTACTCTCACATTTCACTATTCAGTTTACATGAGTTCATATCATGTTGTGTTCTTGGTTTCGTGTATTTATTGGTTATAAATGAAATGATTTACCAGTTTTAGGTTTCTAGTCGCTGACACCTAGCTTATAGAAGGCAGTCTTGGGAAAGTCACGGAACCAGCCCCAGTGGATCGGTTGTGAAAAATTGGTATCATAGGAGTTGGTTCTATAGTAGAACATAGGACTCTGATATTTTTAACTTCAATAGTGTTAATTGTAGTGAGTGTGTTTATTAGTTTTGGGAATCCAATGTGGGTGTGTCGGTCGATGTATCCATACACTGAGACCCTGACTTCTGATTTCTGATTTATTACACAAAAACACTGATTGCGTGTGTGTTTTGAAGATTTTTCTTTGTGATATCATTGAGTCATCTCACCAGGTATAACTTACTGACCATGGGACACCTGTTTATTTTCACGATGCCTCCACGCAGACATCCAGCTTGGGTTCCAGATATAGTATGCACAGATAGCCCACCGAGCAACGAGGCCTTGGTGCATGGACCTCATTCAGCGTAGGTACCAATGGTACCATTATCCATTGGTCCACCAATGCCACCAGCCCCAGAAGTATATGATTCACACCAATGATTATGTTGAACGAGTTCCCGTGCCAGAGGCCACTCAGGTTCAGGGGAGATATGAACACACTGGCGGATGAGGATTGACTGGAGGTTGTAGTGAGAGTCTTCCGACTGGTGGGGACACAAGTTGATCTCATGGTGATCCTTGTTGTCTGTATTCTATATGAAGTAGTAGGAAGATGGTGGAACTCGATGATCCAATCTCATGATGAGGTGACGCTTCTCTCGGAAGACTTCGAGAGCCTGTTTCGGGCAAGGTTTGTCCCTGTGACTCTTTGCGTAGTGCACATATAAGAGCATATTCATCTGCAGTAGGGAAACCAGATTGTGTCTCAGTACTCAGCGAGGTTCAATGACCTCTCACGCTAATCCACAGATATAGTTCAGGATCCATTCTACAGGGCCCATACCATTGACTAGGGACTCAGGCCAGAGATCTCTGCTTCAATGATTTCTCTTAGCATCTCAACACAGGCAAGGGTGTTAGATAGATCCCTCTTAGTGGAGATTTTCCTTACTGAGCGGTCACCAAAAACAAGACCCACCACCAGAAATCATGTAACAGATTCCTCTACAACTGGAAGCAGACAGATGTCACATAGGTCTGAGGGGACCAGACATATTGGTGGACAACTGTAGGATTCAGGTTCGGTTGTTCAAGGAACCCGAGGTGGAGCTAGTAATGTTAGGAGAGGGAAGTGTTACACATGAGGCGAGCAGGGTCACATGGCTCATGACTGTCCGACCCACCATACAGATGGTCAACAGACGGTCGAATGACCGCCCATGTAGAGACATAGGTTCGATCAAGGAATTCTGACGGGAGCAGTCAGATCTGGCGGAGGAGCTAGTTGTGAAACTAGTAGTGGGTGATGATTCGAGATGTTACTTCCACCAACACCAGGTGGTCCTCCCCGACAACAGGAAGCTGGAAGATAGGGATGATCTCAGATCCATGATGTTGAGGCCTACTATCACGATACTCCAGAGATGATATGAGGTACGATCTGTGTCTACTCCACCTTGGTTGCAGTACTTATAGACACATCTGGCAGTCATTATTTTATTTTCATTTCCCTCATTCAGATCATATTTGACGATCACGCACTAGAGTCGGATGTTTGAGATTACTCTTTGAGGTGAGAGCTTTGGCTTGGATCTCTTAGTAGCGGCGTTGAGGCCTTACGATGTAATCTTGGGTTTGGAATGATTATCTATATTTCATGCTCAGATTGACAGTATTAGGTGCAAAGTGTGGTGTTTCTGCATGGATGGGACTAGATTTACCTTCATCGGTGATAAGGGAGCCTTCTCATAACAGGATGAACCTACCTGGAGGAGAGTGCAGCTGATCACTAATTAGTTGGCTAGCCTCACCCTCATAAGAGTGGATGTTGAGAGTCTGAACTATCCTGTAGTGTTAGACCAGTACATGAATGTTTTCCCTAATGATGTTTTGGGTCTACCTCCTCGCATAGTGGTGGTCTTTTACATTGACTTATACCCCGGGACAACACCAACATATACACCATTGTATCGGATGTCTCCCGTGCATCTCTGTGATTTATGGGTACTGCTAGAAGAATTTCAAGTAAAGGGATTCATTAGGCCTACTGTTTCTCATTAGGCAGCCCCGATTATGTTCTCCAATAGGGGGGGAGTTTGAGACTTTGTGTTGACTGTAGGCTTCAGAACCAGGTGACCGTGAAGAACATGTACCCACTTATGAGGATTGATGACCTCTTTCATCAGATGAAGGGAGCACAGTTGTTCTTGATGATAGAACTCGGATTAGGCTATCATCAGCTCGAAGTACTAGATGATGATGTACAGAAGATGACTTTCATATGTCGGTATGACCATTATGAGTTCTTGGTTATTCCATTCAGTGTATCTAATGCTCCATAAGTGTTCAAGGGACACATGAACCAGATCTTTTAGTCATACCCTAATCCCTTCATAGTAGTCTTCATCAACGACATTCTGATCTACTCGGCTACTATGGAGGAGAACCCTTATCATTTGCAGTTAGTACTGGACACACTCTGAGAGAACCAACTTTATGGTAATCTCTCGAAGTTCTAGTTTTGGATTCGAGAGGTTTACTTTCTAAGACATTCATATTGGAGGCTGTAGTTATGGTAGATCCAGTAAAGATTGAGGAGTTACATGCTTGAGAGCCACCGAGGAGTGTGACGGGGGTATGAAGTTTCATGGGTTTGGTTGGATACTACCGAAGGTTTGTATCTGATTTCTACAGAGATGCAGAACCACTATCATCATTGATGATGAAGGGGAAACCCTTTGTTTGGTCGGAGAGATGGCAGGATAGTTTTCAGGAGATGAGGCAGAGGCTGACTAGTTCACCCATTTTAAGGCTATCGGAGGAGGGTGTAGGGTACTTAGTCTACTGCAATGCATCAGAGACCAGACTCAGATGTTATCGGATGCAAGATAGAGTACTGATCGCTTATGGGTGAGCGTTTTACAATCCACTCGGATAACAAGAGTCTCAGGTATAACTTCTCTCAGAAAGACCTAAACTTGAGACATCAACATTAGCATGAGTTCTTCCAGGACTATGACTTTGAGATAGTCTATACTCCTCGTAAGGGGAACGTTGTAGCAGATACACTCAGCAAGAGGTCTGATATACAACTACAAGTCAAGGTGACAAATCTGCAGGCCGCTTTTCAAATACCCATTGTGGATCAGGATAGAGAACCTTTCCTTCAGTCTCTTATAGTCACTCGCCCACATATTTAGTGAGTCATGGAGGCAAAGCGTGGGGACAGAGACTGCGAGACTCTATGTGCTTAGATATCCATGGGACCTACACCTGATGGATTTTCTGAATGTGGGGAGAATGTCATCTTCTTCAGAGGAAGTACGAGGGGACTAGTATCACTTCAGGAGAAAGTTTTGAGGGGGTTCCACACTTCCCCTCTAGCGGTACATCCAGGAGTGGCGAAGATGTACCTGGATCTTCAACAACATCACTGGTGGCTATGAATGAAGAATGTAGTAGCAGTGTTTGTCTCTCGGTGCCTCACTAGTCAGCAAGTGAAGGTGGAGCATCAGGTACAAGAAGTCTTGGTTCATCCTTTAGATGATCCAGAGTGTAAGTGTGATGGGATATCCATGGGCTTCGTGAAAGGACTTCCATGTACCTCAAGAGGTAATGATTATATCCTGGTGATCTTTGACTGACTCACCATGTCGGCCCACATCATACTGTTTAAAGAGAAGGGTTTATTAGGGAGCTTTGGGTGCCTCTATGTTCATGAGATTGTTCGGAAACATGGATTAACCTCGATGATTGTCTCTGATCATGATGTATGTTTTACTTCCCAATTGTGGAAGGGGTTGCAGGAGGCTTTCAAGATGCAACTTTGTTTGAGCACCACCATCCACCCTCAGACTGATGGACATATTGAGCAGATCATTCAGACCCTCATGTACATGCCATGTTCTTGCGTCCTCGAGTTCGGTCACTGTGGGGAGGATCTCTTGCCTTTGGTAGAGTTTTCATACAACAAACGATGTCACACCACCATTGGGATAGAAACTTTTGAGGCATTATACGGGAGAACTTTTAGATCACCATTATTCTGGACTGACCTATGGAAGTTATCACTAGTGGGACCAGAGATTATAAGAGCTACCATAGAGAATATGCAAATCATCCAAAAGTAGATGAAGAATGCACAGATTAGGAAAAATCTGTATGCTGACAGGAGGCAGAGACCTCTGGTGTTCGAGGATGGAGACCGCGTCTTTCTACGGGTCTCACCTCAATGAGGTTTGTAAAGATTTGGTCGAGGAGGCATGTTATTTCTGATGTTAATCAGCCCATTTTAGGTCCACAATAGAGTTGGTGAGGTGTCTTACCACTTGGATATTCCACCTCAGTTGTACCTAGTGCACGATGTCTTCCGTGTATCCCAGCTAAGGAGACATGTGCACGACCCTTCCCAATTCATCGACCATAGAGAGTTGGATGACGACAATGGGGATACTTTTATAGAAGTTCCAGTTGAGATTGAGGATTGACATGAGTGTTTCCTTCATGGAAGTTAGATACCTCTGGTGTGCACTCGTTGAAAGCATTGGAACCACCAAGAGAGCACATTGAAGCGGGAGGCTCAGATTTATACTCAGTACCCCCACTTGCATTCCTAGTTCTGAGTTGTGGCTTATAGGGTTGTAAAACCCTGAGGTGGGGAGAATGTAAAGACCCAAAAATACCATGTATTTTTTTAATTATATGGTAATTTTACGATTCTATGAAAATTTAAGGTGCATGATTCCGTTCCCGGTGTGCCCGAGATGAATTTATGATCATTTTTTTCAGGTACGTTCAGTAAATGTGCGAGCGCATTTTTTTTACATTTAAACTAGTACTCAGAATTAAAATATGAGGGAACTGTTGAACTCGCAGTGCCGGTATTTTCTTAAGGAAACATTCACAGTGACCATAGTAGGTCAAGGGTGGATGTTAGTTTTTCCCTTATTCATGAAAGAATGAAATAAAATAAAATTGTTTGAAATTTTATTTTCATTTGAAACTCCCATATGGATATTAATAGGTGGGGACCACCAAAACTAAACCTCCCATTTGAGTGTTAATAGGTGGGTACCACCAGAACAAAACCTCTCCTATGAGGTTATGAATGTGGGGACCATCGAACCTAAAACCTCCAATATCTATTTAAGGGTGTGGACCTCCCAAATCCTCCTAATGTGATAAAACTCTTGAACTCCCTCTTAAATGACGTAGGTGAGCATTAGGTTACCCAAAATTTATTATGCCAACCTCAAGGTAATTTTGTTGCCAATTTAATTTTTTCCAACAATTAATTTGGGAAAACATATCATATTGGATACATTTTCTTGGTGGTGGAATTGGGGAAAGGGTTGGCAAAGGGAAATTGGCATAGAACCTTGGAGGAATTCTTCTTCTCCAACAAAGAACACACCTACAACGAAGAACACCGATTCACGACTTAGACTTCTTCCATGGCACATCCTCCAATATGGGACATCTTCAATCGATAATCGTCTTTCCCTCCATATCGACATCAACAGACGAATGAGGTAGGATTGTGTTTTATATTGATCAATGTTAATTTTCCTCTCACATTGAATTTGTCCCTTTGAGCTTCTTGCTACCGCCATAACGTGGAGAGTACGAGCCATGCAAACTTGGTCTGACCCCTCAGCAAGCCTTATTGTTCTTTTATTTGTTCTTCGCAATGGTGATGGAAAATGGTGTCGGCGTTTGGCACCGGTGGAACACGAGACCCCTGACCGGCACCACGACTGACAATGAAGAATATAAAAAACGTACTGCGGTCGGTCGATCCGGCCCCCGATGGAGGCACAGCACGCGATCGCACCGCATGCCCAGCTTTGACGGACCACCGCCACACGCCCTCTACAGTGCCACGGCCACCGCCTCCCCACGGCCTCACCGCCCCGCGCCCCTCTGCGGCCCCCATGATCTCGCCTCCTCGTGGCCCTTCGCAGCCCTCTTGGCCTCGCTGCCCCGTAGACTCCACGCCCTTGCCGTCCCATGGCCTTGCCTCCCTCTTTACCCTCTGCGGCGCCTACGGCCTCGCCTCCCTCTCAACCTTCTACGGCCCCCAGGCCCTTGCCGCCCCGTGGCCCCCGCGACCTCACTACCTGTGCAGCTTTCCGCATCCCCCATGGCCACGCTGCCCCGCGACCCTCCGTGGCCCCCGCTCACCTCGCCGCCCCACTACCCCCGCAACCCTCATCAGCTTCCGTGACCTCCGCGGCCCCGCAGCATAGCGGCCCCCGCACCCCCGTGATCTTTTCGACCTACAGCCTCACTACCCTTGTGGCCCTCTGCAGCCCCCACAGCCTCGCTGCCCTCGCAACCTCCACGCCTCACACGTGGCATCGCACCGCTGCGCGGCCCCGGTGCCGCCTAGTTTGGGTCGGGCCAGACCCGGTGGGAAAGGCCTAACCTCATGTGGGCCTGGCCAGACCTAGCGGGCCGGGTTGACCCTTACTGAGTCAGGTCGGCCCAGGCAGTGTCGGGTTGGGTTTGTCCGGCTAGGTCATATCGGACCCGGACCAGCTATGAGCTTTTCACTCTATCAGACAAAACTTTGGCACCCGACGTCCATTTGACAAACTGTCAATGAAACTATAAACATTGGATTGATATGGTCCCTTTGGTATACCCCACATGAGGTTAGGATAATGTTGGGATATAGTCAGGTTGGATCAAGCACGAATCCAACCGAGCCCTCGGGACTAAAATGTTAATAACTTACAGACTGGGCGTCTTATTAACGCACCTTATGTTGTGTTGATACCACTATGACATGGCGGTCCTTTGGGATATTTTCTTGTGGGACTTTACGGTAGTATGAGTATTGACTAGTGGCATTAAGAGTATACCCTCCTAGAGGCGAGAAAGATTAGTGTGGGAACCCAGTAGCTGGATGTGACATGATGAATGAATAGTGGTCCTGTGTGGGTCAACACTGAGCGATCAGGTGCGGGTTAGCACCGAAGGATTCTATGTGGGTCAGCACCTAACGAATTTTTTTGGTTCAGCAACGATCTATCCTCTGTGGGTCAGTATCGAGGGATCCTATGTGGGTCAGCACCGAGCGATCCTGTGTGGGTCAGCACTAAGAGATCCTTTGTGGGTTCGCACCTAGAGATCCTATGTGGGTCAGAAATTTGAGATCCTATATCGGTCAGCACTGAGAGACCCTTTGTAGGTCATCATCTAGAGATCCTATGTTGGCCAGCAAAGAGAAAACATGTGTGGGTCAGCAGCTGAGCCTCTTAGCAGAGTAAGTTGATTTAGTAGTTACATATAATCTTTTGTACTTCTGTACCTATGTTATACCTAGTGTGAGATGATTCATTACCTTTGTGGTATTCTTCTGTGTGGCGTACATGTGTGGTACTTACCTTCTTGGTGTTCCTTCTATTGTGGAACATTTGAGCTTTGGGATTTTGAGTTGGACTCTGTGTTTCCTCGTGATAGAGATGGGTATACTTAATAACCTAGGTATATGTATGGGAATATACCTAAGTAATTTTATCACTGTTTGACATGATTATTAGTTTATCATTTGTAGATTTTGTGAAACCATAAATGTCTTGGGGTCCCTACTAAATATCGTTATACTCACCCCTCCGCAGACTATGACCTCACCTCGTTGTGTTTGGTGGAGACGACGAACAACGCTGACTTGGGACAAGAGTACCAGAACTAGAGGTAGCTCAGAGGTGGACTTTAGACAAGGCATACAATAGAGACGACCGTTCGAGAGTTGTACCTACCCCTCAGGTGGGATCCTTGGCGGGTGATCACAGGAGCTGATCCAGTTTATTTTTTACTTTCAGTTTCTTGTACATTCCATTTGGGATTGTATTCTGGCCCCTTTTTCTTTCTCTACTCACTATGTTAACTATCCATTATAATTGATTTACTATCTTTTTGTGAGCATATTCATGTGTGTTTATAGGTTATAAAGGCAATTCCTTCCCAGTTTTAGGGAATACACCTTCAGTGTTATTCACCGGCTCCTGGCATTTGGAAGGCATGCTTGGGGTAGTCACGGCACGGGTCCCGGGGTACGAGTTGTGAAAAATTGGTATTAGAGGAGTCGGTTTTACCATAGAACATGGGACACTGATCTTTTTAACGGAAAACGTGTTAAGTGCAGTGAGCCTGGTTATCATATAAGGGAATCCAGTGTTGGTGTGTCTGCCGGCGTATGCATACACTGAGACCCTGACTTCTGATTTCTGAGTCAGTTAATGAAAATACTGATTTCATGTGTGATTGAAGAGTTTTCTTGGTGAACTATTTGAGTCAGATCCCCAGGTATACCTTATTGACAGTGGCACAATTGTTCCTTTTCAGAATTCATCCATGCAGAAAACCTGTTAGGGTTCCAGATATAATATGCACTGACAGCCCACCGAGCGATGAGGCCTCGGTGCAGTGCTCTCATCTAGTGGAGGCACCAGCGGTACCATTACCCGTTGGGCCACCAATTCCACCATATCTAGCTACAAAGGATGCACGCTTCTTGAGTGTTCTGCAAGAGTTCCATCACCATAGGCCACCCATTTTTAGGGGAGAGATGGACTCACAGGCGGCTGAGGATTGTATGGAGGTCTTAGTGAGAGTATTGGGACAGGTAGTGACACCAGCTGATCTCATGATGATCTTTGCCTCCATCCATATACAAACAGCAATAAACAGATGGTGGAGTATGATGTTCCAAGTTCATGATGAGGTGATTCTTCTCTAGGCCGACTTCGGGTGCCTGTTTCAGGCAGAGTCTGTCCCATCGACTCTTCACGTAGTGCGTATATAAGAGCTTCTTCATCTGGAGTAGGGAAACATGATTGTGGCTCAGTACTTAGAGATTTTCAGTGATCTCTCATGATAATACACAGATATGGTGTGGGACAAATTCTTCAAGGACCAGACCTTTGGGGAGGGACTCAGGCGGGATATCAGGGATTCGATGATTTCTCGTAGCATCCCGACATATGAAGGGGTGCTAGAGCAGTCCATCTTAGTGTAGAGTTTCTTTGTTGAGTGGTCACCAGCAGCGAGACCCCCCACCGGACATCACATATCAGATTCTTTTGCATATGGTAGCAAACAGATGTCGTAGAGGTCCAAAAAGACCAAACCTATAGTTGGACGACTATAGGATTCATGTTCAGTTGTCCGGGGCACACGTGGTAGAGCCAGTGATGTCAGGAGCAGGTAGTGTTACGCATGTGGTAGGAAGAGTCACTTGGATCATGACTGTCTGAACTGTCATAAGGATGATCATAAGATGTTCAAAGGACATTGTCGGTAGAGACATAGGTTTGACCGAGGAAGTCCGCAGGGAGCAGGTGGACGTGGAAGAGGAGTTGGTCGTGCAACTGGCGGTGGGTGATGATTCGAGATGTTACTTCCACCACCACAAGGGTGTCCACCACGACCATAGGGAGATGTAGGACATGGGTGAGCTCAGCTCCAGGTAGCTGAGGCCTATGATCAAGACACTCCAGATATAATACGAGGTAAGATCTTTGTCAACTCCACCTTGGATGCAATACATATTGACATAGGTGCTAGTCATTATTTTATTTCCACTACCCTCGTTTAGAGCTCAGAGATTCCCATGGAGTAATTGGCTTGATCCTTATGGATCGAGACTTTTACGGGAGAGGATTCGATGATTATGCACTGGTGCCAGCCTTGTGAGCTTACTCTTGGAGGTGAGAGATACGTCTGAGATCTCCTAGTGGTAGTGTTGAGGCTTTATGATGTCATCATGGATATGGACTGGTTATTTACAGTCCACGCTCAGATTGACTATATTAGGAGCAATGTGCGGTGTTTTCCCATGTATGGGACCAGGTATACCTTCACCGGTGAAAAGGTAGACTTCGCAACACAAGATGGATTTACCCGGAGGAGAGTGCATCCAATCACACATCATTTTGATAGCCTTACCCTCAGAGTAGTTGATGTGGAGAGTAAAATCTATCCTGTAGTGGTGGACCAGTACGAGGATGTTTTCCCTGATGATGTTCTGGGTCTACGTCCTCAAATAGAGGTGGAATTTTAAATTGAATTGTACTCCGGGACAACACCGATATCTACACCAGCATATCAAATGTCTCATGTGGATCTCTATGAGTTGCGGGTATAGTTAGAGGACTTACAGGGGAGGTATTTATTTGGCCTAGTGTTTCTCTTTGGGCAGCCCATTTTTTGTTCTCCATGAAGGTGGATGGGAGTTTGAGACTTTGTGTTTAATATTGATGCCCTATTTGATCAGTTGAATGGAGCAAAATGGTTCTCAAACATAGACCTCATATCATGTTATCACCAGCTTATAGTACGAGACAATGATTTTCCAAAGATGTCTTTCAGAAGTCAGTATTACCATTTCGAGTTCTTGGTTATGCCATTCTATTTAACCAACGCTCTATTAGTGTTAATGGGACTAATGGACAACATCATTCAGCCATATCTTGACAGCTTTGTAGTAGTCTTCATTGAGGACATTCTGATCTAATCAGATACTAAGGAGGACCATGCCTATCATTATCAAGTAGTACTAGACACACATCGATCGTACCAGCTTTAGGTTAAGCTCTCAAAGGGCCATTTTTGGATATGAGATGTTCACTATATGGGATATATCATTTTGGAGGCTGGAATTGTAGTAGATCTAGCAAATATTGAGCAGGTACATGCTTGGGATGCACCTAGGAGTGTGACAGAGGTACGAAGCTTCTTGGGTTTGGCAGGATACTACTAGAGGTTTATACCAGATTTCATTAGAGTTTCAGCACCACTATCCGTATTGATGAAGAAGGATAAACCCTTCATTTGGCCAGAGATATGAAATCAAAGTTTTTAGGAGTTGAGGTAGGGGATGAGTATTGAACCCATCTTGAGGCTGTCGGAGGAGGGCATAGGGTACGTAGTCTACTACGACGCATCATGGACAAGACTCAGATGTGTCTTGAAGGAGGATCTAGTAGTGATCGCTTATGGTTTCTATAGCAGAGACAACATGAGAAGAACTACGCTACCCAAGACCTAGAGTTAGTAGCAGTGGTCTCTGCCTTGAATATGTTGCAACATTACTTGATGGGCGAGTGTTTTACAGTCTACTCGTATCACAAGAGTCTTAGGTATGTCTTCTCTCTGAAGGACATGAACCTAAGACAATGACGTAGTCTTGAGTTTTTCTAGGACTATGAATTATTGATAGTCTATACTCATGGGAAGGGGAATGTTGTGGAAGATGCACATAGCAGGAGGTCTTGTATACATCTACTAGGTAAGGCGATGGAGCAGCTGGCCACATTGCAGATATCATTTATAAATCGGGATAGAGAATCTTTCCTTCTGTATCTTACAGTCCCTCCCCCAATTCTTCAGCGAGTTAGGGAGGCACACCACAGGGACACTGACTGCGAGACTTGACGTGCTCAGATATCCACGGGACAGGCACCTGATGGATTTTCTGAATGAGGGTAGCACATGATCCACTTCAGAGGACGTACCTTGGTACCAGTATCACTTCAGGAGAATGTGTTGAGGGAGTTCCATGCTTCCACTCTAGCGATATATCCTGGAGTGGAGAACTGATGAGTGATCAGCTGCACTCTCCTCCAAGTAAGTCCATCATGTGCTATGAAGTCTCCCTTCTTGATGGTGAAGGTAAACCTGGTCCAATCCGTGCAGACACACCACACATTGCACCTAATACAGTCAATCTAAGCATAGAATGTAGATAACCAGTCCATACCCAAGATGACATTGTAAGGCCTCAATTCCTCTACTAAGAGATCTCAGTCGTGACTACTTCATGCATGTCTTCTATAGGCTAGGGGTCGGCGACTAGCACTGAAGTTGTATTACCTAAAACTGGGAAGTCATTTCCTTTATAACCATTAAACACACGCAACCAAGAACAAAGAAAGATAAGAACTAAAGTAAACTGAATAGTAAACAGAGTGAGAACAGAAAGGAAAAGGGTTCAGAATACAAGACCAACTGGAATGTACAAGAAACAAAAAGTACAAATAATCTAGAATAACTCCTACGATCACTTGCCAAGGATCCTACATAAAGGGTAGGTACAACTCTCAAACTATCGTCTCAGATGTACACCTCGTCTAATGTCCACCTATGAGATACCTCTATTCCTCGTACTCTCCTCAATAGTTTCCGTTGTCTGTCGAATACACCAAACACAACAAGGTGCGGGCATAACTCGTTCAAGGGTGACTATAACGATACTCAGTAGGGAACCCAAGACCCTCACGGTCTCAAAAAAGCCACCATGGATAAACAAAAAGCATGTAAACCAGTGACAACCCTAATTAGGTATATGCTCATACATATACATAATCTGTCAAGTATACCCATCTCAATCATGAGGAAACAAATATTAAAACACAAAATCCCAAATCTCAACTGTTCCACAAAGGAAGGAACACCATGAAGTTAAGTACCACACATGTACGCCACACAAAAGACAACCACAAAGGTACTGACTCAGCTCACAACAGATATTTTTTAGATACAGTAGTACTGATGATTAGTAAAAGGTAAGATCATCTTATTCTGTTAAGAGGCTCTACTTTTGACCCACATAGGATCGCTCGGTGCTGACCCACATAGGATCGTTAGGTGCTGACCGACACAAGATCGATTGGTGCTAACCCACACATGATCTCTTGGTGCTGACCGAATTAGTATCGCATGGTGATGACCCATAGAGGATCGCTCTATGCTGACCCACACAAGATCTATAGGTGTTGACCCACACAGGATCCCTCAGTGTTGACCCACACATTATTGTTCGGTTCTGACCCACACAGGATCACTATTCATTCTTCATGTCACAGCCAACTTATGGGATCGAAAACTAAGATTTCTCGTCTCTGGGGGAGTTCGTTCCTCAAAACACTGGTCGATACTCCAACTACCATGATGTCCCACAAATATGTATTCCAAAGTACCGCCACGTCATAGGTGTCCCAACCCAACAGACGGTGCGTCAATCAGACGTCTCATATTTAAGTTATTAGCCTTTTAGTCCCGAGGTCCTGGTTGGATTCATGCTCAATCCAACCCTACTATATCCCAACATTATCCAAATCTCTTGTCTCATATACCAAATGTACCCTCTCGCTCCATTTTTTATTCCTCCATTGATGGTTTATCAAACGGACACCTGATGCCAAACTTATGGCCGATAGAGCTAAAAGCTCATAGCAGGTTTGGGTCCGAAAAAATAAATTCCACCCTCGACCAACTCTGGTTGGGGTGAATGTATCCTTAAGAGAATACCGGCCCAACGCGTTCAATGGTGATCTCATATTTCAATTCTAAGCACCAGTTTAAAATTTACAATAACCCACTCGCACGTTTACTGAACGTACCTGAAAAAATGTTCAGAAATTCATTCCAGGCACACCGGGCCTTGGAATCACGCGTCGTTAACTTTTTCGGACTCGTAAAATTATCATATAATTAAAACAATTTACATGGAATTTATAGGTATTTTGATTCCTAATACATGATGTCCAGTTAATAATACTTCTCATTATTCATTATCAGTTTATACTATCTATTAGGTTTTCAATATGAAAAAAATCTATGGATGTAGTTTCATTCTATGTTTTTTAATTGCATGATATTTTCATTTATTCAATATTCTATATAGATTATGTCAAATTTTTTATGATTCACTTATTATTGAATTCATGTTTCCTCAATTTATTACAATTACTGAGCATTTGATCACCCCCCTTTCACTTATTTACCTTTAACAGGTTATGGAGGGGAGGTCATTTATTGAATTTATAGGGAAGTAATTTTAGTTTTTTTATGTATTGTATTTGGTAACATTTTCCAATTCTATTTTTAGTTAAATCTATATATCATGTTTCTTCAAGAATACTAAACTGATCATTCTTTTAGGATTTATTTCTTTTTAACCATGCCAATATAACATGTAATGCAATGGCTCTGGTCTAGAGGGGTCATGGTGTTACAAAATCTTTAATGATATATTAGACAATTTGATTCATTGTATATGAATTTAAAAGAATAAAATGTTTGTTCCAATATAATTTTCATAAAATTTATAAATTATTTATCCATAAATTATAATAAAAAAATGAAATATAGTTACATTAAAATTATATTTTATACTATAACCAATTTCCCTTAGAATCAAATTCCTTTCTTCAAATGATGAGTATTCAAGCTAAATTTTTCATGCTGATGTCACTAAAAACAATCGTCTGAAATATCATATAACCATAGAAGAGGAAATAATGAATTCACATGTATATTTATGTTAACCAAAAATAAAATGGTTATTACATTGAATGATAATTCCGAAAAATGTTTAAACATCCATAAGATGAAAAAATATATTAATTAACAAAATATAATACAAATATATAATGTTAAAACTAAATAAATCCGAAAAACCTGAACAATAATAATTCATTTAACAATATATGTTATATCATTATTTACAAACATACAATCCCAAAATATGGGGATTTTTTTTAAAACATTATTGACTTTTTCACAAAATTACATTTTGTTCCCATGGTTATTTATACGAAAAAAATATTCTTCCCATAATTACATCAATGTAAACGACTATGTAAACATAACATTTTCTGTATTAAAAAAATATCATATCTACAATATGTAAACTATCAATTCATGTTAAAAAATTATCTTTATATATTTCAACCTCATAAAATTTCTCACAATGTGTCCCTAATCACAAAAATATCTTATCACTTTATACACCAAAAGGGGTTTCTATGAAATTGAACTAATGATCATCCTTAATCTTATGGACATGTGATTTTATCAATAACTCTTAAAATATCCTAAAATAAGAAAATCATAGTATCAAAATTTATCTAAAATATTTTTCTGATACCAACAATAAATTTTAGAACATGAAATCGTAGATATTATTATGTGATAAAAAATATTACATTTGTAGAACTGATAATGTTTATTATGACCCATTTTTTCATCCAATCATTATAACATTAAAAAGAAGAAATTTACTACTTACAATGTAAAGATCCATATAGGTATAGTGTTTTATAGAATGAGGAAAAACTATTACATAAATATTTCACATTTTTTGTATGATTATTTATGATACATAACAAAGATTTTAGTATTCCAAATTTGGTAATAATCATCTTTCATATGAAATTACTTCTCAAAATATTTTTTTCAACCTCATTTATAAATATCCTAAAGAAAATAAAATTTAATGTGGGTGAGATAACCTGATAATTAATTGTAAACATAATAACTAACAACATTATGTATTCAATGAATATAAAATGTCCATATGGTAATGATAATATAATAAAAGTTATGTATAGATTAATTAAAGATACAATATAGATCAATACCTTTATTTACAATCATGAAACATGGAATATTGAAATAAAAAATAAATTTTTATCAAGATAACTTTTCTTGATCCATGGATATTAGTATAGATAAATTTAAACATAATAAACCCATATATATTGTAATCCCTCGACCCCATAAGCCCAAATCATGTGCATTATTTTAATACATTGGCATGATTACATGTAATGAAGACCTGGAGGACCGATCCATTTAGATGTATTGTAAAATAGATTACATACATGAACATTACACTACACATTCAAACATAAATCACAACCTAAATAATCTTTTGAGGACGCCATTATTCCCTTATCTAAACCTTGCATATCAATAATAATTCACTTCTTGGAATCCTAGGAAAACAACACATAAAAATGTGTCAGCACAGATGCTCAGTATGGGTAAATAATTTAGAAGAAGCTATAAACATTTAAGGAATGATGTGTAATAAAATTCAATACCTTTTAAACATAAACATGAACAAAATATGGAGAAAATAAATCAAACATTACCATATAAAAATTCACATGGGTATTCTTCTCATCTAAGAATAATATGCAACATTTAATTTCATAATGAGGTAATGCCTAACTCTGGACATCATTACCATATAGTCGAGGCCTCGTTCTATGACTATAAATAAAGTGTTCAGAAAGGACTTATGCCAAGACACTAGTTTGTATCCTGATACCTACCAGTGCATCGAGGGGCTATAGCTACCCCAACCATTAATTACTATGTCAAATTATTTTCTTCATATGAAAATGTTGAAACATGACATAATCATTCGTATTCAAAATAGCATACGAAATGTTAATACATCAACCATAAACCATGAAGGGTATAAAAATATCACATCCACATTCAATAAAATCATAACTCATTAGATAAAATATAGAATATTTTATTATAAAAAATCAATCTTAATCAAGAATAATATACAGTAAATAATGATGACATAGTTGAAAATGGTCCGAAATTTTTTTGAGAGAAATATCATTTTTTGTGAAATAATTTAAAAGTAAAACATTTTTAAAGGGATTAATTTAAAAGATATTTTTTAATCAATGTATCCCATTCAAAATTGAAATTTTTGAAAGGAATTAAAATTTTAAAACAATATCATCCATATAAATAAATCTGTAAAACCATTTTGAAAACATGGACATTAATGAGAAATATTTAGAAGAATAAATATTTAAAATATTTAAAATGATGTTTAAACATATATTCCCTTAAAATAATAATTCTAAAATGTATTTTATGAAAAATTTACATGGATTATAGATATGTTCTAGAAAATACTTACCCCTAAACAATCCCGGATAATAATGAGATTGAGTAATTAACCCTTACCTTGTACTTTCCTTTGGTCGAGGGTATGCTTAACCTCTTGTATAATGACCATTTTATGTTATTTAGTTATACCAGAACCATATTCATATTTATTATATCACACATGTTTCATTTATTACTTTATACCACCCATTTAATAATGATTTCTATGTTAAATTAACATTTTGGGTAATAATGACTTTCATTATTGTACATGTTTTTACTAGTTATTCTTGATCGTAACATTTAGATCATGATTTAAAAAAATCCAAAATATAAAATTTGATTTATATATAAAACATATTAAGAATAAAAATATTTATAATAGATAGATATATGAAATGGATAACACCGTTTATGGAGACGGTTGTTCGTACGTTGGCATAAACGATGTTACCATTTTCATATGCAATTGAAAGGAAGTATGTCAATAAGATATATGTTAGTAAATTTTTATATATCACAGTAGAAGAATAATTATATCATATATTACATATTTATTAATAATATAAATCTTTATAATCATTGTGGAATGTTGAACCTGTAAATTAATCTCATCGTGTCGTGGAGATGGTAAGCCGTGCGTACACACGGGCGACGATATAATTTCCCTAATGATTGAAAGGTGTGGAATGGGATGGTATATTAATTTTACAGAGAAATTATAATGTTATATTCATTATATATATATATATATATTACTACTAATTATATAAATCCAAATAACATAGTGTTGAATAACAAATTACACCATGACCTAGAGATGGTAAGTCGTACGTATGCACGCATGGTGGAATTATCATTCATAGGATGGATAGAATAATTTAATTTCTTGTAACATATTTATAATAACATCACAATATGTATAAATTAATGTATTTTTTTATTGAAATAACACAGAAAAAGAATGCGAAAGAAGAAAAGAACATTGAAAGTGGTGATAAAATAATTACCTCTTCTTTGGGTGTTCTTTTTGATTTGACCCAAAGGACTCTATTGGATATATTTTTTTAAGGAAATGACTATAATATGAGATGAGGGATGTTTAGTGGAGATTTTATTAGGGTTTGTCGAGTAAAATGGTTTTGAGGTGTGATTTGAAGAGAAGGGGATGTACTCTTTTATAAGAGAGGTGAGGGTAACTTTTGGAAAGCTTGAAATATTATTTTATTATAAAATATTTTTAGGTTTCAATTAGATTAAAATGGATATATTTATATACTAAGGAGGGTATGGGTCTCAAAACCTCTCAACTAATGGTTTTAGACATGTTTAGGTCACCATATTAACAATATCTTTTAGATTTCACCCTTAGTTAAATAGTTTAACTTTTACCATGACATCTTTTATTGTTATAATAAATCATTAATAAACATACAATAATATGGCAAGAAAACCTCTATTGGTTCATTAATTACATACATATAATTATATATGTCATTTGGACGAACCATATATTTTTAGGACTATTATATAATTTAATATATTATTATTTGTTTTAAAAACTCTTTTATGTCAATTTGTTTCTATTTAGTATTTGGTTTTTGTGAAAGTAATAAAAATATGATTTATTCAAAAAAAATCATTGAATTAACTCTGAATTGTCATATTAATTTATATAATTCGTGTAATGCATCATAAGTATCAATTTACATTTATTTTAACATTTATAATATCAATTTTTTTAATCTTTCATTAATAAGGTAATCACTGCATCATTATTGTCTCATAAATAAATTTAATTATTTGATTTTTGAAATTTAGTAGTAAAATTTCATGATGTATAAAATCATTTTAGAATTATAATGAATATTTATTGTTGATTTTATCTTATTTATAACCCTATGTTAAAAATGTTTTATTTATTAAATTTTGTATTTTACACTTTTAACAACTCTTTAATTAAAATAATAATAAATGGCCTAATCTAATCCATGTAGTTCAAAAAGGATAATATTTTATTTCTAATGCTATTTTCGGTCTAAATAAACTTATCAAATTGAATTTTTACATGTATTGGGGTACATATAATTACATGTTTACCTTTGATTACACTTTTTATTTTTAAACGTTGTAAATTAAATTCAAAAGTAACTATTCAAAAAAATATATTTTTATCTTATCGATCCTCATTTTACTTACTAATGTCAACTGTGAGTATTTTAATTTTTATATTCAATTCATTGAATAGGTAAAATTACGTTTTATGCCAACTTGCAAATTTTCTTAGAAGGTGGATAAAATACGTTAAAAAATTTGATAAAAATTAATATATCTAATTTTATTATAAAATATTCCAATAAATTACATTAATCATATAAAAGTATTATATATCAATTTTGACTTAATTTTTTATTTTAAATCAAATAATTATTTAATTAAAAAGTCAATTTTAAACAATAACGTCGTGGTTTTCATTATTCATCAAAAATTGAATGTTTTCAGTAAAACACCAAAAATCACCCTAGGCTGATTTTGATATTCTGAATTAAAATTTTAATTATGTTTTAAAATTTTAAAAAATTAATAGTTTCATTAATTAATTTAAAATTAATTCTTGTTGTCAAAACCAAAACGTGGGTTTTTAAAAAGAAAAATCGATCAAAAGATTGTCATGTGTTTTTGTCAAATTTAAATGTCAAATTACTTATAATGACCAAAATTATATTAAATGATTAAATTATAATCTAATTTTACTTCCAAAAAATTCGAATTCATAATTTTACACTATAAATCATTTCAATTAATAAATTTTTTTCTATTAATATTAAGTATTTTTCACTATTTATAAAAATATGAAAGTTATCAAAATAGTACCAAATATTTATCCAAATGAAATTTTTATTTCTCGCTTCTAAAAAAGATTTTAATTTCATTAAATTGAATATAAAAAAGTGTCAAATATTTGTTTTAAAAAGGGTTATCCCATAAAATTCCATAAAATAGCATTTATTGAGAAATATTTATTTTATTCAAAAAAATGAATTTGTTCTTATATAATGTCTAAAAAATAATATGGTTTCTAAAATTTTATGGAGTATATAAAAATTAGTATTCAGTTAATACTATTCATAACTGCTTTTTGAACGGCTAGTTTGGTATGTCATGGTGAGCTCGAACTCACTGTTGTGTGTAGCGCAAGTAATTGATTTACATTGAATAAATAATGTACTATGAAATCATGGGGTATTACATTCTCCTCTTCTTCAATAAGTCATGTCCTTACAATTTGAAATGGTTTTCTGAAAAAAAAATGTAAAAAATTGATAAATTCCTTGGCGAATAACCCACATTAGAAATTGGGTTAATACAATTTAGTATTAATAAGAGGGAAAGGGAAATGAAAAAGTCACCACCAAATTATGATCTTGATTAGGATAATATTGGTTGAAATTTGAGACACATAATTTGAGGAAATCATAAATATTATAGAGAGTGATTGAGATCATCAATCAAAAACAAGTTTAAAATTGATGGCTTCAAAGCCATCAATATATTTTGATTTAAAATATCATATGTTCAAAAAACATAAGGTATTTGGAGAACACATTATTATATTTATGATCTCTTCCATAATGTTTAAGAATTAATTTATTCATATAATAAGAGGGAAAAATTATACATGACCATTAGAGTTTCATCCTTCAACTAATTCCGACCACAAACTCATCTTTCACTCCAAAAGATAATAGAATTAAAAAATATTCTATTTATCCTAATCGTATAGGGTTACAAAAATAATGAATTTATAATTCATTTTTCAGACTATTTGAAAAAACTACATTATACAAATGAGGATATTATGTAGGCTATTGGTTGGTGATGCTCCCCTGTCGCCCTTTGGTTACAGGTTGAAGTCTAACGACCTTGTCAGACATGACTAGTAATCGCCCGACCACGAGGATGTCCTTTTCATAATAATCCAAAAATAATATTAAAAATCTCTTTAAACTTAACAATAGTAACTAATGTAAAACTAAATCTAATCTATCCTTTTGACATATCCAAAATACTTCTGTAGAAACTCACACTCCATAATTTATAAGGAAGGTTAACACAATGAATATTTTTTTCCAGGTAATAACATGTAAATACCTTCATCAAATATTCTTTTAAAAAAGGTAACATACTGAATTAAAATAATACCCAACTGATTACATTCGAGATCAATTATTCCTTATAAAATACTAGATATAGTCTATATATCCAATAATATTGTAAACTCCAATAATAATATAATAAATAAAAAATTAATTTGTTTCAATGTAGTCAAGAATTTCGAATATAATTTATCCAAATCAATCATATCTTATTCCAAAATCAAAACCATAGAATTTGAACCATATTATTGTTTATCATTCCATCAAACATGTATTCTCTAGTAATTTTATCTTGATATTGAGTCACATTACTTAGAACCATATAATCTCAAATACTCAATGATGCAGTATTGTAGTACAATCCTTATTTATTTCCCTAATTCATATAACCAGTACATCATTGATACAACACTCAAATGGCTTAATTATTCAATCTAGAAACACATATACATTAACTGTACTAAACAACGTGAACGTTGGTTTCATGTCTACTCCCAAGAAATTTTAGAATTTTGATGCTTATTAGGATATATAATAAAAGGGAAGCATGTTTTTGGTGGATCTGGAAAGACCGAGATGACATAATGTGAATGGGGATTACATGTATGGTAATTCCCCAATGAAATATAGTATTAAAGGTTCATCCCCATGTGTTTTCTCCAGACTCTACATACAGTGGTACTTCTCTCATTTAATGAGTCTGAATACATTATCCTTCTATGTATGGGGATTCATTTCGATGATGACCAATATATGGGCATTCATCTTTGACCCATGGGCAGTTCTCATTTCATTCTCATCTAATTTATTTTGTTCTTATCCTAGGAATTTACCACGACGATGTTGTTTCTATTTGGGTTGTTTGTTGGGTTTCATTTTGATGGTATTTGGTTGGGGTGTAGGTTGATCAATGGATCCCCATGTCGATGAGGTGGTTTTTTGGTGTTCTTCATCACACAGTTGTGGATAACTAATCGACGATGATTCATTGAGGTAGGGTGTTCCTTCTTTCTTTTAATTTTAAATCATATGGTTGGGGTTTCTTTTTTATACCTTTGAGTTTTGGAGGTGATGGATTAATTAAATATAAAGAATTATTTGAAATGAAATTGAAGGATAACGGTGGTTGTGGAATGATTTTAAATATTCTATATTATTGTGATATTCTGGATTGGACATGCATGATGCCCCATTAAAAATTGTGGTTGTTGGGGGCTTTGTTAGTGATGGATATATGTGATTGGAATACTGATTTTTTTGATTATCAGGATATCACCCAAAAATGGAATTTATCTAACCACATAAATTTGATAACTAAAATGGTTTCCTCTGGATTATTATTTTCATTATAACATCCATTAAATATAGTGGATTGCGATTAAATACTTGTAGAAAATTCATAGAAGAATATCAATTTGTTGTGATGTGTGAAAATGTTTGTGGTATGACGATGTGTGATTATAATGGGGTGTGGGGTGAAATGTGGTTGTTTGAATGCGGCTTTGGAGAAACGATGTGATATTGTTTGTGATAATAGGTTTCTTTTGATATTTGATTTTTTTTCAAGATGCCCGAGTAGTGATGGAATTAATGAATGTTTAAAAGTATGTAAAATGGTATAAGATTATTTGGTTAATGGGATATATATTTTTCAATGGAAATTTAATGAGCGTTGTGTTATTAAATGTATTTTATGAAAAATAATAAAATTAATTTGGTTTAAAATTTGAGGAAATGAGAATCCTCCTTATATTATCGGGGCTCCTCATCTTTTGAGATGAAATTTGAGGATACTAATAAATACATTTTGATATAGAATCAACATCGGGAATTCATGGGATAGTTAATGGTTTTTTTATAAACCCATAGCTTATTAATATTTTATTTTCTATCTATATATGTGTACAATGTATATTCAAGTGGTCTCTATATGTAACCTACCCAGGTTGAGAACTATGTATTGAACACCCACATCATCCCACAGGGGGTGTATTTCCCAACATCACAATGGATCGATTGATGGATGCCTAGATACACTTCCTTTCCCACTCTTATATGATATGAGAGCCCAAGCTTCTTTGGTCATGATATGATGATATGTGGTATCCCATTTTTCATGAGGATGAGTTGTGATTTGCTCCCCATTTTTCCTCGGGATGATTTGTGATGTCTGTTCACATGTGACATCAAGATGAAATGTTGTGTATTGTGAGGCATAGGTTTGTGTGGGAGTGATTGAATATAAGGCCCTAGTGTGTACTGAATTCATGTGTTCTATGTCCCAGAAATGTGAAGGAAATATGTGATGTGGTATATATAGAAGAGGTGGAAGTATCATGATGATTTTTGTTAGGTCTTGAGAGCGGCTAATCAGTGGGAATGTGGTGTCGGGTATCCTATCATTGATGTGAATTATATAATATTATATTATTTATCATAAGTTATTTGGGTATTTTGTATTCATGAGTATGGGGTTATGTTTAGTATACCTATTAGGTGTTGCTTGATTCTTCCATTTTCTTGTGGTTCCATTAGTATTCCCCTTCCACTTATGCATGAGATAGTTTGTATTTATGTCTGAGTATAACTCAATTCTTTCCATATGTATATAATTTTTTTTGGTTTCTAGGAGGATTACATGGATATTTTTATATCTACCCAAGCCATTTACATATAACATTACATGATTTTAAGCATAATTAATCATCAGAGTACAAGCCAAGGAACATTAAGTCTAGTGCCTTGGGTGACTAGGTACATATAAATTAAATCATGGGAAAAAATCACTTCCTTATTTAATTTTTATAATGTGCTCCTAACTTCATTTTAGTCCTTACATCTATATAGGATTCCCTAGGGAACCCATGAATAAAGGGATGAGTTGAAAAGCCGAGTAAGGGAATGAACATAAAGAATCATTTTAAGCACATGAGTTAGGAGGCATGACATAAAGATATCCAAAGCATGGAACATATGAGATCATATAGTATAAGAATATGATAATATAAAAAACAAAACATATAAATGTCTCATAATCATAAAACATTTCTTTAGTATGGGTCAAGTCTATCCACTAGTCTCATTTCCCATTTTTATATGGGTAAAGATTAACTGCCAATCCCATTTCTCATCGCATCTCATTAGACTTAACCTTACCCAATGCCTTAAAGAACTATCTAGGTGCACCCATCTCAAAATTTCCATGAATATTCGAACCACATAAATAATATTACATCATAAATAATCATACACAATCTACAATAAATAAACATAAGGGTACCCATGGAATGAATTGGGCTCCACAATCATGACATAAAGCATAACCACTGGGAAAATCATAAAAGTTCCCATGAATGAAATGGATTAGAACACACATGGAGGTTTATAAGGTAAAATAGGCATAAAACATGGTAAGTGGTATGAAATATATGTGAAAAAAATAATAAATGTATTTGATAAACATTAGCATTAAAACATTTTTCTGTTTTTTAAGGAAAATACTAAAGAGATATTGAAATAGTAAAGAAGACATTATTTTATATAAAACCTGAATTGAACTAAGAAGGTATTCATAATAAATATACAGATTTTATAAAGACTATTCTCTCTTAAAACAGAGGGTATAGTCACATGAAATTGCGTGAAAATTCTAGAAGATCCTTTAAAACGAGTGTGCTTATTTGGAAGTATCAAGAAGAGATTCACATAAAATCAGGAACATCCCAGAAATAGAATGATATATGGATCGTGAAACAAGAGTTTGTATTATATAAATAGAATGTATATGTTTAACCTAATTTTAAAAGACAAATCCATTTTGGTAAAATGAATGATAGAGCAACTTGATGTAATAAAGGATGATCGGGTAGAATTCATTACGTTTTATCAGCATGGTATCAGATGTAACTAAGAGGTCTTGATGAGAGAGATAAAGGGATTTTGATAACTTAAAAAACATAAGTGTTGTATGGGGTAGGTGCGAAAACATACCCCATCATTTGGGATTACACATAAAAATATTAGCATAGAGGACAATCTTGATTAAAAGAGAAATGGATAGGATCTCTAACCATTAATATATTAGTGTTCTCCACTCGTTATTAAAGACCTGAATAACCAAATTAGGCATATTAATTCATAATTTATAAAACTATTCTACATTTAATTGATTTATTATAACACTTTTTAGTTCATTCAATTCCCTCTTGATTATTTATAAGGGTCAATTTCATTGTTCGGGCTCGTTTGTTTACTTGGTTTTAAAAGACTGGTTCACTTATATTCATGTTCGGATAAACATGGAAAATGGGAGTGGTAGTCCAGGAATTAAGTTATATGATATTAATGAACATCCATGACCATACTTGGTTTTAAAATTAATTTGGTTTTTTATATTGAAGTCGAACTATTATATAAAACTATAGTGAAAAATGTTTTTGTTAATCGGTGGGTTACATTACAAAAAATATGTTTTTCATTATAACATAATACCATTTGTAAAAAAGAATTAAAGACATAAAATGAGAATATATTACAGATATAATAATATAGGTCAACCATAACACAAATGGTTTCATGACCAGAATTAATGATTATACTCGAAATTGATAAATTATTGTCCTTGAATGTGCTATATTAACACATCTCAGACTGGGCTTTCATTTCATTCATATAAAAAGTGGGGAAAGGGGATAAGATAATAAAATATCTCATTATAATAAAAATATTTTTGTACATGTATGTTATTGGGGTTATAATACTATTTCAGTGAAGGTAGGTGATGAATGAAACAAATAGAAAAGAACTTAAAAGAAATGAATGAATTGAAAAGAGGAATTTATCTCTTGAGTCCTCCTTTGAAACACGTTTAAGGAGGGAATATTTGGTATTTTGAAGAGGCTGGGAGCTTATGGACATGGGCATGGACCTTGGGGAGATATTATGGTAGAATATTGTCACAAAGCAAGTCTTTAGAGGAGTGAAGAGAAGAGTGAGTGAGGGAAGGTCTTTATAATAGAGGAGAGAGGGGATTTTTCAATTTAAAATTCATTAATTTATTATTTCCCCAAAAGACAATGAATATTGAGTCTTCATTGACCAATTAGAGTAATTTTATAATGTGATCCTGATCCAAGTGGGCTTACCTCAGCAGAACATTACACATGACTCTATAATTATCTTATTTAGAGTATTTAGTAAATTATGGTATTTTACAATTCATAAAAAATTCTTGTATTTAAGAAAAATCCAAAAAAAATCACCTTAACCATTTATAGACGTGTAGAATCCAAAAATGATTTCCATTTTTCAAATATAATTTTCTAAATATTATAATTTTATTATTTAATTAAAATTGTAATTTGTTATCACAAACCAGTTTTAAAACATTCTATTATTTATTTTAAAATATAGTTATATCATACATTAAACCAGAATAATATTTATATATTATCATACGTTAGGTTACAATTAATTAGGGTATATCAATATTCATAAGGGTATGTTAGAATTCATTAGGGTAGATTAATATTCGCCAAAAAATATTTTTTCCCATCAGACTCCTAATAACTTTCTGATTGCAACCGTGTATGTCGGATTTTTTAAATTTCAAACACATAAATAAAAAACATATTTTTAAAGTACACTTAAAACTTAGTAGTTCATTATGTAGTGTTTCTAGGTGATTTTATGACATATTTAATAGAATGCAATTTCCATTGAAAAACATTTGGTTGTAAACTTTTTTATCTGTTACTAGACCATTCCATGGGATAATTTCAGTCTTTATGATATATTTTGTTTTTGGGTATTTAATTTGGAGACATTTATTTGAATCATTTATATTTACACATGCAATTTAGGGTATTTTTTGGTTTTTATAACATATATTTCATAGAATTAGTTTAAGATGATACATCCAGATCCTAATATTGGTTCCTTAAAAAGGGTAATGCCTCCCATATTTCTATATTTGTACACCATATGTGCCAGTCACCAACTCAGTGCCTACTAGATGTGGGTCTTAGGGGTCATTTACTCCCTTTCATGATTTCATCCACATGTGGGGTATCATTGAATGGATGGGGACATTATAGTGTAGTATAAGGTGGATAATGATATATAGATTAGAGTTCATAGTTTTTCATTGTGAGGAATGCATGGGTTGGGGTTGAAACCGTTCTAGTTAACTATGGTGTATGAAATGGGATAGGTAGACCAGTTAGGACATTCGATTTTTGGGCCCCCATTATCCAGTTCTTGGAATCTAAGATTATTTAGATACCAATTTACATGTGAATTCATGTAGCGAAGAGACCTTGGAGGGTTACATGTATAATGAATAATTATGTTCTGGATTGAATTGAGATCATTAGGGGATGATATAATATATAAATTTAATTAAATAGACTAAAGTTATTTATAATATATCATAATAAAACAACATACTATTAGGATTGGTAAATCCTTGTTTCTCATTATGATATGGCTCCTAGTCAACATTAGTGTGTGGAAAAGGAATCAGATGTTCAAACAGGCTGACCCAGTTGATCATTGGAGGGTTGATCCTACTAATGATGTTGACTAATAGTAGATGATGTTTTGTGGATTTAAGCATTAGTATTTGTAAAATAATGAGGGGAATTTTTCGTAAATAAAATTTGATATTTTTCTACATGATATATAGAAGAAATTCAGTTTGATCTAAGCCCCGATTGAGTATAGGGTCTCTTGGGAAATTAGTAAAATAGTAAGAACTATGTTTTTAGTGTTGGATATTTAATTTTGATGAGTGGAAGGATGATGAGGTTTCATGGGTAGAATTCCATAAAAGTGTTTCATATAGAGTTTCTTTCAACATCAATGAAGGTTGAGTAGAGTCAGAGGATACTCTTCCTTCAACAAGGGTGTATTTCAATGTAGGAGCTTAGGATTAATTTCAAGTACCTTCTATTATTTACCCCATTTTTTGGGATGAGGAGTCCTGAATGACACATCATGAAGATTAACTCCATCCTTTGATCTAGTATTCAGGTAAACATTTTACATTACAAATATAGTTGGAGGTTTAGAAGATGACTGAGATTATCTAGTGGATGAACTCAGGTGATTTTTTCCATGATAGGGGAACCAATTTTGTTCCATAAGGAGTAATGTTTTCAGTGTAAATCCACATGTGTCGGGACCTTTGAGGTTTCAAAAAGGTGATATTCAACATCAACATCTTCACTTTCAAACTTTTGATCTCTACATCTTTCCTATGGTAATGGGCTGATGTTTTTCTTTAATTGGGTTCATAACCATCATCATAATTAGTTCCCAATAGATTCTCTAGATCAGTTTTCCTTAGGCTAATATGATCAATGTCATCCTTAATAGTAGTTAGTAGAAAGATCATTCCAAACGTTGATGTATCAAGCTTATGTTCCATCTAGTGGAGATGGAGAATGTCTAGGCTTACCTTAGTATGTAACAAGAGCTCAAGGACCATAAGATGACCATGGTCATGGAGGATTCCATCAGTATATATGTATAGGAGTTTGGCATGGGAATTTGTACTCAATTGAGTGAGCAGTTACCTATAGGATAGATATCATCATAGGTATGATTTGTTTGATATTTAACCTTGATTATTCATGGATTAATTTGGGATATTTGTACTCTTTTTTTCACCCTATCTAGTTCATTATTTGGGACTATATGTAGAGTAGATTCTAATACCCCTAGTGCGTACTATTCTTGTGGGAGGCCAAATCATCTTATTTTATGTGTTTCAAGGGTTTTGATTAATGAAGGGTATGAATTAGTACTTTGTGGATATTTTCGTGATTTAGATAGAGCCAAACAATTTTATCTTTTGAATTGAATGGTTGTATTCTCTTTATGTATTTATCAACTTATTTTACATGAGAATTATGTTTTCAGAAGAGGATGGCCATCATGCGATTTTTATTTGGGAGAATAATTATCAAGTTGGTATTTGGTTTGTGGAGACCCTAATTTCTTTATTTCCTTAGTTATTTGAATAATTACTGGACACTAGGATGGTAGTTGTTCCTAGCATCATCGGGTTATTCCAGAACATATTCCCCTAGGATATTGTGAAACTACCCCCTCATTGTGACATTGATTTTGCGATACACTTGTGTCCTACTGATTACCCTATTTCGATGGATTCTTATGGGATAGAACCCTCATAGATGTGGGATTAGAGAAATCATATTGATGATATATGGAAGAAAGATTCATCTGGATGAGTGTGTTTCCATGGGGCACTCCATTGTTGTCATCCATGAAGTCATTTGGTAGTATAATGTTGTTTATATAATATTATATGTAGAATCAGTTGACAATCATTAACCTTTACCCACATACATGGATCAACAATCCTTTCGACTATTTAATAGGGTCAAATAGTTTTTTATGATTGACAAGTTGTATGGATATCTCCAGTTAAGGGTGAATGATGATGTTATTTTGAAGACTACCTTCAGATGTAGGTAAGAACTCTTAGATTTTTTGTTCATGTTGTTTGGTTTAACAAACACACCACTAGTGTTTATGGGGATCATGAAATCCATGTTTTGGGTGTTCTTGGATCTCTACATCATCGTATTCTTCAAGGATATCTAGATCTACTCATAGTTAGATTAGAAGCATGTCAAAAATATCAAAGTATTCATGTAGGTTCTCCAGAACCACCAGATCTATGGAAAATTGTCTATGGGTATTTTTGAAACACAGGTGGTCTATTTCATCAGAGATAGGGTATCTCAGTATGGTGTGGTAGTCTACCCAACAATGGTTTAGGATTTTTTTTTTCTTGTGAATCACCTATTAATGTGGCAATGTTTTGTAGTGTTATTGGACTCAAAGACTATTATATATGTTTTCTCTTTATTTCTCATGATTTTAATCCCCATTTATAGTTTTCAAAAGGTATCATCAAACAATATTGTGGACTGACCATTCTAGGTGGTATTTAGTTTCCTGAAAAGGAATGTTTTTAGTGGTCCATTGATTATGCTTCGAGAGGTGGGTTTGTTTTTTTAGATTTTCAGTGACAAATTTCACCTGGAAAAAATTTTAGTCATGGTTTAATTGAAATATGTTTTTCTCTTATGGATATAGGAATTTAGGATATCATGAATTTAACTATGAATCCCATAATCTAGTGCTAGTAAAAATTTTGTTTGTGCTGAATTTGTGGGGATATTACCTCATTAGGGAGTGTTCTTTTCCATCACAAATCACATCAGTTTGATGTATATAAATTCCTTGTGTGACATGAATCTACTATAGTAGTGATGTATGGGGTTTCCTCATGAAATTGATTTTACGATCTACCACACCTCAGTTAAATGGAATTTCATGCCCGATTCTTTATGAAAAAATTCACAAAAGTGTTTTTTAGTAATATTCATATGCTTGGAGAATTATGTAGGAGTTGGAAGCCCTTCACATAGATTACTGTGTGGATGCTCGTAAAGTATATTTTATTAAAATAACAGTATAGTATTCTATAATGTAGAATATAGAGGAGTATCAGGGGGATGACATAAAATTAGATGAGATGTGTGGTTGTGTTAGATATAGTGGTGCTATAGAGGGTTTTCATAGGATATTAAGAAATATTTTTTTCATGTAAGGGTGATTATTGCTATTAAAAATGAAACGTTATTTAATCTTTACTATCATTTACCACCATTAGTTTTACCAGTATGAGTTTTCAAAATTTATTAAGACCTGAGGGAAAATTTTTGGTTGTCTAGAATGAAAGTGTAAGTAGTAGATTTTATGGCTCGATGTTCAGCATTCGTATAGTTAAAGACATAGAATAATGTTTCATAAGGTTTTCTACAGACCTTGGATGTTATTGTGTTAAAATGGGATAAAATATCAATGTATTTTTTCACAGTTATACACAAAACAAATGGAAATTTTGATGTTATCATTCTGATCATAGATCAGTGGAAAAAAATTTCCCACTTCATGGTGATCATGGAGAAGGGTGCGGTGAATGCATTGGACTAAAGCTATATTGATGATATGGTACAGTTGAAATGTATTATGATGTCCATTTTCTATTATTGCGAGATACATTTTACCTCATGATATTGGAGGGGATTGAATCTTTTTTTGGCACTTAGTTTCACATGCTCAATTTTTTCTATCCTCAAACAGACCGGCAGACCAAGCGAATAATCAAGACTCTAGAGGATATGTTTCAATAATTAATGTTTGCATTCGGTAGATCATGGGTGAAAAAAAATCTCATGTATGTGATAAATTATAATAATAGTCATAACTCCTCCATTGAAATTACCCTATTTAATGTTATATAAATTTGACTTTGTCATTCTCCATTCTGTTAGACTGATGTTGGGGAGAAACCCTTTACTAGTTCTAATGTGGTGTAGAGTACGATATAGAGTGTTCACTTTGTTCATGAGCGGATGAAAGAATCACTGTATTGACAAAATCTATATGATGATAGAATAATCAGGTTCGTGGAGTTTTAGGATGGAGACCTCGTTTTTTTGAAGGTTTCTGTAAGAACCCAATTTTTTCTATGAAAGACTTTGGAATATTCTTGATGATATTCCAGAGCAGCGCCTTTAGACGGCGTGCGATTCTGAGCCTCGGAGTGGCCGGAATTAAATTTTCAGTGCGTTCACACTTGAAAAGCCAAATAAATGTGATAACTCCTAAACGTTGATCCGGATCAGAGATCTGAGTGTATGGATGGGTCCGGAATTGGTTTTTTACCCTAGGAACGACATAAAACTTGTCGGTGCGGGACATTTGGACCCCTCACTCGCTCTCGGGACGTTAAATGAATAAATTAAATAATTAATTTAATCATTTAATGGGGAAACTCAAGTATCACTTAAATGGTGGATCGGATAGGAAAACTGAGGGCACCGTTGAGTTTGGAGCATACCGTTTACTCTATGAGGGGTGTAAGTTCGTGGGCGCGACTCGTTTGTGAAAAATGGCCCCAGGGGCGTTTTCGTAATTTGGCGGCTTTGGGCGTTCAGCTTTTTAACTTTTAAAAGGAAGCTCGAAATCAAATTCTGAGACCTCCGTTGTGCTCGGGAGGTGGTGTTTACCCTAGGGTAGGCTTAACCTCAACCCCGTCGGGAGTTTCGGATGCGGGTCTTTTCGGGGGTTTTAAATTAATTAATTTAAACCCTCTCACTTCCCTTCTCCCTTGAACCCCCTGGTGAAACCCTCTCCCCTCTCCTCCTCCATCTCCGGAGAGACAGTCTGGTGAGGCGACTCCGGTGAGGTGCGGTGGTGTCGGCGGATCGACGCGAAGCTCCGGGCAAAGCCCAGCGAGGTAGGAGGTTTTTCGTTGCATTTTCATTTCCGAACCGCCCTTTGAATTCAAATTTATGTGTCAATTTGAAGTTTAATCTCTGAAAAAATCCCATATAAGCATAGTATACATTTTTATCTCTCCAACGCATCTTTCGGAATCGAAATCTGAGTTCGGAGGAGGCCTGGGTTGATCGTCGAGTTTTGCGGGTTTTGAGGGTGATTCCGGCCGGTTTGGGCGCTCCGGCGGTCCGAGGCGCGGCGACGCGACACCTACAGGCGGCGGCGGTCCGAGGATCAGGCGGCGCGGCAGTCACGCATCTGAAGGGGGGTGGCGGCTTCGGATGCAGACGGCAAGCGCGGCGGAGGCGGCTACAGACAGCGGCGAGGCAGGGTCTCAGGCGGTGCCTGCGTAGCGCGAAGAGGGAGGGGGGTCGCGGGGTGTGCGGCCCCGTGTGCGGCGACCGCGACCCGCGTTACGCGGGTCGCTGCGGAAAAGGAAGTGACCAAACATTGAGGCCAGTCGGTGGCGACAGGCCGCGGCCAGCTGGCCGCGGCGGAGCAAACCGAACCCACGGCCGGGCCGCGGGCCGGCTGTGGGCGGACCGGCCGGACCGGGCCGGTCCGGCCCAAGGGGGTTTCCCCCTTTGGAATTTCCGACGCCCGTAGCTTTCACTACTGGTGTCCGTTTTGCGCGTCGTCAGTGGAAACGTAGAGCTTGCGTCGAGGGGAACATTTTGATATGGTTTCAAGAATTTTTAATTCCCAAAACGAGGGGCCTCGGAGGCGCGACGCGTCTTTAAGTGGACGAGCGTTTTTCCCGAAATTCTTGTTTTGGACGGCGCGGATGCCTCCAACATCCGTTTTAAGTGTCGTGAGTGGCATTGGAACCCTGGAATCAAGGCGGAGGTTTCCAAGGTGTTTTCAGGCGTTGAGACTTGATTTGAGGCATGGGCCCCACGACCCGTCTTTCGAGCTGCGTGCAGCGTTTCACGCCTTTCTCCCCGGGCGTCCGTTCGGGGCGTGTGAGTAGTCGATTCTGGATGTTTTTCTGAGGGGGTTGCAATGGTGCAATCTGCCCGCTCTAATTTGGCAAGTAGGTGCGGGGCCCACGAGGGTCGTTTGGGCGTCGACGGTGATTTTCCATCTTTATCACCGGGCGACCGTTTTGGACAAGTGAATAGTCCATCTTGTGTGCTTTTTCTAGAGGATCGCAACAGTGCGATCTGTTCGTTGAGTTTCGGGACCGGGTTGCGGGTCCCACGAAGCACCGCTCGTGTGCGGTGCGCTGGAATGTATCTTTTTCTCTGGATATCCATTGCACTCAATTGAGTAGTGCTTTTGACGTGTTTTCCTGAGGGAATCACATTGGTGCGATGTGCCCGACTGTTTTCGGGGCCGAGGCTTGGGATCACGGGGCGCCATTTGGGCGTGAGGCGGTGTTGGTGACTTTTTCGTCGGATATCCATTAGAGGCGAGTAAGTAGTCGATCTCGCGTTTTTTTTTTCGCGAGGATTACAACGGTGCGATCCGCTTGGTTGTGCGGAGCCTCTTGCACAATCTTGTGAATGTGGAAATGTGATGGTGCCCCGGGGGAGGTTCTTCTATTGTGGTTTTAGCAGACCCTTGGCGTGTGATCGTGTGCACTCTCGTGTGAGTGAAGTAATGCTTGAATAGATGTGGTTTTTTTTGCCCCAGTCGTTGAGGTGTAAAGTTGGAAATGTTACGACATGCCTTCGCGTTGACGTTGGGTGTCGTGTGCACGATAGCCCTTGGGCTGGAGACGAGGTATACTCTGGGAGTATATGGGACCGCTTGGAGGTACGTGTGTTTTGTACCTGAGAACGTTTGTGCGCTTAGTTGGGGTTGATGTGGGGCCACACGTCGTGTGGGCCCCATGTGCATGTCGTGTTCTGCTTTGCGTACTTTGACATCTCGCGATGTAGAGGGTCCCTTTGTGATCATTTTTTTGACCAGCAGGGTGGAGTTTTTCCCCTGGCTCTGTGCTCGGTTATTTGACCAGCAGGGTTAAGTGGTCTCCCCCTGGTATCGTTCTCGATGGATTGGTCGTAACGGTGCTAGTGACACCCAGTGATGGAGCAGACATTGAACCTCTTTTGGGTGAGTTGTTCTAGAGTTGGGTGGTTGCACGATACCCACTCCGTGTTCGGTTGGCCAGGGTTGTACCCTCCAGTGGAGATGGCCAGGGCAGTTCTGAGTTTGACCCTCCAGGGGGCTGGGCAGTGGGTTACTCATTGTCTTATAGGGTCTACCCTTCAACAGAGACTGGGCAGTGGGTCACCCGACGACCTCTTAGGGTCTACCCTTTGGTAGGGTTGGCCAGTGGGTCGCCCGTTATCTATTTCTAGGTCTACCCTCCAGCAAGGTTGTGCAGTGGGTCGCCTGTCGACTTATTCCAGGTCTAACCTCCAGCAGGGCTGGGGAGTGGGTCACCTGATGATGTATTATGGTTTACCCTCTGGCAAGGCTGGGCAGTGGGTCGCCTGATGGCTTATTCCAGGTCTACCCTCTAGTAAGGCTGGGCAGTAGGTCACCTGACAGCTTATTCCATGTCTACCCTCCAGCAAGGCTGGGCAGTGGGTCGCCTGACGGCTTATTTCTAGTCTACCCTTTAGCAGGGCTGGGCAGTGGGTCACCTGATGATGTATTATGGTTTACCCTCCAGCAGGGCTGGGCAGTGGGACACCCGTTGATATTCCAGACTCGGTCCTTTCTACTAGTCTAGTTTGTGTCTTTCCTCCGTGATTACCGGAGCGGGACCCTTGGTAGTACAGGTTAGTGATGGAACAACCTTGTCTTTGAGGATACCTCTCGACTGCAGGGCAGTGACGAGTTGGGGTTTGACGTTCCACCATAACTCTCAAGTACGAGGAGCGCTTTCCCCACTGAGACACATCCTTGTGACGCGACCCAAAACTGTGCAGGAGAGTCAGTGTCGCCCAAAGCGGATAGTTTCGAAGTGCGGTGGTTTGAGCCCCATGGCTTGCGGTTCGGGGAAGACGTGCGAGATGCTGGGAATCGATGGTGTTTACTCCTGGGACTGTTGACGACTCTTTTCTTGGGCTGAGCTACGGGACGGAGATCCCCTTACGATGTTTTTCGGGTTTCTTGTAGAGCATATATGTATGTATATACCTTGTTCGAGTACCCACTTATTGGGCTTGGTTACTCTCCCTCCATGAGAGGCGAAGACGCGCGGGGTATGCCACATGCTTTCCGTGTCTAGCTTTTCGTGGTTGGATGAGTCTACTCTCGTGCTATAGGTAGCGAATACTCGACGAGAATTTCATCTTCTCACTGTTTCCATCTCCTTGTGCCTGGATGAGTCTACTTCCTTTCTCTTGTTGGGTTGAGTTGGACTCTTTACTGCACTTTCAGTTGTACTCCTCAACTTTTATTGTTCGCTCTACTTTTCACCCTTCGGTACCTCCTTTGTTGCTCCCTCAAGCCTTCGGGGTATCCTACTGAGTATTTTTATACTCACCCCTTCTTGGGATTTTCCCGCACTTGGTGTTCCCTTGCAGACGACGGATAGGTGGAGCATGATTTCAGTGGAGCATAGCAGCTTGGGAGTTTGGACCGCATGCGGTGGTCATGGCCGGGTTCCAGGTGGGAGACCCGTCAGCTGTTTCTTTTTGTTTACCTGTTTCCAGGTTGTGGAACTTTTTTTGGTTGGGCGCATGTTTTTTCCCTTTTCTTTTCAGCTTGTACCCTGTAGTGTTTAGAGGTCGATACACTCTTGTGGTTTATTTATAGCAGTTTCCCTTTACTTTTCTATTTACTCTGCACTTTTTCATTGACTGTGATGCGTGTGTGTGTGTACAGGTTCTTAGGCAAAGGCCTCCCTGAGTTGTTGTGCCTTTGGCGCTGGTCTCCAGCCCCTGGCCTATGGTGGTGGGCATGGGGTAGTTGCGGCTCGAGCCTGGGTAGGTTCAGGTCGTGACAAGGTGGTACCAAAGGTGGTTCGTTCGTTGGGACGCAGTTCGGACATCCCTAAAAGAGGAATTGGTTGGGATTTAGGGAAACAGTGTTAACATGTCTCGAGAGCGGCTCTCAGGCCAGGGAGTCCAGTGATGGTGCGGCGGCCGACATATCCATTCACCAGGACCTTGAGAACCCGCTTGTTAACTCGGTATGCTGAGACACTCATTCCAGGGAAAATTGGTTTGTGCATCACATAGGATTTAGTTTTTTTATTGTCCTTCTTGAGTCAACTCCCCATTGTTGTTGTTATTGGTATATACATATATGCTCATTTGATCGCGGCACTCCTTGATGATATTCAGGATGTCTCCGCGAAGACAGCCAGCCAAGATACCATCTTTGGTGCATAATGACAACCTTGTGAGCTACAAGGCCACAGTCCAGGACCCATCATGCGAGCCCCTTTCTCCGAGTGGGCCAGTAGCAGCACCCCCACCTGTCGAACAGCAGATAGTTTTAGCAGAGCAGGTTGAGCTTGAGCACAGGTTGAGCACGCTCCGTGAGTTCCAGTGGTAGAGACCGCTGAGGTTCAGTGGTGAGCCAGACCCTTAGGCAGTAGAGGTTTGGCTCGAGACAGTGGTTCGCCTTTTCAGGCTTGTGCAGACGCCGGCAGATCAGAGAGTGGCTTTGGTAGCCACCCTTTTTTATGGAGTAGCTTGGCGTTGGTGGAGTCTGGTGACTCAGCTTCTTGACGAGTCGTCGCTTTCGTGAGGATTTTTTCCCTCCTCCTTATGCTCCATTCGGATTCAGGAGATTCTGCAGTTTTAGCAGGGAGAGATGACGGTAGCCGAGTACGCAGCTAGTTTTGCAGACCGTGCACACTTTTAACCGGACTTGGTCCACGATGGCAACTTCTGAGCGTGAAAGTTTGAGCCGGGTCTTCGCCGAGAGATTCGTATTGTCATAGTGACCTTGGGAATTTCCACATATGTTGGGGTGCCAAAGTAGGTGTTGGTGATAGAGAGCTTCCAGTCACATTTTGCAGTTGGTAGTGGAAGTGGTCGTGACGGATCCGAGACGTCTGCCATTGTTAGCAGGCGCCGGAGGATAGGACCTTGACGCAGGTGGCCTTTCCACTGTCGGTTTCGGAGACGTGGCCGTATACCACTATGACTAAAATGCCCAGGGCCTCAGCCGAGGATGCCCTTCCATGAGTGGATTTCGGGCCGTGGTCGTACACTACAGTGGCGTCGGAGGGCACCAGTGCAGCCTGGAGAGAGTCAGTGCTATGCTTGTGATGGGCAAGGTCACTTGGCACGGGACTGCCTAACCCGAGTTGTAGAGAGCTTCGGGCAGGCATCAGGTGCACCACCATGACCGAGGCAGTGCCGTGATCAGAGTAGTAACCAGGGAGGTGGTTCTAGTAGAGGAGCGGTAGGAGCTGGTAGTGGGGGATGACTTTACGAGGTCTTCCCATCACCACTAGGTGGTCCACGTCAGGCTCTAAGGGCCGAAACTTGGGACCGCGGACAGCCGCGAGCCTTGGATTTCTACGATCCTGGAGAGTAGGGGATGATGAGAGGTACCCCTTGCGGCCCTTCTACTTTTTTGTAGTAGAATTGTGAGACTCTGTGTGTGGAATGCTTCTCTCTCGGCTCCTTGTTTGGGTGTTACCAGGGTGGCGCGGGGCGTCGGTGTAACCCTGTGTTGGTATGATAAAAGGCGTGGGACCTTTTTCTTTAGTCGGTGGTGTTGATTCCATCGCTCTCCGAGTGTGTAAGAGAGTCTTGGTTGTGAGACATCGACTGTGAAATCTCACGTGACCAGATATCCTTGGGTGTTTCTCCATATGAATATTCTAAAGGAGGGAATCATCGGGCCTTGTTTCAGGTGTGGGCGGTGATTCCAGTCGCGGCGTGCGACGTAGAAGTTTCGTCGGGGAGGTGAGTTACCGCCGAGAGACTTCGGGTCATTTGAGACCGTGAAAAGGGATGGCGAGGTACCCTACCGCCTTTCCCTAACCCCAAAGTCTGGAGTGGGTGCACGACATCATCAAGGGCCAACCTCGTGTGAATGGATCAATCCCTTGGTCTGTGTGCGGTGACGCAGAGCTGTGTGTGGGTTCTTCTGGGTATGGGAAAGCCAGGTGTGGGCTTAGTACCCTGTGTTTCTCCCTAGTTTTGATTTTTCGGGATGAAAAGCATGAAGGAGGGAATGATGTAAGAACCCAATTTTTGCTAATATTGACTTTGGAATATTCTTGATGATATTCCAAATCAGCGCCTTCAGACGGCGTGCGATTCCGAGCCCCGGAGTGGCCGGAATTAAATTTTCAGTGCGTTCACACTGGAAATGCTAAATAAATGTGATAACTCCTAAATGGTGATCCGGATCAGAGATCCGAGTGTACGTATGGGTCTGGAATATGGTTTTTACCCTATTAACGACATAAAACTTGTCGGTGCGGGATGTTTGGACCCCTCGCTCGCTCTCGGAACGTTAAATGAATAAATTAAATAATTAATTTAATCGTTTAATGGTGAAACTCAAGTATCTCTTAAACAGTGGCTCAGATTGGAAAACTAAGGGCACTATTGAGTTCGGATCATGCCGTTTACCCTAGGAAAGGTGTAAGTTTCGCGGGCGCGGCTGGTTTGTGAAAAATTGCCCCAGGGTCGTTTTCGTAAAATGGAGGCTTTGGGCGTTCAGCTTTTTAACTTATCAAAGGAAGCTCGGAATCAAATTCCGAGACCTCAGTTGTGCTCGGGAGGTGGTTTTTACCCTAGGGGGGGCTTAATCTCGACCCCATCGGGAGTTTCGGATGCGGGTCTTTTCAGGGGTTTTAAATTAATTAAATCGTTAATTAATTTATTTAAACCCTCCCCCTTCCCTTCTCCCTTGAACCCCCTGGTGAAACCCACTACCATATTCTCCTCCATCTCCGGCGAGACAATCCAGCGAGGCGACTCTGGTGAGGTGCGGTGGTGTCGGCGGATCGACGCAAAGCTCCGGGCAAAGCCCAGCGAGGTAGGAGGTTTTTCGTTGCATTTTCATTTCTAAACCACCCTTTGAATTAAAATTTATGTGTCAATTTGAAGTTTAATCTCCGAAAAAATCCCATATACGCGTAGTATACATTTTTATCACTCCAACGCATCTTTCGGAATCAAAATCCGAGCTTGGAGGAGGCCGGGGTTGATCGCCGAAGTTTTCGGGTTTTGAGGGTGATTCCGGCCGGTTTGGGCGCTCCGGCGGTCCGAGGCGCAACGGCGCGACACCTGCAGGCGGCAGCGGTCCGAGGATCAGGTGGCACGGCGGCCACGCATCTGACGGCGGGCGACGGCTTCAGCTGCGGATGGCGAGCGCGGTGGAGGCGGCTGCGAACGGTGGTGAGGCGGGGTCTCGGGCAGCGCCGGCATAGCGCGAAGAGGGAGGGGGCCGCGGGGTGTGTGACCCCGTGTGCGGCGACCGTGACCCGCGTAACGCGGGTCGCTGCGGAAAAGGAAGCAACCGGCCATCAAGGCCAGTCGGTGGCGACAGGTTGCGGCTATCTGGCCGTGGCGGAGTGAACCGGACCCGCGGCCGGGCCGCGGGCCGGCTGTGGGCGGACCGGCCAGACCGGGTCGGTCCGGCCCAAGGGGGTTTCCCCCTTTGGAATTTCCGACGCCCGTAGCTTTCGCTACGAGCCTCCGTTTTGCGAGCCGTCAGCGGCAGCATGGACCTTACGTCAAGGGGAACGTTTTGAAATGTTTTTGAGAATTTTTAATTCCCGAAATGAGGGGCCTCGGAGGCGCGACGCGTCTTTAAGTGGACGAGCGTTTTTCCCGAGATTCTTGTTTTGGACGGCGCGGACGCGTCCGACGTCCGTTTTAAGCGCAGTCAGTGGCGTTGGAACCCTGTCATCGAGTCAGAGGCTTCTAGGGTGGTTTCAGGCCTTGAGACTTGATTCGAGGCATGGGCCCCATGGCCCGTCTTTCGAGCTGCGTGCAACGTTTCACGCCTTTCTCACCGGGCGTCCGTTCGGGGCGTGCTAGCAGTCGATTCTGGATGTTTTTCTGAAGGGATTGCAATGGTGCAATTTGCCCGCTCTAATTCGGCACGAAGGTGCGGGGCCCATGAGGGTCGTTTGGGCGTCGACGATGATTTTCCATCTTTATCACCGGGTGACCGTTTTGGACAAGGGAATAGTCCATCTTGTGTGCTTTTTCTAGAGGATCGCAATGGTGTGATCTGTTCATTGAGTTTTGGGATCGGTTTGTGGGTCCCACAAAGCACTGCTCGCGTGCGGCGCACCGGAACATATCTTTTTCTCCGGATATCCGTTTCACTCAAGTGAGTAGTGCTTTTGACGTGTTTTCCTGAGGGAATCGCATTGGTGCGATGCACCAGACTGTTTTCGGGGCTGAGGCTCAGGATCACGGGGCGTCGTTCGGGCGTGAGGCGGTGTTGGTGACTTTTTTGTCAGAAATCTGTTGGAGGCGAGTAAGTAGTCGATCTCGCGTGTTTTTTCGTGAGGATTACAACGGTGCGATCCGATTGGTTGTGCGGATCCTATTGTGCAATCTTGTGAATGTGGAAATGTGAAGGTGCTCTGGGGGAGGTTCTTCTACTGTGGTTGTAGCGGACCCTTGGCATGTGATCGCGTGCACTCCCATGTGAGTGAAGTAATGCTTGAATAGATGTGGTTGTTTGTTCCCCAGTCGTTGAGGCGGCAAGTTGGAAATGTTACGTCATGCCTTCGCATTGACGTTGGGTGTCGTGTGCATGATATCCCTTGGGCTGGAGACGAGGTATACTCTGGAAGTATACGGGAGCGCTTGGAGGTATGTGTGGTTTGTACCTAAGAACGTTTGTGTGCTCAATTGGGGTTGACGTGGGGCCACACGTCATGTGGGCCCCATGTGCATGTTGTGTTCTGCTTTGCATACTGTTGACCTCTCGCGACGTAGAGGGTCCCTCTGTGCTCATTTGTTTGACCAGCAGGGTGGAGTTTTCCCCATGGCTTTGTGCTCGTTTATTTGACCAGCCGGGTTGAGTGGTCTCCCCCTAGTATCGTTCTCGATGGATTGGCCGGTAGCGGTGCTAGTGACACACAGTGATGGAGCAGACACTGCACCTCTTTTGGGTGAGTTGTTCTGGAGTTGGGTGGTTGCGCGATACCCACTCCTTGTTCGGTTGGCCAGTGTTGTACCCTCCAGTGGAGATGGTCAGGGCAGTTCTGAGTTTGACCCTCCAGCGGGGCTGGGCAGTGGGTTACTCATCGGCTTCTAGGGTCTACCCTCCAGCAGAGACTAGGAAGTGGGTCACCTGATGCTCTTAGGGTCTACCCTCCAGTAGAGACTAGGCAGTGGGTCACCCGACGACCTCTTAGGGTCTACCCTCCTGCAGGGCTGGGCAGTGGGTCGCCTGTCAACTTATTCCAGGTCTACCCTCCAGCAGGGCTGGGCGGTGGGTCACCTGATGATGTATTATGTTTTACCCTCCAGCAAGGCTGGGCAGTGGGTCGCCTGATGGCTTATTCCAGGTCTACCCTCCAGCAAGGCTGGGTAGTGGGTCGCCTGACGGCTTATTCCCGGTCTACCCTCCAGTAGGGATGGGTAGTGGGTCACCTGATGATGTATTATGGTTTTCCCTCCAGCAGGGCTGGGCAGTGGGACACCCATTGATATTCCAGACTCGCTCCTTTCTACTAGGCTAGTTTGTGTCTTTCCTTCGCGATTACCGGAGTGGGACCCTTGGTTGTACAGGTCAGTGATGTAACAACCTTGTCTTCGAGGAGACCTCTCGAATGTAGGGCAGTGACGAGTTGGGGTTTGACATTCCCCAAAAACTCTCAAGTACGAGGAGCGCTTTCCCAACTGAGACGTGTCCTTGTGACACGACCCAAAACAGTGTGGGAAAGTCAGTGCCACCCAAAGCGGATAGTGTCGAAGTGCGGTGGTTTGAGCCCCATGGCTTGCGGTTTGGGGCAGATGTGTGGGATGCTGGACATCGATGGTGTTTACTCCTAGGAATTTTGACGACTCTTTTCTTGGGCTGAGTTACGGGATGGAGATCCCTTTACTACGTCGTTTGGGTTTCTTGTAGAGCATATATGTATGTATATACCTTGTTTGAGTACCCACTTCTTGGGCTTGGTTACTCTCCCTCTAGGAGAGGCGAAGACGCGCGGGGTATGCCACGTGCTTTCTGTGTCTAGATTCTCATGGTTGGATGAGTCTACTCTCGTGCTATAGGTAGTGAAGACTCGGCGGGAAGTTCATCTTCTCACCGTTTCCAGCTCCTTGTGCCTGGACGATTCTACTTCCTTTCTCTTGTTGGGTTGAGCTAGACTCTTTACTGCACTTTCAGTTGTACTCCTCTACTTTTCATGTTCACTCTACTGCTCACCCTTAGGTACCTCCTTTTTTGCTACCTCGAGCCTTCGTGGAATCCTACTGAGTAGTTTTATACCCACCCCTGCTTGGGCATTGCCCGTACTTGGTGTGACCTTGAAGACGTTGGACAGGTGGAGCGTGACTTCAGTGGAGCGTAGGAGCTTGGGAGCTTGGACCGCATGCGGTGGTCGTGGCCGGGTTCCAGGTGGGAGACCCATCAACTGTTTCTTTTTTATTACATGTTGCCGGGTTGTGGCACTTTTTTTGGTTGGGCGCCTGTTTTTTCCCTTTTCTTTTCAAATTGTACCCTGTACTGTTTAGAGGTCGATGCACTCTTACGGTTTATTTATAGCAGTTTCCCTTTACTTTTCTTTTTACTCTGCACTTTTTCATTGAGTGTGATGCGTGTGTGTGTGTGTGTAGAGATGCTTAGGCAAAGGTCTCCCTGAGTTGTTGTGCCTTCAGCGCTGGTCGCCAGCCCCTGGCCTATGGAGGCGGGCTTGGGGTAGTTGCTGCTCGAGCCCGGGTAGGGTCGGGTCATGACAGTTTCCCTAGGATGAGGGATGTGGAGGTTGTGCAGAGGGAGTAATATTTCTAGTTGGTTTTTTGGACCCTTTTTTGTCTTGCAGCCAGTTGGTGAGGCTGCGTACCAGTTTGATATTCTTATTTAACCAGGCCATGTCCATAATTTGTTCCATATCTATTATCACCATCGATATCTTCACGATTACTCTCATGTCAATGATTGGAGAGTGATGGCTACAAAGGATGGCACAAACCTCATGGAGCATCTAGTGTAGATCATAGACTGTAGATATAAGGTTTTGTGAGGATGAAACATTCACCTATTTTTTGTGTAATGGATGCATGATTACTTATAATATAGAACATGGGGGAATAAGATGTATATGTAATGCCAATACACACATTTGTTTTGATTTTTACCTTTTATTTAATTTATCTTTGTGATGTATGTTTTATATCCTTTTTATGATATATGTTAATATTCACCATGATGTTCTTTGCATGGTGAGATTTTGATACATTCATAACATATGAAAAGTGGAGTATCTAAATCTTGACCAAACTACATTAACTACAATTCAATTAAATTCAAGAAGGTGAGTTAGTGCTTCCAAGAATGGATATTTTCTTGGCATGGAGAATAGAATTCCCTAAATCATGTGTTCGGGATAGAGTGGATTATTGTATGTGATGTTTTTTCATGAGTGGAGATAGTTTTTAGTTACTGTTTTTTCAGATGGATTTGTGTATGATTCTTTTAGTTGTTTGGATTAGGGGTGTTTTAGGTTTAATGAGATACTTGATGGATATCTTGAGGGATGGTTTTTGGGACCCTTTTTCAATTGTGTTATAGGTTTGTTTTGAATTCTCAATGGATATAATTTTTTGAGAGATATTTGATGTAATTTCCTAAAACTTACAAATCGGTTACATTAAAAAAATTGTTGATTGAGGTGTTCAGGGAATGTTTTTGTAGTTCCTGGGGGAAGCTGGATGTGTAGGAGAGTTCCTTGTAGGAACTCACATCATATTTTGTTATTATATGGTTGAAATGTCGATTTCATGTCTTTTCCAATGATATTTCCTTACATGTATGTTTTAGAGGATATATAATAAAAAGTAAATGCATTTTTGGAACCTATAATCCCATTATAACACGATGAGAAAGGAGATTAAACATTATATAATTACCTTATGAGGTATAGTTTTAAAGGATTTAGTCTCTATGGTTTTATCCAAACCCTATGACCATCAACTCTTCTCTTATTATAATAATTTGATGAAATTTCCCATTATTGATTAGACATTCATATCAATTTTTGATCGATCTGTTGGCCTCCTTCATCAATCCATGGTGACTTCTCCTATTATTCTCATCCATTTTATATATTCATTCTCCATGGATTCACTATGGAGATTCTGTTTTAATTTTAGTTGTTTGTTGGGTTGTGTTTTTCTGGTCTTTTAGTGCAGTGTTGATTGATTTATGGTTCCCCATAGTGTGGTGGTGGGTTTTGGTAATTCTTATTTTCATGTGGTTTATAATGACTATATAAAGCATCAACGAGGTTGTATTTACCATGTTTCTATTTATTGTGTTTTATTTAGGAATGTTTTTTATTTTATCAATGTTTTATAATGTTGAATTATTAATTTGAAATAGGTGATTGGTTTAATTTAAATTTAGGGATAATTTTGTTTATTTGGAATACTTTTATTGTATTTAAATTATTGTGATATATTCGATTGTATGGGTAGGATGCCCTTTGGAAATTTGTGGAAATTGGGTTTTTTGTCTGTGCTGAATATACGTTATGTGATTTGTACATTTCTAGTAATTGTTGTGACATCAAACTAAAAATGTAAATTAGATACCCACATATATTGGGTTAATAATTATATCCCCATGATTATGATATTTGTGATAAAATTAAAAAAATATAGTTGGATTTCGAAAAATCCTAGTTGAAAATATGTTAAACAATTTGGATGTATTGTAATGTGTAGTAGTTATTGTGGGATTGTGATGTGTGATTGTAATATGGTGTGGTTTGAAAAGTGATTATTTGTCTGTGTTTTTGTGGATTCGAGGTGAGATTGTTTGGAATGACATATATATTTTAATATATTGTGGTTTTATTCTATATTATTTATTTGTGATGGAAGAAATGAATTTTTAATATGATTTGAAATAGATAGTTCAGTTTGGTTAATGCGATGGAATTTTGTCAATGGAAAACCGAATGATGGGTTTTGTGATTAAATTTCATTAATGAAAAAATAAAATTAATGGATGTAAAATGCGGGGGAAATCTACAGCCTTATTAGAATTTTAGGCTCTTCACATATTAAATATATTTTGAAGATACTAATAAATTAATTTATAGGTTTTGACAAAGTGGCTAAGTCATGGGTAGGTTAGTGAGGTTTTTATAAACTTTTAGATTTATATTGTGTTATTTTAATCATATACATGTATTAAAATTATATTTTAGTGATTAAAATATCAAACACAAAAATGTTTAGCACTATATATTGAACACCTACATCATCTCAGGAGGGTTTTCTTTCCAAATGTCTTGGTGGGGAGATTGATTGATCTCCCCCTTCTCATCCTTGCCCCCTCTTCAAGGAGATCGTGGCCATATATTATTCAGGAATTATGTGATGATATGTGCTTTCCTAGGTGTCTTAGTGATATGTCGGGATGTAATTTCCTAAGTGACTTCAGGATGAGTTTTGAAGTGCTTTCCAAGGTTTCATCTCGATGAGATGTGATATGTTGTGAGTCCCATGTGTGTGTGGGGTGGATGTGTTTTGAGACCCTAGTGTGTGTTGGTGGGATTTGATGTGATGCTCAGGTATGTTCTGGTGGGATGTGATCCGGTATATTCTAAATAGGCCGCACTGTCAGTATATCTTCTGTTGGGATGCGAGAGTGGATAATCAGTGGGAAAGTGGTTTCGAATAGCCTATTATCATTGTGATTTATATTTTATTATATTAATTTTTTGATGTTTCTTATTAATCATGCCTTATTAGAGTTTTGGTTATGGTTAGTCTTCTGGTTAAGTGTTGTTTGGTTCTATTTTTTTCTCATGGGACCAATTGCATTCTATTTCCACTTACTCCCAAGACACTTCTGTTTTCCTACTATGTATACATGTATGCTCACTCTATATATATAAATAATTGTTTTCATGTTTCTCAGATGATTATGTGGACCGTGTTGTATGGTTATGTCTTAGACACTGAAAATGTTGATGTGTTTTTTCTGTAGTTATTTTTGGGTATTTACATTGGAAAATTTTATATGTTTTAATTTTATTTACATAGGAAATATGGGATGTTTTATTATTATTATTATATATTCCAGGGAGTGGGTTTTGGTGATTACGTAGAATATCTTGACCTTATTTCATTATAAATGGTAAGGCCTCATAAATTTTGATATTTTTAAACCCTTGGTACTAGTCCCCATCATGTGGCCTACTTAAAGCATTACTCAATATTCATTATCTCTCTTTCTTATTTTATAACATAGTATGTATATCATTTCCAATAGGGTGTGATTAAACAACTAAAAAATAATCATTTTGAACTAAAACAAGGAACTCAACAAGACCCATCAATCTATATTTATTTCCAAAATATTTCAAACTCATTCATAATATATCATCTTGAACCACATTATGTCCCAATTATATAAATAATGTCAGTAGATATTCACCATATCTATATCAAAGATGCTTACCAATGTTTCACTGAATCATATTGAAGGAAATATAAATATATATTTTTTTATAAAATTTTCATTCTTAAAATAGTGAATAACAATAAGAAATAATTAATTTTATTGTTGAATAATGCAATATAATGCAAAAAATAGATGTATTGAACATTAAGAGTTTAATTCCAAAAAATAGATAAATTCATTTTCCTATTCCTTATGATTTTAATTTTTATATAATGAATATTATTACAAGAGAAATAATAGATTTCATATATAATATAAAAACATTCTTATGGAAATTTATAATTATTTTACAAAATATTAAGAATGAAGTAAAATATTAATGATTGAATCATTCATTGTATTCTGTATCTTTCAATATTCATGTTGTATATTGAGTTTAAATAATTTAATATGTAATAGGTGTCATAATGAAATCATATCAAACTATGTCATATAATCTCAAAAATAGTTAATAATATAACTACATGATCATGTAGAAATCCACTCCCTCATCTCAAAAAATTAATTATTTTAGATATATAATCATCTTTATTTTCTCTAAAACTATATTTTAAATAGTAAATAAAGAATTATATTACCAAACATACACTTAATTAATCATTAGGATTCAAATATCCCACCATAAATATATATTTATTATTTATCTACAGATATACTTTTAGAATGAATGATTCACAAGGTCACAAAATTAAGAGGGAAACCTAAATCATAACTGTACCATGGAAATATTTTCTGATAAATTATTTTAAAATTCATATAATTTCATTGATGGATTTTTTTATATGCTAAATTGATTTTTAAGGAACTATGGAAAAATAACAACATTAATATTATTATTTCTACAGGATGGTTATTACCTTGCTCGTAAACATGATGACATGAATACAAATAAAAACATTATAAAAATATTTAATTATGGGATTATATGAATAAATCACATTTATAAAAATATACATATATTTTATTAATGTATTTATATTCTTAGAAAAATAATTATATTCTCAAAAAAATATTTTAATGGGTTTTTTGAAGAAAATATTAATTTTTTTAGATTTTAGAAAATATATATTTCAAAAAAAATTAGTAATAAATATATCAAAATTATTTTTGTGTAATTTTTTTTGTTAATTTAATGATTAATTTTTTGATGAAGAGTGATATATACTAGTATTTATAGAAAATTGAATATTCATTTAGATATTTTATAAAGATAATATATATATTAAAATGGTTATAGAGTATCATTGTCTTAATAATATTAAAATCAATCCAATATTGATCTTTTGAATATATTATATATTTATTTGGTATTGAATAATTTTTCAATCAATGGAATATATTTCCATCATCGCATTCACAAGATTAATTTCTAATTAATTTATACCACTCCTTTGAATGATTTTTTAAAAGGAATTAAATATTTTAAATCATAAATATTAATATTTTATAATAAGTTTATCTTCATAAATTTTCATGATAAATTTTTAAAATATTAAAATTAATTATTGTTGTTATGGTTAAAATGAGTCTACAAGGGCATAAACTAAAAATAAATTTTGTAAAATGACCTAGAAACATGTAAAACCCCATTTTATGTCTATATCTAGAACATATGTTATATATTGTTAAATAATTTCCCATTTTTCATTACTTTTAATGTAAAAAATTTGGGTTCAAAAAAATGGGTTTCAAAACAAGATGTGTGTTTACGAGCCACTTATAAAAGGATACCCCTCTCCTCTCAACAAAACACATAAAAACCCATTTAGAGTAGTTAATTCCCGAAAAAATATATTCATTATATCCCACTCAATAATTTATAGGAAATATTTTTATTAGAAAACCCTCCAAATAATTCATTAGGGATAATCCTAAATAGGTTCCCCAGATAATAAGTAAAATTGTATAAATTTTGATTTTGTTTTAATTATTCTACCACTTCAGTCTGATATACTTAATCTCTTCAAATATAATAGAAAACATATATCCCATATATTTATATTTAATTATGTTAATTTATTTACACATATATTTACCCTCTTCAATTAAATGGGAAACTAAATAGTCAATTATGTGCATGGCAGACTATCATCTTGTGAACTAATGTAAAGTATTTTACATCACATCCACTCACAGATGGATATAATAATTTATTTTTGTGTATATATGGTATATAAGAAATTATTATACATATGGGGTTATAATATCAAATACACCAGATTATATTTCATTCCATGATAATGTTATAATGTCACTTGTGTGTATGGCAAACTATCTCCTCGCAGAACGATGCGATTAAGTTTTTTTAATTATAAATTACATGGAATATAATTTGTGTAAATTGAAGAAATATACCAGATATATATGAAAAATTTATATTATAAAATAAATATTACATTTATTTGGTTTCATCCATCAAGAAAATTAAAAAGGATTTCATGCATATGTATAGACTACCATCTACATGAATGGTGTAATTCATTTTATATATAATATTTTAATAGATTATTATTAATATTTATATAACTAATATTTTTTTTACGATTTAATATATTATATAGTGTATGGAAACTTGACCTAAATTAATGGTTTGTATATTCCATCACAAAATATTCTGAAAATATAATGAAATTATTACCAAAAATATGATTTACATAAGTAATTGTTAATTCACTCATAAAAAAGGTCATGAGCATATCAAATATCATATGATAAATATGATTATGGTTATAAAGTTTATGTATAATTATTATATATTTATTATATATTTATTTTGAACATGTATGATGTAGGTCGATACTTTTGATTATGGATTTGTGTATCACTTTAATTTCAATGGGACACATGCCATATACACAACACGATTTGATGCATGATATTCAGAATACCTATGGACATTTTAATGATAAAAATCATTAAAATTATGAAATATATATATATATATATAATTTTATTTTATTTAAGGTGATTACTATTGAAAATATCTCATTTTGGTAATGGTTTCATGTAATAATATTAATATATATTGAGATTATTTATGATATGCTCCCAATGATGTGACCTTACAATTTTCCTCTTAATATACTCTTTAGTATTGCTATATTCGTGTTATTTATTTACCAAAAATATTTTTCCTTTAATATTTTTCTCATTATGTAATCTTGATTTAAAAATATTATTTTAACAGAAAACTTAATTAATTTATATCTTTATTTGAAAATCATTTCTCATCTTAGACTATTTTTTCTATTCAAAATATTTAATTGATGATTTAAATATTATATAATTAATTAATCAGTAATTTTATACACATGTTTTAATTAGTAAAAAAATATTTTGTAATAGAATATTCGTTTCATTTTCTATATGAGGTACTTTCTTGTGATCCAAGGGATATTTTGATATCATTTTCTATTTACGAAAACATCATTTGACATTACATTATTTTTACTGATGATATGATACCATCATAATTCAATCTCTAGACAATCTTTTTCTATTAGGGAATGATTACTATAAGATGATTTTTAAGGAAATTTTAATAAAACCCCTTTTTCAAAGGATATGATATGAAGATTATTTTATAATGATGTGGAATAGAAATTAATGGTTTATGTGTTAGGTCAGAGCTATATATACCTCTCATTCATTAGGGTTTCGATTAATTTTATATGATTTTACATGTTATAGGTTATGTTGTCACATTTTTGGAAAGGGTTATACATGAGGTTATACTAAGACTGAAAGAGGGAACATGTGAAGTTATCTAAATATTAAAATAGATACATGGATTCATTGATCAGGACCTAATTATATTTATTTTATTGGTTGATTGACATGGAATAATATATTATATTATTATGTATATGTCTTATATCTATATCGTAGACAATGTTATAATCTCATGGATGATTTTTTAATTAATATCAATAAACTACTATGATATATGAAATGACTGGTGTTTATGATATACGATATGAATGTTATGTATTTTTCAAATAATATCATCCTTTATCATACATGTAGGCTCATGTTTTGTAAATATCTATCTTAAATAACATTATCTGTCATCTTATCTCACACCTTAATATATATTCCTTCCATATGTTATGAAAAAATTTAGTGTGTATTATAATTTCATGAAGATTTATATTAATGATGTACATAGTGGAAGATGGAATAACACACTTATACACTAGTTGTTTATGTGTTAATGTTTCCAAAGGCATTAGACCTAAATATATTATGGCATTGATATTAATGTTTTACAATATATATTCATCTATAAAAATTTAATTTTTTTATGTGATAAATTTTTATTATTTATAGATTTTCATATAGAGAGGTTTAGTAAACCATTATAATGTAGGTTGAGAAAACTCTTGTGAGAACCCTAGGGATATTTTCTTGGAGAAGTCTTACACTAATTAGTAGTGTATAATAATATCCTAGAATATTATTGATGAATATAATGAGTGGTTTATGATAAATTATATATATTTAAAGATTAAACAAGTTGATGTTGTTCTCTAATATATGTAGCTCGAGCTAATAACCCCAAAAAAGTTGATTCGGCCTTGAATAAACTGTTAGATTCTATAGGAAAACATGTCATACTCTGAACCTAGTTTGAAACTCCTCGGGAGTATGCTTTAGAATATCTAAAACCATATATAACGAATAATATATTAATTTAATATAAAATAATCATGAAATACATCGGTTAAAACTATGTTTTATTAGATTGAAAAGAAGATATCTTGATTCTGACATATTATAATTGTTTTTCCATGATTATGTGGGTATCCACTATAAATATTATTTCTTACACTATGATTTTGGTATGTAGTCAATATTGGTAAATAGAAGTAAGTATGTTAATGTTGAATTTGGAATAAATAATGTTGATGACAAACAAAATTGAATATTGAATAAAGTGAAAGAATTATGATTATGAGAAATCAATATTCATGATATACTATTAACAACACTAAAAAAAATAAACACTTCGACTCACCATAGAAGAGAATGATATATGTCACCGAGATCACATGTGGTGGAGGAAATAATGTAATCAATATTTAGTTTACTATACACCAATAAATTTGGAATGATCACTCAATATGATGACTCAAATTAAGAAAAAAAATATTTATTATTAGAGAAGATGAACATAGAGTATGTATTTGGTGAGGGGAATAAAATTTGTAAATGCAATGGATGTGAATATAAATAAACTTATCATATTATCAGTGGTTTTTATTTCTTAACATTCGATTGTATTGTCATTAAGAAAATTGATTCCATTAGGGGAAATCACCAGAAGGGGAACAAGATAGTTTAATGAGAAATAGCTTTTCCATTGATGATGAAGAGAGAGAAAATGACTTGTGAAATAAAGGATATATTAATGAAAAAGAATATGATTCCTAGTTAATGGAATAATAAAGATGTGGAAATTTTTGTAGTATTTATGTACTATAATGGTATAATTATGTTTCATTAAAAAAATATGTAAATATTATTCTATAAAAATACCTCATTACGTATTGCCAAGAATATTTTAAATGATACGGATGTCCTAAAAATGTTATATAATGATAATGTGACGTTTTAAATAAGACCCATGATTATGTGAAAGATAACAAATGACATGTAGATAAAATAGAGATAGTTTTATTTATTTGGATAAATATATTACTGATATGGATAAATTAAATTTGATAAAATGGATTATCTTGGGAATGATTTTTGATAAGCTGAAAATTAGGCTTATCATATCATAGAAGGAGTTTATATTTTTTTGTATATAAGAAATATTTAAATCAATCAGTGGTTTTAGTTAACTAATTAGTAATCATGTATATATTCATTAAGATTATTTGGTTAATATCATTATTACCATCATTTTTTAGAATAAATGAACAAACTATTCACATATTTAGCTTGTGATAACTAATTATTAAATTATTATATATTTCACATTAATGTAAGATTAATTCATAATTTTACTGAGTTTAAATTTTAATTATTCAAATTTTTAAGGATGTTATAGTTAAATATTTATATAATGGTTTAAGTGGAATATTGGATGAGTTATTGGATATTTATGTATTATTTCACAATGTAATGATTTAATTATATTTTATAACCTATTCTAACAATTTTGTCTTTGATGACAACAATAAAAAGACAGAATTAAATATCATTCTTTTATGAATATAATAATCCATTCATTCCTAAGGAATGAAAAAATCACCATCATTTTTTTGTTTAAGAGCTGTAGGGGAAATTGATTAAAGAAAAGTAAAATGATTATAGTTTCATTTTGAAATAGAGTGGAATCATGTACATATATCTTCCTATGAATATTCATTTACAATAGGAGTCAAATCATTAAATAAAAACAATATAAATATATATTTATTTCTAATAAATGCTGGTTATTTTATCTTATCATAGACTTATGATTTTTCTTTCATTATTTTTTTCAAATGATGTTATATATAACTATATATTAGTATTTAAAAATTATTTTTCAATTATAGGTCTATATTTTCACATCCCACCAATTTTATTACATTTAGGAACCTACTTATGTGATGACCATCATAAATTCCTTTCACTATTTTCAAGAATATGTTCTAGTGACCCTTCATATGATATGGGTTTTCCATATAGGAAACATCAAATGTCAAAACATTTATAATTGATTTATTTTTTCAAATTTTGAGGATTTAATTTATTTATTTGGGTATAACGTGACTCATTAATATTTTTTGATTTTTTCTTCAAATAAGCATCATTTTATTGATTTAATTTGTCAAATGAAACACATAGTTTTAATGAATTATGAAATAAAATATAAATTTTGAAATTTTGATTTTGATTAGCTGATAGTAAATCATAATATCATGAATATAAATAAAATAATTTTATTATTATTAATAATTTAAAAATACAAATCTTATTTATAAAAATGCACTTACTTTTTAGTAAAGTCTTTATATTCATAGAATTAATTTTTTGAAATGGTTTCTATTATATATTTTTAATATATAGTATTATGTATATAGTTTTATAATTCCTTTTTGAAAAAACTAACATCATTTTTTTAATAATCATGTAAAAATTATAATAGGTTTAATTATTTCATTTTTTCTTAAAATAATTTTTATTTGTGGACTTGTGAAAAAATATATTTGGAATTGTATTTTCATTTAATGAAAATATACATTTCAATTAAGCATTATAATGTTTTGATAAATGAATATATCTAAATAATATTATAATTAATATAATATATTAAATTCAAATAAATTTATACTGAATATTTAAATTAATACATTTAAATTTTTGTAAAATTTATATCTTAGAAATTTCTTTTTCATCTTGTCTATAGTTTTAATTTTAAATGAATATATTACACTTATGTGAGTGAAGTTTTTAAAAAACTGATTAAAAATGTTGAATTATATTAATAGATATATCATAATTAGGTTAAAATAAATATTTAAAAAATTAAAAACTTATTAGCGTTTTTGAGGATTAAACTAGTTTACATAGTTTTAATCTCAAATAATTAGAGATAAAATCACATAATTTTCTAAAATAAACAATTTTCCCATATTTCTATATTATAACAAATATTGATTAAAATGACCAAATTTTTGTGTGTTTTATAAATGTTTGTACACATTATAATTTCCATAAATTGTAATTGTGTCCTCTCCCTACTTATTAAAGCTTACCAACACTCATATCCTATTCACAAAACCAAAACCATTTTTATCTACCAATTGCTACCCAAATTAATTATATGGGTACCTAAACACATCAGTAACTATATATAGTTTGATTATGAATCCATAGATATTAATGATTAAAGTATAAACCTAATGAGGTACACTAGAGAAGTGATAAAATTCATAAACATGTGATATCAACTTATTTATTCATTTAAATCCTTCAAATATTATAAAATAATGAAAATATAATTAAAATAGTACATCTCATATACTGTTATCTTATTCATTAAATTTTATGAACTAAATCTATCTCTGCTTCATTGAAATGAGAAATTAAATAGTCAATCATATGTAAAGTGGACTACAGCCTCAAGAACTTATGTTATTACTTTTTCATCACCACCTCTCACAGCTAGATATAATGAAGAATATATATATATATATATATATATATGATATTATGATATTATAATACATCTGGAATTATATTATCACATATACCATCATATATTCCATTCCATGAGATAACATCACTGGTGTGTTTCAAATATTACAACCTTATGATGTGTTTTCATTCAATTTAAAATATACATTACATGGAAGGTAATAGAGATATATTTAAGGGATATATTTGATATATATGACATAAAATTATTATTCATAGTTTATATATTATTTACCTTCCTTTTCCTTAATCCATTGAGAATCTGGATCCAGTTTTCATGTGTATGAATGACCAATCATCTTTATTAACAATGTAATTCATTTTTTTAACTAAATTATTATTGAGATGTTGTAAAGACATATATAATGAGTATATATCATATTTATATCATTGTATAAATTTTTTATATTATTTAACCACATAAAATGAATGGGTCAGGGATACGAAATCAAAATATACATGAAAAAAACCATTTATAAATCAAAACATGACATGAATTAGGAATTGTTATAAAAATTGTAATAAAATGTCATAAGTAAATTATATATGATATTAAAAATATTAATTTGGTTTTGTAATATTTTGTTTCTAAAAAATATTTATTATACAGTATATTCAAATGTTTATATAGGAATTTGATTCTAAAGGTAAGAGATATTTCATATCACATTAAATTCTATGTGACACTTGACTAATTCACAACTGGTTTTTAGAGAATATAATTCATATAAATGTATTTAATGATCCTCATCGTGATAATTTTGGGGTATACATATCGATTATATTTCCATTCTTTCATTGTCTATACAATTTAAAAAATACCTATGAGGAAATAGTTTAATATTAAAATCTCATTGTTTTTTGGGATTGAATATGAAATGATTTTTAGGATGAAACCATATGATATTACTATCAATAAAATTATGAAATTTAAACTCATATATTTATTTATTGATAATACAATTTTCCCTAAATTTTCTTCTCTTTATAGACATAAGAGATGAAAATACTAATTTAATAAAAAACTACTTTATTTTTCTCTTTGGATGAAAATAATATTTCTTTTATTTACAAGATTTATAAAAATGTATTAAATATTTTTTTTTAATTTATCAATTTTTTTTTAAAGAAAAATTTATAAATGATTTCAAATTTTTTAATTAAATATTATTTTTATTTTTTATGTGTTTTACTTTTTACTTTTTATTAAAAAATGCGAAAGGAAACATTATTTAACGTATATTTTAAAAATAGATCCTCCCACCATAATTAAAAATAATTTATTCAAAATTTCGATTATAATATTCATCAGTTCTTTTCAATGAATATGATTTTATATTTTTTAAACATTTATTTGAAGAAATTTGTTATTTCAAAATAAAATTTTTATTTTCCTAAAAAAAATTCTTAATTAATCATTCAAAAACATTTTCCATATATAAATACATGAATTGAGGATACATAAACCTTTATATGGATATTATCCAATTATAAATTCCTTATACATTTTTAATAAAGTTTATTTATATGTTGAAATGATTTTCATGAAACCTGTTTTTTTCATGGCTTATTCAATGATGAAATGTTTATGAAAGACATTTAATTTCCACATTCCTCATTATTATGAATGATTATGACACCCAATTATTTTCATGGGTTGTGGTATGATAATTTTATATGATATTGGTGTATAGAAATATATTTATTATTTGATAGGAGGGACCCATATATACCAAAAATGCATTCAGTAATGATTAATGTTACATGAAAATAAAGGGTACTAGTGTGGTTACATAAATATAGATGTGTGTACATTCATGTTTTTTTAGTAGTAAAATTTTATGAATGTCTTGGTGGATAGTGTTGGTATTGCATACAATACTCGAATAACCACTAAAACAGTACTAACAAGCTGGGTTACACTAGGCTTAGGCACACCTCCCCAAATGCTAAAGGGTACTAAATAAAAGAGAAGGTGTAAAAAGTTATAGTGGGGAGGTCATACCCTATGAGAATAGATAACATATTGTTCCTATCATAATAAGATAACATGAAATGAAAATAAATTACTCATCCGACTCGATCCAGACCCACAGAGTGAAAAAAAATCAAAATCATTAAACAAAAGAAATGATAAATAAATAGAAGCAGCAACACACAGTAAACAGAACTTCATGCCTAACACCACAAGTATACACTAATAAAATGAACAATTCATGAATCTATAATATGTTATAAATTTTAATATTAAAAGGCAACTCACGGGTAACCATTATAGTTACATACAAAATAAGAACTATAATAGTGGATTCAAAGAAAATAAAATGTAAAACATTTTCTTGGAATGACTCAATGTCCATTCCAATGTCCATACTGAATAACACTATGATGTAGCTCTTGTTGTTGATCCTTTAAATATTCATATATCAAAAATGTATACATGTTTCCTTAGGGTTCTGTGAATGGTGTGAGAGAAATTTTAGTAGGATACCACCCCATGGTGCATAATTATTTTCTATGTTAAATGATACATGAACCCATATGGAAATTAATGAGTATGATGTAATATTAAAAAATATATATACTGGTGCTCAGCTACCACTAGGGTGTGTTACCTGGTTCACCCAATTTTGACTTCTTAGAATAAATGGCAGTACTTGGCCCATGTCTGAAGGTATTTCTTTAGTCACAATGTCCTGGTGAACCCTTAGTTTTGACCTCTTCCATATATCCCAGCACCACATGCCTCTTGAAACCTTGTGTTTTAAGGAACATATGCCATGAAGGCACACCCAAACAATAGTATCTCGTTACCGTAGACCCCGACTTCAAATATCACGTCATCCCATGGAATGATAACATTAAGAACAACAATGTTTTACCTCAATTAAATATCAAGGACAATGACCTAAAACATGTAAAGTCACATCTCCTAACCTAATAGCCTCGTAACTACCATCTAATGTATCATCATCTTCTATGTGTCCTTCTACGTTAAGAAACACCAAACCATAATTACCTAAACCACTACTGTACAGGGCCTCTACCCATGGGATTGGTCAAAACCACCTCATCATGGAGTCAACCTATTTTCACACGACTCAATTGACAGATTGGGAATCACGTGTGATTGGAAATCCCTAAATATGAACCTAGGGCATACCATCTCTGGAACCTCATTACCATGCAACCGCTTTGCTCAAATCAGGTGGCCTTTATTACCAAGTATCGCGAGCCTTGAGTAACCAAAAAACCACACAACCTAAAACGTGATCCATGACACCAAATCCTTCTGGTCATGATATCCCAATAAATCATGTTCCCTGACCATCGTTACCCCTATGGTATCATCACATGCAATTCGGTAAATACATATATATTTAATTAAAAAATCTTTAATTAAAAAATTCCATTTAATAAGATTTAATTTAACAACTATCAAATATAACAAGTTTTTTATGGAGGTTTTTAATGACTCTAATAAATTTAATCAACCCAGAATAGATTAAATAAATATTTTCCAAATATAACACATCAATTTAAATAATTATGGAACCCCAACCAAAACACCTCTAATAGAAATAACCTCTAACCTTTCCTTGATGAAGAGAAAAAGGTATTGGTCATTCCCAATTTCATCTCATGAGTCTCATGATAATTTTAATATGAAATAGTAGATATAATGGGGTCTCACTAAAAATAACTCAAAACACACCAAAGGACGCTTCAGCAAAAAGACATAATAACAAAAAAAATATAAATACACCAAATACATTAGACACATAGGTGTAGGCACATCCGATATCGATGTACAGTTCAAATAAGATCAACTTAGATCATTGTTTCCATCTAAAACCCAAAAATTGTATCAGATATAATTAGTGGTCCATAAGATGAAGGATCAAAGAATAACAAAATTTTGTAGTGTTATCCTTACAGAGGTTATCATATTGCTTTTTCTAGATTGAAGAAAGGAGGTCGGATGAAGAGAAGGGATCAAATCTAGAAGAAGAGATAAATGTAGAGGCTCTCCCCTACTAGGAGTGACCATAAATAAAAAATGCTGATGGAAAGAAGTAAATAATAAAAACAAAAAAATGATAATTTTCTTTATTTGCTGGGCCACATGGTTTATCCTCATGGTTTACCAAACCATTCAAAAACAATGTGGATTCCACTTTCTAGGAACTCCAGACATGCAAGGCTATGCCACTCAGTTTTCCAAACCATGAACAAACTATTCAGAAATCTTCTTCATTTCTGTAAACACATATGTATGACCATGCTCCCTGATTCCCACAGTTTCCCTTAACTGTGCTCCTATTGATTTTTTTTAAACCATGTTTTTGAGTCTCAAATACTCTTAAAACCCTTCCAAACAAAGAAGACAGTAACTTTTCCAATAAACCAATTAAAATTACTTTAATGCCAATATATCTATCGAAATTTTTTTATGTTAAATGAAACCCAAAAGTTGCATCACCGCTAGTTGAAAAATTCATACAGAGTGAGGATTTAGACCCATTCCCAAAAATTAGGTCATTAAAATCTCTCCGCATTAAAATAGTGTACCCCAAGCTATAAAAAACATAGAGATAGTACCAAAAAAACCAAGAACATTAAAGAAACTAAGACTACCATAGTCTAAAGGGTATATGCCAACATCCTTAAATGAGCTCCCAACCATAGTAATTTCAAAACATGGTCAATCCCGACTAAAATATCAAATAAATAACAGTGATACAACTGATTTGATGACCCATGGTCCTCCATAGATACATCTTTACTCATGCACCATGTCAGTTGCTCATGTGTCCCTCCGATACCCAATCACATCCCACACAACATCAGTACCCACCTCGATCCTATGACTCCCATAGAACAAAGATATCTTGAATCCCAGAGATGATCAAAACAACTCATCTCCATGCTCCTCTATAAAAATCATACATACAGGATGCCTTGTTTCCTATGTCACCTCAAGAAATCATGCATCCCTCGGATGACTTGATAACCAGGTCACATAAAGTATCCTATATCCAATGAAGAGTTGATTCCAAGAACCTCAAAAAAAGCATCCAATGATTATACTAATTCCATGATACTCATATATATATATTTATATATATATTCATGCACCTGAGATGGTTCCAACCAACTAACTAGTTTCTGGGTAGTCTATATAAAACGTGTTCATCACTTGCTCTCAAAACTAACTTTCCATAACATTCCATTCAAAAACCAGACATACCTTAATAGGCCATGCCAATGAAATTAATGAAGAATCTATGGCCATTCCCATAGCGTACCAATATCATTATTCATATCTACAACAAACTCAGCCTCTAGTACCTCTATGTTGCCTACCTGACCTGGCATATATCTTCCAGAAGCCTAGCCTCCCAATAGTGCTACACCAGCCACCGTCCACTGACCCCATGGATGGGTCCCACTATCTCTTCCACTTCCTCCACATTTATTTTAACCTTGGAAACCCTCCCAAAGTACTGATCTAGAACCATTTTATAAAACATGTTCCTTTTTTAGTCTCTATCTTTCTACTATTTGAGAAGGCTTCATGTTGAACCTGTCATGATGACTAACATTACCACATGCATGACACTCTTTTGGAGACATATCACTCTGATTCTAGATATTCGTTATTTTCCCACACTAAATGAAAAAAAACCACTAACCTATATTGAGGTTGTTAAGATTGGTCATTATCCTAACTACCCTGATGAATCTCATCCAGATCTTATTTCCTACCATCTGAACCATCACCAAAATCCATCACCTGCCTCAAATGGGACCTACCATTAGGTGTCGTTTGGTTTTGAGAACCTAATTCGCCTCATTTTAGAATGAGGTACACATAATGATGTTTACCTTCACAAATATGCCATTCCATAATCTATCTTCAAAGAACCTAACCATTGAGGTGCCATCGTTTACAATAAATGGTGCAAGTAATGATAGCTTAATAAAAGTAGATTCATTGTACATGATGGACATGTCAGCCTACTGAAGGCTCAAGAACTCTTAAGGTCTCTCTGAACAACTTGTATTAGGGGAAAAGTGCTCAACTAACCTATCATAGAAGTCCTCCAATGCATGTATCTCATTTTTGTGAGATTGAATGAGCACATCCTACTAGAGCCTATATTTTCTTCTATGCATATAGGTCACCAATTTGAGACCCTGTTCAAGAGGTGTCTCTAGCTGCTCAAATACAATTTCAATTCTCTCTATATAGTTCAAAACCTCAGGTGGTCCACCTTCACACTGAAAAAGTGGAATTTTTTGGACTGTAACTCCCACAAAAGATATCCCATTGATGGCTCTATTCTTTAAGAACATATATCAAACCCAAAAAAAATGTAACAAACTAGATCACAACTGCTCATCAAGCCACATATTGAACTTTTTCAACCCCATCAGCCATCATATATGCATAGTATCGTATACTCGAGCCTATCCTGGAGCATGTACATGTCGATCATACGATACCTTCCCATCAGGGGTATTAACCTGATTATGATAAAGACACACTACAATATCTCCCACATGATGATCCATATATTCTATGTTGGAGGAACCCACTGAATACCATAAAATTAACATAAATACCAAAATATATTTAATAATATATAAAGCAGATTGGGAATTCCAAAAAAAAGAGTCTATAACAAATACCCTTACTCTCCCCCACCGTAACAATACCCATGGAATATTTGCCTCGCGACCTCTTTACCCACCCTAAACATAAACATTCATCACAAAATCCATAGGGAATTCCCGTCCTGACTACCAATGTTTCCTCAAATTAATAACCAAATATCCCTATCATGGAAGTCAAAAATAACCTCTACAGTAAAACCTACCTACTCCTATGAGAGACAGACCCAAATTGTAATTCCACATGAAATTGCAAACATATATATATATATATATATATATATATATCACAGAATATCACAATTGCACATGTAATTTGATATTATCCACATGGTATTATCACATCACCATGAATTTTTCATATTTAAATTTGAAATTCTGTAAAAATGTGCCCATAGAAATTCAAACAACCATGCCTTGCTTACTAAGACAAGGAATAATTCTACCTTACCACACTAGGTGAATGGTTATATAACTCACCCAGTAATCATCAAATACCATGAGATCCCCCATGTTAGAATTCATATAAAAAATAAGCTGGGAAAAAAATAGTGTAACCCACCCAATGTAACTCTATCCATCCATCATACATGTTACTACATGCACCCCAGAACAAGTTCCAAACCATTTTATGATAATAACTTACCTCCATTCTATCATAATGCCTAATAGTTAAACCTAAAATGAGGTAAAATAAACTCCTATGATACCATTTTCTAGGTTCCCCATACCAAATGGACAGCGAAATAGTCTTAATAGGGTGGGGGCTTGTGGCCATAGGTCATCTCCCTAAATGAACCAGGTTGCTGACTAGTAGAGATGGTGTAAATTGTTATATTGGGCAACCTATACCAACTCTGAATATATATTATACGGGTCTGAGCATAATAGGATACCTTGCGATATAAATAAATGACTCGGTAGATTCGAACTTGACCCATAGAGAAGAACACATCCAACATCAATAAAAAACAGAAGAAATAAATGAATAGAATATGAAACACAAAGAAAACATAATATCATGCCAAAAACCTCCTGTAAACACCACTAAAACAAACAATACATTCATTTATATCACCTAATATAAATATATATGCATATAGTGATCATAGAAAACAACTATAGCTACATAAAAAAAGCATTATGATATAAGAGTTGATGATAAAAAATAATAATAATAATTCTAGTAATTACCTCTACGTGCATGAGAATCTCCATTCCAAATATTAATATGATCCAACTCCTGAGGCTGATCTTTTATCTATATGTATGTCCATAATTGTACATTCACCCTAAAGGGTCCATGTAAGGTGTGAGGTGAATCTCTGTCGAATACCACCAATTGGTGAAAGACTAGTATATGTGTTTATAATGTCAAGTACCACAATGAAAATTAAATAGTACAATGTAATAATAATCACACTATCCACTGGTGCTCAGCAGCCACTAGGGTGTGTCACTTGTTTCAGCAGACACTAGAATCTTGGAAGAAAAAAATATCCTTAGACAACGTCCCAAGGAACTAATGTTGTCAAAAACACTTGGAGAACCCTCAAGTTCCACCTCAATCATATATCCCAAAACCACATGCCTCAAAACACCTTGTGTCTCAAGGTACTGGCGTCCTGAAGGAATGCCTAGACAATAGTATCCCTGTAACAACCCATGTATTTATAAAATAATAATTTTTTCGTATCTATTAATATTTATGAATATGATATTAATTTTATATTAAAAATAACACTTTTCTTGATATAATACTTGAAAAACAACAACGGGTTTCTCTAAAATCATTCGTTAGATACAATGTTTTGATATAAGGAAAAATATACATTATTATTATTATTATTATTTTTACATAGTAGTTAATACCAATCCATTATATTTAAAGGAATGAATAGAAATAAATATAATATGATTATACATGATTGTTGAATTTTTTTACATCTATCAAATTTATTTTAGAATCATAAAATAAGAATGAATCTGATTTTAAGTATGAAATACTCTAATATTATTAAAAGGTTATTTTATAGTCTTTTTTTGGGGAAACATTTTTAATTCATGTAGTAATTATATTTATATGTTTTATCTGAAATTATAAACATCTACTTTATAATATTGACAACAAACATTACCATGGCTGAAATTTTGGTTTTTTTTTGTGAAATTCAAATATTAATGAATAGTACACAATATTGCATTTTAATTCAAAACTGTATTTTTATCAAATTTATTTAGATAGATAGATTGTCTTTTTAATTGGTTTTAAAGTGTAATTGGAATAATTTTTTATCATGGTATCCAATTTTGGTCATTAGAAGTAATTTCCGATTGAAATTGGACATAAACACATGTCAATCATTTGATTGTTATTACTTTTCAAACCCCTCCTTTTAGTTTTGACAATGGGAATTAATTTTAAATTAATTTATAAAAATTATATGTGTTTAATTTGGAAAAATATATTCCATATTTGTAATTATAAATTACAAATTATGTTAATAGGTACTGCTTAATATTAGACATTATGAATAATAAATTCTCTAATTATTTTCAATTACCATGAATAAATGTAAAATATGGAAAATAAAGGTAAAAAATAATATTTTCAAAATTTAAAACAACCATTTAAACGTCTCCTAATCATATTGGATGAGATATTTCTCGGCATGGTCATCCGTAGGTCGATTTTACGCCTCCATGGTGCCATTTGGGTGTGATACTGACATGTTATTATAATTAATTTAATGAAAATACAAAAATAATATAAACATAATTCTTATTACTAAAAAAATTATATGGGGTTATATAAGTGATATATTAGACTATAAATAATTATTAGAAATATAAAAACATTTCCTACATCATGATATTTAATTTATAATTTTTAGAAGTTATATAAATAAATTTAATGATGAAACAATGATGATGCAATGATTGCTTCTCAAATAAATGATTCAATTAAATGATATTATAAATATTAAAATAAATTTAATTTTCTTATTTTGATGCCATTGACGATTTTTATGGTTGATATTGAAATATTATCTTTAAGTGATTTCCATTGGATAAAATTAATCAATTTTTTATGTCTTTTGTAAAAATAAATTACTAAACAGTGTCAAAATTGACATAAAAGAGTTCTTAAAACATATACTATTTTATAAATGATATAATTGTCCAATAAAATATATATTTTGGCCAACATACATATATAATTTCTAAAATCTTGTTAATTATCTACTTTGGAGACTCTTGTCATTTTACAGTAACATCAGTTTCTATATATTGTGCAAATACAGGACGAATGTGATGAATGTTTTTATGAATAGAAAATAATATTGGTGAATGATCCAGTTTGGCCATTGCCTTCTAAGAATAATGATTTCATTATCAATAATGATTCTTAATTGAAATTATTGGCATGTGTCCTAATTTATAATGATCAGGTAATACATTATGCATCACATCAGTTGAAAACAAAAAATTAAAATTACCCTACAAAAAATATTGAATTAGCTGATGTTGTTTTTGAATTAAATAATTGGAGGCATAATTTGTATGGAGTACAATGTGAAATATATACTGGTCAAAAATATTTGATGTATATATTCACTCAAAATGAACTAAACATGAGACATAAGATATGGCTCGAATAAATCATGGAATACGATTTCACGATTCATATCCATTCTGGAATGGAAAATAAGGCGGATGAAACATTGAGTCGAAAGAGTAAAGCTACATTAACGATGATATGTTTAGAACAAGATCATTTGGTTTATGATTTGATAAATTTTTTATTGGATATTTTTGGGGTAGGGAATTCCCCTATTTTGTTTCAGGTTTCAGTACAATCAATATTATTAGACCGAATAAAGCAAGTTCATAAAGAATATATTGTGTTACATAGAAAGGTTGAATTGTTTCATAAGGGTATGTTTCCTAAATGTAACATTAATAAAGGTTATTTATTATGGTTTATAAAGATTTAATCTGTGTTTTTTGATTCAGAGTTTAGGGAAGAGTTATTATGTGAATCTCATTGTTCTCTGTTATCAATTTATCTTGGCAATAACATGATGTACATAGATCTTTGGGAGTACTACTGGTGGGATATAATTAAAACATGTATTGCTGACTTTACTAGGATGTGTTATATTTTCAATAGATTGATGCAAAACTAAATTTACTATAAGGGATGAATCATCCTTTTCTAGTTCTATAATGAAAATGGGAAAATGTGTCAATGGATTTCCTAGTGTAAATGCCAACGACATCTAGAGGTAATAATGAAATCCTAGTTATTTAGGTTCTATGGACTAAATATTCCATTTTTCTGTCTGTTTGAGATACATTGTCTCTAGATAAACATTATCAATTAAATATTAAATAGATATTCAGGTTAAATTGAGTTCTTTATCTATTGTATATGATTGTGATACTATGTTCACTTCTTACTTTTGTAAATAAATTTAAAATACATTGGGAAATTAATTAAATTTTAGTAAAGTTTTTCATCCAAAATCAGATGGGTAGGTAGAACAAAAAATTTAGACAATTGAGGATTTGCAATATGCTTGTTCAATAGATTAAAAGGGATTTTGGGATCAAAAACATTCTTTGGGTGAGTTTTATAATAATAATAGTTTTAATTCCACTATAAATATGTCTCTATTTAAAGATTTATGTAGAAGAAGTTGTTGAAATACAACTTGTTTGGATGAAGTGGGTGAATGAAATCTGATGGGAGCATAATTGGTAGAAGAGATGGTAGAAAAAGTTCAGTTGATTCAGAAGAAAATGAGAAAACCTCAGTGTAGGAAGAAAATTTATGTGGATAACAAGTGGAAAGATATTTTTTTGAGGTTGGTGAGCATCATTGTCACAATGTTTACCAATGGAAAAGTGTGATGTGTTTAGGTATGAAGGGAAACTGAGTGCGAGGTTAATTGAACCACATGAAAATCATAAGAAAGTTCGTGTTGTTTCCTACAAAGTGTCTTTATCCTCATGTTTATCCCAGTTACACAATTTTTTTCATCTTTCAATGCTAAGAATGTATATTTCATATCCATCTCATGTTTTTAGTCAAGATATAGCTCAGTTGGAAGAGAATAATTCTTATGAGGAACTACTACTCCAGATTCATGACCACCGATAGAAGGTGTCGCATAATTAGGAAATTTATTAGGTAACGGTTTTTTTGGAAAAAATATGGTTTAAGAGGAAACATGAGAATATGAAAATTCTATGAGGGATAAATACAAACACATATTTGATATTCGAATAAAATTGTGAGGTCGCAATTCCCTGAAGGGGGAATAATGTAACAAAATAGGTATTTATAGAATAATACTTTTTCATATCTTTTAATATTTAAGAATAATATTTTAATCTTATGTTAAAAAAATACAAACCGATTGATAAGATATGAAACACACAAGAATGAGTTTCTTTGAAATCTTATGATTCACAAAATGTTGAGTAATACAGAAATATAATACAATAATAATATAATTATTTTTAAATGGTAGTTAATTCCAAGACATTATATTGTAAGGAACAAACAAAGATAACTACAATATTATTACACATGTTTTCTTGATGTTTTTACATTTGTCCAATAAATTTTAGAGGCATAAAATAATAATGAAACAAATTTTAAGCATTAAAATACTATAATATTTTTAAAATGTTATTTTAACTCATTTTTAAAGAGATCCCATTTTAAATCTATTTTTGACAACTTTTATTTTTTATATTTGACATAATAATGATATTATTTAGAAGAGGGACATCAAAATTTTTCTTGGTTGAAATTATGATATTTTTTAGATAAATTCATATTTTAATTAATAAAGAAAAATACTGCATTTTAATTCAAAACTTTCTTTTCATATAATTTATTTATATAGTAATATTGTTCGTTTAATTGGTTTTACAATGTAATTTGATTTGTTTTTTACCATTTTATTCAATTATTGTCATTGGAAATAATTTCCAACAGATATTGGACATAAACACATGTTAATATTTTGATAGTTATTATTTCATAAAAACCCACATTTTGGTTATGACAACAATAATTAATTTTTAATTATTTTATGCCAATTATATGGTTTGAATTTATAAAAATGGATACCATATTTGGAATTTGATGGTAAAAATTGTTTAAATATGTACTTTTATTTTTTTTCATTATGAATAGTAACATCTGTAATTATTTCTATTTACCATGGTCAATTGGTAAATCTGGTAAATTGGAGAAAAATAATTTTTCAATAATATAAAACTACAATTAAACTATTCCTAGTGCTATTGGATGATATATGTCCATACATGGGTCTATTTTAGGACCCCGTGGAGCCAATTCGGTGTGATAAATAAATGTTATAATAATAAATTTAATGTAAATAAATAAATAACATAATATTGTATCTTTCTATTAATAAAAAATTATATGTGGATATATAAGTGATAAACTATTATATAAAGTTTAAATTAAATGATAAAAATATTTCTTACATTATGATGTTTTATTTATAATTTTTAGAAATAAATAAATAAATTTAATTATGACACAATGATGATGTAATGATTTCTTCATTAATAAGTATTTAAATAAATGAAAATTTAAAAATTTAAATAAATATTATTTTATTATTTTGATTCCATCATCAAATGTTAGGAATGAAATTTACAGATTATATTTTAGTTAATAACTTTTTATTGAAGGATTCATGTTGTTATGGCTTTATTAAAAATCATTTACTAAATAGCGTCAAAATTTACATAAATGACTTTTTAAAAAAAATACTATTTTATTAAATAATATAATAGACCAAAAAATATAATATTAAAAAAACATTTTTAATGTTAAAAATTTCATTAATGACCCACTTTTTGGTCTCTTGTCATTTTATTGTAAATATTGTAACTATATATTGTGAAAATACAAGTAGTCGTGTTAAGAGTTAATGTTTTTAATTAAGGGATACAGCTAAAAGATAAGATTAATTTTGAGACCAAAATCTTTATAAAACCGTCTAGTTGAGAGGATATATACCCATACTCAAATTATCTTCGAATCATATCACTTTTGAACTATTAATATTTGAAAATAAATTTATGATAATATTGTATTTCAAGACATTCCAAAAGTTCCAATCCTTCCATTTATAAAAAATCACATCCCTTACCCACATTACTCAAAATTATCAAGTCCCTTATATCATGAAACAAATGATAAAATAAGCTCCCAAAACCATTATTTTCTCTTGTAAGACTTACCTTGGGCCAATGGAAATTCAATAAAACCTGTTCACTCGAATCAAAAGAAGTTACCCGATTTAGGGGTAATATCTTCTCTCAAGTTCCTTTAGTTTATTTTCCTTGTTAACTATTTATAATATTATTAATATTTGATTAAATAAAAAATAAATAATCCTCAACGTACTATGATTTTTTATGATAAATAATAGAACTACACATACAATAATCATCATCTAATGGATACAAACATACTATTTCTGTGTACGGCGAACTACTGCCTCACGAAACAATGATTGTTCAGTTTTCTCATACCACCTCTCATGGTGGACAATATTATAACACCGTATTTGTATATTAAATATATATTATATATATAGTCTCCATGATTTTTTTTATTGACATCATTATTTTATACATTCCATAATGTGTAATTACGATAATTTCATTTATGGAAGTGAAGACTACAACCCCCTCAAAGTGATATGACTCATTCATGCCATACACAGAATTAATAATGGGAAGAATAAATAAAATTATGTAACATATATAACATAAATATTATATTTTTATTATATCATACCTATGTGTCATTTCCTTTTCTTTCCTTTAATAAGAAAATGAAAATAATGTAGCATTGATGCATACGTACGTTATACCACCTCATTGAACTTTGCATTTCATTTATAATCTAAAAATTTTATGGACAATTAAAAATACTTATATAATGTATATATATAAAATTTAAATCATGTATATCATTTTTAGTAGATTTAATTTTGTCTATATGGACAATTTACATCAAAACAAGTTCATTTTTAGTCAAGTATAGAATATCGACCAAAGGACCAATGTGAACTTAAATAATTATGTAATTGTTATAAAAAGTTAATAATTGATATTAAAAACTAATAAACTATATAAAGGTTCTTGAAACCAATTTAAATTAACTTATTCTTATTATTTTGGAATAATAAGGAACATAAGTGATGATTTTGTCTCATGGTAATAGAATTTGTCTCAATCTCATTTCATTGAGGCACATTTATATTTATACAGGACATTATTTTATATGATGTATTAAACCATTTGACATTTAATTTCATTCAAAAAGAATCTGTTTTATGTGAAGCATTTTACTAAATCACAAAAATATTGTTTCTTTTTATCAAACACAGTGACATCGACCTTTCCACCGTCCTGAGATTTTTATGACAGTTGGCTTCCTTAAGAGGTCATAATGTTTTTAAATGGGGAAAAAATAACATATACCATTTTTTTATATTTTGGTATTGAAAATGGTTTTGATAAAGCATTCATTGTGTCAATATATTGAAATGATTTATTGTCATGTATAATTGTTATCTTTCCATCATGATTTTTTATGTGTTATGATTGTGTTATGATTATAAAAAATTTCTTATTTTAACAGGTGGTTCTGGGATAAAACTATGGTGGGTGAGCATGAGATAGCTCATCAATACATTAGGTAACATAAAATAGGTAAAAGATAAATTTTCAACTATGATATTTATGTAATATACTATGATGGGTATTCCAAATATTACCATGAATGTCACTCCATTTGTATCATTGAAAGCAACAATATATGTGTGTTATCAATACCACATGTTACCTTTATTATTTATGATTCCTATGAGTTATTTAATAAATATTATTATTTCATTAACTACGTTAATGAGATTGGGTTTTCGAATTATAAAGGATAATTTCATTTATTTGTACGTTTTCCTTGACTAATGTTTTCATTCTTTATTCTATATCAATTTTGGATAATTTTATTCTAATGCCATTTTTTAAAAAAAATTTAATAGGGTATAAATAAGAGTAAGAGAAATCAAAAATTCAGGATGATTTTTATCAAGAAAACAATTCGTATTTTATTTAATGAGTTATTATTGTGAAAAAATGGGATTGAATTGAAGTTGCTGCTTTGTAATATTTGAGATGTAATGATATAGTTATGGTTAATTTATCTAAAACTACAAAATAGAAAATATCATCAATGTGAATTATTTACATAACTCAATATTATTTAATGTTTATATATAGGGCTATATAATCCCAGTCCCACAGACCACTTCTCAAAATCTCAAATTGGCCCATGCCACGACAACTAGAAGAACTACGCTTTATGTCTTCAAATAAATATATGATACTGCAACAATAATCATGAAACTCCTCATATCAGAGCCCGATAGACTAATTTCTATCAACCAAAAGCTCATCACTATCCACATGGCTTTCTACGAAATGTATCCCCAAACCATAAATACCAAAACGAAAGATATTAGGGGCCTCTACACACATGAGTGGTCAAAACCACCTTTTCCTAGAGTGAACCTATTGGAACATGACTCAATGGGAACTTCAGCCATGACAAGTGAGAAAAAATCACTAAATAACAACCTCAGACACAATATATCTGGCACCTCCAGTCCCTTTGACCATGTCATTCAAATCCAATATCCTTTCCATCCTAGTATCACGGGCCTTGACAAAACTGATGGTGTGTCTGCCAGAGTTGAGATCTATGATGCCCAATCACGATGTACATTCCATCCCAATACATCACGGTCAATTACCATCATTACCCATTGGGTCTCATCACATGAAATTCGGCAATTACTTAAATATTTAATTAAAAAATCTGTTTAATAAAACAATTCATTTTAGTAAGATTTAATTCCGCAACTATTCAATATTCCAAGTCAGTATAGAGGTATGGAAGGATTTTAATTACATTAATCAAGTTATATTAGATTAAACAACTTTTTTCTAAACATAATAAATCAATATGTAAAATTTTGGAACCCTGAACAAAATAGCCATATAGAAAATTCCCTCTCACCCAATATTACTGAAGAGGAAATTTTATTGGGATCGTGAAACAACATCATATGGGTCTCGTGATCATTTCAATATGAAATTGTTGATATAACAGGATCTTACTCAAAATACCCAAAAAGAGGCCAAATACCACACCACCCAAAATATCATAGAAAAGTAAAACACTTGGTATTAAACACCTTCATAAGAATCATAGGGGTGGGATAATTTGATATCAATGTACTATTTGAAGTGGATCGAGGATGGTTTTAGTTTCTATCTAAAACCCTGAAATTGGATCCAAAAAATTCATCAGTTAGTAAGTATAATGATAAAAGGAAACTTTGTATGCATGAGGTCAGCATTACAAAGGAGATAGTATATAATCTAATGGATCGAAAAATGAATTTAGGATGAAGAGATGGTATCAAATATAGTGGAAGAGATAAAAGGGGCAGATCGTCCTTAGTGTGCATGAACAAGAATGAAGAAAGTAGTAGGATAAAAAAATATGCACAAAGTGGAAAATGGTTATTTTCATTCATTATAGGGATGCATGGTTTTACCCACACAGTTTATCAATCCATGCTGAAATTGTGTGGATGCCACTTACTTGACACTTCAAACTCACACATCCAATCTGAATGGTTTTCAAAACTGTGTGGAATCCCCCTACAATTCTATAGATTAATCTACAAGTTTGTGCACCCTAACCCATATGGATTCGATAAAGTGTGTTCCCATATCTAATTACCAAAAAATTTCATACAGGATGTTGATGATCCTAATACCCTTCTGATCTCCCAAAACACTAACTGAGCCTCTAACCCTTCCAAAAAAACCATCTACGGCTAAAAAACTCTTATAATTGAGTTCCAAACAAAGAAACATAACGTAGTATCACCACTAGTTGAAAAATTCAAACCAAGTAGAGATTTTGACCCATTCCAAAAACCATAGTTGTTATAGTTAAAAAAGGCTTTTAAATGCTAATGTGTTTCCAAAAAATCACTATCTTATGTAAATGTTATGATCTAATTTATCATAATCATTGATACTATTATTATTCATGTATTATGAAACCCATTATTTATTCCATGACTTCTGTTTTGATCTATGATATATAGGGAATGATTTATAAAATGTCATTACCATTAAATCATACTATTATTATCATTTTATGTTTATTTATCCATTTTTCCCATTTTGGATCTTCTGATATTAGACTTCATTGTTTTTTAATTTTCCATGCTTTGATAAATGGTATTATTTACGATATATTTAATAATTGAACAAGTTTGGAAAAAATAAATTGGAAATGATGTAGTTTTCTGATGTTGTTATTGTTTATATAACTCTGTATTTAGAGGAACATGAACTAAATGATTCTCGAATGTATTTTTATGTTATATAATTAATATTCATATGTTCATATGTAATTATTATGTATTAATAGTATGGTTTGTTATACAATAATATCTATCCACATAATCTTCCAATAACATAAAAAACAACTTACATTATCCTTAAGTTAACAATAGGGAATGGAAAATTAATAAATGGAGATATATTCATCAGGAATCCCCAAACAACTAGTAACAATCCAAAACGTACAAAGTACACTCAGTATTTTATATATATTATTCATTTTTCATTCAATAACCAATATAATTGGTAGAAATATAAATGGAAGGGGTTACCATAGATTTAATAATATATTTGTTTTAATCACATGGAGGATCTCATTGATGTTTACACACTATAAAACATAGTTAACTATCTATAATTTGATATAACTATATATAGTCTTGATTTTTTCAATCCCATCATATAGACATTCATTTCCCGAAATTCACTGCATAGATATTGTAATTTTGGAATATAAAATTATTATATATTAAAATTAACATTTTATGGTTCTATGTTTATTAATACCCATATCAATCACAATATAAAATTCAAGAAAAAAATAAATGTATAAGGATTTTTTGAAATGTAATCTCATATTACACGTCAAAAATTTTCATTTTAAATATGGTAAAATGACATTATTATTTTATGGAAATTACTCATACATATCCATGGATTATTTTTTCATATATGTATCATATGTATAATAAATTATATTTATATTTCAAATAAATAAATCATATCTGTTGGCATTTTATTTTCACAATGAATTATTTTGTCTTATAATTAAATAAACAAGTATAATATAATAAATTTTGAAAAATTTACCGATTCACAGTATGATATATAAGGGTAAAAAATTCTTACACAAGGGTTATTTTACATCAAAAAAATTATGTAAGGGTTATTTCAATAACAAAGTAAATTCTAAAAGGTCTTATCTATGACATGTCGGATATGTAGGGGCATCAAAAGTGTTATGTAATGGTCATTGATATGTCCATGAGATAGATGTAGCAATCATTAAATACTAGAAAAAATGATACCAACAACCTAAATTACAAAAATAACATCTTCCAACTGAAATATTATCTTAATACAATAATTCCAATCTACATGCCTTTATTTCTAACAGAAAACATCAATATAAAAATGCTTCTCATACAAAAATAATGTAATTGTTTAAATAACACTAAGATAATACATGATGAATTATTCACATAAAAATATTATATATCGTATAAATAAAATTATTCTCTATCTTAATCACTGGTAATAATAATTATTTTAAAAGAGTTACAAAAATTAAATACAATCTAGAATAAGAAACAATGATTTTTATAAGAATTTGGATTAAATAATATAATGCTATCATCCTCTCCAACAATATTTAATTTTTGATTTATGAAATTTAATATATCAACTATTTAATATAGATTATTATGAATTAATACACTTTTATAAAAATTAATTTTTATAATATAAAAATATTTTTGAAGTGAAATTTTCAAAATAAGACATTCCCTATGTGAAAATATTTATTCCAGGTATTAATAGTGTGAAATTAAAACAAAATAGGAAGAATTATTTCAAAATATAAAAATATTACACAATGTTTATTTAGATTAATATTAATAAAATATTATAATATTCAGGAAATGTTGATACAAGGATTTAGAATATCTTGATATTATTCTCAACATAGATACCATTAACAAGATGCATAATTTTATAACTTGATCAAACAAAACTTAACCATGATAATATTTTCTAGTATGGTAGTTTTATTTTTATGTGTGTGTTGTTTTCAATTTATTAAATATTATATTATTAATAAGACATGAATAAAGTGATATATAATTCACAATTACATTCCAAATCTATCATTTAATACATCTACCAAAATATCTCGAAAATATTCAATTAATCTCTAATAAAAACATAAAAAAATATCTTGAAATATATATCAAAATAATGAATCAAAATAATTTCTGAAAATTTATCTTCAGTTAATACCATTGACATGACAAATGAAAATTATCCTCATCAATGGTGAAAAAGATGTATAATTCCGAAATCAGAAAGAAAATAAAATGTGTAAGAAATAAAAAATATTTCAATACATGTGAACTATTAATTTAATAGGAAGGTATGAAATAATATATTGAGCTCAATATTATTTTATTTATCTAATAATATTTTATCATCTTATTATAGTATGTTCATGTAGACTGAAGTTTTAAAAATGTGAAATTTAAAAACCAAACATTAATAATATGTATAGTTTTTCCATGTTTTTAACATAGAATAAAGGTAAAATAAATATTTTGAAAATTATCTAATAGTAAACCAAAAAATTTAAAAGATTGAATAATGTAATTAAATCATACATAAATCAGATTTTCAATGGAATAAGCATATTAGATAGAAAAATGATACCATCTATATATGAATAAAGGTTAAAACAAATTAATAAAATAAGATAAATTAATTTATTCATTAACATTAATTCCTTTATATAAGAAAAAATACAATTTTTTTAAAAAAATATATATATTTAGGTTTACATTAACAAAAAATTATCATTTCATATTAGAAAAAATAATAATTAATATTGACAAATTCATGTGTTCTTATGAGAATAGAAACCATGATATTATTTTATTTACAAAGTACACAAAAAATACCTCAAAATTATACATAATTTTAAATATTAATTGATAATGAAAATTAATATTATATTATTTATATTTAAAATATCACAATAAATTTTATGTTTTCAATTACTGTAAACTTTTTTGGTATAATATATGGAAAAAACATCAAAAAAAATCCCTATTTATATACAATAATAAACTCACATAAATTAATATAAGTATTAAAAAATTATTTATAAATTTACATTGACAAAGTAAAATTAAAAAAGATAGACTAAAAAATACAAATTATAAAAAATATGATATAATTAAATATAAATATTTATAAAAATCCTACTGATTTAAAAGAATATTAAAATGGGTTTGATGTTTTTTTGTTAAAAATTTTACTGGCCTTTTAGGAATCATTCTCCACTATCAATATAATAAAATTTTCATCATTTATAACTTCATTCCTTCAAGTATTACTATCATTTCACTTTGCAGTTTTTAATTGTTAGTACCATTAACAACTACATGAATAATTTGGATTAAATTTCATGAAAACATTGTATATGATAATAAAATTCTATAAAATTATCCTTTAGGATTCCTAAATTGATATCTATAAGCCAAAAATGCCACTCAAATCCAAATTTATACTTTCATAAAACATTTTATTATTATTTATTTTATATAAATTATCACAATAAATGATCATATATTAAAAAAATTATTCATACTATAATATTGAAATTAATTTACCCTAAATTTTAAACAACAAAATTTCTATCCATTCATCATTATTATCTCATATTAATTAACAAAATTTCATGAATAATCATAGAATTTACATTTCAATGTTCTATAAATATTATAAAAATATACTGATTTTTTATCTATTTTTATTATTATTTTCAAATTTTCTCAACACATTAAAATAATATTTCAAATTTTTTCCGTATTTCAATAAATTAATATATATATATATATAGTCGATGTTGGGAGTCTCATTGGCTAAAAACTATCAATGGATTTTTTATTCCACTTAAAAATTTATTGAATGTTTACTAACAGATATGGATTTATAATAACATCTTTACATCAATCCTTTCACAATAATAATATTAAAAATATATTTATTTTTTATAAAATAAGGTAATGTGTAAAAAATTAATTCCAAATAATTATTATAACATAATTACACATATAAATGACACTTTAACATAATTGGTGGTGGTCGAACATTTAATTAAATGAATATGTTGAGATATATTTTTGATAAGGAAATTTTTTTCATCATGCGGGTTTGAAAATAATCAAACTATGATTTCCATTTATAATCAATACATGTTTTGTTCAAATATATTCCTTCTCACAAGATAAAACCACTCTGTTTTTATTAACCCATTTTAAGCCATTTTCATGCATTTGAAATCTATTAAAATCTAATTCTTTACTTTTTACAATTAATTTCTTCAATTAAATTAAAAAATTAAATTGAAATCATTTCCATAATATACATAATTTAAATTTAACAATTTAAATCGTCCAATTTCCATAAACTCATCCCAATTCAATGGAATTAGGTGTTTCACATGGCTCTATGCCAAAAACATTTCAAATATCCCAATTCAATGGAAGTGGGTTTTATCAATTAAATTGAAAGTAAGGTCTTGAATTTGAATTTAAATCATCGATTGAAACCAACGGTGTAATACAATGTCAATCAATTTGGAAAAATTTGATGGAACCACCGACCTCTTTTTTGATTAACGACACTCACTATGGCACCTGTCAATGAGAACAAAGGTTTTGATGAACTCAAAACTCATCCTAGTAGAATGATCCAACACCACGAGACATTGATACATCAATATCATGATAATCCATTGAAATCCCAAGAATAGAAGAAGAGAAAATATTGAATAATGAGGGGAACACTTACCTGGGAATCACACCACAAGAAGAATGAAGATCCCAAGTCGTTTGATAGGATCCAGAGGGAGTTAGGTCTCTCAAAAAGTAATAGAACATATCATGCTAGAGTGACACGAAGAATGGAATGAAAAAAGCCGAGAAAATATCAAAATGTGTGACTTTAATCTGGGCATGGGCCGAGTCACGACGTGTACCTTGGGGTAATGATGTGTAGGCCATGTGGGAAATATATATCTAAAACACATCATCTTGGGATAATAAATTAATCATTAACCACTACATGAAATGAACATAAGGTACATGTTGTGTAATAGCTCACGGTGTAACATTCCCCATTCACAACAGGAAACCAGCTCCATGTACACGACGTGTACATCAACTACACAACATGTACTCATTTGGCAAGCTGAAGAAAAACCAAAAAAATCACATAAAAATATTTAAAACCAAATTAGGACATAGAAAAAGTGGAATGATACCAAATAAATGTAATGGGATATTGTCGATAGTTTATTTCTATTTTGTGACATAGTTTATAGTTTCAAATAGAGACTCATGTTTTACCACTTGTTTTGAGCAAGGATTTCAGAAAGTTCTTGGTACACATGTATACATGACTGTTTTATTCTATAAAAAGATACCTGCGATATGAAAATGTACTATAATGGATTTATATGATATGTTTTGGTCATAAATTTTTGAATTTGGTGGTTCTTGTGATAATAAATAAGAAATATAGGAGTTCACATATTATAATAGTTATTAGGAAACTATATATATATCACTATGTGTGGCTCTTTATGGTAGTCCAAGAAGATCACCTCTATGTTGGATGGAGGTAGGAGAGTGATATCTATAGTGAAAAAATCTTATGTTAGAGATATTGGAGTTAGTTCCAATGATTTGGATGTGTTTGAAAACTACATAGATTTTAGAGATGTCAAATACAGATATAAGTTGATGAAACCTTTTGTTTTCAATGGGTGATTCAGTGTTCCTTCAAGTTTCACATAGATTGGGTCACCCTGGGATTTGGAGGCTAGGTAAGTTGGGTCTTTGGTTTGTTGTACATGTTAAGGTTATAGATAGATTTGGGCTAGGGGCCTACTAATTAGATATTCCACATGCTTATAGTTATATACACAATTTTTTAATGATTCCAATAATGGGTGATATCACCCCTACACTTCTCATGTTATCGATGTTGATGATGTCATGAATGTTACTGATGAGTGATTTGAGGAGAATCTAATGCCTGAGTTTGATAACATTGAGATGTGTTTTGGGGAAATATCATGGTAACTGTTCGGGTATTATGGAATGGTTGGCATGTTCATGAGGAAACATGGTATAGGGGAGTGCCTATGCGGGCATAGTGGCCCAATCATTTTCCCCATAATCTCACTGACGTTTTGGAGTACAACTCGAGGAATATATGTTATATGGTTGGGAGATTATAAGATCCCAACCATTTTTTTCAGATTTCTTAATCATGTTTTTAGGATCCTAAATGGTTTCCAAATCCTTCCATGTAACCCCACAAGATTTTATGGTACATAACTTCTTATATATAGTCAATATATTTTATGTTTACTTTTAAAAAAAGAACCATGTTATTCTATTATATATCATCATTACCATAGGAATAGTAATATAATAACTAGGGAATAGTAATGTGCCATTTAAAATAATAACAATACCTATAAAATTATCAATAAATTATGTATCTCATTAATGAAAATTTGGTATATTTATATCCTAGAATAAGTAAATAAATCTTCTAAAATTCAAAATTTAAGTAAATGAATTTTTTGTAAAACACGAATTTTTATTACAACATAATAAATAATATAATTATTTAAAATAAAATTCATTTTCATAAAATTTATTCAACACAAAATTTTCCGTTTCATTATGATTATATAATATTTTTATTTGAATATAATTCACTATTCAATGTGTTGTAAAATCTGTAATTTTAGAATAAATGATGACATTATTTAAAACATTAATTCTCTCATAAATAGAAAATTATTTACATAAAATGGATATAAATTTTCATATATATACATAAAAAAATGGTTTCGGTGAATCTTTTCTATTCTTCTATAAAAGATTAATTTCTATTGAATATTTAAATAAAACAATTTATGGTTATTTACATTATATATAAGTAAATGAATTTTTTGAATAATGTTTGAGTAATGTATGATATAGGTGGAAATTATCTCAATATAACATGTATTATTTACTAGATGAATAAAAAAAATACTAATACTATTGATAGTATTGATCCAAAATAAAAAACAAATTATGAAAACAATAAAATAACACCCCTCTCATTAACAAAAAATACCACCCCTCGCCACCCCTTATTCTCAAACCATATAATATTTTTATTATTCTAATATTCTACCTAATTCCCCTCTCAGCTATCTTCCTCATGTTATGGTCTTAATGGTCTCACCAAAAATCCATTTCAATGTTCCATATAGATGTTCTGAAGGATATGACACTAAAGAGGTAAAACCCTCCTTTCTTTTTTAGTTAATTTTCATTTAGTTTCTTAAACATAACACAATTCCCATATACATAGTATCATTGTTGCTCTAATATCATATATTTATTGTAATTTATTTATTTTAATATAATCTCTATCATTAAATTTCATATCCTTTTAATTTACTTTAAAAATGAAAACTTCACCTATAGGGTGTTGATTCATCACCATCGTGTATTAAGAGTTTTTATTTTTCATTAACACCTTCATGGATGGTGAGAATAAAAATTATGGTTAAATAGGATTATAATATAAATAATACAATTAATATAGTATTTAATGCAATTATAATCATAATATTAAACCAAATGATAGAAAATCATGTTGGCCGTATAAATTGCTAAAATAATTTAACCCATTTTATTAATCATTTTATGAAATGAATCATCCTCATAAAATATAGAAAATTATATATAATAACATTAAATATTTGTATGAAAATAATTTAAAAATAATTTCTCTTATGGATAAGTTATTCTCAGTTGAAAATAACTCTAATATTATTTTACCCATGGAAAATGACTATAAAACTAGGAAGCAAACTCTCCCAGAACAATAGCGTTAAACATTATAACCCATAGAAATAGAAATAAATGACCATATTGAAATTATTATAATAAAAATATATATCTAATTGGTTATTAAATTGTTAATTATTAATCATTTTTATTTATCTATGATATTTAGTGAAAGTGATGAATTCTTTCAGAAATAATGTAAAGGTTTCTCATCTCTCCTTTTTCTAAAAGAGATGCCTTATTCAACCCTAATTTCTTATTTCCATAAATTTACTCTTACACTTGATATATAATATCATTAACATATTTATTATCATATTATTAAATTTTTAATTTTACAATCATTACTTTTATAGGGAATAAATTTCAACAGTTTTCATTATTATAATATATTTATTAACCAATTTTATATTCATTGGGTTTAACATCAACTATAATGACAATGTCTTGCTAAGTTTATGTTTAAAATAAATATGTATTATATTACATTTTATTTTCACTTTTTATGTGTATTTATAGTTAATAAACATAATTTATTCATTTTGTTAAAGCTACAACATTATTTTAATAATTAATTTATAAATGTATCTTGTTTTTTTGAAATTTAAATGAAATGTTTTTAATTATTTGTCATTTTTTTCTTATTTAACATTCATAATTCCTTAATATTTTAGGAATCTTTAACAAGCCTACATTGTTATTTTAAAATATAAATTCTCCCTTTTTCAATTTTCTGGATTTTTAATTAAATGCTACAAATGTAAAAAGGGTATTTCTCTCAAGACATTTTAAATGATTTTTTTATAGTGTTTCATCATTGAGAATATCGAATTTTGAATATAATAATTAATTTTTAATCTCTTATGATAGCTTCTACCATATTTTATTGAATTTTTATAGTCATTTTGACTAGTGATGTACTATCGCGATACAATTTTACAAATTACTGTTTATAGTTTATGATTATACTTGCTTATTGTAATAATTATTTAAATTTCATATGTCAGTTTCAATATAAATGTATATGTTGATCAAGTTTCACCCCATTCATATTAGGAAATAATTGGACATATTAAATGTTATGCATGGATCGCAATAGTCCCTTAATGCATTAATTAGTATAATGGGACAAACTTGACTGAGTTCTTTCTCAGGCCTTACCCATTTATGTATACTTCTAGGATGAGGCTTGGATGGTATGTTTATGATGTATCTCATTATGAATTCCCTAATTATGTTATTATTTATTGATAATACTGGATTTTATTTGATGAAGATAATATCCTTGGGTAATTTTCATTTTCACATGATTATTTTTATGGAATTATTTTTTCATCTATTATTCTTTATATAGTACGCTCAAAATTATTTTTTTTTCCAATGAATTTTTAGTTACTCACCTTACATTATTTTTTATGATTATTTATGTTAAATTATGTTGTATGCTTTCCCATACATGGCATCTAAGATCACAATTTTCCTATGATTTACACTTCCTAGGATCCATTGATATATATTATCATTAAAATTCAATGATTATATAGTATATCAGTGTTGTATCTAATGGAGTTAATGTGTTTTATTTCATTTTGAATTTGGAATTTAATTTCATTTTTTTATCTAGTTTACCAAATATACTAAAATATTCTGTACTTTGGGTTTTTTTAACCTTTTTATTATGAATATATAATTATATAAGGTACCAGAAACGAGATACTAGGGTTAGGGTCGTAATAGTATATATTAGTAGAAGTTTATTAGTGTCTATAGAAACTATATTCATGAAAACATGAATAAGCGAAATATATCTATATAATTAACATTGATATCATTCCCAAGGTAACACTGATTAAGATTTTGAGGCTAGTTATAAATTAAGTGTTTCAATACTATAAATGTTTCATAATATTATATAGTGTATGATTTTTTTTGGAAAAGGTACATATTGGAAGGAATGGAGACTATATCATTGAATCTATTACTTGTTTGGAATTCCCTCCATTAAAAGATAACATTGATGGATATGAAGATATAACTATATTTCAATAACTTATAAAAAAATTTGGAAAATTTATTTAGTCTATTAGAAATTTCCATGCTCACATGGAGAATACTGACCCCCAATGTGGTTTAACAATGTTAGACAGTTATATGAGACAAAAAACTACATCATTCAATGATACTACGAAACAATTTGCATCAAACAAACATGTATTTTATTAAGAGAATATATTTCCCTTTTTTGGATTCAATAAACTGTATATGGTTATCATCAAATTTTATAATATGGTCAGTAATGTGGATCAATGTTTTTCATTAATATAAAAAATAGAGGAGGAATAAATAGTAAACATAGAGTGGATGAATTGTAAGGTAATTTTTGTGGAATAAAATTTTCCTCATGGATAGTGCATAGATATGGGGAGGAAAATATTGTGATTGATATACAAATAGGATAAAAACATTGATAAGTAAGAATCCAATATTACAATGTTATAAATTCATTTCATAGACTATAAAAATATTCTAATGAAAAAAATTATTCTTTTTTATGGTCTAAAACAAATTCAACAAAGGTCACTAATCACCCAAACATTCTTATCATACAAGGATATTATATTATGGTGACACCCTGATATTTTAAAAGATATATTTTTTTATTTCCTTTATGTCTTGTTTAATATGATACACCTATATTAGCAATCTATATACGCAACAATACATTTTCAATTAGTATACACAACACAATTCTTGGATTTTATTACACGCAAGATCACTATTCCTCGATAGCTTGTGTTGTACGCAATACCGAGTTTTAGTAAAAAATGATATATTATTCAAATACTAATATTTAATGGGATATCAACTACCATTTTTGAATATTATAAAACAAATTTTGAATTTTATATATCATTAAAATTCATCTAATTTTCTTCATGAGTTATATAAAAACAAAATAAAATTTTTCAGATAAAGGATGTATTTAAAAAAAATGTCGTTTTTTCATCTTTTGATAGAGAACTAATTTTAAATTTAATTTTTAACTCTTTAAAATATTCTATTTGACAACATAATTTCATTATTTTTAATCATAACATTAAAATTTATTTTTGTTAAATTTTTTGTATTTTTTTTAAAAAATTATATTTTCATGATAATGAAAAATATTGTATTTTAATTCAAAACATCATTTTCATATAATTTATATATATATGTTGATTATATTTTTAATTAATTTTAATTTTTAATGGAATTTCATTTCTATAAATTAAAAATTGTTATTCATTAGAAGTAATTTCAAATTTAAATTGGACATAAACACATGACAATCATTTGAAAAAAATTTACTTCTTAAAAACAACCTTTCAGTTATAAAAATGGGAATTAATTTTAATTTTATTTGGGCTAATTAGGAATTTTCAATTATAAAAAATGAATTACATATTTGGAATTAGTTAGTCCAAATTATGTTACGAGTTTACTTTTAATTTTGATAATTATAAAAAATAACTTTAGCAATTATTTTTATTACAATGATTAAAGATAAATAGGGAAATTAAAGGTAAAAATAAAATTATTAAATTTCCTTAAAACATTTCAAAAACCTATTGGATGGTTAAAATTGACCCTTATATTATATGATTCAAAATTTAATGTCCTAATGGACACTATCACATGAATAAGACATGAATATAAAAAAATAATTAATGTGGAAGAATGTCACACTCTCATTTTATATATGCATATTAATTTTAATATAATGATTAAAAAGGAATAAAATCAATTATAGGTTGTCTCTGTAACGATTACTTAATTACCTACAAAATAGAAATTTATTTATTATTTTTAAATATTAAATAATTATCCTTAATGGTGACTCAATTGTGATGTAGAAGTTATTTTATTAATAAAAATATGAAAAATAATGATATTAAAAATATTAAAATAAATATAATTTTAGTGAATTAATGTCCTAAACTAATTTTATCGATGACATTGACTTGTTATTTATGGTTTGAAGAAGTTTTTCCAGACATATCATTATGCTTTGATATTCTTAAAAATTCAACTATTGAATTATATCAAATTGACACTATTGATATTTAAAATAAATAATATTTTATTTAATTATATAGAATTTATAAAAATATAAACATCGTCCAAATAATTGGGATGAAGTTAGATTTGTAACCAATGGTCCATTAATGGCCCCTTTTTCATTTGAGAGTTTCCATATTAACTCTTTGTTAATAAAAAGTCATGTTGTCATTGTAAGAGTTAAATGCATTAATTAATGGTAAATCAAAATTATAAGTTTTAATATAAAATCAAAACATGACCATAAAATTATTGAATGAATAATATTCAGAACATTTCACAGAATGATCGATTCTATATTTTTTCCTGGAAACTTGTAAATAAAACATAAATTATATATTATTTAAATCAATCATAGTTAAAAAATATCATTATGTAGTATTTTAATATCCTTGATGTGTCCACATATAGAAGAAATATAGATATAACCAAATATAAATATATATTTTGATAAAACTAAAACAATTTTAATTATGTAAATTTATTTTTAATGTTTATTAGTTATATAATACCTAAATGTCTCTTCAATTCTAAAACAATATTTATTCAATTAACATAAAAATAGAATAAATGATTTCAATAACATTCATTTTTTATATTTTCGGATTATTTAATGTGTTTAACAAATTTACAAGATCTATAAGATATATTATAGATTTTTTGAAGTATTATAATCGAATTTCAACTTTCTATTAATGTATTTTAAGTAAAATGAAATAAATAATATTAATTTTGGTAATAATAATTAATTATTGAATTAATTTATTATTAAATTATTTAAAAATAAAAAATTGTTAAATAATCACAAGGGGATAATATATGGTCAATTTTTTTATAAATTTCATTCGTTTTCCCATTTTTAATTTGATAGATCTAGTATATTCTTATTATAATTTAATATTTTGAGAGATTCCAAAGTTCCCATCACCTTGGTTATAAAAAAGCCTCTCCTATGACATTTCCATACAACTCCCAGAGCCTTCCATCTCAAACAAACTCTATAAAATCTCTTATAAACATTATTAGTTAACATATTGAGGTCCTAGATTTCCAAAAATTTCATCCCTAGATTCCTAATGAAGATATCCAAAGGATGTCCAACGAAGAAGAGGTAATTGCTTTACCAGTTCAATTAAATTTATTTTCTTCTTCTACATCCTCTATCTATGTTGATTAAATAAAAAAAGTAACAAATCTAGTATATTCAAAATTCCAATATGTTATTATAATTATGGGACAATATAATACCTTATTTTTTCAATCCTATGAATTACAATATCACCATACATGTGTACGTATGACTTATCGACTCCATACACTGGTGTAATTTGTAATTAAAAAATACTTTATTAGTATAGGTATAATGATGACTATAATTGATTTAAATAATGAATATAAAATAAAAATTATTCTTTATAATTAATATACCATCCAATTACAGACCATTTTACCATCAATAGATTGATATCGTCACTCGTGTATATATATGGCCTACTGTCTCCACGATGTGGGGAGATTCATTATCCACATTAACAATTCAGAAATTATTGTAATATTTAACAGATGACAGAAAATAATAATTATAAACTACATTTCATTAATAAAATACATTCTATTCATATCATACAGTAGATACATGGAAAAATAGGAATTGGAAAATGAAGTAGTTAACACACTAAATAATGGTAATATTGTAATACTATTAATAAAATGATTTAATATGATCATATATGTGATCATAATTTTAGATATGGTCCTAGAAAAGTTTAATAACATGATTTTACAATTATACAGGAGGTGACTAGACACTCGTCTAATAAAAAGTACAAGGTAAGGTATAATTTCTCAATCTCATTTTTCTCTGAGATTGTTTAAATGTAATTATTTAATGGGGATATATGTATCATCCATGTTCATGTTTTTTAAAAAAATTATCAAAAAATTATTATTATTCATCTATGTATGTCTAAAGTTGTTTTTACCAATTTTTTACTTTTACCACATGTTATGGAAGTAATCTGTTTTTTCTATATGAGGTACAATATTAGTTTTCCAGCACAATTATGAGGAGAATGTTTTTTAACTTGTACGGAATGAATATATTTTTACAGTTTTTTGAATCAGTATTTCAATTAATATTCCTCTATACCATTTCATGATAATTTTCACCTAAATTGTTATCTTTTAATATTGGGTGGTATTTTGATAAAAGAAAACATTTTTTAAAAAGAAAGGATATTTTCATTAGGAATCATGTTCAACTTTTTTATCAAAATTATTTTCCATCTATAATTTCACTGGGTTGTGTTTCTGTAACTATTATTACATTTATTTTATTTTTTTAGGATGGAATTATTATTATAAAATCCAATTGTTTTATATTTATTATGAAGAAATGATGGTTGATAAACCCTTATTATTTTATGGGTTATGAAATGATGAATTATTTATGTGGTTTAGAACATTTAAGAATGATTTCATTGGGATATGAAAGGGAACAATATCTCCCTCTAATGGATTTAGGAAATATTTTTATCTCATGAGGTAGGCATGATTGAAATGACATGTAAATCTTGTTCAGTAATATACGGATATAATTAAAAGTAAATCTGGTTTTGTAATACATGGTTGGAATGGCATGAAAACCCATTTTTGTAATTGAATTTTTCTACTATGATAGTTGTGGTAACAATGCCTTAGCTACAATGGAAATCATATTCTGTGCTTAATTGTTTACCACAATTCCATGTTTTATTATAATGCAATTTTATCATAGTGAATGATTATTTAGGATCTATGTCTTAAGAACAATCATGATTTATTTCATGAATCCTGATTATAATATTTAAACTTTATGTGCATATTTTTACAATCTCAAGTTTGTGGTTTTTTTTATGTCCTCCATGTTTACCATTTTTGAGTGTTTTGCTCACCCTTTTGATATATTCTTTTCCTCGGGATAGAAAAAAATTACTTATATAGAGAAAAGGGATGATCATTATGGGATATGTGAAGACCATTAATCAAGTTAGAAGATTGTGTTACATGTATCCAAAAACCACAGAAGTAATAAATTCTTGAGGGTAGGTTTGATTCATGTATTAGTTATTCCCTAAAAGAAGGGTAACACCTATGTTCTTCAAGCTTGGTTCATTATAGTTGGTATTTTATGGAAGGTTTAGTTATCATTTGGAAACTATGATGTGAAAATTTAATGAAATCTCTAGATATATTTCTCATATTTGTCTAGGGATGTCTATAAGGGTAATTATAACTATAGGTTATAGTCCTATAATTTTGGTAATTATCATGAATAACCTAGTATTAAAACTATCCTTTTGATATTTAATTTTCTATCCCTTGATTATATTGTTTTCATAGTTTTATTTTCCAATCTCACACAATTATTTTGGGGTCTTAGACGATGGATAGAACCAGAAGGAACCATATTAATGTTCAATACAAAGAAAAATATACGGATTCTCCTCCTGAGCAACCAAAAATTATGGGATATGGAATGAAAAATCATATTTCTATACTTACACAAGCTATAAATTATTCGGGACTTCAAAATGAGCAGAGAAGGGAACAAAATTCTATTGGGTCCTTCATAAAGCAACATCCAACTTCTTTCAATGAGACTTTTGATCCACTAGTTTCTGAACAATTGATTTGTACCATTGGAATGCTATTTTGTAACCATCAATATTTGAAACATGAAAAACTCGTTTTGGTAGTTTATCATATAGATAGTGAAGATGAGAATTGAGGGACCCTAATTATGAATAACATGTATCAATATGATATTGATTCCATGGAATGACACATGTTCATGAACATTATTTTAAAAAATTATATACCTTGTATAATTTTAAAAATGATGTAAAATGAGGTCCTTGATCTTAATCAAACGTATGATGAATACAATGGTATATACAGGGAAATTTTTACAAGACATGCAATGTATGGTTCTGTATTAATTATCCTAATAGAAAATAAAGTTGATCAATTATATAGTTGATTAATATGATGTATTTGAAGAGAATTATCTATAAGAGACATTAGTTTCTATGTAGAGGTTATGCGTTGTGCTATCAATGTTGAAATTGATTTTGGTGTTAAATATCAATCTCATTATTTTGACAAGAAATAAATCATAGTGTTAAAATGAAAATCTCATTACACTGGTGAAAAAAGGATAAATGTTTCATTACGCTCAAAGTGTGGAAAGAATCATTTTGGATATTGTCTTAATGGGAGTAGAAAATGTTTTATGTGTGAAAAAAAAGGTCATCGATAATTTGAGAGTCTTTCTAATGGGAAAAAGGTTGCTAATGATGTGGACAGAGAAAATACTACAGAGAAATCACCACCCACAGTTCAATGCTATAAGTGAAAGGAAATGGGTAATTATGTAAACCAATGCCCTAATCTATGGGTAAATGATAATCGATGTCAGAAACCACTTAATTCCAAAAAAAATAAATTCACATGCAGCCAAACATGGTGATGTTGAGTAAGACAACAATGTGGTGGAATGATTACTTGTTTATGTAATGGGATTCAAAAATAGTGTTTTAGGGTATCTTTTATAATATTGTGGAATATTGAAATTTCTATATATTATTCCATTGTGGTTTTCCATAATTATATTGTACTAGTAAACCTGAAATGTTATAGAAATATTTTTGGAAGGCACATGATATGCACATAATGAAAGGATAATGAGATAGTGAGATGATTGATAGTGATATCATGGTTTGATTATATAGACTTTTTGGTATTTTTGGTGCGCGTAAAGAGTTTATTTTGACAGAATGCATGTTTTTTATGAGGTTTTATGGTTACTCATGTCATTACCATGTTTCAATAGAATATATGATTAATGTATTCACATGTTTGGAATGCGACAACCAAGAACTACCAAATGAGATATGGGAAAAAATGATTGTAAATTTAGTTAACCTCTTTCTAATGTTTTATATTCTCATTTTTTGGAAGGATTGTATTATTATCTACTGATGGATAGTGTATGTTTTATTCCAGTAGAAGTTATTTGTATTAATGTATTATGTCACTATATGTGTACATATCCATATTTGATAACCCATTCTAAACATTTTATAGATATAGATGGAATGGAAAATAATTATATCACATGATATGCTAACACATCAAGAATTAATAATTAAACATCATTACATTAGATAATTTATAAAGTTAAAATTGTTTATGGAATGATAAATAGTGATAGTTTTCTGAAATCGATGATGTAATTGTTATCAAGCAATAATTCCTCAACATTAGGAAAAGGATCTTGAAACCAAAAACATTACCCTAGAACCTTCTTATCTGATTAATCAGATGGTCCCTTAAATCCACAATGATTTATGTCTTTCTGTTAGTAAACTTACTCAATACCATACTCTCAATCACTATCCATTAGAACATGATGGTTAGATTTCTCTTCCATATCTATGTTTTCACTTCTCACCTATGTTCTCTTATATATAAACACAATTATGAGTTGATTTGTATAACCTTTACATTTATAAAATTATTTATTAAAATTATGTTTTCAGGTTCCTTTTTACGATGTGAGTTTCCATGAAAAAAACATTGATGTAGTAATCCCTTTATAACCCTGACGAATTTTGAGGTAGAAATTCATTTTAATGGGGTTGAATGCGACACCCTGAGATTTTATGAGATAGATTATTCTTAATTTCATATATATATATATATATATATTCTTATATGTAACACATAAAATATATTGTGTTATATGCAACATCGTAATAGATTTTATTACACACACCAATATTCATGGCTTGCATTAGAAGCAAGAGCTACCTTCCTCGATAGCTTTAGTTGTACGGTATATCGAGATTCACTAAACAATGATATATTATTAGAATTTTCTTATTTAATGGGATATAAATCTATAGTCATGAATATTATTAATATCATTTTGAATTTTATATAACATTAACATTCCTCTTATGTATTTTATAAACATTATATAATAATAAATTCAATTTTTTGGATAAAGGATGTATTCTTTAAAAAAATAGTATTTCTATCAACTTTTGATGGCGCAACCAATTTAAATTTAGTTTTGTATCACTATTATATATTTACTTTTAAAACAATTAACTTTTTATTTAGAATAAGTACATAAAAATTTACTTTTTTTGAATTTTTTGTATTTTTCTGATAAATTTTATATTTTATAAAATAATAAAAAATAATATATTTTAATTCATAAATAAATTTTAATATAATTTATTTATATAGTTATATTATCATTTTAATTGGTTTAAAAAATTAATTAGACTCTATTTTTATCATTTAATCTAATTTTTGTTATTAAATGTAATTTCAAATTTAAATTAGACATGAAAACATAACAATATTCAAATACTTTTGTACTTCTTAAAAACCCACATTTTGGTTTTGACAATGAGAATTAATTTTAAATCAATTTATTTTAATTATTTTTTTCGAATTATGAAAAATGAAATCGAAATTTGGAAAAAGTAGGTCAAAATTATATTACTTGGTTACTTTTATTTTTTTGTTCATTATTAATATTAACATTAGTAATTATTTTTATTTCCATGGTTAAAGGTAAATTCGGTAATTAATGGTAATAATAATACTATAAATTTATCATAACATAAATCAAAGTCTAATTGGTTTAATAAATTCCACTTTTATCATATATGGTTCCTAATACCATCACTTAATGGCCACATTATCATGAATAAGACATGAATATAAAAAATGAACGAATGTGAAAACAATTCACACTCTCATTTTATATAAGTGTATTACTTATAATTTAGTGATTAATAAGTAATAAAATCTACAATATGTAGTATATATAAAGATAATATAATTATATACATCATAGAAATTTATTTTTAATCTTTAGATGTTATATAATTAATAATAATATTGACTCAATAGTGATGTAGAAATTATTTTATTAATAGAAATATGAAATAAATGAAATTAAAAATGTTAGCATAAATATAATTTGAGGGAATCAATATCATTATATAATTATATGAGTTATTGTAACATGTAATATATGGGTTAAAGTAGTTTTTTCCAACATATCTCTATGTTATGATATTATTAAGAAGTCTACCAATGAATAGTGTCAAAGTTGACATTGTTGATATTTTAAATAAATAATAATTTATTAAATTATATAAAATTCATAAAAATATAAAATTTTCCCACTAATTGGGATGAAGTTAAATATGTCACCAATGCTCCATTTATGGCTCCTCTGGAATCTTATAGTGAATATATTAACCCTTAGAAAATAATGTCATGATGACATAGTAATTGATAAAGGAATTAGTTAAGGGTATATCAAAATTATAATGTTTAATATAAAACCAAAACATGTCCAAAAGTTTTATTGGATAGATAATATTTAATAAATATAAAAATATTATCTATTTGAATTTATTTAATGGACACTTGTACATGAAAATAAATTATATATAATTTAAATAAACAATAGTTACAAACTATCACTATCTTAAAATTTAATATATTGTAATTTTCCACATATTGAAAAAATCAAGATATAAACAAATATAACAATATATTTTGATATAAATGAAACCATTTTTATTATATATATTTATTATGAATTTTTAGTAATTATATAATTACCTTTAAAGTCTCTTTAATTCTAAAAAAATGTTTATTCATTAAACATACAAACAGATCAAGTGAATTTAATAATATAAAATTTGTTATTAGATAGATTAGTTAATGTGTCTAAAACATTTACACGATCTATAAGATATTTTATAGATGTGTGAAATAATTATATTTAATTCCCTCATTCTATTATTGTATTTTAGGGAAAATTAACTGAATGGAATTAAACTTTCTAATAATAATATCTTATGGAATTAATTTAATATTGTATTATTTAAAAATAATCATAATGATAAATAATCATAATGGTATAATATATTGTCTATCATTTATTATAAATTTAATTATGGTGTATTTTTAATTATTAATATCCAGAATATTATGATTAAATTTTAATATTTTGAATGTTTCCTAAAGTGCCCCTATCCTCTATTATAAAAATTCATCTCCTCCATCATTTCCTCACACCCCAGTGAGCCTTCAAGATCATAAAAACCTTCCCAAATATCCTATAAAAATTCTTAGTTATATTCTTTAGGATCTTTTTTTCCAAAAATCCAATCAGTAATGTCCCTAAAAAGAGATCCAAATGGTCCCCAATGAATAAGAGGTAATTGATTTACCAATTCAATCCAATTTATTTTCATATTCTACTTTGTCTTCCTTTTTTGTCTATATAATAAATAAATAATTCACTGTATTCAATGTAGAGACCCAAATCTTGACTTACATCGAAATTACATTACTTTTGCGGAATAATTTATACATAACAAGAACCAACACACAAGGACCGTAATAGTTTAGTGTCTTTGGAAACTCGAAACATAGTCTTCTAATCATGGTAAAAGATCTTCAACATCTCTCATAAAGATCTTACCCTTTTTTCATACCTAAAACCTTTCTTTAATTCATGGGGAAAAGAAAACATATAAAAGGTGAGCTCAAATGCTCAGTAAGATTAAGCATAGAGAAAATAAAACAAACCATATACATTTGAACTTTAAAACATGAACATACTGTTTAAACAACAAAATCTTGAGCAATGAAATAAAACATGGCATTAATTAAGGCATAGATCATAATGGAACATGAATCATGATAAAATAGCATGGTAATAAAACATGTAATTGTGGAAAACCATTAAGCACTTGATATGATTTCCATATTATCCAAGGCATTTCTTTTAAGACCATATTAGTGGACAAAGTCCCTTACTGAATCGAGTTCACTCCTCGTTCCAGTCGGGTATCACTAAACATGATTAACTTGTCATTTTAGCCATGTGTATCTCATGAGATATAAATCTTTACCCAATGCATTAGAGGTAGATATAGGTCCCACACATCTCATAATCAAATCATTCTTACTTGTGCCACAAAATAAACATAAATCATTCATCACAATTCAAATAATAAAATGGGTTTTTTAAACATCATCCAATCATAACATAATCCATATAAAACAAATGGATATCATTTCATCCTAAAAAGAATAAAACCATGTAAATAATAGAGAAATTATACTTGAAACATAATCATACTAAATAATGTCATCTTAGATGGAAAATAGTTTTGACAAAACAATTGAAATGGATTCTTGGGGAAAATATCATTTCTTCTTCAAAATCATTTTCTTTTCACAAAATTCCATGGAAATTTAAAAAGAAAATATTTTGTTGAAAATAATCATGAAATATTATAGAGGAATATTTATTTAAATAATTCATTATGAAACCATAAAAATCCATTCATGTCATATATGATAAAAAACATTCTTCTCGTACTTTTACCGAAAAAGTCAAAAAGTACCTCGTATGGTAAATAAAAGAAAGATTCCTTCCATACCATGTGGTAAAAGACAAAAAATATTAAAAATGAATTTAAACATACCTATAAGAGTAGTAAACATTTTATGAAAACATTTAGTGGAAACGTGGACATGGATGATAAACATAATCCCAGTAAATACTTACGTATAGGCAATCTCGGATAAAAATGAGATTGTAAAAATATCCCTTACCTTATGTCCTATATTCATCATATGTATCTGAACCTCCTATATAATGATTTAAATAATTTCATTGAATTATTATAGAATTACATTCATTGTTATGATCTCATACATGGTTCAATTATGACTTTATATTACCTGTTCTTTTGTAAATTCCATGTTAAAGCAGCATTTTGGGTAAAATCGTTTCATTTAACGTATGTGTTTCGACTTTTTGTTCTTACTTATATCCTGATTTACTTAATTCAAGAATTTAAAACATGATTTATATAGAATATATATTCATCATATAAATATATTTTATATATTGATAAATGGAATGAAATACACCGTTCATGGAGACGGTAGGTCGTACGTATGCATGAACGCTGTTTTCCTTTCCTTATTGACTTGAATGAAAGTATGTAGATGACATGTATATATATATACATAAATCCAGTAGCGTTATAATGTTATATATACCATTATTATTTATCATATGCACTTTATAATCAATCCTGAATGGTTGACATGGAAAATTAATCTCATCGCGTCGTGGAGACGGTAATCCTTACGTACGCACGCGTGGTGATTTCATTTTCCATAGGATGGATAGAAGGTTAAATGGGGTTTTTTAATATTTATAATAACATATAAGTATATTATTGATACTGATGTTTTTACTTTATAATGAAACAACTAAATAAGAAGAAGTTGAAGAAGAAAGAAACATGAAAGAATCGGTAGAAGAGATTACCTCTTCTTCGACATACATCATTTAAGCTTCCTCTTAAGGAACTAGAGTTGGTCTTTTGAGAATACCTGAACCACAAGAATGTTTATAAGAAAGTGTAGAATAGAAAGGGTTAGGTTTTTTTCGAGATTTAAGGCTCAAAGTGTTGTTATGAGGAGAGGGAGGATGTTCCCTTATATAAGAGAGGAGAGGGGCACTTTTGGAAACCTAAAATATATTAATTAATAATAAAATTAAACCCCACATAAAAACCTCCAAAAATGACTCAATTCGAATATTGGAAGATTTAGAGTTGTAATATCATCATCCAATTAAATTTATACATGTTTTATGTTTATTTTATACCTTATCAACTTGATTTATCATTATTTAATCTATTTAATTTTATTTGTGGTAATAAAATTCTATATTTTTAATTTTTTATAACTACATGCTTATATGTTGTAAATTTACCATAATTTGATACTTCATAAGCTTTTAGACCATATAATTCTCAATTTTTAGTTTTTAAATATTTTTGTGTTTTTTAAATAATTTAATAATATGTTTTTTTATATAATATCAATAGTGTCAATTTTGACACTATTCATTATTTGAATTTAAATAAAAAACACACAGAAGATATGTTCGAACCAAAATATTTAATAGATTCCTAATATGTCATATTCATCAAAAAAATTCATGGGGCACATTATTTTTTTCATATATTATTTATTTTAATATTTTTAAAACCATTCATTTGATATATCTCTTAATAAAATAATTAATATAACATTTTTGTATAATTATTTAATATACTTATTTGTTGCATAAAAATTAAAACTAAAATCATATAATGAAGATAAATATAATACCTTTAATAATAAAACTTATACTCTAATTTATCATCTTAAAATCTCAACATTTAAAATGTTATATTTATTAAATTATGAAGGTGACATTTTTGACATCTTTTAAAATAAAATAATGTAAATGTCCTAATCGGTTTTATATGTCTCCAAATGATCCAAATATCTACCATTAGAATAATAAGGTATATATATACTCTAAAAATAATGTTTTTTCAATTTTCTAGTCTTTTTGATAGGTATTATTATTTTAATAAAAACTATATTATTGATTTTCCAGTAAATAAATAATTTCTACATCATTAATGTATAAGATTTTAAGGTAATAAAATATTATTTAAAAATTAAAAATAAATAACCATGATAAATATAAACATTTTATGTTTCAAATGAGTATTTATAATCGAATTTATATTATGTATAACTATATATTAAAAATAATCTAATTATTAATGTTTGAGTGAGACATTTCACATTCCTTTAAATAAACTAAATAAAAGGTCTTAATCAAATACAAGTGGGGTCCATTAGATTCCATTTCGACCCAAGTATGATATAGGGTAAATTATAATCATCCAATTATTTTAGGAGAAGTATTAGCATAATTTTATAATATTATATTTACCCTTAATTACCTCGATTTACCTTTAACTATAGTAAATAAACTTTACCGTAGTTACTATTCATAATGACTAAAAATAAAAATTAGCTTATTAACATAATTTGGACCTACTGATTCCAAATATGTAATCAATTTTTTTATATTTAAAACATATAAGTTACAATAATTAATTTAAAATTAATCTCATTGTTAAGAAAATGGGTTTTAAGAGTTAAAACATTGCTAAAGATTGAAATGTTTTTACCTTTGATTTCAATGTAAAATAAATGGTAATGACATAAATTATATTAAATGGAAAAAATATATTCTATTTATTCTTTAAAAAAATCGATATTATAATTTAAACATATAAATTCTTGCGAATAAAAATGTTTTTTTAATTAAAATATAGCGTGTTTTACTAATCATTAAAAAATGAAACTTATCAGAATAATATGAAAATTTATTCAAAATAAATTTTTATATACTGATTCCAAAGAAGAATTTTATTTTGTCAAATTCAACTTATAAACCTACCAAAAATTATATTTAATGTGGGTTCTCAATCAAAAGGAGGTAAAACTACATTTTTTTAAAAATACTTATTTTACCCGAAAAAATTATTTTGTTCACATACCATGTTTTAGAAAATGTGTAAGATTAATAATAATGTTATAAAATTCAAAATTTAGTTAATACTATTCAAAATGCATATTCCATAATAATATTATAACAATATATCTTTATTTAGTGAAACCTGGCACTGCGTACTATACACGCTATCGAGGAAGATCGTGATTGCATGTAATGCAAGCCAAGTTAAGGTTGTGTGTAGTGAAAGCTCCCTTTGTTGTTGTGTATAACATAATAAAAAAATATTTTATTTATAAATTAAAAAAATCTACACATAATGTTGCATAGAGTAACTTTCTATAAAACTAACTTGAAATTGTGTGTAACATGAGCCAAGAATAGTGTTCCGTATACTGCAAGCTAATACGGTGTTGCGTATAGCACAAGATAATTTTGGTGTACTGTACAACAGAAGACATCAATGAAGTTAAAAAGAATAATTCTCATAAAATTTCATTTTTTACATTCAAAATTCTCAGATGTTATTAGAAATATTGGACAACCTTATATTTTCCTTTATCCATCTTATTAATTACAATATCACCATGTGTGCGTACGTACGAGTTACTATCTCCACGTTGTGGTGTAATTTTTTATTAATAAATACATTATTAATATGGGTATAATGATGAGTATAATGGATTTAAATAATGAAAATAACATTATAATTATTAGGTATAATTAATATACCATCCAATTAGATACCATTTAAACAACAAGATAATGATACCATCACACATGTGTGTGTACGGCCTACTGTCTACATGACGCGGTGAGATTCATTATCAACATTAAAAATTCAAGAGTGATTATAAAATTGATACGATGTGTGAAAATAATAATTATGAACATATATTCATGAATAAAATAAATCATACTCATAACAAATATGACTTACACAGAAAAACATGAATGGGAAAATGAAGCAGTTAACACCCAAAACAATGGTAATATTGAAATAATATTAAAAAATGAGTTTATATGATCATATATGATATCATAAATATGTATAAGGTCCTAGAATAATTTAATAACATGATTTTACCATTATATTGGAGGTGACCACACTCTTAACAAATGAAAAGTACAGGGTAAGGGATAATTTTACAATATCATTTTTATCCAATATTATTTTTATGTATGTATTTACATGGGATATACTTATAATCCATGTCCATGTTTCCTAAAAATGTTATCATAAATTTTTTACTATTATTATATATATTATTAAAGTATATTTACCCTTTTAGACTATTACTACATGGTATGGAAGTAATAATTATTTTTTACCATACAAGGATCTTTTTGACTTTTCCAACAAAAGTAAAAGGAGAATGTTTTTTAAGATTATACAGAATGAATTGATTTTTACAGTTTCATGACACCTTCTTTTCATGAATATTCCTCTACAAAATTTCAATATTATTTTCAACTAAAATTTTTTCATTTAAAATTGGGTGGCATTTTTAGAAAAGAATACATTTCTAAAAGGGAAATGATATTTTCCGTTGAAATTAAGTTCAAGTGTTTTATCATGATTATTTTCCATCTAAGATGACATATGGATATATTTTTATCATATTATTACATATATTTTATTGATTTATGATAGAATTATTCTTATAAAATCCATTAATTTTTTATAGATTATGATGCAATGATGTTTAAGATACACATTTTATTTCATGGTTTATGTAATGATGTATGATTTTTGTTTTTAGTTAACATGTAAGAATTATTTCATTATGAGATTGGTGGAATCTAAAACTCCCTCCAATTCACGGGGTAATGATTTATATCTTATTATAAATACATGGATTGAACGAAAAGTTAATTTGGTTCAGTAATATAAGGTTGGAATGATAATTAAATCCAGTTCAATAATATGGCTGGAACGACAGGTAAACCCAGTTCAGTAATTTACTTTGTCCACTATGATGGTCTTTGGAACAATTCCTTGTATACTATGGAAATAATATCCTGGGATTAATTTTTTTCCACACTTCCATGTTTTATGAAATTGATATATTATCATTGTTAGTGATCCTTTACGATCAATTCCTTATGAACTGCCATGATTTATTACATGACTCATGATTTTGATATTTAAACATTTTGTTCATGTTTTTACATTAATATGTTAATGGTATATTTATGTTCTCTATTTTTACCCTTACTGATCATTTTAGGTCTCTATTTTTATGTTTTATTTCCCCATGATATAATGAATTATTTCAAGAAGAAAAAAAGTAAAGGTCTTTATGTTAGATTTTGACGTTCTTTCCCAAAGATAGAAAATTAAGTTCCACGTTTCCAAAGCCACTAAAATAATATGGTCATGGGAGTCAATTTGTGTCATGTATTAAGAATTATGAAAAATAAATTTAAAATCCATATAAATCATGATTGGGTCATTATAATTTGGTTCCATCATGATGGAGAAAGAATTTTCCAAGATATATGGCTTCAAAGGGAATAAGGATTTGGAGAGGGATTCTAACTACTATAAAAAGGAAATAATTCAAAAGGTAAAAGTGGAATAATATAATTTTGAACATTCAATTGGTTTGGAAAGAAACATAATTGAACATCCCTATTAGTGATGGGATTTTGATAAATGTGTGGAGAAAAGGGAAACATGGTCTTTGATTTTACATGAATGAAATAATTCAGCTATTTTAAATGCTTTAACATCAATGAGATTGGTCACTGTGAAGATGAGTGTTCAAGAATCTAAGATAATATAGCCCAAAAAATAACCAAGGAACAAGGCCTTTCATATGTAGTGACAACATCTATTTTTGAAGTTACAAATGATGTAGTGGAATATATTATTGTTATCTCATCAGGTCTGTCAATTTTGATATTTAATTTTGGATCACCATATTTTTAATATATTCATAGTTATCAATAAAAAAATTATTTCCAACTCTCCTTAACAAGAGATTTTTCATTCATAACTCCATGTTAAAACCTTATTGAAACCCTGATATGTCATGTACTTCATATTATGAGACATAAATGCGGTACAAATGCTGATATTATTATCATAACTATTGTTGATTTTGATATAATTATTGTTATGGACTATATTTAAAAATATAATGAAAAAATTTCATTCAAATAGAATGAAATTATTATTCATGTTGAAGGTATGTAATTTCTCATATATGGAGTTGAGAATTAATCATATGAATCATGTTTTTATTCCCATATGTCACTCTTCTATATGAGATTTTGTGAAGAAGAGTAGATAAAAAGTACTGATATAAAATGTGATCATCAAACTGATAATTTCCTTATTTTATAGAAATGAAATTATTTATTTGTGTAAGAATTATCTGGATATCCTCAATAGTGGGAACATCAGTATTATATTGATTTAATCCGTAATTTAAGATATATTTCAATAAATCACTAATGAATATCCATGGTGTAATTATTTGAGTTACATAAACATCTAAAGGAATCGAGTGGTAAGGGATTAATATGACTTAATTTTTCACTGTTGGGAGCTCATGTTCCTTTTTTAGTAAAATTATGGATTTTTTAGGATTTTTATATAATAATGGGTTATTAATGTTATTATTATAAAGAAAATGTATATGCATCCTCATATTGGTTACTTATTTGACCAGGAACACATAACATAATATTTTTCAATGATTTTTCATCATTATGGATATCATCAATTATGTGGTAATAAGGAAGATATTACAAAGACAATGTATCGAAGATGATATAGACATTATGATTTTCTAATAATGAAACTTTGGACTCACTAATGAACACACGTTTTATGGATATTATTATTAGATTAGTCATAGAATATCATGAAAATTTTGTTGCATTATTTATTATGATATCATTGTGTACTAAAAAAAATCCATACCATTAGAAACACATTAATATTGTTCAGGAAACTCTTGGATAAAAAAATTTATATGTTATGTTTAGAAAGTGTAAAATTTGGATTCAAAAACATTATTTTCTTGGAAATATTATCTATATGAATAGAATCTTATTTTTCCTTATGAATAAAAATGATTCCATGAATTATCTACACCAATGAACCTAGATAAGGTATATAATTTCATTGGTTTAGATGGTTACTATCAGGTAACTATTTATAATATATCCCAATAAGCTAACAAAAAATCCAATATTATACACAAAGTGAATATGTTAATTTATATAAATTAATCTGAAAAATTATTTTAATAATATATTATGATATTTATGAATGCTTTGATCATGAAACTACTATTTGGAAATGGTGGTTTTTTTATTTCTAGTTATTCCTTCAAATAAGCACTAGTTTTTTCCATATATAGAATGATATAGTCATTTTTCATGCATCATGTAAGTTAAAAAACATGAACATGACTATCCAACCGATGATCATGATTTCAAAAAAATAATATTTAATCTTAATATATCGGTATACTATCTATGTTGTGAAAGGTGTGAGATATATATAGACCATAAGATACTAAAATAAATGGGCTCATCAATATAAATATACATGAAGCAATAGTGATGGCTCATGATACTCAAATATTATGATTGTTCAATACAACACTCCCTAATAATAGAAAATAATGTTGAGGGGGAATTTAGCATGAATGATCATAGATTTTTGAACAAAATTAGAATTGATAGGTATCATGATTAAATGGATCTAGTAAAGACGGACATGGTAATTATTAAGAAAGGTGGAACATCACTAATATTTAGAATGGTTTCCAATCCATCTTTATTCTAAGGGATAACAAGTTCCCAGAAAAAATATTTGAATTTCCAAAAGAAAATTCATATTTTGAGTGATGGGAAATTTGTATTCTTTATATATAAAGATGTAATTTTGAAATTTTGTATGTGTCATTGTGTACCCACATTACCAGATCAAAAAATTGAATTATTAGATGATTTTCATAGGGAATATTTCCCTAAACACCATGATACAAATAATATGTATTGGTATTTTAAGGAACATTTTAATTGGATAATATAACAAGGATATTACTGATTATATGTCAAGATGTTTAGTTTACCATAGGATAAGTCTAATGGAAAAAAATCATAGAGTAGTTATTAATCATTAACCTATTTCTACAATGAAATTAGATGATATAACTATGTATTTTTTCACATCATTAAATGAGGCTACTTGATATAAATATTAAATACCAGAAATTGATGATTGTGTTAAAAAATATAAAAATATAATCTCAATAAAGACAGATTTTTAAATAGATCTTCATATTCAACTATATTTAAATGAAATACAAATCCTTCATTGTTCACCTATATCGAATATTCCTGGGTAAGATCCCCATTTAACATCAATATTTAGGAAAATTATTTATAAGAAATTTTATATTGAGATTCATTTTTAGTAAATATCATCACCATAAATCTTATACGAAATCATAAAGGGAAATTTAAGAGTTATAATATATAATCAGATCATGCCCACTTGACATTAAGTTCGTGGGATCCATTCTTAACTTTTGTATAATTTTTTAGAACAATATTTTCCTTTAATATATTCAAATGGAAATATATAATGTATAATATTCCATTAAATTTCATACTCCAAGTGGTTGGATCAATGTTGGTGGAAGGAATATTGTAGGACTACAACATTTGGAGGAATCATTATCAAGTTAAATACTATTTCAGATCATTTTAATATAAGTCAATATAGGAAAAAGAGTTTTGTTGATAACTAGAGGAAAAAATTTGTGTTTTATTTAGTAAAACATGTTTCTTGATGGTATATCAATGGAAATGTTTTATATTATTTATAAATAAAGGTAAATTTAGCACTAGGTTCGTTGGACCATTTAAAATTATAGAGATAATTTGAGATGTTCCTTATCATTTAGAAATTTTACATATCCATTCCAATGTTGATGATGTATTCCACATATATTTTTTCATAGATACATGCCAAAAAAATGCATATAATCATTCTAAAGAAATATAATTGTAACATGATTTATCTTATAATAAAATTCCTATTAAGATATAGGACACTAGATAATATGTTTTGTGGAATCAGATTACTTGGCTGGTAATGATTTTTTATACAAATCATAAAATAAAATTACTAACAAGGGAACTAGATAAAATTATGATGAAGAACTATCCAAATATTTATAAGAGGATGTATTCAAGAAATTTTTAAGTTGAATGTCATTATGGAGGGTTTAATGTATCACACCGTTATTTTATAATAGGTATATTAATAAATAAATTCCATTTGATCGATAGTTTACATTTTACAAATGAATCATGTTATGTCATTAAATATTAAAATTGTGATTACATAGTAATGAAACTGTTAAGATAAAATAATTTCTATTAGAATAATAAATTCACCTCTATAATATAAAATGAATATGTAGTTATCTCATAAATGAAAATATGGTATATTTATATCACTTAATAAGTAAATGTTTTAAAAATAATAATTTAAGTGTTTGATTTCATTTTGTTAAATGAATGTTTATTTATAATTTTATAATTATTATATTTATAATAAAAAAAAATTCATTCATAAAATATATTCTTAAATTAATAACTTATTCATTATAATTGTATGATAATTTTATGAGACCATGAATATTTTATCAATGTGTTGTAAAATCCGTTAAATTATTAAAATCCTTATTTATATATTACAATATCATTTAATTATCAAATTTAATTTCTCAAATTTATAAAATAATATTTATTAAAAGGATTCCATATCTAAAATATACACATAGAAAAATTATTGGGGGGAAATTTAGGGATATTTTTAAAATATTAGATTTGTTGGTTAATAGCAACATATGGGTTTTTAAGGTATTTAACATTATAAATAAATAAATGAATTTTTGATTGATGGTTTAGTAATGTATAATGTAACTAGAAAATATATCGAACTCAAATGAATATTTAATTGTATTTAGTCACATGAATCAATACTATTGATATTTTTGAACCACAGAGATAACAAATGAATAAAATAATAAAAAATAACCATCTCGTCCACTATAAATACCACCAATAACCACCTATTATCCACATACTTTATATGTTTTGGATATTTCCTATATTATTACAATTTCCTATCTCAAACTTTTTTTAAAAAATTTAGTCATTATGGTCACTCCAATAGTCTATATCTGTGTGCATTAATGATGTTCTCAAAGAGACAACATAGAAGAGGAAAACTCATACATATTACAATTTTTTCATTCATATCCTTACCTCATATCCTCTATCCATGGAAACATGATAACTCTATTATCATTGATGTATTATAATTTTATTATGTTAATTTTAACTCCATCATTAAATATATTCTCATTTCCCTTTGATCTAAAAATGAAAACATTGTTTTTCCATTGTTGACTCATTACTCTCAAGGATCAGAATTTTTTATTATTAAATACCTTATCCAAGTCAAGTTATAAAATAATTTCTATGGTTAAATAAAATTTTAAAATAAATATTATTTGTTTTAAAATTTTATGTATCAAATATATAATAATATTATGAAACAAAATGTCAAAAGTTCGTGATGGACGTAAAAACACCAAAAATAATTTTGACATTTTCATAAAAAATTTATCTAATGTATTATATACATAAAATAAAACCATATGATAAATGATACTATTTATAAATCTACATGAAAATTAATACTATATAATATCACTTAGGGAGTAGTTTTTTTCATTTGGAAATAACTCCCATATTTTTTTTATTCAAGGGAACCGATCATAAAACCCTTCAATGAACACTCTCGGAATAATGAAATTAAATATTATAACCAATATAAAAGAATACAAATGAAAATAATAAAATTATAATAAATATTATATATGTTTAAGATATTTTAAAATAAATAATTATTGAATATAATTATATTGTACATGTCATTAGGTACAACGGCAGAACACATTAGGAAATCATGGGAGGGTTTTTCATCTCATATTAATTTCAATGAGTTATTACTTATTCAACACTAATTTGATGATTTTATTATATAAATATATCCCTTTTTTATAAAAGTTTCTAAATAAATTTATCTTTCTGGTATTCAATTATTCATTTATAAATTATTAATTTTTTAGGGAATAGTTTTGACTGTTTTGATAGTGTTAAGGGAGCTCTTAATCCAATTTCCATTATTTGGGTAAAAAACTACTCCAATGGTTATTTCATTCAATAATTATTTTTAAAATTAATTTTTAATTATAGTGTTTAATTTTATGTTTTTTAAATGGATTTATAGATAATATACCAAATTTATTCTTTTAGTAAATGCCCAAACATTCTTTTAAAGATATTCTTTTATGTGTGTTTTTTAAAATAAACATAAATATAATGTTTTTATAAATTTTAAGCAATTAGTGGTTTATCCTAATTTCATGACTTCAAGAATCCATTACTTATATAAAAGGTTATTTACAAACAATAATTTCTTATTTAAAATTGTGTGTATTTTTAAATAAATGATTCTAAAGTAAATAAGTGTATTTCTCTAAATAAATTTTAAAATTTATTTTTATATTACATTCATTAATTTCCAAACAATATTTTGAATATTATGATAAATTTCAGTTGAACTCTTATGATACCATATAGAATATTATAATGAATTTATTATGATTATTTTAAGTGTGGATGTGATTTTTTAAAATCCTTCTCTATGTTACTCATTATAGATTATAATTATGTTTAATAATTGGGGGAATTTTTTTCATTTCATATACTTAGATCAATAAGAATGAATATGTTGATAATGTTTCCACTATTTCATATGTGGAATGTATTTAAAGTATTATGTTTTGGGAAGGGCTGGATATTTTCCTTTGATGCATTAGTAGAACTCAAGAGACAAACTAGACCGGGTTTTGAATAAGGCCTCATCCATTTGGGTAGAATTCATGGCCAAGCACTTGATGATATGTTTTTGATATCACATATTATTCATTCCATCATTAAGAGAAGTGTTTTTGATATTCTATTTGATTATTCGAGATGTATAATATATTTTTTATGTATCATTTTCATTTTAATATTTTTATGATGTTTTTTTATCATCTTTATTCCATATATATTATTCTCAATATAATGTTTTATTTTCATTCATTTTTAGTTATTCATCTTTCCTTATTAGTTATAATTATATATGAACACATCTATTGAATTATTACCCTCACTGAGCATATAAGGATACCTATTTATTCTATTTGATTTTTCCCAATAATGATGAGATGTATATTATGATTAATATATCTAGATAATCATGGATAATAGAGATGACTCCAATAGAGTTTCTATATTTTATTTCTTTTCGAAATGTAATCTAATGCCAATTTTTATCTATTTTTCAACAGAATATAAACTATTCAACCCTTTAGGATGTGGTCTTCTTGTTTATTATGAAAATGTAATAATGTAAGGTAACAACAATGGGATACATGGGTTAGAGTATTTACATTCCAAACTCCATTCTTGAAAAATCCAATTTTGGATTGAATAGTCTTTTCCCCTCCTCGTTTTGGTTCTAAATCGGTTTTTCTATTTCCAAATTGATTGTTCTGCTTCAAATTATGGATTTATATTGGATAACGCTGATCAAAAATCTTGAGGTAGGTGGTCAAAATTGAAAATCCCCTATTCTCAATTTAATTATTAAATTTCAATTTCTGATATTGGGATATTGATTAGAGATTGTAATGATTAAATAAAAATTCCATGTCATATTGAATTTGGATAAACATGGTATAATTGAAATTAGTTCAATTTTGATTACGAAATTTATGTGTTAATGGGATTTTGTAATTGGTTAATTGATGTAATATTGAATTGGGTGATAATGAGAATTTGGTGATATTTGGGATAACATTGCAATGTAAATGGGGTTTTATTAATTGTTGATAGATTTTTTAATTTTTAATTGTTCATAATATTAAATTTAAAATTTAATTAATTATAATTCATTAGATTGTTTACATGGTTTTCCTTTATTGTTATATTTTAATTGGAGTGGTTATATAGATTATCCCTATTTAATGTGATATATGGGATAAATTTAAATGGTTCCGAAATGGGGTGTGGGACATAGACTGATGCACCTTATACTGAGGGGTTTATATCAAAGGATTTCTAGACCCATATGTATGGAAGTGAATATTACCATATTGGAAACAAACGGATTCTCTAAATACATATTTTTTGTGGGACAAGGAGTGGATCTATACATACATAATGGGGGTTTGACCTGACGTTATATGCCAATTATATTTCCATGGGACTATGGTTCTAAATGTATATGATAGGAATTATAATTAAATGATAAATGATAAACATGTTATTGTGATATGTGATATCCAATAGCGATACATCAGACTCAAGCACGAGCCAAAGTAGATACTTATAGTATGGGTGCTATCATGAACCTATAGATTTATGTGGTTATATAACGTATGTAGAAAATTCATAACTGTTTAAGGAATTTTTTATCCATATAAAAAAATTAATATCATAAAATTTTATTTTAGGAACCCAAAATACAATTTTATGATATTACATTTTTATATAAATAAAAAAATTCTTTACAATTCGTAGATCACATTCAAAAATCCAACCAGTAAATTTATCAAACACATTATGTGATTATCTTAACAAAAAAATCCATATACATCTAAATAAGATTGTTATATCCTCATTTAACATCAATAATTTATATAAATATCATTAATCATTGATTTATATACAAGGAAGGTGAAAAAATTAATAAATTGATATATTCTTAAATTTCATTTAGAAAATGAATGTAGAAACTACCTCAATATACAAGTTCATCAACAACACCATCCCAAAACAACTCCAATAGTGTTACATGATGGAAAAACATCCATAAAAAACCTAAGAAGAAGAATCCCCTAAATTGAAACTCCAAGAAATATTATACCAATATTTATAACATCATGGAAGAAGAATAAATCAAGTTAAAAGGGATAGAAGAGGAAGAGGATGAATATAGGGGGATATTACCTTAAATATTCACTATGAAATCATGAAGAAAGAAATTAGATATTCCATTTGGAGTGAATATGAGGCATTAAGAGTATGATAAAATCTCTATTGGGTCTCTCAATCCAAGAGGGGGAGAGAGACTGAATTTTGGGATTAAAATCTAGAAGGACAGTGTACCATTCTAGGTAAATGAGGAATATTACATATGTCATATTTATTAATATTTGTTTATTAAATTTTAATTTTACTTTAAAATGGTTTCTATGCTTGATAGCGTACCTAACATGCAATAACTGGTTTATTTGAAATCTAACATCACACACTAATAATATAATATTATTATTTTAAATGGAAGTTAACTATTATCCATTGTATTAACCATAATGAAAAAAACTAACTAGAATATGATTATACATGTTTGTTAAATGTATTTAAATTTATCCAATAAAGGTGATAGGCATAAAATGTGAATGAATCTAATGTTAAGCATAATTTAAACGAAAAGGTCGATTTACTGCCTTTTAATGGTGAACCCTCTTTAAATATAGTTTGGATCACTTAAATACATTATATTTGACCAAATAAAATCCTTCTTTAGAATGGGGATGTCATAATTTACTTTATGAAATTTTTGGGAATTTTTTCGATAAAGTTCATTTTTTTTAATAATGAAAAATATTGTATTTTAATTCAAAACTACATTTTAATATAATTTATTTATATAGTTATATTATCTTTTTAATTGGTTTTAAAGTGTAATTAGAATATATTTTTACCATTTATTCCAATTTTGGTCATTGGAATTAATTTCACTTTGAATTTGGACATAAACAAGTATCAATCTTTTGATAATTATTGTTTCTTAAAAACACGCTATCTGTTTTAACAATGGGAATTAATTTTAAATTAATTAATTCAACTTCTATGTTTTTAATATATCAAAATAGACATCATTTTTGAATTCAGAATATCAAATATATCTTAGGCTGAATTTTTGGAATTTTTCTGAAAATGTTCAATTTTTGTTGAATAGTGAAACCACTTAGTAGTAGTTTAAAAACCCGACATTATAATTTAAATGAAATTTTACCACTTATGTGAATTTAATTTCAAAAATAAAACATACATGGTTGTTATTTTTAATTAAAATATGGTTCAATAAGATGAAAATAATTTTTTTCTGAATAGTATGTTTTGACTTATATTTACCGCAGTTAAAGGTAAAATGGGTAATTCAAGGTAAAAAGAATATTGTAATAATCCAAAATTACCTTAACACTTGTTCTAACCTTATTGGATGAGTAATTTACGACCATGTTCATCCTTGGGTCAATTTTGGGACCCATGGAGCCACTTATTAATGATAATGACAATTTAGATTACTTAATTTAAAGTAAAGGCAAAAATGCCAAAAACAAATAACTTTTATTAAATAATATTTTTATGGTGTTATATAAGTAATATGTTTTACTATAAATATTCATCATAAAGATAAAAATATTTTCTACATCATGTTAGTATTTTTATAATTTTTATACATCGAATAAATTAAATAATTTATGAGACAATAATGATTCAGTATTTACATCATTAATAAATGATTTAAATAAAAAAGATTATAACGATTAAAATACTATACAAAACCTGTCCAATTCTAATTGGATGATTTTATTTCGACCATGAGGCATCGTATCTTCTACTCTAATTATATTTGGACCTTTATAAACTGAATATCATTATATAATAAAATAATAGTTTCACAATTTCTTAAAGAGCCCCTCCTCTACCTTATAAAAGGAGACCACCTATAACCAATTCCTCATACCTATCAAGCCTTTAGGATCATCCAAACTCAGACTAATTAATCTCCCTACATCCCTCTCCTCCTCTTAGAAGCCTTACTTTAGGAAGAAGGCACTTTGAGAATTCATTTTGGTTCAAACCAAAGGTAGTTACCCAAATTAAAGGTATTGGTTTCTCTTAACATCTTTTATTTTATTTTACATCTCCAACCCCTACACTCTTTTTATTCGTTTCTTTAATAGAAAAAAAGTATCCTAAATATACTATGATGTTTTTATGAGAAGTATTAGAACTAAATTTACACACACCTTCATCTAATGGGTGAATAACATATTGTTTCTGTGGATGGAAAACTAACGCCTCACGAGACGATAATTGTTCGATTGTCTCCTACCGCCTATCATGGTGGCCATTATGATGACACTGTATTTATATATGATATATATTATGTTTATTTTTTCTTTTTTTCTTCCGTATTTTCCATTTATATCATATCATTATGGTTTCCATTAGGTGTAAACGCGATAATTTCATTTCAAAAACTGCGGACTAACGCCCTCTCAAAGTGATATGACTCATTAATACCATACATTGGATGTATAAAGGATGGAGTTCAAGATATAATATATGATATTATATTATAATTATAATATACCTATGTATCATTATTTTTTAAATCTATTAAAATAAAAAATAAGAGTGAAAGTAGCATTCATGCGTACGTAAGACTTATTGTCTCCATGAACGGTTCATTTCATTTCATACCTTCAAATGATACATACTATTATAAATACGTGAATATACTATATACATATGATATATATGATATCTAAATCATGAATATCATTCTGGATATAATGAACTATTGACCACATGGACAACTTGTAAATATAAGGTGTTCATTTTTGAGTCATGTACCAAATATCTACAGAAAGACCATTATTATCGTAAATGATTACATAATGTTTATAACATTATATTAAGTGATATAAAAGGAATAATAAATATGAAAAAGGTTTTTATGAAAGTAGAAATTAACTTTAGTTTATTATTCAGCATATTAAAGAACGATCGAGTCAAGTCGGACACAAGGTAAGGTACTTCGTCTCAATATCCTTTCATTGAGTCATTTTTTGTTTTAATACAGGACTTTTTTATACACTGTATAAACACCCTTGACTTTTCAATGGGAAAAATTTTCTACGAAGCATTTTACTAAACGAAAAAAAAGGAATGTTTCTTTTAACATAAGCAGTGACTACAAAATTTCCACCGTTGTGAGGTTTATTTGTTCTTCGGCTTCCATAACAAGCCGTAATGTTTTTTGAGGAAATAAATACCATATATTATTTTATGTATATTGGTATTGAAAATGGGTTTGATAATGGATTGTTATGTCAATATATTTAAGTGAAATATTTTGATTTAAATGTAGAAATGTTTTCTTTCATTTATATTTGTTTTATGTGTTATGATTTTATAATGGTACATGGACATTTTATGGGTGGTTATGTGATAAACCAAATGATGGGAGGTTCCGTGATAAAACAGGATGGGTGGTTACATTATAAAATCCAATGCATTGGGTATGGAAGTCGGTTTTAGGGCTATTCCAATTTCTGATTTGGGTGGAAGTCGATCAGATGGTTGTTCTATTTATGTATGTTTATGTCCCAAGTTACCTTTATATGTTATGTGTGCTTTATAAGGGTTTTATTATAACCTTTTTGTTAAAATAGGGTATGTAGTGATATTTTATTCAGTAAAGATTATTTGATACTTCCTAAAGGTGAAAATTATTAATTATGTTAACGTATTCATGGTTTACTTGTTGTTTTGAGTAACTAACAGTTTTCCTTCTTTGTGTATCCCTTACTGAGATTTTGATGCTCATAACAAGTTTTTTTTAAATGTCTTTTATAGAACATTATGTGGAATAGGGTTAAGGATGGGATCAAGGAAAAGTCATGTTGTCTAAAACATGGAACTAGACATGACTCATTTTTTCAAGAGTTTTTATTTTATGAAAAAAATGGAAACTGAGTACACATGTCTAATTTGTAATCTTTTGAGATTTAATAGTTATGCACTAATTATATAAGACTCTAAACCTGAAAAAATCCTCAATATACATTATTACCTTTTTTCAAGATTATGTATGTTTTATGGCAGAGTCCTTATAGTTGGTATCAGATGTTGGTTTAGATAACTTAAGGATATTAGGGTATTGTTAAAGAAATTTACATAAAATAATTTATGGTAATATTGAAATGATATATAATTTACATATTACAATGTTGCTTTTCCTATGATATTTCTATTTTTAGAATTGTTTTTTTAGAGGAAACATGACAGCTATGTGGGGACGACATCAGGAAGAAGACAACCTTTTAAATCAGCAACTTGAGATGGTCATAATCAGAAATGAACAGATTGTTGCAGTGATGGCATAGTTGAATCAAGCTATAAATAGTGGTGGTATCCATGCATGAGATCAGTCAGATCAACCATAGTGGAACATGTTAGGAGTGGAGTATTTCATGAGGAAACATCCCCCATCATTCAGAGGATCATCTGACCCGGTGCTAGCATAAGGGTGGATTAAAGCACTGGAAAAGATTTTTGATGTCATGGGTTGTTCAGAACATCAAAATTTTAGTCTCGTTGTTTACTGTTTTGATGGTGAGGATGATTAGTGGTGGTTAATGGTGAAAAATATTAGGGATAGTGATGAGATTTATTCTTTTTATTGGGATTAATTCAAATGTATGTTTCTTGAGAAATATTTTCCTAAGGTGGTTCATCTTAAAATGGAAAATCAATTCCTAGAATTGAGGTATGAGGATGACTTAGTGGATGCTTATGAAGAAAAGTTCATTCGAATGGCAAGGTATACACCAAATTTCATCTGTGATCTTAATAGTATAATAAATAAATTTTACTCAAGACTGAAGCCATGATATCGAAAATCATTAGCCTCTCATGAGTTCAAAAGTTATCAAAAACTTGTTCCATGTGTGGAGATGGTAGAAATGGAGTTTGCTGATGATCAAGTGTTTGTTGAAAAACAACAGAATAAGAGGTATAGTTGGTAGGCAAAGGGAATGAATACATCAATGAATCCTGGATGTAAAAAAATTAAATATCCATCATGTGATAATTGTGGTAAAAAACATCCTGGAGAATGTTTATCAAAGTCTGTAAAGTGCTTCTGGTGTGGTATTTCTAGTCATATTGCTCATAGCTGTAAAAAAGATGGTCAAGTAGGTAATTAAAATCCATCGGTAAGATGTTTTAAGTGTAATTGAATGGGTCATTATGAAAATGAGTGTTCATCAAAGAACTAAACTAAGGGAAAGTAGCCATACTACAAGAAAAAAAGGGTGATGAAATCCTTTGCAACTACTTCAACAGATGTTGGGCCATCAAATGAAGTAGTATCAAGTACGCTGTTTGTTTGTTCATATTATGCAAATGTGTTGTTTGATTCAGGGTCTACAAACTCTTTCATTTATGAATATTTTTCTAATAAATTGGGAATTCCATATCAAGATATGAATACAGATCTTATGGTGAAAACACCTGGAGGAAATGTTGAGATAAAAAAGAAAACATAAGAACCTTCTTGTCCTTGTGTGCGGGAATAATCTACCAGTAAACCTTATTGTTTTTCCTCTAGTAGAATTTGAAGTTATTTTGGGAGTGGATTGGATGTCTATTTATCATGTTAAGATTTACTATAGAGCTAAATCGATTTTATTTCAGAAAGATTTACAGTTTGCATACAATAATGAACACTTCCTTTTGATAACATATCAGAAAGCTAAGAAAATAGTAAAAGATGGAAATGAATTTTACCTTGTTCATATTGTTGAAAATAAATAAAGTGTTGAGATTAATGATGTGAAAGTGTTAAATTAGTATCTTTATGTTTTTCCTGATGAGTTTCCTGGTATTATACTTGATCGGGATGTTCAATTTATTGTTGACTTATTTTCTGATGCTATGACAATTTCAAAACCCCCTTTTCAAATGGCTGAAATTGAACTTTTATCCTTAAAGAAGAAATTGCAGAAGTTATTAGATAAAGGTTTCATTCGACCTATCACATCACCATAGGGTTATCATATCTTGTTTGTTAAAAAGAAAGATGGTTTAATGAGACTTTGTTTTTATTATAGAGCATTGAATATCATCACTATTAAAAACAAGTATCCTTTGTCTCATATCGATTTTTTTATCAGCTCCAGGGAGCTCAGTATTTTTGGAAGATTGATTTGAGGTCGGGGTACCATCAGTTGAAAGTAAAAGAAGTAGACATTCTGATGACCACATTTCGTACTAGATATGGCCATTATGAATTTTTATTTATTCATTTTGGTTTAACAAATTCACCTGTTGTATTCATGGATCTTATGAATAGAATTTTCCTTGTGTTATTGAATATGTTTGTGGTTGTTTTCATAGATGAAATTTTGTTTTATTCCAAAAGTAAAGAGGAACATGAAAGTCATTTAAGGGTTGTCTTGCAAACCTTAAAAAATGAAACATTATATGGAAATTCAGAAAGTGAGAGTTTTGGTTACAAAAAATTTCTTTCCTTGGTCACATTTTTTAAAAAAAATGGTATAACTGCTGATCCTGCTAAAACAAGAGCTGTTGAATAATGGCCAAGACCCATAAATATTACTGAGATTCATAGTTTTATTGGTTTGGAAGGTTATTAATGATGGTTCATTGAGAAATTTTAACAATCATCTAGTCTAATGACTAAGTTAACTCGAAAAGGTGTTAAGTTCATTTGGACAAAAGAGTTTGATGATTGTTTTCATGAATTGAAAAGAATATTGGTGATTGCTCCAGTTTTGGCACTGCCATCCAGAAATGGTGAGTTTCCTTTCTACAGTGACTATTTGTTAAAAGGACTTGGTTGTGTTCTAATGTAGAATGATCAGTTAATTGTTTATGCTTCATGTCATTTGAAACCACATGAGTTAAATTACCCTACACATGATTTGGAATTAGCTTCTGTTGTTTTTATATTAAAATTTTGAAGGAATCATTTGTATGGAGTAAAAGGTGAAATATACACTGACCAAAAAAATTTAAAGTATATATTCCCTCAAACATAATTGAACATGAGACAGAGGAGATGGCTGGAATTAATTGGGGATTATGATTGCAAGGTCCATTACCATCTGGGAAAAGAAAATAATGTAGCTGATACTTTGAGTCAAAAAAGTAATGCTTCATTAACCATGTTACATTTTTAACATGATCCTTTAATTTTTGATTTGATGAACATTGGAATAGAAGTTGTTGGTTTATAAAATTCCTCTATTTTGTATCAGGAGTTAGTGAGATCATCTCTATCAGACAGAATTAAGAAAGAATAGAAGGATGACAGTGAGTTGTAGAAAAAGATGGATTTGGTTCAAAAGGGTAAGTTGCCTGATTTTAATGTAGAAAATGATTGTGTTTTGAGGTTTGGAAAGAGATTATGTGTTTCTTATGATTCATAGTTTATGAATGAGTTGTTATGTGAAGCTCATAGTTCTCCATTTTTAGTTCATCCTGGTAGTACTAAGATGTATAGAGATTGTCAATAGTATTACCGGTGGGATGAAATGAAAACATATATTGCTGATATTACTGTGAAGTGTTTGACTTGTCAGCATGTTAAAGTAGAGTGGAAGTTACCGAAAGGGATGCTTCATCCTTTACTGGTGCCAGAGTGGAAATGGGGAAATATATCAATGGACTTAATTGTGGGATTACCAAAAACCTCTCGAGGTAATAATACGATCTGGGTTATTGTTGATCAATTGACTAAATATGATCATTTCTATCATATTCGAGATACTTTGTCTCTATATCAACTTGCTCAGTTATATGTTAAAGAGATAGTAAGGTTGCATGGTGTTCCCCTCTCCATTGTATCTGATCTTGATCCCAAGTTTACTTTTATCTTTTGGAAAGGACTTCAGAAGTTGTTGGGTACGAAATTAGATTTTATTACAGCTTTTTATCCTCAATCAGATGGACAGTTAGAATGAAAAATTCAGACCTTGGAGGATATTCTATGTTCTTGTACACTGGATTACCAGGGAAGTTGGGACCAACATCTTTCTTTGGTTTAATTTTCAAATAATAACAGTTTTCATTCAAGTATATAGATGGCTCCATTTGAGGAATTATATGGAAAGCGTTGTCGAACTCCAAATTTTTGGGATGAAGTAGGTGAAAGGTAACTGATGGGACCAGAATTTGTAGAAGAGATGTCCGAGAATGATCCGTTGATTCAGAAGCTCATGAGAACAGCACAAAGTAGACAGAAAAGTTATGGGGATATCTAGAGGAAAGATATTTCTTTGAGGTAGGTGATCCTGTCTTTCTCTATGTTTCTCCATGGAAAAGTGTGATGCGTTTTGGTATGAAGGGAAAGTTGAGTCTGAGGTTCATTGAACCATATGAAATCATAGAGAAAGTTGGATCTGTTGCATACAAAGTGTCTTTACATCCATGTTTTTCCCAGGTACACAATGTTTTTCATGTTTCGTTGTTGAGAAAGTATATGCCAAATCCATCTCATGTTTTGAGTCCAGAGGTAGTTCAGTTGGAAGAGAATCTCTCTTATGAAAAGAAACCAGTCCATATTATTCGACAAAGACAGAAAGTGTTTCGGAATAAATTAATTCACTAGGAATCTGAAAATTCTATGAGGGATAAATACCCCCACTTATTTTGATAAGTGAATAAAAATTGTGAGGATGAAATTTCCAAAAGTGGGGAAGGATGTAACATCCTAGGTAAATAAAGAATATAACATATTTTATATTTATTAATATTTTTTAATTAAATATTAATTTTACTTTAAAAGGGCCTCTATGTTTGAAAGCATACCCGATACGCAACAACGGGTTTCTTTGAAATCTTACGTTGCACACTAATAATATAATATTATTATTTTAAGTGGTAGTTAACTCCTAGACATTGTGTTGGTCGGAATGAACAAAACATACTAAAATATTATTATACATGTTTGTTATATGTATTTACATTTATCCAATAAATGTTAAAATCTTAAAATGTGAATGAATCTAATTTTAAGCATAATTTACATTAAAAGGTTTATTTACCGACTTTTAATGGAGAACCCTCTTTAAATATAGTTTTTTTCACTTTAATAAATTATATTTGACTATATTGAATCCTTCATTAAAATGGGGACATCAAAATTTACTTTCTGTAAATTTTTGGAATTTTTCCGATTAAGTTAATCTTTTTGAATAATGAAAAATATTGCATTTTAATTCAAAAATGTGTTTTATTATAGTTTATTTATAATGTTATATTATATTTTCAATCAGTTTAAAATTTTAATTAGAATAAATTTTTACCATTTAATCCAATGTTGGTCATTTTAATTAATTTCAATTTGAAAGTGGACATAAACTAGTGTCAATCTTTTGATAGTTATTATTTTTTAAAAACACGCAATTTGTTTTAACAATGATAATTAATTTTAAATTAATTAATTCCACTTCTATGTTTTGAATTTGGAAAAATAGACATCATTTTTGAATTTTTAATATAAAATATATCTTAAAATGAATTTTTTGTATTTTTCTAAAAACATCAATTTTTGATGAATAGTGAAACCACTTAGTAGTAGTTAAAAAAACTATATTTTTCATTTAAATGAAATTTTACCACTTAAGTGAATTGAATTTCAAAAATCTGGTATACATGGTTGTTATTATTATGTAAAATCGGGTATAATAAGATGAAATTTTTTCGTTGAATAGTAACTTTTGACTTTCATTTACCGCGGTTAAATGAAAAAAAGGTAATTCAAGGTAAAAAAAATATTGTAATAATTTAAAATTACCTTAACACATGCCCTAACCTTATTGGATGAGTAATGTCCAACCATGGGCATCCATTGGTCGATTTTGGGACCCCATGGATCCACTTAGGAGTGATAATGACATTTTAGATTAATTAATTTAATCTAAAGGCAAAAATGACAGAAACAAAAAACTTTTAGTAAATTAATTTTTATATGGTGTTATATAAGTTGTAGTTTTGAATATAAATATTCATTGGAAATAAAAAATTATTTCCTACTTCATGGTATTTTTTTATCATTTTTATACATCAAATAAATAAAATTATTTGTGACATAATAATGATGTAGTATTTACCTCATTAATAAATGATTTAAATAAATAAGATTATAATGATTAAAAAATTATCCCAAACCTGTCCAATTCATATTTGATTATTTTATCTCGACCATGGGTCATCTAATCTTGGACTCTAATGATTTTTTTATCTTTATAAACAAAAAATCATTATATAAAAAAATAATAGTTTCACACTTTCCTAAAGAGCCCCTCCTCTCCCTCATAAAGAAGACCACTTATAACCGGTTTCTCACACCTCTGAAGCCTTTAGTCTCATCCAAACTCTACCCAATTAAGCTTTTTACATCCCTGTCCTTCTCTTATAAGTCTTACCATAGGCATAAGGTACTTAAAGAAGTCCTTTTGGTTTAAACCAAATGAAGTTACCCAAATTAAAGGTAATGGTTTCTCTTAACTTCTTTTATTTTATTTCACTTCTCCAGCCCCATCAATATTTTTATTCCTTTATTTTATAGCAACACCAGTATCCTCAATATACTAGGATGTTTTTATTAGAAGTATTATAATTACACTTACACACACCTCAATCTAATGGGTGTAGAACACACTATTTCTGTGGATTGAAAACTAACGCCTCACGAGATGATGATTGTTCTATTATCTTCTACCGCCTATCAAGGTGGCCATTATGATGAAATTGTATTTATATATGATATATATTATGTCTATGTTTTATTTATGCTTCTGTATTTTCAATTTATATCATACTTTTATGGTTTCCATTATGCGTAAACGCGATAATTTCATTTGAGTAAGTGCGGACTACCGCCCCCTCAATGTGATATGACCCGTTAAGCCCACATGTGAGACATATAAAGGATGGAGTTAATGATATTTTATATTATATTATACTAGAATTATAATATTCCTATGTATCATTATGTATTAATTCAATTAAAATAGGCAATATGATTTTACGTAGCGTTCATGCATACGTACAACTTACCGTCTCTATGAATGTTGCATTTCATTTCTTACCATCAAATGTTATGTACTATTATAAACACATGAATATACAAGATATATATGATATATATGACATCTAAATCATGAATATCATTTTGTATATATTGGACTGTTGGCCACATGGAAAACTTGTAAATATATGGTGTTCATTTTTGACTCATGTACCAAATAACTATAAAATGACCATTATTAACTTGAATGATTACATAATGTTTATAACATGATATTAAGTGATATAAAAGGAATAATAAACATGAAAAGGGTTCTTAAGAGAGTATTAATTAACATTATTTTATTATTAAAGAGATTAAAGGATGATCGAGTCAAGTCGGACACGAGGTAAGGGACTTCGTCTCAATCTCCTTTCATTGAGGCACATTATGTATTAATACACGACATTTTTTTATTCGTTGTATAAACACCCATAACATTTCAAAGGGAATATTTTTATATGAAGCATTTTACTAAATGAAAGAAAGTAATGTTTCCTTTAACATATGCAGTGATAGTGACATTTCCACCACCATAAGTATTATTTTGTTTTTTGGCATCCTTAACAAGTCGTAATGGTTTTTTAAGGAAAATAAATAACATGTATTTTTTTATGTATTTTTTTACTGAAAATGGTTTTGATAATTTATTTTTTATTTCAATATATTTAATTGATATATTGTGATTGAAATGTAGAAAAATTTTCTTTCCTTTAGATATTTTTTGTGTTATGATTTTATAATGGCAGTTGGACATTTTATGGGTGGTTACGTGATAAACCCAATGACGGGTGGTGCCGTGATAAACCAGGATGAGTGGTTATGTTATAACCTCCAATGCATTGGCTATGGAATTCGGTCGTATGGCTATTCCAATTAGTGATATGTGTGGAAGTCGACCGTATGGTTATTCTAATTAAGTTTGTTTATGTCTCATGTTACCATTATATGTTATGTGTTATTTAAATGTCTATTATGGAATCCTTTTGGTTACAAAAGGGTAAGTAGTGATCTTTTATTCAGTGAAGAGTATTTCTTACTTCATAAAGGTGAAATTTATTACTTATGTTAATGTATTAATGTTTTACTTTTTTTTGAAAAACTAACAGTTTTCCTTCTTTGTGTATCCCTTACTGAGATTTTTATGCTCATCCCAAGTTTTTTTGAAATGTTTTTCATAGGACATAATGTGGAATAGGGTCAAGGATGGGATAAATGAAAAGTCATATTGTCTAAAACATGGTACTAGATATGCCTCTTTTTTCAAAAGTTTTTATTTTATTAAAAAATGGAAACTGAGTACAAGTGTCTACTTTGTAATCTTTTGAGATGTAATAGTTATGTACTAATTCTATAAAACTATAAACCTGAAAAGATCCTTATTGTGAACTATTAAATTAATTCAAGAATATGTATGTTTTAAGGCCGAGTCCTCATAGTCAGAAAAAAAATCACATTTTTAAGACACATAGGCAGCATGCATGGTTAGGCCGCACTATTTCAAAAAGTGTGGTCCAACCGTGAGGCCAATACTACACATTTGGAACCTGTATGGTTTGGATGTATAATTTTGGATACCATGTGCAAACTATGTGACATGGTTCCATAAAAAAATTAGAACAATGTGAATGCCTTCGGCATGGTTTGGATTACCATTTTTGTGTCGTCTACCCTCGACCAAATGCTTATAAAGGCTCAAATGATTTATAATTTTTGACACATAGTCTCTCTCAATCTATATTGATGCTGTGAAACATAAACCATGAATGAATAGAGTGAACTAAAAATATTCTCAGCATTAGGAGGCCATACATTTACCTACAAACCAATAAACCTAAAATGTTCAATTGAAGAAAAACAACACAAAATTCAATATTAAAATCAAGAACACCAAAAACTTGAGAGATAATCAATGAAAAAATGATATGAAATATTAAAATATTAAAATAAAAATATTTGGTGACAAATGATCCCACAATTATTCATTATTCTACAAAAAAATAAAAAAATATCCAGTTGATTGATCAATGACAAAGGTTCTGACACTTTCCTAAACCAACAACTCAATATAAAAACACCACAACATCCACCAAAATATAACACAATACTCTAACATGAAACGATCCTTTAAATACTATCAATTATTCATGTGATAATGGAGAAATATACTCTGGAAGAGAAGAAATGTACCTATACTAAAAAAACCAGTCCCAAACTAGGGTTCAATCCATCCAAAAGTTGATTAGAAAGAAATAATTACACGTATAGAAATAGAGACGCACTATATTTGATACGAGAGGATCGAATGGACACCCCAACATTTTAAAATTCCATCTGGTGGCACAAACTACAAAACCATTCAAACAAAGACCATGATGACCATAATTATGAAACAAAAAATCATTTATAGAACCAAACGAATAGGACTCTACACTCTCTTAAATTCACTATGGTAGTAATAATAAACACATCAACACATACCTCCACTCAAAAAATTAGAAAATTAGGGATTTCAAAATAGTTATTCCATTAACAATAGAGATTATAAAAATATTAAATCATCCTAATCCACTAAAATAAATCATATTATACAATAAAATAAACTAAAACTACATAAATTATAGTCAGATAGAATGTGATTTCAATATGAACACATATCAGCCTCTTACTCCTATAAAGGTGATGAGGAATTATTTGATGGAGTGGTATTTTCACCACATCAATTTCAAGAAAACACCCTAATAGAATTGTAGAATTTGAACCATGTTTCCACTGATATGAAAGGTATTTTTATAATTTCACATGAAGTATTCTTAGGATCTGACTTTCCACACTCATGACACAACACAATATTGTGCCTAGAAGATGTTGAGTGGAGATATGAAGGCATCCAAATTAACCAACCAACACCAATAGAATTAAGACTATTTACCCACCTAATTACTATAATATCATTCACCACATCTTAAGGATGGTGGATGATTGGAAAACTCCAAAATTCTTGGAAACACAGCCTCATCCCATATATCATGTCCCACCACATCGACAAAAGAGGTCAGACCAAACATCAATAACATAAACTTTATAGTAGGATGAAGCACATTTTAAAAATCTCAAGACATAAATAAATCATCCATGTCCTACATCTAATGATAAATAACTAATTCAATGAAATTAAGGATAAAATATAACAATGACCCATCACCTTACTAATGGAAGAAGACATATATCTCTTTATTTATCTTCAAAATCTCATTCAAATAATACCGAACGAATGATGCCAAGATGAATTACCAAGGATTTACTTCATGAGGATTTTTAATTAATACTGACTTATACAAATTCAACCACACACCTTTATGAAAAATTATTTCAAACATAAAAATTTTGGAATTAGGAAACTCAAGGTTACCAATGATCCTTTAATTTCAACGTCAAATGGATCTACATCAACATAAAAGGGAGTAGGGTTAAAATTTTCAATCTCAATGTTAAATTAAATTGGTATACCAACTAAAGGTTCCCCTAATAGTGAAAATTTTATAGCTTCATCTCAAATGTACATTATATCATTGGTGGGGGAATAAACTATTCAATTAGGAAACCATGATATAAACAAAAATTAAATCATCAATTAGAACTCTAACTCGATACACTACTCTGAAAACCTTCCCAATTCACATGAATACAAAATACATAAACAACTATTATAAGAACATCCGAATTATTTTTTTATGTATAATTTTCAAATGAAAAATTATCATGATGAGTGGTACCCTCAGTAATTTTATTCTATGGGGCCTGACAAACATACATTCCTATCCTTATATAGGCATTCATTACCTGATGTTAGTATTCAACCACATAATAACACATCTATATGTGTGATCCATCAAATTAATATATAAGGTTAAGAAAATTCATTACCCTTTTTTATTTAAAAACATTCATACTTGGTTTAGAATTCCATAATACATTTCAAAAGATCACTAACTTCTAGGTCAAAAACATTGTTCAATATCTACTCATTAATCTATTTTATTCTTCTAAAAAATAAAATACCATGAATTCAATAAGAAACAAAATTTTTTATATTCAGTACATTCCCAAACATATCACAAAATACAATTCCATCTATAGTTGTTTGATTAAAAAATATTCATATAAAAAAATTATCTTTATTTAGTCCATATATCCAAAATGAACATTTAAATAAATATAGAGACTCATTTTACAACATCAAAAAATAAAAACATTAACACATAAAATAAATTTATTCAAAATTTAAAAAAATGGGCTTTCAAAACAATCTCAGGATCATGGAAAATCTAAAACAACTCACAAAAAAATTACTGTCTATGGGAGACATGACCACATGGTTTGAGGCCATAATATAATCAAACAACTATTACAAAAAAATACTATATGACCACATAATTGTCTCTAAATGGATTTCTAGGCCATGCAATCTAAATATGACCACTATGTCGACTCTTGTTTCATTCCCAAAATCACCAGACAACCCACAAGAACTAGACAAACCACGAAGAACACTGAATCCCATGGTAACCCAAGTTTTTGCATATAAAATGATGGCTAAAATAATTCTTATTGCTACACCACGTACTCAAAAAATACTACTCCATCGACCTTGACGTAGAATGTTAAAGTGGGTTCTCTGAAGATTTTTCCACTAAATAACCTCATATAATAATATTTTCTCATGAACCAACAATTTTAAACCCTAAATATGTCAAATGCTTTGGTCTACCATATGCCTATGAGTCATTAATATCCAAAAAGGATGATGAGAAGCACATAGGGAACCAAATTGCCCCAAAAGGAATGATTTATAACTAAACAAATAAACCAAATTAGCATAAATAATCAATGAATTACAAAAAAAATATAATAACCCAACTGAGAAACTTTTATACACAAACTAAATAGTAAGACATAAAATCCATCAAGTCATAAACTATAAATGATGAAATATAAGTCAATATGTGACCATAACATTAACACTCAGATCAAAAAACCATACACCACCCTTTGAAATCAAAGCCAAGATGGAAGAAACACTCGAAACAATGATGAGTTGAATATATATGCGTTATTATTAAAACCAAATAGTCGTTCTAGAAAAAATATATTCAGAAATTCACTTACATGAAATAAATATAGAAATCAATATAAATATTGAAATAAAATATATAATTCACAGTTTATCTTCTCATAAAAACATTAATGAAAAACATGTCCTATTTCAATTTTATTTTGAGACCATATTCATTTCAAATAAGGGAAACATTAAAATTTTAAAGAGGAAGGATAATGTTGTTACATAGGGAGGGAGGAATTATATAATTTTTTAAAAACCTTTTTCACTACTGTATTCATTCCAACACAATACCTTTAATAAATAAGTACACCATTAATGGTATCAAATCTGTAGTAACCTATCATGGAAAATGGAATATACCATGCATATGTAACCAAACAATAATGATTCTAAATCATCTTCCCTAGATAACTATGGTCCAATTTATATTAGAGAAACCTAAGAGGTATGTGGATAAACTAGAACCTAGAAAACAGATTACCCCTCATTTAGGCATACTTATCATAATGAAATCAAATTCACCCCATGGGTTCTTACCCTTCATGGTGTAGCTGACTGGAACAATCCAAATATTGGTAATGGTCCTTACTACGTTTCAATAGCCAAAATGAAAGCATATGTTAGATAATAAATTGTTCCCCAAAAATACACTAGTTATTTTAGGTACACATGCATTGATTAATTGGTGTGATCCAAACAAGACCAAATAATTAAACATCCACATATTAATATATCACATTAAATCATATCCTAGAATGAGTCCAAGGAAAAATACCTAAATTTTAACCATTTATTCACAGGGCATTACCACAAAAAATACCTCACCCACAATTCAACATTACAAAGGGAGAATAATCATAAAAGGAGAGCTTCCAAGAGAATTTTTTATAATGATTCACAATAGACCTCAAACCCTATTTATGAAACCACCCATTATTATTGAAAAACACTTATTTTCAAAAAAGGATAAAAAACATCATTCAAAAATTTAAAAACACATTAGAAATCCATTTATGGAACCCTAATTTCAATTTTAGGAACCATATAAATTTACAAGGCCAAAACCAGGCCTTCTAAATCGTAGATCGATTATAAAATCTTGTCATGAAATTTATGAAACACATAATGTACATATATTAAAAACACCATTATATATACATTGAAATAAGAATGAAATAACCTCATTTTATATAAAAAAATTATTCTAAAAATCAAACACAAATAATTATAATCCTTAGAAGGTGATAATAGCTAGAAACCAACATAATATTAAATATAAAGAGAATATTAAAATGGAGCCTAACTCAGCCAACATTCTCATCAGCAAAAAAAATATGAAACAACTCCACCTGGGTTCTATGAAGCAAGAACATCCTCAAGAAACCCTAAGTAGACAATATCACCAATTTAATCTCAAATAAATGTGAACTGTATATCCACAAGAAGGTGGAAGAATAATAAATCAAGAGAAAATTGAAAAATCCAGAAGAGAAGGAAAAGATGATGATATTTCAATGAATATTCTCCATATAACCCTGAAGATAACACTTGGGTGTACCCTTGGGGTATATGATGAGTCTTAGACTAGAATAGAAGAGCTCTAATAGGTCCTATGAGCCAACATTGGGTGAGATAGGATTTGGGGGGCTAAAATTCAAATAGGGTAGAAAGGTAAATTCACATATTATGGAACTTATTCACAATGAATGGTTAGGCTATATGGTTTACAAAACAATTTTCTATCTGTTCACCCCTAATTAAACACTAGGTACTTGAACAGCTTGGCCCAATGTGTTGAGAAATTTTCCACCAACTGTTTCACATGGTTATATCATAAATTGTCGAACCAGGTTCATGAATTTACTAACAATGCAAGGGTTATGGGACCTTGAAAAGATACATCAAGAATGAAATTACTATTTTATCTATGTATATGAAATATTTGGTTCAAATTTTTTTTAAACATGATACAAATAGCATATAAAAGAGAATGAACTAAAAAAACTCATCACAGGGAGTCCATATAGTTACCCATATAAAATGAAACTAAAATGTGAAACTAAAGTAAAACATCTAATAACCCAAAATTTATACATGGAACACATGAAACATGAGAGAGAAACTAATTAAAAAAGATAATTTAAAATAAATTAAGAAAATCACCAATGGTGTGAAATGTTAAAAATGGAACTATTAATTATTTTCTTCCATTATATAGTATTTTATAATCATTATCGATCATCATGAACCAACCAATACCTTTTAATAATTGATTTTAAAATTTTAAATAATTTGGGTACTCTATGACATAGCATAAGCTACTGCATAATAGTTTCCCTTGCAGTATATATTGTCAAACTCTTTCCCATTCTTAAAAATTTATTAACTAAAAATTAACTATTATTTATCAATTAAAAAAGTCACTACCTTGAAACAACAACATATATTTCATATTAAAAATTATGTGAAATCCCACAGTCGACTAATTCTATTATTCTTGATTACGTACCACACATAACTTCACTTAAGACCACATTTGGAATCCCATAACAACATCATTATACAATCAACACCTAATTACATTGACACAATCTAATAAATATATGTCATTATCTTTTCTATATCAAGAACCACACATTATCATCAAATCCTCTGAAATACCCTCCCATATCGACAACAAGATAAGCACCCCTACCATCATAACATCATTATACATCCTCACCCATTATTTCAACTGTATAAGTTTAAAATTCTAACATAATAAGGCTCTAACTGAAATGTGCGTAAAAAAATATCTAATGTATTATTCCACATATAATTTCAAAGGAAACTATAGACGTGTCAGATTTGTAATTCGATATATAATCAATTTTAATCGGGATTTTTCACCATCTAATAAATTATTTTTGAAATTATTCCCTTTTTTAACTCAAATGAAATATCTATTTTATAAAATTTAATCTCTATAGATCTATGATTATAAATTTTAAATGATAAACATTATTCATGTAAAATGTAATTTTTTACAAGATCTAATTTTCATTTATAAAAAAAATTAGTATTATTATTTCAATATATATTTCATTATAAAAATGTTTTAAAATCATTAGGATTTTATTAAATATTCATAAATATCAATCGTATAAAAAATGTTTACATATTTTTAGAACACTATGAAATTCATATATGAGGAAAAAAAACTTCAAAATCATTGGATCACATATCCCAAATATTGAAACATTAATATTAATACTTCCCACTGGAAATAACACTTATGGTTCATAAAAATATGTTACAATATATCAAGTGATAATATACATTTCATTATTCTAACATCTGAAATTAAATACATAATTATTGTCATCATTTATTGAGCTCTCAAACACTAAAACATGTTTTCATTAAATTTTATCAATTAATAAATACACAATTTCGTTTGATTATCCCTTTATCAATTTTAGATAATTTATAAAATAATATTATTAAATCCATAACAAGAAAAATCCTTATTTTCTCATCTTTCCAATAATCTTATCGATTAACAACATTATTATATACTAGAATTAATAAATGTTTTCTATCATTTTTGAAATTATTATAATTAATATATATGAATGGAATAAATTTTCCATAATCTATGATAAAATTACTTATTCATGCAATCCAATATTATTATTGAAGTTATTCATGGCAGTTAAACAATAAGCGGTAAAACATTGTTTTCATGTAGAGTGAATTAATTTCATTTATTAAAATAATTTTTACACAAAAGTTCTTTTTCATGGTAATTATATTTGTAATTTAATTAGGAAATCAATTTCATAAATTTAATTCCCATTAAAATTCTATAATTAATAATATCTCATTGGTGGGATTACTCATCATGCATTTCTCCTCCTATTTTATAATTTTAGGATTATCACAAACTAATTACCTTTGTAAATATTTTCTATATTATTTTATATTATTTTTTTTAGTTTAAACCATTTATAAAATTATTCTAAAGATTGAAAATTTTACAATTTAGTAGTCTAAAAATGGTATTTCTCCATTCCCTTACCTAGATATTTTATTTTCAAGTCATTGTATCCTAAATAGTGGAGAGTGGAAGATGTATTGAACACTAAAAATGATATTCTATAAGTAAAATTGGCTATATAATATTTTCTAAAGACCTAAAATCTCAAATATCTAGGTTTTCGATCATATGAGAATTTTGGAAACAAGTAGATAATAAAGTGATAATAAGAGGAATGATGTTATGATTTACAGATATCCACCTATAGAAAATTCAAAAACTAAATAAAATTTACTTTATTTTATTTGATAATAAAAGTGGTCCCATATTTGTTTCATTAAAATATTTGGATGTTTAGGATCTTATTGAAAACTATAATATTTGAAAAAAAACACACTAATTTACATTTTTCATAATAATTCATCATATAGAAGACAATACAAGTTGTTCTAAAAAAGTATACTGAAACATTAATATTTTTCAGAGACCATTGTATGATATAAAACTGCTGCATTTTGATAATATTGTTTTACCCTTACATTTCTTAATACATTTAATAATACTTTAAAAAACTATGAATATAGTTATGTATAAACTGATGTGCCTTAAGTGTATTGGAACCCTTATATGAGTTCCCTCAACAATATCAACACTTAAACGAGTACCCTTATATTGGAAAAGGGTCCTCACTATTACCCTTACTTGATATTACAAATATGGGGCTACAAATAATAAAATTACACATTACATTTAAACATCTCATGGGATGGTCGTGTTATAGTTTAGAAACTCAAGATAACCACTACATAACCATACATATAAGAATAAGATAGATTTTAGAAATTAATAACCATTTAGAAATTAATATTACCCTAAGACAACACAAATATCATATTTAATGAAAAATATATCATTTAAAATTTTAAGGTTTTTAATCCAAATAACAATTATAAATTCAATAAGAGGGTTTATTATGACTTATAAAGTTACATATCACATATAAAAATATATAAATAATTTAAATGTACATATTTAATAAAAAATATATTATTTTCTTAAATTATAAAATAATTGTAAAAAACAATTAAAAAATGGCATTTCAAAAAAAATTCCATTTTTTGGAAAACATTGCAAAACCACCATACATGCCAAATTAAAGGGAAGTCTCAGGAATATAATACAACAATACATTTTATATATATCAAACAATTGTCCTTAATGAGAATTAAAAAATTTGAGAGAGGGAGGAGAATATATTATGGAGAAAATTTTACCACCACGTATTATAAATCCCACAGTTTCCGCAACAAAAGGAAAACGAAAAATCACTATAGAGGTTCAAGGTGTTTATATAAAAAACACAATTAAATGATTCCAAAACAATATCATGTTGGGTATATCCATTTGACATGGTCATGGAAAACCATATAAACAAAAAACAAATCAATCAATCCATGAATTTCAAATCAAATAATCAATACATAAGTAAATTAATTAACAAAAAAAATCATATCAAAATGATTTTAATAGAATGGAAAAAATATCTATTATGAATATAACACCATTATCAATTTCTTTAAAAATCATGTACATACGAATTCATTTAATGGAAAATATATACAATTATTATTTTTATTTATACTTAATGAAAATTGATTTAAACATGATCATGTTTTCAAAATTCTTCAATTCTTACTTGAAATGTACCCCAAAAATTCCACATTAAATTAAATTAAATTTGAGTGCATGTTGATAGTGAATCTAAAAAATCAACTTTTGATTATAACCCATAATATTATTGAATCATCAAATGAAAACCCTATTAAATCATTCTCCTTAAAATATTATTTATCAAATGATATATTTAGTAAATTCTTTCAAAACACTATAAAATTCATTTATATAAATAGATAATTATATTACGAAATAATATCAATTTTTTCATTAATATAACTTATTGTGAGAAAAAAAATTCCAAGTGTTTATTAATGAATATTTTTATAATGTGTAAATAAATCCTAAAATAATGACATAATCAATCAAAATTTTCTTTTCCCAATTACCATTAATTGTTATCATAATAAATTTGATACTTTAATTAAATTATTTTTATTCAACTAGAACCGCTCTACAATGATCTATAAAAAATTTATATTAATACATATAACTTCCAATACATAGTGAACTCAAATATAAAATATGTCATGATACATAATAGAACATGGGGTTGGAATAACGATTTCTACCATCATAAAAAAGTCTTCTCATGTTTTTTAACATATAATTATTAATTTGGTGATTAATAAATCAAATGATACAAATTACTTGATGCACCAAATTACATTTACCACTTACCATATCTGAAAGAAATTACATTCAAGTGTTTTATGTCATAAATACATAAAATACAAAAAACAACTTAAACAAATATATTATACCAAATTAGATTCCACGGGTATATGAATTAAACTACCCATCCACCAAAACATGACATTATTTACATTGGGTGGTGCTGACATTCCTACATGGTTTGACAATGGGTCATAAATAAAATGTCAAATTGGGTAATGTTTCCCATGTATTCACATGATAGAGGAATTAAAAAACATATTACAAGTATACGATAAATATAATAAAATGATGTAGGAACCTCTAGAAGAATCTATATCATAAAATACGCTACATGCATAGACCACATCAAACAAGAACATTAAATAGAGAGAGAGAGAGTAATTCATCAAACAATAGGAAGAAATAAATTATTGATAACTTATAGTTTTATCTATCTCCAAAATAAATATAATATATCTTGAAATGAGTGATGAGTGAAATGATTAAAAAATGAATAAATAAATGAACCCCTTCCCCTATAAATAGTATTAAACACTCTAGGATAAAAATAAATGTAAATATTAACAATATGAAAAAATAACTCCTCCTTGGCCTAAAAATGATCTCAAGAAGAGTGTAAATAGTGACCCATACCCCTAAATTAAACAAATGTCCTAGGATAGTGTAATATAATTATAAGAAAAATATAAGAGAAAACCCCTCCCTATACTACATCTCCAATCCAATACATGGACCTAGGACAGAGTTATACTTATCATCTATAAATTCATCTATGTTTGGGTTGGAAAATAATTTGTTAATGTAATACCAACATTCATGGAAACATGATTTTTAGGTGGGTTTCAATCATCAAAACATGGAGGATTACCTATGGGCATTCCAAAAGCTATAAATTTAGTATCAATGGTCATTCATGTTATTTAAATCTTGGGGTAACGATTAATGGGTTCGAGGATAATAAATCCAATTAAAGTGATAGAACAGAAAATAATTTTTTATCTAAAATATCCCAAAATGGAAGGAAAACATATTTAATAAATAAAAAAACACTCCATAGGTCATATAAATAAAATAATACATGAAAAATCCATTTAACATCCCAATGAATTAGTAAACTCCTCATAAATATCAAAAATGAAAAACCACTGCAGTTGAGATTCCCTAGATGTCAACATCAAAGAAATAGAATCTCAGTGTCCTTTAAGACCATGATATAATAAATAGTTATCCCCACCCCCTCTATTAAAACCACTATCCATCGATCTATAATGGAAACCTTTGATTTCTACAAAAAATTTCAATAAATCTCTCGATGTATAATCCTTTGAGAATTTCATTATCTTTTAAAAATAATTATATATTTGATAAAACAGCTTCTTTATTGTAATTGATAGGAAACATGTGATGAAATTTAATTAGAGGCACTCCAACAAAATAAATAACATTTGGGAATAATATCTAGTGTCATAGATTAATGTTGGTTAATTAGTTACATCTATTTGGAACATATTCCAAATTATTACCCCTTTCAAACATAGGTTCATACAAGAATTATACCATAGAATTTTCAAGGAATATACCACGTTAGTGGAATAAAATTTCCAAATGTATCTATTAAATATGAGGATCATTTTATCAGATCATTGTGAATCCTATAATAACAATTTTTATCTAGTCTCCCTTAATTAAATCATGTACAAAGATTATATTTAACACATTCCCTCCAATACTATGTATCCTCAGCATAGAAGAAATCAAATTTCCAGTTTTATTCAAAACCATCACATTGATACCAATATATCACATCCCCTCCAACAAAATACACACTATGGGAATAACAATTATATAATATATATAATGATCCCTGAAACCCTCCTATAATTTGAAATGGGTTAGAGACAAGCATTGAGAGAAAATCATAGAAGTGCATAAGAGGAATTAAACACTATAATATACGAAAGAGAACAGATAACATAGAAAACCCAAAATATAACTCTATATCATAAAAAAATAAATCCAAATACATGAAAAACATTTAGTGACATACAAATGAAAAAACAAAAAATACTAGAAAAAAATCAGAAGCACTGACCATTCCGCTCTAATCACTCAGAAAGAACTCCTAAATCTTGAATAATATTTCATGATCAGTGATCATCTCTGTCTACCCTGCAATATAGTATATATATATATGGTTATCATAACAGTTAATCTCAATAGGATCCATCTTTAATCCTCTGATTGAAAAATATGATAAAACAAATTAAACAACATTCATTAAAAAATAAGACATAATAATCACCTAAAATTGTTTACTATTTATTATATATCTTCACCATGAATATCTCTATATATGATCAACATAATGTAGAAAAGATGATATAATAAATATTCGGGTACCCAACAACCTCTTCCATAATGGTTTTCCCCTCTACCCCAACATCGCACCACATTCAACTTATGTGCCTAAAATCTATCCTATAATGATAGTAGTTAATGCTGGGTATCCTGAATGCAACTATGATTAATCATTTAATACTTCAATAACATAATCTCATCATCAGACCTATATATCAACATAATAAACATGTTGATAATGGGATCGACCACAGCATGTGTGTCATTTATAATAACTAAATCTATCACAAACCGTACATAACAAACCAATAATAATGATTGGGACACTATATCCAGATATATGTGTTTGTAATAACAATAATGAATTATATCCATTAAAAAATGAATAGAGAACAACAACAATAATGATTATGCCAATAAGCTTGTACCTAAGTGGTACTAGCCCCTGTGTTACATCCAAAAGGACAATGATAAAATACGGATATGGGAAAAATTTTGGGGAACTGAAGCATTAGTGTAGAATGGAACTGTAGCAGTAATGTAGCATATGTATAACTTTATCAGTGGTGGTACTATAGTAGGACTGTAGTGATGGTGGTACTAAAGCTAGTACTGTAGCAGTCTGGGTACTATAGCAGTACTATTCCTAAAAGGGTCCTTTGGGATATAAAATGGGATTTCATGCTATGTATTAAGGCCACATAGCCTTGCACATTCGGGCTATGTAATGGGTCCCCCTCTACCTAGTTAAAAGAGACCTTTGAATTAATAATAACATGAGGCTTCAATCCAAACATTTTACAAAAATAACAATAATTTCTAGAAAAAATATAATACTATCATGAATAGTGATTGATTCTAGAGCTAGTGGACAATAATTTATTCCAAAAAAACATAGATATTGGGGAAAAACCTCCCAATTTCTATTGGGCTTCATTCCCCAAAAAACATGTTTCAACTTTTATGTGAAATTAGAAAACAATCATGATATATATATATATATCTCTGTGTGTGTGTGTTAGTATGTGTCTATGTACGAGTATATGTCAATAAAAAATACTCTATTTTAATCTACTTATCTATAGAATCTTCTTCCACTAAAGTTACTTGGGACTTCTAACTAGACTAATAAACATTAGGTATAAATAGAATATAATATTAATGGTACATTTTAATTAATTAATTAACTATATAGTAGTTAGTTATTAACAATATAATTTACAAGATTAACATTTTAATCATATTATTAATGTAATGATAGTCATATTAATTATTTTCTTTTGTTATCTATTTTTTCTTCATTATAAGGAAATATATAGATCCAACCATGTACATTCAATAATTCATTTATGCATTTGTAATCATTTGAGTAATCTAGGTTTATTCCCAAGCTACCACGTTAAAGTCACACTCATAGTGCATATTATCCAATTACGTCCATGAGTTAGAAAATGATTATATATACAACAAATAGATCATTATCCACTATAAAATACGATTATTTATCTAGAATGAATCTTACCTTTCATCACAAAATGAAAAATTAAAAATACATAATGAAACTGATTATATTAGACCATGGTCATCCTCAACACAACTACACATAAGATAACATCTTGTATCACATTCCATCCTCATAATATTATCAGAACCTCATGATTCATTAACAACTTACAGAATCCACAACCATATCATCTCTATAACCGACACCTCATTCCATCATTATAGAATTTGGAATATCTAACCATATCATGACCATAACTGGTACCCCATTATATTATCATAGCCTCAAAAACCACCACCCATTATTCCAACGACATATGTTTAACATTAAAACCTATCAAAGATCTTAATCAATAAAACATAAATACATATTTAATAAATTACTTAACAAATAACATTAATGTAATCTATCGAAATATCGAACCAAAAATTCATCCATTAATCAAAAAACATGAGGATCACTAATCTCCAATGTTGTGATATAATAAATCATTCATGTTTCACAATTTTCCTTAATTATCTGATTTTTTATTATAAATATAAATATCTTTACTGTTATAAATATCCATGGATAAATATTATTAATATAATATTTCATTATTCACAACTATAATTGTTCACTTTTCATAATTATGTATCAATTTTTCAGCATTCCAAATTCATTATAAGAAATTATTACCATATCTATGTTGTTATTTAATATCCATGAATATCAATAGTACTTAACTAATATATAAATAGGGAAACATTATCAAAAAATATAATAAGAGTAAAATATAGTTGAATAAATGTTATCAAATAAGAAAAAAATTTCAAAAAAATTATTGTATAATCCCACACACGATAATACATATTGTTTTTATTATTCAACAAAATTATAATGGGTGATTATATCAATTTCAATCATCTAACATATAAAATTATAAAATAAATTATCATTAATATTATCAGGTAATAGGAAATTATTTATTGATATCATTTGATTATATAATACATCATTTATAGAAATTAGTCTTATTATATATTCATTTCTCCTAGATAAATTCTATAATAATGGTTATTAATCAACAATATCCAAAAACCTATTTCCTCTCTCCTATGATAGTCATATGAATTATAAAATATTATTACCCAATAAAATTTATAAATCATTAATACATTTTTCTTGGTAATTTATCAGTAATACTTTTTTCATGAATCTATTACCATTATTCCTAGATATAATTACTTATTTATTTAATAAGATATTATATTTATTTATTTAATCCAATAAAATTTATCAATAATGGAATAAAAATTTCCATAAATCTATAAAAATATATTTTAGTTCATGTAATATTATTAAAATATAAATTCTATTTTATTGAAATTATAGTATTAAAAAAATCAATAATTTTATTAGATTAATTTAATAGCCTTTCCAATTGTAGATTAAGAAATATAGGTTTGAAAAAATTAATCACTATTTATTTGTTGTCAACATTTATAATTTCTATATTATAACTTATTCATAAATAATTTGATTATTTCAAATATTTTATTTTCTAAATATGGTTAATCACATCATTGTATGCCTTATATCTAAATCATTTAAATTTCACATTATCACGGTATAAAAATGGCGAAATCATTGTTCCCAATGTTGATATTTCCTTTCCATGCCACTAAATCCAAAATATAAGAGATAAAAAGATATCTTTCTCCTAGAAAATAGAGTTGTGGAAGAATTAGAGGCCTCAGATTATTTGAAGAAGTTTCAAATGATTTCAAATATAATCAAAATACTCAAATATCTATGTTTAGGATTACAGGAACATGGGTTAAATAATGATAGAATTGAATGAGAAAATGAAAATAATTTTTAATTTCATTCCCAATTTTGTGTCATAAAAATATTCCAATGGTAATTATGTTATTATATTCTCTTAACTATGTGAAAAAACACTAATTTTTCTTAATTTACATTTATTTTCACGAGAAAACATGTTTCAAATGATTCGCGTAAATAAATAATGATTTTTAGGATATTTCATTTCCCTTACCTTGAGAAACACATATTTTTTATGTTTTAAATTGTTTAAACTTTTTGTGGTGTACTACCCTTACATATAAATTAGGAAACACAACATACTCTTACATAACGAACACATATCCCTTAGAAGGGATGAATTTTAACAACCATGGATTTTAAATGAGAAACATCACAATATATAGGTTGTATGAAAAAGAAAAAATTATTATAATAGAATATAACAACCCAATAATTCATGATATATTTATTTAGATTAAAACATTTTGGTAGGATATGATGCATGGAAATTGGGTTTAAAATGAAAACCAACTCTAAATTAAAATTTTACCTTTAAAAAATAACTATTATAAAATTCAAGTTTATATAGAGTGTAGTAATAATAATAACTAAGGATTGAAACTTATTAAATTTACACTTATATAAACTCCATTCACTGGTTTTTTTTATAATTAATATTAGAACAATTTTTATTAGAAGAAATTGATTTTTTTGGAAAATTAGTATTTTTATAGAAAGATGATTTACCATTTTTCAACCACATAATTTAAATTTAATATTTTTTTTTAATTTTATTAAATATTTCTATCACAAGAATCATCATTTATTAAATAATACTAAAAAATTATCCATGTTTAATTTTTTTTATAATTTTATATGAATTATATTTTTTTATTAAAATCGAAAAATATATATTTTTATAGAAAATTTATTTTCATTTTAATTATTTAAATATAAAAAGTAATAATTTAAATTTTTTATTGTATAATTAGTAGAAATATATTAAAATTTATATAAATTTGGGCTTCATAATAATTTTAATGTTGAATATTGCTATGAATACAATGTGTTCATATTAGAATTATCTCATTGGAGAACTGATATGTTATCGCATCCGTGAAATGAATTTTGGAAATTTGATTTCATATTGATAATAATAAAAAGAATATTTTATGTAAAATGATTAAATTAATTTTTGACAATAATGAATAGAAAATTTTTAAAAAAACTATTAACATATTTATTGTAAACATGGGTTTATCGGCGGTTATATCATAAAAATAATTGTACAAATGAACTGAAACGTGCCCAAACCCCATTTTAAGGTCATATAATTACCCTTTAACTTATAATTTTTCTAATGAACCATTTATGACGATATTGGATAGATATAACTATATGTATCACATTATCATTGAAAAAAAATCTTTATTTGTCCTCCCCTCACCAAATAAAATGTCACACCCATTCATTTTGACATTACACATCCATAACTATAAATTATAAAAAATAAATTCCCATATAACTTTCAAAATTCCCATCCCAATTATCATGGAGGCCATATTTTTTTAATCCCTCTTATAAAGGTTTTTTTTATAATCCTAAACAGGCTCTCTGAATAAAAGGTAACATTCATGAAAATGCTTTTTGGTTTTGTTCCTAGAAAAACCTACATCAAATGTTTATAAACTATTATAGTACAATAAATCATTTATATGATATATAATTATATGTCATAATTCTAATTTCATAACACATATATATATCAACATCCATTAAATTTTTCACTAAACTATCAATCATTTTAAAAAAATAATACATCCTTGCGAACCAATCAAATTAAATTTCCATCACCACTATTCAAAGTTGAATATTGTGGTGGATTATAAGTATTAAAATGTTATTAATGATAACATTATAATTATAAAATCATCATATCACTTGTACTATAATACATTCAATTACATTGACGATACAATAACATCGCTCTTATGTGTGGAAGACTACATTCTCAAATAGTGATGTGTTACATTTTTCACTTTTAATTTTTGTACATGCTAGTATGGTTAATGTTAAAAAAAATATGTTCTATAATTATGTTCTAAAAAATATTATAATATAATATCATGTAAAACATTTTAGATTCCATTTCATTGGAAACATTTCTCTACTCATGCGTACTTGTAGACTATAACCACATCAGAGGGATGTGAACCATTTTCCATTTTTTTCATGGATAGTAAAAATATATTAGATTAATATAAATCCAATATATAACATAATAATTATAATTATAAGTTTAATTAATATAAATTTTCTATTTTAATCCACCAATTGAGAAAAATTGGGACAACATTCATTCATACATATGGATTACCCTCTCTATGAGTAGTGTAATCAATTATATGTCTCTAACATTAATTCATTACTATATATAAATAGATAATGAACATGTATAATTTTTAAATTATTTTTAACATTCTATAAATGATGAAAAAATGATATAATTAAATGTTACAAAATGGTTTAACAAATCCATATATGGTAAACAATGAAATTATCACATGAAACAATTATTTTAATAAATAATAGTTATTAAATGGCTGATAAGAGAATATAATTAATTAATATATGCAATGAAAATGATGGATTTTGTAATATAATATGATATTTAGTTTTATTAATATTTTAATTTTTCATTATGATTTTATACAGTTCGTGTTAATTATTGTTTTATATGTGACAATAAACAATAAATTATATTTTTTGGAATATAATGATGATTTAGTGAGCTTCTTTAAATTATTTTTGATATTTAGATTGGAAATAGATCTTTTGGATTATTAATAATCTTATCTAAATATTTAATCAATTATGTAAAACATGGGTTGTTTTATGATACATTTTTATTAACCATTTTTTAGAAAACAATAACAAATTGGAGGAATAACTTGTCATTATAATGAGTTGATACATGTTTAAAATGGGTAAAAAATTATTTTATATATTTATTTCATAGATAAATAAAATTTTTAGGATCTATATATATAAGTAGTTTTTATGGAATATTTTCTATTAAATTAATATATTTCAAGTAAGTTTATTTTTCATATTTTCATAATCCACATGGTAAATAAATTAATCAGCTCAATTAAAATGATATTGTAAAAAATTTGTTATCCTAATAGCTTAATTATTTTATAATAGAAAAAACTATCATGGATCATATATTCATGTCTTGGGGGTAATTATATTTTATGTATAACTAACATTATTTTTCATTATGATATCAACCACTCTCTATGTGTATTTATGTTATTCATAAAATTCCATATATTAAGTTACAAACAATGTTATCCTATTTGGAATCCCAGTATTTCTTATTACATATTGACATAATAATTCATATCCCCTCATATTAATAGGGTTTATAATTAACCAATATTTGTATTTCGATTTTAGTATAGTTGTTATCAAATGTCAAACCATTTATTACTGAGATCTAGAAAAAATTAAAATGATGTAATTTATTTATTGTGGAATAATGTAACCCACTGAGATTTTAAAATGATAATTTCATGGTCAATAGATTTTATTGAACACCAAAATAATAGTAGAGGATAATATAAAACCCTAAAACATTAAGATGTTTTTCATTTCAATCAATACCATTGTTAGCTTTCCATGAATACGAAGTCTATTTCAAACAAAACATTATACTATATTAAAATAAATTTATTTAAAAATTACCATTACAACTAATCTATAAATATTGATGGTATGAATACTATTATTTAAAACATGAAACATATTTCGTTCAATGATGTATAAAATAAATTAAAAATTTATCTAATGATTTTAAATATAATAAGAATTGTATAAAATAGAAAGAAATATTTAAAAAAAATTCCCGAAAAGGCAGTATTCTATGCTATTCATACAGGATTTAAAATTACTTTTTACCACTTTTTGAACAAAAAATTTTAAACCTAAAATAATTTTTTATGAGTATATAAAAAAATTCATTTTTCAAATATTTGATTATTTTATGAATCTGCTAATTTATTAATAGACAGTGAAAATAATGATTTTAATAAAAATAAAATATTCTTTTATATAAATTAAAAAGAAAAATTATATATAAAAATGGATTTGATGTAAAATTAGTTCATTAATAATATATTTTTACTATTTCTAGATAGTAAATTCAATTTCAAATTTCATTTTTATTTTGAATTATTCTTCACTAATTATAATTTTTTCTTTAGAAACCCAATATTTCTCTACATATTTTTTATTTTTAAATTTAATTCTACCACATAAATGAAATTATTTTGGGAAAATGAAATAAATATTTTTGGAAGAATGTTATTTATATTATCTAACATTGTAATATTAATTTTTAATATAATGTCTATTTAAAATAGTTAATATTTATGATTGCAGATATGGTAAAATGATTTTACTGATGGGTAAATCCAAAATGATACGTGTTAAGAAGTTACTATTTTTCTAAAACTATTATAAGGTATTATATTGAAGATATATCCAATATAAATTGATAATTACCCTTTTTGGGGTCTTTTGGAATGATAATTACACAGTTGTCCACTTACCTTTTCCAAAATTCAATTTATACCATCACCCACGCTTGTAAGAGGCCACCCATATACTCAAATAATTCAACTAGAAAAACTATTGATCTTGTACATTAACATCTCACTTATATTCACTACTAATCTAATCACATCCAAAAAAAATTCAATTATTAATAAACCCACTGATAATGTATTTAGGTATAAAAATATTGGTCTATCTGAAGAAGATGTAAAGCTCTTTGACAGGTATATTTATTATATTTATTATTCCTCATAATTAAAGCCTTTTTAAAATATTAAAATATAATTAAAATATTATATAATATAAATTTATATATTATTATGTCAATTTACTAATCCAGTTTCATTTCCACCTGCATCATGTTTGAAATGAAAAAGTTAACCTTTTGTACAGAGGAGTACCAGCTCATAAACATATGTAATTCGATTCCGTGACCAAATTTGATCAATGTATATAATAATTTATTTAATATATTAATATTATATTAATTAAATTATTATATAAATTTAATTATAATGTCATTTATCCCTTCTAAATTTTCATTATAAGGGGAATATGATTACGATTCTCTTGTGTATAACGAACTACAACATTGTGAAACATTGTCAATCCTATTTTCTTATGATTTACATGAAATATATTATGTATAGTGTTTTTGAATAAAACAAATATTTTTTATGAAACTATACTTATTGTAGTATATTATCACTTCTATCTCTTAACTTCCAATCGATTGGAATATAATAACGTCACCCATGCATGCATGTGGACTACTGCCTCTACACAATGATCTAAAAAGTTATGATTTTTATTATTACATATAAAAAAATAAGGATATAATTACTTAATATTAATTCTATGTAATATATAATAATTAATCTTGAATATTAATTAATTTCAATTTTCATTTTGTATCATCTGTCGATAAAAATTGAAGCCACATTCATGTGTTTGTACAACCTACCATATCGTTGAATGTTGTAATCCATTTAAATATCATGAATTAATATATTAATATAAATGTATATATATATATATATTGAATATATATTATGTTTATATTTTCTTAAAAAATTTATATGTTATAAAATTTATTAAACGTAAATGAATAAAATTAACATAGTAAATGATATATCATAAAAAATGTAATTATATCTATAAATAGTGATTTTTACGACGATTTATTAATAAATGTGTGATAAATGAATAAAATTAAATGATAAATGGTATGTTAAATATGAATATGGTTCATTAATATAAATATAATATACTACTTTTTGATATACATGATCTTTAGAAACATATGAAGGATTTCAAACCTGATGTAATGGTTTTATGTATAAATTTTACTTTTATGAGACTTATCCCATATTCACCTATCATTCCATTATTTATTTAATTAACTAATTTTTTTTCATTGTTAAATAATTTCTATTCCAGTTATTTCATGATTTACTATAGTATATTTAATTTATTTTTATTTTGAAAAAAAATTTACAAATGTGGTAAGGCTTTATTTCACAGGGTCTTAATTATTTGGGATTTTTGTATGTCCCTCTTGGTGGATGTATTTTACATTTATATATAAAACTCAATATATTATCATATCATATAGTTATTCATTTGTTTTATTATCCCATTATACCATATTTACAATCTTCTATAGTAATTTTTTTATAAAATGTTTTCATTAAAATATGTGTTTATTTCTCCATTCTGTCAAAAATATTTTTCCATCAAAATTAATGTTTTATAAGCAAAATGATTTTATTATTTTCAAAATTTTCTATTAAATGAAGTATTACCAAATTTTATTTTTTAAAAAATATTTAATGTAATCAATTTGTTATTTTCAAAACATAACTAATTTGGATAATAACAAAAATGATAAAATAATCATTTTTTTAATGTGTAAAACAAGAAAAAAATTCCTTACATAATGACCAAAAAATATTTTAAATAAGAAATTATTATTTTCCAATATTATTTTCAACAATAAGTATTTTAAAAATATTCATTGAAGGTTTATTTTTTATCTATTTTTTGAATTTGTAATTGTTATTTTCTTCTAAAATGACTATAATAATTTTCATATGGTATTTCTATTGAACAACTAAATAAACCATCTATTTAATATATGATTAGAGGATTATAGTTCATGTTTATATCATTAATATTAATTAATTAGATGTTTTAAGTTAAGTTTGATATAGAACATAAACTTTTCTTAACATTCCCTATATTACATTGGATGGTATATGATTTTTTTATTTTATTTGGGTATGTATTAACCTTTAATATGGTATTTTTTAAATATAAATTTTTATGTTAATTTTTATTAAACTTATTATTATGTGAAATTAATTGGACATATGGAGTGATGGGTGGGTCCTAGTTATAGATATCCAATTTCTGTATCATCATATCTCATTAGACAAATTAATTGGCCAAATAAGGCATGTTCCAAACCACTGATTATAATTGTCTTGGAAAAGGTCATCACATTATTTTTCATATTTATACCATTATTAAGTTCTTTATTTTGTTATAATTTATTTATTTAAATGTGATTATTCAATTAGTTGGAGTATGTGTGGACAAGTTTCATTAATATGTTATTATTTAATTGGATATAAATTATCATCATTTATTTTAAACATATTATGCTCAGTTTATTTATTAAATGGGATGTTTTTTAGTTATTTACATTTCTGTATTGGTTAAGATTACTTGTTAATGATAGGTTCTACAATATTAATACTATTACTAGAAATATGAGCTCACCACATTCATATATTTTATTTTACCCAGATACCATTATGTTTTTTATTGATATGCAGAGATACAATATGAGATATAATGGATTTCCCAATGAAATGACATGGTGTATTTTATCTCTTCAATTGTAATTTGATTTTCACGTATATATCCATCTAATCAAGGATAATAAACTATTTTGAAATTAAATATAATATTATTGAATCTTATTCCAATGTAATAATTTACAAATCATCTCTACGATATTTAGTAAGGGGTCCTTAAATTATATAATTAAGTGAATACCCTTAGAAAATTCTAATACAATACAAGTTTCCTTAGTTAGGTCTATTAACCTGGATATTACTCTAACAATTGATAGGAAATTTGAGTCAACCCTTAATGAACTCATTACCTTCTCAAAGTATATGGGTTGTGCATGTTACCCTTACAAGAATAAAGGAAACAACTAATTACACAAATATAACTAATAGAAAACAATATGAATCATTATGATACATTATAGTAATATGATTTACCCATATAAAACTCTAATTTTATATATCAGATATTATATTTTATTAAAAATTTATGTTTTTAAACATACGAACATATAAATAATCAATAAAATGTTATTTTATTACCCTCAAATATCCAAAACAATAATGAAAATAAATTTAATAATTTCCAAAACTCTAAATAATTACCATTTAAATTGATTATATAAAATGATGAATACCATTAAAATATAAGTATAAAATAATAAATTCATTCTAAAAACAACTAATTTCACTATATCACTACTGAATCATTAGAAATCATATAATGATGAAGCAAGACTCTTGAATATTCCAGACCATAACAATATAAATTTCAGTAGTTAAGGTAAAATTTCTTAGCCATTCAATGTTATATATTTTATAGAATTTTATTTTTCAATATTAATAACATTTCTCACAATATTAATGTTTATTAAATTCATTTTAATAATTACTTTATAATAATGAATTAAAAATAATAATAAAATTTGTTTTTATAATAGTATCATAGCTCCCTATCATTATAATTACCTTTATTTTAAAAATATTTTATTTAATACATTTTATATATTATTTGACATTGTGAAATGTTATAAAATTAATGTATAATATAATTATTAATAATAAAATTTCTATCGATTATGAATAAATAATATTAGAATTCATGACTTGTACTCTATAATTAAAGTTCAAAAATATGAATATAACAATGATTAATAACTTTTATAAAAAAATTAAACCTAAATTTATGTTACAAATAAATATGGCATATTTGAAACCCCCATAATTTAATACATAAATATTCATTTCACAAATAATAAACATTCCAAAATAATAATTAACTATTTAATTTCATTAATTATATTTTTTACCCAACACGGTTAAGAGATCATGGTTAATCATAGATTATAATTTTTTCGCATATAGGCAATCAACTGTCATGATAAGTGGGTGAAATAAAAATCTAAAATATAACCAATGTATAAGTAAAAAGTAAATTTTCATTATTTATGTTATATATATTGAAATTTATATTTATGAATTTAATCATTTACATTTTCATTTATAAGATACAATGATTTTTCTAGTGTTTCTAGATGACAAAAAAATCTACAAATCATCTTCAACAATTTCTAATTTATATATTATGTCTTAAAATATTTAGTCTATCCATATTTGGATAATGATAATTTAGTAATATCAAAGGGAACGTAATGTTTACATTATCTATGAACTTTTATGTGAGAATTTTTTTAATAAACTACCTTTCCTATGTCCTAACAACCAAATTATATACATTTAGGGTGTTTTGGAATAATATAAATTGAATGTTCTAATTTTAGAAAGAGAAATATATTTTTGATTAAAAATAGTTCAAATGGAACATAATTAAGACATTGTGACTAGAAAATTATATCATCTCTTAGTTCAGATTTGAATATAGTTATTAGTCACATGATATAAAACAATATATATTTATAAAAATTAATTTGTCTCAAAGTACATTTGTATCTATCAAAGATTGTAATCTAATCTTGTACTATTTTTTGGTAATTCGTTATTTATTGGTACCTTGTTGATAATTATATAGTTTATGTAAAAATTAATTTTATGAAAATACTATATAAAATTTGTGGAAATTATCAACCATAATATCCCAAAATCAACATAATAAGGAATTAAAAAATAATAAAATAAAGAAAAAAATAATGGTCTAATTATCCCACAAAAAATAATCATCGTTAAATAGAATCTCTATTTAAGTTCATAAAACTATCCTAATGGCATAGGTAAATATTATATAATTGAAAAAACACAACAATATATGTTTTTATGTGATTTCAAAATGTTTAATTTATAGGTAATAGTTATCAAATAGTGACCCAAGATTTTTATACAGTAATATACATTTATATTATATGAATATCAATTACCGAACATTAGAATCAACACATGTACCATATATATTTTTTGTGATTCAATACACGTATACATAATAAAATAATTCATATGCGGTCTACATTGTATCGCAGTAAATTATTAATAACTATTTACCTTAATATAAACATCATAAATATTGATTATATTCATAAATTGGGTAATACAATACATAATAAAGTGTGCAATCAGATTGTCAATAATGGTAACCTAGGGATATATCAATGAACATTTAACCAAAAAATGTTATAAGGATCTTTGGAAATGTGATATTAACCTTATAAAATCAGTCATTTTAATTCCTATGTCATTTGCACGATTCATTGAAAAAATTGAGAATTTTATACGCCATAAATTATAATGGAATCAACAACCATATTCTATGAAAACATAACATTATAATAATATCATTTCATGTTATTGTGGTATTATTATGGAATTAGTAACTGTAGTTAGGGTAAGTCTTGGATACTCCTTAAAAGATTCATAACATGTTATTCAGGGATAAACCTACCATGTACCAACTTTAAGAAATTACTAACCTTCAGTGTTCAATTTTCTAGTATTGGGATACCCTGGTGTGTACCATCTTTCGGAAATGGTATAAGTTCACCTATATAATAATTAAACATTTTAATAACCTCTAAGGTATCCATTAAAATAATGTAACAGTAGCATTATCCTAATTCATTGAAGGGATATACAATTTCAATCACTCTAAAATCATAGTACTAAATCCATTAATATGTATTAAATAAAATTATAAAACATTCTTCATAACATAAAACATTAAAAAGAAAATGGGATTCATTGATATTTCATGGTCATAACAATAAAAAAGATTTTAAAATTTTAAAGATGGTATCATTGGATCATATCCACAATAATTGTATGTAAATATAATTGAAATAGTTATAAATGAAATATTATTTTAAAATATCAGAAGTATATTTCATAATTAAATAATCATTTTCACTTCAAAATCAATTGTAAAAATATAAAAATTAAAAATATAAAGAAAATCATATTATTTTATAATATATTTGGATAATTTTAATGAATTATTCAATTCATTTAGAAAATATCAAGGGAATAATTTTTTTTACATTATGTTAAAAAAATGTTTCCATTTATATATTTTAATGAAAAATTAAAAATTACAGTATTTAAAAAAACAAAAAATATTCCTTTCATTTTGTAAAAAAAATCAATCATGGGTATAATTGACATTAAACCATTATAGTATTTTGTTTATGATAATTTTTTAATGTTTTATAAAAAATATACATGGAATAATAAGGATTATCTAGTAAAGAGGGATATAATGTCATATTTTCATAAAAATACAATTTTCGACTATTTATAAAATATAGAGACAAATAAGATATAAATCATGTAATATAATAACATAACATGAGGTGAAAAAAAATTCAATATATTACTAAGTGGTATTTCACAAAATTTAAACATCATAAACATATTATAAATAATCTCAGTAAACAGTGAGATTGTAATTGAAAAATGGCCCCCCTTTCAAAAAAATTGAATCCTAATACTCATGAAAGAATAAAATTAAATCAAATCTTGAATATCATGAAAATAAATATAATAATGATATAAAATATCAATGGACAAGAATATAAACCACATAAAAATGTAAAAAATAATAAACATTTCTTAATAAAACAATATTGAGAAGAAGAACACATATATCATTTGTAATCTCTGAACCAAAATAGAAAAGAAGATAAAACCTCATATGTATTTTTTAATCCCAATTACTTTTATGAGAGTAGTTAAAAACTTATTTAATGGGAATTATATACAAAAAAATGTATAATATATAAATATGATATGGTTTTCATAAAATTAACTGTCATAAAAAAATCACTTACATAATGTTTGATTTACATTAAAATCATTGTAACCTCTAATATCATTAATATAAATTCATTTTAATAAAACAAAATAATAATTTACCAATATAATATATGATCCACATAAAAAAATTTAAAATAAATTTATTAACAATTCAAAATTAAATTTTCTATTTCTGAGTGTTAGTTTTTTCATTTTTTATAAAAATTTACACACAGTAATTCCATCCCAACAATATTGATCATATTTTCATTATATAATTAATTTAATTAATGATATAAATAAAAAATTAGTTTTATTTATTTATTTATATTTATCAAAATATTATTGAGATATAAAAATAAATTACAACATTTATGGAAATGGGAGGCCATATAAACACATGATTTTTAGATTCACATATTGATAGATGACACCAAATAAAGATAAATAATAAATTAACATTATCGAATAATTATTATTATGTATATTTTTAAATGATAATTTAATAAATACTTTTTACCATACCTTTAATGTGTAAAATAAATATGATTCACATCGATTCATTGATGTGGTAGTAAAAATGTATCCTGAGTGACATTATCATTTTCATATGGAAATGAAGGTATGAAGTTAGATATGGTATTACAATTTAATAATAATATTCATATCATAAATATAATATATAATATTTATATCTCAAACATTAATCCTCCATTAAATATAGTGGTGTAAAATGAAATGTATAGTTCTGTAAAGGTGGTCGTCTACACATATGCATGACTAGTGCATTCACGCCCCGTTTGATTTAAAAGGGGTGGATAATGGTAAATAAATAACCACAATAAAATTTTAGTGTATTTAATTCAATTGAGTTATATTTGTTTTATTATAAAAACATATTTATAAAATATTGAAGAATAAAAAATTTGAATGACGTTGGGTATGAAGATTACATCTTCATCAATACACCTCCTTTTGATCCCTTCGTATTGAATCTTGGACTAGAATTTCAATAATTCCACAACTCTTAATTCATGTATAAATATTTTGAAATGTTAATTGTAATATGACTAATCATGATAGATCTATCAATGAGTTTTATATAAAATAAGTAACATGTGACACTTTATAACGGAGTGAAAGGACATACATTAAATTACTAAAAGGATTTGAACATAATTATTGAATGGTAATATCCAAATGCTTCAAAATTTATAAATATTAATATAAAAATACAATAATTCTACGATAATAATTTTCCAATTTATTTTTTATTGGTTACAGTTTTGTTATAAATATTATATTTTTATTTTACAAATTCATAACTTATTTTAACCTTAACTATAGTTGTGACATTTAAAAATGATAAGGCTTAATATTTTACATATCTTGTAAAAATTGGATCATAATTGGACATAGAAAAACATTTTATACCTATTATAATGATACATGTCCGATTTAAATTCTATTTATATTTCTACATAATTTAATAAATATTATTTTTCATAAAATATCGTTATTGTAATTGTTGACACAATACATTTTCATTGAGTTTAAATTCATCAATATTGTTTTGGAATTCAAATATATACCATTAGTACATTTATAACAAGTTAAATTAATCTAAATAATACAAGGAACAAAATAATTCAATAAAATTATGTTACATTAAATATTTTGAAAATATATATTTAATTTTTTATTAATTATATAAATATTGTGTCGTTATTGGACATGCATTTATTGTAATTATTCAGAAACTAAATATTATTTAAATGATAAAAGTTTAATCATCATATTAGATGAACTTTTATATATGAATTTACCATCATTTTATCATGATGATAAATATGAGATATATTAATGTAAATATATTTATATTTCAAAATTTTATTTAATTAACATAATATAAATTTCACTATCGAAGGAAAACATAACCCTAATAAAATATATTATAATATTTCGATGTAAATAATCTATGTTAATCAATATAATGAAATAAATTAATCATTTGGGTTTATTTTAGGACATCATATCTTGGTTTCAACCATGTTTTACCCATTTTATCATTATCGATGTGACGAATTTTGACCCAGGTTACTATTGTTAGTGACAAAAAATAAAAGGTACATATGGACCATATTTGATCCCCATGATTCAAAATATTTTATCCATATTCTATGACTATATTTTTATATGTATATTTAATAAATTTTAATATAATTGTGTATAACTCTATAAGAAAAATAGTTTTTAGATAATTGGTTCTCTAACATAAAAATTAACCTATTTTATATTAAAAAATATTATTTAAAATCAAAGAATTAATTAGATTAAAAATATAAAATATATTTTGTATCACATTGTGAATAAATATATAATATAATTTTTTTTGATAAACTAAATTATTAATTACAATTAAATTATAGAACATTCAATTTTTTTATTTTAATTATTTGTGGATGAATAATTTATTTCATAAAAAGTCTACATTCCAAACATGAAAATCAATTTTAAAATATTTTATAATTTATTTTAGTTAATTTAATATCCATTGGTTCATGAGAAGCAAACTACCAAACAATAAAAATTTATTTAAGGAGAATTATATTAAATAATCTCAGTGTTTTATAGTTTAAACCTAAAATAAAATTTTCCATCGTGGTTTTTTTCTTAGTAAACAATGGTTCATAAATTGGAATTAAACTTGTTGAAACCCACCTCTTACCATGGGATAATAAGATATCCACTAAAAATGGGTAGTGGAAAACATAAAGGTTACTAGAAATATAACCTCATTGGGGTGTCAGATAATTATATGATTGGTGCGATGATAAAATATAGACATATAAAAGAAAAATTGAATCCATGAGCTAATAATGAGTATTCAGTAATAGGGTCATTAGAAAATTAGTTGGTAGAAGCCTAGAATTTATTATGGGTGAATATTCCATTGATTCATTGAAAATGAATCTCATGTTTTATGTTATTTATTTCAATATCAGTTCTATGTTTTCTAGGGATTGAAATTTTATTTTGATAGAAACAACATTAAAATTTACCTTATATATTTATATTTTCTAATAATAATTACATACATTGGTTGTTCTTCTATAAATTACACATTAATCTTATCTCATACTCCAATAAATGAATATTAAAGATTAATTTTCAATGCTTGAAGGAATAAAATTATCTTTCATTTGATAAAATATTTATAAGTTAATAATTATGCCTACAAATATTAACCAAAAAAATATTTGATAGAAAAATTTATCTAATGTAATTAAATAATATCTAAAATATTAAAAATATATCTCAATTTTAAAAATAATAAATTTTATAGATAGTTATTGAATTAATAATCCAAAATAGTTCTGAAAAAACTCAAAATCCAAAAAATATGAAATATTTAATAATTTCATTTCAATATCTATTTTAATGTTTATCCATTATAAAACTGGACAAGTTTATAATGTCACGTAAAAAATATGTTAAAACCAAGATTTTGTTAAATGATAAAAATAATATAAATCACTATAAAAACAAAATAAAATATTATAAATTTTAATAAGTTGATATTATGCTTATTTTTAAATTAAAATATCAGAATATAAAATATATTAAAGATTAATAATTTAATAAAATGCATCAAGGATAACATAAATCACGTTTATATCAAACTACTAACACATTTCAAGGATACCAACTCTATCCCATTTAATTCATCAATGCTAATAATTTATTTATCCCAAATAGAAAATATAAACAAAAAATAAAATACTTGTTATGTGATTTCATTCCTATAAAGATGTGTTCTCCAAAAAACACATTATAACTAAACCACATTTCTTCTATATGAGAACCATTCAACATATGATTTCAAATAAATAATGAAATAATATTGTAGAAAATTTCATTCTAATTTCATGATTTTTACAACTAAGATTTCAATGATATAATATTATAATACATAATTAATGAATCAAAATATATAAAAACTTTTATTAGTTCACATCATTGTTTGGAATAACATACATTCTTCATTGGTCTTAGTGTTTACCCATGGATTATGGAATTGACTCGGATAATACACATACATTCTATATTGGTCTTAGTGTATACCCATGATTTTTTTTGTATGTAAATTAATTTTATTGATAAATTAATTATCAATTAATTCAGTATATCTTGTTTGGGTAATATGTGTATTATCTGAGTCAATTCCATAATCCATGGGTAAACACTAAGACCAATGATACTTAATTAATTGATAATTCATTTATTAATAAAAATAATTTTCATAAAAAAATTCATCCACATGGACTAAGGTATTCTACTAGATTCTTATTCGAGAATTCATGACATAAAAAAATTAAACTCTCAGTCTACTTTGATAAATACCACATGAACATTAAAAAAATTGTTCTTACTCATATATTTCACATTAGGAAACTAAACAATGGTTAGGTTGTTAATAATATATCATGATTTAATATTATGAATAATCATAGGGTTTGACCTTCTAGTACCCATTTAATTAATATTCTAAGATGTACCATTATTTTCTTTTTCACATTCATTATTAAGATGAGTCCTATATGATCTTACAACTACTTTTTTAATAAATCCATCCATAGTGGTCTAGAACCTAGGGATTTATTATTTCATTGAATCATGATTAAAGATATATCATCTAAATGGATGATAATAGGTATTAAACATGGAAATAAAGAAACACACATGTTATTTAAATAAAATTTTTAAAAAATAAAATATTTAAAAAATAAAAAACCTAATGTTATTTATTTTGGAACAAATTTATTTACCATATAATATCCCTATATATTAATAAAAAAACATTCTTTTTAACTAAGGGAAAAAGAAAGGGTTGTGCTCAGTTGTTCAATATAGGTAATTACACAACTCAAAGAATCATTATTTATAAATACTAATTAATATAGATTTATAAATAACAAAAACACATTATTTTTAAATAATATCTTCATAATTATATAGTACAAATAAAAAAATTCCATTTGGGGATATATATATAATCATATGAGATGAAAAATTATACATGGATATTCAAAATAAATAAAATATAACTTGGACATCAATAAATGATCTCATAATGAGGTAACAAAAAAACTAGACCACATACACATATTTTATAACCTTTTAAAATATAATTTAAACCCATTTTTTAAACCCCATTTAATTTTGTCAATCATTATATCTCTTGAGACCTACCAATGTATCAAAGAGTTACATATTTAGTTGCTCCATCCATACATTAATATATCCAATGAATTGCCCATATAAAATGTGAAAAACATAATAGACATAATTTTTTTTACTAACGAACTGATAAAATTTATTGTAATACATATCCCTATCATAAATCATAAATAAATAAAAGTAATATAGTGAATTTAAACAAAATATTACATAACAAAAAAAAATTCATTAAAAAATTTCTCAAATAATAAGGATAAATTAATAAAAAAGTATCCAAAATGGATAATATGTAGAATAATATTTTTTTATTCATGAATATAAATTTCATGGAATTCACATTGAAAACATTCTTAAAGAAAATTGAATTTTCACTTTAAAAATAAACATTTAAAACTAAATGTTCCCAGAAAACAATGAAAATAAAATCCATTGCAAGTAACCTTATAAAATTGTTAGATAATAATTACCCCTCTCAGTTTTCATGACTGAAGGAAATTCATTACTTGTTGTATAATTTCAAATTCATTATATAGAAACTCTTTCCAAAAATGGAAAAAAAGATCATAATATAGAAAATGATATAACATTGCGTCAAAACTATGTTCTAAAATGGAAATCATGCATAGAAATGATGTTAATAAATATTTATGTGAATTTCAAAAGATTTATTGTAAAAAATTCATGAAAATTCATTTTTTATGTAACATTATTTCTGAACAAACATATAAATTAATTACACTTGATTTGAAATAAATTATCTTCATCTATTTAACAAAATAATAACGGAAAGTCACTTAAATTACAAAAAAAAAGTACACGAGTAACCCTTGGATGAGGAAATAAATTTTTTTCCATATATTTAAACAATTTTTTCCCCTAGTTTGTATTTAACATAAACCGTCATGTTTAATGAAGATATTTTGTACTAAACCCTTAAACCATGTGTTCCATTAGATTCATAATCCAAATGATAAAATTAATATATAGTGAACCATTATATTCCATGAATATAAATATATTCATTGCATATTATATTAAACATGTATGTTAATGAACCATATAAATGATCATGTGAGGAAATTGGAATATGTATCATAGAGGAAACAGTGATAAGAGAATCAATTTCCAGTGATTCAAATTAATTTTTATGTGTCTAAAACTATTTTATAATAAATTTTGGTATATTTTAAATTTATAAAATAAAAAAATCATATATATAATAAAATATATAATATATCTATTTCCCAAGATCAGATTTTTATAATCAATTCAATTTTTAAATCACTATTTTGAGAGATAATGACATCTATTATCATATATTTTATAGTTGACTAATTTTATTCTATTTAAATTGATCTGGTTTAAATAAAAATAAAATTTATATTATTATCCTACATATTCATTGTATATGTATTTAGTGTAATATATATGAAATTGTGATTGATAATGGAATACTTCATTCATTTAGATGACATGCCATAATTACACACCAACGTTCTTCCATTATTCTTTATTGATGCATAGAATGGAAGGTAAATAATATATAAACTTTTTTAGTGTCATTATGATTTATCATATATCACATATATTTATTAAATTTATCCTTTTTTATTCAATATATAGTGTAACAAAAAATGTGTCAATTCTTTCATGAAGTTGTCATGTTTAAATAATAATATTTTAAAATTTTATTTTGTTGTATTTGAACCATTCATAATGTGCATCTTAATACATAGAATAGAATGAATTTGATTAAAAATAACAACTTCATAAATTATCAGGGTGTTACATTAGATTTATGATTTTATTTATGTAATATACTCTATTGAACAAGATGATCATATTTTAAAATCTCTTGATGTTTCTTTTTAACTGATCAAATAAATTGGGTCCTCCTAATTTAAAATATTTATTCATTGTTATGGTATTGAAATTTTAAAACACCAATATTGTAATCTCAAAAAATAAAAAATGTGAATAAAATATCCTCTTCATACTATATAAATTAAATTAGGAAGGTCTTCTCAAATAAAACGTTACTGGTTTTCCAATTAGGAATACATTGGTGGGGAGTGATGATATTAACATTATAGAAAAGTTGATTTTTTTGGAGAGTGATAAAAGATAATTGTAACATGAAGGTGAATGATCTATAAAATTTAATGACCACATTTCTAGAAATCATCATGGATTTAAAATAAAATTTGATTCATCATAAATAATATTTCTAGGATATCTTTTTCTTCAAAGATCCTTTTTTTATATTGTTTAATTATTTTACCAACTAGATATTGAATATAAAAAAATATACGGACATGACATCTTTATATTTCATACAAATAATTATATACATTTTTTGATATTATAATTTCAAAAATCATTTAATACTCTATGTCTTGTATAAAAAATTTATTTTTAGTACATAGGAACTTAAATTTATTATTAATGTTTCATAAAAGGAATTACAAGTCAGTCCTCCAATCTGTAGATGTATTCCATGGCAATAATCGTTAGCATGAGTTTTCCTGCAATACATTAATTTATAAAACCTAACACCAATGTTAAAATTATTCAATTTAATTAATATTTTACCATAACACTAATTCAAATTATTTTTTCCCTATTCAATTTCCATGAAATTTAAGAGGATTGTTACCAAATTTCATAAATCAACATAACATTAAATTACCCAAAAACATAGTGTTGCTCTCAATGAATAATACTACATATTTGAAATCATTTTTCAATATAAAACCTTAATAAAATCATATATGGTTCAAAAATATATTTTTTCTATTAATTCCTTAAAAAAACTATCAATTTATCAAATTTATTCCATTTTCCGAAAAATAGTAAACTTCATCAAAGATAACACAAACAATGAAATAACTCGGTAAATTTAAATTTTCCCATATTATCTTTATTGAAATATCTTTATCAATATTATCTCAAAATTAGTTATATAGTATGTTTTTTTCCTCCCAAAATCATGTTTTTTCAAATAAATATAACAACTTTCCACTATTTCCCATTTATTTCATCATTAATATTATATATTTATGTATTCAAATACATAGTGAACAAATACTATAATTCATTATATATCTGTTTCATAAATATTATAATATTAACATCACTTATTAAGTAATTATATTACATCTTACTTGAATTCTAATACCAAAATATTATTAATTACATATCAGACATAATAAAAACATATCATTGACATAGATCCCTTTTATTTTTCTAGGGTAATTTACCTTCATACAGGGAATAATTATTTCCATAACAACACATATCCATAGATTAGAATAATTGAGAATGTGAAAAAAAATATTCCCTTGAAGTCATGATCATATTGTCCTTTCTATCCACACACGTTGAAAACTCCATTTTCCTTCAACAATGGGCATGGGTGTTTCATTCCTTACGTATCATAATGGGGGAAAAGGTCATTAACTTCTTAACTTTACCTATCTTTTTCTATTCCCACCTTTTTTCTATTTTCCGCAATGAATCTGTAATACATGGATAATATTTATACTTTGACATGCTACCACATGATATTATGTTGTCGTATTATAATAATGATTGAGGTAAAAGTTCCCTTCAAAGAAATAGATAAATCTCATTAATGTAATGATCAATATTGATAATTGGATTATATATTTTTTTTTATAATGTGATTTATAATATTTTAAATTTTTTCACTAGATGTGGAAAAATTTTCATCTTCCTTTCACCTTCTATTATTTAATTTTCACTCCATATATACTCATTTCTGATGAGGAAAGTGATTTTAAAATAAGTGTACCATAAAATCATTCCATTCCATATTTTTAATTATTATTCCCCTTTAATATTTATAATCAATATCCACCCTTTATCTACAATTAATGTGATAGGATAAACATCTATAAAAAAATTCCCCATTTAACATCTCCCCAAATATAGAAATATATTCTCTATGGAACATATCCTTTACTCTTGGGAAAATGGATTTTCAAAACCATTGAATGATGGATGATAATGATGCATAATATGGTCTAATAGTACTAAAACTCATGTTGCATCATTAATATAATTCATATAAGTAATTATTTTTATCAACACATAAGTTAGATACCTTAATATTGTTTTCATTTAGACATTTCGTGATGTAAATACATCAAAATCCTCATTTTATTTCCCATGAGGTAAATCCTTTCATGGGGTATGAGAATTCATATGACTTACATTACAAAAAATTAATATAAAATTAAAAATGTATGAATAGATACTCTCATAATAATAAACATAATATATTTGTAAAATTATTGATCCCATAAAATTAATTTAAAATTATTTATAATTTATTCTAATAAAAGGTCAATTAGTTAATGAATTTCCTTAAGGAGTGAAATATGAGGTGCAATACAAAAAACATTTTATAGTACTATGTAATTCCAATTTCATGGACAATGATGTTTTTAAGAGTCATTACTCCTAGATAATCGTTTCTAGAACCAAGTCCACTAGTAGTTTCCAAGAATAATTTATTTCTAAAATAAATACATAATTTCAACCATACAAAATGATTATGATGTTATCCAATAAATATACAAATAATTAAATTAATTCATATGGTATACTCCATAATCTATATTATCAAAAATATACTTCCCAAAGATTCATCTAATGATTCTATAATAACAAATTAAAAAACATAGACTTTAGAAACCTGCAGTTGTACATTACTTTATTGCATTGAAACTCGGGATAATAAATTGCATCCCCAATGATAGAAAAGAGTGTATTTCTTGATAAAATAGTCTCATACATCAGTATAATATTAGATTATAAAAACATTATATAAAAAATTATTCTTTTATAACTACATTATTTCTATTAACATTCACCCACATATCAATCAAAAAACGTCATTTTATCTTAAGGAATATTAAATTTAAGAATGGGGTTAAATAATTTTCTTTGTAAAGGTATCTTCAAAACAGAATCTATCATAAATAAATAAGAGAAATAAATATATAATAGTTAGTATCTAAATCAAATTTCTTTCAAACTAGAACATTCTCATAATACAGAAGGAATAAATAATGAACTGTGAAATCAATGAATATAATCACATGAGACTGATAAATTTACATAGATATTATTTCTAAGTGAGTATTAAAACAATGATCAATACCTAATCTTAAATTGAGTTTATTAATAATATTATACATCATAAATTTACTATTGAGACTTTTACTATGTTATTTTAAAACATTAGTTAAAACCAAATGTAATTTGGCCAACATATTTTCCTCATAATACATACTAATTCTTTAAGGGGATATGTAACTCCGGTCCCACCTATAACATAATATATTAAATTAAATACTCATAATAAATTTTTGATTCATAATCAACATAAATATTAATATTGAAATATTAACATATGAAATGTTAATACTTACACTAATCAGTAATAATGAATTATTGAGAGTAATATGACAACTGGTAACAAAATAGTAAATCTCCGTAATAATTATCTTCTAAAATCTGAAGAAATAATAATGATGGTTTTATTACATCATATCCCTACAATAGAATATATATAATACAAGGTTTTTTATGAATATAAATTCTATGAAAAACTATTAAAAACATTTTTGAGGAAAATAACCATTGTTCTTTGAAAATCACATTTTAAAACAAAAATTTAACAACATATATGGAGAAACAATTTCATTGAATATTGTTTTTTTAAATTGTAAAAAAATCTTTGAAAAATTAATTTTTCAAGATGGTGGTGAATTTTATAGATTCTTTATAAGATACAAACAATACTTATACAATTTTTTAAAAGTTTAAAATTTAAATCATTCAGAAAACAAGAAGATGACTAATTTAAAATTATTTTTTAAATAGAAACACTGTTAATAATTCAATTAATAAAAGTATTCATCAATGTTAAAAACATTTTTCAAATTTTTTTATAAATGATTTTTGTGATAAAAAATTTTCTTTATTGAATAGAGAAATTAAGTCATCATTTCTTAAAATCATATTCTCAATGAATTTTATTACCAATAAGTCATTACCCCTACCTCTAATGATATTCATCCTTGGTTGGAAATGATGAAGGGGATATAATGTCCCCCATGTCCCGCCTCTAGTTGGCAATGAGTTTGAAATCAGAACCAAGGGTATATACTCTAACAAATTTGGTGTAATTTTCATTTTTAGAAAATAAATGATTGGGATATACGATATATAATCCTGAAAACAACTATAAGATAGATATAAATGAAATAAAAAATCCATATCGCATTATTATGTCAAATAAAACTATTACAATTCAATTAAATTCCATGTTATATACCCAAAGTAATACGATGTACCAACACAAGAACTATCCAAAAGTACAAGTAAGTAAGGTCCCACACAGTCCACATAATCCCCATAGAAACATGAAATAATTTTTATATAAATTGGTTGAGCATACAAGTATAAATTAGTGGAAATAAAAGGTATCTTGTGCAATTTTGATTGAACCATACTATTTCCCTTACGATAAAATATTAGAACCAAAAAAACACCTATGCTAGTAGACTAACCAACCAACCTCTCCAAGTTTAGATCAACAAATAACTCAAGTGAAGTAAATTAAAACAATTTGCATCTATAATAGGGTATCATACAACATTTTCCCAATGATTAGCTGATCTCATACACCAATGAAAGTATCATGGTACTCCAACCTATTATTCACACACCACATAACAATACGTCCACACACACATAGAACTCACCACCACACATTGTCCTATCATCAGGGTCACAAGCCATATAACATCTCACCTACAAACACCTGGTCCCCATACCATATCTCATATTTATAGTAAACACTAGGGCCACTTAACAAGTTTTATCATAAAATAATTTAAAATCACCACACATATAATCCTAAAGACACCTACGAGAACACAACACATATCATCTAGAGGATAAATGGGAAAGAAAATCTCAACCACACACCCATTCTCTCTATAAACAAAAAAATTTCTTGATGAATCTTGGTCTACAACTATCTAGAAGAGGGAGCAGGGAAGAGAAGGTGGCCATCCATCCATACTCCCACCAGGTTGTTTTGGAATGACACCATCCACCGTGACAATGGGGGTGTAGGGAATATAGTGCTCAATTAGGCAGGGGGTGCACAATGAAATTACAATGTAAATACATGTATATATAGTTATAATGCAAAACAAACCGACACAACCTATATCTTCTCAAACAAATTACTATATCATAATACTATAAACCACACTACTACCTCTAAATGAACAACAATACAACCATCCACAACTCAAATCATACCCACATCCAATTTTTAGACAATTATAATTATTTATTAAAAAAATCATTTATTAAATCCATCACCACCTAGGAAACTACCAGACAAATAACAAAACAATCCACATAGAAAATTCTCACAAAAGAAGAAGACCCATAATAAATTAACCCCCATCACATTAATATATGTTTAACACCCTCTCTAACTGCTTCCACTATAATTCATCAAAGCCATCCTTACCAATCCATCTTATCTTCAAATAAAACCTCAAACACAATGTTTTACCCAGCAATAAAAACATATAATTACCTGATAACATCTCCAATGAAGAAAATTGTGCATCGATTCCACAATCAATTAATATCTAAACCAAATATTACATAACACATCCTTTTCTACCCCACAAAAAAAACCATTATGACACCCATACGAATTAAAAATCCAAACAAAACATTCTCAGATTTTACAATCATACATTCTTTAATTCCTAATTTTAACTTTCGGTCTTATGATATGACCAATATAATCATAGGGCATCCATTTATATTAGCCTAATATATATGGGTAATATATTAAATGAATTTTTCAACAATAATTATAAGAAAATTAATTCCTATACATTATATTTGAATCCAAGGACCCCCAACAATCATACTTTTTAGTATTCATATATCCCATTAGATTCCCACCATTGACCAAAATATCAATAAAACGGTTCTATCATACATCCCTTTCAACATCTATTGATGGATGATTTGAAAAAAAATCAGTTTTATTAATTGAATTTGGAATCTAATATAATCAGAATGATACATTACTACCCCCATACCACATGATAAAAAATTGATAATTATAATGGAAATCTAACCTAGAATAAGAGATGATCATCACTTCCTAGTTGTACAAAATCTGAGGGCACAAATTCAGTAGGAAGAACCTTCAGTGAAAACATGGTCCAAGGAATAAAGAAAAATTTCATGACACCTCTAGGTGTGGGGTAAATAATTATTTTTGGAATCTCAAATCATGATAAATTGAAATGAAAACATAAGAGAATATATTATCTTTAGAATGAATATATCCTAAATCAATGGGAGATTTGGTTTTTAAAATTCATTAATAGAAAATCATAACCCAAACCACACTGTATTAATGTCAAATGAATATTCAGGTTTTAAAAAAATATATATGTTTCAAATAGGCTCCAAAAATCATTAAATTTTTTCTAAAACTCATTTTAGTTAAATGAAAATGCTAACAGGGAAAACTGTTGGAAGCTAGAAACATATTTCATGAATCATCAATCGAATTTCCTACCATTGGATGAGTAACCATTGGATGTGTAACCATTGGGAGAATCATCACTGGATGAGATAATGTTGGGAGACTCAATTTTGGATGATTCACTATTGGTTGACTCAACACTGGATGACTCACCACAAGAAAAGTTAATATTCATTGAGCTACCTTCACAATTCACCGTCGCACCTCACTGTTACAACTCACCACCATGAGTCACTATTGCAACTTACTGTGAAGAATCACCATTGAAACTCAGTATAATGACTAAACATTGCAAATCACCATCACGAGTTTCCATCAGAGGCCAACCATTGGAGAACCTGAAAAAGTGGACATTTTTCAATGGGTTGAAAATTTTCAATTGGACCCATAGGAACACTTGAACCACAATATTTTCACAAATTGATGGACGAAAGAGGTTTGACCTAGTACATAACGTACCTCCAATACTATTATGTACCCCTATAATTCAAAACCAATCCAATATGGAAAATAAGTTCCCAAACAACATCATAGTGATATTCCGACCATGTATCTATCTATGCTTGAAAAATCGCTACCGACATAAAAGTACAACGATAAACAACCATGTGTTGATAGAAATTTGGAGGGAAACCTTGGAATCCAACAACACCACCTATGATATATGTTATCCCAATAGACCAGATGAAACATAACAAATTCACCACAGCCATTCCATACTATACAACCAGAGTAGTAAATTATTTTTTACATTATAATAAATTGTCTGTTATAGGCATCACTGACTCAACCAAATGGGTTTAATCACATCCTAGTTAATGCATCTTGATGAGAAATATGGTCCCCCCTTTTAACATGTTAGGACCTCATCATACATTGAACCACACACATGTCATCCCAAGTGAAAAAAACTTATTTCATAAAAAATGTTCAAACATTACCTTATACTTCAAGAAATGATAATGAAAAACTCTAAATAACTCTTGGTATTGGGAACAAATAAGAATTTCTCATTTCTATGTTCTATTCTATAGGTTATGATTCCTCCTCAACTAGAAAACAATGAAATATTCTGCACATGCAACACCTTATCTTGAAAATCCTAGATCTCTATTGGCCACTCCACATATGTCACATCGTTATTGATATACAAATATCCTCTTTTAATGAAATTGGAGTCATCATGAAGATACCGACAGAGTTGAGATATGTTAAACATATCATGGATCCTCTATAACTACTGTTGTAATGCCAACCGACATGCCACCTCACCAACTCACTACAACACCACTATGGGTCTAAATAGCATGTCAGAGATCATATCCTATGCCAATACTATGCTTCCCATGTTAGGGGGAACCTTAAATAATACATGGCTTCAAACCTCTACCTCAAGCATCCTTCCCCTGTGATTGAAATATGTTATCTTACTATCTATCACCAATTTAATCCTCTCACGAATAAGATAAACCATCTCAGTTGTGCTCTGAAACGTGATTTGTTAAAGAAAAGGTGTCATCCCATCCTCTATTGGGAACAATAGAGAATGAAATGATCTCTCATACAACAAATAAAATAGTTCCATGCCAATAGAAGAGTGATTGTTATTATAATAAGCTTACTCCAACAACAGAAGTTTTTGTACCTAATATCCACCAAATTCCATGATTCTAGATTAAAACATATTTTCCCGCATCCGGATAATCCATTTGATTTTCCCATCTATCATTGGGTCCAAGGCATTGATGATCCATAACTTAGAGTGAAATGCATTCTACAATCCCTCCCCACTCATGAGGTAAAATTTCATTCAAAATTTGAGAAAATGGATCGAGGAACTCTATAAAATCTCACCACCTCATCCACATACCCCTCTTCAATGTAATCCACTATCCCGACACATTGATATCAATGAATTGATCCAATTTTTTATATGATCAAATACTACCCAGCTATAATCACAACCTCCATATGCTTTGGGTAATAATATGAAAAAATCCATTAAGATGTCATCCCATTACCACTTGGTTACATCCAAAGGCTTCAAAAAAACCCTGAATACGGGTTTTCATCTTTTACCTTCAAAAAAACCAAATGCCTCATAAAAAACTCCTCAACATCCCATTTCATCTCGAGTAACAAAAAATACATCTTCACGCCACTGTGTATTTTATTAATTCATTGGTGTAATGCTAATGCTGATTTATGAAACTCTCAAAGAACTTATGTTTTCATTATTACCAAAACCAAAAGACTCTCACAAATTCCCATTAATTTCTGACCATATTCCATCCATCCATCCGGAGTGTCACCATTACTAAAAAAAATTGTGAAACCATTACCTCTTAGTCTCCCAGTTGAGACTCCACCACCCCCTACATCATATAAGACTACACTTCATCTGAAAAAATATCCTTTACTATGGTCTTCCCATGAATCCATGTGTAAGTATTCAAACACTTATATTCCTTATAAGAGATCACATATAACCAAACAACTCCCATTAATGACATATTTTAGTATTCATTGGTCATATTGCTCCCTATTTCTAAGAAATAGGTAATCTCAAAATCATAGTCCTAAAGAAACTCCACCCACCTCCACTGTCTCAAGATTAAATATCACTGGGAAATGATACCCATCAATGTATTGTGATTCATGAAGATAACAAAGAAATCACCCATGAGCTAATTCTTCCACAACATCATCACAAACACGACAACTACATTATGCAAATCATGGTTCACTTATTTAGGTTTGTGGGGAAGTAACAACCATGACCCATAATAGATCTCTACTAATTGATTAGTCAAGAAGAATCAGAAGCCCATACAAGAATCCAGTAAAAACATTCTGATCATCACCCCTTCCTCTAGAAACCAGAGTAGTAGAGCACTGACCAACTACCACTTCAAATAGACGAATGTGGTTTGGCACGACATTCTCCTCATAAAATCATGGTCTTTTCAAGATATATATTTATATAGAAATTCCACTCAAGTGAAACCGGGTACAAAACTCTTGTAAGATCCCACAAGACTAAGAAAATTGTGATCCTCTACCAAATAATTGTGTTCTTTCCATTAAAAAAAATTCCATCCTTTGACAGGTCTACTGACACACCCAGTTGAAAGACCATGTGTCTGATGAAATGCACCGCCCATGTCTAGAAACATTACATGTAAAACTTCTCATACTGATGGTGGTTTAAATGAAATCGTAGGACGATTAAGATATGCTCAGCATGATCCTACTCGATCTTTGATTAGATCAAGATATTATTAGTCAACACAGAAAAAAATGTTTTAGGAACTCACAGAAAAAAGAGTTCATAAGCCCCACAAACTTGAAGTGGACAAACCTTCTTCTGAAAGAATTATTCCGAATATCAGCCTCTTTTACCTACAACTAGTGATGTATGGACCATTAGTCGATATTGGGAAATAAACTTTCCAATCTCAGCATTTTGATATGATCATTTATCCTTGGAATAGGGTAACAGTTCTTAACTCTCATCTGATTTAATCTTCTGTAGTTTATGGACAACCACACACCACCATCCTCATTTTCTAAAAACAACTCCAAATAACCCCTACAATAAAACACTAGGATGGATAAATCCCTAAAATCTTCTGGTCACTAATTTGAATCCTCAACTCCCATTACTCATTATGTGACATCTGATAAAATGACTTTTAAATAATAAAATCATTGTGCTATAAGTCTATGTTAATCTAGTCACATAATTAAAATTAAAATTATATTATAAATACATAAAATTGTAAATTTTTATTCTTTGAAAACTATATAATATTCTATAGCATATAACCTCATATCAATCAAAAAAAACTTCATCATATCATAATGAAAATAAAATATAAGAAATGGGTGATATCATATTCTCAGATAGTGTATGTTGACAACAAAAGATATAATACAATTAAGAGAAATATATATGACATTGTAAATAACTTAATAACATATAATTTAAAAAATAACATGATCATAATATGGAAGGAATAATGAATGAACCAAAAAATCCATGTATATAATTAAATGAGATTCATACATATACATAGAAATTCGTACTAATCTCGAATAATAAAATATTGATCAATAACTAAACATATAATGAGATTATTAAAAAAAATACATCATAAGGTTACTATTTATTTCATTACTACATTATTTTAAATCTTCGAGTAAACACCTATTTAATTTATCCAACTGATTTTACCCATTCAACGTGAAAATACATTGAGGGGCTATCTAACTATGATACCACCTATAACATATTACGTTAAATTCATTACAAAAATGAAATTGGTGAAACATAATCAATATAAACATTCAAATTGAAAAACTATCTTATGAAATTTAAATAGTTATCCTATTCAGTAATAATGAATTGTTCAGAGTAATATGGTGAATGGTAACAAAATAGTATGTCCAAAAAATAATTATTTTTCATCATCTCGAGAAACAATAAGTATAGTGTCATTAAAACATGTACATGGTGTATAATATATATATAATAAAGTATTTTTGTTAATGAATACAAATTCAATAAAAAGATACTTACAAACAATCTTGAGGAAAATTTTAACACCCCAACCCTAGTTACCCAGAGTCAATAAATTATTATATAAAATTTTCATGATCACAAGGGATCAAATCCCTAAAGACCTATCCGTTTAGTATCCATGGAAGTACTATATACATTCATAAGTTTTAAATTAAATTATAAAATGAAAATAAACTTCAACATTGTCTCTATTGATAACATTCATATTCCTTAGACTATCCCTGTAGGTCAGTCATAATATAATTTTTCACATCCTGGGAAAAATAAAAAATTGAAATAAGTGAGCTCTGATGCTCAGTAAGGATAAAAATATAGCAGAAACCTTCATAAATAAGCATAAATATTTAAGGCAGTGTATAATTCTAAAACAAAAGCCTTTTAAACTTAAACATCAGCATAATATGGAAATTATAAATAAAATCATTCCATTACCTTATTCACATGGATATTCTACTAGTATAATTATCACATGCAAATATCCATATAGAATTTCATAATTATGGAATGCATAATGCCAAACTTCATAAACACATATTCAATGTCTTGTGCCAAGACTAAAAATAAGATTTTGTCAAGGCCTTTTTCCAAAACAATAGTTTGTCCCATGATACCCACTGATGCATTGAGGAGCTATAGCGGGCTCCACCCATCACTTACTAAGTCCAATACATTTATCATACGAAAAGGTTTAAACATAACATAAACATTGGTGTTAAAACTAGTATAAAAAATATAAATACATAATCCATATACCTTGAATGGTAAAAAAATAACACATCCACAATAAAACATATCCCAAAACATTCATTACAATATGAAAGATTATTATCATAATAAATCATCCTCATACAAGTTTAAAAACAATCAAAGGATATTGACATAGATGAAATGAAAACTATTTGAATAAAATAAATCATTTTTATTTTGAAACCATTTAAATGTCACATAACTATAAATGAAAATATTTATTTTGGAAATATACTTATATGATTTTATGTGAATATTTGACGATGTTATAATGTAGGAAAATTATTGCACCCTCCATATAAGTTAAAAAAGACATTGTTTCTGGAATTTTTTCGAAAAGGTCATAAAGTACCTTCTTTGGAAAACGAATGAATGATTCCTTTCAAAAAAAAAATATGGTAAAATAATGCTATAAATGAATTTAAACCATAGTTTAATAAAAACTAAAAATTATTTGAATTACCTTTTTATGCAAACACATATGTGTATGATAATAAGGTCTCAATAGATAAATAAGTAAACACCACCTTAGATAATGAAGAGAATATTGAATTAAATCATACCTTTCAGATTTCCTTAGCCAATGGTATTATATCCTCCTATATAATAGATAAAACACTATTATTAAATTATAAATGAACATATATAAGATATAATATATGATCCCCTAATATTTCATTGTTAATAATAATTCAGTAGTATCATCGTTACAGGTGTAAAGTAATTGATTTTTAATTATATTATTGGTTACGTAAGCCATGTTTGTTATGGATAGGATGTATTTGATTCATATAAAGAATGATATTATGTTTATAAAATTATTTCTAATCATAAAATAAATTATTCTTTAATTACTATGATGGGGAATGAATCTCTTCGTGTTCGTGGAGATGGTAATCCCTACATATTCACATATGGTGAAATTGTTATTTATAGGATGGATAGAATAATGAATATGGTTGTACCATATTTATAATAAGATCACAATATGTAGAAGTTACTCGAGTTATTATTTTGGTATTGAAACAAAAAAGAAAGAGGGAGTGGAAGAAGAAAAGAACATGAAAGTGTGTTGTGAAATTATTACCTCTTCTTCAGGTGTTTCATTTTGAGTTGATCAAAAGGGCTCCTAAGGTTGGCTTTATGATTAATTAATGGACTATAGGATGATTTGAGGGAAGTTGAGAAGGTATTTGGGAAGGGTTTATCTGAGAAAAATGGCTTTGGAGGTTTGAAATTAAGTGAAGGGTAAGTACCCTTTTATAAGAGAGGTGGGGGTCACTTAAAGAAAAACATGAAATATTATTTTATTATAAATAAATTTTCAATTTCTAATGGGTCCAAAATGATTTATTTCGAGGCTATGGTTGGTATGGGTCGACAAACTCTCAACCAATAGGTTTTAAGTAGGTTTATGTCTCTATATTAACATTATTTTTTAGATTTAACTCTTAATTAAATAGTTTGACATTTACCATGTTTCTTTGTATTTTCATATTATACAGTCAATAAACATACAATAAATTGCCTAGAGAACCCAAATTTGGTTATTATTGATATATCTAACATTTTACAATTCCTTCTGATGATCTATAGATATTTATGAATATTATATCCATTAATAATACAGTTTTTTTTTAAAACTCAATTATGTCAATTTGGACACTATTTAGTATTTTATTTATTTTAATGCCATAATAACATTATCATAGTGAATAAACTTTTTTTAATCAATCATAAAATTTAATATTAACATATAAAATTATTGGAACTCATATGTAGTCTCAATTTACATTTATTTGGATATTTATAATATCAATTATATTAATATATCATTCATAAGGTAATTATGGCATCATCAATGTGTCATAAATAAATTAAATTATTTAATGTCAAAAAATTATAATTAAAATACCAATATGTAGAATTTTTTTTATCTTTTAAATGAATATTTATAATAAATTGTATACTATGTATAACCCAATATAAAAAATGGTTTAGTTATTAAAATTTGAATTTAACTCTCTTAACTCTTTTATAAATAAATAAATAATAAATGTCCTAATATAATCAAAGTTGGCCAAAATGATCATATTTTATTAATAAGGATGTATTTGGTCTAATTAAACTCATTTAATAGAATTTTTACATTTTTTAGAGTAATTAAATTATTAGTTTTACCCTTAATTACTCTATAAACTTTTAACCGTGGTAAATAAAAGTCAAAAGTTACTATTCACAATAAATTATTTTTATCTAACTAAACCATATTTTATATACTGATGTCAACCATGTCTCCTATATTTTTTATATTCAACTCATAGAAGACGTAAAATTATGTTTTATGAAAATTTGTAAATGCTCCTAGAAGGTGGGTAAAAGATGGTAAAAATTTCAATAATATTATATATATATATATATATAAACATATTATAAAATGAATCCAATGAATTACAATGAACTTATATATGTTTTATTTATTTATTTTGAACTAAAATAAATAATTACTTAAATATAAAGTCAGTTTTAAACAATAACTAAGTGTTTTTCTCTTCCTCATAAATTGAATGTTATCATAAAACAAAATCACCCTAATCTAATTTCGATATTCCGAATTTAAAAATGAAGACCATATTGGTAAATAAAATTTATAAAATTAAAAAAAAATGTTTATTAATATTCATAACAGCTAGTTCGATTGGTCATGGTGTGTTAAAACTCCAAGTTTCATACAACGCAAGGTATTACATTACGCATAGGGAAATGTACCGTAGAACCATGGGATGTTACATTCTCCCCTCATTAAAATAATTTCTTCCTAGAAATTTCTATAATATTATTACAAAAAATGATTCAGGTGGTTCTTCATCACAAGTTACTCAGGTTCCAAATTTTCCTCTTCTGTCTTATGATTTCTCCATGGAACTTTCAGCCGAAGAGTCATCCAGTTTCTCAACACATATTCTCTGGTATCATGAACTCTGATATGCTCTTCACAATAAGGTAGATCAGTTTCGAGTTATTATTCTTTATAGGTTATTACATGCATTGGGTCTGGAAATTATTTTCCCAAAAATGATATGTGGAATACATCATGAACTTCGGAGATGCTTGGAGGCATTTCCAAACGATAAGCTACAACTCCAATTCGTTGTAGAATTTCTAATGATCATATTAACCTGGGACTCAATTTACCCTTATAACTAAAAAATATAACACTCTCCCCTAGAGATACTTTTAGGATAACATGGTCTCCTACATGAAATTCCAAATCCTTTCTTTTCTTATTGACATAGCTCTTTTTCCTACTTTTTTCTGCTTTGATGTGGGTTTGGATATTCATTACCTTTTAAATTTATTCCTCAATATGTTCTGGTCCTACGAGTTTTCCTTTACTGAAATCATCCCAAAAAGTTGGTTTGTGACATATCTTTCCATATAATGCTTTATATAGAGCCATATGAATACTTGAATGGAATCTATTGTTATAGGAAAATGCTACCAGAGGTAAATATTGATCCCATATACCAGGAAAGTAAAGTGGGAAAGACCTCATTAGGTCTTCTATGGCTTGAATAGTCTGTTCTGATTATCTATCGGTTTGAGGGTGGTAGGAAGTTCTCAAATGATGTTTTGTATCCAAGGCCTTATGATAACTTCTCCATAATCTTGATGTAAAATTAGGATCTAGATCAAAAAAAATCGATAGGGGTACACCATGGAGTCTTACAACTTACTTAATATATATTTTTGCTAGACAATAAAGTGGTAAATCTTATCTTATAGCAAGAAAATATGCTGACTTGGTAAGACGATAAAAAATGACCCATGTTACATCATTTCATCTAGGAGTATTTGGTAGCCCCATGAAAACATCCATTATAATATTATCCCATTTCCATTCATGTATGGGAAGAGGTTGTAGGACTCCTCCATGATGTTTTATTCCATCTTTCACTTGTTGTCAAACCATATATCTCGATACTAAATAAGTAATCTCCCTCTTCATGTTGTTCCATAAAAAATTTTCCTTAAAAAATATATACATCTTGGTGATCTCTGGGTGTATAAAGAAATTGGAACTATGAGCATCATCCAACAATTCCCTTTTTAGATCATGTATATTGAGAACACATAGTCTCTTCCCAAATTTCGAAATTCCATCTTAATATATCAAGTCACTCAATCTTTCATCATTTACAGTTTTAATCTTATTTTGAAACTCCTCATAATCAGTTTGAGATATTGTCTCCATATCATCAAAGAAAATATTATATCTTCTAAATCATGTTCATGAGTGTGATAGTTTTCCTCATGAATTTTTTACTGTCGTGATGCATAGTAAATAACTCTGTCATTTTCCATAAGAGCTCAACCAAGTACATTCTTTGAAGAATTACTATAAATAACAAACCCGTTAGTCCCTGATGGTAGAGTTACGATAGGAGCATTAAATAATATTCTATTTAGTCCTTCTAAAAAATCTTCACACTCTATTTTTTTTAAAAAATTAACCCCTTTACGTGTGATCTTGGTTAATGGGTTAGCCCACCTAGAAATTTTTTGGAATAAATGTTGATAATAACCTATTACACCAATAAAACAATGTAGCACAATTATACTCATCTGTGTTGGCCATTCATGGGTTGCGTTGGACTTTAAAGGATCAACTTAGATTCCATCCATAGAGAAAATATGGCCAAGAAATGAAACCTCTTTATGCTAGAATTCACACCTTCTAAACATCCCACATATTTCATTTGATTTTAGGGTTTTAAAAATAGTGTACAAGTGATTTTCATGATCTTCATATCATTTTGAGTATACCAAGATATCAAAAATAAATACCACTAAAATTTTATTAAAATATTTTTTAAAGACTCTATTCATTAGATCCATAAAGATAGAGGGTGAATTAGACGATCAAAAAGGAATTACTGTAAACTTTTAATGCCCATAAGTGGTGTGAAATGTTGTTTTCATAATGTCTTCCATCTTCACACACAACTGATGATATCCAGATAAAATTTCAATCTTTGAAAAATATATATCTCCATGAATTTTTTCGAATAAATCATCAATGTGAGGTAGGGGATACTTGTTGTTTATTTTTATAGAATTGATCTCTTTGTAGTCAACACACAACCTCATATATCAGTCTTTCTTCTTAACAAAAAGATTGGGGATCACCATTGAGAAACAGTAGGTTGAATAAATCCATTATCACTCAATTCATCTAGTTGATTATTTAGTTCCACTAATTTCACAATATCCATTCTATAAGGGGTCTTCTATATGGGCCTTGAACCAAGAATTTAATCATTGGAAAACTCAATTTCTCATTCCGGAGGATGACCAGGTAAATCATATAGAAAAACATCAATATATTCTTTCAAAATATGTACATCCTCTATTCAATAATTCTTTGACACACACATAATTACTTTATTCACTTCCAAACCAATAATTGAATTTATTAGAGCTACTGGGGGTGGATCTAGTTAAGAATCAGGTGGTGACGTTTTTGCTCTAAAGATAAGGTACTCCTTATCATAAACAAAAATTGTAACCTCATTCTTCTTACAATAAATTTTCGCATCATGGTCCAAAATCCAATCCATTAAGAGGATTTTATCAAATTCAATCATGGGTATGATGATGAGATCAACATATAAAGAACATTTATTTGCCTTAATGAGAACTGATTCATAAAACATTGTCGTGGTGATACTTCCCATAAGAGATTTGATAGACTACTATCTTGTAATGTCAAATTGAAAATATCTAATTTTCTTATCAAACAGGTATGGTATGAAACAATGAAATGATATAGAGTCAAATAAATAATTAGTAAAACTTTATGAAATCATTAAATGACATGCGACGACATCTTTTGGAGAATCAAACTCAGCAGTAGTTATCGCATAAGCTTGGCCTTGCTCCCATGTCTTTTTTTTATGTATGTTTTTTTTTTGCACTTAGGAAATTTTTTTGCATAATTCTCATTTTCTATATAGTTGTAGAATTTAATGTTGAAAACCTCTTTCATTCCCTTTCAATTACAAGCATGTTGAACTTTTTCACCACACTTGTAATAGTCTCTCATTCCCTTCAGGCTAGTACCGGGGTGTTTCTTCCCACATTTACCCTAGAATGGATATTAAACTTTTCCATTCTTCCCCTTATTTACCTTTTCAGAGTGTTCAATATATATCTTCTTCTCTTTCTTTGATTTAAAGTCGCATGACTTAGAGAATTCATTTTCTATCTTGATAGTGAATGAGACAATATCTTCGTATGATGAGAAGGATTTTGAGATTAATGCTCGATAGAGAAATGGTTTTCACCCATCAAAGAATCAACCAATCTTACTCCTACAGTTACCTTTATAATCTTCTTCATTCATTTCTATCCATGTTAAGTTAGCCTCAGACGTTGCGACATTCTCATCCCCCTTTTTCCTTAGACCGAAAAATTGTCATTCCATATTCGCTCAATGCTCACGAGGAAAGTTTTTTTCTAAGAAGATCTCTTTATGCTCTCTCTTTTCCATGTTCGATACTTCTTCATCTTTCTTTTTCTTTGGATTTATGACCACCATCGATCTGCTTCTCTTGTGAGATAATAAATAGCCAGGACAAATTTTTCTCTTTCTATGCTTCCAAAAGAAAGAAATATGTCTCTCTAAGGAACTTATATATTTCCTAACTACTAATCGATATATACAACCATTGAATGTTGGTGGTTGTTTCCTCGTGAACTGGTCAAACTTTGATCCTATGCGTTGTGGATCTAGGTTCTCAATACGGGTAAGGTTATAATTCATAACCCATTTGAGTTTTCCCAAAATGGTGACAAGCTGATCAGCAGTAGTTGCATCACCAGCTCCATTATAATTATCTTTAGTAAGAGGTAAATACCTACATGGATTACATGCGTTGATACGGTTTCCATTCCTTCCACTAGGATCCATTTCAAAAAAAAATGGTACACACTATATTTGTACATAAATCAAAGTAGATAATTCCCAACATATAAAAAACATATCATAAATTGAACAGTTTATAGATATAATACATAATCATAAAAATGTTTTCTTAGAGGAGGTATATACTCATAAATCGTTCATAATTGTTTGTAAATAAAATATGAATTATCTTAAGCATATCTCTTGAGAGTGTCTTAACCAAGTGTGCAGCAAGGCACATTGTCATGTACCAGGATACTGCTGGTCAAACCCAAAACTCTTTGTCAGATTTTTCACAACTAAATACATTTATGTCAGATCCACCTCTACTTTCTCATATCTAGACAAGGATATATTTCTTCGAAAATATAAAAAATCTCCACATTACCAAAATTCTATGATGTTCTTCTATACTAATCCTTATGGTCTATCTTACAGTATTGTCCTCTAATCAGAGTTTATCAAAATATATTTTCCAAGGTTTGTACTAATATTACATTGATACCAATGGTAATTCCCCAACCCGAATTACCCAGATTTGGTACATTATTACATAAATTTGACATGAACAAAAGGGATAAAATCCCAAAAGACCGATCTGTATAGTAGCCTTGGAAGTACTAGATACATTCAAAAGTTTTACATTACATTATAAAATTAAAAAAGACATCAATATTGTCTCCATTGACCACATTAATATCCCTTACACTATCCCTGTAGGTCAGTCATAATATACTTCTTTGTATTATCGTATAAATAAATCATAGAAAGGGGTGAGCTCAGATTCTTAGTAAGGATAACAATATATAAGAATCATTCATAAATAAGCATAAACATTTATCTCAATGTATAAGACTAAGACAAAATCATCTTAAACTTAATCTTCAGCATAGTATGGGAAAGATAAATCAAATAATTACATTTACTTATTCACATGGTCATTCTACTAGTCAAATAATCTCATGCAATATCAAAAGCCAATTTTATAATGATGGAATGTATAATTCCAGACTTCAAAACAACATAGTCAAGGCCTTGTGCCAAGACTAAAAATAGGATTTTCTGAAGGCCTTAATCCTAGACACTAGTTTTTATCATGAGACCTAACGATGCATTGAGGAGCTATAGTGGGATCTACCCTTCATTTACTATGTCGAATATATTCCTCATATGAAAAGGTTTAAACATATCATAAACAATCATATTAAAACTAGCATAAGAAATGTCAATACATTATCCAAAACCATGAATGGTACAAAAATAACACATCCACAGTCAAACATATCCCAAAACATTCAATGCAATATAGAAGATTTGTATCATAATAAATAATCTTCAAATAAGTTTAAACTCCATCAAAGGATGTTGAAAAAAATGAAATGAAAACTATTAGAAAGAAATACATCTTTCTATTTTGAAACCATTAAAAGTCACCTAATTATAAAAGAAAACATTTATTTTGAAAATATTAATATAAGATTGTATGGGAAGCTTTGACGATGCTATAATGGCAGAAAATAGTCTCACCCGCCATATAAGTTAAAAAATGTCATTCGTACTATAATTTTGTTGAAACGGTTATAATGTACATTGTTAGGAAAATGACGGAAATATTCCTTTCAAAAAATATATGGTCAAATAAGGGTATAAATGTAATTAACCCATACTCTAGAAAATAATAAAAACACTGAGTTACATTTTAATGAAAACACGAATGTGGATGATAAAGAGGTCCCAATAGATACGTACATAAAAACAGCCTCATATAATGATGAGATTGTAGAATTATCCATTAAATTGTACATTTAATTAGTCCATGGATTGTTATAATCTTGTAGAATAGTTAAAAATTGTTATTAAATTATATAAGAATATAAATATGATATCATATATGAACCTCTCATATTGCATTGTTAATAGTATTTCAGTAGTATCATTGTTGCACGTGTTAACTGATTCGTTTTCCATTATATGCACAATTACGTAAGCAATTTTTTGTTATTTATAGGGTTTATTTGATTCATATACAGAATTATATTATGTTTATAAACATTACTTTTAATTATAAAATAAAAATTATTCTTGAATTATTATGATGGGGAATGAATCTAAACCAGTTAATGTAGACAGTAATCTGTACGTACGCACATATGATGACTTTGTTATTTGTAGGATAAATTGAATATTGAATATGGTTGTACTATATTTATAATAATTTCATATTATGTAGAAGAAACTGGATTTATTATTTTGGTATGTAAACAACAACAAAACAGGGAGTGGAAGATGAAAAAACATGAAATAGGGTGGTGAAATTATTACCTCTTCTTCGGGTGTTTTCTTTTGAGTTGATCAAATGGGCTTCGTAGATTGGATCTATGATCAAAGTAAGGAATATAGGTTGAAGTTAGGAATATTGGGAAGTTATTTGCATAGGGTTTGTCCAAGCCATATGGCGTTGGAGGTGTGAAATTATGATGAGGGTAAGTACCCTTTTATAAGAGAATTGAGGGTCACTTTAGGAAAAGCTTGAAATATTATTTTATAATAAAATCATTTTCTGTTTCTAATGGATCCAAAAAAAATTATTTTGATAATAAGGAGTTGATGGGTATAAAATCTCTCAAAAAATTGGTTTTAGACATGTTTAGGTATCCATATGAACCTTATCTGTTAGATTTAACTCTTAGTTAAATAGTTTTACATTTACCATGTCTCTTTGTATTTTTATATTATATGGTTAATAAACATACTATAATCTACCAAGAAGGACCATGTTTTTCATTATTGATATATATATATATATATCCTTATCCATGTCATTTGGAAAAAACGTATATTTTTATAAATATTATATCAATTAATAATTTAGTATTGGGTTTAAAACTCAATAATGTCAATTTTGACACTATTTAGTATTTGATTTTTTGAAAGTCATAACAAGTCTATCATTTAGAATAAAATTTATTTAATCAAACCTAACATGTCATATTAACCAAAAAAAATAGTGCAATTCATCAAAAGTCTCAATTTAGATATATTTGGATATTTATAATATCAATTATTTTAATATTTCATTAATAAGTTAATTATTGCATCATCATTATCTCAAAATTAAAATAAAATATTTATTGTTTTAAATTGTTAAAAAAAATACCATTTTGTAGGAAATATTTTTAGATATCTAATGAATATTTATAGTGGAATTTATATTGTGTATATCCCAATATTAAAAATTGTTTAGTTATAAAACATTAAATTTAACTCTTTTAACTATTCTTTAAATAAAATAACAATAAATGTCCTAATCTAATTAATTTGGGCCAAAAAGAGTTATATTTTATTCCTAAGGTTGTTTTTGGTCGATTTACAGTTATCCAATTGTATTAGGACATGTGTTAGGGTAATTATAATATAATTTTTACTCTTAATTATCGAATTAACTTTTAATTGTTGTAAATAAAAGTCAAAAGATACTATTCACCGAGAAAACTTATCTTATTAAACCACATTTTACATACTTATGTCAACCATGTCTCTTGGTTTTTTTATATTCATCCCACAAAAGCGGTAAAATTTTGTTTTATGCAAATTTTTGAATTCTCCTAGAAGGTGGGTAAAAAATAGTAAAAAGTTCAATAAAATTTTATATATCTAAACATATTATAAAATGACTCCAATAAATTACATTGAACATATATAGGTATTATGTATCTATTTTGAAAAATAAATAAATAAATAAACAATAACAAATTAATTATATAAAAATTTGGTTTTAAACAATAACATAATGCTTTTCAATATTCATTAAAAATTGAATGTTTTCAGAAAAATACCAAAAATTTACCCAAAGCTACTTTCGATATTCCGAATTCAAAAATGAATTCCATATTAAAACGTAAAATTTATAAAATTTTAAGAAGTGGGTATTACTATCATAATGGCATTTTTTATTGGTCGTGGTGTGATAAAACTCCAAGTTTCGTACAACGCTAACTACAACATTATTCAAAGAGAAACATATTGTGGAAGCATGGGGTGTTACAAAAATAACCATTTCACTTTGATAATGAAATTTTAAAAAAAATGTTCACAATATATTTTGAGAATACATTTCATTGAAAAATGGATAGTAAAATTTTAAAATAATCATTATAACAATGATTGGTCATGATGGTGGTAAATTTCATACTGTTCGTATATGATAAAAATGTACCTTTTTGACCATTATAAAAATTTTAAAATATGCACAATTTTGAAAACAATAAGAAGATAAATTTAATTCATTTTTTAAAGGGAAACATAGTTAAAATATCAAATACTAAAACTATTGTACAATGTTAAATACATTTTTGATTTATTTATTAGAAATTTTTTTAAATAAAAAAATTTCTCCATTGAATTAATATATAAAAAAATTCTTAAAAAATATTTATCAATCATTTTCATTACCAAGGGGTCTCAACCCACACCCTCCAGTTAAACCCCCCATTGGATGGAAATGATGAAAAGTATATACTGGCCCCAAGTCCTACCTCTAGTAGGCCACGAGGTGGTTACCATCATAGAGGGTATATAATCTCACAAAATGGGTCAAACATCTATTTTTAGAAAATAAAGTTCAAGATATAAGATCTATCAGTCTCAAAACAAATCGAATACTTATATAGTGGAAATCCAAAATCCTTCCCACTTGTATTTTTAAAATAAATATGTTACCATTCAATAAAACTCCAATGTAAGTACCCATAGTATAACTAAGAAGAAACATAACTATCTAAATGTACTAGCTAGTAAGGCCCAACATGATCCAAGTAATCATTATGGAAACATGAAATCATTTTTATATACATAGTGTGATAATAAAAGTATTATTAGTATAAAAAACTAATGTCTTTCATGCACTTGTGAAAGAACCATAATAATTCCCTTTTGAGAAAACAGGAGAACCAATCAACACCTATGTAGGTATACTAACCACCCAGTACTCCCCAATTCTTGATAACCAAATAAATCAAGTCTAGTAAATTAAAAAAATGAACATATATAATATCCTTTCCTACACCATATTCCCACTTATTAGCTGCTCTCACACCCCAATTGAAAACGTCATGGTACTCCCACCCCTTTTGATCACATAACATCACATCACATCCACACACACCTAGGCCTCACAACCATACCACGTCCCACCACATGGATACATTCCATACGAAATTTCACTTGTAGACATGTGGGCCTCATACCATATATCATCCTTCCCACAGACACCTGGGCCACATACCATGAGATATCCTAAAGACACCTAGGAATGAAAGACACATATTATCGTGAATACACCTAAGAGAACACAACACATCTCATCCTGATGACAACTGGGAATAAATAACATTAACACAGAAACCTCAACCCCCAAACAATAGCATTCCTAAACATTATTGGGATACAAACACCTAGAAGAAAGAGAATAGAAGAGCAGTTATCCAACCATCCATCCTCCCACCATGTTGTTTGGGAAAGACACCCTCCTCTTTGAATATGGGTGTGTTTGGAACATAGTTCCCAACTTGGGTGCGGTGAACATGGAAATCACAAAGGAAATACATGTAAATGTAGATATAATATGAAACAATCATGACCAACCTATATGTTCAAATACAAATAACTAGCTCACAATAACAACAACATCACTACTACTTCTATATGTATAACCACACAACCTGTCACAACAAAAATCATACCCCCAACCAATTCGTTTATATAGTTCTCATTATTTAATAAAAAATTCATTTAATTTTTCAATCACTAAATGGGAAACAACTAGACACATCACAAAACAATCCACAAGAAAATTCACATAAAGGAAGAATAACCATCGGATATTAACCCACTTCACATTCCACTACATTTAACAAATGCACTAACCCCTACCACAATCATTATTTAATTTATTCCTACAAAATCCATCATATCAATAATGAAAAGCCCAATATAAATGTCACTCCTAGAAACACATATATAGAACATCATAATCCCATTCGTACTAAAAAATACTGCACATCCATTCCACAATAAATTAATCTATAAACATGATATTCCATCAAACCATAGAAACCACCCAGAACACATAACCATTCTCACAATTTTTAAGACCCATAAACTGAATAAAATATATTTGGATTTAACATCCATTCATTAATTAATTACAGTGGTTAATTTCTTGTCTTATCATAGAAACAATATATTTCTGGGGCATCAAATTAGTTTAGTTGAATATAAATGGTTGATAGATTACATGTATTTATTTAACAACAAGAAGAAAAACAGAAATTCCTAAACATTTTATGCGAATCCTTGGAACCCACCAGTAATATTTTTTAGTAGGCATATAGACTATATAATTAACAATATTGATTAAAATAACAATAAAACAGTACAATCATAACTCACATTCCCTTGAACTTGATTGTTGATTTGAAACTAATTCTATTTTCATTGTTTAATTTTGAAAAAACTATATTCACAAAGAATACATCCATAACCTCACAACACATGATAATCAATACAGATAGATAATGGAAAACCTACCTAGAATAAGAGATGACAGACACTTCCTGGTTATGCCGAAGCAAGGGGAATTCATGTTATAGGAAGAGGAACTAGATAAATCATTGTCCCAAGGATATATACAATTTTTATGACTCCTTAGGATAGGTAAAGAATGGTTCAGGGTTTCTCACACCATGATAAAAAAAATTCTGAATGAATGGATAATCTCATATTTAGAAAGTCTATATCCTAATTAAATGGAAAAAAGGGTTTTAAAAATACATTAATGGTGGATCTTGACCAAGAGAAAAAAAATTGATGTCAAAGAAAGATTCATGTTTATATATGATATATATGATTCAATTTGGCTCCATAAACCATTAATTTTCATAGTAAACTAGTTTTACATTAATGAAAATGCTAACTGGGAATCATTAGGAAGCTTGAAACATTGTTCATTACTCATTGTTGGAATGAACTACTGTTATGAATATCACTATTAGACGAGTCACCGGTGGACGAATCACCAATAAATGAGATACAGTTGGAAAATTAAGTATTGGACTAATCACCATTGGCTGACTTACTATTAGATGAGTCCATGCAAGATGAGCTATTGTTCGTTGAGCTACCTTCATGATTCACTATTGAAACTCGCATTTTCAACTCACCGTCATGAGTATCTTTTGCAACTCACTATTATAACTCACCATCATGACTCTTCATTTTGAATCATAGTGACAACCTACCATCAGCATCCTACCATTGTAGAACCAGAAAAACTATATATTTTTCAAATTGTTGAAATATTTCATTATGACATCACATAAATCTTCAACCACCATATTTTCACAATGTGATGGACTAGATAGGTTTTTTCCATTACATAAGATACCTTAAAAACTATTATCATACATATAATTAAAATCCAAATCGAAAAGGAATAGAGGGGTCTTAACAACCACCATATGAGATTCCTATCAATGATATTGATCATTTTGAAACACTACTACTGACATCAATGTTCAGCTATAAACCACCCTGTTTTGTTCGAATGTAAGAGTGAAACCTCAGAATATAATAATATAGCGCCTGATATGTTATATCCCAAATTCCAAGAATAAAACCCACACAAGAACATTAAATATTCCATCCCGAACACTCTATATAGTGAATTATATTTAACTAGTCATGATATAATCCACTCTATACAACATTGACTCACCCAAATGGGTTTTATCACATCAAAGTAAATTCATCTCAATTGGGAATCTATTCCACCCCTATCCAGATGTATGTACTTCATCATACATTGAACCACACACAAAGAAATCCAAAAAAAATTATTTCATCCAATAATGTTATAACATTAAATCTAAAGGCAATATAGAATAATAAAACACTAAAAACAACTCTAGGAATTTGAATCAATGTGCATTTCGCATTCCTAAGCACTGTCCTCAAGGCATTCATCCTTCCACAACATACGAACCAAGGTAATGGTCTACCCACACAACACCTTATCTCATTGATCGTATAACTCTATTGGCATGCCCACTAATGTCATGTCATCTTTGATATATAGCTCTCTCCTTTCATTGACCTGGTAGTCATCATAAAGTTACCGATGGAGTTGATTGTTGTGAAAGACTTCGTGTTTCCTCTCTAACTATGGGGGTCACGCCAACAAGTATTCCACCGTGCCATCTCACTACAACACATCAATGGGTACGATGAACCTAGGCTATATCTTAACCCTATAAAACCATTGTTTCCCACATTTGGAAGAATCCTTCAAGAATACTTAGATTCAAAACTCAAACTCCACTGACCTTCTCCTATGATTGACTTACAACTTCTTCCAGTCTATCTCCACATTTATCCACTCGGGAATAATCTAAACCTTCTTGATCATGATTTGTAATATGTTTGGTCCATAAAAATATATTTTACCAGACTCTATCGAGAACAATAGATAGTGACATGGTATCCCATATAATGATTCAATTAGATCCATGATAATGATAGAGTGAAACAAATTATTATAAGAGAAATCAAATAAAGTAAGGTGTTATAAACAAGACCAACCAATGTCCAAGATGCATGATTGAAACATATCATCCATCACCTAGATACTCAATTCTATCTGCCCATCTAACTAAGGGTGGATGGTATTGATGCGGTATAAATGATTGATAAAATCATGTCGCAATTACCTCTAAATTCATGAGGTAAAATCTACATCCTAATACAATATAATGGATCTCGAAACAACATTTATTCTCACAACCTCATACCCATACCTCTTCTCTAAGGCATCAATTGTTCTTGAATATTTGATCACTAAGAAGTGTGCCAATTTTGTTTTTTATCTAGTATTAACCTTATATAATCACAGCATCCCTATGCTCTAGGTAACCCTATAAAACAATCTATTGAGATTTCATCTAATTTCAACATAGAAACACCCAAGGGAAGAAAAAAATGATTAAGAACATGGTGTTTGTCTTTTTTCCTTCTAACAATCCAAGAACCTGTGAACTTACTCTCATAATGGTCATGGACTCCAAAAAAGTAACACCTCGGTCCCAATCCACATAAAAAGCTTGGTAACCACTAGAAATAAAATTTCGGAAGGAAAAAATATGGGTTTAATACCTATTTGGTCAAAATCATGAAGGTCATAGTTACCAGAACCTACTACTAACAACCCCTCCCCACAAATAACTCTTCTGGATCCCACCTAATGAGTGAATCCTCTTTATTACCTCCATATGATTTTTACCATCAAGATACATTAGCAATATATGAGTAACTGAATACATTATAGAATGGCGGTTGGACTCCTAAATTAATCTCCCATTAGACTCAGCATCTGGTATGATATCTCGGAAAAAGTGAAGAAGATCCTTGAACATGATCCCATGCACCACACATACACACTCCCTTGCTTAAGGGAGAGTAGTTCTTTCCTAATATCAGACTTCATAGATGATGAAAGGAACTCCACCTAAATCTCTTTCTGAAAGTCAAACCACATCTATTTTTCCTCCTTCCATTCCCTCAAAAAATATAATAACCACTTACGTGTAGCTCCCCCTTCCGAGTAACCTAAAAAGTACCAAGTACTCTATCAGAGATTTGATTGAACTAAAGTTGATCTCATGATACTCAGGCCAAATATTTGTCTCTATGTCTGAAAAAAATTTCTAATGCATTCCCATGTCATGAAGATGGAATGAAAATAACATTATATGGTATATGTTTTCCTTGTCCACTGGATCAACCCTCCACCAATCAATCAAATCACCTTTCTAAGCCTCAATGGCTATATCCACATGTGGTTGATGACCATGTGCCATTGTTTAAAGGTATACATGTAATTTCTAATCTTGAGTACCATAAAAATGGTCTAGCCTTACTTAATTTTTCAGTAGGAATAGAATCCTTTCATTAAAATACGAGTGTCTAAAAAATATATTGGCATAAATGGTCTTTTATATCCCATGTCACACACCATTATCACTAAACATTATTCCCCTGACAGCCCATGAAATTATCATTATTCCTAACTCCAAACTCCATCATATCTCTCCAACATCATTTTATAGTATTCTTTCACATCCACTACCTTCGATGATAACCATCATTGTTGGTAATGTGTAATGGTAGATAATGACCCCTGATTCATTCCTTTAGTAGGGATCGTGGTGTAACCAACCCAAGGGTATACAATCAAACAAAATGTGAGGCATTTCTTTTTTAGAAAAAATAATATCAGGAGATAAGATAAATCAACCTCAAAAAAATTCCAACATAGATATAATTGATATCCAAAATTCATCACACTTTCATGTTTAAAATTTATCTATTATAATGAAATAAATCTCCAATTTATGTATACAAAGTTAAACTAAGTAGAGACATAGAAACTATCCAAATGTCCAAGCTAATAAGATCCATCATGGTCAGCAGAATCCTCCATGAAACCAGAAAGATGTTTACATACGTAGGGTGATAATAATAGTATACAGTGTAGGAATACCCAGAGTCTATCCATAGCTGGAGAAAATAAGAATACAAATTCCCCTGTCATAAAAAAACAGAATCAAATAGCACCTATGCATGTATACCAACCACCCCAAGCTCACCAAGGCACACTCACCAAATAACGAATTTCATCAAAATAAATATGATTCACATCAACAATAGGTTACCCCACACAACATTCCCACTAATTATCCTCTTTCATGATTTAAAAAAAATAAATTTAGTGCTATCTCCTCTTCCAACTAACGACACAACTACCCTCCCACATACACCTGGTTCCCACAACCACACCTCATCCCATCATTGAGGAATGATTCATATCACAAATTCCCTTCATACATCTAGGCCCCATACCACATCACATCCCTCCCAGAGACACCTAGTAAAAATACCACGTCATAACCCAAAAACACATTGGAAAGAAAAACACATCATATCAGAAAGACACCTAGTAGAAGAAAACAAGTCTTCTTTTAAATACAGTTAGGAAAACAAAACATGACTGAAATCACATGGCCCCCACAAACAGCAACCTACCAAAAGTATCCAGGGATACCTCTGTATGGAAGATGGAGAAGGGAAGTGTTGTAGGCCAACCATCCTTCCTTCTACAGGGATGTTTGGGAATGGAAACCAACCCCATGACGATGTGGGTGTTTGGAACATAGAGATATACAATATTGGGGAGCATATATAAGTAAAAAAGAAATATATTTATATTTAGATATAATATCAAGCAATCTTTCCCAAAATATTGGTTGTCAAACAAATAACTATCTCATTGTACTAACATCTTTGATGCAATGTCTAAAAGGGAAACCAAAAAACCAGCCAGAACTCATATTATACTTCCATCTAATTAATTTAAAAAAATTTCATTATTCATTAAACAAATAATTTATTCATTCCATCATTATACGAAAAACTACTAGAAACAATACACAAAAAGATAGAGAAAAAATTCATACATGTGAAGTAATCCTAGGGTAAATTAACCCACATCACATTCCTCGCCATTTAAAATATATTCCAACCACTACCATTATCATTATTCAAAGTAAAATCTACCAACTCATTGTATCATCAATAATAACCCTCCAACTAAATATTTAACCCAACAACACAAAAATAGAACAACCTGATCGTATCCATGTTTCAAAACACTACCAATCCTTTTCACAGTCAAAAACTATCTCCACCAGAGATTTTATTCTTCTGTCTGAACCACCCTACCGCACATATCCTTCCTCACAACCATACCACCACACAAGAAAAGAAAAAAAATTATATTTAACAAGTAATACATTATTTAATTCCTCTTTTTATCAATCAATATTATCATTGAAATAATATAATCCTAGGTTATCCATTTAACTTAGTCGAATATATATGGTTAACAGGTTTCTTATTTATGTTTAATGAGAACCAAAAAAACATTAATACATAAACATTTTATTAACAACCAAGGAACACAATGACCATCATTATCAGTAGTCATATATCCATAAAATTAACAATATTGAACCAAATATAAAAAAAATAATATGATCATACCTCAATTTCTCCATCGCCTACTTGTTGATTTGAAACTCATTCTATTACCTATATTGAATTTGGATTAAACTATAATCACAATGAGAAATTATTACACCACCCCTCATGATAAAAAATTGAGATAGATGAAGGAAAACCTAATTGAAATAATAGATGATTTTCACTTCATGTTTCCACTAACATAGGGGGTGTCCATATAGAAGGTAGAGCCTAAAGGGAAAACATGATCCAAAGGATACATCATTTTTTAATGACTCCTATGGTTGGGGAGAAAATATAAGGTCATCTCACACAATGATAAATGGAGGAGTATAAGGAAGGTAATATCTCAGCTTTAGAATGTCGAGATCCTAATTCAAGAGGATAAATTGTTATTAAAATACATTAATGGTCAATCATGACCCTGATTATGTTGTTTGGAATTCAAATTAATCTTCATTTTTCTTAATATAAATATGATTAAAAACAACTCAAAATCACTAATGTTGGTATTAAACACATTTTACTTCCACCAAAATGCTAATGAGAAAAACATTAGGTAACTGGAAAAACTATTCATAGATCAATATTAAAATAACCTATTATTGGTTGAGTAACCATTAGACGACTCACTATTATATATCTCATTACTAGACGATATTACATTGGATTACTCACCACTAGACGAATCACCATTGGATGAATCACCTATGGAATAATCATAGCTAGATGATCTATCATTTGGTGAGCTACCAGTGCAAGCCTCCATGACGACTCACCACTGTAACTTACTGTCGTGAGTCATTGTCAGGACACACTGTTAAGAGTCACTTATGTGACTCACCATCACAAGTAAACATTGTAATTCCCCATCATGAGACACCATCACAGCCTACCATCAGTGACTCACCATCACGAAATACCACCACCAACCTACCATTGGTGAACATAAAAAACAATAAATTTGGAAAAGTGATGAAATAAGTCACAGGGACCTCCGAGAACCCTTCAACCACTAAATTTTCACAATGTGATGAACCACGGTATTTTGGGATATTACATAATGGTGGATAATTGTAGTATTTTAGGGAAATGTCAGTAATTACTAGATGGTAAGGTAGTATATTGGAATTATGATGTTAATAAAACATAAGTCCCCATATAATTCCATAAGACTATATAATCCCCAATTTTGTTGAGATTATGACATAAATCCCTAATAAATTTTTATCATTTTAATCACAATCCATAGGAAAAATATTACATCAAATAATGATTTTAAAAAATTAATATTAATAGATTAATTATCTATCATATAAAATGGGGTAGTATGTACACCACATAGTTGAATAAGAGTATAATGTTCAATATGTCTAACGTATATAAAATTAACACCAGAAACTCATACCTCATGTTAAAATTCCATCATATGTGTCCCAACATTTTATATTATAAATATTTATTTATTACATATATATATTAAAACACAATAATCATATGACTAATACAATATATTATTTTTTATATTAATTTATCACTAGTTTATTAAAAATTATTAATCAAAATCACCATTTTTTGTGATAATTATTTCATTTTTCAATTATGTTTTGTTTCAGTAATTTCCTCCCACTTAAATTGATCAATTTATATCATATTCCTTTTTTAAAAATTAATATCAAAAACCTATATATTTATTATATATATATTTAGAGTAATTTATAAATTTTATAGATATAATATGGAAAACATAGTTCATGCAGACAATAGGTCAAACATATTCATCAACATTGGTATCATTGTTCACGATGTATAGAATGACTTGATGGAAATAATATTTTCCATTTACCAGATTAGTTTTTTTACTTATATATCGTGTATATTAATTAAACATGTCCTTATAAACATCAATGTAATGTTTTAGTGGAAATTAGTCATATTTATCTAGGATGTAGTTGTCTGCCATACACATGAGATAAATTATCATATACCCAATAGAATGAAATAAAATATGGTATATGTGATCAAATAAATACATATTCAGAATTGTGTTAAAATTTTCATATATATAAAATTAATTTATCTTTATTTCCAATAATTTAATAATTGAAATTTGAAAACACAACAGATTGGTTTGTGAGGTAGTTGTCTGATGTGAACATGATCTACTACTTCACTTAATATATAAATGTATAAGCGTTGGATATAAGTAATTATCATAATATAATAACCTCTCATTATATGTAAGATTATATGGTTTTTATATGTTTATATTTTAAACAATAAATTGATATTTATGAGGAATCATTATTAAAATTATTATCTACTAACATTGCATCCTCTTTGGAAAACTTCTTTAGGTTTTCACCAAAATCATTCATAGTATGGATTTGTGATAAAAAAATGTGTATTTGTTGTATGGATATACTAAATAAAATAATGTTAATTGGGAGTGTGGATATTACATCAAAGTGTATTCTCTTGTATAAGTTGGGGAGGTGATACACTTGGTTTTTTTGAAAATAAGAAGTAATACACAAATTTTAAATCATGTAAGAACTATCCTAAAATGGTTCATTATAGAACTATGGATGATATATGTTTATTATGTGGACATATATAATGATATTGAATGTTTTGGGTACTTGTTAAATAAAATAATTAGTTTATACCCTGATAACCTCGTTTTCAAGTTAATCATGCTAAATATATTTTACTTGTTTTACTATTAATAATTACCAAAGAATATGTATAAATTTTTATATAATATAAATTATGTTTATTTAAAATATATACTATATTTTTATATATAAAATTAAAATAATTTAAAAAATACAATTCAAAACCAATCCTTGAGAAAAGTTAAAAATATTCTTTTCCAAAGAAAAATATCTAAAATGTTTAAAAATAATATTTATTATTTCTTGTCTAAGACACCATTCAAGAGATATTCCATTTTTTTATAAAAACAACACACATATGATATTATTAATTTAAT